>OX453297.1:24161493-28961493 GCA_949710035.1 Crambus lathoniellus
ACGTTCCGTTCCTTCTAACTGCATAGGTGGGACAGCGCCATCTAGTGGCTGAGCTTTCAGAAAATCGCCCATTAGCGAAACAATATTATACCGCGATTCTGCGGGGCATAGCGCCATCTCTGGGTGGTGTTGGGAACTAAAATTACTAAAAATACTCCAAACACAAATGCTGCTAGGTTTTCTGCTTCCTCGACATAAACACGACTTTTATTTCACTCCACATGTAAATTATAACAACAACGCACCATTTCATACTACCTTTTCACTCTCGACCGAACCGAATTGAATACATCGCGAAACATACATAGCGGGTGGCACTACAGCCGGCGGCTGGGGCGGCGGCGGCGGCGGCGCGGCACCGGCGCTGGAGCGGCCGGGGCGGCGCGCGCGCAACACCCGGTTTGCGTGTGATTGCCGTCTGCGAGCAACATAAACCGCCCCTATACACGATGGCCCATCATGGTCGGCCAACATGATCGGCCATCCTGTACTGGGGGCTATAGACCTTCAGCCGCCAGCAGCGCTATGGTTGGACATCAACTTGACAGCAGAATGACATTAAAAAAAAACACGATAGTTTCACATTTTGGCCACCGGAACAGAAAAGTTTGTAGCACTGTACCTGCATAATTAGTACAAAAAAAACTTCAACCCAAGGGAATGGCATTCAAATACAGGGTGCATTTTTAACCACTCTCCAAATTTTTTCCAGGCTTTAGGTATCATTAATAGATCACTTTTATGAAAAAAAATAGGTAGGTAAAATTTGCACATTACAATGATAACGATTAAATAATTACCACGATCGCATAGTCACCTAGTCACGTTAGGTCAAACGCCTCCCGCGCGCAATACAATGAATGAAACAGCCGGTAAGGCGCGGGTGCAGTGCAGGGGGGACGTGCGGAACCGCGCCCGCGCCCGCGCCGCGCCAGTGGCCACCCCGCCACCCCCCTACCCGCCCGCGGCCGCGCGCCTCCCCTGGTGCCCCCGGCAACCGGCAGGCAACATCAGTCGGCCGCGCAACTCCTTTGCGTTACATAGGTACATTTCCGTGTTTACTTCCGTGTTGCGCGCGCGCCGCCCCGGCCGCGCCATCGCCGGTGCCGCGCCGCCGCCGCCGCCGCCCCAGCCGCCGGCCGTAGTGCCACCCGCTATGTGTGTTTCGCGATGTATTCAATTCGGTTCGGTCGAGAGTGAAAAGGTAGTATGAAATGGTGCGTTGTTGTTATAATTTACATGTGGAGTGAAATAAAAAATCGTGTTTATGTCGAGGAAGCAGAAAACCTAGCAGCATTTGAAAAAGTGAAAAGTGACACTGTAGGTACCTACTGTAGTGCGCGAAAAGTTAAAGGAAAATGTAAAAAAACGTGCAAGTCTGCTTGGCGAGAAACGGTATGCACTTTGAACAATTCTTAAAGCTATTCGTAGTAAGCAGGTGTTAAAGGTTAGGTATGGTAAATTACGCTGTTTGATAAATGATTTTTCTTAGAATTCCTAACGAAAAATGCATATGAAATTGACCAGCCGCAACGAACTTCAAATGTTCACAAACCCGTAGGTACCTACATTCGCGCGGCAGCGTGCGCAGCACATGTACACATGATCAGCTGTTCCAGTCAACCACCGCTCAGTTTAAGGCGATACTCGGAAAAATTATGCTCAAGCGAGATAGCAATGAATGAGAAAACGACGCGCGCAGGAGCGAGACCGATTTTGCAGATTACGCAAAAAACACAAATATCGTAATTGCCTTCCGACACCTGTATTTGTTTAACTAAAATCTCTGCTTCTCCGCGCAAACTGGACTTCAGGTACTGACATTTGTTTACTTTACTCAATGTCTCATTATTGTGGACTAACGATTTAAACAAATCTCGAAACGAAAGCCAATCTCTATATTATCACCCGAAAAGGTACTCAACTGGATAGGTGGTAGCTTTGCACAAGAAGTTGGTGTCTGATCACTAAGGGACTCAATGCACGCGACTATTTGCAGTTTTACTCTCTTCTATTTCAATTAATTTATCTTTCATGCGCGTTTTCAAATCAAGATATTTATCAAAACAATCATCAAATATTCCGCCTTTAAAGTACTGTGACTTTTCGATGTACTCAGGCGTGGCAGATGAAAGGTTATTATGTTGCTGTTCAAAAGTGCTCCAATACTTATCCACTATATCTAATCTAGCCTCTATAAACCCCTTTGTAAGCCTATCTCGACCCGTCTTTTTGTAATTCACAAGTAACTTGTCAATTTGATTGTAAATAGTCATTTGCGAAGCTTCAATTTTATCCATGTTGAAAAAGGTGGGTAAGTTGATAATTAAGTACTGGAATGTTGTGCACTGTTCTTATTTTCTATTACTCACGGTTACCAAGTTTGTCAATCCAATAGAAAAGTATGCACTTTATAACTTTCACTGTCACTGCACTAATTACACAAACACAAAATGCCTTTTGTTTATGTTGAACTTGTTGAAGTCACAAATGTCACAATCACATCACAACAACGCATAAAGTCAATGACCTTTTGAATTTTACTTCACTTCACGTTTACAGAGAAAGTAATTAGTTAATTAGGTACTTATTATCACTGAACTGTTTATAAATCACTGCAATCCTTGTTTGTTTTTATTTTTATTTGATAGTGTGGGGTGTACAGATATTGTAATTGTTCCCGGTAACCTTGCGTACACGATCCATGCACAGTTACCCGTGTGTAGTTTTGAACGCGGCGAACCCGAAACTATACTGGTTTACTTGATCCGACTCGAAGGACCAAAATGTTACGAGATAAACAAATTAGTACTCACAGAAAACTCAACTTTATTAACCACAAACAAATGCATGTAAGCTAATGAGCGATTTTCTGAGAGGCCATTTAAAAAAAAAAAGCTTCCAATTGCTTCACTAGATGGCGTTGAATAAGTATGTACATGTCTATGGTATATTTTGGTATGAAACATATTTAAATTAATTACTTTTTAACAACCCAAAGGAAACTAATAATATATTAAATAAGTACTACTGTGAGGAACAGAAACGAAATAGGTAAATTTAAAGATTTAAGTAAATAAATAACATCTGTCTGACGTTCCGTTTTACGTAAAAAAGTCGCGTCAAAGTAAAATTTATAACGTTCCGTTCCTTCTAACTGCATAGGTGGGACAGCGCCATCTAGTGACTGAGCTTTCAGAAAATCGCCCATTCATTATCATGTAGGGTTGTTAATGAGCGATTTTCTGAGAGACCATTAAAAAAAAAAAGCTTCCAATTGCTTCACTAGATGGCGTTGAATAAGTATGTACATGTCTATGGTATATTTTGGTATGAAACATATTTAAATTAATTACTTTTTAAAAACCCAAAGGAAACTAATAATATATTAAATAAGTACTACTGTGAGGAACGGAAACGAAAAAGGTAAATTTAAAGATTTAGGTAAATAAATAACATCTGTCTGACGTTCCGTTTTACGTAAAAAAGTCGCGTCAAAGTAAAATTTTTAACGTTCCGTTCCTTCTAACTGCATAGGTGGGACAGCGCCATCTAGTGGCTGAGCTTTCAGAAAATCGCCCATTAGCGAAACAATATTATACCGCGATTCTGCGGGGCATAGCGCCATCTCTGGGTGGTGTTGGGAACTAAAATTACTAAAAATACTCCAAACACAAATGCTGCTAGGTTTTCTGCTTCCTCGACATAAACACGACTTTTATTTCACTCCACATGTAAATTATAACAACAACGCACCATTTCATACTACCTTTTCACTCTCGACCGAACCGAATTGAATACATCGCGAAACATACATAGCGGGTGGCACTACAGCCGGCGGCTGGGGCGGCGGCGGCGGCGGCGCGGCACCGGCGCTGGAGCGGCCGGGGCGGCGCGCGCGCAACACCCGGTTTGCGTGTGATTGCCGTCTGCGAGCAACATAAACCGCCCCTATACACGATGGCCCATCATGGTCGGCCAACATGATCGGCCATCCTGTACTGGGGGCTATAGACCTTCAGCCGCCAGCAGCGCTATGGTTGGACATCAACTTGACAGCAGAATGACATTAAAAAAAACACGATAGTTTCACATTTTGGCCACCGGAACAGAAAAGTTTGTAGCACTGTACCTGCATAATTAGTACAAAAAAAACTTCAACCCAAGGGAATGGCATTCAAATACAGGGTGCATTTTTAACCACTCTCCAAATTTTTTCCAGGCTTTAGGTATCATTAATAGATCACTTTTATGAAAAAAAATAGGTAGGTAAAATTTGCACATTACAATGATAACGATTAAATAATTACCACGATCGCATAGTCACCTAGTCACGTTAGGTCAAACGCCTCCCGCGCGCAATACAATGAATGAAACAGCCGGTAAGGCGCGGGTGCAGTGCAGGGGGGACGTGCGGAACCGCGCCCGCGCCCGCGCCGCGCCAGTGGCCACCCCGCCACCCCCCTACCCGCCCGCGGCCGCGCGCCTCCCCTGGTGCCCCCGGCAACCGGCAGGCAACATCAGTCGGCCGCGCAACTCCTTTGCGTTACATAGGTACATTTCCGTGTTTACTTCCGTGTTGCGCGCGCGCCGCCCCGGCCGCGCCATCGCCGGTGCCGCGCCGCCGCCGCCGCCGCCCCAGCCGCCGGCCGTAGTGCCACCCGCTATGTGTGTTTCGCGATGTATTCAATTCGGTTCGGTCGAGAGTGAAAAGGTAGTATGAAATGGTGCGTTGTTGTTATAATTTACATGTGGAGTGAAATAAAAAATCGTGTTTATGTCGAGGAAGCAGAAAACCTAGCAGCATTTGAAAAAGTGAAAAGTGACACTGTAGGTACCTACTGTAGTGCGCGAAAAGTTAAAGGAAAATGTAAAAAAACGTGCAAGTCTGCTTGGCGAGAAACGGTATGCACTTTGAACAATTCTTAAAGCTATTCGTAGTAAGCAGGTGTTAAAGGTTAGGTATGGTAAATTACGCTGTTTGATAAATGATTTTTCTTAGAATTCCTAACGAAAAATGCATATGAAATTGACCAGCCGCAACGAACTTCAAATGTTCACAAACCCGTAGGTACCTACATTCGCGCGGCAGCGTGCGCAGCACATGTACACATGATCAGCTGTTCCAGTCAACCACCGCTCAGTTTAAGGCGATACTCGGAAAAATTATGCTCAAGCGAGATAGCAATGAATGAGAAAACGACGCGCGCAGGAGCGAGACCGATTTTGCAGATTACGCAAAAAACACAAATATCGTAATTGCCTTCCGACACCTGTATTTGTTTAACTAAAATCTCTGCTTCTCCGCGCAAACTGGACTTCAGGTACTGACATTTGTTTACTTTACTCAATGTCTCATTATTGTGGACTAACGATTTAAACAAATCTCGAAACGAAAGCCAATCTCTATATTATCACCCGAAAAGGTACTCAACTGGATAGGTGGTAGCTTTGCACAAGAAGTTGGTGTCTGATCACTAAGGGACTCAATGCACGCGACTATTTGCAGTTTTACTCTCTTCTATTTCAATTAATTTATCTTTCATGCGCGTTTTCAAATCAAGATATTTATCAAAACAATCATCAAATATTCCGCCTTTAAAGTACTGTGACTTTTCGATGTACTCAGGCGTGGCAGATGAAAGGTTATTATGTTGCTGTTCAAAAGTGCTCCAATACTTATCCACTATATCTAATCTAGCCTCTATAAACCCCTTTGTAAGCCTATCTCGACCCGTCTTTTTGTAATTCACAAGTAACTTGTCAATTTGATTGTAAATAGTCATTTGCGAAGCTTCAATTTTATCCATGTTGAAAAAGGTGGGTAAGTTGATAATTAAGTACTGGAATGTTGTGCACTGTTCTTATTTTCTATTACTCACGGTTACCAAGTTTGTCAATCCAATAGAAAAGTATGCACTTTATAACTTTCACTGTCACTGCACTAATTACACAAACACAAAATGCCTTTTGTTTATGTTGAACTTGTTGAAGTCACAAATGTCACAATCACATCACAACAACGCATAAAGTCAATGACCTTTTGAATTTTACTTCACTTCACGTTTACAGAGAAAGTAATTAGTTAATTAGGTACTTATTATCACTGAACTGTTTATAAATCACTGCAATCCTTGTTTGTTTTTATTTTTATTTGATAGTGTGGGGTGTACAGATATTGTAATTGTTCCCGGTAACCTTGCGTACACGATCCATGCACAGTTACCCGTGTGTAGTTTTGAACGCGGCGAACCCGAAACTATACTGGTTTACTTGATCCGACTCGAAGGACCAAAATGTTACGAGATAAACAAATTAGTACTCACAGAAAACTCAACTTTATTAACCACAAACAAATGCATGTAAGCTAATGAGCGATTTTCTGAGAGGCCATTTAAAAAAAAAAAGCTTCCAATTGCTTCACTAGATGGCGTTGAATAAGTATGTACATGTCTATGGTATATTTTGGTATGAAACATATTTAAATTAATTACTTTTTAACAACCCAAAGGAAACTAATAATATATTAAATAAGTACTACTGTGAGGAACAGAAACGAAATAGGTAAATTTAAAGATTTAAGTAAATAAATAACATCTGTCTGACGTTCCGTTTTACGTAAAAAAGTCGCGTCAAAGTAAAATTTATAACGTTCCGTTCCTTCTAACTGCATAGGTGGGACAGCGCCATCTAGTGACTGAGCTTTCAGAAAATCGCCCATTCATTATCATGTAGGGTTGTTAATGAGCGATTTTCTGAGACCATTAAAAAAAAAAAAGCTTCCAATTGCTTCACTAGATGGCGTTGAATAAGTATGTACATGTCTATGGTATATTTTGGTATGAAACATATTTAAATTAATTACTTTTTAAAAACCCAAAGGAAACTAATAATATATTAAATAAGTACTACTGTGAGGAACGGAAACGAAAAAGGTAAATTTAAAGATTTAGGTAAATAAATAACATCTGTCTGACGTTCCGTTTTACGTAAAAAAGTCGCGTCAAAGTAAAATTTTTAACGTTCCGTTCCTTCTAACTGCATAGGTGGGACAGCGCCATCTAGTGGCTGAGCTTTCAGAAAATCGCCCATTAGCGAAACAATATTATACCGCGATTCTGCGGGGCATAGCGCCATCTCTGGGTGGTGTTGGGAACTAAAATTACTAAAAATACTCCAAACACAAATGCTGCTAGGTTTTCTGCTTCCTCGACATAAACACGACTTTTATTTCACTCCACATGTAAATTATAACAACAACGCACCATTTCATACTACCTTTTCACTCTCGACCGAACCGAATTGAATACATCGCGAAACATACATAGCGGGTGGCACTACAGCCGGCGGCTGGGGCGGCGGCGGCGGCGGCGCGGCACCGGCGCTGGAGCGGCCGGGGCGGCGCGCGCGCAACACCCGGTTTGCGTGTGATTGCCGTCTGCGAGCAACATAAACCGCCCCTATACACGATGGCCCATCATGGTCGGCCAACATGATCGGCCATCCTGTACTGGGGGCTATAGACCTTCAGCCGCCAGCAGCGCTATGGTTGGACATCAACTTGACAGCAGAATGACATTAAAAAAAACACGATAGTTTCACATTTTGGCCACCGGAACAGAAAAGTTTGTAGCACTGTACCTGCATAATTAGTACAAAAAAAACTTCAACCCAAGGGAATGGCATTCAAATACAGGGTGCATTTTTAACCACTCTCCAAATTTTTTCCAGGCTTTAGGTATCATTAATAGATCACTTTTATGAAAAAAAATAGGTAGGTAAAATTTGCACATTACAATGATAACGATTAAATAATTACCACGATCGCATAGTCACCTAGTCACGTTAGGTCAAACGCCTCCCGCGCGCAATACAATGAATGAAACAGCCGGTAAGGCGCGGGTGCAGTGCAGGGGGGACGTGCGGAACCGCGCCCGCGCCCGCGCCGCGCCAGTGGCCACCCCGCCACCCCCCTACCCGCCCGCGGCCGCGCGCCTCCCCTGGTGCCCCCGGCAACCGGCAGGCAACATCAGTCGGCCGCGCAACTCCTTTGCGTTACATAGGTACATTTCCGTGTTTACTTCCGTGTTGCGCGCGCGCCGCCCCGGCCGCGCCAGCGCCGGTGCCGCGCCGCCGCCGCCGCCGCCCCAGCCGCCGGCCGTAGTGCCACCCGCTATGTGTGTTTCGCGATGTATTCAATTCGGTTCGGTCGAGAGTGAAAAGGTAGTATGAAATGGTGCGTTGTTGTTATAATTTACATGTGGAGTGAAATAAAAAATCGTGTTTATGTCGAGGAAGCAGAAAACCTAGCAGCATTTGAAAAAGTGAAAAGTGACACTGTAGGTACCTACTGTAGTGCGCGAAAAGTTAAAGGAAAATGTAAAAAAACGTGCAAGTCTGCTTGGCGAGAAACGGTATGCACTTTGAACAATTCTTAAAGCTATTCGTAGTAAGCAGGTGTTAAAGGTTAGGTATGGTAAATTACGCTGTTTGATAAATGATTTTTCTTAGAATTCCTAACCAAAAATGCATATGAAATTGACCAGCCGCAACGAACTTCAAATGTTCACAAACCCGTAGGTACCTACATTCGCGCGGCAGCGTGCGCAGCACATGTACACATGATCAGCTGTTCCAGTCAACCACCGCTCAGTTTAAGGCGATACTCGGAAAAATTATGCTCAAGCGAGATAGCAATGAATGAGAAAACGACGCGCGCAGGAGCGAGACCGATTTTGCAGATTACGCAAAAAACACAAAATCACTTCGTATTAAAAAACTATAGCGATTTTAAAAAAATGCTTCTATACGATCCTAAATATTATTGGTGTGCACTAATTAAACAAATTTCCAATAGTGTAAGTAATCCCATTTAAGAATAATCTTGATATTTCGTATTTTTTAGAGGTATTTTCGAAAATAAAAAGTGTCGAGGCAAAATCATAAAAACGTGTTTTTGAAACTATACGATTCTAGATAAAGGTATGAAGAAATACATATCTTTTTACCAGATTTATAACAACTCTAACCGTCCTATAGGTTTATATCAAAAAGTCCATACTTTTTCCGAGTAGCGCCTTAAATAGGCACCGTTAAATTTACGAGTAATTCAAGATATTGTATTGTGGTACTAACATTAGATCCTAATGGATTAAATTAGGAATGCGTTTTTGTTTAACGATTTCGTTTCGTTTCTTTAATTTATGTAATCGCTACATACCTAGTTACTTCGTATTATTTTTTACTAGGTGATCAATACAAAACAATTGCATATCCTTTTAATCAATTTGATACTAATTAACATTAAGCAGGAATCCCAAAAAATCTAAGTTTTCTTATTACGTTTACTTTTCACATTCACAATGCAATTTTTATTATTTAAAATTTAAAAAAAAACTATTAAAAAAAAACGATCCGTCTCACAATCACAACTAGCTCCGATGTGACTCGAACCTACGACCTTTCACTATCCGGGCGAATGCTCTTACCACTGAGCAACTGAGTAACGACTCCGTATCTTTTACCTAATCCTTAGAACAAAGAAATGTACTGTAAGGGCGTTTGTGCACTACCACTGAATTTTACCGATCCGGAAAAAAACGGATGCTTGAATTTTAATAATTAATCATTTATATTAGTAATTAATTAAATACAAGCATCCGGTTTTTTCCGGATCGGTAAAATTCAGTGGTAGTGCACAAACGGCCTAACTGGCACCAAAATCACCCCAATGTTATCTGACACGGACTTTGTATCCGAGGGCATCGGCGTAGCACTTAGCCTTCATCATCATCTCACACCTGATGTTTAGTGGTGATAAGGCTGAAGTGAAGGTGGAAGCAATACTCCCGAAATCTTCAATCACTGAGGAACTGGCTATCTTATCTCTAACTGCCTGAACACAATAATGCTAAAAACATCATTGTTAGTGCATGCAGACTTAGATGGTGGTAGCTAACTAGCTAGCCAGGCGGACTTTGAACAAGCCCTACCACCAACCAAATCGAATACAATGTACTACCACTAGGAAGTGAACCCGAGACCTCTGGGTCTGATGCCGGTGGTGTGTACCACCACTACACCACAGAGGTGGTTAAAGCGAACTCTTGTGACCTTTTATGACCCGTCTCGGCCACCAGGGCGCGGGGTGGGCGCGGGGAGGGTATGCGGTCTGTCGCTCGAGCGCGCTCGGTCGCGGGTCGGTCGGGTGCGTGCGGGGCGCGGGGAATATACCAGGCCAGCCGGCCTAGCATGAGCGGCTATAACGCGCGATATGATATGGTACGGCATGCCGTCTTGCTTACACCTTAGTAGGGTAAGCAAGACAACTTGCCGTACCATATCATATCGCGCGTTATAGCCGCTCATGCTAGGCCGGCAGGCTATACTGCGGGTGTATGTTTACTTAGCGCAAGCGGGTGGGGCGTTGCGCAGTGACCAAAAACGTAGGTCTTTTAGGGATAACTTTGTGATGACTCAACTTAAAAATTTTGTACTAGGCGACACTAAAAGAAAATATACGTATTTCATCATTTTGCCTAAAGATTACCATATTCAAAATTGGAAAGTGATTTTAAATACTTCCTGTATACAAATCTGTTTATATATTGAACCGAGTAATTTCTGTCCAAATTTATTTTACCAAATGAGTTATTTATACTTAGTATGTGATACTTGATAAAAATCCAAAACTTTTTTCAAACATGAGTACGCTTGGCAAAATGGTATATTTCCGTTAAAAAGTTCGACAGAAACATTTTTCAGCCCAAGTCACCCCAATTATTTTATTAAAAATTGGTGTTTCTGCTGGGTTTTTTTTTTGGATATTTCATATTATTGTTTTTATACGTTACATGAATATGTCCGGTGAAGAAAGTTTAGACGGTGCATTTTTCCTATAAAAGATATTAATGAAATAAGACTTTCATTAAAAAATACCTAACCTTCTTTTATTATTATTTTTTGGACAATTATACCATACTTTTAATTTATTGATACTTTATCATGCTGTAAAGGTTTTTCTGACTGAGGAATTACTGTGGGGGTCAACTAGCTTTATTGACTACACTAAATGGCCGAATTTCTGTGTAAAATGGAAGAAGCCATTACAAAAAAAAGTTTGGTTTTCGCGCCAGGTTTGATTCTACGGTGTTAAGAGCAATGCAAGTAAAGATTGATATAAGAGATAGACCTGCGATCTGGGACACATAATTGCTGGATTATAAAATAATACCAAATCGATCTTCTATTTTTAATTCTTGATAAATGTTAAAATTTCGGCACTGTAAATAAGGTCTAACTTGAAAGCGACGCTTTTTAGGGTTCCGTAGCCGAATGGCAAAAAACGGAACCCTTATAGATTCGTCATGTCTGTCTGTCTGTCTGTCTGTCCGTCCGTCCGTATGTCCCAGCCACTTTATTCCAAAACTATAAAAACTACACAGTGGATACTTGGTAGGTAGATGTATTCCGTAAACCGCTTTAAAAATTATTTATTAAATTTTGAAAGATAGAGCCTTCCAAAGTGGTAAAATGTGTGTCCCCCCCCCCCCTCTAATTTTTGAAATAAAAAAGTGAAAAATCTAGAAAAAATATATGCTGTAGATCTTAATAAAAACTTTCAATGAAAATTGATTTGAACTATAAATAGTAAGTACTTTTTGAGATAATAACACATTTTCAAAAACCGCAAGTGTAACTTTGTCATTCATACAAACACTATGAAAAACAAAGTTATATTTTGCTGACGAAAAATTATGGTGGAATTTTGGCAAGGTATAGGCAATCGGTACGTTAAGTGTGTGTGTGCGGAACCCTTCATGGGCGAGTCCAACTCGCACTTGGCCGATTTTTTTTCTTCTAGTTATCAAATTTAAAATCGTTATAATTGAAACTACCTACATCTTCTTCGTCAGGAACTAATTTTGTTTGCTAGAGAGAAACTATTGTTTTGTGTACACAAGCCAAGAGAGGTATAGACGGCGCATGTCAAGAAACATTTTTCAGAAACAAAGTTTTGTGTATGTGTTTTTGTTGAATGTTTTCAAAAAACTTTCGCTGGAGACCCGGCTTAGTCAATTTTATAAAGAAAATAGCCGCTACCAGTTCTTTGTTTTGTGACGTCGCGTCGGGTATAACGATAACTAGCTAGCAACGTTGAACAGAACAAATCAGCAAAAATCTATCAAGATAAGGAATTAAAATGACAGTTGAAGCCCATACCCATATCCATATTTCTTAGGCGGTAGCCCCCCCGTTGGAAATCAGTATGAACTTAAATTTTTTGAAAACAATAGAACTGAGGCCCTATCGCGATAGGGCCCTATTTTGCAATAAGAGCGATTTCATTACAACTCCATTTCAATCAGTTTACGATCGTGACATAAAAAGGTATCGCCCTAACGTTCACAAACGGATGGAAGACGGATTGCGATGGCATTGCGATCGTTTGGATCGGTGAATGAATGATACCAGTGATGTTACTTTTATGAATGAATCTTTTCAAAAATAGAGTGTCAAGTTGTCAATGTCAGTGTCATCCAACTGTCAAATACAAGGGATTTTTGGCGGTTGATTTTTGTGGTACGTTGCGTGTGTTGAATTGGAGTTTTTCTGTTGAGGTGCAGGCTTCGTCTCAATTACAACTTTTACAATAAATTTTACTGGCGTTTACTTTGAATTATATCGTAGTACTTTTCAAGTTTTAGCGCGCTTGGCCTGCGATCTATTAGGAGCCTCGACAGGAATTGGTTTTTAAAAAAAGATGCGATTTTAATTATGATAAGACAGCCGACTCGTAAGGAGGATGGATCGAGACTGAGGTGCGACTGGAGTTAGGATGCGTGGGAGTACAGGCTATGGTGAAGGAGTGCTGAGTGTGCAAGGTGAGGATGCGTGGATAGCTAGTATGGGTACATATTCTATCTATAACACCTCCCGGGGTTAGACTAAACATCGGGGTTAAAATTTCGATGTTTAGGAAGAGAGTAACGGAGAAAAGGTAAGATTATTATGGTATATAAATATTTATTTATTTGTTATTTATTTATAAATATATATTCATATGTATATATATTATAGATTCCTACGGATACTAGGAGATGGGAGGTTTTCTATTTCGGGGCTATGTTTTATGACCTTCATAGGGATAGCTGGTTCAGAAGCTGGAGTAGGATCAGAGGGAAGGTCTATTGGAACGGCTGGAGTGGATCTAGGGAGAAGGTAGGTAAGACGGCTGTGCGATTTAATACATAAAAACATCTTAAAAATACAGAATCCAGAAATTACACATATTACAATAATAAGCAGAACTGAGTAATGAGTCCCGTATTTTAAAATTTGGTGCTGTTCGATAATTGAATCTGCTTGGCTGGATAATGATTTTAATTTTGATTTAGTTTCTAAGGTAAAAATATCGAGATTAAAGTTTTGTAATTTAAGAGGGGGCTCGTTACTCATAACTGTTTTGAACTTATCTAAATTGCAGCAAGAGTCATTTATTATATTGAAATCGGAGTAAATTACAGTTGTGTTGATTTTGACATTATCATATCTAGGTATTAACTTGGTGCTTTTACAATAAGATATACAGTTTTTAGGGATAGACAATATTCCTGTACCAATAATATTTATTTCGACATTTCTTTGATGTGGACATTCGATATATAATTTGTTACTTTGAGATTGTACATAAATCCAATTATTATTGTGTAGCGGTTCCCACAAATCTATATGTCCGTGAACAAAATCGGTTTTGCACTGCACTGGTAACACTTTGATCACATTTGTAATTAATTCACTTTCACAACTTGGGTTTGCACTAGTGGGAAAAACTGTCATGACGTCACAAACGTATGCGCGGGAGTTTATCGCTATGCATTCGTTTAACGAGTTTAGGTTACAATATTCTGACTTATCCTTGGTCATTGCTATATATTTATTGCTAGGTGTTATATAGGAGAAAGAATTTGGTTTCAAATTATCGTGTGGAGTAAGTAAAGCTATACTATGGAAAAGGTCGAACTCTTTCGAGGACACTAAAGGTATTCTCAGAATGAATACAATCTTGTTGCTTACACTATAACAAACTATTCTAGATACATTCATCAATGTATGAATATTATTTAACGCTAAGCTTACAGGTAACTTAAAGTCTACGGGTAAATATCTATAGTTATCGACGATTTCTTGGTATAACTGTCTGGGAGATAACACGGCCGGGTGCAGGATGTTTTGGCTACTAAGTATAATAGCGTTAGTTATGTCTTCTAGTCGAAACGATAGAGTTAATAATGATGCTTCTAAGCTGTTCAGAATGGAATTAATGTTTGACTTCACAATAAGCTCATTGGAAATAATAGTTAAATTTTTTAACTTTAATGTAAAATCGTCGATAGCTTGGTTAAGGCTAGCTTCATTTAATTTAATGATGTGTAAAGTTTCATTAAATTTAGATAAAGTCGAAGTCGTTATTAAAATATTTTGTTTCATTAATGAGGCTAACCTTTTTTCATTACTTTGCATATCTTGGATGGCGTTATCATATTTGATACCGTCATCTTCATCCAGAGTTCCGAATATAGTTTTAGAAAGAGAGCCAATACCACCTATCCATGCCCCTCGCCTGAACCTTCTGTCTACTAAATGAGAGATGGAGGAATACTCTGCAACTATGTCATGATATCGAACAGTTAATGATTGTAGTATATTATTGCATTCTAAATTGTTCGCAGTTTCAATATTTATTTGATTGCATACTAGACGCAATGTACCTAATATTGAGTTAATGTTTTTAATGTGGGGTTCAATGTACGAGATGTCTATTGGGGTTACTATGTCTAAGTGGCTTACGCGAATTTTGAGTTCACCAATCGGGTCAAAGTATATACCGGAACTCGAGCTGATTTCCCGGACAAAATCCGGATGACCTTGAGCCAGTATACTGTAAGAGAAAGAGGTATTTTGTATAAACCATTATTATATTTCATTATGTGAGAGTAACGTAACATAAAATGTAACTTATATAAATATATATATTTTATATATATAATATATAAGTATATAAAAAAACAAAATGTTAAACTTTAAGTATATTACATTCTAAGCGTCATAAAAGGTATAACGCAGAAACATCTAATATAATAGCGGTAAGGACATAAAATCTATGTTAGACCTAACTATCGTAACTAACTAACACATACTCAAATGCTAAAATTTAAATAAAATTCTTAGCTTGTAGGAGGCAACTGTGACGCCTCTACGTGTTTGACTTCATCGAAATGATGTCGTACATGTCGTCTATTTATTAATAAAGACAACGTATGATTACCATGAACTTTAACGATTTTGTATGGACCTTTCCACAATGGGGATAAGGCTTTACGTTGTCTGACATGGTTTTTTAATAGGACGTAATCGCCAACTTTATATGTCACAGCACGAGTATGAGAATCATAATAATTTTTTGAATTAAACTTGGATTTTTGGATATATTCTATGGCTCTATCTCGAGTGTATTTCATTCGGTGTTGTAACATTTTGACATATTCGGGATACGTAGTGTTAGAATTGTCATTGTAAATTGAGTCTGGAATATGAGGTTTATATCCGAATAGTAATTCGTAAGGTGAGTAGTGAGTAGTGGAGTGTACAGCAGTATTGTATGCTAGCATGGCTGTATAAACATATCGGGGCCAATTATTCTGATCTTCATTGACGTAGTGTTTCAAGAATTCTTTGAGAGTGGAATGTGATCTTTCCAGAGCACCCTGCGTCTGGGGATGATAGGGCGTGGACCAAAGTTGTTTAGTCTTTAAAAGTTCACATGTTTTCTTGAACACTTCAGCTGTAAAATTGGTGCCCTGATCGGTAAGTATATATTTTGGTATTCCAAACAATGAAATAAAATGAAGCAGACATTCAGAACATTCCTCAGCAGTAATACTGCGAATCGGGTAGGCTAATGAAAATTTTGTGAGGTCGTCTTGCATGGTCAGGATATATTTAAGTTTGGCTGTGCCAGATTCTGGCAAAGGGCCTACTATGTCGATAGAAAGTCTCTCGAATGGAGCTGTTGAAGTGGACGTTATTATCATAGGTGCTCTATTGACCTTACGCAAAGCTTTGTTAGTTTGACACGATGTACATTTTTTTATATAGGTTTCAATATCACTACGCATATTCTTCCAATAAAATCTTTCTTTTATACGGTTTAACATTCTGACGGTCCCTAGGTGTCCGGCAATGGGAAGGTCATGGTTTTCTTTCAGGATTTTTGGAATTTCGCTCAATGTAGGATATATAATGTCATTATGATAAATGTGTACAAGTATATTAGTTCCATTGAATAAATAATTAAACATATTATAAATTTTGACAAAAGAGTGTCTATCGAAGGGGTTTTTAAAATCTGATGTACTGATCTCATTTACAGTAGGATATGACATCATTATCTCGTCTCGAGCATATTTCAATGATTTGAATATATCTGGGTATGAGCAATCATCAAAATGGTGTACCTTAATAAATAAGAACAGGTAAGTTTTATTTTCAATTGTTAGAGCTAAGAAGGTATACAATGTTCTTTCTTCTTTCAGAAATTCGTTCCGGTCGGTTTCTGGAGAGTTATTTAAAATTTCTTGTATGTATGGCATGGACTCGTCCATGTCTATGGAAGTAGGTACTATTATTAATTTCTGTGAGCTTTTGAGAAGATTTTCATTATGTTCTATAATTTGTGTGTCATATGATTTTGTAGGTGATTTTAGAAATTTATTGTAGGTTTCATCGGAAACAGGTACATTTTCAGGTGTTGGAGACGAAGTTTCAGTGTGGGGAGCACCAAGAACAGGTATGATTTCAGATGTTGGAGATGGAGTTATACGAGCTACAGGAGGAGGTTGATCAAGGTTCTGGGAGCTAGTTGAAGGTTGAGGTTCAGATACCCTTTCAGGGCTGTATGCAGTGAGGGATAGATCGTCATCTTCTAGAAGTGGGATAGAGGGTAAGTTGCTATTTGACCCGAGGAGACTAGAAGGAATGCGGATTTCGAGATCTTCTAAGGTTATGGGGCTGAAGGCCGGAGAGTCGTTGGATGTGACAACAGGATCTTGATTCTCGGGGATGTTTGGTAAATTGTCATTTGTTTCGTTAGGTGTGCTTTCAGGCGGTGATGTTTGCAGTGGAAGTTCTTCGTCAGGGTAAGTGTTCGCGTTAGGATTTAGGGAGTCTCTTTTTGTTGGATATATAGGATTTACTGGATATCTAGAAAGAGCGTCAGCGGCAGAGTTTAGTTTGCCTTTACGGTAAACTATCTCGTAATCAAATTCTTCTAGTTTCAACCTCCATCTTTGAAGTTTACTGCTGGGATCCTTATGGTTGAATAACCATTTCAAAGGTCTATGATCGGTAACGATGAGGAATTTATGCCCATACAGATAAGGACGGAAGGTTTTGCAGCCATACAGGATAGATAGCAACTCTTTTTCAGTGGTGCTGTAATGGGATTCACTTTTATTGAGAGTACGCGAGGCGAAAGCTACTGGTTGGTCTCTGCCGATGATCCCTTGGGAAAGTACAGCACCTACAGCGTAGTTTGAAGCATCACAAGTCAGTATAAAGGGTTTTAAGAAATCGGGATAAATTAGTAGAGGAGCTGTAGTTAATTTATGTTTTAGTGTATCAAAAGCAAGTTGTTGCTGGTTTTCCCAATTGAATGGCGTGTCCTTTTTAAGGAGGCTGGTAAGGGCTTTGGCTGTCTTTGAAAAATCTGGGATAAAGCGGCGGTAGTATGAGACAAGCCCAAGAAACGATTTGATATCCTTAGGGGTCTTTGGAGTTGGAAATTCTGCCACGGCTTTAACTTTTTCGGGGTTAGGTTTTACACCTTGTTCGGTAATTACGTGCCCTAGATAGCAGACTTCTCGTCGTAAGAACTCACATTTGTCTGGTTGCAGTTTTAATTTATACTGACGAATTCTCCGGAAAATTGCTGTTAAATTGCTGATGCAGCCTTGCAAATCATGGCCGTACGAAACCACATCGTCCAAATATACGAAGCATCGAATACCTTGAAGGCCCGCTAGGACAGAGTTCATGAGACGCTGAAAAGATGCAGGGGCATTTTTGAGCCCAAATGGCATTCTTGTGAATTGGAAATGCCCTTCAGGGACGGTGAAGGCTGTTTTGGGTTTATCAGCTTCGTTTAACTCTATCTGATGGAATCCAGAAGCTAGGTCTAGAGTGGAAAAGTACTTACTGTTGCCAAGTTGGTCTAAGATTTCAGTAATTTGTGGAATGGGGTACGTGTCACCGATGGTAATATCATTCAACTTGCGGTAGTCTATCACTACGCGCCATTTTTGGATATTAGAAGCATCTAGTTTCTTCGGTACTACCCAAATTGGGGATGACCAAGGGGAATCAGAGGGCTCTATGATATTTTGTTCTAACATCTTATTCATTTGTTTGTGGACTTCGGTTTTATGAATTTCAGGAAATCTATAGGATTTTGTATGGATTGGGACATCTGTTGTGGTTTTGATTTCATGTTTGAAAGCGTTAGTATGTGTTAAACTTTCTCCAGGTAAATGGAAAATATCGGAAAAATCAGAACAAAGTTGTAAGAGAGCATCCTTTTCTTCTTCATTGAGGTGCGAAGTGCGGAGCTGTTTTAATACTTCTCTCGTTCGTTTAACACTATCGTTCGAAATATTTATGTGATTGATTGGAAACGAAGGTTGCGCTTCTTCATTGAATTTTGAAGGATCAAAGAGGTCAAGTTTGAGATTGAGATTTGATTTTATAGTAGCTGGTGTATCAGAAGTATTTAAAATTGATATATTTATTCTATTATTTCTTTTAACTCGCACTAGACAGTTTGCGATTAGTAGTTTTTCTGAAAGTTTTTGATCAAGAATTAACCCTTCTTTTATTTCTGGGTTTGAAACAGAGCACTCAATAATTGTTTCGGTTCTAGCTGGAATTATGTAAGCAGGATCATGGAAATATAGTTTTTCTATTGCGTTGCCCAGGTGAAGAAGATTGTCGTTATAGTTTATACTGCAATTATGTGCGTTAAGCATGTCGGAACCAATTATGCCATCATATGGTAAGTGAATTGCGTCAATAACGTGGAATGAATGGGACAATTTGGATTTAGAAAATTGTAGTTTTAATTGAAAGTGACCCCTGGTGCAAATTGTCTCTTCAGCCGGGTCTATACCTTTTAACTGAATAGATTCTTTAATGAGTTTAGGATGTTTTTCTATGCTTGAATATTTTAGTAGGCTTACAGAGGATCCTGAGTCGACTAACAAGGACAATGGAATATCGGATACAGATGATTTCACGAGGACATGAGGTAATAATGTTTTCGTAGGATTATTAGTTATTTCGAAAACTTTGGATTTTGCGCGATTTGGAAGGTCAACTTTATTGGGTTGCTGTTCGGATACAGTGGATTTTGGCAGGTCAACTTTATTGAGTTGCTGCACGGATACAGTGGATTTTGGCAGGTCAACTTTATTGAGTTGCTGCACGGATACAGTGGATTTTGGCAGGTCAACTTTATTGAGTTGCTGCACGGATACAGTGGATTTTGGCAAGTGATCATGTAGCGATACTTGCGGGGAATTGGATTTAGGAATTGATTTTATCGCGTCGGTTTTTGAATCGCGAGGTCCCGCACGACACTGGGACGAGACGATTATTCGTTTTTTGGGTTGGAGTCGCAGGTATCATAACCCTCGACAGGGTTAGTTGGATAATCGTCATCATTAGTATCGTCAGATATGAAATGCATACGTTGAGGCATAGAAACCCTTGCCTGGTTTTGGTCAAGGTTTTTGAATCGGTTGTTATTGAATTCTCTCTTGCGACATTGCTCTAGGACGTGACCAGGAGTTTTGCAGTATCTGCAGAAAGGAGTTGTAGGAGGGTTATTTGTATACGATCGATTAGGGTTGAAATTCGGTCTGAAATTTGATTGGTTAGGGAAGGATTGTTGACCTTGGTTACGACGGACAAATTGACCATTAGGTCTTGACGAATAAGGTCTATCTTGACGCGAGTATTGATTGCTGGACTGGCTCGGGTTATGCTTGGATAACGCTTGTTGGATTCTTTCCTCAGATATTGCTATGTTTATGGCATCGTTCAAGGATCTGGCTGATTTACATCGAACAATATTGGAAATGTGGGGTTTCAGCCCCATTTGGAAATGATGAAGGGCTAATTCCTCCATCGCGGCCGATCTTCCTAATATTTCCCTACTTTTATGCCCATGTGAAATGGATATCTCGGAAAGTAACTCGGATAGACATGTCTCGACTCTTAAAGCATACTGACTAACAGGCTCATTAGGTTGCTGTTTGCATTCTTGTAAATCTGTGAGTAGATGGGCATAATGCTTCCTCTCGCTAAATTGGGTTTTGAGAAATTCTTTGAGTTGTAACCAATTGGTGAATTCTTTGATGGAGCAGGCGGTCTCCGCCTTGCCCTCTAATTGACAGAGAATATATTTAAAGAGTGTGTCTTTTTGGGAGTCGGAAGCCAAATCATATGCATTGTTGCAGTTAACTAAAAACGAGTTGAGCTTTTCTCTACAACCATCATATGGTTTTATGAATTTTAAAAGTGTGGAAAGTTCGATTTCTGACTTTGGTGTTGCTATTCTCCTTTTTGAAGTGGATCTGGTAGACATTCCTTGAGGGGGAGGACATTGGTTTTGACTGTCTTCTTCTGTATCAGTGACCGCAATTTCAGGTCGGTCAAATTTTGGGCTATTAGGTCTATCATTTGCCATTTTGGTAAAATAGAATTGAATTTAAGTAAAAGTAAAACAAATCTAAGTTGGTGTAAGTCACGGGGAATAAGTTGTATAATAAGATTGGGAATTAGCAATGACCAATATAATAAGTCACTTACATTGACGTGGATATCGCGATAAGGATGAGCTGCATTTCTCGTAACTGGAGCGTGGGCGACGCGTCTCGGTGTGTCGATAAGCCGCTGTTGATTCGTCGCGTCGCAGAGTTAGGGTTGCCGATCGCAACCGGTGGATATTTTGTGAAGGCCGGCTGCAGAACCAAAAGCACGCAGCAGTGGGCCTTTCTGGAACTTCACCTCGAACACTGGATACACAGGGGCCGGGCCGTAACTCGGTGCAATAACACTTTGCACAGTGGAGTTGGCACTTACACTCGCACACACACTTGCGCGTTTGCGGTTTAGAAATAGGAGTCGTACCGGGGACACATATACACTTGCCCGGGATTGATTTAGAATTCGAAGAAGTACCGGGGCACATATACACTTGCCCGGGATTGATTTGGAATTCGAAGACGTACCGGGGATTCTTTACTGAATCCTTTCACGCTGCCACCATATATTAGGAGCCTCGACAGGAATTGGTTTTTAAAAAAAGATGCGATTTTAATTATGATAAGACAGCCGACTCGTAAGGAGGATGGATCGAGACTGAGGTGCGACTGGAGTTAGGATGCGTGGGAGTACAGGCTATGGTGAAGGAGTGCTGAGTGTGCAAGGTGAGGATGCGTGGATAGCTAGTATGGGTACATATTCTATCTATAACAGATCGTTGAGGTTAAGCAACTTTCGCAATGGTCGGTCACGGGATGGGTGACCAAAAACTTTTCATCTCAAGCTCCTCCGTGCTTCGGAAGGCACGTTAAGCCGTTGGTCCCGGCTGCACTTGCAGTCGTTAATACCCACCAATCCGCACTGGGCCCGCGTGGTGGGTCATGACTCATGGCCCATTCTCCTTATCCATCCATAAGGAAGGCCAGTGCCCCAGCAGTGGGGACATTAAATGGCTGATGATGATGATGATGATGACTTTTCAAGTCAAGTCCAGATTTGAGAATAAACTCATCACTGGGGAAGACGGCTTTGCCTTGGTAGGTAACCTCCTTCATACGGGCTCTTTTCGGGACCTCCTCTCCGCTCTTGGGGGATGTTGGAAGGCAGTGTCGAATGTCTTTCTTGAGCCGTTTAGAGTCAAGTAGCACCCGTCACCTTACTTCATCTGATTATCACTTTTTTGTGTATTTTCGACAAGGTATTATTGTTTTCCGGAATTAACAACCACTGAGCAAGAGAATAAATACGTTTTAACAACTTGAAACACACGTAATCTTACTAAAATCCGCTAATAATTTCTGAATAATGTTGAAAAAACTGCCTCCGACTAGCTGTTTATTTTGACATAAGCGAACGGTCAGTTATCGGCTGCAATGTAATCATTTTACGTTTAAAAACCTAGCGCGATTCGAAAAATCGTTCCGAAAAGGAATGGTAATGGTATTGTTGTCGTTGAGAAAATAGCGCGATACCAAATTGTCAAATAAGAGCAATGTAAGTGTAATATAAGCGCATTTAGCATAGGGCGATAGGGCCCCTGCAGACCTTTGGTTATACGGGGGGTTTTTTGGGCTGTGGTGTGGGGGGGAAGAATTTTGACGTTGGGGGATTTAGCGTTATTTTAAGTAGTCAGTAGTGTCCTGCGGGAATGAACGTCAAGATGACGGGATCACTGCTTGTTTTAAACAGACTTTCCCATACTTCTTATGTACTCGTTTTGTACCTATAATTATAATTTTGGTACCTTCTTGGTCTAAACGATATTAAAAGTCGATACTGATCCCGCCATTATGACGCATCAAAATGACGGGATCAAGCTGTTACCACAAAACTTCTATAAATTTTATTGAACTAACTACTCTAAGATTTAGAACTCATTTTGTACCTCCCGAAAGTCATGTAACATTACTGGAGTTACGTTTAGCTTTTTTGTTATTTAACATCTTCCCTTTATCAGCTTTTACGCCTGAAAAATTGTCAAGAGAAAAGTTTGAGTTGAATAAATGTTTGCTCTTCAATTATGGCAGGCGTTATTCATCATCATCAGCCGTTTAATTAATGTCCCCACTGCTGGGGCACTTGGCCTTCTTTATGGATAGATAGGAAGAATGGGTCATGTCTCGCCACGCGGGCCCAGCGCGGATTGGTGGGTTTTAACGACTGCAAATGCAGCCAGGACTAACGGCTTAACGTTCCTTCTTCGGAAGGCATGAAGAAGCTCGAGATGAAAAAAATTTGGTCACCCATCCCGTGACCGACCATTGCGAACATTGTTTAATCTCAATCATCGCAGGCCTAGCATGCTAACCACTCGCCACGGGCTCCTATTAAATACTAGCTTTTCGCCCGCGGCTTCGCCCGCGTGGACTACACGACGTTATCCCGCGGGAATATGATACTTTTCCGGGATAAAAAGTAGCCTATGTTCCTCTCCAGGCTACAAAGTATCTATGTCCCAAATTTCAGCCAAATCCGTTCAGCCGTTTTGGCGTGATTGAGTAACAAACATCCAAACATCTAAACTTTCACATTTATAATATTAGTAGGAGTAGGATAGTAGGATTCAAAGTCCTGACTGACTGACTGACTGACTGATATATCAACGCACAGCCCAAACCGCTGAACCTAGAGACTTCAAATTTTGCACATAGATACGTTATACAGTGTAGGCATCCACTAAGAAAGGATTTTTGGAAATTCCACCCCTAAGGGGGTGAAATAGAGGATGAAAGTTTGTATGAAAGTCCGTCAGTTTTGAAGTTAGGATCTTCAAACATTCTATTTAGGCTGGCAATTGAAAATTAATATTTTCCTGTGTCAGCGTTTTCGACAACTCCACCCCCGAAGGGATGAAAAGGGGGATGAAATGTTGTATCTGGAAAGTCCTTCATTTAATTTATTATTTAGGCTTATGGTCAGAAAGTAAAACAAATAAGCAAAAACATGTTTCGTATTTTTTCGAAAATCAACCCCTTAGAGGTAAAATAGGATACATAAACCTAAAGATCGATATGGATTTCGTTATTGAGGTTTTATGGGATGACGATTGCAAAAATGGCATTTATTTTGACGTTTAACACGCTGAACATGATTCAACCCCTAAAAGGTTGCAATAGGGGTGAAATTTTGAATGAAAAATCAGGCGTAAAATAGACATTTCAACTTGAAACTTTGTAGGTTTACTTCTTAAAACAAATAGGCAACCCATTTCGTAATTTTCCCAAAATCAAACCCAGGGGGTAAAATAGGGGATGAATATGTGTATAAAAGTCCGTCAGTTTTGAAGTTAGGATCTTCAAATTTTGTATTTAGGCTGGCAATTGAAAATTTTTATTTTCCTGTGTCAGCGTTTTTGACAATTCCACCCCCGAAGGGGTGAAGAGGGGGATGAAATGTTGTATCTGGAAAGTCCTTCATTAAATTTATTATTTAGGCTTATGGTCGGAAAGTAAAACAAATAAGCAAAAACATGTTTCGTATTTTTTCGAAAATCAACCCCTTAGAGGTTAAGTGGGATAAATAAACCTAAAAATCGATATGGATGTCGTTATTGAGGTTTTATGGGATGACGATTGCAAAAATGGCATTTATTTTGATGTTTAACACGCTGAACATGATTCAACCCCTAAAAGGTTGAAATAGGGGTGAAGTTTTGAATGAAAAATCAGGGGGTAAAATAGACATTTCCACTTGAAACTTTGTAGGCTTACTTCTTAAAACCAATAGGCAACTAGACCGATAGCGCTGGCCTATTTTGAGGTCATAAGTTTCAAAAATTCTAAAGTTGCTAATTTCTTAACTGTGGGTACAGTCGTACCTATGAAGCTTATTATTGCGTTTTGTGTCACATCTGCCACTTGCATTTTCAGCAATTCGTTGATTTGTGGTTGATTGTTTTTATTACAGTCAAAACTGGCAAAATAAATTTAAAGTTCATAATAATTATGGTAATAGTCTAGGATAGCCTGAGGAGTGTGCAAACCGAATTTGTGCCATCTTCGGCCAGTGCAAACTGACATAGAGTCACACAGTGTGTTATGGAACCCTTTTTTGTTGCATGCCGTTTTTATTTGTGAAATGGCTAATTTACATCATCCTAAACATTGCTCTTCAATCCCGGCGTCGATACGACTTCTAGATTCGAAGAAAAACAGTTCCAAACTTCAAAAGTGAAAAAAAAATATTTTCTCATTAAGTACGAAACATATTGCTGTTATACTTAGTGGCAATAAACACCCTCTAATTAACATACCACGTCACTAATTTGTGCCACTTGACTCGTAATAGATAGCCAAATATCAACGGTTTTCATATTTTTGGTTTTAATTTTTTTTTAGCTTAATAACACCGTATTATGCTACGATATTTAACCAGAGGCACGTATATACCTTCATTAATGCACAGTATTAAAATCACAACATAATTCTTTGTTAAACAGAAGTTATCACAATTTTTTAAGTTTCTTCAGGGTTGTCAATTTCTTATATCCGAATCATTTATCCGAAAATAAAACGATTAATAGTTTTTTAGTAACATACTTAACAAGTGACAGTGATTATGAGTTTTGTAAATTATGTTTCTCGTTATCAATTAAAATATTTTCAATATTGGAATAATCATGAATTAACGAGTTTTCATTGCAAACAGATTACAACAAAAGAAATGCTGCTGCCGGTAGAGGAATCTTTTTTGCTTTATTTTTTCTCTTTCATGTTAATTTCCGATACAATCGGATCAGAGGAGACAAAAGAAAAGCTTTGTGAAAGAGATCTGGGGGCCGATTCTCAGGCAATCGAGAAAAGTTCACTTTTATAAGCTCGAAATTCAAATATAACACAGTTTGTGTATTGTCAGAATTTCACAATCGAAAAAGTTCGATCGAAAACCAGTCGAACGTAACGAGTGGTACGGACCAATCGATGTTCGTATACGAACTTAGCTGTCAAAATGAATTTGTTGACATGTGGGACAGTTTAGTTTATTTGAAACGTTTTAAGTTTTCAATAGAAACCACAAACAAAATGTTCGGCATACGAATTACCACACTGAAAAAGTTAGAATGCCTGGGAATCGGGCCCCAGACATTGTTGCTTAACGGGATATTTTTCTCGTGTGATTCTGCTGCCTGTTCGGAATACATACCAACTGGTAAATTAAATGGGGAAATAATTTTTCCAACTGTTATTCAAACATATGGTCTGTTTATTTAAATTTTTAGTTTTTTGCATTCACAATGCAATTTTTATTACTGAAAAATGGAAAATGAAGTATTTAGAAAAAATCGACCCGTCTCACAACTAGCTCCGATGGGACTCGAACCCACGACCTTTCGCTTTCCGGGCGACTGCTCTAACCACTGACTCAATAGCTCAGTTATTTGAGCAGTTATTTAATTTTCGGTTAGTTGTTAATTTATTACAGCAGTAAAACATGAATTACTATTCATGTTTTACTGCTATAATTTAGCTACCATATGTGACAGGTGTCACTGACAAGATTGGGAGGATTCAGAAGCGTGCTTCGATCCATACTTACTTCAGGCCGCCGAAGAAGTTGAACCAATTCTTACCACCAGTCAAGTGTAATATCCCCTTTCAAGTTGCAGGCGTTCACAAACTAGATTGTGACTGTGGGCTCTCCTACATAGGGCAAACAAGGAGAAGCATAGGGACGCGCGTTAAAGAACATGTAGCTGACATCAATCATAGGCGCGATAATAAGTCTGCAGTGTGTGAACATTCATTTGAGGGAACCAACCATTATATAAGGTTTGACAAACCGCAGATCCTCGCTAGAGAACCAAGATACTTTCCCAGATTGATGCGCGAGGCTATTGAAATTAGCAAATACCCAAATTTCAATAGAGAAGATGGTTGGAAGATACCACCAACTTGGGACCCTATAATCCATCAAGTAAAGTCTCAACCCAAACCACACACTGCAAGAACTAAAGATACGGTTAGTTCTTTTTGCAAATAATTTTAATAAACGGAGATCGTCCCCCTTCGTGTAGTTTTCTTGCCAGTTCTTTCTCCGACCGAAGGGCTCCAACTTTTGTGAACTGGTGGTCGAGTCAGTAACTTTTTGCTTTGCTATAAATAATTATTATCCAAATTACTTAAACAAATCAAAATATTAAATTAATAAAACATTTTTGTTATAATCTATACATACATTCATACAATAAAATAAAATTGGAGTGTTTGTTTGTAATAATAAAATAATCGCTTTTTACTACATGCATATGATTATATATACGGTACATATACCAAAATAACATTTTTGCCATTTTTGTCTGTCTGTCTGTCTGTTTGTTCCGGCTAATCTCTGAAACGGCTGGACCGATTTTGACGGGACTTTCACTGGTAGGTAGCTGATGTAATAAGGAGTAACTTAGGATTAATTAACTTATCCCGATATTCCCATGGGAACGGGAACCACGCGGGTGAAACCGCGGGCGGCCGCTAGTTAAATATAAAGTTAAAATAATCAATACCTAACCGTATCCTGTTTCCGAACGAAAAACAATGACAATTAAAATAGGTTTATTTTTTTATATTAAAATAAAAAAATAGTGGGTAGTTTTCCGTGACCACGGCCCCTGGAAAGGTGCCGAAACGTCGGATAAACCTAAAAACAACTAAAATCTAACCAAGTTGTTAAATAAATGGCGTGAAAAAATCCGTGAAAGTGTTTCATTTATATTACTATTAAATGTTTTTTTCCACAGTGACAACCCTAAGGCCTGAATGTTTCGGATATAACATAATTGATCATAACTTCTGTTTAACAAAGAATTATGTTGTGATTTTAATACTGTGCATAAATGAAGGTATATACTTGCGTCTGGTTAAATATCGTAGCATAATACGTTGTTAACAAGATAAAAAAAATTAAAACCAAAAATATGAAAATCGTTGATATTTGGCTATCTATTACGAGTAAAGTGGCACGAATTGGTGACGTGGTATGTTAATTAGAGGGTGTTTATTGCCACTAAGTATAGCAGCAATAAGTTTCGTACATTTTGAGAAAACATTTTTTTTCACTTTTTAAGTGTCAGATATCCGAAAACTTTGGAACTGTTTTTCTTCTGATCTAGATGTCGTATCGAAGCGGGGATTGAAGAGTAATGCTTAGGATGATCTAAACTAGCCATTTCACAAATAAAAACGGCATGCAACAAAAAAGGGTCCCATAACACACTGTGAGTCAGTACGAGAAAACAGTGCTCTTCGTACGAAGAAGTCTGTTTTTTTCCAAATTATAAAATTTCGTGGATAAAAACGACACAAATTATGAATAGTGTTTTGTTACACCATCATAATCAAAAACACGTAATAGTATATTATGATACAAGTGAGCTTAGGTTGCTCATTATACACGAGGCTGTGGGTTGCAGCCCGAGCCGCAGGCGAGGGCGTAAATCAGCCGAGTGTCTAGTGAGTAAGTTGCTCACGAGTTTCATACGCACTTTTTCAACACACTTGCGAGGAAAAACAAACATTTATTGCATACATATTGTATTAACCTAATATTAACTAAGGGAAAATGCGCGCAAGTTTTTTTTTTTTGCACGCGCCAAATGTGAGGTGATTGATTACATACAGCCTGTACAGCCTAAATCAAAATAATTAAGTATAATAATAGTGATAAAATGCAAATGTTTTATAACAAATTATTGTGAATTATTAATCATTTGATAATAATATACTGAATTATGTTTTATATCTTAATTAGGGACACATTTATTTATTCTAAAAACGTAAATGGATTTTCAGCCGTATAAAACCTCTTTGTTGTTACAAAAAAATAACTGTATCTATTACCCGCTGAAATTAAAAATGCTCTGTTGACTCGCATATAACTTGCAGTTAGGTACTAACTTAACTTTGTAGGGATACTGTATTACCCGGTTAAATTGAAAAGTCTCTGTTAACTCGCATATAATTTGCAGTTAGGTACTTACTTAACTTTGTAGGGATAATTCTATTACGCAACTAGTACTGTAATATTATTATGCACGCGTGGGTTATAGTTCGGTTTATGGCCCTAAGATCGATGTTATAAGGCTCACTTTATGAGCAAGTGTGATGAAAACTCTAATAACTTGCATTTTCTATTGTGGCTTTTACAGGGTGTTGTAATAAAAAAAAACTATAAAAGTCGTGGATGAATTTGACACAAAATATTTTGAACAAAAGATATCAGTACTCTTAAACACGTAACACCTATTTAACCTAGTATTGTAATATTCTTTTAGAGCTAGTAAAGCGAAGTGTTAGTTTTTGGTTAAATATCAGGATTCTCGTGGACAGAGATGACACAAAATGCCTATGTACATCAGTTCCTACTTCGATAGTATCATGAATGTAAAATTTTCATCTTGATTTTTCTTTTACGTCCAATACTGATCGAAAAGACAAATACCTAAATTTACACTTAAGCATGTACCCAAAGTGACACAAAATAAAGTATAAGGTTGGGTAAATGGTCCGGAAACTATATGCGAAAAACCATCAACTTTATTATTTTTGAAACCTCAAAACTTAGCGCTATCGGTCTAACTAAACCCCTTTCGTAGTTTTCCGAAAATCAAACCCAGGGGTAAATAGGGTATAGAAACCTAAATCATCTTAAGTACCCTAAAAGTTCTTGGTACCTAAGCTACTCAGAACTAACTTTTTGATTGTGAAACAGACACTTATTATTTACTAGCTTCCGCCCAGGGGCGTATTTTGATATTTGGCGCCCTGGGCCAGTTACGTGGGCCGCCCCATACATTCAAGAAAAAAATATTTAATAACTAAAAAAACACTCAATAGAATATACATCGCACGCGCTCTAAGATGAAGTAAAAAAAACAACTTATCATTGTAGTTGATTTTTTTTTGTTTACTTATAATATGAGTTTTAAAGTCGGATTTTTAATTAGACGAAGTAATCTGACGTTTACTGGGTTGTCAGGTTTTGACGAAAAATAAATAGTGACGGGGCAAAGTAAATGAATGAAACAAAAATATTATAATTATTTATATAAATATCACGTATAGTTCTTTCGGTAGCCTATGGAGTGGTGAGAACACCGGGCTACCGATATCGAGTCCCGGGTTCGAATCCTAGTTGTGCTATGTAGGCACATTTTGTTTGTGGGTCGATTTTGATGAAACTCGGTTTTCGGTACTATTTTGGAAAGAAAACGGCAACGCAATGTTAAAAACATTAAAAAATCCAAGATGGCGGCCAACTTTTTGTTGGTGGGCCGATTTCGATGAAACTCGGTTTTTGGTACTATTTTGACAAGAAAACAGTAAGTAAACGCTTGTGCACTACACTGAATATTACCGTCCCGGAAAAAAACGGATGCTCGTATTTTAATATTAAATCATTTATAATAGTAAGAATTTATTATTTCGTGTAGTTTCAAACCCTAAACTACACAAAATAAATAAATTCTATTATTTATTATTAAAATACAAGCATCCGTTAATTTCCGGTACGGTAAAATTCAGTGTAGTGCACAAGCGCCCTAACGCAATGTTGAAAATGAGAAATGGTCAAGATGGTTGCCAAATTTACTTTTTTAGGGTTACGTTACGTACCCAAAGGGTTAAAACGGGACCCCATTATTAAGACTGCGCTGTCCGTTTGTCTGTCCGTCTTTCTGTCTGTCACCAGGCTGCATCTCATGAACCGTGATAGATACAGTTGTAATTTTCACAGATGATATAAGTATTTCTGTTGCCGCTATAACAACAAATATTAAAAACAGAATCATGTTTGTTCAATGGGAACAGTAAAACGAAATAATAAATTCGGGGTGGCATATTAGGGGTAAGAAGTATCAAAATATAATATTCTACAAGCTTTTATTTATTTTCACCTGTCCCTGTCTGTCTGTCTGTCATGAAATCTTGCATGACCTACTTCCTGACTTTTAAATGGGCTGAAATTTTGTATGTTGGATTGGTTCCGGTGACAATGCATTGGTATCATAAGCAAGATCTAATTGTATACCCAGATAACTGCTCAACGGTCAATAGAACACCCATAATTAAAAATCCGACTTTAGGTGTTGTTGACAATTAGGTAGGTTTTTGAACTTCTTCAGACAAATGAGAAATAAAATTAAAGTAAAAACCATAACACGCCGCATTCAAAGCTGAGCGGGGCGGCCCGAGCCGCCCTGGTAAACTTTTTGAATTTAATCAGCCAAATGAGAAATAAAATATAGGTAAGTTAAGATCATAACAGGCGAGCACACAAAGCTGAGCGGAGCGGCCTGAGGCGCCCTGGTAAACTTTTTGAATTTTGTCCGACAAATGAGAAATAAAATAAAAATAAAGATCATAATAGGCGGGCACCCAAAGCTGAGCGGGGCGGCCCAAGCCACCCTGATAAACTTTTTGAATTTCATCAGACAAATGGGAAATAAAATTTAAGTAAAGATTATAACAGGTGGGCACGCAAAGCTAATAGCGGGGCGGCCCGAGCCATCATAGTAAACTCTTTGAATTTTTATTAGACAACTGGGAATAAGTTATATAATTAAAGATCATAGCAAGCGCGCACCCAACCGCCCTGGTAAACTTTTTGAATTTTGTCCGACAAATGAGAAATAAAATAAAGATAAAGATCATAACAGGCGGGCGACCGGAGCTGAGCGGGGCGGCCCGAGCCGCCCGCCCTGGAATACTTTTTTAATTTTATCAGAAAAATGAAAAATAAAATAAAGGTAAATATCATAACAAGCAGACACCTGAAGCTAAGCGGGGCGGCCTGAGCCGCCCTGGCAAACTTTGAATTTCATCTGTCAAATGAGAAATAAAATTAAGGTAGGTAAAGATCATAACAATCGGCACCAAAAGCTAAGCGGGGTGGCCAGCATGAGCCGCCCCTGGTAAACTTTTTGAATTTTATCAGACAGATTAAAAATAAAATATAGGTAAAGATCATAACCAGCGCACCCAAAGCTGAGTGGGGCGGCCCAAACCGCCCTGGCAAACTTTTTGAATTTCATTAGACAAAGCATCAGACAAATAAGAAATAAAATATAGGTAAAAATCATAACAATGATTATTACTGGATTTTTGAGTTTTGTTGACAATAATTTATTAGTACTTAAGCTTTTTGATTTTCTTCCGACATCCGATGACAAGTGGGCGCGCTAAGCTGAGCGGGGCGGCTTGCGCCGCCCCTAGCACCCTGCCGCCCTGGGCCATGGCCCCCTTGGCCCTTAGGTAAATACGCCTCTGCTTCCGCCCGCGACATTCCGCGTGGACATTCGAGAAAATACTAAGGGGACCAATAACCAGGATAAAAAGTATTCTATGTTTTAATTTCATAAAAATCCGTTCAGCCGTTTTTACGTGATTAGGCGGGTCCTCCCTCACCAAGCGAGCAGCCTCGCGCGAGGCAGAACGTTTGCCACGTGCGGCGGGCCTCGCACTGGTTATTTAGTCCCCTAAGTATTTTCTCAAATGTCCACGCGGACGAAGTCGCGGGCGGAAGCTAGTTTGAAATACAAAATACAAATTACAAAATACTGTTAAGGCTAGGATTCCCTAAAATAGGATATTTTAAATTATGGATTACTCGGAAATCACAAGTACTTAAAATTTGGATAAATATATGTGTATTTATGTACAGTTATTTATCTAGTGCTTCCGGCCGTTATTTTTTCTATTAGTGATTTTTTTCTTTTATAAAACTCCAAACATCCGTTTAATAGAAATTAAAATATCCGATTACAAGAAATCTATGCTATTACTTGCAGTAGGTATACTTGGTTTTAGTTAATGAAAATTATACGAAAATAATTGTCTGTGAATAGCCGAGGGATTCCGGCCGTCTTAAGTTTATTTTTTTAAAGGCATCTTTCAGTTTCAAAATTACCTATTTTGCTAAGTATACCGAGCGAGACGCGCGGGGTCCCACCGATGTATGATATTCTTTAATTGTTTCTTCTTTTCGTGTGGCTGGCGTCTCACCTCAGTTGCAGTCCCTATCCGTAATTGCTTATGCATTGTACTACCCTAGTTTAATACATAAAAAAATAGTAAAAGGGTCTGCGCGTGAATGGCGAGGCACCAGCCACGTGAAAAGAAGTAAGAGGTGGTTCACCGAATTTGTCCTCGAGTGTACGTGTTGTGCGTTCTACGAAGAAGAATTTTCCCTTCGTAGCCATTAGATCAGAATTTATTTATTTCATTAAGACACAAAACAGGTTACAGTTGAAACAAAACAAGACAAATTAAAAAAGAACAAGACAAGGAACAAACTATAACCTACAATATGTATCTTTAGCATGACAAAATGGTGAGCAACTAATCTAACTAAGTAGGTACCTACTTAATAAATAAGGTTAGAAAACATAAATATCAACTAAAACAAAAAAAAATTATATCATTAGAATATCAGAAAGACCGAATAATTATTCATTTTTATTATTTACTTAGATTAATTTTAATTTTAGAGGGAACAACAGTTCTATGTTATTTAATTACTAGCGGCCGCCCGCGGTTTCACCCACGTGGTTCTCGTTTCCCTAGGAATATCGGGATAAAAAGTAGCCTAAGTTATTCATTATTACATCAGCTTGCCAGTGAAAGTTCCGTCAAAATCGGTCCAGCCGTTTCAGAGATTAGCCGGAACAAACAGACAGACAGACAGGCAAAAATTGTAAAAAATGATATTTTGGTATATGTACCGTATACACACCTTACCGTATATACAATACCTTTACTTAATCATATGCATGTAAGTATAGTAAAAAGCAGTTATTTTAATATTACAAACAGACACTCCAATTTTATTTATTTGTAAGTATAGATATAGATTTAATAGTAAAGAGGTTATTTAAATTTTTACTTTTTTGCATTCACAATGCAATTTTTATCATTGAAGAATTGAAAATGAAATACATATTTTAGAAAAACATCAACCCGTCTCACAACCATCTCCGATGGAACGGTTGGTTGGATGGTCTAATTAATAAAGTAAAACTTAATCTAAGTAATTATTCGGTCTATCTGATCTAATGGCTAAGTAGGAAAAATTCTTATTCTTAGAACAACACGTACAAAGCTGTAATTGAATTCACAGCTTTCTATGAGAAAAAAAAATTTCTCCTTTGATAACTGGGTAAGCTAAGAAGAAAAAAAATTCTTCGTAGAAAACTTAATAAAATTACGGTTTTCTACCAGGAAAAAAAAATTCCCATTTGAAAACCGGGTAAGCTGGGAAGAATTATTTTTCCTTGTAGAAAGCCAGTTATCAAACTTGGTAATGTACGAGGAATAAGGGGTTAGTTCAATAAAATTAATAGAAGTTTTGTGGTAACAGCTTGATCCCGTCATTTTGATGCGTCATAATGGCGGGATCAGTATCGACTTTTAATATCGTTTAGACCAAGAAGGTACCAAAATTATAATTATAGGTACAAAAAGGTACAAAACGAGTACCTACATAAGATGTATGGGAAAGTCTGTTTAAAACAAGCAGTGATCCCGTCATCTTGACGTTCATGCGGGATCGTGATATTTTTCTGGGATAAAAAGTAGCCTATGCCATTCCTCAGACCCCAAACTAACCCCATACCAAAAATCACGTGGATCTGTTGCTCCGTTTTTACGTGAAAGACGGACAAACAAACACACTTTCTCATTTATAATATAAGTATGGAAGTATGAATTATAATTCATCACATCGGCGGCCTTACGTCTCCCGCTGCTGGGCATAGGCCTTCCCCCAAGGATCGCACGCAACAGTGATCGGGCCTGCGCTGCCTCATCCACAAGTCATCTGGCGACTGCGCCGCCGCCATTCGAGTCGCGATTTTAGTTTTCCTGCGGATCGCGTCGAAATATTAAGGCGATACTCGGAAAAATTATGCTGAAGTGAGATAGCAATGAGTAAACGACGCGCGCGGGAGCGAGACCAATTTTGCAGATTAGGCAAAAATAAACACAAAATCACTTCGTATTAAAAATTAAAACAGCGATTTAAAAAAAATGCTTCTATACGATCCTAAATATTATTGGTGTCCACTAATTAAACCAATTTTCACTAGTGTAAGTAACCCCATTTAAGAATAATCTTGAATTTTCGTATTATTTAGAGGTCTTTTCGAAAAGAAAAAGTGTCGAGGCAAAATCATAAAATCGTGTTTTTGAAACTATACGAATCTAGATAAAGGTATGAAAAAATATAGATCTTATTACCAGATTTTTAACAACTGTAACCGTCCTATAGTTTTAAATCAAAAAGTCCATACTTTTTCCGAGTAGCGCCTTAAGCACCGCTCTCTCCATTGCTTGCTGGTTGACCTCATGTAGTATACCTACTTATGAAATTATTTATAAGGGAATCGCTTTAGAAAGGTTTTTTTATAAGCAATTTCCAAAGAATTAAAAAATAATATGCATTTCATGATAAAATATATGTATGTACTTACATATTGCTTTTATTTTTTAATATAATATTCATATTAACTTACAATATCTATAGCTCCTATTATTTATACAGGATATTTTTTTATCAGTGCACAAATTTTTAGGATCGAATCAGAATCGGTAAGTGAAAAGCTTTCTCCTAGAAACATAGGTCGAAATATTATGACAAAAAAATTTTGACTCTTCATATTCATACAAATCGGACTGATCAACTGATCACGCACGTGATTGATTTAGTATGGGAAGTCAAAAAAATTTTGTCGTATTTCGACCCATGTTCCTAGGAGAAAGTTGTTCACTTACCGATTCTGAGTCGATCCTAAAAATTTGTGCACTGATGAAAAATTTATCCTGTATAAGTATATTGGTTTTAAAAGTATTTCCTCAAAGATGTAACATCAGTCTGTTCAACCTACCTAACCATAAAAAAAAATAGACAAGGGTTTCCTTCTTGTCTCTGAATATCTTATTTTAGCTTCTGCATGGACTTTGTCAAGATTTTATTTATAATTAATTAATTTTAAATAAAATCTTGACAAATTTGTATTTCATTAATTAAGTACAATCAATGCGTCATGGAGCAGTCTAACTGCTGGAGTAGCTATATGTTTCTAGCCTTTTCGGTGAACTTATTCAATTTGGTAGTTCTACATACAGGCAATCTGCAACATTTTTTCAATACTACATATTTTTTCTCTCGGTTTTCCTTTAATTTTGCCTTGATCAATTTCATATTGATTGATTTTTTCCCATCCTTCCCAATCAACTATGTTAGTATTCTTTTCTGCTATTATTTTTCTAATGTCTTCAAACCCACCCTTGGACTTTGGGGTGTTCAAACTCTTTAAATCTTCACACATAGCCTTGGCTACTTGGAAAGCATTCCCCATTGTATGTAAGATAACACCAACAGGTCCTGTGCCTAGCCATCCAGCAACATATAATCTGCCTAGATCTGGTGAATTCGTATTATCTATAATTATGCCCCTGTTATTGGCTATTGTACCATATGATGTGAATATTAGTTCCTTATCTACTGGAATACTCTTATATCCTATACTTCTAAAAGCTAAGCTACAATTTAAAACTTCTGTATTGCCATCAGGAACACATTGTTGCTCGTCTAATGTATCTCCCACAAGTCTATTACTATTTAATTCAATACCTGACAACTGTTTACTGTTAATATTCACTAGGAACTTTTTGGGACTCCTAAAAAATATTGGCTTAAAATATTTACAGTCCTTAGTTTGTGCTAAACCCTCTTGGTTTTCTTTTAATGATTTAAGCATCAACTCTGTAAGCCTCTTTCTAGGTCTACCCAAGCTTTCTACTACTTCTGGGACTCCTAGAAAATCTTGCTCTCTCCAAATTGTTTTACAACTTTTCAGTTTAAGTTGTTCTCGTAATTCTTTAATAGTGAATGCAGCTTGCAATGGTCCCCTCCTCCCAATGAGATATAGTTCTTTGATTTTAGACTCTGCTAAAGTTGCAAGAGCATGCTCAGTTATGTCTGTTTTCTTCAATTCATCAATTGGGGCTAAAAGTATTCTGGCAACATCTAGAGCTACATTACCTTGCCCTAGAATAGCAGCTGTGTGGCCTGACAGGTCAATCTTAAACAAAATTTAAAATTTAAAATTATTCCAACATTTTTATTTTAATTATTTTTGTATTTTTCAATTAAGAATATATACCTATTTACCTTTAAATTTATGTCATCAGGAAAACCATTGTACCATCCGACAAAATTGCGAGCTGCCACTACATTCTCAGCATCTTCATTTTCAATACCAAGAGTTTTATCTTCATCTGCTCCATAACACTAAAAGAAATCAATGGATTGTTTGTCATTTAATTGCCTACCTTTATTGGTAAATTCATGAAAGTGCAAAACTTTGTACTTATTTAATAATTTATTTATTATTATTATTTTATTTTTTTACCTTTTTTTAATTTTTTTATTTCATTATATGCAATAGATATTACCAAAAGCACAGCATCATAGTGCTGTCTCAGTTGATTTAAATTGACATCCTTTCCTAATGTCACATTTCCATAAAAGTTTACATTTGGATGCTGGGCAACTTTCATAAATTGGTTAATGACATTTTTTACTTCCGGATGATCTGGTGCTACTCCATATCTGTAACCAAAATAATCAACTGTAGTTAGTTTTTATTGTGGTCATAGTTTTAGCCCAATAAAATTTGCAATTATTACAAGTCTGTAAAATTTTGCATGGTTAAAATGACAGCTCATTTGTGCAAAACAAATTGTTGCTACTGCACAAGAAATAGGGTCTAATTTTCTAGCATAAGCTACATTTGTATTATAAATATTATTTATAATATAAATGTCTTATGCTGTTTTCTTGAGCTTTATTCCAAAAGAATAAAGAACTTTCTGCTTTGCACATTTGAGCTGTCATTTTAACCATGCTAAATTATACAGCCTTGTAGTAAGAAAATATCATAATGTCAATTATGGTAGATTGATAAATCTATGAATATTTCTAAAGGTATTCTATTAAAATTTACTAATTTTTACTAAAATAAGTAAGTACCTACTATTACAAATACTACAGGAGGGGTGTTCACTAAGTAATGAGAATGACATAAAAATATTTTTTTTAGTATGGAGCAGATTAATTAAGATTTATGGGAAACATTGGGTGTTAATGCTCCTCTGAATTCTACAGTGGCACTTTATCCTCGATTAAAGTAGCACCTCAGCAGTCAGAAATTTGATGACGATGATGCAGTGGTCACTGCTGTACACAATTTTTTAAGCAGTCAGGGCAAAGATTTTTTTCAAAAAGGATTTTTTAGGTTTAGAATGAAGATGCTTAGTGTATACTCCTAAAAGGTGACTATACGAAAAAAAAAACATTAAATAACAGATAACTGCGTCTTAGTCATTCTCACTCCTTAATGAAAAAAAAACACCCTTCGTAATATGAAAAAATACTTGTTTTATTTACTAAATTATAATCAGATATCTTACCTTACCAACCCAAAAGGCACTGGCAGTTTCTCTAATAGATCTATTTTGATATTTGGAATATTTTTAGACAAGTGCATAGCTGCATAAAAGCCAGCAGTACCTGCCCCTACAATACTAACATGAGGGATGACTGGGGTGGAAGATAGTGTCCGGATCAAAGTCCTTATATGTGTGGTTATCATATTGAAAGCCAAAAGGCTGGAAACTCGTGTAGATTATATAACTGCTAATCCTACGGTCTCACGCAGATAACGTTTTTACGTGTTTTTACTTTAATGTAAGCACCTATCGGTTTTAAAATGCATATAAATATTTCAATAGCGTAATCGTTGAAGAATACCCACATACCGACAGCAGACTTATTTAGTTTAACGTTAGTTCAGTGAATTTTAAAATACAGTGTGTAAATATTTATATAAATAACGTATCTAATAAATAAAATCGTAAATATTGATATTGACGATCGATCTTCGATTCGACAAGATTTTTGAGGAGATTTGACAAGATTTGACCAGATTTGACATTGACATCACAGAGATCACAGATCACAGATCACTCACTATAGTTTGACCAAAGATATTTTAGTATAATGCCCCCAGTACACGATGGCCGATCATGGTCGGCGACCATGACCAATACATCGTACATTGACACTTTTGAAAGAACGTTTTTAAACTTGTTCGTTCAAAAGTGTCAATGTACGATGTATTGGTCATGGTCGCCGACCATGATCGGCCATCGTGTACTGGGGCATAACAGTTTGACATAATTAATTTTTTATATCTGTTATTTATTTTTACTTTTTATTCGTTCTTGAAGGAACAGGCTAGAGTCTGAGACCATAGGTACTGCCTCGTCATTAGTCTTGCTTGATTATTTATTATATCTTTCGTATTTTTCTTTTCTTTTTTACTTCTTTTCTTGCTACTTACCTAACTCATTAAAAAGCGCGGGTGGTTCACACACTTCAATGCTCATGGTAGTTTTACGCGGGGATAGCAATGGGGGGCTACCGCGTAACTTTATGGACATGAACTTCATACGTTTTTTGGAACTTTTAGTCAATTTCATAGAAAAAATAGCCACTATCAGTTTTTAATTTTATGGCGTTGGGTATAACGATAGCTAGCTAAGAACGTTTAACAGAACAAAGCATCAAAAATCTGGGGGTCTACCGGCTAAGAAATATGGATATGGGTATGGGCTTCAACTGTCATTTGAATTCCTTATTCTGATAGATTTTTGCTGCTTTTTTTCTGTTGAACGTTGCTAGCTAGTTATCGTTATACCCGACGTCACAAAACAATGAACTGGGGGCTACCGGCTAAGAAATATGGATATGGGTATGGGCTTCAACTGTCATTTTAATTCCTTATTTTGATAGATTTTTGCTGCTTTGTTCTGTTGAACGCTGCTAGCTAGTTATCGTTATACCCGACGTCACAAAACAAGGAACTGGGGGGCTACCGCGTAACTTTATGGGTATGAACTTCATACGTTTTTGGAAACTTTAGCACCCGTTTGCACTAAACTTAAAAATCGCCTAAGTCTTTTCCTAGCTAACTTAAGACATTCTTAACAAAAAATTGCTTTGCACTAACCTTAGGACATTCTTAAATGCACTTTTGGCTATTCTTAACTTACGGGCCCAATATCGAGCGCCTAAGGCTTAAGAAATACCTATATCAGTGATTATTGTCTGTGGCATTTTGAGCAAAGAGTAGTGCGACAAGCTTTTCTGTTCCGGTGATTATCTTTGGAACTAAAATAGTTTTCATACGACCATGAAGTTTGACTTAATACTCTGAGGTAACTGGAGCTCTCACCCTGAATAAAAAAGTGTCGCCAGCAAATTTGACATTTATGTATGTAGTGGCTGTCAGCTGTCTCATATGACCATAAGTATTTTTTTAAAGTGTAGGTGAGACGGAAGACAGCCACTGTGTTATTTGTGGTATTCAAAAAATTGTTCGTACTGCACTCTCCAGTTACCTCAGTATTAAGTCGAACTTCATGCATACGACAGTCCATTTTGACAGCTAATTTCGTATTGCAAGTGACTCCTGTGTCACGGTTGTCACCGGAACAGAAAAGCTTGTGGCTTTTGTATTCTTGTTTGCTAGATAGAGGACACAACACATGTGACATACGTCATTCAACATTTATTTAAAAAAAACATTACTGATCGACAATCTTTTCTGTTCCCATGACAGCGGCGCTTATGTTTAGCAGCAAAACATGAAAGTATTAGCAAAATGACATTAAAAATAAAACGCGTTAGTTCTAGTTTTGGCCACCGGAACAGAAAAGGTTGCGCACTGTATTTATGTTTTTCCTGACAGTTGAGCTCAGTTGACTTTTTCTTTTCTCGGTGAATTACTCCTTAGCATTTGTCTCCTTTTAACTTACGAAGGAATCAATGAGAAGTTTCAACCAAAAAAATATCCAGTGACCTACTTTACCTCGCCAGGTTTAAAATCCATAAACAATTAATATTTGAATTCATTCATTCATTCTTTTAGCAAGGTGATGACTAATTTACGACGTAGTCTGTCAGTGCAAACAAAAATTTTAGCTCGGCTGTTTTAGGCTGTTTCTAAGCTAAGATGTATCTTATCTATGACAAGCTCAACCCGAGTTTAGTGCAAACGGGCATAAGTCAATTTTATAAAGAACATAGAAGCCATAGATGTACATCTATGATAGAAGCTATCAGTTCCATGTTTTGTGACGTCGGGTATAACCATGAAGCTCGACTTAATACTGAGGTAACTGGAGTTCTCACACTGAATAAAAAAGTGTACCCAGCAAATTTGACATTTATGTATGTAGTGGCTGTCAGTTGTCTCATATGACCATACGTATTTTTTTAAAGTGTAGGTGAGACGGAAGACAGCCACTGTGTAATTTTTGATGACAAAAAAGTGTTAGTACTGCACTCTCCAGTTACCTCAGTATTAAGTCGAGCTTCATGGGTATAACGATAACTAGCTAGCAACGTTTAACAGAACAAAGCAATCTTTCAAATTAGGGAATTCAAATGACAGTTGAAGCCCATACCCATATCCATATTTCTTAGCCGGTAGCCCCCCTGATAGCGGCTATTTTTTTCATAAAGTTGACAAAGTTCTGAAAAACGTATGAAGTTCATACCCATAAAGTTACGCGGTAGCCCCCCTGATAGCGGCTATTTTCTTTATAAAATTGACTTAAAGTTCCCAAAAACGTATGAAGTTCATATTCATAAAGTTACGCGGTAGCCCCCCTGAATCGTACGGAGCGCCTTATGTGCCCCACAGGTGATCAGTTCGCCTGTCGGCAACAGCCTGTCATGTCAGTTGGCCGCAATCGGCCACACACTGACAGTAAAATGTTTAGAACTGACGGCTAATGCGCAGGTACAATATAGTGTGTAGCCGCGGCCAATATTGACAGTTATCGGCCGGCCAGAAACTACCGATTAGTACTAAAACTGACGGCTATCAACTTTACTGCTAGTGTGTGGCCTCAAAGCCGGTTTTCGATTATTGCCGACAGGCAATGACCGGTCTAGTGTGTGGCCGATGGAGGTCTCGTACGTCAGACGGCCATCCCGGTCTAGGCCGACAGGCGACCTGACCGTCTCGGTCGGTGGGCTCTTTTAAGCGCCCCACAAATGGTCAGTTCGCCTGTCGGCAACGGGGCGGCCTGTCAGTTGGCCGCAATCGGCCATACACTCACAGTTTCGTAAAAGGTTTAGAACTGATGGCTAACTTGCAGGTATAGTGTGTGGCCGCGGCCGCGGCCAATATTGACAGTTAAAGGCCGGACAGAAACTACCGATTAGTACTAAAACTGATGGCTATCAATCAACTGCTCGTGTGTGGCCTCAAAGACGAAATACGGGTATGGGTATGGGCTTCAACTGTCATTTGAATTCCTTAATTTGATAGATTTTTGCTGCTTTGTTCTGTTGAACGTAGCTATAGTGCAGCAAGCTTTTCTGTTCCGGTGATTATCTTTGGAACTAAAACAGTTTTCATACGACAGTCCATTTTGACAGCTAATTTGGTCACGGCTGTCACCGGAACAGGAAAGCTTGTGGCACTGTAGCTAAAGATTTTGTTTATGGCCTATTTCTATACAATTTTTGACAGCTGAGTTCAAAATGCGACATCTATTGATGAAAAAACATACTGAAATCCCTACCTGTCAGAAAAACGCTCATTATACCAGACGTAAAGCGCTCGCCAGATAACTTTGCGCGCGGTCGAATTTGGAACTAATTTCAAATTTGGCAGGTCGCCATGGTATTTGTTGTGACAGGTGAAATGAGTGTGTCAAGTGTCATTGTGTTTTATTAGTTTATTTAGTAATCGTCATGCCAATAGTTATCAAAAGTGCTGGAAGAGAGATTGTTTTACAGGTGAAATGTGCTTGCGAAATAAAACAGGGCAATAACAGGCTACTTAAACCATACTTAAACCATTTGCTAAAGTGCAGGCGCGGGCTGCTTGTTTGATAGGTCATTTTTAGGGTGACCATTATGTGATATTTTGCTTTCGCTTGGGGTATTTTAGTTACTATTATTATCTACTCTATAGTTACTATAGTTACTTAATAACATATTTCGAAATATATTTATTTTGTTGTTATTTAATTCCTACATTACTAACAATTATAATAAACAATGTAAAATCTATCTGCTTATAAAAGTGTTTTTAATGTCTTACAGTTTTATATTGCTATTATAAATGGAAGTATCTAGATAAAATTTACTGCAATTTCAATTATAGCACCCGGACAAAAGCTAGTTAGATTTTTTCCTCATCTACACGTGATGGGAAAATTATTTACAACTACTGGCAACATTAAATACGCTACCAGTCGCGCGCAGACTTATCTGGATCGCACTCTAACAAAATAACGAACGGATAGTAGCAATTTTTTTTTATTGACATAAAGTTCCAAGAAACGTATGGAGTTTAAATTCATAAAGTTACGCGGTAGCTCCCCCGGTCTAGGCAGACCATGAAGCTCGACTTAAAGAGTATTAAGTCAAACTTCATGAGGCAGACACATGAAGCTCGACTTAATACTGAGGTAACTGGAGAGTGCAGTACTAACAATTTTTTGAATACCACAAATAACACAGTGGCTGTCTTCCGTCTCACCTACACTTTAAAAAAATACGTATGGTCATATGAGACAGCTGACAGCCACTACATACATAAATGTCAAATTTGCTGGCGACACTTTTTTATTTAGGGTGAGAGCTCCAGTTACCTCAGAGTATTAAGTCAAACTTCATGGGCAGACATGAGGCAGACCGACAGGCGATATAGATTATAGACATGAAGTTTGACTTAATACTCTGAGGTAACTGGAGCTCTCACCCTGAATAAAAAAGTGTCGCCAGCAAATTTGACATTTATGTATGTAGTGGCAGGTAGTTGCTGTCAGTTGTCTCATATGACCATACGTATTTTTTTAAAGTGTAGGTGAGACGGAAGACAGCCACTGTGTTATTTGTGGTATTCAAAAAATTGTTCGTACTACACTCTCCAGTTACCTCAGTATTAAGTCGAGCTTCATGATTGTGATTATAGACCTCAGAATAATAACTAAACTAATATAGACTGAGGAAATCGTGACAGCTGTCATCTGTCAGTCAAAAAGTGTGAATGTATTCGGATTCGTTTTAATTATTTTACCTTTATTGTAACAAAGAGTTTAATAAATGAGTGGATAACATTTTCGTGCTAAAGTTCTGTAAAAATTCTATTAGTAAGGTTCAAGTAAAATGTCACACGTGACAGACGTAAAATTTCTGTTTACTAGGTTATTTTCTTTAAAAAATGGGTATGTTCAGATTTATTTCATAACTAGCGACCGCGCTCGGTTTCACCCGTTTGGTTCCCGTTCCCGTGGGAATATCGGGGTAAAAAGTATCCTATGTTTAATCCAGGCTGTCTAATAACTGTACGTCAAATTTCAACCAAATAGTTTTTGCGTGAAAGAGTAACAAACATCCATACATCCATACGCATTTATAATATTAGTAGGATTAAAGACGTGATTTGGTTATATTAACTTGATTGATTAAGAAATTCCCAAGTTGATCACTTTCATAAATTTATATGATATTTCATCATCTCATTGTTGTCTTGTTTTTTAGTTTGAATACTACACGATTAGGCTTCAGAACTTTCAGTCAGAATGTGGATAGACCAGTTCAACCTTTACCAAAGGGGAGTGTCAGTCCCCTTCCACCTCTCTCTGAACCAATGCCTAATTTACCCCCAGTGGTGTATTCGTCATCACAGTCTGAAGATGCTCGCACAGAAGTTACTGTACTCAGCAATGGACTAAGAGTTGCATCCGAAAAGAAGTTTGGACAGTTTTGCACTGCTGGAGGTTGGTATTGATGTAATTTAGTGTTCCTATGTAGTTCTTCTTATCAGATTAAAATTCCAATGCATTTGTTTCAGTTGTCATTGATTCAGGCCCAAGATATGAAGTGTCATATCCAAATGGTATTTGCCATTTTCTTGAAAAACTCAGTTTTGGTGTAAGTATCCACTTGAACTATTTAGAAAGCAATAAAATTGTTACTCTACATTGACATTTTATTTATCCTATTAGTATAAATGAAATCGCACTGAATGCCAACAATAATCTCATTTCAAATAGCTACTAAACTTTTCTAAAAAGCCAGATTAAAACTAAGATTATAAATTATTTTATGTACTTATTTTATTTACAATGCAATTCTGCAAGTATTAGAAAAATTATGATAGAATAGAACCACCAGCCCTGTTAGGTGTTATCCCGTTTGAAGGCTACTTGCAGGACTCATTTTCTATCACATTTTTACTGTATACTGTTATTTTTTTTTACTAAATACAATGTCCCGTAATAAAATTGTGCTAACATGCTGCAGTGGCAAAATGTTTACAAACATTAGGAAGTAAAAATTTTATTCCTTACAGAATGTAACAATCTGTTACATTTGTTAGTAAATGTATGTTGAAAATGGTTAAAACACTTTATAACAGCAGTGTTGTAACACCATCTATACTAACTTTATAAAGAGGAAAGATTTGTAATTTTGTATGTAACGAATAAACTCAAAAAGTACTGGACCGATTTCGAAAATTCTTTCACCGTTAGAAAGCTACAGTCTTCCCGAGGGACATAGGCTATATTCTATCCCGATATTCCCACGGGAACGGGTACCACGCGGGTAAAACCGCGAGGATCCGCTAGTAAGAAATAAATTGTAAAAAAAACAAATGTTATTTCATATTGTTTGAATAATGCAATTTTTATTATTGAAAAGGGTGTGGGATGGGTAGATTTTTTTCTAATAAGTACCTCGCTTTCAAAAACAAATGTTATTGTCTACTTTAGAATAATAAACTATCAATTTTAGGCAACTCATAAATTTGCAACCCGTGATATGATGCTCCGTGAATTGGAAAGGCATGGCGGCATTTGTGATTGTCAGGGATCCAGAGACACAACCGTTTATGCTACCAGTGCTGATTCTAGAGGGCTAGAAGCTGTTACTCAGGTAAAAAACAGAGTTTATTTCAAAGTTTGTAAAACTAAGACAGGGTTACATAGGAACTGTCCTATTGGTGACACCTGTGACAGGTGTAACGATAGGACAGGTGACCTGTCCTATCATTGGCACCCTAGAGGTCAGCTTGGAAGACAGTTTAGACAGTGAATAAGTAGTTTTGCCATTCAAGCTAAGCTCTAATGGTCCCAATCCCAATTATAGGCTGTGTAACGTTGTGTTTTTTTTGTATATAGAAAGACAACATGTCCTTATCATATTTATTAATATTCCATCTTATTTATTTATTTACAAGTATAAAACACTAATGTGTTATTATAACTCATTGATTTTCCTTATTTTATATTTATTTCACACATGCGACCTCATTTCATCCATACTCCAAATTCAAACTGTGAACCTTCTTGTAAAAAACTCCATGGTATCTATGTATTTTATTTTAATAACTTTTTAATTCATGTTCGACAACATTTAAAAATATTAAGTATTCCACTATCCTTTTCTTACACATAAGTTTTACATCGTTCATCCTGCTCACCATATTATTATTTTTTTGTGCCGATCATCTTCGACGCGTTTCCCGCGCTTTCTTGGGAAAATTTTCACTTCTCAAGGCGTGAAGCATATTTTTGCTCCAAATTAATATAATTTTATAACAGATGTTAAAATTTTGTTGATTCCTTGTAGGAATCACATACATTATTGTTGGGTAAGTGTTTTAAAGAGATTAAATGTTGATTTTTATAAATATTACACACAATTGATGAAATCGTTTGTTTTTTAGGCTTTTCATACTTCTGGTTGTTTTCGGAAAGTTTTGTTGGCTAATAAGAGACGCTACATTGCATCATTTCCATGATAATTGGATTAATAACTAAAGGGTACGTATTTATATAATTTCATTTTAAACTATTATTTGTATTTATTTATCTATTTATATTTTTCCTTTTACTAACTCCTTTCTTCTTTTCCTTCGATTACAGGAGGGAAGCGGAGGGATATTTCCTGATTATTATTCATAAAAAGATTTCATTGTTTTTATGAATTCGATCTGCGACTGTCAACGATCTGCGAATTTCTGCAGCTCCAGTCGTGATCCTGACGTTTATCCGTGCTTTTTGTCTGCATCAAGTAAGGGCGTTCCAATTTTTATGACCTTTATTTGGGCAAGAAATACGGCAACTTTGTTGTGACGACGACGATATAAAATCGTACCCTTTATGACCACGATTTTGTACTGCAACTTCGGTGCGACGACGACGGTATAAAATCGTACCCTTTATGACACGATTTTCTACTGCAACTTCGGTGCGACGACGACGGTATAAAATCGTACCATTTATGACCACGATTTTCTACTGCAACTTCGGTGCGACGACGACGGTATAAAATCGTACCATTTATGACCACGATTTTCTACTGCAACTTCGGTGCGACGACGACGGTATAAAATCGTACCCTTTATGGCCACGATTTTCTACTGCAACTTCGGTGCGACGACGACGGTATAAAATCGTACCCTTTTTATCACGATTTTCTAGTAAATAACTTTACTTACTTGAACAAAATAATCTTCCGTGTTATTTATTATGTTAAGAGAGCAAAAGATTAGGTACCCACTCCACTCATTTGTTTTACATGTAGTATAAAAACTTAATCTATATATTTTTTAATTTTGTAACTGTAATTAATAATGATGCCTAATTACAGGTACATTGTATGTTTCTTTTTTTGTTATTAAAATTATACATCTAAAAACTACTTTTATTTATTAATATTAAATCTGCTCACTCTATTCCCTGCCTTTAGCCGGGCCAGGGAAAGAGGTTGACAGTTGGCGCCCAACGTGGGGCCTTTTCTTCTGCTCTCTCTTATGTAAATGTAAAAAAAAAAAAACAATTTTATGGCTGTACATCGTTTGTTTTTATTTGTTTGGTATATTTTTGTGTAAAAGTTTTTGTACATGGCTGTTAGGTTAAGCTGGTCATGCATGATATTCTAATGTAAAGTTTTTGAAATTTGATCGTTTTGCCAATAATTTGTGTAATTCTTTACGTATTGTTATACTTACCTTTTTTGTACTTTATAAGAAATTTTTAATGTGAATTGCTCTCTTAAAAATGGATTTATCGAAAGTTTATTTTCACGGGCTTTTAAAAGACGAGCTTATTTATGAAGTGTCGATCAGAGCTGAGACGCCTGAGGATACCGTTGCTAAACTTAAATGTCAGTTGAAAAAATTACAGAATGATTTTTCCCCTGACGAAATAATAAATGTTGACGCGACGTACAACATCGAAATTCCAGTTATCCAACGTAAAGTTGAGGAATTAAAATGTAAAGTAGAGGAGTACCTTTCGTCGGGTAACAAAAGTGCTTTATCTCGTGCTCGCGCTCTTTTCTGTCATTTATATTTTAGATTAGACCGAGTCCCATCGGAGTCAGAGGCGGAAGTTCAAGGTAAGGCTAGTTGTATGGAAAGTTTAATGACTTTGCAAAGTAACTTACCTCATGATGTGCATTCTGCCGACCTTAGACCTGTCACGACTAGCCAGAGTACAGAGTCATCTTATGATTTTTCAAAGTGGAGTGTTAAGTTCAATGGCCGAGGAAATCCACATGCCTTTTTAGAGAGAGCGGAGGAGTTGGCTATTGCGCATAGCATTCCACAATCTAAACTATTTTCTGCGGCGGTATGTTTGTTTGTCGACGAAGGGTTAACTTGGTATAGGGGTGTTAAAGATCAGTTATCAAGTTGGCCAGAGCTGCGAGAGTTAATGCTTGATGAATTCGAACCTATTGACTACGATTATAGGTTAATGGAGGAAATTCGTTCGCGTTCTCAGGGTAAAGACGAACCTATACATATTTATTTTTCCGTCATGAACTGCCTATTTTCCCGTTTAAAGAAGCCTTTATGTGAGAATGATAAATTGGACATTTTACAACACAACATTCGACCGCATTATTCTCAACAATTAGCGTTGGTAAAAGTACAGTCGATTGTAGAATTCAAATCGGTTTTGCGACAAATTGAGGAGAGTCAACAAAGGTCTTTGTTGTTTAAAGAACCCGCTAATTTGCGTATGAACCCAGAGTATTCATACAAATCTACTTCCAAACCTGTATTTTCTGTAAATAATAAAGTTAACAATAATGATAAAATTTACTGTGCTCGTTGCAAAACTGACAAACATTCTTTTAAAAATTGTACCGCTGATAAGGTAATTAAATGTTTTGAGTGTGGTAAAATAGGCTACACATTAAACACATGTCCTAACTGCACCCAAAAAACCTCTACGAATTCAAAAAACTAGTAAGGCAGAACCGAGGAGTAGAATCTTCGAAATCTGATGAGTGGAAGGAATGGCTTGTAACCGTTTCTAATTTTTCTAAATACAAGTCTATCTCTTCGGTTCTGTTCAAACCAGAGAAGGGTGACGTTAGGCCTTATTTAAAAGTTTCTCTGTGTGATATTACCTTGTGTGGCATGCTAGATTCTGGTGCCGCTGTTTCCATTTTAGGAAACGGGGCTCATGAGAAATTTGTAAATATAGGTTATAATGTAAATAGTAGATATAAGAGCAACGTTTTGGTTGCAAATGGAGCGGAGTGTCCTACAATAGGATATATGTTTTTACCAATCACATATAACGGGATGACACGTGTAATTAAATTTTTTATCATACCGTCTATTGCTTCTGATGTGATATTTGGAGTTGATTTTTGGAAGGCGTTTCAAATAGCACCACACATTTTTAAGGATGTTTTTTATTCCGAAACGCCGACCGATTTTTTACAATATTCAGCGGGCCTTAAGAAACCTATTCATTCTATTCAGCCTTATGAACATTTGTCGTCGGACCAACAACGTATGGCTGACGAAGTTGTAAATAAATTTGTAAATATTTCTTTCGATAAAGCTGGCTTGGGTAGGACGCATTTAATATCCCATACAATTGATACAGGAAATGTGGTGCCTATCAAGTGCAAACCGTACCCTATGTCTCCAGAGAAACTAAGGGATCTTAACAAAGAGTTAGATCGCATGTTAGAGCTAGGAGTAGTCGCGCCGAGCGAGAGCCCATGGAATAACCCAACACTCATGGTTCCAAAGCCCGATGGTCAGTTAAGGTTTTGTTTAGACTGTCGGAAGTTGAATGCAGTGACTAAGGGCGATGCTTATGCCATACCATATATTCCACAGATTTTAGACAGTTTAAAACATGCTAAGTATCTCAGTTCTATTGACCTAAAATCTAGTTTTTGGCAAATACCCCTTGATTCAGCTTCGCAAGAGAAGACGAGTTTCACTGTTCCTGGGAGAGGGTTATTCAAATTTACTGTCATGCCGTTTGGTCTTTGTGGGGCCCCGGCTCGACAGCAAAGGTTAATGGATTCCCTATTTGGAAGTCAATTTAACAGTGACTTAACTGATGGTATATGTTTCGTATATGTTGACGACATAGTCATAGCGAGTTCAAGTTATGAAACACATATAAAAATTTTAAATCGTGTTTTTCAAAAGCTAAAAGGCGCCAACTTAACGATAAATATGGATAAGTGTAATTTTTTCCGTAAATCCTTAAAATACTTAGGATATGTTGTCGATGAACACGGGTTAAGAACAGACCCTGAGAAAATCCAGGCAATTTTAGATTTTCCAACGCCGACATCTTCAAAAGAAGTAAAAATGTTTCTCGGTACATGCTCATGGTATCGACGTTTTATTCGAAATTTCTCAACAATAGCTGCACCTCTGAATGCTTTAACTAGCAAAAAAGTAAAGTTTTCTTGGTCTACAGATGCTGAGCAAGCGTTTAATTTCTTGAAAAATGCTTTGGTATCAGCGCCAATACTTGCCTGTCCTGATTTTTCCTTGCCTTTTGTAGTACACTGTGACGCATCTAGTTATGGGATAGGTGGGATGTTAACTCAAAATTTTGATGGCATCGACCATCCTATTGCATATGTTAGCCGTTCTTTAGGTAAGAGTGAGCGCAACTATAGTGCCACAGAAAGAGAGGCTTTGGCTGTTGTTTACTCTGTAGAGAAGTTTGAACCGTACTTAGGTACGAGACCATTTAAAGTAGTTACAGATCATGCTTCACTGAAATGGTTTATGAAGTTAGAAAATCCAAGTGGTAGGCTTGCGCGTTGGGGTTGTCGCTTGTCTCAGTTTGTTTTCGAGATTGAGCATAGGAAAGGGAAGGATAACATCATACCTGACACGTTATCTCGGTTGCTCAAATGCGAGGCGATAAATGTTACGGGTGATGACTGGTATGATCGTGTTTTTAAGCAGTGTCAAACAACGCCACAAAATTTTCCAAATTTTCGCATGGAAAATAACGTTTTGTTCCGTTATACCAAATCAAAATATAATTTGACTGCAGAGTTTGATTGGAAAAAAGTTATACCAAGGGGTGCTCGAGAACAAATTATCTCTGAGCATCATTGCCTTCCCACGTCTGGTCATTTTGGCGTATTTAAAACTCATCGGCGACTGGGCTTGCAATATTATTGGCCCGGAATGTTTAAAGATGTCTCTGCGTTTGTGAGCAAGTGTGATGTTTGCGCTTCTTATAAGCATTCTACGAAGCTTACACCAGGACAAATGGGAGAACCAAAGCGGTGCTACCGTCCGTTTCAGGTGGTATCAGCTGATTTAGTGGGTCCGTTGCCAAAGTCTCGTAAAGGTTACATGCATTTATTGGTCATAACGTGTTGTTTTTCAAAGTATACTTTGTTGTTTCCCTTGAGGCGAGCCACGAGCGCGGCCGTTGCCGAAAAAATTGAAAATCACCTATTTTTAATCCATGGGATACCGGAGACCGTAATTGCAGATAATGGAGTGCAATTCACGGGATCCGAATTTCGTGCGATTATAAATAGATACGGTGTGCCAAATTTCCATCTTGGCCCTCGCTACACGCCTCAAGTTAATTTAGTTGAGAGGTATAACAAAACGGTTATGACTGCGGTGGCCTCGTACGTAAAAAATGACCATCGTTCGTGGGATTCAAATCTTTCGCAAATACAATTTGCAATAAATAGCGCAATCAACGAGACTACAGGTTTCTCGCCATTCTTTTTAGTTCATGGTCGTGAACCTGTAGTAAACGGCTCATTTTATAGACAGGCTGACGGGAGTGAATATGACATTTATTTGCCAAGGGAGGAGTATGCGGGTGAACTTGGTGTTCTAAGCGATATTTTCGCAACAGTTCGTGGTCACTTAGTAAAAGCTCACCAGCAGAACTCTAAATATTATAACCTCCGGAGGCGTCCAGCTTCATCATTTTCTGTTGGCCAAATTGTATATAAAAAATCTTACACACAAAGCGATGCAGCCCAGTACAAGGCAGCAAAGCTTGCACCAAAGTATGAGAAATGTAAAGTACGCAGAGTCATTTCTCCTCTGGTACTTGAATTAGAAACTGTAGATAGTAGTAGATCGCTGGGCATTTGGCATGTAAAAGATATTAAGGTGTAGTTTTTTTTCCATTCCGTGTGATATCGGAGTAAGAATAGTGTCATCCCTACACGGGAGTCGTAAGAGGCGACGAATGTCTTTTTACTTACCAGCGCAACCAACACCTTGGCAGCTGTGGGGTTATAGGTCATGGGGGTCTGACCTAGGCGCAGGTTTGAAGGGCTAGTGCTCCGCCTGTGTCCTACTGGGATTTGTAAATAATATTGTTTAATATTAGGCTCTAGTGTAGGTGTGCTGTTTGTCCAGCAGCATGCATTTGTTTTGTAAATATGTTTATTTGTGAATATGTAATTTTGCTTGCGTAGGCCGTGCTTAGGGCCATACACAGGCGTAATTTTGGGTTCAGTATCTGAGTGTGGGGGTCGTTTTCTAGGAGACCTTCCCATCACAAAGGTGACCGGAGCTTGATTTGGTTTTTTTATTGTAGGTAAATTAATTTGTTATTGGGTTTAGATTTGTTTCACGGCTTTCATACAAGCCAAACACGCGTTAAATAAGCCTTCACTGTGTATGTTTTTTCAGGAGCGGGTAGTGACTCTAGGGCTTGGAAACATGTGACACAAGTTTAAACCAACTTTTTTGGTTTGCATAGTTGTGTTTTTATTGTTCTTGGACTCGGTTTTCTTTGGTCCTGGCACTTTAATTCTTGTTTAACGCCTCTCACTTTACTGGATATTTCTACCCAGTACTTATATTTTTCTTTAGTCTCTTATTTTTTTTGTCCTAGTACAACGCTGAGGGCAGCTTTTTGTTTCGCCCTCACGTTCGAAACTTTAATGGGAAGGGGGGTATTGTAACGTTGTGTTTTTTTTGTATATAGAAAGACAACGTGTCCTTATCATATTTATTAATATTCCATCTTATTTATTTATTTACAAGTATAAAACACTAATGTGTTATTATAACTCATTGATTTTCCTTATTTTATATTTATTTCACACATGCGACCTCATTTCATCCATACTCCAAATTCAAACTGTCAACCTCTTTCCCTGGCCCGGCTAAAGGCAGGGAATAGAGTGACGATATAAAATCGTACCCTTTATGACCACGATTTTGTACTGCAACTTCGGTGCGACGACGACGGTATAAAATCGTACCCTTTATGACACGATTTTCTACTGCAACTTCGGTGCGACGACGACGGTATAAAATCGTACCATTTATGATCACGATTTTCTACTGCAACTTCGGTGCGACGACGACGGTATAAAATCGTACCATTTATGACCACGATTTTCTACTGCAACTTCGGTGCGACGACGACGGTATAAAATCGTACCCTTTATGGCCACGATTTTCTACTGCAACTTCGGTGCGACGACGACGGTATAAAATCGTACCCTTTTTATCACGATTTTCTAGTAAATAACTTTACTTACTTGAACAAAATAATCTTCCGTGTTATTTATTATGTTAAGAGAGCAAAAGATTAGGTACCCACTCCACTCATTTGTTTTACATGTAGTATAAAAACTTAATCTATATATTTTTTAATTTTGTAACTGTGATTAATAATGATGCCTAATTACAGGTACATTGTATGTTTCTTTTTTTGTTATTAAAATTATACATCTAAAAACTACTTTTATTTATTAATATTAAATCTGCTCACTCTATTCCCTGCCTTTAGCCGGGCCAGGGAAAGAGGTTGACAGCTGGGTGCCAAGAATAGGACAGTTTACCATGTGAAATGTTTTATAAATTCATACTTTAAATCTTTTCCTTTGTAGGTTTTAGCAGAAGTGACTTTGAGGCCTCAACTGTCATCAGAAGAAATTGAGGCAGCAAGACAAGCAGTTGCTTTCGAATTGGAAACATTATCTATGAGACCTGAGCAAGAGACCATTTTAATGGATATGATTCATGCTGTAAGTACTGCTCAAAGTTTTCATTCTTTTTATCATTTTTCCAAAAGGCACTTAGCTTTCATCACATCTGTTAAATTGTTCGCACATTAGGCGAAAATAAAGCTGAAGGAAGCGCACTTCTCCAGGAATCCTCAGCCACTGAGGAACTGGCTATCTTATCTGTTTCTGCTGGAACTCAACAATAGTGAAAGCATTGTTGAAGTTGTAGGGCGTCAGACTGTATTATTTACCTTGTTATGACATTTTATTTATATAGTTTGTTGAATAATCTTATTTCATTTTGTTAAAGGCTGCTTACAAAGGAAACACACTTGGACTGCCTAAAATTTGTCCCCATGAAAATGTCAATAAAATTGACCGCAACATTATTCTCAATTATTTGAAAAATCATTACACTCCTAGCAGAATGGTTGTAGCTGCTGTTGGTGTAAGTATTTTAACTTATTTTTAAAGAATTTTTAATTACAGTATTAAAATTAACCAAAGCAATAAGCAATTAATAATACTTTACAGGTAGAACATGGTCCATTTGTTGAATTTGTCCAGAAGTATTTTGTGGACATGAAGCCAACATGGCACTCTGAAGAAACAGATAATAAAGGTAGTACTGATGTCGACAAGTCAATTGCACAGTACACAGGTGGCATGCAACAGGTAAATAAAATACAGCTTGAGAAATTACTTGTAGTGATTCTAGTGTAGTAGTAAGTCTTAATTTATTTTAGAAATGTTTAAAAATAGAAAAATGGAAAATGAAGTATTTAGAAAAAATCGACCCGTCTCACAACTAGCTCCGATGGGACTCGAACCCACGACCTTTCGCTTTCCGGGCGACTGCTCTAACCACTGAGCTACGGAATCGTTAAGTTAAGTTAACCAGTGGTTAGAGCAGTCGCCCGGAAAGCGAAAGGTCGTGGGTTCGAGTCCCATCGGAGCTAGTTGTGAGACGGGTCGATTTTTTCTAAATATTTCATTTTCCATTTTTCTGTAATAAAAATTGCATTGTGAATGCAAAAAACTAAAAATTAAAATAAGTGTTTAAAAATAGTTTTGTCCCAAATTATTTAATATGGCTTAAATATGTTATGTTTCAGGAAGAATGTGAAATCCCCCTATACCCTGGATCTGATTTGCCCGAATTATCTCATGTTGTCATTGGTTTAGAAAGTAAGTTGCAAGATCATTCTATATACCTACTATGTTTAACCTTAGCAAAATACAACGTGTTACTTAAAGGGGGTATCAACCCGAAAGGGAAAAATAGTGTACCTTGTGCAGATTCTTTGTGCAAAATTTCATTGAAAAAAAAAGACCTTTGAATTTTTTTTAAATACTTACCATAATACATTTTTTAAATGTTTGCATGTAAACAAATGTGGCACAACACTATTGAGGTCACTGTCCCTTAATCACACTTCGCTTTACACTATCACCATGTCCTCCCCCCCGCACATTTTATTATTCTCCTTGCGTGTCCTGGTCGCCTGGTACTGGCGGCGCTCGCGCCTCGGAAAATCGCACGCGCGGGCTATGGCGGCAATCTTCAAAGGATTTCGGCGGCATCGTCAGACGAGTCGGCAGCTCACTGTGTTGGCGCTTCACTTCGCGACTGTAACAAACAATAATGGTACTAAATGCACTACTGTTAAGAGTCATTTTGCCATGGCAGTTTTTATTTTATTTTTAGGTCCATAGCGAGTGATATTTAATAATAATTAACCTATTATTTTATTACGTCTGTCTAATTGGGTGCCTACCTTTGTATTTAGGTTAAATTGAAGGCGGTAAATTAAGTAGGTAATTTAAATAAATTAAGCACGACACTTCAAAAATCACCTAGGTACCTAGTTATGTAATTAATAAACTTACTTACCTACGTTTTAAAGCAAGGGTTCGAAATGTCGTCCTTCCTGTTGAATGCATAGACCAGCTCGCCTGTAACTAGACGCTCTGGTATTGATTACGCAGCATCTCCGGCGTCACAGTGTTGAATGCGTCGATTATGCGCTGCTTCATTTGTTCTCTTGATGAACACTCGACGGCATAAACAATGTTTTTAATGTAACCCCATAAAAAAAAGTCCAAAGGGGTGAGGTCTGGGGACCGCGCAGGCCAGGCAACGCGGCCTCCTCGCCCTATCCACTGAGGGAAGCGCGCGTTTAAATAGTTTCGCACATTACTCGCAAAGTGCGCCGGAGCATCGTCGTGCTGAAATATCAGTTCATTTTCCATGACGAGGTTAACGTAACTGATTACTGGCATCACCGTTAACTCATCATCCAGATCGTTTCATTCAATGTGGTCCCACTAGAACATCTCCGATGATACCAGCCCACACGTTGATCCTCCACTGATGCTGGAACGATGATTCGGATGATACATGGGGGTTTGTGTGCGACCAGTAATGTTCATTGTGCACATTATTAATCCCCGCTCTTGTGAAAGATGCTTCATCTGTCCACAGAATTTGGGAGGCAAAATTCGGTGAGCTTTCGACCTGAGTTCGGTACCAGTCGCAAAATGACACGCGAGGCAAATAGTCAGCAGGAACCAGCTCCTGCGTGCGGCGATAGTGATAGGGGTGCTGGCCATCAACGTGCAACACTCGCCAAACTTGCACGTGGTTAGCAGCCCCCAATGCCAGGGCAGCACGACGCGTACTGGTCCGTGGGTTTGCATCAAAGTGCTCCAGTACGGCTTCTTCAAAATCCGGATCCTGGGTCGTCGGGCGGCCAGTCGCAGTTGATGGCTGAAACGAGCCGGTTGAATACAACCGATTCACCAGGCGCCTAAAGCAACGCAATGAAGGCAGCTGCCTACGTTCAGGTGCAGCTGGTCTACCTTCTATGAACCTTTGGTAATACAAATCCCGTGCTGCACTCAAGTTACCGTCGGTGGCACCCACAGTCCCACACAAAGAATCATTTCGTAATATTCCGGATTACTTAAAGACATTATCACTATTTATCATATCACACAACTAAAAACCGATTATTTTACTAGATGTCGATTCGAACTTATTTACATCAGAGCGGATGACTAGCGAACTGCGAAGTAGCGACTGATTTGTCACTATTGTCACTCCCGCGCAATGATGCCAGATGCCCGTGTATTAGTAGTAAGTAGTATTTTCTTTCCACTAGACCGGGAGGCGACCGTCAGTAAGGGCCTACCTGATAGAGTACCACAATGACATACCTACTCATGTTTAAGAGTAAGGCAAAAAGTTGCGTTAAAAAATGGTTGTCTGTAAAGTCGGTTTACGGACGATAATTTTACGTGATAACAATATGCCGCTGTCTCTCATCGCCTCCCGCGACGCGGTGCCAACCGTTTCGCTGCACTGCAAGGGTTTTTTTTGGTTACTTGAAATTCTAAAGTATTTATTTAAATTAAATAAGGTAAAGGACAATTTTGATCTACATTTAATGGCCGCGTTTTCGAGCCGACACGGGGAGTGAAATAGGCCTGGTAGAGGGTTACAGGGAAATAATGCAATAGGTACCCAAAAGGTCAACGTTTCAGAGATATTTAACTTTTATTTTTATTTTAACGAACGGAATCTTTTGTTCTCATAATTTTTTAATTGATTTCGCACTGAGTGGCAGTTTTTGCTGTTTTTGAGGAGGGGGTATACCAATTAACAAAAACAAATTATGTAACTCGAAATAACTGCTATCAATTTAAAGTGACTGCTGCTGCCCAATAACTATTTAAATTTAGTTTTTTTTAACTTAGTATTTGCAACTTTCAAGCACATTTGTCAAAAAAATCTTAGAAAGTTCATTTGCAGATTACTGAAAACACTTCATCATCTATTCCTTTTGACTATTCAAAAAGGTATAAAACTTTAGGTAAAGTAGCCAAACTAAAGATGTATTGCCAGAGAAAGCGGTCACGGGTAGCAAAAATTTATTTTTGATAAAAGAAAAACAATAATTAGGCATTACATTAGAAACAATTAAATAAAAATGACATTCATTCATTCATTAGCCGTATACGTCGCCTACCAGCTGGGCATAGGCCTCCCCAAAAGATCTCCACAGCGGAAAGAGCAAACCCATTATTAGTTTAAAAAAAACCTCCCGGTGGTATAGCAAGTTACCTGATTGTAAGATAATCGAGTCCTCTCCCTCTCTTCGGACTCCAGATAAGCCAATGACATCCTAGTGTAACTTGCTAATCGCCTCTTCCAACTTGAGAACGTCGCGTCGGACCTTGATGTGCGCGTGTTGTTTTGTTGTAGGTTGCAATGCCATGTGGACAATTTACCAAGACAGCTTGTAAGTTGTAAATAATATTATATTTTTCTTGTTATTTATCGTAATTTTGCCATAATCCCTCTCCGCTAAAGCGCGCGGATGCACTGAGTCATTATTCGCTTGTTTTGATTCGATATCATCAGTGTATTTTAACCCCTGCTATTATCCACCTTTTGGGCTTCACTTTTCTTCAACCCAGGTAATAAAATTATGTAAAGGTTACCCTACTATCGAGTACTACAAACTACGATAGATGTCATTTCTGTTAGTTGTACCTACGTCAATTCGCCATAAAAGGCCCATCATCCTTTGTGTTAGTTATTGGGTTTAGGTAGGGGTGAGCACGTAAAACATGAGTTATGATAAATAAAAATACTACATTACTTATTATTATTCAAATTTTTCCTTTTTTGCATTCAAATGCAATTATTATTTTTGAAAAATTGAAAATGAAGTTTTTACAAAAAATGGACCCGTCTCACAACCAGGGGGACTACCGCGTAACTTTATGGGTATGAACTTCATACGTTTTTCCGAACTTTAAGTCAATTTTATTAAAAAAATAGCCGCTATCAGTTCCCTGTTTAGTGACGTCGGGTATAATAATAGCTAGCTAGCTACGTTCAATAAAACAACGCAGCAAAAATCTATCAAAATAAGGAATTCAAATGACAGATGAAGCCTATATCCATACCCATATTTTTTTGCCGGTAGCCCCCCAGCTCCGATGGGACTCGAACACACGACCTTTCGCTATCCGGGCGACTGCTCTAACCTCTGAGCTACGCAGTCGCTACGAGAAGCGTCGAATTTATCCAATACTAAAGCAGTCGCCCGGATAGCGAAAGGTCGTGGATTCGAGTCCCATAGGAGGTGGTTGTGAGATGGGGTGAATGTTTCTAAATACTTCATTTTAAACTTTTCTACATTACTTATGTCATTTTTAATTGTTTTTATTGTAAAGATTAATTTTTTTCCTTTCAGCAAACCATTAACTTTTGCTACCCGAGACCGCTTTTTCTGTTACTACTTCTTTAGTTTGACTATTTGAGAGTTATACCTTTTTGAATTATTTCGAGTTTCATAATTTATTAGTAGATGGCAGACTAGTATTTTTGGTAGTTAGTTGGTCTAAGCTACAGTAAAACGTTAGTTTCATTCTGGTACCCCATGACATGAAAACCACTCAGCAAGCCACCGCTAAAATTGCTCGGACTGACAAAGTAGATAAGACGGCGCGTCGCATACCACTTTTCGAGCCTGATTGTACGAACAGCGTTTTATGCTGGTACCCGATGACATATTTTCTAATCATTTTAGCCGCACTTTTTTTCATGACTGTACTAAGAGGGCCATGTAGTGGCTAGGCAACCCAACTTTTTTAACGTGACTTTTTGCCTTACTCCTAAAAATGAGTGTCATGGTGATACTCGATCTGGTAGGATTACTGACGGTCGCCTTCCGGTCTATACCGCTTCCAAATGCCGAATCCTAGCCTCCTAGTACTTAGGGTAACTGTCCTAATTATTGTCATTTAAAAATAAACGAAAAGGTAGCTTGCTAAAAAAGAGTTCGAGACGTGGTGACTTATGAAACTAATTGTTTTATTTGGTGATCTGACTGATCATAGTATGTGGGGTGGTATTTCATGTTTCGTAATTAATTGAAGGACTAATCAATTAAAATAATAATACCTCCTTAGATTGAGTTTGGAATAGGATAATATTTATTTTCTATACTTGAGTTTTTTTCCAAATAGTTCTGAATTGATTCATAGTCTTGAACAACTTGCATAAAGTTCGACCTTTTTCTATCGAAAATTTCAATCAAATGCAACATACGAACTGACAAATATGTGTATGAAATACCGTAGTGCCCTATTTCTGCATATTTGCCTATTCGTCATAATTATGTTTGCCAAATATTAACAAGTACCAATTAAATAGCAAAGATAGTCCACTGTTGGACAAGAGGTATCCCTCACAGTCCCACAATTGGTTCGTACTGGGAATTAAACCCCGGATCTCACAATAACTGTGAGCCGAATTTCGGAGGTTGTCGAAATACTTACTTACATATTGAAAAAAAATAACATTTATTTTTTAACACTTGAATTATTGCCATTTTTTGGCTCGCTTACCCTAGGGTCCCACCCCGCAAATATGGCGGATGACATTTGATTGGTGGGTCGGCGGATCTTTGATCGTAATTGGTCACAGATCACCTGTAGTAGCAAGTGTAATTGGTTATCGATTTGATATTATTGTTATTGGACAGGGTGGGTGGGATCAAAAATTAGGGTTCAATTTTAAAATGGATGCATAGCCGGTTTCGAACTCTTTCATACTCATGCATGTATTCCTGGTGGTGATCTGTAAAAAAGAACTTTGTAATGGTGCGCAAGTTTACATGTTGGGAGAGCCTAGGCGAGCCATCACGAGCGGCTAGCATAGCATGTAAACATCGGTTTGTGATGGCTCGCCTTGGCTCATCCTTTGTTCTCGGCTCATGTAGACGCGCCAAGCCACGGCCAACATGTAAACGCACCATTAGACCGCTTTTTACGAAGCGATTTTGCCCAGCCGCATCCGCATATTATCAGAATACTCGCCGGAAGGCACTCGGTGCATACCGCCTTTTCTGATGCAATCCGGAATTTTTCTTACAGAGATTTCTGATAAATGTATGGATTCGGGTCCGGTTGTGTAGTTCACGATTCGGAGGTTGTCTCGCAAATCTGATGTAGCAACAACTTTTCAGATAATGAAAATAATCGTACGCAGGTTTGATACGGCTTGACGTGCTTTCCGAAGCACGGAATCATTTATTTTCTTGAAGAATAAGGCGATTCTGCTTCTTTGCCAACAAACCACAACCAACCAAAACAAACCACGCTTTTCAGGATTCATATTTTTTTGTGAAATCCGTTGTGTCTTTGCTTGTAGTGCAAAAGTACCTACTCGCACATACCTACCAACAATCGTTCGTGTTCGTAGGTATGGAATTTGCCGGTTAAGACCACTCCTTTCACGCGCATTTTTCGTGCATGATTAAAACTAACAATTAAAACAGAAAATAATAAATAAATATTGGACACCATCACATACATACATTGTTCGAATGTCAAAATGTAGTAGCTTGAGCTAACTAGCATTATGAAAATTGGAAACAACGACGGGTATTATCACATAAACCCAGACCCGAGTAAATATTGAAATGTTCGTTATCAATATTTACCCTACCGGGAATCAAACCCGGGACCTCTCGAGATAACGGCACATTGAACACCGGTGCGACAGTGGAGGTCACGGTCGTCAACAGTGATCCTAATGTTTTAATTAAACATGTAAAAACGAAATTTCACTCTTCTACTTTTTTATTATTATTGTTTTAAATCACAATTAAAACAGTGACACCAATGTTTTAATTAAACCTGTAAAAACGAAATTTCACTTTAACAAAAAAAGTTTGTAATAAAATTTCGGATGTCCGGAACCCATTTCAATAATGTGTTCAATAACCAGGAGCACAGCTAGGAGTGAAAGGGGTGGTAACTATTTCGAAAGGAGCGGTCAAAGGTCAATACTCCTTAACAGCTGATTACTCGCTAGTGATGTGCGAATTTAAATTAAATCCATGAAGAAATCGAATTCAATTATTTATTAATAATTAAAACATGAACTTTGAAGGTTAAATGCTCTAGCATGTGGTTTGTAAGCTGTGTCAGAATCGGTACACTTCGGCATGATACCCCCTTTCGGTAACACGCTGTATAACTCAAATTTTTAACAATGACAGCAATGCTATCTTTTATTAAACCTTATAATCTTATAGTATTCAATGGTTATACCGTCTCAGTCACAGTATGTGACCTACTTAATTAAGCGTTTGCTTTTGCGTCAAGATCATAAAGATATAGTGAATTGCCGATTGTAGCCTGATTTCCCACAGGTTGCTCGCACAGTGATCCCGATTTCGTCGCTACCTGCGTTCTGAACATGATGATGGGCGGCGGCGGGTCGTTCTCGGCCGGCGGGCCCGGCAAGGGAATGTACACACGTCTCTACACAAATGTCCTCAACAGGTAGGCATTTAATTTGACCAAGCTAGGGTGAACTGGCCTTTTGTTGGCACCCGTCCTATTATTGGCACCCTAAGTTTAAGCTCGAAAACAAAGGAAAATTAAATGTGAAATAGTATTATTATATTGTCCAAAATTTACACAATTCTCACATTTCGAATAGGGCTAGCACTCACAATTTTATTAGCACTCTATGTTTACGTGTAGTGTGCAGCTCACAACTCGCAAGATAATTATTTATGTGCATAACCACGTCTATTTGACTTGGTCTGGCTGTTTTCTGTGCATAATTATAGATGTTTTAATTTAATAAATATGTTTTCACTTCTCATGCTCGTAAAGTTCGTGTTTATGTTGGGTATAGGCTGCATAAAATCGCTTTTTATGCTCTAGTGCATAAAGTAAAATCTTCGTCAACTCTTAAGACAAAGGTCTTCAGTAAACAGTCACACACGCAATTAAACTTAGTTAAATAAACTTGTTATTTCATTCTGTTTCTTCAATTTTGTACACAATCCATGTTAAATTACTAAATAAATAAAACTAGGCAAAATTAATGAGTTTTCTAAGAAATAAGTATTTCAAGAGCATTATGGATGGATCTATGCTAAAGTCACTGTGCTGCCACTGCCAGGTATAAAAAAAAAGAAAAAGAAAGTCTTCCCGCCAATAAGGTCTTTATTTTTTTTTCTTTTTTGCAATATTGTTATTTATTTTAATTTTTAGTATTTTGCATTCACAATGCAATTTTTATTACAGAAAAATGGAAAATGAAGTATTTAGAAAAAATCGACCCGTCTCACAACTAGCTCCGATGGGACTCGAACCCACGACCTTTCGCTTTCCGGGCGACTGCTCTAACCACTGAGCTACGGAGTCGTTACGAGAAGCGTCGAATTTATCCAATACTTCTTACACGCTGTATAGTCAGCGTTAATTTCATCAATGTGGAGATATTACTACCCTCACACGCGAAAGAAATACCTTTCCAGGTATTTGGCAATCGCTAAAGATGAAATTACTATTGCAACTTATTTTAATTTTTAGTTTTTTGCATTCACAATGCAATTTTTATTACAGAAAAATGGAAAATGAAGTATTTAGAAAAAATCGACCCGTCTCACAACTAGCTCCGATGGGACTCGAACCCACGACCTTTCGCTTTCCGGGCGACTGCTCTAACCACTGAGCTACGGAGTCGTTACGAGAAGCGTCGAATTTATCCAATACTTCTTACACGCTGTATAGTCAGCGTTAATTTCATCAATGTGGAGATATTACTACCCTCACACGCGAAAGAAATACCTTTCCAGGTATTTGGCAATCGCTAAAGATGAAATTACTATTGCAACTTATTTTAATTTTTAGTTTTTTGCATTCACAATGCAATTTTTATTACAGAAAAATGGAAAATGAAGTATTTAGAAAAAATCGACCCGTCTCACAACTAGCTCCGATGGTCCGATGATCTTTAGCGATTGCCAAATACCTGGAAAGGTATTTCTTTCGCGTGTGAGGGTAGTAATATCTCCACATTGATGAAATTAACGCTGACTATACAGCGTGTAAGAAGTATTGGATAAATTCGACACTTCTCGTAACGACTCCGTAGCTCAGTGGTTAGAGCAGTCGCCCGGAAAGCGAAAGGTCGTGGGTTCGAGTCCCATCGGAGCTAGTTGTGAGACGGGTCGATTTTTTCTAAATACTTCATTTTCCATTTTTCTGTAATAAAAATTGCATTGTGAATGCAAAAAACTAAAAATTAAAATAAGTTGCAATAGTAATTTCATCTTTAGCGATTGCCAAATACCTGGAAAGGTATTTCTTTCGCGTGTGAGGGTAGTAATATCTCCACATTGATGAAATTAACGCTGACTATACAGCGTGTAAGAAGTATTGGATAAATTCGACGCTTCTCGTAACGACTCCGTAGCTCAGTGGTTAGAGCAGTCGCCCGGAAAGCGAAAGGTCGTGGGTTCGAGTCCCATCGGAGCTAGTTGTGAGACGGGTCGATTTTTTCTAAATACTTCATTTTCCATTTTTCTGTCATATTGTTATTTATTTTCCTCACACTCGAAGTGAAAAGCAGAGTGTATAACTCGTACATAAAACCCATTTTACCCTCGAATTGACTATCCACCCTTGCCTACGGCTCGGGTGGATATTATATACGTCTCGGGTAAAATGGTGTATGTTTTATGCACTTGTTGTACAATCTACTATCGTCAGTAACCGTAACACAAGTTTTTAATGAAATTAAACATAGGCTAGAAAATTAGTGTGATTGCAAAAAATGCCTATTTCAAATGTTAATCAGAGTTTAATCGTTTTCAGATACCACTGGATGTTCAACGCGACCGCGTACAACCACGCGTACGGTGACACCGGCCTCTTCTGCGTACATTCCGCGTCTCCCCCCAATCGCATTTACGATACCACCATAGTGATAGCTCGCGAACTCGCCAACATGGCGGGGAAAGTCGGCGAAAATGAGTTGAGGGTAAGTTGTAAATCTATACTATCTATACTAATATTATAAAGAGGAAAGATTTGATTGTTTGTTTATTTGCATCGAATAGGCTCGTAAACTACAGGACCGATTTAGAAAATTCTTTGACTATTAGAAAGCTACATTTTTCCCGAGTGACATAGACTATATTTTATCCCTATATCCCCACGGGCACGGGTAGGTACCACGCGGGTAAAACCGCGAGGATCCGCCAGTACCTACATCAATAAGCATGTAGTGATGAATTGTTGAATAAATCATTATCATCAGCCATTTAATGTCCCCTCTGCTGGGGCATAGGCGTTCCTTATGGATGGATAAGAAGAATGTGCCATGACCCATTTTAACCGCCTCTGTGGTCTAGTGGTTCATACCACCGATTTCAGACAAGAGGTCCCGGGTTTGATTCCCAGTGGAGGTACATATTGCATTCAGTTTGGTTGGTGGTAGGACTTATTCTTAGTCTGCCTGGCTAGCTACCACCATCTTATCTAAGTCTGACGCCATAACAATGATGTTTTCAGCATTATCGTGTTCCGACAGTTAGAGATATAGTAGCCAGTTGATTGAGGACTCAGTGATTGAGGATTCCGGTAGTAGTGCGCTTCCACTTTCAGCCTTATCACCAGCCCCCCTAGCATGACCAACAAAATGGGATATGATATGATAAGTTATCCGGTTTAACTGTCAAAAGACTATGGGTTTTGACGTTTGAATGTCGATAAGTCGCTTTATCATTCGATACATATCGCGTTTTGGGTGGTCATGCTAGGCTTACTGATGGGTTTTGACGTTTGAATGTCGATAAGTCGCTTTATCATTCGATACATATCGCGTTTTGGGTGGTCATGCTAGGCTTACTGATGGGTTTTGACGTTTGAATGTCGATAAGTCGCTTTATCATTCGATACATATCGCGTTTTGGGTGGTCATGCTAGGCTTACAGGTGTGATAAAGGCTAAGTGCTACCCCGTTGTGGATAAAAAAAACCTAGCACACGGGCCCAATGCTGATAGCCACGTCCTATCAGCACTGGGCCCGTGCCCAGATATTAGTAACTATTTTCCTGTATTAAAAAATACAAATTACTTCTCAGAGAGCAAAAACACAGCTTCAGTCTATGCTGCTTATGAATCTGGAAGCGAGACCTGTTGTTTTCGAAGACGTCGGCCGTCAAGTGCTCGCCACCGGCAAAAGAAAGCCGCCTTCTTTCTTCATCAACGAAATTGGTATGTTATATTGTTATATCAGTACACCAATAAAAATACCTAGTTGAAAAAACTAAAAAAAAATAGTAGATTGTATTACAAGGGAGCAAAACAATATATTTACGGCGAGGGCGCTATTTTGAATCCAGAGCGCAGTGAAGGATTCTAGAGTAGAGAATCCTGAACGCAACGAGGGATTCAATATACGCCGCCCGAGGTGAAAATAATTTTGCGGCCGAGTAATACACTCTGCTTTTCATCCCCCTCTATAAGAAAAGCAGTAAAGACAACTCAAACTACCTACCTTTCTTTGTCGTTCGGATACATCATAGCGCTAGTAGAGGAAGAAAAAAAATTTGAGTTTTGAAATAAAAAAATAAATAAATAAAAAAATATATGTCCATCAGATTCTTTATAAGTATCTATGGGGTTGCCGTAAAGGGGGTTGAAAATTTTGTTAGATTTTAGCTACGACTCACCGTTTACGAGATATTCTCAATTTTATAAAATTCCGTTTTTGAAAATTTCTCGGTCCCGAAAAAAGTCCCGGCCCCATACAAAATCGGTTGTATTTTTTAAAGTACTGCACACCCTTTGCTACACTCCAACAAATGCTTCTTAATTATGTTCTAAATTCAAATCTGAAATGAAAAATGAAAAAGTGTTTTCATCCCATCGATTCGAAAAGCGATGATTGTTTATCTAATAACAGGGTCCAAAATGATTCATTGTTTACCTGTTATGACAAGAGGGTATAAATGAGATTTGAATTTTGAACAGCTTCATAACAGGGTCCAAAACGATGAGATTTGAATTTAGAACATAATTAAAGAAGCATTGGTTGGAGTGTAGCAAAGGGTGAGCAGTACTTAAAAAAAAATTCAACTGATTTTGTATGGGGCCGGGACTTTTTTCGGGACCAAGAAATTTTCAAAAACGGAATTTTATAAAATTGAGAATATGGCGTAAACGGTGAGTCGTAGTTAAACTCTAACAAAATTTTCAACCCCCCTACGGCATCCCCGGAGATACGTATAAGAAATCTGATGGAAATATATTTTTTTTATTTAATTTGTTTTTATTTCAAAACTCATTTTTTTTTTCTTGCCCGACTAGCGCTATGATGTATCCGAACGACAAAGAAAGGTAGGTAGTTTGAGTTATCTTTACTGCTTTTCTTATAGAGGGGGATGAAAAGCAGAGTGTATTACTCGGCCGCAAAATTATTTTCACCTCGGGCGGCGTATATTGAATCCCTCGCTGCGTTCAGGATTCTACTTTAGAATCCCTCGCTGCGCTCGAGATTCTACTCTAGGATCCTTCACTGCGCTCTGGATTCAAAATAGCGCCCTCGCCGTAAATATATTATTTTGCTCCCTTGTAATACAATCTACTATTATATCATCAGACACTCGCCACCAAGTGTAGCGAATAGGTCTCATCAGAACGAAACAAATAGCCCAAACTCGAGGGGTTTCATAGTAGCCATTAAAGAGTTCTATTGCCCACCTCTTGACTCCATCATCAGATCAGGTCGATGGTAGTAAATTATTGAATTGTCATCGGATTTCTATAAACTTGCAAAGTTTCAAATCGATACGACTATTAGGAAGATGTAAATCAAAATTTATTCCCGTTTTTAAGCAATAATAAGACTAACTGTGGTTTTTTTTTTGTTGATATCACGAAAATTGAATGATTTATAAGCAAATCAATATGGGAACGCGCGAAAACTGATCGCTCCGTCGAGTAATGGCTGTGACGTCATTCCGCCGGTTGTGCGACGGGCGGCTGGGCGGTTTATGGATTTTCCACGATATCTCCGCCAATTTGTGAGCCGATTTTTTTTTAATTCAAAAGTATATTCCTGAGTCACCTCAGGGATCACTCCCATTGTTGCCAAGTCAGGATTTGATGGTGGAATCCAGGGGAAATCGAGGAGAACCCTCAAATTTTATAGGTATTTTCTCGTTTCATATATTTCCTAAGGTTTTTCAAATATATGCATCTGGTAGTCATCATCGCATGATGATGAGCTGGTAATGGAACTCATCAATGGTTATGAGTTGGAAGATAATTCTTTACATATCGTTGATACGTAAAGATTTATAGTTGCAATCTTTCAGGTTATTTAGATGAGCTGATGATGAAAGGTAGAACTCCTTAACGCTTAGGAGTTAAAGCATGTTTTTTAACGTCAACGTTAATGTGACGTCACGCCTTGAACGGTCAATTTTGCGCGGATTTTAAAAACATCCAACTTTGAATATTCATAAAAAAATCAGTTTTTGAGATATTGAAAAAATTCTTTCACTGTAATTTTTTTGGTTTTAATGTTTGATTTTTATACTTACATTATAAAAAAATCACATTTATCTAGCTAATTATTAGAATTAGGTTAAAATTGAATTCCAAGATTTTCTTACATAGTGACTTAGTTACTACAGGTGAAGGCCCTGAAGCTAATAAAAGTGTGTTTAAGAATTAAAAATGCGCCATTCTCTGAACCAAGTAGAAATTAGAATCATAAAGTTTTTGGTAGCATAAATATCTTATGTCCAATAAGATATTTATGCTACCAAAAACTTTATGATGCGCCATTCTCTGAACCAAGTAGAAATTAGAATCATAAAGTTTTTGGTAGCATAAATATCTTATGTCCAATAAGATATTTATGCTACCAAAAACTTTATGATTCTAATTTCTACTTGGTTCAGAGAATGGCGCATTTTTAATTCTTAAACACACTTTTATTAGCTTCAGGGCCTTCACCTGTAGTAACTAAGTCACTATGTAAGAAAATCTTGGAATTCAATTTTAACCTAATTCTAATAATTAGCTAGATAAATGTGATTTTTTTTATAATGTAAGTATAAAAATCAAACATTAAAACCAAAAAAATTACAGTGAAAGAATTTTTTCAATATCTCAAAAACTGATTTTTTTATGAATATTCAAAGTTGGATGTTTTTAAAATCCGCGCAAAATTTGGTTGAGTACAGTCGCGGCGTTTGCCGAGCGCCTCGCGTCTATTATATATGTGTCTTTAGGAAATATGTGCCACTATGTATGTGGAGATTGTGGAGATAAGGGTGAATGTGCTATGTAAAGTTTCAGATTGACGCTTCGAGTCTGCGCCAGTGTGAGTAGAGGCTTATGTTGCTTATAGCAGTGGAGAGTTATTGTAGAAATTCTTTTCTTTCTAGAAAAAATCACGGCTGATGATATAGCGCGCGTGGCGAGGCGCATGCTCAACAAGAAGCCGTCAGTAGCTGCGCGCGGCAAACTCGCGCATCTTCCCAGTTTCGATGAGATCCACGCCAACATGGCGCTCACTTCTAGCGAGACGCCGCAGGGCCGCCGCCTCAACCTCTTCCGTGCTTAGTAGCATTTGGGACATTATTATTATTATTAAATTGTTGTTTAATTAAAATAGTATTTCTTTTATGAGATTTTTATTTATTGCTGCCCCAAGTTGAATAAGTGCTTATGCACACCGCGTTTTCCGGCGGGGACAAACTTAGGGGTGACGAGCGGGAATGACCGTTTTTACCGGTCGACTCACTTTATCTCACATCGATATCAATCACAAATAAAACAAGAAGTTTAATGAAAAATAGTAGATTGTATTACAAGGGAGCAAAATAATATATTTACGGCGAGGGCGCTATTTTGAATCCAGAGCGCAGTGAAGGATTCTAGAGTAGAATCTCGAGCGCAGCGAGGAATTCTAAAGTAGAATCCTGAACGCAGCGAGGGATTCAATATACGCCGCCCGAGGTGAAAATAATTGTGCGGCCGAGTAATACACTCTGCTTTTCATCCCCCTCTATAAGAAAAGCAGTAAAGACAACTCAAACTACCTACCTTTCTTTGTCGTTCGGATACATCATAGCGCTAGTCGGGCAAGAAAAAAAATTTGAGTTTTGAAATAAAAAAAAAAATAATAAAAAAAATATATGTCCATCAGATTCTTTTCTTACTTCTCATGATCGTAAAGTTCGTGTTTATGTTGGGTATAGGCTGCATAAAATCGCTTTTTATGCTCTAGTGCATAAAGTAAAATCTTCGTCTATGTCTCAGACTCCGAGACAAAGGTCGTCAGGTAAACAGTCAGACACGCAATAAAACTTCGTTAAATAAATGTTATTTCATTCTGTTTCTTCAAATTTGTACGTACATACTTAATCCATATTAAATTACCAAATTAATAAAACTAGGCAAAATAAATGAGTTTTCTTAGAAATAATTATTTCAAGAGCATTATGGACTACGATCTATGTTAAAGTCACTGTGCTGCCGTGCCACTGCCACGAAAAAAAAAGAAAAAGAAAGTCTTCCCGCCAATATGGCGAAGACTTTATTTTTTCTTTTTTGCAATATTGTTATTTATTTTCCTCACACTCGAAGTGAAAAGCAGAGTGTATAACTCGTACATAAAACCCATTTTACCCTCGAATTTACTATCAACCCTCGCCTACGGCTCGGGTGGATATATACGTGTCGGGTAAAATGGCACGTTTTATGCACTTGTTGTACAATCTACTATTCTGCCGTCCCAAACCTAAACCGCAGTAAGAGCCAAAATGCGATTCCGAGAAAATGGAGCTTAAAGTTTAGAATGCGTCAAAAAATTATAATAATTAGAGTTATTTGTTGAATGTAACAACATTAATATAATTTGTATAACCGAACACTGGCTGAAGCATTGTGACGTGTCATGTAATGTGAATAATTTTCAATTGTCAAGCTTATTGTCTAGGAAAACAACGACCTGTGGCGGCTCTTTAATTTTGGTTAAAAATGATATTAAGTATAGAGAAAGAAAGGATATTGTGGACCTTTCCGTAGAACGCCACGTCGAGCTCTCGTGTGTTGAATTAAAAAGCTTAGTAATAGTTTGTGTATACAGACCCCCTAAAGGTAGTTTCGAAACCTTTGAATCGGTAATGGAGGATGCTTTAAAAAAACTAAAGCAAAAAAATAAGCCAGTAACTGTATGTGGTGATTTTAATGTTGACATTCTTGAAAGCAGTGCACTTACTACTCGGCTGTTAACCTTGTTTAATTCTTTTAATTTAGTTAATCAGTTTTTAGAACCTACGAGGGTTACAGATCATTCAGCAACTTGTATAGATAATATATTTTCAGAATGTGACCCGGTAAACAAATTAGTTGTTAAAAAAATTACATCCGACCATTACGGTTTACAGGCAGCATACCAATTGGACGTCGTTGATGCACCTGTCACTTTTCAATGTAGGCCAATTACAAAACCACGTCTAGATAATTTTAAAAATAGTATCTATGATAAAGTTTCTACAATGCCATATGTACATGACGATCCGAACGAACTTTACAGTAACTTCTTTGGGTTAGTGATTAAGGAATTTAATAACTCTTTTAAAGCAAAGACTATTAAGTGTACCCAAAAATTACAGTTTTGTCAATGGGCTACGAGAGGTATTTATAAAAGTAGAAACAGGCTATATGACCTGTATAAACTAAGAGAAACTAATCACAGTCCTGGCTTTGTAGAACATGTTAAACAATATTCAAAAATTTTTAAACAGTCATGTTCTATAGCTAAGTCAAACTATTTTAAAGAAAAAATAAAGAATTCTAACAATAAAATCAAAACAACCTGGGAAATTATAAAGCGTGAAACTGGCAAATATAAACCACGTGACAACAGCCTGACGCTTAAAATTAATGACACCCAAATAAATTCAGAAAAGGAAATAGCTGATATTTTTAATAACTTTTTTGTAAATATACCAATAGAAACGACGACTAATTTGAATTCTTCACCCGCGTCTGCGGCCTCAATGCTCCAAAGACATGTGTCCGAATGTAGTTCATTGTTTAATTTTAAAAGCATTGATTCCACTGATATAATCAAAGCATTCAAATCTCTTAAAATGAATGGTACCAATGATTTATGGGGTATATCGGTAACTATTCTTAAAAGCATTATTTACACCATTGCTCCATATCTTGCTGTTATATTTAATGATTGCATTGCTGAAGGAATTTTTCCTGACTTAATGAAATTTAGCAAAATTATTCCACTATTTAAATCTGGGAACAAAGAAGACCCAGGTAATTACAGACCAATATCTATTTTACCCGCCTTGAGCAAGATCTTTGAAAAAATAATACTGGAGCAATTATTAACTCATTTTACTTTAAATAACCTCTTGCATAACAAACAGTTCGGTTTTACGAAGGGTAGGTCTACTACCGATGCCGGGGTTGCACTTCTTAAGCATGTCTTTGGGGCCTGGGAGGGGTCGCAGAATGCTCTTGGCATATTCTGCGACTTGTCCAAAGCTTTTGACTGTGTAGATCATCGGACGCTGCTGTTGAAGCTAAATCATTACGGTGTAAAAAATAATGCCCAAAAACTATTACACTCGTATCTTAGTTCCAGAACTCAGACAGTTGATATAAATGGGGTGAAATCAATGGGTTCTGATGTAAAGCTAGGTGTACCTCAAGGGTCTATCTTGGGCCCTTTCTTGTTTTTGGTTTATATTAACGATTTACCTTTCTTTGCAAATAGCTTATGTGAGATTGTCTTGTTTGCTGATGATACTTCCTTAATATTTAACATTAACAGAAATAAATCTAATTTTGACGATGTAAACAAAGCACTCTCGGAAATACTCACTTGGTTTAGTTTTAATAATCTACAGCTTAATGCAAAGAAAACGAAATGCATTCTATTCTCTTTACCAAATGTACAATCTCCACCCGTAGAAATTGTAATAAATAATGAAAAATTAGATTTAGTTGAATCAACCGTCTTTCTGGGTGTAACTATAGACAGAAAACTTCAGTGGCATTCGCATATTGCTGCATTAGCTGGTAAGCTCAGCTCTGCAGCTTACGCTATTAGAAAAGTTAGACAGTTAACTGACATAGAAACTGCTAGGACTGTATACTTTAGTTATTTTCATAGCATCATGTCATATGGCATTCTTTTGTGGGGATTAGCAGCTGACATTAATGCTATATTTATTCTGCAAAAACGAGCAATAAGGGCCATTTATCAACTAAGCTCTAAAACTTCTCTTAGGGAAAAGTTCAAAGAAATTGGTATACTGACAGCTGCATCTCAATTTATATTAAAATGTATTATTTTTGTGCGTCGTAATATTAACTTGTATACTAAACATGGCGATTTGCATGGTTACAATACAAGAAATAGGAATAAACTTTCAATGCCTCGGTACCGATTAGAGAAGGTACATGGGTCTTTCATGGGTCAAGGTATACACATCTTTAACAAGATTCCAAGTGATATCTTGGAGTTACCCTTTGAAGAGTTTAAGAATCATATAAAAAATTGCCTCCTCAAGAAGGGCTACTATACTGTAAGTGATTACTTAAATGACAAAGCAACTTGGTCATAAGCTGACAAGGATTTTTTTCTGTAGTTAATTGTGAGTCGTGTTTTACAAAATTATTAATACTGAGTACATTCTTATATTGGTTTCTGCGTTTTGAGATGAGAAGTTTGAGTATGTCATGCTCTCTGTAAACATTTCTGCGGTGGTGTCGTGTGAGGCGGGTCGTTACGTTCCCTAAAATATGGTTGAGCGAAGCGATGGCTGGTTCATGCGTCATGCTCGTGAACGGGTGCCACCAGTGGGATGGGTCTGCTCCTGGCTTCTTGTCTCAAAATATGCAGATTTTTAATGTTTTATTGTTATTAGTTTTATTTTATCGTGGCTTGTATGGCACTGTTTATTATTGACTCTTATGTTCTTAAACTATTCAAAGTTTTATTAACCTTGTTTGGCATTTATATTTATTATTTTATTTGCTACGTTTTTGGTTGGTGTGTATTTTAAAGAAACTACCTTTTGGATGTCTATTTCTTAGTTATTGAAAATTATTTACTGCTATGATTACCGGGTTTTTTTTATTTTGTTTTTAAACTTAAGATTAATTTGTGATGGAAAGTGACTTTACATATTATATTATGTTAAAGTCACTTTTCAATTTGACGACTCTGTATGAAATATGACAGGGAGAAAAAAATAGCCCTTGGCGAGTTTCTTGCCGGTTCTTCTCGTTACAAGGCCTCCCGCCGTAGGATTTGCGAACCGATAGCGTAGCTTCATTGACGTTCACAAGTGCTGTATCAGCCTAAAATGAATAAATGATTTTTGATTTTGATTTGATTTTGATTTTGATAATTAGTAAATAAAGGATTCTAACCAAGTTTCTTAGGCAAAGTGAGATAATTTATATAGAGCTTTATATAACACAACATTAAGGATGAAAATATAAAACAATATATAAAATATCAAGGTTTTTAGTTTTTGACCCCTATTACTGCTTTTAATTGTTAAGGTAAATCGATCCTTAAACAGACTAAACTGCAGTAAAGTGGGCTTATACTGCTTATTAGAATGGTTTGTTATCGCTATTCCTGACTAAAGTGCAGTATGTCCGTTTTGATACTGCGCTTTAGTCGGTTTCCCATAACGAAAATTAAATGTTTCAATTGGCAGTAACAACAAAAAAAATAATAACATTGAACAATTTATTTAAAAATTCTATAAAACTTCACGAAATAAAGTTAAACAAAATCTTTTATGGTCATATTATTACCATAAGTATTTAAAGTACTTCTAAAGCTACCTACGACATAAGAAAAAAATCAGAGTTTTATTTAAGACTAGCGGATCCTCGCGGTTTTACCCACGTGGTACCCGTTTCCGTGGGAATATAGGGATAAAATATAGCCTATGTCACTCGGGAAGACTGTAGCTTTTTAACGGTGAAAGAATTTTCGAAATCGGTCCAGTACTTTTTGAGTTTATTCGTTACATACATAAATACAAATCTTTCCTATTTATAATATTAGTATAGAAATGTAATTAAATTCAATATTGGTTGTTAACAATAATTAATTAACAATTTTATTCATTTATGAATTTATATCGACCTAGAAAGCTTAAACTATAAATAAAATATTCAGTGCCTCAATATAACAATTCTTATACTGAACTTAATATACTTAGGTATCGAAATGGAGAGCATAAATGTAAATGTTTTAAGTCGAACTGAGATGAGAGACTGATTATTTGTAAGGTACCTATGTAGGTACCTCGCTACCTGGCGGAGCTACTTGGAGGATGGGTGGCTATTTTCTAATATTTAATTTTTATAGTAGATACATTACCTATTTAAATTCCATTATTTTAGATTTAAAAAAATTATACAAATTAAATTCATATTCATAGTCATAAAATATAATAATAATAATAAAAGACAAGTAAATTGATACTATTTGATACCTACCTAGGTACTGACAAAATATTATAGTCACGGCCAGGTCACTTATCTATGCTTCCCGCCTCTGCCTCCGCCAGTGAATCTAATGGCATAAAATGCTAGGGATTTTTAACCGACTTCAAAAGAGGAAGTTAGCAGTTTGACCTGTATGAATGTGATGTGATATTGTTGGCATTGGATAATATTGGAATATGACGATCTATTTAGACTTCCAAACATGTGTGCTTAATTTCGAAGGTGTATGTTTGTTTGTTTGTCCACGAATTTCTTGGAAACTGAAAGGCATATCGAGATGATTCATCGATGATGATATTGATGATAAGTGTAGGTATTCCAATTTAGAGATCAGTCCAAATTTCATCAAAATTGGTTCAGCAGTTTTAAAGATATGGATATAAAGGATGGGGATAAAGTAATTTTAAAATTAAACTCACTTCAAAAAATACCTGTTAACTAAAAAGAAACAAAACAGTGGAATTAAATAAATACTGCACATTAGCTAGGAGTTCTGGTAATGAGTATATTCAGGTATTACCAACTAATAAGAGTAATAGTACTTATACTGCAGTTTAGTTGGTACCTAATACAAACAAAGCAAATCAACCTCCCCCAAGTTAAACTGCAGTAAGTGAAGATTATACTGCCCTTTAATTTGTTTCTTAAATTAAAACAATGAATCTGCTGAAAAGCAGTAAAAACATTTTGTATGGGCCTGCATTATACTGCTATTTAGTTGGTTTTTGTTGAAATTTCCGGACCGTAGTAACTGACTAAAGTGAAGTAAAATTGCCGAGTTACTGCTATTTAGCTGGGAGAAAGTATAATAAAATGACGTTTTAAACGGCAGTATGGTTTTTACTGCACATTAGCTGGGAAATCGATGACTTTTTCATCAATTTTGATATTTTTTTGAATTTCTTATGTCAGAGAAAAAATCATAAAAAAATAAATATTTGTCGTAGAAAAATAATTAAAAACTTGGCCGGTAGGTCTTGAATTGGGCTTTCATGGTATGTATTTAACTCAAAAACGCGATTTTGGTCATTACTGCGGTTTAGGCTTGGGACGGCAGTATTATGCTACTCTCACTCACAGGCCGCGAGGCCTCGGTATCGAATAGCGGCGGCGCGCACATTGGAATCTATACTAGAGAATGGTTGGTAAAATGGGTTTCAAAAAAATTGAGGGTAAGTACTTCAATAATATCTGGTGTCAGGCTCAAGCAAGATGAAGAGTTGGTACCTATATTCATTAGAAGTCATAAGAATGCGGTGGGTAGTAGGTAATTAAATAAAAAAGGTGCCAATTTTCAAATGTTTCGTTTAATGTTTGCTGTTTCTACGTGCGTTATTTTAATTAACTAGGTAGGTACTCTATTCAAAAATTTATATCTCGAGAAATTGAAAGTGTGTATGTATACCTACCTCTTCGATCAACAGGTGTTATTGTTGATCGAAGGTATACCGTTAAATTATAATATCTTTGGGTATAGGTACCTACTATGCGATTATTATAAGAATAGGACGGGTTGTTGACAAACTTCACTCTGAGAAGGTACAGTTCGCAAGAAAGTGCAAAACAAAATGAAAATAGTTTTTTTTTATTTTGGCAGAAGGTGGTTTGGGTATTGCCACTTTCAAAACAAAGTTTTATATTTTTTAAATTTACCTACTTTCCTTTTTTTTGTACACAACTTTACTGCTCATGCCCTTCCTTATGCCGCCGGCGCCAGACATAGCACAAACATTTGAACAAATGTTTGGATTTGGACACATGTGGTAGGTATTTGAATATTTGTTCAAAGCTTTGATAAAATACTAGAACATATTTTTACAGTAGGTACTTTGCAATGTCAGAAGGAAAAGTCTTCAATGTCTTTGTAGCAATAGCAGCTGCAGTAGCAGCTCAGACCAGCGAGACGATGATTCTCAAATGAGTGGAATAGAAGAGGTGGAATGGAATAGCATTAGCAAGCATAATGTGTTGTGTTTTGATTTACAATTGGCGGATTCACGAAAGGCGCCTCCCCGAGTGGCTCGATTGAATGGTTCCCCGTGATACCCATACCCGGCGCACTCTGGTAAAAGCAAGATTCTGCCGAATCTAACTTCAATAAACGTGCAGACTCTAGCTGGCCAATCCTTTTACCATGATAGACCAATAAAAATTTTCACGAGACCCCCAATTTACCAATTTTATTGTAAAGTTGATTATTAAATTATTTTCATAACTTAAATTCCTGTTTTATTTAAATTCTTAAACCAGTAAATAGAATCAAAATTCAATTTATTCTGTGTTATTGAAGCATTAGAACAATGTATGAAAAAATGGTTTCAGTTAAATATCACAAAATTTTAATTTGATTGAGATTCAAATTACCTGATCATTTTCGTAAAAGCATACTTTCATGAGTCCTATACTTTCCGAAAAAATCAAGTTAATGATTTGTATAATTATTACCTGCAAATTATACATATGTTTTGGTTTCCACGAACATCATTATTTATCGTAAGCTATGACATGATCAGTCACGATAAATTTCTTTTTTTGCACACCATACTGAAGTGAAGTGAAGTTAGTTTGACAGCATTTTGACAGCTTGACGTCACAACATGGCGGCGTCTCTATCCTATTCTTATATTAATCGCATAGTATGTGCTCTAGCCAAATCTAACTTTATAAAATTAAAAATTAAACAGTCTAATAATAAAATTTAAACCACCTGGGATGTTATAAATCGTGAAACGGGTAAATATAAACCCCGTGAAAATAGTTTGGCGCTTAACATAAACAATACATTAGTTAAGTCGAATAAAGAAATTGCAAATATATTCGATAATTATTTTGTAAATATTCCGTTGAAAACGACATCAGATTTGGATTCTTCACCAGCGGCTGCTGCCTCCATGCTTAGAAACAACGTAACTGAATGCGGGTCTTTGTTTCATTTTAAAAGTATTGAAGCTGTAGATATTATAAAAGCTTTTAAGTCACTTAAAATGAAAAACACAACTGATTTATGGGGTACTAGCTTTCCGCCCGCGGCTTCGCCCGCGTGGACTACACGACGTTATCCCGCGGGAATGTGATGTTTTTCCGGGATAAAAAGTAGCCTATGTTCCTCTCTAGGGTACAAAGTATAAGTGTCCCAAATTTCAGCCAAATCCGTGCAGCCGTTTTGGCGTGATGGAGTCACAAACATCCAAACATCCAAACATCTAAACATCCAAACATCTAAACTTTCACATTTATAATATTAGTAGGATATCTATAAATATTATCAAAAGTATTGTTTACCCAATTGCTTCCTATCTAGCTGACATTTTTAATTTGTGTATTGTTATTGTCGTATCTCAGTTCCAGGACTCAGGCCGTTGACATTAATGGCGAAAAATCATCCGGCTGTCATGTTAAGATGGGCGTACCTCAAGGTTCAATTTTAGGGCCGTTCCTCTTTTTGGTTTATATAAATGATTTACCGTTCTTTGCAGAAAGATTTTGTGTGATTGTCTTGTTTGCGGATGATACCTCCTTGATTTTTAATATTGACAGGAATAAAACTCAGTTTGACGATGTAAATGAAGCACTCTCACAAATTCTTACTTGGTTTTATGTAAATAAAAGCTTAATGCAAAGAAAACAAAGTGTGTCCAGTTTGCTTTGCCTAATGTACGTAATCAACCTATTAATATTAAAATTAATGATGAAAAATTGGATTTAGTAGATTCAACCGTTTTCTTGGGTGTAACCCTTGACGGGAAACTTCAATGGACCAAACATATCACGACGCTTGCTGGTAAACTTAGTTCAGCTGCATAATGCTATTAGGAAAGTGAGACAGTTAACAGATGTCGAAACGGCTAGGATTGTGTATTTCAGTTATTTCCATAGTATCATCACAGTCTATATATTTCCCTTCCCTAAAGTCGGCCAACGGACACGTCTAGACAGAGCAATCGTGCGGGGTTCGCGGGGCGAGAGAGAGGCGTTAGCGTCCCCATCTGCCACACACTCGCTGGGGACACACCGTTCAGGAGTGTCGCATTTTATTATCACATTTTACATAACATCAATATGCATAAAATATTATTTTGATGATTTTTATTTTGAATATAATAATAATTATTCAAGTAAACGTTTTTTTACATACTTTTACACTTTGACTTTTAAATATTAATCCAGTAAGTATCTAATTTTATCGTAGCCTTTTTGTAAAATTTTATATAGTAAAACCATTTTGTGTTAAAAAATTACAACCAGCGTAGTCCAGCATCGAGGAGGAGGCCAGAAATCGTAAATCTATTTCGAGATCCAAGATGGCGGACTCGACATTAAAAAAAAAACAATATGGGTATCGAATAAATGGTTTTCGGGGGTGCCGATTACGAATATAACATCTATTTCAAGATCCAAGATGGCGGACTCGACATTTTAAATATAAAAATATGGGTATCGATTTCATGGTTTTCTGGGTTGCTAATTACGAATATGGTCTGCGTAGACTTCAGAAATGTCATCCATAGGAAACCTTTAAAAGTGATGAAAACTATATTTTACAAAAACGAGCTATAAGGGCGATTTATCAGCTAGGCTCCAGGACATCTCTCAGGGACAAATTCAAAGAGATTGGTATATTAACAGCTGCATCCCAATTTATATTTAATTGCATAGTTTTCGTTCGTTGCAATATAAATGAATGTATCAAACATAGTGATTTGCACAACCGAAATACTAGAAATAAAAATAAACTTGTAATGCCTCGGTACAGGCTAGAGAAGGTTCATGGATCTTTCCTGGGTCTTGGAATACGCTTTTACAACAAAATTCCAGATGGTCTATTGGACTTGGCCTATTGAAAAGTTTAAGATGCACATAAAAATGTCCTCGTTAAAAAAGGATATTATACTGTTAACGATTACATATAGGACAAAACGGCTTGGTCATAATTTTTTTTTTATTGTATTGTGTTACATTCTAATATTTCGCATTTGTTTTTTTTTAATTCGGCATTTAACACGGGTAGCTTAAGTATGTCATGCTCTCGTTAAACATTCCTGCGGTGGGTGGTGTCGTGTGAGTCGGGTCGTTACGTACGCTGGCACATGCGTCATGCTCGTGAACGGGTGCTGCCAGTGGGGTGGGTCTACTCATGTCTACTTGTGTTAAAGGTGTTCGGAATATGGTTTATAATAGTATTATATACTTAGATTTATTGCGAAAAATCAAAACCAAACCCAGGTAAAATAAATATATTCTAATGCGCTAGAAACCAGTCAATTGCAAAACAACAATTTTGAAACATAGATATTTAGGATATAACTTTCGGGGGGGGGGGGTCCAGACCCCCCTTGGGTAAGTCCTTGCCGCGTGGTACCCGTTCCCGTGGGAAGATTGGGATAAAATATAGCCTATGTCACTCGGGAAGAATGTAGCTTTCTAATGGTCAAACAATTTTCCAAATCGGTCCAGTAGTGTCGGAGCCTATTCGATGCAAACAAATAATCAAATCTTTCCTCTTTATAATATTAGTATAGATAGACCTATCTAAAATAAGTACATAGCGCGTGCAACGTTGCTCGCGAATTACTTATAATAAAAAAAAAATGAAACTTGATTTATTTTCCGTAGGTCGGTAATTCCGGGATTTCCGGGAATCTGGAACGATAGTTATCCCGGGTGCCCGATCCCGGAAAAAGAAACCCTAATTACAATAAGGTGTTTTTTTTTGTTTAAATGTCTGTAAGCTTTGAAAGTGTGAATTTCTGACTGTTTAACATAAAATATACATAAGATCAAGAGTTCTCAAACTTTGGTAATTAATTTTATAAAAAATATCTTCATATCCGTAAAGAAAGCATTATATTTATATGCTGCTCAGATTACTAAGCTAAGTCACGTATGTATAAGCTTTGAATTTTTATTGGCGTGTCTTCTAATGGGCCAGTATGAGTAATTCTACACCGAGACGCCCCGATCGGCGTCCACGTAGGGAATCGAGAACCGGTCCTATTTTGAGGAACCGGGATTTTCGGGACTGTACCTCTAAGGAAACGGGAAATACCGGGATTTCCGGGAATTTCGGTACTACATTGTTGTTTTTTGTTTTTTAACATTACTGGCATATATTTTAATGCTGACTATATTATAATTTATAGACTGTGATATTATTATGTAGTAGTACCTAGCATAAAAATTAAAAAAAATTAATAATTTTATGGCAGAGTATTTATTCTAATAAATATCACAACAAAATACTTATAACTTTACAATCAGTCCTTTTTTTAGGGTTCCGAATCAAAATGGTAAAAAGGAACCCTTATGGTGCGACTCAGTCTGTCTGTCTGTCACAGCTGGATATCTCGGGAACTACTAATGCTATCAACGTGAAATTTGGAATAGTTTCAGTTAGCTGACGTTAGCCCAACTATATTGCAAATAAGAGAGACATAAAAATATTTATATTTTTTTTGCAACATGGACTGAAAGGGGGTCTTCAAAATTCGAAGTGGGGCTGCTTGCACACTTAAACATTTTTATTTTTTTCTTAGGCCTAGTAGTTAGCCTCATAGTTTTCTTAGCCTCATAGTTTTCGACTTTGATGAAAAAGGGAAAAAAATACCGTCCCCCCCCCCCCCCTATCTCCGAAGTTTGCAGCTCGGATGGGCAGCGTTTGGGAAGCTCCGGCATATATTTGCGTCCAATATTCCTTAATGTCTCAAGACTAAGGACTTTGACCAGTGTGTGTTGCCAGTTATGACTTATGGAAGCGAGACGTGGTCTTTTACTATGGGTCTCATAAGAAGGCTCAAGGTCACCCAACGAGCAATGGAGAGGGCGATGCTTGATATTTCCCTGCTCGATCGAATCAGAAATGATGAGATCCGCAGGAGAACTAAAACGACCGACATCGCTCGAAGGATTGCTCAGTTGAGTTGGCAGTGCGCGGGACACATAGCGCGGAGAACCGATGGCCGCTGGGGCGGAAAGGTTCTCGAATGGCGACCCCGAACCGGACGACGTTCCGTGGGCAGGCCCCCTACAAGGTGGACAGACGATCTGGTCAAGGTCGCGGGAAGCCGCTGGATGCGGGCAGCGCAAGACCGATCGTTGTGGAGATCCTTGGGGGAGGCCTATGCCCAGCAGTGGGCGTCGTACGTACGGCTGAAATGATGATGATGATGAATATCTTAACGTAAATAAAATCTTCAGCAATCAACTTAACAATCTTTGGGTGCCACTACCAAGTGACCAACCAACTTGAGTTAGACAATCTCGATTCACTTCAGAAACATATAAGAAGTCATGTGGTAACAAGATCTTTTCAGATCTGTTTTATTATATGTGAAGAAAATCACAATCATAGGTACCGAGGTACTGTAACTTAAGTTAATAAAGTTTTATCTATTTATAGGTAGTTTTGTTGTACAATTGTGACGGGACGTCCTCGTCGGCCAGTGGTATACTAGCCGGAACGTCGGAAGTCGCCGCCCAGTATTTTTGTAGATAATAGATATGAATAAAAAAGATGTTTATAGATGTTTATATATATTTATATGTCGTGAAACGAAGATTTTGAATTTGAATTGAAAGAACAGGATAGGATTCGATAAAATTAATGGCCAGTATGTAGAACTTGATAGAGTTTCCAGCCATTATAGAGTTTTTAACCATCCATAATGACGGTACGAAGCGACATCGTTACACAATTAGCGTCATATAGTGGGTAGCAGTCAAGTCACCAAATACTTGGAAACATCCAAAATGGTCATTAACAATGACTCGGCAAAGCGATCAAATTGTTCAGGCCATCCAACGTGTTCAAATATACCGGACCGGAGCACGCAAAACGCCGAATATTATTGGTGATTGTCAAAATTCAAAATTCTAAAAGATGAGTAGTTTAAATGAAAAAAAAAACAAGTTAGCCCAAATTGAATTTTATGTCATGTTAATTTATTTCTCACGCCATGTAAAGTATCATATTTTATGACCCTAGATTAAAATATCTTATACCCAGTATAGGAAAAATGTGATAGTAAAAGACCACGAGCCCCATAAGTATACAAAATTGCATTGTGAATGCATAAAAATAATATAAAATGTATCTTATACCCTTTAAAAATAAAGTTGTTTTCAAGTGTGTACCATGATGGACACACTTGAAAACAGCTTTATTTTTACTCCCACTCCCATCCCATACTTTTGGATGCTTTGGGTGCTGCGCTACCAGTGGCAGTGTTGCTGTTTCGGCATTAGTACAATGCCGGCTTGGATGTTACCAAGTATTAGGACATTTGCGTGCTCCAGTTATTTTGAATACTGTGTGTGTATGGCTTGTACTAGGTATTTTTATATCGCTTTAGCTGAGTCGTATTAATGACCATTTTGGATGTTTCCAAGTATTTGGTGATCTTGACTGCTACCTACTATATGACACTGACTGTACACATGTATTATGAAATAAAAATTAACCAAATATAATTTAACAGTAAATAGCTTAAAATCCTTGGAATCAAACAGTACACAAACTATTTACTTTTAAGACCTATTTGTTCTCTGTAAAAGGTTCTCAGGAATAAGTCGGTCTAAACTTAGGCTTAGGCCACTAAAACTTGATCTAATTTTATTATCATCAATCCAGTCGGGAAAGATTCTCTTTGGATCGACACTGGTAGGCGGAATCGATAAAAGATGGTCGTAGACTTGACTAGATGCAACAAAAATTTTATTGGTTGTATAAAACAGGCTTGAGTAAGATATGGTACTAATCGAACGTCCGCTTACAGTTTGCGGTCATGTCATTTTCTGTTTTTACAAGTTTAAACGTATGATTTAAAAAAAAAAACAATCCCGAAATACCCGGATCGCGTTTTGGATTCCCGGTTCTTTCAGTAATGGAAAAGGACCGGGAAATCCCGGGATTTTCGGGACCGAGATTTCCCGGTTCTATACCCTACGTCCACGGCATCCAATCCAAGTCAAGTTTTATTGGACGCCGAATGGTTAAAAACTGATAACCTTCTTTTCTGCCGAAGTTCTTAACCGCCTCTGTGATCTAGTGGTTCACACCACCGATTTCAGAATGGTCCCGGGTTCTGAAATCGGTTGAACTGGTGAATCGGTTGAACCTGGTGAAATCTAAATTCCCAGTGGGGGTACATATTGTATTTGGTGTGGATGGTCGTACGACTTGTTCTTAGTTCGCCTTGCTAGCTACCACCATCTTATTTAAGTCTGACGCCATAACAATGATGTTTTCAGCATTATTGTGTTCCGGCAGTTAGAGATAAGAAAGCTAGTTCATCACGTCATTGAATGATTTCGGGAGTAGTGCACTTTTCCACCTTCAGCATTATCACCACTTACCATCAGGTGTGATGACGGCTAAGTGCTACCCTGTTGTGGATAAAAAAAAGTTGGTCACAAAACAACAAAGAACAAAATACAATTCATTTATTTAACAATCCTTAACTTATTTACAACAACTTATATTACAACAATAACTGGAAAAATAAACAGATGGCAATTGATAATAATCTATGTTAATGTCAGCACTTAAAAACAATTTAGTTTCTCAGTCTTGATACTAGTGTTAAAAATAAAATCGTTTTTGGAATATAAGTACAATAAAAGGTACATTAAGGCAAAGTATGGAAGATAAAGATATGGTTTTGAAATATCTAGGTACTCTAGGTTTTCTCATTACCTATTATAAAAAATCCATTACTTGTATAGCACCAAAATAGCGAATAAACATTTATTTTACTTTCCGGCTAATTTTACTGCTAATTTTGCTGCGTCATCTACATTGTCCAAAATTTTTACTGGAGCACCAGACTCTTGTAAAATCTTCCTAGCTGTGTTAACATTTGTGCCTTCAAGTCTTACAACAATTGGTAGCTTTGGAGCCCTTTGTTTGCATGCCTCCACTATTCCATTAGCAATAGTAGCACAGTTGACAATACCTAAAATATAAATAAATAAGTTATTAGTTTTGCCAAAGTATGAACTATTTTTTTTAGATTGGTATATTTGTTACATCTCTTTGTTAATTGATTGATCATTTAAACTCTAGTTGCAATAAAGTTTCTATGCCATTACAACAGATTAATATTATTAAATTGATAAATAATACATACCACCGAATACATTAATGAATATGGACTTGACTTTCGGGTCTGACTCCAAGATTCTCAGTGCAGTGGCAACTTGAGAGGGGCCGACTCCACCACCAAGATCGAAGAAGTTAGCTGGCTTTCCACCATTGAGATTGACCAAGTCCAAAGTGGCCATGCCAAGACCAGCTCCGTTTGCCATGCATCCTACACTGCCATCCATGTCGATGTACACCAAATTTTGTTCAGCTGCCTCCCTCTAAAATGTAATCATTGTTGTTTAGTAAAGTATATTAAGTGCAAAATTTATTAATTAGTTCATTATTTATAGTTTATATCAGTCTCTATATATTATTATCAAATAACATGAGATAAGTTAACTCTAGACTGAAATAATCAAAGGTGTTAGTAGTTCTCTTCTTTACTAAATCCTATTTGTAAAAAATCATAATATGATTTTAATATTTGATGTTTTTAAGAACATAAATATTTGGTAAAGTTTGTTATCTATAACAAGTGTAAAACTGAGATAACTTGTTTGGCAACTAAGTAATCATGACCTTGGCAATTGATAGTTTATTATATAAGCTAATATCTACAAAATCTGGAATAAATTTGTCTAGAATAAGTGTATTTATTTTAGGAGTCAAATTGTTACAACTTAAATGTTTTTCAAATATGCTACAAATATTTGTAAATTGTACCTATTCAATGTAAATACAAATTCTTACCTCACGAGGATCAGTTTCAGTTACATCATCAAGAGCAAAAATGTCAGGTTGTCTGAACTCAGCATTGTCATCAAAGTTGATTTTAGCATCTACAGCTACCACTCTACCATCATCTGTCTCAACCAGAGGGTTTATTTCTAGTTGGGTTGCATCTACCTGCAATTAAAAGCAAACAAGCAAGTTTGGTACAAATCTTTCAACACCCCAGAAATGAGACACAATAGATATTCCATTGTTCTTCGGCCCTATTCGGTTCGGCCGGTCGGGTAAAAATATATATATGGGTCAGGCCGTAGATTTTGCCACAAATAGCGCAATGGTGACGCAAAATTTTCTACGAGTCGGTCGCACAAAGTGGCGCGAAATGGTAGCGCAAAATTATTAAGGAGCACGTACATTAATGTGATTTTATTTAACAAACATGTGCTAACAAGAGGAATTGCATAAAACTAGAAAAAGAAACACGATGTTGGTATGTAAGTATGTTTAATTAATAATTAACAATGATGTACCTATGAGTAATTCTTTTTTATATATTGCGCACAATGAAAAGTTAAACAGGATGACAAAAACTAGTAAGTAAGTATGTATGATTTGTTCAATTTACAAAAAAAAATACATTTAATTTGTTAGATGGAGGTATTTAGTATTATTCATTATTAATTATATGTATAAATATAATACAACTTTAAAATTTATTTCAACTCTTTTCAATGTTTGAGAGTCCATTACTTTGACTCTAGCAACAACCTGCTTGAAGTATCACTATTAAAAGGACCTGCCAACCATTAAGGTGCCAAAAATAAAAAAAAAATAGATCTGTCAATAAAGAAAAAAGTTAGATGGGTTTAAAAGTTAGTATGAAAGTGACGAAATTCCAAAACTTATAAAATACAAAATAAAAAAACTTTGGACCTAGGTAAAATCTTTGGGGCTGGTTAGGTAGCAGACCACCGCACCTACCCCTATTTTCGTATGTTTAACGTTCTGCTGAACACCCTGTACTTATAGAATATTAATAAAAGCTAACAAATCAATTAATAGTAATGCTAGTCATGTTTTTTAGCGGAATTACAGCTAAAAGTAATTTCAAAATAATAAAAACACTTGAAAACCTTGTGTGCATGCACTATTATTCAATAGCGTAAAATAAGTGGCGCAATTTCTACGCAACCGGTATCGCAAAGTGGCATAAAGGCAGTTTTGCGGAACCGAGGCGCAAATGAAATCGATTATAACTCTTAAAATATACTATTTTACAAGGCTAATTTAATATATACAGATCACACACATCTAATTAAACCATGCGCAACAACAATTATAAGTTTTAATCAAAAACTTACCTTGAAATCTCAAAAAATGCACTCTGCAAAGTAGGCGACACTTTTCACTTTGATCGGAGTTGACACCGAAATGTCAAAAAATATGGTCGTCAACGCTGCATTGACCATAGAATACGATTCTTTGGTGATGCCAGCACTCAAACAAAATCTTAATAAATGTTTTAAAACCATAATATGGGTGAAAATGGTTGCGCAATATAAGTAGCGCCAAGAAATGGTTTTTCAAAAAAAAAATCTTATTGCCGAAAACTTATCTTTTTTCTTAGGAAATACGCAAAAATATTAAAGGAATGGCAACCTTATTATTATTTTATAACGTCAAATCAAACAGCTGATCAATAAGTTAAAAAATGATAATTTTATCGATGTTTAAGCTGGACACCTACCAATGCGGATTCGCAGTTTTTATAAAAAATCCGTCACTTTTGGGAGGGAAATGTCAAATAGTTTTCCAAATCTATAAACTTATCCAAATATCTATATCTGCCTTGGTTTGCTATTTCTTAGGAAACACGATGATAAGATTGAGAAATTTCTAAGAGTACTATATTTAAAATTATATGAGGCGGAGACTTTTGTACCCTCGAATGTGGCAAAATCTACGGCCTGACCCATATATGTTGGATATGACTAAATTATTGCTTCTCCTTACCCTTACAAACAATTGCCAAAGCTTTTTAATTTCCTCAGCACATTTTTGCCTCAGTGGACCTTTGAACTCCAAGAACCCTGCAATTTCATCAGCTGTTTTGTTAGAGACTCCCTCAAAAATATCGATGGGAACAATCTTCATTAGATGTGGTGTCTCTTCAGCTACAGTTTCTATGTCCATGCCACCAGCAGGCGATGCGACCAAAGCTGCACCATTGTAACTTCTTTCCATAACAATACTGAAATACGTCTCTCTCTTAATATTTACACTTTCTGCCACCATAACTTTATCAACCAGAACTCCTTCCTTTGGTGTCTGCTTCGTTATCAATTTATGACCAATCATACTTTGAGCCAATTTTACTATCTCATTAGTATCCTTAGTAAGATGTACACCTCCTTTGAAACCATTATCGAAATGTCCTTTTCCTCTACCACCAGCTAGAATTTGCGCCTTGATAACGTATTCATTGGCTTTTAGGTCTGAAAGAATTTTCGTATCCAAACTTGTGTCCAAAACGCGAAAATCTTGTATAGTAATCTGATGTTTCCTTAGCAAGTCTTTACTATGGTACTCCTGGAGATTCAAGTTTCTTCGCAAACTAAGTTGTGGATAATGCTTGGGAGCGAGAACAAAAAAGAGTTTAAAGTTTACGTTTTTTCGTAACGCCGACATAGCGAACTTTGTTCACTTCGCAATAACCTCAAAACCGAATTGATAAAGCACTTGACTAGCACACAAAATAGATACTTTTCGTTTATACAAAACGAAGTCTGAACTTTAAACTGTACCAAAATTCACAAAAGAAGTCTTGAATGTGTCTTCAATCTTGAAGAAGTCGAGTCGAGCTCAGAGCTGTCGAGCAAAAAACGAGGGCCGTGTTCCGTTTTGAGTCAATAGTACTGTTGGCGCTGTGAGCGCTAAAAGCTGTTCCGATTTGATTATCGCGCTGACAGCACTGTTGACGCGATTTCAATTCGGAACGGCTATTTGCACGCATCGCGAGCGATCGTTGTTTTGATTTGAATTTGTAAGTAAATAATCACCGGTTTAGTATGGATATTCGTCAATTAGTAAACGTTTTATTGGACAGCGATGATGATAGTGATCCATGCTTAAATTTAGAGTAATGTCTCTACCCGTCGTCTCATCTTTAATAAGCACTATCATTTTTCTGGCTTTCTGCTTCGGGATAAACAAATAAATAAATAAATAAAATAAAAAATAAAATAAAATAAAAAAGCCTTTTATTTCTTACTTTTGGTAAATATAACAAAACTAGCTTTCCGCCCGCGGCTTCGCCCGCGTGGACTATACGACGTTATCTCGCGGGAATGTGACACTTTTTCGGGATAAAAAGTAGCCTATGTTCCTCTCCAGGCTACAAAGTATCTGTGTTCCAAATTTCAGCCAAATCCATTCAGTCGTTTTGGCGTGATTGAGTAACAAACATCCAAACATCCAAACATCCAAACATCTAAACTTTCACATTTATAATATTAGTAGGATATGCATAATATTTACTTTATACTAAATTCTTAACTAATACATAATTTTATCAATTTAGTAAGAACCCCTCGTTTTCGAAGGTGAAGGCCTCCTCTAGAGATTTCCAAGTCTCCCTGTTTTTAGCTATCTCCATCCACTGTTTGCCAGCCACTTGCATGACATCATCTGCCCAGCGGGCAGCTGGCCTACCTCTTCTTCTAGTGCCCGGTGGTCCGTTCCAGCATGTTATTCCGTGGGTCCATCTATCGTCTGTTTGTCTAGCTATATGGCCGGCCCACCGCCACTTTAGTTTTTTACAGTGACGCAGAGCATCAGTAACTTTTGTCTTTTTCCTAATAGTTTTGTGTGATATTTTTTGTATTCTTCTTATTTTTAACAAGCTCCTTTCCATACCTCTCTGACATGTTTTAATTTTGGATTTTACTCTATAGGTGAGCTTCCAGGTTTGGCTAGCGTAGGTTAATGATGGCAGTATACAGGAGTCCATAATCCTTTGTTTAATTGAGATTGGCATATCACTCTTCATAATTTCTTTTAAGCTCCAAAATTTTTTCCATGCATTTGAAACTCTCCTTTCTATTTCATGTTCATTTCTCTGCATATCAAATGAGATTTGCTTACCTAGATATATGTAGGTGTCAACATACTCTAGCGCTTCATTTCCAAGGTAGACGGGATATTTAATGGAGTTTGTCATTATATTGGTTTTGCTGCGGTTTATTTCCAAGCCTACTTGTTGGCTTGCGGCGTGGAGGGTGTTGATCATTGACTGAAGCTCGGTTGCATTTTCAGAAAACAGAACTATGTCGTCAGCAAATCTTAAATGGCTGATATAGTGATTGTTTATATTTAAACCAACCTTTTCCCAGTTAAGTTGTTCAATAACTCTTTGTAGCACTGCTATGAATAGTATGGGAGAAATAACATCACCCTGTCTTACTCCTATTTTGATTGGTATGTAGTGTCCAGTCGTCTCTAGTTTAATTCTACTGATGCAATTTTGGTATATATGTTGAAGTACCTTGAGATATGGCATTTCAACATTTTGCTGTTGTAGAGACTCCCAAATTGAGTGATGGTACAAAGTGTCAAAAGCTTTTTGATAGTCAATAAACACCAGGTAGAGAGGTTTGTGAAACTCTTGATATTTATCTATGAGCATTTCGATAGAGTGAATATGATCCGCAGTAGAGAAACCTTTTCTAAAGCCAGCCTGCTCTACTGGTTGGTACTTTTCAATAGTGCTTCTAATTCTTTTTTCTAAGATTGTTGAGAATATTTTGTAAATTGAAGACAGTAGGCTTATTGGTCGGTAGTTACTAATATTATTTGGATCTCCTTTTTTGTACAGTAAGATTATATCAGATTTAGTCCACTGTTTGGGTGTAGTAGCCGTTTTCAGCACCAAGTTAAAGAGTTGTGTTAGAGGGCTCGCTAGATAAAGACTTCCTAGTTTCAGGGCTTCGTTGGTTATCTTATCAGTTCCTGGGCTTTTTTCAAACTTCAATTTAGCGATTCCATTCATTACCTCCCTTTCATCTATGTCTTGTATATCCGTTATGTGTGTATTTGATAATGTTCCGTTGGGTAGAGTTAAAGGTGGTTCTTTATTTCCATAACTGTATAATTCTTTGTAAAAGTTAGTAGCAACATGAAGTATTTCATTTCTAACGCAAGTTGTTTTATTCGAAGCTTTAAGTCCTTCTATCCAAGTCTTATGTGATCGTAATTCTTTGTTAGCCTTCTTTAAGCTTCCTGACTGTAGTACGTGTTTTTCAATGGTCTTGTTACGATGGGTGTTGTAATCGTTTCGGATATATTTACTTATAAGTTTGTAGAGAGCTTTTAGCTCATTTTTCATGCTTCGTGTCTTCGGTTTAGTATTTTGGAGCTGTTGTCGTCTTAACATTAAATTTCTAGTACGGCCCGATATAACAGAATAAGTGTTTTTGTGCTTTGTAGGCTCATTAGCGGTTTTGAGGCTTTATTGCTGCAACAATTTTATCGTGAAGTTCCTGTACTGTGTAACTTTGATCTGTGTTAATCAATTGTTCTACATTTTCGTTAAGTGATTCTCTGTAAGCTAATATTTTCTTCTTCAATCAAATAAAATACCTAAATAAAACCTAAAACGCAGAGATTACTCAAACAAAACCACAACAAACAATGACGTTTGACAACAAAACGTCAAATATGACAGCCCGCTCACAGTGCTAACGCTTGAGAACGATATCACCGTGATCGCAAAATGGCGGCGGTAGTGACGTCATCCGTGACGTAATTACTGCTTTCGTTGTCGCGCTCACAACAAATCGGAACGATGTGTGAGCGCGATATCAGTGATATTATCGCTGTTGGCGCAAAACGGAACGTAGCCCTTGTCTGTCTGCATAGAAAGGGCTTTTGTGCACTACACGCACGGTAGTGATATCCGGACGGTAAAATTCAGTGTAGTGCACAAGCGCCATATGTTTTTAAGTCCGCAGTCCGTTTTCGATTAGTTACTCAGAACCTTAATCGATTAATCGCGAGAATCGATCACAGGCTCGTATGGTTACATGCCTAATCACGTCACTTTAGCATGTGTCAAAACGGGCATCTTAATTTGTTGTAACACTTTTTTGTGACCACAAATTACACTGTGGCTGTATTCCGTCTCACCTGCACTTTGAAAAAATACGTATGGTCATATGAGACAAATATGACCATATAGTGACGTGATTAGGCATGTAACCATACGAGTCTGTGATCGATTCTCGCGATTAATCGATTAAGCTTCTGAGTAACTAATCGATTATAGTAGGTTTGCAAAAGGCATGCGCAAAATACTTCAATGAAATGTAAAGAATGATTTGCAACAATTGCAACTTATGTGGATTAAGACTAAAGTTATTATTATAAAATGTTAAACTTACTTTATAGGTACTTATACTATTAATAAACATATAATTAAAGTATAAATTGACCTTTTATGGTATAGTCGTATAGTATCAAAGACGGCAATCTGTACTTTTTGGCTAAAATGAGTTATTGGCATGGCACCACAAATAATAACTAATAAAATCGTTTTGTTATTGCATTACGCAAGCATTACGTTACAAAAGCAGCAATCTACCATACAAAATACTCAGCAAAGTTTGAAGTTATAGTTGCAAATCTGGCATTCTGCTATGCTATGGGCTTAAGACAACACATAAAACGTTTTTTATGCATTTACCAAAAAATCTAAAAGTCAGATTACCGCTTTTGATACTAATCGACTCTATAAACTTGAATCGAATCCACTTAAATTGCATAATTTATATAAGAGCCAACGCGCACTTGTGATTTTTAATCGGGCGATAGTTTGGTCGTTCTCGGATTCAGTATTATATGGCAGTGCGCGCAGTGACGATTAAACTATCGACCGATCAAACTATCGAAAATGACTGGCCGATAGTTGTACGATCAAACTATCGGCCGGGCGGTAATGTAATGTGCATGAAGGACTATGTGAGCGCGCGTACTGCATTCAACTAAACTATCGCCCAACTATCAGTAGACTGCGCATTCAGTATCGAAAAATCAAAAATGACTGGCCAACAGTTAGGTACTACAACTATAGTTATAGTTACAGTTATTCAACTATCGCACAACTATCGGCCTGTGCATGAAGGATTATGAAGGACTATGTGAGCGCGCGCCCGGATTCAACTAAACTATCGACCAACTATCGGTCGACTAAAAATCACAAGTGCTCGCAGGTTCTCAAAACCAAACTATCGGCCGACAGTTTGATCACGATCGTCTTACGATTCCGACTAAACTATCGGTCGACTAAAAATCACAAGTGCGCGTTGGCTCTAAATGTGCAAGTATTTTAATTAACTACAGCTCACAGCATAGACATGGTCATAGAGTAGTTACATTATTTATTACTAGCTTCCGCCCGCGACTTCGTCCGCGTGGACATTTGAGAAAATACTTAGGGGACCAATAACCAGGATAAAAAGTATTCTATGTTTTAATTTCATAAAAATCCGATCAGCCGTTTTTACGTGATTAGGCATCTTCCCTCACCAAGTGAGCAGCCTCGTGCGAGGCCCGCCGCACGACGAAGTTGCGGGCGGAAGCTAGTAAATTATAAGTGTCTGTTTCACAGTCAAAAAGTTAGTTCTGAGTAGCTTAGGTACCAAGAACTTGTTAGGTACCAGAAACTTTTAGGGTACTTATGATGATTTAGGTTTCTATACCCTATTTACCCCCTGGGTTTGATTTTCGGAAAACTACGAAATGGGTTGCCTATTTGTTTTAAGAAGTAAGCCTACAAAGATTCAAGTTGAAATGTCTATTTTACCCCCTGATTTTTCATTCTAAATTTCACCCATATTTCAACCTTTTAGGGGTTGAATCATGTTCAGCGTTAAACATCAAAATAAATGGCATTTTTGCAATCGTGATCCCATAAAACCTCAATAACGACATCCATATCGATTTTTAGGTTTATTTATCCCATTTAACCTCTAAGTGGTTAATTTTCGATAAAATACGAAATATGTGTTTGCTTATTTGTTTTAATTTCCGACCATAAGCCTAAGTAATAAATTTAATAAAGGACTTACCAGATACAACATTTCATCCCCCTTTTCACCCCTTCGGGGGTGGAATTGTCAAAAACGCTGACACAGGAAAATATTAATTTTCAATTGCCAGCCTAAATACAAAATTTGAAGATCCTAACTTCAAAACTGACGGACTTTCATACACATATTCATCCCCTATTTACCCCCTGGGTTTGATTTTCGGAAAACTACGAAATGGGTTGTCTATTTGTTTTAAGAAGTAAGCCCACAAAGTTTCAAGTTGAAATGTCTATTTTACCCCCTGATTTTTCATTCAAAATTCCACCTTTATTTCAACCTTTTAGGGGTTGAATCATGTTCAGCGTGTTAAACATCAAAATAAATGCCATTTTTGCAATCGTCATCCCATAAAACCTCAATAACGACATCTATATCGATTTTTAGGTTTATTTATACCATTTAACCTCTAAGGGGTTGATTTTCGAAAAAACACGTAATACTTATGTGTTTGCTTATTTGTTTTCCTTTCCGACCATAAGCCTAAATAATAAATTAAATGAAGGACTTTCCAGATACAACATTTCATCCCCCTTTTCACCCCTTCGGGGGTGGAATTGTCAAAAACGCTGACACAGGTAAATATTAATTTTCATTTGCCAGCCTAAATAAAAAATTTGAAGATCCTAACTTCAAAACTGACGGACTTTCATACAAACATTTATCCCCTATTTCACTCCCTTAGGGGTGGAATTTCCAAAAATCCTTTCTTAGTGGAAGCCTATACTGTATAACGTATCTATGTGCAAAATTTGAAGTCTCTAGGTTCAGCGGTTTGGGCTGTGCGTTGATATCTCAGTCAGTCAGTCAGTCAGTCAGTCAGTCAGGACTTTGAATTTTATATATATAGATTGCGGCCTGTACACGTTGGCCCAACCATTGGCCAACACGTCGTACATTGACACTTTTGAAAGAACCTTTTTAAACTTGTTCGTTCAAAAGTGTCCATGTACGATGTATTGGCCAGTGGTTGGACCAACGTCCGATGCGAACGCTTCGAACAAGCCGAACGAAACGTATTTTAAGAAATCTCTAGAAAGGTGAACGTGAGGATTCGACATGGTGAGGTGTGCAAGGTTGTCGAGGTTTTATTTAAATATTTCTTTTTTCATTCGGTTCATTCGAAACGTTCTCCTTGGATAAGTGTGCGTTTGCCTAGAAACCGTTTTATCGAAATCATTGTTGCCAATTCATAATTTCATTAATGCTTTAAGCGCCAATCTAGTTTTCACACCAAAAAGATCAATTTTACAAATTAATCTATTAAAGTGGTTATAACGATTATTTCGATAAAAAATGAATGAAGCTGGAGAAATCCTGCACACAACGGTTACAACACTAGTATTTAAAAAAATAAAGACTGAGAACGTAACTGTTTTCGATCGAGACGTTTCGTAGTAAATAGAATCTGCGTTTACTTTAGAATTATCGCAAAAATAATACACGGAATACACTTTGCCTTAATTTATGATGCGTTACACCTTTCAAACACCTTTGATAAGTACCTAATCAGCATTTATTTGATTTTATGGTTTTCGTAACAAGTTACATTCTAGGGTCATTACCATGTGTCAAAACGGGCATCTTAATTTGTGACGACTGTAGTACTGCACTCTCCAGTTTCTGAACCGCGGTAGACCTTTTCTTTATTAATTTACTAAGTAGGCAAGCTTGCCATCGATTGTTATATGTATAACCAACCTCCCTTGGTATTTACCCTATATTGGGAGGCGGTTTGCCTGTGATTGCCGTATGCGAGCAACGCAAACCGCCCCTGTACACAATGGCCCATCATGGTCGGCCAACATGATCGGCCATTCTGTACTGGGGGCTATACACTGCGGGTTTTGTATGCACATCAAGATTCTACAGCCATAGTTAAGAAGCTCACTACCACAAGCCGGAGCGGTGTGCGGTGCAGTGTGGGAATGTCGTCGTATTTAGATGATAGACACAAAAATACGAATTCAATTTATCAATACATATTTATAGGCCGCTGTATACATTAGCCGCGCGGGCAGCGCAGGACCGATCGTTGTGGAGATCCTTGGGGGAGGCCTATGCCCAGCAGCCCAGCAGTAAGCGTCGTTCGGCTGACATGATGATGTACAGTCGGCCAAATATGTGGTGGTATAACTTTATGGATATGAACTTCATACGTTGAACTTTAAGTCAATTTTGTAAAAAAAATAGCTACTATAAGTTATTTGTTTTGTGACTTCGGGTATAATGATAGCTAGCTAGCAACGTTCAACAGAACAAAGCAGCAAAAATCTATCAAAATAAGGAATTCAAGTGACAGATGAAGCCAATACCCATATTTTTTAGCCGGTAGCCCCCCAGGTCGGGTAAATGTTGAAAACTATTTTTTCAATATTTCCTCGGGTCTAGGTGTATGTGGTAATTACCCGTCGTTGTTTCTAATTTCCATAATACTAGTGCTTAAGCTACTATACCTTGGTATTGGAACAATGAATGTGATCGTGTCCAATATATATTTATTTATTACTGTAACTATTTAATATTATCGATATCGATATTAATCTGAAAAGCGACATGACGCACATCACTGACACGCATGAATAAACAATTTTACACACACAAATGCGATCCAATTTCGGTTTCGTTTGACAGCTCGTGGTTGTTCCTCTATTCCGATAGGTATATTCTCAGAACAATAACTAAAGCTATAGAAACCGTACTAAAATAAAAACTGTGTATCAGCTATCGTACTCACTTTAAGTAATTCAGCATACATGAGTAAGAGTGAAATAGACAACCTTTGTGAGTTTCTATTGTTTTTGTCATTGTCACAAGCTCGTAAAGTACAAATGTCAAATGGTTCTAATTGGTTGTAATATAATACTACCGAAATAAAAATACGTTTTTGTTGAGAACGTAGTTTCTGAGGTGTGACCAATTTAATACGATCGTATTACAATGGTCGAACAGCTTCGCTGGGAGCTAAAGTGAAAATTTATTAATTTACAAGGAATTCGGTGATAAAACAACAGGAAAGTGTGCATACAGACTCTCTAGAGAGCTTACATTCCGTGTCTAGGATGGTTTGTGTTGTTCTAGGCTGTTAGTCTAATATATCATGGAAAGAGAATTCGGATGAGATTGAATCATTTCATCGGTAAGTTTTGTTTCAAAATTCAAATATTTTTGAGAATTTAATATCAGTATTATCCGCAAATTGTAATAAATTTATATTATCAATAGATATGTACGTGAGTTTTGGTCTATTTTTTTATATTTTCTTGCATTTCTGTTAAAGTTGTTAAGGTTATGATAGTGCTGTGATTTTTTTTATCGATGTTAAAAATTTTTACTTCTTTCTTCAGATTTCCCAAAGATGAAACTATTAAAAATGATTTGATACGCCGTATTTCAAAAATCAACTGGACAGCAAAAGTGAACAGTCACGTTATGCGTAACACTTTGGACTACCTACAATCATTTGAGCCAAATGAGAACATTAAAGATGTGTTTAAAAGAAAAAATGGTTTCTTTATTTTAATTAATTGATTATTTTCCTTTTCAGCTTAATCACAGATTACTAAATAGTTACTATGTAACAGATAGGTCACTCCGCTAAGTCATTTAAATAAATAGCAACTCTAATTATAACGCAATAAAGTAGAATTCAGCTTGTACGGCGCAGCCAAATTACGAACGGCCACTCGTCGTTGCATCTCTTTCTATCGCATATATTCTAGCTCTTTTGCGTACCTAATTTCTATGGATAGAAATCCGTTTTCTATGGATCTATAGAAAACGACTCGAAAACGCCGCGGCGTTGACGCCGCGTTTTCGAGCCGACACTGGGAGTGAAATAGGAGCGCCCCCTGGCTTAATACACGGTAATGTTGGCAATAAAAGTAGGCAAAGGAACCAGCATTACTATGTGCAATTTTTTTACTTATTATATTGTCAACTAGCGGATCTTCGCGGTTTTACCCGCGTGGTACTCGTCCCCGGGATAAAAGATAGCCTGTGTCACTTGGGGAGGATGTAACTTTCTAATATAAATAATTTTCTAAATCAGTGCAGTAGTTACTGAGATTAGCACGTTCAACCAAACAAACAAACTATTCAGCTTTATTATAATATTAGTACTTATAGATTACTGAAGACTGCAATTTTTTATATTTTATATTTTATATATTATATTATAAATGCGTCTCTGTCTGTCTGTGTGTTACACAATCACGCCTAAACTACGGAACCGATTTGAATGAAATTTGGGTCAGGGATAGTCTAGAGCCTGAGAAAGGACATAGGCCACTTTTTGATGCGAAAAAAGGGCTGTAAGGGGTTAAAATAGGGGATGAAAGTTTGTATGAAAACTACGTCATTTTTAAAGCTAGAAGCTTAAAACTTATTTTATAGACTTTTGATTAGATATAAATAAATACGACATTCAAAGTTTGTAAAAAAACCTACCCTAAAAAGGGTAAAAACAAGGGATGAATTATTATTACACTCCTGCGGGATAACGTCGTGTAGTCCACGCGGGCGAAGCCGCGGGCGGAAAGTTAGTTTTTTATAAAATAAAGTGGTACTTACTGCATTTATAATATTGCAGGTGCTATACTTAATTATTTATTGGGCCTACTCACACGTAGCACAACCACACAACATGTGGGCGGGGTGTACTTTGTATTGGAAATGAATACCTAGTACAATTTACACGTAGGTACCACATTTTGCCGTCATTATCGACCGCGTGCGTAAGTAATACCGACCACCACCAGCGACGACGCTGTGAAACTAGCAGCCAGCCACACCGCATACGACGTATCCACATCACAACTACTAGCGACAACGCAAACACATTGACATTTTGTCGCACAACTAAAACGCAACTGCAAAAAGCTCCATCAACACCACATTTTGTCGCTGCGATGTGGTGTGGTTGTTTGTGGTACATACGTGTGCGTCGACACATTACAGTGCCACAAACTTTGCTGTGCCGGTGGCCAAAATGTGAAACTAGCGTGTTTTTTTTAAATGTAATTCTGCTGTGAAGTTGATGTCCAACCATAGCGCTGCTGGCGGCTGAAGTTCTTAGAAGTCAGGGCCGGTTAATGCTACAAAAAAAAAGAAAAAACGAACGTAGCGCCGCTGTCACCGGAACAGAAAAGGTTGTGGCACTGTACCATACCGTACTTACTAGTGTCATTGACATACATAGAGATTTTAAAAATGTAATGTATGTAAAATTTATTTTTAATTTATCGATATTATTGTCGATGACGTTGCATCACTGGCGTAAAAATAACTTGTGACAACCTTATAAATTAAGAAACTTAGGACTGTATACTATCTCTTTTTTACACATGTACTACTGCATAAGATAAAAGAGTACGAACTAATGTATTTTGTTGTTATTTTAGCACGGTTTCTATAGCTTTAGTTATTGTTCTGAGGGTATATTAACTTTATGGTTACCTCAGAGTATTAAGTCAAACTTCATGACACTAATGGTACAGCCAAAGACATCTTCTATCTCACTCGTTGCACTTGTAACAAGCCATGCTCCTTGGAAAAGCGGCAACGTTGCAGTAGATGACGTCAACGTGTTTTGTTCCGGTGGCCAAAACTGGAACTAACGTGTTTTGTTCAGGGTTGCCAACTCAATACCACAAATTGGTGCTAAACGACATCTAAAATAGTGCTAGATTAGTATGGATTTCCAAAAATAGTGCTAGATAATTTAAAAAAAGATTTTTTGATTGTGAATGAGGCTTATTTCGATTTTATGCGTTCTTTCGTGTTTTGAATGACGCTTATTTTTGCATTCATTTCTGTTTTGCAAAATATACACATAGCTTTCAAGCTATTACCGAGTTGTCTATTAGCCATTTCTTGTATTTCGGATCGAACGATCCGATCCCACTCTTTCCCGAAACTTTGAGCATACCTGACTTTTTTATTTTTGCTTAAAGGGATATCCTTAAGCTTCTTGTCAGTTAAAAAAGTCTTGAATGGGTGGTAGGAAAATATTGACGATTCATAAGTACATGCTTATTATGTCTATGTGAATAAATAAATATTTTGATTTGATTTTGATCCATTTTCGTAACTCACCACGCACTAAGCTTTTTCGTCCGTTTTAAAGAAGCAAATCATTAATCAACAAACAAGACAAAGTAAGTAAGACTTACATAACTAACTTAAAGAAGATCTAGTCAAGTCAGGTCAAATTATATCAGATTTCCTTTGCATAAAGCGTTTTGTTACTGACCGCGTGACTGCCTTTTATTCTGCGGTAACCAGAAAATAATCAGCATGAATAGGTGCGATTTAGTGCTAGATTTGGTGCTAGGTGCTATATGCCGTTGTTTCGTGCTGGACTTATGAAAATAGTGCTAAATCTAGCACCGAAAGTGCTAAGTTGGCAACACTGGTTTTGTTCATAATGTCATTTTACTGTCAAGTTGCACCAAAGATAATAGGGGTTAAAGAATGAAATTGCCGTTTTTTTCTTTTGTACATATAACTTAACAACTTTTATGATATTAGAAATATATAATTTCTTTAATATTGCGTTACATTAAGACCGTATCGAGCAACTTTTGATAATTTAATAACCACGATATTTGATTATTTACATAGAAAAAACTTATCCCAAAAGTTACGACTATTTTTGTTTCCAGAATTTCATACACTATTAGTTGTAACTTAGTGAAAATATTTTATTTTCTCTTAACGAATGTGTCATTTAGTAGTTAAAATGTCCATAACTACGTGTGTAAAATTTTGTAAAGTCACATGATATTAGTCGTTGAATAAATAACAAAAACGTTAGTATGAAAAAAAACAAAAATTACAAAAATCTCCATACAAAACGGCAATTTGATACTTATACCCCTAATAATATAATATCTTTGAGTTGCACTGTCCAACCAGCGCTGCTGTCACCGGAACAGAAAAGATTGTAGATCTATACACTTTACTCTTTGTTCTATATAAATAAACAATCGTGTAGTGTTGCCAGGTTAGGCGATAACTCTCAAATTATGTGGAAGTAAAAATCAACGAACACTCGAAAAACAGTATAGAGGTAAATGCTTGGAACACAATTTTTGACTTTGTAACATTGTTTGGGCTAATAAGGAGGTAAACATAGCAAAAGTCCCCGCCCGTAGCCCTTTCATCCGGGGGGGAGGGGGCGGTTTGAAGGTCTCATTTTTTTTTTCAACCCTATTTTAGGACAAACTAGTTTTTCCTAGGCCAAACTAGTTCATCGCGTTGACATTTCAGAGAGCGACTTTGCCTCGGAAGACCTGTAGATGTAGAACATGAAGTTTGACTTAATACTCTGAGGTAACTGGAGCTCTCACCCTGAATAAAAAAGTGTCGCCAGCAAATTTGACATTTATGTATGTAGTGGCTGTCAGCTGTCTCATATGACCATACGTATTTTTTTAAAGTGTAGGTGAGACGGAAGACAGCCACTGTGTTATTTGTGGTATTCAAAAAATTGTTCGTACTGCACTCTCCAGTTACCTCAGTATTAAGTCGAGCTTCATGATGTAGAACATGACACAAAAAAAATAAGCACCATTTTAACCAATCACGTGTTCTACAGGACTTCCGAGGCAAACTCGCTCTCTGAAATGTCAACGCGATGAAATATTTTGGCCTAGGAAAAACTAGTTTGTCCTGAAATCGGGTTTGGCCGGTAAAATATATACAGTATTTTACAAAACTTTTAGCCCAAACAAAGTTCCAAAGTCAAAAATTGTGTTCCAAACATTTCCCTCTATATCTCTTCGTTGACTAGGCTAAACTTGATATAATATAATAAAAAAAAATAACTTTCGCCGTAATTCAATTCACATCTTAGATTTCTGCGCGAACTGTTCATTTAAATAAAACACTTTCTCGGATTTTGCACGCATTTATTTAACAACTTGGTTAAATTTGCTTGTTACAAAATAAAAAGAAAATCTATTATTTTTGCACATTTTGGATAATTTTTTTATCTGGATGTGGCAAGTCGGAATACTCTTTGGTCATGTCAAGAAACGTTGCTGTTTGATTTTCTTGATTGCTGTTTGGGTGTTTTAATACAATATCTATTGTATAAATAGTGCATATAAATACGTGATCATTGTTGGAAATTACTTATGAAACCTTGGATCTCGAAAGATTTGGATTCCCGAAGGAGGAACACTGCGTCAGCGATGGATTCGTGCGATACCTCGAGCCGACTGGGAGCTTACAACATCAGTAGGAGTGTTTAATAAACATTTTCGTGACTGTGATATAGTTAAAATAAAACAACCCTTAGTTATGTACGCGTATTATTTGATTTTAAGGCGCTATAATCAGGAATTCATCTCATCTCATGCATACAAGAAATTAGGATTAGTAGACGACATTGACATTTATGACGTTGCCAATCCGAGCAGCATGGCCTGTAGGAGCGCAAGCAGCCGAGAAATAATAGCGGGCCATGGTACAGCGCAAAGGCACCTATCACTTCAACGTCCTACAGTCGTCACAAATTAAGATGCCCGTTTTGACACATGGTAATGACCCTAGAATGTAACTTGTTACGAAAACCAAAAAATCAAATATATGCTGATTACTTATCAAAGGTGTATAAAAATAATATGTTACATTTTTTAACGCATCATAAATTAAGGCAAAGTGTATTCCGCGTATTATTTTTGCGTTTATTCTAAAGTAAACGCAGATTCGATTAACTACGAAACGTCTCGAAAAACAGTTACGTTCTCAGTCTTTATTTTTTTAAATACTAGTGTTGTAACCGTTGTGTGCAGGATTTCTCCAGCTTCAATCAATTATATCGAAATAATCGTTATAACCACTTTAATAGATTAATTTGTAAAATTGATCTTTTTTGTGTGAAAACTAGATTGGCGCTTAAAGCGTTGGTGAAATTATGAATTGGTAACAATGATTTCGATAAAACGGTTTCTAGGCAAACGCACACTTATCCAAGGAAAACGTTTCGAATGAACCGAATGAAAAAAAAAAACTTTAAATAAAACCTAGATAACCTTGCACACCTCACCATGACGAATCGTCACGTTCACCTTTCCAGAGATTTCTTAAAACACGTTTCGTTCGGCTTGTTCGAAGCGTTCGCACAAGCGTGCGTTCACCATAAGCCGCCTGTACACGTTGGTCCAACCACTGGCCAATACATCGTACATTGACACTTTTGAACGAACAAGACGTTTAAAAAGGTTCTTTCAAAAGTGTCAATATACGACGTATTGGCCAATGGTTGGGCCAACGTGTACAGGCCGCTATAATACGTAATGTACCTAGCTACTCAATGACCATGTCTATGCTGTGAGCTGTAGTTAAAATACTTGCACTTTTAGAGCGCACTAAAAGTGCAAGTACGCGTACTAGTGATTTTTAGTCGACCGATAGTTTAGTCGGAATCGTAAGACGATCGTGATCAAACTGTCGGCCGATAGTTTGGTTTTGAGAACCTGCGAGCACTTGTGATTTTTAGTCGACCGATAGTTGGTCGATATAGTTTAGTTGAATCCAGGCGCGCGCTCACATAGTCCTTCATGCACAGGCCGATTAATTGTCCGATAGTTGTATAAATGTAACTATAACTATAGTTGTAGTAACTATTGGCCAGTCATTTTCGATAGTTCGATACTGAATGCGCAGTCTACCGATAGTTTAGTTGAATGCAGTGCGCGCGCTCACATAGTCCTTCATGCACATTACCGCCGCCCGGCCGATAGTTGTGCGGTAGTTTGATCGTACAACTATCGGCCAGTCATTTTCGATAGTTTGATCGGTCGATAGTTTAAGCGCACTGACGATTGCCACTGCCATATAACTCTATACTGAATCCGAGAACGACCAAACTGTCGCCCGATTAAAAATCACAAGTGCGCGTTCGCTCTTATATAAATTATGCAATTTAAGTGGATTCGATTCAAGTTTATCCTACTAATATTATAAATGTGAAAGTTTGGATGTTTGGATGTTTGGATGTTTGTTACTCAATCACGCCGAAACGGCTGAACGGATTTGGATGAAATTTGGAACACAGATACTTTGTAGCCTGGAGAGGAACATATGCTACTTTTTATCCCGGAAAAATGTCACATTCCTGAGGGATAACGTCGTGTAGTCCACGCGGGCGAAGCCGCGGGCGGAAAACTAGTATAACATAAAAGGTCAATTTATACTTTAATAATATGTATATTAAAAGTATAGGTACCTATATAGTAAGTTTAACATTTTATAATAATAACTTTAGTCTTAATCCACATAAGTAGCAAACCTACTTTAATCGATAAGTTACTCAGAACCTTAATCGATTAATCGTGAGAATCGACCACAGACTCGTATGGTTACATGCCTAATCACGTCACTTTAGCATGTGTCAAAACGGGCATCTTATTTTGTGACGACTGTAATTGGTCCTAATAGTGAATGAGGTTGGCAGAAGATTGGCCGATGTGTGGAGGGTCTGTTTTGATCGATCGTGAGTTGGGACAAGCAAGATTGAAGGATGTTGGAGTGTTGGAATATATGTACCGTATATAAAATCATATGCATGTAGTAAAAAGCGGTTATTTTAATGTTACCAACAGACACTCCAATTTTATTTATTTGTATGTATGTATGTATATATATGTATGTAGTATGTAGTATAGATATATAGATTAGTATAGATTACTGAAGACTGCAAATTTTTATAAAAGAAAGTGGTACTTACCGCATTTATAATATTGCAGGTGATATACTTAATTATTCATTGGGTCTACCCACACGTACCACAACCACACAACATGTGGGCGGGGTGTATTTTGTATTGGAAATGAATACCTAGTACAATTTACACGTTGGTACTACATTTTGCCGTCATTATCGACCGCGTGCGCGCGTGCGTAAGTAATACCGACCACCACCAGCGATGACGCTGTGAACTAGCAGCCGGCCACACCGCATACGACGTATCCACATCACAACTACTGGCGACAACGCAATCACATTGACATTTTGTCGCACAACCACAACGCAACTGCAAAAAGCTGCATCGACACCACATTTTGTCGCTGCGATGTAGTGTGGTGTGGTTGTTTGTGGTAGGTACGTGTGCGTCGACACATTACCATACCGTACTTACTAGTGTCATTGACATACATAGAGATTTTAAAAATGTAATGTATGTTAAATCTATTTTTAATTTATCGATATTAATGTCGATGACGTCGCATCGCTGGCGTAAAAAAAACTTGTGACAACCTTGTAAATTAAGAAACATTAGACTGTATACTATCTCTTTCTTACACATGTACTACTGCATAAGATAAAAGAGTACGAACTCATGTATTTTGATTATTTTAGCACGGTTTCTATAGCTTTAAGCTAAAAACACATTTCGCTGGCGCAGCGCAGCGCAGCGTCGACCCGGGTGTGCACACTTTACTAGTGTGGCGCAGCGCGTCCAAACGAAATTTTTGATCAGTGTCAATCGAGTCGTTGCCGAGCTAACATCTGCATTATGTTTTCTTCTAATTTTGAAAACAATTTCTGTTCTTACTTGAACATATTAAATAAAAAAAAAATATGTTTATGATTACGATAATAAGATGATGATGAATGAATACGAGATGCAATTTATATCTATACTAATACTATAAATACACTTTGTTTGTTTGTAATAGATAAACTCAAAAAATACTGAACCGATTTTAGAAATATTTAGTGTAATTTATTTTCAAATCAGAATTATACATTATTTTTGTTATAAAATTAAAAATTATAGTGTACTAAAAACACTTTAATACTGTTTTAACAGTATAATTAACAACCCTACATGATAATGAATTGGTGACTCTAATAAAAAAAAAAAAAATTGGCCCATTATTGACGGAAAAATCGGAGAACTTATGTAGTAAAAAGCAAAATGCAGAGCTCCGCTGCGCAGTCCGCTACCGAGCCATCTCAAGCCCCCAGTACAGGTTGGCCGACCATGGTCGGCGACCATGACCAATACATCGTACATTGACACTTTTGAAAGAACCTTTTTAAACTTGTTCGTTCAAAAGTGTCAATGTACGATGTATTAGTCATGGTCGCCGACCATGATCGGCCATCGTGTACTGGGGGCTTGACGATACAATGCTAGAAAGTGGTGGGGGGCCTGGCGCAATCGGAGCAGGATGCGCTGCGCCGCGCTGCGCCAGGAAAATGTGTTTCTAGCCATACTAAATGTATGAAACCGAACGCGCTGCGCCAGCGAAATGTGTTTCTAGCTTAAGTTATTGTTCTGAGGGTAGAGCACTTTCTTGGCCGGCTGCACACATTTGGTCAAGACTTGGGCCAAGTATTGGCCCAACGTGTCTACTTAGTGGTCTTATTTTTTTCTCCTAGCAACATCGTGTAGCCAACATAACTTGACTTTGTCAAAAAAAATCGAACTTCCTTTTTCCCGTGTTCTGTTGACAGAGCGAGGTTATAATTTTTATTTTGTAATTAAAATGTGTGTATTTAGCGTTAAGTGTTGTTATTTAATTGAAATAAGTAAGTTCAACGTAAGTAATATTGTTTTTATCTTTTGTAGACATCATGGCTGACGAGAATTGGAATGAGGATAGCATGGATGTAGGCAGCATGGCTGTGGATAACATGCCACCGCCGATTTCTGCTGATATTCCCGAAATCAAACTTTTTGGAAGGTGGAGCTGTTACGATGTTCAAGTTTCAGACATGTCTCTCCAAGATTACATCTCGGTCAAGGAGAAATATGCTAAATATCTGCCGCACTCTGCTGGTAGATACGCTCACAAGCGATTCCGCAAGGCTCAGTGCCCTATTGTTGAGCGTCTGACCAATTCTTTGATGATGCACGGCCGTAACAACGGCAAGAAACTGATGGCAGTGCGTATTGTTAAGCACGCATTTGAAATTATCCACCTTCTGACTGGGGAGAACCCCCTGCAGGTGCTGGTGACAGCTATAATCAACTCTGGCCCACGTGAAGATTCCACTAGGATCGGTCGCGCCGGTACTGTCCGTCGTCAAGCCGTGGATGTGTCTCCCCTCCGTCGTGTAAACCAGGCAATCTGGTTATTGTGCACAGGAGCACGTGAAGCTGCATTCAGAAATATCAAAACCATTGCTGAATGTGTTGCTGATGAACTCATCAATGCTGCTAAGGGTTCATCTAACTCTTATGCCATCAAGAAGAAGGATGAGTTGGAGCGTGTCGCTAAGTCCAACCGTTAAGTACTAATTAAGACAAGTCTCAATATAAAAAATAACAAAAGTTTTGTTGTTTTATTTAGCATTCCTATGGTGCATCTAAGTTAGTGGGGTATTATATTTTACTTGTTTAGGTTGTTGAAATTGTTGAGGAAATTTATTGTTTTAAGTCCAAACATAAAATAACCAAAAATGCTTGTACGTATAAATATTTCTGTTTCATGATTTAGTAAATAAAACTTGTTTAACAAACAGCTGCTCTAATAGATTTTTTTTTTAAGGTAATTTTAGACTGCTTTTTCTTTTTCTGAAATTCATCTTTTTACTTATTGGGTCATATTATTATTATGGTTTTTAATGGTACTATTTGCATTCTTTGGATGAAGTTCCCAAAACAGAAAAGTATAACAGGAGTTGTCTTTGTATGTGTGTAAGGTTATTTAATAAAGTACCTACCAAATGACATTAAGGGCGACTTTCACCAATGATATTTAAACGTGATTAACGCTAAACGTGTTTAAAACATAGTTCTGTCTCTGTTATCTGTTTGAATGTGACAGAGACAGAAATACGTTTTAAATACGTTTAGTGTTAATCGCGTTTAAATATCAGTGGTGAAATCGGGCCTAAAATACTTAAAAAAATATTCAAGACAAATTATGTGCGTCAAGTTAGCAGCCTCACAACAGAATTATAGTGCGACAAGCTTTTCTGTTCCGGTGATTATCTTTGAAACTAAAACAGTTTTCATACGACAGTCCATTTTGATAGCTAATTTCGTATTGCAAGTGGCTCCTCTGTCACGGCTGTCACCGGAACAGAAAAGCTTGTGTCACTGTAGATGGTTTTGATTATGTCAAAAAATACTGTATAAATAGTGATGTACAGTCGGCAGCACATCAAGTTATACAGTTGAACTGCGATAACAGCATTTAATACGTAGGGCATAAAGGCGGTCTCAAGGTCAACATGTGTAGTCTGATGTGCGGCCGTGTGTACTTATATTAAATAAATAGTGATACTTTGATTCAAAAGATATTTGAGTACTTATCTTGGTGAGGCTGCTAACTTAACGTCAAGTTAGCAGTCACCTCAAGAAATACAGTTCGTATCAATGGGTGCATTTACCAGAACAAATCGCTGACTAATCAATTACAAATAATCTGCTGAACGCACACAAAAATGCGATGACTGACAGCGATTTATAGCAATCGGACGCCATTTTTTCCATCGCATTTGATTTTCGATGAGAAGCAGCGATTACAATAGTTGCAAGTAGCTGTCAAACCCAAGTCAAACCAGTTAAAAGTGTATCAACTAGAGTGCTCGTCAGATAAGTCTGCGCGCGGTAAAAATCGAATACTAATCTTTTCTATAACATTAGAACAAAAAAATGCACTGTAACTAGCGCCAAAAACGCGCCAGTCACGCGCAGAGTTATCTGACACACACTCTATGGTAGTGATTTTGTGTTTGTTGCTGTCATTCGTCATGTCAAAACCAGAAAAACGCTAAAGCGCGTTCAGCAGAATCTATCGAAGACAAGAAATCGATGACTTAGCGATTAGTCAGCGATTAGTTCTGGTAAATGCAGCCAATGTGATTTATATGTCAAAAAATACTGTATAAATAGTGATTCGTTTATGCAAAATTTCAATAGGAGTGCTTTAATACAAGCCGAGCTAAGCCGAGATATTAAGGTCTATAAGTGGGCTGCTAACTTGACGTTTCTTGCAATGGCGATTAAAGGGAAACGGGTACAAGTTTTCAATAAATAAAAACTTGAAAAAATAGAGCGTGAAATAGTGAATCATAAGGTATAAATAAAAAAATAATTCTTCGTTGCTATTTTCAAAAAAATCAATGTAAACTTCTACCATACATTCGATTTTAGGTACAGTCGTGTACAGTTTTATTTAATAGATGTACTGTTGTATTTTTTTATTCCAGTCATTTTAAATGACACATAAATCCAGTACATCTTTGCATAAATCTATCGTAGAACGCTCGCCAGATATGTTTGCGCGCGGTCGAATTTGGAACTAATTTCAAATTTGGCAGGTCGCCATGTTATTTGTTGTGATTGTGACAGGCAAAGTGAGTGTGTCATTGTGTTTTATTATTTTACTTGGTAATCGTCATGCCAAAAGTCATCAAAAGTGCTGGAAGAGAGATTGTTATTTAAGTGAAATGTGCTAGCGAAATAGAACGGGCTACTTAAACCATTTGCAATGGTTATAGTGCGGGTGCCGACTGCTTTTTGACAGGTCATTTTTAGGGTGACCACTATGTGATATTTTGCTTTCGCTTGGGGTATTTTGGTTTTATGAGCAAGTTGTCTGATATTTATGCATTTGTTTATTTAAGGTTTGTTTATGTTTATTTATCACTATTCTCTACTCTATAGTTACTTAATAAAATGTCTCGAATTATATTTATTTTGTTGTTATTTAATTCTTAAATTAACTACCTACTTACTATGTAACATCATCATTTCTAAAAAAAAATCTTTTTTGCGTTTGGGCATCCTAAATAATCACTTTTAACAACAACTTACAAGTTTTTTAACACAATTTAAAAACTAGATGTGAAACGGCGACGCACTAGAAAGCTAATGACAGCTATGATGGGCGCTTGAGCCAGGTCGCTCTTGACTACTTACATTTGAAATAATTTTTTTTTTCTTTTACTACTTTTTTAATTTATAAGTAGGTATATTCTCAATATAGTGTGAAATTGGCGAGTACTAGGGCGTACTTTAAGTGTTAAATCAAGCTAATCTTGAGGACGAAGCATGAAGTATAATTTTGACAGGATAATAGTTTTTTAGATCCGTCATTTGACTCATTCGAATCGAATTCGGATCGAAGTCTAATCGAATTCTGATCGATAAAAAAAATGTATATTTCACTTTTTTGCTCGATAGTACGCACGTCACGATTGAAATAGATTTTAAACCTTATTACTGTGGAGCAAAGTTCAACACTGATCATCAGCATATAATATTCAGAGTATTATGTAGAAGTTAACATTAGATTTCTTGAAAATAGCAGAAAAGAATTCTTTTTTTATTTATACCCTAAGATTCACTATTTCACGCTCCATTTTTTCAAGTATTTATTTATTTAAAACTTGTACCCGTTTCCCTTTAATCGCCATTGCAAGAAACGTCAAGTTAGCAGCCCACTTATAGACCTTAATATCTCGGCTTAGCTCGGCTTGTATTAAAGCACTTATTAAGTAGTGGGACAGTCAATATGACAGTGTTGCAAATGTACTGAAAACAAACATGGTTTCACTACGTTACTGTTGACTTTTCGAGCCAAATTCAATTTACAAATCGTAATGAAATGTCTGACCTACAGCGCTCTTTTGCTTGATGTTCTAAAGACAGCTGCGACAGTTAATAACTATTGTACCTTTTTGTAAAGCTTATGAAACTAGTAGGTATGTTATTTTTCACACTTATGCTCTGAAATGTTAATATTATATTTGAGAAAAGAATGCAGTACGTGGCACTTTTCCGAGGTAAACATTCTAAATTTGAAATTCATTACTGCAGTGATTTTCAAATTTAGAATGTTTACCTTGGAAAAGGTCTTACATAATTGTAGACTTGTAAAAATGGTTAAACAGGGCCCTTGCCAGCAAATTTAAAAAAAGCAAACCCATGTCTGATGAACGCCATCTGTTGAGTTTTTTGGAACTAACTTTTTTCTTTTTTAATCATCTGTCAGAAAATCCCTCATTGAGGTGGTTGCACTGACCATGCACTGACCTCTATTATACCTATAATAGAGATCAGTGGGTGGTTGAAAATATAGGAAGAGCAGACTGGCTTCCCCCTTTTAATATACTATATCTATCATTATGCCCAAAAAATGCAAGAGTATGCAGTTTGCATTTTGAAAAAAAAACGAGTGCTACAAACATGAAGCTCGACTTAATACTGAGGTAACTGGAGAGTGCAGTACTAACACTTTTTTGTGACCACAAATTACACAGTGACTGTCTTCCGTCTCACCTACACTTTAAAAAAATACGTATGGTCATATGAGACAACTGACAGCCACTACATACTAAATGTCTTTGCTGGGTTACACTTTTTTATTCTGGGTGAGAACTCCAGTTACCTCTAGCTCCATGGCTACAATGAATATGCACGGATTTATGCTGATACGGATTTTTTAAAATCAACCAGCAAACGTTCAGCAGGTAATTTTTGTATTCTGAATTTTTGTTATCTAAAAAATTTCATTCTGTACCTAAGCTATTCATTTTAGAAGTGTACCTAAGTATATGATGTAGGTACATAGATATGTATAGATAATGTATGATTATTTTATAAACAAGGTGTTACAAACAATACCCGTATTTTGTTTTAAGAAATAATAGTTATTATTAGTAAAAAAATTATAAAGTAATTGCTAAAGTGCCTACTTAACTGACATAGCCCGGAGGACCCATTAGTTCGCACAACTTTGCAACATATTTTATACAATACAATACAATACCCGTAAGCCGCAAATGGACCTGTAGGTCTAGCACAACTTAGCGCGACTCTGAGTCGCGCTCTTTTCAACCAATAAGCACGTCGCCTTAAGTCACGCCCGCTATCTACGAGCAATCTGATTGGTTGAAAGTGCTCGCGACTCTTTCTCACTGGAGTCGCGCTCAAGTTGTGCTAGTTCTACTGGATTAGTCCGGACGGTAAAGTCAAAAACGAGATAGATTTTATTATGTCAACGAGGAAGCAAATATTCAATGATGTCTTTGTGATCAACGCCGTAAAGACGGGAAGCGATCACCGCATGCTTAGGGGCACATTGAATAACAACGTCAAGCTGGAAAGATCTCGACTAATAAAATCTACGCTCCGACCAATACCGGCTCAAATTCAAAAACCCGAGTGCTTTCAGCTCGAGCTCCAAAACCGCTTCGAAGCCCTTGAGAACAGCATCGCTATGGACGATCTGTACAACATGGTGGTGGATACTGTCCGCACGGTAGGGTCCAAGCACTACAAAACCCACCGTCCTAAATTAAAGAAAACTATGATTTTGACAGCTTGTCAGTCAAAGTAATAATAACGAGGCAGTATGGTCTTTGACCCTAGTCTGTTCCAATCTAAAATAGGAACGAACCTAAAAAAAAAAGAAAGTAAAACTTGAAAAATATTACTTACGTGAATATTACTTCATTACATTTTACCAATTAATAAAAGTCTATATAATTTGTGAATAAATTACTGAATGATGAAATAGAAAGCCGCAACTTAAATTACAATTTATTAACTCCTTCTCAATTATTACATCTTTGTAAAATATTTGAGATAATTGAATTGATAAATAAAATGATACATAGTTTATTCATAATAAATCCGTCTGGGTAAGTTAACACAATTTCATATAATTAACTTTCAAATAAAGTAAAACCGCAGATGTATTTGACGACCGATTTGGCGCAGGGGTAGGATGCCTGCCTTCTGCGCTAGAGGTCTCGGGTTCGATTCCCGAACAAGACAAATATTTGTGTGCATGAACATGTCTATTTGTCTTGGTCTGGGTGTTTCCTATGTATATTAAGTATGTATTTACAAACAAAAAGTATCTAGGTATATATTTATCCGTTACCAAGTTTTCCATGATACAGTTTCTTAATGAAATTAACATGGGCTTAGATAATTGGTGTGATTGTAAGAAGTTATTTATTATTATTATTCCCTTTATTACATTTTAAATACTTACAAAATTATATTTCTAAACATTAAATTTTTACAATGTATAACACTATAAAATATAACATTTAAAAATACAAAAATGCAGTTCCCCAACGGTAGCAAGATCAGGGTCCCGGCTACCGATGGTTAAGGATCCAGAGACAGGAACCTTCTCACTATACGGGCCATATCCAGAAGTACTGCCTTCTGCATCTGACTCCCGATCCATCCACCTAACGCAAGCCTCTTAAGGTGTTTATCGAGGCTCTTGGCTATCAAACCATGGGCAGATATGACTATTGGAACAATAATTGCTGAATCAATGTCCCACATGTCAACAATCTCGTGAGCTAAATCAAGATATTTGTTTTCTTTATCTTTTTCAGCTTTCACAAGGTTGTCGTCATGGGGAACAGTGACATCAACAATTATTGCGCGACGTTCGTGTCGATCTATCAATACAATATCAGGCTTATTAGCTACAATAGTCCTGTCTGTAATGATAGATCGATCCCAATACAATGTGGCATGGCTATTTTCAAGGACCTGTTCTGGTGCATACCTGTAGTACGGCACCTCGGATGCCACAAGACTATGTTTCAGAGCAAGTTGTTGGTGTATTATCCTGGCCACTTGGTTATGTCTATGCAAATACTCGCCGTTTGCGAGACGAGAACAACCGGAAATTATATGCCTAAGGGATTCACCCGGACGATGGCACGCTCGGCAAATATCCACTGTGCCATCTCTTAGGATATACTTTCGGTAGTTATTCGTCATCACAACCTCATCCATAATTGCACAGACAAAACCTTCGGTTTCACCAAAAAGATCACCGAAACGGAGCCAGGATACTGAGGCTAAGAAATCTACGTCGGACCCATGGAGAGCCCGGTAGAATCTGCCATGTAACTCCTTGCTTTGCCACACAGTGCTGCGGTCGGACGTACTAAGTACTACAGGTTTGCGCCAGTTTTCTTTTGCTAAAAATAGAGGAGTCAGTCCATTGTCAACAGCAGCTACATCTATTAAAACAACAACAAGAAACTACAGATTTTGATGACTTGTCGAAAACATACGTGATTTTCTATTCAATTCTAAATCACTGTGTTGAATCATGTTTCAGGGATGTATTCCTGGAGAAACATTGGCGCAGCGTTATTCCTAGATCCGTTTGCGACTACTATTTGGAAGCACAACGTGCATCGCCTAATGTAAGATAACATACTGTTGGTGTACCTTTTCCTTCCTTCCATAAAATAAAATAAAATATTTTTAAATTCTGCATTTGATAGGAATTAAGAAACTTTTTTAGAAGGAGCTAACTATAACCTTCTCACAGTAAGCTGTTTTGAAGGCAGGCTTTTGTATGAATTCAGTTACTGAATTAATTCTGTCAAGCAAGTGTAATAATCAAGTGTAATTAGCACATAAAGCTAGCAGTGTAGTTACTAGACAAACTGAAGTAATAGTGCAATTATCAGTTTATGTTTCTGTAATCTGATTGTTTTCATACCCAGCTTTGTAACTAAGGCTTTGCCAACTAACTTATTGTGCATACTGTCTTGTGAGGATCTGTAAATGGCTTTAATATTTAATCTTTTTAATGTATTAAGTTAAGCAGTTGGTCTTCCCATAAAAAAATAAGTATTCTGTTAAGGTGGGCATTCACGGTCATCCCATTCAGCGTGGCTTCAAATGACATAGGTTTGTTTATTCACTAAAGCGCGGAGCGATGGCATGACATAGTGTTTCCCCACTCACGAGGCGACGGGGCGTGATGGTGCGGCGTGTACATCCATTTGGGTTCATCCATTGTACATCCATTTTGTGTTCATTCCACATAGAGACGTGTTTCTTGCAAGACATATAGAGTTGTTTGTTTTGGTTTAAATTTTGTTTAAAATATTATGTAGGCTCGTCTATTCTAAATTTTCAAAAGCAGGTGAAACTTTACAATGCTGTATCTTTGGAAATCCTGGCCAGATTTCGATGAAACAAAAACTATTAGTACTTGCACGAGTACGCGCATTAAATGCAGTAATTTTTATAGACATATTTTGATGTGTTGGTGTGACTCATTCTCTCACGAATATAGCCTTGCAGATCAAAACATTTTTTCGTTTCATTTATTTATATTTATGATGGTATGGAACCCTCGGTGCGAGTCCGACTCGCTCTTGAACGTTTTTTTTCTCCTCACTATATGACGAGAAACAACCGCCTCACAAAGTAAAAGTTCTTCGGTATCAGAGCTCATGTTAACCTCTTCCGACCCGGTGAAACAAGTAAATGAAAGGAAATGAGTCACACCAACACATCAAAATATGACTATAAAAATTACTGCATAAATGCACATACTCGTGTAAGTAAAACAGTTTTTGTTTCATCGAAATATGGCCAGGAATTTCAAAGTTACAGCGTTGTAAAGTTTCACCAGCTTTTGTAAATTTGCTTTCCTTACGCGCTATTGCGATGACGTCGGGTTCCATCTATCTGGCAGAATTTCGATCCTCCGAAACTTATTTGGCATAACACACTTGGTATAATCTTCTTTTGTCGAATAGTTGTAAGGCAGAAAACATATTTAGCATAGTTATTGATTGGCCGAATGTTTGTATGTCCGAATTTACAATGGCATACTATTCAGATGGCAGAATTTCATATGGTATATTTACCTTTGGCATAATTTTAATTTCGCAGAATTTCGTTTAGCATAACGACTATTTGGTGTCACGATTATTTGGTATAATTTCATTTGGCATACTTACTTAAAAGATGGCAGAATTTTATTTGGAATAATTTCATAAGGCATACTGTTATTTCTATAAAATTACATTTTAAGCTTCAACTGAATTAAAATATTGTATAAAAAAGTCATTAAGTTGTGTTTTTTAAATGTTTTACTTCTAAAGTCAGTGCCAGAAACGAATCACTGCAAAACTGACTTCACGTAGTCTTGTATGCCCTACCCCTAGAGTGTAATTTAAGCCCGCGTAGGCGCGGAGGGGCGAGGCGGCCCGCGAGTTGAGGAGCAGGTGGTTTTAACGCTCACCGCAGTGGCTGAGGCTGGCGAAGCTACGGTGGTGAGCGAAAACCTTCTGCGACGATAAGCTCACGTGGTCCCGCCATAGACCCGCAGCGCCGGAGCTGTGACAGAACCCATGCTGCTGCATGATGCATGCTTGCTTGCATGCTACACGGTTGCTTGCATGCTGCATGCTTGCTTGACTGCTGCATGCTTGCTTGCATGCTGCATGCTTGCTCGACTGTTGCATGCTTGCTTGACTTCTGCATGCTTGCTTGCATGCTGCATGATTGCTTGCATGCTGCATGCTTGCTTGAATGCTGCATGCTTGCTTGATTACTGCATGCTTGCTTGCTGTTTGCCTGCACGCTTGCATGTTTGCAAACTTCTAATGCGGAAAAAAACATTAAGCAGTACCACCACTGAATATAACATCTATATATATAAAAATGAATCCCTATTTCCCTTGGTCACGACATCACGCGTGAACGGCTGGACCGATTTGGCTAATTTTGGTCTTGAAATGTTCGTGGAAGTCCAAGGAAGGTTTTAACGGTGAGAAAATAGGGGAAGGAGGGGTAAGTAGGGGTAGAGTAGAAGTAGGGTAGGGTAAAGGTAGGGTAGGGGTAGGGTAGGGTAGTGGTAGGGGTAGGGTAGGGGTAGGGGTAGGGTAGGGGTAGGGTAGGGGTAGGGTAGGGGTAGGGTAGGGGTAGGGTAGGGGTAGGGTAGGGGTAGGGTAGGGGTAGGGGTAGGGTAGGGGTAGGGTAGGGGTGGGGTAAGGGTAGGGGTAGGGTAGGGTAGGGTAGAGTACGGGTAGGGTAGGGTGGGGTAGGAGGTAGGGCCACGGGAACGAAGTCGCGCTGGGTCAGCTAGTATATATATAAATATCACATCGAATAATGACTCCCTCCCTCCTAGTATAGCATAAATAAAAATTATTTGATTAACGCCTGATGAGAAATAAGTAGCAATAAATATCATCGTCGTATGTCCCGGGGAATAATATTTTTCTGTATTCTAGTTAATTTACTGTTATGTATCATGTATGCTAAAGCACGATTCTGACTGCAAACTTTCTGCGATATGATGGTTCTGTCTGCCTTTTAATTATTATAGATACGAAACTTATGCCAAATGACGATTCTGACTGTAAAGTTTCTGCGATATGATGGTTCTGCCATTTAATTATTATAGATACTAAAATTATGCCAAAGAACAGGTCTGACTAGAAACTTTCTGCGTTTTAAATGTATGCTAGATGAGTGTATGCCAAACGATTTTCTGCGAAATGAAGTTTCTGCATTTATAGTTATGCATAACAATATTATGACAAAAAGTTCTGCCACAAAAGGTAGACCCCGATGACGTCATGTCGCAGTGACATCTCCGATTGCGGCTGCTGCGGATGATTTCCGTCCATCTGTACCTACATAGAGTGTACTGTAACTAGCGCCAAAAACACTAGTCGCGCACAGAGATATCTGGCACTGACTCTATGTAGGTAGGTATGGAAGCGCCAACTCTCAACTGCGATGTGACGTCACACGCTAGTGCCATTGGTTTACCCGAATTTTCCACGGAGGCCGGACTTTAACGTTTAATATCATCTCAGTCATTTTTGAAGATAGGAAGAAAATAAAAACAGATTCTTTTTCTCGAGTTACATATTTTTAAGATATGCTGATAATAAAAAAAAAATGGTGTTTGTGACTAATTGGAGTGATCGTGAATGTGATACTTGTTTGGCGTCCACCCATTTGACTTAACTCATTTGGAGCCACGCTGAATGGCATGACCGTGTATGCCCATTGCCCACCTTTACAGTCCGTAAAATTTAGCATGATTAAAATGACAGCCCATTCGTGCAAAGCAAAACGACTTTGTGGCAAAACGTTGCTTCTGCACAAGGAATAGGGTCTAATTTTCTAGCATAACGTCGCTGTCAGTTTAAAAGGACGTATGACAAAACAGTAGGTTTTCAGGAGACAAATTAATTTCAATTACATTAACAATATTCAGGAACAAGCTTTAAATTAAAAATATCTCTGGATTTGTAAGGTACCTGGTAACAAATTTAGCTTGAAACATGATTTTCGGGACTATACATGCCTTTGATATAAGTCTTTTTGGACTGACAGCGACGATAAGCTACATTAATAAAATGTCTGATGCTGCTTTTCTTGAGCTTTATTCCAATACCATGAAGAACTTTTTGATGTGCACAGCTGTCATTTTAACCATGGTAAATAAATTTTACAGACTGTAGTTAGGATTATTATTTTCCTATAACTTTATTTTCATTTAGGATGTTCCACCGGTGTTGGCAGCACCTCACCACTACCTCATTTCTATCCAAAGAGGTGGGGTAGCTTTGGTGGCCGTGTGCAAGCAGGAGGTTGCACCTCTATTTGTCATTGAGTTTTTGCACAGAGTCGTTGATACATTCCAGGTAATGAGACTTATTTTCTATTGTTATTTAAAATTGTTTTTAATTCTTTATTTTAATTTTAAAACACTTATTGAAACTGTTTAACATTAAAACTATAAAGACACTTTTTCCATGGGTAATGTGGGATTACTTAAAAAAAAAACACTGTTTCAGATGAACAATTTCACATATTAATTAATTAGGTATTTGTCTTTAATTTGTATTTGATATTGTTATTAATTTATTTATTGCAATATTTCTTACAGGATTATTTTTCTGACTGCACTGAAACTATTATAAAAGAAAATTATGTTGTTGTTTATGAGGTAAGAATCTGGAGTTGTATTGATTAATACTATTGTTACAAATAAATAATCAGTAAGTATTTATACCTAGTATTTGGTTGCAGTTATTAGATGAAATGTTGGATAATGGTTTCCCTCTAGCAACTGAGAGCAACATATTGAAGGAATTGATCAAACCTCCTAATATATTGAGAACTATCGCAAATACCGTTACAGGAAAGTCGAAGTGAGTAATTATGTTTTATAATAAGTACTGTTTTGTTTTTATGCTGATTGAGTTGCTGAGACCCGCCCTGGCTTCGCAAGAGAGCAATATACATGTACTTGCCTTTCGATCATGGCCCTCGCTCGCGTGGCCTACACGACGTTATCCCGCAGGAATGTGATATTTTCCTTGATAAAAATTAGCATAATTATGTCATTCTCCAGCTTCCAAACTATAGCCATACCAAAAATTACGTCGAAAAAGGACCAACGGGTCCTTTTTGACGTGAAAGACAGACAAACAAACAAATAAACAGACTTTCACATTTTATAATATTAGTATGGATTATACATTGTATAAACCTTACTCTTAAAACACTTAAAATTAATTGCGAGGTTTTCAGTGTCTCTTCAAATTACTTACCTGTTTTCAGAGTCTCTTCAAATTACTTACCTGTTTTCAGTGTCTCTTCAATACTACCTTCTGGCCAGCTGTCTAATGTACCATGGAGAAGATCTGGTGTGAAATATGCAAACAATGAAGCATACTTTGATGTCATAGAGGAAGTAGACGCTATTATAGACAAAAGTGGTGCTACTGTCTCAGCTGAGATACAGGGATATGTAAGTAACTATGAAAATTTCCTCGGTTCCCACTCGTTCAGTTGACCAGTTCAGTTAACTGAACTAGTGAGATTTGTTTTCTCATTTGTTCAGGGGGCCGATTCTCAGGCAATCGAGAAAAGTTCACATTTATAGCTCGAAATTCAAATATTTTACGAAGATAAACACATTTTGTGTATTGTCAGAATTTCACAATAGAAAAAGTTCGATCGAAAAGCAGTCTAACGCTACGAGTGGTACAGACCAATCGATGTTCGTATACGAACTTAGCTGTCAAAATGAATTTGTTGACATGTGGGACAGTTTAGTTTGTTTGAAACGTTCTAACTTTTCATTAGAAACCACAAACAAAATGTTCGACATACGAATTACCACACTGAAAAAGTTCGAATGCCTGAGAATCGGGCCCCAGTTGTACATGAAACTACTTTTACATCTGGTTTCACCTTTTTTATTTATTATTATTTTTTAAATCAATTAATTTACTCGAAGAATTCCAAAAAAGAGGGACATTAATGTCACCGTTAATTAGTTGCAATTTAACATGACGAATACAGGCGTTTTTTTTTTAATTTGATTTTGTTTTGGGTTAGTCTCTGATTTCTGTACTGAACAAACGAGAAAAGAAATCTCACTAGTTCAATCAACTGAACAAACGAGAAAAGAATTCTCACTAGTTCAGATAACTGAACTGGACAACTAAACTAGTGGGAACAGAAAACAATTTCATGTTACTTTTACTTACTTATTTTTGCTTATTGTTTAATTGATATGCAATTTTGATTACTTATTGAAAATGAAATATTAGAAAAAATCAACCCATCCTGCACCCTCCGACTCCGTAGGTCAGCGGTCGAGTGAAAGGTCCCGCGTTCGATTCCCGGCGGAGCTATTCATTTTCAACAATTGCATGTTTTCTAATAATATTTTTTTGACCATTTTTAGATTGACTGCTGTATAAAATTAAGTGGGATGCCAGATCTGACATTAACATTTGTTAATCCTCGCTTGTTCGATGATGTTTCATTTCACCCATGTGTGAGATTTAAACGTTGGGAGGTAAGAATACTTAGGTAGACCTAATTTACATAACAAGATGTTTGTTTTTACATTTCTCGTAACTATTTTACTACTATACCAAAATATAAAATCATTTCTTTTTTATTCCAGTCAGAGAGAATACTATCATTCATTCCTCCAGATGGTAATTTCCGCCTGATGTCATACCACATCGGGTCACAGAGTGTAGTAGCTATTCCAATGTATGTCAGACATAGTCTGTCGCTAAAGTCCAATGGTGATCAAGGAAGACTGGACCTGACTGTTGGACCCAAACAGACTATGGGAAGAACATTAGAAAGTAAGGAGTGTTAACTTATTTTTTCAAAAGCCCATGAAACAGATCAGATAAATAATAATATGCCGAAATATTTAAAAAATTATGGATATCTTATGAATACCTTCTAGAGAAGGTATTTTCTGATAAAATTATAAGGGTTGGTTTAGATGGAGACTATTTTGAGACGCCTAAATTACGGCGCCAGTGTCCAGCAAGCTGACATTACTCGTTTACACTGTACTTTTTTCAGTACCAGTCATTAGCATGCCACCACAGCCGACGGTGCTAGTTTTTGCGTTAGTCTTTCTTACCATCATTTGAAATGAATTCAGGACATTGGCTCTGAAGTTAAAAAGACAATGTATAATCAAACTATCCGCATTATTACGAGAGGAGCTGATTAATATGTTGGAGAAAGAAATACATAAGAAGAAACGAATTTGGGTAAGAAAATTGATCAGCGACAGAATGAATTCTTGTCAGTTAAAAAAGTCTTGAATGGGCGGTAGGAAAATGTTGGCGATTCATAAGTACATATTTATTATGTCTAAGTGAATATATATTTTTTTATTTTTTAAATGCTACTGGAGTCTCAGCTTTGATTTTGAAACACTTAAGATTGGAAGATCCCTCAGAGTACAGGTTGGCGTTACGACTAACTGTTTTAACTAGTTTCGGCGCCATGTTACCAGAAGGGAAACCCTAGATTTCGTTACGGCACAGGCGTGCTAGCGACCGGCGGCGGTTTACACGAGGCCGAAAAATAGGCACGTGTTCTATTCTGTGCCAGCGCTTGCATGCCGCGAAAAAATGGCACGGAAAGTGTTTATATGGTGCCTTTTTAGGCGCCGAAATTTAAGCGGCTGAAAATAGTCTTCGTCTAAGCGTACCTTAGTCATAAAGAAAGATCTTTATGCCTAATTTTATGAAAATTGGTTTAGTGGTATAGGTGTGTAGGTAAGTGACAAGAGTGATTTGAGCATTAATAATATAGATTCAAGATTCAAGATTCAAGATTCAAATTTGTTTATTCAATTTAGATTGTTATTTACAATACTTGTGAACGTCATAGAAGCTACGCCATCGGTTCGCAAACCCTACAGCGGGAGGCCTTGGAGAAGAACCGGCAAGAAACTCCAAGGGTTGTTTTTTTCTCCCTGTCTTATTTCATACAGAGTCGTCAAATTGAAAAATGACCTTAACATGGTATGACTAAGGTCAGTTTCCATCACAATTACACAATGGGTTATGATAAATACAGTTAAGTATAGGCGAACTAATGATCATAGCGGTGAACAATTTTCAGTTACTTAGGAACTCTACTTAAAGCTTTAATATTAGTTTAAAACAAAAGACAATTCTACTATATACTGCAAGTTGCGCCATACATGTTTCAAATGTAATTCTTAATAAAATGAATAAAAACAAAAGAAAACACATTTTAAGGCAAGCAGATAAGAGCAGACCCATTCCCACTGGCAGCACCCGTTCACGAGCATGACGCATGAACCAGCCATCGCTTCGCTCAACCATATTTTAGGGAACGTAACGACCCGCCTCACACGCCACCACCGTAGAAATGTTTTAGTGAGCATGACATACTCAAACTGCCTACCTTAAATGACCGAATTAAAAGCTTAACTAATATAAACGGTAATAATATAAAATATAGGACACGACTCACAATATCATACTAGGAACATTTGTTACGAGTGTTACGACCAAGGTGTTTTGTCGTTCAAATAATCATTTACAGTGTAATAGCCTTTTTTGAGGAGGCCACTCTTTATATGATTCTTAAACTCTAGATATGGTAAATCCAAGATATCACTTGGGATTTTGTTATATATGTGTATACCTCCGGCACATATTTGCGTCCAAAATTCCTCAATGTCTCAAGACTAAGGTCTTTGACCAGTGTGTGTTGCCAGTTATGACTTATGGAAGCGAGACGTGGTCTTTTACTATGGGTCTCATAAGAAGGCTCAAGGTTACCCAGCGAGCAATGGAGAGAACGATGCTTGGTATTTCCCTGCTCGATCGAATCAGAAATGATGAGATCCGCAGGAGAACTAAAACGACCGACATCGCTCGAAGGATTGCTCAGTTGAAGTGGCAGTGGGCGGGACACATAGCGCGGAGAACCGATGGCCGTTGGGGCGGAAAGGTTCTCGAATGGCGACCGCGAACCGGACGACGTTCCGTGGGCAGGCCCCCTACAAGGTGGACCGACGATCTGGTCAAGGTCGCGGGAAGCCGCTGGATGCGGGCAGCGCAGGACCGATCGTTGTGGAGATCCTTGGGGGAGGCCTATGCCCAGCAGTGGGCGTCGTACGGCTGAAGTGATGATGTGATGATGATGTGTATACCTTGACCAACGAAAGATCCGTGCACCTTTTCTAAACGGTACCGAGGCATTACGAGCTTGTTTCTATTTCTAGTATTACGATTGTGTAAATCACCATGTTTGGTATACAAGTTAATATTGCGACGTACAAAAAGAATGCAATTTAATATAAATTGAGATGCAGCTGTCAGTATACCTATTTCCTTGAACTTGTCTCTAAGCGAAGTTTTGGAGCCTAGTTTATAGATGGCTCTGATTGCTCGTTTTTGCAAGATGAATATAGCATTAATGCCAGCCGCTAATCCCCACAAAAGAATGCCATATGACATGATGCTATGGAAATAACTAAAGTATACAGTTCTAGCAGTATCAACATCTGTTAGCTGTCGTACTTTTCTAATAGCGTAGGAAGCAGAACTAAGCTTACCAGCTAATGTTGCGATATGCGCATGCCATTGAAGTTTCGAGTCTAAAGTTACACCCAGAAAGATCGTTGATTGTACTAAATTCAGTTTTTCGTTGTTGATTACAATTTCTACAGGTACCGTCTGTACATTTGGCAGAGAAAAAAGTACGCACTTTGTTTTCTTTGCATTAAGCTGCAAATTGTTAGAATTAAACCAACCGAGTACTTGTGACAGTGCTTTGTTTACATCGTCAAAATTGGTTTTGTTTCTGTCTATGTTAAATATTAAAGAAGTATCATCTGCAAACAACACAATATCACAGAAGTTTTTGGCAAAGAAAGGCAAATCATTAATATAAACCAAAAATAGAAAAGGGCCTAAAATAGAGCCTTGAGGTACGCCTAGTTTAATCTGAGAGCCGTTTGATTTCACTCCATTAATGTCAACTGTCTGAGTTCTGGAACTGAGATACGACAGTATTAGTTTCTGGGCATTATTTTTTACACCGTAATGATTTAGCTTCAACAGCAGCGTCCGGTGATCAACACAATCAAAAGCCTTGGATAAGTCGCAAAATATTCCAAGAGTATTTTGCGACTTTTCCCAGGCATCAAACACATGCTTTAAAAGTGCAACCCCAGCATCCGTGGTTGACTGACCCTTCATAAATCCGAATTGTTTGCTATGCATGAGTTTGTTTAATGAGAAATGAGACAATAATTGCTCTAGTATTATTTTTTCAAATATTTTGCTTAAGGCGGGTAATATTGATATTGGTCTATAATTACTTGGGTCTTCTTTGTTTCCTGATTTAAATAAAGGTATTACTTTGCTAAATTTCATTAAATCAGGAAAAATTCCTTGAGCGATACACTGATTAAATATAATAGCAAGATAAGGGGCAATAGCATGAATAATGTTTTTAAGTACAGTAACAGATATGCCCCATAAATCAGTGGTAGTTTTCATTTTAAGTAAATTAAATGTTTTGATTATATCGCTCGAATTAATTTCTTTAAAATTAAATAATGAACTACACTCAGACACATGTTTTTCAAGAACCGAGACAGCAGAAGCTGGTGAAGAATTCAAATTAGAGGTGGTTACTAATGGTATATTTACAAAAAAGTTATCAAAAATATTAGCAATTTCTGTTTCAGAGTTTATTCTTGCGTTATTAATGTTAAGCGCTAGACTGTTGTCATGTTGTTTACCTTTTCCGGTTTCACGCTTAATAATATCCCAAGTTGTTTTGATTTTATTATTTGACTTTTTAATTTTATCCTTTAAAAATATAGACTTTGCTTTAGAACATGCTTTTTTGAAAATCTTAGAATATTGTTTTACATGTTCTACGAAACGAGGGCTGTGATTAGTTTCTCTTAATTTATATAGTTCATACAGCCTGTTTCTACTTTTATAAATACCTGTCGTAGCCCATTCGCAAAACTTTAACTTCTGGGTGCATTTAATCGTTTTAGACTTAAAGATATTATTGAACTCATTCGTTACTAATTCAAAAAGGGTTCCATAAAGCGCATTAGGATCATCATGCACATATGGCATCGTAGAAACTTTATCAGCTACATTATTTTCAAAATTACGTAGTCGCGTTTTTGTAACGGGCCTGCATTGTACACTTTTAGGCGCATCAACAATATCTAATTCATAGGATACCTTTAATCCGTAATGGTCGGATGTAATATTTTTAACGACTAGTTTGTTAGTCGGATCAGACTCCGAAAAAACATTATCTATGCAAGTGGCTGAATGAGATGTTACCCTTGTGGGCTCCAAGAACTGATTAATTAAATTAAAAGAATTGAACAAAGTTAATATTCGTGTAGTCAATGCACAGCTTTCGAGAATATACTGCTATTGGTTTATTTTTTAACTTTAACTTATTCAACACATCCTCCATCACCGATTCAAATGTTTCAAAATTACCTTTAGGTGGTCGGTATACACATACAATGACTAAGCTTTTTAATTCTACACATGACAGCTCGACATGACGTTCTATAGAAAGGTTTACAATATCCTTTCTTTCTCTGTAGCTTATATTATTTTTTACGAAAATTAGAGAGCCGCCACGCGTTGTTGTCTTCCTAGATAATAAATTTGCTAACTGAAAATTATTCACACTACATGACAAATCACAATGATTCAGCCAGTGCTCAGTTATACAAATGACATGAATGTCATTACATTCTGCAAATAATTCTAACTCTAAAACTTTGCCAGACAGGCCCTGAATGTTTTGACATAATACGTTAAGGCAAGAGGGCTTGGCTGTTGTCTTATGTTTTAGTTTAAAGCCGATTTAGAGACGTTTTCACTTTGTAAAGAAGTGTTTATATTATTTAAATTAATTAAATTATTATTAGTAGGTAAGCTACTAAAATCAGAGTCAAAAGACTTTGGCTTGCCACCTTGAAAGGTGTCTTGTAAATTAAAAGCTAACAATTTAGCTATTTTTGTCCTAAACCTATTTGCAAGATACATAGTATCCGATGTCAAAATAAAATTATTAATAAAATTATTAATATCAAAATATAAAACCTTGTCACTATGACAATTTATCAAGTTGAACAAATATGAGTTTAACTCATATATATGCTGATTCTGCTCCCTAGTTAGGTTTTTCGCGTAAGGAAATGAGCTAATTACTAATTTACAGCCGGTTTCAGACTGTAGTTTCAATAAAAAGTTAATATTCATCAAGATTTCACGTTTCCTAACTTGGGAGCTGTCGCCACATAAAATAATTATGTTGGTCAAACTATCTATTTCATACAAAGATAAACTATGCACAATATCTTCAAAAGACTTCCCAGGTGTACATACATTTATAACATTTCTATTATATATATTTTTCATCGTTACTCCTAGACCTTGTCCCAGTTTATCTGAGAAAACAATCGTTTTTGTGTCTTTTGACTTGCATGAGGTAGCTGATTTAAATGACTGTTTGCAATAGTTACTTTTTAAGGTCTCTATGCAGGTTAATGAATGACAGGGGCTCTGAGGTGTCCGAATTATGTTTTCCTCTTTAGAGAAATCATTACAAGTATCAATTTGACTGTTTATTAAAGAGTCATATCTCTCCGCGTTATATTTGCAGAGTTCAACTAACTCTGTGGCAGATTTGATGTGTTCATCAATTTGTTTCTGCGCAGTACAATATTTATTTTGCATTGACTCAAGTGACTCATGCAAATTTATTATATTTAATTGCAATTGTTTAGTGTCCCGGTCATACATTTGCCTGCTTTCAGTTAATTTATTACTGTAAATTTCCATTGAATCCAAAAGACTAATTCTTTCTTTCCGCAAAGCAATATTTTTATAAAAACAATTATTTTTCTTAATTAACCTTCCAGTTTTCTTTATAAATTTTCGAATATTTATATACTTCTTTAATTTATTAGCACCTAAAATATTAGGTCTGGGTGTAACGCAAACACCAGCCGTTACAGCTGAATTAGCTAACTGAATACCAGGCGAGAGCATTAGCTCCTCAAAAAGGCTTTGAGTTTTATCCACCTCATGTTGTTGTTGCTGCTCTAATAAGGCAGATATTTTCTTATTGGCATCATTCAGTTCATGTTCCAGGTCAGCAATCCGGTTCAGGGCTCTCTCATATGTGCTAAACTGTTCTTCATAGCTGCTGATGGTACTCTCAAGTTGATCTTTTTGTAGAACCACTTCCATATGTTGAGTATGCAAACTGGCTAGTTCGGTCTTCAACAGTGAGTTACGTCCAACAATGTTTTTGATTTCTTCTTCACTGTCATCACGCTCACGTATTAGCTGGCTGCATGTATCCCTGGGCTCCTTTAACTCCTTTAGTGCCTGCCTCAGCTTCAATTCGGTGTTGTTGTTTGTAGCCTTGCGGGTCAGCATTATGGTTTAATAATCTAAAAATGATAAAACAGAATCAGAAACTAATATATTATATCAACTAACTCTTACTTTTGTTAAAATTACAGATTATTCTAGTGCTAAATGCGTTTTATTAAATTACAAAATTCTTAAAAGCCTTGTTGTAAAAAAGAAGTCTCTTTAGTATCTTTAATAATATTAAAATACAAAAATAAATCTGTATATAAACAGCTGCAAGGTGTCACCATCAAATTGACTTTTGTTTAAGCAAAGTGATAAAAACGTTTCAGAAGTATTTTGTCAATTTACTTAAATTTAAGTAAATATTTTTAATTCTACGACCCACTAACTATTTAAATAAAGAACTATCACAAGACTATTTTTGTAAACCAGTTTCACAATCTTTGATTGAAATGATTTAGATGTCTCTGTATAGATGTAGTGTATGCAAAGTGTAGCAGTAAGGTGTATGCCTGTGACAGTAGTGGTCACCGTCAGCTCTACTTCCACAGTTTGTCAAGTAAAGAGAGGTTATCATCAATGCCAAATCGTTATGGATTGTGACGTTGCTCACTCAAAGTGAGCTCTGTACTAGTAATGATTAATGTACAGTAAATGTGAAACTAATTTGGCATTCAAATCCTGTGTGTTAGTTAAATTTAAAAGAAATGATCACTAACTAAAATAATAACAAAATATGTGGGTAGGTATTTTGAACCCAATTAAAATTAAAAACTTCACTTTATTACTAATAAATTTATACACTGCAACTAGTTATTCAGGCTGTAAAGGGGATGGCAAAACCTGCAATCACTTAATAAAGTCTTTATGTTAAAAATAACTAACTAATAAGTAGGTATATTTAAAAGATTGAAATGGTCGGAGTGTTGCTGAAGTTTAACTACTTATAACACAATGCAAACAAATGATATTCTTAATCAGAAAACACTTGTTGTTGTTAATAGCATACTCAAGTGTTTGGTCTAACAAATTAATGAAAATTTAACAACTACAAATAGGTAGTTGGTATCAATATCTATAGATAGGTAAGTAGGTACGTAATAAAAGTTTCTATTGGTCTGAGAATGCAATGTGAGTGATGTAAATTATGAAAACAATACTCCCCAGGTTTAAGAAGAAGCCGTCCACAGTATTTTTAGCTTTTCAATTTGAATTTGTATCCTCTTCTGGATTGACAGTTGGGTCAATTTTTCCTCGCTATATTTCAAATGTTAGTGCATTAAACTTGCTGATAACACTACCACTTGTTAAATAACACGTAATTAAGCGAATTATTACAAATAATTTGGAATATAACGTAAATTACTAATAAAATTAATTAATTAAAATTACAAAGCAAGCTGACAAGTGTTGCTGCCAGTGTTGCCAGCACAGACACGAATATAAGTATGGAAGTATGGATATCAGATATGACATCGTGATTTTAAATTGTTAATCATGTCTGTGAACATCACTTACCTTGTTCTTTTATTGTTTCAGATGTAGCGTTAGAAATTTGTATGCCAAAATGTGTTCTCAACTGCTCTCTAACGGCAAATCAAGGGAAATACTCTTACGACCCTGTCAGCAAGGTGCTGATGTGGGAAGTCGGACGCATAGAGCTGCCGAAATTGCCCAATATAAGAGGATCTGTAAGTGTTCTAAAACTTTAGGGGGTTTTTAAACTTAGAGAATAAAAACATACAAAAAACATTGTCCAAAATTGGCTTAGCATGGACAAGGTGCTCTGCAAAAAACAATGAGTCACACCAACACATCAAAATATGCCTATAAATTGCATTTAATGCGCGTACTCGTGCAAGTAATAACAGTTTTTGTTTCATCGAAATCTGTCCAGGATTTCCAAAGTTACAGCGTTGTAAAGTTTCACCAGCTTTTGCAAATTTGCTTTCCTTGCGCACTATTGCGATGACGTCATGTCGCAGTGAAATCTCCGATTGCGGCTGCTGCGGGTGATTTCCGTCCAACTGTACCTACATAGAGTCCGTCCGTGCGCAATCTTCGCGCAACTGAGGGCCTACTCTGAAACGCTAATCCGAAACTTCGGTTAGCCCTGTCCCTCTCACTCTCGAGTCATAACGGAATCGAGTGATAGGGGCGGGGCTAACCGAAGTTTCGGATTTGCGTTTCAGAGTACGGTCCCTGGTGCGTTTTTGGCGCTAGTTACAGTACATTTTCTTCGTTCTAAGGTTATGGTAAATGATTAGTATTTGATTTCGACCGCGCGCAGCCGCACTCAAACTGTCACCTACTGTCCATTTGACGGCTTCGTAATATTGTTGATCGAAGTTTGACGGTTGCTATTTATATTGACAGAATACCGCCCGCCATTACGAAAGTTGATTTAATTTATTAATCTCGAAAATACAACTTATGTATTTGAAGGTGTTTTTTCACATGGGCTCAATACAAAATTGATCATTGATCGACTATAAGAAAAATAAATAAAGGACATCAGACACATATTGCCAAAAACTGTATAAGCTTCGTTATATTTTATTTAGGCACTATGCGCCACTGTGAACTTACTACGTGTACCAAAATAATTTTAAAGTCTTTCATTGTTTAATAATTAATTTGTGTAAAAACACAAAAATTACTATGAATTTATCATGAAACGAACATCTCTAGCCATTAAAAAAAACAAAGAATGTCATCCGTGTGTCAACCTCTTTATAAAATTAAAAAAAAAACCCTTTGTTTACATGTCAAAGTTGACAACAGTTGATAAAGACGTTCCGACGCACGCACGCTCGTATTTTATTTTTTTAGTAGATCATGTGAATCATGTCACAAAAACTGATGTAATTAAAATAATAGTATATAAAAGAAGAATTTATAAAGAATTAAATGAGTTAATACATAAATCAAGTCAAATTGCTCCAATTTCAATATTATGGAAACACAATATTCTCTAGGTCAAAATAACGGAAGTAACGGAACGTTTTGTTCGTGTTGCTGATTCAGTATCAGTGTTACCAAAAACAAAATACTTTAAACCTAAATAACTCGAACAAAAATACACATAATAAAATTATAGGTATTTTTCGTGTTTGTTTGTGATAAACTTTAGTCATTCACTTCAATAGAATAGCTATACATTTTTAGGTTTTTTGTAAAGGGAATGTGCCTGATGTCAATTATTACGAAACCGTGAGAGCGCAACTCTAATAGCCAAAGGAGAAATACGGAAGCGCCAACTCTCAATCGCGATGTGACGTCACACGATAATTCCATTGGCTCACCCGAATTTCTAACGAGAAATTCGGGTTCGGTTCGTTCAATATCTCAGTCATTTTTGAAGATAGGAAGAAAATTAAAACATTCTTTTTCATCCCATCGATTCGAAAAGCGATGATTGTTTATCTAATAACAGGGTCCAAAACGATTCATTGTTTACCTGTTATCACTCTGCTTTTCATCCCCCCTCTATAAGAAAAGCAGTAAAGACAACTCAAACTACCTACCTTTCTTTGTCGTTCGGATACATCATAGCGCTAGTCGGGCAAGAAAAAAAAATGAGTTTTGAAATAAAAAAATAAAAAAAATATATGTCCATCAGATTTCTTATAAGTATCTCCGGGGATGCCGTAGGGGGGTTGAAAATTTTGTTAGATTTTAGCTACGACTCACCGTTTACGAGATATTCTCAATTTTATAAAATTCCGTTTTTGAAAATTTCTCGGTCCCGAAAAAAGTCCCGGCCCCATACAAAATCAGTTGTTTTTTTTTTAAATACTGCACACCCTTTGCTTCACTCCAACCAATGCTTCTTTAATTATGTTCTAAATTCAAATCTCATCGTTTTGGACCCTGTTATGAAGCTGTTCAAGATTCAAATCTCATTTATACCCTCTTGTCATAACAGGTAAAAAATTAATCGTTTTGGACCCTGTTATTAGATAAACAATCATCGCTTTTCGAATCGATGGGATGAAAAATTATTTTCACCTCGGGCGGCGTATATTGAATCCCTCGCTGCGTTCAGGATTCTACTTTAGAATCCCTCGCTGCGCTCGAGATTCTACTCTAGAATCCTTCACTGCGCTCTCGATTCAAAATAGCGCCCTCGCCGTAAATATATTATTTTGCTCCCTTGTGATACAATCTACTATTTTCTCGAGTAACATATTTTTTAGATATGCTGATAACAAAAATCATTGGTGTGACTCATTTTATTAAATATTCTTATTTATTTTTAGACGAATTTCTGTGTCCTTACAGTTGTATCAAATTCCCTTAACATAAAACAAGTCTTAAATTGTATGGGAAATAATATAATACCACAATACTGTCTAATTCCTACCGTCACTGGTCTCCCTTTTAATTTCGGTGCTGTCATTGTATAGTTGTTGTACACTTGCATCCGATTAAAATCAATTTAAAAATAATTTTAATATAATTTTATTAAAAATTGTTTTTGCTATCTGTTTCCAAATCATTTTTATTATTTCATATGTTTGCCTTACGTAAAACTAAAAAAAAAACTCATGTGAGTTAGCGCAAATAAATTAAACACAACTGATTGTTATCAATATTTTATAGATTGTTTAAAAAAAGCTCTTTCAATGACACTGTTACTCACTTCACTCCTATATCTACCTGCTCTTGGATCTCTGTCTATCGCAAGGAATTTCTAAGTACTAGGTACGTAGTTAATAAGTAGTACTTATAAATTCCTTGGTGTCATTTTCTGACATTTAATTTTGTCCATTGTCGTCTGACTTAATCGTTATTTGGTGGTTGTCAAAATGTTTAAAATGTCCCTAGCTTAAATATAGCGATTTTTTTTATAGATATTGACACAATAGAAATTATAAGTTCTTTCTGCGTCGCGTAAACTTCAAAACTTAATAGTTTTACTGCTTAATGTAAATATCCATGCTAAGCCAAATCGCCTATACATCGTGGGCAATGCCCTTTGACTTGAAAAATTCAAAATAGCGTCATTTCAAGCTGCAACTACAAGCTAGCGAGCTACTATTTTTTATTTAATATTGTTTATACCATACCTACTCTAAAAAGCTTATTTTATTCACGCAAAACAGTGAATAAAAAGGCCTTTTATTCACTATTTTGGTGTTTGAATTTGGAACACAAAAATATATCCGGTCTCTATTTCAATGCTTACACAAACTCCTTGCGCTAAGATTCGAAATTCAAAACTCTTTGGTGCAAATAAATTCTCGAGATTTGATTGGTCGATATTTGCGACAAGAAGTTTGGCATTAGATTAAAAACTGTTTTGTGTTCTCCATTTCAATTAATGTAACAATTCTTATTTCTTGATTAAATTTCTATTTTCGCTTTCTTTTCTCGTAGTCGTGGTATAAAGTATAGTATGCAACTCCTGAATTAAGTAGGAATTTATATCGAGGGCCATGAATCACTCGCGTCGTTCAGGATTCTAACAGTTGAATCACTCGCTGCGCCCGTGATTCAATCATTAGAATCCTTCACTTGCTCGTGACTCATCTACGGCCCTCGCTTTAAATCCGTCCTTTATTCACTAGTTGCATAATATACTATTTGCATTTTATTTTAAATGCCATGATATTTATTGAGTGTTGTCGCAACTTATATTGTAACTGAACTACAATTTCATATCCCCTTTTAACTTGAGGCTTATAAGAAGTTCAGAATAGAATATTTCCAGCTTTAAAAGACTTAAGTTCCTCCTGTCTAATCCAGACTTTTGTACAGTCGCCAACAGATCAAGTTCAAATTAGTTCTGTCACCGAACTGAACTGAAAAGTGTGGCACTATATGGGTTCCGGACTATGTATTTAATCAATATACTCGAGGAACACTTGTTGTTACGTCTTAAATACCTCAGAGCCTTTTGATGAGTTTACCAATTAACCCTTCCAGGTATCAGTGACCTCCGGTGCCGATACAACAGGTGCCAACCCCAGCATAAACGTGCACTTCACGATCCCTCAACTTGCCGTCAGCGGGCTCAGAGTGAGCCGGCTCGACATGTACGGTGCTAAATACAAGCCGTTCAAGGGAGTCAAGTATGTCACTAAAGCGGGAAAGTTCCATGTCAGGATGTGATGGGAGGTGTGTGATGAAGCATCGGAATGAGCGTCTTGAATGAGTAAATGGACTTGGAAAATTATTAGCTAGTTATTGTTACTGAAGATATTTCAGATTTTTATCCCCATAGAAAGTTCTAAAGACTTGTGTAAGACAACCTCAGCATAATCGTTCACTTCACGAGCCCGCAACTGGCCGTCAGCGGGCTCAAGAGTCAGCCGGCTCGACATGTAAGGCGCCAAACAAGCCATTCAAGGGAGTCAAGTATGTCACCAAGGCCCGTAAGTTCCACGTCAGGTTGTGACGGCGGGTCTGCGATGAAGCATCGGAATGTATTATTCGTCTTGAATGAAACTAAACGGACTTGGAAGTTATCTTTAAATACCATACACCCACTTGCAGGAAGCTCCATTAAAGTTAATGCTTCATTAAGTCTATTGCTGTCACTTTTCGTTGTCAAGAAATAAAAAGTGACAGCAATAGATTTAATGAAGCATTAACTTTAATGGAGCTTCTTGCAATTGGGTGTGTGTAAGACACTGGCTACTGAATAATGACAAGATGACACTATTCATCAATAATCCTTGAATACTTTAAAAAGCATTGTGATTGTGACTTAACTTATCACAGAATACTTAATTTATACAATAGTAACTTAATTCAGGCGTTAATCTATTGCTGAAACACTCAGCGGGCTCAGAGTCAGCCGGCTCGACTAAGAGCGGTTTCAGACTAGTGTATTTTTATGCGCGTATAAGGTCGTTTCGGACCGGACCCGCATACACGGGCAGATTTCGGCGAGTTCGCTCGAACCGGTAGTGGTGTCCGTGGTCTCTTTGTCTCATACGAGCTTACAAATTGTGCTTACTAGTGCGTCAACGCGCGTACGAGTTTCGCGTGTGGCAAAAGGTGCGCCTATACGCGTCTACATAAACTCCAAACGTTAACGCGTCCAAAAACGAATTTATACATGCGTATAAAACGGTAACCTGAAACCGCTCTAAATATTTGTAATAGTTAAAACCAAATGATTAAGTACAGTTTACAGAAATAATTACATATTCAGTGTAGTATTTGCCTAAGGCATTAACACCCGTTTGCACTAAACTTAAAAATCGCCTAAGTCTTTTCCTAGCTAACTTAAGACATTCTTAACAAAAAATTGCTTTGCACTAACCTTAGGACATTCTTAAATGCACTTTTGGCTATTCTTAACTTACGGGCCCAATATCGAGCGCCTAAGGCTTAAGAAATACCTATATCAGTGATTATTGTCTGTAGCATTGTGAGCAAAGAGTAGTGCGACAAGCTTTTCTGTTCCGGTGATTATCTTTGGAACTAAAACAGTTTTCATACGACAGTCCATTTTGACAGCTAATTTCGTATTGCAAGTGACTCCTGTGTAACGGCTGTCACCGGAACAGAAAAGCTTGTGGCTTTTGTATTCTTGTTTGCTAGATAGAGACACAACACAATATGTGACATACGTCATTCATCATTTATTTAAAAAAAAACATTACAGATCGACAATCTTTTCTGTTCCCATGACAGCGGCGCTTATGTTTAGCAGCAAAACATGAAAGTATTAGCAAAATGACATTAAAAACAAAACTCGTTAGTTCTAGTTTTGGCCACCGGAACAGAAAAGGTTGCGCACTGTATTTATGTTTTTCCTGACAGTTGAGCTCAGTTGACTTTTTCTTTTCTCGGTGAATTACTCCTACCAAATAAAATAGACAACGCCTTAGCTTTTGTCTCCTTTTAACTTACGAAGGAATCAATGAGAAGTTTCAACCAAAAAAATATCCAGTGACCTACTTTACCTCGCCAGGTTTAAAATCCATAAACAATTAATATTTGAATTCATTCATTCATTCTTTTAGCAAAGTGATGACTAATTTACGACGTAGTCTGTCAGTGCAAACAAAAATTTTAGCTCGGCTGTTTTATGCTGTTTCTAAGCTAAGATGACTGTATCTTATCTATGACAAGCTCAACCCGAGTTTAGTGCAAACGGGCATAAGTTCTGTAAAGTAACAGACTGAAGATTAACATGATGATAAGGATGCTAGTACCTAACCTACCTACGTCTTTTTTATTTCATAAATGTCTAAAGTAATCAAATATGTAGGTAATATAGTACTATTATATATTCTGTGGTAATATATGTGTATGATATTAAACTTCAAATCTTTGTAAGATAAAATAATTACGTGTATTCTAAGGTATTTAACCTAGCTCAAGAAAAGATGGATTTAGCATTATAAACACTTTGGTGTCGTCTAAGTATCTGAATGTTATAAAATGTAAAGTTGGAAAACTATTATTAATAGTTGCATTTAAAACGCTGATTTGTTACTTAAATAATGTTAAATTGCAAAACACCTTATCTCGCCTTATGAACTTGTATGATTATGTTTAATTATTAATTTAGGTACCTAAATAGTTTTATAATATATGGCTATAAATATTATAAAAATATCGACGAAGTTAGCCTGTAAATATTCTATCATTTACCTACATAAATTATAATAAATAAATATATTATTATTACATACAATTAAGTCATTTCGATTCCACACAATAGTATATTTTTAATACAGTTGCGAAAAAATTAAGCAATTTAATAAAATAATAAAAACAATAAACTCTACTAACTAATCATTTGGAAAATGGCGCCAACCGTAAAATAATATAGGCAGAGATTTTTTTGTTTTCTTCACCCATTCTGGGTAGGCAAAGGGAACTATGCCCATACAGCCAAGTCTTCAGTAGAATTTTTTTATTGATATGAAATGAAAATGAAATAAAATGAGATGAAATGAAATGAAACCTAACCTAACAAAAGCAATCCGAATCCTACAGGAGCGCCTTTCCTTATTTCTCACTTTTACTACATCGTTTTCCATTAAAGGCACATTATTGTACTAATTCCACCATACTTAGTACCTACCATAATAAAAACCATGAAAAACTAATTTAGAAAATTAAGAAATAAGGTCCGTCATTTTCTTTTCACTAACCCGCGCAAACTCCTATAAGCAGAGACTACGTCAGTGCACGTCATACAGCCAACTTTTTTATATTTATAAATTTAATTTGGCCGATACTAATATTAATTTAATGTTTAAATTTTAATTAAAATTACTTTTAAATCTGATATTGAAACAAATGAGTAGCTTGTTTTTAGAAATATTTGCATGAATCATAAAAACTTCTATGTTTTTTTTTAGTAAAACCTTCGTGGTTGGTTTTTTCTTTTTAAGGCGCTACTCGGAAAAAGTATGGACTCTTTGATATAAAACTATAGGACGGTTTGAGTTGTTATAAATCTGGTAATAAGATATATATTTCTTCATACCTTTATCTAGAATCGTATAGTTTCAGAAACACGATTTTATGATTTTGGCTCGACACTTTTTCTTTTCGAAAATACCTCTAAAAAATAAGAAATATCAAGATTATTCTTAAATGGGGTTACATATACTATTGAAAATTGGTTTAATTAGTAGATACCAATAATATTTAGGATCGTATAGAAGCATTTTTTTTAAAAATCGCAATAGTTTTTTAATACGAAGTGATTTTGTGTTTTTTTTGCGTAATCGGCAAAATCGGTCTCGCTCCCGCGCGCGTCGTTTTCTTATTGCTATCTCGCTTTAGCATAATTTTTCCGAGTAGCGCCTTAATAGACATTACTTTGACATTTGGGAAAGAAAACGCACGAGTTCGGGAAAGGTAAAGAAAAAGCTCGAGTGTGTAATAGCCCACATCCCGAACGCTATACGTCCCTGCAATACGCCACTTTTTGAGCAACTGTATTAATGGTAAAAATAATACCCGTTGAAACTAAAGATCCATTGCAGTCTTTCCAGCCCAAGTAGGTAGAAGTGTTGTGATTTCCTTGCAAGAAATCATCTTAATTCCGAAAAAGGTGGTAATCTGCTGGAGCAAGGTCCGGGGAGTGGTGAGTGTCGGAGCATTCCAATCGCAGTTCCTCTGATTTAGCAACCGTCTTGTAAAGTATGGGGTCTAGCTTTGTCCTGTAGCAGCAAAGCAGTGGGATAGAGCATTGACCAATCTCGGTTGTTTAACGGCTAGTGTTTCCATCATGGCTTCCAATTGTTAACAATACAGATCTGCCATAATCGTCTGTTCAGATCTTAAAGCTGTACTGTATGATATCAGCCACAGACTTTTTAGGTCTGTGATACCAGCACTGCTTCAACTCACCCAAAAACTCACCCAGGGGCCTTACTGCGAACTGCCATACCATGATATAGTAATACTTTTGTAAATGTAAGCGAGATGGCTATACGCATTGCAGAGCTCCGTCCTGCAATCAATGCTGATTGCAGGACGGAGTAACGGAGCGCTATAAACTGCGTTTAGCGACTGCGAACTGTCAAACCATGTTATAGTAACATTATTATGCATATGCAGTAAGGCCCCTGTACCTTTTTCTAAATTAACTTTCGGTATGGACAGGATTTGGCCATTTCTTCTGGGTTCAACCACTGTCATGAGCGTTTCCGATTTTCGTACAGGATTATTACCATCAAAAGTACTTAAAACGATACGATTGAAAATTCCTTCGTTTTCCGTCACACGGTTGAGTAATGTAGGTAAGGCAGCATTCAATGCATGTTTGTTCGTGTTCTTCACTTAATTCATGCGGTAGGTATCCGTTTCTCGAGCTTTTTCACTTTTCCAATTTGTTTAAAGTACTTATTTAATAGAAATGGGTTTATCACTCACACGGAAGCCTGCCGCTAGCTCTGATGTATTTGCGATGGATCCTTTTCCACGATCACCTTCACTTCTTCATTATCAACTAGGGTCTCGGTCAGGCCGTCCACGGGATTTGTTCTGTAGGTAAAAAATTCCAGAACGTAAACTTTGGAATTGGAATCAAAAACGTGCCGATTAATCCTTCGAACTGTTTTTGCAGCGCTGCTGCCGCGGTGGAACTCACATTCGTAAATAACGCGATATTTTAAGTTTCCATTTTGTGAACAGAACGATGTCAAAGAAAAATCAAATGGCGCGAAAACAAGTAGGTAAGTATTATCACTAAATTCGACACAAAAATACACCAGCGGACGAGCCTAAATTTGAAAAAAAAAAAACATTACTTTAGAATTCCGAACTAAAGAAGTGGCCTTCAACAAAACCCTAATTTCATAGGTAAGTACTTAATGACTAAGGACCTGATATTAAAGAAAATACTATTTTAACTTAGGTAAATACTATATTACTTACGAAAAAACCTTTTAACATTATTGCTAATCTATAAACCTTGTAACTAAAAACTGCACGATCACTATTTTTTTTTTAAATCGCAATGTCTTTTCAATAACTTCATGATCGTTAAGATTTCTGTGGCTGTGACGCTGTAGGGTAAGTTTACACGTATAATATCTACGAAAGGTACCATACCGAGCAGATACCAGCATAAGTAGTTAACTTATTTTTCAACACACTTGCTCATAAAGTGAGCCTTATTACATCGATCTTAGGGCCATAAACCGAACTATAACACACGCGTGCATAATAATATTACAGTACTAGTTGCGTAATAGAATTATCCCTACAAAGTTAAGTAAGTACCTAACTGCAAATTATATGCGAGTAAACAGAGACTTTTCAATTTAACCGGGTAATACAGTATCCCTACAAAGTTAAGTTATTACCTAACTGCAAATTATATGCGAGTAAACAGAGCATTTTCAATTTCGCCGGGTAATAGGTACAGTTCTTTTTTTGTAACAACAAAGAGGTTTTATACGGCTGAAAATCCATTTACGTTTTTAGAATAAATAAATGTGTCCCTAATTAAGACAAAAAAACATAATTAAGTATATTATTATTAAATTATTTAAAATTCACAATAATTTGTTATAAAACATTTGCATTTAACACTATTTTTGAAGTAGGCTGTATGGCTGTATTGTATGTAATCAATCACCTTACATTTGGCGCGTGCAAAAAAAAAACTTGCGCGCTTTTTCCCTTAGCTAATATTAAGTTAAGGTAATTAAGTTATGTATTCAATAAATGTTTGTTTTTCCTCGCAAGTGTGTTGAAAAAGTGCGTATGAAACTCGTGAGCAACTTACTCACTAGACACTCGGCTGATTTACGCCCTCGCCTGCGGCTCGGGCTGCAACCCACAGCCTCGTGTATAATGAGCAACCTTGGCTCACTTGTATTATAATATACTATTTTCTCTTTTATTACTATTTTGCAAGTAGCCAGTTCTCTTCTAATGTTTTCGATTTCTAGCTCTATGCCGGTGGTATCTGCACCCATGGTCTGCTTGTCCCTGAAGTATCGCTGAACCAGAACACACATCAGTGCTGGGCAGGGGTAGTCATGCAGATACCAGCATGGTTAAATAATTTTTTTCTCTGTAATATAATTGCAAGTAGCCAGTTCTCTTCTAAGGTTTTCGATTTCTAGCTCTATGCCGGTGGTATGCAGAGCCATGGTCTGCTTGTCCCTGAAGTATCGCTGAACCAGAACACTCATCAGTGCTGGGTAATCTTTTTGTAAACTAGACTCGATGTCGCGCTCCTGAAAAGAAAGGTATTTCTAATTTTAGTACCTACTTAAGGAAGAACACTAGAAACAGCACCAGAAGATAGAGCATGGTGCTAACTTAGTACTGAAAGACGTCTTGTCACACAAACAAGCACATTGCGTGAAGAAATTCAAAATCGTGCAAAGAAAAAAGTCAGTAATTTAAAAGATCCTTTTTCAGCATGCATGTTCCTGGCTGGCACCGACAACCTCAAAAAGTTAGGTAGTTTAAAGATTATTATTTTTCCTTTTCCGTTGGCATTTTTTGAAGTCGGTTTAATTTTCAATTAGGTAGGTACTTGTTTTATAATTTCATAGTTTGAAGTGTAGATTGTGCCATAAAATACTTATATTATTATCTCAAAAACTACTAAAGCGATTTTGATGAAACTTAGACTGTTCCCTAAGTTAGAATACACCTTATTTAAGTCAAAAAGAATCATCTCGATATGATGTTTAGTTTTTGAGAAATTCGTGGACAAACAAATATACAAACAAAACATACTTACTTTCATCCACTTACAAAATTTTGCACACAATATGCTTGGAAGCCTAAATAGAACGCTATACATAAATATAATCCAACTAGCGCTTCGCTCGCGACTTCGTCTGCGTGGACTCCCTTTTTTACCCCCTTACAGGGGGCATTGTCCAAAAATCCTCTCCTAGTGTTCCTCTACACTGTCCAAGGAACATTAATCATGCCAAATTTCAGTTTCTTGCGATCAGTCGTTTCGGTTCGGCTGTGCGTTGTCTGTCAGTCAGTCAGTAACGCAAGATATTTAGTTTTTAGTATTTATTTAGTTTTAAAGGATGTCATCCGCGGTTTTTCAACTTCGGTAGTTCTTCTAACCTAAGCTGTGTTCGTTCTGTAGTTAATGCTTTATACCCGGTAGACCTAGTACTAATTAGATAACAGAATAGGACATTGACAACCGGGCGTGGTTTGCTGAAGGCTCGCAGCCACTTCACCAAGTTGCTCATGCCGGAAGCCGTCGGACTGATGTTGGATGGTAGGTGGTAGGTATCTGATATCCGGTACTAACTTATAGCAGCAATAGGACAGTGACTACCGGCCGTGGGCACCCTGCTGAAGGCTCGGATTGGTTCGCAGCCACGTCACCAAGCTGCTCCTGCCGGAAGCCATCGGACTGATGTTGGATGGTAGGTGGTATATGATATCCGGTAGGTACTAACTTATAGCAGCAATAGGACAGTGACCACCGGGCGTAGTCACGATGCTGAAGGCTCGGTTTGGTTCGCAGCCACGTCACCAAGCTGCTCCTGCGGGAAGCCGTCGGACTGATGTTGGATGATAGGTGGTAGGTATCTGATATCCGGTACTAACTTATAGCAGCAATAGGACAGTGACTACCGGCCGTGGGCACCCTGCTGAAGGCTCGGATTGGTTCGCAGCCACGTCACCAAGCTGCTCCTGCCGGAAGCCATCGGACTGATGTTGGATGGTAGGTGGTATATGATATCCGGTAGGTACTAACTTATAGCAGCAATAGGACAGTGACCACCGGGCGTAGTCACGATGCTGAAGGCTCGGTTTGGTTCGCAGCCACGTCACCAAGCTGCTCCTGCGGGAAGCCGTCGGACTGATGTTGGATGATAGGTGGTAGGTATCTGATATCCGGTACTAACTTATAGCAGCAATAGGACAGTGACTACCGGCCGTGGTCACCCTGCTGAAGGCTCGGATTGGTTCGCAGCCACGTCACCAAGCTGCTCCTGCCGGAAGCCGTCGGACTGATGTTGGATGGTAGGTGGTATATGATATCCGGTAGGTACTAACTTATAGCAGCAATAAGACAGTGACCAGCGGGCGTGGTCATCCTGCTCAAGGCTCAGCTTGGCTCGCAGCCACTTCACCAAGCTGCTCCTGCCGGAAGTCGTCTCGGACTAATGTTGGATGGTAGGTGGTATATGATATCCGGTACTAAGTTATATCAGCAATAGGACAGTGACCACCGGGCGTAGTCACCATGCTGAAGGCTCGGTTTGGTTCGCAGCCACGTCACCAAGCTGCTCCTGCGGGAAGCCGTCGGACTGATGTTGGATGATAGGTGGTAGGTATCTGATATCCGGTACTAACTTATAGCAGCAATAGGACAGTGACTACCGGCTGTGGGCACCCTGCTGAAGGCTCGGATTGGTTCGCAGCCACGTCACCAAGCTGCTCCTGCCGGAAGCCGTCGGACTGATGTTGGATGGTAGGTGGTATATGATATCCGGTAGGTACTAACTTATAGCAGCAATAGGACAGTGACCACCGGGCGTAGTCACCATGCTGAAGGCTCGGTTTGGTTCGCAGCCACGTCACCAAGCTGCTCCTGCGGGAAGCCGTCGGACTGATGTTGGATGATAGGTGGTAGGTATCTGATATCCGGTACTAACTTATAGCAGCAATAGGACAGTGACTACCGGCCGTGGTCACCCTGCTGAAGGCTCGGATTGGTTCGCAGCCACGTCACCAAGCTGCTCCTGCCGGAAGCCGTCGGACTGATGTTGGATGGTAGGTGGTATATGATATCCGGTACTAACTATATAGCAGCAATAAGACAGTGACCAGCGGGCGTGGACACCCTGCTGACGGCTTAGCTTGGCGCGTAGCCATTCTACCAAGCTACTCATGCCAGAAGCCGTCGGTATGAGGTTGAAGGGTGAGGGCAAGGTAGTTTGCAACATGTAATCAATGTACACCTGTCGATCAAAATATTAAATCAATAAAAATAAAATCAGTTTCAGGAAGATCATTATGGTCAGTGAAGATAATTTTGGTCCTTCGATTTGGAAGTTGTTAGGTAGGTACAGCACCTTTGCACTGGGAAGCTTTTAAAATGTATCTACCTACCTACCTACTTATTTTAGTTAAAATAATCTTGATAACTGAATAAGTGAATTGTTTTCGTGTGATTTTGACTGTGGAAATATCTTAATGTTTCACAATAAAAATGTTTTACCAAAATTTGTAAATACCAACATAAGCTCAAGATGTAGAATTTATAAAAAAAATCTTTTCTAATACTTTTACTCAATTGATTCTTATGATACGTTTGTTGATTACCTTTTACCCAACATCAATTTATCAACTGTCTCGTGTTCGGTCACATTCACATACCTATTGATGGAAACGTGAACCGACATTTTGCAATTTATTTTAGTGAAAGTTAGGAATGTGCACGAAAAAATAATGAAATGGATAGGCAAAATGATTCGAAGTTACTTGAGAAGGAAGATTGAAGATTAACTTTTGAATTTGCTTGAAATTGTAATCAAGTTGTATAGGTAAGTACCTAACTACCTACCTAAAACAGAAATTGACCTAATTCTTATTACAACTATGCAAATAATTAATTACAACCCCTTTATTATTATCTACCTACACCCACAATGAGTTTACCCCTAAGTGAACTTGACAATTAATAACCTCTTTCTTTTCAATTTTTGAAGTCGGTTAAAAAGGACCATCTAAGGTCCGGTTGCTCGAAGCTTGGTTAGGGTTAAATTATGGTTAAAGTAAAATTAACCGGCGGTCAAATTTAAAAAGCGTTGTTGAAGCAGCGGTTACTTTAACGAGCAGTCAAATTACAGATTTAACGGCGGTCAAAATAACCGACAGGGTGGGGGTGGTTTAAATTTTGCCATTAGTAATTAAGGGAAGGTTAATAAAATAGTACAGACAACACTTTTAACCCTAAAATAACCAATGTATTTTTCTTTTACCGATGTCAAAATTGACATCAGTTAAATTTTAACTTTTGTCAATTTTAACAAAAGTTAAATGTACGAGCAACCGGACCTAAGTAGTTATCTTATTAACCTATAAAACGAATTCACATGAAACAAATCGGTTTGGACGTGTAAAGTATGTCCGAGCGCTGATATTTGGTTGTTATCTAGTGATTTATGGTAGCGTTTTTGCTCCAACAACTTTAATAAATAAAGTAAAGCACTGCCTGTCTAAGCCATTATAGGAAAGCTGTTACGGAAGAAAAGCGGCTATAAATAATAGCCAATAAATTATATTGTAGTAGGATCGACTCGGGTTGTGATGTGAGTGGAAGTTAGTAATAGTTGTGTTTATTTACCATGTATGGCTCTACACTAATCATTTAGTACCTACGTCCGCTCGTAACATCCTGTGGTGATCTCGCCTTGATGACCTTTGATGCTGTAAACTTTAATAGTCGTCTCGTTTGTAGTTTGTAGCAGTGTTTGTGACAAATTACAGTATCAGAAGGTTTAACCGCCTCTGTATCTAGTGGTACACACACACACACCACCGCTACCAGACTCAGAGGTCCCGGGTTCGATTCCCAGTGGGGGTAAATGTATTCGGTTTGGTTGGTGGTAGGACTTGTTCTAAGTCCGCCTGGCTAGCTACCTCCATCTTATCAAGTCTGACGACATAACAACGATGATTTTAGCATTGTTGCGTTCCGGCAGTTAGAGATAAGAAAGCCAGTTCCTCAGTGGTTGAGGATTCCGGGAGTAGTGTTCTTTCAGCCTTCTTCCCTCAGCCTTATCTTCTCTTATCGTCAGGTGTGAAGAAGGCTAAGTGCTACCCCGTTGTCGATGTAAAGGTTGAAGTAGGGCAGAGGTACCCTGTGTGGCCACTTTAAGGATTTTTTGACTTTTAAGCACTAAGTCCTGCGGAAGTCTGGAAGTATGGAGGGAGAGCAGTCCAAACCAAACTATACGAGTTGCTACTCAAGATTTGGGAGGCCGAAAAGCAACCCGGGGAATGGAACATAGGTGTTATCTGTCCAATCCATAAAAAAGGGTGTAAAAAAAGGTGCACCAACTACCGCGGAATAGCCCTTTTGCCGACAGCGTACAAGGTCTTATCGTATGTACTGCTCAAAAGACTGGAACTATATGCAGAAAAAATCCTTGGGGATTACCAGTGCGGTTTCCGGCCGAATCGTAGCACGGTGGACCAGATATTTCTTCTGAGACAGCTAATGGAGAAAAAATGGGAGTACGCACAAAGTATCCACGCACTATTTGTGGACTTCACAAAGGCATATGACAGTATCGATCGGGCAGCCTTGTACACCATTTTGAGGAACTTTTGCATCCCAAGAAAACTGGTCGACATGATCGAAACTGCCACAAAAGAAAGCAGAATGAGAGTCCGAGTCCAGGGCGAGATGACTGATGAATTCTCGGTGGTTACCGGACTAAAACAGGGCGATGCTCTGTCACCAATACTGTTCAATTTGGTTCTAGAATATGTCCTAAGACGGGTGATATCACTAGACGTCGGGATCGAACTTAACGGAAGGCACAAGGTGATAGGCTACGCGGACGATCTAGCTCTGCTTGGCGAAAATAATACTGAGGTGCAATACTCGGCGGCGACCCTGGGAGCAGAAGCTCTGAAAGTAGGTCTTAAGGTTAGCCACAAGAAAACAGAATATCTCCACATGAAACGCTACAGAAACCCCCGTGAAAAACGTAAAGATCTGCATGTCGGAGATATTGCATACAAAGGAGTGGCTAACTTCAAGTACTTGGGCTGCACAATCACCGACACGAACACTCGTCATGAGGAGATAGACCTCCGCATCCAGAACGCCCTACGATGCAGCGCAGCACTACATAAGGTGCTGGTGTCCAGGCTTCTCAGTAGAAACACCAAAATCAGGATCTACAAGACCGTCATCAGGCCTATTTTAATGTACGGATGTGAGGCCTGGACATTGACACTCAGCGAAGAAAATAAGCTTCTGGTCGCCGAAAGAAAAATCCTTCGTAAAATATTTGGTCCTAAACATGATGCTGATGGAAGTTGGAGGATCTTAAAAAACGCTGAAGTAGAACATCTCCTGGCTGGGCCTAATATCATTGGAGAAACGAAGGCACACAGACTCCGATGGCTTGGTCACGTCGAAAGAATGGGATTGGAGAGGAGCGCCAAAAGAGCCTATCTCGGTCAAGCAACTGGCCGACGCCCGGTCGGACGCCCCCGCTACCGATGGAGAGACGTGGTGGAGGCCGATCTACGTGAGCTCGATGCTGGGGACTGGCGCGAAACTGCAAAAGATCGAGATAGATGGCGAGCTCTAGTATCGGAGGCCAAGACACACTTTGGGTCGCTGAGCCACCGGAGTAAGTAAGTAAGTAAGCACTAAGTACTAAATGGTCTTAGGTATTTAAGAGACAAATTATATCTTAAATTATAGATAATTTATCTACCTTTAAAGGTACATTTTTCAAATTTAAAAAAGTAATTTTTTTTTTAGATATACCTAATACACATAATGTGTGAGAGGTGCCAAATGTACCGGTTTTGGCCACTTATTGATAGTTAAACCTTTGTAAGTATAGCGAAAAATCAAAACCAAACCCAGGTTAAATCAATATATTCTAATGCGCTAGAAACCAATTGCAAAACAACAAATTATTGTAAAAAACATAGGTTTATAAAGTATTTCATCCATAACAAATTTCTTAAAATTTTCATACAGAACATTTTTTAAAACAGAAAATGCGATTTATTGAAAAAAAAATAGAGAGACTTATGGAATTCTAACGGTTGTTATTATTACCTTAAAACACCATATTTTAATTGCCTTTAGCAAAAATAGCGAAAAGTTATTTAGAAAACTTCTAGAGCAAAAAGTGGCCAAAACCGGTACAGTGGCCAAAACCGGGGCTTCTGCCCTACTTATTTTTAAAATAGGCGGTATTTTGTAGTAATGGCTGGCAGTAATTCGCGTAAGATGAGTTATCAATCTTAGCCTCAATGGATTGCATTTCTATTTCTAATACCTATCACATCTATCTACCATAACTTCCTCGAACTATAATTCATTTTTGAGAGGCAGTTCTAGAGATAACTACCTAGACTTAGAAAAGAGTATGACTAACTTCGGTTCTTCCGAATGTCCATTCTATAGTAACGTTGTCGTTCACTCGTTGGAAAGTGTTTGACATTGTAGCTATGAGCATATTCAAAACGACAATCACTGATATCACTTCGAAGCCTGTAAATAAAAAAATGTTTTTTTTTGTTGATAATAATACGAATTATTTCGAGTTTTTTATTGGAGCAAAATATCACTAACGGGTCGTTCAAAAAAGTTACAGCTGTGCCTAATCCTAAAGTATTAGCAACGTAATTAAAGTTGCAATGGTATTTCAAAAGTTTTTTTTAAACTTACAGCCGAAACAGAAGTACCCAATGAGCTCAGTGTACCCGTGCCGGTTCTCCTGGATCTTTTCATAATTTTTGGAAGTCTTGGTGTTAGCCAGTACGACGTCAGCGCTTTCCAGAGGCGCCATGCAGAATAAACCCCAGAACAATGTCTTCAAGGTGTCTACCAGACTTGTGAACGACGACACCTATAGTAAAATAACGTTCTATCATTCTAACTTTAGTTTTAATAGGCCAAAAATGCCTCATGTAATAAATAAATAAATATGGACTAAAAGGATGATGGCTAGGGCTAGTGCCTAAGTACTAAATTATGATTTCGTAGTGCGCTCGATCAAATTTTAAAATCTCGTTTAGGCATAAAATTGTAAGTTATACGAATTATGTATTTCGAGTTATTTTACAATTATTTTGCAAATTCGTCTGCGCAACAGAGCGCGCGTATGCACCGTCGTCGCCGCCGTCGTTGTTTGCTTGTCAACGTGGAACTATGGAGTAGGTATTACCTACATAGGTATTTCGTTAAAATTAATTTCTCTAAGTTGTATACAAAAGCTCATCATCGTTTTGCATCTATATAAAATTCAAAAAGGTTTTTGAGACTTAATGATTAGATGATGTTCTATCTGAGAACAGTTTGTCGTAATTTTTATCTTTTTAATGTTAAAATCAGTAAATTAATAATTTCTCAGAGATGATATAGTTTCATATCGTCTTCCACTTCAACCACTTCAACTTTCTTTGCCATACAAAACAAAGATATAATAGGACAAATACCTACATCGATATCGAATGAAAAGCTTGTGGTATAGGTGCGAGGCCGCGACCTGAATTTTATAGTTCTAATAAAACTTTATTCCTTAGTTTATTGCCACAATAAGAAATGCTTTGTTGGTTCCGTTACGGCTAAGAGAGGTCTAACGATTGGTTTCCGGCTGGCCTTTCAGTATTTTTAGGGTACATTATTACATGGACTAAGCAGTGTCATATATAGTGAATAGAAGTACCTTATGATATCTTTGTCTATATCCTTAGAAGGTCTTAATAAATTAAAAGCAATTTGTCACTTAAATTCCACAAACGCTTTATTAATGTCCAAGAGCATTTTATAGTTTTGGTTTTGCGATAAAGTGAATAAAAAGTAAATTATAGGGAATGCCTATTTATTATTACCTAATATAATCTGGCCATTCATTCCCAGGACAAAGATACCCTATTAAAATTATTATTAAGTAAATAAAAAACAAACTCTTCATAAACCTCTTTTAGTTAGTTTCGTCAATTTCAGACGAATTACAAATGGTGTTTGAATGATAGAGATAAAAGCCTACCTAACCTAACTCAGCCGGCCTAGGAGAACTAAAACAACCGATATCGCTCGAAGGATTGCAACATTGAAGTGGCAGTGGGCGGGACACATAGCGCGGAGAACCGATGGCCGTTGGGGCGGAAAGGTTCTCGAATGGCGACCGCGTGCCGGACGACGTTCCGTGGGCAGGCCCCCTACAAGGTGGACCGACGATCTGTACCCCTAGTGTAAGTTTTTATGTCAATCAAACGCAAACTATTTCGATTCCGTATTTATGTCAATTTGTATGAAAACTATATAAGCGCGTTACTCGCCACTAGAGGCGCTAATACAGTTTTCATACAAATTGACATAAAGACGGAATCGAAATAGTTTGCGTTTTTTGACATAAAAACTTACACTACGGGCACTGGTCAAGGTCGCGGGAAGCCGCTGGATGCGGGCAGCGCAGGACCGATCGTTGTGGAGATCCTTGGGAGAGGCCTATGCCCAGCAGTGGGCGTCGTTCGGCTGACATGATGATGATGAACCTAACTCAAACAGGTTTATAAAGCGTTTTATGTTTTCACTAGCGGCCGCCCGCGGTTTCACCCGCGTGGTTCCCGTTCCCGTGGGAATATCGGGATAAAAAGTACACATAAACCTTCCTCTTGAATCACTCTATCTATTAAAAAAAAACGCATCAAAATCCGTTGCGTAGTTTCAAAGATTTAAGCATACTGTTAAGTATGGGAAGCAAAGGTAGGGGGCGACACGACCAGTCAAACACGTAGCTAGTTACACACTGCTTTATTCGTTAAGGAAATCCAATACACAAGGTGGGGACGCAGCCGCGCACCGAATCCTTGAATACCCACTTTATACAATATCCAACAATCCCTCCACCACAAGCTTAAAACTAATAAAATGCCTTATAATTAACCTTAGGTCTATTACGTCTAGACCTGACATTTTGCCGTGCTGGGCTTTCTTCTGTGATGTTATCATTCGTACTCGTACTACTCGATAAGCTCTCATATTCACCATCACTCATCCCCTCCGTAGCAGTAACTCTGGGGGGTGTTAAGATTGGTGACGCAAGAGCGACCGATGGTAACATACCGGTCTCGCCGCTAGTCGTTGGTAAGGCCTCCGACTCCGAGGTTGTTGTGTCGGTTTCGCTGCTGATCGAAGTACGATCAATGTCCTGGACTACATCTGGCTGCCATGAACACTGCTGAGACGCCGACGAAGTTACGTTAACTGCCTTGCGTACTCGAATTTGATTGAGATGCCTTATCACTTCTGCTTTAATTTCTGGAATATATATAGCATATGTCACTGCTCCTATTTTACGAGTAATTATGCCTTCGGTCCAGAAATATTTCTGATTAGATGAATATCTTTTGACCCACACTGCATCGTTCACCATTAAGTCAGGTCTAGGTGTTCCCTTGTAATGTTTAACCTGAGAGCACTGATTTCGTTCCACAGTTAAGGCGAGCTCCGCGGACGAGGGAGTGACTTCTGTCGGATTCAATAAATCCAGTCTAGATCGCAAGGAGCGGCCGAAAACCAACTCGGCTGGTGATTTCCCTGTAGTACTGTTTTTAGAATTACGAAAGTCAAATAAAAATTTAGAAATTTTTGCCTTGGGAATAGTATTATTTGGACCAGTTAAAATAATGCTCTTTAATCCTTTCTTAACTATTTTAACAAAACTCTCCGCCTGACCATTACTGGCCGGATGATAAGCCGGAGAAAAAACTTGCTTAATTCCGTTTAAGTTACAAAAATGCGCAAACTCCTGTGATGCAAATGATGTACCATTATCAGTTACCAACTTATGTGGAACCCCGAACCTGGACATGAAATCCGTAAGCTTTTCTATCACCGCTTTTGAACCGTATGAACTGAGCATACAGTAACATTCCACCCATTTTGAGAAAGCATCTACAATAATTAAATACATTTGATTATTAAAGGGACCTAAAAAATCTAAATGTATTCTGTGAAATGCATGCGGCGGGTAGGGCCAGGGGGCGAGCGGGGCGCGGCGCGGCGCCGGCCGCAGGCGCGCGCACACGCCGCACGCAGCCGCGACACCCTCCAAGTACCTATCTACGCCGGGAAACCAAAGTCGCTTACGCGCCTCGGCCTTCATTTTCACTACGCCAAAGTGCGAACTGTGCAAATCATTACATATTTCATCTCGTAGCGTAGTCGGAATGACAACCTTATGACCGCGCATTAGACAACCATTTTCAAAGGATAAATCTAAACGACAACAAAAATACGGCTTTAAATTACTATCTTTAACAGAACGCGGCCAACCATTCATAACGTAATGCCTAACTTTATTTAAAACGGTATCCTTATCGGTCTCGATGCGCAAGCGCTGCGCTGTGACGGGCAGGCTCCCCTCCACAATGAAATTGACATACGCGGCGCGCTCCTCCAACACGTCCCGCGACCCCTCCTCCCCGGTACAATCAGCTGTGTCACTCGGTAAGGAACGGGAAAAGTAATCAGCGTTATTATCACTACTGCGCACGTATTCTATCGAGTAATTGTATGCCGATAAAAATATAGCATAAAGGTCGTCACAGACGGTGAAGATACTATAATATTTTATCTTAACATAGAATATCGCTCGCCATACAACTCAATGGACCATCACACACGACGAAGATAACATATATTTTCATATTAAGTATCTTAAGATGCTAAGCGATACGGAAAATATATATTTCGTATGTTAAGATACGGAAATATATATTTTGCATGTTAAGATACTATCTTAACATACGAAATATATATTTTGGATACGAAAAGATGTGTATACAGGTTGTCCCGTTTTTGATATGTTGTCTAGGATGGTTAGTGAGTATTAAAAATGCAAAATGCAGCATGCAACATTGTGAAGAATCTTTTCTGGCTAAAATGCACCTAAACGAAGATATTAGCGAAAGTATTTAGCTTATTTCAAGACTTTTGAACTACTCTAACTTTTTAATTTTTCACAACTGAACTTCGTCGCCATATAATAAAATGTTGTAATTATTTACTAGTATATATTAAATAAGGTTTCAAAGTGCTACGACTCTGGGCCCATTTTGCACCTTGTTCTTTAAAAGTTTGACAAATTTCTGGAAAACCATTTAATTAAAAGTGCATAGAACTATATAACTATCTGTCCTAGTAACAAAATTTAAAGTGTTAATTATAGAAAATTTAATTTTCTACAACATTGTGAAGACTCTTCTCTGGCTCAAATGCACCTAAACGAAGATTTAAGCGAAAATCTGAAAAAAATGCAGATTTTTTCAATATGGCGGAGGGGGCGGAGGGCGAGGAATTGTGCATTTTGCATTTTAAATACTTACAAACCATCCTAGACAACATATCAAAAATTAAAAACTACCGGACCACTTGTAAGCTGAAAACCCTCTATTCACTGGAATAGTACTGTTTTAAGTTTTTTCAGTGTTATTTCGTTCCAATCCAATACCATTGTGTAGTACACACACTATGGGTTAAGTACCTGTTTTATTCAAATTGTTTGCTTTTTCTAGGTATCAACTTATGAGTAAAAATAAAAAAATAAACAAAAGTAGTTTGTCTTATTACTCACCTTATGCATACTGCAAGTCGTTCTTCAGTCGTAATACTTTCTCGCATGTTTGTATTTTTTTTCATAATATCTTCCTTAATCAGATTGTGAATTGCAAAAAATGTTTCCTTTGATTTCCTAAAATACATTTGAAACTTTTTCGTTGAGAGATCTTCGTAAAGATTAAATTCCCGCGTTCTTTTCTAAACTTAATACGATTTTCTATCCAAACTGATCTAGACTTCGAATTAGCTATAGCAATTTTTATATCAAATTCCAGGTTAGAATCATTGTCTGATGAGCTGTCCAATAAGTCTAAAAGCAAATCCGAATTGCTCATTTTTGATCACCCTGTATAAGATGTTTTACAGAATATTCGTCTGCTACCTAGGGCAGATATCGAGATTAACCAAAGGATGGAGGGCCATAGCTAGAAACAGCTTGAGACCTATCAGAGGATTTAGTTAAAAAATAGTTGATTCCTAAGCAAAACTCCATGTAATTTCTAATAGTCAATTAAAACTGCTATGACCAAATGAGTCAGGCCCTCTGTTCATCAATTGTCAAAAATTTGCTGTCACCTGTCAAAGTAATTAAGCATTGATTGTTAATAATTTTTGAATCCGAATATAGTTAAGAATTCGTGAAATCTTTTCAGAAGTTTTCAATTGTCTAGAATATACCGTTACAGATTTATAAAGGTTTAGCTTGGGCTCTCAGTTCATCAATTTGTACAATAATGAATCTTCCAAATTTGCAAGTAAACTAAAGAAATACATAAAAATACTTTGAATTTCTGATTCTTTAACACTTCTGGGAATTTCTAACGTAGAAACAATGGTGCAAACGTTAATAGTTTAGTAATAATTGGAATGTTTTTATTTTGACAATTGATGAACCGAGGGCCTGACGTTTTCGGTTCTACTGACTAGGCTTCGCCACATAGATTAATAAAAGTAAGCTTACGTTTGTAAACTAAATCTTTACTAGAAGTTGACCTAGCATCCGTTTCTCCAAGTACCATACTTTCAGAGATTGAATTTTTAATTTTTGTGAGAACAAAATTTACAGATGGTGACCATCATTTTTTACTTTTTTTAAGGACGGTATTATTATAACATAGTGTAAAAATGCGCACTCGCGACGTTCACCGCGATTATTTGGACTGTTTATTATTCTGGCATCTACTGTCGAAATAGTTAACGCCTTTTTTACACTTTGTTATAATAATACCGTCCTTAAAAAAAGTAAACATCGATGGTCACCATCTGCCAATTTTGTTCTCACAAAAATTAAAAATTCTATCTCTTAAAGTATGGTACTTAGACAAACGGATGCTAGGTCAACTTCTAGTAAAGATTTAGTTTACAAACGTAAGCTTACTTTCATTAATCTATGTGGCGAAGCCTAGTCAGTAGAACCGAAAACGTCAGGCCCTCAGTTCATCAATTGTCAAAATAAAAAATTTCCAATTATTACTAAACTATTAACGTTTGCACCATTGTTTCTACGTCAGAAATTGCCAGAAGTGTTAAAGAATCAGAAATTCAAAGTATTTTTATGTAGGTATTTCTTTAGTTTACTTGCAAATTGGGAAGATTCATTATTGTACAAATTGATGAACTGAGAGCCCAAGCTAAACCTTTATAAATCTGTAACGGTATATTCTAGACAATTGAAAACTTCTGAAAAGATTTCACGAATTCTTTACTATGTATATTCGGGTTCAAGAATTATTAACAATCAATGCTTAATTACTTTGACAGGTGACAGTAAATTTTTGACAATTGATGAACTGAGGGCCTGACTCATTTGGTCATAGCAGTTTTAATTGACTATTAGAAATTACATGGAGTTTTGCTTAGGAATCAACTATTTTTTAACTAAATCCTCTGATAGGTCTCAAGCTGTTTCTAGCTATGGCCCTCAAACCTTTCATACGTGATATCGAGAGAGTAAAAAGATTCCAAAATATATCGTATCTTAACCGTGTGTGATAGCTTAAGATGCTATAATATTTTATCTTACGATATCTTAAGATAAAATATTATAGCATCTTCACCGTTTGTGACGCGCTTAACGCTGTAACCGGTTTGCTGATACCTCTGGGATGCCGCGGTTTGGACCAAAAATACTTATTAGAGGCTTATGGTCAGTTCTGAGAATAAAAGGATCGCTCCTACCATATAGGTATTGGTGAAAACGTCTAACGCCAAATATTATAGCGGTAGCTTCCTTTTGTATTTGTGAATACTTTTTTTCTGCGGATGTTAAGGTTCTCGAAGCAAAAGATATAGGACGTTCAACACCACCCTCGCACAACTGAGATAATACCGCACCGAGGCCTGAAGGCGACGCATCTACTGTTAAAATCAGTTTCGCGTTTACATTAAAATGCGTTAAAACTTGTTCTGATGCTAATATTTTTTTTATTTTAACAAACGCTTTCTGATGTTCAGATGACCATAACCATTTACAATTTTTTTGCAACAAGTCATACAATGGACTCAGAATAGAAGATGCGTTAGGTACAAAGTTCCGGTAATAATTTATAAGTCCCAAAAATGACTGCAATTGGGCTACGTTTGATGGTGTTGGTGCGTCAACTATAGCTTTCACCTTATCTGGTGACTTTCTAATGCCCGCTTCATCTATTATATGACCCAAATACTGGATTTCGCTTTTCAAAAATTCACATTTATTTTCGTGTAAAGTAAATCCTGCCGCTTCTAAACGTTCTAACACTGTATAAAGCCTATTTTTGTGTTCGATTTCAGTACTCCCGCTGACACAGACATCGTCCAAAAATACGGCTACACCTTCAATCCCCGCCAGTACGCATTCCATAACCCTTTGGAAAATTGCAGGCGCGCTTGCTAACCCAAAGACGAGTCTGGTATAATTAAAAAGACCGCGATGCGTATTAATACAAGTAAGGTTTTGAGCATCCCCCGATAAACAACATTGATTGTAAGCATTAGAAAGATCTAATTTAGAAAAATATTTAGCTCCGTGCAACGTGGCAAATAATCCTTGTACTGTAGGCAACGGATACTTCTCGACAACTAGTTGTTTATTTATTGTCACCGAGTAGTCTGCACATAACCTTACACCTCCGTCTTTTTTTAAAACGGGTACTATAGGCGACGCGTAATCGGAATGCTCAACTGGCTTTAAAACGCCCAACTCCAAAAGACGATCAATTTCCATCTCGATTTTGTTTTTTAAAGCAAATGCGACTGGGCGGGGCTTGAAAAATATCGGTTTCGAATCGGGTTTTAATTGTAATTTTAAATCATATTTATTAAAACATCCTAATTTCCCAGAAAATAGCTTGGGGAATTTTTCTAAAAAATGCTCTTTTAGTGAGTCATCTGAAATTGCACACAAATAGTTTGTGGCAGGAGCTAATTCGAGATTAAAATCGTGAATAAAATCCCGACCCAGCAGCGGGGCCCCGCCGTCCGCCACAACGAACATCTCCAGCGCTCGCTCGCGGCCCTCGTAGCGTGCCGTTACCCGCGCTATGCCTAACGTGCTAATTCTACCTCCGGTATAATTTAACAACTTACGATTGGTAGCTAATAATGGCACATTACTAAAGTATGCATCATAAGTTTTTTTTGAAATAGCGCTGACCGCTGAACCGCTATCGATTTCGAATTCCAAAAACAAATCATTCACCTGCACCCGTTCTGTCATCGGCCTGCTCCTTGGACACTGAATATTATACAGATGAGACTCACCGTCATCTCCTTCGTCCGCGTCACCCTCCTCAACATAATGCACTTTCACATATTTAGAACACATACGACGCAAATGCCCTTTTTTACCGCACTTTTTACACTTATAATTTCGGAACCGGCACTTCTCGGCGTTGTGATTGTTGTAACCACATACGTTACACTTGCTACCGCTGGCGATGCTGAACACGGGCTCGCCGAGGGCGGGCGCCGCCGCCACGTGCGCCAGCGCATGGGCGCGCCCAGCCGCCGCGGACGCTTCGCGCGCACACCGCACGCTTTCCGCAAGTTCCACAGCCTTGTTGAGGGTTAAATCCGTTAGGTTTTGCGCGAACAACTTGTCCTTTTCGTGTCCTGCTACCAGACCCATGACGAATTTGTCTAGTAAAGCTTCCTCTAGATTTTTGAAGCCACAATGAGCTGCCAGTCCTCTTATTCGAGCCGCCCACTGTGATGGTGTTTCACCTGGCCGCTGTACCGCTGAGTAAAAGTGGAATCTTTCCGCAAAGCCACATCTCAGTGGCGTAAAATGTGAGTCGAGTAATTGCAAAATCGCATCATATTCCACATCTTCCAGTTTACTCGGTAATGCCAGGTTGCTGGCTAGCTTGTAGGTCGCTTCGGAGAACGCACTCAGTAAAATCGCCCTTCGTTTAACCTTGCTCTTGTCATTGGCGTCAGTTACATCGTTTGCTATAAACCACTGCGTCAGACGCATTATATAGCCGTTCCACTCCTGAGATGAGTGGTCAAAAGATGACAAAACCCCAAATGACACTCCCGAAAACATTTTTACGTAAGTAGATTCGTATCGTCGCCACTTGTTAAGTATGGGAAGCAAAGGTAGGGGGCGACACGACCAGTCAAACACGTAGCTAGTTACACACTGCTTTATTCGTTAAGGAAATCCAATACACAAGGTGGGGACGCAGCCGCGCACCGAATCCTTGAATACCCACTTTATACAATATCCAACACATACAAAGGGACATAGGGACAGAGAAAGCGACTTTGTTTTATACTATGTAGTGATGAACAACAAGGCGAAAGTATAAATAAATAAATGGTTCCGTGCTCAGCTGCTGATGAGATGATGAGTAAAAGAGAAACCCTCTAACAGAACAATCGCGTTTACCTGTACAGTTTTCACACCGAATTCGTCTTCATACACCATTCCGTCATAGTATTGGTAGAGGCGGGCCAAGCCGGCGGCAAATGCACTTATGATTATTGTGAACACTATTATGTACTTGTAAATATCTATCGTCATTTTTCCCAAAGATACCTGTAGAAAGTAAGAGTAAGTAAAAGCAGTAATTTGTGACGACCACATGTGATGAGATGACCCATTGTGGTTTTTCACTCGCTTTCGTCTTTACTAACTAATACCTACTTACATCGAAAAGCAATAATAACTAGGTTACAAATACAAATAATCGACGTTTCATTGAAGAGTAGCGATAGCGTAAAGGAAACAGTATCTGTGTTTTTTTATTTTACATGTTTTTTCACAAATGTTACTTACGTAATGGCTTTTATGAACTTTCAGGCTAATACCACAGACTGTGCTTATACCTACTAGTACTTATATATATTAATATTCCTTCCTACTATTAATATTCTGTGCTAATATCATAGAAAACAAACACTTTAGGGAAAATATGAGGAACAAAGTTTCTAATTAATAATTTTATATTTATAAAACCGGTCAAGAGCGAGTCGGACTCGCACACCGAGGGTTTCGTACCATCATAAATTTTAATAATATAACGTAAAAATGTTTTCATCAGCGAGGCTAGATTCGTCAGAGCATTTACGGTGTAGAATATTGCAGTTTTAGGTCTACGCCAGCTTTTGACCGATAGTGGAACTAATATAATTTTTGATGATGATTTCTGAAAAAGTTTACTATTTAGAGACATTGTTTTATTTTTCCTGTAATCTTTACATAAATTTCTATCACATAAAATAATTTCAGATTTTTCTCTATGCATACTTTGGAGATAAGGGGAGGGGGGGGGGGGGGAGGAGGGTCAAAATTCAAAAACTATGCGGCTTAAGAAAAAAAGAAAATATGTTTAAGAATGTGAAAGCAGCGCTCTTTTATTACCACACTTTTATTAGCTTCACTTGTAACTAAGTCACAATGTAAGAAAATCTTGGAATTCAATTTTAACCTACTTCTAATTGTCGTATTGATCTGAAACTTTGCAAGTCTATATGAATCTGATGACAATACAATAATTTGCTACTATCGAGCTGATCTGATGAAGTCCAGAGGTGGGCAATAGAACTCTTCAATGGCTGCTAGGAAACCCCTCGAGTTTAGGCTCAATTGTTTTGTTCTGATGAGACCTATTCGGTACACTTGGTGGTGAGGGTCTGATGATGGAGCAGGGAGGAAGCCAGTGGCACTCCTTTATCACCAATAGGAAACACCTCGAGTTCTGGCTCATTTGTTTCGTTCTGATTAGACCTATTCGCTACACTTGGTGGTGAGGGTCTGATGATGGAGCTGGGAGGAAGCCAGTGAAACTCCTTAATGACCACAAGAAAACCCCTCGAGTTTTGACTCATTTGTTTCGTTCTGATGAGACCTATTCGCTACACTTGGTGGTGAGGGTCTAAGGATGGAGCAGGGAGGAAGCAAGTAGCACTCCTTAATGACCACTAGGAAACCCTTTGAGTCTGACTCATTTGTTTCGTTCTAATGAGACCTATTCGTTACACTTGGTGGTGAAGGTCTGATGATGGAGCAGGGAGGAAGCCAGTGGCACTTCTTAATGACTACTAGGAAACCCCTCGAGTTTGAGCTCATTCGTTTCGTTCTGATGAGACCCATTCGCTACACATGGTGGTGAGGGTCTGATGATGGAGCAGGGAGGAAGCCAGTGACACTTTTTAGTGATCACTAGGAAACCCCTCGAGTTTGGGCTCATTTGTTTCATTCAGATGAGACCTATTCGCTACACTTGGTGGTGAGGGTCTGATGATGGAGCAGGGAGGAAGCCAGTGAAACTCCTTAATGACCATGAAAACCCCTCGAGTTTTGACTCGTTTGTTTCGTTCTGATGAAAACTATTTGCTACACTTGGTGGTGAGGGTCTGATGATGGAGCAGGCAGGAAGCCAGTAGCACTCTTTAATGACCACTAGGAAACACTTTGAGTCTGACTCATTTGTTTCGTTCTAATGAGACCTATTCGTTACACTTGGTGATGAGGGTCTGATGATGGAGCAGGGAGAAAGCCAGTGGCACTTCTTAATGACCACTAGGTAACCCCTCGAGTTTGGGCTCATTCGTTTCGTTCTGATGAGATCCATTCGTTACACATGGTGGTGAAGGTCTGATGATGGAGCAGGGAGGAAGCCAGTGACACTTTTTAGTGACCACTAGGAAACCCCTCGAGTTTGGGCTCATTTGTTTCATTCAGATGAGACCTATTCGCTACACTTGGTGGTGAGGGTCTGATGATGGAGCAGGGAGGAAGCCAGTAGCACTTCTTAATGACCACTAGGAAACCCTTTGAGTCTGACTCATTTGTTTCGTTCTAATGAGACCTATTCGTTAGACTTGGTGATGAGGGTCTGATGATGGAGCAGGGAGAAAGCCAGTGGCACTCCTTAATGGCCAATAGGAAACCCTTCGAGTTCTGGCTCATTTGTTTCGTTCTAATGAAACCTATTCGTTACACTTGGTGGTGAAGGTCTGATGATGGAGCAGGGAGGAAGCCAGTGGCACTTCTTAATGACCACTAGGAAACCCCTCGAGTTTGGGCTCATTCGTTTCGTTCTGATGAGACCCATTCGCTACACATGGTGGTGAGGGTCTGATGATGGAGCAGGGAGGAAGCCAGTGACACTTTTTAGTGACCACTAGGAAACCCCTCGAGTTTGGGCTCATTTGTTTCATTCAGATGAGACCTATTCGCTACACTTGGTGGTGAGGGTCGGATGATGGAACAGGGAGGAATAAACAAGTCTTATACTTTATTATATGTACCTAATTATGCAATTTATTACATCATATTAAGGAAGCCAGTGGCATTAATTAATGTTAATTTGGTTTGCCATTTATTAAACTAAAAAGAAATAAATAAATATATAGTTTAAAAAACTAAACAAACACACTTTTAATAGTAACAGACTAAAAACTACAAAATAACCGTCTATTCAGTAACTGAAATTAAAAAAAGCGTGGTGCGCCCTTTGCAAAGCATGAATTTCAAGAACTTAATATATTGACAACGCGCACCACGCTTTTTTTTTATTTCAGTTACTGAATAGACGGTTATTTTGTAGTTTTTAGTCTGTTACTATTAAAAGTGTGTTTGTTTAGTTTTTTAAACTATATATTTATATGATACCCCATATGCCCTACTAGCCTCACTTCGAATTTTTAAGACCCCCTTTCAGTCTCTGTTGCAAAAAAATATAAATAAGTACCTAAGTATTTTAATTTCTCTCTCATTTGCAAAATATTTGGGCAAACGTCATCTAAAACTATTCCAAATTTCAAGCTGATAGCATTAGTAGTTCTCGAGTTGTTGTGACAGACAGACTGAGTCTCACCATAAGCGTTTCTTTTTACCATTTTGGTACGGAAACCCTAAAAGCAGCTTCCGTGAACACTTCCAGTTATTACTTTTGCACTATTTTTGTGAAAATTAAAATTCTTGTTTTGTCGCAAAATTATATTCGGTGATTAATGGAACAAATTAATAGTTAACGGTAGACGCTTTCGCCACACTAGGCGCCTATTATAATGTTAATTTGAATCAGCAATGATCACGGAAAGGCGTTGCTGTAGGCAGGTCTACTGTATCTCTAATTATAATCCCTATTGTATAATTGAATTGCTTTAATAAATAATCTAGTTTAAAGATCCGGGGGTTTTCCTAGTGTTTATTTTTTTAAACGAGTTGCAGCTCTCATATCAGGATAAAAGAAAACAAGTTTGCATTCAAAACTCATTCATTCATATCGCCGTATTCGTTATACCTACGGAAAACGTAGCATATTTGATATTTTTTTTGCATTGCATTGCAAACGGGTCGACATTTTCAAATCCTTCATTTTCAATTTTTCAACGTAGCATACCTACCTGATTGTTTTTCGGGAACGAAACTGGGTACATGCCAATTTTCTATCATTTTGTAATAGTATATTATGATACAAGTGAGCTAGGTTGCTCATTATACGCGAGGCTGTGGGTCTAGTGTCTAGTGAGTAAGTTGCTCACGAGTTTCATACGCACTTTTTGCGAGGAAAATCAAACATTTATTGCATACAATAACCTAATATTAGCTAAAGGAAAAACAACCGCGCCAGTTTTTTTTGCACGCGCCAAATGTAAAGCGATTGATTACTGTATACAGCCGTACAGCCTACTTCAAAATAATTAAGTATAATAATAGTGATAAAATGCAAATGTTTTATAACAAATTATTGTGAATTATAAATAACTAGCCTTCCGCCCGCGGCTTCGCCCGCGTGTACTACACGACGTTATCCCGCGGGAAGGTGGTATTTTTCAGGAATAAAAAGTAGCCTATGTCCTTTCTCAGGCTCTAGACTATCTCTGTACCAAAATTCATTTAAATCGGTTCAGTAGTTTAGGCGTGATTGTGTAACACACAGACAGACATTTTCGCATTTATAATATAAGTAAGGATTTGATAATAATATACTTAATTATGTTTTTTGTCTTAATTAGGGACACATTTATTTATTCTAAAAACGTAAATGGATTTTCAGCCGTATATAACCTCTTTGTTGTTACAAAAAAAGAACTGTATCTATTACCCGCTGAAATGAAAATGCTCTGTTGACTCGCATATAACTTGCAGTTAGGTACTAACTTAACTTTGTAGGGATAAATCTATTACGCAACTAGTACTGTAATATTATTATGCATGCGTGTGTTATAGTTCGGTTTATGGCCCTAAGATCGATGTAATAATGCTCACTTTATGAGCAAGTGTGTTGAAAAATAAGTAAGTACATATTATTCATTGAAAAAATATGTTATTTTTTTGTTCCAATGTTTCTCCAACTTGTACTTATTTAAATCGAACAACAACTTATTTATCTATGATACCAGTATCCCAAGTTACTAAGCTAAGTTACGCGGTGCCACGTAGGTACCCTAACGAGGGCATTCTCAGTGGCCGTTGTATTGAAATGCTAATGCGCATACCTGGAGCGGCCCTAGATGGTAGTCCAACTGGCACAAGAACATTAGTCGGAAATAGGCGAATATTGTTGCTAGACAGAACGTGCCCTCCGCGAGCAGAGTCGGGTCGTGTTGGTCCCAATATTTGCGTTCTGCGAAATTAATGAGGCTTATGAACTGTTTGTCGATCCTTGAAATTAATGGAACTTCGTCTTCTACAATTTATTATCTGTACTTGGAATTTTATCAAAGGTTCTTCGAACAATCCTACGAACTGTCAAACAATTTTATAAGTAGTAATATTGTAAGCGAAATAGCGCTATAGATACCCGGTGTATAACTTCGTCCTGCAATCAACATTTCTTTAATATTCCTTTACAGCTTGCAGTAAGTAAGGCCCCTCAGTTGTTAATTAAATTTTAATTATATAATTAAATGTCTTTTCGTCTTTTAGTGATTATAATAGGTACTTTGTAGCTACGTATTTATTAGATATGAACCTCAGAAATTGACAACAAGATACCTAATTTTCATTCAAAGTTAGTTCACGTCTCTGAATAGGTAGGTACTTACAGTTAAGTCAAAAGGTCAAGTCGGAACTAAAATCATTTTAGTTACCCAAATCGTCATTAGTGTTAGCCACTTCCACGGCTGCAGCGACCCATAGAACAAAGGAGACTCCAAAGAGCGCGAGCATGATCAGCTCCGCCCAGTTCCACATCGCCGTGAAGTATCGTCGAGGCCCCTGCATCACGCACATGCGAATCGCAGACCAAGTGTAACCACACACGTACAGGATTAATGGACCTTCGGCACCTGTTACCCATCATATATTTTTTAAAGTCGAACAGTACGTATTTAAACGAAATTTTTAACGCATCCCCATAACCAGCCACTAATGTCCCATGATGGAGCTGGAGCATTGGTCTTCCTTATAGATGGATAAGGAAAATAGGCTATTGCCCACCACACAGGCCCAATTCGTGGGTGTTAACAACTGTAAATGCAGTTGGGATCAAATTGATTTACTAATATACTCTCCGAAGTAGGTATGGTGTAATTAATTTTGGTCAAAAATACTGACCATTGCGTTAGTTGCTTATTTTAACGTTAGCTGATACAATCGCGCTAACCAACGCGTCATCGAGCTCCTCCTTTTTTAATTAACTTTTTGTTAGTTAAGCCAACCCTTATATCTAATGACTATAACCTCTATCCTCGATTACCTACACTAGCTAGATTAGGTACGGAGGCGACCCTCGAACGTGTGATGGGCACGATAATAGTTGTGCTCTTTAACCAATGGTTAAGCGAAGAGATGTTTACTATATTGCACATCCTACTACGTATTCCACCCCCCCACAATAGGTCACCTCGAAATAAGTTCTGAACTAAATAGTTTTTACATACAGACTGCGAATGGATGATTACTAATTAAAATAAAAGCGTCCAATCATTTGGACTCAATGCTCCGCAATTAATTACTTTGGCACCATACAGAAACAAGTAATTAAATTGCAAATTAATCCGCTTGTAACTTATAAATAACTGAATTAATAAAATTTCTAAATCCGCGTTGATAACATTTGACCTTGTTAATTTGGAGAAATCCTCACCTTGTAATGTTTTCTCAGGAATCTGGCTACCGGTAAGGCGTTGATTATTAATTGCTACAATCTTGCAGAAAAATTATATCGCTGACATGTGAAACTTAATAAAGCTTGAACTTAAGGAACCTGTATCGGGTGGGCCGCGTTTCTGTTCGGTTTTATCTTGATTCGAGATATAGAAGACCAGGCTCAGAAACACTATGTAAGCGGAGGCGTGAGTAATAAGTTTGTTCAACGGGATCTGCCAGTGCGTAACGAGGCTGTGCCGGGGCACCACCTGCAAACAGCCTAATTAGTCGAATATTGCGGCTCGATTAAACCTCTATAAAACAGCGAGTATAATATAGTCAGTCACTGATTTTGCCTCAGATTACTGGGAAGCGTAATCATGTATCTCGTTACTTTTGCTAAGATGGTTTGTGAAAAGTAATACCTAGTTATTATTTACTTACGTAAAAATGGGATACAAGGTAAGGTCATAATTGCTTTGATGAAAACCAAAACCCAAAACGATAGGAAAATCAGAATGACAGTATGTATCTGATAAATTTAATATAAATTATGTTGGTCATTCATAGTTTCCCTTAATTTATTTAATGAAAATCTCATCTCAAACTTTTAGCAGAATCTGTATATTATGAAACATTGCTTTGATGCGTGAATTTGGAAGAATGTAGATACACATTTACGGATTCAAATCATAGATAACCTTTTTTTAAGATTTTGTAAAACAACAACATCCTCTGAAAATGCAATTTGTGTATAATCTTTACATTATAGTAATTTAACAAGTTGGCAAGTTGTTTAATCAAACATAAGATAATAACCATTTTAACGCACAGTACGCGCAAAAATCTAATAAGTACTTAGATATATTTATACTTTATGTACCATACACAAGAGAAGGATGAACGGCGTCAGAAATATACGAGTTAGAACGGTCGTCGCCTTTGATATTGTGGATTTGTATTTCCAGTTATACCAGTTTTCCAACCAGTAGGATTCAAGAACCTGAAAGATCATGATTAATATCTATCAACAGTGAAATCAATCTAGTAAGTAGCTTTCTAAATATATGAAGGAAATTCAAATTATTAATATGAATCAAATATTATGGTAAACAAGGAGCAAGAATTCTTACTCAATTTATATAAGAATGAATATGTAGTAAAACTACACAAAAAATTTGCCATATTAAACAATTTTTCAATTTCACAAAGCTGACAGATAAATAATTACAAACAGATTAAGATAAAGATTGTGTTAATTTATATAAACTATGATGTTTCTCTAAAATATTCTGATAATTTCGGCTATTAGTTTTGATGTATTGGTTTACCCACCTGTTGAGTATTTGGGTGGGCTACGAATTCCTTCTGCTTGTAATTTACAGCCATTAGTAACCGAGGCAGCACGAAATGACGCTGTCCACGACAACCTGAGTTTTGCTGCAGTATTAGCTCTACTTCTTCCGAAGTTCGACAGCAACCTAAGGGGAAAATTAGGGCACTGAAGATAATATTTGTTTTTTATGACCATGTTCAGTAATATAGCGATAATATAACACTACTATATCATTCAAGCTGCAAAGCTTTCTGTCTTCGTAATAAGGTTCTAATCTAAGTAGGACTCATGAGATATTGGTTCAGAACTTAAGTTGAATAATTGAGAGTATCATGACTTAATTGCGAAAGGATCACTACTTATACTTTTTTTGCGAATATGATAACACTTGAATATTGTTCAATTTACAGCGGAGCATACCTACATGATAAACAGTGAATGAGCTAATGTCGTTCCTAACCTGCAGATAGGCTGCCGCGCGCTGCCTGTACGCCGCAGCATTCTCCAACAATTCGGAGGCCATTTGCATCGCGGTCATTATCTGGCGGGGAAACATGTGGACGATGTACGCCGGGGACGATACGTACGGCACGGCGGCAGATGGAAAGACGGGTAATGCTTGTATGCAACTTACCTATTAGATCAACAGCGATTGAGCTGACGCCATCCCTAAGCTGCAGGTAGGTTGCCGCGAGCTGTATGTTCGCCGCAGCGTTCTCTAGCAGCCTACCTATGAGATCAACAGCGAATGAGCTGACGTCATTCCTAAGCTGCAGGTAGGCTGCCGCAAGCTGCCTGTTCGCCGCAGCATTCTCCATCAACTCGGCCGCCAGTCGCATTGCGGTCAGCATCGGGTCGGAAGACACGTGGACGATATACGCCGGGGACGATATGGCACGGTAGATTGAAAGGCGGGTCATACTTGTGTAGAGGGGATCCTCCTTGATTATGTTCCTGTGATTTAACGGTTTCCCGTATATATTGTAATTAAAATTAATATAGTAGTTTTGCCAGTTATGGTACAGTAGTTTTATCTCACGAGCGCGGTTTGCCTTTTGTTGTGTGCACCCATGTATACTCGTATACACGGTTTGACAGACAGTTTGTATGACAAAAGGAAGCTCCGGTCTACACATACAAGTTTGGCTCTCCCGCGTTCGTGAGATAAAACAACTACCTATAATATACTTGAAATTCGAATGTTGGTAAAAAATATATGACACGTTTGTGGTCAATGAAAAAAAATATGCGACAGATCATCGCACCTACATCCCTGTCCACAACTTTGTCATATATTTTAGGATTACAGTATAAAAACCTGAACACCGAACACATGAACCTGAGTCATATATCGTTATTTAAACAGTTATGTAATGTAACTAAATATTAAGTAAAAACGCTTTACTAAAAATACTTAAGCACAATCGAAGTGGAAGCTAGGACTACACATAATTTTAAAGGCCAATCCAACTAGGCAGGTATAACGCGTTTAAATCTGTAATTTGGCGGCATTCGCAGTTTGCAGATTTCGCTAATAATTTATTTATTTATTTATTTGGTAAGAAACAAACGGTCATACAGCATGTTTTTAAATTATAACTTATATTCTAAGAAAAGACCTATAGTTCCCTATAATACTTAAAAATAAATAGTTACACTGATATAATAGACTCAGTACAAATATAAATGTTATGTATGTTTCGTGTTGTTGTTACTAAATTGTAGGTAGTACTATAGCTATGATCTATATTACTTATTACAGAATGCATCCTTTAGATTCTTAACAGTGCAGCAAAATATATCTACATCTCTTAAATTTTCGCTATCATTAAACAATGTACAGGCGCGTTTCACAAACATATTTTTAGCATAACATGTCCTACTTTTAGGTATATAAAACAATTCTTTCTTGCGAGCATAATACCTAATAATAAACCTAGCATCTCTTCCAACCAGACTATTTTGTTCTGTCGTTCTATTCTAGTCACTCACTCATGGAGGTCTTCATTATAGCTTTAAGATAGGTATTCGTAATAAATCTTCATTTTATTATATCCCTAGTACGTTCTAATTCATTTCACGCTGTCTGACAACAACTTAGTGATAGGTGAACTTTATCAATTCATTTTGCAAAAGTCATAGAACAGTAAACTTAAGAAAAGGGTCGAGTTAAACGTGCCTGACGTATCTATGCAGTGGAAGATATACGACAGGCACATCATACTCACGTATATCTAGATAAAGTCAGATGTCTAGACAATGCAAATAGGACCGTAGATTCAATGCTCTGCCGCGTACAAATGAGATGTTTTGCTTGCGGATGATTATCAAATGTTGTAATTTATTTCCAATGTGTCTTTCACAAATCAATAATCATCAAAAATTTTTTAGGGTATTGGTGGGTGTAGGAGTTTTTTAGTCGGTTTTGAATCCTCCTAACTCGAGTATCTACTGGAAAAATCGTTTAACATTCTGTTTTGTGTCAATGGTTATCTCAAATTGAACTTAATACGAAAATTTAATATAACGATTGAAATCCTTGCTTGGGTTGGGTAATTTAGCAATTTCAGGCAGATAAGAATTTTAATAGTTTGTCCTCTGAGTGAAAAATTTGTTTCTTCATCAACCTTTTTAATGCTCCACTGGATGGAGCTCTGGCTTTCCCTAAGAAGCGATATATAAGAGGAGATCGAATACTCACTTGCAGGACACGCATAGACAATTAGGTGGATGCGGCCTCGCGATGGTGTGCCCGCGTGTCAGAAGTAGCGCGATGATCTCGTAGTGACCACAATGTGCTGCTAGCAGCAATGGCGTAACATGCCCAGGAAACTCCGTTGAGTGCGGTGCGCCGGCGAACTCCAGACCCGGGGATAGTTTCTTTTGAGCATTTAACAACGTCACTGGGCAAAATTATGATTTCAAAAATAACTAAAATGATATAAATACTCCCTGCACAATTCCACATAGACTTATCTAGGTATTGAAACAGGTGAGGAGGAGAGAGAAGTGGAGGAAACTTATTTATTTATTTCAATTAAAACTTGTTACCAAAAATGGATAACATACAATCATTGTTCCACAATACCATTCTAGATGGTTTGACTGTGGGATCGGGAGTCTCAAAAACTAGACATATAATTTTGTTTACTTTTAATTTGGAATTAAAAGTATTTTAAAATATACTTACCTTTATATCAAGGAGTGTAGTTATTAACAATTACTTATTATATGCTCTAAATTTATTAGCCTTAATAGACAAGCTTGAATAATGAACTGATTAAAATCCATTCGCTTATTGTACAATACCACCTTATAAACCACCTAAAAGCATTCGCCATTCACTCTTTCAGCGTACAGTTTATGTTAATAACTAGGAAGAATTTGCCCTCACTCGGTCAGGAATGCAACAAATGCAAAGAGAAACCAAGACAAATGTGTTTTTACCCAATATGTCGACGTTATTATCTCGGACGGCGTGTAATACCGTGTCACCGATATCTATATGCGGCTGCTGTAGCAGGTATTCCACCATTTGCTCAGATCTGTTTCGCACTGCGATGTGAAGTGCCGTCACGCCCTACATACATAGTTAATTCAAGTATTACCAAATATAGAAATTACAATATTGCATTAAGGCTCGTGTTCGTAAGTCGATAAACACAATTGACCTGAAAATTGATGCAGTTGATATTCAAATCGGCGTTCTCATCCAGATACTTTTTTAGGTCGTCGATGTTGTTGTCGGTGACTAATTGGAAAAACTTGATTTCACTTGAACTTAATTTTGGGAGATGTATACCACTTCTTCCTTCGATTATATCTTCATTTGTCTGGAATGCAACACATAATAGGGATGTGAAGTAAATAGGGAACGGTAGGTTTGGATTAGATAATAAAATCTTGTTAGAACTTGTAAAACATTGTCAACATAGAATTTTGATTGTTGTTGGTAGAGTCATATTAAATTAAATTAATTATAAGGATGAGATCATCCATATGCGTTAGGTTAGAACAGTAGTTTGCTTTTTTTTAACAAGTTTAATGTTTTCTTGCTTAGAAAACTGACATAATATTAAAAAGATCTGGTTTCGATTTCGTCCCGAAAAGAGGGTTCTAAGTTATAATTTTCATAAATTAGTCCAAATGCGTTGCTTGCGCAGCATGCAAGCAAGGGTATTCGAAATATTAAAGTTCTTATTGAATTGCTCAGAAGTGTCTCTTGCGATCTCTTCAATACGTTCAAACGGTAATTTCACAGTTTTTATTTTAAATGTGAATTATTCACTTGTTTGCATATATGCAATCAGACAAAATGTGTTTTGGTATTTCACGTCTCTGAATTCTGAAGTTCTCAGAATGTGTAATTAAACTCAGAAGTTAGAAGAAAATAATTACCCAGTCTAACCGATAATATTCTACATTGTTGTTAGTACAGTTCGATACATTGAACATTTTAATAGGCTTTGATCTCCACACGGGTTCTTCATCAATGTGCTCGTAATAAGAGTATATCTGAAAACGTAGAGCATATTTTTACGACAAAATAGCGTATTGCTACGGATACAAGTTGTTATTAATACAAATACATACATTACACAATTACTACTACTATTAGACAATTCCTCAATAGTATTCCCTAAAGAAGAAAAAAATAGGTAACCATTCAAGCGCTGTTTTCAAGTAGGTAGTAGTAGAATTATACCCAAGAGCACGATCCTACGAATTTAACAAACAAGCTTACATAATTTATTTTTCTAAAACTTCATTTTCAATAATAAAAAAGCCTTTTAAAATAGAGTAAAAGATGGGAGTGATATAAAGTCGGTTCTGGTGCTTCGCATGATGCTAAATGATTAAACTTCAGGCATCAGGCACTTTAGGCATTGTATACGTGTTGTATACCTTTCCATGACTTCATACATTTCCTGTGACATATTATCTATATCTGTTCATAGTAAAAATAATACCGGTTTTTCCCTACGAAGCAACCTTTCTCCGTGTTTAGGCGTGGTTGGCAGGCTGACGTTCTGTATGGAATCCGTTTGGTTTGACTTACATGATCTCATTGTTTGGTCTCGGGGAAACATCTATAAACAACGTGTTTTAGTCGCTTAGTTTGGTATAAGTGCCCACGTAATTGTTTGGGTCAGAACAATCCGTTGTCCGAGAATGGCATGGCACATCTTATCGGGTTGTTAGAAGGTGGGTAGAAGAATAACATTAAGCATATTTTTTGTAAGGATTATTCATGCTATTTTTATTTCTGCCGTTAGTTTTAAAATGATTATTTATAACACGAATTAATAAAGACAGAAATAATGTAAACAATAACAATCGTAATTTCGGAAAATTATATCATTAGTTCGTAAATAAAATAGTTTTCACCTTAATCTATCTGAATTATGAAAAGTGTTATAATAAACATAGAACTTTTACACAATAAACAGATATAATATAAACTTCCTTTGTAGCCAGCTTAATTTCATAACAAGCTTGTCAAAATCACAGAGCTCTGACGATTTGTTTGACAATATCAATAAAATAATGTCGAGAAATTACAAAAGCATTACAACTAAATTGAAAAGTGTATATAACTCTGTGATACCTACTCTTTTCCTTTCATTTTTGTTCTGTGTCTTAGTTAAAGGATTATCGGTAGTGTATGACGAGACCCCCTGCACAGAGCTTTGACTATTGTCAATAACTTAAGCGTAAGAGTCCGCGCCACATAACTTGGCGTGTGGCAGAGAGCGCTAATCATCGTGGTCGGTACGAAAAATAAGCCTTTTCCATATCATAAATTTTAGTTCCAGATTTTGACACGCGTCTAGTTATGGCCCGTACTCTACAAAGAAACTAAAAAGTGCAAATATAACTTTGTGGTATTCTTTTCTTTCTGTTCTGTTTAAACGTTATTACCTACCTATGAACCATAAACTTATTTATACATAAGAACTTGTACGCTACGTTGAGTAAAACACCTTTTCCATTGATCCACTATGACTTTATTAGTAATAATAAATAAGTTTTCTTTGCAAAGCTGTAATAATTAGACTACCAAATAACTTGGGCTGCTTTGTAGATCACAAAAAATAAGCGGAAGCTTAAAGCTTAATTTAATTAATTCGTGCAAGTTTGTTTGGTACTAAAATTAACAATACTTATTTATTACCCTTATTAAGATAAACAAAGAAACAAAAAAAAAGTTAATCTTAATATAAAACATCAATATATCGCTTCCCGGCAAGAAAAGTGTCACAACACATATTGGGTACAAAATGACAGAATCACAGCATTAAGTAGCGCGTTTTCCATTTGTTCGGCTGCAAAAACGTCGTTATTATGTTGCGCAAGGTTACCGCTAGATGACGCTAAGTTCTCTTTTTCACGGAGCTGTTCCGCTCCGATCACCGGCGTGAACAGTGTCACATTATTGTATTAATACTTGTTAATACAGACTATACATGTACTGTGTCGCCAGAAAAGCGTATTAACGTGTGATGTGACTCTTTATCGCCAGAAAAGCGTATTAACTTGTAATGTGACTCTTTAACTGTAAGTTTTAAATAAGGCCAAAACTTCGATAGAAGTTTGTTTTTCATGTTTTTTTTTATTTTAGTTTTGGTTACTTTTTCGTTATCTTTTATTAATATTGAAGCATTTTAATAAAAGTAATGGTGATTAGGTACATTAAAATGTTTATTATTTTTGAAAGTTCGAAATTTTAATCGAAAAAAGAGTCATAAAACATAATTTACATCAAACTGAAGAGTTTCTTAAAAGTTATTTTAAAAAAAGTTACAGTTTTTCTGTTAAATTTAAAGCCTTATATATAAACATAAACAAGCTATTTGCACATAAAATTTCAGTAATCTGACTATTATAGTTTTAAAATTATTGACATTTAAATGAACAAAAAACTATTAAAGTTACATTTTCTCGAAACAGCAATTTTTGTATTGTGACACTTTTTTTGCCGGGAAGCGATATTATTTCAGCAGCCAGCCAGTATAGTCCAGCTTTGAATAATCCATACTAATCCATACAATATTACTAACTTGAAAGTGTGTTTGTTTGTTTATTTATTTATTTATTTATTTGTTTGTCCGTCTTTCATGTCAAAACGGAGCAAGGGATTGACGTGATTTTTGGTATGGGGATAGTTTGGGAGCTAGAGAGTGACATAGGCATATTCTTTTTATACACAAGAAACAATTTTTCTTAACACAACGCTTTACAGATTCTTTCTTGGCTTAAAACAAATTAATTCACTTCGCTTATAATTATCACTTCTTGTTGTACATTGTATACAACAAGGCAAAGTAAGAATATGACCTTGTTAGGATCTGAAAATGAGAAAACATAAAATTAACAATTGGGTTATTTATGTAGGTATCTCTACCTCCAATGCGCAGAATAAAATCGCTTCCTAAAAAGGCAACAACGGATCGACGTGATTTTTGGTATGGGAATAGTTTGGAAGCTGGAGAGCAACATAGGCTACTTTTAATATACTAGAAAAATATCAGGTTCCCGCGGGATACCGTCATGTATCCTAGCCCTCAGCCTGCGGCTTCGCCCGCGTGAACTAGATAGTTCACGCGGGCGAAGCCGCAGGCTGAGGGCTAGGAGAATTATAAAATATAATATTCTGAAGTCTTACCGATGAGTAAGTCACAAGAGATATGTTGGTGAATCCCATCGCAGTAAAGGCTACAGGTTTTTGTGCTCTGAAACAATGTCGTTATGAAAGTATAATTTTATTTCATGAAAATGTATGCAAATTGCAATAGTTATTATGATAACTTTGTAATGAACGAAGAAAAGTTCCTTGATAGTGAATCAAGAAACTTTGGAAGGAAGTAAAGTTCTTTGATAATAAACCAACGAATTGTATGAAGAACTTTCCTCTTTAAATAAAAGTGGTCGGGAAATCCCAAATTTTTTTTGTAACGTAAGAACTGTGGGGCATTTGCCCAGCAGACGGAGTCATGTGGCTGATGATGATGATATAAACTGTTAATATAAGGCTGGTTTTATAGTTATCCGGGAGATTCGTGCTGGCCGCCCGCCCGTACACACTCCCGGACTCACGTGAGGCGCTAGAACATAGTTTCACAGACGCGGATTAGCCGGCACGTATTGGTTTACATTGAGGCTGATGTACATTGATCCAGTAGCTCGATCCAGTGTCGGCGCTGGATTGGCACTGGATCAATGTAAACATGTTTTACTGGACGCTGTACTCTATTGAAACATGTTTTGTTTCAATAGAGTACAGCGACACTGGATCGAGCTACTGGATCAATGTAAATCAGCCTTTGTACGTAAGAGTCTACCGAGTCTTTACGAGTACGAACGGGTAGCTGTGAAACCCTTTAGGTAATGATTCTTACCTCTGAATGAGGAATAACAGCGCGCGTCGACAGCGAGGACTACTTCGATACCATCCACTGCTGTAAGCTGCCGATGAAACTTTTGTATTCTGAAAATCGATCAAGGCATTTTCATTTTAATAAAACAACTTTTAAATACGCGATGAGAAAAGTTTAAATTGGAATTCATACTCTTTCAAGAAACAATTTTTTTTCCTGTTCTTTAAATTTTAATTAGTAGGTACAAAGATTTTTAGGGATGATATTTTTTTTGCAATGAGGAAGTTTACAATTTTTTTTATAGTTTAATATAAAAGAATAAACAAAATAAAACAAAACTGTGAAAAAAATACTTAAATATTCCAATAAATGAAAAAGTTATGGGACTTTGAAGTTGCACTTGCAAGAATAATTTCGCTTTACACGGGACTTCAGGTAGTATGATGTCATAGTCCCAACGACCGCACCGACGACGCGCGCGACTCCATATCCATAGTACTTGTTCATGTTGAGCATCGCTTGGATTTTGGGAAGTCGCGTTTTGTTATTTAAACGAAGGAGCCAGGCGCGAGTACAAGAGGGGGAGCAATGGGGGCGATTTTTGCCAGAAAAAAATAACTTTGTTTTTCATAGTATTCGTATGAATGACAAAGTTATATTTGCGGTTTTCGAAAATGTGTTATATCTCAAAAACTTGTAAAGCCTACTTGGCTGTGATAGTTTTCCTTTTAACTTCGTCATATGTACTACTATCGTGAATTTTTTCACGTATCCAGAAACAACCATTTGGCTGGTAAGGGGGGGGCGGACACTTGACTCTAACAAAATTTTGCACTTTAAAGCTTAATAATTCACAAACTGATGCCTCAATCAAAAAACTGTCTTCCGGAACCCACAACGTTTTTGAAATTGCTATCCAACGACATCCCACACACTATGGGGTAGACAAGAAAAAAAAATTACGTAGGTACCCACTTCACGTGTAGGGGAGAAAACCTAAAAAAAATTTTTTTCAAAATTTTACTTTACCACTTTGTTGGCGTGGTAAATATGTATATTCATGCCAAATTACAGCTTTCTAGTACTAAGAGTCTATGAGCTAGACTGGGGTCAGACGGACGGACGGACGGACGGACAGACGGACAGACGGACAGACGGACAGACGGACAGATGGACAGATGGACAGATGGACAGACGGACAGACGGACAGACGGACAGACGGACAGACGGACAGACGGACAGACGGACATGGCGAAACTATAAGGGTTCCTTGTTGACTACGGAACCCTAAAAAGTATTAAATGTTCGTAAATGAGCAGAAACAACGCGAGAGCAATACTCAATACTCAATACTCAATATCTTTATTGCATTCCATAATAGTGTGTAAGGTGTTACATAAAATTGTAAGTACAATTATGGGCCCTGCTAGGCACAACAATTGAGAGAGGGAAGACCTTTATTATTCATATTTTGTCTTAATTAATTAATACTTAACTTACATACTATTAAATTAATTCTTATTACATTTATAACACGTTAAAATATATATATATCATAATTTCTTTATAGTTTTTAAAACATTATAACTCGGTCATTTATTGATGGATTTAAGTATTTTTTTCAGATATCTTCTAGTTTTGACCTATATTTTAATCTTATTGCGTTAAATATAACAATATCAATATCATGAAACTTCCTTGTGAAAGATGGGGCTCTATAATATTTGTTTCCACTATGCATTAATCTTAAAATCTTTGCAGACTAATTAAACGTTAGTGCTGCAGTAAGCTGTACAATATTGTATTAAGTTGCGGAAAAGTTGAAACTGTATGAGAATAGAACAGGGTGCCTACCATCAACTCTTATTGCGGTTTTGTTTAGGACCTAAACTGATCTGCTTCGCTTATTCGTACCACGACAGCTTAATATCAATGACAGCGAGTCAGTGATCATTCAATGACATTTCACAGCCGCTAAGCTGTCATCAACTCTTATTTGACTTATAACTCGGCCAAGATAACATGGCACCTGCAGGTTATACCCGTCCCTCTCACTCTCCGGGCATGACAGAATCGAGTGAAAGAGACGGGTAGAAGAAATAAGGACACAAATCGTTCGGTCATTCACATTTAGCAATTCATTTGCGATCCAGTTTTTAGAAGGTCATAGTACGGAAGAAAGCAATTCATTTTAGGAACCTATTCTGCATCGCGCTATTTTTGAATCGCTGTCTTGAAGTTGATGGTAGGCACCCAGAACAGTAAGCCAAAATCAGCCAAAAACCTTACTGACCGCATGAAAGATGTCATCAGCATACCAACATAGCATCCCAATTTGAATAAGCGCCGAACCCAAGAACAGTTTGTTACTGACCTGCATGAAAGGTTCAAGTAGCTGAAATAAACAATATTCGTGTAGAATCAGGTATGTTGCTTATAGTTTACAAAACTAGCAAAAACTGGGACTCCGAAGAATTTCTCTTACTAAATTGCCACTCGTAATTCCTACTTTTCTAATAAATTTTCCGAGCAATTCAAATAAATTTTCAGATACCAGCAAAAAAACCTGATCAAATTAGTGAATTGATACTCATTTCGTCATCTTTCTTTGATCGAAGCGATCAGCAGGTATAGTAAGTAGCGAAGGGTCCATTCAAGACAATTCCTATCGGCTTCCCCTTTTAAAAATCCCTAAAATAATACTCCCACTTTGTAGATATTGTAGATCATCATGTGGTAAAAGTGGTTTTTTTGGCCCCGGCTTACCTTCGCCATATTTTAAAATATTCCCTTTATAAGTCTTGTATCTTAATATCTATATATTAATCATGTTTGGAAGAAGGGCAATTATGAGAAATTCGAGTCGATCACAGGTCGTAATCGATTTCAAAAGTTCAATACCATGTGTGATTCGCTGGAAACCTGCTGGATGGCAGCAACCTGGCAGTGCAGGACCGATCATTGTGGCGATCTCTTGTGAGAAGCCTATGCTCAGCAAGCATCGAAGCGAAGCCTGGGCGTCTCGTATGGTTGATGAAGATGATTATGATATTGTTCACTTACCACAATTACGAATACAACGCAGCAGATATTAACAGAGCTAAGGACCACATTTACAAGATTTGACAAAGAAAATGCCACTTCTAAGTCGTTGCAGTATCTATAAACAAACAAATAAAATTATTACTTATGTATGAGTAACAAAATAAAAAAACTTTCCTGTTTATGCGACTACTATATGCTTGGGTTAATAATTTATCAAGGTCATTAAATAACAATCAAGCTAAGTCTTACGTTTTTACGCTCAAAGCATTTAATGTAAAAGTTGTATATTAATTGGATGGCAAATTCACACGATCAGTGTGATGCAGCAGTGCATGTTCGTGCAAGCGATTGCTAATTCAAACAAACAGCTCTTAGTTTTTCCAGGAATACACCGTTGTGTAATGTTCCAGAATAAATAATTTGACTGTCGCCGTCAACCGCTAGCTTAGCTTTCCCTAAGATTTTTTCATTGCGTTATTGTTTGTGCGCAAACTTTATAGCTAAGTACTTACCTATATAAAAACAGAACAACAGAATTCCATACGGTATATCGTCCCCGTCGTGTCAAAATTAAATAACTGACACTTTTGGCGAAATTAACTTTTTCCATTTTTCGTATACCTAGTAGAAAGTATTACTTACATATTATGTAGTCAAAGAAAGGTAAGACATTTTATGGTTTCCTGTAAGTTAACATGAAATGCTAACCTACCACCCGCGGCTTCGCCCGAGTGGACTATACTATATTATTCCGCAGGAATAAAATATTTTTCCGGGATAAAAGTAGCCTATGACACTCTCCAATTCCCAATCAATCTCCATAGCAAAAATCTCCATAGTAAAAGACGGACAACACACTGCCACATTTATAATTAAGGAGTATGAAGTATGGAGTATGGATTTTCATGACCTGATGAGTCTCTGATGCAGCTTGATGTTAGACAGGATCTCGTCAAACTGCTCCTGCTCTGTTTGCTCTGTCTTCGCCAGTGATTCCAATCTCCGGTGCAGTAGACGCAAGAGCAAGCCAATATGACTGGCCATGCCGGAGAATAGCAAGTCTGTGCTCACCATTATCCAAACACACGTTTGACCTAGAAATAAGAGTAGAAGTGAGGTAAAAATAGCTCAGCTGCACACTCGGGAGAAAAACAATGGCTATTTTGGCGAAAGGATCTAGAATGGTGACGCACTAAACAACAATCTGAAGGCTCAGATTATTTTTAATTTGATTGAAAACAGAAATATATGTAGCTGACTTCCGCTAAAAACACAACATGCAAGATGCACCGCCCGCCCGCCCGCAAAGAATTGCCCTCCACACAACGAAAATATCAGTGCACAATACCTGCATTTGCAAAACCAGTGCGAAAACCAGAATTTGGTGCTGGTTTTCGCACGATCTAACTCCTGAAGATGCCCCGGGTTGGGGCGAAACACGTGTAGAGTAGTCTAATTGGTATCTAAAGGTGCAAGGTGTCTTGCTGTTTTGCTAAATGCAGGTATTGAGCACTGATATTTTCGTGGTATGCATGTGCCATTTTTTTGGGCGGGCGGGCAGTGAATCTTGATTGCTGTGTTTTTTGCGGAAGTAAGCTACATAAACTTATTTCTTTTTTACCACACTTTTATTAGCTTCACTTGTAACTAAGTCACAATGTAAGAAAATCTTGGAATTCTATTTTAACCTACTTCTAATTGTCGTATTGATTTGAAACTTTGCAAGTCTATATGAATCCGATGACAATACAATAATTTGCTACCATCGAGCTGATCTGATGATGAAGTCAAGAGGAGGGCAATAGAACTCTTCAATGCCTGCTAGGAAACCCCTCGAGTTTAGTCTCATTTGTTTTGTTCTGATGAGACCTATTTGCTTCACTTGGTGGTAAGGGTCTGATGATGGAGCAGGGAGGAAGTCAGTGGCACTCCTTAATGACTACTAGGAAACACCTCGAGTTTGGGCTCATTTGTTTCGTTCTGATGAGACCTATTTGCTACACTTGGTGGTGAGGGCCAGATGATGGAGCAGGGAGAAAGTCAGTGGCACTCCTTAATGACCACTAGGAAACCCATCGAGTTTGGGCTCATTTGTTTCGTTTTGATGAGACCTATTCGCTACACTTGGTGGCGAGGGTCTGATGATGGAGCAGGGAGGGAGTAAGGGTTCGGTTCGCGCATCTGGTAGGTAACTAATAGACTCTACTCGAATTTGTAAAACTAAATACCTACATACAATCACGCCTTTGAGTTATAATGTTTACGGGGTGGGCAGACACATGAATGGACTGTGAAATCGATTACCATCCATCCATAGCTTTCCATTTATAAAACTAAAAAGTAAAAAATAAATATGTAGTTTAAAAAACTAAAAAACACACTTTTATAGGAACATACTAAAAAGTACAAAATAACCGTCTATTCAGTAACTGAAATTAAAAAGCGTGGTGCGCCCTTTGCAAAACATGCATTCAAGTAAGTACTTAATATTGACAACGCGCACCACGCTGTTTAATTTCCGTTACTGAATAGACGGTTATTTTGTACTTTTTAGTATGTTCCTATAAAAGTGTGTTTTTTAGTTTTTTAAACTACATATTTTTCACTATATTTTGACTTTTTGCATTCATAATGCCATTTTTATTATTGGGCGAAGTAACGAAATTTTACGAAGTCGCTAGTTGTGAGACGGATCGCTTTTTCCTTATGCTTCATTTTTAACGCCCAACGCAGCGCAAAGAGGGGTGTTATAAGTTTGAGGCCTGTCTTATTTCTTACCTAAACTACACATCACACACACACACGCGTATATAATAGTAGATTGTATTACAAGGGAGCAAAATAATATATTTACGGCGAGGGCGCTATTTTGTATCCAGAGCGCAGTGAAGGATTCTAGAGTAGAATCTCGAGCGCAGCGAGGGATTCTAAAGTAGAATCCTGAACGCAGCGAGGAATTCAATATACGCTGCCCGAGGTGAAAATAATTTTGCGGCCGAGTAATACACTCTGCTTTTCATCCCCCTCTATAAGAAAAGCAGTAAAGACAACTCAAACTACCTACCTTTCTTTGTCGTTCGGATACATCATACATAGCGCTAGTCGGGCAAGTAAAAAAAAATTGAGACTTGAAATAAAAAAAAAATTAAATAAAAAAAATATATGTCCATCTGATTCCTTACAAGTATCTCCGGGGATGCCGTAGGGGGTTGAAAATTTTGTTAGATTTTAGCTACGACTCACCGTTTATGAGATAATCTCAATTTTATATAATTCCGTTTTTGAAAATTTCTCGGTCATACAAAATCAGTTGAATTTTTTTTAAGTACTGCACACCCTTTGCTACACTCCAACCAATGCTTCTTTAATTATGTTCTAAATTCAAATCTCATCGTTTTGGACCCTGTTATGAAGCTGTTCAAAATTCAAATCTCATTTATACCCTCTTGTCATAACAGGTAAAAAATGAATCGTTTTGGACCCTGTTATTAGATAAACAATCATCGCTTTTCGAATCGATGGGATGAAAATATAATTACTCAACATATGTCTATACTGTTTTAATTTTAATCTAATTGTTATTGCTGTTAATTAATAATTTATTTTTAAAGTATATGTAAGGAATAATTCTATTCTAAGGAAGAGTCTTCTAACACAGGCCTATTTGGCTCAACGGGAGGTACTGGTCATTAGCTTAAGCCTTATGATTTGTTAATGCCAATAAACATATTTTATTTATTTATTTATTTTATTTTATGTCTGACTGTCTGCCTGTCTGACTGTCTGTACGTATATTCGTAGTGCCTAAACGGATCAGGCGATTACATTGCGGTTTTTTTAATTTTAATATTAATCGAGATGGTTCTTAGCCACGTTTGATGAAAATCCATCCGGCCATTTATGGAGATGGTCAACTGCCTGCCGAAACGGAAAAAGATACAGACGTGGTGCTTTGACTAAAATATTGTACACCCTGGGCAAATTTAGGTGGCAATAAAAAAAAACAAAAATGGCCGCCAAAAAATGGCCACCAAAAATTAAGTTGCTCCGATTAGCTTGACTGAAATAAGCGAAATCAATGCGGTACTTTAATTTTATGTGTAATTTAAAAAGGATAAAATTTTAATTAAATTTAATTTTTTTAAAACCCCCGACACAAAAAAACAACTCAAAAAAGTCAGGAAATAAATTTTCTCTCTCGGTCGGGGGACCACAAAATGAGAAGTACTAAAAGGGTTTATTATACGTTGGGGGTCCCCCGACCGAGAGAGAAAATTGATTTCCTGACTTTTTTGAGGTTTTTTTTGCGTCGGGGGTTCTTGGAATTTTAAAATTTTATTTTTATCAATACTCTGAAGGTTATCGGAAAATCTAGTGAGAATGGGTTGACCACTATACATGTACCATTTCAAATTATTTTTATCTTTTGAAGTGGAATAGTACATTGTTTAGCAAGGGCTGTATGGCACCCATAACAGTCGAGAGTTTTGGCGCACGAACGAAGTGAGGGCGCCGATAGTTCGAGACTGTTATGGGTCCATACACCCGAAGTAAACACTCTACTTTTCATTTCGAATATGAGGATAGTAAAAATAAACAGAAATAATCTTAAAAATATTTTTCCTATGGCCGCGGAATTTTCGAAAGACTATAACTTTTTGTTCATTCTCTCTATTTTAGGGAAGGCAAGGGAAACTAAGTCTATACAGTCTTATTTGGTGTTTGAACCATACTCTATGCAATTCCATGAAATGAATAGCCTGATTTTTTATGTTACAAATACCTTATTTGGTTTAATCTGTTTCTAAAAACGCATTCTTTAAAAAAACAATGTTATATATCAAAATAATAATTCTACGATATTAATTATTTTATATAATAGCAAAACATGGCTGTATGTATAGGCTTATGTGCCTTTGCCTGCATACCTTTGGTAAATAAATGTCCAAAGAGATAAGACTCTACACACGTTCCTATCCGACCTCCGATCCGATTCGGTCTGCTCCCAGACCAAATCGGAAGTGTGTAGCGCAGATTTGCTCTGGGAGCACACCAAATCGGTTGTCGGATCGGAACGTGTGTAGATGCTATTACAGATTTTGACATGACCCCTCCTATTCCTATTTTAAATTTCATAACGGCCCTAGGGCCGCCACATACCACTTTCAATCCGCATTTTAGGCAAGTAAGGAGTTACTTTCAGAATATGAGACATGAAAACTTCTTTAGCGGCGTTGTGCACTTTTTGTGATGGGTAAAAAATTTTAAACTTGCGTCAGGGACACGTGACCGTCAGATCGAAAATTCGTAAGACGGACAAGTGACCTGGGGCCCGATTCTACTAAATACATGGTAGTTCAATGACAAATCAATTGGACGCCAAAGTCTCAAACGGTAGTCTACTATCCAAGAATGTTCAATGATTGATCATTGGTCGGTCATTGGTCGGCCAATGAAATACTATCCAACCAATCGGTAGTCTATTGTTCAATGATAAATCAATGGTCAATCACTTGTCGTTAAATCGGTATGCTACTCTTTATTTGACGTTTGCAAATACCGATGATCGACCATTGATTTGTCATTGTTTTGTCATTTTGCAAAAGTAAGCTAGTCAATCAAATTGTTCGTCTGTAGAAAGGTGAAGACTACAAATAAAATTAAAAATATTGTGTTTCTTTAGTTTATTCACGTTTGTTGGTGGAATTATCGTTAAGATGAATCCCTCAAACTTTATTTTACGTCGGCGATTATTAGAAATCGCTGATAGGCAAGACCAAAGAAATCAACAGCGACGAAATCGCCGGCGAGATCGCGCGACATTACGTCAAAATGTTGACCCATTTTTGCTCCCGGACGCGGAATTTGTGCGCACATTTAGACTGACGAAGGCTGGAGTCAGGGAGTTGGCGGAGGACCTTACTCCATTTATTCCGAATGAGATGAGGCGTGATGGGATACCCGTGATGTTGAAGGTATGTTATAAATATAGCTAGGTATATTTAGTTAAACTTCAATATAACCCGAAGAACGGATGCTTCAATCAAAAAACTGTTTTCACAAACTCGCAATATTTTTAAAATTGCTATCCAACGACACCCCACACTATGGGGTAGACAAGAAAAAAAATACATCCCCACTTCGGCCACTTCACGTGTAGAGGAGGAAACTGAAAAAAAAAATATTTTAAAATTTTTACTTCACCACTTTGTCGGCGTGATTTATAAGTATGTTCTAGTACTAAGACTCTTACGGTGAGACTTTGGTGAGGTAAGACTTTCTACGGTGGTGGCGTGTGAGGCGGGTCGTTACGTTCCCTAAAATATGGTTGAGCGAAGCGATGGCTGGTTCATGCGTCATGCTCGTGAACGGGTGCTGCCAGTGGGAATGGGTCTGCTCTTATCTGCTTGCCTTAAAATGTGTTTTCTTTTGTTTTTATTCATTTTATTAAGAATTACATTTGAAACATGTATGGCGCAACTTGCAGTATATAGTAGAATTGTCTTTTGTTTTAAACTAATATTAAAGCTTTAAGTAGAGTTCCTAAATAACTGAAAATTGTTCACCGCTATGATCATTAGTTCGCCTATACTTAACTGTATTTATTATAACCCATTGTGTAATTGTGATGGAAACTGACCTTAGTCATACCATGTTAAGGTCATTTTTCAATTTGACGACTCTGTATGAAATAAGACAGGGAGAAAAAAACAACCCTTGGAGTTTCTTGCCGGTTCTTCTCCAGGGCCTCCCGCTGTAGGGTTTGCGAACCGATGGCGTAGCTTCTATGACGTTCACAAGTATTGTAAATCACAATCTAAATTAAATAAACAAATTTGAATCTTGAATCTTGAATCTAAGCTAGTCTGGGGACAGACGGACAGACGGACATGGCGAAACTATGGTTCCTTGTTGACTACGGAACCCTAAATAGGCACAAAACCCTTTTAGATTTTGTTCGAAATCCTGTAAAAATGATTAAAAAAAAAAATGCAATTAAAAAAACAAGTCCAGCACGTTTATTGATAGAAAAAATATTGTAAATCTTGAAGGAAGCAATGGCTGTATAAAATTTATTTCTTTGCCTTTTCCGAAAGAGAATAATGAAGCAAATAACTGACACATTTTCATGTCACCTATCATGCATCTATCATGTAACTTTAATGCAATGATCATCCAGATGTCATCCTGTCGTCATCCAGATGTCATCCTGTCGTGAAACCAAACAAATTTAGTAGAATACCAATTGACTCTGGTAGTTCGTTGGTATGACTTCTGTATGATAGTTGTCTGGTGATTTTTCCTAATTTAGCAGAATCGGGGCCCTGATCGAAAAACTGTTAAGGCAAATATCGCCAGGGCCACCAAAGTTGTTTCCAAAGTTGTTATAGCTCAGGTTAGAAAACAGGCGGCATTGAAGCCAGAAGACCTCGGATCAAATCCAGTCCGTATTTTTTTTGTCAAATTCCTTTGTTTTTGTGAAAAAGTCTAGGGAGCCCTTTTCACTTCTGCCGGCACTTCCGAAGTGCAACCCGTTATTTTTTTTTGCATTCATAATGCAATTTTTATTATTGAAAAATTGAAAATGAAGTATTAGAAAAAGTCGACCCGTCTCATCGGAGCTAGTTGTGTGTGAGACGGGTCGACTTTTTCTAATACTTACTTCATTTTAAATTTCTCAGTATGTTTAAAATCCATCCATGGTGCACGTTAGTTAGTACCCAGCAGTGGATATCATGCAGTTGAGATTGGAAAGAAGAGTCGATTTGTGGTCTTTCTGCAAAGTGTATCTATCCCCAAATCTACTGAATACTGAAAATAATAATACTTATCCTACCAATATTATAAATGTGAAAGTTTTGATGTTTGGATGTTTAGATGTTTGTATGTTTGTTACTCAATCACCCTAAAACGGCTGAACGGATTTGGCTGAAATTTGGGACACAGATACTTTGCAGCCTAGAGAGGAACATAGGCTACTTTTGATCCCGGAAAAGTATCACATTCCCGCGAGATAACTTCATGTAGTCCACGCGGGCGAAGCCGCGGGCGGAAAGTTAGTCATTTATAAAATACTGGCTGTGCCTCACAGTTTCACCTGCGTTAATTTGAGGAAAAGAAAAAACCTACCGTTTCCCGTTTTTGCAAAATTTTTCATTAAGGCTCCTCCTTCTGTTGGTCGTAGCGCGATGGTATATAGCCTATAACCTTCCTCGATAAATTGACTATCCAAGGCAAAAATAATTTTTCTATTCGGTCCAGTAGTTTCTGAGATTAGAGCGTACTAACAAACAAACTCTTCAGCTTTATAACATTAGTATACAGGGTGTTAGGGGCACCGTTACAAAAACTATAACCATGGCTTCAGGCCATCATGCTGAACAACGCACAGCAAGAATTTTTTGTCGGAAATGAAAAAAATATTTCGACTCTCCTTACAAAATGTCCCGATTAGCAAAAGTCGATTTTTTTTCATTTCCGACAAAAAATTCTTGCTGTACGTTGTTCAGCATGATGGTCTGAAGCCATGATTAAGTTATTGCAACGGTGCCTCTCACACCCTGTAGATATGGAGCAGTGCTAGATGAGATCAGAGGATGAAAGCTTTTGGCGGTAAGTTCCTTTTATAGCAAGGTAAGGGGCTATTAAATCATAAATATGTAGTTCAAAAAAATAAATAACGGTATATTTTCACTCCATTTAAGAATTAACTAATAGCGGTGTCCTAAACGAGAATATAATAGTCTCATCATTTGAAGGTAGGTGTCGAAAAAACGGAATCAAATAGCAAAGTGGACTAATTACTACTTAGCACGTTGTTAGTCAACAGTTACTCTAGACGGCGATGATAGTGGCTTTAGTTAATTGCATATCATTTACTTTCACTACATCTGTGCTGTACTATAAAACAAACATTTGGATCAGATCATAGTCCGATTGCGTTTGCCTCTAACCATATGTGTGAAGGTGCGTGCCAGTAATTACAACTAGGATGCAACCTTTTTATATGTAAGTATATGTTTTAATAATAGACTCATCATCTCTATTGCTTTAGCCTACTGTTCAATTGCACGCCTCATAGAGGTAGTGCTCTACTCTCAACATGTCAGAGTCAAGCATTTTTCTGGACTTAAACTGTCTCTGTTATATTCATATTGGACTTATTAGCAATAAGATATGAAGAACAACCCTTTTAAAAATATATTTAATACTTTTAGATATAATAGAATATAGATAGATATTTTATACTTTATCATACTGACCGGCAAATATCTCAAAGATATAAACGGCAACGTGGGCGAGTGGCTTATGCTTGTCAAAAGGGTACCAGGACACCCAAACGTAGCCCATGTGAGCCTCCTGGGCTTGCCACGTGCGGTACAGGTAGATGCCAATAGGAGTTAGGTTGTAGAACCAAACGCCTAAAACGTTCACGGCGAAATACCCTAGAAAACAAATGAAGTTCGTATTTCGAAGGTAGATAAGACTGTAAAACGTTTTATGGCAGATTTACATGAATCCAGAAGCTAGGGCTGAATTAGCGGCGGCGCCAGTAAGTAGTCCGTTGTTTTATTCCATACTAGGGCTGGCGCCAGCGCTGGATAGGTGCGACAAAACGTTTACACAAAGCCAGCGCTGGATTGTCAGCGATACCGGATGGGTACTGAATTCACGTAAAATTATTGCCAGTTGCCAGTTATTTAGGTTAGGAACCCGTTGATAAGCGCAGTTGCTCTTGCCGATATGTTTCGCAAATTCTATTGTTTAATTGGACTCTAGCTTTGTTTGATAGGCCATAAAGGAATTCATACTGGTAAAAGAAATAGATAAACACTGGTTTTTAATAATATTAATAAGACATGTTAGTTATTAACGTCTATAAGTAAGACGTTAATAACTAACAAGTGATAGTACTTATAGGAAAAATTGTAATGGAAAATTTACCACCAGCTTCGCAAAATTTTCCGAATTTTCGAACGGGATATTTCAGTGGAAGTCAAACCATTTACACCTTGAATTTATGTTAAGTGAAAAAAATAAACCAGTTGAGAAATCAGAAAAAGTTTAAAAAATTTTGGTAGTAAATTCTCACAAACAATATGTCTATGTCAGGTCAGATCATTGAGCTGCAATTAAAAGTGCCATTCTTGGGTCTTCGTAAAGATGAAAATAAAGATAAAATAGGCTTTTACTGAACTTGGTGACCGAATCACAACTATTCACTCGGAATATCTTGATAAAGTGTAAATAAAAATGCAATTTGGTCAGTATAATCAAGATAGTGTGACCGATTATGTAAAATAGCTACTAGATAAGTACATTTGATAAACATATTTTAAATAATAAGGTACCATTTATGAACCGATGGGTCAAGAGATATTAAAAAAATGCTTACATCGATGAGTCATGCGTAGTGCAGATAGGCTTTTGTTTTTAATGAATTGAGCTTCTTCGTCCAGCGGAGGCACGGGCCATATCCCAGCCAGTTCGTATATAAGTTGCTTGAACACATCTTTTTTGTACCACAAGACGAACACCTTAGCAATACCTGTGAGAAAAGTTTTAGATAAATAAACTATGTGTCTCAGTTTTAATAAGATTCATAAGACTTTCCCATTTAAGTATTAAGTAACGAATGATTAGAACTAAAATATATATATTTTTACATGGTTATACATAAATTAAATTAAATGGCTGATGATGATGATGATACTTAGATATAAAATATTACTTACTAAGGGCACCGTAGCCAAAAGTGTGGAAAAGTGGTACAACATCTTCGACCCGAGGTGATTTCGCCAAAGTTAAGCCTATGTAAGCGATTTCACTGAATACGTGATAGCAGATGCTACACACAGATATCAAGAACATACACTTCTGTCGCCAGAAAGCCCAGCCATTTTTAGGGTTGTCAAAAGAAATACCAATGCGTTTCATACAAAAAGTGTTCAGAATCAGTGACTCTGCTATTTCTCTTTTTGCCTCGGCGAGTGTTTCTTCGGACATTGCGACCTTAATCTTCGGAGAAGTATTATTGTAAGTAGGTTAAAACAAGAACGTTTTGACTTTTCGAGTCAATGCGATGCTAAAGTACTTTAAAATGCATCGGATTTTACATGGATAAAAACAGTTGCTCGCTTAAGCCTTTCATTTTTGAATCAGAACTGACCATTTAACTATAACCCGAGTAGTTCGAAGAGAGTGTTTGATGAAAATTTAATGTATTTTGTTGTTTTATAATAAGCGGGCCAGAGTTGAGTACTGAGAAAGGTAAAAGTTTTAAACTTTAAGTTCTAAATATTCACAAGTTGGTTTGACTTTGAACAAAGTAAATAATATAGCACCTACTTAAGGCGGTTCCCCCTTGAATGGCCTTGATCACTTCACTTAACAATTTCCTATGGAAATGTATAAAAACCGAGTTAATATTTTAATAGTAGACACAAGTTATTTACAGTTATAGGGTGGAACTGATTTCTAAGTAGGTAATTAGAGTTGACAATGTGAATAATTGATTACTTTTAAACTTTTAATTTTACTTCTTGGCGCCACAATTCAAATATGTATGTATTTAAAAAAACTTACTTATAATGATTAAAATTACATGTTTGAAAAACAAAACCCTCGTTTCACATCATAATTATAGTATTAATGTTCTCCAAAGACCTGGACACAAGTACCTATACTGTAAGAAGAATTCAATTTTTTATTTACCTACTTGTAAAGTGAACTACAAATTCCTTCTCTTAATTGAATGGAATCCCATGAACGTGAAGACAAATCCATTGAGTTAACCATCCAACGCGAGCGTCAGACCGATTTCCGTTTTTGTTTCCACTTCCTGCAAATGTTGTGTGAAAATATTAATTCTTTGAAAAACAACGGGTTGCTTAGCGTAAGCTTCTTACTCAATAAGGGGAGTATGATATTTATTAACATGTACCGTAATGAGATAAGTCTCACAGGTTCTACGTGCCTCAATTGAATCGACAAGTCGTTCCACATTGTTGCGGTACTTGTTGACTGTCGTTACGAACACGCGAAGTGTTCAATTAATGCGCAATATGCTGAGAAATAGGGATTTCAATGGCGTAGGGTATTGGATCAATAACTATGCAGTTATAATGTGCTGTAGTGTTTGCATATCATTTACAAAAACAGAGCAATTAACTTCTTATTTCACTACCTGATGTTGTATTGTGTGTGTGTTCTGTTGCAAAGTAAAATATAATAATAACTTCGTCTAATATTAAAAATTCTTCTAATATTATAAAGAGGAAACGTTTTGATTGTTTGTTTGCATCAAATAGGCTCCGAAACTACTGGACTGATTTTAAAAATTCTTTGACCATTAGAAAGCTCCATTCTTCCCGAGTGAGATAGGTTATAATTTTATCCCGATATTCCCACGGGGACGGACGGGTACCACGCGGGTAAAACCACGAGGATCCGCTAGTACATTATAAAAGGAATGCACCCTCCAAAAATGGTGTCTCTACTTTCAACCCTATACAAATCCCCATACAAACTGGAACATCCCTGTAGCAACCTGTATAACGGGAATTTTCCAACACTCTTTATTAGTGCTCACCTACACCATGAAAGGTATCTACCCTCCTAAAATGGTGTCTCTACCTTCAGCCCTATACAAATCTCCATACAAACTGGAACACTCTGTAGCATCCTGTATAACGGGAATTTTCCAAAACCCTTTCATAGTGCCCATATACATTACAAAAGGAATCTACCCTCCAAAAATGGTGTATCTACCTTCAACCTTCAACCCTTTACAATTTCTCATACAAACTTGAACAACCTCTAGCATCCTGTATAACGGGAATTTTCTAAAATCCTTTCTTAGTGCTCACCTACGGGTGCGTAGTGAATAATATAATTTCATTTGGTATAATTTCATTTCAATAACGTTCATATGACATAATAAACGTTAGTCATAACAACACTTCAACTAATTTCATTTTACATAATGTTTATTGCATATAATCAACATTTTATATAATATCATTTAACATAACGCTCATTTTATATAAAATATTTTATATAAACACATTTGCTATAATGGTACTTAATCCTACTAATCCTACTAATATTATAAATGTGAAAGTTTGGATGTTTGGATGTTTAGATGTTTGGATGTTTGGATGTTTGTTACTCAATCACGCCAAAATGGCTGAACGGATTTGGCTGAAATTTGGGACATAGATACTTTATAGTCTGGAGAGGAACATAGGCTACTTTTTATCCCGGAAAAATATCACACTCCCGCGGGATAACGTTGTGTAGTTCACGCGGGCGAAGCCGCGAGCGGAAAGCTAGTTTTATATAATTTTGTTTCATATAATTATCATATGTAATAATTTTATTTGATAATTATAATTTTGTTTTATATAATCATCAATTAGTCAATTAAATGTTTAGGGAAGGCAAAGGAGCAGGGGGCACGGGGGTGACAGTGCCCCCGAAAGGGGGCCATAAAAAGCCACAACAGTGACAAAAGAATTGATGTTAGGTTAGGTTAGGTTAGAACTGTGAACAAAACAAAGCGCGAGCCGAGCGAGCGAAGCGAGCGTGCCGCGGCAGCGGCCGGCTAAGCGCCAGAAATAGTTATTCGTTGATGATACTAAATGAACGTTATATGAAATGATTTTATGTTATATATAACCATTTTAATATTATAGAATGTAAGTGTTATAGTAAATGTTTATTATATGAAACGTTTTTATATCAAATGTTCATTATACGGTTTAAAATTATATATTTTGAATTTATATCATTCGTTGATTATACGAAATGAACGTTATATGAAATGATTTTATGTAATGTGTTGTTATATTTTGTGAGTATTATACGAAATGTTGTTATATCATATATTACACACCCCTCATCTACATCATGAAAGGTATCTAAAAATGGTGTCTCTACCTTCAGCCGTTAGGGCTCTATGCCTATCCCAACCATGAATGAATCAGTCAATCAATTTAGAGTTTTTTAAGTATAGATTCTGGTGGTTGCGGTGCCGTCGTCACTCGCCGTGCGATGTCTCTCCATTTTGGTCGACTTTCAGCGTTGCGAAAACACTGTAAGTACTATTATTATTTTAATAGAAGCTCATAAAACTGGATACTATCAATCGATGGAATATAAACTATTGATCTTATGTATAGATAGTAGCAATAAACCCACACTCGAAACCTTACATACTTAACCAAATATTTGAAGTGACATAAAATAGCGATAGTTAAATTAGGTTCCTGTTTACAGAGCCACACGTTGTTATTACTAGTTTGTATAGATTTACCGATACTGTCAAACGCCATGTTAATGTGTTCGGCAAATGAATCACAAGTTCGAAGTTAATGAAAGAGAACCGGTACATAGTTGATTGAACTTGTACGAGCGCATGATGATAGCGTAGTGTTGACAGTTTTAAGATAAGTGTATACGGTTTGCCTTGACCCTGATAATAAGTATGTCTAACTGCATTTTATTTGGGACAAAATTGACCATAGCGCATGCGAAAGACGATTAGCCATTTCACACCACATTGACATTTGTAATTTATATGCCACGATTTGACGGAAGTCTTACAAGTTCTTAATCATCACTCATATTTTTTCTCCCATTTAAGCTTAGCACATCACCTAAGTAATTATGTTAAAAATAGTACCTATTTGATTGGAAACTGATGGTCCTTTAGAGGAGCCTTTTTCAGGGGCCTTAGCGCGAGCTATAAAACAATGATAAAATAGGGTTGAATAAATCATGTTTTTTTATTTTAATAAAAAAAAATAAATAAAAAAAAAACGTGATTTTTTTGATTAATTTGATTTTTTTGATTTTTATTACTGGAACTCTAGGTAACTATTAGGGTAATAACTGGAAAATCTATTTCCAGTAATTACCCTAATATTTCTTGAAGGCAACATTTTTATTTAAATAGAACTGGTGTACAACACCGCCAGAAAAATAAAAATGTAAAATCAACCAGAAAAAACTATTTTACATCATACTGCTCGGTAACGAGGATTTACTAGTATGGTAAGAGGTTGTGTAAGTTGGCATGTGCAACAGAGTGTATTGTTTAGATAGAATGTTCCATTTTCAAATCACTATGCAAAACTCCTTTGTCAAACAATTTTTGTTTTCATAAAATGATAAGAAAACTGTTTTCTGAAGAAAACAATGAAAATGGCGGCATTTCTTCAAATTAAATGTTTGTTCACTTGCGACGACTGTATTAAAATTTAAAATAAGTACATTTACAAGTTTTTGGAAATAAATTATTAATAATATTGTCTCTCTTATAAAAGAATCATTTTGTCATACCAATATAAAATGTTTTATTTACCTCGCATGAATGATGTAAAGTAGAATGCTTACCTCGGTTGTAAGTAGCTATTACACCCTCGAACTATATTCGCTAAATAAATTCGTCTAAATATCTCGGGTGCACTCGATCCATTAGCTCCCTTTGCGAGCTGCGCTCGCACGGTCGCCAAATTGGATCTTGTTCTGTAATAGCTCGCTTACGTCCCTTGTGTAACAAACTACTATGATTTTCGAGTGTAAATTTTGTTTGTTTGTTTAAACCGAAAGTTTATGATTTTTTATTTTTAGTGTGATAAATAACTTAGCTTGCGCCTATCGTTCTTTGTACTATCATTGTTTTCGAACATTACAGTTGATTAATATAACCTCCCAGCGTTTCATTAATTCTTTTTTCGAATATTGATTTAAAACAGTGATTATTTTTAAAAAATCATGCTATAAAAATCGTGATTTAAATCATGCAACCCTGATGTTAAAGTAGTATTGTAAGCGAGATGGCGCTATACGCGATATATAGCTGCGTCTTGTAATCATAATTACATAGGTACTACAATATTGCGATGACAGCTGACGGAGCCTACCGCCTGGATTCAACTAGGTGGTGTGAGTTAATTTCTATGCATTATTCAACTGTTTATAATGCGTGTTCCGAAAATACACATCAGTGCCCGTAGTGTAAGTTTTTATGTCAAAAAACGCAAACTATTTCGAATGCGTATTAATGTCAATTTGTATGAAAACTGTATTAGCGCCTCTAGCGGCGAGTAGCGCGCTTTTATAGTTTTCATACAAATTGACATTAATACGCATTCGAAATAGTTTGCGTTTTTTGACATAAAAACTTACACTACGGGCACAGTAGTTATGTTTACAAAAGATTTTAGACCATAAATATTGTGACTCGTCTATACTTTGTTATGCGGCACCCATCGACGACTATTTTTTGACCTAGCTAGGTAATATCTTAAGCCTAAATGAACAGCTATCGAAAATAATTTTCATCGACAATTTTATTTTTAGTTTTACTTCTTCGCTAAAAGAATAAGCAGAAGTTCGCCTGCGCCAGTGTGCCTAAGCAAAAACTACCTATGTCATGCGCCTGCGGCACACACGTGAACTTAACAAATAAGTAGTTAACCTTTGCCACAATGATACAAAACAAAAACTTCGCTGTAAGCGATCCACTTACTGCAGTTAAATTCTGAGATTTACTGACGTATAGGTTTTTATCGGAATTACACTGATGACTTTGGATCGCCGTCATTTTCTATAGATGAGAGATTCTTGTGGTGACCGCGGAGACTATGGTTTTTTTGTATAATTGACTATTTTCAGTTATGGGCGGGCATCGGCACGAATTAGAGTGATTTGTGCTTTTCCCGCTAGTGGCGGCAGTGTTTCGGCAAATTTAGCACGCGGCCAAGGTCCGTGGCGGCGCGGCGGCGTGGTGGCGCGGCGGCGCTTTACAGTTCGCCACCGTTACGCGCCGCGGTGGTAGCGATATAGAAAAGGTCGGACAGAGACAAAGTGACTCTGGCAGTTAAATTGCGATGAGGAATAACTATCTTCCCGGATAACAGTATAGTTATAAAAGGAGTCTCAAAAGTAGGTGCCTATAGGATTTGAATTTCACGCTATTTCCGAAATATTCAAGATGGCGGGTTGAAATTTGACATACGTCATCTTGACACATGTAAGATTAATCGTGGAGCGTTTCACAATAAAACAGCGCATAGAAGTTATACAAATATTTAACGAAAATTCACGATCAATTACAAACACTCGTCGAAAGGTCGAAAAATCTCGTAATTTCAAGAAGAGGTGATGTCAAATGGCCACCGAGATCTTGCCATCTGATGCCACTGGATTTCTTTCTTTGGGGCTACGTGAAAGATAAAGTCTACGCCAACTATCCACAAAATATAGACAATATAGACAAAATATTCGCCGAGTTATTGGTGAAATAAGTAGCCAAATGTGTGAAATTAGCAGCGAAATGTGTGAAAGTGTCATGAAAAACTTGCACATAGCAAAAATGCCCGTGGCGGCCATTTAGTAGATATTCTGTTCAGATAAAATTGTACAAGTCTCTTCTTTAAAATAAAATAAAACTACGAAGAAATTCCAATCCATTCGCGTTTTATTGAGACATATCATCCTATACCTACTTTTGGGACACCCGTTAGGAGCTGGAATGATGAAGTTAGGATAATCGAGAAAATTCATTTAAACAAGTTAAACAGATTAATTTTAATTTTGAATTTTTCGCATTCACAAATCAAATTTTTTATTGAAAACATTGAAAATGAAGTATTAGAAAAAATCGACCCGTCTCACAACTAGCTCCGATGGGATTCGAACCCACGACCTTTCACTGTCATTCTGGGTCTGAGCATTCGCCCGGACAGTTAAAGGTCGTGGGTTCGTGTCCCATCGGATCTAGTCGTGAGACCGGTCGATTTTTTGTAATTCTTCATTTTCAATATTTTCAAGTTATACAGATTTGATTCTAATCAATTAGATTAACATGTCCAATTGTTAGAGGTGGCGCTATTGACGAAAATTTAGCTGTGTTGACATTGTATAAGTCATTAAAACTATAAGAGAAAATATTATATTATATACAAATATTATTATATTACGGCTGTTCCTTCACCGTTCAGGCCATTCGTCTTTGGAACTCACTTCCAGTTCCCATTAGACGGGCTCAGTCTTTGAATGTGTTTAAGAAGGAACTAAAAAACATTACCTATCTATTTAAATTCCTTCTTCTCCTTAAAACTCTGTGCTTGCTCTTCATCGGTTTGCAGACATTGATATATTTATATATTGTTTATTGGTATATATAATAATTTGTGTATGTTTATCATTATAGGTATTTATGTATGTTTATAACTTTATATTTATAATTTCTTCAACTGTGCCACTACACCCCGCTTCTTGTCCTGTCAATATCTCCATACCATCGGGTTGTCTGGAAGAGATCGCTTTGAGCGATAAGACCGCCCTTTTAATGCTGTTAAACTTAATTAAAGTTGTTTTCTTCTTCTTTTTTTATGTACTGTGGTGTTAAAATAAAGTGTTAAATAATAAATAATAATAATAATATTATGAAACAGAAATGGGCACTAGAAACCTATATCAGAAGGTTTTCTGATAGTAGGGCAGAGGTACCCTTTGTGGCCACTTTAAGGATTTTTGACTTTTAAGCACTAAGTACTAAATGGTCTTAGGTATTTAAGACACAAACTATATTTTAAACTAGCTGTTGCCCGCGACTTCGTACGCGCGATGTAGTGACTTTTGTGTTCGTTTAGTTTATGAGTGTTTGTTGCCTAGATTTCATAACGCTCTTCTTGAACTCCTATTCTCTACTAAAAGGGTCTAAAGCAGGCTAGGATATGAACATGGTATGTTGTTATCATAATAATATGCTGCATGAATATAGTTGAGCCCTCATTCATAGATCTGTCCGTCTGTCAAGAATCTTTTTCTCAAATATGCGTGGGAAATCAAGCTGAAATTTATGTCAAATTAAATACTGAAGTCTGCAATCCCTTAGAGGCGAGAAAAAAAAACAAACTTCTCTTCTCTTCTTCATAAATCAAAAGGGCTACATGCATCTCGATTTTATTTTAAATCCCATTTAGCTACTTGTTGTTACCGATCTCGATTTAAATTTAAACCGCTATCTAGATCGGTTTAGGCTGTCAAATCTCGATCTACAGTAAGTTGTGATAACTTATCTTAACACAAAAGTCACTACACCGCGCGTACAAAACAAAGTCGCGGGCAACAGCTAGTATTTTCATATTGTTTTTATTCGCAAAAATGCATGTATCACACATAACAGTGTATAATGATAATGATTATTTTGAACAGCCGTCCTTCGTTCTTCGACGTTGCTTGCTAGCGGGCAATACCTAGATCTATTCTACGCGAGATTCATAAGACTGAACCACACCAAACGATCCATCTTGGATTGGCCAACCACGATCTAAGATTGGGGATCATGGATCGTGAATCTTATTTGTTCTCTTGGATCGCACGAGGCACGTCCACTCCGACCACTACTATGGAGCTCCGGTGGAGCGCACTCTTGCCGCGCGCGATTAGAGCGCGTTTAGTGTGGGTCCGACTCAGCAGCACGCGCGCTTTCACGATTTAAACAGAAGTTCTTACTTAGTAATGCATAATATCAGGTCAATCATATTTTTACTATAAAATGAAAAAGAGATTGTGTGTATCCATAATAAATAAATGTGAAAGTGGGTTTGTTTGTTTGTCCGTCTTTCACGTCAAAATGGGTGCAACGGATCGACGTGACTTTTGGCATGGGAACAGTTTGGCAGCTGAAAAGTGACATACTTAGGCAGCCATTACAAAGTCAATCTGGATCGCGATCCCCGATCAAAATCAATGATCGCGATCCAGATTGACTGTGTACAAAGTTGATTGACGGATCGCGATCTTGATCGCAAAATATCTACATAGTAAATCTCGATCGCGATCAAGATCACGATCAGTGATCATGATCTGGATGGACTGTGTAATGGCTGCCTTAGGCTACTTTTTATCCCTGAAAAATATAACATTCCCGCGGGATAACGTCATCGTTTAGTCCGAGCGGGCGAAGTCGCGGGCGGAAGGCTATTATTTTGACATTTCCTATTTGTGAGAGCTTGTAATTAACTTTTTTTAAGTAAGTAACAGATATAAAATGTAATGATATAAGTACCATTTAATTATTTAAATTTTAATCAAAATCATTTATATTGTAAGCTTTCCTAGTAAATAAATGAATAAGTAAATAAGTTAGAATGAAAACTATTTTTAATACTTATTCCATTATTTTATTTAATGGGTAAGTGGAAGGTACCTACGGCTGAAGGCCTATAAGGAGCCAGAGCCGCTTAAATGGCATAAAAAATGGTAGGTAGGTGTAGGTATACCTCAATACTTATAAATTCCTTGGTATACCTACACATATTGTTTAATGAGCAAATTTTTTAAAATGACATAGGTATCATTTTGTCTACTTTGCGACAAACTTATTTCACACAGTGGTTATTTCTTGGTACTAAATATACTGTTGACTGCCGGCAGTCCATTTTGACAGTTAATTTTGTATTGCTAGTGGCTCCTCCACCACCACTGTCACCGGGTCAGATATGTTTGTGGCACTATACTTACTGTAGCGACATCTAGCGTCGAGTGGAAATGAGAAATATAAATATTACATCAATAGGGTGAAAACAGTCTTGGCCACTGCCCCGAGTGCTTACTTAGCTTAAAACATTTCGTTAATAACTTTTGCTTTTTAGTATATACTTTTTATCTATGACTTTTAAGTCATAATAACAATAGTAAGAATTCCTTATAACTTAGGAATATTATTCAATAAACGTTTTTCAGTTAACATCAAATTAGATGTTTCTTTTATTTTATCTTAGTTAGTTATGTATTGATTTCTCGATGTATCTTTTAAAATTTGATTATCGAAAACACATCAATCGGCACCCTTCGCACATTTTAAGTTTAAAAAATAGGTTTTTAATTGACTAAAATAAAACTAAATTTCGTAAGGATACGTATAGTTATATGTTTTTTGAAACTGGAAAGATCTCGACTAATAAAATCTACGCTCCGACCAATACCGGCTCAAATTCAAAACCCCGAGTGCTTTCAGCTCGAGCTCCAAAGCCGCTTCGAAGCCCTTGAGAACAGCATCGATGTGGACGATCTATACAACATGGTGGTGGATACTGTCCGCACGGTAGGGTCCAAGCACTACAAAACCCACCGTCCTAAATTAAAGAAACTCTCCAGCCACACTATCCGACTCATGGATCAGAGAAACGAAATGAAACTACAGAACTCAGCGGATGCCCTTCGTTATCGACAGCTAAATAGGCAGATCTCCAAGTCCTTGACAAGCGACCTTCGCCAATTTAATACCGAGCGTATTAAAGAGGCCATTGAGCGGAACAAAGGCTCCAAAGTGTTCGCTAGAGATCTGGCTATAGGGCAAAGTCAACTGACGAGGCTGCAAGCTGAAGACGGTAGTATCATTTCATCAACACCTGAAATCCTGAGGGAGATCGAGAGTTTCTATGGACAGTTGTACTCCACGCAAACACCTGTTGAAAGTAAGGCTACAGAACCTAGAGCCAAGCTTACCCGACACTATACCGAAGATATCCCGGACGTCAGCCTGTACGAGATTAGAATGGCTCTCAAGCAGCTCAAAAACAACAAGGCGGCGGGTGATGACGGAATCACAACAGAACTTCTGAGAGCGGGCGGTAAGCCGATACTTAAGGTCCTCCAGAAGCTCTTCAACTCTGTCATCCTCGAGGGCAAAACACCAAAGGCATGGGGCAGAAGCGATGTGATGCTGTTCTTCAAGAAGGGTGATAAGACTCTCTTGAAAAACTACCGACCCATCTCGCTTCTGAGCCATATCTACAAGTTGTTTTCGAGAGTCATTACGAATCGTCTCGCTCGCAGGTTTGACGACTTCCAACCTCCCGAACAAGCCGGGTTTCGAAAAGGTTATAGTACCATAGACCACATTTATACGCTGCGACAAGTTATACAGAAGACCGAAGAGTATAACTTGCCACTATGCTTGGCGTTCGTGGACTATGAGAAAGCCTTTGATTCGATCGAGACCTGGGCAGTGCTGCAGTCCCTCCAGAGGTGCCAAATAGACTACAGGTACATCGAGGTGCTGAGGTACCTATACCAAAACGCCACCATGTCGGTCCGATTACAGAACCAGAGCTCTAATCCTATCCAACTACAGCGAGGTGTGAGACAGGGAGACGTCATTTCTCCGAAACTGTTCACAGCTGCGTTGGAGGATATTTTTAAGCTACTGGACTGGAAAGGATTCGGCATTAACATCAATGGCGAGTACCTAACACACCTGCGGTTTGCCGATGACGTAGTTCTCATGGCTGAGACCTTGGTAGACCTGAACACAATGCTCGAAGATCTCAGCAATGCTTCCCAAAGAGTGGGTCTGAAGATGAACATAGATAAGACGAAAATCATGTCCAATGCCCATGTTGCATCCGCTCCAGTTAATGTTGGGAACATTGCACTCGAAGTTGTTTACCACTATGTCTACCTGGGACAGACAATCCAATTAGGTAAGTCCAACTTTGAGAAAGAGATCTCTCGTCGAATCCAGCTCGGATGGGCAGCGTTTGGGAAGCTCCGGCATATATTTGCGTCCAAAATTCCTCAATGTCTCAAGACTAAGGTCTTTGACCAGTGTGTGTTGCCAGTTATGACTTATGGAAGCGAGACGTGGTCTTTTACTATGGGTCTCATAAGAAGGCTCAAGGTCACCCAGCGAGCAATGGAGAGAGCGATGCTTGGTATTTCCCTGCTCGATCGAATCAGAAATGATGAAATCCGCAGGAGAACTAAAACGACCGACATCGCTCGAAGGATTGCTCAGTTGAAGTGGCAGTGGGCGGGACACATAGCGCGGAGAACCGATGGCCGTTGGGGCGGAAAGGTTCTCGAATGGCGACCGCGAACCGGACGACGTTCCGTGGGCAGGCCCCCTACAAGGTGGACCGACGATCTGGTCAAGGTCGCGGGAAGCCGCTGGATGCGGGCAGCGCAGGACCGATCGTTGTGGAGATCCTTGGGGGAGGCCTATGCCCTGCAGTGGGCGTAGTACGGCTGAAATGATGATATGTTTTTTACTATGTTTGTCCACGAATTTCTCAAATACTAAAGGCATATCGAGATGATTCTATTTGATTTATATTAGGTGTATTCTTACTTTGAGAACAGTCTAAGATTCATCAAAATCGGTTTAGTAGTTTTCGATATGTGGGTATATTATGGTACAATATACACTAAAGCTTAAGAAATAAAAAGTAATTTAAAAAAATAAACTGACTGGCACCGACCACAAAAAGGTACCTTAATTAAAGATATAATTTTTTCCTTTTCAGGTGAAAAATACTTTTTGGAGTCGGTTAATTTTTTTTTTAGTTTTTTATTATTGTAAGAATTTAAAAATTTAAACAGAAGTATAAGATACATTCTTGACAATTTTAGATATAAATTTAGTATTTTATAGATACCTACTTAAGACTATTAGCGAAAGAAGAGAAAAACATCTTAAAGTGCAACAGAGGGGGCTTTCACCCTACTTAATATAATCATTCGAATGTACTTTTGTGAGAGGTATATCGTAATCTTACTGACTTCCTGCGCCATCTATTGCTTAGTAGTTATAGTGACATAAATAACATGAATTTTTTTTTATGATTTTATATGGGCCTGGATGGGTTTCAATTTATATTATGTTTTGAAGCAGGTAAAAAATAAAAAATAACCATGATTCAATATTAATTGAGACAGCGATTAAATATAACGTATTTTTAACCGACTTCTAAATCAAAAAGGAGGAGGTTCTCTACTCGTCTGTTTTTTTTTTTTTTTTTTTTGTTTATGTCCACCGATTACTCAAAGACGGCTGAACCGATTGAAATGGTTCAAACGTTATTACATCAGGTTGGTTTTGAGTTGGTCCCATTTTTTGAAATTTTTAAATCGGTTCTGTAGTTTTCAGGAAATCTTGAAAATACTGTCGTTTTCGTTACCACTTCATGTGAATTTAATACGTATCTTTAGGCATAACTCCTTTGTTTATAAACCGATTTAGATGATTCTTGTTTTGTTAAAAAGGGGATACCTCAAGGTATTTTAACCGACTTCGAAAAAGGAGGTTTTGAGTTTGATCACATACCTATTTACCAGAAAACACGCAAATTGCCTGCAAGATGCACTAAAAAGAGTGAAATAAAAATTATTTTTATAAAAAAATAAAACCGCCTTCTAAAAACCACATCAAAAAAGTAAGAAATAACTCCTCACCAAATAAATAACGTAAGTACTTTGAAGTCGGGCGGGTTTTAACAAAAACAACAAAAAAATTTACATGTTTCACGCCCGACTTCAAAGTACTTACGTTATTTATTTGGTGAGGAGTTATTTCTTACTTTTTTGATGTGGTTTTTTAGAAGGCAGTTTTATTTTTTTATAAAAATAATTTTCATAATCATGTGGCGCCATCTATTTTAGTAAGAATCAGTTTTTGTATTTTCCCGTAGGGATAAGGGGTTTTTACGCGACAAAAAGTATCCTATACTTTTTTCAGAGTAACCAGTTGGCTTCGTACAGAATTTCATAAAGATCCGTTCAGTGGTTTTTGCGTGATCCCGGCACAAACAAACAGACAAACAGGACAACAGACAAACCGACAAACAGACAAAAAATTAAAAAAAGATATTTATACGCTCTATTGCTTATTTCTAACATGTTCTGGTATTTTTTTTGCAAATATCTTCAATGTACAGACACGGAAAGTCTACGATTTTATTAAATGTATAGATTATAGATAATTTATCTACCTTAAAAGGTACATTTTTCAAATTTATATAAGTTAAATAGTTTTTTTTATATTACACACAATGTGTGAGAGGTGCCAAATGTACCGGTTTTGGCCACTTACTGATAGTTAAACTTTTGTAAGTATTGCGAAAAATCAAAACCAAACCCAGGTAAAATCAATAAATTCTAATGCGCTAGAAACCAGTCAATTGCAAAACAACAATTTAATTGTAAAAAACAAAGGTTTATATAGTATTTCATCCAAAACAAATTTATTAAAATTTTCATACAAAACTTTTTTTTCAAACAGAAAATGGAATTTATTGAAAAAATCTTATGACATAAGGAATTCTAACGGTTGTTATTATTACCTTAAAATACCTTATTTTAATTGCCTTTATCAAAAATGGCTAAAAGTTGTTTAGAAAACTTTTAGAGCAAAAAGTGGCCAAAACCAGTACAGTGGCCAAAACCGGTACGCCTGCCCAATATATAGACCGGATGAATAGCACACAATTTAATCGAAACATTTATTTGACATGTTATAAATTAATAAATAGGTACATCTTTCCGATCACATCCCACACGATGCTTTGTTTGACAGCTTGCTTTACTGCAAGCTGTCAAACAATGTTATAGTAATGTTGATTGCAGGACGGAGTTACACACCGCGTATAGCGCCATCTCGCTTACAATATTACTATAACATTTTTTATCAGCTCGCAGTAAGGCCCCAGCTATGATCGGAAAGACGTTTGACGATAGTTTGCAAGAGCATTTCGAACAAACTTTGACGTTCGTACTTTATAAAGCGCTGTTCCACGTCCGTCTCTGTTCGACTTCTTACTCCTGTGGTTATGAGACACAAGCGCACGCGCCTTGCTGCGTAAGCGTCGGTCGTATTCGTGAATATTCGTTGCGCACCGTTTTGTACGTGTACAATGCGAATTGTTTCTCAGAAAAACATTCAGTTTGTTTAAGATTGGATTTCAAAGATGTGTAGTGATAGTAGGTACTTCTAGATATTGAAAAATTGAAAATGAAGTAGGTACCTACCTATTTAGAAAAAATCGACCCGTCTCACCACCAGCTCCGATGGGACTCGAACCTACGACCTTTCGCTATCCGGGCGACTACTGCTCTAACCACTGAGCTACGGAGTCGTTAATTATGGATATTTTCTAAATACTTCATTTTCAATTTTTCAATAATAAAAATTGCATTGTGAATGCAAAAAAGTAAAAATATAAGATATTACTGCTGCTTATTATACTGCATTAATTTTTTTTTAATAATAGCATGTCCAAACCGAGAATCGAACCCGCACGAAATTATTCAAACTTTTTAAAACCAATCGAGGTGGTGTTACTTATCACATTATCAAACACTTATGATAGGGAACTAGGTATAATTGCTCCAATCTTCACACATTAGTAATACCTACATTGAAATGTTAAAGTCTGTATTGAGCACGACAGTCACAGAAAAGGCTATTCATAACGCTGCACAAACTTGTTATTCAACATTAAATGTTAAATTTCGTAGTCTTCCTTTTATTTAAGATGCTATGTTATTTAGAAGAAATGCTTAGGTATAATCGAGCCTTTCGATCGGTACAATTAAATTAGAGAGATATTTTTTTTACATTCGGCGGGTTCGATTCCCAGTTCAGACAGTTGATTACTTAAAATTCTTTGAATGCAGTTCGTTTTCTTTTTAAAATAAAAATGAAGTCTCCTTTCAGTAAAATTTTATATCTTCAGTATTTAAGGTACTTTCCCTCCATGTGAGTTAATTTTGGGACGCTACCTAGATAGATATTTTCAGATATGACGAGTGGCGACATGACATTCTTAATATTAATACTCGAAAGCTACTTAACTTTGAGATCGTCCTAAACAACATGTCGTCTCTTTCAAACGTGCCACATGCGTGCGACATTTAAAGCGACAGGAGGGCGTTGTTTGAGACGCTCCCAAAGTTATGTAGCTTTCGAGTATTCGGGCGTTTATTTTGTTTCAAGAGCTTTATAGAATAAATATCGTTGCTTTTATAAAAAGCAAACCTATTGTAAAGTCTGAATGCACGTCAACGCCAGAAAGTAAAACCAATAAAAAATAAAGGCGACCAATCTGGTACGATAGATTCGATAGGTATACAAAAACGAAAAAACAAAATATCAGACTAAAAGTTTTGTACCCAGCAAAATTAAGAAAACTTTCTGCCTTTATAAAGACATCAATGCCAAATCGGCTTCTCTTGCGATAACGAGTATTGCAACTAAGTACTTTAAGAATCAAAGCTATATGTAGGTAGGTAGGATAGGATAGCTTCTAATTTGTCTCTGGAATTGGGCAATCAAAAGCAATATTATGTTTCAATACCAGTGTTCTAGTAACATAAGTATGAAAATACTGGAAATGAAGTATTAGAAAAAAATCGACCCATCTCACAACTAGTTCCGATGGGACTCGAACCTACAGATAGAGCATTCACCCGGACAGTGAAAAGTAGTGGGTTGACGGGTCGATTTTTCCTAAGACTTCCTTTTGCAATCTTTCAATAATAAAAATTGCATTGTGAATGCAAAAAAGTAAAAATACTTAAGCTGGAATTTATGTGTGATATGAAATTAAGGTGATACTCGGAAAAAATGTGCTGAAGCGAGATAGCAATGAGCAAACGACGCGCGCGGGAGCGAGACCGATTTTGCAGATTAGGCAAAAAAAACACAAAATCACTTCGTATTAAAAAACTACAGCGATTTTAAAAAAAATGCTTCTATACGATCCTCAATATTATTGGTGTCCACTAATAAAACCAATTTCCAATAGTGTAAGTAACCCCATTTAAGAATAATCTTCACTTTTCGTATTTTTAGAGGTCTTTTCGAAAAGAAAAAGTGTCGAGGCAAAATCATAAAATCGTGTTTTTGAAACTATACGATTCTAGATAAAGGTATGAAGAAATATATATCTTATTACCAGATTTGTAACAACTGTAACCGTCCTATAGTTTTAAATCAAAAAGTCCATATTTTTCCGAGTAGCGCCTTAACTTCATGTGAAAAATAATGGTAACTGGTCTACCTGCTCTGTATGGGTCGAATAAGTATTCCACATAATATTAACAAGATATGTCCAAGTTAATGCAAAACATGCAAATGAGGCCGTAACATAATGTGCCAGGAGTAAAATATTTCAACTTTTAATGTTTTTAATTTTTCGTCCATGTAATAATAATTTTCACACTTATGCTCTGAAATGTTAATATTATATTTGAGAAAAGAATGCAGTACGTGGCACTTTTCAGAGGTAAACATTCTAAATTTAAAAATCACTGCAGTAATGAATTTCAGTACTTACTTACTGCACTGATTTTAGTGCAGTAAGTAAGTACTGAAATTCATTACTGCCAATTACTGCAGTGATTTTCAAATTTAGAATGTTTACCTCGGAAAATGTGTAGGCAATGAACAGATTCTTTGTATGGAGACCCATACATTAATTCCTCAGTCGATGAAACTTTGCTGGGTTATAAAATAGCATGAGCCATAAACTTTTAAATGCTTATCCAAAAAAAACTCACACGGAAGTTAGGTATTTATACCAAAATATATAAATATTTTTATATATTGAACCGAGTAATTTCTCAACCCAAATTTATTTTACCAAATGAGTTATTTATACTAGTATGTGATACTTGATAAAAATCCAAAACTTTTTTCAAACACGAGTACTGCTTTTGAATGATAATTCCTTTTTTGACTCTCATTTTCATTGAAAAATTGCTCCGTCGTTTTTTTTTACTTATATGACCTTAGAATGTAATTTGACGTTACGAGTAAGAACATCCAAAAAAAAATTATTACCAATATTGATTTATTTTAAACTATGAATAATTCAATATGGAAAATTGCTCCGCATTATTTATCTTTAAAATTATGTTAAAAAGTCACATATACACACAAATCTAAAATATCCAAGAGAAATATCATCCGGAACACCAAAATTTTGAAAATGAAGATAAATCTATCCCCTGTTACGCAATAATGTACCGTCTTTCGTTACCAGTTGGGTGCAGATTAGCGTCCTCGTGCTAATAGTACGACCTTGAACGCGTGACCCTGTGACTGGGGGCACAACTGGGGGGCCGCGTTCGTGTCGTCGGTCGCTGTGTGATTCTTTCTTTTTTGTTTTCTTTGTACAGTCAGGGACAAATTCGGTGAACCACTTCCTGCTTATTTTTGTGTAGCTAGTGTGACTTCAAAAAAAAGTAGCTCCTCAGTTTGACCATATTATAGTATTCTTTGGTTTGGTTTGACTAGGTATGTTTGTATGTATGTTTGGCCGATTATCTCGCGTTTGGCTGAACCGATTTTTATGCGGTTTTAAGAAAAGTATTTTTTACATTTAGGAGAAAGTTTTGGTATTTTAATCGCCTTCGAAGAAGAAGGTTCTCAGTTTGACTCATAAATGTTTGTATGTTTGTCTCTGAGATGCGGTTTTCAGAAAAGTATTTGTTACATTTAGGAGAAAGTTTCGGGATTTTAACCGCCTTCGAAGAAGAAGGTTCTCAGTTTGACTCGTATGTTTGTATGTTTGTCTCCAAGATGCGGTTTTCAGAAAACTATTTGTTACATTTAGAAGGTTTTGGCATTTTAACCGACTGCAAAAAAGGAGGTGTTCAGTTCGACCCGTATGTATGTATGTTTGACTTCAAGATGCGGTTTTCAGAAAAGTATTTGTTAATTGAGATTTTAAAATTTCCTATAAGTATTTGTTAAATTTAGGAGAATATTTTCCAATTTTAGCCGACTTCAAAAAAAGAGGTTCTCGGTTTGACCCGTATGTTTGTCATTGAGATGCGGTTTCCAGAAAAGTATTTGTTACATTTAGAAGGTTTTTGCATTTTAACCGACTTCAAAAAAGGAGGTACTCAGTTTGACCCGTATGTATGTATGTTTGACTTTGAGATGCGGTTTTCAGAAAAGTATTTGTTACATTTAGTAAAATATTTTGGAATTTTAGCCGACTTTAAAAAAAGAGGTTCTTAGTTTGAGCCGTTTGTTTGTGTTTGTCTCTGAGATGCGGTTTTCAGAAAAGTATTTGTTACATATAGAAGGTTTGGTCATTTTAGCCGACTTCAAAAAAGGAGGTGCTCAGTTTGACCCGTATGTATGTATGTTTGACTTTGAGATGCGGTTTTCAGAAAAGTATTTGTTACATATAAAAGGTTTGGGCATTTTAACCGACTTCAAAAAAGGAGATGCTCAGTTTAACCCGCATGTATGTATGTTTGACTTTGAGGTGCAGTTTTCAGAAAAGTATTTGTTACATTTAGGAGAATATTTTGGAATTTTGGCCGACTTCAAAAAAGGAGGTTCTCAGTGACCTGTATGTTTGTCCTTGAGATGCGGTTTTCAGAAAAGTATTAATTACATTTAGAAGGTTTTGGCATTTTAACTAACTTTAAAAAAGGAGGTGCTCAATTTGACCCGTATGTATGTATGTTTGTCTTTGAGTTGAGATGCGGTTTACATAAAATTATTTCTTTACATTTAGGAGGTTTTGGTATTATAACTGATCACGCACAATTGTGATGACCACATCTACTGTGTTCCACAGTTTATTGAAACGAAGGTTTCTCATGCAAAATTAAGTAAATTAAGCTAATCCTACCTTACTAGAAAATAGTGTCCGTAATCCAGGGGGGCTGAACGTTGTCTCGCCGGCGCGCGCCGGGCAAAACGATCTCCACACAACCCCCGATGGGATACTCTTACAGCTAACACTCTTATACTACACAATGCCCTAATAGGCAGCTAAAACTTTCCCGGCGCTTTTCAAAGCGAACACACACGGGTTACAAGTCCGTACCCCGACCGGAGCCCTAGTAGGTGCAAAACGAAATCTCGGTCCCAATATGGGTAGGTAACTTGCGCGGCACGTCGCTACAGAAACACACGAACTTGTCTCACGGCTGCTTACGGCCAACTGGCGATCCTACACCGGCCGGCCGAGCGCATTGTCTCGTGACCTTGACAATGACAACGCACCGCTCGCAGCGCGGCGCGAACATCCCCCCGTCCCGGACAGTAGCAAACTGTCCGCCAACTCAATCTAAGGGCAGGCGAGAGAGGGTAGCGATCGCTCGCTTCAAAACAGAGTCCCCCACCAGGACCTCGGCAAACCTGGGCACACCATCCGACCCCGGATGAAGCTGAACAATGCGTCCTAAACGCCAGCGGAGGGGCGGCAGGTTTGGATCCTTTACCAACACGAGGTCTCCGGTCTTGGGTGGGGTCGTCCTATCCGACCACTTAACGCGTTGCTGCAAAATGTGCAAATACTCCAGATGCCAACGGCGCCAAAAACTCTGCGTAAGCTGCTGGAGCAATTCAAATCGCGAGAGCCGTCCGGAGGGCACTTCGGAATAAGGATATTCCGGCAAGGCGTTAAGCGGTCTGCCAATCAAAAAATGGCCCGGCGTAAGGGCCTCTAAATCATTCGCGTCCGAAGACAACGGACATAACGGACGCGAGTTGAGGACCGCCTCAACCTTACAAAATACGGTCGCGAGTTCCTCAAACGTGAGGACCGTCTCCCCAATAACGCGACGAAGGTGAGTTTTAGCGGCCTTTACAGTTGCTTCAAAAATCCCTCCCCAGTGGGGGCAGGATGGCGGGGAGTACTGCCATCGTACCCCTCTGCGAGAGAGTGTGGATCCGATCTCAAAATTATTCCTATCCAAAAATTCACAAACTTCCTTTAAATACCTATCGGTGCCCTTGAAATTGGTTCCACAATCGGACCTGATTAACGACGGCATTCCGCGGCGAGACACAAAACGATTCAACGTGGCTACAAAGGCTTCTGTGGTGAGGGCACTAACCACCTCCAGGTGGACCGCTTTAGTGGCCAAACAAACAAATACACACAAGTAAGCCTTTTCCGTTCTAGCATTACGAAGCCGCGATGTCTTAACGGTAAATGGCCCCGCAAAATCCGTTCCAACTCCTGAGAAGGGCATCGATTCGTTCACTCGATCGGCAGGCAAATCACCCATCTGGGGCTGCATCGTATCGGCGCGCAAACGATAACACGGGAGACAACGAAAAATAACGGATCGGATTATTCTCCGCGCTGACAAAATCCAGAACTCTCGTTGGAGGAGCGCGGTCAAAGCATTACAACCGGCATGAGCATTCTTTACATGTCGGTCTGTAATCAACAGTCTAACTAACGGTCCATCCTTGGGGAGCAACAAAGGGTGGCGTGATCCGTACGGCAGGTTGGCATGTCTGAGCCTACCTCCGACACGCAGCAATCCGGTACTGTCCAAGAAGGGATTCAACCGCACCAAGGGTCCCTTCAACTTGGGCTTACTTGAGCGCAGGGCTTTCAGCTCCGGTTCAAACTCTCGCTGTTGCGTCACTCGCAACCAATGCAACAGAGCGTCTTGCCGCTCTTGTGGGGCGAGGACCGGAGACAACGATTTCTCCTGAGGCTGGCGACAATTTCGCACAAAGCGCCTCATCCAAGCAGTCACGCCGAGCAACTTGTCAAGAGAACTGTAGCGGTCTAACAAAAACTCCATCTGCGGAGCCGCCACCGTCTCCACGGCGTGAACACGCATGCCTAGGTCTGGGACTCTGGCCACAGCCGGGGTGGCAGGCCATGAGCGCTCAGGCCGTAACAACCAAGATGGACTCCACCATAGGTGGTGGTCCACTAACTCAGGCGCCTCGCAGCCGCGGGAGGCACAATCTGCGGGGTTCAATTCGCCCGGTACGTGGCGCCAAATCAACGGGGCCTTTGAAGTCTGAATTTGTGAGACCCGGTTGGCCACAAAAACCTCAAGGGTGTGGACTGAACTCTTCAGCCAACAAAGGACGACCTGGCTGTCAGACCACGCAAATATCGACCCCAAGTCGACACCGTTTCCCAAGGTGTCGGCAACATGATTGAGTAGCCGTACTAAGAGAGTGGCGCCGGACAACTCCAACTTCGGAATGGTTAGCCTAGTCCGAAGGGGGGCGACCTTACTCTTGGCCGTAACTAAGTGTACGGCGACAACGCCTGCTGCATCCACCGTTCGGATGTAAACGGCTGCCGCGTATCCGCTTTCGGACGCGTCACAAAAGTCGTGCAGGGAGGCTTTAAACTTTCCCGAAGGCAGCATTTGCCTCGGTATACAAACCCGATTGACGTCGGGTAGGGATGACACGAACCTCACCCACTCTCGTAGGAGGCTACCAGAGAGGGGCTCATCCCATGACAATTCCGCAGCCCAGAGCTCCTGTAGGAAGCACTTCATCGAAAACACTACAGGGCTGAGCCAACCGTTCGGATCAAAGGTACGGGCTACAGTAGACAGCACCGTGCGTTTAGTCCAGACCTTTGGGTCTGGCAGTTCCAATCTATATGTGAACAAATCCGGGACTGGTCGATACTGGACTCCCAAAACAGACAGCATGTCTGGAGTCTCCGGATTTTCAAAGAGGAGCGGCTCTTGCTGGTGGTCCTTAGGCAAATCTGCCAATAGGTCCGGTGAGTTAGACAGCCACTTCCGCAACTCATAGCCACCAGCCCTCAAGAGCGCAATCAGCTCATCACGTAAGACGAGAGCCTCATCTAAGCTCGAGGCCCCCGTGCAGATATCGTCGACAAATAAGGCCCCCCCCTCAATAAGAGCAGATGCCCGGGGATAGCGTAGCCGTTCGCGCTCTGCGAGCTCCAAAAGCGAACGGATCGCCACAAAGGGGCTCGACCGCAAACCATAAGTGTTGGTGTTCAGCTCGTAAGCCAACATCGGATCCTGGGGATCCTCACGCCAAAGGATGAGCTGGTATCGTCTATCCTCCGGGTGAATCACGGTCTGTCTGAACATCATGCGGATATCGGCCACAAAGACGACAGCGTGCCGGCGGAAGTTGGTCAAAACATCACAGACATCGTGATGCAACTTCGGCCCCGCATGCAGACACTGATTCAACGACACTCCGGTTGACGTGGGCGCTGAACCATCAAAGACCACGCGGATCTTCCCATTGGAAGTCTTCAAAACAGCGTGGTGTGGCAGGAAGTAATGTTCCACATTACGCCAGTCCAACTGCGAGATGGACATGTGCCCAAGGTCCAAATACTCCCGCATGAAGTCTATATACTTCTCCTTGAATGCGGGATCCCTGGCCATCCTACGCTCCATGGACAACAATCTCTTCTCGGCCATCGGTCGGGAGCTCCCTAAAGGAGGGCGAGCCGCCAAGAAGGGCAAGCGGGTAATCAAGCGACCCGAGAGGAGGCGCCCAGTGTTGTTCTGGTAGAACAATTCGCACTCCTCGGCTAACGGATCCAACCGCTTGGCAGTGGGGGGTTCCTCCACCTCCCAAAACTTTTGGAGAACGTCGGACAAAGTAGAACCGACAATGGTCTGGCGGTCTACCGACGGGGTCTCTGGTGTCTGTGGTACCTTTCCCATCACCACATGACCCAGCGACGTGGACAAGGCGACAAGATCGGCTGTCTGCAAAACTCGCTTGCTTCCACACAGTACACGACCGAGGACATCCGCACCAATCAACAAGTGTATTGGGCCCGGTCGGTGGAAGGAAGGATCAGCCAAAGCCAGTCCAGACGTCAGCTCAATCGTGGATGGCGGCACTCGCACTTGCGGGAGTGGTCCAACCACCTTATCAAATACTATCGCCGAAGCACCGATCTTCGGCCTTGGCGTGAAGTGGGGGGAGAAGGAGAACTCAACTCGACCAATCGGATCAGGGATCCGCGAGTCTCCCACCCCCCGTACCGCTTCGTGATGCGGCACAAGCAAAAGACCCAGCTGTCGGACAAGCCACCTGGACATTATGCACCCCTGGGCACCTGAGTCCAAAAGGGCACGCACCGTGACAACATTGCCCTTAGGTCCCCAAACATTCACGGAGGCTGTTGGCAACAGCACAAGCTCCGGAGGGGTGGTTGGGTCCGACAGGGGCGCCATTAAAAATTTTGGGGGGGTACTTGTCCCCCTCGCGCCTGAGTCGGCGCGCCAAATGTGGGACGCTCGTACCGGGCGAGCGGGTCCCAATCGGGTACATACTGGCCCCGACCAACAGCACTCCTAGGTGCAGGGTAATACCCGTGTGGGGCGTGCCTCGGTACATAGTACCCCAATCGAGGCCTCTCCATTAGGGGGGGGGAGTAGCAAATAGGGCCCGTGCCCATCGCCACCGTGGCGTACTCTTGTGGTACCCCCCTACCCCCGCCCGTGGCGGGGGCGTCTCTCCTATAGTTCCCCCTCTCCGGGGGGGACTGAACGGGGGGGCTAAGCCCCGCCGAATCTCTAGGGGACCGGTTCCGGGCTGCCGGGCCCCCGCCCGTGCGCGAGGAATTCGAACCCCGGTCGCTCCCGGCGTCCTTGCGGTCCAAACAAAGGAGGGGGTGATGCCTCCCTCCGCAAAGACGACAATCCTCGGTCTGGGGACACGCCGACTGCATGTGTCCCCCCAAACACCTATAGCACCATTGGCGCTGTCTAGCAACGGCCCTCCGTCCCTCTGGGCGGAGGCCTCTAAATTTGGCACATTCGTGCACCATGTGCCTATCTCCCCTGCAATACCTGCACCGCTCACTCGGTGCGGGGGGAGGGGACTGCTGGAAGGCAGCATAGCGATTGGTCGGGCGACGGGGCTGTTCCCTCGCCGCCACCATACGACCAACACCTGGAACCGGGGCGGGCTCCAGGTGGTCCGTCACCCTACATTCGTCCTCCAAAAAACGAAGGAGGTCCGCGAAGGGCGGGAGATACGAGGCGCTGTCGCCTCCGTACCTCTGCTCGAAACGCCCCCTCATTTCAGCGGGCAATTTGGCGAGGACTATGTGCAGCAGTACAAAGGACCACTGATCCACCGGCAGGTCCAATCGCCTTAGGGAGTTGACCGCTGACAGTAGCGGGTTCAGCAACTCCCTCCGTAACAGGTGTACCCGCGTGATTCGCGGGAGGGCCAAAATCGTGGCCACGTGGGTGTCCGCCAGTAACCGGACATTCTGGTACCTGCTAACCAGAAGCTGGCGAGCCACCTGGTAGTTGTCGTCGCTGATGAGCAGGTGCTGGATCACCGCGCTGGCCTCTCCTCGCAGGGAGGAGCGCAAATAGGCCAACTTCTCACTAGGGGATAAGTCCCGTCGTGAATCCACTAGGCTGTCAAACAGGTTAATGAAGCCCATCCAGGCTGACAGATCCCCATTAAAAGTGGGAATCTCCAATGTAGGCAATCGGCCTAGCAACGCCGTCGGGGTAGGTTTGACCTCCCCGCTCAAAACCGGCTCCCCCTTCCGAACAGCCAGGGCCCTCTCAGCCGCCTCCGTGAACTGGTCAGCCAGCTCATAGGCCTGGGCTACATCCTGCTCCAGCTGTTCCGACACGGCATCATCAGCTGGGGGGTTCTCCATATAATACGCGCGACACTCCATGGCGTGGCGCTCCAGGTCTTGCAGCCGAGCTGCCAGCCCGCCATACCGAGCTAGCAACGCGCCTACCCGGTCGGCTCGGTCTATTAATGTGACCGCACAAGCAAGCCAACGCAAAGCTCCTTGGATGCCAGCCCTGGATACGGCGGTCGGATTCGTAGGAGCCATTTATAATCCGTTTAATAACAAAGCAAACAAAGAAATTTAAAAGTGGTAAACATCAACAAAAAAAAACAATAGAAATAGGTCGCGTCACGATAATATAAAACACAATTAAAATTCGGACGACATACACGGACCCTACTATTTTCATAAATTATTAGCAACTTACCAATTTCAAGGGCTAACAATATAACGGTATAAACAAAACGTATAGGATTAACGGTATGGCATAACGGCACGGCCAAGTCAACCTCGCAAATCAACTACTAAACCGTTATCAACGAACGAAAACAAAACTATTTTTAATAATAATACTCGTAATATAATACTACTAATAATTAAAACTAGTTCCACTTTTTTAACTAGGCAAGCGGACTCGGAACAAACACTAGTATGTGGTACTAATAAACAACACTTTCGAACGAAACTATTCGTCAAATAAATCCGGACACACAAAAAAAAATATACACATCTAGGCGAGTAAACTCGTATCAAATCACTAGTATGTGACAACAATTATATAAGTGTCTATCTATTATCGGATCCACCAAGTGAGAAACATTCGCTTCGAGAATTTACTAGAACAATTTCTTAGTACTTCTCGTCTCGGATCGGATCGGATCGGGAATCGGATCGGATCGGGAATCGGATCGGAAGTACCCTTTTTAACAAAAAAAAATAATTTTATTTTTACTATGAAATTTTATGTACCTAGTTAATTTTAATATGAAAATTAACTAATTATATCAACTAGGTACGCTCTGCTACCAAAAATATGATCACGCACAATTGTGATGACCACATCTACTGTGTTCCACAGTTTATTGAAACGAAGGTTTCTCATGCAAAATTAAGTAAATTAAGCTAATCCTACCTTACTAGAAAATAGTGTCCGTAATCCAGGGGGGCTGAACGTTGTCTCGCCGGCGCGCGCCGGGCAAAACGATCTCCACACAACCCCCGATGGGATACTCTTACAGCTAACACTCTTATACTACACAATGCCCTAATAGGCAGCTAAAACTTTCCCGGCGCTTTTCAAAGCGAACACACACGGGTTACAAGTCCGTACCCCGACCGGAGCCCTAGTAGGTGCAAAACGAAATCTCGGTCCCAATATGGGTAGGTAACTTGCGCGGCACGTCGCTACAGAAACACACGAACTTGTCTCACGGCTGCTTACGGCCAACTGGCGATCCTACACCGGCCGGCCGAGCGCATTGTCTCGTGACCTTGACAATGACAACGCACCGCTCGCAGCGCGGCGCGAACAATAACCGACTTCAAAAAAAAGGTTTTCAGTTTGATCCGTTTGTATGTATGTTTGTCCGCGATCATCTCATGTTTTCTGAACCGGTTTTGATGCTTTTTTCAACAGGCAAGTATTTTTGATTGATGCGGTGTATGTGTACATCCTACTAACATAGCTATTTAAAATAATGCCACGAAAAAGTTAGAAATATTAGCTCTAATAGGTACTGTATTCACACTAAATAACGTAAGTACTTTGAAGTCGGGCGGGATTAAACAAAAACACCAAAACATGTAGGTACACTCGACAGAACATCAGGTTAAACAGTTGAACTGCGATAACAGCTTTTATTACGTAGGGCATAAAGGCGTTCTCAAGGTCAACATGTATAGTCTGATGTGCCGCCGTGTGTACATGTTTCACACCCGACTTCAAAATACTCGTACTTACATTATTTAGTGTGAATACAGTTATTAGAAGTATTATTTCTAATTTTATTGTGGCATTTTTTTAAAGCGCTTTTACTTTTTTATAAAATATTTTTTTACTATTTGGTTATTTATTAAGAGCGTTAAACCCAAATGCGTCGCGTCGAGTTTAGGTAAATGAATAACTTTCACTCGCATCAGACGTGCGCTCAAGGTCAAACGTGCGGTGTCCTGCTTTAGTCAAACTAATCACATTGATCCTTTTAACTCAAGTTTAAATATTATTTAGTGTTAGTTTTTATATTATATCCTTACTTACCCTTACATAATCATAATAAGTGTATGCTGTAATCTAATGGGTTTACTACATAGACAATATTTTATTGTTTATATGAAGTAGATTTTTTAAAAGTTTACCAACTAATACTAATAAAGTAATCCTTCCCAAATGTGTATGTAAGTACTTGCTTACTCATCTTATGTTATTCATGTATGACCGACCATTCGATACGTAATCCTATCCTACTTCCTACTAAAATTATAAATGTGAAAGATTAGATGTTTGGATGTTTAGATGTTTGTATGTTTGTATGTTTGTTACTCAATCACGCCAAAACGGCTGAACGGATTTGGCTGAAATTTAGGACACAGATACTTTGTAGCCTGGAGAGGAACATAAGCTACTTTTATCCCGGAAAAATATTACATTCCTGCGGGATAACGTCGTGTAGTCCACGCGGGCGAAGCCGCGGGCGGAAAGCTAGTTTAGAAATAAAATACCGATTTCAGAATACCATTTTTATCACAATCTGATGTAGACCTATACCACAGGAAAAAAATACTACTACGTATTACAGAGAAACGACTTCATAGAACGGTGGGAAATGATTACACTACTACAAGCATGCTGGGCATGTGTGCGTGTCCACTGGCTGCTTGTCACTGGCGTGTCCGTACACGGCGTGTCTGTAAAAACCGGTTTACGACAGCTCAGCCAGTGGACAAGCTCAGGGTCAACGCGAAGCACGTATCAGCAGTTTTCAGGCTACGCCTTTTCAATAACTCTCGAAAGAGAAATATATTTTGAATTTAACCAATCTTTATTAAAAATCCAAGATGGCGGCCAACTTTTTTGATTGTAGGCCGATTTTGATGAAATGATGAAACTCGGTTTGTGGTAATATTTTGGCAAGAAAATAGCAACGCAATGTCAAAAACTTAAAAAAAATCCAAGATGGCACCCAAATTTTTGGTTTGTTGGCCGATTTCGATGAAACTCGATTTCTAGTAATATTTTGGCAAGAAAATAGCAACGCAATGTCAAAAACTTAAAAAAATCCAAGATGGCACCCAAATTTTTGGTTTGTTGGCCGATTTCGATGAAACTCGATTTCTAGTACTATTTTGACAAGAAAATAGCAACGCCATGTCAAAAATGTAAAAAAATCCAAGATGGCGCCCAAATTTTTGGTTTGTTGGCCGATTTCGATGAAACTCGATTTCTAGTACTATTTCGACAAGAAAATAGAACTGCAATGTAAAAAATATTAAAAAACCAAGATGGCGCCGAAATTTTTTGTTTGTTGGCCGATTTTGATGAAACTCGATTTCCAGTACTATTTTGACAAGAAAATAGCAACGCAATGTCAAAAATGTAAAAAAATCTAAGATGGCGCCCAATTTTTTGTTTGTTGGTCGATTTCGATGAAACTCGATTTCTAGTACTATTTTGACAAGAAAACAGCAACGCAATGTTAAAAATATTCAAAAATCCTAAATGGCGGCCTACTTTTGTTTGTGGGGCGATTTCGATAAAACTTGGTTTTTAATCTTGGATTATTTAATGTTTTTAACATTGCGTTGCTAATTCCTTGTCAGAATAGTACCAAAAACCAAGCTTCATCAAAATCAGCCCACAGACTAAAAAGTTGGCCGCCATCTTGGATTTTTTTTAATTTTTTACATAGCGTTGCTGTTTTCTTGTCAAAATAGTACTAGAAATTGAGTTTCATCGAAATCGGCCAACAAACAAAAAAATTGGGCGCCATCTTGGATTTTTTTACATTTTTGACATTGCGTTGCTATTTTCATGTCAAAATAGTACTAGAAATCGAGTTTCATCAAAATCGGCCAACAAACAAAAAATTTCGGCGCCATCTTGGTTTTTTGAATATTTTTTACATTGCAGTTCCGTTTTCTTGTCAAAATAGTACTAGAAATCGAGTTTCATCGAAATCGGCCAACAAACCAAAAATTTGGGCGCCATCTTGGATTTTTTCAAGTTTTTGACATTGCGTTGCTATTTTCTTGTCAAAATAGTACTAGAAATCGAGTTTCATCGAAATCGGCCAACAAACAAAAAAATTGGGCGCCATCTTGGATTTTTTTACATTTTTGACATTGCGTTGCTATTTTCATGTCAAAATAGTACTAGAAATCGAGTTTCATCAAAATCGGCCAACAAACAAAAAATTTCGGCGCCATCTTAGTTTTTTGAATATTTTTTACATTGCAGTTCTGTTTTCTTGTCAAAATAGTACTAGAAATCGAGTTTCATCGAAATCGGCCAACAAACTAAAAATTTGGGCGCCATCTTGGATTTTTTCAAGTTTTGACATTGCGTTGCTATTTTCTTGTCAAAATAGTACTAGAAATCGAGTTTCATCGAAATCGGCCAACAAACCAAAAATTTCGGCGCCATCTTGGTTTTTTGAATATTTTTTACATTGCAGTTCTGTTTTCTTGTCAAAATAGTACTAGAAATCGAGTTTCATCGAAATCGGCCAACAAACTAAAAATTTGGGCGCCATCTTGCATTTTTCTAGTTTTTGACATTGCGTTGCTATTTTCTTGTCAAAATAGTACTAGAAATCGAGTTTCATCAAAATCGGCCAACAAACAAAAAATTTCGGCGCCATCTTGGTTTTTTGAATATTTTTTACATTGCAGTTCTGTTTTCTTGTCAAAATAGTACTAGAAATCGAGTTTCATCGAAATCGGCCAACAAACCAAAAATTTGGGCGCCATCTTGGATTTTTTCAAGTTTTGACATTGCGTTGCTATTTTCTTGTCAAAATAGTACTAGAAATCGAGTTTCATCGAAATCGGCCAACAAACCAAAAATTTGGCCGCCATCTTAAATTTTTTTAAGTTTTTGACATTGCGTTGCTATTTTCTTGCCAAAATAGTACCAAAAACCGAGTTTCATCGAAATCGGCCCACAATCAAAAAAGTTAGCCGCCATCTTGGATTTTTTAATATTTTTTACATTGCGTTGCTGTTTTCTTGTCAAAATAGTACTAGAAATCGAGTTTCATCGAAATCGGCCAACAGACAAAAAAGTTGGCCGCTATCTTGGATTTTTTTTATATCTTTGATATTGCGTCGCTGTTTTCTATTAAATTAGTAACAAAAAAATATAATTATAAAAATAAAATGTATAAAGAGAAACATTAGAGTAAGTAATTTGTAAATAAATATTTCATAATAGGTACCTAATAGAAAGCTAACAATTTTAACTTTTTGTAACAACCCTACTAAAATTTTGCACGCTCTATGAAGTCAACACTCTGATAGTACTCATGTGCCTATACACCGTTTTGAAGGTCAACATCCCATTTGGATAATTCAGTCATTTACGCCATGGGTTCGCAAACCCTAGAACAGGAGACCTTGAAGAAGTACCGGCAAGAAACTCGTCAAGGTTAATTTTTTTCCTCCTGATTTACTTCATACAGAGTCGTCAAATTAAAAAATGACCTTACAAATTACTATTTGTTAGATCATTTTCAGGGTCAGTTTCTATTACAAATACGTATTCAATTATGATAAATACAATTAGGTGTGTGAGTTAACTAATGATCATAGAAGTAAACAATTTTCAATTACCTATCTAATGAGTGTACTAAGACGAAAGTACTAAGACGTGTCGGTTGCACTATAAACTATACCACACCACGCAGCACACTGCAAAGGTCAGCGAACGGCAGACGGCAGAGCACCGAGCGATACGTCCTCCCTCTGAAGAGCCTAGCGGCGGACTAATTTGAATTGTTTTGCGCAGAGTATTTTATAGCACTTTAAAAAAATATATATAAAATAAATTATGCATCATTATATAGGTTTTTTGTATTCAAACTTTAGATAATATGTTCTTATTTTACGTTAGACTATAAGTTTTTGTAAAATAAAGTAATTTATTGATAAATGTTGCATGTTTACCACCAGTGATTTCTTTATACTTTCACTTTGTTTGGATTTTAATTTCGTATGAAAATAATCACAAATTAAACTAGTTTCCTTACTAACTATTTGCGTAATGATATGTAAATATACATAGAAATTTTTGTTTCCTATTTTTTTCAATGGTATTAAAAAATTAGAGCTTCAAAATTGATGTTAAAAGTGAAGTTTATAAAACACTGTTCGGGAAAATTGTCAGTATTCACAAATACTCTATAAAAAGAAAAATGTTTTTTACTAACTTTTTAGACAAAGATACTGTTTACAATAATTTGAAATTAACATGTTTCTAAGATTACGTTTTCATAGAAAATATCTCGTTCAAAACTGCCTATTTTGAGGCAAAACGGCGTTCGACCGCGTCAATGCTCTTAAACTAGGATACCTAGAACAATAAGTACATGAGCGATTAGGGAGAGTTGGGCGAGTTGATTTTAACTGTCTACGTTTACGAAAACTATTGGATGAACTGCTCATGTCGGTAAAGTAGTTAAACGACATAAATGGGATAGAGCGATAGTTTTCGATTACGAATACAGTTTGCCAAACTCATACTAAGTTTTACTGGTTGTACGTGCACACAAAAATACAACGTTCCATAGCGAGCAACAACAAACCGTAACGTGTATTATAAACGCAAAACAACCATCGACCGGGAGGCTACCGTCGGTAACCCTACCTGCTCGAGTATCATCATAAATAAAATAATAAATAACTTCTTACATTCACACCAATTATCTAAGCCCATGTTAATTTCATTAAGAAACTGTATTATGGAAAACTTGATAACGGATAAAGATATAAGTACTTAAATACTTTTTTGTTTGTAAATACATACTTAATGTACATAGTTAACACCCAGACCAAGACAAATAGACATGTTCATGCACACAAATATTTGTCTTGTTCGGGAATCGAACCCGAGACCACTGGCGCAGAAGGTGGGTAGCCTACCCCTGCGCCAAATCGGTCGTCATCATCAATCATGACATGCTCATTGTTAGTAGTAAGACTAAAAGTTACGTTTAAAATAGATTAGGTTGCCTAGTCGCAACCTGGCCCTCTTAGTACAGTCATGAAAAAAGTGCGGCTAAAATGATGAGAAAATATATCATCAGGTACCAGCATGAAACGCTGTTCATACGATCAGGCTTGATAGATAGACTAGAAAAATGTGGTCTGCCACGCTCCGTCTTGGCCACTTTGTCAGTTCGAGCGATTTTAGCGGCGGCTTGCGGGGTGGTTTTCATGTCATGGGGTACCAGTATCAAACTAACGTCTTACTGTAACTTAGGCCAACCTACTACCAAAAATACTGGTCTGCCGACCCGCAGCCTGGCTGTCTTTTGTGTCCGAGCAATTTTATGTTTGTAATGTTACTTACATCTATTATATGTGGTCGTCCAAATCAAAAGGGACCTTGTGGCTCTCGGCACTTACGCCTTTATTGCTGTTGTTTGAATACAAAACCACAAAAATAAAGACGTATGTGCCGGCCGCAATAAGGTCCCTTTTGATTTGGACGACCACATATATATTAATGTAGAGGGTTGCAGGGAAATTCGACCATAATATTAAAGGAGACTAATATTTTATATTAATAGTAATTAACCATTTCAGAAATATTTCACTTCAAATTTGTTTTTTGCGAAACACTACATACCTTTACTGCTCTAAGTTAATTTATTTTTATTTCTTTTTCGCACTATTGAGTATTTGTTATTTTTTGAGAAGGGGTGTATCAGTTAACAAAAATAAATAATGAAACTCGAAATAACTGCTATCAGTTTTAACATAGTAACCGCAACTTTCAAGCACGTTGGTTGGATAAAATCGTAGAAAGTAATTCTGCAGATGAAATCAAACACTTCAACATCTTTTTGGCAATCCAAAAAGGTATAAGAAAGAAGTTCGTTTTTGGGGAAAAGTGTAGCTATATTTAATAAAGTTCCACAGAATTTAGTAGAGCTGCCTTTGAACAAATTCAAAAGTCATGTCAAAAAATCGCACATGGGCAAAGCATATTATAAAGTAGACGACTATTTGAAAGACCGTAATGCATGGATTTGATGTAACACATAACCTTAGCTGCACTAATGTAATATTATTATTATAAAAAGTTGTAAAAGTTAACGATATAAATCTTTGTAAATATAGTTACTCCAAATGATTAAAGCTGATAAGTTTATTGCGCCTGTTCTTCTTATCAGTTAAAAAAGTGTTGAACGGGTGGTAGAAAAATATAGACGATTCAAAAGAGCTTATTTATTAAGTCAAGTTGAATACAGATATTTTTTATTTATTTTATACCAATTAAGGTCACTTAAGGTCAGGAGCGGTGACGAGTAGTAAAAAAAATATTGTTTGATGAAAGGAAAAAATAAGCATTATGTTAAACACAGTTAAAAATGACATGTTGCAGTATTTTTATCAATCACAACACATGTTTTACGTGCTCACCCCTACTTATAAGCCTATAACTAACACAAAGGATAATGGGCCTTTTTATATGGCGAATTGACGTAGTTCAACTAACAGAAATTACATCCTTTTAATTTGTAGTATTCGATAGTAGGCCTAGTTAGAATAACCTTTACCTAATTTCATCTGCATTATCACCCACATTGAAGAAAAGTGAAGTCCAAAAGGTGTATAATAGCTGAAATTAAAAAGTCAAAATACCCTGATGATATCGAATCAAGCGAACAATAACTGAGTGCATCCGCGCGCTTTAGCGGATAGGGATTATGGCAATATAATGAAAAAATAACTCGTAAAAATTTATATAATTTTGAATTTATAAGCTATCCTGTTAAATTGCTCACCTGGTAACCTAAAGCACGCACATCAAGGGCCGACGCGAAGCTTTCAAGTTGGAAGAGGCGATTAGCAAGTTACAATGGGATGTTATTGACATAACTGAGGTCCGAAGAGAGGATGAGGACTTGATTATCCTACTATTCAGCTTATACCTTGCTATACCACCGGGTGGGTAACCAGCAGTCCATTGGTGATGTTGCCTTTATCATCCACAAATCCCTCATTAACAACGTCGTCACCATAGGGAGTGTGTCGAGCAAGGTAGTTAGTTACGCTACCCACCTACTCAAAATATAGAAACGGTATATGGTGCATATCATACAGGTCTTCGCTCCGACCTCGAAACACAACGATGTTGAAGTGGAGGCTATGTATGGGGAGATCTCTAAAGTCATTCAAAGCTATACAAAACCCACTACACGTTTGTGGCAGGGGATTTCAATGCAAAATTGGGGCTCTTTACGGTGATGAGTTGAGAGTGGGGTATTTTGGATATTGGCAACGAAACGAAAGAGGCCTGATGCTGGCAGACTTTATGGAGCAGGGGAAAACCTCTTCCTACTGATGAACTCCTTTAAAAAGCCCGTAAGCCGCAAATGAACCTGGATTAAGCCGGAGGGTAAAATTAAAAACAAGATAGATTTTATATGTCGACGAGGAAGCAAATATTTAATGATGTCATTGTATTCAACCTCGTAAAGACAGGAAGCGATCACCGCACAGTTAGAGCACATTGAGTTGAGTAACAACGTCAAGCTGGAAAAATCTTGACTAAAAAAATCTACGCTCCGACCAAAACCAGCTCAAATTAAAAAACGCGAGTGCTTTCCGCTCGAGATTCAAAACCGCTTCTAAGCCCTTCCATCCAAGCATCGATGTGGACAATCTATATACAACATGGTGGTGGATACTGCCCGCACGGAAATGTCCAGTTATTATAAAACTCGCCGTAACAAATCAAAGAAACTCTCCGGCCACACGCTCTGACTCATGGATCAGGGAGAATTCACTGTTCAATGTTTAATTAAAACAACCGTCCACTGAACAGTTATTATAACGTATTTTTTGTGGTTCCATTTTTGCACAAGTTCGCAGACACGTGTCTCAAGCGGATAGCACTCGCGCTCGTACACGACCGAGACAGACCGAGATATCATGTCCGTGAGCGGTATCGATGTGTGTGTTAGAATAGTAAATATATAATAAATATATAGTGTAAATAATATAACAAGTGTAAGAATAATTTTAAAATAACAAGGAAGCAAGGAATAATAAATAGAATGTCTGTATTGACTAGCAAACCGCACCCGGCATCCGGTTAAACAGGTGGCGACACAGGTGGCCTGACCACGTGTTGTTTGTGAGTCGGTTTGTAGTGGGGGATGCCTTATAAAAGCAAGCTGGCCGTCCGTGCGATCACTTTTGATGAGGACGTTGACAGTGACGGTGCTTCTAGTACAAAGCTAAGTGATTTGGTTTATTATGTTATGGATATTGTTGATTTATATATATACGTGGATGTGTATATATATATACACATCCACGTATATATACGAATATGGGTATATATGTATACATGTGTCCTGAATATGCTGGACGTTATGAACAGATATGGAGTATGTTTGTATTATGTACTATGGATATATAATGTATTGATTGAAGTACCTAGCATAGGTATAATAATGCTCAGTAAATGTATATTGTATATAACAAGAAATACATTATATGTTTTGATACATGGAAATTATTTCGTAGCTCAGTTTTTAAGATTCAATTTGTGTATTACTAATTCAATGGGAACATTACTGGTTAGTAATTTGTACGTACATAACTTTGGCTTTTATATGCTTAAGGAATAAAATAAGATAAAACACACAAACAAAATAATAAACAAATCATAAAATTATATTTCTTGTTTTGTTCTTGACATACTTACCTTTTCAATGATAGTTACTTTAACTGTATTGCTCCATACGAGAAATACTTGACAACTGAAATATCATTTCTCTACATACCTACTCAGGACTTCTATCCCATTCATTATCTTTAAAATGCCTTGTAGTTTAACCATAAATATATAACGATCTATACTCAAATCTAACATGTGCGTTGCTCGAGCGAACTTTGTATGTAGATTGTCTTCTGTACCTATTTATTTTGTGCCTCTATCATGCTTCGAAAATTAAGCCATTTAATGATCATGAATGAATGAATGTAGTTTTTATTATTCTTTGAATGTAATGTATAATTTTTTTCCTTTATATCAAACAATATTTTTTTATTTTATTTGAACTTCAGATTTTACACAGTAAAACTAAAAACTATACACACAATCGTTAATTGTCTTTCCATTTCAATTTCAATCGCCAAACTGCATGGCAGTTTGTTGGCGAAGAAAAGCACTAATATCCATTATTATTGTGTTTGCTACACGTACGTCTACATTATGGGTATAACAAGTTTATTATTGTAGAAGCAACAAAAGAATCACAATACTTGTTATAACATATACATAACCTGACATAATAATATATTAATACAATAAAAACAATTAAAAGCAAATTTAACATTCTGAGGCTAATTTCTCTAAAAGGGTAATCTTTTAACTTTGTTTTAATAACAGTCTTACACAATTTATCCTCTTCTTTTTACAAAATTATTTCGTTACATATTTATATTTTCTATATGTCACTGCTTTCTCTGTCAATAGGTACTTCTTTAGTTTAGCTACTTTACCTAGAGTGTTATACCTATTTGTATTGCCAAAAAGATGTTGAAGTGTTTTCATTAATCTGCAGATTAACTTTCTAAGATTTTTTAAAAGTTGCGATTGCTATGTAATAAACCATAATTTAAATAGTTATTGTATGATAGCACTTATTTCGAGTTTCATAATTTATTTTTGTTAACTGGTACACCCCTCCTCAAAAAATAGCAAACTCTGTAACTTAACGGAGCTAAAAAGAAATAAAAATAAATTAAATAAGAGCAAAACTCAAAAGGTAGTGTAGTGTTTCGATAAAAAAAACTAAAAGTTAAATATTTCTGAAATGGTGGTACACCCCTTGTCAAAAAATAGCAAAAACTGTAACTTAACGGAGCGAAAAAGAAATAAAAATAAATTAAATAAGAGCAAAACTCAAAAGGTAGTGTAATGTTTCGATAAAAAAACTAAAAGTTAAATATTTCTGAAATGGTTAACTTTTGGATATAGTACATTATTAATAACCTAAATAGTGGTGTCGTTTAATATTAAGGACGAATTTCCCTGTTACCCTGTACATTCATATTATTGATGTAAGTAACAATACAAACATAAAATTGCTTGGGCACAAAAGACGGCCAGGCTGCGGGTCGGCAGACCAGTATTTTTGTAGTAGGTTGGCCTAAGTTACAGTAAAACGTTAGTTTGATACTGGTACCCCATGACATGAAAACCACCCCGTAAGCCGCCGCTAAAATCGCTCGAACTGACAAAGTGGCCAAGACGGCGCGTGGCAGACCACATTTTTCTAGTCTATCTATCAAGCCTGATCGTATGAACAGCGTATCATGCTGGCACCTGATGACATATTTTCTCATCATTTTAGCCGCACTTTTTTCATGAATATACTAAGGTTGCGGCTTGCCTAGCCGCCAACCTAACCAGCACCAACAACTCAACTTTTTTAACGTAACTTTTTGCCTTCTAACAATGAGTATGTCATTGTGGTACTCTATAGTAGGTAGAATTACCGACGGTCGCCTCTCGGTCTACCATTTATACAACTATTTAGTAAAGACAATGTCAACATAATTATTTTGCCTCGACGATTGATACGTGAAAATAGAATCTATAGATCGCGCGAGCGGACGGCGGCGGCGCGGCGGCGCGGTTGCGGGGCGGCGGGGAACCCGTCCTGTACGGCTCCCGCGCCCCGCTCCTACGCCTCGCTTCGTACTCACAGCTCCCGATTGCGGAATTAAGTTTTTCTATGTAAAATGCTTTTAGGTTTTGGTTTTTTTTTGGATATTGTTGTAGTTGAAAATAAAGTGAACTATGTACTTAAATCAATAAATAAAACAGATAGAGAAATTTTCCACTGTAAGTAAAACGGCAATTTTTAAAATAGTTTTATTACATGGTTTATTTTTTAGATTTTCATTTTATTTGTTATAAAACTTCAATAAAATAGTATTTCCGTAAAAAATTTCGACGGAGAAATTTTACGGTTCGAGTCACACCAAAAATACATATTTTAGTAAAATTTAGTGTTTCTGCTGGGATATTTTTTATGATTTTTCATAAATCATTTTAATACGTTACATGAATATGTATGGTGAAGAAAGTTTCAACGGAGCATTTTTCCTCAAAAAGATATCTATGAAATATGACTTTCATTAAAAAAACCTAACTTCTATTATTATTATTCTTTGGAATTTTATACAATACTTTTATATTATTGATACTTTATCACGTTGTAAAGTTTTTTCTGACTGACGAATTACTGTGGGGGTCAACTAGCTTCATTTCCTACACTAAAAGGTACTACCCAAAGATATTATTACCAACTTTTTTTCTTTATTTTTTCTTTCGTTATTCCTGTGTACATGAAGTTTGACTTAATACTCTGAGGTAACTGGAGCTCTCACCCTGAATAAAAAAGTGTCGCCACCAAATTTGACATTTATGTATGTAGTGGCTGTCAGCTGTCTCATATGACCATACGTATTTTTTTAAAGTGTAGGTGAGACGGAAGACAGCCACTGTGTTATTTGTGGTATTCAAAAAATTGTTCGTACTGCACGCTCCAGTTACCTCAGTATTAAGTCGAACTTCATGCCTGTGTATAAAAACAGAAAAAGCAAAGGGACATTTGCACCATACAGCCACATTATTATTATTAATATATAGGTAATTATTATATCATAATTAGGTTAACTTTTTTTTAAATACGGTGCGCACAGAGTATATTACTTCGTATTGTACCACAAGCGCTATGTACCCTTAGCACGAACATCAATCTAAAAAACAAAATGAGATTTATCATAGACAAAATATCCTTTACGAGCATGGAAGTATTACCTAAATAATACTTCCATGTTTACGAGTAATTTTGTATGGGAAATATGTACAGCGCCATCTACCGCCCAGAAGCGGGTATTGAAGTTGCGCATTTTAGTAGCAAGTAGTAAGTATCAATAGGCTGTATGACCGTTCCACATGGTCTCACAAGCCAATATAAAAAAAACGGCGGGAATGATTTTCAGCGGTTGATTTGATATCAATATAGTTTATATTGTGTAATAAATTATCAAAATGAGTTCTGCCAATGAAACATATACAGACATTGTATGTACCTACTCCACCAAATTTGAGAGCAGAAGCAAAATTAATAACAGAAAACTTACTGCCAGCAAAATCAAAAGAAATATACTTACTTATATGAAAACCTACGATCTGATTTGGAAAAGTGAAAAAAAGGCGCATACGTTTTCGGAATCTGTGTTGTTGGCGTATTTTAATGATACATCATTATAATAATATTATTATGGGCGATTTATACATAAGTGTGCCCGGGAAAACAATAACATTTACACTTAATAATTGCCCGAACATGAGTGTCATATAATTTTAATAAATTTTATTTAGTTAAACAGTTTTTTATTTCCTCGCATTTCTTGCGAAAAGCACTATACAAGCCTTGTACGATAAGCAAATTACCTTGCCTCGAATGATTAAAGCCCTCGCCTGCGGCTCGTGCTTCAAACCATCCTCGACAATGTAATTTCTTACTTACCTGTCCTCGGCTGTAATGTACTATTACATATCTTATTAAATAGTAGATTGTAAAACAAGTGCATAAAACGTACCATTTTACCCGAGACGTATATATCCATCCGAGCCGTAGGCGAGGGTGGATAGTCAATTCGAGGGTAAAATGGGTTTTATCTACGAGTTATACACTCTGCTTTTCACTTCGAGTGTGAGGAAAATAAATAACAATATTGCAAAAAAGAAAAAATAAAGACTTCGCCATTTGGCGGGAAGACTTTCTTTTTCTTTTTTTTTATACGTGGCAGTGGCAGCACAGTGACTTTAGCATAGATCGTAGCCCATAATGCTCTTGAAATACTTATTTCTTACAAAACTCATATTATCTTATACTCATATTATTATATAATTTTGCCTAGTTTAATACAAATTATAGTTAGTAATTAAACATGGATTGTGTACAAAATTAAAGAAACAGAATGAAATAACAAGTTTATTTAACGAAGTTTAATTGCGTGTGTGACTGTTTACCTGACGACCTTTGTCTTAGAGTCTAGACTTAGACGAAGATTTTACTTTATGCACTAGAGCATAAAAAGCGATTTTATGCAGCCTATACCCAACATAAACACGAACTTTACGAGCATGAGAAGTGAAAAGTATTTTTTATGCTGTGCATCATTTATAACAACTTTATACAATAACTATTTTTTTAAATAGATTGAAAGGGTTTTTTACTATTTATTTTTCAACATTTAATAATAATAATGATAAAAAAATAAGTTGTTTATTTCGAATTAGTTTAACAAATTAAATTAATTATCATCATCATCAGCCATTTAATGTCTCCACTGCTGGGGCACTGGCCTTCCTTATGGTCGGAGAAGGAAAATGGGGCATGACCCACCACGCGGGCCCAATGCGAATTGGTGGGTATTAGCGACTGCAAATGCAGCCGCGGTCAACTGCTTAACGTGCCTTCTGAAGCACGGAAGAGCTCGAGATACTAAATTTTCGGTCACCCATCTCGTGACCGATCATTGCGAAAGTTGCTTATCCTTAACGATCGCAGGGCGAGCGCACTAATGACGGAAATATCTACACGGTTCACTTCTGCCTTTCAATTTGGATGAAGCAACCGAATTGAACAAAGTAAACGTAAAAGTGAATCATTCAATGTCAATGTGCGCCTATGTATTTCTGCGCCTTTCAACCAAAGTGAATCAATTTCGTTGAACCGTGTAATATTAGCTTAAGCACTGCGCCACGGGCTCATTGTTCATATTCATACAAAATTAAAATTCAAACTTCTAAGAAAACATGTTTCCAGGTTTTCGATCAATAATAATATCATTAGGCATTACTATTAAACACTTCTGTCGTTTTTCGTCATTTATGAAAGCAGATACTAATTTACTCTTTTACATTCATACAAGAATCCATTAATGTAATAAACTTTCTTTAAAGTCGTTAAAGTTAGATTTTTTGTGTAGTAGTGTTTATACATAAAAAAATAACGAGTAGGTAATGTAAATTAAAGAAATGTAGAAATGAGAGGCAAAAATATACAGGCATCGCATAACATAACTAATTTGAAAGATTGTTTTCAAAGCTGTAAATAACCAAACCTGTCTAGAGAAATTGAAATTGAAAAATATCAATATAATACCTCATGTTTGGCATGATTGTGTTGGCAAAACAAAACACGATTCTTAATTTCTTAAGGTCAGTCAGAGCAGGCACTAGCGTATTACTTTTGTTTTTCTAATGGAACTAATTGTTTCCTAAGAGCAATCGCAAGTGATTATAAGTTACTGACGCCTCATAAGTGCGGTACTAATGTAAAATTAATAATGGCCGATCTCTCCACGAAGTAAAAGTGCTTGTATTATCAATGTTTCGACCTAGTTCCATTGACGGGTATACCGAGCAAAAACGACGTACCGACTTCAAATAAAAGGTGCGAAAACCGAAGTGAAACAGACACCAGTTGTGACCATGCCGTAATGGTGAATTGGAATTCATCTTTTTGTTTGCATTTTTTTAACTGTTGTACCTACATATTTTCTCTCATTTTAGCGTAGAATAATAATACTAGGAACGTTTCTGTCAAAATTTGTACCCATATACGAGTATTTAAGCAGTTTAAGTATAGCCATTTTTACATACATGTATGTACCTAAAAAATTGTAGATGCATCTACACTCTACACATATTTTATCGTCTTTAACTTCTCATACGGAACCGTTGGTAGGTACTTTTAAATAAAAGCACATGGATTTAAACAGGAGAAACTGGGATGCGGTTTCCAATCTTTGGGGGCGACTAGGTGTTATTGTTGATCGAAGGGGGCGAAGTAACCGTTTGTCTTACCACTTGTTAACGGAGTTAAGGAGGTGCTTGACATAAAGATTTTTTTTTGAATACGCAACAGGTACCTTTGCAACGTCGTAAATATAGATGAAATGACTTTATTCGCTGTTGCCGAATGGAAACTCGTAGTTTGCCCAATCACGGTCCTCTTAAGCAAATCGGTCTTCGTGCATGATAGTCCACGTAGCTCAGTTAATATCATACCACACCGACTCATTCTAGCATTCACACACCATCCATACTGTAGCCATATATTAAGTGAACAACATTAACACAATAACCCACATGTTGTACGATCATTCGGGAACTTGTTCCCATGGCAAAATACTGATATTGTACTTAACACGTTTGGCCAATGACATGATGAATGTTTGTGGTGACATTTCACAGGCAAATAGGCATAACTCGCATTGTGGTCGGCGTAAACAACAAGATCGACTTTTAGGCAGGGACGTTCAGCTGGAAACATACTTTCGTCAACACACTCCAACCCAGACGTATGTTTTCACCTTTCTTCCACAGGCTTAGGCTTAGAAGACAACGCAGCGTCAACTACGGCTCTTTCATTCTTTCTTTCACCTTTTGTTTTATTTTTTAATACAACGTAATGATGTTATCAACATCAATTCGGTTACCGACAACTTTTCCTTTCGAAGATATGTTCAGTCATTACTTACTTAATGTCCGCAAATTGTTTTCTCCCGCATTGACGCGCCACCGTTCATTATGGCTACAAAGAGTTTTTTCTTACTCAAGCCTTCGGCGGCCATCATTCAGAATCTAGTAATTGAATCTTACACAAATAAAAATAGATCAGTAGATGCCGTGTGCAATGTAATTTAAGATTTTCATCGCGGAGATAATGAGTAGCAATGCGAATCAACATTAACTTTCACTGTTGGACGATTCACTACTGGCCTTAAATCCTCCTTTGGGAAACCGCAGGAAGTTGTATTAAAAAGGCCGAGTTTGTTTTAGACTTTTTAGTTGCAAGAGAACCCATCTTCGTCTTTAAGCATGCAAAACAAGCAGTTATTACTTACAGCGGTTTGTAGCATCCGCTACACTACAATGTTAATGTGACTAGTAATAAATCAAACTAGAATACTTGGTTTTAATTGAGTGTAATCATAATCAGAGAGAGTGAAGAGATTCCTTTCCAGGGATAGTTTAGTCACACTTGTCATTGTAACTTCTCACGGCTCCTCTCTTTACTTCCGATTACATTCGACGCGGTTTCCAGGATAATGTTACTTTACCCTGGGATTTTCTAAGGCTAACTCAAGAAGCTGTGTTGCTCATGGTCATTATTTCAGCCGAGTAAGTTATAAGCAACTTATTACCTTCTCTAAGTACGTTGACTAATCGAGTTTGTTCCTTGCCATATACTTTAGATTCTAACACGGTAGTCTTTTTTATCTTTCGAGCCGATGTAAAGTTATTAACTTAATGCTAGCTACAATTTTCTATCCCAATTCCCATCCTGGAATCAGTCGGGGATTAGTTGTTTTTACTAGTATTAATTCTCCCATAGTTTGAGGAGCCTATGGCTAAGTATTTGGCGCTGTTTGGCCTGCGTTCGTTGAGGTTTTATACAGCTTTCTCAATGCTCGGTCATACAATGGGTGCCCAAAAATTGATTATTTCGAGCTCCTCCGTGCTTCAGTAGGCAGGTCAAGCCGTTGATCCCGGCTGGATTTGCAGTTCATACCCATCAATCCGTTTCGGGCCCACATGGCGGGTCATGACTCTTCTCCTTATACATCCAGGAAGGCCTGTGCCCCACCAGTAGGAACATTAAGATAGCTGATAATGAAGTAGGTATTAAATTTTATAGCCTACAATTCGAATGCCTTCTAGTGATTGAAATGAGAACCAATTTGCCTATACACAATCGAGTGGCACTGTGTTTCTAGAGTAATAACTCAATTTCATTCATACTTTTTTCATACATTCATTGAGTTGGCATCGATTTTGCCTGTAGAATCATGAGCACATGCTTAATTACATTAGCTGTAACCTCATCTGTGTTTTATACGATAGGCAAGAAAGCAAATAGTTTCCCACATAAACCTTGCTCTTGTTCCGCATTCAACTAATTTACGCGTTCACATGACAGGACTAAAGCAGTGAAGCTAACTACTGTTGCCAAGAAATGTAACCACCATATTTTATACCTCTACATTCAAGATTTAGATTCAGTTGAATTTGTCGTAGTAACCAAAGCCAAAAAAGGGAAAAGCCAAATAAGGGTTTTTCCCGAAGTTAAGTTCCTAATTTTTCCGTTTTAGTTTATTTATGCATTCATGTTGTGCCTTAAAAGTGTATCAAAATAGTACATTAAAGTTCTGTGCTGGAATTTGCGTTGAACGGCTAAGGTCGGCAATTTTCTAAAGGTGAGTTCACAGAGAATTGCTGATCTTCTTGTAGCCGGTATCGATAGCTTACCCCATTGCCATTTGGGGTTCCGTTGTGTCGCCGCGTTCGCCTAGGGTTTTAGGGCTACGAGTAACTCTGGCAAATTGCAACGTTCAGCTCCGGGCACTTTATTGAAAATTCTATTTATCTGTTACGGCGAGAAGGGGTTTTCTCGGTTCGGAATATGTTTCTTGCGTGTGCGCATTAGGGTTGTTAGTCGAGTGGCTCCAGCGCAGGCGGTGTCCGTTATACGGCGTCAGGTTACGGTCACGTCTATATAAGACCGCGGCATCTTCTTCACCATTTCATTCGGTTTGAGACGCCCGGCCCGCGCGCCTTGTGTCTGTTTGTGTTTGATGGGACGTTAGTGCCGGTGCCGAGCACAATTCGTTCGCACACGCTCGCTCGTTCGGGATCTAGTGCTCGCTTCGTTCTCACCCTCGGGACATAGTTGAGTTACGTGTGAACTGTTGAACATTATTTATTTTCTTGTGAAACTAGAAGACTGTGAAGCAGACACTGCATTCAGGTACATTACTTTTCTAATCTGGAGTATTTATGTAGACCTAGACGAAAGTTAGTTATAGAATAAGAAGTACTTACCAAGAACCCTCTTTTATCTTTTCTAAATAACATTTTAAGTTAGCAAACTTGGCTTTAGAACTTTATATTTCTGCATGTCTAAAAAACCAGATTTTTTATAAAATAAGTTCATTTATGTATATCAAAATCTTAGTCTAGTATGAATAGTGCCAAAAGATAATGTTTACCTAATTACAATTTACTTTTTATTGTTATGTGCCAGATTAAACAATATACTTACTTATTAAAAATTCAATGCATTCAACTTGATTTCATTTGATAAAAAATTACACATAAATACTTAACTTAAATTATATTACATTTAAATTAACTGAAAGCTTTCTTAAACTGCAAAAAGTCTTTTAAAATAGGGTGCAGGAAACGCACCAGTTATAGCGTTTGGTCAATTTTCCGGTTGATAAACGTAATTCGCGTTCAAAGAGGCACTAAATTACATACCTACCGACTTGTAGCCTTTATCCGTACAACGCTGGAAAGTTCAGGGCTGTCAAACAACCAAGTTAGATGAAATAAGTAGATTAAATAATAATATAATAGGTCAGACTTAGAACTTAAAATCTTTTTAAAGCTTTACTGAGAATTAACACCCATTTTTATACAAAGTAAAAAAAGCTATATATTTTATAGTTTTCAGAAAGTAAAAAGCACTTTAACGTAATCTAAATTATCTTTGATCAATGTACTTATTGCTCAGCAAAACTTGTATTCGCTTATAAAATTGGCCCTTCGAGTATCTATCAGCAACCCTACGTTTCCCATTGGAGCGCGCAAACGCTATTGGTATGAAGATGGTAAAATGATTACCGTCATTACTGGCAAATCACAAGGAGTCGGCGTAACGTGCGTTTGTGTGAGATACACGTTCGCCGTCTGCCATTGTTTTTGTTGCTAAATTGACTTCAAATTGGCCAAGTCCAGTGGAAAAAGTAAATCTGGGTGGCCACTCTATGTCGCTTCCTGAAACTATGAGGCTCACTTTGACATGAAGATTTCCGCTTGTCGACGTGAAAATGAATTGCACTTACTCCACTTTATCATATGTGTCAATTATGGATTATGGATGGATCCGGTGCCATGCGATGTCATAGAACATTGCAATTTATCTGTGCTAAGGAATTAGCAGTTGAGTAAAACATTTATTGATCATGGTTAGGTAATGTTACGGAAAACCCTACAAAAGGCTTTATTATTTAATACGACTGGGGAATTAGAACACAACTATGATTATTATTCATATAGTAGTGTAGTTATTCTTCTTTGATTAAATTCAATCCGTGGCCACGGTCCCTGATTTGGGTTAGGGGCAGACGGGGAGTCAGTTTATACGCCTAAACCCCCGTAATGTGTCTTTGGGCCCCATGGAAGGAGCGCGCGAGACACTTCCGGTTCCCGCTAGACCTTGGTAGTCCATGACCTGTATAGTAAGGAATTTAGTTGGCCGTGGAAGGCCAAGGCTAACCTGGGTTAAGTAACATAACCATTTCGTTTGCATAAGGAACACATTTTCGTCACTAAAATAAAAATAAAACGGCCCCGATTTGCACAACTATGTGGTAAGTTATATGCCAAAACGTCCAATGGGAATGGGATTTCCAAAGATCCACAAAAATCTACTAAAACACAATCTTAATTTATAATAAATAGTGCGCGTTTTATATCAATCCAAAATCACATTTACGAGAACTTTTGTTACCATTAATAATTTAAATCATAAGTTTAATGCCAAAAATCAAAATCCATCTCACTGATTGCTCTGCATGCCCGGATACCTGCACGCGAGAGGACCTCATGTTGGCTACAGATAGCGCCGTGAGAGTGGCACAGTTTTGGGCCAATAACATATAATTTGGTACTTGTCATTGACACGTTGAAGATGCCAAAAATGACTTCACTAATTTAAATTAACTTTTGTTGACGCATAGTTTCTAATATTTGAATTTCAAGTGCCATGATTCTGCTACTACGGTAAATTCTTTGCTCACTTCTAGCTTCTGGATTTTAAACCGCATATTTTCATCATAACTGACTCAGAAATGTTAAGATGGATTATATTCCCTACAGCCACCTCTAACTCGCTTCTATTCCACTTGTTCTAAGACTTGTTCGGAACAGGTTACAATAGGTCCCCAGGATGCGCGTTATTAAGATTTTAATAGCCTCGAGCTTTTCCACGTCAGGTTCCAACAGGAGTTAAAGTTGGAATGTTATGTTATCTGAATAAGAGCGTATAATGTGTTATGTGCTTGTAAAGGATCCCTTCACAGAAAATTGAACAAGAATTTTTAACTACCAGTTTCGATGATTTATGTGGAAGATTATAAGATGTGGAAGGCACGATAAGTGATTTACCTCGTCCAAAAATCAGTCCCGCATTTCATTGTAAATATCATTATACAAAAGGTCTCGATATTACGCTTAAAGCTCCAGCAAATATATGAGTACCTATTGGATACTGTGCAGAGTGCACAGTGCAGGTACTTTTTTCTTTTTGCCGTTCATTGAGACATCGAAACAGAATTTTTAATCTGTACGTATTTGTAGAGGTTTAACGCGAGGGTTTAACATTCCATCATAACAAGTGAGTTTCAATTTAAAAGTAACAATTTCGTTGTAAGAACCTGTAGTATATAAACTTAATCAATAAACATTCCAGATAGAATATAGCGAACGTTCATAAATGCTGAATTGATGAGTTGTAGTACTATATCTGCCTTATTTTAACATGGTATGTTAATATTTCCTACATATTCCCTCGCGGTTGTTTTGTGGTCTGTACTGTAGTCTAAACTACTGACCAGGGGCGTGTCCATCACTTCAAAAGCTTCCGTCAAGAGTGACGCCCACTACATGCATATGACACCCACTTAATTAATGCAGATATTGTTTTACTATAAGCTATGTTCAGACTTTCAGATACATAAAAATGTCTTAATCACTTAACATAAAGTTGAAATTCCTCTAATTCTACTAATTACTTCGCGAAGTCATCATAAAAGGTTGAAGGACGTTAAAATCTTAATCTTAGTAAAACTTCTTAATTAAATTAGTGTGAATAATTTAATACTCTATGTATTAACACTACACAATACACAAACAAAAAAAAGATAGGGCAGTGCAGATTTTCGCAAAAAAATTATAAAAATAAATTGCAGTGTTCGGCTTATATCACTATGTTTTTGTTTCGTTCAGCGAAACTGGCTTCTGGCAGCTCGCGCTGTGTATAAACAGACAGCTAATCGCGCAATAAAAAACCAATCACATTCCTTGTCTAAACTTAAAAGTGAAGATCGATGAGTATAAAAAGTTCATTGATCAATGACCCGTCACAACTTACGTATGGAGTTGGTAAAAAATTGTCTATGATAAACCTGTATGCGTGGGCGCAGGCTGTTGGTAGTTTTTGCGGCGGGTGTGCCCGGCCTTGACCGGCCAAATCTACGATCTTCTGATCCAGTTATGCACATATCAGATTCATATGACGCTTAGTAAACGCGTGTCGTAAAATCTTAGCGATGTAATTTATCACCAATAAATACTTATCCAATAAATTTATCTGATTGATTCTGAGCTGGCAAGTTTTAGTTTTAACATAAGAAATGTATAAACATTGAGCAAATACGAAGAGAATTGTTATCAATACGAAGTGACCCATATTATGTACCTACATTGCATAAATTAGTCTGACAATTCTCCCTTTACTATTCTTTAAGCTCCGAAGATTATCTCTGAGGTTGGAACTAACTGATAAGTGTTAATTTACACTTCTTTCAAATACATAGATGCCGGAGTATATAGTCGTTACCTCGTCGTTACATAATGAAATATTTATTATTTAGGTGTTGGCGCTTGTTGGCGTCTGTCGTGCAGTTAAAGTTAAATAATAATATACACCGTTACTTTAACGGAAAGATAAAAATTATTTCAAAATTGTGTCAACCAAATAAAAGATAATTTTGTATATTGAATTCGTAGGCGAAGTGCTTTTCAGTGTCGGGCCTAACGGGAGTTCTATTGCTGTTACGTAAAATTATCGAGTTCACAAAATTGTATAAGAAAGCACGTTCGACTGCTTTGATGTTCGTTTGTTTGTACTCTATTCAACAAAAAGTATTTTGAACATTATAAAAAACTGTATGCTGACTAAAGCTCAATGTTAATGAAAATATTTCATTATTATATTTAAATAATTAAGTAATACAGAGAAAACTTAAAGCTCACATTTGAGATTTTAAATTATTTTTATGCATTCACAATGCAATTTTGTAAGTAAGTATAGGAAAAATGTGATAGTAAAAAACCACAAGCCCTATAAGTAGCTTTCAGGCGGGATTCAAACCCGCGCCTCCGGGAATCCGGCCCGATGCTCTGACCAACTAAGCTACTGAAAGGCCTACACGACTCGTCGAATTTTGCTATCACTTGTTACGCTGTAGGCCAGCGTTGTTTCATCAATGTGAGGAAACCCTCGCATCCAAAAGAAACATTTTTACAAATGGTTAACAGTCGATTAAGATGAAACAGCCATTAAATTTTTAAATTATTTTTATGCATTCACAATGCAATTTTGTAAGTATAGGAAAAAAAGGTCGCGGGAAGCCGCTGGATGCGGGCAGCGCAGGACCGATCGTTGTGGAGATCCTTGGGGGAGGCCTATGCCCAGCAGTGGGTGACGTTCGGCTGAAATGATGATGATGATGATGAGGAAAAAAAGTATATTTCTTTCGGATGCGAGGGTTTCCTCACATTGATGAAACAACGCTGGCCTACAGCGTAACAAGTGATAGAAATATTCGACGAGTCGTGTAGGCCTTTGGGTGGCTTAGTTGGTCAGAGCATCAGTTTTCTTTTTGCTGCATTTCTAGTTTTTTAATACGAAGTGATTTAGTGTTTTTTTTGCCTAATCTGCAAAATCGGTCTCGCTCCCGCGCACTTCGTTTTCTCATTGCTATCTCGCTTCAGCATAATTTTTTCGAGTATCGCCTTAAACTTTGTCCTATTTTGGACTTCAATAAAAGATATAACTCCACTATATTTGTTTATTGCACTGATTCACATTATCAATATAGGGCAGGCGTACCGGTTTTGGCCACTGTACCGGTTTTGGCCACTTTTTGCTCTAAAAGTTTTATAAACAACTTTTAGCCATTTCTGATAAAGGCAATTAAAATAAGGTATTTTAAGGTAATAATAACAACCGTTAGAATTCCTTATGTCATAATATTTTTTTTCAATAAATTCCATTTTCTGTTTTAAAAAATGTTTTGTTTAAAAAAATTTAAGAAATTAGTTTCGGATGAAATACTTTATAAACCTTCGTTTTTTACAATTACATTATTGTTTTGCAATTGAATGGTTTCTAGGGCATTAGAATATATTGATTTTACCTGGGTTTGGTTTTGATTTTTCGCAATACTTACAAAAGTTTAACTATCGGTAAGTGGCCAAAACCGGTACATTTGGCACCTCTCACACATTTTGTATTATATACAAAAAACTATTTAACTTAAAAAAATTTAAAAATGTACCTTTAAAGCTAGATAAATTATCTATAATTTAAGATATAATTTGTGTCTTAAATACCTAAGACCATTTAGTACTTAGCGCTTAAAAGCCTTCTTTTTTAATTCACTCTTTTTTCTCGATGATTTGAAATAACACCCCTAGTATAAATAAGTTTATGGAAATAACCAACCACTCTAAAAATACCTACATTCATTCATACAGAGTAAACATTTACTACTAGCTGATCACAGACTATAAACTAAGCATCATTACAAGTATCATATACAATAATTATTGCAAGGGTTAGACTTTGGAGTCTAGTAGGTATTCCATATTTATTTTTTAATGTTTTGCTCGTTTCTATTTTAACCTGTTTGTGTACTGAATAAATAAAATAAAATAAAATTACAGTAGGTACACTAAACAATTATACAGTTTTTCCTGTATGAAAACCACAACCAAGGTTAAATTATGTGATCTCTGTCATATCTCCTTTCAAAACAATACCTAATAAACGATTAGAGTAAAAAATTATTGAGATTTGACAGCCTTCATAATATGAACTTAATCCCCTATAGTGATTTGTAAACAAAGATCAGAGATAAACGGTGTTAATGTTCGCAGTTCCTAACTATCATAAATTGTAAAACGATTCGCCTTAATACGTTCGAAATACAGTTTAAAATTGCTTGAATTTGTGTAGTAGCAGTTTGTTTAAAGATTAATGACTCCATTTTTAAATCGTTATTCATCATAGTTTTGATTGATGAATTTACGGAAAAAAATATTGCTCACATATTTTTCTACAGGTAGCTCCAGACCTTGAATGAAAATCGGCATTCTCTACATATTTGATATTGTAATTAAGAACAAAATTTACTTTATTAATATACATCTTTGCCCCAGGCTAGGTAGGTATTTACAATTTGCTCCTTAATCAACTAGTCAATTAACTTTAGTAATTTATGCATAAAGCTTTTCTATTTAAAATTATATTATTATTTATGATAACATTTTAATTACGGAATTTAACGAGAGTAAAATTTAGCGGTAGGTGTGCTTGTAATTAGTTATTATTGAATTATGGCTGCTATAAATAATATCAGGTGTCCCCCCATTAAAATATAAGTTTTATTATGCCTATGTACTAGTGAAATAGCGGACGGCAATTTATAGTACAACTGACTTAAGATTTACATCAATAACGACCGACGTGCCTACCTACTTGGAGAAATTTTAAAAGTTAAAATATTCTCTATGCCTGCAGATGATATAAAATAAGATCGCAAAGTTACAAGTACAATATTAAAGATTGCGTGTAATATTCAATTAGATATTGAATGCCGACTAACTTATTAACACTTTAGAAGCTGGTTTAATAGTGCATGAATTCTAATAAATTCCTATTTCATCCATCTTACTACACATACAATTTATAAATAACGAGTATAGTAGGTAAGTGAGGTGATTGCATTCTCTAAATACTTAGGCCTATATTCTCTATTTAGGTCTTTACTAACATATTCATCACTATCAATAACAGCTCTTGACATCTTGTGCAAGAAATTATAATTATTTGCTTTTCGATTTACTATTATTGCCCCCCTTGTTAGTAACATTAGTTTTCGTTCCCATGGGATTATCGGGATACAAGATGTGCTATTTCAGACAATAATCCTTTTTTGAGCAAAATTTCATTCAGAACCGTTCAGTTGTTCTGGCGCGATCGAGTTATCATCATCATTTTTATTTTATTTATTTATGGACAACCAGCAAGTTGATTCACTTAATACTAACAAAGTTAAATTACCTAAGGGATACAATTTCAAGTGATTTCTTAGTTATAGGCTGCCACGGCATGCGTAAATTGCATTCAACTTACGGACTAAGCAGAACATGCAAACTAATTACAATCTTTAGGTCAATAAAGAAAGATTGAAATATATACGTACATATACGTATGAAAACAAGACTGTAAAGGTGAGGTACATAAAGCGCATAGCCACCGATGTGGGCAATGGGAGTTATAGAATTAACGAAAGTTCTTCATATTTACTAAATATGTCGATATTAGAATTGTTCGGTAATTTATTAGGTAGGTACTTATAGTAAGATTGCATTCGATTTAGTGATGAGAAATGACTCAAATTACTTTTAAATGTTTTCGGGGGTGTGGCAGTTTGTAGGGAGTATACAATCTTACATTTGATAATAAATCAGGGCAATCAAGCTGCCTGTTTACAAGCTTATACAAAAACTTTAAATCGGTATTCGATTTTCTAAGTTTTCAATTGAAATAGTCTAAACGTTGCATGTAGGAAACAAGCTCTTTTGCCATACGACATTGAAAAGTTAAATGCCAAAGAAATCTTTTATTTATCGACTCAATCCTTTTTTACAAGTTTTTTATTAACTTGCCATGTTAGTTAGTTAGTTAGTATGTTAATTAGTTAGTGGGGGACAAATCTTGCAAGCTTTATTTGACCCACTTCCCAGTGTCCGATGGAGCAAAAATTTTGTAAGTATACAGGTTTGGTTCAGATAACAATACAATAGCAAAAAACTTTGTCATAAAAATGAAATTTTTACTAAAAGCTTATTAACTTGCCATGTTAGTTAGTTAGTTAGTGGGGGACAAATCTCGCAAGCTTAATTTGACCCACTTCCTAGTGTCCGATGGAGCTGAAATTATGTATACAGGTTTGGTTTAGATGACAATACAATATTTAAGTACAGTCAGTAAAACTTTTATTTTTTTATTAATTTTGTAAAGGGGTCACTTTACACAACTGCAGTATTCAATTCTAGATCTGAAGAGACAGTTTATACGCACAAATTTTAGTTTGAACATCCATGTAATCCAAATTTTGTTAAAATCCGACCGACTTCAAAGTACTTACGTTATTTGGTGAGGGATTATTTCTTACTTTTTGATGTCATTTTTTTGAAGGCGGTTTAATTTTTTTATAATAAAAATAATTAAATTAGCTATAGACATAAATGTGCCTAATAATTTATTTCAGTCCTTCCTTATTAAGATGTTTTATTACATTAAAAATGTTTTTAAATATGTTTAGAGAAGTAAGAGTTTAATATGTAAGAGCTGTTGCTCTTTATATGAAATTCTAATTACATTTTTCTCCATTTATTGCTTGAAAGTGATACAGTTTTTCCAATAATTACATTACAATATCACACTTGAAGATCCAAGATTGTTCCATCTTTGTTAATTGTGTTCAACGCTTCCATAGTAGCTTAATCCATCAGCTACGATTTCTAAATCATTGAGAGACATAATGTGCCCGTGCGCGGGTATAATTGCGGCATGCACCGTGCACGTACGAGACCCGCGCGCCCGTACTTTCCTCGACCCAGTGGCCTCTCTAGAGCCACGGCTCAATTCCGTAATGTCCCCGTATTATTCGACGGTTTGCTTTGCGTCATTACGCATCGAACAGTTATAACTAATAACATCACTATTATACGAATGACCATTCGATGATTTGTTTAATCGGTGTCTGAGAAAGCGGCGTTTGGAATGCAGAATATGTTTTGTATGTGAGACTATTGTAATGTTATTGATTGCTTTTGAATTATTTAGATAGAATACAGTAAACTAACACTTGTACCTATATTTTTATTTTGAGACTTTGTAGTCATCCGAAAAAACAATGATAGGCGAAAATTAAAAGATTCGTGTGACTGCAGCGTCATACAGTTGGTAGGTCAAGTTTGCTAGGCAACAAAAGAAAGTAAATGCTGTACTAAGACTATGGAGTGTAAAGGTCTCTAGAATTTGTTACGCATAGGCAAGCGTTTGCATGTTCATGCTAATTATCCTATTCGTCACACGCATTTTGTGAATCATAAATATGGAATGAATTTGGTGGCAAGAGTGCCAAGTTCTGATGGCCAAGGCTTTCACAGATTATATTAAGTACTTACGGCAGGTGAGAGAGGTAGTTATGTACGTCGAGTTGATTTGATGATCTAGCAGTTTCACGAGCTTTTCACGAGAAAGCACAAGTAATTAAAAGTAAAGGAGAATATGAGTTATATGAGTTTATCACCCACTTGCAGGAAGCTCCATTAAAGTTAAAGCTTCATTAAGTCTATTGCTGTCACTTTTTATTTCTTGACAACGAAAAGTGACAGCAATAGACTTAATGAAGCATTAACTTTAATGGAGCTTCCTGCAAGTGGGTGTATGAGTGTTAGATGAAAAGCTATTTGGAATATATAATAGGTACTTAAATAAAAATACTCATCATTTCAACCGTACGACGCCCACTGCTGGGCATAGGCCTCCCCCAAACTACTCATAACTCATAAATTCAAGTTAATTATTCCGCTATAGGTATATGGTGGAAGGTAAATAGCTTGTTGAAAGAACTTATTTCCTTACTGTTTGTTTTATTGAAAGCATAAAAATTATATATGTTTGATTGAAAACATAAAAATTAAATATCTTGTGTTGTCTTCATTGGGTAGAACGAGTTTACGGTTTAAATCTTGAGTGCAATTTGATATCGCTTATGAATGTAGTCGTGCTCTATGGAGATAGCAGACAACGTTTATTTCACGAACGTACACATGGCAACTATCGCCGCATCTCACTCGAGTGCGACATCAAGTACAGTTACATTTTTGATATTCCGTTTACGCAGTTAGCTGCGTAATCGTAGGCGTGTCCTTCATGGGTTCAGAGTTTCCCGGAATGGCTCTTACTGGGCTCTATAACGGTTGTTTCATTTGACAAAAACACGAATGTAACTTTCACTGACAGCTCGGATCACGTCGTCTCGGGAGGAAGAATATTAGTGGAGTATTGTTGGGTATAATGGATTTACCACAGCGGCGAGCGCGTGCTGGCGGGCGCACGTCTCGCTGCGACCCACTAAACTGATGAATACACGAGAAAGTGCACGCGACTCAGGCGCATGGTCTCTGACCGATCCCGAATTATAATTGACGATTACGATTTGTTACCGCGACCCAAAAACTAATCATATGGGTGGCAATTGCCTTGAAATTACCCTGTACGTGCTTCTTGCGTTTCTAATGGATTTCGATTCGTGTCATACTTTCTTAAAACGAAATTCGTGATCATATCCATAAATGATAGTTCGCTATAAATGCCAATTTATACAATGAGGTGTCTATATCATTTGCATCACGGTAAAACATATTTTGAGCAATCTTTTTCAATTACTTTTATGGGCCACTTTTTAACAATAGCATTTAGGAATATATACTATTCACTCAAACACTTTTTTCTGATGATCTCGGCAGCGTTCGATTTTTGCGCGAATTTCACTTGTAAGTGGGATAGTATAACGCTCGCATGCGCGCGCCGATGCGTGGCAGCGCCTGGGAACCGTGCCGGTGTCGGCGTATCATTTATGCTGATTTCAGGTAGCCTACAAGGTGTAGTCTTTACCAGGTCATTGGCAAGACGTTCGCTATAGTCTTACCTTATAGATATTATTTTTATTTTATTTTTTCACTTATTAGTTACTTTTCACTTTATGGTGGTTTAGTCTAATGTAAGTATGTTACGGAGGAGCGGTGCTGCCTGACGCGAGCATAATAGCTTAAAAGGGAGCACCAAACACTGTTCACTGTAATAGGCTAAGTTACCGAAATAAACATTTTTGTATTTTTTTTTTTTACCACTGACTGTATGTTGTCAGAACGCATACCCATGCCATTTAGGTAATAGTAAATTTAGACCCGTTGAACAACAAGATCTCGCATGGCTTTGGATTCATGCTCCAAATAGAATATTTTCATAAGAATAATCATATAACTAAAAATATTTGTATAGTTTACATAGATTGTATAGATGCAACTGTAACTTTATTTTAGAACGTTCACGTAAACTGCTAAGTACCAGACCCGCGTCAACCAAACTCTCAATAACAATTTTAAATCTAAAGTCTGATAAAGGTTTAGCTTTTCAACAGTGAATTTGTAGTTAAGTACCCTACATATTCTCATTCGCTTTTTAGCTAGTCAGCTAGTTTCACCCAGAAACGCGGCCGGCTCGCGTTGCCCACGCGCCGAAGCGCGACGGTCAGTCAAGCTGACCGCGACAGATTCCTGCCTCGCCTGCTTCCTGCTTGGGTTTTTATAGATCTTAGGTACAAATGTCCGATTCATTGTTAAAGGACAGGATAACGTACAGTTTTGCTACAAAACGAGCGATAATTAATAATATATTATGTATATGTATTATTTACAAATGTAATGTAATATACAAATTCATGTGGTATATAATATGTTATACAATATACCTACACATACGCTTGGCAATAAGTAGGTATTTTCTATTGCCACGTTATGAATATACTTTATTCCGCTTCTTCTGTAAGAATCAAACTCTACACTGCCCTATTTTGAATAATAAATAAATAATATGGAGATATATCACATTCCTAGACATAACTGCCAGAAGATGAAGGATACTTTGTATATTGTAATCTTTCAGCAGTATACTATTAACATACACTAATAATAAGATAAACAATAAAAATATTTTTTTACGAAATAATCTGAAGCTATAGGTATAAGCCCACCTTCCCAATTAGAACAATAAACACATACTAACAGATACTTATCGTGTTCCATTACATTACATGTGTTATGGTAATTCAATGACAACACCGTCTCACGCATGGCTCTTGCCGCGGTGCAGTGCAGCCGGTAAGACAGCGATCAGATACCAGTGATGTAATAATCATAACCGACTTCTTCCGAGATGCAAATGAGCTAGAACCGAGATCTCGAGATGTCGGTGACGTCTGGAACACGTTTATCATACTCTAAGAGATGTCAGTAACTCGCAATTTATGGTTTAAACTAGCTAGCTTGCGTGTTATGTCTGTGTTAGCAATAGAAGAGCGAATAAAATTTCTAGTAGACCAAAACGGTTGTAGTTAACGTGAAGAAGAAAAAAAAAATAAAAAAGGCAAAACATTTCTATATGCTTCATAATCTGGTTCCAAAAATACTACTTTTCTTAAAAGATGCTCACAGTAGAAATTAGTACGTGCCCCACGGTTAAGCAGGTTTTGGATTTAGATCATCCAAAGCTTTTATTGTCAAAACATTTCTTCCAATTGATATACACATCTGCTTTGTAACTGCTTAACATTACCAAAGATACTGCTTAAGCATGCTTTGCTATTTCGATCTATTCAACAAGTTGACGGGGCCTTTCGCCGAGACGTTTTTCATCGACATCTAAGATAACATCAGGGTTTATGCCACATGCTGCAGTATTACGGTGTCAGAGATTATGTTTTGATAGTTGTACGACGGCATAGCTTTGATGTCCTCCCGCTGTTGAGGCTGGTTAGAACTACGTATTAAATATATGTAGTTCTAACCCGTAGTCAATACAATTATAAATTGTTAACTACTATCCATCTACGCTTAAGGAACTGCATGCTAAAGCATGTAGCCAAGCAGTAGTAGATATTTAAAAATACAAATAAAACGCAATGCCGTATTCATTCATAACGCTTTTCCTCTTAGATATAATTTATTATTTTATACCTACTAGGAAAAATCATTTTGTCATCAACTTGCTACCAGGACTACACTGTACTTTCGTGGGAAGCTATGTGAATACGTAGAGTTTCTAATTTTTAAACAAATTAAAATATTTTAATAACCGTGTAAAGAAAAAACGTTTGTAACATTCTTCAAAAAATACACCAAAAGATGTTAAAAGTGTAACTCACGCAGTGGATTCTGAGAAAAGATAACAAAAATTGTCAGCCTGAGCTCTTCCGAGTTGCGCCTGCGCTTGTCGCGATGTGCGGTCGGATTTAACCGAGCATATTGTTTTATTACGTAATTATCGGACGGAGCTATGCGGTGCGGTTGACAACTTTGATCCGCTGTCTATAATTTTGCTATATTTAGAAATAAAAACTTAATGCCCATTTTTGACGAGAGTTCTTAAAGGCAAATGGCTGGATACCTTGAAAATTAAATTTTAAGAATAACAACTTAAGTTGTAACATTATTTAGTTAAAAGCAATTTCAAGATAACACATCATTTGATGTCTGAATGTTTAAAAAATTACGAACGTCGGGCGTCCCTGCGGTTTCCAAATTGATTTTTCTATACGTTACGGTTTCGCTGAGGTGCACCGGTTGTTTCTACCAAGCAGTGCCTCGACTATCGCCTATTTCCCCTACATCACTCCACTCAAATGAAAAGCTCAAGAAATAAAAGATTGAAACAGCGGCTCCACTTCCTCCCAATTAAAGTGCACCTCGCAAACATCCGAGGATTGCACTCCAACCTCGAATAGATTCCACCACCTTCTTGAGACCGAACAGCCGCACCAATTTTTTCTAACGGAGACGGAGATAGCAACTCTGTTGGACGTGTCTTACCTCAACTGCCCGGGCTACACTCATGAACACAAGTTCAGGAGGTGGGCTGGCGTCTGTGTGTGTGTATGTACGCGATAACAAATTTCTGTATGCGTCTCCGTAGCTTTGAAAAACCAGGGTTTTCCACCGTTTGGCTTTTCATATTCTTGCAGCGAGTATGCTTCTCCTCGTGTGACCCTTCTGCCCATGCTGATGCGGTCGTAGATGTAATACGGCAGGGAATGGAATATTTTATTCCTTTTTCCGATATCTCGCTCGGATACACTGCCTTGGCTAATGGGGACTGTGCTCGCGCAGAAGTGCGAAAAGAGTCCTCGTATCAAGCATGGGTACATGCTCGCGACCGAAAAGCTCGTGCACGGAGGGTTAGCCAAGTTATGCAAACGAGTGATTCGAAGGCAAGATTCGACCGCGTAAGCACCTCTGGGATACTTCAGCTAAATACCAGTTAGCTGCACTTGACTCAGTGGAACGCAGAGCCAGAAAACTAATCGGAGACGATGAGCTGGTAAAAACCAAGCTCTATAGTCTAACCCATCGACGTAAAGTGGCTTGCTTGTCGGTATTTTACAGGCTGTACTTTGGAGAGTGTGCTTTTGAGCTGCATGAGCTCATTCCGCCATCCACGTTCTACCACCGAGAATCTAGACACACAACGGGCACGGACATCCTTACTTGGTTAACATCCCGCGAATGCGTACCAAGCGCTTTTCTTCTTCCTTTGTGATGCGCACTGCCAAGTAATGGAATACTCTGCCGCGTCTGTTTTCACGAATGACTACAACCCTAGAATATTTTTTTTAAAGCTAGAGTGAATAGGCTGCTTCTGAGTAAGCTCCATCTTAGGCTTCTTTTCAACCCTAAGGTTCAGTATGAAGTCAAGAGCAAGCCCATACAATACATATTAAAAAAGGGTGTATACTCCAGTTACTTGAACGGAATCCAGATAATGAAAAAAGCTTCCCAGAAGCATTCCACTAGATCAACTCGATGTTGAGATCAGAAAACAATGCCTGTATTATCTACGCTGTCAATGATCTGAGAGTCACGCCGCCAGGAAGCTGCGGCCGTTACCCCGAACACCGCACAATGTTCGCGACACTTTCTATCATTTCGATAGAAAGTGCTCTTATAAATGTCGTTCTTTGGTAATGTCTTAGAAAATATCGTAAAGCTCAAGCTCAAGCTCTAGACTGCTCCTATCATTTAGGTCACCAACACATATTTTTACGACCTTATGTTCCAAAAGATGATTGAACTTAAATTATACGAATGCGATTAAAGTTTTCCGATGCGGGCAGCGCAGGATCGTTGTGAAGATCCTTGGGGGAGGCCTCTGCCCAGCAGTGGGCGACGTCTGGCTGAAATGATGATGAAAGTTTATCTATCATTTCGATAAAAAGTGATCGTATAAACGACATTCGTTATTCGGTAATGTGTTTAAAACTATCGTAAACTTCTAACTCTAGACGACTGTTGTCATTTAGGTCACAGAAACAATATTTTTACGAGCTTACTTATCCGAAATAAGTAGATGATTCAACATGTAAATGAATTAACTTCATGTTGTCTATAACTTCAAAAGAAATTGCTCTTTTAATCGAATCTCGTTATTCATACATTATAGTAAAGGTTAAACTCTTATTAGACTGCGACTGTCATTTAGGTTACTGAAACATATTTTTAGGACCTTATGTTCAAAAAGATGATTAAATGTTATAAATGAATGGAATTAATGTTTTTCTTTCATTTCGATAGAGAGTGCTCTTAACGACATATTCAGTTATGCCTTAGAAATTATCGTAAAGCTTAAACTCGAGCTAGACTACTACTGTCATTTAGGTCACTGAAACAATGTGTTTATGAGCTTTCGTTAAAAAGATGATTCGAACTTATACATGAATATGATTCGTGTTTTACTGGAGTGGAAATGCATTTGAGTTAAATATAACGGCTTTTATAAACGCAATGACGGTGCTTTATGCTACGGATTTAGTCACGTTCCTACTTAAGACATCAACGCGCTACGTTGCTTCTTTAGTCGTAGTATGGAACATAAAATGTATTAATGTATGACAAAGAACATCAAATTGTAGTTCATATTAGTATTTCGTATTCAACAGCGTTTTCTAAGAATGAAGAATAATGTGAAGTTTGTTTTATAATTCGTTGCACAGCGAGAATTTTATATTAAGTTTGTGTGTAGGTAATAGTTTTTCATTGTAATTCTTTAAGTAACATAATCTGAATGTATTTTAGTTTTTATGACTCACCCATTAAATGAAAGACAAATTACCTTATTAAAATTTATATGATTTACGCATGTGTGTTACTAATGACTTCGTTTCCAAACATACGTCTAAATAGCGTCTTACAATCCTATTATTCAGTGCCAAAATATTTACATTATTGCTTAAAAATGATTATGAAAGAAAATAAAATACAACAAGGAAAATCTAATTAATGTGGAACAAATTGATAAGCGCAGAATATAGTTTTTAATAAATCTTTTTTCAAATCTATGTTAACCTAAAAATAGCCAATTTTCTGTTACAAACAGATCTGAAAGAAACATAAAATAAAAAGAAACAAATAGTTATGTTAACCTACTATAAACCAGTATTGTGTTCGTATCTCTAATTTGTAATTATAGGCGTAAAATTCGATATAATAGCGTATCGGACCGTGTCGATCGTCAAGTCGTTTGCGAAAAGAATTCTAACGGGTCGTCTCCAAATTGGTCTTTTGAGATGATATCTGACGTGCTCTCTTGTCTTTATAATGCTGCATCGCGTAGACTGACTGATAACTGGGAGCAAGTAAGATGTTATGAAAACTTAAGTTGTCAATGGATATCGTAATTGCATTCACCTGTCAACTGTTATACAAAATAATGTGACTCAGCGAAGTTGGTACTCATATACTGCTTTTCTACATATTTTACATAAATTTACCAAGAGAGGCTTCTATTTCAAAATAAAGAGACATACGATCACCTGTCATTAATGTATATTATAGATGACCCCCGTGGCCGAGTGGTGCACGCACCGGTTTTCAAGGGGCCGCTATCTCTGCTGGACCCGAGTTCGATTCCGGGTCGGGTGAATATAAAAAAAAACAATATTTCCTCGGGTCTGGGTGTATGCGATAATATAATACCCGTCGTTGTTTCCAATTTCCATAACACTAGTGCTTAAGTTTAACAGTTTGGTATTAGAACAATATACGAAATAAAAAAAAAGTGATTTGTCTCTTTATCACTTTTCCTGCCTAAACTATTGATCCAATTTCTATGAGTTTTGGTTAAAGCAAAAGCATCACACATATAGAGTCACAGCGCAGCTAAAAATGTACACACAAATTCTTTCAACACAAACAGTTAATGAAAAAAAATTAAATCACTCTTTTACTAGTGTTAAAATTATTTACATATACTTTGTTGTAACAACTCATAATTGTATGTACGACTAATTGAATGATTAGTAGGAGGCTCACTTGTAAATGCATTATCAGATCAGATACTGATTGAGATAGGTATGCAGTAACATCTAAATGTATACACTATACATGCAACGTTATTCACGATGCAAATGTTGGCATATTAATTTATTTGAAGTTCAGCAAATAAATTTTAATCTAGAAGAACCAGCTAAAGGATGCGCTAAGTTAAAGTTTGACAACTATTTGCATTCGTAATTACTTACTTCGTGCAATAAACAAGTCTATAATTACTTGCTGATGTGCATTGCATACTAAGTTTTCTAGATGTTTAATTACGATTTATTCTAGTCTTTAGTACTAGGTTTTTGAAATATTCCTTTATTTCTTGTAAGTTTTAAAAATAGAGTCTTTTTATATAGGTAGTACCTAATTTTGTTATAAGAATTTTAAGTTATTTTTATGCATCCACAATGCAATTCTGTACTACCTATAATTTTGTTATTTACTATTTTTCATTAATATTTTTGAGTCTTTATCAGTAGGGATCTCAGATCATATAATACTAGGGATACAACGATATCAATCATCATCATCATGACAGCCGAATGACGCTGCTGGGCATAGGCCTCTCCCAAGGATCTCCACAACGATCAGTCGTGCGCTGCGTGCATCCAACGTCTTCCCGCGACCTTGACTAGATCGTCGATCCACCTTGTGGGGGCCTGCCCACGGAACGTCATCCGGTAGGTACGCGGTCGCCATTCAAGAACCTTTCAGCCCCAACGGCCATCGGTTCTCCGTGCTATGTGTCCCGCCCACTGCCACTTCAACAATGCAATCCTTCGAGCGATATTGGTTGTTTTAGTTCTCCTGCGGATCTCATCATTTCTAATTCGATGGAGCGGGGAAATACCAAGCATCGCTCTCTTCATTGCTCGCTGGGTGACCTTGAGCCTTCCTATTTATGAGACCCATAGTAAAAAACCACGTCTCACTTCCATAGGTCATTACTGGCAACACACACTGGTCAAAGACTTTAGTCTTATAACATTGAGGTATTTCGGACGCAAATATATACAAGCTTCCGGAACGCTGCCCATCTGAGCTGGATTCGACGAGAGATCTCTTCCTCGAAGATGGACTTACCTAACTGGACTGTCTGACCCAGGTAAACATAGTGGTCAACAACTTGAGTTGAGTGTAATGTTCCCCAACATTAACTGGAGCGGAACATGGGCATTAGACATGATTTTCGTCTTATCCATGTTCATCTTAAGACCCACTCTTTGAGAAGCATTACTGAGATCTTCGAGCATTGTGTTTAGGTCTTCCAAGATCTAAGCCATAAGAACTACATCATCGGCAAACCGTTGGTGTGTTAGGTACTTGCCATTGCGGTTGATGCCGCATCTTTTCCAGTCCAGAAGCTCAAAAATATCCACCAAAGCAGCTGCGAACAGTTTCGGAGAAATGACGTCTCCCTGTCTGTCACCTCACTGTAGTTGAATAGGATTAGAGCTCTGGCTCTGTAGTCGGATCGACATGGTGGCGTTTTGTACCTTATCATCTCGATGTACCTGTAGTCTATTTGGCACCTCTGGAGAGACTGCAGGAAGGCCCATGTCTAAATTAAATCAAAGGCTTTCTCATAGCCCACGAACTCCAAGCAAAGTGGCAAGTTGTACTCTTCTGTCTTCTGTACAACTTGCCGCAGCGTATGAATGTGGTCTATGGTACTATATCCTTTCCGGAACCCGGCTTGTTCGGGAGGTTGGAAGTCGTCAAACCTGCGAGCGAGGCGATTCGTAATGACTCTCGATAACCATTATTAGATATGGCTCAGAAGAGAGATGGGTCTGTACTATACCAATACGAAAGACAAATACATCTTAATTGCCCAATACGATAAGAATGCATTACGATTTATGTTTTTATTGAATTTATTTGAAGCTTTGTTTGTATCACTCTGAATGCTATTATACCATTATTATGACTTAGTAAAATAAAACATAATTTACGCATTTTTAATTAACTAATTTATTGAATATTATAATACCTACCTCTACTTTTTCTAATTGTTTCATTTACTTTAACAAGTTTGAAATCATAGAAAAATGGAAAATGAAGTATTAAGAAAAAATCGACCCGCCTCACAACTAGCTCCGATGGGACTCGAACCCACGACCTTACGCTTTCCGGGCGACTGCTCTAACCATTGAGCTACGGAGTCAGTGTTGTAAAGGTTTCGTTTTACTGGAAATTGTAAAAAATATGGAAAATAATGAATATACAATATCGTATCGTAATGTTTGCGATAACAAATGATCGTAAAAACTGACGATTATCCCCAATATACGATTATCGTATCGGTATCGTTGCATCCCTATTTATCAGGAAAGACGGTATCAAATAGAGTTGATGAGAATGAACAAACAGCAGAGCGAATTAATAAACTTAACCTAGAATTAACCCAAGTACGTACAAAACTGTTTGTATGTAACTTGTCTTAATTATTACTGGGAGTAAAAAAATATACATTACAATAAATATTTTTAGTCAACATTAAAAAATTGAGGCGTATAGGAATGCGTAGCTAAATGAGTGCTCAAAACCTATATTCAACATTTTCTATAAAAAAAGTAGAATTAAAAGAGAAAAGTTGGAGTTTATCGGTGTCATAGCAGCGCAGACAGCGACGACAACAGGGCTAGTACTATTTATCTCTGCGCACGATCTCACAATTGAGATACTGGGCCGTCCAAGCAAAACATAAGCAAAACGAACAGAACCACCGCCGCCGCCGCCACCATCAGAGCCTATTAATGGCTTAACAGAACACAATCTATCTCAATTCGAATGTAATTAATTTGACATAGATACGAGCTATCCTAAAAGCCTATGTAATAAGCACTTATTACATAGGCTTTTAGGATAGCTCGTGCATCCTCGGATATTATGCATGTTTCAATTGAGTCGGACCAAATATAAAAATACATTTAAATGCCTTTCATTTCTAATTCTATACCTAAGTGACTTAATTATATGTTTAAGTAGCCATAAGTAAAATGATTAAAAAACGAATTGATTCATTCGACAAACTTACACGTGAAAAAATAGAAGCACAATTTACTTTACCAGCAATATTTTAAAGTAGCGATAACGTAGTAAAGTAAACACAACAGAGTCGTCGAGTCTATAAATTATTATGCGCATTGCGTTGTCAGTAATTGAGTATCGAAATGTTTTATATCACCATTGAAGCGCGGTCCGCATTTTTCTTTTTATTTCGCATCGCTTGAATACAGGCCCTTTCGACGTCGAATCTTATTTATTATCTTTACAACACCCACTACTTTTAAACTTTTTACTTTTTCTACAATTAAGAATAGATACTTTCAAGTTGAATAAATAGTTTTACAAGAAGCCACGCGCTAAAAAGTCTTGCCCTTTTGTAGTTTATTGATTTGAGTTTTTTAGCGAGTAAAACTTTTGTAAAATAAAAGATAATTCCTCGTACATCAAGTGTAATAAAAAAAATAACTTATTATATTTTTATAAGTTTACTATCTGTTGCTCGTCGTACGTAACGTGTAGTGACAATTATGTTAGTTTAGATTATGTGTGCCTGGAAGTGATAACTTACAGTACAAATGATTGAAAATAACAATTACTAACACACAATAAAAGGTACCCTAAATGCTGACTTGGGTAATAAGCTAATAATAGGGGTAGGGTAATAAGCACTACACAAGATTTGCTAAACATCTATTCAGTAGTTTTAAGCGTTAAAAGTGGACAGACAAACATACGAAAATTTCAATATCTATGGTTTTGGGGTCGATATCTTGTACATATCAGATAGCAGCTGCTAACTCTAAAAATGTTTCACGTACAGATTTGGTTTCTTTGCTGCTTTACTCTATACTAAGATATTCTCTAACCTAAAGAGCAACAAGAAATAATGCAGATGTGACATTATGTGGCGCGCTTTGTGTACACCTACAGAACATTGAGGTCGTTTAACGCTATACCATATTATGTGAACGACTCTAGCTTACCTAAGACCGCGCTAGTGCTTATGGAACGATTAAATAACAGCGTAAAAGAAAATGCAAAGAGGGACATTAGCGCTATCAGCGTAACTGTATTTAATGTTTGTATGTGGTCTGAAGATTTTATCGCAGTGCAATCGGTCCCGTTATGAGCAACTTTATTTGTTTAATCGTAACAATTTATCATTGAGAAATTTCTACGTCGTCGTCGGCAATTGTTATGTAGGAGATAAACTTTCAATGGGTTTACATTACGATAGCAATTTTGTCTAGATATTATATATCCATGCAAAACATAATAGACTATTATGTTACTATTATTAATAGTATTTTACTTTGATGAACTTTTGGATTGTTTTAAGAATTCTTGAATAACAATTTTAGTTCCTTCACTCGTATGTAGATAATGCAGTAAAGCATAAAAAGTATTGACAAAATTAAAGTAAAAAATCGAGTACTTAAAAGCTTTTCGGGATATAACTTTTAATAAAAAATTGTATAAATATCGTCATAATCTCTTCATTACAATTAAGGATTTCACAATCTTTTATTTTAAGCTTCTGATTTTGATACTAACAACAAATCTTTATCTTCTTTCATCTACGTGTGCGGCCGGGGCGTAAGATATCTAAAATTTCCTTCAGTTTTAATTTAACGAGTTTAGGAAACAAGTTTTCGGAATCTTTAAAAAATAAGTATACCGGAGTCTCACACTGGATGTTACAGAATTTTCCCATGCTTGCGTCACATAAATAGTCTACACACCGCGGGAGTTATTCTATTTAGTTAACGGTAATGACAATCATTGTTTTAATTGCAGGGAAAATTATATTTAGCTTCTAACAGAACGGTAACTATGAACGTTGACTTAATAAGCAAATTAAGTGTTAATTGCACCGTTGTAATGGGGCAAGACGTGTTCTATCTGATATTGTTGGAAAAGCCATTTAATTATTTATAAAATTTGTTATGCAAAAAGAGCTTTTGTCTATTTCCGATCATTAATCTTAAGAATATTTTTTGTTACACATAGACATTTACTTAGTTTATTTCATGTTTTTCGTCGCCAATACCTATATCACAAAATGCGTCGCTTTTAATCTTACGGAGTAAAGTTGGTTAAGTTACATATTGAAGCAATTACATCAATCTAATAATTAAATCAAAGAAGATTAAGAACTGTCTGCTTCGCTTAACTATTACGACCGATGTGTGAGTGGTGGCAAAAACGTTTCTACTAAGAAGCTTCTTTATAGGTAGGTATAATTATTTCGCAATTAGATACATTGCTGAAAGAATACGTTAATAAGAATACATGATTCATCTCTATTAGATATCGTAATTGGATTTTCTTAGTCATATTCGTTTTTATATATTACGATTGCTATCATTTGTCTTAAGTTAGCTTAAGACTCATATGCCCGTTTGCACTAAACTCGGGTTGAGCTTGTCATAGATAAGATACATCTTAGCTTAGAAACAGCCTAAAACAGCCGAGCTAAAATTTTTGTTTGCACTGAGAGACTACGTCGTAAATTAGTCATCACCTTGCTAAAAGAATGAATGGATGAATTCAAATATTAATTGTTTATGGATTTTAAACCTGGCAAGGTAAAGTAGGTCACTGGATATTTTTTTGGTTGAAACTTCTCATTGATTCCTTCGTAAGTTAAAAAGAGACGACAAAAGCTAAGGCGTTGTCTATTTTATTTGGTAGGAGTTATTCACCGAGAAAAGAAAAAGTCAACTGAGCTCAACTGTCAGGAAAAACATAAATACAGTGCGCAACCTTTTCTGTTCCGGTGGCCAAAACTAGAACTAACGAGTTTTGTTTTTAATGTCATTTTGCTAATACTTTCATATTTTGCTGCTAAACATAAGCGCCGCTGTCATGGGAACAGAAAAGATTGTCGATCTGTAATGTTTTTTTTAAATAAATGATGAATGACGTATGTCACATGTGTTGTGTCTCTATCTAGCAAACAAGAATACAAACGCCACAAGCTTTTCTGTTCCGGTGACAGCCGTGACACAGGAGTCACTTGCAATACGAAAAAAGCTGTCAAAATGGACTGTCGTATGAAAACTGTTTTTGTTCCAAAGATAATCACCGGAACAGAAAAGCTTGTCGCAATACTCTTTGCTCACAATGCCACAGACAATAATCACTGATATAGGTATTTCTTAAGCCTTAGGTGCTCGATATTGGGCCCGTAAGTTAAGAATAGCCAAAAGTGCATTTAAGAATGTCCTAAAGTTAGTGCAAAGCAATTTTTTGTTAAGAATGTCTTAAGTTAGCTAGGAAAAGACTTAGGCGATTTTTAAGTTTAGTGCAAACGGGTGAACTCTTTCCAGACCTACCTAACTAACATTGGCAGATTTATAACAGCATGCTTTGGAGGTTCGTCACGGGTGTGGTGCGACCACAATACGAGCAAATAGAAAAGGAACGGGCTCATTAGTAGTGTTTATGTTACGCTCCGTGGCTCCGTGGTAGCGTGGGCCCATAGTTTATGCCCATTTGTAGTCGCTCCGAACGGTTTCTGTGACGTCTCATGCTTTTCCGATTATTCGGTAACTCCGTTAGGTACTTCCCGACTAGGTGCGATGTTAGATTGTTTCGAGTTCAGCTAGTTCCACATTGGAAGTTGGTTCGTTGAGTGCTTATATCCTCGTTTTTTGGTTGCGGTTGAAAAGTTCGATTGACGTAAAGCTTCTTTTGGATTTTGGAAGTTATTTTTTCAAATGAGCTTTGTTTATACTATATTGTTCAAAATTCTACTAAAGTAATGTTAAATATTAACTGTTAAAGACAAAACTGTGGTTTGTATAACTATGGGTACATTAACAAAACTCTTCATGCGTGCTGTATCGACATTTTTCGTACGTTATTTACTCTCTTGCCGCTATGTAGGTTTTTAGAGGTTACTAACCTACTTTGTTTGATGCATTTAAGAATTCGTGTGTGCCTTTGCATCCCAAATTTTGTCCACACGTGTTCTTCTTGCGTAATGTGAGTAGTTAAAAGCTTTTACAGTTTTTTGTTTGTCAAACGGAGGACTGGGTGCAGTGCAGGAAATATCAATTTGGTTTAATGTCACGGAGTGTTGTTTAGATTTTTTATATTAACTTTGAATGTAGTGAAGCAATACCTTGTCATTGCTATTTGACGTTTAATGTTTGCAAGTAAAAGGGCAAATATTAAAAAAAAAAATATGAGAAAATGTGTTCCCCAAGGCTTAAAATGTAGCTTTCCATCTTAAATATTCCAGCTTCCAAGTAAAGCTCCCATAAAGATTAGCTTACGTGCTCCATAAGGATCGGCCTGAAATAAATGAATGTTCGATGCAAGCACGAACAATACCGCGCTCAGCGTCTAAACTTCAATGCGGGCATCGTAGATTACATGCAAACGATACTAATGCACGATCCCTAAGTGGTTTTAGTAATAGACTAGACCAGGAGAGCTGGAGGACCGCGGGAGCGTACGATACGAAAGAGCGGACGGAATGTGCGCGCAAGGTCATTGCGCCCTGCGCGGTCATGCGCCCGCGCCCCTCGCCCGCGCGCACCCCGCACCCACCACCACATTGTCTAGCGATCAGCTGCGGATAAGGGGGAAGCGACCGCACCGAAAGGCGATAGGAACCATTTCAATGCGAAACTGCCTTTATTTTTCCGTTTTGCCCGGCCGCTCGCGAGGCACGAACGCCCCCGGCGATATTGTTCCAGGCTCTAACGCTCTTCTATAAACTAAGAAAAAGATCGATCCCCTCTTTTATTTAGTTGAACGTTGCACGCCCTGGCATTTATCCCCCGGCGCGACGGGCATGATGACAGCGTCTGTAATAGGTACGTGAGTTCTGTTTTGTTCGATATTTTTTCTAGTTCAACTACTAATGAATAATAATGTTATCCTTAAACCGTCGCTACTGGCATTACCATTACAATAACAGAATCAGAACAGTTTTTGCATATCAGCCGTTACTTCTTTAAGCCCACGATAAAAATTGGACAGGACAGTAACATAAAAAACAAATTTTATCATCTATGTTGTGACATTGTGACGATAAATTCAAGCAACGTGTGATTTGCAATAATTATCTTGTTTAAACAGATTCAAAGATAAAGTTACAAATTTATACAAGCCCGTTATAATTATTCATTTTCGCTATCGGATTAACACGTAGGTATCAAATAAATAAACTTTTGTATTTTTTGTTATCAACTTAGGTACGTGGCTTTGGGGTGAGTCATCTTACATGTAAAAGTCAATGAAAGTACGCTAAGAATTTTCCGTAACTTATATTACCTAGTATCATCTTCCTTGGCGGTCTTGATAATTAATGGGGTATTAATACGATATGCCACAAAGCACGGGTCACCGATGATGTGCTGGAAACAGTGTCAGGTCATAAATTATACGAGGAAAATGATGGGGCAATTCGAAGGCAACGATTCAGAGAAAATGCCCATAATGAAACGGCATAAAACTAGAACAGAAACGCTAAGAACTTATTGATGTAAATGCTGGTTTTAAGTGTCAATTTAGAAAGCAGTTCATTGCCTTTTCTGTGGAAATTTCATCCATATGTACAGCACTAGGCAGATGATGAGAGAAGTAAGAAGATAAAAAGAAAAATTTTAATTGCCTGGGAATTTCCATTTCGTTCAAAAAACATGTAATTCTTAATGAACTTATAAGATAAAGACTACCTATCAAGAAGTCTTATTATTTTACCATTGAGGACTGGAACTGCTGGGGTTCCAAGGGAGTAATAATGCTTACCAGTAAATTTTATTTTAAGTTACATTTATTTAAGAACATTACTATCTATTTATTACAACCTTTTTATTAACTTGCCATGTTAGTTTGTTAGTTAGTGGGGGACAAATCTTGCAAGCTTAATTTGACCTATTTCCCAGTGTCCGATGGAGCTGAAATTTTGTACCTATACAGTTTTGGTTTAGATGACAATACAATATTAAAGTACAGTCAGCAAAAAAGGTTGTCATAAAAATGATTTTTTTTTCTAAAAACTTATATTTTTGCAAGTAGAAAATGAATCTTAAGAGCGGCCAGAGATGCGACGGTCACGAGTTGCATGTTTGCTCTGCAATTCTGGTGCAACTTGTGAACACTTTGTTGTAGAACTAAACCTAGTATTCTAAATACTGCGTTTGAGTATCAACGTTTCGATTTATTTTTCAATCTTTACTAATATTACAAAGAAATAGATTTTTTGTTTGTTTGTAATGGAGAAACTCATACTAAAGCGATTTTCACTAGGTATTCGATAGCTACATTTTTCCTGAGTGAAATGGGCTATATTTATTTTATCCCAATATTCCCACGGGAACGGATACCACGCGGGTAAAACCGCGGGGCCACTAATCTATACATACAAATAAATAAAATTGTAGTGTCTGTTTGTAATATTAAAATAACCGCTTTTTACTACATGCATATTATTATTGATTATATATATACAGTACATATAACAAAATAACATTTTTTACAATTTTTGTCCCTCTGTCTGTCTGTCGGTATGTCTGTCTGTCTGTTTGTTCCGGCTAATCTCTGAAACGACTGGACCAATTTTGACGGGACTTTCACTGGCAGGTAGCTGATGTAATAAGGAGTAACTAAGGCAACTTTTTATCCCGATATTCCCACAGGAACGACAACCACGCGGGTGAAACCGCGGGCGGCTGCTAGTTCTAAATAAGATTGTTTAGTATAATATGGTTTTGCTTATGTTTTTTTATCGTCATAGCCAACATAGATTTTATAAGCTAACTTTATTATTACGAGGAGTTTGTAGAGATTATTTTTACTTTGAATTGATATTTTAAGTGTTTCCTTTCCATGTTAGTTGGTTAAGTATCAAAGTAGTTTTTTAATTGCAGTCGTATTACATACAAAATGTGGTATCTGATTTGATCAATTTTATCAGCTAAGTCGTATCTATGATGCCCATACTGTCAATCGGATATCCATTACCTATATATTATCTAGCGACCTGCACCCGCCGTTGGTTCTCACGGGTGCTGATTATCCCTACTAATATTATAAATACGAAAATGTGTATATTTGTTTGCCTGTATGTTCCGTTTTCACGTCAAAAGGGCTGAACCGATTTTGATAAAATTTGGAATGGATATAGTTTGAGACCCTAGAAAAGACATAGGCTATTTTTTACCGCAGGATAAGGCTCATTCCCATGGGAAAATAACTTTTCCCGCGGGTGTCGTGTAGGCGGGCGAAGCCGCGGGCGGAAGGCTAGTACGTAAATAAACATTCCTCTGGACAGATTTCATCAATAAACACGGTCTATTGATGAAAACTGTATCTCACCAAAATCATCCTATAAAAAACTGACCAACTCTCGCTGGAGCTGCTTATTTCTTTACAAAAAGCGTTGAAATCTCTCAGTAAAGTCAAGCCAACTCTAATGTTCCTTTCTGCGATTTCTTTATTGATATACTTACGTTTTAATTTTATGTGACTTTGGACGTTGAACATTCTACATGTTGGTTAGTTTGGTGGGCACAAGTCAACGACCAAGTCACATAAAATTAAAACGTAACTATATCAAAGTAATAAAATATACAGGTATACTGATTTATTTACTGCAAATGTATTTTTGTAATCCTATATATTTATATAGGATTACAAAGTTATTTATGCAGTTGGTGTAACTAGAAATTATCCTAGTTTTTACAGTTTTCCCTTTATGTGGCCATTAAACCCTAACTCTGTACCAAATTTCAGCTCTCTGAGTTTATGGGAAGTACTAGTTCTATTTTGATGATCATGAGTGAGTGTCATAAATGCGAAACTTTGCTTTCGCTTAACTTCGGAACTAAATGACCTACAGACTTGAAATTTTGGATTTTAAGTATGTAATTATAGCTTACTGGATGACGAAAATTTCTGCGTTCTGGTCTTATCCAGAGGTTCTCAATAGGAGCCTGAAAATGCGGGGAAATGGTTCCAGTAAAGGATGGTACGGCAGTGTTTGCTTCGCGCTCGACTTGGCGGGGGCACTGCCGTGCCCCCAGATTAAAGTCTGTTGAGTTGTTTGAAAAATCTATGCGTTTGTACAGACGGATGGCGGGAAGCGACTTGGTTTGCTATACATCTATAATACTAATATTATAAAGAGAAACATTTGATTTATTGTTTGTTTGTTTGTTATGGATAAACTCAAAAACAACTGGACTGATTTTAAAAATTCTTTCACTATTAGAAAGCTACATTCTTCCCAAAAGTTAATCCCGATATTTCTATATACGGGAACGGGTACCACGCGGGTTAAACTGCGTGCGGGAAGCCACTAGTATTCAATGTAGAGATAAGTATTCTTGTATTGCAGCTCTATAAGGATGAATTTTGACGAGAACTAAATCGGAATCAAGAGAAAGTAGTACCATGTTGTGTTTGGCAATGATCAAGACGTCTTGTTACTTTTGCATCATCTTCACTCTGCGCTTGATTGAAAAATGACGACCATTAATAATTTTGTGACTAGACTAATGGAATCATACCAACGAGTTATTATATTTTTGTCAATGATCATTAACTTTCAACTCTGAGATATTTTTTTATTTTATTTCAGGAGTTGATTCCTGAGGACCTGAAAATATTTAAATTAGATCTGGTAAGGAAACTTAAGCTTCCTGATTTTATTTTAGTAAAATACGGCTTTGATCGTATAGGTTATGTAGAATGTAAGTTTTGAATATAGGTCGAACACTCACACAGCGGTACCAAGATTCATTTGCTTCTAATGGAGTGTTACTACTGTTCTTTGTTTCTATTGTCACAGGCATTACATAGGACTTGCCGTATAGCACTCGTGGGACTGGGGTGAACTCTGCCTCTTTTTGTGTTGTCAAGCGTTCGACTAGCGAGCTAAACAAGATTGCATGACTGTAGTAACTTTACTCTGACCAGCGTAACGAGATCTCCTCGCCTCCACGTTAAGTATAATTTGACGATACGATAAGAGGTGGAGCTCCACTATCCATAGACATTGGTGAAATGGACAGCCCTCTTGTACGCAAAAACTTGACTGTATTGATAGCATGATTTATCGATATTGAATTTGCACAAGTGAGTCTTTGTTGTTAACACAGGTAGAAAAGAAAATCAGTGGCGGTTTATAGTAAAGTGAAAGTTATAAGGAGATGTATTGTTCGTTTTTTGTATTGATACTCATTTGCCTGTTACAAAATACGGTCTTATTACAAAACAGAAGTTCCAGTTGAATATAAAGACATCACATATTTCTTATAGTGAAGAATTAAACTGAATTAAGTACCAACGAGAGCTTTGTAAGAGGAAAGTGTCATCTGATTTAATCATTAACACTTCTATTTTTGGATACCAAAGAACGTTTTTAACAGAACAACCTCATCTTCAGAATAAAAAGAGATACAGACATTTTTTACACAGTTTTGCTGGAGTGGCAATTTCTTTTTTACTCGATGCGTCTCCGCGATAAAAACCGCAGGTGAAGGCGGAATGTTAAATAGTTTCGTTTTGCAGCCGTTTTCTAGTCGAACCTAGTTGGTTTGCATATCGATGATATATATCCTCCGTAGGTAAATAAGAGGCTATTGAGACGTAACACGCGAACTTCTGTAAGCATGAGTGACAAGCCTCGCCCACTACACGTTATGCCTGAGGTGGGCGAATTTCTAACTTGTAACAATCGATTCCTATGAAATGTTTAGAGAGAAATTGCCATGTAATATCACATAATGGTCAATATCATAATTGACAACCACTATGTCCGTAAATACGCGGCTCCGGTGATAATGTAGCCGATATAGAACGGCCGATACAGTTATTGTCAATTTCTTATTTCAAAGTTTTCAATCTATCGGTGAAGCCCGTTCGTTGAAAATCAAGGCGGCGACAAAACTGTTATTTCAATTTGCGTCTTGTAAAAAGCGTGACAAAGTCCTAATGAGTTCGTTGAAAACGATATATCTATTGTAATTTATTTATTTATCGCCGACACGACTAAAATATATGACCCAGAGTAATTACACTGCTTCGTAATTAAGGCTTGTGGGTCAAGAGTGTCTTTCTGAGATGAGCATTCGTTACTGTTGTGTATGTTTCTATAAAAAAAAAAATAGTTAAAGATCTATTAATCTTCACAAATGCATGTTATACTGTGGGAAACACAGAGAGTTGCACTTCGTTTATTTAATACAAAAAAGGTTATACGACCTTATAAAGACCATCTGCGTTTGCGCAGATATCGGGCCATCAGTGTCGCCGTAATTAAAAGGGATGGGTAATCGTTTTCTTAGACAGAACAAGTGGGCATAAGTTTGCTTTGCGGTAGTTCACAGTAATTCCTAATCGAATTCCATACATAATATCACGAACGGCCCTCCTTTTACTTGCCAACTAACTAACTAATAACGGCTTGCCTAGCCGCCTAGGGCTTTCGGTAAATATAGCACTTTTTACTACTAGATTTATTTCAGCAGCCATAATTATGTTAGCGTTAAGGATTTCGCATAATTTCCTATTTTACTAAGCTAATTGTATTTTATCTGTTTAATTAGAGCAGATTGTATTAATAAAAATAGAAATTCCTTTCTTCTTTAAGTGGCTAGACTATGGTTTTAAAGTATCAACCTATTAATATAGACTAGAATACCAAAAATATACGAATAAAAAGGAAACTAATTGACTGGACATAGAAGAACGAGGTTTCATAGCCTGAGGCATGCACTATTGCATCTGCATCTAAATAATACAGAAGGATATGGATTCAAGCTATTTTTTTATAGATAATGTCATTATGAATGCCTAAGGTTGTGTTTCACATCCGTCGTATGCACGTAAGCGCTTTTATTCTATTCTTTATTATTATAGGTTCTACTATTGATAGTCGAGCTGTTTTGCTTAAAAAAAGCAATGCCAAGAAACTCGCACAAGGCTCTACGGCGATTCCATTTACAATTTTAAAAGCGAACCATACTGATATTTTATTGGTAATTCTCTGTAGGTAGGTACTATTGATTGAACCAATTATGTAGAACACTAATATGGATATACATTGGATCTTTTGACATGAAATAAATTTTACGGACTGAAATAAAGTAGGTACATATAGGATTTTATGATAGCTGCCTTACTTAAAATACGCGAAGAATCACGGGCGCTCGTATCAGTAATATCATATGCCAGTGGAGTTTAAATTTATAAATGTGCACCAAGTATTGTAAAACAGGAGTAGATTTAAAAAGTTTCTCGAGAAGGTTTCGTAGAATTCAATTTCAATTCAATTCAATTTCTTTATTACACATCAATACACAGTTTAACAAATATGGACCGCACCAGGAAAACCTCGCAGGGTTTATCTGGGTTGCGGCGAGTTGCTATACACTTATGTAGGTAGATAGTATTGCTTTAGTTTAAGGCGAAATTCTTTCGCATTATATATCTGCTTTATTTCACATTGTGTAGCAACTGAAAAACGTCTTTGTTTATAGTCCCATGCTTAGTTTAGGATGTTGGTTTTAAGAACGTACACATGACAGCTGGTGAAACACTGCAATTTGACCCTGAGCGCCCTTATGTCGCTCGTAATAGCGACGCTTTATCGTAACGCAAGTGTATAGTTGGACGCGTTGTTGGCTGTACATAAAAGCGAACGAACACTAACGAAGCTATTTCTATGTCTTGTTTCTGCGTGGCATAACAAGAACTAGCGCTTATCACAGCATTGCCGCAGGCAGTCATTGAACCTGAGAATTACAAAACGAGATATTTTCTAAGGAGAGCATAGTTGGTAATATTGAGTGATCGAGTTTTGTTTTGTTTAATTTTTCTGTTCTCAACTACCATCGCAGACAGGTTTTTGCAGAAGCTTTTATTAAAATTAGTTTTTCAGTTTATGTCAAAACCAAATAATCATAGATTTAAAACGGCTCTCTGGAATTATTCACTAGGGCTTTTGTTATTAGATGGTTGGTTATTTTAATATGCTGTTATATCATAATTTTCAAATGCAATAAAATCTTGAAACGTGTTCGGTTTTTTCAATAAACTTAATAAAAAATAGGGTTTAAAAAAACGAGCGTAATATCTAAATAAAAAAATGAATGTTGCTAAGCGCAAAACTCAAACATTTGTTCCTTAAGGCACACGGATCGACGTGATTTTTGGTATGGGGATAGTTTGGGAGCTGGAAAGTGACATAGTTTACTTTTATCCCGGAAAAATATTAGGTTCCCGCGGATAACGTCATGTAGTCCATGCGGCCGAAGCTGCGGGCGGAAGGCTAGTTTATAATGTTCAGTCAGAAGTAAATACATGCCATTTCTTTAAAAAAAAACAATTAAACATGTTTATCGTAAGCCATTGGCCATATTTATAATATTTAAGGTCGTGACAATGACAATTAATAAGAACAACCCTAGGAATTATTTAGGTCTTTTTCCATGTGTCGGGAAAAGTCAGAGAAAGCCAAATTAGTCGCCACCATCTTCAAGAATTAAAACTAAGGATTTCTTGCAAACTAAAAATAGATCTTTAATACATTGTAATGCGAATCACGTGCGTTCCAATGCATTCACTCTGTCAAAGGGAGAAGGTGCAAGAATCCACGCTCTACCCACAATAACTCGCCTACAGATATTTAAATAAGGCTCATTAAAATAATTAAGGGCTAAGCTTCGCCTTTCTATAATTATCATAAATACTAAGCTATTTAATTGCAAGAGATATCAGCGAAGGTGTATTTTTACATTAAAACAGGCATTATTGATTAAGCTTAATGATTACAAAAAACCGGTCCAGTGCATACCTGAGCCCTGCAATGTGGGTATTGTATTTATGTGATGTAACTACAAAATGTTTATTTTAAACCTGCGGTGTAGAGTCTTGCTTCCTGTCAACTCGAAGTGCGAAGAAATTATAAAACTTTGATGTTTGTTACAGCAACACGTTATTGGAAACTTTTGAAATTATTCAAAGTAGGTATAAATTGCACTGACATTTTCCCAGAACCATGGGAAAATAATCTAACTTTTTTCACGTCTTTCGTAGAAAAGGAGATTTTTTATTTTAGGAATATACTAAACAGTATCTATATGTTTCTAAAAATATGTTAATCTAATTCCTAACCGAATTTGGCAGGACATTTGCTATTTGATTGAGTGTTGATCAGTTGGTGTTTATATGAATGAAAGAATTACCTCACAAGGTAACGAAGTCGACATTAATAGACTATACAAAAAGGACTACATAATATTATTATTATTACGGCGGCATCAAGAAGGAACACTCGTGTGAAAGTAGAATCGTAAATTCACACGTTCGAAACAGATGACCTAGTTGAAGATAATTGGGTCGGGCGAGCAACCTGTCGAGCTCACACGCATTGTGCCTCGTCTGCGCCCGTGCCGGGTACCGTTACCGCGCGGTCAAGTTCGGCCCATGACGTAGTGTGACATACGGGCCCGGAGCGATTATCGTGATCGATATCTCGTTTCGAATCGAGCCTGTCGAACTTAAATCGATTTGAGGGATGCGCATTTAATAATTATAAATTGTTTTTAAAATTTATTGCTTCATTTTCATTATATAAAGGTAAGTACAGTTGGAATAGTACATGAAGATTCCCGTTGATTAATCGTTAGACGAGCCAATTACTAAGGAGTTAAGGAAAATAAAGCACGCTAATACTAAGATGTATGGTACTGGATCTTATCTAGATCTAAAGTGAGATTAGCTCGTTAACGATGCCGTGATTTGAGTGCAATCTTTCACTGCAGTGACTGGCGTATAGGAGCGTGCAAATAAATTTGTAGGAGGCGGAGATTCCTTAGGAGATAGAGCCTATTATTCACTGGTCTCCGCTCTGAGGCAGACCCGGTACGTGAGTGTGTGACCCGCCGGGTAACATCAAAAAGATCTTAATGCTAGTCCATAACTCCACTTGTGTGGCACTCGCATTGTTCGTGCCTGTAAACGTAATGTAGCGACTGACCGCTTTAAATTACATCTAAAACGATTTACATCTGTCCGCACTCGAGCTTCTGTCACAATAAACTTTTGTAGAAATATTTTAATGTCGTTAGATGATTCTATTATATTATTTTAGTTCTCGGAATAATTGCAGTGCAGTAAATTTTGGAATTTGGTAGTATTTGAATAATTTTAAATTAAGTTAAACTTAAAAAAACTATTATTAGGTTTCTTACTTACTTACTCTTTCACATTGATCTCAGTTTTAGACACTTCTACATGCAATATCTACACTATCATCTATCTATCATTTATTTTGTTTCCTACAATATATATTTACTAAGGAGCCTGGATTTTTAAACTATGCCAACAATCTTGGAATATGGGAAACGTCATAGAATAACAATAAGGGTTCCGTTTTTTGCCATTCGGCTACGGAACCCTAAAAAGCTATGGCTATGTGCGCTTAAGACAGTGCTATTGAGAGATAGAAAAATGATCTGGACTTCAAACAAAAACTAACAACGCTGGCTAACTTATGTTACTACTTGAAGGTGTGACACAGAGTAATGTGTTAATGAGCTCTCTACTTGTTAACCCCTCATCCTGACCACTGGCCACAGACTAGAGTGTCTAGAGTACGCGCCACATAACTTGGCACGTGTCAAAATCTGGAACTAAAATTATGTCATCGGAATAAGGCTTATTTTTCCAATCAGCGCCCTTCTTCAAATGCCAAGTTAATGTGGGGCGGACTTTACTTACCACTAAGCCGTCTGTTGTGCCTCTTTGCTACGTCACGGGCTCTAATTAAGGCATGATTTGACAAACAACTAACATCAAAACACGTCTATGCCCAACTTTCACACAGTCAACAATAACAGTTAACACTGTGTGAGTATAGTTTATTATCATAAGCTTACGGATACAATACTCTGACGAGGTCTCACAGTAGTACTGTAATCTAAAACTATCGGGTACAAGCGTAGGTACAAGCATGACTATAGAAGAAATTACACAGCGAGTTGAACTTCAGCAATTTTCTACTCCAGTCGGTACTTATTCCAATAATGCTTACGGGTTCATGTTAAGTCATGCATAGGGGCTAAGCCACAATCACTTAGTACCTAGAGAAACGACTTTTATGGATACACGGTCTCGGTCGGTCTTTTAAGTGAAGAAATACTTGTTACTTTACTTTGTCTAAAATAAGAACAGGAAGAACATATAAAAATATATGTAATTATATTGATGGAAAGCTCATACTATTTTAAAAGTCAAAGTAACTTTTTAATTTCTTTTAAGATTAAAAAATGATGAGCCAAAAACGAGGCACGTCGTTTCGCAGCTTTTTGAACTAATGGCGCAGGTAAGCTTTCTTCTTTAGTCTTTGTAATATGTAAGACTGAAATACTGAATATGACTAAATAAGTAATTTATTTATAATGCTAATGAATGAATTTATTTCTGATAGGTACAAGCCGTACCTTACGGTAGAAAAGACATTTTAAACCTCATGCAGTGCTTGAGTACTTTAGTAATAAAGAGAGTACTTATGACGTAATTATGGGCTACTTTTATTCATGTTTTATGAATTCCATTGCATTACAAGGGTCTTTTATAATATTTTCACACGTTACTATGAGCATAGGCGTACTTAATAAGTACTGCTTGCAGGAAATGTAAACTTGTAATTCTGTTAGACAATGCATGAATATATAATTGTAAGGCTGATGGTATTCGAACGGTCGTCCCCTAATCCACGGCCTGCATGAGAATCTATTGTATTAAATAATGAACTAATACAATGCACTCACAATCAATTGCAAGATAATTATTAATTGCATTCGAATGACTGTGTAATGTAATTTAATGTCTTGGAATTATAGATGCTAAGTTGCTTTCTCATGTAGACGAATAGTTGAGAGTTTTCACTTAGATTTTAATTAGGTTTCCGACTATTACTTGTAATCGCTTTGATTTTGTAATCAGAGCCTTGACCTTAGCAAAGCTGTGCATTAGAGTTACAAGCCTTCTTCGATAAGCTGTATGCTTTTATGAAAATTGCAGAAGGCTTACAGTTAGACGCGTGAAGCTATAAAGCGCGAACACAAGGCTTTACGAATTCGCCATCACCGTTAAATTGAACAATTTGTGTACGCACACGCTGGCTGCGCGCGATCCCGCTGTGACACGCTCCGCCCGTGATATAACTGTGACTACCATTACGTGACATACGTAGCGTCACGCGTACTAACTAATTGCTTCTTACAGCTTCTTATATCCTAGTACGTATGTACGTTACGCGGCGAAGCCTTCGTCAATTCCTTTCATCAACGCTGTCAGATATTATTATCTACCCACTTACCTCGATAGCTCTTGTTAAACTTAGCTAACAGTCATTTTATTAGATATTGATTCCAATGATGAGATAACAGGCGATAAACATTTCTTTAAGTTGCTTACTTAATAGATACCTACGCGTAGTTCTTAAAACCTAGGCCCAATGCATTCCCCTCACTATAAAAAAAAAAAAAAAAGGCCCAAGTTGAAAGTAATATTTTTTGTCGATGACAAACCTTAGTAAAAGGAATCTATTTGTTCTAGACAGAGATTCTACTTTGTGCTAGAAAAATTATAAAAATAAATAAATACTGATTTCGATTAAACATTTTTTTGAGGGTTTTGTCAACATTTTTAAATAAATAAAAACTAATGCAAATTGAAGTATTTTAGAAAAAATCGACACCTCTCACAACTGTGCACGTCACATTGCACGGTAAATGCAAAAAAGTAAAAATTTAAAATAAATAAAGACTAGATAATATGCATAAGAAATTCTTTATAAACCTGCAATAAAAAAAATATTTTTTATTAATTACATATTTTTAGTAATTTCTGTGATAAGGTCACGAAAACGTAATATATTTTTCACTTCTCATGCTCGTAAAGTTCGTCTTTATGTTGGGTATAGGCTGCATAAAATCGCTTTTTATGCTCTAGTGCATAAAGTAAAATCTTCATCTAATTCTCAGACTCTAAGACAAAGGTCGTCAGGTAAACAGTCACACACGCAATTAAACTTCGTTAAATAAACTTGTTATTTCATTCTGTTTCTTTAATTCTGTACACAATTCATGTTAAATTACTTAATTAATAAAACTAGGCAAAATTAATGAGTTTTGTAAGAAATAAGTATTTCAAGAGCATTGTGGACTACGATCTATGCTAAAGTAACTGTGCTGCCACTTCCACGTATAAAAAAAAAGAAAAAGAAAGTTTTCCCGCCAATATGGCGAAGTCTTTATTTTTTCTTTTTTCCAATATTGTTATTTATTTTCCTCACACTCGAAGTGAAAAGCAGAGTGTATAACTCGTAGATAAAACCCATTTTACCCTCGAATTGACTATCCATCCTCGCCTACGGCTCGGGTGGATATATACGTCTCGGGTAAAATGATATGTTTTATGCACTTGTTGTACAATCTACTATTTTTAAATAAAGTACTTATGGGAAATTGACACCGCTCCCGGTGTCAATTCTACTATTGCACTTGTAATTATTTATTTAGTAGAAATATTCAATAAAACACGGATGTCACTTTTTTGGGCTAAAGAAACACTGTGCTACGTCTGCATACTCTGATAACGGAGAGCAAATGACGATATCTTTCTATATTTTATTAATGTAGAAAGAATGTGGAACACGAATTTGTCAAGAGTAATAAATATGTATTTCTAAACGGTGTAAAGATATTTGGAATCGAATACCATTCCGTTATCTCAATAGCCACATTTGTATTTTAGATTATCGACGTATTCGTGAAGTCATTAACTAAAAGACAAACGTAACGAGACCGTTTCACTCATTCGACCTACCGTTAACTTTCATTGAAATGTAAGTACAAATGTTTTCGCGTTCGAAACAAAGGTTTATAAAATGGCCACAATTGGAGCAAAGGTTCCGCTCTTAGGATAACTCGGGTAAGGTAGTGTGCCATAATGGACTATAATGGGTGAAGTAACTGTCTAACCTTCCGTTCTCTCAACATGTCCAGCCATGCAAGGCGTGAAATGTCAAGTAAACAGACCCTTTTCCGTGTTGATGAGGCTTTGATAAGTGTTTCAATGTAGCACAATAGGTCTTTAAGGCCAAACGTTGTTCTTATTTTTTCTTAGCCGAGGTGTTAGATTTCTTTACAGTGTTGTTACTAATGACAGCACGTGATAACTTGGCATGATTTATGTCTTTAATGAGTTCTAAATAAAAAAATTATTGTCGTTAACTATGTTTGCATATTACTATATTGATCATAAAAAGAAAATCATGGCAAACCATTTTATAAACATGAGTTTTAAGTCTGAAAGTAAAATTGTAAAACAAAATCTAAATTTTTCATAATGTACCTATACTGATTAATATTTTCTGAAAATATGGCACGATCTTAATAGTTTTGTATTATTCAAGCCGCAGCACCGTTCGGTTTTGCGGTTCATTAGAGTTAAGAAATGATCGCCGTAAAGTTGCTTCTTCCGCCCGATTTTGAAACTCACTGTAGTTAATACATAAATCCCACTATCTGTTCACAAAACGGTATCTTTACGCCGGTAATTTTCTGTGGGAACTTTACAGTTTCCGATTTACATGAGCTATTAACAAATACGTTAACGCCGATATTATTATCACGGCTAATTGGCTATTGGCTTGTTTATTTAACGCTTTCACGTTAATAAAAAAGAACAGGAGTTTTATGAATTCAGCTTCTTTGGGTGTCCATTTGAGAAAGCAACCTGAATTACCGTAGCGGTAAGTTAATATAATGTGCAATTTATTATTATATAGGGCGATGTTACTTTCGTTCTCTGATTACTTGTATACGAACGTGCACGTACAGAATTGTAATTTAAATGCTTTTTGATACTGCTCATTGAAGCAATACTGTCAAATTACGAATGTAGCTTGAATGGCTGAGCATATATTGAAACGAAGGTTCATTGTAAGTGGACAATCGTAGAACTTTCACGATTATAAGTTAATTCTGGTTGATGAAAGAGCTGAGTGAAAGCGATATTACAAGGAAAAAAGTAAAAGAAAATTCGTGTCAGTGACTTTTCTACTAGTCTGTGCGGTTTGTGAGGTCAATTTTGACCCTCTTTTGAAACTATTGAGTTAGTTCTAAATCCAAAAGACTAAACAAGACTGATTAATTTTATAATGTCATCACTATGTAGTAGCAGACTTACTTAGCTTCACTTACAGTAGAACAGAGTCGTTTATTGTAATACCTAAGTTATTTCTTTTACAACTGTTAGTAGGAACCTTTAAGAGAAATCGTTCGTTGATTTTTCACGAGGTAGCACTAAGCCTTTATCACACCTGATGTTAAGTGAAGATGAGGCTGAAGGTGGAATCGCACTACTCCGAGAATTCTAAGCCACCGGGGTACTGGCAACCTTATCTCTAACTGCTGAAACTGGAAAACAACAATGAAAATGAAAGAATCGTTGTTATGGCGTCAAACTTAGATAAGATGGTGGTAGCTAGCCAGGCGGAAGTATAAGTCCTATCACCAACCAAACCAAATACAATATGTTCCCTCTCTGAGAATCGAACCAGGGACCTCTGGGTCCGATACCGGTGGTGTGAACCACTAGACCACAGGGGCGGTTAAAGGCCTTATGGTTTGTCCCAACTCTTTCTTATTTTTATGATAACCATTACCCTGCAATGAAAGCTATTCACCGTTTTGGCTAGTATGTTGGAACATAAAAGTAATTTTCTCATAATAACGTACTTTCTATAAATGTCGCAAATCTTGATAATATGAACTTTTTATTGCAAAATGCCATTTTTAAGTTAAATTCGGATGGCGGCATCCAACCGGAAACGTGGTTAAGGCTTTTTCATTTTGTTTTGGAAGATCAATTTAGCACATCTAAAATATTAACCTACTTGGATTTTTTTCATTTGTTTGTGCAAAATGTAAGAGGTTATTTCTTTTGAGATTTTAAATCGCGCCTGAAAGCCACTTATAGGGCTCGTGGGTTTTACTATCACATTTTTTCAATGGTTATTGAAGAAGAATACAAGTCCATAAACAAGTCCTTAAATACTACAAGTCCTCCCAAGAAGATAGAATACAAGTCCTTACTTTCTACATCTCACGGATGATTTTTTTACATTGAAATTATTGCCTCGCAAATGCGTAGGTAACTAATAAAAATTTCATACAAAAAATATATTATCAAAAATATTTAACTGCCTTCAAAACAAAAGACTGCAAACAAAACTCACTTCCCGAAACACGTAAAAAGAAAAATAAATTGAATCATTCAATTCATAGGACGAAAATGCGCGACTTTTTCTAACTAATCTTGGAACTTACTGATAAGTCTGAAGTCGGTGTCTGTCTCCGCCTTTAAACTCTTAACTCGTGTTATGCAGTTTAACCTTCCACAATCAGCTTACCTAAATTACTTGAAAGAATATAACTAAAGGTCTATTCGTGCATGTGGTACTTAAAAAACATGCTCCTGCTCCTAAGCGTTAAGGAGTTTTACCTTACATCAACAGGGTGCTTACCATCAACTCTTATTACGGTTTTGTTTAGGAACTTATACTGATCTGCTTCGCTTATTCGTACCACGACAGCTTAATATCATTGACAGCGATTCAGTGATCGATCAATGACATTTCACAGCCGCTAAGCTGTCAGAAACTCTTATTTGACTTATAACCCGGTCGATTTAACATGTCACCTGCAGGTTATACCCGTCCCTCTCACTCTCCGGGCATGACAGAATCGAGTGAAAGAGACGGGTAGAAGAAAAAGGACACAAATCGTTCGGTCATTAACATTTAGCAATTCATTTGCGATCCAGTTTTTAGAAGGTCAGAGTACGAAAGAAAGCGATTCATTTTAGGAACCTATTCTGAATCGCGCTATTTTTGAATCGCTGTCATAAAGTTGATGGTAGGCACCCAGCTCACCTAAATAACCTGAAATATTACAACAACAAATCTTTACGTATTAACGATATTTAAAAAAATATCCTCCAACTCCTAACCATTGAGGAGTGTACCTTCCATCACCAGCTCACCATCATAATATATTTGAAAAATTTAAAAAAATATATATAAAACACGTAAAATACCTTTTCTCACTCATGCTCTGAAATGTTAACATTCCATGTTAACAAAAAAATTGTATTTCATTTCGTGAGAAAAGTTTTATACAAGCCTTTACTGGAAGCTATTGCCTGCGGCTCGGGCTTCAAAACCATCCTCGAAGATGCAAATTACTAGCTTGTAATGTACTAATAAAATTTGCGAGTTTTCTTCAATTTCCTTGGTTACAATGGAACCACATCAGGAGTAACTCTTTCGAAATAAAAATATCATCGAAATTTGTAGTTCGCGAAGATATTGAAGCGTAAAACAGGAACTACCAGACGACAACAACGTGTTTTTCAGGATTCTGTAGAAACTTCTAAAACTACTACTGTAAATTGAAACTTTGGTCTATCAGATAGAAAGAGAGTTATCAGAATCGGTTCACAATTGACGGAGCTATCGTGGTACATACATAAAAAACATTCAGACGACTTGAGAACCTCCTCCTTTTTTGAAGTCGGTTAAAAAAACACTACTCCTCAAATCCCTTCAACTGTAGCCCTTGCACGAAAAACTGACGATATACGGTCGTGAAACTGAAATTCAATACAGTCTATACTACTTATATCAATATGAATGCAGTGCCACAACCTTTTTTGTTCCGGTGACAGCGGCGCTACGTACGTTTTTCTTTTTTTTTGTAGCAGTTTAACCGGCTCTGACTTCTAAGAACTTCAGCCGCCATCCAGCAGCGCTATCATGAAGTTTGACTTACTACTCTGAGGTAACTGGAGCTCTCACCCTGAATAAAAAAGTGTCGCCAGCGAATTTGACATTTATGTATGTAGTGGCAGGTAGTGGCTGTCAGTTGTCTCATATGACCATACGTATTTTTTTAAAGTGTAGGTGAGACGGAAGACAGCCACTGTGTTATTTGTGGTATTCAAAAAATTGTTCGTACTGCACTCTCCAGTTACCTCAGTATTAAGTCGAGCTTCATGAGCGCTATGGTTGGATTGGACATCAACTTGACAGCAAAATGACATTAAAAAATAACACGTTAGTTTCACATTTTGGCCACCGGAACAGAAAAGATTGTGGCACTGTCAAGAAATTTGTATGTTGTCACCATGGAGCTAGATTTAATACTGAGGTAACTGGAGTTTTCACCCTGAATAAAAAAGTTTGCCCAGCAAATTTGACATTTAGTATGTAGTGGCTGTCAGTTGTCTCATATGACCATACGTATTTTTTCAAAGTGTAGGTGAGACGGAAGACAGCCACAGTGTAATTTGTGGTCACAAAAAAGTGTTAGTACTGCACTCTCCAGTTACCTCAGTATTAAGTCTAGCTCCATGGTCGTCACTGTACTACTTATTTAGCAGCAGGAGCTCTATTTTTGAATCACTCGGGTCGAGACGAGCGCTCGATTTCTACTGATTTTCGTTCGGAATCTGAAATTCCGTATTTTTGAATCGCTCGACCGCAACGAGTGCCCCTACCCACTCGTTGCAGACAGGCGAGCGATAGAATAACTGTCAAAATCAATGCGTGTGTCACATCTCACGTTACTTGTTCTTGTCAAGTTTGTGAAAACAAGCAAATCTTTTCGTTTTGTTAGTAAAATAGTAGATTGTACAACAAGTGCATAAAAGGTACCATTTTACCCGAGACGTATATATCCATCCGAGCCGTAGGCGAGGGTGGATAGTCAATTCGAGGGTAAAATGGGTTTTATGTACGAGTTATACACTCTGCTTTTTACTTCGAGTGTGAGGAAAATAAATAACAATATTGCAAAAAAGAAAAAATAAAGACTTCGCCATATTGGCGGGAAGACTTTCTTTTTCTTTTTTTTTATACGGGCATTGGCAGCACAGTGACTTTAGCATAGATCGTAGTCCATAAAACTCTTGAAATAATTATTCCTTAGAAAACTCATTAATTTTGCCTAGTTTTATTAATTTAATAATTTAACATGGATTATGTACAAAATTTAAGTAACAGAATGAAATACGTTAGGTATTAATAAAGTTTATTTAACGAAGTTTAATTGCGTGTGTGACTGTTTACCTGACGACCTTTGTCTTAAAGTCTGAAACTTAGACGAAGATTTTACTTTATGCACTAGAGCATAAAAAGCGATTTTATGCCGCCTATACCCAACATAAACACGAACTTTACGAGCATGAGAAGTGAAAAACAATTTATTGTTTTGACGACATAGTCACAAAACTAAAAGCACAAAATATACTTTAAGAAGGAACAACTTAAAAATGCGGTGCGAGTGCAACACAAATTCACAATTCACAATCACAACAGTTTTTTCTTATGTTGTGACATTGATTGACAGTCAAAAAAGTTTTTTAAACATAAATATTACGTTCCGTTTTCGTTGCGGAAGTTACCGGTTTTTTCTAAATTATGCGTGAAACGGATAAAACCCGACATATCGTATTATGTTGGCAGCACTGGAAACGAACGATTCAAAAATACGGAAAATCAGCGTCATGCGACTTGGAAGACGAGTGCGACTTATGTCGCATGCGGCAACTCGGTGTCATACGAGTGATTCAAAAATAGAGCTCCAGCACTTTGACAGTTTGTTAAGGACGGAAGCACAGAACATGGAAGAAAATAGTTATTTGTTATACAAGAGAGCAAAATCATTTTTCGCTGCGAGTGCTGAATTTAAATCACGAACTAGCGAAGTAGTCTAAAATTTAATCACGAGCGTAGCGAGTGATTCAAATATAGACTACTGAGCACAGTGAGTGATTTAAAGGCACGAGACATCAGAAAATTTTGCTCTCGTGTTAAACATACAACTTTTCACCTCTACCAGCGAGAAAAGTGTTACAGGTCAGAAAAACAACATTGAAGGCAACATTTAACAATAAAGAAAACATCAAAATTACAAAATTAATAATTAAGAGTAAAATTGGTGCAATTATGCAAGTTGAAGGAAACTGTTTGCATTGCGTTCATAAACTACACTGCATGTAATTTTTATGAAAACCTAACATGATATTAGTAAGCGATATAATGTTCACTTCATATTATTTATTTTAAATATTGCGTGTTTAATAAAAAGCAATAGTAGTAGGTACAATCGTATTTATATAATTTGTTATTAGAATTCATAAATTTTTCTTATTTTATATTTATATCATGCATGCGACCTCATTTCGTCCATACTCTTTATTTCGAACCTTTGGTATCCGTGTATTTATTTTTTAAGCTTTATTTTTTCATGTCTTGTTTTTTATTTCATGTCCATCGACATAAAGCTATCTATCTATCCTTTTAGCTCATATTAATTTTAAAAGTCTCATCCTTGTCACTCTATTTCTTTTTTCTTAATTATTCAAAAGTTGGTGGAAGAAATTAAAAAAGCACTTTGCCTCACGCTCGCAGCAAAAATCGATTTTGCTGCGAGTTTTTAGGCGCCAAAAGCGCCCTTTTCGAGCTGGAGAGGTGAAATAGTTATTTGTTATACAAGAGAGCAAAATCATTTTTCGCTGCGAGTGCTGAATTTAAATCACGAACTAGCGAAGTAGTCTAAAATTGAATCACGAGCGTAGCGAGTGATTCAAATATAGACTACTGAGCACAGTGAGTGATTTAAAGGCACGAGACATCAGAAAATTTTGCTCTCGTGTTAAACATACAACTTTTCACCTCTACCAGCGAGAAAAGTGTTACAGGTCAGAAAAACAACATTGAAGGCAACATTTAACAAGAAAGAAAACATCAAAATTAATAATTAAGTCTAAAATTGGTGCAATTATGCAAGTTGAAGGCAGCTGTTTGCATTGCGTTCAAAAACTGCACTGCATGTACTTTTTATGAAAACCAAACATGATATTAGTAAGCGATATAATGTTCACTTCATATTATTTATTTTAAATATTGCGTGTTTAATAAAAAGCAATAGTAGTAGGTACAATCGTATTTATATAATTTGTTATTAGAATTCATTAATTTTTCTTATTTTATATTTATATCATGCATGCGACCTCATTTCGTCCATACTCTTTATTTCGAACCTTTGGTATCCGTGTATTTCTTTTTTAAGCTTTATATTTCATGTCCATCGACATAAAGCTATCTATCTATCCTTTTTGCTCATATTAATTATTAAAGTTTCATCCTTGTCACTCTATTTCTTTTTTCTTAATTATTTCAAATGAAATTAAAAAAAGCACTTTGCCTCACGCTCGCAGCAAATATCGATTTTGCTGCGAGTTTTTAGGCGCCAAAAGCGCCCTTTTCGAGCTGGAGTGGTGAAAAATTGTTTGTGTTCTGTGGACGGACGGAAGTTTACTATTCGAATACCACGATAGTTTTTCATGCAAGGAGTAGGTACTGGACTCGAACCCGCAACCTTGGAATTTTCAGATTTAAATTTCTAGAGTGGTAGATAGGCAGTTTTTTTTAGATTAAGAAAGAATTGTTAATGCAAAAATAAAATTAGCAATTTCTATAAATAGCACTGGTTTTCTTTTAGCACTTCATTACAATAACGAATTGCCCACATGCCTCAAATATTAATGTAATTGAAACGCTAATAGTGCATGGCTCTTGGCGCATAAATATGCAGATTGTAATCTTGTTAAAGTTTAACAATACGCATTTGAACTGATCACTTTTGTTACTAATTCGATCTGTCGTGAAAATAAATAATGATAATATTATCGTCAATGCAGATAAGATCGCACATAAGGGTCAGGCCGTAGATTTTGCCACAAATAGCGCAATGGTGACGCAAAATTTTCTACGAGTCGGTCGCACAAAGTGGCGCAAAATGGTAGCGCAAAATTATTAAGGAGCACGTACATTAATGTGATTTTATTTAACAAACATGTACTAACAATAGGTATTGCATCAAACTAGAAAAAGAAACACGATGTTGGTATGTAAGTATGTTTAATTAATAATTAACAATAATGTACCTATGAGTAATTCTTTTTTATATATTGCGCACAATGAAAAGTTAAACAGGATGACAAAAACTAGTAAGTATGTATGATTTGTTCAATTTACAAAAAAAAATACATTTAATTTGTTAGATGGAGGTATTTGGTATTATTCATTATTAATTATATGTATAAATATAATACAACTTTCAAATTTATTTCAACTCTTTTCAATGTTTGAGAGTCCATTACTTTGACTCTAGCAACAACCTGCTTGAAGTATCACTATGAAAAGGACCTGCCAACCATTGATGCCAAAAATAAAAAAAAAATAGATCTGTCAATAAAGAAAAAAGTTAGATGGGTTTAAAAGTTAGTATGAAAGTGACGAAATTCCAAAACTTATAAAATACAAAATAAAAAAAACTTTGGACCTAGGTAAAATCTTTGAGGCTGGTTAGGTAGCAGACTACCGCACCTACCCCTATTTTCGTATGTTTAACGTTCTGCCGAACACCCTGTACTTATAGAATATTAATAAAAGCTAACAAATCAATTAATAGTAATGCTAGTCATGTTTTTTAGCGGAATTACAGCTAAAAGTAATTTCAAAATAATAAAAACACTTGAAAACCTTGTGTGCATGCACTATTATTCAATAGCGTAAAATAAGTGGCGCAATTTCTACGCAACCGGTATCGCAAAGTGGCATAAAGGCAGTTTTGCGGAACCGAGGCGCAAATGAAATCGATTATAACTCTTAAAATATACTATTTTACAAGGCTTATTTAACATATACAGATCACACACATCTAATTAAACCATGCGCAACAACAATTATAAGTTTTAATCAAAAACTTACCTTGAAATCTCAAAAAATGCACTCTGCAAAGTAGGCGACACTTTTCACTTTGATCGGAGTTGACACCGAAATGTCAAAAAATATGGTCGTCAACGCTGCATTGACCATAGAATACGATTCTTTGGTGATGCCAGCACTCAAACAAAATCTTAATAAATGTTTTAAAACCATAATATGGGTGAAAATGGTTGCGCAATATAAGTAGCGCAAAGAAATGGTTTTTCAAAAAAAAAATCTTATTGCCGAAAATTTATCTTTTTTCTTAGGAAATACCCAAAAATATTAAAGGAATGGCAACCTTATTATTATTTTATAACGTCAAATCAAACAGCTCATCAATAAGTTAAAAAATGATAATTTTATCGATGTTTAAGCTGGACACCTACCAATGCGGATTCGCGGTTTTTATAAAAAATCCGCCACTTTTGGGAGGGAAATGTCAAATAGTTTTCCAAATCTATAAACTTATCCAAATATCTATATCTGCCTTGGTTTGCTATTTCTTAGGAAACACGATGATAAGATTGAGAAATTTCTAAGAGTACTATATTTAAAATTATATGAGGCGGAGACTTTTGTACCCTCGAATGTGGCAAAATCTACGGCCTGACCCATAAACGTCATTGTTGCCGATGACCGGCTTTCGTTTTTACTTATTGTCGTCGTTTGACAATGGCGAATACGACACTGCCAACTGCCTCTATTTAGTCCTCATATTTTTAATACAACTTTCTACACTAGTTATTTTATTTTAAATTGTATTCGCTCGTAGGCACCGCGACCACTCGGTGGGGTGCTGTCAACTGTCAACTGTTTATTGTCCACAGATTTTATCTTTTTGTCCTGTTGAGCAAATAAACAGCTGAATGGCAAAAGAAAGTGTTCGAATCGAAAGTAATGCGAAATGAGATTCTATTGAAAATTAAGGGCATTCCGGCGATCAAACTCAGAATTTTCAATGTTTTTAAATTAAATTTCCTGACAAAGTATCATTGCTAGGTCTTCCAAAATATTATATGTGATAGATCTTTTCTTTATGAAGGGAAGTTACTAAATTTTATTTGAATAAAATAAATACAATGTACTAAAAAAATTATTTTCAAGACCCCTTTTTTCCGTCTTAAACTCAATTATCTCAATAACTATTTGAGTAATCAAGCTAATTTTTTTTGTGTAAGTAGTTCTTAGTCATATCTAGGGAAGTTACTAAAAATTTTTTTTGTAATATTTATATTCAAGAACTAGTATCCCAAAATGCATCGTACACCGTTTCGCAGCATAATTCTTCAGTCTCCGCCCGGCATTGGCGGCGTTTGGACGTGGAGACTGTATCGCTCCGATTGCGCCAAAATTGAAAAAAAAAAACTCAAACCAGGATCCTAATTTTTTTCAATGATGCTTATTTTGCTAGGAAATATTGAACTAGCGCTTCAGGATTGGGTATAGATGAGTGCTTTGCCATTTATTGCATAACCATAGACCTATGTAACCTAGGACAAGTAATAATTTTACTCATTACCTAAAGCAAACATTAATAGTTTGAAATAAAAGTGACGGATAAGTAATATTGCCTAAGATACTTAAGAGCCCATAAAAGTTGTACTATTTGAGTACCTATATTTTGTTGTGTTGTAGGTAGGTACATAATTAGTCTAAGTTTCTAACTTCTACTACTGTATATTAAATTTATGTTCGTTTTAGGTTCCTCACAAAATTGGAAATGTGAGAAACTTAAGATAGGTAGGTGTAAAAAATTGCATCTAGAAATAAGAAATTCACTTGTTGAAAAAGTTTTTTACAGAGACATAATGCAATAAAAAGCAATTCTTGAAATAAAACCGACGTTAGTTTTTTTCATATACCTAGTTGATCTAATATTACCATTACACCAATTTTATGAGACTGTGAAAAGTCCAGCTTCTTACCTTTGAGTGAGGAACATAAACCGCACCATTTTGTGAAAATTTCAGGTTCAAAACATTCTTGAAGTGACAACTTCTTTAGCGGCGTTGTGCACTATTTATTGTGATGGGTAAAAGCTGTTTAACTCGCGTCAGAGGGCCTACTCTGAAACGCTAATCCGAAACTTCGGTTAGCCCTGTCCCTCTCACTCTCGAGTCATAACGGAATCGAGTGATAGGGGCGGGGCTAACCGAAGTTTCGGATTTGCGTTTCAGAGTACGGTCCCAGGATCACGTGACCGTAAGACGTACTTGGGGGCCTGATCGAAAAACTGTTACAATGTCATTAGAATACGAAGGCAAATTTCGCCATCTTTCCCGATGGTCTGATAGCTCCGGCACCTCGGTTAGACAAAACAGGCGGCGCGCGGCGGCAGAACAGAAGACCTCGGTTCAAATCCAGTCCGTATTATTTTCTTTTTTTTTGTCCAAACTCCTTTTTTTTGTGAAAAAGTCTACGGAGCCCTTTATCAACGCATCTAGTTCATTATTATAAATATATTTTCTAAAAATCAACTGGTTAAAAATTTAAGAATATCAAAAATGCACAACGTTCATATTCAAGTTTTCACTTCTGCCGGCACTCCCGGAGTGCAACTCGCTGTTTTTTATTACTAATTCTCTTTTCCATTATAATTCAATACCTAGTACAAAATTAGAGCATGCATACAATTTCTTGCAAGACATGCTCTTGCTCTCGCGGTTTTGAAATTCGAAATTCGAAATTCCCACAACAATATCTAAAACCGATGGTTGAGGCGCCAGTAGCAATAAAAAGAATGAAAGGTCTGTCAGCTGTATTGACAGTTTAAACTCTCAAATTTAACCACCGCGTCAGATAAGTTTGCGGAGTTCTGTAAGGAGACTTGCATAGTCGGAGTAAAATTTTTGATACTCTAATGAAATATTGCATAGGTACAAGTACTTCCGAAGGAGGAATATTTATTTCATTATTTAAATTTCATTGCACAAAGTATAAACAAATGGCGGGCTAACTTTAAACTGACTAACATATTATATCAAAGATAATAAACTTGCTCGCACTAACCTATTGCACCAGGCGCCGCCGCTCGTACGCGCGCTGCGTGTGCTTACTACAGTGTCTGAGAAAGTAGATCTGTTTTCGTGTCCGCTGAGTGAGCTTACTAGATTGACTTATTATGAAGTGTCTCAATTAAATTGATAAGTGCACAATCGCATTAGGTTATACCTGTAATGTTTGTGTAACTTTTGTAATTTTAAATTAAAAAAAAAAAAACTCATAAAAATAAATAATCTCGAAGAAGTTTTATATACACTCTCTGCCACAAATGTCATTTATTAAAAGTAGGTGGCTAAAACGTCAGTGATTAGATTACATATCCTTTGGAAACTGCCATGCAAGAAATGACAGTTTTGTATAAGTAGTACGAAACCAAACCGTTTCAGCTGCTCGACCGTGATGTTGTCAAAGCCAGCGGCTTTACCTTCTTTGAGCTTATCAAGGGCAAACTTGAGCTCTGTTTCTGTAAAAGCCTCGTCCAAGTGGTTAACCTCTTTACCAGGGTCTCGTGTAAATTTCTTCTGGAGACTTTTCGTGGAAGCTTTCCCATTTTGGAGTAAGTGGTGAGCGATCTGGTTTGTGGTCACATTGGAATGACGATCAGCGATTTTAGGATCATTATTTAGTTTCCTTATAAAACACCATGCCTTCTACGCCTTCGATTAGCTTGTTCCACTTTTCTCTCGTTGTTTCGGATATGGCTTCTAGCAATTCATTCCCAAAATCGATGGTGTCCTGTGAGATGGGATCTAATTCATACTGGTCTTGGATTGTCATCCTATCACATTATATTTAAAAACATATATTTGATGCTTGGGAGAGCAAGCGCGATGTAGTTGGTATTTATTGTGACCTCTCCATAGCTTTCGATTGTGTTAATCACGAAACGCTTTTAAGGAAATTAAAACATTATGGTGTCTATGATAAATCGGTTAGCCTTATGCAATCATATCTATGTGAAAGAACACAGAAAGTAGTTATCAACAAAACTGAGTCTACTGGAGCCCTTATCAACATGGGCGTACCCCAGGGGTCAATACTGGTCCCTTTTGCTGTTTTTAATTTATATAAATGACCTTCCTTTTTAAGCAAAGAATTTATGCAAGACAGTGCTATTTGCTGATGACACTTCCTCTAGTCTTTAAAGTTGACAGAGGTAATAATTGTTCTGACGAAGTAAATAGTACTTTATCGAAAGTTGCGCATTGGTTTCATAGCAATAATCCATTCTTTTACCATGGTACCATTAGACAGTACCATTGATGGTACTGTGGCAATTTCTTTTTGCCGTGGTACCATCAACTAATCTATCATTAAACTCGAAAAAAAAACAAAATGTGAAAAAAAAATCCCTGCCAAATGTAAGACAGGTTGATATTCACATAAAATTGGATGACAATGTAGTAGAATTAATTAACAGTACTCAATTTTTAGATATAACATTAGATTATCGACTTCAATGGGACCCTCATATTGAAGCCTTGGCCGGTAGACTCAGTTCTGCGGCATTTGCTGTTAAAGAAATAAGGCTCTTAACCGATATTGAAACGGCAAGGTTAATCTATTTTAGCTATTTTCAGAGTATATTGTCCTACGGCCTATTACTTTGGGGTTCAGCAGCTAACATCGAAAGTATTTTTGTGCTTTAGAAAAGAGCTATTCGCGCCATATACAAACTTCGGCCAAGAGATTCTTTAAAAGTAATCAACATATTAACTGTTGCAGGACAATACATAATAATATATGAGAATATGGTATATGTGAAGAAGTATCTCAATACATTTGTAAAACGTAGCAATATACATCAATTCAAAACAAGAAATAAAAATAAGATTGCCGTTCCAAGGATTCGACTTGAAAAAACAAGAAGTTCGTTTTTGGGGAAAAGCGTAGCTAGTTTTAATAAAGTTCCACAGAATTAAGTAGAGCTGCCTTTGCACAAAATTTTAACATATAGTTGTGTTGCTGTCGCTTCGGTATTAATTTTTAATTAGTACAAATATTTCAGCATATCGCATAATATTTAAACAGAAAAAAGAACCTGACGTTAGGCAAGTTTTTACGTTTTTTACCCATTTTTGGAGCACAAGGGATATGATGCGTACATGGCGAAAAATAGTGACAATGAAAAATAAAGATATTTTAAAATGATTAATGAAAAAAGGTTTTTTTAAAGTGGCTGATTTATAACCTTACGTGGCAAGTTTACATTAGTAAACAAAGTATCAGTTATTTCAGTTGCGCTACATTTTGTTTAAACAAATTCGACGATCTCCGTGGCCGATTGGTGTACGCACCGGTTTTCTAGGTGCCACTATCTCTGAGGTCCCGGGTTCGATTCTCGGACGGGTAAATGTCGAAAACTAACTTTTAGATATTTTCTTGTATCTGGGTGTATGTGATCGTTGCTTCCAATTTTCAATGACACAAGTTATTGTATTATTTGATATTATCATTTTTGGTATTGGAATAATATGTATTTTATTTTATTTTTTTGTACTTAAACAATATTTTTATTCAAGTGTTTTTTTATATATTAATTTATATTATAGATTGATAGCGTGATTTTATATAAACGGTATACTTATTTAAATATTGATTATTCTGATTGAGTAAAAAAGTATTAGATGATGGGCTAGTATGAGTTATTTATATTTTTTCATAATAAATTATAAGTTTTATTAATTTGATTGGAATAAATCTGAAAATGTACCTACTGGTTAGAGCAGTATACATTATTTATTTTTTTCAGTGTAATTTGTAGCAAATGTTGTAGTTTTGCCTGCGAATATCATTTCGATAATGGATATATTGTCGAAATGATTTAGAGATAGAAAATAAATATAAATAGCTGCTGCTGTGTTCTGCATTTTGAAGAATCGTTTGAAGTGACTATCTTTGTTAAAAAAAACTTTTTTTACTACATACGAATAATATCTAAGACCTACTCTTCCTACAAACCGACGTTTACAATAAATATTCATTAATAATTCTTCTTGTATTCTACATAATATAATTTCCTTAGTAAAAGCGCACATAGGTGATATTTTAGATGTAAATAGAATGCGCGCTGCATGCCGCGTCTACACGTATTTCTCAGTCTACGAGAGTGCCGCGGCCGGAGTCTTACCGATCCCAGCACCCCCTCGCTTGTGTAAGCAACGGCCATCGACGATATTTTTTTTACCTATGCTATATCCTTAATACCGTAATTTTTCTAGAAAATTTATTATGATTTTTTTGGATGGTATTGAAATATACCTACTGAATATATGTTCTTCTATATTTTCTTACATAGCTTTTTTTGTTGACAGTTGGCTGAGCCGTCGGCATGAAGGGCGATACGCTGCGCCTGGCGCAGCTCACATTGGTACTGTTACATGCATCTTTCGTATTCAGTAAGTATACTCTTCAATAATGTACAATTCTTATAATAGTCTTAACATTAACGTGCAGAAAGTTTATCATTAACTATAATATAATAAGAAATGCATGTTGTTTGATTGAGGATTTCTTCGTAACTTTTAGTAGCAGTAGTTCGGTTGTTAGTCCGGTTGACCGAACTAATGCAACTTTTGAGTAGTAGAAGTCCGGTTGATTTAAATCACCGAACTGTTGCTACTATTAGATCGGCCGTTTGTCCGGTTGACCGAACTTATGCAATTTCTGAATAGCAGTACCTAGTCCGGTTGATTCAAATCACTAAAGTACGTTTTATAATTCGGTGCAAAAAAAACAGCAGAATTACCACAAACAACTCTATATTTACATTCTGTAGATTTCTTTATTTGTGAACGACATTGTCGTTAATTCAAAACATGCTTTGACTGGATAGATATTTTTTTAACATTATTAATAAAAGTAAAAAAAACAGAAATTACTCTTACGTAAACAAGAAAATAATTTTTCGAAGGGATGTTAGTAGGATATTTTTTTCACGTACTGGTAACAACAAAATATTTGTGACGCAGGGGTGACAAACCTACTTTAACATGTGTGTGATTATTTGATTGGTTTTGATTTGTATTTTGTTTACTTTATGCGGGCTCCTATCTGCTTCGCGTACAGTGCTTTTTTTACATTATTTCGTAGATTTCTTGTTGTTTTTGTTATTGTTTTTGTTTATTGTTAAGTTTGAACAGTTGTTACTTATTACTATTGTGTCTTTACTATTACTATCTAACCCATTTTGCATTATCTTATGCGCTTTAATCGAAGGTATAGTTATTTTATGTAGGTTATAAAAAAATCTGTAAAACCAAAACCTCACAATAAATTTGATTTAGAAGAGCCATGAAGAAAAAGGTTTACGACACCCTGTTGCCAAACTCAAATGTGAAATGGACATTATTTTTTTTTGGACTGAATTATAAAACGTACTTTAAACTGTTAAGAGATGACATACGACTGCCTCTAAGCGGAAACGTCCGGCGACGGTTAGAAAGAAAGAGAAGATCGCATTACAATATTTGTCTCTCTCTACTAACTTCTAATCGTCCAATCATCTAATCTGCGCAAAACGGAAGTATAGCAGAACGATTACACGATTGGACGACTAGGCGTCAGTAGAGAGAGAAAGAGAGAGAGACAGATAGGGTACCGCGATCTTCTCTCTCTTTAACAGTCGGACGTTTCCGCTTAGAGGCAGTCATGGAGCTAGACTTAATACTGAGGTAACTGGAGTTTTCAACCTGAATAAAAAAGTGTGCCCAGCAAATTTGACATTTAGTATGTAGTGGCTGTCAGTTGTCTCATATGACCATACGTATTTTTCAAAGTGTAGGTGAGACGGAAGACAGCCACAGTGTAATTTGTGGTCACAAAAAAGTGTTAGTACTGCACTCTCCAGTTACCTCAGTATGTAGTCTAGCTCCATGGAGGCAGTCTTATGTTTTGCGATTTTAGTTTTAGTTTAGTGATTTGAATCAACCGGATACCTATTCAAAAATTGAATTAATTCTGTCAACCGGACAAACAGCCGATCTAATAGTAGCAACAGTTCCGTGATTTTAATCAACCGGACTTCTACTACTAAAAAGTTGCATTAGTTCGGTCGACCGGACTAACAACCAAACTACTGCTACTAAAGACTTCCTAAAAGCTTCGGAAACACAACAGGTACGTTTTTTTCTTTTGTCCACTATGGGGTAGTACTTAGCCTTCATCGTTGCCAGACTTCATCATTTCAGCCGTACGACGCCCACTGCTGGGCATAGGCCTCCCCCAAGGATCTCCACAACGATCGGTCCTGCGTTGTCAGACTTAGATAAGCTTTATCAAATAATTTAATTACAGTGCGGTTAACACTTTAAGTGTGAAAGTTATTTTCTTCAATATCATGCACCGTTGATTTACATTCAGTAGTATCGATGTTTAAGCTCTTCTGATAAAAATATACTGCACGTTCGTTACAAACTGCATGCCAGTAATGAGACCGTTCGTTCGCCCACTGCATTTAAATTTCAGACAAATCTGAATAAATCAGGGCTACGTGTGATGGAACGCCCAGTGAGCGCTTAGCACCGCAAATGTATTCGGAACACAGCGCGAAAGTGGTTCGGATTTCTTACGATGTAGACGTTTCATCGCGGGTGTCGCCGATTTCTGCTGGGATAAGTCAAAGAGATTTTAAGGTTGAGTCACAGTATGATAATATGGTTGAGCAAAATAGAGCGAGACTGATAAATTAGGGTTACATGTCGTGGAACGCCATGTGAGCGCTTAGCACCGTAAATGTATTCGGAACAGAACGCGAAAGTGTTTCGGATTTCGTACGATGTTGACGTTTCATCGCGGGTGTCGCTGATTTCTGCTGGGACAGGCCAAAGAGATTTTAATGTTGAGCAAAATAAATCGAGACTGGTAAATTAGGGTTACGTGTCGTGGAACGCCATGTGAGCGCTTAGCACCGCAAATGTATTCGGAACAGAACGCGAAAGTGGTTCGGATTTCTAACGATGCATGTAGACCTTTAATCGCGGGTGCTGTCGATTTCTGATCGGGTCGGTCAAAATAAAGTTAAACTACATATTTAAAAAATTCAAGCATTAGCATTTAATTTTATGTAATAGCTATAACTAATAGCTGACCAGCACTGCGGCTGGAATGGGGTGTGTAATATATGATACTAGCTTCCGCCCGCGACTTCGTCCGCGTGGACATTCGAGAAAATACTTAGGGGACCAATAACCAGGATAAAAAGTATTCTATGTTTTATTTTCATAAAAATCCGATCAGCCGTTTTTACGTGATTAGGCGGGTCCTCCCTCACCAAGCGAGCAGCCTCGCGCGAGGCAGAACGTTTGCCACGTGCGGCGGGCCTCGCACGAGGCCGCTCCCTTGGTGAGGGAGGACCCGCCTAATCACGTAAAAACGGCTGATCGGATTTTTATGAAATTAAAACATAGAATACTTTTTATCCTGGTTATTGGTCCCCTAAGTATTTTCTCGAATGTCCACGCGGACGAAGTCGCGGGCGAAAGCTAGTAAATAATAAGTGTCTGTTTCACAAACAAAAAGTTAGTTCTGAGTAGCTTAGGTACCAAGAACTTTTAGGGTACTTATTTAAGATGATCTAGGTGTCTATACCCTATTTACCCCCTGGGTTTGATTTTCGGAAAACTATTTGTTTTAAGAAGTAAGCCTACAAAGTTTCAAATTGAAATGTCTATTTTACCCCCTGATTTTTCATTCAAAATTACACCCCTATTTTAACCTTTTAGGGGTTGAATCATGTTCAGCGTGTTAAACATCAAAATAAATGCCATTTTTGCAATCGTCATCCCATAAAACCTCAATAACGATATCCATATAGATTTTTAGGTTTATTTATCTCATTTAACTTCTAAGGGGTTGATTTTTGAAAAAAATACGAAATATGTGTTTGCTTATTTGTTTTACTTTCCGACCATAAGCCTAAATAATAAATTAAATGAAGGACTTTCCAGGTACAACATTTCATCCCCCTTTTCACCCCTTCGGGGGTGGAATTGTCAAAAACGCTGACAAAGGAAAATATTAATTTTTAATTGCCAGCCTAAATACAAAATTTGAAGATCCTAACTTCAAAACTGACGGACTTTCATACAAACATTCATCCCCTATTTCACCCCCTTAGGGGTAGAATTTCCAAAAATTCTTTCTTAGTGGATGCCTACACTGTATAACGTATCTATGTGCAAAATTTGAAGTCTCTAGGTTCAGCGGTTTGGGCTGTGCGTTGATATCTCAGTCAGTCAGTCAGTCAGTCAGTCAGTCAGTCAGTCAGTCAGTCAGTCAGTCAGGACTTTGAATTTTATATATATAGATAACAACATTTTGTATAATACTCACAAAGATAACAACACATTACATAAAATCATTTCATATAACGTTCATTTTGTATAATCAACGAATGATATAAATTCAAAATATATCATTTTAAACCGTATAATGAACACTTGATATAAAAACATTTCATATAATAAACATTTACTATAACATTTACATTGTATAATATTTAAAACACATAATGGTTATATAACATAACAACATTTCATATAAAGTTCATTTAGTATAATCAACGAATAACTATTTCTGGCGCTTCGCCGGCCGCTGCCCCCCTTTCAAACGCACTGTACCCCCCGTGCCCCCTGCTCCTTTGCCTACCCTATACATTTAATTGACTACTTGATGATTATATAAAACAAAATTATATCAAATGAAATTATTATATTACATATGATGATTATATGAAACAAAATTATATCAAATGACCGTTATAGCATATGTGTTTTATATAAAATATTTTTATATAAAATGAGCGTTATGTCAAATGATATTATATAATATGAAATAAACATTATGCAAAATGAAATTAGTTGAAGTGTTGTTATGACAAACGTTTATTATGTCATATGAACGTTATTGAAATGAAATTATACCAAATGAAATTATATCATTCATTACGCACCCGCTGAAATGATGAATAACTAATGAGTTAAGTATTCTTAATGATTTCCTATGCAATTAATTTAGCACTTCTCACTTAGAAGTTACGAGTTTAAATCTAGTACCAAGTTCACAACAATTATTCTAAACAAGAATGCCCACTTATTTGTAGACAGTTATATCAATCTACATAAATCACCTGATATCTAGATAACATGAAAGTTGTGATTTCAAGTAAACTCTTTTTGACGTTCAAAATAGACCCTTAGCACTCTCATAACAAAGTCGTCGTATTTACTAGGTTTAACATGAATGGGATCATTGGCGAGCTTCGTTGCGGTGATCGAACGGTAGCGCGGAATGCATACAGTAATAGGTATTTACGATAATATTCAGGGCCCCAAGTCTGCTAATTTTAATTTAAATAAGATTCTATTGATATTCAATTGAGACTCAATTACGATTCCATTACGATTAAAACAAATTGGGTATTCTGTAAAAACTTGTACGTCAGCTCAATAGAATCGCAATTGAATCGTAATTGAATCGTAATGGAGTCTCAGTTGGATAGTTACCTTCGGGTATGTATCATAATAACTACGGTCGTTTCGACTATGGTCGAAATAACTACGGTCAAAAGACCTACTGTTCAAAATAACTATTGTGTGTTACACCTATTTTTAACCGACTTCAAAAAAAGGAGGAGGTTCCCAGTTCGGTTGATTTTTTTTTTAAATGTTTTTTACCTCATAACTTTGTCAATTATAAACCTATTTTAGAAATTCTTCTTTGGTTTGATAGCATATAGTTACAAATTGGTCCCATTGTTATACGGTCAGGATCTGATGATGGCATCCTGGAGAAATCAAGGGAACTCTTCAAATATTATAGGCACACCTATAACGATTTTGGTATTTTCTTAAGTAACTCGTGCATTTGCTTTCGGTAAGCACCATTTGGTGAAGAATAACTGATGATGAAGACCACATATGGCCATCGAAAACATTAATTAAATACTAAATATGTTACGGGCGCAATACGATTCCTTTAAGGTTTATAAGTAATTTTCAAGTATTTGCGACTGGTAGTCATCATCTCACGATGATGAGCTGGTGATGGAAGGTACAACTCAATAGTTAGGAGTTGGAGGATAATTCTTTAAATATCGTTGATACGTAAATATTTGTAGTTGTTACCTTTCAGGTTATTTAGTTAAGCTGATGATGGAAGGTAAAACTCTTTAACGCTTAGGAGTTAAAGTATGTTTTTAAGTACTACAAGCGCAAATAGAACTTTAGGCTGTATTCTTTCAAGTAATTTAGGTTAGCTGATGGTGGAAGGAAACTGCATAACAGGTTTTCTCTAAAAAGTATATCTTTTCTAGCAGACAGTTTTTATTTAAATCATTTAGTGTAGACCTGACATTTATATGATAGTTATTTGAAATGGAAAGTAAAATATATGGGCGTTAGGATTTAATGAAGGAAACACACGAATAAATTTGTTTTATTTTACAATTCGAGTTGGAGGGTGGTGCTTGTCTGAGTGTTCTAATTTAGATATTGGCTATAGTCGTTGCACATTGAGCTGCCCTTGCTCATTATGCGGTTTCTTATAGTAGATTTCTTACACTAAAAAAAAAAAAAAAACAAAATTTTTAAAAAAAATTAAACCGCATTCCAAACAAAACTGCAAACAAAAACTCATTTCCCAAAAACACGTAAAAGTGAAAAATAAATTGAATCATTCAATTCAAAATACGAAAGTGCGGGACTTTTTCTAATTAATCTTGAACTTACTGATGTGATTGAAGTCGGTGTCAAGCCGAAAGTAACAAGAACGAATACTTAAAATTCAATTTCAAAATTCATTTTCATTTCATTTTATTTCAAAATAGTGAAACAATAATAAACAATATCTCATGCGCAGAGTGGTGTAAATTGTAACCTATCAAATACATATTAATATTAATATCTATTTGGCTTGACACCGACTTCAATCAGATCAGTAAGTTCAAGATTAATTAGAAAAAGTTTCCCCGAAAAGTCCCCGCTTCATACTAAAACAGTCAAAAATTTTATGTTTGCGACACCCTAACCAAAAAAACAATCCAACGCGCCCAAATCCATTTAATAAACTTTCCAATTCATAAGCTTGTTGTTGGCGAGTCGTTCATAGTCGAAACAACCAGTAGATGAAATGAACTCATTTTGTGAAAAGTTTAATGTATTTAACGACAGTCAAAACGGATTTCGGAAAAATAGGTCAACATCTTTAGCTGTATTCAAACATATACAATACACACTTAACATAATTGATAATAAAAAACATGCCGTAGGAATTTTGCTAGACATGAGTAAGGCTTACGACCAGGTTTTATACCCTATATTATTAAAAAAAATGTGTGGTATAGGAGTGAGGGGGCCAGCTTATGTTTGGTTTGAATCTTACCTTCGAAATAGAAGCCAGTACGTAGAAATCGAGCATCATGACCATTCAACAGGGGAAATTTACAAAGTCAAATCGCAGAAGTCACAAGTCACGAAATCAATACCGCAAGGGAGCGTACTCGGTTGTATTCTATTTCTTCTTTACATTAATGACCTCCCTAATGTAATAGACAGTCATTGCACACTATTCGCTGATGATGTCTCTGTATTGATCCCCTGTCAAAACGCCACTGGAGCACATAATCAAATAAATCAAATACTCTTACAAATAAACAACTGGCTGACCGATCATAATCTCAAAATAAACTTTTCAAAAACTAAACTCATGCAGTTCGGGCCATATCAAAGGGCAAAAATAGAAATAGATTGCACATTCCAAAATTTTAAATTAGAATCAGTTGACACCTATTCACTGTTGGGTATAAACATCGATACACATATCAATTGGAAACATCATATTAATAAAATTGCCACTAAACTGTCGAGGTTCACATATGCGTTATACGAACTCAAAAAATGCAGTGACAAACAAACCGCGTTAAACGCATATTACGCTTATGCACACTCTTGGTTACAATATGGCATCATTTTGTGGGGGAAATAAAACTATTTAGGCTTCAGAAACGGTGCCTAAGAATTATTTATAACATAGATGAAAGAACAAGTTGCCGTTCATTATTTACTAATGAAGGAATCCTAAACATCACATGTATGTATATATTAGAGTTATGTATCTTTGTAAAAAACCATTCCCATCTCTTCCCCCAACAAGAACGTCTCCAAAAACTAAGGCCACACAAAAGATTAGCTCCTCCTAAATCAAAACTTAATTTTATTCATACAGGCCCCTATGCAATGGCTGTAAAAATTTATAATAAAATCCCTGAAGCAATAAAAACTGAAAATAATTTAAATAAATTTAAAAAAGTATTAAAAACAATATTGATTGAAAAGTGTTATTATTCATTGCAAGAGTTTTTTTCCGATAAATAAATGTTTTTTTTTTTTCCTCTGATATTTAAATGAATGTTAAATTATTTCATTATTTTAGTTAAATCCGAAATTACGTTCCTAATTTAAAAATGAGTTATGTTATTATTTCTAATATTTAATTATCAATCATTAGTACCTATTTTAGTTGATACCCTTGTTATTTTTTTTTTATGTTTGTATTATTTATTCTATTATTTTACGACATTCCTAATTTATAAATGAGTTTTTATTTCTAATATTTAATTGTCAATTATTAATATTCCAGTTATTGTTTTAAATGTTTCTATTATTTATTTTAATAAGTTGCTATACCCTAACAGGGTTCATGTTTGGTTCTGTTTTTTTGGTAATGTCATCTATATGTATACCACATGAGTGCAATAAAACAATTTGAATTGAATTGAATTGAATTGAACATTAGGCCAATCGTCCGTTAGTTGAATCAACTGTAGTTCAATCAACCGTAGGTGAAATGAACAGTAGTTGAGTCGTTCAATAGTCATTACGAAAATATGTGACTCGATCGTAGTTATTTCGACCATAGTCGTAATGACCTTAGTTATTATGATACATACCCCATTGAGAGTAGTGTCAAACAAATGTCAAATGAGAGTAGAATACGATTGTAATACGATTGAAGAGCAGACTAGCAAATATTCCGATGGCAGTTCAATGGCAGTTCAGTCGTATACCATTGGTCTTAAGTTAGTAGCAGAATACCAAAAATGTCAAAAACCGCTATTGAGATCCAATTAAGATTCAATTGAACCATTTGTAAATTAGCAGACTTGGGGCCCTGGGCGCATGCTCTGGTGGCTGTGAGATGGACTGCGTTTTATTCAATGCATAAGGAAGGAGGTAAACGATTCAGTATGCATTTCCCTTTATTAATCGTACTACTTATATTGAAAATCGTTTGTGAAAAAAAAATGTAACGTCCTACATTCAGTCGCCAAGTTTTTTCCAGAAATATTTAAAAATAGGTAATATTATGCTTAATCCATACTAATATCATAACAAGAAAAGATTTGTATTTTTGCTTGTAACGAATAAACTCAAATTTTCATTTTGACCATTTTCACACGCAAAAAGCTACATTATTGCCGAATGACATGGGATATATTTTATCCCAATGTACCCACAGGAACGGGTACCACGCGGTTAAAACCGCGAGGAGACACTAGTATCTTATATATTGACAAAAATCTGAAAAAGTAAAGTAGAAGAAGAGACTAACATCATATTCAACAACGTTTGTACAACGACTTACTGAATAAAAAGACGAAATCGAAATTCGACTTTTCATACAAAACTCAATCAGCTGTTCGGACATTTGTATGGAAAGACATTTTTATTAGGTGTTATTGTTGATCGAAGTTTTTATGTCTTTTTTGGGAAAAGTCGTAGATTAAAAGTTATTGTTAATGATGTAAGGGTCAGGCTCCGCCAAAACGTAAAGGAGAGGAGATGTGTTCAAACAACCATTCCAGAATCCATTGCCAGAATCCATTAAATCACGTTCATAAAAGTATATTGTGTAGTGTTATAAGTGCAAAATACAAACAACTTTTGAGTGAAATTGTGTTTAAAATCACCCGGTTGAAAAGCCGGTAAGTTCGTTGACAACTAGTATTTAAATTAACTGTGAATCATTGTTCTCCCTTTTGCAATAATTAATTCACTCCGTATTTACGGAATTTATCTTAAAATATAATATTTTATAGAATCAGTTTTATGTAAATTGCATTTTAACGTCCAAGTTACATAACCTCACTATTGTTTGACAACTACCTGGACTTAATTAATTAGAAAAACTAATCTTGACTTTTCATTACTTTTTACCAAAATGATGACCCGCAAGGCTTTATCACGTCAGGAGGAATCACAACTCCAATTGACCTTGCAAGAATTAAAAGTTTCCAAGGCGTTGATCAACCAAATGAATAGGGAAAGGGAGGAAAATGAACAGGAATTATTAGATGTGCTTAATAGAAATAGTGCATTGAAAAAAGACATGGCTGAGTTACACACTCAGACAGTAGAACTTGCTCGAGAACGGGATAGACTTCAGTTGTTAATAGACGGGTTCGACCAATGCCAGAATGAGTATGAGCAGGCCCTCAGGCTCATTTCTCGGTTGGAGCAGGAGTTATGTGAGGCAAATAATTGTATATTTGAATTAGAATCCAGTAAAGCACATATATCTGCTGTTCAGAACCAAAGTTTGTTTGATGAATTGGTTGGCAGCGCACCTGACATGGTTTCTGCATCCTTTAGTAATAATCAAACTGTAATAGACCTAACAAATGATGAGTCAATTGGATGTAAGTGTCCTAAAACTAACCTGAAACTGAGTAATAAAAAGTTAAAAAAGTATATCAAAATAAATAGATATATCTGTAAAACAAAAAAACTTATTAATAAAAATAAAACTTCTTTTAAATATGCAAAAAATGCTAAAGATAGGTTGCAATTAATTGAACAACTAGATGTTTGTAGTTCTATAATTGAAGAAAACAGAATTGTATATGAAAATAATTTAAAAACAATGACTAATAAAATAAAAAATTTGCATGACTCGCTAAATAAAATGACTCAAAATTATGAGTCGTCTCAAAATGAGATAGGGGAATACATACTGGCACTTAAACACCTTTCATGCACCTCAAGTGGAGCCCAAGAAAATAATAGATGTCGTTCATCACTCTCCGGGGCATCAGGCCGGATTGTCCCGGAGACTTTACCTGATCAATCAGTATGTGAGCCCTTACTCTCTAGCCTTTGTAATAACTCAGATTGCACAAATGAAAATAATTCCTGTACTAAAAAAAGTTGTAGTAAATTAGTTATGTTCTGTGATGAGCTTGGAAAGAATCTTGGCCAATTGTTGCAAAAAAATACAAGGGAAAGCATTATTAACTATTGCAAGCCGGGCTCGACTATAGATGAAATCATGAAAAGTATTGTAAAACATAAGTTTAATGAAGATACAAACTTGATCATTCTAATTGGAAATAGGGGTAATGTAAGCAAAAATCAACTGATGACATAATGTAATACACTGTGTTCTTTAAAGGTTAAAAAAATTGTTATGTTTACATTTCCCTATAGTAAAAGTTTGCCACAGGTGGAAAATAACTTTAGATATAATTTAAATTTATCTTTAAATACTATGGCATATCATAGTAGCCAAATGTTGCATATTATTGACATTAATAAATTGTTAAAAAATATTATTCTGACAAAATATAAATACTATCTGCCAACTTATTGTAAGAGACAGTTAGCACTATCGCTATCTTTTTATTTTGAACAATTAGCCAGTAATCTGGCTAGTAAAACTCAATCAATCAATCAATCAATTTATTTGCATTCCAAAATGTTACATGGTTGTTAAAATTTATAAATATGGATACAATTTTGGACCCTGTCGGGCACAGCAATTTGGAAGTGAGGATGACGCCATTTTCATCATAAAATACATTTTTTATTTTATCATTAACGTTTTATTTGTGGATATATTTGTATTTTCCTAATTATTTTAATTTTATACATATATTATATATAAAAAAAACATAATTTACATTTTATTATTGCACTGAATGTGCATTATAATTTTATTAATAATTATACTATTTTAATTTTATTAATAATATCAGTAAATGTCAAATTTCATATTTCTGTAGTATTTTGTCGTTTAAGTATTCATTAATTGTATAATAATTTTTATTTAATAATAAGCACTTTAAATATTTTTTAAATTTATTAAAATTGTTTTCATTTTTAATTTGTTCTGGAAGATTATTATAAATTTTTATGGACATTACATAAGGACTAGATGAGTGTTGATGTGATCGTGAAGTGGGTAACATTAGTTTATTTTTATTTCGCGTTGCATGTTTAATTGGAGCGTCTTTACGTTTGGTATATAATTCCGGATGTTGTCGGACAAATTTGCATATTTCCATAATATAGATACAAGGTAAAGTCAGGATTTCGTATTTTTTAAAAATTGGTTTACAACTCTCTGTATTTTTTAAATTTTCCAATATTCTAAGTAATTTCTTTTGTAATATAAAAATAGTAGGTGCATCAGTACTATTTCCCCAGAGGATTACCCCATACTTCAGCCATGAATATGCATATGCATAATACATGACTAACGCAGTTTGAATGTTAGTGGTTCTTTTAATTTCTCTAAAAGCATATGTAAAACTAGCAATCTTGGATCTTGTATTTTTGACATGCTGCTTCCATTTGATATTTTTATCTAAAGTAAGTCCAAGAAGGTTAAATTCATTGACAACTTCTATATTTTGGTCTTTATAATAAAATTTATAGTTTAGGGTGTTCTTTTGGTGTGGGTGAAAGTTTATAAGTTTGGTTTTTCTAAAATTTATCTTAAGATTGTGGTCATTCATCCATTCGGTTGTTTTATCAAATACATGTTTGATATCGGAGTTAAGAGTATTGGAATTTTCAGCTGCCGTAAGAATAGAGACGTCGTCTGCGAACAGGATGCACTCTTCTCCTATAGCTGAAGGCAGGTCGTTTATGTAAATTAAAAACAATAAACATCCCAGGACGCTGCCTTGTGGAATAGATGTGTTAACTATCATACCATCGGATCTCGTATTTTGTATTTTACGAGCTACAATGTTATAATTTTCGATTTCGACGAACTGTTCTCTATTACTGAGGTACGATTTGAACCACCTGTGCGCTTGACCGCGGATCCCTATTCCATAAAGCTTGTCTAAAAGAATATTATGCTGCACCATATCATATGCCTTCGTCATGTCTAAAAACAACCCTATTGCATATTTCTTTTTCTCTAATATATTGTGTACACTTTGCATGTATTTATATACCGCCAAGGTAGTTGACCTCCTTTTCCGAAAACCGTTCTGATTGTCATCAAAGATTTTGAAATGTTCGCAATATGCGTAAACGCGATCGCACATAGCCTTTTCAAAGATTTTTGATGCGGTTGCAAGCAGTGCTATCGGGCGATAGTTATTAGGGTCTGTTTTGTCATTCTTTTTGTAAATTGGTTTTATTAATGTTTTTTTTAGCAAATCTGGAAAAGTTCCTTCATTAAATGATTGGTTAACTAATAAGCTAAAGGGCAAAGCTAACTCATCAGCACATTGTTTAATTAAAAATGGTGGAACTTCGTCAATTCCGTGACTATATTTATTCTTAAGATTTTTTATTATTTTATGAACCTCTGCAGTATCGACTGGTTTAATATATATAGAATTTACTGGCGGATTTCGCACTGACCGACCATTGGGAGGTACGACAGTAGGGTCAGGCTTACCTATTGATGAAAAAAAAATATTTAAAATATTTGCTACCCTATTTGGATCAGTAACCAGGTGGTTATCTAACTGCAATTTAATGATATTTTCCCTTTTTTGTTTAATTTTGTTTGATCGTTCATTAATTACTCTCCACATAGTTTTTACTTTGTTGTTAGATTTTTTTATTTTATTTATGTATTGAATTTTTTTCGCTGTTATTATTGCTTTTTTAAGTACTTTTTCATATCTTTTATAATATTGAGTTAATATATCATTATTTGCTTTCGCAGCTAGAATTTTTAGTAGCCTTTTATTTCTACATGAACGTTTAATGCCTTTAGTTAGCCAGTATTTTTTACACTGTGGCTTTAATTTAATTTTTTTCTTTGGAAAGCATTGATTAATGCTTTGTTGTATAATATTATCAAATATTTCATAATTTTCGTTTGTATTTTTATCTGATGTTAAAACATTATGCCAATCAATGCTATTTAATATTGTTTTAAATTTTATTATGTCTAATTTATTGAAAATCCGTTTTTCTACTGTCCAATGATTTAGTTTTGGTTTCTTAGGAATGTTAATATGTATTGTAGTTCCAAAATGGTTTGAAAATCCTAATTCTTCTACAGTAGTATAGAACTGTACGTTAAATGAGTTTGCAAATATCAAATCTAAGCAAGTTGAAGCTGTCTTAGTGACGTGTGTTGGTTGATTAATATGTTGAGTAAGGTTATATTCCGACATCAGATCTAAAAATAAGTTTGTTTTTGTATTATTATTTAAAACGTTAATGTTAAAATCTCCTCCTATTACTATATTACTTTTATAAAATTTTTTACTTACATAACTTAGAACTTGTTTTAACTGGCTATAAAATACGTTTTCCTCTCTTCCATTCCAATATATTGTGACTATTATAAGATTCTCCTGTACAAGTTTTGCTGCACACACTTCAAAAACGTGTTCTACTGACATATTCGTAACTTCTTCCAAGTGAATGGAGTCAATATCTTCTCGTAGAAGTATGCAAACACCTCCACCTATCCTAATTTTTCGGCAATATGACGCTGCTATTTTGTAGTTTTGAAAATGCATTAATTCAAGTTTATCTTGTGTTAACCAGGATTCTGACATGCATATAGCTTGATATGTGGGATTTTCATCGATGAAGTCGGCCAAAAGGTGTTGTTTATTACAGATACTTTGGAAATTTTGGAACAATATCTTAAAATCATATTCTGTTTCTACGAAAGGAGTTGTTGCCTATATTTTCATTAAGATTACTTTTCGAACTTTCTATATAACCCTCTTGGTTCTCTATGAATATGTTTATTTTTTCTTGATTGGTCATTTGCGATAGGGTTTGGGTCTCATTTTTCACGATAATTTGTTTACCGTCTATGTATAGTTTGTTATTACGTAATATAGCATGCTGTCCTTTTTTTCTTGCTTTTATCATTTCATCCCTCAGTATTTTCCTTTCTTTTCTTGCATTCTCATCTAAATATTCAGTGACTGACAACCGTGTTCCTCTTAAGTAGTGTCCATTTTGAATGATATATTTGGCCATTTTTTTACTTATCAGTTCAATGACTAGTGGCCTATTCATTGAGTTATATCGTCCTATTCTGTAAGTTTCATCAATATAACTGGACACATCTATACCGAAGAGATCCTTGAACATATCATCTATCCTATTATGTAAATCGTATTCATTTTCTTCATTTATTTCAGCAAATCCATACAGAACTATTTTATTTTTATTATTCTCAGGTGCTGGTTGGCTTTTGCATGATTTCAGTTTCTTTTCTAGTTCATTTATATCGTTTTTCAGTACCTCTCTATCCTTTTCAATTTTTTCTATTTTATTGCTTATTTCATTCACATCTTTTTTTGTTTGTTCATGGAGTCCAAATAAAGTGGTTATTTTACCCAACATTTCTTCTTTGAATTTTGTTAAAGCATTCTGAATTTCAGTATTAATTGTGTTTTTCAACTCTAAAATTAATAACTTATTATTTACTTGCAGTTTCTGACTTATAATTTCACTTATATTTTTCAAGTTATTTTCCGATTGTGCTTCACCTTTTGAGTTTACATCCTCAAGGTAGATAGTGTCCCCAAGCAGACTCAGGTCTTCTGTGTTAAGTGTGTCATTCGCCGGTAAAGTTGGTCTCTTCCTTATAGTGATATTATCACAATCAGACGCTTCGCTATTTTCATGGACTATGACGTCATTTTTTGTGCGCACTGGAGTATTCGTGTTGTCTTTTTTTGGTTTTTTATTACGGCAGGCATCGCATTTCCATTGCTTTTTATGTTCTGGCCCCATGGTGTTATAAAAACGCTGTGTCGATACATTCGCACAAAACAAATCATAAGTGTTGTTACATTCAATACAAGATAAATATGCTCTGTTTGGTATTTCTTGCAGGCAACCGGCGCAACACAAAGCCATCTCTAATCGTTAGTTAAATGTAGGTAATAAGTGTTCTTAATTAACAGTCAACAATATTATAGTGCAATTTAATTCGTTCAATTAATCACCAATAGATGGCGTTACTTTCTTCGGAAAAAATATAATGACTGAGACATTTATTTTTCCTATACTTTGAGGTTATGTAGCTAAGCTATTTTCACTAGCAAACCTTATAAATTGGTATATTCCTTATCAAAATATCACTTTGTTATTGCACTGGAACTAACATTTCTTTTCTTCTCGTATATTCAGCTTATAACTGGCAAATTACACAATTTGCTATCCAGTAAGTTTTGTCCTTTTTCTTCGTTATTACGGCTTAGGTGTTGATCACTATAACTTGATTTTTGAAGAAACTTATCACTTGGCTAATTTACCAAGTTTCCACTAGAAACAAGTCACTTTTGATAATATAAACACAATATTTCTACGGAGTCGATGTTGTTTACGCGCAGTGGCGCCACCTTCCTCGCTTATTTTCCGATGTGTTATGTGTTACTCCTGCTTTTATTGAGCAGTCAATTGACATTTATAAATTACCCTTGGAATTTGTTCCAAGTCATAATAATAATTTGTTTAATCAAAATGACATAAATCTGAATACTGACTTGGTTAATTTAAATTACCATTAAAGACAACAGAGGCGCCCTCTAGCCCAGTGTTGACAAGAGAAAAGCCAAACAGTTTAACAATTGTCCATCAAAATATGGAAGGCTTTTCTAACAAAGATCTAGAATTAAGTTTGTTTTTAAATTGTAATAATGTTGATGTGTTATGTGTTACTGAGCATTGGTTTAAACCACATGAATTAATGTTAAACTTAGATAATTATAGAGTTGTAAGCTCGTTTAGTAGGCAATCTGCTATCAGGGGAGGGTCTCTTATAATGTTACATGATAATTTCCAATACAAAGAGCGCAAAGATGTTGTATCCCTCTCTATTGAACGAGTCATTGAACTATCCTGTGTGGAACTTGACCAACTAATTATAATATGTCTTTATAGACCTCCCAATAGTAATTATTCTGAGTTTGAGTCCACTATGGAGGAAGTGTTAAGAATAACTTGTAAAACCAATAAAAAAGTTGTCATATGTGGGGATTTCAATGTAGATATTTTAGACCGTAAATTGGCCACACTCTCAAGTAGATTTTTAAACTTGTTTAAATCATTTAATTTAATACACACTTTTAATGAGCCTACTCGAATCACACCCACATCTGGCAGTTGCTTGGACAATATTTTTACAGACTGTTCGGTTATAGAAAAAAAGGTAATTGATGTCATAAAATCTGACCATAGTGGACAAATAGCCTCTATAGAGCACCATCATGTCTGTCCTAAACGTAAAATAATATGTAGGCCAATTACGAAAAAGGGCATTGATAAATTTAGAAATCATGTAATTGATAAAATTGAAACTTTACCAGCTTCTATTATGGAACCTAATAATCTCTATAATGATTTATTTAATGTGGTGCAAAGCGAATTTAGTAAAACATTCAAACAAAAGGTGATCAACTGTAATACTAATAGAAAGAAGTTTAGTGATTGGGCCACGCCTGGGATTTATACAAGTAGAAGGAAATTATATGAACTTTATGCATTAAAGCGAACTTCATGTGACCCTAGTTTTATTGAATATGTCAAGAAATATTCTAAAACTTTTAGAAAAGTATGTGCGGCTGCCAAGTCCACATACATCGCTAATAAAATAAAAGTAGCTGATAATAAGATCAAGGCTACATGGAATATTATTAACCAAGAAACTGGTAAAACAAAAAATCATATAAATTCCTTCACTCTTAAAGCAAATAATAAAACATTTACATCTGACGATGAGGTTGCCCGTGTTTTTGAAGACTTATTCTCTCGGGTACCCTTAGAAACTACGAGAAATTTAAATTCCTGTCCTAATATTGCGGCTGCCCTCTTGGTGTCAAGCGTTGATAAGTGTAACAAAGTATTTAATTTTCAACATATAAATGGCGATGATATTCTTAAAGCATTTAAAACAATAAATATTAAAAAATCGGAAGATTTATGGGGTATATCAACTAATGTTATTAAATCAATAATTGATCCAATAGCTCCATATTTAGCTTTTATTTTTAATAAGTGTATTGACGAAGGAGTCTTCCCCGATTTAATGAAATATAGTAAGTTAATTCCGCTTTTTAAATCTGGAGACAAGAGTGACCCCACTAACTTTAGGCCGATATCAATTTTACCAGCACTTAGTAAAAATTTTGAAAAGATAATATACGCTCAATTAGTAGATTATTTGGTATTAAATCAAATCTTTCATAAGAATCAGTTCGGATTCTCTAAAGGTAAAAATACCACAGATGCTGGAATTGCACTTCTTAAACATATCCTTGACGCTTGGGAGGGTAGGCAGGACGTAATTGGTGTATTCTGTGACCTTTCCAAAGCTTTCGATTGCGTTGATCACCAAACTCTTTTAATGAAGTTAGAACATTATGGTGTCTCGAAAAAATCAGTTAACCTTTTGCGTTCATATTTGAGTAATAGAAATCAAAAAGTGATTGTTAATAATACTGCGTCCTCTGGAGCCCCCATTATAATGGGCGTGCCCCAAGGCTCAATATTGGGTCCTTTACTATTTTTAATCTACATTAACGATCTACCTTACTACGTGCATAATTTATGTGAGACAGTACTATTTGCAGATGATACTTCTCTAATTTTTAAAATTGACCGGGGGAATAATTGCTCTCACGAAGTAAATAGTGCTCTCTCAAAGGTCGCACATTGGTTTAACATTAATAACTTGTCTTTAAACCCTAAAAAAACAAATTGTGTCAAATTCTCACTACCAAATGTAAGGAAGGTTGATTTAAGTATTAGTTTGAATGCAGATGCAGTCGAATTAGTTGACAGCACGAAATTTCTTGGTATTACCTTAGATTCACGACTACAATGGGATCCACATATTGAGGCCTTGTCGAGTAGACTCAGTTCAGCTGCTTTTGCAGTAAAAAAGATAAGGCTATTAACTGATATTGAAACGGCAAGACTTGTTTACTTTAGTTACTTTCATAGTGTAATGTCCTATGGCGTGTTGTTGTGGGGCTCAGCAGCCAATATTGGAAATATTTTTGTACTTCAAAAAAGAGCGGTACGCGCCATTTACAGCCTCCGCCGCCGCGATTCATTAAAGGTTTTGTTTAAAGAAATTAATATACTAACCTTAGCAGGGCAATACATCTACGAGAATATATTATATGTTAGGAAACATCTTGACTCATTCACTAAGAATAGTGATATTCATAATTTTAACACAAGAAATAAAAATAAGCTTGCCGTTCCAAGATTTAGACTTGAAAAAAGTAGAGGCTCTTTTTTGGGAAAAGGCATAGCATTCTTTAATAAAGTTCCACAAGAAGTAATCGAGCTGCCTTTGAATAAATTTAAAAAACATGTTAAAAAGACGCTCTTAAGCAAAGGCTATTACAAAGTAGAAGATTATTTAAATGATCATAACGCATGGTTGTAATAATTACCTATAGTAAGTAACACTAACAATGTATAAAAGGAAAATATTCCTATACTTAAGTATGTGAAAACTTTCCTTCAGCATTAGCTTTTTGTATAAATTTTATTATTGTACCATTTTGTCTAGCAACGACATAATTATTTTGTAAATGCGTTGCTTCTGTTAAAGCTGATGAGTTTTTTTCGCCTGTTTTTCTTGTCAGTTAAAAGATGTCCATAACAGGTGGTAGGTAAAAAAATGTTGGACGATTCATAAGCATTAATTTTATTTAATCTATATGAATAAAAATTTATTGACTTTGACTTTGACTTTGACCATTATAATAGGTCTTTACCTATGAAATTGCCGTTTTGTATGGAGATTTCTGTAATTATTTTTTTTCCATACTAACGTTTTTGTTATTATTTAACGACTAATATTAAGTAAATTTACAAAATTTTACACACGTATTTATGGACATTTTAACTACTAAATGACACATTCGTTAAAAGAACAAATTTTTTTTTTCACTAAGTTACTACTAATAAAGTACGAAATTCTGGAAACAAAAATAGTCGTAACTTTCGGAATAAGTTTTTTCTATGTAAATAATCAAATATCGTGGTTATTAAATTATCAAAAGTTGCTCGATACGGTCTTAATGTAACGCAATATTAAAGAAATTATATATTTCTAATATTATAAAAGTTGTTAAGTTTTATGTACTAAAGAAAAAAACGGCAATTTCATATGTAAAGACCTATTAATTTCGTTATTTCAGCAAAGTGGAACGGAGATGTAATTAATAACGAAATTATAATGGTTGTTTGAACACATCCCCTCTTCTCTTTTTTTATCCACAATGGTGTAAATAGTACTTAGCCATCATCACACCTCATGTTTTGTGATGATAAGGCTGAAGGTGGAATCGCACTACTCCCGGAATCCTCAATTACTGGGAAACTGGCTATCTTATCTCTAACTTCCGGAACACAACAATGATGAAAACATCGTTATTATTGCGTCAGACTTAGATAAGATGTGGTATCTAGCCAGGCGGACTTTGGACAAGCCCTTCCACCAATCAAAATCCTCCCCGCTTTGGTGGAGCCTGGCCCTGTAATCTCCACTTGCGAGGTTGTTAGCGTTTTACAAATAACCCTGTATAAATATCAACGTACTTTGAAAAGAAAATCTCTTACAGGTCGAATCGCGTTCGAAAAGCTAACGGACGTCGATTTCACTGGCACGGCTTACTACACTGTTCGAAACCTGTCCCTGTACGAGTGTCAGGGGTGGTGCAGAGAAGAACCTGACTGCCAAGCTGCCGCCTTCAGGTAACAACACATTTTATTTATTAAACAATTTAATTCTGAATAATTGGAGATAGCATTAGATGCATTATAGACGTAGGTATGCGAATCGAATTTAATAACAGATTTACATAAACCCAATAGCTGGCGCAGAATTAACTACTACGCACTACGCACCTAAATTCAACGCCTTTAAGTAGGCAGTTGTTTTTCAATACCAAGGCGGGTGCCAGCGCTCGACAAAACGTTTACACAGCATCGCTGGATTGCCAGCGATTTCGGCGACAACTATTGGATTCATGTATATTTACCATAAAAATAACGAAGCCGCAAACGGCAAAAAAGCTTTTCTTCACGGTAATACTAAATGAGAAAACTTTAATACCAAATTAATATATTTACTATCAAAATTATTATTGTGCATTAACCCATTATGGTTATAAAAAAAAAGCAAACAGGTAGAGAACAAGTGGTTTCATAAAAGAAATATTTTTACTCATAAAACACAAAAATATAAAAAGTGTCGTCCAACTGTAATTTCTAACAAAGAAATCCACACGCGACTTATTCTATTTAGCTCACATTATTGGATTTCTATCGATCGTCTGATTTCAATCGCATCATACCATGATTCGTCTTTCTTTGAGTGATCACGAAACAAATAAAAATCAACGTGTCGTTACTATCTCTGATCACGATGCTCCTGACCCAAATGTCACAGATAGTATCGGATTGACGTGAAGATCCACTAATTCAGCTGAGGTACAAGGGGCAGACAAATCTGAGATCTTTAGATACCTACCTGCGGAGTATGTTCCATCAGCAAAACTGTACTATTAACAAGGCGCAGTTCTTTCTCTTCGTGGGGCAAACATACCACCTAGATACTGCCAAAGTCAACCATAAAAGGAAGACAGAGCAAATTCTTAATTAACACACATACGTTTTAATTAGAAGAATTAGTAAAGAAGTGTTTACTCACTCATGTATCTTTATAAACAGCAGTCAGTTCAAGATCATTATTTCTTAATGATTATATTGTTGGCCTTGCTCGGAAGATATATCGGAAAATAAGCGCATACTCTGAAATTAGAGCAGACACCTACCTTGCATCTTGGATTAATTATCCAGGATCAGGTATGTCTGTCAGCCTGATTCATATCCTCAGATGTGGTCTCCAATGACATGTCTCAGCACCAAGACCGTGTAAAAGTTTGTCTAAATATTTCCAGTAAGCCACTTTATAAACTCTGGACTTTAACCTTGAAAAGTACCCATAAAATTTGTCCGCGAATAGTTTCTTGAAGTTAGAGCACACTAAATGGTTTGGGGTTCCAAGATCAGGTATGTGTGTCAACTTGATTCATGTCCTCAACTGCTTCTTTCCTATGATACGCCGATGGTAAAAAGCTCAGAATTATATTTCACCGTTTCCAGTAATGTGTCCGTTCATCATTTATTAACTCTTGCCCTCAACCTTCAAATAGGTATACCCATGCAACTTATTAAAGGATTCTTTGAAATTAGAGCACATACTACCTTGCCGATAGGATAGAAGATACAAGATCAGGTACGCTGTGTCAACCTGATTTATCTCCTCAGCTGAGGCCTCCCAATGACATGCCGATGGTTAGTAAAAATGTGTCTCAGCCAAGCCACAAACCGTTTTCTGAGCTCATCATTTAGTCTAAGCATTTCCAGTAAGCTACTATTGATTCTGGACTTAACCTTGAAAGAAATCCATGAATTTCATCAGCAAATACTCTGGAATTAGAGCACAAACTACCCTGCATATTGGAATTGGCAAGATCAGGAATGTGTGTCAACCTGATTCATGTCCTCGGCTGCGGCCTCTCAATGACACGCCGATGGTTAATAACAATGTGTCTCAGCCAAGCCGCAGACCGTGTAAAAGCGGAAACCAACTTCGCCGCGTTCCAAATTGGATAACAGTAAAAGTGATCGCATACGTCTTCAATAGATTATTGCCAGATGTACCATTTCTACAGTTTTCATGAATGTCTGCGGTTTTGAGCGGATAGCTTAATTTGTCATTGCTTTGGTGCCAATCTAAATGAATAGCGTTGTATAGATTGAAATAGCTTTGGGAGTTCGATTCTAAAAGCTGTAAATATCACATATCGTAGGTACTGAATAATAACAAGAGAATTTCTTATTGTACGGAAAGATGAATTAACTATAGTCCGTTCGGTTAGATAGTGTCGGTACACCCGCACGGCATTGTGGCAGAGCGACACTATCTAAGCGAATGGACTATACATTAGATATTTAATATATTTATTTTTTACTTTTTATTCAGATTTGAGTGTTGCACCGAACGGTCCCCTGACTGCAATGAAAAATTAAAGAGCTTGATATTCCCTTTTTAACCGACTTCTAAATCAAAAAGGAGGAGGTTCTCTATTCGTCTGTATGTATGTTTTTTTTTTTGTGTATGTCCACCGATTACTCGAAGACGGCTGAACCGATTGAAATGGTTCAAACGTTATTACATCAGGTTGGTTTCCAAGTTGGTCCCATTTTTTGAAATTTTGAAATCGGTTCAGTAGTTTTCAGGAAATCTTGAAAATACTGTCGTTTTCGTTACCACTTTATGTGAATTTAACACGTATCTTTAGGCATAACTCCTTTGTTTATAAACCGATTTAGATGATTCTTGTTTTGTTAATTATTTTTATAAAAAAATAATACCGCCTTCTTAAAAACCACATCAAAAAAGTAAGAAATAATTCCTCACCAAATAAATAACGTAAGTACTTTGAAGTCGGGCGTGAAACATGTACAATGTTTTGTTGTTTTTGTTAAAACCCGCCCGACTTCAAAGTACTTACGTTATTTATTTGGTGAGGAATTATTTCTTACTTTTTTGATGTGGTTTTTTAGAAGGCGGTATTATTTTTTTATAAAAATAATTTTTATTTCACTCTTTTTAGTGCATCGTGCAGGCAATTTACGTGTTTTCTGGTAAATAGGTATGTGATCAAACTCAAAACCTCCTTTTTCGAAGTCGGTTAAAATACCTTGAGGTATCCCCTTTCCAACAAAACAAGAATCATCTAAATCGGTTTATAAACAAAGGAGTTATGCCTAAAGATACGTATTAAATTCACATAAAGTGGTAACGAAAACGACAGTATTTTCAAGATTTCCTGAAAACTACTGAACCGATTTCAAAATTTCAAAAAATGGGACCAACTTCAAAACCAACTTGATGTAATAACGTTTGAACCATTTCAATCGGTTCAGCCGTCTTCGAGTAATCGGTGGACATACTCAAAAAAAAAAAAAAAAACATACATACAGACGAATAGAGAACCTCCTCCTTTTTGATTTAGAAGTCGGTTAAAAAGGGGATACCTCAAGGTATTTTAACCGACTTCGAAAAAGGAGGTTTTGAGTTTGATCACATACCTATTTACCAGAAAACACGCAAATTGCCTGCACGATGCACTAAAAAGAGTGAAATAAAAATTATTTAAAAAAAAAAACCGCCTTCTAAAAAACCACATCAAAAAAGTAAGAAATAATTCCTCACCAAATAAATAACGTAAGTACTTTGAAGTCGGGCGGGTTTTAACAAAAACAACAAAAAATTGTACATGTTTCACGCCCGACTTCAAAGTACTTACGTTATTTATTTGGTGAGGAATTATTTCTTACTTTTTTGATGTGGTTTTTTAGAAGGCGGTTTTATTTTTTTTGTGGTTATTTTGTTGCAGACGGCTTTTTGTTTATTAAATAGTTATGATTTTATTTATGACTTTTTAGTTCATTATTACACCTTTATGAACTCAAAAATTTTGTTCTTTTTGAATTTAATGCAAAGAGGTCTGCAAAACTGCAAGTTAAATATATTCATGGAATCGCTATTTAAAACTCTTCATTTTGATACCCCACTCGATGGGATTGGTGATTTTTTTGGTATAGAAATAGGTAGGTATGCCTTAAAAATCCGCCTATTGTTTTTTTAATTTACCCAGTGTCACTCGCTCCATATCTAACGACGTTTCATTTATAAAAATCGGTTTCTCCGTTTAGTATTTACGAGGGAACACAGGAACTGATACACACATACATTCAGGTCAAATACATAACCCTTCCTTTGGGCTTCGCCGCAGTCGGGTAAAAATTATCCCAACTTTAACATTTTCCCTCGAGGCTGTTTTCTTTAGCTTAATCGACCAAAAATGACTGCTTCTATTTATGTTTCTTCTTATTCGGGCACTCTTGACAGAGAAGTCGTGGCTGTCGATGGACAGGGTTGCGACTCGCCGTCGCCACTCGCTCCCAGGGCGGCCGCACGACGCGCGATGTCTCTCCATTTTGTTCGACTTTCAGTATTGCGAGAACACTGTACTGCGTAGTTTTCATGAGGTCGATCCAACGAGTCGGAGAGCGGCTTCGTGGTCTCTTCCCACCAGGCTTTGCCGTTTTGGTTTCTAACATGTGTCGTTATTAACTCATCTTGGCTTGACACTAGATTGGAGTTAAATTCACGACTTTATCAATAAATGCTGTGTTTTGTTTGTTTATACTGACGTCTTGAATCATCATGATATTTATCCTTGTTCAGAAAAAACGAATCAGACACATTAAAGTTTGGTGAGGCGTGTAACAGCATTACAACGCCAGTTAGATTCCTCAGAACCAATTTGAACGGGATCGATTGAAAATCAATTTGGCATTCAATTAAACGAGACGGAACTTTCCCGCGCTTCTAATCTAGCAATGTACTAACACGGTACGTATCTCGAATCAATCTGTCCAAAGAAATAGCGATCTGACAAAAGAATGGGACGGATGCGATATTAACAATCGGTAACTGTTCACTCTGCCACCGGCTTGCACGTTTACGGTACAAAGATATGCTGTTAGATTGCCATAAGTCTTATCTCGGAGACCTAAGGTCCAAATCAGAATGGAAATTTTTATCACGAGTATGGGAAGAGAACTGCTCGTGATACCGCTTCACAGACAGTATAATCCAATAAAATCACGCATTAAAAATCTGAAATGCTCAGTTTGACCTCTCTATCAGATGCATTGTCAGAGATGACGTATTGAAGTTGAAATTTTATGAACTTTCACGAATTGCGAATTTCATGGAATGTTGGATTGGATACAGTTTCTATGCTTTATAACAACTATGTAGGTATATGGTGGAATGGTAACATTGTTTGTTCTGACTAGAAAGTGGCATCAACTTGTGATTGTGCCCCAAATATACGTATTATTGCATATTGTATTCAGTTTACTTGCGGTCGTGGGTTGCTATGTAAATAAGATTCCAACATATCAATGGAATGAGATCGAGCAACAAAAAGATCGAAGTAAAAAAAATAAAATTAAAAACAGAATAACATTCGTCCTCAAAAAATGTAGCAAAGTCATCTAATTAACATGTCAACGTGAAAATTTTACCCGTTTACTGTTTGGCTAGTGATCAAGGTCGTGTTTACTAGTTACGGTGTAGCATTGATTGATGCGTCGGTGCGGGCGCGGGCGCCGGCGCCGGCGCCGCTCGCTGCAACCAGGCCGATGAGGCGTGAGGCGTGACTCTTAATTCTGTAATTTGAAATGAGATCTTCCGCCATTCATCTTGGTAATGGAATGTCGTTTTGACACGTTTTGGTGAATTGCCGGATGGGATATGTCAAAAATACATGTAAATAAATTATATTAAAAAAACCTTTTATTTAAAATCAAGCTTTTATTCAAATGTCCTAAAAAGAATAAAATAAACTTTGTATCAAGTCAAATCCAACAAATTTATTACATTAAACAATTTATATGTTTTAAAAGCTTGTCGCTTTATTTAATTTCATATGTCAAATATAAGTTAAAGCATTTGTGTTTAGTGCAAGCCCAGTAACAATAAAATCTCGCGACAAGCTTTTAAAACAAATAAATTGTTTAATGTAATAAATTTGTTGGATTTGACTTGATACAAAGTTTATTTTATTCTTTTTAGGACATTTGAATAAAAGCTTGATTTTAAATAAAAGGTTTTTTTAATATAATTTATTTTTGTATTTTTAGTTATTATTGGACGTGTTTCTAAGTTGCTTCATTTCATTTAATGCATAATTATTGCATGGTCGTTTGCCAGTTAATTTATTACAGTCTAGCTCTTCAACTGCATCTAGTCTGCAAACACACAAATATATTTTACCACCAAATAGAGATTGTAGATTCTTACTACAGACACACATATTCATTAAATACAAGGCATATTCACATAGGTATAAGAGAAGGAAGCACTGTATTACGAACAAGAATAGAAAACACAAATTAGACCCAATAAGACAAAAAGTTCAAAATAAAAATGTGTGTGTGCCGTGCCGCAGCAGTACTCAATGGTCGCAGTACTCAATGGTCGCAGCTCAGCGTCATATTACTTGTCTTGCAACGCAAGCAAACGCTGATTTTCAGTTGTAAATTTTAGTACGTATTTCAAAAATAAATACTAAAGAACAAGACACATTTAAGTTTCTATCAAAGTTGATAAACATAGTACATAAAGAAAAAAAGGTTTTTTCTTTTCTGTAGGTAGACTATGGTTGTATTAACTTGGAGCCATCTGTCGTTGACTTTAGTGAACTATTTATGTGCAAAGTGACACATAGGGTCTGAATATAGCAACTTCGCCTTTTTTTTTATAGTTCGTTCGTTCTTATATCCGCTACACACGTCCAGACCAGACCTAACCGCCGATTTGGTGCGGACGAACTTTGCTGTAAAGCAAATATAATCCGTGCTACACACGTTCGTACCAAATCAAAATTAAATCAAATCAAAAAATCAAAAAGCTACACCAAATCTGGTCTTGGCCAAGGCTTTGTATCACATCACTGAACAAGGCCTTGTATCACATCACTTTTTCTTATCAAATACCCACAGAAATCACCTGGATTTGCCAATGCAATGCAACGGGCTCGTAAAGAAAAAGACCTATTAACAAAAAAAGGTCTTGGGTTTGAAAAAAATTGAACGGTAAGTACCTGTCATAAAAGAATGACGAAAAATTCTTCAAAACCATTTTGAGTAGCCTGTAACTGACAGGGAAACTTCATTTTTAATTAAATGTCATTTTTTTAAGTAATTGAGAAAAAGCCTAAGTCCAGGGACTTTAAATTAATGTTTTAGTATAAATAATAATAATTTTCACTTCTCATGCTCTAAAAGTACGCAAATATAGCCCTACGAAGCGGGACTAAATAACCACTTTAGTCCCTAGGGAGTAAAATGTAATTACTTTTTTAATTTCCTTCATGTGACATTAGATAAACTCAAACAGCCAGTGAATATACTATTAATTGTGAAGTGTGGACCATCTTTATTGCGAAAATGTTAAGATGTTTTTTGTTTCATGGTTTTTCCGCAAGGAAGGTGGCGCCATGTGTTTTAAATTGTCAATTTATGACTGGTTTAGCGGAAAAAACTTACTGCGAGTTTTTGGCGCCATTTTGGCGGGTTAGGTTGAGTGGATATTTTAATTAATCGCAATTTGTTTCATAGTGGATTTTGTGACTCAAGATATGTGTGGTTTTTGTGCCCCAAGTGTCTACGCAACTGAATGATATGTAGAATGATTAAAATAGGCGCTATCTCGGTAAAGTGATGCCGAGTGTTTTATTATAGTGGTGTGGTGACTAACCTCAGCAAGAATTATCGAGAAGGTTGGCTTGACACACTTGACGCCAAAAACTCCAAGGAGCACTGGAATGTAACACACCTACATTCTTATGAAAACATAAGAAACTATAATAATTAAATAATACTCAATAATTGGCAGTATGGCTAAATGTCTTGGCCTGTCCTACAAAAGGGCGAATATTTTTACTACTACTACTACTGACCGCGAAAATGTCAGAATTTGTTAAATGTTTTTGTACTAAATTGACTAGTTTTCTCGCACTCGAAGTGAAAAGTACAGTTTGCACCTCGAGACTCTTCGTTTAGTCCCTCGTTATAAAATATTCTATTGATAATCTCAAATTTATGTAAATAGTATATTATAGCATACTTTTCAAACAGACTGTTTTTTTGTCTCCATAGCAATTATGTGACATGGACTCATGTTCTTTCTCAAATAACCAATTCAAATCGGCTGTCGGGTTGGGACGTGTGTTCTATTACTAGTTGAATTTAGAGAGTGCGCCAGATAAGTCTGCGCGGGGTCAAAATCGAATACTAATATTTTCCATAAGCTTAGAACAAAATAATGTACTGTAACTAGCGCCATAAACGCCCCAGTCGCAGAGTTATCTGACACGCACTCTATGAAGATTGCGCTCGCTGAATGCTCGCTGATTATAACTTTATGGTACCTACCTACATTGACAAAGTGTCAAGTAACCATCACAACAAAACAAGAATATAGTACTTGAAAATTTGCAAGAATTCTGAATTAATAACTATACTGATTATATATTTAATTGCATTGTCATCGGAACTAAAGGTGAATTCCAAATTTCAGCTCAATCGGACATTGGTAAGTGGGTCAAATTTAGCTCGCAAGATTTGACGAACGGACATGCATACATACACTGCAAGTTAAATAAAAGCTTGTAAAATCTTAGTTTTCGGCCACAACGTCACTGTGTCGTCTGCGTAGTTTTCTTTCATTTCCTTGTCCCTTGCTTTTTGGATTTTTAAATAAATATTAGTAGAAATTATGTTTACTGCTGTAAACACTAAAAAATAAGGGGATAACGAACTCTACAAGTACGCTCTAATTCTTTCATTACTGCTTTGCCTGAAATTTGAACTGATACACAGGAAAAAATCAAAGCTATTGTTTAAGTGCCAATATTGTGTGGTATAGATTTGCATAATGTCATTATTTACCTAAACATAATGAAAAAGCTAAAATTTCTCAAGAAATAATCTATTCTTAACCGTTTAATGCAAGCTACGATCTTAAATACTGTTGTGCTGACAGGCCCTTATCTTTTGGTCATCGTTTTAGCTCACATGACATCCTATTTAAAGAACGTAGGTTCTTTATGGAGTATTGTATGGTGACAATAGTTGTTTTTATCTCCTACTTAGATGAATCACGTAGATACTCGTACGCACTTGACGCCTAAAGCTCTGATCGTATCGAAGCTATAATTGTTTAATGCTGAATGAAGAATGTGGAGAGCGCCTCATAACATTTTTACTATTCCGTGATTAATGCGAGCTTTCAAATCAAACTGCAGCAACCATATATTTATGTTTGATATCAAAAATCGCTTCATTCCAAACGGAAGGCATGCCCATCTACGGTTTAATTACCACTTTAATAGCATAACACGCATCGAAGATTTATTATGCTTGTTGTGAAATCAAATGCGATGTCATTAGTCTAAGGGCTTCGAACTAACATTAATCATTGTTTTTCCGATTTGTTTTTGTTTACAACAGACTAAATAGCAATTTAAGATGGCGACGTCTATAATTTGTCGACGATTGGAAAATGTGATTTATAGGATTCCTTGAAAATGTGATTTATAGGATTCCTTGATAGTTAACATAACTCTAATAGAGCTATTTAAGTGACAGTTATATCTGTACCGTTTCCCAAATCTCAACAACATAATTATTAACGTTATTAATGAACAAATTAGTTAATATTCAAATATTTATGGTTCGTTGATTACTAATCGAAGCGTTTTTATCAGGTCAACGAGTTCTTAATTAAGTTGTTAAATACACAATTTTATGATTATTACTTTTAAAGTTGTCCGAAAAGTTGGTTTGGTGCAAGTGGAATTTATATAGTACATTTAATCTGCACGATTTAACTTAGCTCGTATCTCGGAGAGCTGTGGCCGGCAGCAAGCTTAAGTACTTATAAAATACAAAATACTCGGTGAACGGTACCACGCGCCGTTAGTTCTCAAAGTGTTACCGTTCTCAATGTCACTGTGAATGCAAGTAATGCCTAGCACCCTTATCAAGCGTAGGTAATGCGGCATCAAAGAACGGCCTTGCAGCTCACTTTACACCAGTGATTTGTGCTATGCTACTTCCTCAGGCAAGAAATCAATTCTAAGTAATCACTATTAAATAGCCCCTTCGAATACCCCTTATCACATTTACGTGGTTGAATTCAGCGTTTACGATATCTTTATCTAATTATAACGCTTCGGTCTTCACGGCAGACTGGTTTGGCTACTGCATCTCGTACCTGCATCTTGTTTACTTATCCATTTTTTTCAACTAATAAGTAGGCACTTGTAGACTGGCTTGAGAAACCAAGTATTGTTATGTAAAATATTCACATGAAAACTGTTTCCTTGGGAAAATGTAGCTAACTACCCAATATAAAAAATGGATTAGCTGTTAAACAGTTTAAGATTCACTTTTTTAACCCTAGACACCTAACCTTCGTCGAATCGACGAATACCCGTCGGAAATATAGCTATATCTTTTTATCGAGAGCGCCGATCGTCGTGCCGTCGCTATTTAAATCGGTGCTCGCCGAGCTCTTTCCGGTGGAGGCCGTGTCGCCCAGGTAAGTGCGTTGTTTTTAGAATAATTGCTTAAAAACTCATAAATTAAAGTATGTGCTCATTGCATAAATTAAAGAATGTGCTTCAAAAAATTAGTTTTTATTTTTTCTTATAAATAAGAAAACTATTATAATTATGTTTCGCCAAAGAAGAATAGGCTATTTTTGTTGATTTTTTTTTTTTTTTTTTTTTAAGTAAGTGATCTCATGTGGCCTAGTTTCATAAGTGCCTTACCAAAAATTGACCTTAAATAAATATATTGATCTGAAACACTACTTATTGTTTTATTTACTAAAATAATACCTTATTAAACTATGTATGTATTAAACGTAACAGAATAATGTATATATATATATAATTTTGAACCACCAAAAATAGTCGTCGATTCGACGAATGGTTAGGTATAAAGGGGTACGTTCGAACGTTAGGTGTCTAGGGTTAAAGAAAGGTTTGAAATATGAACTGTATAATTGGCAGCTGCCCACAGCCTATGATTTGCATCCCACGGCCGGCCCTACGTCGGGTGCCCAGGGCGCAGAGGCGTGGGCGTGGGCACCTGACTTAGTGCCCGATAAATAAATCTGCATAAGCACATTTATATTATTGGCGATTGAAATTCAAATAAGACGAACATACAGTTATCTAATTTTCTAAAGGGATCTACTTAATATGTTTATAGCTACCTTATAAAGTAAGTAAGTAAACTTTTCTATGCCGTCTTGACGGTCGAATATGAGCTCAACTATCACAAATTGACAGCAACCAACTTTTTGTACCATGTTCTTCGAAATAAATGATTATCTTATCTTATCTAATACCATTTGGAATTACAAATTAGAAATAAAAATGATGAAAATAATTAATAATGATGTCTAAGATTTTTAACGTAATATTTCAGTACCTACCTAGAATTTATTTTATAAATCATGACTTCTTAAACAGCAAATTAATGGGATGATAAGAAGGTATCTTGTATATAGTCGTTGTACATATACAGTGATTGCTACCGCTGATTAATTTTCAAACGACTTTATAGCCAAGATTATTGAATTCATATATTAATGAATTCATTGAAATAGTAATTAGGTCAGTATTAATCAGTTTGTTATGACAATACTTAAATGGCTGATTGCTTATATCCTCAGTATTATCAATATACCGTTTTGGCTTTATTACCATTTTATGAATCAGAGCTATTAGCGATTTGCAGCTTTAATTGGGTGGTTAAATGTAAAACAATTTGCGATTGAGGTTGCAGTAATAAATACATAATCATTGAAATTGAAGAAACATAATGAATACCATTCAACTCCGCTAATTCACGAAGATGTGAATAAGGATGTGAATTAAATATTAAACAAGCAACTGGAATGAGACTCAGGCATTTAAAATAGTAAGTAGCACACTAATCTAGTAATAAAAAAATGGGAATTAGGCATTCCTTATTATGGCCATTACTCGGAATTAGGAGGAAATACTGACGTTAAGCTGATAATATTACCGAGTAAGCAATGGACTTCTCAATAGCATACGTGAATTCATTGCAGCTGCAGATTTATTTACCTACGCGAGTCGTTGCCACTCTCGGTCTTAGCTGATGGCGTACCGTTGCCCACTTCAGCGGTTCTAAGCGGCTTCCTGGAGCAATGATCTTTAACATATTCGACCTCTTTTTGCATGTAAGCCCCAATTAGTATAGGTTTTTGTGTCTATAGTTTTGGTCCAGCTATGCCGATATCTATACCATACCATATTATTTGCCTATACCACACAACATGACAGTTTGGGGTTCTGAAAAATATGAAACTTCTATTTTCATACTTTTACGAAGGACTCGATGGCATGCATGAATTTACATGATTGAAGCTGCAGATTTAAATATGTTAATCAATTAATTATGTGAAATCTGCAGCTTCACTTGTGTGAATTCATGCATGTCGTTGAGTCCTTTCGTAAAATTATGAAAAAAAAAGGTTTGATATTTTTCAGAACTCCAAACTATCATGTTGTATGCGAGTCGTTGCCATTAAAAGAGCCATCAGCTTCACTAATAGAGTATTGAATGGCCGGAATGACTAGCTAAAAGACTTTCATAACAAATATTTTTTCCAAATTTTGAGTAAGTACTTGTGATTTGCCTAGCCTTAAAAAAACTAAGGACTACCTATGTCATATTACAATATTGAATAACTTCTGTGACACTGTACTGTGTCTGTACATAGGAAGTTTGAAATAAAATATTGTTAATCCGTAGAAAGCTTTCTAAGAAAGAAAAGTTAAAGTTTTCTAACAATAAGTTCTTATTAAAAGATTGCTACGACTCAACTGACTGAAATGCGTATTTCCTTTATTTGGTCCAGCGAAATTGGGCCGTTGCAATTATCATTTTATTGCCTTTTGTATTTGCGACCGAGATAGAATACTCGATACTTTCTATGTGAGGTGTGTCTGTATTGAACGTCTATGTTATTCCGATTTAGTTTGTTAAGGAGAAATTGTAAATTCATTATTTTTATGCGAAGTTTGGCGATTATGGCAAATACGGTCATCTGCGACCTATGTACCCACTAATAGGTCTTGTTCGGATTTTATGTCAATGGTTATATGGATAGCCTGAGATACGAATAGGGGTCCTTCATCTATATGTTTAATAAATAATTTTTATACCATCTCAGCGATTGAAAGTTTAATAAAAAATGAGTAATTTGCACTTCTTTGTTTGTTATGATGTATCCGAACGACAAAGAAAGGTAGGTAGTTTGAGTTGTCTTTACTGCTTTTCTTATAGAGGGGGATGAAAAGCAGAGTGTATTACTCGGCCGCAAAATTATTTTCACCTCGGGCGGCGTATATTGAATCCCTCGCTGCGTTCAGGATTCTACTTTAGAATCCCTCGCTGCGCTCGAGATTCTACTCCTTCACTGCGCTCTGGATTCAAAATAGCGCCTTCGCCGTAAATATATTATTTTGCTCCCTTGTAATACAATCTACTATTATTTGATAGTTGTAACTATATGAGGCTTGGCAAAGACACCGAAGTTTTTTTAAATTATTTTTCGAGTCATTTTGATTCTCGAGATAAACCCATAGAAACCATAGCCATATGCAACATCTTGTTTTCTGATACATTATTTGCGAATAAAATAAATATTTTCTTATAAAAGAAGTTCATAGCTATAACTTTGCCAAAAACTACATAAAAAGACGGGTTAATATGATACAATCAATGTTTTTATAAAACTATTATTTTGTGGGTCAATAATTAATAATAATAAGTAATTGTCGCATTACTTTTTCAATATGGATACAATCTACATATAATAACATATTTATATATAACATATCATAGGAAAAATGTGATAGTAAAAAAAAAACCACGAGCCCTGTAAGTAGCTTTCAGGCGGGAAGCTACTTACAGGGCTCGTGGTTTTTTACTATCACATTTTTCCTATACTTTCAAAATTGCATTGTGAATGCATAAAAATAATATAAAATCTCTATAACATATCAGTTAATAAAAATGATGGGTAACACGTTATGATTTTTTAAATTTTGTTTAGGGTTGTCACTAACATTTCTATGAAATTTAATAATGACATCGTCAATTTTGGTACGTTATATTCATCATAATATTATTCTCTTATATTAAAAGTTAGAGGGTGGGGGGGGGGGGGGGGCACACATTTTACCACTTTGGAAGTGTATATCTTTTAAAATATTGACTTTGATAAAAAATGATAAAAGAAACCTAAATATCATTTTTAACCCTTGAAACCCTATGCACCAGAGGGTGCAAGAGTGCTATAAACAAACCGAGCACACCTCACGCTGCTATGTAACACACACGGAGAACACACATAATATTATAGTAACGTGCCGTCTTTCACGAAAAACCCGATAATTTCGGAATTAGGCTATATTTCTTCATTATGTAAAGTGTGTTTGGCTTATGAATGTTTTATCTATTTTCAGGTACTAAATTATACTATATTACTATAGTAATATATTAGTTCTACATGGTCAAAGTGCAGCAATAAGCTATTTGACTGAATTCTTTGAAGTTTTTTTTTGAAATTTTTTGATTTTTTTTTTAGATTTATTATTAGATTTGATTCCTATAACTTCCTCTGTAAAACACTAAAATAACACTTTTTATAACAGTAAAACACAATTTACCTTGCTTTTTGCTTCGAAATAATAAAATTACAAATATTATAAATATTTGTAGAGGCAGTGCGAAAAAATGAGACTTTCTTTTTTCTATATCAATTCGAACGAAACATGCAGAGGGATATGAATTTTACAGCCTATAGCAAATTTATTCAGCTTCTATATAAAATAAAGTGTCCCATACACGCATAGACTCCTTTATGGAGTAAAAAATTATAATCTGTTCCGGCCGCCGCGTGGCCAATATTGGCCGCTCCGGGTTTGACGGAACGGTCAATACGCTATATCGCTTGGCCAATATTGGCCGCGAAAGACCCCCACACGAGTATGTTTTATAAAAATATTATTTTTTTGGGTTTCAGTTCCATGTATGGGGAGCCCCCCTTAATTTTTTTATTATTTTTATTTTTGTTACAAAATCCTAAAGCCGTTCACAGAATATATCTACATACTAAGTTTCAAGTAATTATCAAAATTACACACATTTCGTCAGTCAGTCAGTGGAAAAAGTTAGTGAAATAAATCATAAGCGGAGATCGTAGATGAGCAGATGAATACTACGACTACTTCGTCAGTCGATTAGTGGAAAAAGTTAGTGAAATAAATCATAACAGCCCCCCTAGCATGACCAACCAAAACGCGATATGATATGATAAGTTATCCGGTTTAACTGTCAAAATACTATGGGTTTTGACGTTTGAATGTCAATAAACCGCTTTATCATGCGATACATATCGAGTTTTGGGTGGTCATGCTAGGCTTACAGGATCAAAACCGTACACGGTCGTTGTCTATCATTATCATGTTACTTTACTAGGCATTGTGTAGTTTCTTTGTGAGCAGTATTACTTGCGGTTTTGCAAGACAGCCGCCGCATTTATTTATTTTTATAATTTTTTTTTCTCGGTAGGAACTAGGAATGCTCCTTCTCATTTTTTATATACCTACTTTAATAGCGTTCCGCCCGCGGCATCACCCGCGTTGCCTATTCAACGATATCCTACGGGAATGTGATATTATTCCGGGAAAAAGTTGCCATTTCACTTTCCAACTCCTAAACTATCCCCATACAAAAAACGAAGTCGATGTGTTGTTCCGTTTTAACGTGAAAGACAAACAAACAAAATTTCACATTTATAATTATTAGTATGGATTTAGGTTATAACAACCCGTGTTTTGTTACAGTTTTGTGCTCAACCCGCTGACTCCGGTGCAGGAGACGAGATGTCTCCTACAGAATGACACACAGGCCAACAACCCCATGGCAACATCTCAGGTAAGAGAAATATGTCTCAGTTTTACTATTTCAGTTGGTACAATATTATTTTACGTTAAAAACCTCAAAGAAGAAAAACAAATAACAAGCAATTAGCATTAGCAAGCACTGTTCTTCATTTTGTTGGGTATTTACTCAAATGATCCATAAAACATTTTATTTCAAAAATATAGCCTGACGAAAGCTACGGTTAAGTTTAGGCATTACATTTTGAATGTTACAAGTACAAGCTCGAAGTCACATTTCGTTCGATTTATTAATGAGATAAAGCGAGCTATTAGATATGAATACTCGTTTATCAGTTCATTATCTCATCCCTCATAAATATTAAAATCGAACATGCACACTATTATGCCACGAAACAAATCGAATGAAAGCAAAAGTTAAGCAATGACCTTAATTTATGCAAATGATATTCAAATGAACCGTTAATCAGATGCACTAGTTGCAGTTAGTTCTCTCTCACTGTTTATTTAAAAGGCGTACTTAATTTATGTTAATCTTTGCCGTACAAGTCTAATCTAATCGAGCATTATAAATTTGATAATGTTAATGGCGGTATAAGGCAGAAAAAGGAACGATGTTATATAAAACATGCAGAGCTTTTTTTAGACCAAGTTAAAAGCGTGACAATTTTTTTACAGCCCGTTTAAAATACTCGAGCAAATAGAATCGATCGAGCGATTTTCATGTAGGTAGCTCCGTTTAAATGCCGAATAAATATCTTGGAGTTAGCGATCAAGCGATCTCTGGTATTCCACCGATACACTGCCAATTAGAGCTGAGATGTCGAGATAGGATTAACAATTCAGATTAAATCAGTCGGCCACTCCATGGAATATTGACGTCCCGGTGTATTCTAAGTTGTGCCGTTTGTTGGTAAGAGACTACCGTTTTACCGCTTTAATAGTTTATTCTATTCAAGCTCTTAATGAGGCAGAATGATGAGCATAGCGGCGATCAATGTTTACCGGTGAATAGGCCTGTAACTCTAGTTTAAATGTTGTGATGAGGTTTGGATGTTGCTGCAATGTGGTAGAAACATTTCATTGTCGTGTCGGAAACTCGACATAAACTGGCAAGATAAGATTTTAATATAGATACTGATTTAAACAACCGGCAGAACTACTCTAGTCTAAATAGTAATACCTATGCCTCGTTTGGAATACCCTATATCAACGAATGTCTTAATTTCTTAATTTTTCAATTTTTCGTTTGTCTACTCTTTATGAAATACAACAGGAAGAAAAAAATAGCATTGAGAAGTTTCTTGCCGGTTCTTCTCCAACCGGTGGGGTTTGCGAACCGATGATGACGTAGCTTCTTTGACGGTCACAGGTGCTATATCAGTCTAGTCTGAATAAAAGTAATTCATATTCATTTTCATTCCGTGACAACAAAGAAAGTACTGTATATCTTTAGTAATCTTTTGTTAAAAATAGCTCTGTATCACAATTATAGCGCTTTCACTTTGCATATAAAATAGGCCATAAAAGAGATACAAACAATCTAATCATAGTTCTTCATAGTAAAGGCTAACTGACTTTGAACAATACAAAGATAATAAATATAAAATTACCTACAAGTCAGACAAACACGCGAATCATAATCATTAATCATAATTAAAGAATTACTGCTAACTGTATTGTGACCTTTGTTATCTGTGATCATCAAAATGTGTATATTAAGAGCAATTTTTGGGTCTAACTAAACTTGTAAAATGTGATATCAATTTGGCAACATTAATATTTTTTTATATGATTTAAGAAATATTGCCTATAACCCGTAATTGGTTTTTGTTTTTATATGTTTAAACACTTTAAAAACGTACGGGTCTTAAATTTCACACCATATGAAAATTAACTAAAGTGTTTTTATGTACCTACCTATAGTTTAGGGTATCCTTTATTTAATTCGTATGAAGTGGCACACAAAAAGTTCGATCAAATTTTAATAGGTAGGTAACACCTATGTATAAGACGGAACTTAATAATCCTTGTCATTTCTAAGCTACGAGTATTAGTGATGGAAGATACATATACTTTTCTAAATTAAATTCTCAACCTGCCATTTCTTCCATAGCGAGCGGTGAACACATACTACATGGTGAAGCTGCAAGTCAGAACTGAGAGCGTCTGCCTGCGACCTTGGGCCTTCGAGCGAGTGCCGGGCAAGGCTCTGCGAGGGCTTGACAACGTCATCATTTACACTTCCACCAAGGAGGCGTGTCTCGCTGCCTGTCTCAATGAGGTAAGAAAACAAAATTCCTAAATTTTTTGTAGGGCACGAAAACCCTTCTTATTTCGTACGTGTAATGTTTAAGTAATATGGGTACTACCTACTTGCTTCGCTAGCTTAGCGACACTTATTTCGACATTGTGACTGTTCTGACCAGTCACGCACCAGTCATCTTTCGCAACCTCATCAGACCATCTGACGTTCCAATCCAAAGTTTGATGTGCTATCAACTGAACTAGAACAAAATAGTTTTCTCTTATGAGTTAGGAACGCGAACCAGTATCTAGTTTTGTTCTGAACTGCCTTAGCCTGGCCGCACACGGGTCACCGACCACAACCACAAAACGCAGCCACAGACCTATGTCCTGTAGTTTTCATACATATTCGTATTATGTGAACTCGCCTCATGCGCTTGACGCCGGTAGTCGTCATTTGTTTTCTTCTTCTAGCTTCAAGTGGCGGCGTTTCTGGCTGCCGCGTGTGGCTCGTGTGTGGCGCCCTCAGGTGCCGACGGTAAGATTTGTAAGGATTTGTAAGATTCTAGGAAATCATTACACTAACGTAACTTTCAACTAAGTCAATGAAGTGTTCTTAGCGAAGTTGTGTTGTGCACTGGTTAATTGTGTTATCAACCCAATTTTCTCTAACCTACATAAGGCAGTAAACTTAGGTATATTTCACACTTTACTGTAAGAGAGCTGTTCTTAACTTTGAACGGCCACTGTAGTGAACGTTGCCTGCGCAATGCAATTTACCGTTTATGGTTTACTAGCCTTCCGCCCGCGGCTTCGCCCGCATGGACTACACGACGTTATCCCGCGGGAATGTTATATTTTTCCGGGATAAAAAGTAGCCTATGTCACTGTCCAGCTCCCTAAGTATCCCCATACTAAAAATAACGTCGATGCGTTGCTCCGTTTTGACGTGAACGACAGACTGACAAACAAACGCACTTACTCATTTATAATATTAGTACCTATGGAGTAAGTATGGATGTTTATCTAAAAAGTACTTTATGTCTAACGTGAATAGTTAGGACTTTGTTGCAAAGCGAAAAGGTTGATGATTCAATGTCTGACATTAATTTAATATTTGACTATTGGAATTTGTTTCAATAGTAAGTGGGCAGGTCTGCCTAGATTATTAACATTTCCTGCGTTCAAAGTAGCAACAATTTAATAGTTATTTGTTGGGTCTGTCGCTAGAATAAGTGTTCTTAGCGAAGATGTACCCATTTTTCACCAACCTGCATAAGGCGCGTGAAGTATACTTCACTGAGGTATACTTCACCCTTTACTGTAAGGGCGTTTGTGCACTACAACTGAATTTTACCGATCCGGCGGTCCGTGTTTTTACGGACCGGCGTGGCATGAAAAACACGGATGATAGGCTTGTGCACTTGTCCGGTTTTTTACTGGCTGGGGCAGCGCAGTGATCTCTTTGAAACTACACTCTACGGACGCGTTTTAAACGAGAGGAATAATGAGTTCCTTGGAACGTCAGTAATTACTTGCTTTATTGCTTTATGTACGAAGACGTAGAAGACAGAAAGAATTTTGGGTTCATCCTCTTATCAGTGAAAGGTACCTGACAGGGTCATTTTACCGAAATCACAAATTAATTGAGGCTTGATGAAAAATTATTTTTTAACTACTATCGAATGTCTACAGCTAGCTATATAACAAAAAAAGTTTCATCAAAATCCGCTTAGTAGTTTTTGCGTGAAACACGGGCAACAGACAGACAGACAGACAAACAAAAATTTCAAAATCCATATTTTTGGTGCTAGATATATTACGTGTTATTGGTGAAAAATAATAATAATAATAATAAATAAATAAATTCTTACATTCACACCAATTATCTAAGCCCATTTTAATTTCATTAAGAAACTGTATCATGGAAAACTTGATAACGGATAAATATACACTTAAATAATTTTTGTTTGTAAATACATACATATTATACATAGTTAACACCCAGACCAAGACAAATAGACATGTTCATGCACACAAATATTTGTCTTGTTCGGGAATCGAACCTGAGACCACTGGCGCAGAAGGTGGGTAGCCTACTCCTGCGCCAAATCGGTCGTCAATCGAGAAAGGCGCTTGAATTTATTTTGGCGTGCGTTAATTTATTTGCGATAACTCTTAAGATATTCATTTAAATTATATGGTGTAAAAGAGTAAAATAATGTGCATGAAATGCTTAAAGCAACTAACGTATTTAGATTGATAAGGGTTAATACTGTATCCGTTTAAATAGCTTTCCAAATTACCGCATTGTTCGTAACCATTTTTTAAGAGATAATATGGCTATAATATGCTATCCTTAAAAGATAGACATATGCTATCGCGGACTTTTTTGTAGATCTATAGAAGAGGAATATCCCAACATGCATTATTTTTTTAAACCTCGAAAGGATTAGGCAGCGTTTTTGCAGAAAACTCCCGGGCGGCTTGCCGTTTGCCGGCACTTTCGACAATTATCGTTATATTTCTACCAATTTACACAAAACTTTCATAAATTATATATTAAAATCTTTCTGAAGAACCACGCTACCTGTTAGTGAAAACCGCATAAAAATCTGTTTCGTAGTTTTAAAGATTTAAGCATATATAGGGACAGACAGACGGGAAGCGACTTTGTTTTATACTATGTAGTGATTTATGATTAAAATACAACCATCCGATTTTTTCCGGACGGTAAAATTCAGTGTAGTGCACAAGCGTACATATGTTTTTCATTGCCGTCATCTCGGAACGGAAAAAAACGGTCCGGAATGGGGAAAAGTAAAATGACGGACGGTAAAATTCAGTGTGGTGCACAAGCGCCCATATGTTTTTCATTGCTGCCATATCGGTCCGGAAAAAGCCGGATCGCCGGATCGGTAAAATTCAGTGTAGTGCACAAACGCCCTAACAGAGCTGTTCTTAACTTTCAACGGCCACTGCAGCTAAGCAACGTCGCCGGCGCAATGCAATTTACCGCTTATCTATTCAATTTATGTTTTATGGTTTCGTCCTAGTATTCGAGATATAGGCGAAATGATAGGGGCATGTTTATAGCATCCGGATTACTATGTTATTGGAAAACTTTGTGCATAGCAAGGTAATTGCGTTTAGTGTAAAACAATGTATTGAACTTGTTACAATTTATGTTTTGGTACCGTTTGAATGTATAATTGGTTTTTATTTTACATTTAACTTGTAAATGACATGACTCTAACTTCGTTAGTTGCTTATTGAATACTTTAGGAGATTTGCCTGATTAAATTGAGCACAATATTCATTTCTTGTTTTAGATTTTATATCTAAACTTTCCTGATTCTAATTTTGTAGGTATCCGGATGTCGGTATGACTTTGACGTCATCTACTACTTTTGTGTCACTTATAGCTGTGTCGAAAGCTCTTGCCACAAATCAATTAAAAATATACATGGTATTTTTTCAATAACTATTATCCTTATTTCCTATAAGTATTTAATGCTTAAATTGTCCTACTCCACTTAGAAACGGTTCCCATGCCGCTCCGCGGAATACGAGTACGGAAGCATGCGCTGCGCACTCAGCGACTCCGATCGCCGCACCGCGCAGCACATCGTGCAGCTCGTGGACACGCCCGGCACTGACTATTTCGAGGTAACTAACTATTGCAACAAATTGGGTTGGGAACGGTTCCCTTGCCGCTCAGAGAAGTATGAGTATGGCAGCATGTGGTGCGCGCTCAGCAACTCCGACGGGCATGCAGCTCGTGGACACACCCGGCACTCTAATTGAGTTGGGAACGGTTCCCGTGCTGCTCAGCGGAGTATGAGTATGGCAGCATGCGGTGCGCGCTCAGCGACTCCGACGGACGCACCGCGCAGCATATATCGTGCAGCTCGTGGATACGCCCGGCACTGATTACTTCGAGATAACCAACTAGCTTTGGTAACCAATTGAATTGGGAGCGGTTCCCGTGCCGATCATTCCATTTGACATTTGTAATAAAAATCATTGTGAAAGTCATTGACATGTGAAAGTGCTTTTTCTTATATTTTTTTTATAATTTACACACTTTTTATCCCACAGAAATCATTACACAGTAAATATTATACCGGAACGACACCCTGTTGTTACCAAAGATCAAATCCTCAATTTACTGAAAATGGTAGTGACATAACAAGCTATAACATAGTTACGCCCACTCTTTGCGTGCCCACAACCCGCACTTTGCTCGCTTCCGAGCAAGGACAATTTCGCAAACAATTGTAATTTAGCCGAGCTGTTGAAAATGAACATGTGTGTGGGCTATTACATAGAGGGGTGTTATTTAACCGACTGTGCGTGTGTGGTCCAGAACCTGTGCCTGAAGGCGACGCAAGCGTGCAAGAATCATCGTGTTTTCACCGCGCCTCGCGTCGGCGTTGCAGAGGACAAAGTGGCTCAGTATGCAGGACTGCACTACTATACCGATAAGGAACTGCAGGTAAAGATTTTCTAAACAAATTGACGTATTCAGACTCTGTAGGGATAGTAGGAATACTGCCTTCAAGTAAATTGTATTACAATCAGACTAGCACTCCCCTCGCGACTTCGTCTGCGTGGACCTTCCGTGGTGGAATTTCCGAAAATCCTCGCTTAGTGCTCCCCTACACTCCTCAAGGGGCATACATGCTAAATTTGAGCTTCTTGCGCCCAGTAGTTTCGGCTGTGCGTTGTCTGTCAGTCAGTAACGCAAGAGTTTATATAATTAATAGATAGATATATTTTAAAGAAGAAAGCGAATAGCGAATACGTCGTATGATAAAAAATAATAAAACAAAAAGTTTTCTATAGGAAAAATGTGATAGTAAAAGCCACGAGCCCTATAAGTAGCTTTCAGGCAGGATTTCAGCTACTAATATAGGGCTCGTGGTTTTTTACTATCACATTTTTCCTATACTTAAAAATAGCATTGTGAATGCATAAAATAATTTAAAATCTCAAAAAGTTTTCTGTTCAATTGCCTTAAAGATAGTACTTTAGTTATTAACCTGGCATGTTAATAGATCATAAAAAGGATAAATTAAAAAATAACCCATTTATAGTACCTTCGTCATCACATGGAGTTCTTATTTAATAATGCCTCCAGCAAATTAAAAAAATATCTGCTAGAACCATGCAATGAAACAGCAGATGATAGACGTAAAATGGCAACTTGTTGCAGTAAACACAATTACGACGGCGATGAAAGGACTATATTATCACTTCTACGGTGGATCCAATTCAGAGATTAATAACTACTTGTCGTCAACTTTTCCTAACTACAAGACGACTTTTAATAAATGACGCTTCACGCTGGTTAGATGCTTCAACTTGTCGTTTTGCTTTTATCAAAATAAAACATTATGCCGCTATATAATTATGGTTGGTAATATAGTTGTTATATCCCACATGATTTTTAGAGATAAAAATTTAACAACACGATATACCTAAATATAAAAAGATATATAATATATAGAAAGAAAGAAAGAAGAAAAATTTACATACATATTTAAGGAAATATTAAATGATTTACATACATAGGTACCTAAAGTACTCATGCAAAGTACGATTATAGTGCATATTCGTTCCGGTGATAATCTTTGGAACATTTTTATAGGCAGTGCATTTTGACAGCAAATTTTGTATTGTATTGCAAGTGGCTGCACCGTCATTGGCTGTCACCGGAATAGGAATGTGGGACTATAGTATTTAGCACAGAACATGGAAAAAATCTTTCCGTGTTCTGTGGTATTTAGTTTCTTTTCTCACTCATGCTCTGAAATGTTAACATTCCATGTTAACAAAAAATTGTATTTCCTCGCATTTCGTGAGAAAAGTTTTATACGAGCCTTGTTCTGGAAGCTCTTTGCATTGCCTCGAATGATTAAAGCAGTCATCTGCGACTCGGGCTTCAAAACCATCCTCGACAATGCAAATTGCTAGCTTCCCGTACTCGGCTGTAATGAACCTACTATTTATGTTCGTTCCGACTTTATCCAGACAGATTAGTATCCTAGTCCGGCGTTGGAACTTACACATTCCTCCTTTCTACAACATTTTCTTTGCCTCTAGGTCACATCCGAATCTGCTTGTCGTTTAGCCTGCGAGATCGAATCAGAGTTCCTATGCCGTTCGTTCCTGTACCTGGGGGCCCCTCACTCGACGGCGTACAACTGCCGTCTCTACCACTTGGACCACCACACGTTACCTGATGGACCTTCGGCTTATCTGAATGCTGAACGCCCTCTCATCGACGACGGGGAACCTATTGGCAAATACTTCGAGAACTTCTGCGAAAGTGAGTACCTTTTTAATATCCGATTCTCAGTTTAGTAAATGCTATGAATCGTGTTATTTAGTGTAGTGACGTTTTGCGTTGGTTCCACTCAGAAATTAAAATTTGCTTGGTGAGAACAAAACACTACCTAAATTATTTTATTAAGTAGGTAAGTGCCAAAACTGAATGAAATATCGTGCAGTGCTCGTTCATAACAGTGAAACAAAACGTTACCTATATATTTTGATTAAATAGTTTATTAAATATTACATGACTAAAACATTAGTAGGCTCTCCTTAAGAAAGCACTTGTGGAATGTGTAACTGCTGACTGTTATGAAGGACTGTGAATAAAAAGTACTTTAGTGATCCGCAATCCATTGGCTTTTTCCTGTCTGATAGAGATGTGTCGCAGTTTCCGCATATCCGCGATAACGGGCCGGAATAGCACGTGTGTGTTTTTAATTTCTAAATAGCTATCTATTTAGAAATGAAGATTATGAAATAGTTCTTTTCTTTAAGTTCTTATAAAAACAAGGGCCATTCAACATTACCTAGCTTCTGCTAGTTCTATGAAGGTATTCCTCATAGCGCACCCATTTTTAAGCGCACCTAATTTAGCGCTGCTAAACTATTCCTCAAAGCGCACCTTGCACCTAAAAGGTGCGCTTCGTGGAATAGTTTAGGTGCGCTAAATTAGGATGAGGAATACCACCTTCTAGGAAGGAAGGAACACAAAGATAGTTTGTGAAGGGAAATCACGTGATCATAATATTTCCCACGTAATAAAGTGCCTAATAAATGTCCGATCCCTATAAGAAACTATACATTAACTTTGTAATAGCAAGGCAGACCACTATTATTAGTTTGAAAGCGACAGCATTGCACCGAATCACATAGAGTGCACTTCGTCTCGAAAGAATTAAAGCGCAGAAACCTTGACAATACTTTTTTTCCTATTTAACCTTAATAAGTAGGGAGCACTCATTGATAATGAGAAAATAATGGAAGGTTTGACTTAAAAAAAGTTGTAATAACTTTATAGAGGGTAATAATTACGAAGCTGGCGCCGACGTTGGCGCATGGTTATAAAGAAAGCGAATGGATGCTATTCAGAAATAGCATCCACTAACTTTATATAATACCTAAGTACATTATGTACAAAGTAAGTTAGTAAGGATTTATCTATTGACATAGTACAAAACTATCGCGTCCTATAATCTATAGAACCTCCAGATTGTTAGGCCATTTGCTACGAATAAATTTTATCTATCAGTTCTGAACAGGCGGTGTATTATTTAGGGGCTCGGTTTGCGAATGCGGAAGAGATCGTAAGCATGCATTATCGTACTTATTTATGGAGCATATTTTATGTTAGAGCAAGGCCCTTGGTTTCAAGTTCAAACTTTATGAGAATGTTAATGCAGAAGTGCTGTCGTAAATTGCTACGTAAAGCGATTTAAATGTGTTAGGTTTTTACTGTAAAAAAAACCGTAAAATACAATCTCATTCGCTTTTTTAACCCTTTTAAGATTTTCAGAGAGATTTTATGAGTGCTTGTTTCAGAAGAATTAGAACATCAATCAGTATAACGAAATGCTAATTCGTATTGAATTTTCTACCGCAAAATTTATTCAGTACAAGAAAAACATTTTAACGTTGTTTTATAAGCTAAGTACTTTAATTTTTACGAATAGGGCTACTGATCTTAGTACACTTTCAGATATAAATATAACTAAAAACGTCTCATACTTGTACTTGATTTATTAGTAAAATACTAGACTCACAAGCTTTAGAAAAAGGGAGGTTTTTGCAGCTTTTTGTATGACTCGCAGGTTTTTCCTGTTTCTCATCTATAAGGGGAGTTGGTGAGAGTTATTGACAGTAATCTTGGCTTGCGGTGCTTTGCTATAGAACTTAATTTATCTCAAGCTTTCAGATATTATACCGATATTATAATGCTATTTAACTTGACAGGATTGGTTAGTTTCAGCTTTATATGGCAACCATTAGGCTTTTAATGGAACTAGAGCTGTTAGACTCGGATATTGCTGAAGCAATAAATTTTTAGATTATAGTCAATTTTCATTTATGGGATTGTAATACGAGTGGTTATTAACTTTATGCACTATGGCAGTTATATTTAACACAGTTTTTGTTGAAATAACGTTGTGTTTTAAAAACGTCGTACAAACTGTCGAGTATTAAGTTAAACTAGCCTATCATTCGATTCACAAGACTACCAGAGAACTCCAAGAGATAATAAATAATAATAATAAATAAATAACTTCTAACATTGACACCAATTATCTAAGCCCATTTTAATTTCATTAAGAAACTGTATCATGGAAAACTTGATAACGGATAAATATATACTTAAATACTTTTTGTTTGTAAATACTTACATACTTAATATACGTAGTAAACACCCAGACCAAGACAAATAGACATGTTCATGCACACAAATATTTGTCCTGTTCGGGAATCGAACCCGAGACCACTGGCGCAGAAGGTGGGTAGCCAACCCCTGCACCAAATCGGTCGTCAGAGATATGGAGTAAGTACATTTAAAAGTCTCGATACAGACTAACGAAGGTATCGTTTCAAGATTTTCCAGATACAAGCATAATTTTTCGTGAATAGATAGATACGACTGATATGCAGAATATCACTAGCAAGAAGGGTTTGCATCAATTTGAATAAATATTAAACGTGCTATTGCTGAGGAAACGGTTGTAAGCCATTGTACTGTCAAAGGCTTCATCGTAAATAAAGTTGGTGAATCTCGATGTAGGGGCTCATTCAATTAGTGAAGAGGATATGCCTTATTAGTATTATTAATGTGATGATTTTTTCAAGTCCAAACAAAGGCAGGGGCATTGATGGGTACTTCCTCTGTCAGGCGTCAGAAGTGTTTAAGTATGACGGAAAGCAATTGTATCTTATTTAAATATGATCCTTTATAAAGCCTGAGAGTTACTTGGCTTCCGGTCACTGCTTCGGAATACAACGAAGAGTTGTCATTTGTTTGAAGCTCAAGAAATTCTAATGATAATATTGTATGATATAAGTTTATGTAGCCAAAAACCTTTTTTTCAACTAACTACTTAATTGAAAAATACCAAGGTTAGGAGAATTAAATCAATTCTCTATTTTATGGCGGCAGTAGTTATTACAAGGTGTTCAAAAAGCTGGACAGCTTTTAATGGCCATTGAGTGCAAAACTTATTTGATTTAATTTGATTAGATCTATTTCCTTAGAAATGAAGAATAAAACCTGTTTTAAAGACTTACAGACATGAAACTACTTTCAATAAGAGAAAAGCATAAAGTTAAATTAATTTCGTTAATAATCTATTACTATTAAATTCTCAGCGTCCATTGCGTGATTAATAATTCGTGACTGCTATCATGTCTTCTTTTATTGCATTGCATGCGGCACACGTTATAAATTCACGAGGCGTGTAATATGAACTTTTTAATTCTTGTCTGAATGAAGCACAAGCTTCGATGGCTACATGGCGCTAGTACACTATTTTCCGACTCAACTGGGCAAACTAAGGTAAAAATTGCTTAATAGATTTTGATGAAAAGGACCCGTTTGCAAAATAAGCTTATAAATTTAAGATAAAGTTTTTCTTAAAACCATAGATATCGTAAGGGAAACTTCGAAATAGTTAATGCAACTAATCCCAAACGAAAATGTCATTTCATAACTAAACATTTTACAGTATTTATACAGTAGGTACATATCGCTATAAATTTGTTATTTACTTTCTGTTAGTTATATGTCAATTTATATTATTGCAAATAACAATGTAAAAAATATAAAGTATATATAACATCAGTATGTACGTCTGTCTATTCTTTTATTTTTATGAAATTCGGCTATTCATTTATCTTATATTAGGTACTAACAGAATGAATAACCATGACAAATGAAGGATCGAACTGCACAGAATACCGGCTTAGGGTGCCATAATAGAAACAGGCAAACCGACAAGTATAAACTAAGTATGGATCACGAAGGCAGGATCGTGACTTGCTCCGTCTATTCTTATAAGGCAGTACAGCCGGCGGTTTTGATTCGACAAGGAATGAAATGTATGTCCTAACAGGTACTAAAATGTCAGGCGGCGACATACAAAAGAAAGGAGCTGTAAGTGGGAATCCGGGAGCAAGGAGACTTAGACACTTTGAATGTTTTATAACCTATTCAGTGAGAAAATGAGAAATGTTGGTAGTTGATTTTACAATTGCATGAGACATTGTATTGTATCGCAGTTCGAGTGGTTTCTCGGAATAAGTTTCCAGTAACATTCAAATAAAATTAAATAGAATTAGAGACTTTGCAGTGTCCTATGTGCACTTAGAAAGTAATGGAAAAGAGCAAAATCTTTGGTAACGAAAATGACACAGAAATGATGGTAAAATAGACACTGTAGCCCGCATCGCACCTAGCTGCAGAAATGCAGAAACTCGTCATTTTATAGAAGTAAAAATGAAAATGTTTGCGTATGCGTATTGAAATAAAAGAAAATTATAATTATTTACAACTAAAAACAAGTTTTTACAATCTTATTTTTAAAACTGAGACAGCGCAGCGGGGTAAAACATTGTCAGAATATTTACGATAATTACATTAAAATTTATATGATAACCTCGCAGTAACTAGTAATATTTCTTTGAAATATTTTGCAGTTAATAGCGAATTGGTCTTGCTTATTTACTGTTATCGCTTGTATTAGTTATGTATTCATATCGGATTTTACGATGTTACGATGTTGTTGCTTCAAGGGACTTGTTCATTAGACAGCTAAACTCTAACTATTAATTGTATGTTGCGCTTGTTAGTAGGTACTAATAAAGCGGACTGAATCGCTATTAGAGAGCTACCATATATAGATATTTATGACAGCTTGGGTCATTAAAATGTGTCAAATTGATTGCCTCACTACAAACTAGTCGGTAATTTAACGATTAACGAGTAATGCGATGAGTTTTCCCATAAAGACGCATATTAAATAATTTAATCAGAAGAAGTCTTTTTTAAATGAAGTAAACTTACGAATTTTTAAACGGACTGTCCTCGGTACGACTTATTCTTAAAACGGCCTAATCATACCATTACCGATTTTAAAAAGTGTTTTCTTGCAGAAACACTAGTCTCAAAACGGCTTTACAGATTGATTGACCTATTCTTGATTGTATTAATGCGCCAAAGAGACCATCGACGGTAGCTACGACTTACTAAATTATGTCAAAATTGCTACGAATGCAACAATTAGTTCCCGTAACAGTTGCACAATCACTTAGTTGGTGGTCTAACGGGCCTGGCATGCCTTAGCAAAGTGCAAGATCATTCCTGACTCCGGTCCCAAGTACCGAGTGCCGATTCGCAATTGTTTGTTTTGGCTCTAACAAGTGTATATCTTTAAACAAATTCATCGAATGTTCCAGCTGTAGTTATTGAGAACTCAAACGATTTGTTGTATGTAATCAAATACTCGATGTAGGTGTAGTGGTACTACTATACTTTTTTTTAGTTGTAATCACGCTAGAGCAGACATCAAATTTACCAAAAGTCAGGATGACGAGACATAGTCTAAAAAGTTCTTGAGAAAGGTTTTTACCCTTAGTCAACTCTTGCAAAGTTTTTTCTATTCTTTTTTTAAGGGGTTTTATCAGGCAAAGTTGCTTGCGGCCACTACTGATACATACATTTATTTTATTTTATTCACCGGTAGCAAGTTAAGTTCATCATTTTGTAGAATGGGTGTAAAGACGCTCGCTAAAGTATTAGCTGACATTAAACCATGTTATGCAGTTGAAATCTGAATGGGACATCCAGAGTAGCTTTTTATAAGGCTCCTTAATGGTACCAATAAAAACTAACTGGCCACAAGTTGTAATGGCAGCGTCATTGATAGGGTCTTCAATGCCCTTTTACGTACAAGACAGATTAAAGCGACATTACGTTATTTAGACGAGTTAAAGTGGAATTCGCAAGTTCGTGAGGACATGAGACTTGGTCTTATTTTTTAAATAAATAGCTGAAGTACTGTGTAGTTAACCACTCAATGGTTCCTTGCCTCCCGGAGGCAAGTATTTTTACCCGCCTCAATGGTTCCTTGCCTCCTGGAGGCAAGCTGACAGCTAATTAAAATACTTTAATTAATTATGTCAAATCACTCTCTGTTCCTATCCAACTTATACCAATCTTAATCTAGACACCTTATTTTAATCGTAGAACAAGAAATTAGTCCAATTTAATAAAAAATTGGCGGATTATATTCGATTGAAGTTCGCCGACTTGCTTGCCTCCAGGAGGCAAGGAACCATTGCGTGATTTAGGCAATGTTAGCTAAGTATGGAAAAATAAAATATAAAAATATAATTAAATATATTGTACTAAATATGTTGTAATACATTAATATATACTTGTTATGCCCTCAATACCCATAAAAAGTATATATAAAAAATTTATCTACTTACAAAAAAGAAGTCGATACGAAATCGATCCATACTTTTGTAGCCCGTAAGGGTGATTCTTTACTTACATTTTTATATCTTTAATTAAACAATATTTTTCTAAAAGAGAGTTATCTTTTTTTCACTTTTATCTAATAACAACATTGTAAACTATTAATTAAACACAAATTGGTCTGTAATAATTATTTATTTATTAGTATTTATTGCATGTTTTAAAAAGAAATCGGTAAAACATTTACTTTTCTGCAACTTCAACTCGCTATTTCTAATTAAATCGTAATAAAAATCCATATACAAATCATACTATCTTATTGCAAATTTAACTAGCATTATAAATGAATAATTACTTTTTATTAAATCCTTCTAGTTTTTGAGTAAAACTTAATTTAAAGCCGAGCGAGCGAAGCGGAGCGGAGCGGAGCTGTGCTGAGGAACCATTGCCCCGTAAGCATATTTAAGCGTGCGTAACCATTGAGTGGTTAAAAGGCTTTTGAGCTATAAAAAGCTTATCAAACTTACTTACTAACGATTTTCCTGGCATGATTATATAACAAATGTGACATAGAAGCTGAATAAAGGTTGTCATGTTACTGATCAGCTTGGAAATGACACTTACCACTTTCAGCCTGTGTCATAAAAGGTCCAATAATGTAACTGTTGTTTGACGGGTAGTAACAAATCCTAGAAAATCCTGCCTGGAAAGAATCGCTGTTAAGCGATAAGGGGGCGCCCTTGTCCACAATTGTTTTGTAATGTAAATATTTCCTGTATGTTTGTTCTGTTTTTTTTTATTGAGTGCAAATAAAGTATATACCTATTTATTCTAGATAGTTCTATGTTATATTGCCAAAAGCAGGCGCCTTGCATTTGACGTGATGAAACTCATTCTCAAAAATTTCAATTAAGTTATTTGGTTACCCTTGACAACTTCCCGGTATAAGTTAAAATAACCCAATCAAAATGTGGTGTGATTGACAAGTGCCAGGGGGGCAAAACCAATTTGACACCGCAAAAACTCTGAGAAACATGTCTTAAGCCACTTTAAACAATACCACCAAAACAATTAGTAGTACATTAAAAACAATTAAAGATGAATATCTCGTAATAACGCCATTAGCTAAAAGCTTAAAGTAAGCTAATCATTGTTCATCCTCACGAACTTTTCACCTCCTGCCGTCGTGAGAATGTCTGGGAACACAATGAGTTTTTTGCAAGGTTATCAGATTATCTATTTGTATATAATAGTGTGATTGAACTTGACAAGCAGTTGGAAGCACGCTCCGGTAGCGTTGGTTTACCGTAAATAACTAATAATTAAGAAAGAAATATTAACAATGTATTTTTATGCAACAAAGGTACTTAGAGATGGTATGATAATAACAGTTTGGTGTAACTAAATAAGAGTCTTTTCATAAACATATTAGAGTTTAATTTGAGAAAGCATTACGAGAGAGTTAAAGGCGCTTAGAGGCAATCATAAAGAAACTCAAAGTATTTGTGTGAATCTTAATTCGCTACCAGCATTGCCGAGATACAGTTAGTTAGATTCGCACGGAGTAGCTGTACAGAGTGCACATTACGTGCAATTAATGCTGAGAAGATTGTTGATGAGGCTTTTAGAAGAATATCAAAGGCTATTAGAGATTAAACGAACTTACCTGAAGTGAAGTTCTATCTTAATTATACGAAGGCTTCGTCCGAAGAGATTAGCTTGATTTAACACTTGTAGTAGTACGCCCTAGTAATCGCCAATTTCACACTATATTGAGAATATACCTACTTATAAATTAAAAAAGTAATAAAAGAAAATTATTATTTTTTAAATTTCAAAAGTGGGTAGTCAACACCGATCTGGCTCAAGCGCCCATCATAGCTGTCATTTAGTTTAGAGTATTATATTTTTCGAATCATATAGGGGAGTAGTTAATAACTTTTGGGAGGGAGGGAAGCTAATCTCTTCGGACGAAGCCTTCGTATAATTAAGATAGAACTTCACTTCAGGTAAGTTCGTTTAATCTCTAATTATACTTCATGCTTCGTCCTCAAGATTAGCTTGATTTAACACTTGTAGACGTTTAGAGACTAAGTGTTCGAAAAATATGCAAAAATTGTAATATATAGGCTACTGAATAATATAGATTGATATTATAACTTAACTTATACTATCTTGCTTCTTTATTTTCTCAACATAGAAACAAAAAGCAATAAAAAAGTATTATTTGTTACATAAAAAATCAACATCGCTTATGAAATAAACGAAAAATATTTTGATTAAGCACTCAAAACAGTGGTGCCAAATTTTTTATCACAATTGCTGTTTACTGGCCTGTTACAAAATTTGGCAAACGTATGTGATTCTGAAAACCAACCTGCAGTTTTATAATCTGGTCTATGCTAAAACCTAAATTTTGCGCAGCTGACGTAGCAGCATACCGGGTATTATGCGCAGTGAACGTTGAAATATCAATTCCACTTAAATGTAACGTATTTTTTATCCATTTGAATAAGGTTTGTGACGTAACAGGCTTATATGGCTTTCGATAACTAATAAATAAATTGTCGGAATCAGGACAGAGAAACATTTTCATTTCAAGGTAAGTAATCAAAACTCTTGCAGGACAAATACCTGGCTTTTCGTTATAGAATGGTATAACGAGCAATGTGTTTTTTTTTTTTTATATATATATTTATATATTTTCCAGATTCTAACTTTCGTTAGCAAACCACTTTTCAAGACAATTTAAAATCTGTGCTATAATTCCAGACTTCATTAAATTTAGGGGATGAAGGTCTGGTACGAAAAACAGCTTTAATAAATCTTTTTATTTCTTGATTTAGTGATATATCAATTTTAGTTATTAAAGCCAAAGCAGAATGATAACAGTTAATTGTGCCATACTGAGCGCCACTGTTTAAAGCAGATGCAAAAAATTTTGTATATCGGGAATTGATACTTTCGTATAAGTTTAGTTTATTTTGTTGACAATAAATAAACCACTTTTAATAGCAAACTTCGTATTGTTTATACGAGTTATCCAAAAAAGGGGTTAAGCATGACGTCCAGAGAAAATTATTTGACGCCTCTTCGTATCATCACCATCACCAGGGCAATGGAGTTGCGCATTTGTTTGCGGCTGGAATTTGTAGACAAAATTAGGTTTGAATCTGCTTTGAAAACGAATTGTTTACTTATTAAAAGACTCTTAAATAGTGGATACCACGTTTATGTGGACCAAAATGGAACAACTATTATATCTGTGGCATTGTCAGAGATAATCTTTCTTAAACATTTAGGCATCATTGTGAAAGGAGGAAAAACATTAAAATTTAATTTCGACCACGACACTGAAAAAAAAAACATTTACGGCGTATGCATCCGGATCCTTATGCCATGGATATATATCTTGGACATTTATTATTTTTAACGACTAGCGTATCAATGAAAATATCTATGAAACTTTTCAACAATTTGTTGAAAGGCATAATCAGCTAGCTGCCATTCTTGGTCTGCCTGCATAGTATTATCTGAAGATCGAATATGAGATGCAAAAACGTAAAGATTTTTACGTTTACGCCATTGCCAGAGGTCTTTTGCGATCTCTGTCAGGTGTGGGGAGTGTATATCACCCATATGGTTTACGTAGGAAATTACCGTGGTATTGTCAGTTCGTAGAAGTACTTGACAGTTAGTATCTTAACCAATAAACGCAGCAAGAATTCCTAAATAATTTATTGTCTGCTACTTTCTTTTACACTCCATAAACCACTAGCTCTGTCGTCTCCACATGCAATTCCCCACCCCGTAGTTGAGGCACCTGAAAAACTTCCAGGTCTATTTTTATCTATGTCTATTTTTATTTTGGTGCGGCTCCACCAATAGAAATCCTGTTCCAAGTAACAAGGTATATGCATGTACTAATTAAACATATTTCAAATAATTTAGTATACAACCAGCTGCATTTCACGGCGGGACAGGCGGATATTAACAGTCCAATAAAACTAACAAATTCTCTAATTTTACACCTTTTTAAGTTAGAAAACTTTTGTATTGCAAATTTAATTTTGGCAAAGTGACCTAGAATTTCTTTTAGTTTAAACTATATTCTAAGAACTTACAAGACTGAGAAGGTATAAAATTACTTTTATCGGTATTTATAATGAAACCTAAGCTTGTAAGCAACTTTACGGTATCTTGTAAGTTTTAAGACCCTTATATTAGACAGAGGTCATCCAAATATATATTGTTAACAGGTAACCATATAATCATGAGTATTTCATGACCGGTTTCATGACGACTTTAGTGAAAAAAGGGAGCTGTGTTTAAACCAAATAATAAGACATTAAATTCATATGCTTTTTGATCAAATTGGTATCTTAGATATTTTCGGTCTTCCTTGTGAATTTTTAACAAAAAGTATGTCTTTCAGGTCTACTGTGCACGGTTACAATCTCTCGGTATCAATTTTATTACTGTTCTTAAATACTTGAGTTTAAAATGTCTTGAGTCAATAAATTTATTTAGTGATAAGTTTAAGATGAAGCGCATTTTCCCATTTGGCTTGGGTACTAAAAAATAGTTGATAGATATTGATCAGATTCAGAGATCTCTGAAATTGCAGAGACAGCAAATTTTTTATTTCGTGTATGAAAAGAGCCTTTTCCTTTTCACTACATTTTTGGGTTGACGGTGATACAGGTTGCATCGGCTTTCGATTGAAGGGAATCTTATATCCTTTTTATGAAAAAGAACCAGTGGGTCCTTGGTAATCATTAAAAATTCTTTATAGAATAATGATAAACGACCTGCATGCGTTAACGTATTTAGCGTCGGCTGTTGTTCTGTCTCTGCCACGGACACTGCGACTGCTTCGATAAGTTGATGAGCCGTCTACGCGTCGAAGTCGTTGCAGGCTCCTTCGTCCTGGGAGGGCCCGTCGGCCTGCGACTAGGACCCGGACCCTTCCAGTTGAAATTTCGCGAAGAACTGTATAACTTACTTATTAGGAAACTTTTGTGTCGTTGATTGCTTTGGGTCTGTGCTAGACTTGTTAATAATAGCTTTAGCTGATTTTTTTGTTTTCCCTTAAGTTTTCGCCGAATAATTGTTTATCAATTTAGATTTTTTGAAGAGAATCCCTTAGATCCATCTTCACGGCATTCAGAAAAAAAATTGTAAATTGAATTAGAATGTTGACAATCACACATAATTTTTGCCAAATCCATAAATGTTTTAGCAAGGCTGTATTTTTCTCATTTGCAGACAATATAATAGTATAGATTTTACCAGACAAGTGTTTCCAGCAGTCGATTCCTTCTGTTTCAGTTGAATGGCCTTATTGTGTTTAGCAATAATATCTGAAACAGCTGTTTTAATCTTAGGATCAAGCTCAGGTGGGTCAATCAATTTGCAATTTTCTGGGGTCATGTACTTACGAGTTCTTTACGCAATTCTTTGTTAATACCTGTTGTGACCCAGTGCTGGATAACTCCAGCACTCCTGACTGAAGTAGGGTCAGTACCTAATATTTCTAATACTTCACTATCTAAAGGTATGTTTTCTGTTTCAAGAGCAGACGTTTGATCTGAAGGTAGATCACGCTTCGGAGCCTCAGTCGACGAATGACCATCCTGTATATTTGTAATGTTTTCAGACTGGGATGTACTGGGGATTGGTTCCAAGTACTTGTTCTAATTGTCCTTCAGGTTAACCCTTAGAACATGGTGCGTCGAGGTCAACTATGACCTCTTGGTCGTATGTAAGGGACAGAGTAAGCCTCATGTTCATACAATTTTAGCATGTCAGTATAATATTGTAAGAGACAGTCCCCAGTTATAACAACACGTACTGTCCGCAAACTACAGTTAGTAGTACCTTATAACAGTCCCGTTGTACTGTTTGTAGGACCCAGTGACTGCAGTGTATATAATGATGATTATGTTATCATTATTTGAGATTCTGTATTGCTTAACCTTAGGTATGCAATTAAATTTCGTAAGAGACAGTCCCAGTTCGAAAAAAAAAGTACTGTCCGCAAACTATTGAAAATCGACACATCATAATAAGCATAATACTTTAGAGTACATAGCTGTTTTTAGGCTTAGTCACTTATGTAAATTATTTTCAGTAAGAAGCAGTCCCAGTTCAAAGAAAGTACTGCCCGCAAACTGTTTAACAGTACCAGTTCAAAAGAAAAGGACTGTCCGCAAACTATTGAAAATCGGCACATCATAATAAGCATAAGACTTTAGAGTACAAAGCTCTTTTTTAGCTTAGTCACTTATGTGAATTATTTTCAGTAAGAAGCAGTCCCAGTTCATAGAAAGTACTGCCCGCAAACTGTTTGAAATCTACTTATACGAGAACTTGTAAAAGTCTGTGATGAACTAAAGCATTTATGTTCAATTATAACTTTAAAATTAATTAATAATTTTGTTACACTTTATTGAAAGTATTTATTTTACAAACTTAGTAATAAGTAGGTAGTTAAATAGTCAAACCGTTTTATCGTTGAACGTAATTATCGTTTGCATTTTTTGCGAAACGTTAGAAAACCAGGTCACTGAACTTCAATATGCAATATGATATGTCAAGGCCAGTGACTTATAAATGTATAAAAATACATAACGTACCTTAAGATAAGGACGACGAGCGATAGAATTGTTCCGATAACACAGAACAAGATAAATCTCACCGGTGGTGGTGCTTCTTTTTTCGCTCCAACTTTCTCTCCAATCTTATAATTTTTCGTTTAATGTGTTCACAGTTATCTTTTTTGCGTTTGGGCATCCTAAATAATCACTTTTAACAACAACTAACAACTTTTTTAACACAATTTTAAACTAGATGTGAATCGGCGACGCACTAGAAAGCGAATGACAGCTATGATGGGCGCTTGAGCCAGATCGGTGTTGACTACCCACTTTTGAAATTTAAAAAATAATAATTTACTTTTATTACTTTTTTAATTTATAAGTAGGTATATTCTCAATATAGTGTGAAATTGGCGATTACTAGGGCGTACTACTACAAGTGTTAAATCAAGCTAATCTTGAGGACGAAGCATGAAGTATAATTGTAAAAGATACATACGTTTAGGAACTACCTTATAAAAATATTCATCATACTAAACATACGACGTAAGCAGATCATATTAGGCGGACGTAACGTATTAGGGTAATAGATATGTTAAAGAAACGCATGTAGTATAAGGTAAGGAATGTTAGTTTATGATAACGTTGCAAGATAGAAAAATATAATTATCAGTTTTAAACTGCTGATTACGCATACGTGACGCGTACATACATAACAACAAGGCCGATTGATCTGATGAGGTCCTAACTTTGGTAATAAGTATTTAGATACAAATAATAATACACGTAATGAGGTGCTTTGCTCCTGGGTGCCTACCATCAACTTTATGACAGCGATTCAAAAATAGCGCGATTCAGAATAGGTTCCTAAAATGAATCGCTTTCTTTCGTACTCTGACCTTCTAAAAACTGGATCGCAAATGAATTGCTAAATGTTAATGACCGAACGATTTGTGTCCTTTTTCTTCTACCCGTCTCTTTCACTCGATTCTGTCATGCCCTGAGAGTGAGAGGGACGGGTATAACCTGCAGGTGACATGTTAAATCGACCGGGTTATAAGTCAAATAAGAGTTTCTGACAGCTTAGCGGCTGTGAAATGTCATTCATCGATCACTGAATCGCTGTCATTGATATTAAGCTGTCGTGGTACGAATAAGCGAAGCAGATCAGTTTAGGTTCCTAAACAAAACCGTAATAAGAGTTGATGGTAAGCACCCTGGGGTATGCGGTATGGGGTCAACTCCGAAAATATAGCTTTTCATATTTATAATGTAACGTATACGTTGTTGTAACGTATTTACGTTGTCTCTTTTAGTGTAGGCAATGAACAGATTCTTTGTATGGAGACCCATACACTAATTCCTCAGTCGATGAAACTTTGCTGAGTTATAAAATAGCATGAGTCATAAACTTTTAAATGATTATCCAAAAAAAATACTCACACACAATATACAAATCTGTTTATATATTGAACCGAGTAATTTCACAGTCCAAATTTATTTTACCAAATGAGTTATTTATACTAGTATGTGATACTTGATGAAAATCCAAAACTTTTTTCAAACATGAGTATGCTTGGCAAAATGGTATAATTCCGTTAAAAAGATCGACAGAGCCATTTTTCAGTCCAAGTCACCCCATTTTGTTTTATTAAAATTTTGGTGTTTCTGCTGGGATATTTTTTTGGATATTTCATATTATTGTTTTTATACGTTACATGAATATGTGCGGTTAAGAAAGTTTAGACGGAGCATTTTTCCTAAAAAAGATATCAATGAAATAAGACTTTCATTAAAAAATACCTAATCTTCTATTATTATTATTTTTTGGAAATTTATACCATACTTTTAATTTATTGATACTTTATCATGATGTAAAGTTTTTTCTGTCTGAGGAATTCCTGTGAGGGTCAACTAGCTTCATTGACTACACTATTTGTGTATGTTTATAAGGCACACCATGCACAGCGAATTTTAATAGCGCTTTTTTATATCTGCGATTTTGTGACTCATGGAATTATATGTAGGTACACTTACTCGCGAGTAGTTAAGATCCTGAGTTTAAATCACATGAAAAGAAATCGCTGTGTGGGGACGGCCTTAAATAACAGGATTATTGAAAACCCTTGGACAGTTACTATAATGTTGTAACAGTTGGTGGAAATATGTGTGACCATAAATCGTGTAGTGTTGATCTTAGAGGTCAGGGTCGAGGTCCAATGCACCTTAATAGAGGAGTCACCGATCGGACCGCGCTCGTACCGATAAAATCGATTCGCAACTCGAAATAATATTGCTCGCCGAGACATTGAATAATGCTGCGCCACACAAAGACAAAGATCGTGATGTACTTCTTGAGGTTAACAATAAAAAGAGCCGCTGTAATACCATGCTTCAGTTGAGAATTACTAACAACTACGTAATCAGTCGTATCGTAGACCCTTGGATGTCGTGCTCGTTCGAAATAAAATAAGAACTAATACGATGTTGTTGAAAAGAGAACTACAAGTTGTGTGTATAAAATAGCATATAAACCTGTGTAAACATTAAGAAAGCGTTTATAAAGCCAATACTACTAGATATTTTTGTACGACTTCATAGAAAAATGTGATGAAACAACAGAAAATAAACAAAATGCTAAACTGAAAATTAAACGCAACGATAATCGTGACTTCAGTCAGACCGAAAATTGGAGGCAATATTGAATGATCTGCAAAGTAGATCGGCGGGGTGGGGTTTCTTATAGGATTATAAAAAGGGAAGCCGATGAGGAGTGGTGTGTATGGACCCTTCGCCACTGCTGCATATACCCTTATGTGAGACCTCTACGTAGCGTTTTCCCGTGGTAAATATTTCATTAGTATTAAAAGTACCCTACTACTATATCGATACATGTAATAAGTAATATTAAAAAACCCATTTAGCAACTTTTGCGAGAATATTGGACGGACAACGTTCCTTCATCCTGCCAGAGACATTAGAAATAATATAACTGAACACGCTTGAACCTTGTTATCGAAATGGCTAGTTCCGTATTAACGATAAGAAGCTGCCCACTAAATTACGCGTCCCGGTCAGCCAAGGAGCATCATAATAATGAAGATTTCAGGCATTTCCCGACAGGTACCGTTAGCGGTTTTGATCCCTTGCATTTCCTCCTACATAATGGATAAGTGTGATTGCGGCTTGATACTGGTTATCTATCATCGTATAAACAATAATAACTGTTCGCAGTTGTTCTATGAATATATTAGAATGCTTTATGACGTCATTAAAGTTTTCTTCTCCAATTAAGATGTTGATTACAGATTCTTATTGTAGACTTATGGACCCGGTAAACTTCGTATCACTAGTCGTTTTTAGTATTTTCCGTAACTTATTATTTGTGTTTCTCACCGTTTGAACATTCCCTGAACTTTTACAAATATTACAAGATTAAAATTAGCCAAATTAGTCAAGTCGTTTCTGAGTTTTAGTGAGGTTAACGAACAGCAATTCATTTTTATGTCGTATGACATTTTTATACTGAGACGATGATAATGCTGATTTAATGTTTTTTTGTAGACTTTCAATCAAAAAAGGTTTGTTATTTTTGCGTTCTGTTAGCTTTTCCCACGACTTTCTTTTTCATAGAAATGTTTATTTTGATGTAGCCTATAATGGCACTAAATCTGCCAATATTTTTTAGCTTATAGCCATATTACAGATGTAACCAAAAAAAATTACGTTCCTAGATGGCAAAATATATATTTTTATTAAATACTAGCTTTCCGCCGGCTTCGCCAGCGTGGACTACACGATGTTATCCCCCGGGAATGTAATATTTTTTCGGGATAAAAAGTAGCCTATGCACCTCTCCAGGCTATAAAGTATCTGTGTACCAAATTTCAGCCAAATCCCTTCAGCTGTTTTGGCGTGATTGAGTAACAAACATACAAATATCCAAACATCTAAACTTTCACATTTATAATATTAAGTAGGATACGAATTTACCATTTATATAAATGTACTTATTTATTTCATCAAAACTCTTTGTCGAATCCCACTTCTTAATAAACGCTGCAACATTCACAGACCGCTGCCTGCCAGTAATTGGTACTTATTTACATTGAGTAGGATAACATTACCAATAATACGTCGTAACAATTTAGTTATTTATTTACAATGAAGGAGTGAGCTGAGTCACGATAACATTTGATGCATTCTGGTGCAAAAAGTTACAAAGCGTTTGTGAAGCCGGCAGGCTGGCGCGTGCGTCTCATAACGGTCACCTTACACAAATTGAATGATGTTTTTTTGCCGTGAGATCGGTTTCGACGAAGCCCTAATTCGTCAATAAATTGAATCACGACAGATATAGAATGCGATGGACGAGATACTTCTTGGGACAATACCGAATCTTGGCAGTTTAGAATGATAAAACGAGATTTTTAAGTGCGATATGACTAAGCAGTTAATTTTTATTGTCTTTAATTGCTGATGGCGCCTAATGCATTCTGCAACACGAAATTAGAAGTTGAAAACAGCTGTTGTGGTAGAGATGATAACAAGAAAAAAAATAATTTCTTAAAATTGATTTCTGGAATAGAAAAGTATATATTTTTTTTTTTTTATCCTCAACGGGGTAGCACTTAGCCTTCATCACACCTGATGTTAAGTGGTGATAAGGCTGAAAGTGGAATTGCACTACTCCCGGAATCCCCAATCACTGAGGAACTGGCTATCTTATCTCTAACTGCCGGAACACAATAATGCTGAAAACATCATTGTTATGGCGTCAGACTTAGATAAGATGGTGGTAGCTAGCCAGGCGGACTAAGAACAAGTCCTACCACCAACCAAAATATATAAAATATAATTCTAAATAAACTCTATTTCCAAATCTGGAGCAGTTTTAAAATATGCTGCTCATTTTGTCGATTTTTAATATATATGAAAAGGTTACGATCGCCTTGTTATGTAACATAAAGACAACCTTAATGTATTCAGGTACCAGTTCTGATATCACTGCTGTTGGATAAAAACAGTGTTACTTTATTCCAGCAAGTTCCATAAAAGGATACTCTATTTATACGTAGTCAATACAAGAGCAGTGTAACACCTTCGACAACGTAGATATAAACTACATTTTCAAATCAAATCAAATCAAATTTATTTATTGCTTTACTTTTAACACTTATAAAAAAACCGACTTCATTATCATAATCCTTTATTGGTGAAGACCTGTAATTGGCTTTCTGTTGTTATGTGTCTAACCTACTCTTGTAATACTGCTGTTGGTCTTCCGAAAAATAAATAATAATAATAAATAAAAAAAATGGTTTGTTAGCATAGGTTTCTAGTTTTGACGAAATATATCTACTCAGCTGCAAAATCGATAAGATAGCGCCAGAGAAGAGTTTTTTGCGATCAACACAAAATACTTTGTTCCGATTTAGTAAAATGTTACGTTAAGATTATATGCGATTAACAATATAATGATAACGATGATTGTCACATCTGTACCCCAAACACGAGAAACTCTTGTTTTATTAATTTCAGCTGACTTTGGTAGCATGTTGATGCATTTTGACGGATGGTAGATCTGTCAAAATGTAACATTCCGATGTCTTAAACTTACGTTACGTACTGGAATCAACACTAAACACTAAAAGCGCGAAGTAAAATTTTAGATTGGAGAAGAAGTCTACACTATAAAAAGATTAATCACCTTACTGCTCGTATATGTAAACTGGAGTGAGTCTCGTATTAATAACCATGGAGGTTGTTATATAACGGCCTTGGTCGGCCTTGCGATGCGCTGGCGCAGCGGTCACTGACCCGCGTTATTGCTAATCGAGCATCGAAACTTATGTAACTTTTATAGCACTTAATTAAATCGAGACGAATTATTGAATATATCGATTACTATAATTTAATATTTTGATCGGCAGTTTTAATTATGAGAGTTGGATGACTGGCGGTTTTAGAAGTAACACTACTTTATATGGAACTAAATATTTAGCTGATACGCCAACGCCTCGCGGTTTATAGTTCCCGGTCTCATAGGAATATAGGGATAGCCTATGTGTTTTTCTCATCTATAAATCTATCTCTGTGCCGAAGGGGACTATAGCAGAATGAGCTTAGTAAAGTTTTTTATTGGTAGGTATGAAGCAAAAGAAAAATAATCTTATACAATTGGGTATTTGACTGTTGTTGAAATGTAGATATTTAATTATTACATTCAGAAATATAACGTTATAGAATAACCCCTCATTTGCAAACAGCTGCCGCGATCTAGGACCCTACTTGCTGCGCGACGCAACCGCGGTTGCGAATATTTCTCGAGGGACTTATGCGCGACGCAACCACAGTTACACACCAAATATACCACACATGTTGTATATCGTTGGATTCCTCGAAGTATTATCTACAATTTAATAGTACTTTCATTAAAAACTATGATGATTTAGCGGTGCAATTAATTTTTATAATTTTTGTGTTTTAAAGGCGCAATAAAACTTAATATAAACCTTAATGAAAAGCAATAAGGTCCAATTACTCAAGCAAAATAAAAGTAATTGAGAAAAACGCGGCTTGACAGTTTTATTTCTTAAAAGAAGTCTGTTCTCATTGAATTATATGAATAAGCACAGACTAGAGAGCCATCCTGCCTTACTCACACGTTCCAAAACATCAATTGGTTCAAGAAAACAGACTTGAAATCCGAACTTGTATGACCGTTATCGAATAAGGGCTTGCATGTTGATGTCATATTATGACAGCTATCGAATGAGGGGATAACAAATGTGAAAAAAGAAATTCAATCTGTATTATAACAAGCTAACTATGAGTTACTTAATTGTGACTCTAGCTATCTCTTTCTAAAACGAAATTTTATATGGCGAGAGTATGGCGCTATAGAAATGTGACGTCACATTTCTATAGCGCTCTCCTTGTCTAATTAAAAAGATTGATGCTCTATATCGCTGAAAATATGTAATGAATCTTAAACATAAATCATAAATTATGAAACTTTAAACTGATACATCAAAGCGGATTTTATGAGCTTGTCGTCTTATTATTACTAATTAATAATTTCTCGACCAACGCCTAATATTCGTATTAAGGTAATAGAAGCTTGAACTTATCTTCGCGATCAGTGTAAACGGATGTGACTAAGATCGTTATCGGATACGTATAAAGGAAATCAATTTTTTATTCATTTTACAATCATCATCTAAATGCGAATTAAAATTAACGTTAATCTATATATCGCTTAGGTGCTTATTAGTTTTAATTGGCGCTATTCATTAAAGTTATTAGATTTAATTGGACTTCTTGTATTAAGATGAATTTAGTGTATTTCCGAGTTCCGATTGATGGGAAAATACTATAATGTAATAAGGCTTCGATCAACAATAACATTGTTCGAAGAAGATGGGTCGATGTTTTTACAAGCTTTTTTTTTAACTTGCTATGTTAGTTAGTTAGTTTGTTAGTTAGTGGGGGACAAATCTTGCAAGCTTAATTTGACTCACTTCCCAGTGTCTAATGCAGCTGAAATTTTGTATACAGGTTTCGTTTAGATGACAATACAATATTAAAGTACAGCCAGCAAAAAAGCTTGTCATAAAAATAATGTTTTTTACCAAAAACTTACTAAATACTTCATTTGTTTTGACGATGGTAGGTTTTTATTATAAGGTATTCAAAGCTTTCCGCCCGCGGCTTCGCCCGCGTGGACTACACGACATTATCCCGCGGGAATGTGATATTTTCCGTGATAAAAAGTAGCCTATACTCTCCAGATTACAAAGTATCTGTGTCCCAAATGTCAGCCAAATCCGTTTAGCCGTTTTGGCTTTGGCGTGATTGAGTAACAAACACATAAACATCTAAATTTTCATATTTATAATATTAGTACGAAGTAGGATTGACAATAATCGTGAAAAAAATATTCTAAGTTTCAAAAAAATAATGACGTATTACTTTAATTGAATGGGTTGTGTGCGTTGATGTCTTTTAGTAGAAAATATTACTATCCATTATGTTCTATAGCTAGGCAGCTACAAGATGATGTTTTCTATTCAGACGCATTGCAAAAAAAATACGCGAAATATTTACATTAATTAGAATGAACGCAGAAGCAACATAAACTGTTCCTAGTACTTCTGTGAAGTCTTTTACCGAGTTGATAATTTCCAGGCAAGTGCACCTTTAAGCTGTAAGTTGGCTTCAAACTATAATATGGTCATAAGCGTGCGGCTCAAGGGTCGCAGTTTAAAATGGCGATGAGAATGCCTCCTTTAAAAACGGCAGCGTGGGAATCGTTCATCGTTTATTGTTCGTTGGTGCGTTGCGAACATGGTTGTAGTGTCATCGACTTCTAACGACGAGGGATAGGCGGACACAAAAACTATAAGTTATAAGGAAAGGGAGATAATCATTGTACTACACTACAGAGAGAAGTTTGTAGTAGAGTATAAAACTTATTTTAGTTGATTGCCGACAAACAATATAAAACAGACTAAAGAAAAATGTATGGCGGATTTAGGAATCCTACTATTTTGTAATACTTAGGTATTAAAGACTGTGTTAGAATGTGAAGGTAATAGTTCTTCATATTTTATTAATGGCAACTTCACATCTTACTTTTAAAGTATAGTTTGCCGCAAAAATTAAAGATAATTGCAGGAAATAAAATGCCAAACTAGTGAGGTACTTAAAACCCTAAAAGAATTCTTATTTCAACAGATATAAAGAATTGTAACGACTAGGTAGGGCCTAAGTTCACTAAAAGTCTGTTGCGTTATCCGTTGATTATTTGGTTGGTTAAGCCCCGTTGGGTAACCGACGGTTAACCACCGGTTAACGTAACCGGCTGTTGCTGAACTCGGGCCTAATAATATTATCTTCTAAGAATTGCATTGATTTAATGAGATTTCTCGCATCAATTAGTAGGTACTTAACCATTATTGAGATTTATTTATGGCACAATAAATGTTTGCTTTCTAGTGAGGAAAAAGCTTCGTGCTAGATTACCTACTTAACTGAGCTAAGGTACGTAAAGTAGCTTGCCAACATTAATCATGGCCGGACTAAAATTGCGTCTGTAAGTGGCAGTGCCATTCATGCAGGCTAAGCATTATGACTTTTTTGATTGACAGCTGAAATCGATACTTACTGCTTTGTGAAGAAAATATCTGGTTGGTAATAAGCATCTGTCTAGAGCTGTGCGAAAATGGCTTAGCCTGGTTACATTACGAAACTTACAGAAGCCTGGCCCCAGTTCCAGGTTTAAACTAACACTTAATAGTACATTCCACTCTTCAATTACTATAATACTGTATAGAAAGTTACAGTAGAATGAACTACAGGGGCCGGTTTTAGAATAGTTCAGATACTACCATTCCTCTAGCGAGATATAATACAGTTAAAATATCTAGGGAACATAGAGAACTCATATCAACCCAATACGGAACCGCCCAAGGGTGAATTCTGGGACCGACCGAATTCTTAGTTTATGTCAATGACATTGTGTAATATTTTTGAACAGGCCTCTGTATATCAATTCGCTGACGACATATGTATGTTAACAGGTGACCTAGAGGTTGCGCAGCATGTGATGCAAAAAGTTTTTATAAACTTTGTGAAGGGCGCACGATGTAGGCTTATCAATCAATTATCAAAAATCAAAAGCAATGCACATACACTCGCCATACATCAAAACAACAAATTTTACAGTTAACATCGTAGCCCACGAACATAGTTGCATGCATCATATTGTGTTGTAAAACACACATACTTGGGACTAAAAATAGGCAATAAATTTAATTGGGCCCCATGTGCATTATTTTTGTAATAGAGTGAGGGGCTTACTAACTTAATTCCATATCTTGAAATACAAATTGCCATATTGTTATACACTGCGATTGTTATACATTTCACTAGCTGATATTTAGCTATTGACCATACTTGAGTGCTTACAAATCAGACTGTTAAATCAATAGTTCCACTGAAAATCAAATCAGATATAAATTCAGAGACTCTTTAAGTACTTACTGCAAAGTTTTGAATGTATACGATAAAGTCAAGTTAGTAATTATATCAGAATATTGTGAAAACATAAATAAATTAGAATATACTAGTAAGATTAGACTATGTAACCTACGCTCACTGTAAAATACGCCAATGTTCAAAGTCCCCCAAAGTAATAACATGTACTTATAGAAAAAGATTTCAGATGTGTGTCCCTCCATAAATCTTAAATGAACTTCCAAAAAGTGTCGTTAACAAACTCAAAATGAAGCAGAAAAAAACAAATTAAAAAAATATTAAGGAAAGGTTTTCATTTGTGATTGCGAGACGGAAGCACGTCCGGGCTGATATAAAGTATGTATAGTTCTGATGTATATTCTTTAAGTACATAACATAAGTGCCTCAAATTGTTATTAAAAAAAAACAAAAACTTGTTGATATTACTTGAGTGACCCTCCTAAAGTGTCACAATCTTAAATATTAAAGATTTTTATAACTGTAGGGCCATTTATTTATAGTTGTTTTTATTGAACTACTTATACAATAAATTGCCAGAATCAATAATAGATGAAAATAAATACATGGTTCATAAACAAATTGAAGAAATATCTACTTACCAATTAATTAATTAACATAGGTCTTACATTATAATCCGAACTTTATATTAACCATGTAAATGTAAGAGGTCGTTTTTGGAATCAGGACACACGAATGCAAGAATTTTTAGAACTACACGTCGTCGTCGGTCGGTAAACTGTTCTTGTAATTCAAAAGCAACTTACGTCTACTGAATGATACGGAGAAAATTTCTTATCGTATGCGTTTGTCCTGGAATTTGTAGTTTGAAAACTAAACACAGTATTGTGCGAGCAACATTGTTCCGTAAATTGACTTTGCATGTTTTAGCATATTTCTTTCCGTTTCCTTTGAACTAGTATATCATCGGATTTAATTTTTTTATATTTTGTGTAATCCTATCAAACAGACAAGATTCTTTCATAGTTGTCAAACACAGAATGGAGTAAGAATGCCACCTAAGTGTAAAGAAAGGGCAAACCGCCATTTGTTAAACCTTAGTTTTCCAATCTGTTGACGACTTGTTCCTTTGTCCACCGGTCAACGGCCCAAATCGCAGTCCACGTCACCTCGTTATTGGCGACGGTCGGAACATGTCAAGACATCGACACTATGCTAACGAATCGATTAGGGACGGTTCACCGACCGTCAGCGTTCCGGATCAGGCTTTCTTCTATGACTGATTCCACCATATGTTGATTTACTACTGATTCTTAGTTATTAAACCATGATTAGCAGTAACGCTTGCTTTACTACAGTTACGCGATAATTACGATAGGGGATGCATAACATTTCAATTTTATCCAAGTGAGGAAAGGCCGTGTTAATAGTTCGTGGGAATTATAAGAATCCAATATCAGAAATCCTCTTCGAGTCATTGCTTCTGTTCTAGTTGCTTATCCTAGCAATCTGCCAATAAAATCTGCCAATAAAAATACCTACTGGATATCAAAAGGATCAAAGAATCACACTGTATATTTTTGATATATAAATAAGATTATATCTAGTTATATCCGGTTATGAACCCGTTGACTTCTTGCAATGAGCACCCAACCGTAACCGAATCGAATGATTTAAAGAAGAGGTGCCAGAGGTGAATGCTGTGGGTGTTCGGATATATTAGTTATAATGAAAAATAAAGTTTTCAAAAAAAATGTATTGTGAATGCGAAAAAGTAATAATAAATATAATATAGTTGTCAAGCCAAGCTTATTAATGTTAGCCATTCGTAGTCCACTTCCGACAGTTGTGTTCCGATAGTTATCTAAATCACTTCAGTCAGTAAAACTAACGATATTTCCGAGTCAAATTTCGCAATTTTTTTTAACTGTTAGATAAAACTTACAAAATTTTTAGGCACAACACAACACATACGCATACACATGCTATTTCAGTAAATTCTTGTTCAGTAAAAGTTGATTACTCTAAGCACATATTAGACATTTTCTAAGCATGTGTCCCTAATCATGTGTTACGCTTCGACCTTCACTAGGTTTTAACAACATTAATTCGTTATGGTGTTAAGGTGGGGTCTCTAACTATGCCCACAGTACTTATCAATTGCGTGTGAAAATCTAGAATTGCTCCAAGCGGCTAGTCTTGCACGGCCTCTAGATAGACACATAGGTCCAGTAATTGCAGAAGGTAGGATGTACTTAAAAGCAGCGAGACCGCCGCAATCTTGTATGGATTATGATGATACACGCAATGCACGCAGAATCCCATCGCCTAATCAGAGGTTCGGCTGTAAATGAGAACGGCAGCCTCCAGTCATAGATTTGTTCAGCTTTATTAGTCGTAATTTGTCCGTGTGCACTTTCGCTGAAATGATAGTGTAATTTTGTTTTAATTTGTTTTAGAGCCGCCAAGCAACTCAAACCCGAGCGGCGAGCTGCCCGTCACAATTGAGCATCAACAGGACACTAGCACGTCCAGCAACTTAACGAGGAATGACGCCAACTGCGACAAGACTGGCACCTGTTATGACGGTAATTACACGACTTTTTATTGCATAGGCTCAGGCTCAGGAACTGGACGTTAATTTGGTGAACTAGTTTATGCGACGGTTGAGAGATAATGAGCCATAACATCTAGTGGCGCCTATCTGGATAGACAATACCTATTATATCTTACGTTGCTTAACTTTAAAAGACATTGACAATGGACTAGAAAATTGAAAGATGTTCGTTTTATAGAAACTAAAAGAATATTTTTTGAATTTTACTGATTTAAATTGCTAAGTGGTATCTATTATGTTTTATTTCAGTGTCGGTACTCTGCAAAGATACAAGAATAGCAGTACAAGTGCGAACAAACAGACCATTCAACGGTCGTATTTACGCTCTGGGCCGTTCGGAGACATGTAATATAGACGTTGTCAACAGCGATCTCTTTAGACTGGACCTCACCATGGTCGGACAAGACTGCAACACGCAGAGCGTCGTGAGTTTCCTTGCAACAACAATATTAACGACAATATCAACATTCAACTGTTTTAACTTTTTACTCGTTTTTAGACCGGAGTTTATTCCAACACAGTCGTCCTCCAACATCACAGCGTGGTAATGACGAAGGCTGACAAGATATACAAAGTCAAGTGCACTTACGATATGAGCTCAAAGAACATCACATTCGGAATGGTGCCAATCAGGTTAGTGCGTGACAAGTACATCAAGTACATTTACCCCATTAATGTTAAGATCCCGTGGGCATTGTAATTTATTCATTAACACGCTCGTAGACGTGAACTAGCGGCACAAAAAATTGGAGTAAAAGATGAATTTAAAATCCAATCGAACATGGTAAATGCTTTACAATTAGATTCACATAGTGGTTCATCAGATCGAGGTGACTTGCACCGCTATCTACGATTATCTACTATATACGAGGCTTTAATGAAGTTACGAGAAATGCGATAACATCACGACAGTACTGACAGTTGTCAATGAAATTAATGCATTAAATGAACACCATAAGCGTGGTGCTTATTAAGGAGTAACTTGCTGTCACATCGTAGGAATCTAACTTGTTATGGGACAATAATTTACCATTAAACGGTTTAAAACGCAAGCATTCATCATGCGTCTTCATTGAAGGCACATGCCAGTGACAACACATAACCAGTCATCTTTTACGTTGACTATTCAATCTATCAAGGTATTTCAAAGTTATAGTGGAAAAAAGATACTCACGTAGGGCAGAGGTACCCTTTGTGGCCACTTTAAGGATTTTTTGACTTTTAAGCACTAAGTACCTACTAAATGGTCTTAGGTATTTAAGACACAAATTATATCTTAAATTATAGATAATTTATCTACCTTTAAAGGCACATTTTTCAAATTTATAAAAGTTAAATAGTTTGTTTTAAATTACACACAATATGTGAGAGGTGCCAAATGTACCGGTTTTGGCCACTTACTGATAGTTAAACTTTTGTAAGTATTGCGAAAAATTAAAACCAAACCCAGGTAAAATCTATATATTCTTATGCGCTAGAAACCAGTCAATTGCAAAACAACAATTTAATTGTAAAAAACAAAGGTTTATAAAGTACTAGTCTTCCGCCCGCGGATTCGCCCGCGTGTACTACACGACGTTATCCCGCGGGAAGGTGATATTTTTCAGGAATAAAAAGTAGCCTATGTCCTTTCTCAGGCTCTAGACTATCTCTGTACCAAAATTCATTCAAATCGGTTCAGTAGTTTAGGTGTGATTGTGTAACACACAGACAGTCAGAGACGCATTTATAATATACTAGCGGCCGCCCGCGGTTTCACCCGCGTGGTTCCCGTTCCCGTGGGAATATCGGGATAAAAAGTACATATAAACCTTCCTCTTGAATCACTCTATCTATTAAAAAAAACGCATCAAAATCCGTTGCGTAGTTTCAAAGATTTAAGCATACAAAGGGACATAGGGACAGAGAAAGCGACTTTGTTTTATACTATTTAGTGAAGTAAGGATTTCATCCAAAACAAATTTCTTAAAATTTTCATACAAAACATTTATCAAGCAGAAAATGGAATTTATTAAAAACAATCTTATGACATAAGGAATTCTAACGGTTGTTATTATTACCTTAAAGCACCTTATTTTAATTGCCTTTATCAAAAATGGCTAAAACTTGTTTAGAAAACTTTTAGAACAAAAAGTGGCCAAAACCGGTACAGTGGCCAAAACCGGTACGCCTGCCCTACATAAATAAACCGTAAAAACAATACTCTCCTGTTTTGGCAGTTTTGTAAATATATTGCTAGAGGACATGCCTGTTAATAGGAATCAATCGTCCACTAAACTTCCACATAAGAACAAACGTAATACTGACGTCTTTATTAATCTTATTCCAGAGACCCGGAGATGATATCCATCACTGCGTCCCCAGAAGCACCTTCTCCACGTATTCGTATTCTGGACGCCCACCAACGAGAGGTCGAGACTGTGCGTATTGGAGACCGCCTCACCTTCCGTATTGAAATTCCAGAAGACAGTAAGTATTCTTTTAACGGGCTTCAGACATTTCTTCTAGCAGCGATGTACATCGTACTATATTACCTTTTGTTTCAGCACCCTACGGCATCTTCGCTCGCAGCTGCGTTGCTATGGCTAAAGACTCCAAGACGACTATTCAGATAATTGACGATGAAGGGTACGTATCGTTTATCATTATATGGGATGGCTAAGGATATCATTATTTGATGAAAAACCTTACTTAATTACTTATATTATAAAGGCGAAAGTTTGTATGAATGTATTTATATTGTATCTCTTTCACGCAAAAACTACTAAACGGATTTGTCTATACTAATATTATAAAGAGGAAAGAATTCGTTTTTTGTTTGTAATGGATTAACCTTTCACGAGTAGAAAGCAACATTATTCCCGAGTAACATCAGGCTATATTTTATCCCGATATTCCCACGGGAACGGGTACCACGCGGGTAAAACTGCGACAATCCGCTAGTCTATACTAATATTAAGCTAAAGAGGAAAGATTATTTGATTGTTTGTTTGTATGTTTGTTTGCATCGAATAGGCTCCGAAACTACTGGACCGATTTAGAGAATTCTTTGACACGATAGAAAGCTACATTCATTACTCCAAGAACTATCCGATATTTTTGTAAAAAATTTAATAACAGGCTAAATTTTTGTTAACGGCCCTTAAATATAATTTTAAGAGACTATATTTTGGAATCCAACATAATATCGCATTGGAAGGTATAAAAAAAAAGTTATACCCCGAAAATGGTGCAATTCTTTCAGCAAATATACTATCACCAATTTTATCGTTAACATGTGTTTATGTTCACTATATCTAAGCACCAAAGTCGAAATCCATAAAGATATAAAACGGGAAACTAATACTTTAGGAAGAAGTCGGTTGTTTCTGATAGCATTTTTAACATAGGTGTAATGCCAATTTGAGTTTACGTAGAGAGTTTTTTTTAAGTTTATTTGTTTTTCATTTACAAATATAGGGGGATTATATACTTTTCGAAAGATAATAATAAATGTATTCAAATGTAAAGTGAATAACACTTATACCATTTTTGCCTATTTTTTATAGATTTTTTAAAGCTTTGTACTTATTTGTTTTTTTTTAATGTCGCTGTCAAAAATATTGGTGGATTACTAATGAATTATTTATTAATCTAGATAATCTAATTTTCAATGTTAAGAAATCATTGAAATAGAATTATTGTTGAGACTCCATAGAGCGAATTAGTTTGGCTCTCGGGCTACATCCCGAGTGACATCCTACTAATATTATAAATGTGAAAGTTTAGATGTTTGGATGTTTGGATGTTTGGATGTTTGTTACTCAATCACGTTAAAACGGTTGAACGGATTGGGCTGAAATTTGGGACACAGATACTTTGTAGCCTGGAGAGGAACATAGGCTACTTTTTATCCCGGAAAAATATCATTTTCCCGCGGGATAACGTCGTGAAGTCCACGCGGGCGAAGCCGCGGGCGGAAAGCTAGTAGGCTATATTTTATTCCGATAATCCCACGGGAACGGGTACCACGCGGGTAAAACCGCGAGGGTCCCCTAGTACACAATAAACCAGTTCGTGCTATTTGTTTTAGTGTTAAAACTTTATAAATAAGTAGATTTTAATTTAAATTTAAAAATAACATTTCAATTGTTTGTTTTACAGTTGTCCGGTAGACCCATCAATTTTCCCGGCTTTTACTCCCGATGGTAACTCGCTACAAACAGTCTACGAAGCCTTCAGATTTACTGAGTCGTATGGAGTGATCTTCCAGTGCAATGTCAAATACTGCCTTGGGCCTTGTTCACCTGTGAGTATGACTCTGAATTCTATTAATATTTACATTTCTCACAGATACAAAAGTCTCTGTGAGATTCCAGCATAAATCTTACAAATAACTAAAGGAGGAAGCTTGGATAGAACTAAGATGATACGATAGCTGTGGAACTTTCTCGTTTCATTTGCTTCAGTATCATCCGTTGTATCACGAATACGCAATATGCTTTAAGGGGCCCCACAGACTATCAGTCCGCCTGTTGGCAAGGGCCTGTCCGCATCAGGCCACAAACTACCGACTACTGCTAGTGTGGCCTCTAGGCCGGTATTCGCCTATTGCCGACAGGCAATGATCGGTCTCGTGTGTATAGTGCTGGTGGAGGTCTCGAACGGTAGACGGCCTATCCGATCTAGGACTGCAAGCGGACTGATTCTGAGGGCCCATCAAAATGTATCATTCATAACGCTGCCTGATGTTCCTACTATATCAATTGGTTAGATAGATAGTCAAGACTGATGGAATTGACTGAAAGATGCATGACCGTCTAATGTACGCCTAAAGTAATAACTCCCAATCAAGAAGGGATGCATAAAATGTGAATGTCGGTAGAAAATCTGAAAAAGCAATCTTACAATAAATACAAACAAGTCGGACATAATGTAAATATAGATGATTCCATGATGACCGGTCATTAGGTATGACTTCATAGGATTACAAAAAAATATTCACGTTAGCACCATACCAACTGTCATTAGTTCCGCACGTTATGCAAATCTCTCATTTCGATTCGATGCGGAGGACGTCTTAATGAATCTTTTATAATGTAATGTTGCAGGCCGTGTGCGAATGGGCTATGGAGTCCATCGAATCCTGGGGCAGGAAGAAGCGTTCGCTGTCCCACAACGATACCGATCACTCTCAAGAAGAAAATATGAACATTTCTCAAGAGATCCTTGTTCTCGACTTTGGCGATGATAGGCAAAGCACGGACTTCTTGAGGTCTGACAAGCCTGGTGGTACAGTTTCCGAGGCAAACTATGGTGGTAAGTTCATAAGCTATCACCTTTGTAGGTATTGTAAGCAAAATACGCAGTCATATGATTTTTAATTGAACTATTTTGTGTTCGCAGAGAAAACAGTGACGATAGTGGAACCATGCCCCAGCAAAGCATCAGTTCTGCTGCTTGGAGTAGCCTGTGCATTGCTGGTTCTCCTCTACATCGCGACAATCTTCTGCTACTACATGCGCAAATGGCTCTCACCTCCGAAGCACATGTCGTAATGTTATTCGTACTGTAACCAGAGTCTAACGACGACGACGACAGTTCCAACACCAAACGAGGAACTTGTGATACAAATGACTGATGATTAAATACAATTTCACAGGTCAAAATCCGTCCGTAGCTTAAGTAATTTTCCGTGGTGTTAACATCTGCCCCTTGATTCACAAACCGTCAGAAACGGAATCGAATTCTATGCTTTATATTTGTCTATTCTGAAGTGAGCGACAGTGACAATGACAGTGACAATTTCGCTGTCGGAACGTTTCCGACCGTATGTGAATAAGGAGGCTGGATTGTTCTGATGATATTATTGTGACCACCGCGTGTTTTGAATTTGATTTAGTGGTAATTTATTGCATTTAGAAGCATTTATTAATTTTAAGTAGGACTATGAATAGATCAAATACAATGATGGATAATTTTAACTCTTATTTACAGCATTTACAATAAAATTTATTGGAAATTTATTCCCCCTTTAATGCTGATGTAGGGTATCTAATAAAATTATTTTTAAGACAATGCATTTATTAGCAGTAAGCGATAAACGTGTTTTGTACAATCGTTGAGTGAATGGTACATATTTCAAATAATATGTAAAAACTTTGGAATGGTTCCCAAAAATATTTGATATTTTAACGGCAATAAATTGTTTTTGTGGGATTATTCTGAATGATTTAAATTCGAATTAGGTAAATCCATATTAGGGCCAATTACGATAATATAGTTTTTATAGATTAGTTTAAGTTTCTATGACATTACAACTATTTTGTGACAGTTTTGTCAACATAAATACTAAGATAGTTTGCTTTTTTATGATAAAAACTAAAAACATGAGTTTTGTAAATATTTTTTGTTTATCTATACATCATTTTGGCTCTAACATTTAGATATTTTTATGAACTTTCAGTTGGGTTTTGAAGAAATATATATACCTAGGACATTGTATTTATTGTACTGATATACAACCATGCAGTCATATAAATATAATTGTTTCTCTTAACCCAACTTGAGATTTCTATTTTATTTATTTAGCCTAATTTTATATTTTACTATTTATTTTTCATTACAATTAACAAATGAAATAAACTTTGTACAAATTTATATTTTGTTTTATTTTTAACAAATCTAAACAAACAGTTCCTCATAGAAAACCAATTGGATACAGGCAACAGATCGATAATTTATAAATTAACTAAAACATTTTAATATTAACCTTCAATGTGTCACCAACAATTTGTTATAAATATTGTTCAAGATTTCTTCTTTGGTCTCATTATCTAGATCCTGGCTTTCACAACCGAAGGTCTCGTCAAAATGTTTAAGGAATATGGGACCCATTTTTTCCGTAGAACATGCTACTCCTGTTTCTTTTGTGAGCGAAGTGACACCCTTATCATTGATGCCACAAGGGTCAATATAATCAAACCAGCTAAGGTCATTGTCACAATTTAAAGATATGCCATGAGTGGTGACATACCTTGATGCATGTATTCCGATGGCTGCTATTTTATTGTCGTCTACCCACACTCCAGTGTAAGGAGACCTGTACGCCTTGATTCCTGTCAACAATAAATAAAAAATAGTGAAAACCATACATCTTCAAACAAACAGTGAAACATTAAGAATAAAAATAAAATAAAATATAATTATATTTTTATTTATTTAGGTACTTAACTCTCTTAAACTTTCAATTATTATCTAAAATATGTCTCAGCATCCACTTACCTAATTCTTCACACATTTTTATCACTGTCTCTTCTAGACTATGAACATACCACTTGACGCTTGTTTTGAAGTGTTTTAAATTAATCACTGGGTAAACAACAAGTTGGCCAGGTCCATGAAAAGTAATTAAGCCCCCTCTGTTGGTTTTTCTAAACTCTGCACCTAAATCTTGCAACTTGACTATCTCATTTTTCGGAGTATCATCTCTTATACCTGAAATTTACATAAAAAAATGCTTGTATAAGTTTTGAAATAAACACACTAGAGTTGGTTAAAGCCAGGCAATAATTCTTCTTTGCTGCCATTTAAATACTGATTTAACAGTTCAGTTTCTGGAAATTATTGGTTAAGAGTAGGTATAAATAAAATAGTCATGCTTGTAAAAGAAAAGTATGAAAAAGTTTTTGGTTAAAAAGTACATACCGACAGTGTAGACTGGTTTATGCTCTACCAGTAGGAGTGTATCATAATCGGCTTGTAGATTTTTTGTCATCGCGTCCAGGTGCTTCCTAGCTATCGCCAGTTGGATCTTCAGAGCAGTATCATAACTCATCAGCCCCAGCTTCCAATATTTCACCATGATGTGTCTACCTATATTTATTGTTGAAAAGTAGAAGAAATTGGCGTTAAAACGTGAAATTAACAAGAAATTGGGAAAAGTCAATATTTTTGGATTTATCTAAACCATTTTTTTTTCAAATTTTCGTACAAAACAAAAACACACTGAACTGAACAGCTGTAATTTTGACATTGACAGTTAGTTGACGGCTGACAGAAAAAAATTAGGCTTCATTTCAGTCAAATGAGGTCAATATACTATGTAGATTATTAGTCTGTTGATTAGTTCAGTGTTTAAAAAAAAATTAAAATACACCTCTAGCCATAGCCAGATATAAATGTAAAGTACAAAATAAACATGCAAATCACAGAACATGCAAATGCAACTTACTGACATCTATCGGAAAATAATGAAGACTCATGTACTTTTCGTTTAATACAAAGTTCTGCTACTCCCCGCTAGACAGCGCTGTGTCATATTACGTCCGTATTTTCTGTACGTTCCGTTTTCCGGGCCAAAGCGATAATGGTACCTACCTAGCCGGCAAAGCCGTTTTAGGGATAAAATATCTTTCAGAGGGTTCAGTTTTCGGTGTTCCTTGCCCGTAGGGCGGTGTTTCGTACGTTACGTAAACCAGCTGTCAATATAAACAATGTATTTTTAAATCTAAACTAAGCCCAGAATATAGACTGCCTCTTCACGAAAAAAGGTAGAAACTAAAGTTATTGCAGTGTTTAGCTGAGTTTTGAATATTTTATTTTGATGTTTCATTGTAGCCTAATAAATCTCGTGTTGATCCCGGTTAAGTGCAGATGAAATATAACTCTTATGACCCGGTTATTGCAGTTACTGTCTCTATGTCGTGTTTGGACAAGGTGTTAGTGAAATCGGAAATGTGGTGCTCTATCAAACGATGACAGCAAGGGTAATTTATATTTTTGTATCTCTTACTAAGTCGGTAAATGTTTTCCTTTGATTAAGTACTTAGATACCTATAGGATCTATTTATGAGGGATCAATTTTTTCTTCTCGATACCAAACTAAAGGTGGTAGACGGATGTAGGTATTCAGTTGAATAATTATGTCCTAAACTTATTAGGTTTAGGTAGGAGTTTAATTTTTTAGCCACGATAAAAATAAGTAGTTGCCTACCTACCTAAGGTATAAATAATCCGTTACTTTACTAGTTACTTAAATGCTGCTGTACAGGGGTAGAGTAAGCGGTAGAGTCGTAGGTACGTAGAGATAGAGTAGAGCGGTAGAGTAGCTTGCCCGCGGTGCTACCATGTGCTACTCTACCAAATTTCAGTACAGTAGGTAGGTAGCACATGAATAAATATTTACTTTGTGGTACTGTCACAGACTATAAAATAGTACTAACGACAGTATTCTAGGTACTTTGGTAGGTACTCTACCAATGATATCAACATTAGTATAGTGTGGTATAGTTTTTTATTTTTATTTTATAGGATAGTTAGTACTCTACCACTCCTCTCTATCGTTTACACTACCCGTGTACGGCAGCCTCAATTTATTACAAGCTTTTTAATAACTTGCCATGTTAGTTAGTTAGTACTCTATGTTCGTTGTTAGTGGGGGACAAATCTTGCAAGCTTAATTTGACTTATTTCTTCTTCATTGTCTTAAGGTTAATAAAATAATTTTAACTTTGGTCTTTGCGTGACGAGCATAATCAGATAAGTGCTTGATTAGGTATCATAAAGTGAGTATTCTATGCAATATATTAGATAGTTAACCGGGAGCCTGACTGACTTGAACCTGCCAGTGTACCTACCTAGGTACGTACTAAAATGAACATAAGTTTAACCCTAGAAGATTAATCCTGATATGAGAGAACTCTGAGGTCCGGTAAATAATGGTTAAAGTAAAATTAACCGGCGGTCAAATTTAAAAAGTAAAAGGTGTTAAAGCAGCGGTTACTTTAACGAGCAGTCAAATTACAGATTTAACGGCGGTCAAAATAACCGACAGGGTGATGAGGCTGGTTTAAATTTTGACATTAATTAGTAATTAAGGGAAGGTTAATGAAATAGTACAGACTAGCGGATCCTCGCGGTTTCACCCGCGTGGTACCCGTTCCCGTGGGAATATCGGGATAAAATATAGCCTATGTCACTCGGGAAGAATGTAGCTTTCTAATCGTCAAATATTTTTTTAAATCGGTCCATCAGTAGTTCCGGAGCCTATTCGATGCAAACAAACAAACAATCAAATCTTTCCTCTTTTCAATATTAGTATAGATATAGATAACCCACGTATTTTTCTTTTACCGATGTCAAAATTGACAACAGTTAAATTTTAACTTTTACTTTACTGTAATGTACGAGCAACCGGACATTAGTTAGGTCAGTAGTTCTACTTGTGGTGGTTCTTACATCTTACTTTTCTCTGTGGATCCACCTCTCCGCGCATAAGTATTGCTCCGCGCTTCCGCGCTGATTATCTACCCTGCGCCTCCGCGCGGGACGGCTTTGTACGACGGCGTCGTCGGCGGCACCGTATAGCTCCCGGCATTTATCTTGAGCCAACCCATAGACAAAACAACCAGCGCAGATGCAATATTTAGTATACATTTTCTTCTGCGCAGATTTTATTGTCTATGGTTTGGTTCAAGAAGTTTGCCCCACACCGTACTTACGATAAGCGGCACAAGCGACACTATGGAGCTCAGTGTGATGTACACCGCGGTCACTCCGCGCCTCCGCGCGCCATCGCCGATTCTGCTAGAAGCACGGAAACCCGCGCCGCGTGTGATAGGCTAGGTCAGCTAGGTGTGTTTTCTTGTTCCCTACTTGCATACAATATTGAAATCTCGATCGATCCCGAATCCCGCGCGCGCCCCGCGACGGAGCGCCTGAAGTCGCTCGGAATACCTACCTGAAGTACTATTGACTTCATAGTGTAGTACATGACGACAGAGAGTCAAGGTGGCGCAGTGGTTAGCGCGCTTGGCCTGCGATCGTTGAGCTTAAGTAACTTTCGCAATGGTCATGACAAAGCTCGCTCGCTTGGGGAAGCCGTGGGAGGGCCATGCTTCGGAACGTAACGACGTAGATCCCAGTGACGTTTGCAGTCGTTACTTAACTACCCACCAAATCAGCATTGTGCCCGCGTGGTGGGTCATGGACCATTCTCCTTACCCATCCATAAGGAAAACCAGTGACCCAGCGGTGGGGACATTAAAAGGAGTTGAATCGCCACAGTGTAATCTAAACTGACTTTTAATTAATAGTAATGTCTTACCAGCATACCCGTGACCACGGCATCTGAAAAGGTACCAAAATGTCGTGAAAATCCGATAAACATTCATCATCATCAGCCATTTAATGTAAGCACCCACCCACTGTTGCGGCAAAGGCATATCTTATGAATGGATAAGGTGAATGGGCGGGCAATGACCCACCATACGGTCAGTTCACATTACCTATTAGGAGGTTAATACTGTGATACGGTCCTGTCGTCCTGTTGCGTAGTGGTGGGTATACGAATATGACTGCAAACGCAATCGGCAGCAAACGTGCCTTCCAAAGATCGGAGCCTGAATTCAACCTTAAAAACACACAAAATATGTACTTACTTTATAATTTTAAGTGTTAGATTAAAACATAATAAAAATTTTCACATATAAATAATTTCCTTCATAATATTGAAAATTAATACCTATTATAAGAGCGGTCAGAGCATTCGCCCGAACAGTTTGAATCCCGCCGGAGCTACTTGAGACGGTTCAAGCTTTCGAATATTTAATTTTCAATATAAACTTTGAAATAGGTAGGATTTTATTTTTACTCTTTGCATCCACAATGCAATTTGTATTATTGAAAATGAAGTAGGTAAGTATTAGTAAAAATCGACCCGTCTCACAATCACAACTAGCTCTGATGGGACTCGAAATAGCATTGTGAATGTAGCTATGTAGGTAAAATAGTAAATACACAATAGGTAAATAAATAATGTTATTTGATATAATTTTCTATTGAAAAATTGCATTGTGAATGCAAAAATATATAAAAAAATATTTTGAAATAATTTCATGCCAAAAAAGTAAATAAGTAGGTAGGTACTTAAGTAATAAGTAGTTTCTTGGCGAGATAAGCGTTTTTAGTAGAATGCGCGTTTAAATATGTTTGACTTTGCAGATGATAGTACGATTCTGTTTAGTGGCAACACCTTGCAAACATTAGAAACAAACATTAATACTAGTCTGTTGAATATTATAAAGTGGCTTGAATCTAATAATCTGATGGTCTTAATTTAGATAAAACTAAAGTAATGATTTTTCAACAACGTAAAGCAAATTGTGTACAACTAAACAATAACATACTCTGGGAAACGAATAAATGACACAAAAACAGCAAAATTTTTAGGTTTACATATTGACAATGATCTTAAATGGAATTCACATATAGAACATGTTTGTAATAAATTAAGTCAGTATTCCTACGCCCTTTATAACGTAAAATCGTGAACACAAATGCACTGCTGACTGCGTATCACGGTTATGTCTCTTCGACTCTAAGATTCGCCGTTATATTTTGGGGTAATGCAACAAATAAACTAAAAGTTTTTAGGGCTCAAAAGCGCTGCATCAGGGCAATGCACCATTTGAAACAAACGGACTCCTGTAAACCATACTTTAAAAAACATGGACTCTTGACTTTTCCATGTCTCTATATATTAGAATGCGCTATTTTTACTAGAGAAAACATACATATGTTTGAAACTTTCTCTGGAGTTCGAAATAAAGATAAACTTCGCATGATTCCAAACAAAACAAAGTTGCTGAGTGACAGTGTGTTCTGTAACGCATCACGCATCTATAATAAGATTCCGGTTTCAATACGCAAACGTGATATTGATATAAATACTTTTAAGAATAAATTAAAAATGTTCCTCATTGACAAAAGTTATTACTCCCTCAATGATTTTTTATCTGACGTTAATATAATAACATAATTTATCGTTTTTGACATTTTTAATAATTTATTTGATGTGTAATCATGAACATAAATTATAATGTTTTTTTTTTTTTGACATTTTAAAGTTTTTGACAAATAATGTAGAATACCTAATAGATTGTATGTACTTATGTTAAAATTTATAAATTGACATTGATAAAATGTATGCAAATGTATTGAATGAAATTATTGTTATCCGAAAATTTAAATGAAAATGAATTGTAACTAGTGTTTAGTAAAATCCTGTTATAAATTTGTAATTTGTAAAGCCTACTCAACTAATTGTATGCCATAATGGCGGAAACCAGCTGAACAATGTAATTAATTTATAACAACCCCATACCTGTGTTTCACAATAAATTATTTGGAATTTGGAATTTGGAATTTGGAATTTGGAATTTGGACTTCGATTTATTAATGTAAGCCTTAGCCGTACAGCTAGTAGTTGCGTGTACGCACCCCGCACCCTATAAATAGCGGCAGGATGTGAAGCACCACCTTCCTGCTTCTACGGACACTTGTTTACGTTACCGGTGTGACCCTACTCTAGTCGGGGCAATGACCTACTAGTTGCTCACGTCACATCTAGTAATTAGTGAAATATTGTTATTTTTTTGCTTATCTGCTCAGTTTCAAACTATAAGCAGTAGATTTTGTTCCCTGTCGGTATTGGAAATTGTGATTATTATACCTAGAAGGCAAGTCCTTACCACAGATCACCTGCAGTAGCAAGCTACGTCCTTACCAATGAAATTAGCGTTTTGTCGAACTGGTCGGAATTCCAAATTCCAATTTAGGCTCGTGTATTTCTGTTTCAAATTTATCGGTTAACTTCTATTCGCGACTTTTGATTGATTTTTATTTGGCATGTTGATAATGAAGAATCAAAGGTGAACGTGGAAGCGGATCCATCGCAAACCACGTTAGAACTAGCAGCAGGCTTCCGTGACAAAAACAGACAATGGAATGCAATGGAATAATTAAATATAAAATTTCATAAGAAATGGTTTTACTTGTTCTACAGGGTCACTTGTAAAAAATCAACAACCTCGCAGGTCTAGATAACTAGGTAACATCATAAACAACAACATTTGTTCTACAACTTTTCAAAAAACACAATAGTAGATTTTACAACAAGTGCATAAAACGCACCATCCCGAGACGTATATATCCACCCGAGCCGTAGGCGAGGGTTGATAGTCAAGTCGAGGGTAAAATGAGTTTTATGTACGAGTTATACACTCTGCTTTTCACTTCAAATATGAGGAAAATTAATAGCAATATTGCAAAAAAGAAAAAATAAAGACTTCGCCATATTGGCGGGAAGACTTTCTTTTTCTTTTTTTTTATACGTGGCAGTGGCAGCACAGTTACTTTAGCATATTAGCCCGAGAGCCAAACTAATTCGCTCTATGGAGACTCAACAATAATTCTATATCAGTGATTTCTTAACATTGAAAATTAGATTATCTAGTTTAATAAATAATTGATTAGAAATCCACCAATATTTATGACAGCGACATTAAAAAAAAACAAATACAAAGCTTTAAAAAATCTATAAAAAATAGGCAAAAATGGTATAAGTGTTATTCACTTTACATTTGAATACATTTATTATTATCTTTCGTAAAAGTATATAATCCCCCTATATTTGTAAATGAAAAACAAATAAACTTTAAAAAGAACTCTCTACGTAAAGTCAAATTGGCATTACACCTATGTTAAAAATGCTATCAGAAACAACCGACTTCTTCCTAAAGTATTAGTTTCCCGTTTTATATCTTTATGGATTTCGACTTTGGTGCTTAGATATAGTGAACATAAACACATGTTAACGATAAATTTGGTGATAGCATATTTGCTGAAAGAATTGCACCATTTTCGGGGTATAACTTTTTTTTTATACCTTCCAATGCGATATTATGTTGGATTCCAAAATATAGTCTCTTAAAATTATATTTAAGGGCCGTTTACAAAAATTTGGCCTGTTATTGAATTTTTTACAAAAATATCGGATAGTTCTTGGGGTAATATATCGTTGTCCATAATGCTCTTGAAATACTTATTTCTTAGAAAACCCATTAATTTTGCCTCGTTTTATTAATTTAGTAATTTAATATGGATTATATGTACAAAATTGAAGAAACAGAATGAAATAACAAGTTTTTTACGAAGTTTAATTGCGTGTGTGACTGTTTACCTGACGACCTTTGTCTTAGAATCTGAGACTTAGACGAAGATTTTACTTTATGCACGAGAACATAAAAAGCGATTTTATGCAGCCTATACCCAACATAAACACGAACTTTACGAGCATGAGAAGTGAAAAATAATTTTTCGTCATTTCATACAAAACTCGATCCGCTGTTCAGACATTTTATATGAAATGTCGAAAATTTATTTTCGCTATGATAATAAAAAACTTGCCATGTTAGAGTTAGTTAGTGGGGGACAAATCTTGCAAGCTTAATTTGACCCACTTCTCAGTGACCGATATGGAGTTGACATTTTGTATACAGGTTTGGTTTAGATGACAATACAACATACACTCAGCAAAAAAGCTTGTCATAAAAATAAAATTTTTACTAAAAACTTATTCACTTTGACTATCAATATTATTTGTGTCAAACAAACTCATTCTGGCCGGCTTGCCAACCTTTTTGGAATAGGTAAAGTACAGTCCCACATTAATGTCTGTTCTGGTGACAGACATGACAGAAGAGCCACTTACAATAAAAAATTAGCTGTCAAAAGGGACTGCACTTGAAAAATGTTTTGGTTCCAAAAGATTACCTTTCACCGGAACAGAACTTATTTCATTTAAAACATTTTTTGAAAAGATTCCTCCTTACAAATTTTGTGTGATAGTAACTAGGTTTAAAAAAAATAGAACATGGTGCATACCTGGCAAATCCCAATCACCCCCTACTATTTTGGCGGGAGGTCTGGATCTCCGTTACCATGACAACGGCGCAGTAGGCTTGCAGCTCGTGATGCGAATGTCAAACGATGGATCGATCCGGCCCTCACTTTTATACCCGGATCCTTTGATCTCCTAGCGAGGACGAGACATACTGTATTACAAATGGGGTATGTTATGATTATGATGGATAATGCTAATGCAGAAACGTGCCCTAAATATTATGTTGACCTATAAACAACAACAAATGTGGTACAGACAGATTCTTATTGTAGAATTTAATCCGGCCCTGGCTTTTAAGATCTTCAGCCGAACAGCCCCTGTACCGGCTAAAAAATCTGGGTATGGACATGGGCTTCATTTGACATTGAAACCCATATTATGCCCATATAAGGACAAAGTTATTGTGCTTTGGATTTATTAAAAACATAGGTCAATCAGGGGTTGGATCATACTAAATGTGGTATGGTGAAAACTAAAATTAGAATAAGTACTTAGTTTTATAATATAAGTAGTTACGTTAAGTTACTTACAAACGAATAAAGTTCTTTACTCAAACATAGACCCAGGGGTTGCACAACGAATAAATAAAACAGGAATTAGCCATTACTTATCAGATCAGATCAGTAGATTAGTAGGTATGACAAAAGATTTTTTTAAAGTTTACTAGATACCTATAGTAGATTGTACAACAAGTGCATAAAACGTACCATTTTACCCGAGACGTATATATCCACCCGAGCCGTAGGCGAGGGTCGATAGTCAATTCGAGGGTAAAATGGGTTTTATGTACGAGTTATACACTCTGCTTTTCACTTCGAGTGTGAGGAAAATAAATAACAATATTGCAAAAAAGAAAAAATAAAGACTTCGCCATATTGGCGGGAAGACTTTCTTTTTCTTTTTTTTTATACGGGCATTGGCAGCACAGTGACTTTAGCATAGATCGTAGTCCATAATACTCTTGAAATACTTATTCCTTAGAAAACTCATTAATTTTGCCTAGTTTTATTAATTTACTTATTTAACATGGATTATGTACAATATTTAAGAAACAGAATGAAATACGTTAGGTATTAATAAAGTTTATTTAACGAAGTTTAATTGCGTGTGTGACTGTTTACCTGACGACCTTTGTCTTAAAGTCTGAGACTTAGACGAAGATTTTACTTTATGCACTAGAGCATAAAAAGCGATTTTATGCCGCCTATACCCAACATAAACACGAACTTTACGAACATGAGAAGTGAAATAGTAGATTGTACAACAAGTGCATAAAACGTACCATTTTACCCGAGACGTATATATCCATCCGAGCCGTAGGCGAGGGTGGATAGTCAATTCGAGGGTAAAATGGGTTTTATGTTCGAGTTATACACTCTGCTTTTCACTTCGAGTGTGAGAAAAATAAATAACAATATTGCAAAAAAGAAAAAATAAAGAATTCGCCATATTGGCGGGAAGACTTTCTTTTTCTTTTTTTTATACGTGGCATTGGCAGCACAGTGACTTTATCATAGATCGTAGTCCATAATACTCTTGAAATACTTATTTTTTTAGAAAACTCATTAATTTTGCCTAGTTTTATTAATTTAGTATTTTAACATGGATTATGTACAAAATTTAAGAAACAGAATAAAATACGTTAGATATTAACAAAATTTATTTAACGAAGTTTAATTGCGTTGTGACTGTTTACCTGACGACCTTTGTCTTGGAGTCTGAGGCTTAGACGAAGATTTTACTTTATGCACTAGAGCATAAAAAGCGATTTTATGCAGCCTGTACCCAACATAAACACGAACTTTACGAGCATGAGAAGTGAAATAGTAGATTGTACAACAAGTGCATAAAACGTACCATTTTACCCGAGACGTATATATCCATCCGAGCCGTAGGCGAGGGTGGATAGTCAATTCGAGGGTAAAATGGGTTTTATGTACGAGTTATACACTCTGCTTTTCACTTCGAGTGTGAGAAAAATAAATAACAATATTGCAAAAAAGAAAAAATAAAGACTTCGCCATATTGGCGGGAAGACTTTCTTTTTCTTTTTTTATACGTGGCATTGGCAGCACAGTGACTTTAGCATAGATCGTAGTCCATAATGCTATTGAAATACTTATTTCTTAGAAAACTTATTAATTTTGCCTAGTTTTATTAATTTAGTAATTAAACATGGATTATGTACAAAATTTAAGAAACAGAATGAAATACGTTCGGTATTAATAAAGTTTATTTAACGAAGTTTAATTGCGTGTGTGACTGTTTACCTGACGACCTTTGTCTTAGAGTGTGAGACTTAGACGAAGATTTTACTTTATGCACTAGAGCATAAAAAGCGATTTTATGCAGCCTATACCCAACATAAACACGAACTTTACGAGCATGAGAAGTGAAAAGTATTTAGTATATCAGTAGGCAGCTGGTACTCCGTCTGTATTTGCACCTGCGAAGCGACATTTCCAATTAGTTAATCTTTATACACAGGTGTTTGTATTTAGTAATAAACAGCAGTGAATAACCAAACCTACTCGTAGGAAACAAAAAATTGTTGAAATGTATTGTAACTTTTTACACGACTGCCCAAAAAAGGAGTGTATTGTATTCAGGGTTAATGTATGTTATGTGAGTTTCTTTATTCCATCATGATTTTTGAATGCCTTAACGTATTTTAATGTATGAAGTATCATTAGAAACGCTATGCCGGATAATTTCAGGGATTATTCTACTCATGAAAACAAACAACTTTTATTATGGGACCAAAACTGAAATTGCGAAATAAAAGTCAGCTGTTCCATACATTTTGATTAGGTATATATTTTTGACCTTTTGTATGGAACAGCCACGTCATTGGGAACATCTGATATTTTTTTCGCGATTTCAGTTTTAGTCCAATAATAAAAGTTGTTTGTTTTCATTATTAGAATAATCCCTGAAATTACCCGGGGTGATAAAAAAATTACCGTGTATAATATAATACTAACCTATAACACTGGTTATTTTTAAATATTTAATACTAACGGCTGCCCATGGTTTCACTCGCGTGATTCCCGTTCCCGTTGGAATAACGGGATAAAAAGTATCCTATGTGTTATTCCAGCCTATAGTATCTCTGTTGCAAATTTCATCCAGATCCGTTCAGTAGTTTTTACGTGAAAGTAACGTAACAAACATCAATACATCCATATTTACAAACTTTCGCATTTATAATAGGACTAGCGACCCGCCCTCGCTTCGCTCTGGTAAAGTGTGGTATTTGACAGCATGTTTTATACATATAAACCTTCCTCTTGAATCACTCTATCTATTCAAAAAAATCGCATCAAAATCCGTTGCGTAGTTTCAAAGATTTAAGCATACAAAGGGACATAGGGACAGAGAAAGCGACTTTGTTTTATACTATGTAGTGATAGTGATGGCGGACGTGTGGCGGCATCACAAAATTAAATGTTTTTTTTTTCTATTATAGCAATATGGGCTATAGATACTTGTCAAATGAAAGGCCTCGACGAGTACATTTCAAGAATATATAATTTTTATACTTATTAACTATAATAATACGATATAAACAAAAATGAATGTTTCTAAGCACGAACTCATAGCAAAATCGAAAACAAGCTCTCATTGCAGTCGGGGTACCATGCTGTGGAATAAGTAGGTAAAGTCAAAAGATTTTAAATTATAAATGTTTATAACGTCGCTTTGTGAAGTGCATTAAAACATGAAATTACAATATGATGGCCAAATTGTGTAAGCATACAAAAGTTTTTCTTTTTATTGTTATGTTACTTACGTATAACAATAACAATCCCTAAGGCGATTTACTAACCAAGCGCAATGTAAACAAAATTCTGCATGTTGCATTATTAGATGTTTTAACAAGGCGCTAATACTTGCAATGCACTTTAGATAGTGAAAGCCATCGCGCCTGGGAAACAAACTGTTCCCATGTACAGTCAACAGCATGTAAAAATTAACAATCGTTTTAGGAAAATCACTCTTATATAATACGCTATTAACGAAGTTCGCTTTACAACTTAAATACTTTAGTATTTAGGTTTAACTAACTCATCCTCACCTTATCTCAAACAAAGTCAACCAACTTAATTTTAGACAAGTCTTTAATTAATCTAGGCATTTCTATTCTGAAAGCTAAGCTTTTTATCAAAAGTTCTCCAATGGATAAAAATACTTATATTATGAACATTTTGTGGGAGCTCATGTCTTGTCAAAAAGTACCTTAATAAGTACTGCGAAGTGATGTAATTCCATAAAGCTAACGATAATGATAAATCATTTCCTGTGAAAAATCATAGCTTGTAATAAATTGCAGGTGAAATCATATGATATGGGCGAGTCATATGATCACATGAAAATGATTTAAAAGTAGCAATCATTCATGCCTAAAAGTTAGTAGTTTGTTAGTTTTCATGCCTGAAAGTTAGTAGGTAATGTATCTATCATTAATTTTCATTAATGAGGTACCATGGCAAAAAATATTGCTAAGGTACCATTGATGGTACCACGGCAAAAAAATATTGCCGACGTACCATTGATGGTACCACGGCAAAAAGAAATTGCCACCGTACCATCAATGGTACTGTCTAATGGTACCACGGTAAAGGAATGACCTAGGTACCTAAATTTATAAAGTGAATTTACCTACGTGTATCCAAAAGAATTGCTTTATAGGTATATCTACTTTTGAGTAAACACATAAAAGGTCTAAATTTAATCATACTGTAAGAGAGGTGTCTGGAAATACATTTCAGGTCTGGATATAGCATAGGTAAAAAAAATATCGTCGATGGCCGTTGCTTACACAAGCGAGGGGGTGCTGGGATCGGTAAGACTCCGGCCGCGGCACTCTCGTAGACTGAGAAATACGTGTAGACGCGGCATGCAGCGCGCATTCTATTTACATCTAAAATATCACCTATGTGCGCTTTTACTAAGGAAATTATATTATGTAGAATACAAGAAGAATTATTATGAATATTTATTGTAAACGTCGGTTTGTAGGAAGAGTAGATCTTAGATATTATTCGTATGTAGTAAAAAAAGCTTTTTTTTAACAAAGATAGTCACTTCAAACGATTCTTCAAAATGCAGAACACAGCAGCAGCTATTTATATTTATTTTCTATCTCTAAATCATTTCGATAATATATCCATTATCGAAATGATCTTCGCAGGCAAAACTACAACATTTGCTACAAATTACACTGAAAAAAATAAATAATGTATACTGCTCTAACCAGTAGGTACATTTTCAGATTTATTCCAATCAAATTAATAAAACTTATAATTTATTATGAAAAAATATAAATAACTCATACTAGCCCATCATCTAATACTTTTTTACTCAATCAAAATAATCAATATTTAAATAAGTATACCGTTTATATAAAATCACGCTATCAATCTATAATATAAATCAATATATAAAAAAACACTTAAATAAAAATATTGTTTAAGTACAAAAAAATAAAATAAAATACATATTATTCCAATAATGATAATATCAAATAATACAATAACTTGTGTCATTGAAAATTGGAAGCAACGATCACATACACCCAGATACAAGAAAATATTTAAAAGTTTGTTTTCGACATTTACCCGTCCGAGAATCGAACCCGGGACCTCAGAGATAGTGGCACCTAGAAAACCGGTGCGTACACCAATCGGCCACGGAGATCGTCGAATTTGTTTAAACAAAATGTAGCGCAACTGAAATAATTGATACTTTGTTTACTAATGTAAACTTGCCACGTAAGGTTATAAATCAGCCACTTTAAAAAAACCTTTTTTCATTAATCATTTTAAAATATCTTTATTTTTCATTGTCACTATTTTTCGCCATGTACGCATCATATCCCTTGTGCTCCAAAAATGGGTAAAAACGTAAAAACTTGCCTAACGTCAGGTTCTTTTTTCTGTTTAAATATTATGCGATATGCTGAAATATTTGTACTAATTAAAAATTAATACCGAAGCGACAGCAACACAACTATATGTTAAAATTTTGTGCAAAGAGAGCTCTACTTAATTCTGTGGAACTTTATTAAAACTAGCTACGCTTTTCCCCAAAAACGAACTTCTTATTTGTCAAGCAGAATCGGCATGCTTTTTCCACTTTTCAAGAAACCAATCCGCATAGAAACTATAGAAGGAGACGCGTTAATAAATTATGCACACTTAAACACAAAACTGCACTTTTTAACCGACTTCTAAATCAAAAAGGAGGAGGTTCTCTATTCGTCTGTATGTATGTTTTTTTTTTTTTTTTTTTTTTTGATGTATGTCCACCGATTACTCGAAGACGGCTGAACCGATTGAAATGGTTCAAACATTATTACATCAGGTTGGTTTCCAAGTTGGTCCCATTTTTTGAAATTTTGAAATCGGTTCAGTAGTTTTCAGGAAATCTTGAAAATACTGTCGTTTTCGTTACCACTTTATGTGAATTTAATACGTATCTTTAGGTATAACTTCTTTGTTTATAAACCGATTTAGATGATTCTTGTTTTGTTGGAAAGGGGATACCTCAAGGTATTTTAACCGACTTCGAAAAAGGAGATTTTGAGTTTGATCACATACCTATTTACCAGAAAACACGTAAATTGCCTGCACGATGCACTAAAAAGAGTGAAATAAAAATTATTTTTATAAAAAAATAAAACCGCCTTCTAAAAAACCACATCAAAAAAGTAAGAAATAATTCCTCACCAAATAAATAACGTAAGTACTTTGAAGTCGGGCGGGTTTAAACAAAAACAACAAAACATTGTACATGTTTCACGCCCGACTTCAAAGTACTTACGTTATTTATTTGGTGAGGAATTATTTCTTACTTTTTTGATGTGGTTTTTTAGAAGGCGGTTTTATTTTTTTATAATTAGCAATAGTTTCTTTGGTATGGCTACAAAAATATTTAATAAAATCCCTAATAATATAAAAAACTTGACAACTAACCTCTTCAAAAAAAGGCTATTGAAGCTTCTACTTGATAAAGCTTATTACACAACTGTAGACTTCCTCACTGACTCTTCCTTAAATGAAATGGATATCAATTAAATAAACTCATTGATTGACATATTATGGCACAATTTAATTTTAGTTTTTATTGACATATTATTATGATGGCACAATTTAGTTTTATCTTTTATTTGACATATGATGGCACAATTTAATTTTATCTTTTGTTTGACATATTATGGCACAATTTAATTTTAGTTTGTATTGACATATTATGATGGCACAATTTAGTTTTTATCTTTTATTTGACATATGATGGCACAATTTAGTTTTATCTTTTGTTTGACATATTTATAACACAATTAATTTTAGGTATCCTTAATTTAATTCCTGACATCGCTCGAATACGTTAATAAGCCTTTTTATAAATTATGTTAAATTGAAATTTTGATTTTATTTAATTAATTAATTTTTACGAAATTATTGTATACCTTGTAAAAGGTGAAAATGTAGTGAAACTTAAAACCTATTTAACACTCTTTGTACACTAACAATGTACCTACCTACATTTAACAATAAAGACATTTGTATTTGTATTTGTATTTATTTGTATTTGTTTTTTCAAGTCGAATCCTTGGAACGGCAATCTTATTTTTATTTCTTGTTTTGAATTGATGTATATTGCTACGTTTTACAAATGTATTGAGATACTTCTTCACATATACCATATTCTCATATATTATTATGTATTGTCCTGCAACAGTTAATATGTTGATTTCTTTGAAAGAATCTCTTGGCCGAAGTTTGTATATGGCGCGAATAGCTCTTTTCTAAAGCACAAAAATACTTTCGATGTTAGCTGCTGAACCCCAAAGTAATAGGCCGTAGGACAATACACTCTGAAAATAGCTAAAATAGATTAACCTTGCCGTTTCAATATCGGTTAAGAGCCTTATTTCTTTAACAGCAAATGCCGCAGAACTGAGTCTACCGGCCAAGGCTTCAATATGAGTGTCCCATTGAAGTCGATAATCTAATGTTATATCTAAAAATTGAGTACTGTTAATTAATTCTACTACATTGTCATCCAATTTTATGTGAATATCAACCTGTCTTACATTTGGCAGGGATTTTTTTTTCACATTTTGTTTTTTTTCGAGTTTAATGATAGATTAATTGATGGTACCACGGCAAAAAGAAATTGCCACAGTACCATCAATGGTACTGTCTAATGGTACCATGGTAAAAGAATGGATTATTGCTATGAAACCAATGCGCAACTTTCGATAAAGTACTATTTACTTCGTCAGAGCAATTATTACCTCTGTCAACTTTAAAGACTAGAGGAAGTGTCATCAGCAAATAGCACTGTCTTGCATAAATTCATTGCTTAAAAAGGAAGGTCATTTATATAAATTAAAAACAGCAAAAGGGACCAGTATTGACCCCTGGGGTACGCCCATGTTGATAGGAGCTCCAGTAGACTCAGTTTTGTTGATAACTACTTTCTGTGTTCTTTCACATAGATATGATTGCATAAGGCTAACCGATTTATCATAGACACCATAATGTTTTAATTTCCTTAAAAGCGTTTGGTGATTAACACAATCGAAAGCTTTGGAGAGGTCACAATAAATACCAACTACATCTCGCTTGCTCTCCCAAGCATCAAATATATGTTTTTAAATATAATATGATAGGATGACATACCAAGACCAGTATGAATTAGATCCCATCTCACAGGACACCATCGATTTTGGGAATGAATTGCTAGAAGCCATATCCGAAACAACGAGAGAAAAGTGGAACAAGCTAATCGAAGGCGTAGAAGGCATGGTGTTTTATAAGGAAACTAAATAATGATCCTAAAATCGCTGATCGTCATTCCAATGAGACCACAAACCAGGTCGCTCACCACTTACTCCAAATTGGGAAAGCTTCCACGAAAAGTCTCCAGAAGAAATTTACACGAGACCCTGGTAAAGAGGTTAACCACTTGGACGAGGCTTTTACAGAAACAGAGCTCAAGTTTGCCCTTGATAAGCTCAAAGAAGGTAAAGCCGCTGGTTTTGACAACATCACGGTCGAGCAGCTGAAACGGTTTGGTTTCGTACTACTTATACAAAACTGTCATTTCTTGCATGGCAGTTTCCAAAGGATATGTAATCTAATCACTGACGTTTTAGCCACCTACTTTTAATAAATGACATTTGTGGCAGAGAGTGTATATAAAACTTCTTCGAGATTATTTATTTTTATGTGTTTATTATCTTTGATATAATATGTTAGTCAGTTTAAAGTTAGCTCGCCATTTGTTTATACTTTGTGCAATGAAATTTAAATAATGAAATAAATATTCCTCCTTCGGAAGTACTTGTACCTATGCAATATTTCATTAGAGTATCAAAAATTTTACTCCGACTATGCAAGTCTCCTTACAGAACTCCGCAAACTTATCTGACGCGGTGGTTAAATTTGAGAGTTTAAACTGTCAATACAGCTGACAGACCTTTCATTCTTTTTATTGCTACTGGCGCCTCAACCATCGGTTTTAGATATTGTTGTGGGAATTTTGAATTTCGAATTTCAAAACCGCGAGAGCAAGAGCATGTCTTGCAAGAGCCTCTAATTTTGTACTAGGTATTGAATTATAATGGAAAAGAGAATTAGTAATAAAAAACAGCGAGTTGCACTCCGCGAGTGCCGGCAGAAGTGAAAACTTGAATATAAACGTTGTGCATTTTTGTTAATCTTAAATTTTTAACCAGTTGATTTTTAGAAAATATACTTATAATAATGAACTAGATGCGTTGATAAAGGGCTCCGTAGACTTTTTCACAAAAAAAGGAGTTTGGACAAAAAAAAAAATACGGACGGGATTTGAACCGAGGTCTTCTGTTCTGCCGCCGCGCGCCGCCTGTTTTGTCCGAAACTTCGGTTAGCCCCGCCCCTATCACTCGATTCCGTTATGACTCGAGAGTGAGAGGGACAGGGCTAACCGAAGTTTCGGATTAGCGTTTCAGAGTAGGCCCTCTGACGCGAGTTAAGGATATAGCATAGGTAAAAAAAATATCGTCGATGGCCGTTGCTTACACAAGCGAGGGGGTGCTGGGATCGGTAAGACTCCGGCCGCGGCACTCTCGTAGACTGAGAAATACGTGTAGACGCGGCATGCAGCGCGCATTCTATTTACATCTAAAATATCACCTATGTGCGCTTTTACTAAGGACATTATATTATGTAGAATACAAGAAGAATTATTAATGAATATTTATTGTAAACGTCGGTATGTAGGAAGAGTAGATCTTAGATATTATTCGTATGTAGTAAAAAAAGCTTTTTTTAACAAAGATAGTCACTTCAAACGATTCTTCAAAATGCAGAACTTAGCAGCAGCTATTTATATTTATTTTCTATCTCTAAATCATTTCGATAATATTATATCCATTATCGAAATGATCTTCGCAGGCAAAACTACAACATTTGCTACAAATTACACTGAAAAAAATAAATAATGTATACTGCTCTAACCAGTAGGTACATTTTCAGATTTATTCCAATCAAATTAATAAAACTTATAATTTATTATGAAAAAATATAAATAACTCATACTAGCCCATCATCTAATACTTTTTTACTCAATCAAAATAATCAATATTTAAATAAGTATACCGTTTATATAAAATCACGCTATCAATCTATAATATAAATCAATATATAAAAAAACACTTAAATAAAAATATTGTTTAAGTACAAACAAATAAAATAAAATACATATTATTCCAATACCAAAAATGATAATATCAAATAATACAATAACTTGTGTCATTGAAAATTGGAAGCAACGATCACATACACCCAGATACAAGAAAATATCTAAAAGTTAGTTTTCGACATTTACCCGTCCGAGAATCGAACCCGGGACCTCAGAGATAGTGGCACCTAGAAAACCGGTGCGTACACCAATCGGCCACGGAGATCGTCCAATTTGTTTAAACAAAATGTAGCGCAACTGAAATAATTGATACTTTGTTTACTAATGTAAACTTGCCACGTAAGGTTATAAATCAGCCACTTTAAAAAAACCTTTTTTCATTAATCATTTTAAAATATCTTTATTTTTCATTGTCACTATTTTTCGCCATGTACGCATCATATCCCTTGTGCTCCAAAAATGGGTAAAAACGTAAAAACTTGCCTAACGTCAGGTTCTTTTTTCTGTTTAAATATTATGCGATATGCTGAAATATTTGTACTAATTAAAAATTAATACCGAAGCAACAGCAACACAACTATATGTTAAAATTTTGTGCAAAGGCAGCTCTACTTAATTCTGTGGAACTTTATTAAAACTAGCTACGCTTTTCCCCAAAAACGAACTTCTTGTTTTTTCAAGTCGAATCCTTGGAACGGCAATCTTATTTTTATTTCTTGTTTTGAATTGATGTATATTGCTACGTTTTACAAATGTATTGAGATACTTCTTCACATATACCATATTCTCATATATTATTATGTATTGTCCTGCAACAGTTAATATGTTGATTTCTTTGAAAGAATCTCTTGGCCGAAGTTTGTATATGGCGCGAATAGCTCTTTTCTAAAGCACAAAAATACTTTCGATGTTAGCTGCTGAACCCCAAAGTAATAGGCCGTAGGACAATACACTCTGAAAATAGCTAAAATAGATTAACCTTGCCGTTTCAATATCGGTTAAGAGCCTTATTTCTTTAACAGCAAATGCCGCAGAACTGAGTCTACCGGCCAAGGCTTCAATATGAGGGTCCCATTGAAGTCGATAATCTAATGTTATATCTAAAAATTGAGTACTGTTAATTAATTCTACTACATTGTTATCCAATTTTATGTGAATATCAACCTGTCTTACATTTGGCAGGGATTTTTTTTTCACATTTTGTTTTTTTTCGAGTTTAATGATAGATTAATTGATGGTACCACGGCAAAAAGAAATTGCCACAGTACCATCAATGGTACTGTCTAATGGTACCATGGTAAAAAAATAGATTATTGCTATGAAACCAATGCGCAACTTTCGATAAAGTACTATTTACTTCGTCAGAACAATTATTACCTCTGTCAACTTTAAAGACTAGAGGAAGTGTCATCAGCAAATAGCACTGTCTTGCATAAATTCTTTGCTTAAAAAGGAAGGTCATTTATATAAATTGAATTCTTTGTTTAAATGACTGGAATTCTTTGTTACCTCCGGATGACCCGGAATCGGCTACAAATAAGTTTTACGATATTTTAAACGAATGTATCAACAGATATGTACCATTAGTTAGAATTAATGGTCATAAAGCTTATCCTGTGTGGTACAGTAAGGCTTTGCTTCGAATAAATAGTGAAAAAATGAAAGCTCACTCAAGATGGAAGAAATCGAAGAGTGAATTAGATTATGACGAATTTTCTCTCCTACGTAGAAAGCAGCAAAGAGTTCAGAATGAATGTTATAATAGACATATAGTTAGTACAGAAAAAGCTATAAGATCGACGCCGAAAGCTTTCTTCAGTTACGTTAAGTATTTACGTGGTGGCTCTAATTACCCAAAAAATATTACCTATGGACAAGTCTGTTATAAGGACGGTAAAAATATATGTAACGCTTTCAATAGTTTTTTTAGTAGCGTCTTTGTTGAACCATCAGCATCGAGTGGTTTAGTGATACAACCGGAGAACTTCGGTGGCGATACTATATCTGATTTAAGTATCTCTGCTACAGCTATCGAGGAAGCTGTTAAAAAGTTAGATCTCTCCAAGGGTCCTGGTTGTGACGGAATCCCACCGATCTTTTGGGTAAATTGCATTAAATCATTAATTCTTCCAATTTACATAATTTTTAATAGCTCTCTTCGTTATGGTGTGTTTCCATATCTCTGGAAAAAAGGTCATATTATCCCATTACATAAGAGTGGTTCGAAAGCGAAGGTAGAAAACTATCGTGGTATCACAATCCTCTGTACAATGGGTAAATTATTCGAGAAGCTTGTATATGATGCTATTTATCCACTGATCATTAAGAGTATCCCCGTTAGTCAACACGGTTTTGTTAGAAAACGATCAACGCTTACGAATTTAACTTGCTCAGTAGAATATGTGCTTAAAATATGGATGGAGGAGGTCAGGTCGACGTGATCTACACCGATTTTGAGAAAGCTTTCGATCGTGTGGATCACGTCATCCTACTCCAGAAGCTCCATACGCTTGGAATTAGAGGCAATACTATGGGTTGAATCTTATTTAAAAAATCGTTCACAGGCGGTCATTGTAGGTGGTTACAAGTCAAATTTTATATGTATACCTAGCGGCGTTCCTCAAGGCTCCCATTTGGGCCCTTTGTTCTACAACGTTTACATTTACGATATCGCAAACCAATTGAAGCATTCAAGACACTTACTTTACGCGGATGATAAGAAAATATTCTGTTCAATAAAAATATAATAAAATATATATTGGCAAGTTTATATGTAAGTAAGTATAGTTTAATTTATATTATATTAGGTACTATAGGTAAGTTTGTTATTGCGTTCTCTAATGAACACAGAAACAAAAAGTTACACAGATAATCAAAGACACGCATATACACAAACATACACACACACACACACACACGCGCGCACACACACACACACACACACAAACACATGGACATACATACAAACATACAAATATATGCACACGCACATTCACATTTGTAAGCAGATTAAGCGCATAGTGCTCTTTTTTCTTTTCTTTTATTGATTTTGTTTTAGTTTGGATGTTTTTTTTATGCCGTTGTTTGTCATAAATTGTAAAAAGTACTATTACATATAAAAGAAACCTGTAATTGGTCTTACTGGTACATATACATTGTTATTAAGTAAAATCTGTAACACTGTTGGTTTTCTAATAAATAAATAAATAAATTAATTAAAAACAGCAAAAGGGACCAGTATTGACCCCTGGGGTACGCCCATGTTGATAGGGGCTCCAGTAGACTCAGTTTTGTTGATAACTACTTTCTGTGTTCTTTCACATAGATATGATTGCATAAGGCTAACCGATTTATCATAGACACCATAATGTTTTAATTTCCTTAAAAGCGTTTGGTGATTAACACAATCGAAAGCTTTGGAGAGGTCACAATAAATACCAACTACATCTCGCTTGCTCTCCCAAGCATCAAATATATGTTTTTAAATATAATATGATAGGATGACATACCAAGACCAGTATGAATTAGATCCCATCTCACAGGACACCATCGATTTTGGGAATGAATTGCTAGAAGCCATATCCGAAACAACGAGAGAAAAGTGGAACAAGCTAATCGAAGGCGTAGAAGGCATGGTGTTTTATAAGGAAACTAAATAATGATCCTAAAATCGCTGATCGTCATTCCAATGTGACCACAAACCAGATCGCTCACCACTTACTCCAAAATGGGAAAGCTTCCACGAAAAGTCTCCAGAAGAAATTTACACGAGACCCTGGTAAAGAGGTTAACCACTTGGACGAGGCTTTTACAGAAACAGAGCTCAAGTTTGCCCTTGATAAGCTCAAAGAAGGTAAAGCCGCTGGCTTTGACAACATCACGGTCGAGCAGCTGAAACGGTTTGGTTTCGTACTACTTATACAAAACTGTCATTTCTTGCATGGCAGTTTCCAAAGGATTTGTAATCTAATCACTGACGTTTTAGCCACCTACTTTTAATAAATGACATTTGTGGCAGAGAGTGTATATAAAACTTCTTCGAGATTATTTATTTTTATGAGTTTATTATCATTGATATAATATGTTAGTCAGTTTAAAGTTAGCCTGCCATTTGTTTATACTTTGTGCAATGAAATTTAAATAATGAAATAAATATTCCTCCTTCGGAAGTACTTGTACCTATGCAATATTTCATTAGAGTATCAAAAATTTTACTCCGACTATGCAAGTCTCCTTACAGAACTCCGCAAACTTATCTGACGCGGTGGTTAAATTTGAGAGTTTAAACTGTCAATACAGCTGACAGACCTTTCATTCTTTTTATTGCTACTGGCGCCTCAACCATCGGTTTTAGATATTGTTGTGGGAATTTCGAATTTCGAATTTCAAAACCGCGAGAGCAAGAGCATGTCTTGCAAGAAATTGTATGCATGCTCTAATTTTGTACTAGGTATTGAATTATAATGGAAAAGAGAATTAGTAATAAAAAACAGCGAGTTGCACTCCGGGAGTGCCGGCAGAAGTGAAAACTTGAATATAAACGTTGTGCATTTTTGATATTCTTAAATTTTTAACCAGTTGATTTTTAGAAAATATACTTATAATAATGAACTAGATGCGTTGATAAAGGGCTCCGTAGACTTTTCACAAAAAAAAGGAGTTTGGACAAAAAAAAGAAAATAATACGGACTGGATTTGAACCGAGGTTTGAGGTTTGCGCCGCCTGTTTTGTCTAACCGAGGTGCCAGAGCTATCAGACCATCGGGAAAGATGGCGAAATTTGTCTTCGTATTCTAATGACATTGTAACAGTTTTTCGATCAGGCCCCCAAGTACGTCTTACGGTCACGTGATCCTGGGACCGTACTCTGAAACGCAAATCCGAAACTTCGGTTAGCCCCGCCCCTATCACTCGATTCCGTTATGACTCGAGAGTGAGAGGGACAGGGCTAACCGAAGTTTCGGATTAGCGTTTCAGGGGCCGTACTCTGAAACGCTAATCCGAAACTTCGGTTAGCCCCGCCCCTTTCACTCGATTCTGTCACGACTCGAGAGTGAGAGGGACGGGTATCCCGAAGTTTCGGGTTTTGCGTTTCAGAGTAGGCCCTCAGAGTAGGCCCTCTGACGCGAGTTAAACAGCTTTTACCTATCACAATAAATAGTGCACAACGCCGCTAAAGAAGTTGTCACTTCAAGAATGTTTTGAACCTGAAATTTTCACAAAATGGTGCGGTATATGTCCCTCACTCAAAGGTAAGAAGCTGGACTTTTCACAGTCTCATAAAATTGGTGTAATGGTAATATTAGATCAACTAGGTATATGAAAAAAACTTACGTGGGTTTTATTTCAAGAATTGCTTTTTATTGCATTATGTCTGTAAAAAACTTTTTCAACAAGTGAATTTCTTATTTCTAGATGCAATTTTTTTACACCTACCTATCTTAAGTTACTCACATTTCCAATTTTGTGAGGAACCTAAAACGAACATAAATTTAATATACAGTAGTAGAAGTTAGAAACTTAGACTAATTATGTACCTACCTACAACACAACAAAATATAGGTACTCAAATAGTACAACTTTTATGGGCTCTTAAGTATCTTAGGCAATTTTACTTATCCTTCACTTTTATTTCAAACTATTAATGTTTGCTTTAGGTAATGAGTAAAATTATTACTTGTCCTAGGTTACATAGGTCTATGGTTATGCAATAAATGGCAAAGCACTCATCTATTACCCAATCCTGAAGCGCTAGTTCAATATTTCCTAGCAAAATAAGCATCATTGAAAAAAATTAGGATCCTGGTTTGAGTTTTTTTTTTCAATTTTGGCGCAATCGGAGCGATACAGTCTCCACGTCCAAACGCCGCCAATGCCAGGCGGAGACTGAAGAATTATGCTGCGAAACGGTGTACGATGCATTTTGGGATACTAGTTCTTGAATATAAATATTACAAAAAAATTTTTTAGTAACTTCCCTAGATATGACTAAGAACTACTTACACAAAAAAAATTAGCTTGATTACTCAAATAGTTATTGAGATAATTGAGTTTAAGACGGAAAAAAGGGGTCTTGAAAATCATTTTTTGTAGACATTGTTTTTATTTTATTCAAATAAAATTTAGTAACTTCCCTTCATAAAGAAAAGATCTATCACATATAATATTTTGGAAGACCTAGCAATGATACTTTGTCAGGAAATTTAATTTAAAAACATTGAAAATTCTGAGTTTGATCGCCGGAATGCCCTTAAACAGCTTTTACCCATCACAATAAATAGTGCACAACGCCGCTAAAGAAGTTGTCACTTCAAGAATGTTTTGAACCTGAAATTTTCACAAAATGGTGCGGTATATGTTCCTCACTCAAAGGTAAGAAGCTGGACTTTTCAGTCTCATAAAATTGGTGTAATGGTAATATTAGATCAACTAGGTATATGAAAAAAACTTACGTCGGTTTTATTTCAAGAATTGCTTTTTATTGCATTATGTCTCTGTAAAAAACTTTTTCAACAAGTGAATTTCTTATTTCTAGATGCAATTTTTTACACCTACCTATCTTAAGTTTCTCACATTTCCAATTTTGTGAGGAACCTAAAACGAACATAAATTTAATATACAGTAGTAGAAGTTAGAAACTTAGACTAATTATGTACCTACCTACAACACAACAAAATATAGGTACTCAAATAGTACAACTTTTATGGGCTCTTAAGTATCTTAGGCAATATTACTTATCCGTCACTTTTATTTCAAACTATTAATGTTTGCTTTAGGTAATGAGTAAAATTATTACTTGTCCTACGTTACATAGGTCTATGGTTATGCAATAAATGGCAAAGCACTCATCTATACCCAATCCTGAAGCACTAGTTCAATATTTCCTAGCAAAATAAGCATCATTGAAAAAAATTAGGATCCTGGTTTGAGTTTTTTTTTTCAATTTTGGCGCAATCGGAGCGATACAGTCTCCACGTCCAAACGCCGCCAATGCTAGGCGAAGACTGAAGAATTATGCTGCGAAACGGTGTACGATGCATTTTGGGATACTAGTTCTTGAATATAAACATTACAAAAAAAATTTTTAGTAACTTCCCTAGATATGACTAAGAACTACTTACACAAAAAAAATTAGCTTGATTACTCAAATAGTTATTGAGATAATTGAGTTTAAGACGGAAAAAAGGGGTCTTGAAAATCATTTTTTTTAGAACATTGTATTTATTTTATTTAAATAAAATTTAGTAACTTCCCTTCATAAAGAAAAGATCTATCACATATAATATTTTGGAAGACCTAGCAATGATACTTTGTCAGGAAATTTAATTTAAAAACATTGAAAATTCTGAGTTTGATCGCCGGAATGCCCTTAATTAGTTTCGTTCAAACGACACGTAAAACAGAGTTAATGGCCCAAGGCATTGGGATAACTTGGCATAAGAATTACGCATATTTTAACGAACACCATTGTTATACGGTTTTTAACGGCTTCTGCGGTATAAAAGTGTAATTTTTTTCTTTTAATATCTTGGGAAAAATTGCTCATTAAATTAAAAAAAAGGGTTAAACATAATCAAACGAAATGACAACTCTGAGTAAAAAGCATTACTTTGTCCCTTTGTAAGCATTTTTCATTAATTTTGTACATAAAAAGAAAAAAAATAAGGATTTTGTTTCAGGTTTCTTCTGTACCTATATTAATTTCATCTTCAATCAATACTAACTACTTAATATTAAGTATAAATGTGAAAGTTTAGATGTTTGGATGTTTGTATGTTTGTATGTTTGTATGTTTGTATGTTTGTATGTTTGTATGTTTGTATGTTTGTATGTTTGTATGTTTGTATGTTTGTATGTTTGTATGTTTGTATGTTTGTATGTTTGTTACTCAATCACGCCAAAACGGCTGAACGGATTTAGCTAAAATTTGGGACACTGATACTTTGTAGACTGGAGAAGAACATAGGCTACTTTTTATCCCGGAAAAATGTCACATTCCCGCGGGATAACGTCGTATAGTCCACGCGGGCGAAGCCGCGGGCGGAAAGCTAGTCTTTAATAAACTTTGATGATTGTCCATCTATCTTATGAATTATTTTAAAAGTCCCTCTTTTAAATAATTAACTAAGGACTCGTTAATTTTTTATAAAGTCCTCTTTTTTGCGGGTTCTTGTTAAACTAATTTCGTCGCTACCGAGTGTACGTGTTGTCGAGGTATTTCTGGGACCTTCTGAACCGAGATGTGACTAATTAAGTCATAAAAAGAGACGCTCCCTTATCAGAAGTGTTGTTTTGTGACGAAGGTTGATAAAATGGAAACGGTAGAGTGATATACTCAGAGAGTTTATCCTCTTTATATTTTTTTTCAAAACATAATGCTACTTTAATCGAAAGGATTAAAGTAGCATTATGTTTGAAAAGGTTTTTGTGATTGCCAAAACGAGATGAAATGAAACATGTAATTTCTAAATAAGATTTTGAATTTTCATAGTCACTTTCACTATGAAAGTTTCAAATACTTACCTACTCCGTGATTATGGCGTGTGCAACTGCGCCGAAATATCGGGAACACGAGAAAAAATAAATACATGTTGAATATGAAATATTAGAAAAAATCGTCCCGCCCCACAACTAGCTCCGTTGGGACTCCGGATTTCGATAAAAATAATTTGAAATTTAAACATGGTAAAAATTTCGTTTATCATCATAATACTTACTTATAATGAAATTTCTATTTTCAAGAAAAGACCCTTTCTATTCAAATCGTAGTATTAATGATAATCTGATTGTCATGAGCTAACAATATTCCTTTTCACCCTATCCATCCAAAAGAAAAGCATATTAGGTAGGTAGGTATGTCTCTACAATTATAAGTTAAAATAACAGATAGAAATACAAAATTGTCGAACATAAACAAATATTTAGCCGAATATTTCTGATCCAAATTTGAGCGGTACTACGTACTACTAAAACTACAATCGCTAGCTCTGTGTCCACTTTGCTGCAATACTGTTCGTCGCCTAAATACTCGCAAAGAAAAAAATCTTTCCGTGTTCTGTGCTCGCAATATTTCGAGCGGCTCAAACATAAAGCCTGTGGTGGGAGCTCGCCGGCCGGCATGAGTTATCGTTTCTATCCCAGTTTAATTATTCATGAGAGTCGAACTTTCGGACGACATCTGGTCGGCTTCAGTTAAATAATTTGCACTCACTTCTTTAGCGCAACGAGTGCGGCTTTGCATTTCAATTACGTAAAAACGCAAGATCGAAGTTTGAAGTTCATTATTTTGTTGAAAGCTGAAACTCGATTATTGTGATGAAAATTCGGTGAAACGTTTTCGAGTGTAACGGGAAATTACAATTAGGTACCTACTTATCCAACTATCTATTTGGTCTTTTCAGAGAGAAGTTGTAGATATTTTAATGTTCATATTTTGTTATCAACAAAATAAACAATAAATAAACTTCAAACAAAAACTCACTTCACAAAAACATAAAATAAATAATTTATTTAATTCAAAGTGCGCAACTAACTACTTGTGGCCTTAGATCTGTTTGAAGGCGGTGCCAAGCCAAACAGTTCCAAGGGGAGTTAGAAAAAGTAGCGCTTTTTTATTCATGAATAAAATAATAATTTTAATTTAAGTACCCATACCCCCTTATTACAAAACATGGACTAAAGTTAGACCTGGTTTAAAATTGATGCTAATTCTGTCTTTCATTTGGAAAATGAAAGTGACAGCACCAGTTTAGTACCAGTTTTAAACCAGGACTATTTTAGTCCACGTTTTGTAATAAGGTGGATAGAGTATTAGTGGGCGTCGTTCGGCTGACATGATGATGATAGAGTTTTACCTTCCTCATCAGCTGAATTGAATAAATGGAAAGATTACGTTACAACTATCGATATTAACGTATCAACAATATTAAAGAAATTATCTTACAACCCATGAGAGTTCCAAGGAGTTGTTCACAAGGTAGGTACCTTCCATTATCAGCTAATCAACATGAGCTGAGACTACCAGATAAAAATCTTTAGAAAATATATAAAACATGTAAATTATGACAAACATGATTGTTTAGCAAGGGCTGTATGGCACCCATAACAGTTCGTTCGTGCGCCGATAGTTCGAGACTGTTATGGGTCCATACACCCGAAGTAAACACTCTACTTTTCATTTCGAATATGAGGATAGTAAAAATAAACAGAAATAATCTAAAAAATATTTTTCCTATGGCCGCGGAGTTTTTGAAAGACTACTTTTTTGTTCATTTTCTCTATTTTAGGGAAGGCAAGGGAAACTAAGTCCATACAGCAACCATACAGTCTTGTTTGGTGTTTGACCCGTACAATGAATAGCCTGATTTTTTATGTTGCAAATAACTTATTTGGTTTAATCTGTTTTTGAAAACGCATTCATATATATTCAAATAATAATTCTACGATATTAATTATTTTCGTTCGTGCGCCGATAGTTCGAGACTGTTATGGGTCCATACACCCTAAGTAAACACTCTACTTTTCATTTTAAATATGAGGAAAGTAAAAATAAACAGAAATAATCTAAAAAATATTTTTCCAATGGCCGCGGAATTTTCGAAAGACTATAACTTTTTTGTTCATTTTCTCTATTTTAGGGAAGGCAAGGGAAACTAAGTCCATACAGCCTAGTTTGGTGTTTGACCCGTACTCTATGCAATTCCATGAAATTATTAGCCTTTTTTTTATGTTACAAATAACTCATTTAGTTTAATCTGTTTCTAATAACGCATTCTTAAAAAAACCATTGTTTATTTATTAAATTAATAATTCTACGATATTAATTATTTAATATAATAGCAAAACATGGTTGTAATAGGCTTATGTGCCTTTGCCTGCATACCTTTGGTAAATAAATGTCCAAAGAGATACTTAAAGACTCTACACACGTTCCTATCCGACCTCCGATTCGGTCTGCTCCCAGACCAAACGACCAACGTGTGTAGCGCAGATTTGGTCTGGGAGCAGACCAAATCGGCTGTCGGATCGGAACGTGTGTAGATGATATTACAGATTTTGACATGACCCCTCCTATTCCTTTTTTAAATTTCATAATGGCCCTAGGGCCGCCACATACCACTTTCAACCCGCATTTTAGGCAAGTTAGGAGTTACTTTCAGAATATGAGACATGAAATAGTAGATTGTTTAGCAAGGGATGTATGGCACCCATAACAGTCGAGTGTTTTGGCGCACGAACGAAGTGAGGGCGCCGATAGTTCGAGACTGTTATGGGTCCATACGCCCGAAGTGAACACTCTACTTTTCATTTTGAATATGAGGAAAGTAAAAATAAACAGAAATAATCTAAAAAATATTTTTCCTATGGCCGCGGAATTTTCGAAAGACCATAACTTTTTTGTTCATTTTCTCTGTTTTAGGGAAGGCAAGGGAAACTAAGTCCATACAGTCTTGTTTGGTGTTTGACCCGTACTCTATGCAATTTCATGAAATTAATAGCCTGATTTTTTGTTACAAATAACTTATTTGGTTTAATCTGTTTTTAAAAACACATTCTTAAAAAAAAAACAATGTTTTAGATATTAAAATAATAATTCTACGATATTATTTATCACTACATAGTATAAAACAAAGTCGCTTTCTCTGTCCCTATGTCCCTTTGTATGCTTAAATCTTTGAAACTACGCAACGGATTTTGATGCGTTTTTTTTAATAGATAGAGTGATTCAAGAGGAAGGTTTATATGTAATTTTTATCCCGATATTCCCACGGGAACGGGAACCACGCGGGTGAAACCGCGGGCGGCCGCTAGTTTTATATAATAGCAAAACATGGCTGTATAGGCTTCTGTGCCTTTGCCTGCATACCTTTGGTAAATAAATGTCCAAAGATATTCTTAAAGACTCTACACACGTTCCTATCCGACCTCCGATTCGGTCTCCCAGACCAAATCGGAACGTGTGTAGCGCAGATTTGTTCTGGGAGCAGACCAAATCGGATGTCGGATCGGAACGTGTGTAGATGCTATTACAGATTTTGACATGACCCCTCCTATTCCTTTTTTAAATTTCATAACGGCCCTAGGGCCGCCACATACCATTTTCAACCCGCATTTTAGCCAAGTTAGGAGTTACTTTCAGAATATGAGACATGAAAAAATAATTTCATATTTATATTTTTTTACTTTATAGTACACTAGGTATAGGTATCAGTTTCAGGTTATTAATGTGGAAGCTTGTAAAATAGCTTTTGACCTATTTATAAATAAAATAAAGTTATTTAGAAAACAAATAAAAAATCATTTTCTCAGTAAGTAATTAATTTTATCTACACTCATGTTATAATTTTCGAATTATGAACTCATGCCTGAACGTATACTGATACACTTTATGCCATAGTCAACTTTAAAAAATAAAGCTGCTGTATCCGGGTGTTTCATAATGACCATTATGCAACACCCGGATACAGCTGTCACTCATTATAAAACACTTATATTTCTTAAATTTACAGTCTCCATGGCAACCGTAGGATTTACCGGCCCTGACTTCCAACTTTTTCAAGCTCTTCTTTAGCCGGCAACAATCAGAAACGTTTTTAAAATTAGAATTTTGAATTTAGAAGGAATAGACCGTATAGACTCCTATGAGTGGGGTTTGGCACCAATTCACATTTTATAATTAATATTGATTTGCTTTATTTTTGAAATATATAATAAATGTAATGAGTGTAGATAAAGTAGTGTATGAGACTGCACATAACTCGGAAACTCCCACTCCACCACTCCCCACTCGTGTTTTAATACCCCTCCTTATGCGACAGTCACATAAACTACTATTTTGTCACAGCAAATTAAGTTATTTCATTGGGTTGTTATCAACTGCATTTTCTATCAAATATTTTTTAATTGATTTTCTAGTGGGTATTTCATTTACTTAGTAAGTTATTATTTAGTTAACAACTGCAATGTGCAGCCGGAGGTCGCCTGGTTGAGTCATGCATGCTTTCCCATTGCGCCAACAGAGAGGACTTTAAAATGATGATGAAATTAATATTTTCATCTATTTTCAGATGTGGCCGTCAGCGCGAGCGCATGTGCGTCAAGTTAGCAGCCTCACAACAGAATTAGATGGTTTTGATTATGTCAAAAAATACTGTATAAATAGTGTTAAATAGTGATGTATATTAAATAAATAGTGTAACTTTGATTCAAAAGATATTTGAGTATCTTAGTGAGGCTGCTAACTTAACGTCAAGTTAGCAGTCACCTCAAGAAATACAGTTCGTATCAATGTGATTTATATGTCAAAAAATACTGTATAAATAGTGTATCGTAAACGCAAAATTTCAAAAGTAGTGCTTTAATACAAGCCGAGATGTTAGGGTCTCTAAGTGGGCTGCTAACTTGACGTTTCTTGCGATGGAGATTCCAGGGAAACAGGTACAAGTTTTAAATAAATAAATACTTGAAAAATTACTGTGTGAAATAGTGAATCTTATGATATAAATAAAAAAAGAATTCTTCTTTGCTATTTTCAAAAAATCTAATGTTAACTTCTACCATACATTCGAATTTAGGTACAGTCGTGTACAGTTTTCTTTAGACGTACTGATATTGTCAAATTTTTTATTCCAGTCATTTTAAATGATACATAATCTATCGTATCATCATCATTTCAGCCGTACGACGCCCACTGCTGGGCATAGGCCTCCCCCAAGGATCTCCACAACGATCGGTCCTGCGCTGCCCGCATCCAGCGGCTTCCCGCGACCTTGACCAGTAGCCCGATTCTCGTAATATAAACCGTGACGATATCGTAGCGATTTAAACCATATTCGTATTCACAACTGTCGATAGAACTTGAGCGGCAGCGATTCTATCGAAGTGTCGTCGAAGTGTATTCTGGTACATTAATCGTCCTTCAATCGTTTCAAAACGATAACTCGAAGGTATTCTACTATTTAGATGACCTTTGTTTCGATCGGATTTCAACGACTAAACGTCAAAATAAGCGATCCAAGTGTCGTTGGACAAAAGTTCAATTAGCTGGAACTTTTGTATGTGAAAAATAAGCTTGGGGCTAGCATATTTGTTATTATTTCTTTTTTATTTTATTTAATAAACTTTTGTACATAATACATAGGTAATGTAATATACAAGGCGGACTTAATACTAAAAGTATTTTTTGCCAGTCAACCGTTGGGAAACAGAAAACAATTAAAGCGGTACAAATTATATAATTATCTATAAGTAAGTACTAATATTATAAAGAGGTAAGATTTGATTGTTTGTTTGTTAAATTGTTTTCATCGAATAGGCTCCGAAACTACTGGACCGATTTAGAAAATTCTTTGATCATTAGAAAGCTACATTCGTTCAGGTACCACGCGGATGAAACCGCGAGAATCCGCTAGTATATTATAAACAAACAAAATATACAAGCTACATAATCGACGCAAACAGCGTAAACGGAGAAATAAATTGAGAGCTGCAAGATGGGACGCTTCCGAAATGCCGGAGAGACTTCAAAAGGAGATGTCCGCTTTTTGTATGGAGGTTGGATTTTTATTCTGAAGGTTAACTAACCACCGTAAAATCAGACTTATGTAATAGTAACAAAAATTAAGAACCCAAAATCGCTAAAATAAAAATTATAAAGCCCTCCGTTTTTTTTAAATTAAATAATTTGTTTTTTTTTATTGTAGAAATATTTACATATGCTTGGCAACACTGAACAACTTAACTGTCAAACAAATATGACATTGTCTTTGTCAATGTCATGTCAAATTCAAAAGTTGTTGGCTGACTATAGTGGGTAGTGGGCCATCATGTACAGGGCCCAGTCCCTGTACCGGCTAAAAAAATGGATATGAATATGGGGTTCATTTTACATTTACAGCCCATAATATGCCCATATAAGGGCAAAATAGGGGCTACAAATGTCAAATGAAGCCCATGTCCATATCCATATTTTTAACCGGTAGCCTCCCTGGCCATGTACACGATGGCCCATCATGGTCGGCCAACATCATCAGCCATCCTGTACTAAGGGCTTAAGGCTTGCGTCCAATAGGCGCACCAAGCAGCACGGGTAGCATGAAGAACTCGAGAAAGGTTTTGTCCCTAATGGAACCTTAAAAATGACATTTTATTGTAGACAAATCTATTTTTCGGCTGTCAATTATAGACTTTCGAGGTAGTCAAAACACTTCTCGAGTTTGTCATGCTACTCGTGCAGGGGGGCTACCGGCTCAATAATATGGATATGGACAGGGCTTCATTGAGCCTATATTTTGCCCTTATATGGACATATGGGCTTCAAATGTCAAATGAAGCCCATGTCCATGGCCATATTTTTTAGCCGGTAGACCCCCAGAGTCGAATCGAATCGCAGAAATTCGCCTGAAATATAATTTCTATGAAGCTGCGTCCACTAGAGTCAATCAATTCGGTACTTTTCTTCATTTTGACAGCAAAATGCTTTCTTCTGTTCTGTGAATCCCACACTGCACTGCACACCGCTCCAGTTTGCGGTAGTGCGCTTCTTAACTTTGGCTGTAGAATCTTGATTTGCATACAAAACCCGCAGTGTATAACACACATACACCGCATCTCCGTCCGGTGTGGTGCAGAAACCGGAGGCAGTGTGATAACCACCTAAAGTCCTTTTCTTTTTCTTCCAATATCATTTACGGCTCTGGGGGGCTACCGGCTAAGAAATCTGGATATGGGTATGGGCTTCAACTGTCATTTGAATTCCTTATTCTGATAGATTTTTGCTGCTTTGTTCTGTTGAACGTTGCTAGCTAGTTATCGTTATAGCCGACGTCACAAAACAAGGAACTGATAGCGGCTATTTTCTTTAGAAAATTGACTTAAAGTTCCAAAAAACGTATGAAGTTCATATCCATAAAATTACGCGGTAGCCCCCCTGGATACATTTCTTTTTAAGCCAAATGGCGGGCATTTAAGAAGCTTTTTCATGAAAACCGAAAATTAATTTTCTCGGAATCGGAGGGCTTTAAAAATTTACAAATTACTTCAATAGCTTTGTTTTTGGACTAAGTATCTATATAAATTTATATTACTGTGGTTAGTTAATATGATTTTTAAAAATCCAATTTAGGACATCTCCTTTTGGTACAAACACTCATTTATTGTTTATTATTTATTATTTATTATTTATTATTTATTATTTATTATTTATTATTTATTATTTATTATTTATTATTTATTATTTATTATTTATTATTTATTATTTATTATTTATTATTTATTATTTATTATTTATTATTTATTATTTATTATTTATTATTTATTATTTATTATTTATTATTTATTATTTATTATTTATTATTTATTATTTATTATTTATTATTTATTATTTATTATTTATTATTTATTATTTATTATTTATTATTTATTATTTATTATTTATTATTTATTATTTATTATTTATTATTTATTATTTATTATTTATTATTTATTATTTATTATTTATTATTTATTATTTATTATTTATTATTTATTATTTATTATTTATTATTTATTATTTATTATTTATGAAAGAACGATCTAATCTAAATAACCTGAAAGAATACAACTAAAAATCTTTACATATCAACGACATTTGAGGAGTTCTACTTTCCATCACCAGCTCATCAGCATGTGATGATGACTACCAGATGCAACGTACTACTACGTAAATTACCATAAAATTTACGGGTTTTCCTCGATTTCCCCTGGATTCCACCATCAGATCCTAACTTGGTAACAATGTGACTACCTCAGGAGTTTACTCTTTCGAATAAAAAAATAATCATTGAAATTGGTCAATAGTTCGCGAAGATATTGACGTGTAAAGCAGGAACTACCAGTCAAAAACTATGTGTTTTTTCAGGATTGTGAAAAAACTACTGAACTGACTACTTTAACTTTTTCATGATACCACACATAAACTACCTACCTATTTTCTTTCAGATAAAAAAAGAATTATTAAAATCGGTTTACAACTGGCGAAGTTATGGTAAAACATACATATAAAAATACTGTCGACTTGAGAACCTCCTCTTTTTTTGAAGTCGGTTAAAAAGTGGGTAGAAATATATTTGTTTAAATACCTAATCAATAGCATTAAACCGATTATACGTATGTATTGACACAATCAAAAATATATATTTCACTTTTTTGCTCGATAGTACGCACTTCACGATTGAAATAAAGTTTGAACCTTATTACTAAGGAGCAAAGTTCAACATTGATCGTCAGCATATATTCAGATTATTATGTAGAAGTTTACATTAGATTTTTTGAAAATCGCGAAGAAGAATTCTTTTTTTATTTATATCCTAAGATTCACTATTTCACACAGTATTTTTTCAAGTATTTATTTATTTAAAACTTGTACCTGTTTCCCTGGAATCTCCATCGCAAGAAACGTCAAGTTAGCAGCCCACTTAGAGACCCTAATATCTCGGCTTGTATTAAAGCACTACTTTTGAAATTTTGCGTTTACGATACACTATTTATACAGTATTTTTTGACATATAAATCACATTGATACGAACTGTATTTCTTGAGGTGACTGCTAACTTGACGTTAAGTTAGCAGCCTCACTAAGATACTCAAATATCTTTTGAATCAAAGTTACACTATTTATTTAATATACATCACTATTTAACACTATTTATACAGTATTTTTTGACATAATCAAAACCATCTAATTCTGTTGTGAGGCTGCTAACTTGACGCACATGCGAGCGCGTCGGTGAGATGAGTGCTGCGGCCACAAGCCGCTACTCTTTCGATGAGACCATAAAGGTAAGAATTGTATTCTTAGAAATATATTCTACATTATTAATGCGAGTGGATGTTTGTTACTCTTTCTCGCAAAAAGTACTAAACGGATTTGCTTGAAATTTGGCACACAGATAGTAGATAGCCTGGATTTAAACATATACATAGGATACTTTTTATCCCGATATTCCCACGGGAACGGGAACCACGCGTATGAAACCGCGGGCGGCCGATAGTTATAAATATTTTTATTCTTTTACAACAGTATGTTCCGACTATACTTTTTTCTACAGGTTCCAGATTTCTGATAAATACGCATATTTAAAGAAGCGCTTGTTAATACCTAACCTTTACTGAAAAAGTGAAGCGTTACTTACTTCGAAAGTACTTATTTGCTATACCTACATAATAATTAATACATCCGTAAGTGCGAAACTCAAAATATAAAATAATTTTGTGCAATTAAATTAGGCATTCATCGACCGTTTTTTTCATTATTTGGCATTTGTCCACATCACAGATCGCACGGAAACAATATCTTTCTATCCCGTCTATTATCTGTCAGTTTACAGATATCATAAAGCAATCAAAGCAGGGTAAGTACCCCGTTCTGAACTACTGACAACGTTATTAAGTAGTTCAAGCAGTAGTTGATAGCAACAATCGTGTCCTAATCCTACCATTATATCAAAAGCCTTAATCCCACACCGTGTACAAAGCCAACAATCTCATTAGACCTTTCCAAGCAAATATTTTCAGTTTCAGCACTTTCACCGCGACTACGTAGTTTCAGTGCCGCAGACTATCGTCAAAACGGATAAAGTACTTTCGCCACGATCGAATTTTGGTACCACACTTAAATTATGACTTTAACTGCCAATCCACAAAGTTTACATTGCTGGAGCAAATGTAAAGTGCTAAAATTGCACGCTCTCGACGCGGCCCGTAAACGCGATTTTGCGGACACTGCTAGGCGAAACTAGATTTTGTTGCGGTTTAATAAAGCTGATTTTTTATTGTGGGTAGGTGTTTTTGGGATATAGGAGAAGTTTTTCAGGACGCCATAACGGCACATTAGCCGGGCGCACTTACCTTTATTAATGCGGTACAAGCGTTGCCCCTTTACGTTGGATAGGCTCGGTTTCAGTTTGTGCTGCTCATCTTAAATCATTCTGTCTCATTCTAGAGAGAAAAGTTCTTGTTTGTAAAAGGGAGAGAAAAAACCTTCTTGTTGACTGTACATCAATGAATGCCGAGTGAGCGTGTTTTGAAACATATTAGTGCCACCTTCACCTCGACACGCTGTAATAGTTGGTAATAGGCTGTCTTTTAAGCTTTCTTACGGAAACAAGTTTCAATTTTCGTGGTACATTCAATACTTATTCATTTCTTCAAAAAAGGAAATGGCAGGTACTTAAGACTGAAAATGAAAATTATTTATTTATATTTGCTTTTGAAATTGTACAATGTAGCAACAAACGGTATTTAAGTTTTATATAGAAATCTTACGCGGTGTTATATGTTCAGAGGCTTTATTAAAACTCTACAAAGTTTACTCTAGGTATAAGGCTCTTTGTACATTCGTATATTACCAAAATAATTATTAAAAAATTCTTCAAATCTTAGAATAAATAATCTGCGTTGTTGTTAAATAAATTGAGTGAAAAAATCCGTGAAAGTGTTTTATTTATATGGACAGTTCGCGCAGAAATCTAAGATGTGTTTAAATAAACAATCTTCTAAAAATTTAATAAGTGCTATAGGTAATGCTATCTTACAAAACGCAGAACACCATGTCTTAACTTAACCTTTGAAACGCTTTAATTCGGTGAAGGCGCTTATCTCGAGAAGGGAGGCTGTATTTCGTGGCACCACGTACCACTACGCTGAAAATAGCGCAGACAATTTTAAGATTTTCATTCAATGCTGTTCACGTATAAAAAAGTTTACTAGAAGTTAGAGTTAAGACAGCAACGTAGGTTGGTGAAAGGTTTTCTTCAAAATGTTGGGTTAGTTTCGGGGTAGACCGTTGGGGGCTCGCGACCATTTATCAGGCGCGACCCACATTGAGTCGACATCTGCCGGGAACCCGGCAACTCTCCCCTTATTGGACTCCGATCGTTCCAGGAGATTATTGCGAGAAACTAGTTTTTGTTTCATAATCACATTTTACGTACGACATTTGTTTTGGTAAGATATTGCTGGTGACAAAGAATTTATTGTACTTATTGGCCCTTTTAGTTAAGTCGTTGTGGTAATTTTCTAGTAAGTAAGAAAAAACTTTTATTCTTGGGTATAAAAGTTTTTTACGTTAATACTGTAAAGTGTCCCTTTAGAAAAAGAGACATTAATATGGGACACATATAGGTATAGGGGCATGAGTTCTTTTTCTGTGGCCAGAAAAAGAACTCATGCCCCTATAATATGTACACCGGATGCTAGGAGGACTAAGTTGTTTGATTCTAGTATTATTTCGCTAATAATAAAAGCATTGAGAATGCACAAAATTAAAATCATAATAGCCTTGGATAAATCCCTCTACACATTAGCTGATCGAAATACCAACTTTAATCTAGCCATACATTTACTAACGAGGTCAATACCTAGTTTTGTGACCAAATCCGTTCCAAATGCGTCTGAAATAGAACTAATATGGCGCGTACGGGTTGATTCGATTATTTTATCGGGGCCCGAGGCAATATATTGTGATTTGCTATCTGTATGGCCGGAGATTGGTCTAGTGAATTTGATTAACAGACTGTTGCCACAAGGGTTGGGCCCAATGCGGACCACGGGGTGTACAACCCAGAGGCGCGGACCAGAAAATCAAATTTTCCGCACTATGCGTTCCGCGTTTGTACCTTTGTACCCCGTGCAGAGGGTTTTTCAGAGCGTGTCGTAAACATAAACTTTGTTACACCACCCCTTTTTGGGGTGCAACTGAGCCTCTCTTTCTTTTTACTGTAATTTATACCACCTTTTTTCCTATGTCCCAAAGTATTCCTTTAAAGTTACTCAAAATCCTGAACCTTATTTCAGGCACAGTTTCAGGTTAAAAACCTGTGTCAAATTTATTATTTTGTTCATATCTGTTAAAAAATCTGCACTTTTTTATTTTTACGTTCTTACATGCGAATAACAAACATAATAAGAGTGTCCGGCACATATATTTAAATTAACTAGCAAAAGAGGAACGTTAAATTCCTCAAATAAGAGTACAAAACTCCTTGGAAGTGCACGTTTGACCTAATTTCATTGCTTATCTCCAATATCTTGGCAGTAAACAGCCAGCAAGGGCGTAGTATTAGCGTTTACATAGATTTTTGGAGGGTCGGCCCTTAATCCGAATTCAAATTTTCCGAGAGATAAACCGCTCGAAACATTGCAGGTTTACGGGCCCTCCGAGCCTCTGTGCTGGAAGGTTTTATATTTATATAGTTACTAGTTACCTCTCCCGGGTTGGCACAAAAACAATTCACTTATAAAATGACCCCTAGCAAATTTCAGTAGCTATCCATACAATGATAATAATAAGGGAAACAATTCCGATATCATATTATATGAACAAAACTGCTCTTATTAGCTACGCGATGAGGGCGCCTTTAAGGTCAACGTAAAAAGTTTGCTGACGTCAAAATACTTATGTTTATTCTACCCAAATATCAAGATTCTAAATCTAAATGAAAATATCAATTCCATTACAAAGAACACCAGTGCTAAAAGGAAAGCAACTAAGGAATACTTACTAAGAGTTAATTAAAAGGCTTTATCAGATTCACAGCGATCCTTCAGTCGAGTTCGAATTTTCCGAAAGATTAAACTGCGGACTGAAGGTTTACGATCCCTGGGAGCTTAACGAAGCCTTAGGTACTGGTCTTTGTCGTATTATTTATTATTCTGTGGCAGTAAGGATGCACTGCTCCTCTGTTAGCTTAATGTACTCGTAAAGTCCTATTTTATTCGTCTGTGTAGTGATAAAAGTATCACAAAATAAAGTTTTTTAATTTGTAAACTCTAGCAAAAGTATTTGAGAATTTTGAAAATAAATATAGATTTTCAATGGATACGATTTCGAAAATCAAGTAATATCATTTCTAAGAGATTATTTTTTTAAGTTATTTGAGAGGACCTTAAATTACAGTATGAAATTTATACCTAGGGAGGGACTTATTTTTCATAATCTTATCCTTACAATGGCATACAATTTAAAACATAAACTAACATCTTAATAGTTCGATTTATTTAGAATAAGGTTCACGACGTAAACGTTTTCCATGTCAACTGAAATAAAAACTTTGTAATAGGACTCGGAACCTATTGTTAGGAAAATGTAGTTTCAGTCCTAAAATTTTTAATTAGGGACTCTGAAACCGTGCACCGGCACCTATAAAGACTTTTGACAATGCAGAACACTGAAATCTATAACATATCATAACAGGAAATTTTACTGAAACAATATTTTCCTACCAATAGGTTCGGGGTCCTTTACTTTTCATCAAAATAACATAACAGCGAGTATGTGTGAAAGCATTTCACTGTCTTAATTTGTAAAAGGGTCGTTATTCTATTTCATGTTAGAAATTAGGTAATGGTTCTAATGCGAGAAGCCCTTGGGTGTCAAATGGCCTGAAAACAACCAGTATATATGAGGCGTTAGAGTGAAACTTTTGTTCCCATAGGTGTAATGTATTCGTAAGCACAAGCGAATTTGATGACGTGGTTGATCAGCTTGTAGGTACTTCGGTATTCGTATGATTTTTACCTTTTTGCATCCACAATGCAATTTTATATCATTGAAGATTTTGAAAATGAAATATTAGAAAAAATCGACCCATCTCATCCGGTGGGACTCGAACCCACGCTCTGGGTGAAGGCTCTAACCAATAAGCTACGGAGTCGTTTTTCTAATACTTCATTTTCAATATTTCCGTTAATCGTATTTACGTCTTTTAGCGTATTTAGGTAAGTATAACAATTTATTTTGCCTTAGTTACGTGGATCATGTTTCGTTACGTAGTGATGGTGGTGGTCATAAAAACATGTGCATCTGGATTGAGATATCCTACATTAATTTTGGTTAAAAATTACATGTATATTTAGTCAAAAATTGTCAAATCCCATGACTGAAATCCAAAAATTTGTCACTCGTAAGGGAAGAAAGATAAAGTCTGTTATGTGGATCACTCCATTCAAACATTTACAAAATGGTTACGCGCTGTCTCTCGGTAAGTAATGTGTCTGTGTGGGCGGATTTAAACAAAAAAACAAAAAACAAAAATTGTAGGTCATGTTTCACGACAACGTTATTTGGTGTGAATACAATGTTATTATTTCTTACTATTTGGTGACATTTTTTAAGGCGCTTTTATTTTTTTATATTATTATTATTATTTAGCTATACTTACCTACTGGTAGTTACTGAAACTCAACTATCATATATAAACAGAAAGTGGTAGACGGTCAGTTGTCGCAAGGGTCCCCGTAGCGACGATGGCCGGCATGTTGCAGTTTGGTTTAATCGAGCATACGCTGACAGTAGCTAACGCTCTATACTCTATTATGAGTAGCTCAACTATCATAATTATATAAACAGAAAGTGGTAGACGGTCAGTTGTCACAAGGGTCCCTGGAGCGACGATGGCCGGCATGTTGCAGTTTGATTTATTATAATCGAGCATACGCTGACAGTAGCCAACGCTCTATACTCTATTATGAACATTGTACTCTGGAAGCTGTCAACTTTTTAAATACAAATGATAGTTTATAATATACTAGCCAAAGAGCATGTAATCACTACGTTTAATACTAGCTTTCCGCCCGCGTGGACTACACGACGTTATACCGCAGGAATGTGATATTTTTCGGGGATAAAAAGTTGCCTATGTTTCTCTCCAGGCTACAAAGTATCTGTGTCCCAAATTACGGCCGAATCCGTTCAGCCTTTTTGGCGTGATTGAGCAACAAACATCCAAACATCTAAACTTTCACATTTATAATAATAGTATGATAGGATTGGCATGGATGAAACTCATCATCATCATCATCATGTCAGCCGAACGACGCCCACTGCTGGGCATATGCAACAATAACTCAACCATAGTAAATTATCAGGAAGCGTAGACGGTCAGTTGTCACAAGGGTCCCTGGGGCGATAATAGCCGGCATGTTGCAGTCAAGCATAAGACGCCAACTGTGCCCGACAGTACAAACTCTATTAGGTATCTATGCAACTAGAAATGATATTTTATATTATATTAGTATGTATGCATTATGCAACGTACCATCGTACATTAACAGGAAGGGTAGACGGTCAGTTGTCACAAGGGTCCTTGGCGCGACGATGGCCGGCATGTTGCAGTTTGGTTTAAAAAGCATACACCGACTGTAGCCAACGCTACACGTCGATCAACAATAACACCTAGGTCCGTCGTACTCTGAAAGCTGTCATTTTCAAGTCCTCGTGTAATTCGGCTTTACAGCGCTCCTTTCACTATTCCTTTCCACGAGCCCACGAGCACTCTAAAATTTGCAACCACTATAGGTACATACCTAGCTCTAAGGTCTATTCTATAGTATATCTATGCTAAACGCAGGCTAAAAGTCATTGAAGTCTGAATAAGGTACCTAATAAATAAACAGGATTACTCTTGCATTAATAATATTAGTAGGGATGAAAATGAAACACAGACAAGGAAGCGTGGACGGTCAGTTGTCACAAAGGTCTCTGGAGCGACAGTAGCCATGTTGCAGTTTGGCTTAATCGAGCATACGCCGACTGCAGCCAACAGTAGCCAAACACACTCGACTTTATTAACGCTACAGCGTTGGAAACAGTGTAAAACACATTGAAAGCTGTCATTTTTTCGTAAAACGAAATGGTATTAAATAATGTTGTAATAATAATGCCTTGATGAAAGGTACAAAATGGATAAGGCTGAGGACTATGATTCCGTAAACAGTTAAATATATTGTTATCTGTAGGTACGCTTAGTAATAGGTAATGTTTATAGTCAGCATGTCAGTCGGTGTCCCCGGGCGATCGACTGCAAGCGCAATATCGACATGTTCATTTATTATTAGAGACCTACACAGCATACCTACACATGCTCACCTAGTGGATATTTATATTAGACTAGCGGTAGCAGATCCTCCCTCGCGGTGTTACCCGTGTTGTACCTACCCGTTACCGTGGGAGTATCTTGATAAAATATAGCCTATGTCACTCGGGAAGAATGAAGCTTTGTTATTGTCAAAGAATTTTTTAAATCGGTCCAGAAGTTTCGGAGCCTATTCGATGCAAACAAACAAACAATCAAATCTTTCCTGTTTATAATATTAGTATAGATGACTACTAGGTAAGTATATCATGAAAATTCTAAGTAGGTACTTATAGGGATTGCATACGAGTAGTACCTACATAATACGGTATTTTACAATTTTTTTTTTATTTCTTTAAAATGTTTTTCGAAATATTAGCTACACAAAACAAGTTTTCATTTTGAATTATCTTGAATATTTTCAAAGATATAGGACTTCAAACTTTATAATTAGACAAGGACAGGACGCTATCTTAGTGACGTCAGTGGGTTAGTAGCGTCATAGTCACGCCATAGAAGATTTCGTTTTAGAAAGAGACAGCTATAGTCAAAATCAAACAGACTATAATTCTTTTATTATAAAACAGATTCAAATTATTTTTTCACATTTGGTATTCTTAATTGCAATATTTTTTAACGTCATCATTAAATATCTACATTTCAACAACAGTAAAATACCCTATTATAATAAATTGAACATTAGTTAGATAGGTAGATTTTTTCTATAAAAGTAAGTTTATCGAGCAAAAATCCCAAGGCTGCCAGCCAGACCTTACTTATTTTCTGACGACTAAAAAGTGTGGGATTACATAAATAGGTATGTAGGTTGCTAGTTGCTACATACAGGTGATCTGTGGTAGGTACCTAGTGTTTGTGCGTCTTCTAATAAGCATACTCGCTAGCTTGGGCAGATGACCTATATGCAGGAAGGCGGTCAAGGTTGGGAACACAAATACTGACTTTTATAATTATTTCTGTCTTGTTTTTTTTTATCTATCATCCTACCTCAGGGAGCTATTTCGGCACTTTTTGTAAGTAGCCAGATCAATCGGATGGGCCAAACATCTCCTCAGCCAGACGTTCATAAAGCTTCACTTTAACTATTATGTAGGTATTCTGTGCTATAAGTAGGTATGAACAAGAGCTAGATAATTCGAAAGTTTAGGGCCTTTAGTATTATTCTGTGGTTTAGGTGTAGAGGATATTAATGCGGTATTATAATTAATTGCGCCATCTAGTATCGAGAAGCGGCGATAAAAATAGTAAGTGAAGGTGAAGCATGCCACTCGATTACCCTAACTAGGACCAGGGGGCGCAGCCCACGTCTTTCATTTTATTACATCGGATTTTATTGCCCCGGCTTCTTCCCGAGGCGTAGACAAAATGAATCTAAAGGTTATTCGATATTATATATTTATTAGTATTACATACTTGAACTATTACTTATTTCTGCTACGTTACTTTTGTTTTGTAAATAAAGTGAATTTAATAAACTATTTGAAACTGAACGTAAAAATGGAAACACGTACTCTCCGAACCTACTAAGTTCGTTGTTTTTTTAATTCTTTATATCTGAGGAGTTTATAATTTAAATCTATTGGTAATGCTTTGCGGCTACGCAGTTACTCACCCCCTTTAATTAACATTGGAAAAAGCAGTAGGTAACGTGTTTCGTTTAAAAGTTCAAAAGCATTCGTATGATAATTATCTATCAATTAACTAAATTGGAACTTTTCCGTCACAGGCTTTTGTAATTCTCTAATTTTAAAAGCCTGTTCAACTCTTTACGTATTACTAGGTTTTTGTAATTAGTGTTACATAAGCACTATTGACTTGATTATTACGCCCCATTGGAGAGTTGACCGCACGACCATTACTCGTAGTTCGGGGCCATTTGTTGCAATTAACACGCAAAGGTTAAATTGGAGTTCAGCTTCCAGGGTTGCAACTTGCAGCACTTATTAAAAATGTACTAGGGTAAGTCACGGATTGATGCCGCACTTTTTGAAATTGCCGCACTACTTACTTAACATGTGCAAAATCAACAAACTACTTATGAATACATAAACTACAATCTGTCATCTATAAAATCGTTTAACAGATATTGGATTATTGTAGTTAGAGTATGAGCTACACTGATTTTTGCAGACCTCTAATTTTTGGAGGATACTTGCCGCACTACGGATTGTCGCCTCACCAGTCAAATAGGGCGGACGGATAGTTGCCCCTGTGAAATATATTTGAATTTGAGAATATTAATTCAAAAACATAATTTAGAAAGGAAATAAAATATATTGAAAAACATTATTTCATTCTAAATGACTCATTGACCTACATTCTGCGTTACAGAATAGATGCCACGGTACAAAAAGCTACGTATTTACTGTTATTCGTGTCATTTTATAACAAAATCTATCGTTTTTAAACTTGCTTAAACTTTATGGTATGCTGTGCCAAAGAAATCATAACGATAATCAAAACACTCCATTATCAAAGAAATCCTTCAATGGCGCCTATTCTCCCAAATTTTGTTGTACAAACGAAATAAAGGAATATCTTCAGGATAGATGCCATTTTAAATTATTTCGTTCCAAATCTAATAACGCCGCATCTAAGTAACTTTTTTGATTAATTAATATTACGTGGTTGGTCCCGGACCATCTTTTATATTTTCGGAGCATTTTGGTACTGAAATGAAAGAAAAATAATCATATTAGAAGTATGCGTTAGTAAGGAATAAGTGGCTTGGTTTAGGGATAGACGCCTTTAAGGGCATCTATCCCGATCAAAAACGAGGCAAGTATCCGTATCGTAGAGGATAGATGCCTTCTTATATAAATATGAAACATAATGAAATAAACAAATAAAAACACGTTTGAGTATTTATTTAAATACCTTACATTACGATCAATACGTCACAAAGACAATCCATTCTTCATAAAAAAAGAGTAGAGCCTCCAAAAGGGCAATGAAATAATTTTGGTCCTTTTTTTCGATCGTCAAAATTTTTGATTGCCGACTGTGACGCACACACTTGCTTTACAGCGCCTCTCACGGCCGACTGGCGAAGTACACGGGGTGAGCTATCTAGTATACGGCAAATCGAGCTTGAGGTCATTACCCTCATAGGAGTTTTTAAAATCGCGGCATGTATCCCACCGCGGCATCTATCCGTGACTTACCCTACTTGAGATTGTGATTAAAAAAGTAAGATTATTGTTGTATTTTTTGCATTTATATTTGGAACAAGAAATACACGCTCGCAATGTTATTTTTTTATCTTCTTCATCACCCATTTAATGTGCCACTGCTGGGGCCCTGGCCTTCCTTAAGCATAAATAAGTAGAATGGGCCATGCATGACCCATCACGCGGCGGGCCCAATGCGGGTTGGTGGGTATTAACGACTGCAAATGCAGCCGGGACCAACAGGTTAACATGCCTTCCAAAGCACGGAGTGTTGAAAATTTTTTGGTCACCCATCCCGTGACCGACCATTGCGAAAGTTGCTTAACGTCAACGAACGCATGCCAAGCAAGCTAACCACTGCACCACGGGCTCCTCAAAACTATTTTCTATCACGACACGACTACATAAAAGAAAAAGAAAAATAGTATGTGTGTAATATACGCGTGATTAAATCCGTAAAAAAAAGTAGTTTTATTTCAATGAACAGTTCGCGCACAAATCTAAGATGTGCTTAAGAGAAAAATAGTTTACATTTTCTTACCGGTTTAAAAATAAAATCGATATTGATTCGTTATTAAAAGTTTTAATTGTTTTTGCTTATCCTCACAGCTATTAACTACTTATCTATTTAAACAAAAAAAGAAACAATGTTTTCTATGTTTGTCCTCTATGCATTCCGAAACCATTTATCAGATTGTGGTGCATCAGGGTTGTTTTGGTGACGCCCTAAAACCTAACGCTATGGCATTGCAACATTTTCAAACACAGAACAGAACACAGAGTGTTCTGTGTTTTCAACTGTTACTGATGCTGATGCTCAAGCAAGACTCCCCTACGGTTAGTTGAAACATAATATTTTAAATTTTTTATAGGTGTGGTTGCGCTGCTATCTGAAATATAACGTAGGTAACTATTAAGTTAAAATTTTAAGATTAAGAATACTGACACTAACTTTGTACTCCAACTTAGCCTAAGCCACGCTCGTGACAGACCGTGGCTGGCATCCTTTACTTCCGATCGCTGAGCTGCATCGCGCCGCCCTAAATCACGGCGACAAACGGGCGTTTTAAACTTTGTTACATTACGGATTATGTCGCTAGTACCTGTTGTAACATCGTTTTTCACGGACACTTTGATTTAAAGGTTAATAGATATAATTATTATAAATACAATCTGTATCTCACTTACGTTTATAAAAAGGCTTAACGCGTGACATACCGTGGCTGGCATCCTTTACTTCCGATCGCTGGGCTACGCCGCGCCGCCGGCCCTAAATCACGGTGACAAACGGGCGTTTTAAACTTTGTAACATTACGGATTACCTATGTCGCTAGTGCGTGTTACATCGTGTTGCTCGGACACACTGAGTAAAGGATTAATAGGTATAATTATAAACACACTCTGTACCTTACACACGTTTATAAAAAGGCCTTACGCGTGACATACCGTAGCGGCATCCTTCTTCCGATAGCTGGGCTGCGTCGCGCCGCCCTAAATCACGGCGACAAACGGGCGTTTTAAACTTTGTTTTATTACGGATCGTGCCGCTAGTGCCTGTTACATCGCGTTGCACGGATACACTGATTTGACGGTTAATTGAAGATGCTAGACTAGGTGATACGGATCTGAAATGATGTACCAAATTATTTCAGATGTGTAATAAATTGTGCTCTGTAAACAATATTTAGTGCCTGTTTCACTATTTTAGGTCCGATTAGGAGATACTTTCTAGTTTATTTGACGGTTTTGTATGTCCTATCTGTAAAGTAAAAAATCAGAAACTAATCATCATCAAAAGCTAATCAGAACTTACTTACTAAAACATTGTGAAACAGGCCCTTAATCATAAACTGAAAATGAAATATGCATTTAACATTCCTGCCAAAAAGCTCTTTTTCATACTGCAAACTTCTTTAAAGTTTTGTTTGAATCATGCGGAATGATAAAAACGCCCAGTTTTATTATGTAATCTTTAAGTACCTACCTAAATGATTTTAATTATAATATTTTTTTATTGTGATTACTCTCTGGCTCTACATAAATTTACCTATAGGTGGCCAGAGCATTATAATTTTGTTGATGAATCATAGTTATCACACCGTAAGAGCTATAACGTCGATATTTCTTAGAAATCGGAATACGTAGGTCGTAGGTCGTGTAATTAGTTTAGATAATACTTTAACCAGAGTTATCCCACCGTAACAGTAATGTTTTTCACATCATCATAAAAAAAAAACATTACTGTTACAGCTCGGGACCGTTCGTTGTGGAGATCCTTGGGGGAGGCCTGTGCCCAGCAGTGGGCGTCGTTCGGCTGACATGATGATGATGAACAGTAATGTGAACTCTTCGATTAACTATACCACTAGATAACGCCTCACGAACTAAAACAAAACGCAAATATTTATTTATTTTATTTATTTATTATTTATTAAGGCAAATAAATCCTGATCAGAAAAATAAAAATCCTTGCCATGTTGCGGAAACGTGACGAACTAAATTTTTCTATAGAATTTGACATTTGTTAGAATGAAGAGGAGAAAGTGGCGCCACAAGCCAAATTTTTCTAATCGGGCTCCGCGTGGTTTCGTCCGCATATTATATACAATTCCCGTGAGAATATCGGAATAAAATAAAATGCGAATACGAGACTGTTTTTTTAAACTGAGAAAAAGGTTACAAATGTTACGATCTCGTGTCATAAATGGCAGAAAGCGATAATAAAATAAGAGCGCACCTTGTCAGTGTGCTCTTATTCACTCGGCCGTTTTTTGAAACCCCAGCCGGTTAACTAGTGGTATTGTTGATCGAAGGCTAGTGGCTGGTGGTATTGCTGAGCTAGTTAGTGTACATTTGTCTTAGATTAGATTAAATTTCTCTTCTTTTAATACCATACTTTTCAAAGAATGTTACTTTTTTGTAGTAATTTACCTTGAACTATTAAGGCGATACTCGGAAAAATTATGCTGAAGCGAGATAGCAATGAGAAAACGACGCGCGCGGGAGCGAGACCGATTTTGCAGATTAGGCAAAAAAAAACACAAAATCACTTCGTATTAAAAAACTATAGCGATTTAAAAAAAAATGCTTTTATACAATCCTGAATATTATTGGTGTCCACTAATTAAACCAATTTCCAATAGTGTTAGTAACCCCATTTAAGAATAATCTTGAATATTCGTATTTTTTAGAGGTCTTTTCGAATAGAAAAAGTGTCGAGGCAAAATCATAAAGTCGTGTTTTTGAAACTATACGATTCTAGATAAAGGTATGAAGAAAAACATATCTTATTACCAGATTTGTAACAACTGTAACCGTTCTATGGTTTTAAATCAAAAAGTCCATACTTTTTCCGAGTAGCGCCTAAAGCCGACGAATCAGATCAGAGTTATCACACCGCACCGTAACCTTCCTAATAACGTCAATTCGGCGATCGGTTTTTGTTAATTATTTTTACTAAGAATATTATTGGTAGTACATACATGTAATAATAGAATAACACTTAAAATAATAATAATGCAGCTGATGAACTAGAGTTATCACACCGTAATAGAGAGGTGAATTAGCTAGTAGCGTCAATATTTCTCAGAAGTCGGAGGAGTGCGGTCGGTTCGGTGACGTCACACCCTCCGTAGCTAGATTCTTTCATCAAATCCCAACATTGCTCAGTTCGATTATTCACACGATAGACCCTGTGTTACTCAAACTGTTTATTGAGGAGTAAAAATATAAAAAGGTGTTGCAAGATAACGAAGAGGAATACTCTTATTGTTTTTACTTGCTATGATAAAAATCTTACAGTTGTGACTCTAATAAAGGCATATATAAAGTTAAAAGATTGAAACCTCTTATTAATCATTTTTTGCCATTTAATACCTCAATTGTAAATAGCTTGGTTTCGTGTGTTCAAATAAACTGATAAAGAAACTCTCTAAATTAATCTCTTAAGTATTATGAATAGTTTTTCATTGAAAGTAAATATTTCCTAAAAATAAATAATAAAATAAAAAGTAAATAAAATTATAAGAAATTGTCAGACTTTTAAATATGTGAAAAGGTTGTTCATCTCAAGTGGTTTATTCAAGTATTTTTATGTAGCTACTTCACTTTAACAAACTCTGTGATTGCGTTGTTTGTTTTTCTTAGTAACTATTTTTATCTAGTTACTTTACCAATCTCTGCATTGCACCTTATTCGCCAATCTAATCGAGTAACAGTTTAAGAAGCGCTGGTTGCGAAAGGAAATAAACGATCCCCTTCTTACAACGGTAATCCCGAAAGTAGATGGCAATGTGGCGATATTTATCTACAGGTTGTTCAGAAACTAATTCAAACCAACTTGTTCGGAAAAGATCGACGTTTCTGAACGCATCTATAATGTCACGTCAAATTGACATTTAGCTGTCACTTGAAGTTGACAGCTCCTCACTTGATTGGAATTCTTGTACGAAAGATGTCGGATTGATTTTGCTGAATTGTTAAAAACCGCTCGCGTTGAATATGCCTGGCATATCGAGTTTGAATTGAATCCTGAATTATCCGTTTGATCCCGTTTTGTACGACCAGGATTTTGACGCCATCTTGACGAGTGGCCGGTCGCGAATAACTTTCCACGACACGCGTTGTTGTCGGGACAATATATCTTGATAAAAAAGCTCCCCCGTGTGTGTTGGTGTATATTGTTGAAGCGCCCAGTGTCTTGGGACCGCTGTGTTGTGTATGGGTTTTGTGAGTAAGGTGACGAATTGGTAAGGTCTGCAGAAGAACACGGAGCACATCATAGGGGGCCCCCTTATGCCACTTCTGCCCAGGAGATCTTCGACACCACAGAACCGTATGTGACATTCACCTTAATTTAAAGTAAGTCGCTGTGTATCGCAGTCCAATTGTTCAGTTACATCCCGGCTGAAACCTAGTTTTTGTCCGGAGTCTATACTCATGATAGCCTTCCACTGCGCCAATGCTGATTCCGCGGATTTAGCAGGGGTGTACTGAACATTTCTTGGCAGCAGAGCGTAGTTTGAAGGCCTGGGAGGCCCACGCCAAAACTTTGTCCATTAATCAGTGCCGTTTTGATGACCATCTGGTCCGGACTAGATTAATTTGTACTTGTAAATGGTAATTAACTTGCATTTGAAAAGTAAAGGGCATTCCTTTGTTATTGGTTCCATGTCTTGTAATTAATTGTCATGTATTGAAGTTCCAAAATGTAAACAGATGCCTTTCTTTGTTCATAATAATTATTATTTAGTTTGTTAGCAAATTTGAGTTGTGAATATTGACAAGTTTGTTGCTAAATAATAGCTAATAAAAGGTTAGCTAATAAGTTTGCACTCAATACTTAGTGAAACTTAAATGATTTGGGACATTGTTTACACATTGAAACTCATTGAAACTTGTGCTTTGAAATAATTAAAATTAACTTGTTGTTGTGTTGATATCCAAGTGAATTTCAATAGTCAGTGATTTTGAGTGAATTTCAATGAAGTGAATTTCAATAGTCAGTGAGTTTGTTGTTTTCTGATAACCTCCAAATATTTAAGAGTTTGTGTCATTATAAATACTTTGTTGTTGTAATATTGGAATTTTGTGGTTATTAATAACCTCCAAATATTGGAGATTTTGTGTTATAGTGAATATTTTGAATTTGTTGGTTTTGTTGATAAATTTGTGACGTTACAATGACGGCCTCCTCTGCTAAAGCCAAAATACGTTCTGAGTTACGGTGGTTAGCTTCTGCGGTCGCATTGTTGGATCGACCGGATAGGACGGAGGCCTTGTTGAACAGATACGTAGATCTGCCCATACGTTTGGCTGTTGTTGATGAGCAGTATGCCTTATTTTTGGAAAAGACTGTTGAAGCCGAGGTGGAAATGCGACAAGAAGTCGGTTTGGATGTGGACCAGTGTTATGATTTTGCGGACAGAATTACACAGGTGGCTCGACCTTTGCAAGTGGCAAGAGAGAATGAACCGAGCCCGTCCCCGGTCACATCTAAGAGTATGCCCCCTCTATTTGCTAGATTGGCCCCCTTAGACTTAAGGCGTTTTGCTGGTCGTCTAGAGGACTGGGAGGGCTTTATTAATATTTTTGATAGTCTGGTACATGCCCGGGATGATTTGACCCAGGGCCAGAAGTTAGCTTATTTGTTATCCGTGTTGGAAGGGGAGGCCCTTGAATCGGTTCAACATTTGGCCCCCTCGGATGAAAACTACCCTATTGCTAGGGATTTGATTGCCCGTCGGTACCAGAACGTACGACGTCTGGCGGACAACCATGTTGCCGCCATTTTGAATTTACCTCGCGTTGCCAGCGTGATGCACTTGAGAGTGGCTTTGTTGAATCCGCTGTTGGTTGCCTACAACGCATTAAAAAACTTAAAACTCCCAGTGGAGCAGTGGTCGTTTTTGTTACTGCACATTGTCCTGGGAAAGTTGCCGGACTCTGTTAAGGTCCGTTTTGAGCAGCAGTATGGTGGGGATAGTGCGACTTATCTGCCACCCTTCTCGGACCTCTTGACGTTCCTGGAAGGAGAGAGTAGACTGGCAGATAATTCCTCTCTGGCCGGTCCTATGGGACCCGAACGACCTGTGCCACAGAGTAGATCCCCCACCGGACCCCCCCGTAGGGGGCGTATGGCCCCTCGCGCGCCCGGCCGCTATGCCGCCGTCCAGGAGACCGCCCGCTGCTTGTACTGTCGGGAACCGGGTCACAGCACGACCCGTTGTGATAAGTTCCTCGACCAGCGCGTCCAAGGCCGTCGAGCGATCGCGCGACAACGGACATGGTGCTACTCGTGCTTGGGCCTGCACATGCAGCGCGAATGTACCCAAGCGCACCCATGCCGCTTTTGTAAGGGCAACCACCATCCCCTCCTCTGCATGAACAGCCCAGAGGGCGGCGGAGCGCCGCAGCGCGTCGCTGCAGGATCACCTCGTATGGGTGGGGGTCTCGGACCCCCCGCGGTGTTTGCATCCCGCAGCAGTTCTAGTGGCCACCAGAGTGGCCCCAGACGCTCTCCGCCACGTTTGGAGCCTCAAACGGGCGGGGGTCCCAGGGACCCCCCCATGGGAAACCGATCCCCAAGGATGGGGATGAGTTAAGCGAGCGTTGCCGGAGGTCGTAGAGGCCCCCCGCGACGTTTTGAACCTCGCACGGGCGGGGGTCCCACGGACCCCCCCATGGGAAATCGGTCCCCAACTAGGGGGTTCGATTTTGCGAGCGTTGCGGGAGGTCGTAGAAGCCCCCCGCAACGTGTTGAGCCTCGCACAGCCGGGGGTCCCCGGGACCCCCCTTCTGAAAATCGGTCACCGTGCCCCCGCGACTATGGGGCGACGTACACGGTGGATGCTAGGCACCGATTCTCGCCGCCGCTCGCCGAATACCCGCGTTTGGAGCGGCGCCCGCCCCGTCTTCAAGGGGCCGGGAGATATAACCCGCCTGATACCGGGCGAATTGGACGTAGGCAGTATGTGGGAGAATGGGACCCACTGGATCGCTATGAGCGACCCCCTTACCATGGGGGGACGTCTGGGGACCCCACATACTAGCAATCAACGTGTTTACGGTCGATTGTAGCCACCCCTCCAGAGACCGTTTTGTTGCCCACGGCCTCTGAGCTTGTCAGGGGATTGAATGGCGACCTTGTGGAAGTTCGCGCCTTGTTGGATTCCGGTGCTCAGGGGTGTGTTGTGTCATCTTGGTTAGTTAGGCGGTTGGGCTTCAAGGTGCACCCTCACACGGAAGGCGTGAGAGGTGTTGGCGATGTGAAAGTCCCCGGGTTGTTAGGGCATGTTGACTTCACATTTACATCACGTAATAAGTCCACGCCAGGCATTAAGACCTCGGCGATTGTGTTGGACACAGTTGTTGGCCGTCAACCTTCAGTTGACTTGGGACCGAGTATGTTGTCTTTGGTGTCTGATTCCCCACTCGCCGATCCAAATTTCTTCCGCCCAGGCCCGATTGATGCTCTCCTTGGAGCCGATGTCCTGGGGCGAGTTTTGTTGACGGGGAAGCGAGTTTTGCAGCCAGATGGCTTGGTAGCTCTGCAGACGACACTCGGTACAGTTGTGATGGGCCCTGCTCGCCGCGTTTTGGATTCCCTTGATGAGGATCGCGGTCTTGTTTTTAATGTGTCTCTCTCCGAAGTGGTGCAGAAGTTTTGGGAGGTTGAGGAGCCTCCACCAGCCCCGCGGGTCGACCCAGTAGCGGATGAATGCGAGTTGTATTACCAGAATAACACTGGTCGCCTCCGCTCTGGTCGTTTGATCACCCGTCTCCCCTTTCGTGCCGGCCGACCTCCTCTGGGCGAATCCCGACCGCTAGCGGAACGTAGGCTAGTGGCGATGGAGCGTCGCATGAGCAAGGATCCGGTCTTCCGCCAGAAGTATGTTGAATTCATGCGGGAGTATGAGGAGTTAGGGCACATGTCCGTGAGCGATTTGGATTGGCGCTCCGTTGAGCACTTCTTTTTGCCGCACCACGCCGTTTTGAAATCCGGAAAGATTCGGGTGGTCTTTGACGGTTCGGCTCCCACCTCTACTGGAGCGTCCTTGAACCAGTGTCTGCATGTAGGTCCCAAGCTGCACACGGAGATCTCAGACATTTTGACCAACTTCCGGCGGCACCAAATTGTATTTATGACTGACATCCGGATGATGTTCAGACAAACGGTCATCCATCCAGAGGATAGGAGGTACCAATTGATTTTGTGGAGAGAGAGTCCTAGGGACCCCTTGTTGATTTATGAATTGAATACGAATACGTACGGTTTGGCTTCGAGCCCGTTTGTTGCGATTCGTTCTTTGTTGGAGTTGGCCGAGAAGGAGCGCTTGAGATACCCTCGCGCCTCCGCCATTTTGGCCAGTGACGTCTATGTGGATGACATTTGCACGGGCGCCTCATCTGTCTCAGAGGCGATTGTCCTGAGAGACGAACTCACCGCCCTTTTGAAGTCGGGAGGTTACGAGTTGAGGAAATGGATATCCAACTCGCCTGATGTACTGGTAGGTTTGCCCGAAGAGCACCAGCAGGACCCCCACCTATTCGAAAATGTTGATAATCCCCATGTGGTGACCGTCCTTGGCGTACAGTACAAACCGGTCTCTGACACGTTCACTTATTGTGTGGATTTACGACCACCGAAAGTCTGGACCAAGCGTTTAGTATTGTCTACTGTCGCACGTACCTTTGACCCCAATGGGTGGATTTGCCCCGTGCTGTTTATGGCCAAGTGTTTCTTGCAACGGTTATGGGCTTCGGGTGTGTCGTGGGATGAACCCCTCTCGGACGAGTTACTCCGAGATTGGTCGAGCTTCGTTTCATCCCTCCCCGAGATTAATGAAGTGCATTTGCCGAGGCTATTCCTCCCTTCTGAAAATTGTAAAGTTACTCTTCACGGCTTTTCCGATGCCTCCGAACGTGGATTTGCTGCGGCCGTGTACCTCCGCACCGTTACTGTTGACGGAGTTGTTGCTGTGCATCTGGTGATAGCGAAAAGCAAAGTCGCTCCCCTTCGGACTCGTCATACGATCCCGAGGTTGGAATTGTGTGGAGCTGCCCTCCTAATGCGTTTGTTGAACCACGTATGGCTCACATTAGGTCGATCTATTAAGATACAAGAGGTTTATGCTTGGACGGACAGTCAGGTCGTCCTTTGTTGGTTGAAGGCTCCGGCGCACACCTTGGACGTGTTTGTGGCCAATCGAGTGTCGCAGATTTGTAATTCCGACATCGAGTTGATTTGGAGACACGTGCCGGGAACCATGAATCCCGCGGATTGTGCGTCTCGGGGTTGTGTAGCCCCAATCCTAATTAACCACCCCCTCTGGTGGGGCCCACAGTGGTTGATGCGGCCTGAGTCGGAGTGGCCGCCCTCTCCAGCGTTGTCGAACGTAGCCGTTCCTGATATGCGGGCATGCGTCCTGGAGACTAACCCCGCCGGGGAAAAGGATTTGTTGTTGGATCGGTACAGCTCCTTACAGAAGCTGCTTGGTGTTACCGCTTGGATCAGACGTTTTGTGTACAATTGCAGAAACCCACGCGCGAGGCGTGATTCGTCGGTTCTCACTCCGGACGAGCGTAGGGACGCGCTCTTGTTTTGGGTCCGGAGAGTACAAGCTGATAGTTTTGAGTCCGAGATTGAAATTTTGCGTTTAGGCCGTCGCAAGTTGAAGGGCGCGGTATCGCGATTGAATCCCTTCCTGGACGAGAGTGGGCTTTTGCGAGTCGGCGGAAGACTTCGAAATGCGAACCTGCCGTATGGAGCTCGTCACCCCCTTTTGTTACCTAAAGCCGGACATTTGACTCAACTGATAATAACAGATCGCCATGTGAATGCACAACATGCTGGCTGTAATGCTTTGTTGGCCATTTTGCAGCGTGAATTTTGGATTTTGTCTGCTCGTCGAGTCATTCGCACTGTGGTTTTCCGTTGCTTGCCTTGTTATCGATTGAAGGCCGCGACCATGCAGCCCCAGATGGGTGATTTGCCTGCTGATCGCGTCACTGAATGTAGAGCTTTTGCCGGAGTCGCCACCGACTTCGCCGGTCCCTTTACTGTAAAGGCTTCGAGACTGCGTAATGCTAAAACCTATAAGGCGTACTTGTGCGTGTTTGTGTGTTTGTCCACCAAGGCTGTCCATTTGGAAATTGTCTCGGAATTGTCTACCGAAGCCTTTGTCGCCGCCTTGAGCAGATTTGTTTCCCGTAGAGGACTGCCGACATTGATACGTTCCGATTGTGGTACTAATTATAAGGGAACGTGTAATTATCTTAAGGAAGTAGTTAAGTTTTTTGTTGATAATAAAATAGACATTGGAACCACCCTCTCCCGGCGTGGGATAATCTGGAAGTTTAGCCCTCCAGCTTGTCCGACCTGGGGAGGAATTTTTGAAGCTTGTGTAAAGGCTGCCAAGACACACTTGCGTCGCGTGATTGGAGAAACTATTCTCACGTTTGAGGAACTTGATACGGTATTTTGTAAAATTGAGGCCGTCCTCAACTCGCGACCCTTGTGCCCGTTGTCTTCGGACCCGAATGACCTGGAAGCGTTGACCCCAGGTCATTTCTTGATCGGACAGCCCCTTTTGGCGTTGCCTGAATATCCGATTCAGGATGTAGGATCCCATCGTTTGTCGCGATACCAACTTTTGAAACAGATGTCCCAAAACTTCTGGGCACGTTGGTCGATGGAGTATTTGCATATCCTACAACAGCGCGTGAAGTGGACAGATAAAACCACCCCACCCCAGACTGGCGACCTCGTGTTGATTAAGGATGCTAACCTGCCGCCCCTATGTTGGCGAAGGGGGCGCATTGTTAAACTCTACCCCGGAACTGACGGAGTTCCTCGTTTTGCTGAGGTTTTGGTTCGAGATTCGGTTTTGAAGAGAGCCGTTAGTGGGCTCTCCCGATTACCCGTAGGTTGACGTACCGTTCTTAACGGTCCGGGGCGGGGGGATGTTCGGAAAAGATCGACGTTTCTGAACGCATCTATAATGTCACGTCAAATTGACATTTAGCTGTCACTTGAAGTTGACAGCTCCTCACTTGATTGGAATTCTTGTACGAAAGATGTCGGATTGATTTTGCTGAATTGTTAAAAACCGCTCGCGTTGAATATGCCTGGCATATCGAGTTTGAATTGAATCCTGAATTATCCGTTTGATCCCGTTTTGTACGACCAGGATTTTGACGCCATCTTGACGAGTGGCCGGTCGCGAATAACTTTCCACGACACGCGTTGTTGTCGGGACAATATATCTTGATAAAAAAGCTCCCCCGTGTGTGTTGGTGTATATTGTTGAAGCGCCCAGTGTCTTGGGACCGCTGTGTTGTGTATGGGTTTTGTGAGTAAGGTGACGAATTGGTAAGGTCTGCAGAAGAACACGGAGCACATCATAGGGGGCCCCCTTATGCCACTTCTGCCCAGGAGATCTTCGACACCACAGAACCGTATGTGACATTCACCTTAATTTAAAGTAAGTCGCTGTGTATCGCAGTCCAATTGTTCAGTTACATCCCGGCTGAAACCTAGTTTTTGTCCGGAGTCTATACTCATGATAGCCTTCCACTGCGCCAATGCTGATTCCGCGGATTTAGCAGGGGTGTACTGAACACAACTAAAGTTTAAAAAACCAAATGTTCTTTATGTTATAAATGACGGCATGCATAAAATAATATATAAAATATACTTAAGACGTTAATAGAATTTGCAATGCTATTTTATTTAACAAGTAGGTATATTGAAATACTAGAAAAATCGACTCGCCTCCCAAGAAGCTGCCAGCGGTAGAGGCGGGAGCTAGAAAATAAGTGCCTAAATTAGATGAGTATCTTCAAGTATGTGAGTAGGCATAATTATCCAGTATGTACATTTTTAAGTTACATTCATAGTAAGTTATCTTAATTTCTCTTACTAGGTACGGTGTGTGTTGTTGAAATTGTTTTTTTTTTATAAAATTTTCTTAGTCATTTTTATTGAATTCTTGTTTTATTTTTGTCACACAATGTAACCGTAAACGATTTTTTCGTTGTTTTCATAAATGTAATCGTTTCGAAGCGCATGCTTTGAACTAGAGGCTGCGCGCGGTTTTACCTGCGTAGTACCCATTCCCGAGAGAATATTGGGATAAAATAAACTGTGTCACTGAAGAAAAATTTAGCTTTCTAATGGTGAAAGAGTTTTTAAATTCGGTTTAGTAGTTTTTGTGATTATCTACTACAAACAATAGAAAATAAAATCTTTCTTTTTTATAATATTAGTAAAGATTGTATAGACTAACCGTTATATCAAAACACGGGTACAATAACAAAACAATACCGTATTAAAACAAGACATGAAAATAGCAAATTCATAAAATAAACATCACCCCTTAAGTGGATGCACCGGTGCATCGCAGAGGGTGAGTGCAGTATGGAGACTGCAAGTATAGCGCCGCCTTAATCAAACCCAAGCAATTTATGATCGCCACACTCCGTACTAGGGCTATTCTGCTAAATTTTCTTTTGTTATTTTCTAATACTTAAGCAAAAATGGACTGTTTATTAGCTATTGATAGTTTTTTTTACCATATCGAAAATATTGAGTTTTAGTCTTGTTTGTCTGATAATTTAGATTTTTTTTAAGAAACTTATTATTATTATTATAAAGTAAATCACAGGACTGTCAATTATTTTTCATTAATAAAAAAAAAACTCGAATTATTTTGAAGTTGGGGGCCGATTCTCAGGCAATCGAGAAAAGTTCACTTTTATAAGCTCGAAATTCAAATTTAGCACAGTTTGTGTATTGTCAGAATTTCACAATCGAAAAAGTTCGATCGAAAACCAGTCGAACGCTACGAATGCTACAGACCAATAGATGTTCGTATACGAACTTAGCTGTCAAAATGAATTTGTTGACATGTGGGACAGCTTAGTTTGTTTGAAACGTTCTAACTTTTCAATAGAAACCACAAACAAAATGTTCGACATACGAATTACCACACTGAAAAAATTCGTATGCCTGAGAATCGGGCCCCTGGTCTTGACTTTTCTAGATCCGATGAAAATTTTACTTCTCTGACATTTATTTTCGCGATAAAAAAATCTCCTTTTCCAGCACTTAATGTTTATTCATATACCATAATTTTGTTGTTCTAGCTAGATCTTAACCTGTCCTATCTAATAAGGTAGTAATGTGTACTATAATAATAATTAGGATATTCCAGTTAAGTTTGGTTGAACTTAAAGCATTGTATTTTTACATTACATTTTTACATTGTACTTTTAGAACCACTTGCGCTGTTTTAATGCCTCACCCATTTCCAGAATAACCCGACTATGACCGCATTGTATCTTAAGTCGGAGGGCGGAACCCCAATCGAAAGTGCACACAAGACGTAGCGGGTCTCGATACAATAAAATATTGCAAGCTGTTGTTACCTCACACGATATCGTGTTAGCTCACACTAAACTATCCTCGTAACATTATAGTTTCCGCTGTTGCACAAACTCTCTTCATAGTCTTTATTATTGCACCGTTTGTCGTCGGCTACAGCGATCGAGTATTTTAAAATGCACTCACTTTCTATCGATGTTAACACAATGTGTTCGATGTTTGCGAGATATTTTTATATTGGTCTAGTTTGCACGAATTTATGTTTAGCATTAATTTATTGAAATCTGGGTCCATCCGGCATTTAAAAGTAAACTATATGTTATGATTTGTTTACTTTATGTAAACAATGATTCGGTCTTCGATAAATAACTGGATTCGGAGAAAATTTAGGGTTTTCTTAATATTTTGCGCCATACCGAATGAATTTATCTTTTGTTTGCTAGTAGGTACTATTTTCCACCAATTTACCCATAGATAGATGTTCAGAAGCTAGTAAAATAAAAATAGCCCAATGATTTTGTTACCAATAACAATAAAAATCTTAAGATTTTAGTTATTTGTATGCATTCACAATGCAATTCTAAATTTATAGGAAATTATGATAGAAAAAGACCACCAGCCCTGTAAGAAGCTTTCAGGCGGGAATCCCGCCTAAATATCCTAGGAGCGCTGGTCCCGCAGCGGGATTCGAACCCGTGCTCCTGGATATCCAGCCTAATGCTCTGACCAACTAACTACCGAAACGCTTACAAGACTCGTTGAGTTTATCTATCACTTTTGACGTTGTAGGCCAGCGTTTGATTAAAAGAAGCTACACAGGGCTGGTTGTTTTATGTATCACATTTTTTCCTATAATTCTAGAATTGCATTATGAATGCATAAAAATAATTTAAAATTTTAATTTAATGGCTGTTTCATCTAAATCGATTGTTAAATATTCTTACGGATGCCAGGGTTTTCTCCCATTAATGAAGCAACGCTGGCCTACAGCGTCAAAAGTGATAAATAAATTTGACGAGTCTTGTAAGCCTTTCGGTAACGTAAATCAAACAAAAGTTAATCAGAGCATTGTGTACGATTCCCGGGGCGCTGCGGGTTTGAATCCCGCCTGAAAGCGTTATGAAGCTTTGCCTTTTGTAAAAGCTTTATTCCCAGGTAAATACAGTAGCTTTCAGTTGCAATGCAAGTGCGACCCGTTTTGAGTATAAAAATACCCGTGTTAAGGGGTCACCGCTCCTTCATAATGGTAAGAACTATGCTAACTTAGATCCATAGCTTTGGGAGCGTCGCAAACATCATGCTGTCCCTTTCATACGTTTGACATTTAAAGCGACAGGGGGATGTTTGAGACGCTCCCAAAGTTAAGTAGCGTTCGAGTATTCGGGCGTTAGAAGTTAACTATTTATTAGTAATTTGTAAGTCTCATAATCTCAAAAATAAATTAAAGTACTTTTATTATTTTGTATTTCTAATCCTGTTTTCGTTCTTTCCATAGAACTTCGTCTAGGGTAAACAAACAAGTTATATTGCAGTCTGGTCCGAAAGAGACGCCACACAATCAATAGAGCGCCCACCTGGGATGTCATAAGCCTTTATCTAGACTGGAAGACGTGGCTTTATTACTTAAAGTTACGGCACTATGTTGTGTAAGTATTTTATGTGTGGGTCTTCAATTCACTGACACACAACTAATGGCATTTTTTAATAAACATTAGGTAGATATAATGGTTTTAACATTGGTTGCAGTTGATATCGAGCATGGTGAAACTTTAACATACTCTAGGACTACTACATGGTTATCATGGTATTCATGGTAGATAATATATTTACCTCGATAACAAATTATGAAACGTAATAGAAAATCAAAGTAGATTACACGTCGTTTTAGACACGTGCTACAATTTAGTTTCAAATTGAATTGAAAAATTCAATGTTCTTGTTCTACTTAATACACTTGCAAAAAAAAGTAGTCTCAAAGTCCACGACAGCGTTAATAGATTCGTATGAGCCACGTTAATTATCCAGCTGCATTCTGGGGACTTAAGTGCTAAAAGTCAGTCTGTGTGGAGCTCTCAGTGGTGCTAAGTATTTTGCGTCTGTTCACGAGTACCTACAGCTTCCCCATTTATTAATTAAATTGTAAATTTATTTACAGAACTGAGAATAAAATGAACTGATAGTAAGTTAATAACGTGATTTAATTTATTAAGTTTCCATGTGGTTCAATCTATAAATTGAGTAAGAAGGACGTGAAAAGTTGTCTGACAAACGGCCGTCACAAACAAACACGCGGGAAGACTAAGTAACAATCACATATAATTACTTAATTGAAAGTTACAGATTGTGAATGTTTAAAAATTTAAATATTTAAAAATCATTAGTACCATATAAGTACAAGCTTTTTAAGGTTTTCTTTTATTATTAAGATATGTAGCCAGCTCGATATGTTCCTTAATTTCCTCACGATTTTGAAGACAATATTTGGAAAACAATTTGTAATTAGAAGCTCTATTCTCCTTTCCTTGTACAACACAGTCGTGTCACAAGCGAGCTCTCGAATAATTCACTTCAATTAAGGCACAAACCTTTAGAGAACAGTCCCATTAAAATGTGCATTCGAAGTGCAAGTCATCTGGGGTGACTTAGGGCGCGTGTACAACGTACAGAGTACACCCGCTAGTAATTTATACGGCCGACGATGCGTAAAATGGATGAGCGGTAACCGGTAACTACTTTAATTAAGGGTGGTTTTTGAGTGAAAGTGAGAGAAGATTCTGGAGTTTTCCTTGATCTTATAAGTTTATCTTTATAATACAATAAATAGAAAATATTAAAAATAAAGTACTTATTAGAAAACATCGACCCGTCTCGCAACCAGCTCCGATGGAACTCGAATCTTCGACCTTTCACTGTCCGGGCGAATGCTCTGAATGGACAGTAAAGGTCGTGGCTTCGACTCCTATCGGAGCAGGTTGTAAGACGGGTCGATTTTTCTAATTATTCATTTTGAATAATAAAAAATTGCATTTGTGAATGCAAGAAAGTAATAATAATGTTACTATAAATAGATCAACAAAAAACTTGGCATCCATCGTATTAAATGAACACATCTATTGGTGATCAAGGAGGTAAGAAAAGATTTGTAAAGTACAGTTTAACCCTTTCAGACCTGATTAAATTTTTTGTGTCCGAATGAACTTATTTTTTTTTAGCTAAAATAGACTACAGAGAATATGAAAAAAATAATGTAATTAATATCTATGTTTTATAGAGTTTATTATGTGAATATATGAACCTTACCGTTTTTGAATAATAATACATCGAAATAAGTAACTAAATATTTTGTAAAGTTTTATGTCCTCATTTGTGGACGCCAGGTCTGAAAGGGTTAAAATGCAACCCTTTTTATTTGTTATGCTGGAGCTTCACCTGCGTGACGCCTAACGGCGTTAATAACAGCATGCGCGTCTTAGCGCGCTAATTGTATCAAATTAGTGCGCTAAGACCCGGCTACACATGCGTATTATATCAAATAGCGCACTAATTAATGGCATTAGACGCTGGTGAAGCTCGGGCTTTACGTTGAAATTAAATACATTTGTTGCAGTCAATTACCTAACCCACAGACAGACATGTATGTCTGTGACCTAACCCATATTATGACCGCCGTTAGTCCAGTGGCAGTATTATCAAGACAATTAAATTCTACTATCCTACTAATAAATGTGAAAGTTTAGATGTTTGGATGTTTGTTACTCAATTACGCCAAAACGGCTGAACGGATTTGGCTGAATTTTGGGACATAGATACTTTGTGGCCTGGAGAGGAACATAGGCTACTTTTTACCCCGGAAAAATATCACATTCCCGCGGGATAACGTCGTATAGTCCACGCGGGCTAAGCCGCGGGCGGAAAACTAGTACTCTATAAACATATTATAACCTCAGACTAGGTGGAGTGACGATCTTTGCAGGGTGGCTGGCAAGAGCTGGATGAGAGCAGCCACTGATCGTGCTCGATGGCGTACTCTTGGAGAGGCCTATGTCCAGCAGTGGACGTTAATAGGCTGATGATGATGATGATGTATAATATGCTATAGTGTGGTATCACTTTTTGATTTATTTCTTAATTTCGGCAAGAATTTAAAAAAGGATGTCGGAACTTAGCGGACATTTTCTTTATCTTCTGAAAATAAGATTTCTAACTTAGTATAATTATGTAAGTAGTTATATAAATATAAACCCTCAATTTCACTGTTTTATTCATTCATGCATACGATTCACTTAACTCCAAATTCACCCAGACTTGCACAGAAAAAGTTTTTATTTATGCAAACACAAGAAGATTCGTCCGCATTGATTCTCGCGTTATCCCCGTGCTATCGACTCTGCCACGGTCTACAGCTCAGAACTTTCAGTCCAAGATCAAAAAGCAATTCCTCTTTGCTTTAACTTGTCAGTTCGAGTTATGGACTCCTACACGTGACCAGGAGCGCAACGAAATAGTCTAAAACTAATGCAAGATTTTCTATTTTATAATTAGCATTTCAATTTATACGCTGTATCTTTTTAATTAATTATATAAACTCTATATCTTACTGCTTTGCTAATGCATGCATAATTTCACTTCGTCCCACTCCAAATTCACCCAGACTTGCACAAAAAAAAATATTTATGAAAATACAAGGAGATTCGTCCGCATTGATCCGCGTTTTATCCCCGTGGTATCGACTCGGCCACGGTCTACAGCTCAGAAATTTCAGTCCAAGATCAAAAAGCAATTTCTCTTTGCTTTAAGTTGTCAGTTCGAGTTATGGACTCCTACGTGACCAGGAGCGCAGCGAAATAGTCTAAAACTTAATGCAAGTTTTAGCTTTAGCATTTTAATTTATGTACTGAATGCTTTTAATTATATTTACTCTACATCTCACTGCTTTACTCGTTCATGCATAATTTCACCTCACCTCACTCCAAATTCACCCAGACTTGCAAAAAAACAACTTTTTATTTATGCAAATACAAGGAGATTCGACCGCATTAATCCACATTTTATCCCCGTGCTAGACTCGGCCACTGTTAGCTCAGAAATTTCAGTCCAAGATCAAAAAGCAATTCCTCTTTGCTTTTAGTTGTCAGTTCGAGTTATGGAATCCTACGTGACCAGGAGCGCAGCGAAATAGTTTGTATCATTTTATTCTATCCTTCTTTACCCTTCATTTTTCAAAGCTGACTTCATTACGCTCTGGAGATGTAATAAGATTTTGTCTTACAAATTGGATATTGTTGAGTGATGTTAGGTATTGCAGAGTTTCTCAGATTTAAGTTCTTTGTTAAAAGGGAACCTTTTTATAATTTATTTGCTTAACTTCATAAATAACAAAGCTTCTCTCCCGTGCCCGTTCAAACACTAACAGCGACAACCATTTTGCTTATTCAAAATATTATTTTTAATTACCTCTCTATATAGTCATGCAGTAAGTAGTACTAACATGTCAATAAAACTATTCACCTGATTTCTCTATAAATATTTTGTTTATATTTTTGAACACTATTAAAACTTCTTTTCTAAGATCAGTATAATTATTCCTGCTTTGTTGGTTTCGAATAAGTAATACGTGAGCAGAAAATTCAGATACGAGTACGAGCGTTTAAACTCCAGGGAAGCAGTTAAGCTTTCTCCTACTTGACCGCATTTCCTTTTATACCGCACTGGTGCGATATTCAGAGAATCCGGACTATGTGGTGAGAGGATAAGTGTTCGGTCCAGATTCCTGCTGCGTTCGAGCAGTTAGGCTTGCTTCCCTACGGGGAAGCGGCATGTGTATGGCTTTCATTACAAGGTTTGTGCAGATACCGCTGGGAATTAAACTCTGGAGGTGGCAAAGAATTATTGCAATTGGTTCTCTAGTTCACATTTATTAAGAAAATGGAGTACCTATAAGATATTTTGTGTGACATTCATCCGTAGAAAGCTAGGTTAATTGAATTACTAAACCTCTTATCTTTATTTGAACGTTCACAATAAAAAGGTACTTCATTCATGTTGAAAACAGAAAAAACAAAATTAAACGTGAAATAGAAAAGATTTTTCAATAACGTAAATATGATTTGAATATTTCTCTTATCTGCAAGCAAAATCATTTTAAACAGTTTATTGACTAAAGAAGCAGCCATTGTAAGCGGGTGAGGTCTTCACCGAAGGCAAAACATGATAATGGACGAAGATAACAAAACACACTTTCCCTATTCGAGATAAGACGCTGCAAATGCGCAACGGAGGGCGGGCGGAGGCTGCAGTGAAGGCAGGCGGCAGTGCGCCGCGCGCGCCCTACCGAGACAGTGCGCTCTGCGCGACCTCTGCCGCGAAACGAATCGGAAAACGCGTACATACCTCACACGTGATCGTGTTTTGTCTACTGAAGTTAAGTCTACAGACTATATTTTTGACATAAAATCTTTTTAGATCGTAGTGCTTTTGCAATAATTGGAAACTTTTTAAATAGTGAACGTGTTTACAACTTTTAAGCAGTGCTTTACGTGTTGTGAATTTGTTATAATGACAATGTACGTGGATTTGGAACGTGCTCCATAATAATGGCTTATCAGATTTGTTGGAATATCGTCCAAAGTCGGGAATATTTATGTATGTCATATTTTCTTTGCGGCCTTTTCCCCGTTTTCCTTTTTACGGCTTAAATGTTTGTGGGGGGATCTTGGGGGCTTGCAGACTTGTTTTACGATATTGGATACTTTTATGTACTTTTCTTATTTCAGACTTTGAATGTTTTTTCTGGAGTTTTGACCTGGTTCTTAGTTAATTATTGTAAAGAAAGGGTTAAAAGTAAAGTCACGTGGAATAAACACAAAAAGATGGTCGGATGAGTGATGGATGGCTGGATTCTATTATGAGTCACTGCGGAGGTTTTAGTAACAATACCGTTATTCATAGCTTACACGCAATGAATGACGTGTTGATTGATACAGCCTTTTTTGCTATTCGTGATGGGTTGGAAACGGTTAAGCCTATAACATAGATCCTTTCAGCAGTGTGGCTAGAATTTAATTAAAAATAACAATTAACTAATAGAGTTAGTTTAACACTACAAAGAGACTATTTTAAATTGGTAACTATGCAAATAGAATTTTGTACAGCCTTTACTTTAGGAAGAATGCTTGTTCCTTTGAAGATGCATTATTATTATTCTACTTATCCACTCAATGGTTACGCACGCTTAAATCGCTCGGCTTTAAATTAAGTTTTACTCAAAAACTAGAAGGATTTAATAAAAACTAATTATTGATTTATAATGCTAGTTAAATTTGCAATAAGATTGTATGATTTGTAGATGGATTTTTATCACGATTTAATTAGAAACAGCGAGTTGAAGTTGCAGAAAAGGAAATGTTTTACCGATTTATTTTTAAAACATGCAATAAATACTAATAAATAAACAATTATTACAGACCAATTTATGTTTAAATAATAGTTTACAATGTTGTTATTAGATAAAAGTAAAAAAAAGATAACTCTCTTTTAGAAAAATATTGTTTAATTAAAGATATAAAAATGTAAGTAAAGAATCACCCTTACGGGCTACAAAAGTATGGATCGATTTCGTATCGACTTCTTTTTTGTAAGTAGATAAATTTTAAATATATACTTTTTATGGGTATTGAGGGCATAACAAGTATATATTAATGTATTAGAACATATTTAGTACAATATATTTAATTATATTTTTATATTTTAGTTTTCCATACTTAGCTAACATTGCCTTAATCACGCAATGGTTCCTTGCCTCCTGGAGGCAAGCAAGTCGGCGAACTTCAATCGAATATAATCCGCCAAATTTTTATTAAATTGGACTAATTTCTTGTTTTACGATTAAAATAAGGTGTCTAGATTAAGATTGGTATAAGTTGGATAGGAACAGAGAGTGATTTGACATAATTAATTAAAGTATTTTAATTAGCTGTCAGCTTGCCTCCAGGAGGCAAGGAACCATTGGGGCGGGTAAAAATACTTGCCTCCGAGAGGCAAGGAACCATTGAGTGGTTATAAGATACTAGCTATCCGCCCGCGGCTTCGCCCGCGTGGACTACACGACGTTATCCCGCGGAAGTGTGGTATTTTTCGGGGATAAAAAGTAGCCTATGTTCCTCTCCAGGCTTCAAAGTATCTGTTTCCCAAATTTCAGCCAAATCCGTTCAGCCGTTTTAGCGTGATTGAGTAACAAACATCCAAACATCTAAACTTTCACATCCTATCCTACTAATATTATAAATGCGAAAGTTTGGATGTTTGGATGTTTAGATGTTTGGATGTTTGGATGTTTGTTACTCAACCACGCCATAACGGCTGAACGGATTTGGCTAAAATTTGGGACATAGATACTTTGTAGCCTGGAGAGGAACATAGGCTACTTTTTATCCCGGAAAAACTCACATTCCCGCGGGATAACGTCATGTAGTTCACGCGGGCGAAGCCGCAGGCGGAAAGCTAGTTTATAATATTAGTAGGATTACGAAAGAAATTTAATCTGTTTCTCACACATTTACTTCTTAATCTATTACTGAGACAAAATGTATTCTATAGACTTTACATTTAAGATAAAATCAGTCTACTTTCGTGTTTGTTAACAGTCAGCCTCGAAGCTCAATAGTTTTGACAAAATATAAGTTTATATGTGCACTGAAGAAATAAACATAATCGAATAAGGTCGCAGGCGACGTAATCAAGCGATAAATATTACATAATTACAACTACATAATTATACAACTTACATAATTTTGAAAATTAAATTATTGCAACCAATCTCGTTTCGTTCAGTTCCATCGTACGTGCGACTGTATTCACAAAAACACGAAGTTAACTAACAAGCTTACGGTATGAAATTTTCATACGGCTTGTTTGATTTTCTCAAGTGAAAATTGCAGGCGGGGATGAGTCAGTGTAGAATCCACAGAACACGGTTCTTTTTGTGGTAGAATCATTGGTTGGAGGCGTGCCGCGTGACCCGAATGTCAATAATGTTAGAGCCAATATTTTTTTTGACAAGAAATAAGTTTATTTAAACTGAAAAAAAAAACAATCGGTTAAGTCGCAGGCGAGGTTAATTAAGTGATAAATATTAATCTGACATAATTAAGAAGATAAAATTTTTGCAGCCAATTTCGTTTCGTTCAATTCATCGTACGCCCGACTGTACCTATTCCCGAAACACGAATTTAACCAACAAGACTGCGGTATGAAAATTTCATACGGCTTGTTTGATATTCTCAAGTGAAAATTGCAGGCGGGATGAGTCAGTGTAGAATCATTGGGCGGAGACGTGCCGCGCAACCCGAATGACAATAACCTACGCGACAATACTTTTTGATCGGAAAACGGGATGGTGTGTATTGTATACTACACAATGTTGGTATTATGTAGTACGATAAGAGTATATAGTTTAGCTTATGTGGTGAGTTGAGGCTCTAGCTCGGGTGTTTTGTTAAGCTGACTAAGGAGTACCTTTATAAGGTAACATTATGTAGAATTTGTGGAAATATAAAATGGGAATAAGTTCACTTTTAGGGGTTAAGCAAAGGTTTTAGTAGCACTATTTTGAATATTTGGTAAACATAGTGTTCGCTTTTGAGTTTTGCTACAGTTGATTTTTGTCAACTTTGCTTTCAGTTTTAAGCAATCTGATTGCACTCACATGTCACTAAAGACACAAATTATGCAACAAGACACGGAGTTCAAATATAAAATGATACTTATACCTTTTTGACAACATTTTAAATAATTATCATCATTTTAAAGTATGGCTCTCGACTACTTAGGTACAACTACACTACATACAACTTATTTACACCTTAACCCTTAATCACAAAGAAGATAAAAGGTTCAAGAAAACTAGTTTTTTTGCTTATCTTTTCAAATCCTTTAATGACTTTAAGCAAGCTTTGAAGATATAAGGATTTATATTCCAAGGTCTGTAGGTATTCATGACAGATCTCAGTTTACTTATAAAAATGGTTGCATTCAATAATACAAAAGAGTTGACAGGGCGTAATGGTACGCGCTAAAGGAAATCCATTTGGTTCGCAGTTTTCTTTAGATACCCAATCTGAGTCACTGTTTGCTTAGGTGTCTCGGAGGTCCAAAATTCATTTATCAAGGAGGAAACTACTGTATCGCAAAGGCAAGGATATTGGTGTAAGTAATGAAAGTATTTTATGAGCCATAAGGTTTTTCTATTTGGCTATTAACTATTCAAGCAAGAGGAAGGTAGTATAAAAACTTTGATGTCTCCGGCCCTGTGTAATGCAGATTCAGTCCCCTGATTATCAAACAGTCGGAAACGTTCACGACACGACTGTGAAATGTATGCACTCTTACTGCCACTCACTACAGAATAGAAAAAGACAGAGTAAAGAATTTGAAACCGATTACGCTTCTGTGTGAATCAGGTGCCCTTTGATTACCCTTCCTTGTTGGGGTCAGGGGTCTAGTATCAGGGGTTTAGTTTCCCAATTAAAATAACTTTACTTTAAATAAGTTTAAATAATTTTAATAAAAAAATATGTTTTTTCCTCCAACAACTACTTACCTATACCTTTTTTTATTTTCCTGTTTAGATTAAATTAATTTGTAAAATTTGTAGTAGATACCTACGAGGGTATTATTTCTTGCAAGAACTCTTAGGCTGTTTCTGTTATTGAAGACTGCTTTCTCTTGTTATGTGAAATTATAATATTTTCCTTCATTTAGTTAATTATGACAAGAAGATTCCATATTTTGGTTCGTTTAAAACTTTTATTTTGTCATTTTCCCGGGATCGCACCACAAACTTGGTCCATTTTCCCGCGTTCCTTTACTCAACAAAAAGTGTCGCGTTACATTGGGGCTGCTGCGTACATTTGTTTTTGATTAAACAAATTGGCCGCCCATTTTATTCGCCCCAACGGGGTTTAGCTCAGCTGTGACTCTTGCTGGATGATGGAGGTGCTTTCATTTCATTCATTTGTATTTGGATGGAGTATTGCGCCTTTTTATAACCTCTTTGCTGGCAATTGTAAACATCACATACCTATATAGACGATATCCGAAATTCTTTGACTGTTGGGTATAAGGTATTCTGGTTTAACGTCCATCTAATATATTTTACTTCAATTAAGTTATTGTGGCTATTCCGCCCATTTTATAGGCCCCAACGGACTGTATCTCAGCTGTGACTCCTGCTGGATGATAGGGGTGGTTTCATTTCATGTACATACCTACTTTCATTTCTCTTAGGATGGAGTGGAGTACGCTCGGTTATTGCGCCTTTTTGTTTACCTCTTTACATGCATAGTTGTAAAATAATGTGTAGTGATGAGATGATACTTCTAAAACAGTAGAGTCGAATGTTAATTATTCCAACCGGTTTACAGACTTCAGTTGGCTGCTCAGCCCTTGCTGGATGTGGGATTCATTTCTTTTTATTGACCTCGTTGCTGACTATATGCCTCTTGTTTATAACACGTCATACGTTTGTCTATACGATTGTAGATAGGTATATTACATTCGCTGATAATCTCATCTAAACCATCACAGTAAAATACTTTTACAAGCTCACAAGAAAATGTAACTTTACTCCAACCAGCCCTCAAACATTATAATTGAAAAAAAAAACAACCCGTAACATTTTCCATAAAAATACAATAAACTCGGTACGTGCTTGTAAGCCCGTGGAGCCGATGTCGGGTAGGAAAAGGTAACAAAAAGGTTTAAGTCCGTTTCTCAAACAGAGGGGTCTGTCTGACCCGGACCAGCGGACCGGTTAAATTGCTAGTGCACCTGACGTGCCTAACGAACAACATCGAGTCCTAGACGGTGGTAATGAGGTAGAAACTATTCAAAGACAGATGACTGTTGAAATTGTAGGATCGATTTCGTATTATAATATAATGTAGATATAGTGCGATGGATTAGGATTGCATTATATACTCGTATAAGTATTTAGCAAAGTGGTTCGAAATAAAGTGATCATTAATTTTGTGACTGGGAGAAATGCGTTTACGCATCCCTCGCCCCTGGGTGAAGGGTTTTTTTTTACAAACATGTCGTTTCTTTAAACAGGTGGTCTATCTGAAACCAACGAGTGACCTAAATCGCAGTGCTCGTGCCTAACAAAATAGAAGTCGAGACCCAGTCCACTAGACGGTGGTAATGAGTTAGAAACCAATCACGAAACTCTGTAGAAAACTCAGTTAGAATCTGTTCCAGAGATGGAGCATATATCGTATATGATTGATTATAACTATTAAGTATATTCACGAGCGACATTATCAGCTTCGTATATATTTCAATAGTCAGTTGAACTAATATAACGATTTTACTAAGTACGTAGGTAATGAGTTTTCCTCTATCTTGCTTGGCTCAGATATTTTGTTTAGTTGTTCTCAAGACGTTAATACGTTTGTTTAACTCATATTTGTTGAGTCTATAATTCATTCAGCCATACTTACATAAGTCTCCAGATAATAGCATTTTCAATATTTCACTTATAACACCAACAAAGATAATGAACTTGACATTAAAAGTTGCACACGGCTTGCAGAAACTTCCGTCAACTCTTAGGGTCGGCGCAGACAGAACGGAAAAATCCTCGCGGAAATTTTCGAGGTACTTAATTGAAAAATGAACCGTCACCATAGCCTAAAATACAAAATTGTATGATGACTGACTTCTCTGTTGATATTCATACGTATTTTAGGCTATGGTGAGGTGACATGGTTCATTTTTAAATGACCTCAAAAATTTCCGCGAGGATTTTCCGTTCTGTCTGCTCCGACCCTTAGCGTGAGCGAGTGACATTACTATGAGTACCTATTAGAGAACCATTGGTGTTATTTATTGTAACCGCAGTGGCTTAGTCGAGTGATATATTAAATAATAGCGGATCCTCGCGGTTTTACCGTTTAACATATTAAAAGTCCTAATCCCAAGCGGCTACGTCAGTGATTACACCTACTTGGAAGTGTCAGTTTTGTTAGCACGTCTCGTTTATCCGATTTTCCATACAATCCCGCGGGATTGTGATATTTTTCACGGATAAAAAGTAGCCTATGGCACTCTCCAGCCCCCAAACTATCACCATACCAAAAATCACGTCGATCCGTTGCTCCGTTTGACGTGAAAGACGAGTAAACAAACACACTTTCACATTATTAATACCTATTAAAGTATGGATGCTCAGTTAATAAAGGAAGACAGTACAAAACTCGTTTAAGTATTTTTAAGAAAAACAGTGGGTATCAAATTATTCTTAGGTTAGAAAATAGGTGAAATAAGAATTACACACAACATAATAATCAGTTCAAAGTGATTAAAACTGACCTGCTAGATGGCCAGTCAACTTCATTCTTCATTGACAAGCTAATACTTGTCACATCTAAGTATTATAAAGAGGAAAGATTTGATTGTTTGTTTGTTTGTTTGCATCGAATAAGCTCCGAAACTACTAGACCGATTTAGAAAATTCTTTGACCATTTAATTCGACGACCGATTTGGCGCAGGGGTAGGATACCTGCCTTCTGTGCCAGAGGTCTCGGGTTCGATTCCCGAACAAGACAAATATTTGTGTGCATGAATGCTATTTGTCTTGTCTGGGTGTTTTCTATGTATATTAAGTATGAATTTACAAAAAAAACTATATAAGTATATGTTTATCCGTTATCTAGTTTCCATAACACAGTTTCTTAATGATAACTACTTATGAGCTAGACAATTGGTGTAATTGTGAAAAGTTATTTATTTATTTATTAATATGTGTCATTTGTGTTAATCAGTGTTTAAAACTTCTTTGGTGAATGAAAATCTTTATTAGATGTAGGTAGGTGATACGAAGTACACCAGGCCCACTAGTCCTTACTTTATATTATAAATGCGTCTCTGTCTGTCTGTGTGTTACACAATCACACCTAAACTACTGAACCGATTTGAATGAACTTTGGTACAGAGATAGTCTAGAGCCTGAGAAAGGACATAGGCTACTTTTTATTCCTGAAAAAGATCACCTTCCCGCGGGATAACGTCGTCTAGTACACGCGGGCGAAGCCACGGGCGGAAGGCTAGTCAGCTATAAATTATGTTATTGATAAAGGTTGATACTTATAATCTACAATTAAAATTGTTTCAAAACTATAACTAAAATCACCTTGAAGGATTTCCGAACAAACTTTCGTTGTTTTAGCTATATTACGAGAGTCACGATACCCACACGTTAGATTGAAAGATAAATAAAAGCATGTATTTAAAACTTACCTTATAATTTTGTTAGTTTGTTTACCCCTTTCGCTATCGTGAATGTGTGCTATGAACTCGAATAAAACAAAAGCTAATCAGATTTATGTGATGTAGGACGTGTAAGCGATAAAAAATATGTAGTTTAAAAAACTAAAAAATCACACTTTTATAGGAACAGACTAAAAAGTACAAAATAACCGTCTATTCAGTAACTGAAATTAAAAAGCGTGGTGCGCGTTGTCAATATTAAGTACTTGAATGCATGCTTTGCAAAGGTCGCACCACGCTTTTTAATTTCAGTTACTGAATAGACGGTTATTTTGTACTTTTTAGTCTGTTCCTATAAAAGTGTGATTTTTTAGTTTTTTAAACTACATATTTATTTTTTACTTTTTAGTTTAATAAATGGCAAGCTATGGGTGGTTGATAATCGATTTCACAGTCCATTCATGTGTCTGCTCACCCCGTAAACATTATAACTCAAAGGCGTGATTGTATGTATTTAGTTTTACAAATTCAAGTGGAGTCTATTAGTTACCAGATGCGCGAGCCGAACCCTTACTTTCTCCTTACTCCATCATCAGACCCTCACCACCAAGTGTAGCGAATAGGTCTCATCAGAACGAAACAAATGAGCCCAAACCCGCGGGGTTTCGTAGTAGTCTAATGACCACTACGAAACCCCGCGAGTTTGGGAGTGCCACTGACTTCATCCCTGCTCCATCATCAGACCCTAATCACCAAGTGCGACTAAAAAGTCTCATCAGAACGAAACAACGGAGGCCAAACTCGAGTGGTTTCCTAGTGGTCATTAAGAAGTGCCACTGGCTTTCTCCCTGCTCCATCATCAGACCCTCACCATCAAGTGTAACGAACAGGTCTTCTCAGAACAAAAGAAATGAGCCTAAACTCGAGGGGTATCCTAGCAGCCATTGAAGAGTTCTATTGCCCACCTCTTGACTCCATCATCAGATCAGCTCGATGGTAGCAAATTATTGTATTGTCATCGAATTCATATAGACTTGCAAAGTTTCAAATCAATACGACAATTAGAAGTAGGTTCAAATTCTCACCACCAAGTGTAGCGAAAAGGTCTCATCAGAACGAAACAAATGAGCCCAAACTCGAGGGGTTTCCTAGTGGTCATTAAGGAGTGCCACTGACTTCCTCCCTGCTCCAACATTAGGCCCTTACCTTCAAGTGTAGCGAGTAGGTCTCATCAGAACGAAACAAATGAGCCCATCGCGAGGGGTTTCTTAGTGGTCACTAAGGAGTGCCACTGACTTCCTCCCTGCTCCACCATCAGACCCTTACCACCAAGTGAAGCGGATAGGTCACATCAGAACGAAACAAATGAGCCAGAACTCGAAGGGTTTCCTATTTGCCATTAAGGAGTGCCACTGGCTTTCTCCCTGTTCCATCATCAGTCCCTCGCCACCAAGTGTAGCAAATAGGTCTCATCAGAACGAAACAAATGAGCCCAAACTCAAAAGGTTTCGTAGTGGTCATAAAGGAGTGCCACTAGCTTCCTCCCAGCTCTATCTTCACATCATCAGACCCTCGCCACCAAGTGTAGCGAATAGGTCTCGTCTGAACGAAACAAATGAGCCCAAACTCGAGTTGTTTCCTATTGGTCATTAAGGAGTGTCACTGGCTTCCTTCCTGCTCTATCATCAGACCCTTACCACCAAATGTAGCGAATAGGTCTCATCAGAACGAGACAAATGAGCCAGAACTCGAGGTGTTTCCTATTGGTAATTAAGAAGTGCCACTGACTTCCTTCCTGCTCCATCATCAGACCCTAACCACCAAGTGCGACTAAAAAGTCTCATCAGAACGAAACAACGGAGGCCAAACTCGAGGGGTTTCCTAGTGGTCATTAAGAAGTGCCACTGGCTTCCTCCCTGCTCCATCATCAGACCCTCACCATCAAGTGTAACGAACAGGTCATATCAGAACAAAAGAAATGAGCCTAAACTCGAGGGGTTTCCTAGCAGCCATTGAAGAGTTCTATTGCCCACATCTTGACTCCATCATCAGATCAGCTCGATGGTAGCAAATTATTGTATTGTCATCGGATTCATATAGACTTGCAAAGTTTCAAATCAATACGACAATTAGAAGTAGGTTAAAATTGATTTCCAAGATTTTCTTACATTGTGACTTAGTTACAAGTGAAGCTAATAAAAGTGTGGTAAAAAGTAAAACAAAATAGTTACCTGATTTTATTAATAAGCTGTGTTTTATAACTTTGGTTTACCTAGATTAAATGACTGGTACCTACTTAAGTATGAAGTTATAAAAAGATAAGTCAGTGTCTAATGATACTAGTAGAGAAAAGGTTGAAGATATGTGAGGAGTTGTAGATTGTTAGAATATGTGAGGAGACTATGAGAAAAGGTTGGTAAAAGCACTCTTGCCATTTCTAAAGAAGTGTATAATTATAGTTTATTATGAAACAAATATTGATTATTAGTTATTTCAACGAACCTAAGTTTCTAATTACTTTGATCGTTGAAAAGTTAAAGTAATTTAAACCAAATTATCTTGCCTTAAATTTAAGTCAGTGCAAAGTCTGTTCCTGCTTTGCATCCTGATAACAAGTTCGAACAAAGTAATGTCTGGGGTTGGTGTGATATCGTGAATACGAAATGTATCGTATAATATACATCATGAAAGGGAATTGCAAGATTTTGGACATCTTTACACTATTCTTATGTGATTACTCATGTTTTAATCAACAATCAGCGCAGAAATCTTAAGTATGAATAAAATTACAAAATACTTTCAAAGCAATGCGATGCAATAGGAAAAATAACAACTTAAAAATATTAAGGATATTTGCGAAATTCGTTTTAATCCGTAAAAGTATTATTGGTAATGAGTCCCAATTAAGTATAATAATCACGCTGAGACGCAAGAAACATATTTAACTACCATATGAAAAAGCGTATACGGTTTCAGTGTGGTTTCAATTTACTTTTCACTTCTCATGCTCGTAAAGTTCGTGTTTATGTTGGGTATAGGCTGCATAAAATCGCTTTTTATGCTCTAGTGCATAAAGTAAAATCTTCGTCTAAGTCTCAGACTTTAAGACAAACGGCGTCAGAACAGCCACACACGCAATTAAACTTCGTTAAATAAACTTATTAGGTATTTCATTCTGTTTCTTCAATTTTGTACATAATCCATTTTAAATTACTAAATTAATAAAACTAGGCAAAGTTAATGAGTTTTCTAAGAAATAAATATTTCAAGAGCATTATGGACTACGATCTATGCTAAAGTCACTGTGCTGCCAATGCCACGTATAAAAAAAAAGAAAAAGAAAGTCTTCCCGCCAATATGGCGAAGTCTTTATTTTTTCTTTTTTGCATATTTATATTTATTTTCCTCACACTCTAGGTGAAAAGCAGAGTGTATAACTTGTCCATAAAACCCATTTTACCCTCGAATTGACTATGAACCCTCGCCTACGGCTCGGGTGGATATATACGTCTCGGGTAAAATGGTACGTTTTATGCACTTGTTGTACAATCTACTATTTTGCGCTTGCTAGCGGTTCAGTAACACGTTTAACGGAAAATAAAAAAGTTTTTTCTGGTCGTTTCTTAAATAACGCCTTTTTCGATACGATATGTTCCGATGACGTGTGGCGGGCCATAATCGCATTGAATTAGGGAGTTGGGACACTACGTTAAAAATTAACCGATGCTTCTTGATGGGAAATCGATATTGGACTATTTACTGATGACTGTCTCTAAGCTTTGGTGGTCGATGAATATTTTATTCTTGGTTTATGTCACCTTTTAAAGGGGGAAGGAATTTATGTGAGAAACGTAGCAGTCAAAATTATTTGTGTGTTGACATAAATCTTTTAAAAAAGACGAAGAAATGGGCAGATGTTGAGCAGTGAGCCATCTATTATCTTGACTTATGATACATACATTGATCTTAAAACAGTTCCCTATCACAAAAATAAAAGTTTGCCTTGAGTATGTTTCCTTGAGCGTCATGGCAGTTAGCATATAAAAAAAATATTGTTTTCATTGAACTTGTTTTTAATAATCGCGTAATTCATAACACAATCGCGTAAGTTTCATTTTAAGTATAATAAGAACCAAATGATTATTTACCTCAAAGCCAAACCACAAAAAAAATAATTAAACTCCACTTAACGCTTTCGAAATGAATCTTCATTATTTAGATCATTAAAACAACAATAATTTCCCCCTATGCTCCTTTAGACAGCAATAAATAACAGCTTACACAAACTAGTGGTAACTATTAACTAAGAAATAGCAAAACGGGGTTAAAATCAAGGACGCTCGTATATTATCGCTACCCCTGGCGCCATGTTGTCTCAACGATCGTAAATACATCCTGTTTTAATTATCCACGGCATATAATTGGTTTTACGCACGCATACTACGTATAACCCGGTAGCGGTGCTCTCATAATTTTAAAAGGTGCCCTTAAATTAGGCTGCGGTTGAAATTATTGGTTATGATTTTGACATACTTAACCTAAGACAGGCAAGGGTTGACTTCCTTGAATGAATTAAGTAATGTTTGGATTAAGTTGGAGTTGCACTAGTCATTTTGCTATGAATTATCACGAAATACTGTATCGAAATTCACATATTTATTAAGTTTACTAAAAGGTGATTAAAGTTCAATTTTTTCATTCAATTAACTGTTTTTGCCAAGAGCACAAAAAGATTTATAATTAGTCATAAATAGTCATGTTACTAAACTAAATCAAATAAAAAAAAAACAAATATTGACGTTTTTTCTCTTCTCTGCGGCTTAACCAAGTACTTACTTATTTAATAACTTCATAATTACATGACTTCATCAGAATCAAATTGCAGCAAATGAGTATTCATAAGGGTGCAAGAAAATTAATGCATAAGTTTCCTGCTTTCTCATGAAATACTAATAGGTGCATATTTTCACGATTCTTTCTTCGGTATTTTCCGCTCGGAAGAAAGTTTAATTGCTCTTTTACGAATACTTATTGGATATTTAGTCTAGACATTTCAACGGCGGCTAGAAAAGGTGTTCTTAAGTCAAGAAGATGATCTTAATTTATTTATTAATACCAGACGGTTGAAATTTCTTGCCCAACGATCAACGAGGCCATTAGTAGGTAGGTATAAAAATTATCTAAGATAATGTTTCAGTAAGTACTTGTGTTAATATTAAAATGTTTGTTACTCGATCACGGCAAAATGGCTGAACGATATGGATAAAATTTGGCATAGAGACAATTTTAAGTCTAGAATCGTTTTACGCCACTTTTTACCCCGGCAACATATCTAGTTCCTACGGAAAAATGTCGAGTGGTTAACGTGGGCAAAGTCGCGAGCGGAAAGCTAGTTCAGTTATAAACCCTGTACAAAGAAAGAAATAGAATCACCATCGCTACTCACTTTATGTATCGCTAAGTCCAATAAGCCCTTATCTATTCTGTCCATAAATACGCAGTTATTACCTTCCGGGGTCATTAACGGCCTCATAAGTTAAACTCGCGGGGTCGAATATGGTAATTTATGACCTTGCAGACCGCCGGTCAGTCAGGATCAGGGTTAATACCTGTTGAGTTAAAGCGGGCTTAACAGTGACCTTTGGCTTATGTGACTTGAAACGGGTAAGAATCAAGCTTGATAAACGGGTTGGTTAATTTAAAATGACGGAGTTAAATGCATTTCACTGATTTATATCGATATTGAAAGGTTCCATATTACATCAAACTAATTATAATAATCCTAGCTAATGTTAAAAGTGAAATTGTAAAAAGTTACACTAAATTTCATTGGTCCTTTTTTTAAACTGCAAGTAAGTAGAGGGAATTTTGTTCGGCTCGTTAAACTAAACAAAACAAAAACCTACACAAATAATAGTAGATTGTACAACAAGTGCATAAAAGGTACCATTTTACCCGAGACGTATATATCCATCCGAGCCGTAGGCGAGGGTGGATAGTCAATTCGAGGGTAAAATGGGTTTTATGTACGAGTTATACACTCTGCTTTACACTTCGAGTGTGAGGAAAATAAATAACAATATTGCAAAAAAGAAAAAATAAAGACTTCGCCATATTGGCGGGAAGACTTTCTTTTTCTTTTTTTTTTATACGAGCATTGGCAGCACAGTGACTTTAGCATAGATCGTAGTCCATAATACTCTTGAAATACTTATTCCTTAGAAAACTCATTAATTTTGCCTAGTTTTATTAATTTAATAATTTAACATGGATTATGTACAAAATTTAAGAAACAGAATGAAATACGTTAGGTATTAATAAAGTTTATTTAACGAAATTTAATTGCGTGTGTGACTGTTTACCTGACAACCTTTGTCTTAAAGTCTGAGACTTAGAAGAAGATTTTACTTTATGCACTAGAGCATAAAAAGCGATTTTATGCCGCCTATACCCAACATAAACACGAACTTTACGAGCATGAGAAGTGAAATAGTTATTTGTTGTTATACAAGAGAGCAAAATCATTTTTCGCTGCGAGTGCCTATTTTAAATCACGAACTAGCGAAGTAGTCTAAAATTGAATCACGAGCGTAGCGAGTGATTCAAATATAGACTACTGAGCACAGTGAGTGATTTAAAGGCACGAGACATCAGACAATTTTGCTCTCGTGTTAAACATACAACTTTTCACCTCTACCAGCGAGAAAAATGTTACAGGTCAGAAAAACAACATTGAAGGCAACATTTAACAATAAAGAAAACATCAAAATTAATAATTAAGAGTAAAATTGGTGCAATTATGCAAGTTGAAGGTAACTGTTTGCATTGCGTTCAAAAACTGCACTGCATGTAATTTTTATGAAAACCAAACATGATATTAGTAAGCGATATAATGTTCACTTCATATTATTTATTTTAAATATTGCGTGTTTAATAAAAAGCAATAGTAGTACAATCGTATTTATATAATTTGTTATTAGAATTCATTAATTTTTCTTATTTTATATTTATATCATGCATGCGACCTCATTTCGTCCATACTCTTTATTTCGAACCTTTGGTATCCGTGTATTTCTTTTAAGCTTTATATTTCATGTCCATCGACATAAAGCTATCTATCTATCCTTTTTGCTCATATTAATTTTAAAAGTCTCATCCTTGTCACTCTGTTCAGTACACCCCTGCCTAGACCGCGGAATGGCTAGCGCAGTGGAAGCTGGTATTACTAGTATAGACTCCGGACAAATCTTGGTTTCAGCCGGGATGTAACTGAACAATTGGACTGCGATACACAGCGCTTAATCTATATTGTGAAGTAAGGGAGATTTTACATACTGTCTGTGGTCCTGGGCAGTGGAGACAGAGGTGGTGTAAGGGAGCGCGCGCGCCCCCAGGGGTCCTTTCTTCTTCTTCTGCAGACCTTACCAATTAGTCACCTCACTCACAACACAAATAACAGCGTTCACAAGACACTGGGCGTTTCAACAATAGATACACAATAACACACGGAGGAGCCTTTTGTCAAGATATATATTGCCCCTGCAACAGCACGTGTGATGGATGATTATCCTTCAAAGCATCGCGACCGGCCACTAATCAGGATGGCATCAAAATCGTGGTCGTACAACACGGGATCGGCAGGATAATTTAAGATGTATTCAAAACTCGATATGCCAGGCACATTCAACGCGAGCGATTTTTAACAAATTCAGCAAAATTATTCCGACATTTTCTTACAAGAATTTCAATCAAGTGTCAGCTGTCAACTTCAAGTGACAGCTAATGTCAATTTGACGTGACATTAGAGTTGCGTTCAGAAACGTCGATCTTTTCCGAACATCCCCCCGCCCCGGACCGTTAAGAACGGTACGTCAATCTACGGGTAATCGGGAGAGCCCACTAACTGCTCTCTTCAAAACCGAATCTCGAACCAAAACCTCAGCAAAACGAGGAACTCCGTCAGTTCCGGGGTAGAGTTTAACAATGCGCCCCCTTCGCCAACATAGGGGCGGCAGGTTAGCATCCTTAATCAACACGAGGTCGCCAGTCTGGGGTGGGGTGGTTTTATCTGTCCACTTCACGCGCTGTTGCAGGATATGCAAATACTCCATCGACCAACGTGCCCAGAAGTTTTGGGACATCTGTTTCAAAAGTTGGTATCGCGACAAACGATGGGATCCTACATCCTGAATCGGATATTCAGGCAACGCCAAAAGGGGCTGTCCGATCAAGAAATGACCTGGCGTCAACGCTTCCAGGTCATTCGGGTCCGAAGACAACGGGCACAAGGGTCGCGAGTTGAGGACGGCCTCAATTTTACAAAATACCGTATCAAGTTCCTCAAACGTGAGAATAGTTTCTCCAATCACGCGACGCAAGTGTGTCTTGGCAGCCTTTACACAAGCTTCAAAAATTCCTCCCCAGGTCGGACAAGCTGGAGGGCTAAACTTCCAGATTATCCCACGCCGGGAGAGGGTGGTTCCAATGTCTATTTTATTATCAACAAAAAACTTAACTACTTCCTTAAGATAATTACACGTTCCCTTATAATTAGTACCACAATCGGAACGTATCAATGTCGGCAGTCCTCTACGGGAAACAAATCTGCTCAAGGCGGCGACAAAGGCTTCGGTAGACAATTCCGAGACAATTTCCAAATGGACAGCCTTGGTGGACAAACACACAAACACGCACAAGTACGCCTTATAGGTTTTAGCATTACGCAGTCTCGAAGCCTTTACAGTAAAGGGACCGGCGAAGTCGGTGGCGACTCCGGCAAAAGCTCTACATTCCGTGACGCGATCAGCAGGCAAATCACCCATCTGGGGCTGCATGGTCGCGGCCTTCAATCGATAACAAGGCAGGCAACGGAAAACCACAGTGCGAATGGCTCGACGAGCAGACAAAATCCAAAATTCACGCTGCAAAATGGCCAACAAAGCATTACAGCCAGCATGTTGTGCATTCACATGGCGATCTGTTATTATCAGTTGAGTCAAATGTCCGGCTTTAGGTAACAAAAGGGGGTGACGAGCTCCATACGGCAGGTTCGCATTTCGAAGTCTTCCGCCGACTCGCAAAAGCCCACTCTCGTCCAGGAAGGGATTCAATCGCGATACCGCGCCCTTCAACTTGCGACGGCCTAAACGCAAAATTTCAATCTCGGACTCAAAACTATCAGCTTGTACTCTCCGGACCCAAAACAAGAGCGCGTCCCTACGCTCGTGCGGAGTGAGAACCGACGAATCACGCCTCGCGCGTGGGTTTCTGCAATTGTACACAAAACGTCTGATCCAAGCGGTAACACCAAGCAGCTTCTGTAAGGAGCTGTACCGATCCAACAACAAATCCTTTTCCCCGGCGGGGTTAGTCTCCAGGACGCATGCCCGCATATCAGGAACGGCTACGTTCGACAACGCTGGAGAGGGCGGCCACTCCGACTCAGGCCGCATCAACCACTGTGGGCCCCACCAGAGGGGGTGGTTAATTAGGGTTGGGGCTACACAACCCCGAGACGCACAATCCGCGGGATTCATGGTTCCCGGCACGTGTCTCCAAATCAACTCGATGTCGGAATTACAAATCTGCGACACTCGATTGGCCACAAACACGTCCAAGGTGTGCGCCGGAGCCTTCAACCAACAAAGGACGACCTGACTGTCCGTCCAAGCATAAACCTCTTGTATTGCAATAGATCGACCTAATGTGAGCCATACGTGGTTCAACAAACGCATTAGGAGGGCAGCTCCACACAATTCCAACCTCGGGATCGTATGACGAGTCCGAAGGGGAGCGACTTTGCTCTTCGCTATCACCAGATGCACAGCAACAACTCCGTCAACAGTAACGGTGCGGAGGTACACGGCCGCAGCAAATCCACGTTCGGAGGCATCGGAAAAGCCGTGAAGAGTAACTTTACAATTTTCAGAAGGGAGGAATAGCCTCGGCAAATGCACTTCATTAATCTCGGGGAGGGATGAAACGAAGCTCGACCAATCTCGGAGTAACTCGTCCGAGAGGGGTTCATCCCACGACACACCCGAAGCCCATAACCGTTGCAAGAAACACTTGGCCATAAACAGCACGGGGCAAATCCACCCATTGGGGTCAAAGGTACGTGCGACAGTAGACAATACTAAACGCTTGGTCCAGACTTTCGGTGGTCGTAAATCCACACAATACGTGAAAGTGTCAGAGACCGGTTTGTACTGTACGCCAAGGACGGTCACCACATGGGGATTATCAACATTTTCGAACAGGTGGGGGTCCTGCTGGTGCTCTTCGGGCAAACCTACCAGTACATCAGGCGAGTTGGATATCCATTTCCTCAACTCGTAACCTCCCGACTTCAAAAGGGCGGTGAGTTCGTCTCTCAGGACAATCGCCTCTGAGACAGATGAGGCGCCCGTGCAAATGTCATCCACATAGACGTCACTGGCCAAAATGGCGGAGGCGCGAGGGTATCTCAAGCGCTCCTTCTCGGCCAACTCCAACAAAGAACGAATCGCAACAAACGGGCTCGAAGCCAAACCGTACGTATTCGTATTCAATTCATAGATCAACAAGGGGTCCCTAGGACTCTCTCTCCACAAAATCAATTGGTACCTCCTATCCTCGGGATGGATGACCGTTTGTCTGAACATCATCCGGATGTCAGTCATAAATACAATTTGGTGCCGCCGGAAGTTGGTCAAAATGTCTGAGATCTCCGTGTGCAGCTTGGGACCTACATGCAGACACTGGTTCAAGGACGCTCCAGTAGAGGTGGGAGCCGAACCGTCAAAGACCACCCGAATCTTTCCGGATTTCAAAACGGCGTGGTGCGGCAAAAAGAAGTGCTCAACGGAGCGCCAATCCAAATCGCTCACGGACATGTGCCCTAACTCCTCATACTCCCGCATGAATTCAACATACTTCTGGCGGAAGACCGGATCCTTGCTCATGCGACGCTCCATCGCCACTAGCCTACGTTCCGCTAGCGGTCGGGATTCGCCCAGAGGAGGTCGGCCGGCACGAAAGGGGAGACGGGTGATCAAACGACCAGAGCGGAGGCGACCAGTGTTATTCTGGTAATACAACTCGCATTCATCCGCTACTGGGTCTACCCGCGGGGCTGGTGGAGGTTCCTCAACCTCCCAAAACTTCTGCACCACTTCGGAGAGAGACACATTAAAAACAAGACCGCGATCCTCATCAAGGGAATCCAAAACGCGGCGAGCAGGGCCCATCACAACTGTACCGAGTGTCGTCTGCAGAGCTACCAAGCCATCTGGCTGCAAAACTCGCTTCCCCGTCAACAAAACTCGCCCCAGGACATCGGCTCCAAGGAGAGCATCAATCGGGCCTGGGCGGAAGAAATTTGGATCGGCGAGTGGGGAATCAGACACCAAAGACAACATACTCGGTCCCAAGTCAACTGAAGGTTGACGGCCAACAACTGTGTCCAACACAATCGCCGAGGTCTCAATGCCTGGCGTGGACTTATTACGTGATGTAAATGTGAAGTCAACATGCCCTAACAACCCGGGGACTTTCACATCGCCAACACCTCTCACGCCTTCCGTGTGGGGGTGCACCTTGAGGCCCAACCGCCTAACTAACCAAGATGACACAACACACCCCTGAGCACCGGAATCCAACAAGGCGCGAACTTCCACATGGTCGCCATTCAATCCCCTGACAAATACAGAGGCCGTGGGCAACAAAACGGTCTCTGGAGGGGTGGCTACAATCGACCGTAAACACGTTGATTGCTAGTATGTGGGGTCCCCAGACGTCCCCCCATGGTAAGGGGGTCGCTCATAGCGATCCAGTGGGTCCCAATCTCCCACATACTGCCTACGTCCAATTCGCCCGGCATCAGGCGGGTTATATCTCCCGGCCCCTTGAAGACGGGGCGGGCGCCGCTCCAAACGCGGGTATTCGGCGAGCGGCGGGGAGAATCGGTGCCTATCATCCACCGTGTACGTCGCCCCATAGTCGCGGGGGCACGGTGACCGATTTTCAGAGGGGGGGTCCCGGGGACCCCCGCCCGTGCGAGGCTCAACACGTTGCGGGGGGCTTCTACGACCTCCCGCATCGCTCGCAACATCGAACCCCCTAGTTGGGGACCGATTTCCCATGGGGGGGTCCGTGGGACCCCCGCCCGTGCGAGGCTCAAAACGTCGCGGGGGGCCTCTACGACCTCCGGCAACGCCCGCATAACTCATCCCCATCCTTGGGGATCGGTTTCCCATTGGGGGGTCCCTGGGACCCCCGCCCGTTTGAGGCTCAAAACGTGGCGGAGAGCGTCTGGGGCCACTCTGGTGGCCACTAGAACTGCTGCGGGATGCAAACACCGCGGGGGGTCCGAGCCCCCCAACCATACGAGGTGATCCTGCAGCGACGCGCTGCGGCGCTCCGCCGCCCTCTGGGCTGTTCATGCAGAGGAGGGGATGGTGGTTGCCCTTGCAAAAGCGGCATGGGTGCGCTTGGGTACATTCGCGCTGCATGTGCAGGCCCAAGCACGAGTAGCACCATGTCCGTTGTCGCGCGATCGCTCGACGGCCTTGGACGCGCTGGTCGAGGAACTTATCACAACGGGTCGTGCTGTGACCCGGTTCCCGACAGTACAAGCAGCGGGCGGTCTCCTGGACGGCGGCATAGCGGCCGGGCGCGCGAGGGGCCATACGCCCCCTACGGGGGGGTCCGGTGGGGGATCTACTCTGTGGCACAGGTCGTTCGGGTCCCATAGGACCGGCCAGAGAGGAATTATCTGCCAGTCTACTTTCTCCTTCCAGGAACGTCAAGAGGTCCGAGAAGGGTGGCAGATAAGTCGCACTATCCCCACCATACTGCTGCTCAAAACGGACCTTAACAGAGTCCGGCAACTTTCCCAGGACAATGTGCAGTAACAAAAACGACCACTGCTCCACTGGGAGTTTTAAGTTTTTTAATGCGTTGTATGCAACCAACAGCGGATTCAACAAAGCCACTCTCAAGTGCATCACGCTGGCAACGCGGGGTAAATTCAAAATGGCGGCAACATGGTTGTCCGCCAGACGTCGTACGTTCTGGTACCGACGGGCAATCAAATCCCTAGCAATAGGGTAGTTTTCATCCGAGGGGGCCAAATGTTGCACCGATTCAAGGGCCTCCCCCTCCAAGACGGATAACAAATAAGCCAACTTTTGGCCCTGGGTCAAATCATCCCGGGCATGTACCAGACTATCAAAAATATTCATAAAGCCCTCCCAGTCCTCTAGACGACCAGCAAAACGCCTTAAGTCTAAGGGGGCCAATCTAGCAAAGAGAGGGGGCATACTTTTAGATGTGGCCGGGGACGGGCTCGGTTCATTCTCTCTTGCCACTTGCAAAGGCCGGGCCACCTGAGTAATTCTGTCCGCAAAATCATAACACTGGTCCACATCCAAATCGACTTCTTGTCGCATTTCCACATCGGCCTCAACAGTCCTTTCCAAAAATAAGGCATACTGTTCATCAACAACAGCCAAACGTACGGGCAGATCTACGTATCTGTTCAACAAGGCCTCCGTCCTATCAGGTCGCTCCAACAATGCGACTGCAGACGCTAACCACCGTAACTCAGAACGTATTTTGGCTTTAGCAGAGGAGGCCGTCATTGTAACGTCACAAATTTATCAACAAAAACAACAAATTCAAAATATTCACTACAACACAAAATCTCCAATATTTTGAGGTTATTGATAACCACAAAATTCCAATATTACAACAACAAAGTATTTATAATGACACAAACTCTTAAATATTTGGAGGTTATCAGAAAACAACAAAACTCAAGTATATAATTATAACTCTAACTCTCAAGAGGTTATAACTTAGACACAAACTAACTTTGACTTTGTAAGTCAAAAGTTATTCAATTCAAACAAATCACTGACCATTGAAATTCACTTGGATATCGACATACAACAAGATGATTTTAATTATTTCAAAGCACAAGTTTCAATAAGTTTCAATGTGTAAACAATGTCTTAAATCATTTAAGTTTCACTAAGTATTGAGTGCAAACTTATTAGCTAACCTTTTATTAGCTATTATTTAGCAACAAACTTGTCAATATTCACAACTCAAATTTGCTGACAAAACTAAATAATAATTATTATGAACAAAGAAAGGCATCTGTTTACATTTTGGAACCTCAATACATGATAATTAATTACAAGACATGGAACCAATAACAAAGGAATGCCCTTTACTTTTCAAATGCAAGTTAATTACCATTTACAAGTACAAATTAATCTAGTCCGGACCAGACTGGGTCATCAAACGGCACTGATTAATACAAAGTTTTGGCGTGGGCCTCTCAGGCCTTCAAGCTACGCTCTTGGCTACCAAGAAATGTTCAGTACACCCCTGCCTAGACCGCGGAATGGCTAGCGCAGTGGAAGCTGGTATTACTAGTATAGACTCCGGACAAATCTTGGTTTCAGCCGGGATGTAACTGAACAATTGGACTGCGATACACAGCGCTTAATCTATATTGTGAAGTAAGGGAGATTTTACATACTGTCTGTGGTCCTGGGCAGTGGAGACAGAGGTGGTGTAAGGGAGCGCGCGCGCCCCCAGGGGTCCTTTCTTCTTCTTCTGCAGACCTTACCAATTAGTCACCTCACTCACAACACAAATAACAGCGTTCACAAGACACTGGGCGTTTCAACAATAGATACACAATAACACACGGAGGAGCCTTTTGTCAAGATATATATTGCCCCTGCAACAGCACGTGTGATGGATGATTATCCTTCAAAGCATCGCGACCGGCCACTAATCAGGATGGCATCAAAATCGTGGTCGTACAACACGGGATCGGCAGGATAATTTAAGATGTATTCAAAACTCGATATGCCAGGCACATTCAACGCGAGCGATTTTTAACAAATTCAGCAAAATTATTCCGACATTTTCTTACAAGAATTTCAATCAAGTGTCAGCTGTCAACTTCAAGTGACAGCTAATGTCAATTTGACGTGACATTAGAGTTGCGTTCAGAAACGTCGATCTTTTCCGAACACACTCTATTTCTTTTTTCTTAATTATTTCAAAAGTTAGTGTAAGAAATTAAAAAAGCACTTTGCCTCACGCTCGCAGCAAAAATCGATTTTGCTGCGAGTTTTTAGGCGCCAAAAGCGCCCTTTTCGAGCTGGAGTGGTGAAATAGTTATTTGTTATACAAGAGAGCAAAATCATTTTTCGCTGCGAGTGCTGAATTTAAATCACGAACTAGCGAAGTAGTCTAAAAATTGAATCATGAGCGTAGCGAGTGATTCAAATATAGACTACTGAGCACAGTGAGTGATTTAAAGGCACGAGACATCAGAAACATTTGCTCTCGTGTTAAACATACAACTTTTCACCTCTACCAGCGAGAAAAGTGTTACAGGTCAGAAAAAACAACATTGAAGGCAACATTTAACAATAAAGAAAACATCAAAATTATAAAATCAATAATTAAGAGTAAAATTGGTGCAATTATGCAAGTTGAAGGTAACTGTTTGCATTGCGTTCAAAAACTGCACTGCATGCATATTTGACTGCATGTAATTTTTATGAAAACCAAACATGATATTAGTAAGCGATATAATGTTAACTTCATGTTATTTATTTTAAATATTGCGTGTTTAATAAAAAGCAATAGTTTATTCATTAATTTTTCTTATTTTATATTTATATCATGCATGCGGCCTCATTTCGTCCATACTCTTTATTTCGAACCTTTGGTATCCGTGTATTTATTTTTTAAGCTTTATATTTCATGTCCATCGACATAAAGCTATCTATGTATCCTTTTTGCTCATATTCATTTTTAAAGTCTCATCCTTGTCACTCTATTTCTTTTTTCTTAATTATTTCAAAAGTTGGTGTAAGAAATTAAAAAAGCACTTTGCCTCACGCTCGCAGCAAAAATCGATTTTGCTGCGAGTTTTTAAGCGCCAAAAGCGCCCTTTTCGAGCTGGAGAGGTGAAAAGGTATATTTCTATTCCATTTATTTTGCTTTTTAAACTGCAAGTAAGTATTGTGCATTTATTTTTCTAGTTTTCCCGTAAACTACACGAATCAAAAATCTATATATTTAGAAATAGTTATCTGCTAAGTAGGTACTTTCTTTTACAACTCTTTTTGCGAAGAAGTAAAAACTTTTTGATTTTTCCTTTTTCGAATCTGCAAGTAATTTTCGTGTTGCCAGAGCTCGATAGAACAAACCGAAACAAAAACGACACACATAGAACTTTGCCCTGCAGTGGGACTGTGGGATTTTTCCTTTCTTAAAACTGCCAGTACTCATTAAGTGTGCATTTGTTTTTCTAGTTTCCCCGTTTATAAGAAAATAGTTATTTGTTATACAAGAGAGCAAAATCATTTTTCGCTGCGAGTGCTGAATTTAAATCACGAACTAGCGAAGTAGTCTAAAATTGAATAACGAGCGTAGCGAGTGATTCAAATATAGACTACTGAGCACAGTGAGTGATTTAAAGGCACGAGACATCAGAAAATTTTGCTCTCGTGTTAAACATACAACTTTTCACCTATACCAGCGAGAAAAGTGTTACAGTTCAGAAAAACAACATTGAAGGCAACATTTAACAATAAAGAAAACATCAAAATTACAAAATTAATAATTAAGAGTAAAATTGGTGCAATTATGCAAGTTGAGGGTAACTGTTTGCATTGCGTTCAAACACTGCACTGCATGTAATTTTTATGAAAACCAAACATGATATTAGTAAGCGATATAATGTTCACTTCATTTTATTTATTTTAAATATTGCGTGTTTAATAAATAGCAATAGTAGTACAATCGTATTAATTATATAATTTGTTATTAGAATTCATTAATTTTTCTTATTTTATATTTATATCATGCATGCGACCTCATTTCGTCTATACTCATGATTTCGAACCTTTGGTATCCGTGTATTTATTTTTTAAGCTTTATATTTCATGTCCATCGACATAAAACTATCTATCTATCCTTTTTGCTCATATTAATTTTAAAAGTCTCATCCTTGTCACTCTATTTCTTTTTTCTTAATTATTTCAAAAGTTGGTGTAAGAAATTAAAAAAGCACTTTGCCTCACGCTCGCAGCAAAAATCGATTTTGCTGCGAGTTTTTAGGGGCCAAAAGCGCCCTTTTCGAGCTGGAGAGGTGAAATAGTAGATTGTATTACAAGGGAGCAAAATAATATATTTACGGCGAGGGCGCTATTTTGAATCCAGAGCGCAGTGAAGGATTCTAGAGTAGAATCTCGAGCGCAGCGAGGGATTCTAAAGTAGAATCCTGAACGCAGCGAAGGATTTAATATACGCCGCCCGAGGTGAAAATAATTTTGCGGCCGAGTAATACACTCTGCTTTTCATCCCCCTCTATAAGAAAAGCAGTAAAGACAACTCAAACTACCTACCTTTCTTTGTCGTTCGGATACATCATAGGGCAAGAAAAAAAATTTGAGTTTTGAAATAAAAAAAAATAAAAAAAATATATGTCCATCAGATTCCTTATAAGTATCTCCGTGGATGCCGTAGGTTGAAAAAGGGGGGTTGAAAAATTTGTTAGAATTTAGCTACGACTCACCGTTTACGAGATATTCTCAATTTTATGAAATTCAGTTTTTGAAAATTTCTCGGTCCCGAAAAAAGTCCCGGCCCCATACAAAATCAGTTGATTTTTTTTAAGTACTGCACACCCTTTGCTATACTCCAACTAATGCTTCTTTAATTATGTTCTTAATTCAAATCTCATTGTTTTGGACCCTGTTATGAAGCTGTTCAAAATTCAAATCTCATTTATACCCTCTTGTCTTAACAGGTAAACAATGAATCGTTTTGGACCCTGTTATTAGATAAACAATCATCGCTTTTCGAATCGATGGGATGAAAATAAAATTCTATACACAGAAGTATACAACCTCTTTTTGAAAAGTTGTAGACATATTTGATTATTTTATCCTTTTAAAAACTGCAAGTGGAGGGCATTTGTTTCGCCAGAATGCTCGTCGGCCCGCGTCGGCTGCACTGTCATTTATCTTGCGGCCGTTGGCAACGATGGATGGTCCGCTTGAAGAATTTGCATATTGCTTGCATACAGGTCCTGCCACTTGATGTGGGGTTTATTTGAATTTGACGCGCAAGACCGATCGTATTTTGTCGGATTAAGTCGTCGATTTTGGAAGTTGCAGATGTTTTATTTGTTATTTTTATATCTCGTTATATCGTTATAGCTTCTTAATTTAGTGGCTCGATAGATGTTACTACAAGGACCGTTTAGATAGACTGTATTGAATTTAACCAATCCTTATTTTAACCGTTCGTTGTTTCATTTCTCAGTTTCATTTTTTGAAAGAGAATTTGTGTGTTTCTCAAATATTCACATTATTTAAGTTAATCGGTATAGTTAGCTTTAAAATAATTTAGTGTTATCTTCTATGTTCAAGTTTGTTGGAAGAAGATATTTTATTTGACTGTCTATGTTGTTTATAATAGGTCTTTACCTATGAGATTGCCGTTTTCTATGGGGAAATTTTAGGTAGAAAGTTGGAATTATCATACAAAGATATTTGGGGATTACTTAGACGTGTGAACTCCGAATTCAACGAAACTTTAGAGATATGATCAGACACCATTAATCTAACTATTGCCTATAACCTCATTTAAAAAACTGCCTTAGTGTAAAAAAAAATATGTCAAGCGGTCAAATTGACCACAACCAAAGAGGGGTACTTTGAAGCATTTATACAATTTTTAGACGCGTGCGTATTTTTTTTATATGTTTAATATTACGACATACTTTATTTTCACAATGAATATTAATTTTGATTTATTATAATAATTAGAGATCAATGAACATGTGAGAAAAAAACGGCAATTTTATAGGTAAAGAAGACCTATCAAACACGCCGATGTTATTGTAGCAGAATACAATATTTGAAAGTTACTATATTGCAATATTTATTTCCTTCATATTTTCACTTTCAGTTCGCCATCTTATAACGCGGTTAATCTTGTAATTGGAGCCAGTAATCGCGGCAATATTTTCATTATTTTCCATCGAGCCCTCTCCCCTTCTAATATAACTTAATTTAATCAAAATTTGCTTACTTTGCCGCCTCTGCCGGCTGCCATTTTCCACACAAGAATTTGTAATTATCAGCAGAGTTGGTTATAAATGCGTAAATAAAAGGAGATTGATGACTTGATCAAATTGAAATTTACCTGTGGGGTAGAAATACGCTTAAAAACAAGTAAGTAAGTTTATGTGGATTTTTTTCTTAGGCACTTACAAGAACATTGATTACAAGGAACATGTTACAGTTGAAGACTGTTACAAATACCTTTTTTTTAATTACTCGTAGTATAAACGGAAAATAAGAAATTACACAATCATGCATTTCTTATAAATGTAAATCATCATCATCATCATCAAATATAAAAAACTTCTTACAACTTCTTTACTATGGGCTTAGATAAATTGGTGTGCAATTTACCTAAGCCCATAGTAAATTTCAATAAGAAACTTGTGTAAAAATACTTTTTGTTTGTAAATACTTACATAGAAAACACCTAGACCAAGACAATTATTTAGACATGTTCATACACGCAAACATTTGTCTTGTCCGGGAATCGAACCCGGGACCTCTGGCGCAGAAAGCGTGTTTGTGCGGTCACGAGCAATATTATTATACAACATGTAACCATGTCCTATTATAGTAATGAATGACTTTTGTGGCACTGATAATGTTGTTTCGGAACGCTTCAATGCGACAAAGTTCTATGTCGTTTACATAATATATTGCTCGTGACTGTACATCTGCGCCATATCGGTTAATTTCATAAAGCAAGATCGGGGCCTTACTGCGAGCTGTCAAACAATGTTATACTAATGTTGATTACAGGACGGAGCTATACACTGCGTATAGCGCCATCTCAGTTACAATCAATAAATCAACTTTTTAATTCAGTTTAGGTTGAGGTAACAACACTTATGAACGTCAAAGAAACTACGCCATCGGTTCGCAAATCCTAATCATATTACTATAACATTGTTTAACAGTTTGTAGTTAGGCCACTGTTTGTAATAATAATAGCGTTCCTCGTTTTGATTTTTTTGAACTGCAACAAATGAAAGAAATCACCCATATATAATTCCACAGTCAGATCAGTGCATCCATAACGATATTAATCTGGTAATCCGAACCATATTTTAATAATAAAACAAGATGTCGCCCCACATTAATTAATTCCGGACCGCTGATCCGTGCTCTGTTTAATACGATAGAGTTCCAAGTCCACGCAAAAATCTCCCCAATAAGTACCATGTCAAATAAGGCAAACGACATACTTTTGACAACGAAACGGATGATTTATAAAATGTTTTTGTTTGCCCTATGGAAACAAACTAAAAAAGCTATCATTTTATTTTCGCATAAGGTATGGTTTTGAAGCCCGAAAATAGGTAAAGTTAAGAAATCTGCAATATTTAAACACTATGATATTGTTATGTAAATTTTTAAAATTTTTATGATTGAAAAACGTGGTTGTGAGACGGGTTGATTTTTTCTGTATACTTTATTTTCAATTTGACTATGAAATTGGACAGATCTGTTTAACTCTTTCGATTAATTACCTAGTTATCATGCGAACTTGCTGTGTAAAATTAAAACATAGACCTTTTGGCTGTCTGAGCTTTGACAAAAAGTTACTTTTTATGAACGATTTACTTTTTTCATAAAAAGCCCCAGTTCACTTTTACATTTCATTTATTTGGTGTAGCGCTACGCAACTAGTAATATTGAAAGGAGGCTCGAGGAAGAATTTATAACTAAAGTAAATACATATTCTCGAAAAACATTACCCTCCTTCTGTCGCAGTCGTGTAAAAATACAAAATACGAGTCTGCGTAATCCGATTATTTGAAATACAGAAATAAATGACACATAATGTTTATTTTGATTATTGCCATAATTAGAACAATCAGGTAAGTACATGAATGTTTCACCTACTTTGCCAATTCAGTTTTGAATGAACCAATTTATTTCCCTTGGAATATGATGTTAGGTAGGTACTTGTAATTTTACTCAACATTAGTCGATAGTCTACGGTTACCCTTTTCTACGCGTCATTTAGTATGATCCGGTGGTATGAGCGAACTTATCCAGCGTTGGGCTCCGAATCTGCATATAAATAGGGTGAAGTCACCTATAGGTAGTGTCCGACCGAAGCTTCGGCTTCGGCTTCGGCTTCGGCCACCTTCGGCCAAAAAAACCATCTTCGGCGAAACCTTCGGCTTCGGCCCAAAACCCGGCCGAAGCCGAAGGTTTCGCCGAAGGTCCGAGCAACCGTCGGGATTGAACGAACTGTACGAAAGACTGAGAGACAGCGCGACCACGAATCCACTTCCATATGAGACAGTCAATATAAACCTTCAATATTGAAGTTTCGAAATAATCTTTAACATTAATTGTAGCTTGTAGACAATATTGAACAAAATTACTAAGAGCTTATAAACCTTCGGCTTCGGCTTCGGCTTCGGCCGAAGGTTGTGGGATTGCCGATTAATCGGCTTCGGCTTCGGCTTCGGCCAAAAATAGACCTTCGGTCGGACACTACCTATAGGATAGGTTACATATTTATTTAGCATACCTTAATATTACCGGTACTTACATAAATATTTTGGAGGCTAAAGCGATGGAAAAAAAATATTGTTATATGCTTATCATCTATTTATTTGAAGACCTTCGTGGCCGAGTAAAAAAAAAGAAAAAAAAACCAATTTATTTACTTGATCAACAATAACATCTCTATTGTTGATCGGAGACTTGGACATAATAAATATAGGTAGGTATTAGGTAGGTAGGAAAAGTAGTGGCCAAGTGGTGTAAGCACCGGTTTTAAGGTGCCGCTTTCACTGAAGTATCGGGTTCGATTCGCAGTCGGGCAAACATTGAAAACCAACTTTTCAATTTTTCCTCGGGTCAACGGTCGTTGTTTCCAATTTCCGCAATTGCACACGCCATGATCACCGAGTAACAGTTACTCTGTGATCATGGCGTGTGCAGCTGCGCCGAAACATCGGGGACTCGACAACAAATCAAAACATGGTAAAAATGTTGTAACCCGTTTTTCGTAATATTTACAGTGTTAATGACCATGAAAGTTTAAAAAGTTATCACATACCTTCATTTTTCAAATACCAAACTTTAGTAGCTTGAGCACTAGTGTTATGGAAATTGGAAACACCGACAACAACAACGAAAATTGAAAAGTTGATTTTCAATGTTTGCCCGACCGCGAATCGAACCCGAGACTTCAGTGAAAGCGGCACCTTAAAACCGGTGCCTACACCACTTGGCCACTACTTTTCGGTAGGAAAATGTTGAGGATTCATAAGTACCTACATAATACCTTTATTTATTATGTCCAAGTCTTCGATCAACAATAGAGATGTTATTGTTGAAGTAAGTAAATAAATTATTTGTTGTTAAATTAAAATTAAGTTGCACACGCCATGATCACCGAGTAACAGTTACTCCGTGATCATGGCGTGTGCAACTGCGCCGAAATATCGGTTAAAATAAAATATTTTATTTTATTTTACAACAGGGTAGCAGTTACCCTTCATCACAATAAGGTAAAAGCGCACTACCCCCGGAATCCTCAATCACTGAGGAACTACTAGCCAGGCGGACTAATAACAAGTCCAACCACCAACCAAACCGAATACAATATGTACTCGCACTGAGAATCAAACCCGGGACCTCTGGGTCTGAAACCGTAATGTGAACCACTAAGACCACAGAAGTTTGTGGAAGAAAATAACTTGAGTAAAAAACGACCTTATTCATAATAATACTGCTTAGAAAAGTTAAATAAAAATAATTGTAATGTAGGTATGAAAGCAAAATAATATAAAAGCGTATGAGCTCAAACGAAAATTTACTTTTATGGCCATTGCCTGAGCGAGTACAGCTTACATATTAAGAAGACTAAATGCTTATACTTTAACAGCCAGAATTAATAATCTATCCACAGATAGGGATAGGCATGATCCAGATTAGTTGCTAGGAAACACCTAGCAACACCCTGGAAACTGTCGTTAATTCTATGTTAATATCTATGTCTAATATTATTGATTCTTCTTAAAACACTATCTTAAAATAACTTAAAGCTATTTACCTTATGTAAATGGACAGTAAATATAACACTTTTTTATTAATCACTTGTGAAAAGAATTAATTAATAATGAAAAAAAAGGTTTAATTAAAAACATCATAGTCTGAGCACACAAAAAAAATCGGTTTTCTTTTTATGTTGATGGTATGTGCCGTCCAGATCCCTCTGTAATGGAACGTATGCGCGGTGCGTCGGAAAGAGAAAAAATAATTATAGGGCGGTTTAGTACAAATCGGATTTTGCTGCCTTCCCTCTATATTACTGACGATTTTTTTGCTATTTTTGTCTCTCGCTGACACAATATTTTATGGTAATAGTAAAAGCAGGAAAAACCATATCCTTTGTGATGTTTTTTCTTTCTTTTGTGGAAGTATTTTACTTTGTCTGAAACTTATTAGACGATTATTCTTTAGACAAAAAAGATTATGACAATTTTATATAATTTTACTTGAGCCAAACATCTTACTCATTGAGCCAAAATCAGGTAAAAATATGAAATAGTATAAGATTTCTTACGCTCCTATCTCCCATGATCAATTCTCGTCTCTTGGGAGAAGAGAGCATACAAACAGTATGACAGCCTTTCATTACCATATCAAAGGATTACGATACCTCTTAGGATGTGACCACTTTCATCACCCTTACACAATTAAGCGTGATAAATGGTTCGGGAAAAATCTAATCTAAATATTTAATAGGAGGCAGGCACCCCTATGAGTGCAGTGGAAAACTAGCGAATGCAATCCCTTGCATTACAACATAATACTGTTAAAACACTTTAGGGACGTTTTAGGAAGCTTGAGGGTCAAACGGGGAAAAGGTCCCGGTGCCATTTTGTTTTTTTGGGGGTGATATTGGTTAGTGCTTGTTACTGATCATGTTTTAGTAGATTTAAAAAGTTTAGGAAATTATAGAAAACATTGTAATAAGAAAATTATGTTCGTAGCGCGTAGCTACGGCGTACGGCTCGTAGTCTCGTAGACGCAAACGTTTTATAAATCCTGGATAATCCCAGGAAGTCGCTGGTTTTTCTAATAAAACAAAGTTATGATAACGATTTAAAAAAATCGTATTTAAGCAATTACCAAAAAAATTCATTGTCAAAGACAAAAATGCGCTTCCAAATTTGAACTCCAGCATATGCGTAGCGGTATGTGCAAGTTGGTGAACATGTGCATGCATCGAAGACAAGTGCAACGCATGCATTCCTGCACTCCCTGTGTCGCATAGGGAGAGCTGTTAGGGAGAGGAATTTATCGATGCAAGTTGTCGATAAATTTCTGGTAAACTTAGTTGCCAATCGAGACTAAGCATTTAGGGGATAACTGCTTCGATTTTATGTGCCATTTAACCACAAGAAGAATAATATTAATGCAATATTTTTAATATAAGTATTGTATTTATTCATATCTACGGTTAGCGCCACAACGAAAGTATATTTATAGGGATTTGAAAACAGTAATACAATATTTAACTAAATTACAATTGCGATTTGCAGCTACGAAACAAAAGTAGAATCGACATATTATGTTTTAGGACTAAATTTTATCGACAACTGTAGTTTTTAAACGTTTGCTCAGCACTATCCACACCCCTGCATTGCGAATGCAAATAATATTTCTTTCCGACAAAATATTGCAGTGTTAATGCCACGCGCCTCCATTGTGAGCGCAGCCTATCGAGTTTTATTAGTTCTCTAAACTTCCCTTTATTGGGGTAGAGGTTTGTTTAACATGGTCATATTAGTTTGTTGTGTTAATGTCCTGATTTGCAAATACAAATGTTGACCAGTTTGATATTAGCGATCAAGCTTTCGGAATTAAGTCGGATGGAGTTTGGTTATTGACTTTGTCAGTAAAGAAGAAAGTTTTGACAACATTTTTTTTTATAAAAAAACAGTTTTTATGTTTTAGATAAAAAAAGTGAAGTTATGTTATAAAAAGAAAGTTAAATTTAACTCTTATTACATGTTTTTAAAATAAGGAAAATATTTGCCCGTTTCTTATAACATGTTATTGCCTTGCTAACCGACTGTATTCAAATATTCTTGGCTGATTCAAAGTATTAACATTAGCAAAATTAACAATGTTTTTTTTATTTTAAACACCAAGGAAGTTAAAATATATTTTTTTGATCCTCAACGGGGTAGTAATAGTAATATTTGTCTGAAGGCGTTGTTGATTTTCCAAAATATTACAAATGAGAATCACTAGCCAGTTGCCAAAGCGAGTCTAACAAACATTTTCTTAATACGTTTCTTCCAACTTAACATTTCCTTACCATCTGCTCCATTAGACTTATAATACTTTGGAATCCGAGTTTAATTAACAAACATTGCTTCCAATTCGCGGAAAATCCTGAATAATTCTCTAATTCGCTTTTATTGCAAGGATTTTACGACATTACGAATTCCCTGCCCTCAGATCCCGTAAACTTCGCCTTCCTGACCCATTTAAAGGATATAGGGGAGGTTTCACGTTTCAAATTTCGGTTTCTAACCACCGGCAACCATCCTTTTCAGGGGTTAGGTCTAAGAAAGGGACGAACTAGCGTTCACCTTCACGTGATAAGTCTAGTAACCTTGTTATAGGGAGAAATTTCGTTTGGGGAGCTTTGTCTCACGTGTGCGTAGGGGAGCGATGGAAAAATCGCTTCAGAGCTTATTATTTTTAGCTACTGGATTATACATATAACGAGATATAATTTCTTAATATTTAATAGCCAACAATAGGTTCCTACATTTGCTGACAAATTAATAGAATTTCTTTAAAATAATTTTGTATTTTTAATCTAAGTAAGCTAGTAGAAATTTTATTAGTTGTATTGTATCTAACAAAGGTCATAAAGTTATGTATTCGCTATACTTGGATGCTTGGATGAATATAATATGAGAAGAACATTTAATTCAGAAACTAGTTTTAGTACACTCTTTTCCCTACAAAAAAACGCAAATAACCCTTTACCCTCCAAAATTTTGCTTCCTCGCTACTATCTCGCCATAGCTTCGCTCGCTCACGTAGTGCAAACGAAAGGTAATATTTCGGCTAAGTCGCAGGGCGCCTGTAAATCACTTAAGAAGGAACCCCCGTTTAAGTTGCCGTTTTTGCCCGCTAGGGAGCTCGCTGGCGATAAGAAATATTTGAAACAGTATACGTTAACCTATTTTATTTAACGCCTCCAGATGTGTTGGAAATCCTGGTGCTTTCTGTTTTTGTTCAATTTTGAAAGGAAAATTCGTTTAGACTGGTTGCTGGTGTGTATTTCCTGTGTGAAATTTCGAGGGAGGTATTAATGGTATCGTCTTTATTGATATTTAATGTTTGTTCGTTTAATTTTAATTAATAACAAAAACATAATTATTAAAAAAATAACAAAACAAACACTTTAATTTCTCATTGCAGTCAGGGGACCGAAATGAGAAATTTAAGAGTTTGTTTTTCTCTTTTTAGTGGTTAATTTCTTACAGTCGGGTTTTTATGGGTTTTTAATAATTTATGTTTTCATATGTAAGACTAGCTTTCCGCCCGCAGCTTCGCCTTCGCCCGCGTGGACTATTATCCCGCGGGAATGTGATGTTTTTCCGGGATAAAAAGTAGCCTTATATTCCTATCCAGGCTACAAAGTATCTGTGTCCAAAATTTCAGCCAAATCCGTTCAGCCGTTTTGGCGTGATTGAGTAACAAACATACAAACATCCAAACATCCAAACATCTAAACTTTCACATTTATAATATTAGTAGGATAGGTATTAATTTTTTGATTAGTAAGTTCTTACTTTCTAAGATACTTTCTTTTAAGGTAAATTCAAGCGGAGAGTTGTGCAAAACTGCAAGTAATATAATATGTATAATATTAATGGAATCGCTATTGTGTAACCCTTAATTTTTATACCCATTAGTAAAAAAATTTTTTATATTGGAATATGCGATAAAAAATCCGCCATTTTGATATTTTATTTTTTTAATGTATAGTGTCACTCGCGCTATCAAGACAAATCTAATGACACCTAATGCGTTAAAATCCTTCAAACCGTTTTAGTCCAGTGAAAAGAGGGTTTTAGCTTACAAGTGGTCCGGTAGTTTTGAATTTTTGATATGTTGTCTAGGATGGTTAGTGAGTATTTAAAATGCAAAATGCACAATTCCTCGCCCTCCGCCCCCGCCGCCATATTGAAAAAAATCGGCAATTTCTTCAGGTTTTCGCTTATATCTTCGTTTAGGTGCATTTGAGCCAGAGAAGAGTCGTCACAATTTTGTAGAGAATTAAATTTTCTATAATTACCACTTTAAATGTTGTTACTAGGATAGATAGTTACGGAGATATGCACTTAAAAAAAATGGTTTTCCAGAAATTTGTCAAACTTGTAAGGAATAAGGTGCAAAATGGGCCCTGAGTCGTAGCACTTTGAAACCTTATTTAATATATACTAATGAATAATTACAAAGTGCATATCTCCAAAACTATCTGTCCTAGAAGCAAAATTTAAAACATCAAAAATAGAAAATTGATTCTCTACAACATTGTCAGAAATGTTTTCTAGCTAAAATGCACCTAAACGAAGATATAAGCGAAAATTTTTAGCTTATTTCAAAACTTTTTGAACTACTATAACTTTTTTTTTTTTCAATTCAACTTTTCGCCATATAATTAAATGTTGTAATTATTCATTAGTATATATTGAATAAGGTTTCAAAGTGCTACGAATCTGGGCCTATTTTGCACCTTGTTCTTTAGAAGTTTGATAAATTTCTAAAAAAACATTTTTTTAAAATGTGAATAAATAAATAAATATAAAAAAAATATATATATTTACTTAAAGAAAAAAAAACAACCCTTGGAGTTTCTTGCCGGTTCTTCTCCAAGGTCTCCCGCTGTAGGGTTTGCGAACCGATGGCGTAGCTTCTATGACGTTCACAAGTATTGTAAATAACAATCTAAATTGAATAAACAAATTTGAATCTTGAATCTTGAATAAAAATAAATAAAAAAATAAAACCGCCTTCAAAAAAACCACATCAAAAATGTAAGAAATAATTCATCACCAAATAAATAACGTAAGTACTTTGAAGTCGGACGTGAAACATGTACAATTTTTTGTTGTTTTTGTTAAAACCCGCCCGACTTCAAAGTTCATACGTTATTTATTTGGTGATGAATTATTTCTTACTTTTTTGATGTGGTTTTTTTGAAGGCGGTTTTATTTTTTTATAAAAATAATTTTTATTTCACTCTTTTTAGTGCATCGTGCAGGCAATTTACGTGTTTTCTGGTAAATAGGTATGTGATCAAACTGAAAACCTCCTTTTTCGAAGTCGGTTAAAATACCTTGAGGTATCCTCTTTTTAACAAAACAAGAATCATGTAAATCGGTTTATAAACAAAGGAGTTATGCCTAAAGATACGTATTAAATTCACATAAAGTGGTAACGAAAACGGCAGTATTTTCAAGATTTCCTGAAAACTACTGAACCGATTTCAAAATTTCAAAAAATGGGAGCTAGTTGGAAACCAACCTGGTGTAATAACGTTTCAACCATTTCAATCGGTTCAGCCGTCTTCGAGTAATCGGTGGACATACACAAAAAAGAAAAAAACATACATACAGACGAATAGAGAACCTCCTCCTTTTTGATTTAGAAGTCGGTTAAAAATCGTTTATTTTCTCATCACACAAAGGAAACAGTCTTAAAATGTATATTTGACATAATAGGCAAGATTTCGTCCTGTCGTGTGAAAGACTGGTGCCTAAAATGGGCCTCCAAAGAAAGCCGGTTATATAGGTCACCAGGCCTCCCCCGCAACATGTTAAGCTTAGCTGCTTGTTTAAAAAACCTGTATCGTTATAAGTAGTAAAAAATAAAATTTTGCAAAAAAAATTAAGTAAAAAGTAACAAAAAATAAATGACACAATATACTTCCAGTACCTCGGTGTAAGAGGGTGTGTATGTGAGAGGGCATGTGTTAGGTATGTATATGTGTGTGCTTTTGTGTGCGAGCGTACGTGTGTGTGTGAATATCTGCTTAACTATCAATATGTCATAATTACAATCTATGTCATAGAAACAAAATTTAAACCGTTAATTATTGAAAATTTAAGTCTCTACAACATTGTCAACAATCGTTTCTGGCTCAAATGCACCTAAACGAAGATATAAGCAAAAATCTGAAAAAGCTGCTGAACTTTTCAATATGGCGGCGGAGGGCGAGGAATTGTGCATTTTGCATTTTAAATACTCACTAACCATCCTAGACAACATATTAAAAAATTACACTTGTTACATATAGCTATTCTACCATTATATGTATAGATAAGAATTGGTGCGGAACTATGAAAAAAAAGTTGGCCAAGTGCGAGTCGAACTCGCTCATGAAGGGTTCCGTACCACTTAGCAGTACACATTTTACCAATTTGGAAGTGACTTCTGGAAATATTGAGTATTAGGAAAAATGGTTAGAGAAACCTTAATATTATTTAAAAAAAGACCTAACTGTTAGATAACTGGAGACCCCCCCCCCGCCCTTATTTCTTATTTTTTTATTTTCGTATGAAAATTGTAAAGCGGTTTACAGAATACATCTACCTGTCAAGTTTCAAGTGTGTAGTCTTAATAGTTTTCTTAACAAAGTGGCTGTGAGTGACAAACGGACGGAAGGGAAATACTGACAGACAGACGGACAGACATACAGTCAGACATGACGAATTTATAAGGGTTCCGTTTTTTGCCATTCGTCTACGAAAACCTAAAAAGAGTTTGAGTTTTTTATTTGTTTGTTTAACTTATTATCCTTTTTTTATTTTCCATAAAACGAAAGAAAGGTTATGTCGCTCAGATTACTTTTTTGAATGCTTATCAGAAATGAACATACTCTTGAGTAATTTTAAGGTTGTATTTCGTAAAACAAGTTGCGCTGGCGCTCTTCCAATATTTTAATTCACTACCCTGTTTTAGGAGTAAATGTTTTTATTATGTATGGTTTGATTAAGTTTTATTAGTCTGGAGTTTAAAATGAAATATAAAGTTGTAAATTGTTGAAAAATTTAATAACGGAGATGCAGATTTATGTATTTAATTATTTTGCATTCATAATGCTGTTTTATACTATATTTATATAAAGACAACTACCTATAAAATTAATCGTTTATTTCCTAGTTTAAGGCAGACAAAGAACAAGATATACGTAACAGAACTCTCTAATTCAAGAATACTGTGATATCCGTAGCACAATTCCAAAATTAGATCAATGTTGGTTGATATTTATTTACAACTTCTTTATAACTCATACCCGTTCCCGTGGAAATATCGGTATGAAATAAAGCCTATGTCAATCGGGAAAAATGTAGCTTTCTAATAGTCAAAGAATTTTCTTAATCGGTTTAGTAATTTCCGAGCCTCTTCGATGCAAACAAGCAAACAAACAATCAAACCTTTCTTTTTTATAATATTAAAAAAAGAAAAAGAAGAAGAAGATAGATATAGGATAATTATTTTATTTATTATTATTATTTATTTAACACACATTACATCTATCATTACATGAAAGTTTCTAATTCAATAGTGCAGTCAGCGTTTTACAAAAACCTATTTACAATAATATTATGTTGTTTCATGCATTCAATTCACTTAAAAATAATCAATTTTTAACTTATATTTTATTTCTAATTTGATTCACGCCGTACAATATTTATTATTTATTTTTCTTTATATTTAAATTTCATTTATTTCATAAGATCTTAAAAATTCATTACAATTCATTATAATAATCATTTTTAAAAATAACCTATCTATTTTATTTATTCATTAAAAATATAAAACATAAAAGATATACTTTATACAATCTTCTTAAACCAGACCATGAAAAATTTTGGTACCTTTGATCATAACACTATCAAGTATCAAGGTTACTGATAACATAACACTTTCAACGTTACTTTCTCGATTTTTTTCAATTTATTTAATAAGGGGTTTGTTCAACACTGAACATATACTTTCTCGATACGAACGATATTATATAATACCCTAAGTGTAAGTTTTTATGTCAAGCAAACGCAAACTATTTCGATTCCGTATTTATGTCAATTTGTATGAATAATGAAACTATATAAGCGTGCTACTCGCCGCTAGAGGCGCTAATACAATGTAAAATTCACAACACGATCGTTGTGAATTTTACAGAGTATTTAAAGAAGAGGACATAGTTAAATTGAACAAGGAATGCATCGTCAGTTTTTAAATAAACATTAGCCTTCTGCCCGTGGCTTCGCCCAAGTGGACTACATTTTCCTAGGTATTTCAGATCTTATTGTGACTTTCGAGATTCAATTTCTTTGATGCTGAGTCAAGGTCGTGGTTCGATTGCTACCAGGGATAAACATTTAAGAGTGGAACTTTTCTGTTTGTTCCGTGTCTTATTGTAATATCTATATCTGGTTCTGGTTGCCTACCATCAACTCTTATTGCGGATTTGTTTAGGACCTATTCTATTGCGTCAATGACAAGCGATTCAGCGACATTTCACAGCCGCTTAGCTGTCATCACAAAATAACTACGCGGGCGGTCGCCGGAGCTGTCATGAACTCTTATTTGACTTAGAACTCGGTTGAGCTAACATGAAACCTGCAGGTTATACTCGTCCCTCTTTCTCTCCGGGCATGACAGAATCGAGTGAAAGAGACGGATAGAAGAAATAAGGACACAAATCGTTCGTTCCTTCACATTCAGCAATTCATTTGCGATTCAGTTTTAGAAGGTCATGGTACGAAATAAAGCAATTCATTCTAGGAACCTATTCCGAAATGCACCAGTTTTGAATCGCTTTCTTATATTTTTATTTTATTTTTATTTATAAGTACATAAACAGAGATACAGCAGAATACAGCGTAGATCAATAGAACACAGGCGTAGGTACACGATATGTTGTAGCTCCAGGAGGAATGTACTAACATGTTTGTTGTAAATCAGTGTAAACTAATACAAATTAAATTAAAACATAAAAAAAAATATAGTTGATGGTAGGCACCCTGATAACCGTAACACAAGTGCTGAGTTTAAAGCGTAGTGTAAGTCGTTAAGGCGCATAATGTCCAATTCGAAAAATGTCCAGCGTTCGCAAAATGTCCAATTCGCAGATGGTTCAGTTCGCATAATGTCCAGTTCGCATAATGCCCAGTTCGCACAATGTCCAGTACGCAGAACGTCCAGTTCGCGAAGATGTCCAATATACATCATAACGCCACACCATCAATCAGTCATTGTATCAAGCGTTGGGTTTTAATGATAAGTCAAGTAATAGGTGAAAGTTAGAATAGTTTAAGTTAGTTACCGATATCGGAATCAAATCAATATAATTTGAGAATACGATCTTCCCTCGTTGTGTCTGCAAACTGGTTTAAAGCTTCGTATTTCCCAGATCTATGTACACGTTATCTTTTTATGAGCTTTCTGTATTTTATTTATGAATACATATTCTTTAAAAATATTTCATTACTCTCGTTTCAAGGCTGCTATTATAAATAAATTGTGCTTCTAAGAAGACCATACTTTACACACGTTGTATTGTCAGTTTATAAAGTTCTGTGCAGTAGTTAGCGGCAGGCACGTGCTACAAAGTAACTAAGGAGACGGCGCCGAAACAAATTAACAAACTTTCTTCGCGAGTCTTATACAGCTTCTGGTAGAAGGTTTTCTACTAGTTAGGAAATTGGCTACGTTATTTTGAGTTCATTTATATCGTCATTTTTAAAACGAAGGTACGATTACTTCGATTGGAACATTAGGATTTACTTATTATTGATATTATTTTTATATTATAAATTACTAGTGGACCCGGTGAACTTCGTTTAACCAACAAAATATAAAAATATTTAATTAATTGCGAAGCCACAGCCTTCTCTATCGTCTTAAAAAAAAATGGAAAAATAATTTTTTTTATAAAAAAATAAACCGTTTTCAAAAAAACTGTAAACAAATTTCGCTTCCCAAAAACACGTAAAAATGAAAAATAAATTAAATCATTCAATTCAAAGGACGAAAGTCCGGGATTTTTTTTAATTAATCTTGGAACTTACTGATCTGATTGAAGTCGGTGCCAAGCCATGTAATATTATGTATTTGATAGGTTACAATTCACACCACTCCGCGCATGAGTAGGTTTTGTGTGTTATTCTTTCACTAAGTATTTATTCTTGTTACTTTGGGCTTGTCACCGACTTCAATCCACCATCAGCTAACCTAAAAAACTTGAAAGAATACAACTTAAGGTCTCGGTGGTACGTAACCAAACATGCTTTAACTCCTAAGGAGTTTTACCTTCCATCATCAGCTCACCTAAATAACCTGAAAGATTACAACTATATTTTTTTTCGTATCAACAATAATTCAAGAATTATCCTCCAACCCCTAACCATTGAGGAGTTGTATCTTCCATCACCAGCTCATGATGATGAGCTGATGGCTATCAGATGCATATGGCTGAAAATTTTTAGAAAATACATAAAACACCTAATCTATCTTCGGGTTTACCTCGTTCCCCTGGATTCTACCATCAGATCCTGACTTGGTTATAATGAGACCAAAACAGAAGTATACTCTTTTAAATAAAAAAAATATTGAGATCGGTAAATAGTATAGATAGTAATTTTTCATTGAATCCTACGACCAGCCCTTGCAAACGTTGCTTAACCGCAACGATTGCAAAACGCGGTGATAACCCACATCACCAATCGAGGTCCTGGAAGTGAAACCCATATACCCATTATACTATGACATAATTAGTTTCCGCGTGTGACTTTATTGACGCTATTTTGAAGAACAAACTATTCAGCCCGAACAAAAACCTAACGTTTACTTACATGGATGACATTATACTTTCTGCTAATAATTCATGACTCCCATGACATCAGGCCCCATATCTCCGAAGATTGTTATCGGATCTAAATGAAACTTATATGGGACCAAATCGAAAGTATACCCAATCGAACAAAAAAACAACTATTAAAATCGGATCACTAACGCCAGAGTAATCGGTATACATACATCAAACAAAAAAAAAATTAAAAAAAAATACGGGTTGAATTGAGTACCTCCCTCCTTTTTTGGAAGTCGGTAAAAAGAAGGCTGTGGCGAAGCCCATCTAAATTCACCAAAGAAGTTATATACCTTCACTACCTGCCACTAATGTCACTTAAGAAAAAGGGGCTAAAATGTCAGTGATTACATACTCTTTGACATACCGGCCATGAAATAAACGTCAGTTTTGTATATTATGACAGTTTAACGATTTTAGCGCTGGTGGATCCAATTCTTTGGCTAGTTGTGGCGTTCGCCTCTCCATTTGCGTTTTGCGCAATCACAACCTCTTCTTTAGAGTAGCTTTTCCCCATCCTAATGAATGTTATAGTAGTCTTCCTTTATTTCAATCTTCATCAGGAACTTCTGGCTCTGGTCGCCATGTAATAGGTTGCTTCGCAGGGATTTAAGTGATACACATGTTGACACAATGAACGGTGTTTATTGAGTGAAATAATATAATTTTACATTTTACTTGTAACGCCAATAAAATACCTTATTACTAGTGTCAGCAAAACGTGACTTAGGTAAAGCATGTGAACGTACGAGAAATATTCAAATTACATCTACTTCAGATATTTAGCTGTCGTGGTACGAATAAGCGAAGCAGTTCAGTTTAGGTCCTTAACAAAACCGCAATAAGAGTTGATGGTAAGCACCCTGTAATCTATTAACGTAACGTTATCTGAACACATTTGGTGTTTTAAGAATAAATAAAAATAATAAAATAAATATTGGACACCATCTGTAGAGGGTGGACTGTATTTAGTAGGTGAGTTGGTGACGAAGATGTAAATAAGAACACAAATTCGTCGATAAGGTCGTTGGTTTTATTCTGTGACCAGGTCTTTTTCTTATGCACTAAACTTAACAGGTAGGAGGCTTAAATTACTGAGTTATAACCAAAATACAGTTCGTGAAGCACTCAAATAACACTTGAGAGTTCACACAAAATCACTGCACTAAGTTAAAGTTCCAAGTTCCACGCTCGTGTCCCTTCACAGTTCCCACTTGAGCACCACAGCAATCCCCTAGACGAGCACTAACACTAACACCACTTTGCGTCCTTTATCGCACTACAAGCGTCCGCTCGCACTACAAGCATCCGTAATCGCGGCCACACAACACGCGGAGACGAGGCACTGACGATATGCGATCGACAGCACAGGACACAGCGTCCGTAATCGCGGTCACACAACACGCGGACACGAGGTACTGACGATATGCGGTCGACAGTACAGGACACTTCACTGTCACTGGCGAGACGTGGTCGACAGTACTTGATGACGTTCGTCGACTAGACATGTAGACACGTTCGCGATGACGATGTACGAGGGGCGCACGATCTTCCGTGCGATCGCGGTTCACAGCGGTATACGAAGGGCGCGGTTCACTGAACTGGTGTAGGTACTAGCGCTGGTACTGTAGCTCTGGAGCTCTTCTTGTTTCTTCGGAGAGATCTTCTTGAGAACTGAGCCAAATTGAAACTGTGCCGGCACGTCAGCCGAGAGCGTTATTTATACTGCGCTGTGCCGGTGTCTGGAACATTCGCGAGGGCGCGAGCGCGGGTCGCGCGCGACTCCTTGAATGTTCGAGCAAAGGCAGTGTGAGATAGCTGTCGCGATATCTCGCTCGCGCGCTTGAGACGGTCGCCGTCGCCTTGCTCGCTCGCACACATGAGACGGCTGCCGCCATCTCTTTCACACGTGGGACGGACGTCTTTACCTGCCCCGCACGTTCCGCGCCGCCTTGCTCTCGATCATTCGGGACTATACGTCTTTGAATTTTATGCGGGAATATTCTATAGCGGCGCTTTTTCAGGCTGTCGTCAACATCCTCCCCCCGGCGAAGGATCCTGATCCGTAGCCAATCCTGTAAGACAGCCTTCATCCTCATCCTTGCCCCTGACTTGTATCCATAGGGGCCTGCGTCTCCAGGGTTACCAACTTTGATGCTGGTCGACGGAATGTGCCCCCTTTGGTCTTGACCTCCACATTCCGGATCTTCCCGTCTGGGCCTGGGTGCACGTTCATGACCACTCCCCAGGGCCATGTGTTGCGTGGCAGCGTGTGGTCCACGATCAGAACCACATCCCCAATCTTGATTTCTCTTCCCTGGCGTCCGTTGTCGAGGCGGGGTATCAAGGTAGGAAGATACTCCCGCAGCCACCTCTTCCAAAACGAGTCGGCGAGTGCTTGCGCGGCGCGCCAGGTGCGTCGATCCCCGATGTCGCATGGGCCCGTGGTAGGGAGCCCCGATGATGACCCCAACAAGAAGTGGTTCGGTGTCAGGGCCTCCGGATCTGCAGGGTCGACCGATACGTGGGTCAACGGTCTGGAGTTGACGGCGTGCTCTGCCTCTGTGAGCAGAGTGTGGAGAACCTCTTCTTTCGGCTCCCTCTCGTTGAGTGTGGCGGTGAGAGCGTTCTTGACGGAGCGTACCAACCGCTCCCAAGCTCCCCCCTGGTTCGGTGCTCCGGGTGGAATGAACTTCCACTGCGATTCGTGTAGCATCGCGACCCGCTGTAGCTCCGGCAGCCATTCTTCGTACGCCTTCCGGAGCTCGACATCTGCACCCCGGAAGTTGGTCCCGTTGTCGGAGTAGATGGTTGCTGGCCACCCCCGTCGTGCTGCCATGCGTCTCAGCGCCATGATGGCTGAGTCCGTGGTGAGAGAAGCGGCGAGTTCCAGATGTACTGCCCTTGTAGTTAGACAGGTGAACAGGGCCACCCATCTCTTTTCTCGGCGCCGCCCGATCTTCACAATCAATGGTCCAAAGTAGTCGAGACCGCGGTTGGAGAATGGTCTCACGAAGGGCTGGAGTCGTTCCTTGGGCAGGTCCCCGATGGGAGGCTGATGCGGCTTCTTCTTCCGTAGTCTGCAGTGTAGGCAGGCGGCGGCCACTGACTTGACCATTGGCCGGAGTCGAAGAATATAGTACTTCTGGCGTAGGTCGTTCACCACGCGCTCATTATTTGCGTGGTTCGCTCGGCGATGTTCTCGTTCGACGATCAGTCGTGTGAAGGCGTGCTTCCCGTGGAGGACGATTGGTCGTTTATCAATCCCGCCCTCTGCCTTCCCGATGCGCCCGTTCAGTTTGAGGAGTCCCTCTTCCAGGACTACGTCCATCTTCCATAGTGGGCTGGATCGTGGCATGTTCACGCCTCTTCGGACGGAGTCTAGCTCAGGCCCAAATGCCTCTTTCTGGGCTTGCTTCATCAATAACGTGGCTGCCTGGTCCCGTAGCTCCTTGTCCAGGACCACTGTCTTGTCGCGGCAGCGCTTCGTAAACAACAAGACATATGCTGTTGCGTTGATCAGCTTGTCCAGTGACGAGAATCTCTCGATGTCAGGTAGGGCTTGAGGCTTCTCATCTTCACCGGCTTCGGTCACAACGTATACCTCGTTGACTTCCGGTTCTTCTTCTGTTGTTGCTTGAGGCCACTCAGACTTCGGCCTTTTCAGGAACTCCGGGCCTTGGAACCACACGTCGCGCTCAGAGTTTGGAGTGTAGCCCCTTCTTGTCGCGGAGTCCGCTACGTTCAGGTCCGTTGGGACCCATCTCCATTGGGTCGGAGACGAGTTCTCTGTTAACTCCCCCAGCCGGTGTGCCACGAACGGAGTGTACTTCCTGCTGCCGTTGCGTAGCCAGTGGAGCACTGTCTGAGAGTCGCTCCAGTAAATCGTGTCGTGGACCTCGATCCTATGGTCCTTAATGATGGATTGCGCCAATCTTGATCCTACCAGGGCGGCTTGTAGCTCGAGCCGCGGGATAGTGAGCTGCTTCAACGGGGCCACCTTAGACTTGGCGGCTACGAGTGACACCTTTACTGCGCCGTCGCCATCCGTCGTCCTCCAGTATGCTGCGGCTGCGTACGCGTCTTCACTCGCGTCGCAGAAGACGTGGAGCTCTCTTCTCTTCACGTTTCTCCCCCCGTCGTAGCTCCTGGGGATACGAAGCTTCGCAATCTTTTCAAGGCCCGACAACCACGCTTCAAAGTCCCTTGCTATTTCTTCAGGCACTTCCTCGTCCCAACCGATCTGGAGTTTCCACAACCGTTGCAGTGTGATCTTGGCGGTCACCGTGTAGCAACTTAACAGTCCCAGTGGGTCGTAAATGCTCATCACTGTGGACAGAGCTTCCCTCTTCGTCGGCGGGCGTTTCAGCTGTTTCACTTCTTCCGGGACTCGGTTCATCGCTGTGTTAAAACCAAGGCAGTCTTCTGTGGCATCCCAGATTAAGCCTAGTGCCTTTTCCGTCTTTCCCAGTTGGCTTATTGCTCCGTGACAGCGTTCTTTCGTGACGGCCTCTAGCAGCTCTTCATTATTGCTGTTCCATCCTCGTAGGTTGAAGCCGGCTTGTCGATGGACTTCGTGTACTGCTTTGATTGTCCTCTTTGCCTGTTCCACGTCAGCAAAGCTTTCTACGAAGTCATCCATGTAGTGGGCTTCCGTTATCGGGGCCAGCGCATCCGGGTGCGTGGCGGCGTGTTCAATAGCGTTTCTGTTCCTCACGCTGTGCGCTAGAAACGGCGAGCTTGAAGCACCGAAGATCATCGAGGTCATCTTCATTTTCATGGGTTGTTCTCTCGGGTCGGCTCTCCATAGGAACATCTGGGCTGGCTGATACTCCTTCCTTATCTTTATCCTCAGGAACATTTCCTGGATATCGGCGGTCACGGCGTACTCCCCTTCCCGGAACCTGAACAAGATCTTCGGGAGCGATTGTAGGAGATCCGGTCCCTCGAGGAGGAAGTCGTTGAGGGACATTCCGTGAGTCTTCGCTGCTGCGTCGAACACCAACCTGACCTTTCCTGGTTTGTTCGGATTCCTGACGGCGAAGTGTGGGAGGTACCACGCCACCGGGCTCTGCTGTTCCGTTCTATCGCAGGGCTCGGCGTACCCCTTGGTTATCAGCTCGTTCATTTGGCTGTGGTATTCTTCTTTCTCCACTGGGTTCCTTTCTAACTTCGCTTCCAGTGTTGTCAGTCTCTTCAGCGCGGCGTTGTAACTAGGAGGCAGCTCTGGTTCGTCCACTTTCCATGGCAGCCCAACCTCGTAATGGTCTTCTTTCTTGGCGACCGTTGCTTCAAATATCGCCACTGCTCGTCGATCTTCTTCCTTCATGTGCGGTGCACTCGCTTTGATCCCGAGGTTCTCCACGGCGTAGTGTTCTCTCACGGCGCTTTCCAGGTCTTCATCGGTCCATACATGGAGAACTTGGTCTTCGCGCTTCATCAAGCCCTTGCGTGGTGCGGTTCCGTGTACCACCCAGCCAAGTTCGGTGCGCGAAGCGGCAGGCTCGTTCCTTCTGCCTGTGCGAAGGTCTCTGGTCACAATGAGCGGCCAGTTGTCGGCTCCTATAAGTAGACGTGGCTTCGCGTTCTCGTAGATGAAGTGCTCGCTCAGGCCCTGAAGATGCTCATGCCGGAGGTTCTCAGGGCTGATGGTCTGGGGGGCCAAGTTCAGACCCCGCATCGTGCGTGCGGTAAGGGCGTACTCTTGATCCTCGCCCTTGCCCTTGATGCGCAGGCGCACGATGTTGCTCCCTATTTCCTTCTCCTTGCTGTCGATGCCCTTGACGTTGAGGCGCGTCGACGGTCCCTTGGCGCCGATCTCGCGTGCTAGATCTTCATCTACTAGCGTAACTGTGCTGCCTTCGTCCAAGAGCGCGTATATGTCCCGCTTTCCGTTCTTTCCTTCAATGGTCACGGGGCATATCTTCAGTTTAACCTCGCGGTTACGTGCCTTCGTTGTTGACACCAGCGCTTCTTCGGTGGGCGCAGGGGTCGACCTTCCTTGGCTGCTGCGTTCCTCCGTTCCGCTCGCGTTCGTGCTGTGGAGCAGACGGTGATGCGGGTGTTTACATCCACTCACGCCGCATCGCTTGAATTTGCAGTTGTACCTGCGATGTTTGCTTTCTACGCACTTAAAGCATATTCCGTTGTCCTTGACAAGCCTCCATCGTTCGTCGTAACTCATGGATTTGAACTTAGAGCACTCGTGGAGCTTGTGATCGGCGTCGCAGGCTGGACAGGTCTTGATCGCGGCCTTGTCCGCAGGTTCCCTTGATTGGACGTTGTAGACCCTCTTCTTTTGTTCAGGCCTTGGTGCCGGTGTAGGTCTTCGGGCTGGCGCAGGTGCCAGGAGTGAGTTCGTCGTTGAGGTCGATGAACCACTGTAGCCATGTCGCAGGGCTCGATCCGCTTCCCTCATCAAAAACTTGGACAGTTTTAAGATGTCAGGATCTGCCTGTTCGCAGTTATCCGCGTAGTCACACCACCTTGTTCTGAGGTGTGGTGTTAGCTTTTCATACACCTCTCGTACCAGCAGTGGGTTATACAGGTAACCTCGTTCCAATCTGCCTAGTACGGCCACGACGTTCTGAACTCTAACGGCGAACGCGTTGAGTTCCATTGCCGTTGATCCGACCTTCGGGAGCTTCTTCAGGTCTTCCATGGCCATGTCCATAAGCATCTCCGGTCGTCCAAAGCATTGCTCGAGTGTCTTCATAATGATGTCTGGGTGAGCGGCGGTACTTAATAACGGGGCGACGGCGTCGCGTGCGGCTCCACGCAGACAATTCCGAAGACGTGCGAGGTTCTCGAGGGGTGAAAACCCATACATTTGCGTCGTTTGTTCCATCGCTGCCGAGAATTGCATCCACTCAAGCGGCGAACCCGTGAACACCGGTAGGTCCGTAGCTTGGCGCGGCGGCGGTCTTGTCTTTAGCATACGGTCGAGCGTGTCGGCTAACTGTTCAATGCCTCTTCCGCGGGGCGTTGCTGAACGCTTACGTTCTCTCGGGGGCGCGGGCGTCTCTTCGTAGTCGTGTCGCGACGGGCGTGAGGGCGTTGCGGCGATTGTCACGTGCCCTCCTGGAGCCGCCGTTCGGGTCGTCGCGAGCGTGACTGGCGCCTGTTCTGGGTCTGGCTGAGTTCTGTCGAGCCAGGCTTCCACTCTCTCGCGCCTGATGATAGGCTCTCGTTCATCTTCGTGAGCACTGTCATCTTCTTCCTCTGCAGCGGCTACATCAGCGGCGAGTTTCTTCTTAATGAGGTTAGCCTCGATTTCCAGCTCCTTCCGCCTGATGGCTGCTAGTTTCTGTTCCGCTTCATACTGCAGGCGGGCGATCGCGCTGGCAGTAGATTTCGTTGACCGCGCGGTTCGGGGGCGCGGGACAGCTTCAGTCGTTGCTGATCGTAAGGGTTCCGGCATCAGCAAAAGATCCGTACTCGTAGGTTCTGCCGTCGTGCTGCGCTGTGGATCGAATGAACTAGTGTTCGGGCCGGCGAGCGGACTCGGATCCCGCGGGCAGTCGATCCACCGTTCGGGTGCGCGTTCCGTTGGCTCTGGTCGGGCTCTGTGCTGAGGAGCGATCGTAGACGGCGAACGAAGCGGTTGGTCGAAGACACGAACTTCGTGTACTTCACGTACCTCCTCCTGGTTTCCTTGCGACCTAGTCACCACCATTGTGCTTACTTAGATCCGGCTCGATGCGACCAAGACTGTAGAGGGGGGACTGTATTTAGTAGGTGAGTTGGTGACGAAGATGTAAATAAGAACACAAATTCGTCGATAAGGTCGTTGGTTTTATTCTGTGACCAGGTCTTTTTCTTATGCACTAAACTTAACAGGTAGGAGGCTTAAATTACTGAGTTATAACCAAAATACAGTTCGTGAAGCACTCAAATAACACTTGAGAGTTCACACAAAATCACTGCACTAAGTTAAAGTTCCAAGTTCCACGCTCGTGTCCCTTCACAGTTCCCACTTGAGCATCACAGCAATCCCCTAGACGAGCACTAACACTAACACCACTTTGCGTCCTTTATCGCACTACAAGCGTCCGCTCGCACTACAAGCATCCGTAATCGCGGCCACACAACACGCGGAGACGAGGCACTGACGATATGCGATCGACAGCACAGGACACAGCGTCCGTAATCGCGGTCACACAACACGCGGACACGAGGTACTGACGATATGCGGTCGACAGTACAGGACACTTCACTGTCACTGGCGAGACGTGGTCGACAGTACTTGATGACGTTCGTCGACTAGACACGTAGACACGTTCGCGATGACGATGTACGAGGGGCGCACGATCTTCCGTGCGATCGCGGTTCACAGCGGTATACGAAGGGCGCGGTTCACTGAACTGGTGTAGGTACTAGCGCTGGTACTGTAGCTCTGGAGCTCTTCTTGTTTCTTCGGAGAGATCTTCTTGAGAACTGAGCCAAATTGAAACTGTGCCGGCACGTCAGCCGAGAGCGTTATTTATACTGCGCTGTGCCGGTGTCTGGAACATTCGCGAGGGCGCGAGCGCGGGTCGCGCGCGACTCCTTGAATGTTCGAGCAAAGGCAGTGTGAGATAGCTGTCGCGATATCTCGCTCGCGCGCTTGAGACGGTCGCCGTCGCCTTGCTCGCTCGCACACATGAGACGGCTGCCGCCATCTCTTTCACACGTGGGACGGACGTCTTTACCTGCCCCGCACGTTCCGCGCCGCCTTGCTCTCGATCATTCGGGACTATACGTCTTTGAATTTTATGCGGGAATATTCTATAGCGGCGCTTTTTCAGGCTGTCGTCAACACCATCACATACATTGTTCTAATGCCAATGTATAGTAGCTCATGAACTAGTATTATTGGAAATTGGAAACAACGACGGGAATTACCACATACACCCAGACCCGAGGAAATATTGAAAAGTTCGATTTCAATATTTACCCGACCGGGATCGAAACCTGGGACCTTTAGAGATAGTGGCACCATGAAAACCGGTACGTACACCACTCGGCCACGGAGGTCGTCAAGAAGAAAACATATTTTTATGAATGATTATGATTTGACATGCTTTTTCACTATCAGATTATTCTTTTACGTGAGATTTTTGAGTTATATTTCACTGCGTTCTTATGTTGTTTGTGGCAGAAAAACACTTAAGGCGATGAATCCCGACCGAAATAGGCACGCTAACACTTGCTCGGCCGCGCGCGATACACTTCACGCGGACGCAGTGGCAGCCGTCAGTGAACTGTGAACTCGCGAGCGCCCCGCGAATCGAAAATCACTTAAAATTCAATTAAAAATTAAATAATTAATATTTTACACTTATGACGGCCGGAATCTCTCGGCTAATCAAAGCCAATTATTTTCGTATATTTTTCATTAACTAAAACCAAGTATACTGCAAGTAAATCGATATTTGGATTACGATTAGACGGATGTTTGGGATTTTATTTGACACAGTAAAATATAACTTATCAAAAAAATACAGCCGGAAGCACTAGATAAATAACTGTATAATAACATATATTTTTTCCAAGTTTTAATTACTTGTGTTTTGCGAGTAATCCATAATTTAAAATACCCTATTTTGGGGAATGCCCGCCTTAATTTATTACCTACTAGCTGTTGCCCGCGACTTCGTACGCACGATGAAGTGACTCTTGTATTTGTTTATTTTATGTGCTTCTGTAGTTACAAAGGAAAAAGTTGATTGATAGGCAAGCTCTTGTCCGCTATCACGCCTGATTTATTGCGTAGGTATGTGATTTAAGGTATATTTTCGCGCCTATAATTCTTGTGTTTTCACTTTTGTATAGTATGTATTGTTAGTTTTTATTTCTATCACACTATTTCCGTTCTAAAGTCCTAACTAGAAGATGCTCCAATAAGTTCTCCAAAACAGCGGTGATGGCTCATAGTTATATTTATTGGTCCAAGTTATTTGTAATTATGTTAGTGCAGGGACACTTGGGGCCAATTTGTCAGGACTCAACTTGGATAAGTTAATTTGGGCTCACTTTATTACTGCGCGGTAGTTGGTAGCGGGAAACTGAAAATGCTGAAGCTTTGAGAAATAATTAGGTTGGTTAAATGTGGTTGTAGCTCGGTAGGTATGTCTGGACCATAAACTTATTTTCTTTTAAAATAACTTTTACTTTTTAGTATTTATAAATCAATTTTATTATTGAAAATTTAATAATTGAAAGAAAAGCGTAACGTCAACGTAACGACTCCGTAGCTCAGCGGTCAGAGCAATCGCCCGGACAGGGATTGATTCCTGGTGGAGCTACTTGGAGGACGGGTCGGTTTTTTAACCGACTTTTAAATAAAAAAGGAGGAGGTTCTCTATTCGTCTGTATGTATGTTTTTTTTTGTGTGTGTCCGCCGATTACTCGAAGACGGATGGACCGATTGAAATGATTAAAACGTTATTAAGTAAGTACATCAGGTTGGTTTCCAAGTTGGTCCCATTTCTTGAAATTTTGAAATCGGTTCAGTACTTAGTTTTCAGGAAATCTTGAAAATACTGCCGTTTTCGTTACCACTTTATGTGAATTTAACACGTATCTTTAGGCATCCTTTGTTTATAAACCGATTTAGATGATTCTTGTTTTGTTAAAAAGGGGATACCTCAAGGTATTTTAACCGACTTCAAAAAAGGAGATTTTCAGTTTGATCACATACTTATTTTCCAGAATACACGTAAATTGCCTGCACGATGCACTAAAAAGAGTGAAATAAAAAATATTAAAAAAAAACGCCTCCAAAAAAAATCTATAAAGTAAGAAATAATCCCTCACCAAATAAATAACGTAAGTAATTTGAAGTCGGGCGGGTTTTAACAAAAACAACAAAAAAATGTACTTACATGTTTCACGCCCGCCTACTTACGTTATTTATTTGGTGACGGATTATTTCTTAATTTTTTGATGTGGTTTTTGAAAGCGGTTTTATTTTTTTATAAAAATAATTTTCTAGTATTTAATTTTTAAGGATATAGCATAGGTAAAAAAAATATCGTCGATGGCCGTTGCTTACACAAGCGAGGGGGTGCTGGGATCGGTAAGACTCCGGCCGCGGCACTCTCGTAGACTGAGAAATACGTGTAGACGCGGCATGCAGCGCGCATTCTATTTACATCTAAAATATCACCTATGTGCGCTTTTACTAAGGACATTATATTATGTAGAATACAAGAAGAATTATTAATGAATATTTATTGTAAACGTCGGTTTGTAGGAAGAGTAGATCTTAGATATTATTCGTATGTAGTAAAAAAAGCTTTTTTTTAACAAAGATAGTCACTTCAAACGATTCTTCAAAATGCAGAACACAGCAGCAGCTATTTATATTTATTTTCTATCTCTAAATCATTTCGATAATATTATATCCATTATCGAAATGATCTTCGCAGGCAAAACTACAACATTTGCTACAAATTACACTGAAAAAAATAAATAATGTATACTGCTCTAACCAGTAGGTACATTTTCAGATTTATTCCAATCAAATTAATAAAACTTATAATTTATTATGAAAAAATATAAATAACTCATACTAGCCCATCATCTAATACTTTTTTACTCAATCAAAATAATCAATATTTAAATAAGTATACCGTTTATATAAAATCACGCTATCAATCTATAATATAAATCAATATATAAAAAAACACTTAAATAAAAATATTGTTTAAGTACAAACAAATAAAATAAAATACATATTATTCCAATACCAAAAATGATAATATCAAATAATACAATAACTTGTGTCATTGAAAATTGGAAGCAACGATCACATACACCCAGATACAAGAAAATATCTTAAAGTTAGTTTTCGACATTTAGGGCGTTTGTGCACTACAACTGAATTTTACCGATCCGGCGGTCCGTGTTTTTACGGACCGGCGTGGCATGAAAAACACGGATGATAGGCTTGTGCACTTGTCCGGTTTTTTACTGGCTGGGGCAGCGCAGTGATCTCTTTGAAACTACACTCTACGGACGCGTTTTAAACGAGAGGAATAATGAGTTCCTTGGAACGTCAGCAATTACTTGCTTTATTGCTTTATGTACGAAGACGTAGAAGACAGAAAGAGTTTTGGGTTCATCCTCTTATCAGTGAAAGGTACCTGACAGGGTCATTTTACCGAAATCACAATTAATTGAGGCTTGATGAAAAATTACTATAACAAAAAAAGTTTCATCAAAATCCGCTTAGTAGTTTTTGCGTGAAACACTGACAACAGACAGACAGACAGACAAACAAAATAACTACTATAACAAAAAAAGTTTCATCAAAATCCGCTTAGTAGTTTTTGCGTGAAACACGGACAACAGACAGACAGACAGACAAACAAAAATTTCAAAATCCATACTTTTGGTGCTAGATATATTACGTGTTATTGGTGAAAAATAATAATAATAAAAAAAAAATAAAAAAAAAAAAAAAAAAAAAAAAAGTCAACGTGACAGGTCATTCTTTTCCCATTCTATTGTATTTTATTAAATTATATTTTATTCAAAGGTCAAAATTCACATTTACTGTATAATATTTATTACCCTGTAACAACAATATCAAAAATAAAAAGAAGATACATTTACAACAACATATTATAAGTATTAAAAATGAATCTGTATGCCAAATGTCATCACTATGACATATCCAATATAAATAAACAAAATTAAAAGGGATATGAATGAAGAAATCTGTAGAAGTAATAAATGTTGACGAGAAGCCAAACAGCACGCTTACCACCTCCGGGCTCGTCACCTCGCTCCGCCTCGCAGTTGTCGGCAACTGCCTCTGTGCCGTGTGTTCAGCTGACTTCTGCAGTTGCGTCGAGCGATAGTGACGAGTACTTCTCTCCGCCGACGTCGCCACCACCTGTACGCCGGAGGAGGGGCCGGCCACCGAAGAGTTTGGGGCTTCTGGGGCAATCGGCTCCGGTCAGGGCCCCCGCTCCCGGTGGAGTGCAGCGCATGCGATGGACAATTACCATCAATGAAAATGTCATGCGCGCATATTTTGAGGCAACAGAGGCAGGAACTAATCTTACTGCGTATCGTGTTCGGATGCTTTCTCTGTTTCAGGCTCTCGAACCATCAATCAACGTTTCGGCTCAACGACTGTCGGATCAGGTGCGAGCCATTCAACGGGGTCACTTGTTGGATGACTCGGTACTTGATCGGCTCCGTACAGAGGTGCAACGTAACCGTATCATTACTACTGCATCGCAGGCGGCAACTCCAGCTTCTGCCGCGGCCACATTGCAAGCTGGCGTTGCTGATAGTGATCGTGGAGATGATATGGTTACTACTGTGAGTCCCCAATACAATGATATATTGAGGAGTACTCTTGAAGATGTAGTTCGGGAATTTCGATCGACTTCGGTTCACCTTAGACCTCGGCTTCCACGTTTTCCCATGCACAAAAAAAATAGGGCGCTGATGTGTGCTTTAGATTTGCTACTACCAAATTACTTTGATAGCAGTGAAGACCTGGCTGATACTCATTCGATCCTGTACTGTGCGGCTATAACAGCTTGTCGTGTTGCTCATGTCAAATTTCCAAATACTGACACAGCAACACGCCCTCGCCTGGCTGTACCAGCCTGGCAGTGTAGGATTGAGCGTCGTATCAGTGAGGCTAGGGTACTCATCGGTAAGCTCAGCTGCTTTAGGGAGGGCAACATGCGCCCTAGGGTCATGCGCTTTGTGAAACGTGCATTCTTGGGGACTGGTATTAGTCCTCAAAATTATATTTCATGTGTCACAGAGCGCATCGACTTCCTGAAGCAGAAAATTTGTGCATGGGCTAATCGTATTCGAAGGTATAGGGTGCGAGTCGATCGCTTTACTCAGAACCGCATGTTCGAGAGAGATCAACGACGTGTTTATGCATCCTGGGAGCGATCGGATCAGAGTGATACTGATATGCATCGGCCGGATGATGATGCCATGATTTCTTTTTGGCACAACATCTGGTCCGTGCCTGTCACTCACTCTGAAGGCGCGTGGATGGAGGATGTTGAGCGTTCGTGTGAGCTTATACCTGATATGAATGAAGTAACCATTGACTACCAAGACGTAGTTTGTGCAGTTCGTTCCTTACCCAACTGGAAATCTCCAGGCCCGGATGGACTGCACAATTTCTGGTATAAATGGTTACCTAGCTCGCACGTTTGCTTAGCATCTCAATTTCAATGTGCTTTATTATCTCAGTCGCTTCCAGAATTCATGACAACAGGCATCACCCATCTGCTCCATAAATCTGGTAGTACTGCGGACCCCAAAAACTATAGACCTATCACCTGTCTGCCAACAATTTATAAAATTCTTACGTCCATTTTGAGGTCGAAGATTAATAAACACATTAATCAAAATTCTATTATGGTCGCCTCTCAGAATGGATGTAGGAATGGGGCCCGTGGTACTAAGGAGCTACTCCTCATTGACATGGCTATTAACCAACAGGTTCGTCGAAACCGAAAGAACCTGTCGACTTCCTGGATAGATTATAAGAAGGCCTATGATTCCGTGCCGCATTCGTGGCTCATGAGGGTGCTGGAGTTGTATAAAATAAATACAACTCTACGCACTTTCTTGATATCGTGCATGCGAAAATGGAGAACGGTCCTTTTCTATCCAGGATCTCGACGGATTCTAGGTCAGGGCGATCCTATAAAAATAGAGCGAGGTATCTTCCAGGGTGACGGTTTGAGTCCATTATGGTTCTGTCTGGCCTTGAACCCTCTGAGTACACTTCTCGAGAGTTCAGGGTTAGGCTATCGTTTACGGAGAAATGGTCAAGTAATATCACACCTGCTGTACATGGATGACCTGAAACTATTTGCCCATAGCAGTTCTCATTTGACAACGTTACTGAAGGTTACTGAAGCTTTCAGTAATGCCATTAAAATGGAATTTGGTGTGGACAAATGTGCAGTCATGCATGTAAAGCGTGGTCAGATAATGGAATCTACGGGTATACAACTCTCGGATTCTATTCATCTTAGATCTCTCTCCGTAAACGAAACCTATAAATATTTAGGTATGTCACAGGCATTAGGCATCAACGATGCTGACATGAAACAGTCGTTGCGTGAGCGTTTCTTGGGGCGCCTATCAAAAGTCCTTAAAAGTCTTTTGTCTGGCGGAAACAAGGTTCGCGCATACAATGGATGGGTCATGCCGGTACTGATGTATTCCTTCGGCATACTTAAATGGACTCAAACTGAACTGGATGGCCTGGATAGAAAAGTTCGTACATTGCTAACAGCACACCGCATACATCACCCACGTTCATCGACCATGAGATTGTATATCCCGCGGAAGTGCGGTGGTCGTGGCTTCTTAAATGCTAAGACATTGCATAACCGCGAGATATGCAATCTTAGGGAGTATTTTCTCCAAGTCGATATGGGGTCTCATAGAGATGTAGTTGCTGTTGACAATGGACTGACTCCTCTATTTTTAGCAAAAGAAAACTGGCCCAAACCTGTAGTACTTAGTACGTCCGACCGCAGCACTGTGTGGCAAAGCAAGGAGTTACATGGCAGATTCTACCGGGCTCTCCATGGGCCCGACGTAGATTTACTAGCCTCAGTATCCTGGCTCCGTTTCGGTGATCTTTTTGGTGAAACCGAAGGTTTTGTCTGTGCAATTATGGATGAGGTTGTGATGACGAATAACTACCGAAAGTATATCCTAAGGGATGGCACAGTGGATATTTGCCAAGCGTGTCATCGTCCGGGCGAATCCCTTAGGCATATAATCTCCGGTTGTTCTCGTCTCGCAAACGGCGAGTATTTGCATAGACATAACCAAGTGGCCAGGATAATACACCAACAACTTGCTCTGAAACATAGTCTTGTGGCATCCGAGGTGCCGTACTACAGGTATGCACCAGAACAGGTCCTTGAAAATAGCCATGCCACATTGTATTGGGATCGATCTATCATTACAGACAGGACTATTGTTGCTAATAAGCCTGATATTGTATTGATAGATCGACACGAACGCCGCGCGATAATTGTTGATGTCACTGTTCCCCATGACGACAACCTTGTGAAAGCTGAAAAAGATAAAGAAAACAAATATCTTGATTTAGCTCACGAGATTGTTGACATGTGGGACATTGATTCAGCAATTGTTGTTCCGATAGTCATATCTGCCCATGGTCTGATAGCCAAGAGCCTCGATAAACACCTTAAGAGGCTCGCGTTAGGTGGATGGATCGGGAGTCAGATGCAGAAGGCAGTACTTCTGGACACGGCCCGTATAGTGAGAAGGTTCCTGTCTCTGGATCCTTAACCATCGGTAGCCGGGACCTTGATCTTGCTGCCGTTGGGGAACTGCATTTTTGTATTTTTAAATGTTATATTTTTTAGTGTTATACATTGTAAAAATTTAATGTTTAGAAATATAATTTTGTAAGTATTTAAAATGTAATAAAGGGAATAATAATAAATAAATAAATTCTTACATTCACACCAATTATCTAAGCCCATTTTAATTTCATTAAGAAACTGTATCATGGAAAACTTGATAACGGATAAATATATACTTAAATACTTTTTGTTTGTAAATACATACATATTATACATAGTTAACACCCAGACCAAGACAAATAGACATGTTCATGCACACAAATATTTGTCTTGTTCGGGAATCGAACCCGAGACCACTGGCGCAGAAGGTGGGTAGCCTACTCCTGCGCCAAATCGGTCGTCAATCGAGAAAGGCGCTTGAATTTATTTTGGCGTGCGTTAATTTTATTGCGATAACTCCTAAGATATTCATTTAAATTATATGGTGTAAAAGAGTAAAATAATGTGCATGAAATGCTTAAAGCAAGTAACGTATTTGGATTGATAAGGGTTAATACTGTATCCGTTTAAATAGCTTTCCAAATTACCGCATTGTTCGTAACCATTTTTTAAGAGATAATATGGCTATAATATGCTATCCTTAAAAGATAGACATATGCTATCGCGGACTTTTTTGTAGATCTATAGAAGAGGAATATCCCAACATGCATTATTTTTTTAAACCTCGAAAGGATTAGGCAGCGTTTTTGCAGAAAACTCCCGGGCGGCTTGCCGTTTGCCGGCACTTTCGACAATTATCGTTATCTTTCCACCAATTTACACAAAACTTTCATAAATTATATACTAAAATCTTTCTGAAGAACCACGCTACCTGTGAGTGAAAACCGCATGAAAATCTGTTTCGTAGTTTTAAAGATTTAAGCATATATATTGACAGACAGACGGGAAGCGACTTTGTTTTATACTATGTGAGTGATTTATGATTAAAATACAACCATCCGTTTTTTTCCGGACGGTAAAATTCAGTGTAGTGCACAAGCGTACATATGTTTTTCATTGCCGTCATCTCGGAACGGAAAAAAACGGTCCGGAATGGGGAAAAGTAAAATGACGGACGGTAAAATTCAGTGTGGTGCACAAGCGCCCATATGTTTTTCATTGCTGCCATATCGGTCCGGAAAAAACCGGATCGCCGGATCGGTAAAATTCAGTGTAGTGCACAAACGCCCTTACCCGTCCGAGAATCGAACCCGGGACCTCAGAGATAGTGGCACCTAGAAAACCGGTGCGTACACCAATCGGCCACGGAGATCGTCCAATTTGTTTAAACAAAATGTAGCGCAACTGAAATAATTGATACTTTGTTTACTAATGTAAACTTGCCACGTAAGGTTATAAATCAGCCACTTTAAAAAAACCTTTTTTCATTAATCATTTTAAAATATCTTTATTTTTCATTGTCACTATTTTTCGCCATGTACGCATCATATCCCTTATGCTCCAAAAATGGGTAAAAAACGTAAAAACTTGCCTAACGTCAGGTTCTTTTTTCTGTTTAAATATTATGCGATATGCTGAAATATTTGTACTAATTAAAAATTAATACCGAAGCAACAGCAACACAACTATATGTTAAAATTTTGTGCAAAGGCAGCTCTACTTAATTCTGCGGAACTTTATTAAAACTAGCTACGCTTTTCCCCAAAAACGAACTTCTTCTTTTTCAAGTCGAATCCTTGGAACGGCAATCTTATTTTTATTTCTTGTTTTGAATTGATGTATATTGCTACGTTTTACAAATGTATTGAGATACTTCTTCACATATACCATATTCTCATATATTATTATGTATTGTCCTGCAACAGTTAATATGTTGATTTCTTTGAAAGAATCTCTTGGCCGAAGTTTGTATATGGCGCGAATAGCTCTTTTCTAAAGCACAAAAATACTTTCGATGTTAGCTGCTGAACCCCAAAGTAATAGGCCGTAGGACAATACACTCTGAAAATAGCTAAAATAGATTAACCTTGCCGTTTCAATATCGGTTAAGAGCCTTATTTCTTTAACAGCAAATGCCGCAGAACTGAGTCTACCGGCCAAGGCTTCGATATGAGGGTCCCATTGAAGTCGATAATCTAATGTTATATCTAAAAATTGAGTACTGTTAATTAATTCTACTACATTGTCATCCAATTTTATGTGAATATCAACCTGTCTTACATTTGGCAGGGTTTTTTTTTTTCACATTTTGTTTTTTTTCGAGTTTAATGATAGATTAATTGATGGTACCACGGCAAAAAGAAATTGCCACAGTACCATCAATGGTACTGTCTAATGGTACCATGGTAAAAAAATAGATTATTGCTATGAAACCAATGCGCAACTTTCGATAAAGTACTATTTACTTCGTCAGAACAATTATTACCTCTGTCAACTTTAAAGACTAGAGGAAGTGTCATCAGCAAATAGCACTGTCTTGCATAAATTCTTTGCTTAAAAAGGAAGGTCATTTATATAAATTGAATTCTTTGTTTAAATGACTGGAATTCTTTGTTACCTCCGGATGACCCGGAATCGGCTACAAATAAGTTTTACGATATTTTAAACGAATGTATCAACAGATACGTACCATTAGTTAGAATTAATGGTCATAAAGCTTATCCTGTGTGGTACAATAAGGCTTTGCTTCGAATAAATTGTGAAAAAATGAAAGCTCACTCAAGATGGAAGAAATCGAAGAGTGAATTAGATTATGACGAATTTTCTCTCCTACGTAGAAAGCAGCAAAGAGTTCAGAATGAATGTTATAATAGACATATAGTTAGTACAGAAAAAGCTATAAGATCGACGCCGAAAGCTTTCTTCAGTTACGTTAAGTCTTTACGTGGTGGCTCTAATTACCCAAAAAATATTACCTATGGACAAGTCTGTTATAAGGACGGTAAAAATATATGTAACGCTTTCAATAGTTTTTTTAGTAGCGTCTTTGTTGAACCATCAGCATCGAGTGGTTTAGTGATACAACCGGAGAACTTCGGTGGCGATACTATATCTGATTAAAGTATCTCTGCTACAGCTATCGAGGAAGCTGTTAAAAAGTTAGATCTCTCCAAGGGTCCTGGTTGTGACTTGTGACGGAATCCCACCGATCTTTTGGGTAAATTGCATTAAATCATTAATTCTTCCAATTTACATAATTTTTAATAGCTCTCTTCGTTATGGTGTGTTTCCATATCTCTGGAAAAAAGGTCATATTATCCCATTACATAAGAGTGGTTTGAAAGCGAAGGTAGAAAACTATCGTGGTATCACAATCCTCTGTACAATGGGTAAATTATTCGAAAAGCTTGTATATGATGCTATTTATCCACTAATCATTAAGAGTATCCCCGTTAGTCAACACGGTTTTGTTAGAAAACGATCAACGCTTACGAATTTAACTTGCTTTGTAGAATATGTGCTTAAAATATGGATGGAGGAGGTCAGGTCGACGTGATCTACACCGATTTTGAGAAAGCTTTCGATCGTGTGGATCACGTCATCCTACTCCAGAAGCTCCATACGCTTGGAATTAGAGGCAATCTACTCAGATGGGTTGAATCTTATTTAAAAAATCGTTCACAGGCGGTCATTGTAGGTGGTTACAAGTCAAATTTTATATGTATACCTAGCGGCGTTCCTCAAGGCTCCCATTTGGGCCCTTTGTTCTACAACGTTTACATTTACGATATCGCAAACCAATTGAAGCATTCAAGACACTTACTTTACGCGGATGATAAGAAAATATTCTGTTCAATAAAAACTTATAACGATTGCATTAACGTTCAAAAAGACTTAGATAGTTTAACTGAGTATTACAATCTAAATAAAATAAACATCAACTTAAAAAAATGTCATTGTGTACGTTTTACTCGAAAGGTAAAGCCTATTATTTTTCCATACTCATTTAGCGGTTCACTAATAAGTTCTACTTCGCAAGTTCGTGACCTAGGAGTGATTCTGGATGATAAAATGTTATTTTGTGATCATATCGACTCAATAGCTACTAGGGCATACAAAAATTTAGGATTTGTATTACGGTCTTGTAAACCTTTTAAAGATATATCAACATTAAAATGTGTTTACTTCGCATATGTCCGTTGCTTACTTGAATATGCTTGTTCGATTTGGTCACCTCAATATGCGGTGTACATCAATCGTCTGGAAAAAATTCAAAAAATATTTATCAGGCACCTTAATTATCGCTACCGTAAAAGTCCTGCATCATATGAAGAAGCATGTTATACTCACGATATCCATAGTCTGGTGGATCGGCGTAAAATGCTGGATATGGGTCTTTTGCACGACATACTTAATGGAAGCGTCGACTGCGCTGAATTAGTTGAGGGTTTAACATTTCGTACGCCTAAACGTCGCACAAGGCTCACACCATTACTAACTGTACCTTCATGCTCCACAAATTATGCTATGAACAGTCCGCTTACACGAATTGCAAGGTTGTATAACGAAGAGTTCAGTGATCACGATTTATTTACATTATCAAAGCCATCATTTAAAAAAGTTGTTATTAAGTCACTGATTGATGTGTCTGATTGAATTAAATATTCCTACTTTTGTTAAAATTTTATCAGTTCTGAAATAATATACTTGGTTATTCAAAATTATAAATAAATAAATATATATATATATATATTGGCAAGTTTATATGTAAGTAAGTATAGTTTAATTTATATTATATTAGGTACTATAGGTAAGTTTGTTCTCTAATGAACACAGAAACAAAAAGTTACACAGATAATCAAAGACACGCATATACACAAACATACACACACACACACACACACACACACGCACGCACACACACACACACACAAACACATGGACATACATACAAACATACAAATATATGCACACGCACATTCACATTTGTAAGCAGATTAAGCGCATAGTGCTCTTTTTTCTTTTCTTTTATTGATTTTGTTTTAGTTTGGATGTTTTTTTTATGCCGTTGTTTGTCATAAATTGTAAAAAGTACTATTACATATAAAAGAAACCTGTAATTGGTCTTACTGGTACATATACATTGTTATTAAGTAAAATCTGTAACTTTGTTGGTTTTCTAATAAATAAATAAATAAATAAATAAATTAAAAACAGCAAAAGGGACCAGTATTGACCCCTGGGGTACGCCCATGTTGATAGGGGCTCCAGTAGACTCAGTTTTGTTGATAACTACTTTCTGTGTTCTTTCGCATAGATATGATTGCATAAGGCTAACCGATTTATCATAGACACCATAATGTTTTAATTTCCTTAAAAGCGTTTGGTGATTAACACAATCGAAAGCTTTGGAGAGGTCACAATAAATACCAACTACATCTCGCTTGCTCTCCCAAGCATCAAATATATGTTTTTAAATATAATATGATAGGATGACATACCAAGACCAGTATGAATTAGATCCCATCTCACAGGACACCATCGATTTTGGGAATGAATTGCTAGAAGCCATATCCGAAACAACGAGAGAAAAGTGGAACAAGCTAATCGAAGGCGTAGAAGGCATGGTGTTTTATAAGGAAACTAAATAATGATCCTAAAATCGCTGATCGTCATTCCAATGTGACCACAAACCAGATCGCTCACCACTTACTCCAAAATAAGAAAGCTGCCACGAAAAGTCTCCAGAAGAAATTTACACGAGACCCTGGTAAAGAGGTTAACTACTTGAACGAGGCTTTTACAGAAACAGAGCTCAAGTTTGCCCTTGATAAGCTCAAAGAAGGTAAAGCCGCTGGCTTTGACAACATCACGGTCGAGCAGCTGAAACGGTTTGGTTTCGTACTACTTATACAAAACTGTCATTTCTTGCATGGCAGTTTCCAAAGGATATGTAATCTAATCACTGACGTTTTAGCCACCTACTTTTAATAAATGACATTTGTGGCAGAGAGTGTATATAAAACTTCTTCGAGATTATTTATTTTTATGAGTTTATTATCTTTGATATAATATGTTAGTCAGTTTAAAGTTAGCCCGCCATTTGTTTATACTTTGTGCAATGAAATTTAAATAATGAAATAAATATTCCTCCTTCGGAAGTACTTGTACCTATGCAATATTTCATTAGAGTATCAAAAATTTTACTCCGACTATGCAAGTCTCCTTACAGAACTCCGCAAACTTATCTGACGCGGTGGTTAAATTTGAGAGTTTAAACTGTCAATACAGCAGACCTTTCATTCTTTTTATTGCTACTGGCGCCTCAACCATCGGTTTTAGATATTGTTGTGGGAATTTCGAATTTCGAATTTCAAAACCGCGAGAGCAAGAGCATGTCTTGCAAGAAATTGTATGCATGCTCTAATTTTGTACTAGGTATTGAATTATAATGGAAAAGAGAATTAGTAATAAAAAACAGCGAGTTGCACTCCGGGATTGCCGGCAGAAGTGAAAACTTGAATATAAACGTTGTGCATTTTTGATATGCTTAAATTTTTAACCAGTTGATTTTTAGAAAATATACTTATAATAATGAACTAGATGCGTTGATAAAGGGCTCCGTAGACTTTTTCACAAAAAAAAGGAGTTTGGACAAAAAAAAGAAAATAATACGGACTGGATTTGAACCGAGGTCTTCTGTCTTCTGTTCTGCCGCCGCGCGCCGCCTGTTTTGTCTAACCGAGGTGCCAGAGCTATCAGACCATCGGGAAAGATGGCGAAATTTGCCTTCGTATTCTAATGACATTGTAACAGTTTTTCGATCAGGCCCCCAAGTACGTCTTACGGTCACGTGATCCTAGGACCGTACTCTGAAACGCAAATCCGAAACTTCAGTTAGCCCCGCCCCTATCACTCGATTCCGTTATGACTCGAGAGTGAGAGGGACAGGGCTAACCGAAGTTTCGGATTAGCGTTTCAGAGTGGGCCCTCTGATGCGAGTAAACAGCTTTTACCCATCACAATAAATAGTGCACAACGCCGCTAAAGAAGTTGTCACTTCAAGAATGTTTTGAACCTGAAATTTTCACAAAATGGTGCGGTATATGTCCCTCACTCAAAGGTAAGAAGCTGGACTTTTCACAGTCTCATAAAATTAGTGTAATGGTAATATTAGATCAACTAGGTATATGAAAAAAACTTACGTCGGTTTTATTTCAAGAATTGCTTTTTATTGCATTATGTCTCTGTAAAACCTTTTTCAACAAGTGAATTTCTTATTTCTAGATGCAATTTTTTACACCTACCTATCTTAAGTTTCTCACATTTCCAATTTTGTGAGGAACCTAAAACGAACATAAATTTAATATACAGTAGTAGAAGTTAGAAACTTAGACTAATTATGTACCTACCTACAACACAACAAAATATAGGTACTCAAATAGTACAACTTTTATGGGCTCTTAAGTATCTTAGGCAATTTTACTTATCCTTCACTTTTATTTCAAACTATTAATGTTTGCTTTAGGTAATGAGTAAAATTATTACTTGTCCTAGGTTACATAGGTCTATGGTTATGCAATAAATGGCAAAGCACTCATCTATTACCCAATCCTGAAGCGCTAGTTCAATATTTCCCAGCAAAATAAGCATCATTGAACAAAATTAGGATCCTGGTTTGAGTTTTTTTTTTCAATTTTGGCGCAATCGGAGCGATACAGTCTCCACGTCCAAACGCCGCCAATGCCAGGCAAAGAGCATGTAATCACTACGTTTAATGCCAGGCGGAGACTGAAGAATTATGCTGCGAAACGGTGTACGATGCATTTTGGGACACTAGTTCTTGAATATAAATATTACAAAAAAAATTTTTAGTAACTTCCCTAGATATGACTAAGAACTACTTACACAAAAAAAATTAGCTTGATTACTCAAATAGTTATTGAGATAATTGAGTTTAAGACGGAAAAAAGGGGTCTTGAAAATCATTTTTTGTAGACATTGTATTTATTTTATTCAAATAAATTTTAGTAACTTCCCTTCATAAAGAAAAGATCTATCACATATAATATTTTGGAAGACCTAGCAATGATACTTTGTCAGGAAATTTAATTTAAAAACATTGAAAATTCTGAGTTTGATCGCCGGAATGCCCTTAATTAGAACTAATTTTTTTTGGTGTCATTAATAAATAATTTATTAGACATGTAAAGCAAAATAGTTAAAACCGGGAATTATAAAAGTACAACAGAGTACTTACTCAATTTCATATATAATTAGGACAATCAAATTACTTATAACAAGCAATACCTATTATAAATACAACTCGATGATTCAACACAAATAATAATAGGTAGGTAATCTAAATAACTTTGGAAAGCAGTTTATAATTTCTACGAATTGTATTTTAAGCAAGTGAGTAAGAAACGTTTAAGTATGTAAGTATCCTAGTCCTACTAATCCTACTAATATTATAAATGTGAAAGTTTAGATGTTTGGAAGTTTGTTACTCAATCACGCCAAAACGGCTGAACGGATTTGGCTGAAATTTGGGGCACAGATACTGTGTAGCCTGGAGAGGAACATAGGCTTCTTTTTATCCCGGATAACGTCCTGTAGTCCATGCGGGCGTAGCTGTGGGCGGTAAGCTAGTCATTATATAAATAAAATTATTAACGTTTGTAACAGCAAACTATTCATAAGCTAAAATGAAACTCTTTGGTGTCTCGTTTCCATAAAGTTCCACAAGACCATTTATATCCCTTTAGCACGAAAACAGTTCCCAACTATCCGCAAAACACTAGTATTCAGTTCCGTATCTGACATCCTGAGCGTGGCGGAAGTACATGCATTTTTTCTGAAGAGGGCGCTACTGTCTCGAACGTAAAAACTGCCTTCCGGCGCTCACAAGTTCCCATAAAACGTGTGTCTGACTCCTTAAACATTCTATGCACTTGCATTTTAATATGATGTTGTCAGTTGTCTCCATACTTATACGTAAAAGTAGTATTGTAACAAAGTTAAATAGCTCTCTCAATAATGATAGATGAATTCTCAATTTTGTAATACTTATTGAAAGACCTCGGACTTCAGTTTTTTTCCATTTCTTTGTTTGTGCTACAGGTCTAGGTTTATTGCAACTCACCTTTAAAATGTGCATTATTCCCTTTAGGTAACTACGTAGATTACTTGTTCAATTTAACATGATTACTTCCACGAATTATACGTAAAACAAAACACATTTACTCCTATCGCACCATCAAATAACATTAGTAGATCGTTAATTACGCCGCTATTGTACTAAGTTCTGCAGTTTAAAACAACATTAACCGTAACTCTAACCCTTTTCTCGCATTCTATGAGGCAGTATAACAAATAAATGTCTCTATCGGACGCAACGTATCACCAGTCCCGGGTGGCGCTATGTCAACTTAGTAATTAGTTAACAATCAACCCATGCTCGTGTTCGAATCCACTAATGATTGCATTGTATACATTCAAGTCTACCCCGACAATCTAATATTTTCAACAAACGATGTTCCAACATATCTGAATCATATCTCTAGTTGAATAAGTAACAGTGATATAACGATGAAACATATCAATAATGACAAGCCCAAGACGAACTAAAAAGAGTGGTGCTCAGTGTATCATACAAAACGTAGATTGGGACTCTCCGTCTACAGACACGGGGACTGTGAAACGGAGGAGGTCTTGTCCAGAAAACTCAAAGCAATCTCTACAAAGTCAAGAAGCCATCTTCGAAGTTCAAACTCCATCAGACTCCGGTAGCGGTACCTCCAGGAGCATAGACGACACAGACAAATCTGACTCTCTAATAGACGTCGAACATAGAATTTCTTGTATGATTAATGAAAACAGATCTTCGAAAAGCAATTCTGAGTCAAGTGATGCAGATATTTTTATTGAAAATCTGCTAGAAAATCCAATTGAAGATGAACTTTTTAGTGCCGTCGAAAATGAGCAAGTTTTATATGATCGTAGCAAAACATTTATCAAGACGCAAGAGACTTCATCAATTGATACGGAGGCAGTTTATGTTAATGAATCTTCAAATCCCAGAAACTGTAAAGACAAAATACTGAAGCCTCCGACTCCAATAAGAAAGATTAGTAAATCTATTGATGTAGTTAAGTATAACGTTAAGACTAATAAACCATCTGATAAAGCAGATGCTAAAGCTAGTGTACTGCCAATTTACAAAAGTACAATACAGGGTTCAAGTATTGATTTGAGCTCTAATAATCAAAAGAAAAAAGCTACCTCAAAGTTAAAACTTCCATTCTCTCCAAGCAAGACAATGGATAGACCAAAAATAAATTTCTTTCAAAACAAAAATATTGCACAAGAAAGCAAAACTTCACCTTTGCTTTCCTCCCCCGTCCGACGAACTATATCTAATGAGTACGTGAGGTTGAAGTTTACAAATGACACGGTGATGAGACGAACTATAGACGGCAAATCAATACCAAAAATAACACCAAAAATACAGTCCATTATACCTGAAAGTCCTATTGACAATGAAGATCCATTTTTAAATCTTAGTCCTAATAAAAAATATACAGTGACAGTGAACAATAAAGTCCGTTGTGATAAGGACAATTACGTAATATTCGATCCGGATACTGGTTTTAATCCAGAAGACGGTACGAGACAATCGCGAATTCCTCTAAAATCGCCTAGTGCCGAAAAGTCGCGGATTCCTTTAAAATCCCCAAATGGTGAGAGTTCTGGTGTGGCGCGTAAATCCGCGAATGTTAGTGACACTGACAGTGGCATCCTATCTCCTAATTCTCCTGTGGAGACAAGTGAGAAAGGAGCGTACTACGTCAACGCGTCAGCATTCAGTGCCACAGCAAAGAAATGTGCAGATTTGGACATCACAATACTAGATCCAGTATTGGCGAAAAAAGCTACTGAGCAAATAAAGGTAAGGCAACTGATTTATTTTTATTTAGGTATTGTTTTCAACGATTGTGCTTTTTCATGTGTTCTTCAAATACAATGCATTTGCGGATAAGAAATTGAATATTTTTTTACAAATTTAAACATGGTAAAAATCCCGTTTTTGGTAATAGTTATAGGTGTTCTCAAATTGGCACGGCCAAGAATGTGTTAAGCTTAATTAATTTTACCGTAAAATAATATTAAAAATTAAGCACTTCATATGGTGTACATTTTTGCATTCAAAAAGCTATTCATAAAATAAAAATACTAGAAAAAAATACAACAGTTAGCCCTCATTATATATTCAACTTGGGGTTCTTTGGGGAATAATTGTTTTTCTACTATTATTTCCCTCGTACACCATGTATTATCGATGTATCACCCTTAAGTATGTACCTACCTTTTTTTTATTAAAAACTGGGCAAGAATTTGACCGCCATCTTGTTAATAATGAAACATTTTTGCCAAAAACGCAGTGGAATACATGTTTTGAACGTCTGTGCAAAGTTGACATATAATCAGCCATTCATCTTAGTGCCAAAGAACGCAGACATAATTTAACTTCCGCCTGAAAAGGTCATTTTTCATTACTGCCTGTTCTCGCAGCACACAGCTTTCAAAGCTCACCCCGTTCCATGTTCAAGTTGTTTCGAAAAGAAAGGTTTCTAGAATTTTATATCACTGAATTATATTCTCTCACCCTACCATTTTTATCTTTTTTAGGGTTTCGTACCCAAACGGTAAAAACTAAGACTGCTGTACGTCTGTCTATCTGTTTGTCACCAGGCTGTCCGCCGGTTTCTGAAACGCCATGATAGCTAGATAGTTGAAATTTTCACAGATGATGTATTTCTGCTGCCGCTATAACAACAAATAAGTACCTACTAAAAACAGAATTAAATAAATATTGGGGGGCTTCCATACAACAAACGTCATTTTTTGCAGTTTTTGCTCGATATTAATAACAGCAACAGATAGATGCTTGAAATATTCACAGAATATTTAGTTGTTTACTTAATAAATACCTAATAAAATAAAATAAAATAAGGTGATTTTTCGTTTAACGGAACCCTTCGTGCGCGAGTTCGACTCGCACTTGGCTTTTTATAAAATAGTGGGTTGGTATACATAATAAATAAATTAAATCATCTAAAAAAGTAGTACAAGAAATTCTCGCACAAATGTAAGTAGCGCCATCTAGTAGCAAGAAGTTAAACTAAATTAAGTACGTGTTCTGTTGTGTCTATTTTCATTACATTACTTGAAATTATATTTAATTTAAAATTACTGAAATGGCAATATAGCTACCCAATAATCTGAGGTCAAACATGTTTAAAGAACACAATTCATTTATACCAAGCATGCTATTTGATTTCAAACACGCAACGGTTTTACTACTCACCCATAGATGGCGTTACAAAACGTTCGGTAGCGCCATCTGACAGATACTGCGAAACTTGCATTTTGCCCTTGTTCATTTGTGTAGAGCGTTTCCCGTGATAAATATCAGACGACAGTGGCTCGTATTCGGAAGCAATCGTGCAGTTAATTTTGAAATGGGCCCATTTAGCGAAAATAACGTGCCTACATGCGGTGAACTGACCCTCGAACCCGCTTTGTAATAGCTGCGTACAGTCTCGTATGCACGGCCAATTATTACTGCCACTGATTGTACATCAGCCTGCTACATTGTTCATGTCTGATGATGTGCGCCAATAGATACTATCATTAGATGTTCATTTTGTCGCTTTTGTCATTTGAGGGGAAATGTACCCATTTTGTTTTTAAATAATGAATGCTTTGCGGACGTGAAATCGATATCTACATCGTAATTGCTGTTTGAATAGAGGCAGCCACAGGTTTTTAAATAAAATAAATTTCGTTATGGATAATACGTTTAAAAAATTTATTCAATAAAGTTTTCCATGTCTCATGTAAACATCTCCAATCGGATCCTAGAAAACGATTAATCACCACCACGACCAATCATATGGGAGGCTATAGAATGGTCTCATTCAACCGAGACTCACATCATCACATACATTACGAGACAGCAGCCAAGTATTGTATGCAGCCCACGGATCCAGTAGGTAATCAGACAATTCTCACACCTTGCCTAGGGCTGCCAGTCTATAAGTTTTTACCAGGTTATCTTAACCAAACATTTCGTTTAGGGCAGAGTAGGTACCCTTTGTGGCCACTTTAAGGCTTTTTTGACTTTTAAGCACTAAGTACTAAATGGTCTTAGGTATTTAAGACACAAATTATATCTTAAATTATAGATAATTTATCTACCTTTAAAGGTACATTTTTCAAATTTATAAAAGTAAAATAGTTTTTTTTATATTACACATAATGTGTGAGAGGTGCCAAATGTACCGGTTTTGGCCACTTACTGATAGTTAAACTTTTGTAAGTATTGCGAAAAATCAAAACCAAACCCAGGTAAAACCAATATGTTCTAATGCGCTAGAAACCAGTCAATTGAAAAACAACAATTTAATTGTAAAAAACAAAGGTTTATAAAGTATTTCATCCAAAACAAATTTCTTAAAATTTTCATACAAAACATTTTTTCAAACAGAAAATGGAATTTATTGAAAAAAAATTTATGACATAAGGAATTCTAACGGTTGTTATTATTACCTTAAAATACCTTATTTTAATTGCCTCTATCAAAAATGGCTAAAAGTTGTTTAGAAAACTTTTAGAGCAAAAAGTGGCCAAAACCGGTACAGTGGCCAAAACCGGTACGCCTGCCCTACTTACGAAGATATTTTATTAAAATATTTGTAAAAAGAAACTTCGGTATTACTTACTTAAAAATAAAAAATGCTAATGTAGCTTGAATGAAAAATTTATAGATTTTTTTTATGTAAACAAGCATTTTTTACCTAGGTAAGTATAATATACGGATAACAAAATAATTAATCGGAAGTCCCTACTTTTGCATGTTAAAAAAGGTTTATTTCACTCGTTACAATAATTTGTATGTTAATGAGCTTAAAAATGTGTTTCTATTTGTTTGGTGTCAAATTTAAGATTTGATCGTTAGTAGGTACATAGTGTTAGATAAACCGAGTTTTGCTTATACAATATAAATCGTGCCATTTCCACACTTATTGATCAAAAGGACATCCTTAATCGCGTAGATTCCAATTTGCCCGTAGTACATTAAATTACAAATAAGGTTCGCGTTCCGCGCTGGAGATCCGACCGTTATCTGCATTTCGATGGCGACAGCCTCGTGTGATAGCTCAGTGTGATAGTATGTGATGCATTGTTGAGATATCGTAACCACGTTGTTCCTACGAAGTAACTACACGATCAAATCATTGAACAAAATATTATATACCTACTTTAAAAAGATTTAAACAAAATTACGTTAGTGAGACCTTACAACGATTTTCATTATGTTTAGGTATTATTATATTTTCTTTTTTTTCATGTCATTAAATATCTCAATATGTATTGTAAATAATACCACATTACTGGCACTATAGGTCAATCAACAATATTATTTTTTTGTATAGTAAGTAGTACTATTTCCATGTACGACTGTTTGTTGCCATAAATAAAGAGAAAAAAAATATATGTCTAAAGCCATATGGCGATGGCGGTTCCTATTTCTGACTTCAAAATATCCTTTAAGTTATGCAAGTTACATTTACTTTTGATTTTATCGAAATACTTTATCATTGACGATCTCCATGGCCGGTTGGTGTAGGCAAGTTTGCAAGATGCCGCTATCTCTAGTCGAGGTCCCGAGTTCGGTTTCAGTAGTCATCCATCATCATCAGCCATTTAATGTCCCCATTGCTGGGGCACTGGCATTCCTTGTGGATGGATAAGGAAAATGGGCCATGACCCACCACGCAGGCCCATTGCGAATTGGTGGGTACTAAAGACTGTAAATGCAGCCGGGACCAACGGCTAAACGTGCCTTCCGAAGCACGGAGGAGGTGAAATATTTTTGGTCACCCATCCCGTGACCGACCATTGCGAAAGTTGATTAACCGCAACGATCGCAGGCCAAGCGCGCTAACCACTGCGCCACGGGCTTCACGTTTCAGTAGTATACAATCTTTGTTTTGGACAAATTGCGAGAGCTCACATCGAATGATAGATAGATAGATAGACAAACCCTTTATTGCTCATATAAAGATACAGGTACATAAACAACAGAAACAAGTAACATACAATTATGTGGGCAAAGGCGGTCTTATCGCTAAAAGCGATCTCTTCCAGACAACCTTTGAGGCATAGGAAAATTAGCAAAGAGCGAGTGGCAGTGCACAGCAACATACAAAAATTAACTAATTTGAAATAAAATATAAATAAATAAAATAATAATAACATATAAATAAGTTTACATAAACAACTTGCTAAATTACATAATAATTAAATAAATTATTATAAAAATATACTACATATATTATTACTACAAATATAATAATATACTACATACAAATAAAAATAGTTGCAAACTAGGATTTAGTTAAGAGATACGAATGCAGTTTCGTCTTAAAAATGGCAAGTGACTTCGAATGGCGGATCTCATGCGGAAGGTTGTTCCAAAGGCTGGTTGACTTCACCGTGAAAGACTCCTTGAAATAACCAGAACAAAACAAAACGAATGATAAATGTGCGGCTTTCAACACGGGCTCGCCAAACTTAGTTCAGATAGGTAGGTCCTATATGCAATGCACTATCGTTGCAGTTTATAGGAAACAAGCAGATGCTCATAATTTCATCCCCGTGGCAATGCTGGGTTAATATACAATACCGGTGGTGGCGTTAAAAAATAAAAAGGTTACCTATAAAAACTTGAAATGGAAATGGAAAATAAGAAAATACTTAAGACAAAACCAGAGTAGTGCCTCTTACGGTCGTATAAGGAATTAAAATTGAATATTACTACACTCATGAACAAAAAATAGAACCGTCGCGTTATTTCCAAAGAAAATGTTGACTGACTTGACTGGTCTTCAAAAGTTCTTTATCATTCAAAAATTACTTAAGTAATGAATTTATTAAAATTATAGGTACCTGTTATAAAGATGAAAGATTTGAATTTTTGTATGTTTGTATGTTTGTAATGGATAAACTCAAAAAGAAATGGATCGATTTTAAAAATTCTTTAATTATTAGAGAGCTATACTCTGCCCGAATGACACAGGCTCTATAATATTTCATCCCGATATTCACACGGGATGTAAAACCAAACAACCAAGCCACTAGTGACTTAATATTATTACTACAAATACAATACAAAAGGCAATTTTAAAATATTAAGTCACTAGTGGCTTGGTCGTTTGGTTTTACATCCCGTGGGAATATCGGGATGAAATATTATAGAGCCTGTGTCATTTGGACATAGTGTAGCTCTTTAATAATTAAAGAATTTTTAAAATCGATCCATTTCTTTTTGAGTTTATCCATTACAAACATACAAACAAACAAAAATTCAAATCTTTCATCTTTATAACAGGTACCTATAATTTTAATAAATTCATTACTTAAGTAATTTTTGAATGATAAAGAACTTTTGAAGACCAGTCAAGTCAGTCAACATTTTCTTTGGAAATAACGCGACGGTTCTATTTTTTGTTCATGAGTGTAGTAATATTCAATTTTAATTCCTTATACGACCGTAAGAGGCTCTACTCTGGTTTTCATACAAAATTATACGATCAAGATAACCATAACGAAAACGATAGATTTTTATGCTGGGATTACTGTAGCCCAAGAAGGAAAAACTCTCGCTCTCGTAATCGTATAGTAAACCATATCATCCGTCAAAATGCTGCCAAAGAGCTGCTTCGTTTCCATACTTTAAACTGGCAACTTTGTGTTTTCATTTACTTACCTATATCTCCTTTTATTTTCATAAATATTGACTACCTAGCTGACACGACAGACGTTGTCCTGTCTTTACCAAGAATTTTTGAATTTGGATTAATAAAATCGACACAGAAATGATGTTTTTTTACAAGCTTTTATTTAACTTCTTCATCATCATCATTATCATCAGCCATTTTGAGAGCCATCAGACAATAACAAACACAACAAAAAAAGAATTAGCGATATCGGTCCAGCCGTTCAAGTGTGATGCCGTGACCAAGGAGCGTAGGGGATTCATTTTTATTTATATACCGAAATCACCTTATCTAAATTTATCACTATTGTGTCATGATTTTAGAAGGTTTTTCTTATTTTTTAATAGCAACACTGGTAATGCCGTCTCTTGCCGCCATTTTGTTAAATTTAATAGGCTAATCTGTGGTAAAATTGGTGGGGGTAGCTAGGCTTGAGCCCGATTAACGAGCAAAGAGAGGTCATTTCTTCAAACTAGCCTCGAGGGGATAAGTTCACTAAGACGTCGACTGTATCTATATTGTTATACCTGTACTATGCCTGTACCTGTAAGTTGGATCAATAATTATATGAGTGTTATCTGGAGTCTGCGTTTTCTTCATATTTCAGAAGCGGTAAAGTACCCACACAAGTTTATTTCTAAATCTGATAATAAGAATAATTTGCTTATTCTGTGCTATAGTAATGCCAAACGAGTTATTTTATTCTCTTCACGCAGAGAAAGGATAAATATTCCAGATTCCATGTTAATGCGTATTTTTTTTTTATCTAAATGACATTTTAAATACCTTTGCGGTGGATTGTGTTTTGTACATGGTCGGGGCTACTCTCCGACGGAACGGACATAAACTAAATCGCATTTGTGTTTTAATTGATTGTGTTCGTATACGGTCGGGGCTACCCTCCGACTATACTAACATAATTTAAAAAGTCTATATGCGTAGCTTAGTACTAAGATTTTACTAATTCGTGTTCGGGGCTACTCTCCGATCGTGTTAGTTAAATCTAAAGCGTTAAAATTGGAATATTTGTGTGGCGGATTGTGTTCCGTACATGGTCGGGGCTACTCTCCGACGGAACGGACATAAACTAGATCACACTTTTATTTGAATTGATTAATTGTGTTCGTGTACGGTCGGGGCTACCCTCCGATTATACTTACATAATTTTAAACGCGGGTATGTAGTAGATATTTTCGTATGGCACGATCATAGCGTACCATGAATCTGGCATAATATCTTGATTGTTGTTGTTTAATTTACATGATGTATTAAATGTGGATTGTACAGAATTAATGGAGATTGGCATTATTATATTATTAGAGTACTTGCTGTTTATGTTGTTTATAATCTTGCACATGGAGCTAGGACTGGCAGTTTTGGCTGTGTACCTACATGTAATGTTTTAAGTAATTAGTGCTAGCACTAATTGGAGCTAGTTTTGATAGCCTTTACTGTTGCACAGAGTAAAATCACTTATGGCTACTAAATCTTGCATACAATCCATGTTTTAACGTGGTATCTAATACCAACAGTGAATAAAAGAAAACTATAAGTTATGAAGCTAGTAAGAAGTAGTAAAGAGTAAGAATAATTTATGATTGGTTGCTTACATTTCATTTATCTTAATATTATTAAAATTAATTATTACCAATTTTCCTTTGTTTTTAATGTATTGAGCGAACGTGTTGTTCTCTGGGTTGAGTGAGTCGTGTATGCTTACTGGTTACCTACGTTACCTGGTAAGATTGGTTTAATAGGTACGTATTACTTACTTACAATTGAATTCTGGCTTTCTATTTATTGATATATTAATTAATAGGTACAAATTTTGTGGATTCAATTAATATGAACACCGTGAATAGCAATATAAATTGCTTGAACTATGAATATGAGTTTAATTACGAATATTTTAATATGGTATCTTTAAATATTTAAATATGAAAGTCTTTATGTGAATTGGGATATCTCTAATGTGAATATTTTTAATTTTTAATGATGAGCGAACAAATATAAGGTGTTCACTGGGTTGAGTGAGCAAGCTATGCATGCTCACTGGTTACAAAAGATACATTGAATTTGTTTGTTGAAATGCATTAAAATTGAATTTGATATTAGGGGGCGATGTATGTATGTTGCATACACTCGTCGGATATTAGAGGGCGATGTATGTATGTTGCATACACTCGTCGGATATTAGGGGACGATGTATGTTTGTGGCATGCACTCGTCGGAATTAAGGGGGCGGTATATGTTTGTGGCATACACTCGCCGGATTTTAGAGTACGAACGATGTATGTTGGTGGCATACATTCGTCTGAATATGTTTAAATGTTAAGTGAGTACGTTTCTCACAGGCTGGTTAAATGAGTACCTACTTATATTTCATACTGGTTTACTACCCGTATGGCCACTTTTAAGATTATTAGATTTAAATGAAACTACAACAGAACAAAGATAATTTCAAACGTTTTATTCTTGTTTTTACAATACTCATTTTACATTTTTGCACTTGATAAGTAGCTCTAAAAGAAATGGTTTTTGTAAATAATAAAGGATGTAGGTAGCTACTGTAGCTAGTGAACAGTATAAATCATGAATTTTCCTGAAGGGCATATTGTGTTGATAACCTAATGATTTTATTATAGAATGACACGGAACGATCTTTTGCCGATGAATAATGTATACATTCCAAGGTAAATAGCATCTGAGCCCGCGCCACCTGGTGCGCCGCTTGGTAGGCCTCCAGGGTGACGTGGCCGACCCAGGGGAGTCTTGAGCGAAGGAGGAATACCCTTTCTTCGTAGCTGAATCTGGTCAGAGGATTTGAGATGATGCAGAGCGTTTTGTTTATGGGAAAGTATTGAAGTTGTTTTGATTAAAATGTTTCATGTTTATTTATTTGCATATCGAATAAAGCTATTTAAGATTTAATTTTCATCTCGCATAACCGACTAAATTGATTGTAACACCCCCTTAAATAAAGTTTGTAAAGGTCTACCTAAAACAAAACAAAACTATAAAAACTTATCTTTTCATAGAATCATTTAGATGTTATCAAAATACCCTTAGGGAAGAATGAAAAGCCTTTTAAATCTACAGTTGCCTACGTGCTTGACATTGAGTATCTAGTAGGTACCACAGCTGTAGCAGTAGATACCTTTAAAGTATTATTGTCAATATGCGCTCTAATTATCGCAACATAGTACCTACTTACTTATAAGGATATTTATATACTAAATTATGTTTGCATCATTTCTTTTTCCTTGCATAATAAGTATCCACATGCTCCACAATTTGAGTAGGGGTTATTGTCTTACCTAGTTAAGATTTTTATAATTACCTTAGTTTCCATTTATACGAAATCCATACCATATCTTGATTCTCATGAGTGGTCAATATCCATGAGCTAGGTTTGTTTTTCTATGCCCAGGTGACCTTTACGCAGAACTGGATGTATTTCTGATCTTGATAAGATTGGACATGATGACGATTCACTTTTGAATAAGAGCACACTATTAAAGTCGCGAATTTAGTATTCCAAGATTGCGATTGGGTAATACTTTTATAAACTGTGATCTGTGTCACTTAGATTGTTATAGACCTTTTAACTATGGAAACAATATTAGTTTCTGGTATAAGCTTAACAACCTCCATAGCAGTGTTGTAGATACGGTGTACGTACGCATAGGTTTTCGGGGTGCCGCTGTCTCTGAGGTACCTACCGGGTTCGATTCCCTGTCGGGTGAATGTTTAAAGCGGACTTTTCAACATTCTGCCCGATTGTATGTGGTAATCCCCGTCGTTGTTCCCAAATGCCATAACACAAGTGCTTGAGTTACTTAGTTCGGGATGGAAGCAATGTAGGTATGCAAAGATATCCAAAATTTACTATTTCCTATTACTAATTTTATTTTTTGTAGCTTTGTTCAAGTGGACATTTCGTCTATTATTTTTGTTATATGTAGCTTAATTTAAAAGAATTCACTATGCTTGACTTTTTAAATTTGAGTTTAGTGGCAAACTTAAATCTCAAATTTAATTTAAATTCAAACTAAATTGTGGATGAGTGCTAGAGAAAGTTTATCAGGAACATACTTTTCTGAGTCTTCTACATAATTAGACAATAAAGCCATAAGACTGATTAGAAATCATCATTCTTTACATTTTTCCGGGAACGTCGAAGATTCTTTATCTAAGTACCTAGTTTGATAGATACATAGATTAATTCTTTATTTGTACACAATATTACGAAATGAACAATCACACACGAAATAATAATAATAATACAAAGATAACAAATTGTAAACCAAATGGTGGCCTATGGTGGCCTTATCGTCTTACTGCGGTTTCTTCCGGGCAACTCAGTTTTGGTTTAGACAGATGGAAAATTTTACAGCCAAAATCACTAGAAGCTATTTTGCTATTTGTGCGTACTGCGTAGTGTTCTAGATCTCTCTTAATGATTTAGATGCAAGTCAAAAGCAGAGATACTTAGTTGCTTAGACAGCACTGCAAGAAGCATTCACTGATATCTATTCTAGTTGTTTTCATTAACATAGTGATGAAATGATGTTTCTAATGCAAAAACATGTAAACAGTCCATAGTGCATTTAAGTAGATCGTGTTTATTACACTGTCAAGTTGTAACTGATGTTTTCCTAATTAAGCAAAATAAAGTAAAACGATTATTGCTCAATCACACCTCTCAATTTATTAAAATGTTCTAGGTATACAGCTTCATGCAAACATTTTAATTCATGTTTTAAACTTGTTCTAACAAATAAAGCCACAAGTAACCACTGCTGTAGCATACCAAGTTAGTTTTGCCGTGTCTTTGTTGTTATTGGCGGTATGATTTAAAATTAGTTTTTGAGGATTTTAATACTACCGTCCTAGTGTACGTATTGACAAAATATGATTTCAAATTATGTGAATCTAATTTATTGTTATTTTAATGAGCATTAATATCTTTATGAAACCAAAAATCAAGTAGATCTGTCAAATTTACCGTCTCATTTGGTAGGCTCGTGATACTAAAATTCTTAGCATTTTACCATTCTCACGGACCTTTGAAGTTCCTTCACATATTCTGTAGTAATCATTTCCATATTTTTTTAGATCTGGTCAGTTGAACATTTGTTTCTACTATGGTTGAAGGTACTAAGTACCTTACCTACTAATGTTTATAAAAGAATATGAGAATTCATATACTTACATTTATTTCTATTGAATTCATTATCAGATACATCTATTTCTTTTGAATGATTAATAAAATTGATTTGGTTACTATGTGTGTTGTGAGTTTACTGCTTTCAGATGCCAATTGTAGCATCCAGTAGGTACTTATCATGAGCTAGCATCGAGTTAATATAATAATGAGGATCCCGCTACCCTTGAACGTACGAACCAACACAGCATACAAACTGCTGGAGGCAGCAGAGTGTACGTGCTGTGGTAATGCGAGGAGATAATATGATACTGAAGGTGCAGATCACAGAGTGATCGTTGTTGTGATGATGATCATCGTGGCCGTGGTTGTAAGTCGGATATTGAGACGAGTGGATCGCTGATACTGAAGTTGACTTATATTGAAGTATATATTATCATGTCATGTATCTTATCTCATTTTACTAATATTATGATTGCAAAAGCTTGTATGTTTGTTCCCCAATCACAGCTATCGGCTGGACGGATCTTTGAAATCTTTTGTCTGTGGAATAATAGCATATCGGCTTCTTTTGACCCCGGGAGGATATTTTATTCCCACGGGAAGTCATCGTGTAGTTAATTCATTTGGGCGAAAAGCTGTTCATGATTTTACTTGTCCTATTTCTATCCATGGTAATATACTTCTTCATATCCCAATTATAATTATTAAATCTATTTACACTAATATTATTCATAGTAATATGAATATTTGTTGATAAGAATGCGGGTCATGCTCGTATGAGGATACCTTGTAGACATCTTTAAGTTTTGATATTAAATTGCGAACTTGTTTAAAATCATTAACTTATTCATTAGAAATGATAATAATATGATCTTTTGATTTTCATGTACGGAGTGGAACCATGTATTGTACTATTCTAACAGAGGCAGAGAATAGATGCATTTAAGATTTGGTGCTGGAGAAGAATGCTCTGGAAACCTTGGAAAACTGGTTGACAAGTTGGAAAAGCAAATTGTTGCTGTGACGGTTCAAATTGTACCTGCGGCATCTTCATTATTAGTGTAACTTCCTTGTAAGAATATTTAAATTAATCGGTAATAATGCCTATTACGAACATGCCTTTAAATAATTCCTTTAGTTGTCCTAATTCATATCTTGATTTAATACAAATTGTGCACTATGGTAAATACGTATCTATAACTTGGTTTGTTACTCATATCTGGGTAAAAATTGGTAACTGTGCAGAGGCCTACAGTTGTTTTTGTAATATGAAGAAAACGCAGACTCCAGATAACACTCATATAATTATTGATCCAACTTACAGGTACAGGCATAGTACAGGTATAACAATATAGGTACAGTCGACGTCTTAGTGAACTTATCCCCTCGAGGCTAGTTTGAAGAATGACCTCTCTTTGCTCGTTAATCGGGCTCAAGCCTAGCTACCCCCACCGATTTTACCACAGATTAGCCTATTAAATTTAACAAAATGGCGGCAAGAGACGGCATTACCAGTGTTGCTATTAAAAAATAAGAAAAACGTTCTAAAATCATGACATTCGGCCATCTGATAACGTGCTGTCTCCCGACGCACATATAAAAATTATTTAGAATCAATTAATTAGGTAAGTATACAGCTAATATACTGATACACAACTATTCTCAATAGTTAAGTCTTACAACTATGTACCTATTTAGGTTAATCTTATAGTGATAAAAACCTTAAGTTAAAACTTAAAACATAATTGAAACAAATACATTATATTACACAATGCTCAACAATAAACTTTTAAGGAAGCCGATGACTTGTTTAGAATATAGATATTATCGTGAAAATATTGTTTTAGTAAATCGTTAAGTAATACATAATCAAATAAAATAAATTATCAATAACAAACTAATCTAAAACTATTTGAATCAATGTATAAATTAACATAATCATGACATTCGTTAACAAGCGACTATTATTACTTAGAAAACTTATTTTGAAACTATACTTGTTATATAATCATGTGTAAGTAAGTATATGGAATGATTAAAGTAAAGTCTGGTTATAATCTATAAGCATTAGTTATGGGTCATAAAAGAAAAATGGATTAGCTTGGTACTAGTTTACATCAATGCATTGTCAGGAGCTACATTCAAGAATATTAGATGGTGTCAGAAGCAAAATCCCTAAGAATGTTACATTAGGAATAGGTAGGAACAGAATTTAACTTTAACCTGATAACTAGACACCCTTATCACTTCACTCAAATAGTGGAAAAAGCAACTACGAGTCATGAAAGGATTAAAGACCTAATATTAGATGAATTTAACTATCGCTAAGTTTGACCTAGTTTAGTCCTTACAAAAACAACTGTAGGCCTCTGCACAGTTACCAATTTTTACCAAGATATGATTAACAAACCAAGTTATAGATACGTATTTACCATAGTGCACAATTTGTATTAAATCAAGATATGAATTAGAACAACTAAAGGAATTATTTAAAGGCATGTTCGTAATAGGCATTATTACCGATTAATTTAAATATTCTTACAAGGAAGTTACACTAATAATGAAGATGGCGCAGATACAATTTGAACCGTCACAGCAACAATTTGCTTTTCCAACTTGTCAACCAGTTGTCCAAGGTTTCCAGAGCATTCTTCTCCAGCACCAAATATTAAATGCATCTATTCTCTGCCTCTGTTAGAATAGTACAATACATGGTTCCACTCCGTACATGAAAATCAAAAGATATTATTATCATTTCTAATGAATAAGTTAATGATTTTAAACAAGTTCGCAATTTAATATCAAAACTTAAAAATGTCTACAAGGTATCCTCATACGAGCATGACCCGCATTCTTATCAACAAATATTAGTGTAAATAGATTTAATAATTATAATTGGGATATGAAGAAGTATATTACCATGGATAGAAATAGGACAAGTAAAATCATGAACAGCTTTTCGCCCAAATGAATTAACAACACGATGATTTCCCGTGGGAATAAAATATTCTCCGGGGGTCAAAAGAAGCCGATATGTTATTCCACAGACAAAAGATTTCAAAGATCCGTCCCGCCGATAGCCGTGATTGGGGAACAAACATACAAGCTTTTGCAATCATAATATTAGTAAAATGAGATAAGATACATGACATGATAATATATACTTCAATATAATTCAACTTCAGTATCAGCGATCCACTCGTCTCAATATCCGACTTACAACCACAGCCCACGATGATCACCATCATCACAACAACGATCACCCTGTGATCTGCACCTTCAGTATCATATTATCTCCTCATTACCACAGTACGTACACTCTGCTGCCTCCAGTTTGTATGCTGTGTTGGTTCGTACGTTCAAGGGTAGCGGGATCCTCATTATTATATTAACTCGATGCTAGCTCATGATAAGTACCTACTGGATGCTACAATTGTCATCTGAAAGCAGTAAACTCACAACACACATAGTAACCAAATCAATTTTATTAATCATTCAAAAGAAATAGATGTATCTGATAATGAATCAATAGAAATAAATGTAACTATATGAATTCTCATATTCTTTTATAAACATTAGTAGGTAAGGTACTTAGTACCTTCAACCATAGTAGAAACAAATGTTCAACTGACCAGATCTAAAAAAATATGGAAATGATTACTACAGAATATGTGAAGGAACTTCAAAGGTCCGTGAGGATGGTAAACTGCTAAGAATTTTAGTATCACGAGCCTACCAAATGAGACGGTAAATTTGACAGATCTACTTGATTTTTGGTTTAATAAAGATAATAATGCTCATTAAGATAACAATAAATTAGATCCACATAATTTGAAATCATATTTTGTCAATACGTACACTAGGACGGTAGTATTAAAATCCTCAAAAACTAATTTTAAATCATACCGCCAATAACAACAAAAACACGGCAAAACTAACTTGGTATGCTACAGCAGTGGTTACTTGTGGCTTTATTTGTTAGAACTAGTTTAAAACATGAATTAAAATGTTTGCATGAAGATGTATAGAACATTTTAATAAATTGAGAGGTGTGATTGAGCAATAATCGTTTTACTTTATTTTGCTTAATTAGGAAAACATCAGTTACAACTTGACAGTGTAATAAACACGATCTACTTAAATGCACTATGGACTGTTTACATGTTTTTGCATTAGAAACATCATTTCATCACTATGTTAATGAAAACAACTAGAATAGATATCAGTGAATGCTTCTTGCAGTGCTGTCTAAGCAACTAAGTATCTCTGCTTTTGACTTGCATCCAAATCATTAAGAGAGATCTAGAACACTACGCAGTACGCACAAATAGCAAAATAGCCTCTAGTGATTTTGGCTGTAAGATTTTCCATCTGTCTAAACCAAAACTGAGTTGCCCGGAAGAAACCGCAGTAAGACGATAAGGCCACCATTTGGTTTACAATTTGTTATCTTTGTATTATTATTATTATTTTGTGTGTGATTGTTCCGTTCGTAATATTGTGTACAAATAAAGAATTAATCTATGTATCTATCAAACTAGGTACTTAGATAAAGAATCTTCGACGTTCCCGGAAAAATGTAAAGAATGATGATTTCTACTCAGTCTTATGGCTTTATTGTCTAATTATGTAGAAGACTCAGAAAAGTATGTTCCTGATAAACTTTCTCTAGCACTCATCCACAATTTAGTTTGAATTTAAATTAAATTTGAGATTTAAGTTTGCCACTAAACTCAAATTTAAAAAGTCAAGCATAGTGAATTCTTTTAAATTAAGCTACATGTAACAAAAATAATAGACGAAATGTCCACTTGAACAAAGCTACAAAAAATAAAATAAGTAATAGGAAATAGTAAATTTTGGATATCTTTGCATACCTACATTGCTTCCATCCCGAACTAAGTAACTCAAGCACTTGTGTTATGGCATTTGGGAACAACGACGGGGATTACCACATACAATCGGGCAGAATGTTGAAAAGTCCGCTTTAAACATACACCCGACAGGGAATCGAACCCGGTAGGTACCTCAGAGACAGCGGCACCCCGAAAACCTATGCGTACGTACACCGTATCTACAACACTGCTATGGAGGTTGTTAAGCTTATACCAGAAACTAATATTGTTTCCATAGTTAAAAGGTCTATAACAATCTAAGTGACACAGATCACAGTTTATAAAAGTATTACCCAATCGCAATCTTGGAATACTAAATTCGCGATTTTAATAGTGTGCTCTTATTCAAAAGTGAATCGTCATCATGTCTAATCTTATCAAGATCAGAAATACATCCAGTCCTGCGTAAAGGTCACCTGGGCATAGAAAAACAAACCTAGCTCATGGATATTGACCACTCATGAGAATCAAGATATGGTATGGATTTCGTATAAATGGAAACTAAGGTAATTATAAAAATCTTAACTAGGTAAGACAATAACCCCTACTCAAATTGTGGAGCATGTGAATACTTATTATGCAAGGAAAAAGAAATGATGCAAACATAATTTAGTATATAAATATCCTTATAAGTAAGTAGGTACTATGTTGCGATAATTAGAGCGCATATTGAGAATAATACTTTAAAGGTATCTACTGCTACAGCTGTGGTACCTACTAGATACTCAATGTCAAGCACGTAGGCAACTGTAGATTTAAAAGGCTTTTCATTCTTCCCTAAGGGTATTTTGATAACATCTAAATGATTCTATGAAAAGATAAGTTTTTATAGTTTTGTTTTGTTTTAGTTAGTTTTAGACCTTTACAAACATTATTTCAGGGGGTGTTACAATCAATTTAGTCGGTTATGCGAGATGAAAATTAAATCCTAAATAGCTTTATTCGATATGCAAATAAATAAACATGAAACATTTTAATCAAAACAACTTCAATACTTTCCCATAAACAAAATGCTCTGCATCATCTCAAATCCTCTTTGACCAGATTCAGCTACGAAGAAGGGTATTCCTCCTTCGCTCAAGACTCCCCTGGGTCGGCCACGTCACCCTGGAGGCCTACCAAGCGGCGCACCAGGTGGCGCGGGCCGTATTCGTCCTCAGATGCTATTTACCTTGGAATGTATACATTATTCATCGGCAAAAGATCGTTCCGTGTCATTCTATAATAAAATCATTAGGTTATCAACACAATATGCCCTTCAGGAAAATTCATGATTCATACTGTTCACTAGCTACAGTAGCTACCTACATCCTTTATTATTTACAAAAACCATTTCTTTTATTAAGAGCTACCTATCTAGTGCAAAAATGTAAAATGAGTATTGTAAAAACAAGAATAAAACGTTTGAAATTATCTTTGTTCTGTTGTAGTTTCATTTAAATCTAATAATCTTAAAAGTGGCCATACGGGTAGTAAACCAGTATGAAATATAAGTAGGTACTCATTTAACCAGCCTGTGAGAAACGTACTCACTTAACATTTGAACATATTCAGACGAATGTATGCCACCAACATACATCGTTCGTACTCTAAAATCCGGCGAGTGTATGCCACAAACATATACCGCCCCCTTAATTCCAACGAGTGCATGCCACAAACATACATCGTCCCCTAATATCCGACGAGTGTATGCAACATACATACATCGCCCTCTAATATCCGACGAGTGTATGCAACATACATACATCGCCCCCTAATATCAAATTCAATTTAATGCATTTCAACAAACTAATTCAATGTATCTCTTGTAACCAGTGAGCATGCATAGCTTGCTCACTCAACCCAGTGAACACCTTATATTTGTTCGCTCATCATTAAAAATTAAAAATATTCACATTAGAGATATCCAAATTCACATAAAGACTTTCATATTTAAATATTTAAAGATACCATATAAAATATTCGTATTTAAACTCATATTCATAGTTCAAGCAATTTATATTGCTACTAGCGGCCGCCCGCGGTTTCACCCGCGTGGTTCCCGTTCCCGTGGGAATATCGGGATAAAAAGTACATATAAACCTTCCTCTTGAATCACTCTATCTATTAAAAAAAAACGCATCAAAATCCGTTGCGTAGTTTCAAAGATTTAAGCATACAAATGGACATAGGGACAGAGAAAGCGACTTTGTTTTATACTATGTAGTGATTCACGGTGTTCATATTAATTTAATCCACAAAATTTGTACCTATTAATTAACATATCAACAAATAGAAAGCCAGAATTCAATTGTAAGCAAGTAATACGTACCTATTAAACCAATCTTACCAGGTAACGTAGGTAACCAGTAAGCATACATGACTCACTCAACCCAGAGAACAACACGTTCGCTCAATACATTAAAAAACAAAGCAAAATTTGTAATAATTAATTTTAATAATATTAAGATAAATGAAATGTAAGCAACCAATCATAAATTATTCTTACTCTTTACTACTTCTTACTAGCTTCATAACTTATAGTTTTCTTTTATTCACTGTTAGTATTAGATACCACGTTAAAACATGGATTGTATGCAAAATTTAGTAGCCATAAGTGATTTTACTCTGTGCAACAGTAAGGGCTATCAAAACTAAGCACTAATTACTTAAAACATTACATGTAGGTACACAGCCAAAACTGCCAGTCCTAGCTCCATGTGTAAGATTATAAATAACATAAACAGCAAGTACTCTAATAATATAATAATGCCAATCATCTCCATTAATTCTGTACAATCCACATTTAATACATCATGTAAATAAAACAACAACAATCAAGATATTATGCCAGATTCATGGTACGCTATGATCGTGCCATACGAAAATATCTACTACATACCCGCGTTTAAAATTATGTAAGTATAATCGGAGGGTAGCCCCGACCGTACACGAACACAATTAATCAATTCAAATAAAAGTGTGATCTAGTTTATGTCCGTTCCGTCGGAGAGTAGCCCCGACCATGTAATGAACACAATCCGCCACACAAATATTCCAATTTTAACGCTTTAGATTTAACTAACACGATCGGAGAGTAGCCCCGAACACGAATTAGTAAAATCTTAGTACTAAGCTACGCATATAGACTTTTTAAATTATGTTAGTATAGTCGGAGGGTAGCCCCGACCGTATACGAACACAATCAATTAAAACACAAATGCGATTTAGTTTATGTCCGTTCCGTCGGAGAGTAGCCCCGACCATGTACGAAACACAATCCACCGCAAAGGTATTTAAAATGTCATTTAGATAAAAAAATACGCATTAACATGGAATCTGGAATATTTATCCTTTCTCTGCGTGAAGAGAATAAAATAACTCGTTTGGCATTACTATAGCACAGAATAAGCAAATTATTCTTATTATCAGGTTTAGAAATAAACTTACGTGGGTACTTTACCGCTTCTGAAATATGAAGAAAACGCAGACTCCAGATAACACTCATATAATTATTGATCCAACTTACAGGTACAGGCATAGTACAGGTATAACAATATAGGTACAGTCGACGTCTTAGTGAACTTATCCCCTCGAGGCTAGTTTGAAGAATGACCTCTCTTTGCTCGTTAATCGGGCTCAAGCCTAGCTACCCCCACCGATTTTACCACAGATTAGCCTATTAAATTTAACAAAATGGCGGCAAGAGACGGCATTACCAGTGTTGCTATTAAAAAATAAGAAAAACGTTCTAAAATCATGACAGTAAGGACTAAACTAGGTCAAACTTAGCGATAGTTAAATTCATCTAATATTAGGTCTTTAATCCTTTCATGACTCGTAGTTGCTTTTTCCACTATTTGAGTGAAGTGATAAGGGTGTTTAGTTATCAGGTTAAAGTTAAATTCTGTACCTACCTATTCCTAATGTAACATTCTTAGGGATTTTGCTTCTGACACCATCTAATATTCTTGAATGTAGCTCCTGACAATGCATTGATGTAAACTAGTACCAAGCTAATCCATTTTTCTTTTATGACCCATAACTAATGCTTATAGATTATAACCAGACTTTACTTTAGTCATTCCATATACTTACTTACACATGATTATATAACAAGTATAGTTTCAAAATAAGTTTTCTAAGTAATAATAGTCGCTTGTTAACGAATGTCATGATTATGTTAATTTATACATTGATTCAAATAGTTTTAGATTAGTTTGTTATTGATAATTTATTTTATTTGATTATGTATTACTTAACGATTTACTAAAACAATATTTTCACGATAATATCTATATTCTAAACAAGTCATCGGCTTCCTTAAAAGTTTATTATTGAGCATTGTGTAATATAATGTATTTGTTTCAATTATGTTTTAAGTTTTAACTTAAGGTTTTTATCACTATAAGATTAACCTAAATAGGTACATAGTTGTAAGACTTTACTATTGAGAATAGTTGTGTATCAGTATATTAGCTGTATACTTACCTAATTAATTGATTCTAAATAATTTTTATATGTGCGTCGGGAGACAGCACGTTATCAGATGGCCGAATGTCATGATTTTAGAAGGTTTTTCTTATTTTTTAATAGCAACACTGGTAATGCCGTCTCTTGCCGCCATTTTGTTAAATTTAATAGGCTAATCTGTGGTAAAATTGGTGGGGGTAGCTAGGCTTGAGCCCGATTAACGAGCAAAGAGAGGTCATTTCTTCAAACTAGCCTCGAGGGGATAAGTTCACTAAGACGTCGACTGTATCTATATTGTTATACCTGTACTATGCCTGTACCTGTAAGTTGGATCAATAATTATATGAGTGTTATCTGGAGTCTGCGTTTTCTTCATAATTGATTATGTTAAAAAATGTAAGTAATAAAATACCTCTCTCACGTAAAATCCACAATTTACTTATCTCATAAACTTTACCAAGGTCTTGCATAAAAACTTTTCACATAAGAAAGCCAAAAAGATTTTTAAGTAAGAGGCTCCTTAAATTAGGGTAATAAGGCGATAGGGAGGGCCGAGTACCGACACTCAGAGGACCAGCTCCCCTCACACAAGCACTCTTTACGTATTCCGTTTTCAGGTAAGCCCTCTTGTACTATGAAAATGTTTGACGACTTCATTTAGGTACAGTCAGCGTCAAATTGATATAAGCGTCTAGAGTAGTCAAAAAGATCTGCAAAACATAATCGCAATTTCATCTAAGCAGTTCGAATCATCATATTGTTGTAAACGCGCAAGGTGTTCAAAATATCTAGGCACTCATTGTTTCATGTTTATATGAGCAGTCGGGTGTTCAAAATTATCTAAGCAAACAAAGCTCTCAAAATATCTGTGCAATATGGTGTTGTACATTATGCACAGATGTTTTGATAGCTTTGTTTGCTTAGATAAATTTGAACACTCTGACTGCTCATCACTACATAGTATAAAACAAAGTCGCTTTCTCTGTCCCTATGTCCCTTTGTATGCTTAAATCTTTGAAACTACGCAACGGATTTTGATGCGATTTTTTTTAATAGATAGAGTGATTCAAGAGGAAGGTTTATATGTACTTTTTATCCCGATATTCCCACGGGAACGGGAACCACGCGGGTGAAACCGCGGGCGGCCGCTAGTATAAATATGAAACAATGAGTGCCTAGATATTTTGAACACCTTGTGCGCTTACAACAATAGGTATGATGATTTGAACTGCTTAGATCAAATTGCGTTTATGTTTTTCAGATCTTTTTGACTACTATAGACGCTTATATCAATTTGACGCTGACTGTACTTACCCCTGTAAGAGTTAATTTTGATACTTCAAAGAAAAGGTTAAGTTCATTTAGTAGTAATGATATTGATATTTTACTTGCATCTCAAATTAGTTAAAAGGGTTAAAAATTACTCTTAATGTCTAAAGTTGTAAATTAAAAGGAATGTAACCGATTTGAGAAAATAATCTAAAACAGTGGTCTTCCTAAAATCGTTTTTTAAGAAAAACGTCTTCTTAAATCTTTAAACAAAATTTTATCCTATTATCTAGTAGGTATTACTTTATTCTTTAGTTAGAGTGAAGAAATTAGGGAATTTCAAATCTAACCAATGCTTTTTCTTAAAATTAACTTTTGTACTTATTCACTTCTTGGTTAACATTTTCCACCTCAAAAGGGTACCTAACTTAATTTAATTTTCCGACGCATAGTTATTTACATACGTGACGAGTACCTAAATTCTGAGCTTAATCGCTCTCACCGCGAGCACACTTCTACACCTGAAACACTTTATACTTCAAATGCGAATAACTTTAACATTCAAAAATGACTCTTAATGTCAAGGTGCAACGTTCAGTTTACTGAAGCTTGGTCTAGATGCGAGTGAAAATAATTCATTGCTTAATTTTGCGGAGGAGCTGACTGCGGTTTGCGCGGGTAGTGTCTGTTTAAGCACGCCTTTTGCGTACTAAAGCCGATGCATACGAATGTTATTCTGTGGAAAAGTGTTTTAAAAATAGCTTCAAGGATGACGAATGTGTTCCATTATGTTGTAGTTTGTTGTTGTACTATTCTTGGTGTAGTTGCGATATTGTTTTATTTAGGGTAAAGGTATTACTTCAAAGTCTTGTGTAAGATCTGACAGCTGAAATTTAGTACGGATCTAATTAAAATTAAATTAAATATACTCGTTTATGGAAAAATGTTGAAAGAATAAACCAATAAATAGGGACCATTATTATTAAATTACTAACTACGCCCCGGGGATGGGCTCCCGTGGAATTACGGGATAAAAAAAACCTACACCTATTTCCAGACCTACAAAAAAATTCATAGAAATCGGTCAAACCGTTTCGGAGGACTTCGATAACAAAAAGGGGACACGAGAAGTTTATATACCTACTAGCGGCAGCCCGTGGTTTCACCCGCGTGGTTCCCGATCCCGTGAGAATATCGGGAGAAAAAGTATCCTATGTGTTATTCCAGCCTATAATCTATCTCTGTTGCAAATTTCATCCAGACCCGTTCAGTAGTTTTTGCGTGAAAGAGCAACAAATATCCATACATCCATACTCACAAACTTTTGCATTTATAATATTAAGTAGTAGGATAATATAATTTTTAATCCCCCATTTGACTTTTCAGTTTTCTTCACTTTCGTTCGTCTCTTGTTTTACTAGAAAACTATAGGTTCCTATATTTCGCCAGCTAGTAGTTGAGACAAAGTGATGTTTACAGAGTGAACACAAGAGGCCAGTGCAACTCTGAACAATTTGCCGGCGAATCAAAGAGGGCCGCTAGCTGTTGGGAGGCCGCTCACGCCTGGCCTAACCGAATTACTGCCATAGACAAAACGAGGGATAGACATGACAGCGGGCACGGACAAGATACACACGTTTTCAAAGCAATTTTATTTTTACAAGCTTTTTATTAACTTGCCATGTTAGTTAGTTAGTTTGCTAGTTAGTGGGGGAAAAATCTTGCAAGATTTTTTTTTTTTTTTTTTTTGATATTTGACCCACTTCCCAGTGTCCGATGGAGCTGAAATTTTGTATACAGGTTTGGTTCAGATGACAAAACAATATTAAAGTACAGTCAGCAAAAAAGCTTGTCATAAAAATGAAATTTTTACTAACAAAATATTATGTATTGTTAGCCATGTTAAATTCGATTTCCATATTCCTTCAAATAGACCAAATGAGTTTACTTGTACGTCAGAAAGATTGGACTTTTAGTTAATAATTACAGCACTTAGCTTTTTTTTATGTAGTACGATATTTTAGAAATAAACACGTGTTATGTTTCAAAGTTAACATTTTGTAAAATTCTTAAGCAAAATGTTAAAAGTAAAGGTTTTGTAAAATCATTTTTTTTTCTACAATAAAATTATTTTATGGTTATTTAATATTTTATATCTTTCTTATATGTTATATATCTTATATGTTTTTTCTAGATGGATTAAGTGTTGTTTTTTCACTGTTCTTACAAAAAGTTGGGAAACAATAAGTGGCCAAAAGTGGGGCTAGAAATTTTAGCACTGTGCCACCTTTGGCCACTTTGGCATTAGTAGAAAGTTTCCAACCTATCATAAAAAAGTTCATTTATTTTAAAAGACTCACAACTCACTTTTGTTAGCTAACGTACTAGAAAATTAGCGGATTGAGGCTAGTGTAGGCACTGGCCTACACTAGCCTCAATCCGCTAATTTCCTTTTAATCAAGTGATAAAGGTATACTTATAAAATTGTAGTAAGGAGCTAGCTGTGATTGAAATACTATTTCATGTAGTGTTTTAGTCCAGAACTCTAATAAGACATCAATTAAGCATAAACTCAACTTATAATTATAGTAATTTTATGAAAGTGGCCAAAACCAATGCAAACGGTGTATTCGGCCCCCTCCGCAGAATTTGTTCTAAATAAAAAAACCTATTGATTTTTTTTACTTTGTAGATTGTACCCTTAAAGGTCTATAAATTATCTATAACTCTACATTATAAATTTTCTCTTAAATACTTAAGATCATTAAGCACTAAGCGGTTAAAAGTGAAAAAATCCTTAAAGTGGCCAAAACCGGTACGCCTGCCCTACCATAAATATTTTGTTTATAGATAATTTATATTATACAAAACAGGCACGCTGCAAATATAAATGAAGTACCTCACATTTTTTTCCCATCAGATCTTTATATTAAATAGGAATATTTATTAGTAAGTACTTAACAATGTTTGCATTGCAATCGTTCAAAATTTTTTTTATTTTGAAACCTGCGTAACCGCTATACCTATTATGTTATTAATTATTAATAATGTAATAAAGTTATTTGATTACATTATTTATTATTATCAGTTATTATATGCAACAGCATCTTTTGAACTGTTTCTCATTAATTCATTTTCCTTATGTAGAGTTTATCTTAACTTAGTTAAGTCTGTAGCATTATCAGTGTCGGCTTCCGGCCAAATTTTGGGACCCCAAAGAGCCTATTTTTCGACTGAGCGAGGGTGCATCCTCACAAAGGTGCCCCATAGTCGTATTGCAATCAACGGACAGAATTGGAATCGGGTATAAATTAAATTATTGCGGTTCTACGGGTCGGCTTTAGAACACACATTTGTATGGAGGATGGCCTCAATTTTCAGATGGTGATAAAAAAGGAACCTTTCAAAAAAAAATCAAGGCATCTGTCCCAGTAATAGAGCAGGAAACATTTTGTCAACCCACTCACGATGTATTATTTAACGTACTACTTATTTGATATAAAATAGTTCTTATCCAATAAACAAATGGGTGATGGTGATGTTCGATCCCTATGCGTATGTCAGGTCATAAACTCAAATCCATTGGTGTACCTATATTGTTTATTATTGGACCTGTTTAAATGGTAAGTACTCCCAATTGGTTAGACTTTATGTAAAAAGTAGTGGAAATTGCCTTTACTTTTTTAACTATGATTATTTTTTTTATGACTTGGGCCGCCAAATTATGAAATAGAAATAGAAATAATGTTTATTTGCACTGTTTTATATAAAACTTGCTTTGTGAAGTATTTTTTTCTCTAATTTATCATGTAAATATGAGTAGTTCTTAAATTTTCTCTCGCAAACAGTATACTTATCAGTTTAACAAATTAGTTACCGACCCCCAAATAATAATTTATGACAACTCTGTCTGACAAAATATATACCTCAGTTTGTACTGAGAGAAATATTGACGCAAAATACCGACTATTTGCGCCTTGCGTTAAGATAGTCGCAACGGAAGTAGGGGCCGTATATCAGTCGGGAAGACCGTAAATATTCCGGGGGCTCGGACGTATCGCTTGGCGTGTGCCTGCCACTGTCACTGAATAAAATAAGAGTTTTGAAGAAGTGACTGATGATGCATTTTTCGACATATAATGTGACAAAGTTTGGTTTTTATATATCTTTAAATTGTTCATTTCGTCAGTGACACCTTTAACGTATGGTAGAGCGGCAGGTTCACGTTCTAATATGGGTGCTATGGTGCCTTTTCTGTGACTTTTACTTCCTCGACATGCCAAAGCTTAGTAGCCTGATGTTGGTCGTCACAGACGCCGCCGGAGAACAGAAAAACATTCCCGGAATGCTGCTGCTCGAGGCAGTATGGTCTTAGACTCTATAGCCTGATTCTTTATGAAACGACCGTGGACAAAAAAGTTTTTTCTTTGTTTATAAACCCCCTTTTGAACCAGTCTTTTTGAAAACCGCATTAAAATCCATTGTGTAAGTACTTTGTTTGAAATACTTATCTAAGCATTTGGAGACGGCGTGGGAAGCGACTTTGTTTTTTATATACATAATACTTGGGTGGAGAAGACTTTTCAGTCAGGGCTTATGTTATTCTTTAGTAATAACGCATGGAGTACTAAAAAAACATGAGGCGGAACTGCCAAACCTTTCCGACACGAATTTTACGACAACTCTTAAGTTCCTCTATACATGCCTAACGTAGTATGAGTTGGTACAAATGCTCAAAACAAACCGAATGCATTATTAACCGGAGTCAGCCCCTGAAACGTTCGGGGGTCGATCTTGTGGGGGTTGAATCAAGTATTTATGAACACCGCGATCTGCCTGTGGATGTGATTCATGGTCCAAGTTTACGGATTGACAATGAATCATTGGTACAACTCACGTTGGTTAGGTATTTAGTTCCTCTTAGTTCTACCGCCTTTACATAGTACTAGCCTTCCGCCTCGGCTTCGCCCGCGTGGACTACACGACGTTATCGCGCGGGCATGTGATATTTTTCAGGGATAAAAAGTAGCTCTCGCTCACAAACTATCCCCATACTAGAAATCATGTCGATTGCCCCTTTTTGACGTGAAAGATGGACAAACACACAAAGAAACAACCAACAACATTTTTAATTAAAATATGGACAATGGATATGTGTAAACAGTCTCACTTGAACTTTGAAAATTACTAAGTTGGAAACTTGAAAAGGGCCATTAAGTAAGTATGATTACTTATTATAAAACCATGTCGCCCTGTCTGTACGGTTAGAGCTTTCAGAATACAAAACTGATTTTAATATTGGTTTCATCAATAGGTACAGTACAGTCATAGTAAAAACTATGGTACAGTGATCCAAGAGCAAGGTTTTGATGTAGGTATAACACATGCATAATGGGTATCCTTATTGCTCCCATGCGAAGTGGAACGGCTCACTAAAACTTTACTGTAAATTACAAGTTTTACATTAAAGTACGTAGGTATGCTAAAAAACTAAACGTAGAAAAGACCTCCGGTAACATTTAATATTGAAACACTTATACAAAACCACTACTTACTTACATTACTTACATAAAAATACTTGTACTATTTTTAAACAAGTGTCGTCGTTCAACTTTCATCCATTTAAATAAAAAAAAGTAAGAAATGTATTCCATGTACAGCACATATCATACAAATTTTAGTGGATGGAGGAAAACGCGCGATTTATTGCGCACGTGTGACGATAACATAAATCGGCAAAATTCGCGGTTTCCCGAAGCGCTTCGAAGCGTGCTGCCTATTTATAACGAAGCATTAACTGTTAAAGTAGGTACTCGACTTTTGGAGTTTGAATGTCAATAAAAATATAATAGGTGACTATTACAAATAAAAGTTCGAGAACTAAAATAGTTTTTTTGCGATGTGCCAATCCCAGGATTTTTTTTCCTGAAAATGATGACGTGCCCTATAACTACATGCATGAGAGTTTCAGCCCATTATGTCTATGTTCTAAATTTTTAAGCTTACTGAGACAGTAGAGCACTTAGAGAATGTGTTTGCCCTTTTTTATCAAATTCAACTTTTCAATACCTACTTAATCTGTTGAATACTTAGCGCACTTGGTCATCATATCATTAAAACCAAATTACCCCATCAAGTTAACACACTAATGAGCCACAAAGCTAAAACCAACTGTTCCTGAATAAATGTTTTCTTAAAAAGCTCCACAGCTCATATACTTACGATACATCCGCATCCTGTCTCGAATTATTCCTCTTGTTAGGATTACGAGCAGTAAATTATTTTGTATCTGTGAGTTATGGGTTATACGGCGACAGACCGTTGTCTTAAGACTTAATGGCGTGACGTATAATTTACTTTGTCTTTCTTAAAATTGTGCTATTTTGGTACGGCTGTCATTGCAGTGTCTTAAGGTAGGGATAATTGAGTATTTCCTGGAGATAGATTACTTTCTTATAGTAAATACCTTGCGTTATTAGACCAATATAGCATCTGAATTATTTAAATCGAGATGCTTGTCAATGAGTGATAGCCGTCAAATTCTTTTTATAATTACTTAAGCTTTTGCCCGTCTCCTAACAGCTGTGTGTCAGTCTCTGCTCATGACAAAGCTGTATATTTTTTTAAGTGCAATCATAAATTATGAATGTAGTAAATGGTCAAATCTGACTTAATCACATAAACAAAAAAATTGGTATCTTTCTCACTACCACAAACCATTACTAGGTCTCGTTTTAAAAATAAAGTTCCTACATTATTATGTCATATAAAAATATTTTTTATTTAATCACGCACACTTCAGTGCAGATTAATTAATTAAATAATTTGTACTAACATTCTTGTTAAATTGATTATACAATTTAACGCCCAGAAATCGGATTTGCACCGGCATCTTCTCAATTAATCGGCTCATTGACAGCATAATCCCGTTCGTAATTAATAAATTATTCCATCTCATTTCCTCGAGCCCTTAGTAAGATTATCATAGAAAATAAAACGTGTAAATCATGGTGAGCGTCAGAAAGCCTGATTGCCCATTAGTATGATTTACTGCATTGCATATACAAATAACATGTGTTGGATGTCAACTTTGCTCTTATTCGTTAGGAGCTTAAAATAATCATTTGGGAACATTAGAAGATTGCCACCGTTCATTTGATTCTTACAAACAAGTGTAATATTATGTATAAAGTTAAAAATCATGCGAAAGTCTTAACTGTAACCTTTATAAACATATTCTAAAGACGCTTTCAAAAAGTCGTCACTTTGAATTTTATGCTCAAACAACAATTGAACAAAACATTCTTTTTATTACTTACAATGATGGATCTGCTGCATTTTTTGCTACTTTACTTTAGGAATTAGGTAGGTGTGGGTAATATTAAAATATTTGCAATCTATCAACCTTAAAAGTACATTAAGCTATCTTATCAAAGTAATCAAAAATTGCAGGTTTTATTAACAAAAAGCGGCTACAATATTAATCGGCACGTCCGTCCTACCCATTACACTAATGCTTCATCTATTTCGGCTCAAGATTTCATATAAATCGACGTGGAATTTATCTAGGTGCCCCTCTGTGACAAGGGGTGATAATTAGTACGTTCCAGCTATTCCGGGCAGCCCTCATCTAAAAATGGCTCAATCAGTCAAACTGGGATATACTGGAAGCCAGGACACCGAATCGGGAGAGTCGAATGTCGCTTCTTATTAAATAGTGGTGTGTTATGAAGAACTCGTGTGCGTGCATCTCTGTGGGCGATACTTGATCAAAGGCGATATTTTATCCATTCTTTCATTCTTTACATAACATAACTAAAAAACTTTTTAGGCCTCATTTAGCGAATCTTAAACTTTGTAGTTCACGGTGAATTGAAGAAAAAGGTAAGACGAGCATTTTCATGGTTAAGCTTTTTGATGGCATTTCTTATTATTGACAGACGATGTACAATTATATTTTTGGTGAATGAATCTACGAATATTTGACTAAATTACTTATCGTGTTAAAATACATCCAAAACCTAGCTTCAATTTGTCAACTTACTTTCCAAACTGTAAAGCACCGCTATTTAATACTTTCATCCCATCTCCACAACCGTAGAAAATCATTCCCACTTCATTTCAACTGCAATTGATATAGCAATACCTTTGTGCACCACCGCAGAAATCTTATGCGATCTGAAACAATCCTTTTAGCCCTTTATAAAGCACCCTATCTGCTGAGGCGAGCACGAGCACGCTTTACAAAAAGAATGTAGGTACCTGTATCCCCTGTGCATCTGATAGGTAAGAAATTTAAAATTGCACCTGGAAATCTAAAAATTGTAGAACAGTTTTTATTTTTAAAACTTGTATGTCTTCTTTTACTTTATTTACTCAGTCACTCACTGATTCAATTTAAAATTAAATGAAATAAAACCATAGAGTCTGTGTTTGTATCGAAGTTGTGGCAGTTACTTACTTGAATTAATTAATAAAATCATCTCTCGTTATCCATATTGTAAGTTAATCCCAATATTTAAAAACAGCTATTGTAACTACTATAAAATCCATGCTGGGCGAAAATCGAAGGAAAATCGAGAAAAAGCGGTATTTCAAAGTCTTCAAAGCAAATAGTAGCCTGACTGTAGTTAGTTCCCTTTTAAATCGATTCATACGTGTAAGGCAAGGGTGTCCAGGTAAAATAAAAACATTCTACGATCATACGGCGGCGGCGGTAGTTTGAGTAACTTTAACTAACTCTCAAAAGGACAGTCTCCTTAAATAGATGGCCTGTCGTCCTCTGGATTCGAATTCGTGGATCTTCTTTGAGTTATTCAATTTGTTTTCACATGGATAAATGAAAACTGGAAGTGTTTTTGGTCCCTTCCGATCATGATAGAGATGAGATCTGCCTTACCTCAATTAAGTTACAATAATAGACGTTAATCAATTTTTATAATGTAACAAAATTTTTATCAAAGACATGAGTTTAGCTTTTCAGGCGTATGACAAATTCATCTAATCTTCGTTGTGAATGAATCAACTACCTTACTTCGACGATTATGCTTAGGATCGGGTCAGATAAACTTGTTGCACTAGCCAAATTTATCTGACCCGATGTTCATTATTGGAACTAAAGTATTTTTCATACAGATTGTCCATTCTGACGACAAATTTTTTGCAAGTGGCTCCAACGTTACGGCTGTTATCAGATTAGACATGTCTGTGGGACTGTACACGCTTTCATAGCACAACCTCCTTTCAAAGGGAGGTTGCAACCCTGAAAAACGTTTAAATCTTTTGATCTCTGCTTGCTGCCACGCAGGTCCTGGCCACATCCAGTCCTTCGCAGGGCGTGCGTGCATCTGCATCCCCGCGGGACGTGTAGGGGATCGATCCACTCCCAATCCGCCCAGTCGCGTGCCGTTCGCCGGCGAGGACGATTGCCCGCCCGGACCTCCTTTTTGACATTTGGGACTTTTGCCGCGAAACCTTTTAGGCGGGAACTGACGAAGGTCGAAAGAGTTTTAGCTTTGAACATATTTGAACTCTTTGGTTGTTACAGTGGAGTGTATGTTTGAACTGAATTAGTAGGTGTTGCTTGTCAACAATTTTTGTTTACATTTGGTGATAAGAGTGTTTCGAATTTCAAAGGCGGTTTGTTTAGATAGTAATTTTTATACTTTTCTTCTTATTCGCGACTCGGAGCTCCGAACAACGGTTCTACCTGCGTGGTACCCTTCCCGTAGGAATATCAGGGTAAAATATAGCCTATGTCACCCAGGAAGAATGAAGCTTTCTAATGGTGTTCGTTTTTTTAAACGGTCCATTAGTTTTGAATTTATCCATTACAAACAAACAAACAGAAAATCTATAGTATTTTAGTAAAGGTAAAATTATTTTTAATACAACTGAGATAACCTGACATGAGGATACTGTATCTACAATAGTAGTCTAGTATGATATTGCAAATTTCATTTCAGTTATATATTTAAAGGAAAACATTTACCCAAAAATTTACTAGAAGTATTTTGTATGTATTTACATGATAATGTAGATACTTAGGTATGTTTATCCGTTATCTAGTAGGAACCTAACTAAATGAAACTGAACTTGGGCTGGATAGTAAATATGAGAGTAACTATTTATTTGTATCAATTATTCATATTTTATAGCCTCACACTTTGACATAGTTTAGCCAATAGTTATAAAAAACTTTCAAATATCTGTTATACATCAACCAAAGAACATTAGAAGTGTCAGAGGGCACATTTCACCAATTTGGCCAATAAATAGCAGAGCAGTCGACGTCGCCCCAAGCCCGTATTGTTGCTAAGTCCACAACACGCATTTATCACGAAATCGGGGAAGTTTATTTAGAAAACTCTGACGTTTTCAGAGATATTTCGTTACTAATGACAATGAGGGGGACGGAAGCTTTCGTAGGAAATATATTTTTGGGTTATGTATCGGTTTGTTGGTAAGGATCTTAGAAATTAGAGTAAATTTACAAAAATAAACTTAAGCTTAGAGTTTCACTATCATGTTTTCTATCTCGGACAACGTTCGCTGTCAACGCGCAGGACTTTTCAGGAACTGTTAAGTTCTTGTTTAAGTTTAGGTTAAAGTTAAGACTGCTATAAGGAAAGTGTAGACTAAAATACGTCTTTTAAAAGTAAGGATGTCAAATAAAGTTCTTATATATATAACATTACAAAAATATTATAGAAATGCTCCTGACTGCGAACCGCATGTGATATATATCATATGAATGAACATGATATATCACATGCATGAATTATAATTACTTTATCCCATTATTCGTAACAGACTATTAAATTTCTGCTGAAAATGCATAATGACTAAACGGAATACATTTTATTTAACTTATTAACACCTCGTTTTGAAGGCATTTCATCGATTCGCAATAAAATACGCTGACCTAATTGTTCGCTAGTCAAAATTTTGGGCTTAAACGCGTGTCTGAGCTTCTGTTCCATCAGGAACTTGTCAGATCCGATTAATCCCACCGACCCTCGAACACCGTCGTCTGTACGACTACTTTTCGTCGATATTCGCTTGAACACGACCTACGCGCTCGCTACTGTACGTACGCGCTATCGGAATGAAGTGCAAGCCAATATCACCTCGATGTAAGTCATTTAAACTTCTCCGAACGTACCGCCTTAATCCCGACACACGCAACCCGCACGATTTGTTATATTAATTTAATAAATACTTCTAAAGTGGTCGATAAGATTGTAACAAATGACGACAGCTTGGCGTGCGGTGTGGATTTGGAAATTGACTTTTATTTTATCAGCAAAGAATAGATATTAGCTTACTCTCGTTTTTTAAAGATAAGGCGATAGACAGCGTTACCAAAAATCATGGGTGAAACAAATGACTATCTTAAACCTTAAAGGTGATAATAAAAAAAACCGACCAAACCAAAACTTAACAATACTATTTGAAAAACAATCAATAGATATTCTATATTATAAAGAAAATTTTCATAATAGTTTCAAGACAATGCAACAATGCATGTAAAACATACATAAGCGAATTTCCCCTCATTTCATATTTCAATGTTAAAACAAATACACCTACTGCTATGATCAGATAAATCATGTACCTACAGTAATATTTTTAAAGTCAGATGTTCTACGAAAATTTACTAACAGTGTCCGGAAGCGGATGCAAGCGACGCTCCAGTTCCGGAATGGGGATGAGGAGTGGGGGAAAGGGGGGGGAGACTCATTAAACCCGGAGATATTTACAATCGGACTGATACAGCCACAACGACCCTTTGTATGGAACGGCTTATCAAGCGCGTATGGGATTAAAATTAGTCGGTACTTGTTCGGATGCTTCGAATAGTTTCAGTCAGTTGAGTCGTTAGTACCTACCACTGTAATTAGTGTTATGGGACATTGACATGTATTATTACTTTATCATTATGTTCCTTGTATTCTACAGCTTTGACGATTTAATATTTCGTTCGTAAAAGTTGTGAAATTAAAATGGAAACAAAATGAAAAATTTCAATTGAGAATATAAACCAGCGTTTAGACTGATCTTAACACAAAAAAACTCCAATTAAAATAAACAAAATTAAGTGGTACTTAGGTATATATTAAGAAACTTGAAACCACCTGAAACTAAGTAAGTTTTGGAAGATGCAAAAAGCTATCCCACGCACAAAACAAAACAGCGATAAAAATTACCAAAACTCCAACGCCCGGCGAGCCAACCATAGAGTAGTCAACTTTTATTCGTTTTCTCAACCCGGTGCGCACTTTAGTTTTTCATTCGGCTGATTTTATACCCATTGCAGCATTTAATCTACTTTCTTAACGTTTTCCATTTGGCAGATTCAGCGGAACAGTCTGGGAAAAGCCAATTAACTTCCAATTTTCTGATTCATAGAATTTTGTAGGTACTAGAAGGGTTTAGAGCGTTTTGTATTAAATGAAACAAAATGTATCCTTATCCATAGATGAAAAGAAAAGCTTGTGCCCATTATTAAAGCAAACTTACAATCAAACCGCAAAATATTCAAATTAAATAAAAGGTAGGTATTGTAAATGAAAAATAAAAAAGTAGGTTTTAAAACGATATTTTTCAATTTTCGTATTCAACTAACATTGTTTAAAAATTATGTAGTATTACTTATAGGTTTCCCTTTTTGACGCATAATTTTCAGCTAGCTCAGATACCCCCCTTGCTACCACTAATTTGGCAGGCCACTGTCCAGCAAAGGGCGCATTAGCATTTTAATTACGTGTTGATTTGAAATAATGCCTGCGTGGACGCATAAATAATTACTTAATCTGTGAGCGACGTTGATACCGCAGCACGGCATTAGCGTTCCTGCACACGATGCCGTCGCCGCGCCGTCGCCGCGCCGACGCCGCGCATTTACACTGTAGATACGAGTCGCACGAAGCCCGCCACCGCGTCGCCGCCGCGCCGCCACCGCGCGCGTTCCCCTCCCTCCTTGTTTGTTTGATACATTCCATTACCGGCCGCGTACGAACGTGCACGTGTGTGAACTTGTTAATTAATTACCATGGATAGTTTTGATTACGAAACGTTTATAAGTTTAGTGGAGGACAGAGAAGTGTTATGGGACAAAACTTTGGAAATATATAAAGACAAGCGTAAAAGTTTAAAAGCTTGGTTTGAGATCTGCCATATAATGAATGAGAACTTTGCAGACCTACCCGATACGGAAAAAAATAAATACGGTAAGTATCTTTTTACAAAATTTTATTTATTCTTGTTAATGTATTTCTATCTAGTGGGGCCAAACGAAAAAATATATAAGTAGCTGACTTAAAGGAAGTTTGGGACAAGACACGATCAGTATGTTTTTTATTTAAATCCTAATGCAACAGTGTATTATATAGTGTGTGGATAGTATATCTCGTAAGCAATTTCGTGTGGTAGGTTCCTACATTAAACAAGCAATCACTTGCTACTAGTAGTTAGTGATGGGACTCGAGCCGTGTTTCACTCGAGTTACTCGAGTAGTTTTGTTTTTACTCCCACTCGAGTCATATTTTTGATGACTCGGATTACGAGTGACTCGAATGATTCACTCGAAAAAAAAACACTCGAGTCTCATCTTTACTCGAGTGACACTCGAGTAAATCGGTTTTCACTGGCGAGTGACTCGAGTGAAAAAAGTCACTCGAGTCCCATCACTAGTAGTAGTAGCTTGAGTATTCCCGCTAGATAGAAACACGTTTCGCATACATATTAACAATAATTATTTTGCCATGGTACACTGCCATATTCAGAATTAAAATACTCCTTATATTTGTCACGTATTTCATTAGCTGTTGTAGGAACCATTTCTGTTGAATCAAATGGCAAAAACTCCTCTAATTCACACCCGCTTAGAGATTCTTGGACCCCTTTTACGCCCTCCTCTTTGTGAATAAAATTTTGCAGTAAACAACAAGCTTTCACAACATCAACAGCCAAATCCAATGACACATTTAAAGGTCTATGAAAAATTCGCCACTTATTGGCCAGTATCCCAAAGGTGCATTCTACATATCGTCTCGCTCTTGTTAACCGATAATTAAAAACGGATTTTTCTGCATCAAGCATTTGACTATTATATGGGCGCAGTAAATTCTGATGTAATGCAAATGCTTCATCACCTACGAATACATATGGCAAGGCAATGTTGGTATTAGGTAAGGAAGTAGGTCCTGGCAAGTTCAAAGTATTGTTAATCATGTTGTGCCAGAAAGCTGTGTCTTTAAAAACACCTGAATCACAATCCTTTCCATAAGCACCGACACTGATATAAATAAAGTTGTAGTCACTATCGGCGACTGCCATTAATACAATCGAGAAGTAATGTTTGTAGTTCAAAAACATAGATCCACTTTTATTTGGTTTTATTACTCTGATGTGCTTTCCATCTACAGCACCGACACAATGAGGGAAATTAGCAGACACTTCAAATTTATTTGCTATTTCTAGCCAATCGTTCATACATGGCATTTTCATATATTTTGGGTAAAGTTCAGACCATATTAGAGAACACACTTCTCGTATGATTACGCTTAAAGTTGATTTTCCCATTCTAAAACGATATTCAAGATCGGCTAATGAAGTTCCGGTTGCTAAATACCTGCAATTGAAAAAAACATTACAATAATAAAATGGATTATTAATATTAATTATTTCAGGTAAAACAATATCTCAGAAATGGAAGAATATAAGGGATGCGTGGATGAAATGCGACAAAAAGATACGTGAATCGAAATCTGGATCAGGTGCAAAACCAGTACATAAATATCAATATTATGATAATTTACAATTTTTGAAAAAAATTACCCCACAGCCAACCCAATCTGGATCAAACATGCCGGAAGAAAACAAATCTGAAGTTACTAATGTCAACAAAAGAAAGAAAAACGAAGAATTAAATCCTGTAGATAAGAAAATGATTAAGTTTATGGAAACGTTAGAAAAAGATGACGATAGTAGAATGATGTCTTTTTTTAAAGGTATAGCTCCTACCGTGGAACGCTTCAAAGACGAAGATATTGTTGAATTCCAGTACCAAGTATTGAATATTATAAGAAATATCCAATATAAAAATAGTTATACCGCTCCACATCATTCACGCACAGCAGGCGCAATGGACACCCCGGCACACTACGGTTACAATACTACTGCTGGACCCAGTACGAGAGTTCAATCACAGGCTTCGAATTATAGCATTGAAAACGATTCATTACAAAGCATTCCAAGTCCATCTACTTCAAGCTTGATTGATTTTGATTTTTCTACGTTACATCAGAATAATTAAATATATATTTTATTTATTTTATTTACCTCAATGTAACAACCAATCTCTCCTTAGCAGATATACTTGCTCGCATATTTGTATTTGTGTGTTGCAGTTTATTCTTTAATAAATCTAATAATTTATCAAATGTCTTGTAATTCATTCGAAAATAATCACAAAACTTGGCCTCGTCTTTTCGGAGATCTTCGTAAAGTGTATGAAATTCACCAAATTGCTCCCGTGCCGACAGCATAGGATGAACCCACAACTTTCTAACTCGACGTTCTTTTTGCCATTTTCTATACATATAGTAGGCAAGCACAAATTTCTTTTTTTTCATTATATAAGACATGTTTGCGTCACGTGCGATCTCGCGGCGTGCACGTTCGTACGCGGCCGGTAATGGAATGAATCCAGCAGGGAAGGAGGCGAACGCGCGCGGTGGCGGCGCGGGAGCGGCGCGGTGGCGGGCTTCGCGCGACTCGTATCTACAGAGTAATTGCGCGGCGTCGGCGTGGCGACGGCGCGGTGACGGCATCGTGTGCAGGAACGCTTAGCGATCTGTTGCAGTAACATGGTTGTGAATGGTTGATGAATAAGTACTTGGTTGTGGAGTAGTTTTAATGCTGATTGTATTTAAAATACTAAAGTTAAAACCATTTTCTAAATTTTCTGAAAATATACTTATAATTAAAAGACCGAGATCAAACCGTGGTAGTGCCTTAAAAAATACAAAAGTACCTACCTAATATAAATGGAATTTTAAAATACCAAAAATACCAAATGAAAGCAAGCGACTGCGTGCGAGATAACTCTACGTGACTAGGGTGCTTTTGGCGCTAGTTACAGTTTTTTTTGTTCTAATGTTATGGTAAAAGATCAGTTTTCTTTTTTTATAGATAAGTCTTCCACCACAGGTGACGTTTGATTCTCATCGTCATTCATATACAGTGCGACAAGGATCATCTGGCATATGGATGACATTGACAGGAGCGCTAGTTGACTGGTTGACTAGCTAGAGGAAGGCTAGTTCCGAATCCGACCGCATGTCACACTGTAACAGAATATCTAGAGACAGTAGAGTAGTAGAGATGTGTGTTGTTGGATGGAAAGGAAGAGGGAGACCGCAAAAGAGATGAATGAGAAAGGAGTAAATGAAGAGCCGGCAGTTATAGAGTGGAGTGGAGGAGAAGGACGTACTGCGCCGACCCCAAATAGAATTGGGATAAGCCTCCTGATTCACAAACCGTCGGAATCGGAGTCGGATTTGAATTCTGTGCTTTGTTTTTGTCTATTCTACAGTGAGTGACAGAGACGGTGCATACACTCCACTGTCGGGAGCGTCTTGGACGGTTCGTGAATCAGGAGGCAGGTCAGGAAGATAATGAGTAGAGAGTAGAGACTTTACTCATTTCAAATGTATGTTCTTAAACACAGTTTAAACTCACCAGTTCATCTAATCTAACACAAAACGTAATAAATTATGGTCAAAACGAAGTAATCCGATTACAAATATTATTTTACCGCATTATCCGTTTCACTTCTTTCATAAGAGCCGCAGGAAACGCATAATGTACAATCCCATAGAGGTCCAAAATACTGTTATTCACAACGTAAATAAAACTAGTGTGTAGGTCGAGGATAATTTATTGGGTGCATCGACAAGACTATATCAATCACCAAAAAATCTTAACACCGCCGTTCAGCATTACGTACGTTTGGCACAACGCCATCTATGTACAATAATTACAACTAATATTTAAATACAACGGCTTAACATTCCGCCCACCATGAACGGAACGTCCATCAGAAACAACACAATCAAATAAGAAACTTAACAAAAACAACAAAATTTAGGTATGCAATACATCAATAATACATAACTAACACATACACATACTTGACTAAATTAAAATACAAAAAAACATAGTAGTAGGTATTTACATTTATTAAGTGACAGGTAAAATTATAAGTTTGGATACAGGTCTTTTTACTAGAGACCCCTTGCATCGCAAGGTTACGACTCTCGTAAGATTGTCCGCACCAACATGTTTTTCCTTAATTACGCCATACAACCATCTGGACGGTGGGAGGTCATCCTCCTTTACTAACACGACATCCCCTACAGAAGGTTCAGGAGCAATATAGGACCATTTATATCTATGCTGTAATTGAGTCAAGTACTCATGAGACCATCGTCTCCAAAAGTCTTGCAGTAGTCTCTGTACAAACTGCCATCTTTTAAGAGTACTCACGTTACTCTGCTCAAAGTTTGCATCGGGTATAAGCAGCAACGGCTCACCGACTAGAAAATGGCCGGGAGTTAATGGATACGGATCATCTGGATTATTGCTAATTTGAGAAAGTGGACGCGAGTTAAGGCAAGCTTCTATTTGATACAGAAGCGTGGACATCTCTTCGAATGTCAAGGTACTGTTACCAATAACCCTTTTTAGATGGTGCTTTGTGGACTTCACTCCAGCCTCCCACAACCCTCCAAAGTTCGGCGAGTGAGGTGGAATGAAGTGCCAGTTGGTACCATTTGTTGCCAACCACTCAGCAATATCATTAGCGGCTTCAGACTTTTCCGTTTGGAATAAATGCTTTAACTCCCTATTGGCCCCCACGAAGGTCGTGCCGTTGTCACTCCATAAATCTGCGCAGTGACCTCGCCGTGCAACAAAACGCTTAAAAGCTGCTAAAAATGCCTCGGATGTCATGTCACTAACGACTTCGAGGTGTATTGCACGAGTGGTCATACATACGAACAAGGCTATATATCCTTTAACGGCTCGATAACCACGCCCTTTATACGGTCTTATAGCTATGGGTCCTGCGTAGTCAACCCCACTCTGATAGAAAGGTCGACAGACTGTGACACGTTCCGTAGGTAGCTGTCCCATCATTTGCTGACTTGTTTGTGCAGAATGGCGACGACATACAACACACTTCCGAACGACCTTGCGAACAAGATTTTTCGCATTAACTATCCAATACTGCGTTCTTAAAAAGTTTGTCATTAATTGTGGACCGCCGTGAAGAGTGCGATTATGGGCATCATCCACAATCAAATCTGTGAAGTGCGACTGATACGGCAGCAATATTGGATGTTTCATATTTTCATCTATTTCAGCATTTTGTAAGCGACCGCCCACCCTGAGTATACCATCAGCATCAAGAAACGGACACAGTGAGGTAAGTTTACTACTTTTCTTTATCTTTCCCAAAGTTTGTAAACATTTTATTTCTTCCAGGAAACTTTTCCTTTGACACAATCGGATACAGGTAAGTAAAGACTCTTTTATTTCTAATCTAGATATGTAAGGCGTAAATTTTTCTTTCTTTAACTTAAGGAATCTACGTATGTATGCAACAACTCTTAATAATTTATTCAATGAAGAATAACGACATAATATAGATTCTGACTCTGACTGAATAGTGTAGCACGAAATTTGCTCTTTTTTCTTTTCTAAATCCGTTAATTTAAATTGTCCCTTTGAATAATTAATAACCTTTTCTTGCAGCCATTGTGGACCCTCTCTCCAGATCTTCAAATCCGATAGTTTGCTCGTATTTATACCTCGCGACGCACAATCTGCAGGGTTAGATTCGGACTTGACATGTGACCACTGAGTATTATTCATAAGCGTTAATATTTCAGAGACCCGATTCGCGACATAGGTTTTCCATTTGCTGGGATGACTGCTCAACCATGAAAGGACTACACTTGAGTCCGTCCAGGCGTACACGCACTCCTTCGGAATCTCTAAAACTTCTGCAATTTCTTGAAGCAGGTTGGCTAACAATACCGCTCCGCACAACTCCAACCGAGGAATCGAGACTTGCTTCACCGGAGCAACCTTCGTCTTTGCGGCAAGTAATCGTACATGCACATCACCTTTAAAATCAACGATTCTCATATAGACTACAGCTGCGTATGCTGCATTTGAAGCATCGCAGAATCCTTGAAGTTCTCTGCTAACATCGTTGGTGCTAGTGCCAATCCATCTTGGAATCTTAAATTGAGCAAGATGTGTAAGTTCTTCTCGAAACTCAAGCCATGCCTTCAAAATATCACATGGCAATTCTTCATCCCATTGTATCCCTGACAGCCAGACTCTTTGGATAAATATTTTGGCAGTGGTGACCACAGGAGCTAGCCAACCGAGGGGATCAAACAATTTTGCTATTTCCGAAATCATTTTCCTCTTAGTTATGGGTGTTTCCAGTGCTGTAAGTTGGACAGTGTATTGAAATTCATCTTGGTGTCTATTCCAAGTGAGACCTAAAATTTTGATAACTGTATCTAATTTTAGCTCTAAAGTTTCCTTTGAATTCTTACTTTCTCTATCCCACTTTGACAACAACTCACTATTGCTACTACTCCATTTCTGAAGCTGGAAACCACCAAGTTTAAGTAACTCGTTCATTTGTTGATAAATCTGTGCTCCCTCGTTTATATTTTCGCAGCCTGTCATAAGATCATCCATATAATATTCCCTAAGGACTCTGCTAGCTGCCAAAGGATATTTATCTCCCTCATCATGTGCAAGCTGTTGTAAGGATCTGACCGCCAAGTAAGGTGCCGCTGATGTACCAAATGTTACACGCAATTGTCGGAGATGCTGAAGTTCTGAATTAACATCGCTACGCCATAATAGACGTTGAAAATCAACATCCTCAGCAGCTATCTTGACTTGACGGTACATCTTCACAATATCTGCTACCAGGCTTATAGGATAGCAGCGCCAACGTAAAATAAGGTGTCGAAGTGTGGGTTGAAGCATTGGACCTACCATGAGATCATCATTCAACGAAGTTCCATTATTAAGCGAACACGACGCATCAAACACGACCCGAACCTTAGTGGTGCTTCTCTCATTGCGAACGACAGCGTGATGGGGAAGATACACAGCCTTGGGATTAGCTTTCTCCACTTCCGGCACTACTTCCATGTGATTTAATTTTAAATATTCCTCCAAAACCTCGGAATATTGAATCTTCAGTGGTTGATTCTTCAGTAATCGTTTTTCGAGCATAAAGAATCGTTTTTGCGCAATATCATAAGAATTACCGTATTGACAACTTGGGTCCACCTTTTTGAATGGCAATTTCACGATATAGCGACCCTCATCATCTCTAGAAGTAGTTTTGGCGAACAGCTCTTCGCATTGCTGTTCTTCTTCAGACAGACATTTCTTCACAGCTGAAGACAGTTCTTCTTGCTCCCAAAAACCTTTCAGGAGATCGTTCATACTCAATTGAGTGTGCATACTAATTATTTCATTACGTGTCTGTGAAAGTTCGTAACTTGGAGAGGAAAATATATGGCCTGAAAGGATCCAGCCAAGTTTGGTATTTTGCGCAATTGGAGAACCTGGTGGACCTTTGACAACTCCGTCCATTAAAATTTGACCATACACTTCCGCCCCCAGCAAAATATCAATTTTACTTGGAGTATCAAACTTCGGATCTGCTAACTCTATAGCAGGAATCTGAGGAGAAAACATCGGAACAGACATCTTCCTCTCTGGTAAAAGAGAAGTGAGCTTATTAAGAACATGAGCTTTAACTTCAACTATAAAGTTGGGGTCATGGCGTGACTGAATTTTGACCATAACGGTCCATTTAGACTGCAAGGATGAACCTTGATCACTACCTAACCCTGAAATGTAGCTCATGTTTGAAACTCTTCTAAGACCAAGCATTTGTACAACAGACTCTGCTATAAATGAAGCTTGTGAACCTTGGTCCAGAAGAGCTCTGATACAAAAAGTTCCATTTTTCGTATCTACATTGACCAAAGCAGTGGCCAATAATACTTGACTATTTGCATTAGAAAAGCATGATACTATATTTGATGCCTCGCCTTGAGATGATTCTACATTGGACGACTGAGCGCCCCCTTCCACTACGGAAGTGTTTACCTGATCATCTTTAGGACCTAACTTTGGGTGCAGTAAAGAGTGATGTCGCCTTTTACAAATGCGACAGCTGGTTGATTGACGGCAATTGTATATCGAATGATTCGGAGCAAGACAATTAAAACATAACTTGTTGGTTTGGGCAAAAGTACGACGTACATTTACATCTTCCTTTGCGAATTTTTTACAATTACACAGTTTGTGAGCATCGGAACAAAATATACATGATACAGCAGGAATTGTATGCATTGTTTTAGGAACATTATTACGAACATTACTCTGTTTAGTGGCTTTATTGTCTAGAAATTCTAAAGATCTGAAACGATGATCTAAAAAGTTTTTAAAATCAACAAGTTTAGGCAATTCATCATTACATTTACTGACTTCCACTTCCCACAACTTTCGAGATTCTGTATCAAGTTTCAACGAAACTATATAAATTACAATAAGATCCCAGGAATCTACATTTACATCTAAATTAGTAAGAGCATTTAAACACTCATTAGTTGTGTCCAGTAATTCCTTTATCGCACTTGAAGATTCCGACAATACATGTTTTTGGTTCATAAAACGTTTTAGTACACAATTGGCTAAAAACCTTTTGTTGTTGTAACGATGCTCTAACTGATCCCAACAAGTTTTATAATTACATGCCGTGATAGGAATGTGTCTTAACATTTGCTCGGCTTCGCCAGACAAGTGACTTTTCAAATAGTGCAGCTTTTGAACGTCATCCAATCCCTTATTGTTGTGAATTAAAGACAAAAATAAATCACGAAAACTACTCCATTCTGTGTATTTGCCACTGAAATTAGGTATTTCTATTTTCGGTAATTTAACAGTAAAGGATTGGGTGCTGCTAGTTGCATTTGCATCATAAAATTCATTAACATTAACATCTTTCTTTAACCTAAGGATGGCTTCCTTTAACTCCGACTTGTAATTTATGTACAGTTCTTCGGTCTCATCATACATCTCATTTTTAAAATAAGTAGATTTTTCAAGTATGTCTCCAGAAACTTCCATTATAATCTTCTTATGTGTTTCATCAAATGAAGACCACTGTTTTTCTAAGGCTTCTAGACGTGTTTCTATGTATGACAAAGAGATCCTATCTTTCGGAGATTTTCTAAAATTAGACCTTCCCTTCTGAATCTTTGACTTAGTATCATCTTGTATTTTACCGTAGGCATCCATCTCGATAGTTATTCTAACTATTCACCGTATGAGAAAATTCAAAATTATTTTCTAAGTCAATCGTAAAATTTACGAATTTTTTCTAAGTGTTTTCGCACTTGGCTCCGCAAACTAGCGTGGATTCCCCGTATTTCACTTTTGGAGAAATTATTCTAAGTCTATGAAAACACTTCTAAAATTTCCAAATTCTAACTTTCTTGAAATTATTCTAAGTTAATGAATGACACAAATGTACTCACAGTTTCATCACAGCACAACTCACTAAACGCTTCCGCTTACGCAATCGCTCGCTTCGTGGTCGCACCCAGATCCGCTGACGTCACTGCTGGAGCTGCTGCTGCAAACTCAAACCTCCGATCCTCCGTAGTCCCTGCTCCTGTCACTCGTACTGAGCTGGTTCCAGGTCAACCAACCGAAACTTCCGACTCGGTTAGGACCATGTACAATCCCATAGAGGTCCAAAATACTGTTATTCACAACGTAAATAAAACTAGTGTGTAGGTCGAGGATAATTTATTGGGTGCATCGACAAGACTATATCAATCACCAAAAAATCTTAACACCGCCGTTCAGCATTACGTACGTTTGGCACAACGCCATCTATGTACAATAATTACAACTAATATTTAAATACAACGGCTTAACACATAAGGTTACGTAATAATCCCCGCGTAACTCCCTTGGGTGCTCAAACTTGTCTAGTTTTATCAGAGGCGACAACCTTAATTAACACTGTGCCATATAGCTATGCGATAAACCAACAATACCTATAATATTCCATTAGAATAACTTAGAAACTTGTAAGAACGTGGTATAATTTTAAGAATTGGGTTAGGAGAAAAATAATAATTCAAGCATGTCTAACTGATATCAATTTCAAAATCATCCTCTTAAGGCATTTGACTGCCAATCATAAAAAAAACTGTTAACAGAATTTCCAAAATAATTAACCACTTTTGTAAAGAGCATCATTTAATGTAACCGTCAAAGATAATGTTCATTTCTCAACGACAAATTAGAGCGTCATAGTAATAATATGTAAGCTCTTTAATTAACTGCACCTATGCTTGTACAGGTTCATCAAGTTTCGGGTAAATAACTTATCTTATACACAGCCGCAACATAACTCATGATATTATCCTCTGGCAGGCAAGCTTCCCTCCCTGGGGCGACTTAGTATACAATACAGTTGCCGCTGACATTTTAATTAAAACCTCTCACTTCTTTGCTCTTAAATAATATTAAGAACTGAAACTGAAATACTTTTACAACAGTCTTTTGTCGTCTTTTGTTTTTGACGGACATGATTTTGAATGAGGTTTTGTGTAGTTGATTTTCAATTTTCCTGTCCCATTTAATTTTAAAACCAATTATACGTGTTCTATTTGTTGTTGTGTAAATGATCTTGTAAGTTAGTGAAGAAACGAAAGAAAATGTTTGAGAAAATATCATAAGTGCACTCGTTCGGATGGCTAAGTTCCTGAATTTGTGGGTTTCACTGACAAAGTTTTTCAGAACGATAATTTTTTACGAGGAGATAACTAGTTTAAAATATGTAAGATGAAGTTTTCTTACACAAAAATAAGGTTGCACTCTCTGAATCTGAATCACTAGGTACTTTTCATTCTACGTTTCTTGGAACTACTTAATACTAACTGTATTAAAACACGAGAAAATATAATTATTCTTTATTTGACTAACGGGAAGCATTTCTTTAAGTCAGTGTTCGAAAGACTTGCAGTTCTTAACTGAATTCTAAACAAACTATAATTAAAAGATCGAAAATTACCGAGAAGTGTGACCGTCTGAGATATTTCATCACGATCAAAGAGCCGTTTCCTGAGTATTTTTGAATACAATAAGACGGGTTAAAAATAAACATACGGACATACGGGTAGATTGTCAAGTTCGCGCGATGGGGCGCCTATTTCTGTCAGTGGAGTTGTGTGGATGCACTATTATAGGGATTTATCGCCCTAAAGGTGCACATGGTTCGTTAAACTGAAGGATTTGTTGGTAATTTGGTGGATTTTTCCGTGAAATTCGTATTCACGACGTAACCGTTTTAAAAATTCTGAAAGTAATTATAGGACTTTCCGCAAAATGGAACTTTGATATATATTACGAAACAGTTAGACGATAGTATAGAATGTGTAATCAACAATATAGCTATTAAGTTTGTAGTGTTTTTTCTCTTGTATTTTCTGCTTAGTATATGCTTATGAATGTGATTCTTATAAATAAAAAAAATCACATTATTCAAAGAGATCCAAACTTATATCTTATATGTATTTAATTAGTTATGTCCCATTTAGCCTTTCCTATTTATAGTGTTAGTTTATTAAAAGCAAAAATATATAGTTCCGTCATCAGTAATTCGTCAGGTCAAGTGCACCCCATATATGACATCTCGGATTCGTCCTGTCATCGAAATGTAATCATTCCCCTGCATATAGGGAACCCGGAGAAACAGGGGACAGAAAGGGGAGAATCTTACAGAAAAAGAAAATCGACTGGTGAATGCGAGGATAACGTTACATATTGGGACATTATCGAAATTTTCATTAAGCCAGGAAGTAATATCTGAAGATGACAAAGTGACAATATTTCAGAGTAATAACATTTTTGATATAGTAAAAGTATTATTGAGTCAAGACAAATACTATTAATATCTACTTATAATATTTCAAAAATAAATAGCTACATGATTACTTTTATACCCATTATTGTCGTTAATAATATTTACTGAGAGGTAGTATTTTTTTTTACAAATGTTTAAATAAACACTGTAAGCAAATTCAGTTTCAGAATAAATTAGTCATTGTAGAACCTGCATGATAATGTTATGAGACATTTAAACGGACAAAAGATTTATTTCAGTCATTGTCACATTATCTTGTTGTTTTTTTTATATTCATGATTGCTTAGTCAGTTTTCACGTGTAAATGCATTTTCCATTTCAGCACTAAGGATTTCTGTTTCAGGTTAAGGTTTCAAGCTAAAAGGTACCGTTTGTAAAAGGATAGTTCGGTAACCTTATTGATCATAATAGAGCATAACAATAGTACCTATGTGGGGTCAGTCCGAGTGCAAAGCGGCTTATAGCCGAGTGGCTGCGAAGATAGCATCAGTCACGAACTGAACGGGAATGGAGATACGAATCCGATTCGAACGGTCATTGCCAAAATAAGAAAAGTTGGTGTAATGCTAATTGTAATTATTAACATTAATTATATTTTCGTGTAATGTTAAGGAAAGTTTTATATTCAAATAAAATAATAAGTAGTCGAATTAAGGCACTGAGATGTCAACTGCTGTATTTTAAGTCAAAGTTCGATTTCAAGTCAAAGTTCTTGGTTGTATCGGGAGTCAAAGTTATGATCAAGTGATTTTTTGTTTAAAATTTATCTAAGACAAAAATGAATTAGATTAAATGTTTCCGGAAAACATTAAAGACTTTGAAGCTTAAAAGTAAAGTCACTCAAATAATTTTCTACCCCCTCAATATTGTAAGCTTAGTTTTTTTTAAATGGTTTGAAATACAAATCCACCAAAAAAAAATTCGATAGTTCACGATTTCAACCTTTTTCAACTATCACTCAAATAACTTCGAGTTATTGTAATGATCAAGTGCGGTAATGATGATTTATTTTTTATAAATTCTAAATGAAATACAGTCTGAATCTGATTTAGAAGTTTTAATTAAAATCATTCGAACTTCAGAAGTTGAACCTTCTCTTAATAAACTTAGACAGTAATTTCGAACGTGCACAGTTACCTACCTTATATCACATGTCATACGTTTGCAACGGAATTACTTAGTTCCCCTCCTGAGATTGGATGGTTGCCAAAAGAACATTTTGAGTCGTTTAGTTTCAGACTTAGATAACTTAATTTAGTCTGCACAGGTAGACGGGGACTGTGATATATATTCTAGATCTAAGGTAGGTAATTGGGTATTTGACTAAATTTTTTTTATTGACTTGAAATATTCATTTAATTAGTAGTAACACAACATAGGTATTTATTTTCAAATATCTTGCATATTTTCAGCGATATAGAGCATCAAACTTACTAATTAGACAAGGAGAGCGCTATAGAAACGTGACGTCACAGAAATGTGCCAGCGCCATACTCTCGCCATAGAAAATTTCGTTTTAGAAAGAGATAGCTAGAGTCACAATTAAGTAGCTCATAATACGCTTGTTATAATACATATTGAATGTCTTTTTTCATATTTGTTATTCATTAATGTTATATTTTCGCATGTCATAATTAAATATCTACATTTCTACAACAGTCAAACACCCAATTCAATATTTTACCTTAAACTCAATGTTATATAATATTCTTCAGTATATTCCCCAAGCACGAAAAACTATAGTTATCGCAATCGTTATCTTGATCGTATTAAGTAATTAAAACCCACCTGCAGAACCTCCTTCGGTGTCGTATAAATAAACAACTAAAATTCAATAAGATAAGATAAAGATAAAAATATTCTTTATTCACTTAGACATAATAAATATGTACTTATGAATCGTCAATATTTTCCTACCACCCATTCAAGACTTTTTTAACTGACAAGAAGAATGGGCGCAAGAAACTTGCCAGCGTTTCTTAGTTAGGTAACGACATTTACAAAAAAAAACATATCGTTACTAATACAACAATTGCTTAGTATAAAAATACATCAATTTAAACAGTGATTATGTTATGTGTTACATCATGACCATGCATTGCGGTCATTCAAATAATCGTCTACTTTATAGTATCCTTTGCTCATCAGCGACTCTTTAATGTAACATTTAAATTTATGCAATGGTAGTTCAATAATATGCTGTGGAACTTTATTAAAAAAGGATATGCTTTTCCCCAGAAATGAGGCTCTGGATTTTTCTAGCCTAAACTTGGGAACGACAAGTTTATCTTTATTTCTTGTGTTAAAGCGATGAATATCGCTCTGCTTTACAAATGTATTATAATATTTTTTCACATAAATAATATTTTCATAGATGTATTGTCCTGCAACAGTTAAAATGTTTATTTCTTTAAATAGATCTCTTAAAGAATCTCTCGATCGGAGGTTGTACATGGCGCGAATAGCCCTTTTTTGGAGCACGAATATACTTTGGATGTTAGCGGCTGAGCCCCACAACAAAAGGCCGTAGGACATAACACTATGAAAATAACTAAAATAGACTATTCTAGCCGTTTCAATATCGGTTAAGAGCCTTATTTTCTTTACTGCGAATGCGGCCGAACTGAGTCTACTCGCCAAGGCTTCGATATGAGGATCCCATTGTAGTCGCGAGTCTAATATAATACCTAGAAACTTTGTATTGTTAATGAATTCGACCATATCGCCGTCTAGTCTTATATGAAAATCAACTTGTCTTACATTAGGTAACGAAAATTTTAAACACTTAGTTTTCTTTGAGTTTAATGATAAATTATTACTATTAAACCAATGTGACACTTTTGAAAGAGCACTATTTACTTCGTCAGAACAGTCATCACCTCTATCTACTTTAAAGACTAGAGATGTATCATCTGCAAATAGCACTGTCTCACATAAATTCTTCGCGTAGTAAGGAAGGTCATTTATGTATATTAAAAACAACAGCGGGCCCAATATTGATCCTTGGGGTACGCCCATAGTAATGGGAGCTCCGGTAGACTCAGTTTTATTAATAACTACCTTCTGAGTTCTTTCATACAGATATGAATGCATAAGGCTTACTGACATTTCAGAAACACCATAATGTTTTAACTTCCTTAATAGTGTTTGGTGATCAACACAATCGAATGCCTTGGAAAGGTCACAAAAAATAGCGATTACATCCTGCTTGTCCTCCCAGGCATCAAGTACATGTTTTAGAAATGCAACCCCAGCATCAGTGGTACTTTTACCTTTTGAAAAACCAAACTGTTTCTCATGCAGTATACTATTTAATTTAAAATATTCTAAAAGTTGAGCATAAATTAATTTCTCAAATATTTTACTTATTGCTGGTAGTATGGATATAGGTCTAAAATTTGCTGGGTCACTTTTGTCACCAGCTTTAAACAGAGGAATTATTTTACTTTAATAGTTTGACGGCAGCACTTGGACCGTCCTTGCTTGGGCTACTGATATTTGTTTTGATAAAATAGCATTTATTGATAACATATGTTTTTTACTATCACATTTTCCTATACTTACAAAAATTGCATTGTAAATGCATAAAAATAATATAAAATCTCAATATGGCTGTTTCATCTTAATCGATTGTTAAACATTTGTAAAAATGTTTCTTTCGGATGCGAGGGTTTCCTCACATTGATGAAGCAACGCTGGCCTACAGCGTAACAAGTGATAGCAAAATTCGACGAGTCGTGTAAGCCTTTCGGTAGCTTAGTTGGTCAGAGCATCGGGCCGGATTCCCGGAGGCGCGGGTTCGAATCCCGCCTGAAAGCTACTTATAGGGCTCGTGGTTTTTTTTACTATCACATTTTCCTATACTTACAAAAATTGCATTGTAAATGCATAAAAATAATATAAAATCTCAATATGGCTGTTTCATCTTAATCGATTGTTAAACATTTGTAAAAATGTTTCTTTCGGATGCGAGGGTTTCCTCACATTGATGAAGCAACGCTGGCCTACAGCGTAACAAGTGATAGCAAAATTCGACGAGTCGTGTAAGCCTTTCGGTAGCTTAGTTGGTCAGAGCATCGGGTCGGATTCCCGGAGGCGCGGGTTCGAATCCCGCCTGAAAGCTACTTATAGGGCTCGTGGTTTTTTTTACTATCACATTTTCCTATACTTACAAAAATTGCATTGTAAATGCATAAAAATAATATAAAATCTCAATATGGCTGTTTCATCTTAATCGATTGTTAAACATTTGTAAAAATGTTTCTTTCGGATGCGAGGGTTTCCTCACATTGATGAAGCAACGCTGGCCTACAGCGTAACAAGTGATAGCAAAATTCGACGAGTCGTGTAAGCCTTTCGGTAGCTTAGTTGGTCAGAGCATCGGGCCGGATTCCCGGAGGCGCGGGTTCGAATCCCGCCTGAAAGCTACTTATAGGGCTCGTGGTTTTTTACTATCACATTTTCCTATACTAACATATGTTATTGCAAAATGGCGACCGATTGCATCACGTATCGTTTTAAAAATTGTCTCTTACAAAATTGGTGGCAATGATTGGATTGGATCTCCAATACTTTCAGAGGCAATTACTTATCAGAGAGAAAACATGGTTTCTATTCTATGTTCGTTAAGTCTATTTTGTAAAAGTTTATATTTTTTGTCAAGCGATAGTCCCGTAGAAAAGTGATGAAATTTAGCGAAATCAAAATGGAATGTGGTGTACGCAGCAAAAATTATAAATTGTACTTTTTAACAACTTAACGCGGAAAGCAAAGCGGTAACTTGTAACCCGTCAACGTATATTTTAGCACTAATAAAATCTCTTGAAGACCCAAAGTAATCGCCCTAAAAACAATTTTCTCTAGTTAAGCTTTTATCGCGCACTGTAGGGTAAGGCATTCGTGATAAATATTCAATTTCACAATGTAGGTCGATTTTCGTTAATTAAATCGTATATTTTCGAATGCCCGTCGTATGAACTGTGCGTGCGGGCAAGCAGGCGAGGGGGTCGGTGCCTGGCTGTGTTATTTCACGGTTTCCTTTGTTTCTCGCAAAAGAATTAACAATACGCGTAGTACAACAGGAAATTAATCGTTGTCGGGAAATTTGAATGGGAGTGCTTAATGTACGCCTTAAAACCCTATTATACCGGCGTTTTTTTATGATTTGTGCTGTGATGTTGTTTTTCTTTACCTTTAAACCACGAAAATCATACGTAAATGCTTTGAGAATAAACTGCTGTTTCTTATTACCAAAAAAAAATACTTTGAATAACTTTAATTGCCAAAAAATGAAAAATAAAGATTAGAAACAGGGCCAAAATAAGCATAAAAAGTTTTACGATGAAACAAAAGAAAATACAGTTCATTTTCAAATGTTATAATTTGTTCCGTCTTAGAAACCCACGCGGCTTCAGAATTCAGCACCCAAACTTAATACTTGACACAGCACCTAACTTCGGAACAAACAAACTTGGGCCTTGTTACAAACAAGCAAGACGCTACCCAAACGCACGAAAGTGTTTTGCAATCCTGCATAAACATTGTTTAGAATATTTTGTGTTGCGCGAATTTTGAACCTTTCACTTTGTTATAAGGTGCAGTTTATTTTGATTGAATGTAGCGCTAGGGCGGTGTGTTTACCTAGCGATCGATGCCGAACGAGCCTCCGCGTGAAAATTGCAACTCGGAGCCGGCAGCGCTTCAGCTAATAGAATTACTGGAAGGCCAAGCAAAATTTGGCACGGGATAAAATATTTTTGACAATTTAGGATGACGGAAATATTCCGAAGCGAAAGCGTATAACCCAATTTTAAATTGAGCGGTTTAAGTTTTGTACTTTTGGAAAGTTTTCCTGCAAACTTTCCAACAGTAAAATTATTCATTGATTATATTATAAAGAGGTGTTTTGTTTCTGTTAACGTATAAATTATTTTGTTAATTATAAGCGGATTATTATAATTATGGCCAGTTTAGGATAACGGTATATGCAGATTTTAAAGTAGGCATTTAGAACATTTTAATTTACATTGTAGAGTGATGTATTATGTTATGTGGTCCCTTTCCAACTTTGTAGAGTTTTAAATTCAGAATCAAAGGCGGTAGCCTGAAGACATATCTATAAAATTTAACAAGCAAAGGTTTCAGTATCCTTCTGTCAGGTGGGGTATAGTTTGCGAAGACCGCCCCATTTCACCGCGCTGAGGGGTCGCCCGTAGATTTATTTTGCTACGTTTATTTTACTTTTTTCTTAAATTTCTACTTGGAATTTCATTAGAATGCAACACGACCGCCATTGAAATTCAAACTCTTAAATTGATACGTTTTGTACTTATCCAGTCAATACCAAGATGTTGCTTATAATTTAGTGCCAATGAAGTGAAATGGCAAGAAAATACATGGAGCGAAAATTTTCGAAGTCGCACCGAACAACAATACCCGCAAGTTTCAAAGTTCCGGAGCCGTACGAGTTCTACAATAAAGCAACGCCTTTCGTACAACGAACACTTCTATTTGTCGCCGACGAGAATTCGGGCCCGAAGCCTAGTGGTAGCTCTGAAGTGCAAGATGTGGCACCTGAGGAGCCGAGCTCGATTAAGCCGGGCGAGGAGCAAGAAAAATCGCCTAAAAAGAGCTCATTTTTCTTTTCACCCTCGAAAAGTTGCAAGATTCACGGGCGGAGCTTTTTCCGGCTTCAGACGAGCCCTAAGAAGTCGAAGTCGGAGGCGGGAGAGGGCTCGAGCGGCCTGAAGCAGGGGTCGGCTGCGGCGGCCAACGGACTTATAAGCTACGCACCGGGGTGGTCGCTGAAAGGCGAACACCTAATGAAGTGGCAGGCGTCAGGGAAAACTACTATTGAGGTAAAGTTATGTCATAATTTTCACTATTTGAATAGAGGTAATTTTGTCAATGTGTAAACGTTACTATCACGTTTGATTAAGGATTATTTTGTCGGTTAAATCGTACTTACTATACTAGTAAAGAAATAAGTAAGATCCTACTATCCTACTTAATATTATGAATGTGAAAGTTTAGATGTTTCGATGTCTGTATGTTTGTTACTCAATCACGCCAAAACGGCTGAACAGATTTGAGTGAAATTTTTAACAAAGATACTTTGTAGCCTGGAGACGAACATATACTACTTTTGTCCCGGAAAAACATCACATTCCCGCAAGATAACGTCATGTACTCCACGCAGGCGAAACCGCGGGCGGAAAGGTAGTAATATTATAAATGTGAAAGTTTAGATGTTTGGATGTTTAGATGTTTATATGTTTGGATGTTTGTATGTTAGTTACTCAATCACACCAAAACGGCTGAACGGATTTGGCTGAAATTTGGGACACTGATACTTTGAAGCCTGGAAAGGAACATAGGCTACTTTTTATCCCGGAAAACTATCACGTTCCCGCGGGATAACGTTCTGTAGTCCACGCGGGCGAAGCCACTGGCGAAAAGCTAGTCGACAATAAAATTTTTAGCGCAAACCCAATAGCACAGAATAGATAATAAGTACTACCGTCCAAAAGTTACTTTTGCACATTGACAAACTTAAACTACTAGAGGTAGATACTGTAATTAAAACCCCTTTATTTCACTCACAATTTATCCCAAGCCTTTGTGTTATTCGGTTTGAGTTCAAAGAGGGTGTGGTCAGGCGGTGACTAATAAGTCAGTAGTTATAACTACTTAAGAAAGTTGACCTTCAAAATGTATCTTATGGACTACGAGTAATCCTACTAATATTACAAGCTTTTTATTAACTTGCCATGTTAGAGTGGGGGACAAATCTTGCAAGCTTAATTTAACCCACTTCCCAGTGTCCGATGGAGCTGAAATTTTGTATACAGGTTTGGTTTAGATATCAATACAATATTTAAGTACAGCCAGCAAAAAAGCTTGTCATGAAAATGAAATTTTTACTAAAAACTTATTATAAATGTAAATGTTTAGATGTTTGTTGCTCAATCACACAAAAACGGCTGAATGGGTTTGGCTGAAATTGGGGACACAGATACTTTGTAGCCTGGAGAGGAACATATTGTACTTTTTATTCCGGAAAAATATTACATTCCCGCGGGATAACGCCGTGAAGTCCAAGCGTGCGAAGCCGCGGGCGGAAAGCTAGTACAAAATATTTTTGAAGCAGAAAAGAGATTTACTATAGGTACTTTATTGTTTTATCATAACGTTGAGCTAAGCTGGAGCTAAAATGATTTAACAAATTTAACAGATTGCATTTTCATAAAACGTATCGGCTTAAAACGATTCATGCGTACTTTGTGAATTTTCCGTCTCGATAGCAGTATGTGCTTAAAATACTTTTGGGTGGTTCGTGCATGCAAATCCATTCGTTCATACTATAAAGAAAACATTTAAAGTAACTAGGCATACCTATAAATATGTTACACATGCGCTCGCTTTTCGCTAAACTCTCTCCCGTCAAAAAAAATATAAGAATACTTTTAAATAACTCATTACCTCCTTTAGCTGATACATACATAAGGGCTAAAGAAATATCCATAATGGTTGTTCAACATTTTTGCATGAAAAACCTATAGTACTTTTTGTCCGGTCATGAATCATCGCGTCTTAAGATCGTCACAGCTTCCACAACCTATTTTACCCTGAAAAGGGAAAAAGGGAGAAAGGCGTATTATAAAGGTCGATTGCACCGAAATTTAAGCCACAAGACAGCGCATTCGGGCTCTATTGCGCGGCGCATAGGGGAAGGTTGTTTTTGTAGAGAAAATGAGAAATTCAATCTAAACTCGCCCCCAGGTGATCACCGTAGACGTTGTATCGAAACTGCTCGAAATTGAATTTAAAGCAGACAGACAGAGTGCTTACGCAGATTTATGTAGATTTTATGGCGTGTTTTTGAGTACTTTTGGGATTTTTTGGTTCACCTTTTTTACACTATCATTTGAGGGTGAACAGATTTAAAAATGTTCGAAATTTAAGATTTTTTAAAAGCAATCTTTAATTCCAAACATTAAATTTGTCTGAGTCATATCCCTTTGTAGTATAAAACAAAGTCACGCTTACGTCTTTCAAATACGATTTAAGAGGAAGTGATAACATACAACTTCATTGCATAAGTATAAAAATTATACTAATGACTATATAAAGGATAACATTTGTCACACATTTTCAATCTAGGAAAATAGTCGGTTCAATAAAATAAGCTTCTTAAAGTTTTCATTTCACATTTAGCAGTCGTCCTTTTCAAATATTAAAGGGAACTTAAAACATTCAAGACATCGTCATGTGACAAGCAATAAGGCGTGGACCGCAATATCGACATATTACCACCGGTCTGTTCTTTCAGGCTCTTTCCATTTTTCTCCGATCCGGAAAAGTGGGGTGAGATAATACGAGATGGCCCCTCGTAACTGCGTAACGCCGATCTAATTTTCCTTTTATTAGTTATGTTATGGAAAAGGTTTTCCGCGTGATATGTATTATGTGAGGAAAGCAGTTATATTTAGTGATTACACGTGAAGATGTTTTGATTTGAGTAACTGGTGATTTATTAGAGAGGTTATTACAAATCATTAAATTAAATTGCACATTTAACATCAGGTGTGATGAAGGCTAAGTGCTACCCCGTTGTGGAATAAAAAAATATTTTCTTTTTTTCTAAATTGGGGACAAAGTGTGTTACCAAGTTAGTAATAAAATTATAGCAAACATTAAAATAATTGGATAAAAGAATTAATAATGACACTTTTTTCGTATCTTAAGAAAGGTTTGTGTGTAACATGTACGGATAATAGAACATTTTAGAATTATTTTTATTCAAACATTGAAAATGAAGTATTTTAGAAAAAATCGACCCGTCTCACAACCAGCTCCGATGGTCCTTTCTGGTTGTGGGACGGGTCAGTTTTTTCTATAATACTCTATTTTAAATTTTTCAATAATAAAAATTGCATTGTGAATGCAAAAAAGTAAAAATTCAAATACTTAATTGTACGCGCCATTCACGACGCGACGGACTGACTCATTCGCTCATTGACTCACTCACTCACTCTCGAGGATTCGGCGCCGCGAGCGCCGCTCGCCGGCTCAGTGCAAGTTTAGAGTCTTAAGAATAACCTTGAACTGCGCGCGCGCGTGACGTAGCCACGAACGACTTACTCATTCTAGAACATTCTAGAAATATTATCGGCTCATTGTTCATCCCGGCCGGTGAAAGTGCATTTAATTAAGACAATAAGTGCGTGATTAACTATTCCCAGTGCGTGAATTGTCGGCTCAAGAATAGGTCACTCAAGGTCGGTCTGAAGAACCGATCTTCCATCCGCTCATACTCATCTCAGCACATTGACGAGTTCTCCGTTCCATCATATCAAGTAAGTTCCCATATCCTCACTACTCCTCACTCATACCCTCAGCCCACAGCCGCATGTGTCTGCACCCCGCAGATACATTTTCTGGTTCCTTCGAGCCTCCTGGACCTTCCCATTTTCTGGTCCAATCGAGCCGGTAACGGCCTCACATTCCATTCTCAACCTATTGAAATACAGTCCACTTAGTTATCTGGGTCAGGCCGTAGATTTTGCCACAAATAGCGCAATGGTGACGCAAAATGTTCTACGAGTCGGTCGCACAAAGTGGTGCAAAATGGTAGCGCAAAATTATTAAGGAGCACGTACATTAATGTGATTTTATTTAACAAACATGTACTAACAAGAGGTATTGCATCAAACTAGAAAAAGAAACACGATGTTGGTATGTAAGTATGTTTAATTAATAATTAACAATAATGTACCTATGAGTAATTCTTTTTTATATATTGCGCACAATGAAAAGTTAAACAGGATGACTAAAACTAGTAAGTACCTATGTATGATTTGTTCAATTTACAAAAAAAATACATTTAATTTGTTAGATGGAGGTATTTGGTATTATTCATTATTAATTATATAAATATAATACAACTTTAAAATTTATTTCAACTCTTTTCAATGTTTGAGAGTCCATTACTTTAACTCTAGCAACAACCTGCTTGAAGTATCACTTTTAAAAGGACCTGCCAACCATTAGGATGCCAAAAAAAAAAAAAAAAAAGTTACATGGGTAAGTTAGTATGAAAGTGACGAAATTCCAAAACTTATAAAATACAAAATAAAAAAAAACTTTGGACCTAGGTAAAATCTTTGAGGCTGGTTAGGTAGCAGACCACCGCACCTACCCCTATTTTCGTATGTTTAACGTTCTGCCGAACACCCTGTACTTATAGAATATTAATAAAAGCTAACAAATCAATTAATAGTAATGCTAGTCATGTTTTTAGCGGAATTACAGCTAAAAGTAATTTCAAAATAATAAAAAACTTGAAAACCTTGTGTGCATGCACTATTATTCAATAGCGTAAAATAAGTGGCGCAATTTCTACGCAACCGGTATCGCAAAGTGACATAAAGACAGTTTTGCGGAACCGAGGCGCAAATGAAATCGATTATAACTCTTAAAATATACTATATTACAAGGCTAGTTTAACATATACAGATCACACACATCTAATTAAACCATGCGCAACAAAAATTATAAGTTTTAATCAAAAACTTACCTTGAAATCTCAAAAAATGCACTCTGCAAAGTAGGCGACACTTTTCACTTTGATCGGAGTTGACACCGAAATGTCAAAAAATATGGTCGTCAACGCTGCATTGACCATAGAATACGATACTTTGGTGATGCCAGCACTCAAACAAAATCTTAATAAATGTTTTAAAACCATAAAATGGGTGAAAATGGTTACGCAATATAAGTAGCGCAAAGAAATGGTTTTTCAAAAAAAAAATCTTATTGCCGAAAACTTATCTTTTTTCTTAGGAAAGACGCAAAGATATTAAAGGAATGGCAACCTTATTATTATTTTATAACGTCAAATCAAACAGCTCATCAATAAGTTAAAAAATGATAATTTTATCGATGTTTAAGCTGTACACCTACCAATGCGGATTCGCGGTTTTTATAAAAAATCCGTCACTTTTGGTAGGGAAATGTCAAATAGTTTTCCAAATATATAAACTTATCCAAATATCTATATCTGCCTTGGTTTGCTATTTCTTAGGAAACACGATGATAAGATTGAGACATTTCTAAGAGTACTATATTTAAAATTATATGAGGCGGAGACTTTTGTACCCTCAAATGTGGCAAAATCTACGGCCTGACCCATCTACCCTATTGGGTAGATAGGTAAAAAAAAATATTTGTTACCTATTTTCTCATCGAATCTCATAAAATCTTACTACATATTATCTATTAAAATACAGTCCACTAAATTATCACTCAATTCTAAGCACATTTTCTAGTTATATCTATTGAAATTCAAATTTTTCATTCTCGCAAAGTAGATAAGTAGCAAGTACCTACCTACCTACATAAAAAAAAAAAAAGTTCTAGTAAATTCTCTGCTCATCCCATTTAGTACCTAGAATAATGGTACCACTTCAGCACAATTAAAATTAATACTTACTTATTTATACCCATTTAAAATATCATACCTAGTTTGAGTTTGTTTACATTAAATTGCATAGGTAAAAATTCTATTTTTAGCTACAAGACGGTTCAACGGATTCATTCAACAGTGAAGTGGAAGTTCCCATAATTTGTTTACTTCTTTAATTGTGTCGAATTGTTTATGTGAAATTGATTATACGTTTCGTGTATGTTGAAAAAGGTGTTGATTGTATCATCATTAATTGCAGTATCATTATTTTTGTCGAAAAAGTGTAGGTATACGAATATACCGAAATACGGAAAGTACCTACCATAGTGTTACCTACCTATAAGTATCCTCACTCACTCAACGGCTAGCGTGAGATTACTTACGTACCTAGTTACCTACCCGTTCGGCTCAGTTAATAGTAATTATCGGCACATTTTTTTTTTGTTGTTTGCGTGTGGATGGCAAAATCATTATTTCGTCATCGTAGCCCAATACACAAGTTCCGACCCGACGACCGAACGATCGGAGTTGCGATCGGGCGTATATATATTTCACATTAATTTAATAAAGTAGTTTTATTTACATTATTTGTCTTTGGTGTCACAGTGAAAGTAAGTAGACACAGTGCAGAGATAGTGCAGTAGGGAATCTTTTCGTAACTTTGTTTAACAATTATTTTTTTTCTCTCTTTCTTCTCTTAGTAATTTCGGCTCACTCCCTTTATATACAGGGTGTTCAATTAAAACTTTAAAAAAGAAAATTTTTTTTTTCTCTTTTGTTCTTTCGGGTCAGATAGGTACACATAGTATTGCATCTAGTATCTGTAAAGGCGTTTCAGCACATTTTCCGATATACAGGGTGGTGAATTTAATTTTTTCTCACTCGATTTTTTTTGTTAATTAGGGTTAATTTTCTTACGTATAGTAAGGTATTATACTACCGTGTCGGCACATTAGTGATTATACAGGGTGTAAAAAAAAAAAATTTTTTTTTTCTCGTTTTTGCTAATAAATAGCTACTCAATCAAGTTGAGTTTGCTAATCAAGTTTCAGCTCTAATATATTTAAGTTTTTTTGGTATGTACGGTTAAGCTGCCGACCGCTCAATTACATCCGCTCACTTCATTCATATTTATTTATTATTACTTTTTGAAAAATAAAAACATGCCGACCAAATCTCAAGCTGCCATTTTCCGGGAGGCAGCTAAAGCAATCGCATTGCTGAAGGAAATTGCCTCAGCGGTGATTGCCAAGGACACCCGGAAGTACAGTAATACCGACTTTACTGCTCGCTACCCGAAGCTGGAGGAGCACAAGTCCAAATTGGAAAATGTTTATCATGAGATTTTGGACGATGACGACCTCTCGGATGAGTCGGAGACGATGTATAACAAGAATTACGACATTGCTCTCGCGGACTATGATCAGGTCTTGGTGGCGTTTAAGCAGTTGAGTTTGACTCAAGCTGCCTCAGAGGCTTCGTCGGCTTCTCCCACATCCCCAAATGTTCTGCCCAAAATAGCTTTGCCCAAATTCAGCTCAAAGGTTGAAGATTGGCCATCCTTTATAGCCATCTTCAGGAGCCTGACGGACGAAATGTCCAATATTTCCGATGCTGTGAAGCTCCACTACCTGCTCTCATGCCTATCAGGTGAGGCGCGTAGTATGATTGCTCACCTTCAGCTCACCGGTGATAACTACCCCGTAGCTATGGAGATTCTAACCAGGCGCTACGAGAATCGCCGCGTCCTCATCGACCGCTTTGTGGACATCATTATGGGGTTGCCACAAATTAATGCCCGCTCAGATATCCGCACACTCTTCCTCACTCCGCTCATCTCAGCTCAATCGGCACTTAACAATCTGGATCTGCCCATGAAAGATTGTGACTATGTTTTCGTATCCATAGTGGTGCGAAAACTTCAGGGTGAGCTCCGGACGCTTTTCGAGCGAAAGTACGGATCGCGCCAGACTCTGCCCACACTCAAAAATTTAATCGCGTTCCTCGAGGAGCACGCGCGTTGTGTAGAGACCGAGTGGTCCAACCCAGGTCCTTCACAAGCCCATCAGCCCTCGCCAAAGACTAACCCATACCGTAGGCAGTCTCCCATGGCCTTTCCGCGAGGCCCGCCTCGACAGCCCGTGCCTCAACAATTTAGGCCCATAGCACCCGTTGGCAGTCAGCCAATGTACCGTAGCCCGGTCCTGGCTCACAGGCCCGTTTATTCAGCCCAGCCTTCTGCTCAATCCGCTCATACCCCTGTTTACTCTGCTCAGCCTTCAGCTCGATCTGCTCACTCTCCAGCTCACTCTCCAGCTCACTCTCCACCTCGATCCGCTCCCACCCCCAATAATATGCGCTGCCCATACTGTGGTGACAGAGGGCACAAGCTGATCGCCTGCCCACAGTACAACGATCAACCCATCCAAGGTCGTTGGGATTTCATTCAGGCTCGCAACCGTTGCCAACGCTGCTTAGGTCCTCACTATGAGAACGAATGCAGGTCCACGCGGGCTTGCAAGGAGTGTGGAGACGATAGACACCACACATCCCTGCATCGTCACGGTGCTTCTTCTCCACCACATTCATCCGCTCATCTTCTACCTCCACATCTGAGAGAGCAGCCCAGACAACGTCAAGCTCATGAGTACCAACATCAATCCGCACACGCCTCACAGGTGGCACCACCACCTCCCAACAACCCACCCAATGACTCACGCTCACCCAGTAGGTCACGTGTAGGTGGTCAACAATGACTACCTACAATCACAGAGCACAACGGGGACGACATTCAGCCCACACACTCATACAAACCACATACACACTCAAACTCACATAAAGTACATACTCACTCAGCCCATACACAGACACCACAAGCCCACTCTGCGATATCAGATCCAAAAGAGGATCATAGTTATTGTAATTCTGCACAACGTGATGAACACGTCATTAATCAGCCCATTTTATTGCCTACCGTCTCGCTAAAAATAGCAGACGTACATGGCCATTTTCACATAGCGCGAGCCTTGTTAGATACTGGTAGCATGTTAACACTTATAACTCAGCGCATGGCTCGTATTTTGAAATTGCCGCTCAGCTCAACATCATTAAAAATCGCAGGAGTGGGAAACCACAACTCTCAGGAATCAAAGGCATCAATCACTATAGTATGTCGTCCTACACATCATGACACACCTACCATTACAGCTACAGCTCATATTTTAGAAAATGTTACCGGTTATTTACCGTTGCATAAAGTCCCACATATCGCACGGGTAAAAGGGGAAAAACCAATTCCTTTGGCAGATCAGGAATACGATACACCAGCTCCAATTGATCTTTTGTTGGGTTGTGATGTTCTCGGCCAAGTTCTGGACGGGACTAAGGTCTCGTTGGGCCGGGGGAAGCCCATAGCCTTCGGCACGATTTTTGACTTCACATTGATAGGCCCCATTCAGGACCTATGTGCAACACCGGCAAACCAGTCGAACTCAGCTCACATTATCAGCTCAAATTCAGAACCCGACGTTTCTACTCATGAAATATGTAAAAACCTTGAGAGGTTCTGGGAGTCAGAGGAACCCCAACCTCATACACAAATCAGCCCATTACAAGAACAGTGCGAAGAGATTTTCCGCACCACAACCACTCGTGATCCTTCAGGTCGTTATATGGTAACTTTGCCCTTTCTCCCAGATGCGCCGACCTTAGGCAGCACTCATGCTATTGCGTTACGTAGGTTCCTCAACCTTGAAAGGAAACTACAGGCAAATCCGCCCCTCCGCTCAAAATATGTAGATTTCATGACTGAGTACGTGAACATGGGACACATGGCACCATGTCACCCAAGTACTTTCGCGAATAAGCCTCATTACTACATCCCCCATCATGGCATTTTCAAGACGGGATCAGATAAGCTACGTACTGTATTTGACGGTAGTAGTAAAAGCTCAAATTGCGTCAGCCTAAATGATTGCCTTCACACAGGTCCAGCTCTCCAACAAGATATTGTTGACATTATTATGTCTTTTAGGACACATCCCGTAGTCTTCAGTACTGACATCAGAATGATGTTCAGAAACATACTCATCCACCCAGACCAAAGACATTATCAGCTCATTCTCTGGCGGTCGTCACCTGACCGGCCCCTGCTCACATACTCGCTCAATACCGTCACATACGGGTTACGGTCTAGCCCGTACCACGCCATCCGCACCCTGCTGCAGTTGGCTGATGATGAAGGTCATCGCTACCCCCATGCTGCTCACATCATACGACGATCAATTTTCGTCGACGATATCCTCACTGGTCATGACTCTGTGGATTCAGCTCAGGCACTTCAAACAGAGCTGATTAATTTACTAGCTCTGGGTGGCTTTCAGCTCAGTAAATGGACCTCAAACTCTCCTCAGCTCCTTGAACGCTTCCCAGATGACCAATGCGACATGCCTAAAGATTTCGACCTCGGCCCAGAGTCGAATACCATCAAGGTCCTAGGCATACAATGGATTCCTCAATCGGATGAGTTCACGTATCGCATCTCTCTCCCCTCACTCACTCAGGTTACCAAACGCTCCATTCTCAGCACAGTCGCATCCCTTTATGACCCTAATGGCTGGGTTACCCCAGTCATCTTCCGCGCAAAGCTTCTCTTACAGAAGTTATGGCTCATGAAACTGGGATGGGACGAGCCCACCCCAGATGAAGTCCACACAGAGTGGCAACACATCTCAGAGGATCTTCCTCAGCTCTCAGCTCTTCGATTACCTCGGCACATTTGTAAATACAAGTCCATGTCCACTTACTCGCTTCACGGGTTCGCGGACGCGTCAGAAGCCGGCTTTGGCGCTGTCGTTTATCTCCAGGAGCTCGATGCCAATGGACTGGTTAATGTACACCTGGTCATTGCCAAGTCAAAGGTGGCTCCAATTAAGAATAAGCTCACGATCCCCAAGCTGGAGCTATCAGCTGCAGCTCTTTTGTCACAGCTCATGACACGAGTGTCAGCTGAATTGTCGGCTCACCTCACTATAAGCCAACATACCTGTTGGTCAGACAGCACGATAGTGCTGGCGTGGCTCAACACGCCCCCTCATCGGCTCCAGACTTTCGAAGCCAATCGAGTGGCTAAGATAAAGTCCTGCCCGACCAGCTCCACGTGGAGACACGTTCCCACGGGCCTGAACCCTGCAGATTGTGCAAGCAGGGGAATGTCTGCTCACGCTCTTTCTGCTCATGATCTCTGGTGGTCCCCCAGCTGGCTCAAAGAGCCTCCTCACACTTGGCCCAAGATGCCAGTGGCTTTGGGACATCATGCTTTGCCCGGTCTCAAGCCACAAAAGGTGCCTGCTCATATAGCAGTTCCAGATATAGATCACGAGCTGCTTGCGCGCTTCAGCTCTTTTGACAAGCTAGTCGGAGTGACGGTTTGCATCCAGCGCTTTATATTTAACTCTAAACACAAACCAGGCGAACGGCGCTCTGGTCCATTGACAGCTGGTGAGCGTAAGGCCGCTCTGTTATTTTGGGTGCGCTCCGTTCAGCAGAACGAGTTTGCGGATGATATTCATCGTCTGCAAACCAACAGACTTTGTACCAACCGACTACAGCGTCTCTCACCATTTTTGAAAGACGGTCTCTTGAGGGTCGGTGGTCGTCTCTCTCATGCGTCAATTAGATATGAGGCTCAACACCCACTCATTCTGCCCAGCTCAAGCCCACTCGTAGACCTTATCATAGACCACTATCACAAAATACATTGCCATCCTGGCGCTGATACTTTGCATGCCATTCTACGCCAGCAATTCTGGATACTATCCGCTCGCCGTGTGGTCCGACACCGTGTGTATAAATGTATTAGATGTTTCCGATCCCGCGCTCAACCTACAGCCCCGTTCATGGGTGACCTGCCAGCGGACAGGGTTAACCCTCAACCGGTATTTAGCCAAGTCACGACTGACTTCGCCGGCCCGTTTCACGTAAAGTCTAGCACGTTACGGAACGCTAAACTTCTAAAGGCATACTTTTGCATATTTGTTTGTCTCTCGACAAAGGCCGTTCATTTGGAGGCCGTTTCAGCTCTTACAACGGAAGCCTTTTTAGCGGCGTTACAACGATTTGTCTCGCGACGCGGTGCTCCAGTCCTGATTAGGTCCGACTGCGGCACAAATTATGTAGGTGCTAGGAACCATCTCATTGAAGTTCAGAACTTCCTCACTGCAAATAATGATGCAATCACACACAGACTTGCCACTCAGCACATAACTTGGTTACTGAACCCCCCTAAGGGGCCCTGGTTCGGTGCTTTACACGAGATTAATGTCAAGTCTACGAAACAATTACTTTATCGCGTAGTTGGTGAACAGCACTTCACTTTTGAAGAATTCAGCACACTTCTGGCACGAATCGAAGCCGTACTCAACTCTAGGCCCCTCTGCCCACTTTCGTCCGACCCCTCGGACTTTGAACCCTTAACTGCCGGTCATTTCATTATTGGCCGTCCGCTCACAGCTTTGCCTGAGCCGTCCTTTGATGATAGGCCATTATCCTCTCATAGACGTTTTCAGCTCATACAAGCTCTTTCTCAGCGCTTTTGGACACTGTGGACCCAGTCCTACCTCCATACCCTTCAAACTCGCTCCAAATGGCTCTCCCCTTCCTCACATCCCCAAGTCGGCGAACTCGTACTCATCAAGGAGGATGACCTGCCACCGCTACAGTGGAGACTGGGTCGAATTACCCGCACAATACCGGGCAAAGATGGAATGATCCGAGTTGTGGATCTGGACACAGCCCAAGGACATCTGCGCAGACCTGTCCTCAAGATAGCCAGGTTGCCGTTGGATTCAGCTCAAGAAGAGGGTCTTCCCCGGGCCCCCCAGGATGTACGCGCCATTCACGACGCGACGGACTGACTCATTCGCTCATTGACTCACTCACTCACTCTCGAGGATTCGGCGCCGCGAGCGCCGCTCGCCGGCTCAGTGCAAGTTTAGAGTCTTAAGAATAACCTTGAACTGCGCGCGCGCGTGACGTAGCCACGAACGACTTACTCATTCTAGAACATTCTAGAAATATTATCGGCTCATTGTTCATCCCGGCCGGTGAAAGTGCATTTAATTAAGACAATAAGTGCGTGATTAACTATTCCCAGTGCGTGAATTGTCGGCTCAAGAATAGGTCACTCAAGGTCGGTCTGAAGAACCGATCTTCCATCCGCTCATACTCATCTCAGCACATTGACGAGTTCTCCGTTCCATCATATCAAGTAAGTTCCCATATCCTCACTACTCCTCACTCATACCCTCAGCCCACAGCCGCATGTGTCTGCACCCCGCAGATACATTAATTATTTTTATATTTCCCTTTTTTACGACTCTTCCGCACCTTTTATTTTTCAACTGTAAAAAAACTGCAAAAAAGTAAACGAACTGTTTTCAAATAACAAACGGAACTATCGTAACGAAGTTGTTTTCATCGCAAATAATCCCATGAAAAACTGAAATGTTTAAAGTGGAAATTGGTTTTCCGATTTTCAGTAGATTAAGCTTTGTTTGAATTTTATTTAGCTACCTAACTAAATCTTTCAGTATTTTCAATTTTAACTGAATTTACATTTCAGTGACTGTATAAACGTTATAGAGACTTTTGTTGGAATTTATTAGTTAAACAATAGATATCGATTTCTCGTAATTTGCCTATGACTTTTGATTCGCGAGTTCACGACACTTCAACTATGTTAGCAGTCTTGGTCAAATGTTATGTTCAGTTATGTAGAGGAGGAGCTTGCCGCCTGCTATCGTTGAGGTTAAGCAACTAACTAACGCAATGGTTGGTCAAAAGATGGCGGACCAAAACTTATCATTTTGAGCTTGATCCCGGCTGCATTTGCAGTCGTTAAATAATACCAACCAATCCGCATTGGGTCGGTGTGGAAAGTCATGGCCCATTCTCCTTACCCATCATTAAGGAAAGTCTGTGCCCCAGCAGTGGGTCATTAAAATGGCTAATAATGATGAATGTTCAATCAGATCTAGAAGTCCGGTGCTTTGAAAATGTGCAGTGACTATAGAAAGCTCGACTAGATCCTATCACTAGAATGGCCCCAGGTCATCTTGAATATGTATGAGGAATCGAACCCGCATCACTCACGAGGTCGATGGGGTTAATACAAATTAGCATATAATTAGTTGCCTCTGGATAAAGGGAGAACGTTTCTAGCACTATGTTGTAGTACCTACCTACGTTGGAGTTATAGCTCAGAAGTACGCGTTAGCTTTTTGTTTCTTTAATTAAACGTAAACAGCTAATGCAGATGAACTGTTGACTTCATTGAATATGAGATTTAGTTTGGTAGATTTAGTTTGGTAGATTTAGTTTGGTAGATTCAGTTTGGTAGATTTAGTTTGGTAGATTTAGTTTGGTAGATTTAGTTTTAGCGTAAAAAGTTCAAGACTTTCGGTTTTATTCGTAACTAGTGGCTCCCCGCGGTTTCACTCGCGTGGTACCCGTTCACGTGGGAATATCGAAATAAACTAATATAGCCTATGCCAAACAAAAGGAATGTAGCTTAGTAGTGATGAGTTGAATATATTAGTATTTTTTTTAATTTATCCATTACAATCATACAACCAAACAAGCAAATAAAAGAAAAATCATTTAAAGTACAGATTAAAATACGGATTTGTTTGGAAAATCACCTGCCTAGTTTGAAACACATTACATTATTCTAGTTCACATTTTATAATATTACTTAATCATCAGCCCATTATGTATGAACTATTCATGTTCGAAAGCGGAAATGACTTTAAAAAAAAACATTATAACGGTAATATGTACAATGTATATGTGTGCTTTTACCTCTTTCTGAGTTATCCCATAATCGAGCGCATTCAGATCTATTATAATAATAGTAACGGCACATCCAAAATCACAATTCTCCCCACCCACTTCTTCTTTATTTTAGTATCCCTCATTACAGACATTTACTTAAGTGAAGAGGTAAAAATAACATTTATATAGAGTTGTCATACGACCCCAAAATGACGCCCCACTCATTGTTTTCGTTTGCAGTACATTACGAATGCACCCTCATGGAAATATATGAGTAGTTCTTATTTTATAAGGCGTCCTGTGAGGTGACGGATGTGTAATAAAGATATTGAATAGGAATTGAGATTTATTTGGAGGTTTGTCAAGGTTTCTGCAAAAGTGTGAAGGTACTTACGTTTTTGTTTACTTACGTAGGTACTTACCTATATTTTAGCTTAGAATATTGATTGTGCCTAATGAAGCGAATATCAAGCAAAATTACAGTCACATTAAAAACGATCACCTATCGTTCGCGTTACCTATCGATCGTTATGTATAATACATTGACAGGTTTTGTTTGGTTTTGTTTTGGGAGAGGTGTGCGTTTTTTAGGACTGAATCAAGTAAACAGAAGATTAATAGTTTGAAACGCTTTCTGTAAAAGAAATATTTTTATGACACGCATTTTGCTGACTGTGCTTTACTGTGGTACTTCAATATTATATTTTCATCTAAACCAAACCTGTATACAAAATTTCCTGTATACCTATTCCTATCCTATTCTTCCTTGATCCGGTGGTGAGGAGGCTGGTAATCTGACATACAGGTCTCCTAGTACAGATGCCAGTCTCTTGCATGGATATATAAGTATTCTGTATCCAGGTTAAGTAATTTATAACTGTGCATTTTCTGTGTGAGAGAACAAATAAATAAACATTTATTATTATTATTTTTATGCTTCTGTATTTTTTCTCATATATAAATGAAAATATATGGTAGTTTGTACGCTTTTGTGGGACTTCAAGTCAACACAAAGACGTTTTTTTCTTTTTCGTTAAGTATATAAAAGAGGTTTATGAGGTTTTACATTCTAGTCTAGTGGTTTAAGAATCTATTGCGTTTTCAGGTATATCCATAAATTTTCGGACTATTCTGCATGTGTTAAGAATGGCGGCTTTTTACAATTTTATGTATGTTGTTGGTCGAAGGCCTAGAAGATTTATTGAAGTGTGTAAATGTTTTGGTATGATGCCTGTTGTTGATTTATTATTATTATTATTATTTCAGCTCAACCGGACATTGGGAAGTGGGTCAAATTAAGCTTGCAAGATTTGATGCGAACGGACATCCCTTCTAATATTATAAATGCGAAAATGTGTATGCTTGTTTGTCTGTCTGTATGTATGTTCCGGTTTCACGTCAAAACGGCTAAACCTATTTTTATGAAATTTGGAATGGAGTTAGTTTATGATCCTAGGAAGGACGTAGGTGACTTTTTACCACGGGAATAAGGCTCATTCCCATGGGAAAATTACTTGTAGCGCGGGCAAAGCTGTGGAATGGAATTGGTATAAATTTAAGGTGTCAGTTTGAGTTCCTGGGAAGGATTATATTTATAATATAGACAGTTTGGGGCCTTGGAAGGGACATAACTTACTTTTAACAGCGGGGAAAAATCTCATTCCCATGGGATAATCACTTGAGGCGGGCAAAGCTGTGGAATGGAATGGTATTTAAGGTGATAGTTTGAGTTCCTGGGAAGGATTCTACTTAGAATAAATGCAGTTTAAGGCCCTGTGAAGGACACAGCTTACTTTTTACCGCGGGAAATATCTCATTCCCAAGGGCAAATCACTTTAAGCGCGGGCAAATTTGCGGGCAGAAATTGGTATATAAGTAAATAGTTTGAGACCCTGGGAAGGATTATAATAGGCTACTTTTTCTTTTTACCACAGGCATGTAGGTATCATATTCCCACGGGAAAATTAGTACCTATCTAGGTAGTATTTATTTGTCCATCTTTCACGTCAAAACGGAGCAACGGATCAATGTGATTTTTTGTACGGGGGTAGACTGGGAGTTGGAGAATTGGATACATAGGCTACAGTTTATCCCGGAAAAATATCACATTCCCTCAGGATAACGTCATGTAGTACACGCGGACGAAGCCGCGGGCGGAAAACTAGTACATACATTATACGCTGCAAGTAGTAAGTAAAAGCTTCCAAAATGAAAGGCAATATTTATTCGTAAAATTGTAAGAAAATTCTACTTTATCTTGTAACAAAAATCACGAAAAACTTCGGTACCTACTGCTGCAGCAAAAAATCTTTTAATCCATCCATAGTCAAGTAACACAAACTTAGCAGATTAAGAGCGAGGGCACGTAATGTGTATTGACAGCTTCATTCACTCCGACCCTTGCATATTTCAGGCGGAGTCTTATTAGCCACCTAATTAAACGAAGGAAGCAAGGGGACGAGTGTCAGTGACACGGTGAAGAAAAGGTCCTAGGAGTGTATGATAGACAGACAGAGAAATAGAGTTAAAATGAGAATAGATAGAGTTACTCAACTTAGTTTAGTAGTTATTGGAAACATCTTGTATCGAAATTACTTTAGGGTTATGGTATTGATCAATAAATATAGTAATTTACATTTAGCTTCTATATAGACGTAGAGATCATTGCATATTTCAGCCGGAGTGTCTATCAGCCACCAAATTATATGAAGGAAGTGAGGGAAAAAGTGTCAATGAGCCGCAGAAGAAAAGTTGTGAAGTGCGATATTATAAATACTCGTAGACAGAGACAGAGTTATAAGAAGTTTAGTATTAGTAAGTTAAATCTTATATCAATAATAGCAGTTGATGTAATGAAAGTTCTTTCATGTATTTCATGAATATAGACATAATACCTACTGCTTTTTTATGCTTCCGTTGACATCAGTAAAGTAGGTACTTTGAGCAGGAAAATCAGTCTATAAAGAAAATACCTAATGTTGGATGTTGTTTTAATTTTTTAACAAACAGAGTTGCCCTACTACTTTCTACTTTCATAGAAAATTTGAAATTTAAAATAATATAGGTACCTACGAGGTTGTACGCTTAGTGTTTACACCTAATAAATTTTATGACTGTTCTACAGTCATTTCCATGACTTATCGGTATGATTCATCCCGATTTTCGTTCGCGTGGGATGAGAAGGAATATTTTGTTATTTTAGAGTGGGTCTGGAAGGAATTTAAATACACCGCAACAATTCGGTTTCTTCCTGTCGCTTAGCGATAATGTTCAAACGAAATGGAATCCACATTTTCGAATAAATTATACTTAGAATAATGTCTTTGTGGATACAAAAGGAGTCTAAAATAGAATTCAAATTGTTGTGCCATTGTTAAGCGAAGATTGTTACGTTCAGTTAGATGAGGTAGGATTTCAACGCAGATTAGCAAACAACGTTGAAAATACAAAAAAAAATCCGATTGGTTGGTAATATTCCAAAGTTTATCTATTTAGAGTTTTGAATATGATGTACCATGATGAAATACCGTGAAGTGATAGTAAGTAGAAAAAATCGACCTGTCTCACAACTAGCTCCGATGAGACTCGAACCCACGACCTTTCACTGTCCGGGCGAATGCTCTTACCACTGAGCTACGGAGTCGCTCTCAGTCCCGCACTTCACAACTAGCTCCAATGGGACTCAAACCTACGACCTTTCACAGTCCGCGCAAATGCTCTTACCCATGAGCTACGGAGTCTTTCTCAGTGGTAAGAGTAGGTACCTATTCACCCGGACAGTGAAAGGTCGTGGGTTCGATCGAGTCCCTTCGGAGCTAGTAATGAGAATGAGAATGAGAATTTGACGACCTCCGTGGTCGAGTGGTGTACGCACCTGTTTCAAGGTGCCGCTATCTCTAGAGGTCCCGTGTTCGATCCCCGGTCGGGTAAATGTTGAAAACGAACTTTTCAATATTTCCTCGGGTCTGGGTGTATGTGGTAATACCCGTCATTGTTTCCAATTTCCATAATACTAGTGCTTAAGCTACTATACCTTGGTATAGGAACAATGTATGTGATGGTGTCCAATATTTATTTATTTAAATAAGACAGTTCGATTTTTTCTAATACTTCATTTTCAATAGATAATAAACGTATAAAAAATTGCATTGTGAATGCAAGAAGTAAAAATAATATTTATTTAGACTAAGCTAATGATTTATATTCGTACAGGTAGGACATGGTTTAAAGTCAGCTATTTATCATTCGAAACTCTCGACCTGATTGCATACGTCAGCTAAAAGCTCGACGTATCAATACGTGACGAATTACTCGGGTCGTCAATCAAATGACCGCATGTGACAGTCAAAAGACCGGGTTGACAGTTTAAAAGCGGTCAAAACAACAGCTACGCCCGACCGGTGGGTTGACAAGCGAAAAGTCGGGATGCTGTGTGTGATGTCATCCATAAGTCTGCCACCGGTTAGGGTGTATATTCTGAACCCATCGAAAATCATGTCAACTTAACATGCAATACACGGGCAACTTTACTAACAATATTTTAATAACATTTTTAAATAGTAATGGAGTGAAGCTATTATTCATTAAAACAATAATAATCATTTAGTAAGTAGAGTACTTAGAACGTCAAAGGAACTACGAGCTACGCCATCAGTTCGCAAATCCTGTGTCGCCGGCTGGCGGCGTGCGGCGGGAGATCTATATTGTAACGAGAAGAACCGTCAAAAACTTGTGAAGTGATAACTTATTCTTAAGTTATTAGAAAAAAAATATAAATAAGAATTGTTCATTCTATTCAATCAGCAAATGAAGAACATAATGACTAAAAAAATAAAGTAAAAAATGTTATACTATCTATACGCATTTTCGTGCGATTCAATACTAAATTATTCGCCGGTTCGATTAAATTATGCCAGGCATGTTCGGATTGTGGACAGGTGGGCTCACGGCTCGTGTCGTGGCCCAGGGCTCCGAAAATCGGCGACATGTCAGGAATGCCTACTCCCTTTTGTTTTTTCATATTTCAAATGTTTTAATGGCAGTTTGTGTTTTAAGCGTTCGTCTTTTGTTACATTTTTTTAACATACCAATCGTTGCACAACAAACCAAAAACTAAGCATAATAATAATTTGAAGTACTTTTAACGTTCTACTTACAACAAGTTATTCAGAATATCTATTCGACAATCATGAGCTAATTTAGAATACTACAGATATTCAATATGATTCCGATTTTTCACAATAGACAGGGAATTTTAAACCGAGATATGAGAAATAACGCTGAACTTAACATTGTGGTGGTAATTTTTTGCTCAGCACAGACAGTTTTGCAATTTTATAGCGACTGCAAAAACTTTCAAGGATTGCTCTTTGTGTCACACTTTATATAATTTTCCCATGTAGGTAGGTAGGTACCTACCTACTACATTTAGGTTGACTGGAACTACAACGTTTAGGGTAGAGAAAGGCGGACTTATGTCCACCTTTCCCGAACATACTTATTTTTATAAATTGTAATAATTTAATTTCTGCAATAAAGAATAATATAATTATTTTTTGGAACAGATGAGTATCCAGCCGTCTAAATCTATACAAATAAATAAAATTGGAGTGTCTGTTTGTAATACTAAAGTAACCGCTTTTTACTACATGCATTTATGATTATAGTCCGTTCGGTTAGATAGTGTCGGTACACCCGCACGGCATTGTGGCAGAGCGACACTATCTAAGCGAATGGACTATATATATACGGTACATATACCAAAATATCATTTTTTTCAATTTTTGTCTGTATGTCTGTCTGTCTGTTTGTTCCGGCTAATCTCTGAAACGGCTGGACCGATTTTGTCGGGACTTTCAATGGCAGGTAGCTGATGTAATAAGGAGTAACTGAGGATACTTTTTATCCCGATATTCCCACGGAAACGGGAACCACGCGGGTGAAACCGCGGGCGGCCGCTAGTAATTATATCAACTTTTCCTGAATCTAGTACCTAATCATAAAGTGCGATAGCCACAAAACATTGAACATTGGAAGAACTTCCATCTTACATGTATTACAGGTAGCTTTACAGTACATATTCCCATTCAGCGCAAATCCATAATTCACGTGTATCCAAATTTGCAAAACACGCCTTCGCCATATCAAAAACATCGGTTTATGTAAATGCAAATATTCGTTTTACCATGGCGACCCGTAATGTGCCGCCAGAGGGACCCGCCTGACCGTTTACATGGGATCCCAAATGTGGTTCCAACATTATTCGAACAAAACAAAATGGAAACGACCTCTCGTTGTGCAGGAAGACACGGAAATGAGAGGGTAATTTCACATTTCGCAGCATTTATAGACTCCCTCCCTACTTACGGCTTTGTTGACAAAAATATTTATATTTGCACTTTCAAGTAGTGACAGTAAAATTTTATTAATAAAACTATAATATGGAAAAGATCTCTCATTGTGCAGGAATAATAATATACGGAAATGTGAGCGTAATTTCGCTTTTTAGCAGCATTTATAGGCCTCCATAAGAAGTAGTAATGTGGTTAACAAAAAGGTTAAGATTGCACTTTCGAGTAGTGACAGTAAATCCTACTAATATTATAAATGTGAAAGTTTAGATGTTTGGATGTTTGTATGTTTGTTACTCAATCACGCCATAACGGGTCAACGGATTTGGCTGAAATTTGGGACACAGATACTTTGTGGCCTGGAGACGAATTTAGGCTACTTTATATCCCGGAAAAATCTCACATTCCCGCGGGATAACGTCGTGTAGTCCACGCGGGCGAAGCCGCGGGCGGAAAGCTAGTTATTTATAAAACCTACTAATATTATAAATGTGAAAGTTTAGATGTTTGGATGTTTAGATGATTAGATGTTTGGATGTTTGTATGTTTGTAACTCAATCACGCCAAAACGGCTCAACGGATTTGGCTGAAATTTGGGACACAGATACTTTGTCGCCTGGAGACGAATATGGGGATTGGATTTTTTCCGGGATAAAAAGTAGCCTATGTTCCTCTCCAGGCTACAAAGTATCTGCGTCTCAAATTTCAGCCAAATCCGTTTAGCTTCTTTGGCGTGATTGAGTAACAGACACACAAACATCCAAACGTCTAAACTTTCACATTTATAATATTAAGTAGGAAGTAGGATAGTAGGATTTTTTATCGGAGTCCAATACCAATATGGGACCCCAAATGTAGTTCCAACAATTCGAACAAAACAAAATGGAAACGACCTCTCATTGTGAAAGATTACACGAAAATGAGAGAGTAATTTCGAATTTTCGCAGCATTTATAGACTCCATATGAAGTGGATATGTTGTTGACAATAAGGTTATGGTTACACATTCAAGTAGTGCAGTAAATGATAATTATAACTAATACCATTTTTAGTGAAGCAGGGTACCGCCTGGCCTTATAAACAGGAGTTAGTCTAGTCGTATAGGTCAGACGGAATTCTGCCTATATAGTTATGGTTTAGTTAACAAAAGGAATCCTAAACGTGGCTATTGCATTATTCGCTTACAATAAAATGGACACGACCTATCATTGTGCAGGAAGAGAGAAAAGACGATACGGAAATGAGGGGATAATTTTGCATTTTTGAAGCATTTATATAGGTACAATAGGTATAGGCTGTGTGTGTCTACATTCAAAAGTTCACTAGTTTCTTTTCACAGTCACCATCCACATTTAAAGTTTTTATTTATTCTTAACAATAACTGATGTTCTGTTATTGATACAGTGATATCAGTTTGTCAGGTTAAATCTATGCTTCTGTTTACGTTAAGTATTAACACCGTGTTATCAGCTTGCTGTTTCCACGGAAACGGTGCAGCTTGAACCAACCGCACACATTTCGAGGATATAAATACGTAAGCAAGCATACATGTCCAATAAGTGTGCGTCCTGACCTGAGTGACAGCGCATAGCGTATAGCGGATTGCGGAGCGGAGTGCACGCGGAAAAATGCGCGTGAACATTTGTTTAATGGTGCCGTAAATTTCGCCTGTGCGGTGCGCCATCACTAAGGACGCACACTAAGGCCGTATCCCCATAAGGCTAATAGTGAGCGGCTGACTGTCTGCTGCCGAATTCTGAGAGGTGTAGTAAGCTAACCGAGCCACAGACCGCGAGGTGCCGCGAGCAGCGTTCGCTGCGACTCAGCTGCTCACTGAAAAAGTCGGCAGGCGAAGCGCCACCCGCAAGCTGCAAACAGGTACGCGCTGTACCGACACGCCATTTAAAATATACATAGGTATAAATATATAAGTGAACTAGAGGCAAAAGTTAGCAACTAACTGTGAGCTTCATAGAGACACGGCCTATAACGAAATGTTACACGTCCTAGTCCTAAACCGAGTTCTGCTAAGAAACAAGAGACGACCAACTGCGATTGTTTTAATATGGCGCTCGCTAAATTCATAAACACATTGCATTACCTATTTTAATTTTTAGTTTTTTGCATTCACAATGCAATTTTTATTACAGAAAAATGGAAAATGAAGTATTTAGAAAAAATCGACCCGTCTCACAACTCCCATCGGAGCTAGTTGTGAGACGGGTCGATTTTTTCTAAATACTTCATTTTCCATTTTTCCACATTGCATTAATTATCATGCACTGTCACGTCGTCTCGTCGCTATCAACGGACTAGTGATGGTTGTTTTGCCTCAAATGTTATTTTTCACCAATATCAGCTGCAGTTTTATCCAGATGTTAGAAAAATTACTTACCTACATAATAATTAATAACTTTTACAAATTCATTAAAGACTTGTAAGATTGAATCAAAGTTATTTAATTTTACATTTTCTTATTATGCGTTTTCTTCGCAACTTTGCTATGTTATTCATTTCATAACGTAAAATTATTATTTTTAATATGGCATTGTACTCGTACTTAAAAACTTCATAAAACTTGTAAAGTAAATTATTTATTTAATGGACTCAATACATTTTTGATACAGCTTTATTTTTTTCTTAAACTTATCAACTATGTGATACTTGTATGGTTAAGTTATCGTATTTTTCCAAACTTTATTTCAAGATCTTTACCCATCACCAATCAGTACAGAAGATGGTGATATTGGGTGTCAGTCGACCACAGCATGGTCCAGTAACCCGAAGTGTCAATTTAGTTCGTCGACGCGCATTCGGTTTAATTTAGATTTATTCCATCTGGTAACTAAATTATTGTTAATCGAGCACTCGCGTTGTTTACGTAGCAAGATTTATGTGAACACGAGTGCCCTAAGATATGTTGCTACATGTTGATTTGTAGTAAATAAACAACGTGCTCTTTTTAATGAGAGATTTTATTTTTAAATTACTTTTCCTACAACTTGTTTATGGAAAAATAATAGAACAATATTTATCTTTAGTATCTCCTCTAAACAATATTAGTATTATTTCGAATGTGTTGTTCTCGAAACAACTTGGAATAAACATTACAATTTTATTTTTCGCAACTATTTGTATGATAATATTCAAGGGGATGCTGGGGATGAAGTAGACGACCTCACAAAAAGTCTCTACTTCGCATATAAGCATAATACACGCATGGATAAGTCTGGTCTGCTCTCTAGTCTGGTCTGGCATGAGCGGCTTATAACGCGCGATATAATATGGTACGGCATGCCGTCTAAGATTATGAATAACTAGATGACCCGGCAAACGTTGTTTTGCCATAATAATAGTGGTTACCAACATCTTGTGTGTGTGTTTATACACCAAAAGTTGCCTAGACCAGACAACAGATGGCGCTAGTTACACACTACCAATAAAGGGGCCCAAGCTTGGTCTCTATTTCCTACATATAAAAAATTACTCTGTGAAGTAGAGTGAGTGTCAGATAACTCTGCGCGCATGCGCGACTTGGGCATTTTCGGCGCTAGTTACAGTAGGTACATTTTTGATTCTATCTATCTTATGGAAAAGATTAGTATTCGATTTTGACCGCGCAGACGTCAGTGATTACATACTCTTTGGAAACGGCAATGGAAGAAATGACGCACGACAGTCAAACGATTTTTCATAGAAAATTACAATTTTTGCTCAATTTTCCGGAATAATAAGTACCTAGCCTATGTTACTCTCCAGCTTCCAAACTATCCCTATACCAAATATGACGTCAATCCGTTGCTCCGTTTTGACGTGAAAGAAGGACAAACAAACAAACAAACACACTTTCACATTTATAATATTAGTATGGATTAACATCAGGACATACAATTTTCATAAATATAATAAATAGGAGCAGAGACTTTTCAATAAATTGCAGAACGTAATTTAAACTGTGTATTACAGACATAATTTCTATTTTCCGCAAATGTTTAGATCTATCTGATCACCCTGACTGCGTCGATACCTTTGACGATCTATGCTTTTATTTTTATTTTTTTATTTATTTATTGTTCTTAAGGGAAACATACAGCTTCTATTACATATATTGACGTAGCTTAAATGAAAGTGATATCGCCAAAACAGTTTCCACAATAAATTAATGCAGATTTATCAAAAGTACCTACAATCAAGTTTTAAACTGAATTACTTAAATAAAAATATTAAACTTAATAACGGTTAACGGTTAATAAAAGATAGATACTAGAAGTAAAATTAACACAATAGACATTACTAAAGCTTAAAAGGTTAACATATCACACTTTTTTTAATTTGATTTTATAAGAACCAAACTTCTCAAAGAATATATCCATTTGTTTAAACTTATTATTATAATCACTACTGGTGCGTCCAAGAAATCTATTTTTAAGCATAGTTAGTATTACAAAAAGGTATATTAAAAAGTTTGGGTGAGCGTAAATTTCGTTTGCCACAATGCAGCGAAATTTTACTCAAAAGGTACGGAGAATCAACCATGTTATTTACGAGTTTATAAAAGAAAATTTGATCTCGAATAGACTTACGAACGTCCAAAGACTCTAGGTTATTCCTATAAGTGTGTTTAAATTTATACTTTAATATTTTTGAAAACATTTTTTTGTATTCGTTGGATTGTATTTATATGAATATTGTATTGCGGGTTCCATATGATTGATGCATATTCGAGCGAGGAACGCACAAGATATTTATGATATGATATTTTACCTCGTTGGAATTCATTGAAATTAATGCTGCCCCGAAATATTCGCGGAGCTCACTTGCCGCGCTATATCTGATGACGACGACTGTACATCAGGCTTAAGTTCCTATATTCTATAGTGTAGAATAGAATATCTATACTGATGATCTATGCTGATTTCTACAGCTAGCTATCTAGGGATGCCAAAGATTCTTTACATAAAATACGTGTTTAAAAGCAAAATTTTAACAATACTCACGTTAAATATTTTTTTGATCTGCTTTATATCTTTTTATACGTTCACAATGTCAGTGCCTTCATCAGACCTTTATCTAATCAAGTGTCCACAGTGATGAAGATTGACACTTTCTGAGAGGATACCGGCCATACTGTCTGTCACCCGCTGTTTTATTAGCTGCCCAAGATTAGGGACTGTGATTTCAATTGGTTCAGGTCAAGTTTTTAACATTGACAACGATGTTCACTTGTTTGTAACATTGGCATCTTTTGGTTTTGTTAAGGTTGAATAGATAATTTAATTCCATTTTATGCTATGTACTGAAATACAATATAAAAAAAATGGTAAAGCTTTTTCCAAATGAACATTGACCTAGAATATTTGTTTCAGTAAATAAATTATTATTTATGTACCTATAATGTAGAGTGTATTATTATACACTATACATTTTTGTCATATAAAATATGATTTTTTAAGAGTATTATTTAAAAATGTTTCTAATTTCAAACATATCAATAGGTACTTTGATACTACTTTTCATTTATTTTAGGTATATTTCACACATGGAGGGATTGGTATCAAATTCAATGATAAATAACTTTCCTACTGATTTGAAACTACTGAGTACCGCTCCACACTAATGACATTATATGTCATTTTGACATGTCTTTGAAGGCACAAAATTGATTGGGTTTTCGATTCAAATCACGGTTCGCAACGGTAAGCCAATTAAACCGGACAAAATGTAATGAACCGTTAATGGAGCGCGTGGGGAATACAAACAATTTGTATGGATAATTATGAAGGAAAAGATATAAAATAAACCATTTAAAGCGGTGTGTATGCAAGCCACGTGATTGGTAATGTTAGACCGATCGGCGACAGACGGAAGTTGTTTCTTGATACGGTTTAAAATTATAATACCACCTATACACGGTGCAATACCATTTTCAAGGTCGTTGAAATAAAGAAGCGTTTTTTTATTGGGTAGAGTGTAGACTCTGTAGGGTGTAGACCACAGAACACGGAAAGATTTTTTTCTCAGGGTGTAGACCCTACCTAATAAAACACTGTAGATGTTCAGCTTGAACTGACACACTGCATGGTGCTCATAGTTGCAAAACTGAGATATAGGAATTAGGAACCGAGTTTCCCAATTACGCTACAAATATTAAAACCAAGACCAAAAGTGTAATAATTTTAATGAGAGAGAACTTCTTTGATGGCAACTCCAGGCTAATTTTTCGTTTTCATTCTTGTCATCCGGGCCATAGACTTTCCTTAATTCTACATAATGAAATACTGCTAATATCACGTTAATTTATCTGTCAAAACCATTCTTTACAAAGCGTTTGTAATATTAATTGCTCGTGTTTTCACACAGTGAACCGTTCGCTGTGTAAACTTCACGCCCCACCATAAATTTAAGTGGCTCTTTATTTTAAATAAGTACAGTACAAAATACCGCGACCGCGTCACGTACTTTTGTTGCTTTAATTGTTTCGAACACGCTGAAATTATTTTGATTTATCGCTTTGTGATTGCCACAACTCGATTGTGTAGGCCACACTTGTCCTAAATTGAATTAATCGAATAATAAAATTAGTTAAAGGGCGCAGTTTAAAAGTGTGGGCGGAGGGAGTTCAATGATGAAATCTTATTCTACTAGACTATATTTGATTGTGAGACCGAGTTTATTATATTTAGGTATGTTTTGAAATTGGTATTATACTTAAATGACCCCCATTTTTTTATATTACCTATTGTCAACCTACTTTATGCAGTTAAGGCGCTACTCGGAAAAATATGGACTTTTTGATTTAAAACTATAGGATGGTTACAGTTGTTAAAAATCTGGTAATAAGATATATATTTCTTCATACCTTTATCTAGAATCGTATAGTTTCAAAAACACGATTTTATGATTTTGCCTCGACACTTTTTATTTTCGAAAAGACCTCTAAAAATTACGAAAAGTGAAGATTATTCTTAAATGGGGTTACTTACACTATTGGAAATTGGTTTAATTAGTGGACACCAATAATATTGAGGATCGTATAGAAGCATTTTTTTTTAATCGCTGTAGTTTTTTAATACGAAGTGATTTTGTGTTTTTTTTGCCTAATCTGCAAAATCGGTCTCGCTCCCGCGCGCGTCGCTTTCTCATTGCTATCTCGCTTCAGCACATTTTTTCCGAGTATCGCCTTAATCGTCCATGTACTTACATGAACTTTTAGTAAATAATAAAAAGTACTTACCTATTTTAATTATTGAAAGTGAAGTATTAGTAAAATCAACCCGTCTCACAACTAGCTCCGATGGGACTCGAACCCACGACCTTTCACTGTCCGTGCGAATGCTCTAACTACTGATTTAACGACTTCCTAGCCCAGTGGTTAGAGCATTCACCCAGGCAGTGAAAGGTCGTCGGTTCGAGTCCCATCAGAGCTAGTCGTGGGACTGGTCGATATTTTCTAATGCTTCATTTTCAACAATAAAAATTGAATTGTGAATGCAAAGAAGTAAAAATAAATTTGAAGTAATTTTCCATTTAGCTTTAAACCACCTACCTATTTCCTAGTAGCACAACACAGCCGGCATAATCCCAGTGTTCTGTAAATAACAAGGTGAGAGTAGCGCCATTTCGACACATTTCTGTCAACGGGACAAAGCACTCGTTACCGAAATAGCCCGTATCTGGTAGATACAGGGTCTAACTCAGTGGCTTGAGGTGAGCTGACAGTGAGTCAGATGTGACTCAGGTCTCCTGCAACTTCCCTGTCTACTGTCTAGGTCAGATGTTCTCAATATTTCAAAAAGATGCAAAAGGGACATACATTTGCAATACATGCAATCACTAGCTTTTCGCCCGCGGTTTCGCCCGTGTGGACTACACCGACGTTATCCCACTTGAATGTGATATTTTTCCGGGATAATATACAATACATAGTAGCCTATGTTCATCTCCAGGCTACAAAGTAGCTGTGTCCCAAATTATGGCCAAATCCATTCAGCCGTTTAGGCGTGATTGAGTAACAAACATCAAAACTCAAATTTCACATTTATGATGTACTAGAATAAGCTTTGACAACCTTTTCAAAGTAAATTTAATATTTTAGTTTGAGAGGGAACAAAATAAAGTTATTTATTTTGAATTATTTTGTATAATTTATGAATATTTTAACTTTAGATTTCTCGCAGTAAAAATGTTAAAAATATGTAGGGCAGGAGAGCCCTTTGTGGCCACTTTATGGATTTTTTAACTTTTAAGCACTAAATGGTCTTAGGTATGTAAGACACAAATTATATTTTAAATTATAGAAAACTAGCCTTCCGCCCGCGGCTTCGCCCGCGTGTACTACACGACGTTATCCCGCGGGAAGGTGATATTTTTCAGGAATAAAAAGTAGCCTATGTCCTTTCTCAGGCTCTAGACTATCTCTGTACCAAAATTCATTCAAATCGGTTCAGCAGTTTAGGTGTGATTGTGTAACACACAGACAGACAGAGACGCATTTATAATATAAGTAAGGATTTATCCAACTTTAACGGTAAATTTTTCAAATAAAAAAAGTAAAATAGGTTTTTGTATGTAACAAAAAATGTGTGAGAGGTGCCAAATGCCTTGGTTTTGGCCAGTTATTGATAGCCAAACTTTTGTAAGTATAGCACAAAATCACAGCCACACCCAGGTTAAATCAATATACTCTAATATGCTAGAAACATACACATACAAAAAAAAATTAAACAGAAAATGTTTTTTTTTTTTTTAAATTGTATCACATAAGAAATTCTTATGATTGTTATTATGCAAACACTGCACATGCAAACTTCATCGGAAAAACATTTAGGTACTTAAATCGAAAAATTTCAGTTTTCGATAATAAGCAATATCTGTTGTAATCCTTCCAAAATCTTTATATAATTATGTAGGTACTAAGATCAAGTTAATCAAGAAGTAAAAAAATCGTTAAAATGTTGAGCACCACTGTCATTTTATTTACGCTACCTACAAACAGCTATATCGAATCGATAGGACGCGGGACGTCTCCCAGATCCGATGAGTAAGACTCTGTAGCTGTAGTAGTATATTATACGCGGCGGTTAAAACGCGCGTTATGACCGCAGCATACGTTGATATATCGGCGCCAATATACTTGTTATGTAAGCTGCAAGACCACAGGTGAATGATACTTATTTTGCGGTAGTGTTTTGTTTCTAGTAGTACGTATGCAGGAAGGTGCTTAATATAAGCGGGCGCTAATTGAAGAGAAGTTACTAATTGTGTAACACTAACAGCTACCATGAACTTTCAGTTTTATACATTTACTAGAGATTACAATACCTACCCTACCAAGATACTACAGACTGTACATCACATCTTAACAGGGCCCATAAAATTTCAAACAAATAAAACTTACGCTCAATACATTCGTACTCGTAATTTGTGTTGCGTAATAAATTACGCATCGTTTCATAGAACTCTCGTTAAATAAAGCAAATGTAATGGGCATAAACCCAGATTCTGATGCAGCTTCAATCGGGAGCGAGCAGAGCAAGCGATAAAAATGAATTTATCATAAAAAGTTGCACATTTAACACTAAAGAAGTCGTAAATGTGAAAATAACACCGCCTATTTATATTTGCGGTCCGACGACTGAACGTAGTTGATACTTGAGCGTTTATTACTTTTGGTTAACTTTACAAGGCGATGTAGAGCTTCTCAACGTTTGCAAGTCATCGTTACAGCCATAAAAGCTTCTTAAAGTTTCTAAACAGTTTTAATGTTTTTTTTTCTATAACAAGAAAAAAGTAACTACTAATTCTAATAGTATTAAAATTTTGTTTATATATGTATTATTATTCTTACATAAGTGGGATAATAATTTATTAATAACGGTACCGGGTTTTACAATAACGTCTAAAAGTTTATGTGAATTAGTAGTAATGAAGTTGCAAGTATCAAGACGCCCAATCCACATAGCTATCGTAAGGCGGGCGGCGCAAGTAGTCGCCCATTGATGTGGAACGGCGAGGGCGGCCGCGACAAAACTAACTGAAATAGTACGTCACGTGACGTTCCTGAAGCCCTACTTACTCTAATTCAACGAAAAACTAACTTCGTTAGCCCCGCCGTTTTCACTTGATTCTGTGAAGACTCCGAAGTGTGAGAGGGACGGGTATAACGAAGTTTCATTTTTCGTTGAATTAAAGTAGGCCTTCTGAACGCTATCTGTAAGCCACGCGACGCGACGGAAATGTTATTTATGTCATATCGTAGGTATGAATTAAAACAGCTGATGTATGTTTAATTTTGTGGTTAGCCTATTACTATTGTTATTAAGGTGTACCACGTTAATTAGTAGCTCTAAGAAAATTTTGTGTAAGTATATTGTTTTTAAAGATACCTAAATCAAAATTCTGAAACATATAAACATGATACCTATCTATTTTCTATCGATTTTTTCCTAATTTTCAAAATACCCAATCGGGGTAGCCATCGTAAGACGGGCGTTGAAATTATTCGCCCATTGATGTGGAACGGCGACGGGCGGACGCGACAAAATTAACTAAAATAGTCCCTCGCGTTGTAATACCTGTCGGCTGTCTGTAAACACCACAGCGGAAAATGGTATATTTATTTATATAAATCAAAGGTTTAATATTGAGCGAATTACGGAACAAACACGGTTGTGATGCGCTTTTATGTATTTTTTAGACGTTTTTTTTTATGTAACTGCAGTTAAAGTACAGTCCATAGCATGTTTAGGTTTAACATTACACTACGATTTTTATATGGGTTCAAACTTGATGTATTGTCGAGATTCTTAAATATTTAAATAAAAATTAACAAATAACCAAAAACATTTGGTAAGGTATAAAATAAAACTATAAACTAAAACTATAAAATACTAGCCTTCCGCTCTAGCGCGTGGACTTCACGACGTTATCCCGTCAAGAAACACCCAAACATTAAGCATCCAGGACATCAGCTAAACTTTCACATCTATACAAATAAATAAAATTGGAGTGTCTGTTTGTAACATTAAAATAACCGCTTTTTATTATATTATATATACGGTACATATACCAAAATGACATGTTTTACAATTTTTGTCTGTCTGCCTGTCTGTCTGTCTGTCTGTTTGTTCCGGCTAATCTCTGAAACGGCTGGACCGATTTTGACGGGACTTTCACTGGCAGATAGCTGATGTAACAAGGAGTAACTTAGGATACTTTTTATCCCGGAAAAATATCACATTCCCTCGGGATAATTTTTATTGTGAGTATGGATGTATGGATGTTTGATACTCTTTCACGCAAAAACTACTGAACGGGTCTGGATGAAATTTGCTACAGAGATAGATTATAGGCTGGAATAACACATAGGGAACTTTTTATCCCAATATTCCCACGGGAACGGGCACCACGCGGGTGAAACCGCGGGCGGCCGCTATTATTTTATAAAATTAGTAGGATTAAGTGAGCAAATTTTTATTTATTGCAAAGATATGCACATTTTTTTTAACTATAACTATATTTGTTGATTTGTTTGCTATCTAAAAAGTGTGATCCGTTAATTGTTATGGGAAATGTAACGTAAAAATATAAACACAATCACAAACAAAATTTAAATAAACGCGCTAAAAGATTAAAACTGATATATAGTCCATTTAAAAAATAGGTTTTGTCCGATGTTTTAATTTTAATAATACTCTTAATGCAGCTAAAGAAATTGGAGCACATACTCATTTAATGGCAACGTAATGGCAAGGTGGAGCGAAGACCAGATGCGCTCGTTACAGATAAACATTGCACAAAATGAAGCCACTTGTGCCACTGCAGATGTAATAGAAGTTAATGAACCTTTTAAAAAAATACGTTGAAGTTAAAATAAATAGCCAACCTCTTTCTTTCTATGCAGGATAAAAATATTTAAAACATTAAGCTCTGACTAAACTGACGCGATCAAAAGTTTGCGAAGCGGGAGCGTCAGTTGCGCAGACGCTGACGACGAACCGAAGTTTTCGCGTCGTGGTTGCTTAGATGTATGAGATGATGATGTCCTCCTCGACGTATCCGTCGACGGCGATACCCAGGCTTTATGTTTTCTCTGGTGTGCCCGAAAATACAGAAGTTGCGATTACAGCGCTCGCAGTAGAGTTGCCCTATAGAATCATAGGTACACTGGTAAATTGGCTTACGACGGGATTTCTTGAGATGACGTTTTGCGTCCTGTGGGGACACGGTGTGTTCCCACAGGTTTTATATTTCTGTTCTATCTACCTATGATGTGTGACTCGTGGTGCGGGCAGTCGTCGCCGCGCACCCGATCTGTAAACGCGCTTATACCAATAATAAGATTTGATTGCGTAAACTTACCCTCTTTTATTTGGTCTGCCCTGTAGAGATACCCCAATAGTCATATCTCACAGTGGTGACCCCGAACGCGAAAAATAAACAGTGTTTTAATTATTTTTTTTCCAATAACTACCTAGTGTGATTTTGAACTTTAAAGTAATAAAAAATAGCAAAAAGTGATTAAAATGACAGACCCTCCGCATCCTCCGCCAACTTACCTGCCTCCAACGCATACTCCGACGACGGCCACATCTTCACCAGGCGATATCATGGCCATACAACTTTCATCTAGAATTCCCGAGTTTTGGGCAGACCAACCGCGCGTGTGGTTTATACGCGCAGAAGCAGTACTTGGACCACAAAAATTAGGCGACGACGGACGATTCGACATGGTGGTGTCAAAACTACCAAAGGATATAATAGCGCAAATAAGCGACTTCCTTGCCAATCCACCACCTACCGGCAAGTACATGGCGATCAAAGCGAAATTGTTGTCGCTTTTGGAAGATTCCAAGGCAAGGCAGATCGAGAAGTTAATCGGCGAAATGGAGCTTGGGGACCAGAAACCGTCTCAGCTACTGCGCCGTATGCGAGATCTTGCCCGGGACAAGATCCCGGATGACACCCTGCGCGTGCTATGGCAAGGTCATCTGCCAAACACAGTGCGCGCGGTGTTGGCCGTGACAGAGACTAAGGACCTGGACAGCTTAGCTTCGGTCGCAGACAACGTCGCCGAGGCCACACGCACCAGTCAAGTGGCTGCAGTAGCAGGCAGCAGCTCTAACACCACCAACGAGATTGCGCTTCTGCGGGCGGAAATTGCGAAGCTTAATGTGCGTCTAATGAACGCGGAACGCTCCCGCCCTAGACACAGGGACTTCCGCTATTACCGCCCGCACGCACCTAGATCATCAAGCAGGCGCAGAAACCAGTCGCAGCGGCCATATCGTACACCTAGTCCCGGAGGCCTATGTTATTACCACCACAGGTACCAGGACAAAGCACATAAATGCGTACAACCGTGCGCATGGAAGAAACCCGCATCAACGTCGGAAAACTAGGATGCCAGGCACAGACGTCAGCGGAAATCTGTGCCGTAACACCTTGTGCCCGTCTACGTATTTTAGACATTAACAGTGGACTTAAGTTTTTGGTCGACACGGGCGCGAATGTGTCAGTTTTACCCGTTAACCGCGTAACTAAGTGTCGTACACAAAGTTCGGACTACAAACTTTACGCCGCGAACGGCACGGAGATTAAAACGTATGGTGTTAAAACCATGGTGCTAAATTTAAAACTCCGTAGGCCGTATCGCTGGGACTTTATAGTGGCTGACGTGAATCAACCAATTATAGGTGCAGATTTTCTCACGCAACACAAGCTATTAGTGGACCTTAGTGCACGTAGGTTAAGAGACCAAATTACGGACCTAAACGTAATCGCCTCAGTGGTAAGTGTTTCCGAACCAACTATAAACACTATTAATCACGGACATCCCTATAATGTTTTACTATGTAAGTATAAGGAGATTACTAAACCACTGTCATTCCAGGAAACTCAATCGCATGATATTTTACACTTTATTGAAACTTCCGGTCCCCCCGTGCATGCTCGTGCCCGTCCGTTGCCACCGGACAGATATAAAAAGGCTAAACAGGAATTCCGCATTATGCAGGAAGCCGGAATATGTAGACCATCGAAAAGTGCGTGGGCAAGCCCACTGCACATAGTCCCTAAGAAAAACGGTGATATTAGGCCTTGTGGCGATTATCGGCAATTAAATTCTATTACAAAGCCCGATAGGTACCCTATTCCCCACCTACGTGATTTTACATATATATTGGCCGGTAAGAAAATATTTTCCAAAATTGACGTAAATAGAGCGTATCACTGCATAAAAGTAAATCCGGAAGATATAGAAAAAACCGCGATTATTACGCCATTCGGTTTATTTGAGTTCCCTAGAATGACCTTTGGTTTACGTAATGCAGCGCAAACATTTCAACGCTTCATGAACCATGTGTTGCAAGGCTTAGATTTTCTTTATAATTATTTAGATGACGTCATCATAGCAAGCGATAATGAAAACCAGCATAAAGCTCATTTAGAAATTATATTTCAACGATTTAAACAATTTGGAATTACTATAAACTTGTCTAAAAGTTGTTTCGGGCAAAACAAAGTTGAATTTCTTGGACACGAAGTTACTACTAACGGTATTAGACCTTTACAAGATAAGATCAATGCCATTGTCAATTTCCCAAAACCTAAAACTGTTCAGGAATTACGCCGATTCTTAGGCATGGTCAATTTTTATCGTACTCACTTACCTAATACAATGTCATACCAGTCCGAACTTAATAAATACCTTACAAATACTAAGCGAAACGATAAAAGAATTATTACGTGGTCGGAAACAGCTGATAATGCTTTTGAGCAGTGTAAAACGGCATTACAGAATGCCGCCACTCTGTCTCATCCTTATCCCGATTCCACGCTAGCAATGATGACGGACGCATCTGATAATTGTATTGGAGCAGTTTTGCAACAAAAGAGTGGCGACACATGGCAACCTTTAGGTTACTTTTCAAAAAAATTGTCTTCGAGTCAACAAAAATATAGCACTTATGATCGCGAGCTACTCGCCATCCATTCAGCCATAAAGCATTTCCGAAAACTATTCGAAGGTCGCCCTTTGACAATTTATACAGACCATAAGCCCTTGTGCCATGCATTTACTAAGGCCGGTAAAGATGATAAAGAAACTCCGAGACGCACGAGACAGCTCCTTTTTATCAGCGAATTTACCACCGACATACGTTATATTAACGGCCCGGCTAATATAGTAGCCGATGCGTTATCACGCGTCGAAACAATTTTTTGTCCGACTGTACTCGACTACAATCAACTCGCGGACGCACAAGTTCACGATGAGTACCTATTGCAACAAGTCAACGTTAGCAATCAAACATGTTTTAAGCAAATTTCTATACCTACTTGTGATAAATCTATTTATTGTCATATTTCAGGAAATAATATTAGGCCTTATCTAACCGAGGAATTTCGAAAGATTGCATTTGATACAATCCACAATTTAAGCCACCCCGGGGTACGAACTACACGTAAATTAATATCGAAAAAATTTTTCTGGCCCGGGATGAATAGAGACGTAGGCACATGGGCTAAGACATGTATAAAGTGTCAAAAGGCAAAAATAAGCCGTCATACAATATCGCAATTAGGTCAATTCCCAGCTGTAAATCGCTTTGAACACATCCACGTGGATATCGTCGGGCCACTACCGACATCCCCACAAGGATACAGATTTTGTTTAACTATCATTGATAGGTATACGCGCTGGCCTGAAGCATTCCCTTTACAAGAAATTACAGCCGAAGTTGTCTCGAAAACAATTTTTAATGAATGGATTGCGCGATACGGTTGTCCTGTAAAGCTCACTAGTGACCAAGGTCGCCAATTTGAAAGCAACCTGTTTTTAGGTCTCATGAAATTACTAGGGGTAAATAAAATACGTACGTCACCGTATCATCCCCAAAGTAATGGTGCAATCGAGCGTTGGCACCGATCCCTTAAAGCAGCGTTAATGGCTCGTTTGAATAACTCTTCATGGGTGGAAGAGTTACCTACTGCACTGTTGGGATTACGCGCCGCGTGCCGCACTGATAACGGCATAAGCGCCGCGGAATTAACCTTCGGACGTACACTACGTTTACCCGGAGAGTTTTATAACACATCACAGGAACACGAACCCAGTGACCCATCTAATTTAGTTTCCAAAATTCAAGTCAATTTGCGTAATTTCAAACCCTTTAGTGAGTCATCACGAAATTCAAAAAAATTTTTCGTAAGTAAAGATTTAAAGACCTGTTCACATGTTTTTGTTAGAGATGATACGGTTCACAAATCATTGAAACCGCCATACGACGGTCCATTTAAAGTATTAGAGCGAAATTCTAAAGTATTCTTAATTCAATTACCTAACCGCGAGGCTCGCATTTCAATAGATAGATTGAAGCCAGCCTACGTGTTAAAACAAGACGAGGACGATGACTATAATAATTATGACACTGATGAGAATAATTGCCAACCGAATGTGACACAACAGGACAAACGAATCGCGCTGACACATAATAATAACAACGCTAGTGAGAACCGTGTGACACGCTATGGTCGCGTAACCCGACCACCGGTACGCTTTAGTTAAGTAAAATAGCTAGCTAGTACCTACTTAGGATAATATTCTTTTTACGCAATCAAATAAAACACAAGTTGAATAAATTAGTTAATAAAACATTTATACTTTTATACATTTTATATATACAACTTACATAATATTTACAAGACATAGCATGTCAAAAGTAAAGTCTTAGGATAAAACTAGTATAGTTAATACGAAATTAAAAATCATACCTATTCTAATATAAGCAAAATTACTTAAATAAGTTCAGCAATTTTATGCTTTGCTAACTTTATCTACAATAATGCATTTATTTTGCGTGCTTGTCAAATGAATTGACACACAAATAAATGCTACGCAAGTATTTTATTAATTAGGCAATTTACTTTCTATTCAATTTTATACATACATTTATATTTAATAATTACTTTTATTGCAAGTGTCCGTAGAGACAGTCGCTCATTTTATAATTTAATAAACTCCATAAAAGTAACATGGGTTTCAACCAAAGCAAGGAAAAGGAAGTTGTAGCAATGGCCCAAGCTCAGGCCGTATCTACACAATTCGAAAATAAAATCAACTACGTTGGTTTCGGGTTGATTGCAATTGTGATTATATTAGCCATAATCCTTTGTTACGGCATCAGAATGAAATGCCGGCAAAAAGTGAAAAGCTGGCTACGTAAAGAAATAGCTGTAGTACAGCCCAGCGTACCGATGGTCAAGGTGGAAAAGTTGCCGATGCAGCAGGCCGTAGGTAACCCCGCCGCTGCACCGACAACAGCCTATATGTGAAATATACGCGAGTGACGCGAGTGAAATTTTTGCGCTATAGTTAGATCCAGTGTTTATGTAAGTTAATGTTAAGTAAGTACTTGTACTTCATTGATTTTTTTTGTGTTAAAAATTTAAGTTGTAACCGGAATATTCATCATTTTAATTTTGTTTTGAACATTTATTGTCGAACATAATATGTTGACTGGCAGAAATTGGCCAAGGTAAATATAATAATCTAATGTTTTAAATAATGTTCTGTTCTAGGTACTTATCAGATTGTTTACTATTCAACTACATTAAGTACCTACTTACTCGCACTTATCTTGTAATTGAGAACTTGTTATTGTTATAGTAAAATTATATTCTAACTTTAAATTATTTTCATGGAAGTAATGTAACCGTAGATGCTGATTAATCCTGTTAACGATAGTGCCACGTCGGTGTCAATATTTCTGATGACACGAGTAATTATTTGTATCATTATGTTAGTTATAAGTTTTAAGCAGTCTAATCAGAAAAGTTAGAAAGTTTTGTGTTTGTTTTTTTATACCAAAATTTTTTTTCCTCTTAGGAGGGGAATGGTGTGGGGACACGGTGTGTTCCCACAGGTTTTATATTTCTGTTCTATCTACCTATGATGTGTGACTCGTGGTGCGGGCAGTCGTCGCCGCGCACCCGATCTGTAAACGCGCTTATACCAATAATAAGATTTGATTGCGTAAACTTACCCTCTTTTATTTGGTCTGCCCTGTAGAGATACCCCAATAGTCATATCTCACACGTCCAGCTCATGCAACCGAACCTTCTCAAAGCATTTCATACCATCGTTTACCCTTCTTCACCAGGCGGAACATTTTCGCGTTGTGGTTGCTTAGATGTATGAGATAACGTAAAAGCGTCGCGCGACTGACGCGTGACCAACAATACCGCGTCGCTCCAGCTTCGCAGACGCATGATCGCGGCTGCCAGTTCTAACCTTTTTTACAAGTAAATCGAAACCGTTTTGTTTACATTTACTGATAAATTATAGCGTAATAAGTTATTCTACAATGTGATTAGTCACCTACTGAGACAAAGCTTCAACAATTTATTTTCATTTAAAGTACGATATCCGTTACTTTATAGGTACATTCCATGAAAAAAATAGTGTGACAGCCTCTTCGTTGTCCTGTACTCTTGTTCGGGTTTTTCATTTTCATGCTAAAAAGCAAAAATATCGTTTACAAAGCGGTTAAGTATACCGAACTGAGTCACTTACCAGACATCTCTAACACTTTTCCGAATTACATAAACTGAATAAATTAGTTTCAGACTTGTCCTTTAGTTAGTTGGTCAATATTAAATGTAAAACTCCACGCAGAAAAGACCACTCAACGTAATTCAGGCGAATTTTATTTATATCGTTTGGTTTCCACCAAAGCCGTGGCAATCAACACGAAAAAGAGTGGCAACGTCACACAATTTATGATAATAACACAATCGTATTCATAGGTTTTTTCTAATGCGACAATAAGATAAGTCACGGTCTTCTTTATCCCGCATACAAAAGATCTAAATACGTCGATAGGTCAAGTGTCGGTTCCCGGACGTGGGGTCTCGTGGCAACAAAAGGTAACTTTTTTTAGCCACATAAGCTCAGTGGTCGGGGTGCCCAGGTGGGGTGCATTGCCAAGATCCAACCACGAAATGAAGTATGTTTAACAAATTAACACACGATGCCATTCGAAAAAGTTTTAAGCATTTTTAAGGAAAGCTAAAATGTCGCGCGTACTGTTCGTTGAAATTGCACAACTTTTGTGGATTAAAAGATCTTAATATGCTGGGTAGGTCAAGTGTCGGTTCCCGCTGGACATGGGATCTCGTGGCAACAAAAGGTAACTTTTTTAGCCGCATAAGCTTAGTCACAGGTCGGTGGGGTGCAATACCAAAGCTTAAAATTAAGTTAAACAATTGACGCACGATGCCAGTCGAAAAGTTTCGAGTTTTAAAAGTTTGATTTTCAAACAAATCTATTGTTTTATTTTACACGCTATACTTATTCATACGTTTAGGTTTAAGGTTTTATGTTAGCTATGTATCATCATGCGTTTCGTGTCTCATCTCGATCCGAGCCTTGGTCAAACAAATGCAGGAACGCTTTCCCCGAATTCCCAAAATGTAAAAGCTTTCTTTTCTTAATAAAATAGTACGTGGAAGTTCGAACGTTCCTCAAAGATCAAAAGAAGTTATTGGTCCCGTAGATTCGGGAGCAAATAAGGAAGGAATGCGAATGAGAAAATTCAATTCCATTGTCGTCGGTTGCCTCCGCGCATCGCCAAAAGGAATGTGAATTCTTTACAGGGTACATTCTAGTTTTCTTAATTCAAAGTGGCTTTCCACTTGACTCATTGCTGAGTCGCGAGTGTAAGGTTATTCATAATACTGTCAAAACCACAGATGTCTGTGGTCAAAACAGTAGGCAATCTCCAGGTTATCTCCGGATCTCGGTTGTCCCTCTCTAGCAGTTGAGCTTTCGTTCGGGATCACTTTGGGCTAAGCTCTGCCTCGTGTTAGTCACATCAGCGCGCGCGCACCGGCCACGCGCTCGCATGAATTAACTCGACTTTGTGTTCGTTCTAAATTCGTCGTGTTGCGAATCGTAACTCGGTTACAATATTCGTTTCGGAGTTACAACCGATGTGGTTATTATTGTTTTGGTGTTCCTTTTTGTGGATTGAGGTTTCTGGGCAACTGCTGTGTTTGAAGTTTTCTTTAGCGAGAAGTTAAAAGTAGTTATTTATTGTTTGCCCGTATAATACTAATATCTACAAAAATATTGCGATACTTATAGTTATGATAGAGCATGTTATCCAAACTAAATCAAACAATGAAATCAATAGAGCTCTATGGATCTTATGATAATATGACAACAGTTACTTACCATCATTACCATATAAACGACAAACAATTATATTAGATATACTTACTCTTATCAAACTAATTTGATATCCAACATTTGAATACAAAAAATGGTAATGCATAATGTTACGAGATCCCATTGAAATAAGTACGTGCAGCTTAAACAATAAATTGCAAATGGCTGAGTGCATTCAGTCGATTTATTGCACCAGCTTTGACTTTTTGTTCAACCAATGGATTTTGGTAAGACTCTCTTAAATTACGGTTAGACAGAGACGTGTTATAATTAAACTTATCGTTTTTGATTGGCTAAATGACATGTAGTACCTATAAGTATCCTTATCTTGTATTTTACTAAAGGAAATGGGGAAGAAGCCATCTAAGCAGTGCAATATCTATCTATCTGCCTTCTGAAAAGAAGAAGCAGAAGGTTTGATAATGACTTTGTAGTCAATTCACCCAAATATTTAACTTATCAAAACAAGTAATAAACAAAGATAAAAAGTACAGAGTAATTAATATAAATCAAAAAATAATGAATACCTAAATAAAAGAAAAAAAAAGAACTTAAATGAGGTACATAGCTTCCAACTTAATTATCGACAAAACTGAAACAGCCTAAGCCTGATACTGAACCCATTCAATCCAATTTCCGTATCCGCGTATTTATTAAATGGAATTATGACCTTAGTGAGTTTTATATCATCTATACAATCAAAAATGTGTATCAATCAAAAAACTTAAATCTAATCAAAATACTGGGCCGTAATTGCAAGTTTGTACCTTTTTGTGCGCAATGAAGCTTGCATAAATACGTAATTATAATCTTCTTAACTTTAATATCGCATTGTTTTCCTTATTAGCCAATGAACCCCCTAATGATGGTATGACTGTGTAGTGTGTAAGTATGTCTCTTTAAGCACCTACATTGTCAAACTACTAAAGTTCGATAGTAAAAGAAATAAACAAAACACTGCAGTGTAACTATTTTATTATACCCTTCCGCCTGCACGGACTACACGACGTTATCGTAAAAATTAGCCTATGTCACTGTCCAGGTCCAAACTATCCCCATACCAAAAGTCGCGTCGATCCCTTGCTCCGTTTTGACGTGGAAGACGGACAAACAAACACACTTACATTTATAAATTATATTAGTATTGATAGTTCATAACCAGCTATCGCCACCGAATTCGTTCACATGGACTTGCAAGTTTCGCTGTTTGTTCAAATGGTTTTCTTCTTTTATTCGACGTTTTTAGCGATTGAATCGTACAGAATACGTTTCATAGCATCCGCTAAGAGGATGCATCGAATCTGACGAAAGCTAAAACTTCAGCAAGAAAAATACAGTGTAATCTTTTATGCAGTACGTTTATAAACCAGTCGGTAACCTTAACTTTAAATAAATAGTTGTTAACTTACAATGTACTATAACAATCTTCATTGTTTGATTAATCATATTAGTAAATTAAATTACTAAGTAACAAGCCTGTACGAAAATGTGGGTTAATTTTTATTACGTAACTAGTTCTTTGGCGCCGCTCCCTGCTATGACAATGGGCTGCCTTCTATATTTCCGTTCTTGGGTCGTTATCTATCGCAAAATCATTAGTCCGGGGCAATGAACCGTGGTTTTATTAGTGTACACTAGAAAAAATAATAACAAAACTGCTCGTCAAGCCCTTTTTTAGTAAAATTCAACACCAATTAGGATAACTATTTCAATAAAAATAATACGAACACAAACTATAAGACAGAGGCTACAGAGACACAGCAACATAATATTGTAACATTAAGCTGTAAAATAATTTGATACAGTTGATTATTTGAAAAGCAATCTTAACAGATAGTTCAGTAATCGTCTAACAATACGAGTGCCTATGTAGATGTATTGTAAACTTTAATGTGCCAAAAAACCTAGCTGTAAACAAAAGCTACATTATGTAAAAATAAATTTCTTTGCCTTTTTCTTCTTTGAGTCATTGGTTCAAATTGGTTTTCGTGTTTAAATTTGCTTTTTCCCAGTACCTGGCGACGGCAATCGCGTTAGCCGTCGCAGAGTGAACTCTGTTTTTTTCATTCATTCTGCTGCATTCGGCGGGTGATATAGAGGCCATAGTTTGAGACAGGGCTCCACAGCTGCAGAGCGTCTGCAAGTTGTCGATGAAGCCCCAACTTGCCATAATTATATTATACCTACATGCATTACATACCTCAGTTCGCAGTCGGTTCAGGGATTTCCACGTTTGCCACGGTAGTTTATGTCCCTGTGGCAGAGCATCCGAGGCTCTTATTTATTCTTCTGTACCTTTTGGTTACTCCCTGATTAATATTCAAAATCTATTGTTGGTAAGAAAAGTGCGTAGTAAAATTTCAGCAACTTACAACAAATCTTACTTATCACGATTAGTATTGATGTTCAGTTCGTTTACCTACTTCGGATCTATTTTTGAATCGAAATGTATTTATACTCGGTGCAAATCCATTGAGAGGAAGATGAGTGTGCCGTCTGCTGCTTTGCTGATTTAAAATTGGATCTTGTGGTTCATGGGGTTAGGTTTATTTTGAAAATAATGCGAATAAATAATTTGAAACGCGATGTCTATATATATGCGTCTTAATTATTGTAACCATAAACAAACAATTATTAATATCTTTAAAATATATATAAAAATGAATCCCTATTTCCCTTGGTCACGCCATCACGCGTGAACGGCTGGACCGATTTGGCTAATGTTGGTCTTGAAATGTTCGTGGAAGTCCAAGGAAGGTTTTAACGGTGAGAAAATAGGGGAAGGAGGGGTAAGTAGGTGTAGAGTAGAAGTAGGGTAGGGGTAGGGTAGGGTAGGGTAGGGGTAGGGTAGGGGTAGAGTACGGGTAGGGTAGGGTGGAGCAGGGGGTAGGGCCACGGGAACGAAGTCGCGCTGGGTCAGCTAGTGATCAATATAAAAATGTAGTTTAAAAAACTAAAAAAACACACTTTTATAGGAAGGAACAAACTAAAAAGTACAAAATAACCGTCTATTCCGTAACTGAAATTAAAAAGCGTGGTGCGCGTTGTCAATATTAAGTAGGTACTTGAATGCATGCTTTGCAAAGGGCGCACCACGCTTTTTAATTTCAGTTACGGAATAGACGGTTATTTTGTACTTTTTAGTATGTTCCTTCCTATAAAAGTGTGTTTTTTTAGTTTTTTAAACTACATTTTTATTTTTTACTTTTTAGTTTAACAAATGGCAAGCTATGGATGGGGATGGTAATCGATTTCACAGTCCATTCATGTATCTGCCCACCCCGTAAACATTATAACTCTAAGGCGTGACTGTATGTATTTAGTTTTACAAATTCAAGTGGAGTCTTTTAGTTACCAGATGCGCGAGCCAAACCCTTACTTCCTCCTTGCTCTATCATCAGACCGTCACCACCAAGTGTAGCAAACAGGTCTTATCAGAACGAAACAAATGAGCCCAAATTTGAAGGGTTTCCTAGTGGTCATTAAGGTGTGCCACTGACTTCCTCCCTGCTCAATCATCAGACCCTCACCACCAAGTGTAGTGAATAGGTCTCATCAGAACGCAACAAAGAGCCCAAACTCGAGGGTTTTCCTAGTGATCATTAAGGAGTGTTACTGACTTCCTCCCTGCTCCATCATCAGACTCCCACCACCAAGTGTAGCGAATAGGTCTCATCAGAACGAAAAAAAATGAGCCCATCTCGAGGGGTTACCTAGTGGTCATAAAGGAGTGCCACTGGCTTCCTTCCTGCTCCATCATCAGACCCTCACCACCAAGTGTAGCGAATAGGTCTCATTAGAACGAAACAAATGAGCCCAAACTCAAAAGGTTTCCTAGTGGTCATTAAGGAGTGCCACTGGTTTCCTCCCAGCTCCATCATCAGACCCTCGCCACCAAGTGTAGCGAGTAGGTCTCGTCTGAACGAAACAAATGAGCCCAAACACGAGGGGTTTCCTAGTGGTCATTAAGAAGTGCCACTGGCTTCCTCTCTGCTCCATCATCAGACCCTCACCACCAAGTGTAGCAAATAGGTCCCATTAGAACGAAACAAATGAGCCCAAACTCAAAAGGTTTCCTAGTGGTCATTAAAGAGCTTCACTGGCTTCCTCCCAGCTCCATCATCAGACTCTCACCACCAAGTGTAACGAATAGGTCTTATCAAAACGAAACAAATGAGCCCAAACTCGAGGGGTTTCTTATTGGTCATTAAGGAGTGTCACTGGCTTCCTTCCTGCACCATCATCAGACCCTCACCACCAAGTGTAGCGAATAGGTCTCATCAGAACGAAACAAATGAGCCAGAACTCGAGGGGTTTCCTAGTGGTCATTAAGAAGTGCCACTGGCTTCCTCCCTGCTCCATCATCAGACCCTCACCACTAAGTGTAGCAAATAGGTCTCATCAGAACAAAACAAATGAGCCTAAACTTGAGGGGTTTCCTAGCAGCCATTGAAGCATTCTATTGCCCTCCTCTTGACTTCATCATCAGATCAGCTCGATGGTAGCAAATTATTGTATTGTCATCGGATTCATATAGACTTGCAAAGTTTTTAAAATCAATACGACAATTTTCTTACATTGTGACTTAGTTACAAGTGAAGCTAATAAAAGTGTGGTAAAAATAGCTACCATTTTACTTAAAAACTTTTCTACCAAAAAGGCTGTTTTCATTCAATTTTCCTATAAAAATCTAGGTTACTGTCGTAAAAAAAATTGCAAATATTAATTTATATTAAACACTAGCTTTCCGCCCGCGGCTTCGCCCGCGTGGACTACACAACGTTATCCCGCGGGAATGTGATATTTTTCCGGGATAAAAAGTAGCCTATGTTCCTCTCCAGGCTACAAAGTATCTGTGTCCCAAATTTCAGCCCAATCCGTTCAGCTGTTTTGGCGTGATTGAGTAACAAACATCCAAACATCCAAACATCCAAACATCTAAACTTTCACATTTATAATATTACTAGCTTTCCGCCCGCGGCTTCGCCCGCGTGGACTACACGACGTTATCCCGCGGGAATGTGATACTTTTCCGGGATAAAAAGTAGTCTATGTTCCTCTCCAGGCTACAAAGTATCTATGTCCCAAATTTCAGCCAAATCCGTTCAGCCGTTTTGGCGTGATTGAGTAACAAACATCCAAACATCCAAACATCCAAACATCTAAACTTTCACATTTATAATAGTTAGTTTTTTCTATCACTATTCATAAATGTTAATTAAAACCGCATTTTTTTTTAATAATTATAAAATCCCAGTTTGTTTATTTTAATCCGTTAAATAAAGTATAAATAAGTTTAAAGATGATGGTAAGATTTATCATAAAGTACCGTTAAAGTTCTTAACAGCCGTTTAGAGAAACCGATACTAATCGCCGACCACCTAGAGGTGAGCGCGTACATTCCCCTAAACAACAATAGCCCTACCATTAAGGAAGCGCACTCAACATAACTTATCGATACTTTCGACTGACGCGATGTTTTAGTGTTAAAAGACGGTGTAACTAAAGGCGATTTTTGCATACAATTTGTACCTTATTATGTTAAATACCACCAAATTACTTATTAACAATGATAAAGATAATAAAAACGAATATGAAATGGAAATGAAAACTTATGAAAATGCTAGTAAAAATACTAGTTCGACAGAAACGTTGGAAGAAGAAGGATTAAATATTATAACCATAATGACAATGAACAGCAACACATTGATAAGAATAGTAAAAGACCCCAACATTTCATAGGAAAAATGAAAAATAAACATTTAATCGATATCGATTACACGGTACTCGATAAATTGCCGACTTACATCGAGCTTAGCACACATCTGTGGCCCACATAACCCAAGGCCGATTTATCCTTTTATCAAACATTGGCTCCAATAACGGAACGCCTGTTTGGTCGAGATCGACATCAGTTTTAGGCTATCTCTGACGCAAAAGGTAACAAACAGACCATATTTAGACGCACATACAAAGTACAATACGCCTAGCTCCATTGTCACCTTACGCAACAACTAATTATACGATTGAAGAAATAGAAAAGCTACTCGCCCCAAATTCTTTGTGCGGAAAGAATTCATATTATATGCCTTTGTAAACATTGTTGTTATTTCTGGGATATGTTTTTGTAGCTTTCATCTCTTTTGTTAGGTAGCATACGCTATAGCTGTTCATCAACTGTCAGAATATTATGACTTATTAATCACTTCTTAATGCTACATAAAGCAAAAGTCAAATCAAACAGATCGTGTTTTGTTTACCATTTAGATTTTCTGGCGATTCTGAATTTGTTGTTTCATATATAAACACGTTTGCTTTCCAACTAAATGTCTAAGCACTTTTGAACCATAATAAAACCATCAGTGGGGTGTCGTTACTTTTATCTAAACACGGTATATTTGGACTCGTATCTGTAATAGTCCAGCAGTAATATAAATCCTTTTTCGGCAGCTTAATTCTTTTAACGGACTTTTTGTCTCACTGGCCATGTTTTATGATTATGTCACAGGGGTCGTTGCTCGAGCGCACCTTCCGCGTTTTATAAATACGTGGAGCCCAACATTTGACAGCTTTGTAAATAAATGACTGTGCGTAATAAAGTCCGATGACAGTAGCTGCCATAAAGTTTCAAACATAGATAGTGTTTTGTTGCAAATGTCACGTGTCTCGAAAACAAAGATTGTTGCAGTATTCAGTTGCAAATAAATTTAGTACGATCTCAGCCTCTGTCAGTGATATAAACAAATGCTTGTACAATAAAATGGGCTGCCAGTACTACTGTCGTAACTTCGCTTCGTACTCTGATAATAATCGTACCGATGTCTCCATGTGTCGTTATTTTGAAATGCAACCGCTTGTTGATTTATTATTTATCCGTTTTATTCGATGTTGTTTGGTGATTAATATAAAATAAGATGTTCTGTAGTGGCTGATGTATGTAGTGTAGCTTCGCATCGAGAGATACTTTACGACAGCCATTTTAAAGACATGTTATATGCACATCATTATCGTTAAACGTTTTGATGTAAAACTCACCACATCTCGCTATCAAACTTGACAGGTTGATAAAATATCGAAATAGGATATAAAATTCAGTTGTACTGGTTTCATCATAAGTTATTTCACTTTGAGTACATAACGACTGTTTCATTTGACTTATAGTCCCACACTTCTGTCTGTTCCGGTGACAGCCGTGACAGAGGAGCCACTTGCAATACGAAATTAGCCGTGAAAATGGACTGTCGTATGAAAACTGTTCTAGTTCCAAAGATTATCACGGGAACAGAAAAGCTTGTCGCACTATACACATCTGCAATTTTATATTGCGTTATTTTAAGTAACTAGTTACTTAAGTAAAACTTAAAAAACAAATGAACGTGCAATAAATGTCATCAGTAGTTGGGTCCAGACTTTTTGATTATCGATGTTGCCTTGGGAAATCGATACTTTTGCAGATTATCTGCAGTTTCTACACGATGTGGTTCGGTGTACGGCTTCCGTGTGCTATAAATACGAGGCGTGTCAAAGATTTGACAGGCTTGTAAATAAACGGAAGCGCCTGTCACTCGCCCGCGAAGTCTATTGTTTTTAAACTGTACCCCTAGTGTAAGTTTTTATGTCAAGCAATACAATTTTTGACATAAAAACTTACACTACGGGCACAGATTTGATCTAGGTAAATATTTTCTATAGTTTCATTATAATGGCATGGTAAATAGAAAATAGAAAATATTGCATGTAATCAAAATAAAAAAAACCGGTCAAGAGCGAGTCGGACTCGCGCACCGAGGGTTCCGTACCATCATAAATTTAAATAAATATAATGTGAAAATGTTTTCATCGGCGAGGCTAGATTCGGCAGAGCATTTGCGGTGTAGAATATTGCAATTTTAGGTCAACGCCAGATCTCGACCGATAGTGGAACTAATAAAATTTTTGTTGATGATTTCAGAAAAAGTTTACTATTTAGAGACATCGTTTTATTTTTCCTGTAATCTTTACATAAACATCTATCACATAAAATAATTTCAGATTTTCCTCTATGCAAACTTCGGAGATAAGGGGGGGGGGGTATTTTTTTTTTATTTTTCATCAAAAGTCAAAAACTATGCGGCTTAAGAAAAAAAGAAATTTTTTTTGAGAATGTGCAAGCAGCGCTCTTCTATGTGATACCTCATATACCCTAGTAGTCCTACTTCGAATTTTTGAGACCTCCAGTCCAGTTCAGTCTCTGTTGCAAAAAAAATATAAATATTTTTATTTCTCTCTTATTTGCAAAAATGTTGGTCAAACGTCATCTAAAACTATTCCAAATTTCAAGTTGATAGCAACTCACACTCTCACTTATGGTGAGACTCAGTTTGTCTGTCACAACTGGACATCTCGAGAACTACTAATAGTTCTCGAGATGTCCAGTTGTGACAGACAAACTGAGTCTCACCATAAGGGTTTCTCTTTACCATTTTGGCACGAAAACCCTAAAAAGGAGAAAAATTAATTTCTTTAAGTACCGCTTCGGAAACGAAACTAACAATAAATGTTACTACAGTATAAGCGTATTATAGAAGCTAATAACTCCTTAGGTGTGGACAAGCTTAAAATGTAAGGATATTTTAAGCTTCAAAGGATGTTAGACGCACATCCTCAACAATGGTTTCCTCTACTACTTTTTATCATAAAAAACAAAAAAATATAATATAACGACGTATTATTTATAGTCTAGTTCAGCCTAGTACTAAGAGTAAAAATTTTAATTGCCACTCCTCTAAATACCAACGACGGGTATCGTTGGATTCGTCATGGTCTCCAGATTACGAAACTGTGAGTCGTAATGTAAATTTTTGGTGGAGGGGGGAGGTAGGGGGGGTTAAAGATGGCGGATCAGTACTTCAGTTAAAACGCTCTAGTCTAAGAAATACTGAACCGATTTCTTTGTTTTTGGTCTCATTTGAAAGAGGATAATATAAACTAAAACTCGTTTATAGACATCAAATACTGTACTGCACTGGTTGAGGCGCAATAAAGGAAAACATATATTTTTTACTTAATTACATTTTTTTTATTCAGAATAATTCAAAAAATAGTAAGTTTTCGTGAAAATTATGTTACATAAAAATGATAGGAAATTTAGTAACCTATTCAAAAAGGTAAGTATCTTTACTCTAAACATATATACGACCATTTAATAGACTTTATAAAGTAACACGGCGCAGCATATCCGAGCCACCGCGACCGGGAAGCCGCGAGTCTATGCCATAATTAAAACGCTCTATTCTGAGAAATACTAAACCGATTTCTTTGTTTTTAGTCTCATTTGAAAGAGAATAATATAAGCTAAAACTCGTTTATAGACATCAAATACTGTACTGCATTGGTTGAGGCACAATAAAGGAAAACATTTTTTTTTATTTGATTACATTTCTTTTATTGCGAATAATTAAAAAATTAGTAAGATTTTGTGAAAACTATGGTGTATAAAAATTTATAAAATTTAAAAACCTATTCGAAAAGGTAAGTATCTCTACTCTTACATTATATACCACCATTTAATAGATTTTATAAAGTAACACGGCGCAGCATATACGAGCCTCAGGCGACAGGGAAGCCGCGGGTCGTTGCTTTAATTTAAACGCTCTATTTCAGAATACAGCATTTAAATACTTATTAAATAATATAATTTACTTAAGAATTTTTTTTTCGACAAATATCTTAACTAGGTATTTAAGTAGGTACCTACTTATTTAACTAACCAATGTATTGTCATAATTATATTGATTGAAACATACGTCTTGATTGACAGGTGACAAACACCTTTCATACAAATTTTGCTTATTTTTTACACAGCCATATCTAGCTGTTCGGCATCTACTTTTGCACTGGCATGCCACCAACTCTAGTCCTTTAATAGATATTGGAGACTGGAGGCTAGTTACTGTTATCAAATTACCCTCTCTTAAATGCCAACCCCAAAGTTCTGGTGAAGGCAACATTTGTAATGCTTTATCGGCAGTTTTCCAAATGAATGTTTGATAGTTTGCTCTTTGTAGATGATGGCCAAGTGCTTCAGATCTGGGTGGCAACTTTTCTAAGCTATTTATGTTTGGAAATATTGCAGCTCCAAGTTGATCGATTTTATTTATTTCACTATTAGTTTATGGAGTGTACATTTTTAAAAACAAACTTTCTCTCAGCACTCTCTATTTCATCATCATAGGCGTGTGTATTATTGCCGAATGTTTTTAAAAGCTCATAGTGTTCCAATAGGACATGGCTAACAATGCTTTTTTTGACAACCCAGCAAAAGAACTCGTTGTATCACAGCCCGTGATGGCGTGGTAAGCAAGCAGAGGACTGCTTTTCTCAGCACCAAGACTCCTTCGACTTGTACTATTTTAGTATTCTGTGCTCCTGCTGATATCGTGCACAGGAACATAATATTTAGGTATTGTGCCACATTGAACCCATACTTTGTTTGGTAACTTATCGATTTGATGAATCAGCAAAAGCAGAATCAGTATTACGACTGTGAATCACTACTGTTTCAAATCTTCGCTGGGCAGCGTCTATACTATAGACGATAGATAGATATTTTTTGAATGATGAATGAAGCAGCGATCCCATTTCTTAGGTCGTATCTGAACTAGCGATACTTTTGAATGCAGGCAGGTTGTGTCAAAGACATACCTATTAACAGTTTCCACGAACACTGAAAAATAAACTTTTCATTTGCAAATTGATCACGAGGAAGGTGACACGAGGATCATACTACATGCTGCAGACGCTGCCCAGCGAGTATTTGAAACAGTAGTGATTCAGAGTCGTCATACTAATGTTCTGCTTTTGCTGATTCATCATATCGATAAGTTACCAAACAAAGTATGCGTTTAATGTGGCATAGCCACATTACCTAAATATGTTCCTGTGCACGATATCAGCAGGAGTCTTGGTGCTGAAAAGCAGTCTCTGCTTGCTTACCACGCCATCACAGGCTGTGATGATACAACGAGTTCTTTCGCTGGGTTGACAAAAAAAGCTTGTTAGCCTGTCTTATTGGAACACTATGAGCTTTTAAAAACATTCGGCAATAATACACACCTCTAAGATGATGAAATAGAGAATGCTGCGAAGTTTGTTTTAAAAATGTACACTCATACGAAACCAAATTATAGAGAAAATATATAGGTAAAGAAAATACGGTGTCACCCAAAATAATGATAAAATTTTACTTATTTATTAAGTACTAGCAGATCCTCGCGGTTTTACCCATGTGGTACCCGTTCCCGTGGGAATATCGGGATAAAATATAGCCTATGTCTAATGGTCAAAGAACTTTCTGAATCGGTCCAGTAGTTTCGGAGCCTAATCGAAGCAAACAAACAATCAAATCTTTCCTCTGTGTAATATTAGTAGAGATAAATAAAATCGATCAACTTAGAGCTGCAATGTTTGTAAACATAAATAGCTTAGAAAAGTTGCCAACCAGATCCGAAGCACTTGGCCATCATCTACAAAGAGCAAACTATCAAACATTCATTTGGAAAATTGCTGATAATGCATTACAAATGTTGCCTTCACCAGAACTTTAGGGTTAGCATTTAAGAGAGGGTAATTTGATAACAGTAACTAGCCTCCAGTCTCCAATATCTATTAAAGGACTAGAGTTGGTGGCATGCCAGTGCAAAAGTGGATGCCGAACAGCTAGATATGGCTGTGAAAAAAATAAGAAAAAAATTGTATGAAAGGTGTTTGTCACGTTGATCAAGACGTATGTATCAGTCAATATAATAATTATGACAATACATTGGACAGTTAAATAAGTAAGTACCTAGTTAAGATATTTGTCTACAAAAATATTTCATTAGTAAGTTATAATATTTAACAAATAGAGCGTTTAAATTAAAGCAACGACCCGCGGCTTTCCGGTCGCCTGAGGCTCGTATTGCTGCGCCGCGTTACTTTATAAAATATATTAAATGGTCGTATATAATGTAAGAGTAGAGATACTTGCCTTCTTAAATAGGTTATTAAATTTAAAAAAATATATACGGCATAATTGTCACGAAAACTTACGATTTTTTTAATTATTCGCAATAAAAAAAATGTAATCAAATAAAAAAAAATGTTTTCCTTTATTGTGCCTCAACCAATGCAGTACAGTATTTGGTGTCTATAAACGAGTTTTAGTCTATATTATCCTCTTTCAAATGAGATAAAAAACAAAGAAATCGGTTTAGAATTTTTTAGAATAGAGCTATTTAGTTAAGACATAGACCCGCGGCTTCCCGGTCGCGGTGGCTCGGATATGCTGCGCCGTGTTACGTTATAAAGCCTATTAAATGGTCGTACATATGTTTAGAGTAAAGATAGTTACCTTTTTGAACAGGTTATTAAATTTCCTATCATTTTTATGTAACATAATTTTCACCAAAGTTCACTATTTTTTGAATTATTCGCAATAAAAAAAATGTAATTAAGTAAAAAATTAATGTTTTCCTTTATTGCGCTTCAACCAGTGCAGTACAGTATTTAATGTCTATAAATGAGTTTTAGTTTATATTATCATCTTTCAAATGAGACCAAAAACAAAGAAATCGGTACAGTATTTCTCAGACTAGAGCGTTTTAACTGAAGTACTGATCCGCCATCTTTAACCCCCCTACCTCCCCCCTCCACCAAAAATTTACATTACGACTCACAGTTTCGTAATCTGGAGACCACGACGAATCCAACGATACCAGTCGTTGGTATTTAGAGGAGTGGCAATTAAAACTCACGATTTAGACGACTTTTTCACAAAACTGCACTAGACTATTATTACTTACTTGAGTCTGGATAGCTTAAATAAGTTAACTAACAATAATACCTAATTAAAACTTTGTAGGTATGTAAGTTTTGTTGCATTATAAGTTTAATCTTTATGGTTTCCTATATTTAAACTGAAACGAGGCTTACACTAATTAACAGCACCTTAGTTAATACTAAGTAATAATTTAATCCTTTCATAAATTATCGTGGGAGAAGGTGATTGCACAAAACGCTTACAAACTCTAAATTAGTAGTTTAGCAACATGTGCCTACTTGCTAAAGTATAGGAAATCACTGAGACTATTACCTAAAGACTTTTAATATTCACTAGTTTTTGCTGGTTTGCTTGCGTTAAATTCGTTCACTCTATATAACATTTTTATCTTTTTTCCCGCCCGCTACCCGCACCAAAACAGCTTAAACACACGTTTCGTCAAAACTTTTATTTTAGAACAAAAAAAGACTCAGTTTTAAGTTAAACACGTTAGCAATCTTTTCCTGAAAGAAACGTGAAAATATCACTTGTAGTTTAGAAGCAGTAGCGTATTTCAAGTTGAAAACAGCTTCATTTCAATGGTTTTTTTTAAATAGTATCTTAAAGACTATGTTTTTTTTAAATGCTCAGATTGAAGTTTATATATCAATATTTAATATATATTAATTCTGGATTCATCAGTAGGCTAATTTATGAGTTTTAGGGCCTCAAAAATGATCGTTTCACGACTACATGCACCTTAACTTATCCAGCGCAATCCGTCCAGTAGTGGTTCGAGTTGTGTGCGGGCGGATAGAGCAGTGAATGTGAATTGTCTCCAGTTCCTTACGTAGAAATATATTTTTTAAACTGCGCTTTCTTTCACCTTTCCTTCGCTAGACATATCGTGACAGAAAGTATTTTACAATTCAAATACATCTTCAAGACAATGTATACTAAACATTTGCATCTGTACTCTCTTAACAGTAAACAGTAAAAAAATATGAATAAGCCAATCGTAACTAAGCCAACTACTTACTGACAATACTGACCGACAGGCCCATAGTATCGCAGACTCACATTTAAAGGAGTTACTGTGGGTATGAAGAATTTGGTTTTCATTGTAGGTGCTGACCAATTTTCTTATTGTTTATTTGACTTCATTATACTTTGCTATAACATTCTGCCCTATTTTATTAATGTACTTACCTATCTGCGACTACCGCAAGAAGGACTCCATATTGTTTTCGAATATTCTGAATGTCTAACGTTCAGAATTGATTGCTTTTAGTTGGATTAGTTTGAGCACAGCAACTACCAAATAGTGAACGAACTCTTACTTTGTGTAAAATCTTTTCATGGACTAGATTCCATTTTCTTGAAAGACGAGTTTGAGGAATTGTAGCCTACAACTAAATTTAATAGACTATTAAGAGAATGTAATATAGCGTTGTACTACGTTATTTTAATGCGTTCGTGTATAGGGAAATATGAAACAGAGACAAATTATTTTTTATCAATACAAAAATAAAACTCATAGCTTTTCAACTTTATCAAGGATTCAAATCGCACTGCCAATAGCACAGTAAAAAAATTAGGTACTACATTTTTGTTATTTTTAACCGACTTCTAAATCAAAAAGGAGGAGGTTCTCTATTCGTCTGTATGTATGTTTTTTTTTTTATTTTTTTTTTTTATGTATGTCCACCGATTACTCGAAGACGGCTGAACCGATTGAAATGGTTCAAACGTTATTACATCAGGTTGGTTTCCAAGTTGGTCCCATTTTTTGAAATTTTGAAATCAGTTCAGTAGTTTTCAGGAAATCTTGAAAATACTGTCGTTTTCGTTACCACTTTATGTGAATTTAATACGTATCTTTAGGCATAACTCCTTTGTTTATAAACCGATTTAGATGATTCTTGTTTTGTTAAAAAGGGGATACCTCAAGGTATTTTAACCGACTTCGAAAAAGGAGGTTTTGAGTTTGATCACATACCTATTTACCAGAAAACACGCAAATTGCCTGCACGATGCACTAAAAAGAGTGAAGTAAAAATTATTTTTATAAAAAAATAAAACCGCCTTCTAAAAAACCACATCAAAAAAGTAAGAAATAATTCCTCACCAAATAAATAACGTAAGTACTTTGAAGTCGGGCGTGAAACATGTACAATTTTTTGTTGTTTTTGCTAAAACCCGCCCGACTTCAAAGTACTTACGTTATTTATTTGGTGAGGAATTATTTCTTACTTTTTTGATGTGGTTTTTTAGAAGGCGGTTTTTTACCAGTAAAATTGAACCTGGAGTTGTCGTATAATGCACCATCGCGTACCACGATTGATGAGCCACATGCCAACATTTAGCCGTGCAATGCAAATTGGACATACTTCGGATATACCTAAGGTTGATACCCGTTTGCATTAAGTAGGTACATTGCTAGATTAAGAATATTGGCAAGTGGCTCAACAATAGCGGTTCGCAATGGTACCTTAGGAACATTATTTTGTCAAAAATACTTTCTTTATTTAAAATAACTGCAAATCACTTTTCAATTGGTAGCTCTTTATGGTTAATTTCAAGCAACTGAAGTGGTTTTTTACAGAAATTTTCAATACCTTTGACAGTTCCATAGCAGCATCAATAAGCAGTGCACTCTTAAAAATTCATGTATGGTATGTATTCATGAAGAGCGGAGTGGAGTCGTGTTTCTATAAATTTGACAGTTGAGCTGTCATCGCCTGTTGTACGCCTGATGTGACAAATGTTTGGAAACACAAATCCACTCCGCTCTTCTCCGCTTCAGTAAAGGCGCGTCCTTACAACCTCTGTTCGACAATTCAATCCTGTATTCGCGTAGTACTAGGCTATTCTAGTAGTTTGTATTGTACAGTGACCCAGTACTCAGTCGCGCCGAGTCTGTAGGCGTTGGCGTCTCGGCGCCGGTCGCAGCGTAAATATTACCAAGAAAGACTTTACACGTAAATCGGCAGAGTTTCCTGCTAATGAAACTAGTAGTAGATAAATTGACGTGATGAAAGATGTTTCGTTTGTTCTAAAAGCGCGCAAGTTAGTAAGACCTAATCTCACATCATAGTAATGTGAAGAACTTTTATTATAGTTTCAAAATATTTGTTTAACAAATTTTCTTAATGTTCAAATATTGCAATTTATAAGCCTCCGCAATTTTAAATACACTTTTCTATTAAAATCACGCTTAGAAACAAATAATTCTCTGTATTCATCCCAACATCTAAATAAAACACCAACAACAGTTGTTTCAATCAATCATCTAAAAGTTGTTATGCCAATTTGAACTCTACCACAATGAGAATTATTATAATTCTAATTTGCGAAGGGCGTCAAAGACCTCACTGAATTGGTGGCTATATCTCACTGTCTCAGTGCTCCTAAAATTACGCGGAAAAGTTTAGAATTCCCAGTAAATAGTTCGGACAGATTATTAATTATAACATTGTAAGCTGAGATTATGCATTTTATGGCACCCATTAAAATTTTATAAAAATATCAATATTTAAAAGCTTTTAAAATAGAAGCAGCGGAAGAAGTTTTGAAAAAAGAAATCCATGACACAGAAGCGTTGCCCGGAAATCTTCAAAATAGAATGACATTTCCACTTCCTCGGAAAGAGTGAAAAAGCATAGACGTATGACAAACAGTGTGAAACAAAAGTGTAAATGTTAAAAACAAAATGAAAGTGACATATTTTAACTCCGTATAGTGACTTTGATCACCAATGTCTATTAGTACCAATATGATACCCACATGTATAAGGGCTCCTCGCTCCATCCAAGGATCGACTGATGACGTCACAAGACAAACGCGCTCCATTCTTCAGGTAATAAATTTGTCATTATTGTTTTTCATATTTTGCTATTATGGCTCCTTTTGGCAATCGGGTTGGCATACGTTACAGTGCTACCAACTTTTTTGTCCCGGTGGTGGTCGGGTTAGGTATAGCATAATCAGAAGCCCCCAGTACAGGACCGCTAGCCGAGCATGATCGGCGATCTTTAGTGACAGTGTTCACACGATCGCCCGAAATTAAAAAACGTTTTGTTTTATAGCTGACTGCCATTTCGATAATTTTATATTGATACCACCGGGTCGAATCAAAGTCAAAGTCAATAAATTTTTATTCATATAGATTTAATAAAATTAATGCTTATGAATCGTCCAACATTTTTTTACCTACCACCTGTTATGGACATCTTTTAACTGACAAGAAAAACAGGCGAAACTCATCAGCTTTAACAGAAGAATATGGTTGTGGCTCTGTTGTAGTCGTGAACTCAGAAGAAGGCTTCTAATGGCGGTCTAATGGCTATTCTCTCTTAAATGGCGATGCTCCTGAATGAAAAAGGTATTGGTATGCAAATCTAAGATCTGATACGGTAAATTTTTTCAGGTTAAGGGTAACTAATTAATTAAACAATTAATCAATGAATGTTCATCCGCTACCGTAATACGTGTTTGTAAATAACCTTACTAACCTCATTCTTAAATCCGCTGGAATGTAAACAATGTTGTAATACAAAGATGCAACATGAAAACAGTCTGGTTGCGATCCACATAATAGTAAACAATGTTTGTTCCTTGTAAATGAAAACTGAGGTTTATTTATCTCGGTTTGATCTGTTGATGTGAAACGATCATTATTGTAATTATCAATTGGTTTTTTCCGTTCATCATCATCATTAGCAATTTAATGGCCCCACTGCTGGAGCGCTGGCCTCCCTTAAGGAGGGATTAGGAGAATGGCCCATAACCCACTACGCCCACACGGGCCAAATGCGGATTGGTGGGTATTAACGGCTGCAAGTGCAGCCGGGACCAACGGCTTAACGTGCATTCCGAAGCACGAGATGAAATGCTTTTGGTCACCTATCCCGTGACCGACCATTGCGAAATTTGCTTAACCTCAACGATCTGTGACCACTGCGCCTCGTGTTCCTCCGTTTATTCCGTTAACTTACTATAATCTATCTTTATAATATATCTTTATAATCTATCACAAAGTATAACGTTTAATTTTTTACTATTATGAACATTATTACCTTTACCATAATTTTATTATGGAATGCAATAAAGATATTGAGTATTATTCACTAATAAACCGTTGAAGGACAGAGGATGAAGCATCAAATATTTTAAATGTTTTATGTTTTTTCTATTTCAACGTATTGAGGTTCCCTCAAACCGACTCTTAGCTTTGAAGAGATCTAGAGTTATAAACGTTTACGCCTGCCCTACGCTCCGCCCTGCGTTTTTAAAAGAGCGTTTTAATTTCTGCGATTTATCATAAAAAAAGTTTAGAAAACTGTGGATACCTACTCAGCTAAAAACAGTCATTAAAAATACCAAAATTTAAACATAACTTAGCTGTATTTCTATTCCAACATATTGAGGACACCCTGGACACCTCAAACCGACTCTCAGCTTTGACGCGTTCTAGAGTTACAAACGTTTACGCCCGCCCTACGCTCCGCCCTGCGTTATTAAAAGCGCGACCTCGTTTCACTTCCGCGGCTACTTCTAAACACCTAGCACCACGATTGACGACCGACCAACATTGACGGATATGCATAATGCATATAATATCCTCTGGAAATTTGTTCAATGTGCTAATTTTGGACTTGCGCACAGATTCTCGTAATTTATAGAGTAAATTAGAAGTCGCGATGACAAAGTTATCTAGATTTTTAGTCAAAAATATTGTTGTCTTCTATGGGGTGCCCGTTTAACGCAGTCACAGAAATGTGCATATATTCTGTCAATGTGGGTACCGGACAACGACGACTAACGACAACATTTCTATTCTAGATAAATTTGCTAGAATCCTAGAAAGCCTGGAATTAAGAACGAAATTCGTCATTTCATCCAGTATAATTAATAATTTATACGACAATTAAACGCTTCTCAACCTTTTTTATTTTTTGTCCAGTCCAATCCAGATTTCACTTTAAAAGATAAATCAACTTCCTCCTTTTTAATATTTAAGCCCTAATCGAGAATTAAGATCTTTATATAACAGCAATGGAACATTTTCTTATATTTTGCAAGACAAAACATTCAACAATTCACAACGAGGCTGTGGTTTTGCACTCCCAATGTCCTCCTCACTATTTGTTAATAAAGATCAAATTACATTGAAACGAAATCCGACCGAGTGGACAGAGGTCACAGACTTGCAAATAACTTTTAGGTCATCCGTTGAGTGCGGCTAACCATTTAAATGACCAATTGCTCCAATATTTTTAATAACACCTCCAACCAATTCATCCTTTTCAGTTAATGCTTTGAAAAGAGGTTTTATCAACTCAAGGCAAACAATTGAGAAATTTGACAAAATAATAAAAACCGATTATCGTTAAATTCTTAAACCCTTTTTTGCGTAAAGCTCTTTTGACTGTGAAGGTAATGAATTGGGTTGTGCTGTCCTTTTATGTGATGGCTGTAATCAGTAAAAAGTATGAGGTATTTACCTCATGAGTCATGATTTCACAGATTTTTTGCGGGCACTCAGAAGAGGATGTTTATAGAGTACTGGAATTTATTGAGCATTAAATTCAATTTCATGGAGGTTTGACTCAGAAATGGGTTCACAGTGTGTAAGACTCATGAAAATGGGTATCCTATGTACCGATTCCGGGAATAATGAATTCTTTTTTGAAATGTAGAGACTTGAAAAAATATGTTTGAGTTAACTTTTAGGAAAATCCAGTAAGAAAAATAACATAGTATTTTGTAATAATGTTTTACACCTTAAAACAAATTCGTATATTTGCCTATAGGTATCTAGCAAAATGGACCTAAAGAATTTTTTGAAGCTTTTTTTTATATTAAAAAGGGGCAAACGAGCGGACGAGCCACGTGATGGGAAGTAGTCATCGTCGCCCATGGACATCTACAACACCCAGAGGGGTTGAATATGCGTTGCCAGCCTTTGTGTTTGAGAATCCTATTTACACGCTTCTTGAAGAACTCCATATCATAGCACAAAGGAAACATCTCTGGAGGAAGGTCATTCCACATCTTACAAGTTCGGAGTAGGAACGAACGTGATGCCCGAACGGTTGTTGATTTCCAGGCGTCAAGAATGTGGGGGTGTTTTGGATGAGATCTACTCACTTGGCGTGCGGTGGCGTAAATATATGTTATTTTGCAACTTAACCGTTACGAGACTAAAGGATGTGATGGTGGCACCAGTTCAAAAAGCTCCTCAGAACATTCCCCATTGTATATACGGTAGAATACACACAGAGAGCTTATATCTCTGCGGTGACCCTAAGCCGTTTGTGAGTCTCGGATCGTCGACAATACGAACCGCTACCACTACGCATGTGAATGAAATGCCTATTTTTAACACATTGTTTTTTATTCTAGCTAATAACTGCTATTATAACCAGTATCATACAAACCCAGCCCAACTCCCTTGATTTGTTTGTTATGGTCGGCTCTCGGCTGCCAAACTTTCGGGAACATTGTAAGCGTAAATTGCGTTTGGTGAGCAAATACACAGCGCTTGTTACGGAAATGTTGTTGTTGCACCGTGGGCTACATGCACAGTAAATGTGATAAATAATTCAGTATCTCAAGTTTTATCTCAGAATAGAGAAAAAACAGAAATGCTTAGAGTTAGAATGAGAGCTACTTATTATGAATTATATACAATAGGACGCGATGGAACTACAAAATTTAGAGTTGATGAGATTTTGGTTGTTTGTTTGTTCGGTTTATGCTAAAATGAAAAATAAGGCTGTGATGACTCTCGCTAGTACCCTTTTTAAACTTAACATCCGTTTAGTTGCCAAAATTACTGTGACATGACGAAATGACCACGGGTAGGTAGAATTTCTCTAGTATTGCCTATGCAACCAACGCTTGATCGGAGCTTTGGATCGGCAAGCAATGAGAGTACTCAACGTAGGTTGAATCAGTCAGTATAGGTGGTATACTAAGTTAGGTTAGGTGAATAGGTGGTTTAGGGGAGACTGCCACCCCAATCCCCCATGACCGATCGGCGGCGAGAGAGCAAATAGTGAGGGGTTTAGTGGGTATTCCCCCTTCCTGATCCCCCATCGAGTACTAGTAGCTTGATGGGGGATCGGGAGGCGGCCTTAGGCGAGTCCCACATAACCACCGTCCACAAACCGCACGTAGATGGGGTATGCATAAAAGCATTCCCCTCACTATAAAAAAAAAGGGTGAATAGGTGGTTAACAGGTCGATCAGAAGATTTTAATTATGTGTATGTGTTGGAAACATCAAAATCGTTTGTTTTTCTCTGTGACTGGTCTTGTCTATGATTTATCAAGTCAATGTCATGATCGCTCTCTTGAATACAATTTAAGAATGAACGCACGTAATTTTATTTCTCCGCTACCATCTTTTTCATTGTCCTTTGAGGCGGATATGTGTATGATTATGAGCGCTGTTTTATTTAGAAATGCGTTACTGCTATATCTTAGATATGTACTGGATTCCATGCGTGGGCTTAATTAATTATTTCGGCGAAAGGGGTTTCGCTTCATGTCAGCCCTGGGACTATGTGAAGTACAATCCACCTCAGTTTTGTAAATATTTATTTGTTTATTTTATTATTTGGACATTAAGTTTGTCGTTATGTTTATGCAATTACAATACCTACCTGCTATACAAACAAAGTAAAACTTTTAAATAAGAAAAAGCAATTTAATTTTTCACCTACATAATATACCTACTTGCGATCTGAAAGGTATATAGAAATAAAAAAAGTTATATTTAAAAGCCCTAAGCAATTTTTCTTGTACGGGTTGTAACAGAAAAATTGCTTAGGGCTTATGCCATGTTTCCTTTAGGACTTTCCTTCTTAATTAGCAAAATCTTAACATTATACAAAATTAAAAAAATTAAATCTGTCTTGCAAACTTTCAATGGACAATCGTCCGTAACCATATTCAATTCAATGACTATCTATAAGCTATAAGTACTTACACAATTTTTTCGCCCTTAAGAATCCCTAATAAAAATCACATAAAAACTATCAATAGGCAGTCATCGTATTCAATGTAGCATAAAGGCCGATAAAAATGTCCAGTTAGATAGATTTATTACCGTCCGATATTATTCGGGACCGATTTGAATAAACAGCCGTGAGATACAAGATAAAGGACGAATTGAGACGTGTTATCTATGCCCATTCAATGTTATCAGTTCAGTACCACCTTCTACTTGTCGCGATCACTTTATTAAGTCATTCGATTATCTGATAAAATCTTAATCATGCCATGAATAAATAATATATTCGTTTTGGGGAGTAAGATTGTATGAAGTTTTTAGAAAGTAAATGTTTTTTTTAATTTCCTTTATTTTTATGATGACTCAGTGATAATTTAATCTCGATGATCTCGTGATCATAAAGTATTGGGATATAAATATAGGCATAAGTTGTTATAACTTATGATAACTTAAGAGTTATGATAATTGTATGATTTGTACAAAAATGATTGTTCAGTACACCCCTGCCTATACCGCGGAATCAGCTAGCGCAGTGGAAGCTGGTATTACTAATATAGACTCCGGACAAAAAACTAGGTTTCAGCGGGGATGTAAACTGAACAATTGGACTGCGATACACAGCGGAGAGAATGTTAAGTAAGGTGAGGTTACATACGGGTCTGTGTGTCGAACGTCTCCAAGGCAGAAGTGGTGTAAGGGAGCGCGCGCGCCCCTGGGGTCCTTTCTTCGTCTTCTTCTGCAGACCTTACCAACTCGTCACCTTACTCACAACACAAATAACAGCGTTCCCAAGACACTGGGCGCTTCAACAATAGATACACAATAACACACGGAGGAGCTTTTTGTCAAGATATATATTGCCCCTGCAACAACGCGTGGTAGAAACGTATTCGCGACCGGCCACTCGTCAAGGTGGCGTCAAATCTTGATCGTACAACACGGGATCAGATAGATAATTTAAGATTCAATTCAAGCTCGATATGCCAGGCATATTCAACACGAGCGATTTTTTAACAAATTCCGCAAAATCAATCCGACATTTTTGTAACGAGAATTCCAATCAAGTGTCACTGTCAACTTCAAGTGACAGCCAAATGTCAATTTGACGTGACATTAGAGACGCGTTCAGAAACGTCGATCTTTTCCGAACATCCCCCCGCCCCGGACCGTTAAGAACGGTACGTCAATCTACGGGTAATCGGGAGAGCCCACTAACTGCTCTCTTCAAAACCGAATCTCGAACCAAAACCTCAGCAAAACGAGGAACTCCGTCAGTTCCGGGGTAGAGTTTAACAATGCGCCCCCTTCGCCAACATAGGGGCGGCAGGTTAGCATCCTTAATCAACACGAGGTCGCCAGTCTGGGGTGGGGTGGTTTTATCTGTCCACTTCACGCGCTGTTGTAGGATATGCAAATACTCCATCGACCAACGTGCCCAGAAGTTTTGGGACATCTGTCTCAAAAGTTGGTATCGCGACAAACGATGGGATCCTACATCCTGAATCGGATATTCAGGCAACGCCAAAAGGGGCTGTCCGATCAAGAAATGACCTGGGGTCAACGCTTCCAGGTCATTCGGGTCCGAAGACGACGGGCACAAGGGTCGCGAGTTGAGGACGGCCTCAATTTTACAAAATACCGTATCAAGTTCCTCAAACGTGAGAATAGTTTCTCCAATCACGCGACGCAAGTGTGTCTTGGCAGCCTTTACACAAGCTTCAAAAATTCCTCCCCAGGTCGGACAAGCTGGTGGGCTAAACTTCCAGATTATCCCACGCCGGGAGAGGGTGGTTCCAATGTCTATTTTATTATCAACAAAAAACTTAACTACTTCCTTAAGATAATTACACGTTCCCTTATAATTAGTACCACAATCGGAACGTATCAATGTCGGCAGTCCTCTACGGGAAACCAATCTGCTCAAGGCGGCGACAAAGGCTTCGGTAGACAATTCCGAGACAATTTCCAAATGGACAGCCTTGGTGGACAAACACACAAACACGCACAAGTACGCCTTATAGGTTTTAGCATTACGCAGTCTCGAAGCCTTTACAGTAAAGGGACCGGCGAAGTCGGTGGCGACTCCGGCAAAAGCTCTACATTCCGTGACGCGATCAGCAGGCAAATCACCCATCTGGGGCTGCATGGTCGCGGCCTTCAATCGATAGCAAGGCAGGCAACGGAAAACCACAGTGCGAATGGCTCGACGAGCAGACAAAATCCAAAATTCACGCTGCAAAATGGCCAACAAAGCATTACAGCCAGCATGTTGTGCATTCACGTGGCGATCTGTTATTATCAGTTGAGTCAAATGTCCGGCTTTAGGTAACAAAAGGGGGTGACGAGCTCCATACGGCAGGTTCGCATTTCGAAGTCTTCCGTCGACTCGCAAAAGCCCACTCTCGTCCAGGAAGGGATTCAATCGCGATACCGCGCCCTTCAACTTGCGACGGCCTAAACGCAAAATTTCAATCTCGGACTCAAAACTATCAGCTTGTACTCTCCGGACCCAAAACAAGAGCGCGTCCCTACGCTCGTCCGGAGTGAGAACCGACGAATCACGCCTCGCGCGTGGGTTTCTGCAATTGTACGCAAAACGTCTGATCCAAGCGGTAACACCAAGCAGCTTCTGTAAGGAGCTGTACCGATCCAACAACAAATCCTTTTCCCCGGCGGGGTTAGTCTCCAGGACGCATGCCCGCATATCAGGAACGGCTACGTTCGACAACGCTGGAGAGGGCGGCCACTCCGACTCAGGCCGCATCAACCACTGTGGGCCCCACCAGAGGGGGTGGTTAATTAGGGTTGGGGCTACACAACCCCGAGACGCACAATCCGCGGGATTCATGGTTCCCGGCACGTGTCTCCAAATCAACTCGATGTCGGAATTACAAATCTGCGACACTCGATTGGCCACAAACACGTCCAAGGTGTGCGCCGGAGCCTTCAACCAACAAAGGACGACCTGACTGTCCGTCCAAGCATAAACCTCTTGTATCTTAATAGATCGACCTAATGTGAGCCATACGTGGTTCAACAAACGCATTAGGAGGGCAGCTCCACACAATTCCAACCTCGGGATCGTATGACGAGTCCGAAGGGGAGCGACTTTGCTTTTCGCTATCACCAGATGCACAGCAACAACTCCGTCAACAGTAACGGTGCGGAGGTACACGGCCGCAGCAAATCCACGTTCGGAGGCATCGGAAAAGCCGTGAAGAGTAACTTTACAATTTTCAGAAGGGAGGAATAGCCTCGGCAAATGCACTTCATTAATCTCGGGGAGGGATGAAACGAAGCTCGACCAATCTCGGAGTAACTCGTCCGAGAGGGGTTCATCCCACGACACACCCGAAGCCCATAACCGTTGCAAGAAACACTTGGCCATAAACAGCACGGGGCAAATCCACCCATTGGGGTCAAAGGTACGTGCGACAGTAGACAATACTAAACGCTTGGTCCAGACTTTCGGTGGTCGTAAATCCACACAATACGTGAAAGTGTCAGAGGCCGGTTTGTACTGTACGCCAAGGACGGTCACCACATGGGGATTATCAACATTTTCGAATAGGTGGGGGTCCTGCTGGTGCTCTTCGGGCAAACCTACCAGTACATCAGGCGAGTTGGATATCCATTTCCTCAACTCGTAACCTCCCGACTTCAAAAGGGCGGTGAGTTCGTCTCTCAGGACAATCGCCTCTGAGACAGATGAGGCGCCCGTGCAAATGTCATCCACATAGACGTCACTGGCCAAAATGGCGGAGGCGCGAGGGTATCTCAAGCGCTCCTTCTCGGCCAACTCCAACAAAAAACGAATCGCAACAAACGGGCTCGAAGCCAAACCGTACGTATTCGTATTCAATTCATAAATCAACAAGGGGTCCCTAGGACTCTCTCTCCACAAAATCAATTGGTACCTCCTATCCTCGGGATGGATGACCGTTTGTCTGAACATCATCCGGATGTCAGTCATAAATACAATTTGGTGCCGCCGGAAGTTGGTCAAAATGTCTGAGATCTCCGTGTGCAGCTTGGGACCCACATGCAGACACTGGTTCAAGGACGCTCCAGTAGAGGTGGGAGCCGAACCGTCAAAGACCACCCGAATCTTTCCGGATTTCAAAACGGCGTGGTGCGGCAAAAAGAAGTGCTCAACGGAGCGCCAATCTAAATCGCTCACGGACATGTGCCCTAACTCCTCATACTCCCGCATGAATTCAACATACTTCTGGCGGAAGACCGGATCCTTGCTCATGCGACGCTCCATCGCCACTAGCCTACGTTCCGCTAGCGGTCGGGATTCGCCCAGAGGAGGTCGGCCGGCACGAAAGGGGAGACGGGTGATCAAACGACCAGAGCGGAGGCGACCAGTGTTATTCTGGTAATACAACTCGCATTCATCCGCTACTGGGTCGACCCGCGGGGCTGGTGGAGGTTCCTCGACCTCCCAAAACTTCTGCACCACTTCGGAGAGAGACACATTAAAAACAAGACCGCGATCCTCATCAAGGGAATCCAAAACGCGGCGAGCAGGGCCCATCACAACTGTACCGAGTGTCGTCTGCAGAGCTACCAAGCCATCTGGCTGCAAAACTCGCTTCCCCGTCAACAAAACTCGCCCCAGGACATCGGCTCCAAGGAGAGCATCAATCGGGCCTGGGCGGAAGAAATTTGGATCGGCGAGTGGGGAATCAGACACCAAAGACAACATACTCGGTCCCAAGTCAACTGAAGGTTGACGGCCAACAACTGTGTCCAACACAATCGCCGAGGTCTCAATGCCTGGCGTGGACTTATTACGTGATGTAAATGTGAAGTCAACATGCCCTAACAACCCGGGGACTTTCACATCGCCAACACCTCTCACGCCTTCCGTGTGGGGGTGCACCTTGAGGCCCAACCGCCTAACTAACCAAGATGACACAACACACCCCTGAGCACCGGAATCCAACAAGGCGCGAACTTCCACATGGTCGCCATTCAATCCCCTGACAAGCACAGAGGCCGTGGGCAACAAAACGGTCTCTGGAGGGGTGGCTACAATCGACCGTAAACACGTTGATTGCTAGTATGTGGGGTCCCCAGACGTCCCCCCATGGTAAGGGGGTCGCTCATAGCGATCCAGTGGGTCCCAGTCTCCCACATACTGCCTACGTCCAAATCGCCCGGTATCAGGCGGGTTATATCTCCCGGCCCCTTGAAGACGGGGCGGGCGCCGCTCCAAACGCGGGTATTCGGCGAGCGGCGGCGAGAATCGGTGCCTATCATCCACCGTGTACGTCGCCCCATAGTCGCGGGGGCACGGTGACCGATTTTCAGAGGGGGGGTCCCGGGGACCCCCGGCTGTGCGAGGCTCAACACGTTGCGGGGGGCTTCTACGACCTCCCGCAACGCTCGCAAAATCGAACCCCCTAGTTGGGGACCGATTTCCCATGGGGGGGTCCGTGGGACCCCCGCCCGTGCGAGGCTCAAAACGTCGCGGGGGGCCTCTACGACCTCCGGCAACGCCCGCATAACTCATCCCCATCCTTGGGGATCGGTTTCCCATGGGGGGGTCCCTGGGACCCCCGCCCGTTTGAGGCTCCATTCGTGGCGGAGAGCGTCTGGGGCCACTCTGGTGGCCACTAGAGCTGCTGCGGGATGCAAACACCGCGGGGGGTCCGAGACCCCCACCCATACGAGGTGATCCTGCAGCGACACGCTGCGGCGCTCCGCCGCCCTCTGGGCTGTTCATGCAGAGGAGGGGATGGTGGTTGCCCTTACAAAAGCGGCATGGGTGCGCTTGGGTACATTCGCGCTGCATGTGCAGGCCCAAGCACGAGTAGCACCATGTCCGTTGTCGCGCGATCGCTCGACGGCCTTGGACGCGCTGGTCGAGGAACTTATCACAACGGGTCGTGCTGTGACCCGGTTCCCGACAGTACAAGCAGCGGGCGGTCTCCTGGACGGCGGCATAGCGGCCGGGCGCGCGAGGGGCCATACGCCCCCTACGGGGGGGTCCGGTGGGGGATCTACTCTGTGGCACAGGTCGTTCGGGTCCCATAGGACCGGCCAGAGAGGAATTATCTGCCAGTCTACTTTCTCCTTCCAGGAACGTCAAGAGGTCCGAGAAGGGTGGCAGATAAGTCGCACTATCCCCACCATACTGCTGCTCAAAACGGACCTTAACAGAGTCCGGCAACTTTCCCAGGACAATGTGCAGTAACAAAAACGACCACTGCTCCACTGGGAGTTTTAAGTTTTTTAATGCGTTGTAGGCAACCAACAGCGGATTCAACAAAGCCACTCTCAAGTGCATCACGCTGGCAACGCGGGGTAAATTCAAAATGGCGGCAACATGGTTGTCCGCCAGACGTCGTACGTTCTGGTACCGACGGGCAATCAAATCCCTAGCAATAGGGTAGTTTTCATCCGAGGGGGCCAAATGTTGAACTGATTCAAGGGCCTCCCCTTCCAACACGGATAACAAATAAGCTAACTTCTGGCCCTGGGTCAAATCATCCCGGGCATGTACAAGACTATCAAAAATATTAATAAAGCCCTCCCAGTCCTCTAGACGACCAGCAAAGCGCCTTAAGTCTAAGAGGGCCAATCTAGCAAAGAGAGGGGGCATACTCTTAGATGTGACCGGGGACGGGCTCGGTTCATTCTCTCTTGCCACTTGCAAAGGTCGAGCCACCTGAGTAATTCTGTCCGCAAAATCATAACACTGGTCCACATCCAAACCGACTTCTTGTCGCATTTCCACCTCGGCCTCAACAGTCCTTTCCAAAAATAAGGCATACTGCTCATCAACAACAGCCAAACGTATGGGCAGATCTACGTATCTGTTCAACAAGGCCTCCGTTCTATCCGGTCGATCCAACAACGCAACCGCAGAAGCTAACCACCGTAACTCAGAACGTATTTTGGCTTTAGCAGAGGAGGCCGTCATTGTAACGTCACAAATTTATCAACAAAAACAACAAATTCAAAATATTCACTATAACACAAAAATCTTCAATATTTGGAGGTTACTAATAACCACAAAATTCCAATATTACAACAACAAAGTATTTATAATGACACAAACTCTTAAATATTTGGAGGTTATCAGAAAACAACAAAACTCACTGACTATTGAAATTCACTCCAAATCACTGACTATTGAAATTCACTTGGATATCAACACAACAATAAGTTAATTTCAATTATTTCAAAGCACAAGTTTCAATGAGTTTCAATGTGTAAACAATGTCCCAAATCATTTAAGTTTCACTAAGTATTGAGTGCAAACTTATTAGCTAACCTTTTATTAGCTATTATTTTAGCAACAAACTTGTCAATATTCACAACTCAAATTTGCTAACAAACTAAATAATAATTATTATGAGCAAAGAAAGGCATCTGTTTACATTTTGTTTGGAACTTCAATACATGACAATTAATTACAAGACATGGAACCAATAACAAAGGAATGCCCTTTACTTTTCAAATGCAAGTTAATTACCATTTACAAGTACAAATTAATCTAGTCCGGACCAGCTGGTCAACAAAACGGCACTGATTAATGGACAAAGTTTTGGCGTGGGCCTCTCAGGCCTTCAAACTACGCTCTGCTACCAAGAAATGTTCAGTACACCCCTGCCTATACCGCGGAATCAGCTAGCGCAGTGGAAGCTGGTATTACTAATATAGACTCCGGACAAAAAACTAGGTTTCAGCGGGGATGTAAACTGAACAATTGGACTGCGATACACAGCGGAGAGAATGTTAAGTAAGGTGAGGTTACATACGGGTCTGTGTGTCGAACGTCTCCAAGGCAGAAGTGGTGTAAGGGAGCGCGCGCGCCCCTGGGGTCCTTTCTTCGTCTTCTTCTGCAGACCTTACCAACTCGTCACCTTACTCACAACACAAATAACAGCGTTCCCAAGACACTGGGCGCTTCAACAATAGATACACAATAACACACGGAGGAGCTTTTTGTCAAGATATATATTGCCCCTGCAACAACGCGTGGTAGAAACGTATTCGCGACCGGCCACTCGTCAAGGTGGCGTCAAATCTTGATCGTACAACACGGGATCAGATAGATAATTTAAGATTCAATTCAAGCTCGATATGCCAGGCATATTCAACACGAGCGATTTTTTAACAAATTCCGCAAAATCAATCCGACATTTTTGTAACAAGAATTCCAATCAAGTGTCACTGTCAACTTCAAGTGACAGCCAAATGTCAATTTGACGTGACATTAGAGACGCGTTCAGAAACGTCGATCTTTTCCGAACAATGATCGATATTGAAATATGCATTAAGTCACAAAATATCTTAAATAAAGCAGCTGGGCAAAACCATTTGGGAAATGTTATTTCATAATGTTCAAAGCATTTCTCGTCATTGATGCTTCAACTTTGAGTAAAAAATAATAATTTAATTAACTAGGTTCTATTTACCCCTTTATATGTATACAATCCAAGCATTACTTACCGCAAAACCATTATCGCCCATCAGGGACTTCCAAATCCATTAGCGCGAGACGAGACGAGTCCCATCACACACAGCATATTATACTCGTTACTCGTACTCGTAAGGCGGCGACGGACTGACGCCGGCCACTTGTTCTCATTCCCTTGCAAATTGACTGGTGTGAAATTAATCCATTCAATAACTCATACCATAGTGCATTTTTTCAGGATGTATTAAAATATCAACTATGACGATGCACAATGGGCCGTTCTATTTAATAGAGGTATGAATATGACACGAAGACTACTTAAAGATTGAATTACGAGTAACTCCGAAATGTTTTCCTCTTTAGCTTATCAACCTAGCAATAGGTATTTAGGTAGCAAAAACTCTCCAAGTCCATTAGAGAGAGACGAGTCCTATCCTATCACACACAGCATATACGGACTAACGCCAGCGCCGGCCACTTGCTTTGCTCTCATTCCCTTGCAAATCGACTGGTGTGAAATTTAATCCATTCAAGAACTCGTACCATAGTGCATTCTTCCAGGACGTATGTAAATTTCAATTATGACGATGCACAATGAATTTTATTGAAAAGAGGTATAAATATGTCACTTAAGTCTACTTAAAGATTAATTTACGAATAACTGCGTACTCTATCAACCTAGCAAGATTTAGGTAGCGCAAACCCATTATCTTCTAAATCCATTAACGCGAGACGAACCCTATCACACACAGCATATACTCGTACTCGTAAGAAGGCGATGGACTTTCGCCGACCACTAGCTCCCATTCCCTTGCAAATCGATTGCTGTGAATTAATCCATTCATGAATTCATATCATAGTGCATTCTCTCATGACGAATTAAAATTTTAATGATGACGATGCATAATGGGTTTTAAGAGAGGTTAGAATATGTCACGAAGTCTACTTAAAGATTAAATTACGAGTAACTACATATTGTTTTCTTCTTTAGCATATCATCCTAGCAATATTTAGGTACCTCTACCGCAAAATCATTATAGCTTCCAAATTCATTAGCGCGAGACGAACCCTATCACACACAGCATTATACTCGTACTCGTAACGCGGCGACGGACAGACGCCGACCACTTGCTTTCATTCCCTTGCAAATCTACTGATGTGAATTAATCCTTTCAAGAATTCATACCATAGTGTATTCTTCCAGGACGTATTAAAATTCCAATTATGACGATGCACAATGGGTTTTATTTAATAGAGGTATGAATATGTCATGAGGTCAACTCAAAGATTGTTGTGTGGTGAATCAGCTGGTTTATGACTTTCTTGCTTTCAAGATCATCTTGTTCGTACATCTTTATGGGGAGTATACAGCTTGTTTTAAACACTAAATAAGTACAACATTGTAAGGTTGGGGATGTATTTCGTTTTATTTTCAGAAAAACAATAACACAAGAGATTATGATGACAAGATAATTCCGTGGTTGTATGAAGTATAGGTAATGCCGTGATTTTTGTATTAACTAAACTCATTAGACTATTATCTACGCCTATTCCACGTATCATAATTTCAAAAGCTGAATGTTAACGACACTTTATTGATAATATTATTTTTATAGCCTATCTTTCCTATTGTTTGGTCTTTCATATGCAAAGGTAACTTGTGCTATATAACAACTATCGTGTTTATTACTTTTTCAAAGCAATATAAAACTCTTGCAAGGCTTCTAACACGTCATAAAAACTGTACAAGCAGTTTACTATCAATGTTTACAGAAACAAACCCTTACATGCTTTCAATGTAAGTTTTGTGTAACAATGTTACACCGCCACCATACTAAAGTCTTCTTTGAGACGTCTTCTCGTTAATTATTACTTTATACGCGTTAGTGTTTTGTCACAGCAATAACAAAGTAAAAGACATTAAATATTTGTATTAAGACAGTCGCCTTTGTATTCATCTTACCAAGCATCTTATGTACACATGGTTCTCAATCAACGAAAGATAAATTAATTAGTGTGTGAATTTGTTCATAGCTAAAATTATAAACAGACGGCTCATCACACGGTAAAAAGGACTAGAGTACCAGCTGTTATATCGATTATCAACATCATTAATATTTTGATATGGAGCAAAAACTATTAAACTATTGTTCATAAATCATAAAGCACAAGGGATTTACGACCATTGTGTTCATTCAGAAAATTGTTGTCTGTCAATCAAAGTCTAACGGACTTTCAATCTTTCTTGCGATACATTTTGGCGAGTACCTACCTACTTCGATCGTGTTTCTAGAGTCGTAAAGATCATTTGGGATTGCCGATGTCGTTCGCCAATCGTTCATAGTAACGCAATTCATCTTAATTTGTCGGCCTTAACCTTATTCCACTCGTTGTGGTTAGAGCTGTCTGAATAAATAAAGTCCTTGTTGTGTTAAGTTTATCTTTTTGTTGGACTTACAAAAAATGGTGCTCAGAAATTCAAATGTTTTCCTCTTTATCCATAATTTTAAAGAACAAATACCTACATAGCTTTTTAACACATACCTACACCAGCCCGGCAAGTAGTTACGGACGGGATCTACTTCCATCTATCTACTTGTAGAGCTGATGGTTTTGTGCTTTTACAATTTTCCCATACTTACAGAATTTGAATAATTGTGAATGCATAAAATCAATTAAATATCATGTAAGTACGAGTAGGTAGTATAAGTAGTATGTACATTTATCCCACCGTGGAACCTTATACAGAATAGAAGACGCTCAACATTTTTTTCTGTCAAGTCTTCATTCTTCTTTTATTTTATTTCTGCTCAGATATTGAAAGAAGTTATTATAGAAAAATGATCCCAAAAGCGAAAGTTGTAAAACCACTTGTCTTATTGGTTACAGATCTACACAGACTGGGCGAACCACTACCTGGAGCGGGCGCGGTCGCGGCGCCGCGCGGGCGTCTCGGGCGGTGGATTGGCCCGGGACTGCGCCGACGGCCTCCTCTTGGCTGACGTGCTGGAAGGAGTCACCGGTCTCAAAGTGCCAAGGGCCCACCGCAAGCCGAGGAACCCGCAACAAATGGTAAGTAGCAAATTTTGTAAGATCTGGCGGTGGGCTGGCGTCTCGAGTAACAGGTTGGCCTGGGTCTACGCTGACGCTGAAAGTAGTCACCGGCCTGAAGGTGTCGAGGGTCCACTGCAAGCCAACGAACCCGCAGCAAGTGATGAGTTGTAAATTTTTAGAGGTCTGGCGGTGGACTGGTGTGTCGGGCTGGGCGGGTTGGCCCGGGCCTACGCGTACGGCCTCCTCCTGATCAACGTGTTGGAAGGAGTCACCGGCCTGTAGGTGCCAAGGGCCCACCGCAAGCCAAGGAGCCCGCAACAAATTGTGAGTGGAAGATTTTTAGAGGTCTGGCGGTAGACTGGTGTGTCAGGCGGTGGGTTTGGCCGGGCCTACGCCAACGGCCTCCTCCTGGCCGACGTGTTGGAAGGAGTCACCGGCCTAAAGGTGTCGAGGGCCTACTGCAAGCCAAGGAATCCGCAACAAATGGTGAGTGGCAGGTTTTTAGAGGTCTGGCAGTGGACTGGCGTCTCGGGTGGCGGGTTGGCCCAGGCCTACGCTGACGGCCTCCTTCTGGCCAACGTTTTCAAAAGGAGTCACTGGCTGAAGGTGCCGAGGGCCTACCGCAAGCCAAGGAACCGTCAACAAATAATAAGTGGCAGATTATTAGATGTCTGACGCCCCGCGCTCCCGGGAACGGGTACAACGCGGGTAAAACCGCGGGAAGCCACTAGTCGGACTTAAATACAAGGACGTGGTAGATAGCAGTTTAGTAAATATAAATGATAAGAAACAAAAGTTGTCAAAATGTTTCATATAAATGTATTTTACTTATAATTTTACTTATTACTTACATATTTTACTTACATATAAATATACTTACATAAAGATAAAGTCATCTGAAAATTAATGAAATAATAAAATACTTAAACTAAATTTATATTTACATATAGATAAATTCAAAACAAGGTTAAACACTAACGCACCTAACCTTAAATAGGTACTTTACTTTTAAGATTTTTATAAACCATTTAACAGTAAAGTACTAGATACTGTAATAATTAAACCACACAAAACTAATTTATAAATAACACTACAAAAATGGAGGTCGTATAAACCCAACCCAAACAATTAATAAAATCTCCCGCGCCCAAAACTTAAAATTAAGGCGTCATTAAATTATCAATAAACCATAAAATCAATCTTCGATCGGTGGATGGATACTAAACCAAATATCCGGCGTACGCTGGTTATTATTGTACGATCGATGAATTTCCCGGTTGATCACTTTTCTACGATATTCGCTCGCACTCTATCTACGCGCACGCTACTGTAAGTATACGCTGACGGAATGGAGTGCAAGCAATTATTGCACTTAGTGAGTTCCACAATCATACAACCGAAAATGAAATCGGCGCGTATCGCCACAGAATAAATAATAGTGCTAAGGCACATAGCATCATTTGAGGCAGGTATCTTCACGTCTTCGCGCCTTTTAGGGGAGACGGGTAAAAGTCGAGAAATTAGGTTAACTTTAAATAACCTTGCTTTAGGTTTAGCCTAATTTAAGGAGAAATAATGAGGTTATGTTTAACCGGTCAACAAATTAACCTCAAACAAAAAATTTTGTGGTGTTCGTAAAATAAAAACAATGTAAGTATAAATTTTCAATAGTTTGAAATGCACTTAGAAGGTAGGTACGTATCATATAATATCTATTTCAAAGTGGCATTTTTTAGCACTATCAAAAATTTTGAAAACTATACTTACAAACAAAAGAAAATTTGTAATTCGGTTACAGATGAAAATAATTTAAGTACTTATAAGTACTTACCTATTTATTTTTATTTAGAAAAGAAATTATTTATTTAAAATACGTTAGGTAAATCTTAAAAAATAAAACATAACTTAATTTTTAAAATCATGTTGGTATTAAAAAAAATGGACGCACAATAAATTACTTATATCGAACACATTACATCTATGCAGTAGACAAGTGATCGTAATCCGATGACAATGCGGTGAGGAGGCCAAGTACCTGCTGCAAACCACATCCGCCACCGAGGACACATTTAAGCTGCATTTCCCATAAAAATAGAACATTTCATACGATTTTGTACGTTAGCTACAGGCAGTAAGGGTGTGGTAACGGCCGCCTAGGTTTGTCAAATCAGATTAAGAATAAAATATAACGTCTAATATCGATAAAAAAGAAAAAGGTAATGATTATAGCATGCTATCAAAATTAGGGCGGACTGCAATGTATTTCCTCGTATTTAAACGCCACCATACAAATATTTTTTTTTACAATCCATGAATTAAAGACTCAAAATAAATAAACAATTAGAAAATCGTTTGTAGAAAATTTCAGATACAATATACAATATCAAATCTTCCATACAACTTCCTTCGGGAAAAAAAATATTATAAAATAGTTAAAAAAACGTAGGTCACCGGTGGGCCACGCCACGCGGCGTATAAAGTGTTGATTCAACAATATAATAATTATTATTAATATAAGTAACTACCATTAAAAATTACATTGTGAAAACATAAGACTTCGTGAAATTATACAATACTTAAATTAGTCCAATTTGAACCCAAAAGTTAATACGGATGTAGTAGGAAACAAAAGCTCAATAATTCGATAAGAAACAGAAAAATTATAGCACTCTATTTCTATGCGGTAAAGCTTACAATAGCTTAATCGAAGCTAATTCAATCACACTTCAGCGAGTGTTATTTATGGCACATAAAACTGTTCACCGATTTGTTACCAACTTGTTTGATTTCGTTTCCCATGGTATTGCTATGGCCGCAGCAAGGGGCCTAGAATGACTCGTAAACTTATACTACGATAGGTTGACAGGTTGTTAAACATAAAACTTAAGGCTCGATTAAGCTTAAGTTTTATCGACACACTGTGATTGTATTACACTTTGATATAAGTGCACTATTTTATTAATAACAATATTAGAGCTTCACCTATTAATTAATTATAATGTATAAGTCTTGCGTTAAAAGTAAATTTGTGTAAATTTTAAACGCATTCACAACCACACGAAAAGAAGTAAGAAGTGTTCCATCCACCAAATTTGACCCTGTGTGTACGTGTATTTATTTATTGTGTATTATTCAATCAGTAACATTATATTGAAAATATTATATGTAGTAACTTTTCACTATTACCACACAAGCCCTTGCACTTCAATACACCTTCATTACGATATAGTATAAGTACTTACCACATGTTGTTTTTGTGATTTGAAGTAGCTACATTCCAATGCATACAATTGTTAGGAGAAGTGGGCTATTGTTTAAGCAAGTGTTGAGGGAAATGTAGCAGTCGAAAGCTCTTGATACAACTTGTGTGCGTAGCTTTTCAATTGTTCTATGCGGTTGAAATTATATTCTTTTTATAATTTGTTACTTACACACATAGAAACTCTGCTGATTAAAGTTATTTAACTCGCGTTTCACAGAAAACTCTAACTTTTATGATGGAAGTGGCTGAAAAATAATTCAGTTTGGTACAAGTAAGTAACAAACTAAAAAGTGTTTTTAAGAATTAAATAAATTCGTCCGACTATTTTTAACGCACTATTTATAATTACATCAAAGAAAAAATCTAGCAGTATTTCGTACCATCTTATGATACTTTAGTATAACCTGATGTGCTATTGGTAACAATATCCTATAATTTATATAATAAAATAACATGAATTAATATTTTACGCGAAAGATTAAAAGTAATGAAAAATATATAAATAATATAAAACCCCAAAAATTCAATTAGAGGTATGCTTTTTAATCATTATCATAATAACAAAAAACCAAAAGTCATTAATCCTTTAGTGTAAAAACATACTTTCAAGTGGATAATTAGGGGTCTTAAAAAGCCCTCCCAGGGTGATCTCTCATCGCTTTGAAGGACGGTCGCAAAAAACTAAATAGTTTAAATATTTACGTTACGTTTAGGGTTCCGTTGCCAAAACTATACAAAAGAACTTGCATCTTACTAATATTGTAAATGTAAAAGTTTTTTGTTTGTAGCTCAATTACGGCGGAACGGCTGAGCGGATCGGTATGAAATTTGGCACTGCATATGGGCACTTTTTAACCCTAGAAAATATCTCAGTCCCATAGGATAATATCGTGTAGTTCACGCAGAAAAGCCGCGAGCAGTAAGCTAGTTCATTAACAAAGTATTGATTGAAATTACTTCCAGAACTAAAAGGTTACGAGAACAGGTAGCTCGCTAAATTTAGTTTTCGCTAAAATTTATCGAAATCCTTTCCATTAAACTTTAACATTAAACATTATTGCCAAACTGATTACCTAGCTACAAGTTTAGTTTCAAGAACCTTTAACATTATAATTCGAAAGTAATTTATAAGTTTCTCAATTTCAGTCTATTCTAAGTTAGGTAAGTGTATCTATTTAAAATGTAGGTTTTTCAACAACATAATAATATTTATAAAATACGGACTTTTTGCCTTAACTGACCTACTATGACATAAAAAATAATTAATAAAAATTTAAATGCTTCAGATTTATCTACGATGATAAGTCTCATAGGTAAAAATTAGAGTTTCTAATACAACTCATTATCGTAATACTCAACTTGGGACTTCGACTCGCACTTGACTCTTTTTTGCATAACATCCGCAATAGATCGTTACCCCAGCTAACGCTTAGCTAAGATGACTGGATCTGACTAACAATCCGATTGTTTGCTTGTCTAACATGACAATGTGATTTATTATACTAAGTACAGTCCACTATGCGGTTGACTCTATTCTAAAATGACCCTTGTTCCGATAAAAATAAGGACTTTTATTTGTAATTGGGTTAGATGAGTACACCCGGTCGTATTACTTCGTATGTTATCTCGAACTTTTGAAGTGTTGAATCTGGTCATTAGTATGTAATTAGGAGCTTCTGTTTTGACCTAGTTTTGATGCGGAATTTCTTTCAATGTTATAAACTTAAAATGATTTTGACAAACCAATATAGCAATCGTTTAGGTAGGTTCTTTCGTCTTCGGCGTAATTTGTGTTGTGCTGCTTATTCATTTATTTTAATGTAGTTACTTTGTAAAGCAGGATATAGTTCATCCGTTTACTATCAAAATAGATTCAGACTTTGAAGTTATGAACATGAGAACATCCGAATGAGTTTGCTTGTTTCTGTGAAAGATATATTTAATATGAGCTGATTTTATATTAAACATGAATTTTGTATATCGATTACATTAATTAACTTGATTTTAATTATCGAATGGCCGTAATCATGAAGACAAAAATGTGTGAAACGATTATATAACTCAACATTTAATTAAAAAAGAAACATGTATGTAGATAATCGCATGATTATCTTTATGATGTTTCAATATGGGATTGGTGTTCGTTCAGCATAAAAGGTAAAACGACACTTACATGAAATGCAACCTCGGGTCTTTATATCTACATGCAAGTTACATTACTTGCTTAATCGTTTACCATGACCCACCTGAGTTTGTAATCTCTTATCTGATCTTGCAGGTCGGTTATGTTAAGGTTCATTGTGCTTTTACAATTTACAGTTTAAAAAAGGGTTGTTTAAGACGAAACTTGGTAATTAGAGTTCCCTCCCGTGATCGCACTTCTCAATCGATGTTTTTCTCAACACTTGATACCAGTCTCACGTAGTTCGTGGTCATTCATTCGCGCGTAGGCTCCTCTCGGTGGCGGCTGCGTCGATCGACTCGACTATTCGGAATCGGAATAATACGTATACGACGACGATTCGTTGTTTTTTGAAATAACAATTTCGAAATTCAATTGTGTTTTGTTTTAATGTTTGCGGATTGTGATTGGCAGTGTATTGAACGAGTGGTGAAAACTTTTTAAGTGATTTTCATTTGTTTTTGTTTTTTTTTTTCGTGTTGGAATTTTTTTGTGATTTTTATTGACAATCAAAGATTTTTAATTTGTAAGTATTATTTTATGTTCTTTAGTTTCGTATGACTAGATACATTTTCTGTGTCATGTACTCCCTGATTACCGGTTCCGTTAATTTCGTGAACGTCGATGGCAGTCTCCATTTTTGGGACATGAAAGCAATGAAAGTGACAAATGATTGGGCTCCGCCTTCGGTTCTATAAAAAGAAGAATAAGTATTTAACTATTTTAAAGCGTAAATGTGTTCGTTTTCTGTGTATGTGTTTTTAAGCATTTCGTAATTACAGAATGGATTTCTATAATAAAAGGACTTACCGGATTTTCCAACTACCTTCGAAAAAAATCACCTAAACTTAATTCAATGGATTTAAACTGATACTATTACGTGTTTAGTTTGATATCAAAAAACTTAATATATAGATAGCAATTAGAAGGAGATTCAAGGCATAACCTGTAGATAGGGGCAAATTATCACAAAATATTTATTTTAACGACTTATATTGCTATTTTTATAACGAGAACCCAATTGAAACCATAAACAATACCAAGCCGTACTGATAAACCACTAACTATACTACCAAAACACATCTCATAAATCTTAAGAGACAGTGCAGCTGTAAAAATGATACCGAGAAATTAATTCGTTGGTGTCCTAAGCTGAGCGGGCGCCAGTCGTCGCCTTGAACTGTCACCGCTAAAGAGTGGCAGATTTACTGGGGTCTTTAACTTAATAGTGGCTTCATGTCAATCTAGAGCAATAAGCATAGACAGACGAACTTCTGAAATTCAACATTAAAATGATAAATATGAAATTAATTTGTTGGTGTCCTAAACTGTGCCGACGCCAGTCGTCGCGTCGTCGCCTTGAACTGTCACCGCTAAAGAGTGGCAGATTTACTGGGGTCTTTAACTTAATAGTGGCTTCATGTCAATCTGTAACAATAAGCACAGTCAAGTTTCAAAGATTTGACATTTTGTAAGTTCCAAACTAAAATTTTAACACCACTGTCTTTGCGCCAGCAGCGCAGCGGCCAAAAAGTATAGAAAATAAGTTGTACTTACTTAACTAATATTTTTCTATAAAATATCTGTGATTTTAAAATAGTGAAATTAATTCGAAATATTTAAATTAGCTGCTTATACGTGTTTTCAGGCGAACAAATCTATGAAAAGGAATACAGGTGGATGGAGATTCAGTAACTTAATTGTTGCTTCAAAATCATGGAGCTACCCCCCACGTATACAGTCAAGCAAATAATTTATTTCTTCCTATTTTAATTGTCCAATTATGTATTAGGGGTTAAAGTATCAAATTGCCGTTTTGTATGGAGATTTTTGTAAAAAAAAAACCATACTAACGGTTTTGTAATTTATTCAACGATTAATATTATGTAACTTAACAAAATTTAACACACGTATTTATAGACATTTTAACTACTAAATGACACATTCGTTAAGAGAAAAAAAAACCACTAAGTTACAACTAATAAAGTACGAAATTCAGGAAACAAAAATAGTCGTAACTTTCGGGATAAGTTTTTTCTATGTAAATAATCAAATATCGTGGTTATTATATAACTAAAAGTGGCTCGATACGGTCTTAATTTAACGCAATATTAAAGAAATTTTATATTTCTAATATCATAAAAATTATAGGAAAAATGTGATAGTAAAAAACCACGAGCCCTATAAGTAGCTTTCAGGCGGGATTCGAACCCGTGCCTCCGGGAATCCGGCCCGATGCTCTGACCAACTAAGCTACCGAAAGGCTTACACGACTCGTCGAATTTTGCTATCACTTGTTACGCTGTAGGCCAGCGTTGTTTCATCAATGTGAGGAAACCCTCGCATCCGAAAGAAACATTTTTACAAATGTTTAATAGTCGATTAAGATGAAACAGTCATTAAATTGAGATTTTAAATTATTTTTATGCATTCACAATGCAATTTTGTAAGTATAGGAAAAATGTGATAGTAAAAAACCACGAGCCCTATAAGTAGCATTCAGGCGGGATTCGAATCCGCGCCTCCGGGAATCCGGCCCGATGCTCTGACCAACTATGCTACCGAAAGGCTTTTTTTACTATCACATTTTTCATATACTTACAAAATTGCATTGTGAATGCATAAAAATAATTTAAAATCTCAATTTAATGACTGTTTCATCTTAATCGACTGTTAAACATTTGTAAAAATGTTTCTTTCGGATGCGAGGGTTTCCTCACATTGATGAAACAACGCTGGCCTACAGCGTAACAAGTAATAGCAAAATTCGACGTGTCGTGTACCTAAGCCTTTCGGTAGCTTAGTTGGTCAGAGCATCGGGCCGGATTCCCGGAGGCGCGGGTTCGAATCCCGCCTGAAAGCTACTTATAGGGCTCGTGGTTTTTTACTGTCACATTTTTCCTATACTTACAAAATTGCATTGTGAATGCATAAAAATAATTTAAAATCTCAATCATAAAAATTGTTAAGTTATATGTACAAAAGAAAAAAACGGCAATTTCATTCTTTAACCCCTATTATTAAAAGCATTTCTCAGTCAATAGAGGTGACGCAATAAAAATAATGCAGGTAAGTACTTATAACATTTAATTAACTTCGAAATGTCAATCTTTAAACACTGTTAAATAAAATATACCGTCAAGCCAAGAATTTGACATTTGAAATTGCTGGGCTTCGTAGCCACTTGTTTAAGCCCATAATAATCGCCAAAACCAGACGCCAAATGGCACGCACTGATTGCTCCCAAGACGTTCATCAATTTAGGGTTCCTTAGGAAATCTATTAAAATTATTTAAACTTAAAATCCCAAATGAAAGGCTTGTTCACGATAGCCCAAGACCGTGGGAAATGGTGGCCTTTGTCCTGTAGGAGGATAATCGGGCTTATAATAATGATAATAATTTTGGATCGTGCGAGTTACATAACTTACCTACATACATACGTATATATTATATATAAATAAAGTAGACTTGGTAGTTACAATGGTTTGAAAGTCACACATACAGCTAGAAATCGTCGAGTCTAGGCTTTAACTACACAGAGTAGGTCCGGAATTAATGGTGATGATGATGATTCATCATCATGATGATTAATAAATTATAATACAATGCTTATTTCTAGACATAAAAACTATAAAAGGTTAAACACTTAAAACATATTTTAATAAATTGACATTCAAACCATAAGTGCCGAGAGAAATCGTTGTAATATAATCCCATTATTTTTTTCTTATTTTACATATGCAATTATAAAAATTACATTATGCATGCAAAACCGCACTAGCCTTCATCACACCTGATGTTAAGTAGTGATAAGGCTAACGGTGGAAGCCTTCGATCGAAGGTGGAAGCGCACTACTCCCGGAATTTTCAATCACTGATAAACTTGCTATAGGTATCTTATCTCTAACTGCCGGAGCACAATAATGCTGAAAACATCATTTCTATGGCGTCAGACTTAAATAAGATGATGGTAGCTAGCCAGCCGGCCCAAGACCAAGTCCTACCACCAACGAAACCGAATACAATTTGTACCCCCACTGGGAATCGAACCCGGGACGTCTAGGTCTGATGATACCGGTGGTGTGTACCACTAGACCACAGAGGCGGTTAAAAAAGGTAAAAGAGGCCCAAAAGTTATTTGAACTATTCTACCTACAAATAGGCATAAAATCCCTAATGGTAAAATAAAAATAGAGAAAGGATGAAAGCCGTAATCTAAACAAGTGGTAAGTATATAAGTAACCTAAATACCAACCACAAAGCGTTTGAATAAAAGTTCTTCAATCAGTATTTGCAGGAGATAGGACGGAACCCAATAGGGAATTAGTATTTTTTGTAGATCTCAACTAGCTGCCTTTGTAAACAGGTCAACCATCAAAATTGGATCCATTAATTATGTAAATAAACGACGTATTATCTGACATGATAGCAAGATCTGATCCAATACGATTGTAGTTTTAATTAAATATCTACTACACAATGAGATTCCGAGATGCCAGTAGCTGAAATAACTTTTATAGAGTGTTTAATGATCAATTATAAATGAAGGTCTTATTAATATTTGGGAATTAATAGAACAAATTAAACTTAAATTTGATGCCAAAGCTACTATTAAAAATGGTTAGTAGTAGTTAATGGAATCTTTTTGTTACTCGCCTTTTGACAAAATACTCGTAAACCATTATAAGAAGTCAAATAAAAGGAAAGCTAACTGATTCCATAACATGCTGTTTGCTACAAAAACAGGACAACCTTCAATGTTATAGCACAATATAACCTTGTAAATCGGGTAAGGTAAACCTAGTAATCCAGTAAAAAACACTGACTAACTATAAGTCTATAAATAAAGATGACCTTTGCTAATTATGAACATTATTAATAACAAATTTTACACGATCATTCATAATTCCAATAGCTTCCACGTGGAGTAACTACACCTATCCCTGAAAGCATGACTCAGGCATTAAAAAGCGGACTTACTCAACGGATTGCTCATAACAATCTCATTGTCAATAACTTGTTTTTGCTCAGCGCAATTAGAGGTCTGACTCTGAGTTTCTGCGAAATTCATAGCGTACTCCAATACTATGACTGCAAGAAATAAAAGCAAATACTACTGTATTTTAAACTCTAATACGACAGAATAGGGTATAACGAAAACTGTTTCCAGCTGTTACACTTTCAGGCTTACAAGAGTAGGTAATGTAAAAAGCTCACTACAATAAAATATCTTATGACTACAACTTAAAGCTTTAATTCATTTAGATACAAATACTTGGTATAAATATTGGAATACTCGTACATGTACAAATTATATGTTTTATGTTCGAGGAAAACTCTCGATTGATTCTCATGAATGACTACTGAAATTAGACTTATTATTTATTAGAATCTCAAACATAAACAATCTATACAGGAAGTAATACGGCAAATAAAGTAATATTTTCAAATAACTAATTGAATATATAGTAATTTTATTATACTGTAATTGTGGAATAATCCTCATGACTCACGATCTCTTGAGGAATTGGAAAGGTTAAGAAGTGTTTCCAATTTCGAAACATAAACCTATGTGTAAGTTTGATGTAAAATAATTAATCCTAAAAAAATATGGAGCGGCTCTGCGAGTACTTTATCACGAAATTATGACCCCAAAATAATATAAATAAAAATTAAGTTCAAAAACTAAAACCCTGAAAAATCACTCTCTAACTTGTTTCATACTTTTTAGAGCGTGATTTTTCAGTAGTCGGGTTTTAGTTTTTGAACTTTTTCCCTAGAAACTTAGGTAGGTATTTATATCTTTATAATTAACGCAGATTTATTTAATTTATTATTTTCATGTCTTATCTAGGTTGATTCCCTTGACCGTTAGTTGACAAAAAACTAGATCCTAGATGCAAAAGGCTGAAAGATGGATAGTTTTTAATCTGTAAGGTTAGTTAGCAGATAGATAGATTAGTAAGTAATATTTAAAATTATAACTCATAGACTAAAATCTTCACTATTTCGGTCTCTTATCTGGGTCGATTCCCTTGACCAGTTAGACACAAAGCCAGATCCTGGATGCAATTTAACCTGGAAGAGACCTAGTTGTCGATTCCTGGCGTCGTTAGTGAGATCACGACGCGTCGGCGTCACGTCGGCGACAATTGTCACGTCCTACTTGCAGGGTTGACACTTGGAAGAGTTATCATTTATGTTTTGTAAAAGCTTTTTTTTTTGCAAAAAAATGTTTATGAAGTAGGTTTAGAAAAAATCTACCCGTCTCACAACCAGCTCCGACGGATTTGTGAGACGGGTCGACTTTTTCTAAAATACATCATTTTAAATTTTTCAATAATAAAAATTGCATTGAGAATGCAGAAAGATTTTTTTAAATAAGAATGCGTATGCAAGTCGAAATTAAAGTAAGTCCCTAAAACAAACTCTCGATGTGCATAAATAATTTAGGTAAAAAAATACGTGCGCGCCATCTACAATTTGCGGTTTAGAGATTTCACTAGAGAAAAGTTCAAAGAAATAAATATATGAACAGTTGCATCTCAGTTTATCTACGTATGTAAGTATGTTAAAAATATTGTCGTACTTTCGTTAAATAAGTACAACTTAATCTCAATACAAGGAACAAAGATAAACTTGCTGTTCCAAAATTAAGATTACAAAAAACTGTAAGCGCCTTCATGGGTAGATGCATTGCGTTTTATAATAAAATTCCACAACACGTCACTGAGCGAGCAGCGTCTAGAGAAATTTAAAACGTTAAACGTAAAAGGCGTCGTTAAAGGACAAAAATGTGTGGAAATAATGACCAATGCCTTTAAATATTAAAGTTATGCAATTTAATAATACCTTTGTACTATTTAGTATTCCGTGATAATAGTTACTATGTGTAAATATTTTAATTGTATTGTAGTACTTTTTAATGACGATATGGATATTGTAAATATCGTCATTCTTCTTTTGACAAACCTGATGAGTTTCTTGTGCCCGTTCTTCTCATCAGTTAAAAGAGTCATAAATAGGTGTTATGGCAAACTGATGATTCAAAAATGCTTAAATGTACAATAGTTTGATTGAATACAGAATATTTCTATTTCTATTACTGCTATCAAAACTGTATAAAATTAATAAAAAAAAATATTAATTATTTGAAACGTCTAGTCCACAAAACAAAAATACAAAACAAAACCCTTATGAGAACATAAATTATTAACATTCAAATGTAAGTATAAAATGAAACATTATGGTTACAATAAAAAAAATCAATTTCCGTAGAAAGTCTAAAGTAGTGAGTCTATTGTAGTGCCAGTAATAGTTTCCAAACCTATGTGACTCACCCGAACAAAGACTAGATATTGTTCGTAAATTGAGAGCTAAACCTACTCATTAATTTCCCTTGGGGCGAGTGGTCCCACGAACTAGAGTAAGAAATGTCAGCTACTCAATGACGTCATCAAAACAGTAAATTCAATTGATAGACTTATACAGAATAGATAAAATTATACAATGCTCAAAAATAATTCATTTTAAAGTAGTTATCTTTTAAAGAAAAGTAATAATTAATACGAACATTTAACTAAACTATAACTTGATTTGATTGAAAATAGAAAACTCATTTCTCTAATAATATCAACTGATTTTGGCATCTGTGTTCAATACAGGAAATTTTAATGATCTCCATCTCAATCTATTTTAGTGAATGTGTTTGGTAGAGCTACCTTCAATAATATTCTATTTTATTACTTTAATTTGCCTAGTTAATAATACGATGTAAGCTTTTATGAGGTTTTGGGAACCATTTAGAAAACCAGTTTTTTTACTTTTGAATTTTTTTCTTTAGTGACGAACAAAACGTCAGCGTGTTGGCATGATGTAGATTGTAGACGGCAAATGTCACGGCCTCAATAACGCTGCCAAATCTATAATCAAGGAACATTCTAGCTACCGTATTCGGAAATTAGACGATTTGTTTTTAGGCTAGGCTAGGCAATCATTTTTCAAAGAAATGAAAAAATTATACATCGCATGCATACAGCAGTCATATTTTATTCTGTAAAATAATGAAGATATATTTATTTTTAAGAATGACATAACAAACACATAAGTAATAAATAAGTAGGGACTTTTCCTTTTTTTCATTCACAATGCAACAACAAAATACCTGTGAAACCTATGAAATCTTGAAACTCTTCAAAATGGTATTGTGAATTTCATCGTTTCAATAAATGTTCACGTGACAACCCTCATTTATATACTGCCCACTCTTCTTAATTCAGTAAATAAGCCACAGATTACCTCATTTGGAATATAATTTTCATAAAATGTTAATACGGTAAGGATCGTATGGTAACGAGATAAAAACTGTTATAAGTTTTAATAGGCTTTAATAAGAGGTTCATGGTATTCTTAACGGATGAAATCGCAATTAAGGGAGTGTTAATAAACTTTGTTTTCTTTTACAAATGAAAAATAAAATTAATTTATATCCTTATTTATTTTAACTTTATTACCTACTATGAAAATTATTTCGTCGTGATTCCTTTGACTCGATTGTCATATTAAAATAGAGGTTCGATGAGTTTTATGGCAGAGCCGAATAAAACTAACTGTAAGACCGCCGCTGCCGCACTGTGTCCTAAAAATGAAAATAAACAAGTCGACACGCCTTAACAAAAAAAAAACTAAACATGTGTTTGCGAATTAGTCGAAGAGAACGTATTTGCGACGACGGACGATAGACGCCCGAAACGGACTCGCATTGAACTTGACCGATTTTGGGGTCAAACAAGACTAACGTTATTAAGTATATTTAAGATTTTTTACATAGTACTTATAATTATATTAATAGTAAAAAATATACAGTAGTTTTCCAATTGCCCAGTAACTTCAGGACTATAATTTTCTACTATAAATAATCTTTTAAAATAGGTAGCTTACGATTCAGAATAAAATAGACTAATATCTTTATTAGATATTTACTTATGTAACATAATATGCTACCAAAACACATATAATTAGCGCTGTGTGATGCGAAAGAAAATTGAGAATCGGTTCCGAAAAATTTCGGTAATAATTGCCTCATTTAGTTGAAATATGACCACTTTCTTAACATTTCTTATCCAATTTATTTATGTATTTATATTTAGTGTTAATTTAAAAAGAACGATACCTACTATGAGCCGCCTGAGTCTTTTTCCACGGGATTTTTCTGAATTCCAAACCCAACTATTCTCTCTCATCCTGAAAGAGTTTTCAAATCTACCTAATCATTAAATTCTTGAGCATTATTAATAAAATTTAACGATAGTTTTATTAGCCGTGTAAGTAAAATGGCAGAGTAAGGCCGGCCATGAACTTGACCGATTTAGAGGTCATTTCGTATCAATGAATAGGCGTATCGTTTCTTCGCTGTTGCCTTTGAGTGATTGATTGTATGTACGAGCAATGGACACGCACAGAAGTAAATGTGGTAGAAAACTATAACAAAGAACATTAATTGATGATTTTGTATAAGAAATCTGGAACGCCTATCGATTACTTTGTTAATTTATTTTATGTGCTGCGAAAATTCTGGTTTGGTATGCCTATTAGTGGCTAGCGCATGTTAGTGAATTCATTTACTGTCTTGTATGTACTCGTACATACATCGATTAGGCAACATTTGACGCGCAACATTGTTGTTCATCATGTTGAGGGACTTTTGTGTCAAGTTGTAGGTACGACAGCACAAATCACAGTAGGTACCCTAATATTATCCAATAGGCATACATTCAAAAGTGTCAATGCTTTGCTTTTTAGTAATAAAATATATTTTTGTCATCAAAACATATAAGTAAATAATCCTAATAAAAGTTTTTCATGTCAAATTTATTCGCGAATCCTACTGTTAGTTTGTTTTAAATATTGTTAGCTAATAACTGTAAAGCTAATAGCACGGCAGTATTGACTAATACAATATTGATATAACATAGTATAATCTATTAACATATATCAACTAAAAGACTGCTTGTTCAAAGGAATCCGCTAATCCAAATAGTTTACTATAAATAAACCTTAACAACCTTAATATCATAGAATTATCGAATGATTGGAATGCCTTTAAATCATAATTTAACTCTGCTTTATGTATCATAAAATATTTGTTATTCTATATTAATTAATATAAATACTTATTGATGTTTGTTTAATAAAAATTATGACACAAATCAACTTTCTTTGATAAATCTTTAAGAAAAATTGAAATTTGATTTGATCTGATGTTGCTACGGAACAATAGATACGAGACAATAGAGGGTCAGCCAAAAGCCATCTAATGCTGATTATAAGCTGACCCCAATCAGAGGCTTAATTGAATTTTGACATAATCGATAAGAAGGCTTAGCAGGCAGGTAAATTGGTAGTGCCAATAGCTATCTCAGAGGGCCTAGACAAGTGCCTTTCTATTATCGATATCGCCAGTAGAACAGAAAGAAAATGTATGGGATTGACATTAGCGTTCACGTGACATGTCGATCGCTAATGTCAATCCCATACATTTTCTTTCTATTCTACTGGCGATTTCGATAATAGAAAGCCACTTGTCTACAGGGGCAGATGACAAAATCATCATTGAAAAATGGAAAATGAAGTATTTAGAAAAAATCGACCCGTCTCACAATCGCTCCGATGGGACTCGAACCCACGACCTTTCGCTTTCCGGGTGACTGCTCTAACCACTGAGCTACGGAGTCGTCACGAGAAGCGTCGAATTTATCCAATACTTCTTACTCGCTGTATAGTCAGTGTTAATTTCATCAATGTGGAGATATTACTACCCTCACACGTGATAGAAATACCTTTCCAGGTATTTGGCAATCGCTAAAGATGAAATTACTATTGCAAGTATGATGAAATAATAACTCAGCAGTATAGGCATCCATTTATTTATGCTTCATTCGTACAATCACTGGTTAACGTCCTTTCGACTCGACAACTCGAACAGAATTGACCACACAACTGACTGTCCGCCTACGGGCAGATTCCCGCCATTTTGTCTATCCCCGTTCAAAAACACAGTGGCGCCATGCCGGCGCTTTCTGTCAATTTCAACTTAAAAGTGTTGCCAGTGATAATTACAATTTGTACTACAATAATTTAATTATTTTAATCATTACTTTTTTGAAATACAACATTCGGCCATCCGACATAGTGCTACCTCCTGGTGCACTGTATGTAACAAGTACCTAGTCAGATTCTTTATTTTTACTCAATAGGTTTAAGAATACAATTTTAAAGGAATATAAATACAACTTTCGGCATTATAATCACAGTATCTTAATCTCTTATAATCTTAAGTATAATCTCAATAAAATTTATAAAAACATGATAATAGTTAAAATAATAATTTACAATATAAATGTACCTATGCACATCTCAGATTTCTGCGAGCGTTTCAGTATCACTTATTTTTAGCATTTAGTTGTATTTTTTTTCTTTAGTTTTTTTAAATTTTTATTTCATGTCTCTTTCTGTCTGATTTCAGATCATTCCGACCTTCAGATTTAACATTTTATTATTTTGTTTGGTATCGGGATACGGAATTTACTATTTTTAAGTTATGACTGTACTGAGGCAAGGAAAATTATCTATTTGATATTTAGATTTATTTGAAAAGAACTAGACAAATAATTATTTTAAATCAAGGCAAACTATTGACTCGACCACCAGTTCACAAATGAGGAGGCCCTTCGGAGAAAGAACTGACAAGAAAACTCGCGAAGGGTGAGCTGATTGACCTCCGTACTTTAATTCAATTTTCTACTTATCTAAGTACAAAAGAACTTAAACACATCTTAGATTTCCGCGCGAACCGTCCATACAAATAAAACACTTCACGGATTTTTCACGCAATTTATTCAACAACTTCGTTAAATTTTTGTTGTTTTTTGAGATTTTTTGGTTTATCCGACGTTTCGGCACCTTTCCAGGGGCCGTGGTCACGGAAAACTACCCACTATTTTTTTATTATAATAAAAGAATATACCCACTCTAATTATCTTTGTTTTTCGTTCGGAAACAGGATACGGTTAGGTATTGATTATTTTAACATTATATTTAACTATAACAAAATGATTTATTAATTTAATATTTTGATTTGTTTAAGTAATTTGGATAATAATTATTTATAGCAAAGCAAAAAGTTACTGACTCGACCACCAGTTCACAAAAGTTGGAGCCCTTCGGAGAAAGAACTGGCAAGAAAACTACACGAATGGGTACGATCTCCGTTTATTAAAATTATTTGCAAAAAGAACTATGAAGTATGATTGCAACATATTACACAAACAAGATGTTTGCATTATCGCGCATTTACAGAAAATTGGAACACACGCGTAGCATTCTCAGCAATCTAGAATAAGATCGCTTACTAAGATAATGTATCTTTAATTGTACTCAATATTATTATCTCAATATACATCTTGACACCGAACAAGTCACATCTCTTTTATTACCTTAGCCTCGGTAAAGCGTCATACCTCTTCATGGCGACCCTTTGCCAACCGAACTTATAAATTTTTGCGGGAAAATCATTACTACATGGAGCAGCAAAGCAAAATTTTCAACACCATACTAGCAGCAGTCTTCGTTGCGGTGCTATTTGGCTCTACACTTCTGTTCATCGCATTACTTGGGAAGACAAAACAATAATATGGGAGCACCACAAAGTAAAGAAGAAGTTATCATCGCACAAACCGCCAGCGGCGACGCCCAAGCAACGCAGAAAACTTCAAGCCAGCTCACTACAACAGAAATTTTACTATCCGTCATACTGCTTCTCATCGTTATACTCATCATTTACGCCTGCATCCGGAAAATTTGGGACCGAATTGTCAACCGACTCCGTAGAGAATTCAACAGCGCAGTTCTAAGAAACACAATATCTTCCGTGGAACTGGCAACGACGTCGACTCAACCATCAACGTAGACCAGGAGGTGTCCAGGGTAGAAACCCGGCCCATTGTACGAGGGGCAAGGGAAATCCCAGCCCGATCTTCAGTTAGCTGTTTCAAGCGGTCCAGGAACCCATCTTAGAAGTCTGAAGATCCTACACACTCAAGGAGCATGAGAAAACCCCCAGCCCGCAGCCCCAGCCCCCACACGCCACGCCGGTCACCACATACCTACTCATCGTGCAGAGACGTAATTATTTTATTCGCGCGCTATAATGCCACCGTAAGTCGTAAGTTATTTTATACCTAAACGTTTTAAATAATATGTAGGATTACATTTTTTTTCTTATTAGATAATGTCATTTATTATTTCCGATTTAAATGAATTGCATAAGAAACTATTGTATATTAAAGATAATTTAGTAAAACTAGGACCAGATAGACGTCAAAAAGAGTTAGGTTTTACGAAATTTAATGAAGCGAAACTTGAATACGCGAAATTAGAGTATATTTTAGCTCAAGTACATAATTTAGTTGAAAAATCGGAGGTATCAACTAAAGATATAACTTTAATTAATAAAATAGCAAATGACATTCAGATCATTTATGACAAAATTATTTCTTTAGAGACTTTAAGTGTTAGTAGTATTTCAAAAATGGCAGAAAAAGATAAATTTGACTTGAAGACAGCCATTGCACTTTTACCAACGATGACAGGTCAAGAACACGTCACTAAATCTCTAATTGATGGTATACAATTATATAGTTCAATGATCAGCGATGCTACTCATGGGTTACTTATTGATTTTGTGATTAAAACTAGGCTCTCTCCTAGCGCAAAATTACGTTTAAAAAGTAGTTATCCAACTATTAAAGATTTAATTAGAGATATGAATACGCATTTGATTCAGAAAAAATCTGCTGTTGCTATCCAACACAAATTACAAAACTGTCGTCAAGGTCATAGGTCGATCGAGTCATTCGGCTCGGAACTAGAACAACTTTTTGTGAATTTAACCATAGCACAAGCGGATGACGACGCTACTAAGTTTGAAGTATTGCGTCCCATTAATGAAAAGGTTGCAATCAAGCGCTTTTCAGATGGATTAGTGAACCAAAAGCTTAGTACTATCATAGCATCACGTCACTTTGATTCTTTACCAGAGGCTATAAGAACTGCCCTAGACGAGCAGTCAATGTCTACCAGACACGAGGAAGTTATGAACATTAAAAAGTTTCATACTCGTAATTTCTCACGCACACCTACTAATTATCCGCGTCAGCCAAGTAATTATTCTAATAAATATAGTTACTATAATAGATTTAGCGCAAACAATAGGTACGCTGCCGGAAACACGAGACCACAACAAGGTAAGTACATGTCGCGAGACTCCCGCGCCGCGCAAGGAACACAATCACGTTCACGTGACCGCGGTCGGCCGAGCCCGCGCCCGCCGCGCTCAGCTGTGCCTTTTCAACGTGTGCAGTACGCTAGCCACGAGCAATCGACCAATAGTGAGTCACAAGCGCGTTCTGAGCCCCAGAACGATAATAATTTAGATTTTTTTCGTTCCTACTGAAAATTATGTTTTAAACTACAATAATAGTAGTACCGTAACTTTTAACGTAAGTAATAGCAATATCGATCTTTTAGTCGATAGCGGAGCAAGCCTTTGTGTTTTAAAATACGAATGGTTATGCGATTATCCGAAGTTATTGAATTTAATTACATTTGAGAAGTTAGTTATAAAAGGTGTTAGCGGTAAACTAGTATCTGAAGGATATATTTACTTAGATTTGTCTTATAATGGGTTAGTTTTTAGAGGAAAAATGTATGTGTTTAAAAATATGTCTTGTTCTGCAAATGGTATTTTAGGTGATAATTTTTTGAAACGCTATCAAGCTATAATTAACTATAAAGAAAATACTTTGCTTTTAACTAAAGATAGTAATTATGTGTCTATACCTATATTGAGTCACTATAGACATTTGATACCGCCACGATGTGAGGTAATAAAATATATACCTACATCGTTAGGCGACGATTGTGTTTGTTTATCTAAAGAGATACAGAAAGGAGTTTTTATAGGAAGTATAATAGCGAAACCTTGTAATGGTCGCATGCCAGTAAGGATATTAAACACCACTGAGAAAGAAGTTGATCTAGATCTTACCGATTTAGAGACTTTTTCATTGAATGATTTTGAAGTCTGTAATTTTGAAAAAGAGGAGGTTTCTGTCGATCGTGTAAAAACATTATTAGGATTATTAAATTTACCTGAACTGAATTTAGAAGAAAAACGAAGTATTGAAAGTATTTGCGCTAAGTACGCAGATGTTTTTCATCTGCCAGGCGACAAACTCTCTTGTACAAACCTAATGACCCATAATATAACTTTAAAACCTAATGTCTCGCCAGTTTATGTCAAGCCACATAGATTACCGTTCGCACTAAGGAAGGAAGTTCAGAAACAGATAGATATTATGCTCGAAAATGATATTATAGAAGAGGCTACGTCAGAGTGGTCTAGTCCCGTCTTGCTTGTACCGAAAAAAACAGATAGGTCAAACGAGAAACAATGGCGATTAGTTATAGATTACAGGCAGTTAAATAATCGTATTGAGGACGACAAATTCCCTTTGCCTAATATAACTGATATCTTAGATTCGCTTGCAAATAACATTTATTTTTCAAAATTAGACCTTTCGCAAAGCTACTATCAGTTATCTTTAAGCGAAGATTCACGAAAGTACACAGCTTTCACTGCTGGTGATAAAATTTTTCAGATGAAACGCTGTCCCATGGGTCTCCGGACATCTGCGAGTGTATTTTCACGTCTTATGACTATTGCAATGTCAGGCTTAAATTATAAAAAGGCTTTTATTTATTTAGATGATTGCGTAATTTTCGGGAAATCTATAGAAAACCACAATAAAAACTTAATTAGTATACTAGAGAGATTTAGAAAAGTTAACTTAAAATTAAATCCTATGAAGTGTGAATTTTTGCGAAACGAAATAATATATCTAGGACACAAAATAACTTCTGATGGAATTTTACCAGATGAAAGTAAAATTGCAACCATGCAAAACTATCCAGTGCCGATGAACTGCGACGATGTCAATCGTTTTGTCGCGTTTGCAAATTACTACAGACGATTCATACCGAACTTTGCAAACATTGTTTATCCTTTAAATCAATTAAGAAAAAAGAATGTACAGTTTCTATGGTCATCAGAGTGTCAAACGGCATTTGAAAAATTAAAATCAGCATTAATTCAACCCCCTATTTTATCTTATCCAGATTTTTCAGAAAGTAACATCTTTCGGCTACAAACAGATGCTTGTAAGACAGGTTTAGGATCTGTTTTATCTAACATGAACGGTCAAGTAGTCGCGTATGCGAGTAGAAACCTGAAACCCGCCGAGACGAGATATCCCATCATAGAATTAGAACTTTTAGCAATTGTTTGGTCTGTGAGACATTTTCGCCCTTATTTATATGGACGTAAATTTAAAATTATAACAGACCACAAACCGTTAATTTATTTATTTAACTTGAAAGACCCAACAAGCAGACTTACTAAATTCCGATTATTCCTAGAGGAGTATGATTTTGAAATAGAGTATGTTCCAGGACGAAACAATGCAGCTGCAGACGCATTGAGTCGCATACCTATTACATCTTCTACTTTAAAATCATTACATCAAAACACAGTATCAGTTTTAACTAGAGCACAAAGTAAAAAATTAAAAACCCCCACTGATTCTTCTTCAGAGAGCTCCACCAGCACTAGGCCTGATCAACCTATTGCGGTAGAACTTCTCAAGAAACCCGATGACGTAACTGAATTAAGTTTTAATCAATTAAAGTTTGACAATTATTCAAAGTCTAAAGATAGCATTATTTCTAATGCAAGTTGTTACGTTTACGTACCTTCGCAATCAGCGATATATCTGAGTACCCGATCGTCATCTACCCCAGAGGTGTTAGCGAGGGACTTAGAGTCATTATGTCAAAAAATAGGCATACATGAGGTACTTATTATTAAAGAAAAATGTAACGAGAGTAAAATCAAAAGTCTTGTACAAGCAACAAAAAGAATTAACTCTGTTACCCCGCGCTTTCTCATAACAAAAAATATATTAAGAATATATGATAGTGAACAAAAAAGAGTAATACTAAATGATTTCCATCTATTACCTACCAGCGGACACGCAGGAGTTAATAGAATGATGAACAACATTAAGCAATATTATTTTTGGCCAGGTTTGAGTAATGATGTAAAACTTTTTGTTAAAAATTGCCATCAATGTCAATATCATAAGCATAGTAATAAACATATTAAGCAGCCCTTAACCATAACATCAACAGCCCACTCATCATTCGAAAGAATTAGTTTGGATATAATGGGTCCACTCGATGTTGATGACTATAATAATAAATATGTATTGACATTACAATGCGATTTAACCAAATTCGTTGAAGCGTATCCATTACCTAGTAAAGACTCGGTCACAGTTGCTCAATCTTTTACCAATAATTTCATTTTACGTTATGGTATTCCTAGAGAAATATTGACTGACCAGGGAACCGAATTCATGTCATCAGTGATGTCCGAAACATGTTCTCTATTACATATTAAAAAATTAAATTCTACGGCGTACCATCACGAAACTGTAGGCGCTTTAGAAAATACTCATAAAACCCTAGGAGCTTTTCTGAGAATCCAGTGTAATAATTATAAACATAACTGGAGCACCTGGATTCCATATTGGTGTTTTTCTTTTAATACCACAGTGCATAGTGAAACTAAATATACGCCTTTCGAATTAGTTTTTGGAAAAATTTGTAACCTTCCAAATAATTTACAATCAGAAATCGACCCCTTATATAACTATGACAGTTATCCCCGAGAACTTAAGTATCGTTTACAACAAGCGCAATCCGACGCACGACGTAACTTGATACAATCTAAAGAGAAAAGAAAATTATTGTATGATAAAACTAGCAATAATGTTACCTATCAGTTAGGCGATTTGTTATTATTAAAGAACCAAGTAGGAAATAAATTAGATAGTATTTACAATGGCCCTTATAAAGTTTTAAGAGATATGACGTCTAATGTAGAAATTTTAAAAGAAAATAAAGCTATAATTGTGCATAAGAATAATACCAAACCATTCAATAAATAACTATTTTATTTGATACGTAATTATAAGTATAGGTACTTAATTACATACCATGTTACTTAACACTTTGTTATTGTTATGATTAAGTGTAAAATGTGAAGCTTCCGTTTTAATTCAATACCATTTCAATTCGATACCATTTTAATTAGATACAATTTTAATTAGGTATATTGTTTATATTGTAAAACGTTTTTGTATTAGTACGATTTAATAAATGAAATAGTTTTAACTTTGCTATGTTGATAATGTTTAAATTTTGTTTACTTATTTTACTTAAGTAATTAAATTTTGGTTAAGTTCGTTAAAGTCAATGTTACGAGTCTGTTCCTTTTTGCAGGGAGGGGATGATCCTTCCACTTTTTCAGGGGAGATGAAGTATGATTGCAACATATTACACAAACAAGATGTTTGCATTATCGCGCATTTACAGAAAATTGGAACACACGCGTAGCATTCTCAGCAATCTAGAATAAGATCGCTTACTAAGATAATGTATCTTTAATTGTACTCAATATTATTATCTCAATATACATCTTGACACCGAACAAGTCACATCTCTTTTATTACCTTAGCCTCGGTAAAGCGTCATACCTCTTCAACTAACCGTATCTTTAGTTCTTGCAGTGTGTGGTTTAGGTTGTGACTTTACTTGATGGATTATAGGGTCCCAAGCTGGTGGATCTTCCAACCATCTTCTCTATTGAAATTTGGGTTATTTGCTAATTTCAATAGCCTCGCGCATCAATCTAGGAAAGTATATTGGTTCTCTAGCGAGGATCTGCGCAAAAAGAACTTGCCAGAATATATTATTATTTAGGTCTCAAAACGATGTTATATTATATTTGCTGTTAATTTATTATGACACTAGTAGTTTTCATTATTAACATTCTTTTGGTTGGTCGATTAAAGTTTTAATTGATCTTGAATAAATAATAATAAAAAGTTATTTCAAGTAAATATGAATTATAACGTAGATACAAATTGCTAGATTATAGATATGCAAGAATTGAAAGGGATTTCTTTTCTTTGAAAGTCCTTCAAGCGTTTCATGGTCAAACGTCAGATAAATAATGCGAACGTGATACAAAATATGAAGTGAATGCAACATTTTGTAATACAAATGTACCATACATTACAACATTTAGTTTTACAGAATTGCTCCGGTTTATGACGCCTAAGTTAAAAGAGGACACAAACTACTAAACTACTTGATATAAGCAATTATTATGAGCAAAAACAGATTTAAAGCGTAAAAATAGATTGAGATCTTTGTATCGATATTATAAATAACAACAAGATTTCCAATTTAAATGAGTGTCTATAGATATACCAAGTATTATTTTCATTATTTCTATTATTTATCACATATTATTAAGTTCAACAATTCACATTTGAAAATACCAAATTGAATGTATTTAATATTCGTGGGATTAACTACGCACATCAGACGTTCATCATTTTAAGTTTGTAAATCACTTTTAAATAATTCTAATGTAATGCTACGTATTCCGTTAAATTCAGTCGGTTGTGCAGTACGTGACCAGCTACAGCCTCAAAAGTTTCAAACATGCCTATGAATAAGCCTACACGAGGCGTTTCTTTTGTTAATTGCGCTTTTTTATGCACTATTATGTCAGTAAGCAACAGTAAAATTGTAAGATACTTAAAGGTCATAAAGATTACTTTCTCAAATATCAAGCATTGGAATTTCCATGTACCTATTATTTGTCAATAATAGTTTATTTGTATGTCGCTCATTTATTTAACCTGCGAATACTCGCGTTTCTAACTTTAAGTTAACGACTCGTAAAAGAGGCGCACATAATGAATCAATAGACTTATCAATTACATTTCATGCATCGGAACACCGAAACGTCACCGCTCCACTCGGAATTCAATCCTGTACAATTTATATCAAACCTATCAGAATAGAACCCACGGGCCTTAGAATAAATACTATTGCAGTTCAGTTACCTACAGTTAAAGATTTGTCTTTCTTTAGTCCTATAATTAACCACTAGGCCCCAAAAGTGCCTATATGTATCTTGGCTATGGCTTTCGGCCATCAATAGCAGTGTCACCAACACAAACAATGAGGCTGAATGACGGATTTTAATGTCCTACAGTACTTTTCATAATAAGAAACTATATACCTATTTGTATTTGTATACGACCTATTATTCTATAATTTTATTACCCCTTAAGTTATGTTTTCATGTACCTTACTGCCAGTTCGATCTCTTTTATTTTTTGAAAGCTCTATACGCTTTTTTTATCATTATGCAAGAAAACATTTGCAAAACAAAGTTGAAAATGCGATCTAGAAATAAATTTACAAACAACAAATGTTTTGTTTTGTAAAAGTACTAATATCAAATCCCTCGCTGAAAGATTTGCATTGATTGAGCTGAACGATCCGAGAGGACAAACTTTTTACTTTATCGATCTAAGGCTTGTTAACACAATTTCCAAATAGGTCCATGATATTGGTGTTATGCAAGTGGTTTCCATAAGTAGAAAGCTTGTCGTAGTAAGCAATTGGTAAGTTATCATCATCATTACATTTAAAAAAGTGATTTTTTTCATATTTCTACTACCAACCAAACTGCCAACTTAGACTTTTCCCTGTTCGTACCTACTCGTAAGTAGTAGTGGTTTTGATAAAAGTTTTAGCATCTTTTTAAATAAGTATATCAAAACTGGACTTTAAAACATTTACAGTCACATCATCAGCAAAGTCTGAATCGAAGAGTAAAATAATGCAATATTTGAAAGTAACGAATTTACATAATCAAGTTCCAATATTTAATGCCGATATTAATTTACATACACACTCCGCCCGTCATCCCGTTTCGGGATGAAGATGAAGCTAACTGATATCCTGAAATCACTTCGACGATCCAAGGAGTACCAAGATGATGGCTCAGAAATCCTCGAGACGCAGCGGCCGGCGCGGCGCCATCGACGAGGCATCAGTGACAAGAGTGGTGATCTGCGTTCCTCTATTCGGTCGTCGCTTTCTTCCTTCAATGACTTCTTTGCGTTTCATGACCTCGGAAACATTAGAACAAATAAATGATATTAGTGTATGGTGTTTTATTCATCCTTCTTGTCAATCTACTTAGTTAATCCGTAAAAATACTCAGAAAGCTAATCTTCTATAGAAAATTCACCGAATTATTTATTGACTCCTGACCGGCCAAATAGGGCCAGAGAACAATGTAAAATCTATTGTGTCTCGAAAAATTTAAAATGAAGTACTTCAGAAAAAATCGACCCATCTCATAACTAGCTCCTATGGGACTCGAACCCACGACCTTTCGTTATCCGGGCGACCGCTCGGATCATTTTCTCCAAAACACCTCACCCTCAACTCTTCGATAATAAAAATTGCATTGTGAATGCAAAAAGTAAAAATTTAAATAACTAAGTATAGTGTCTCATTTCTGGGGCGTTGAAGGATTAATGTTCAACGTTCTTATATTGTACACTTAAATAAGACCTCATCCTGTTGACATTTTTGAATTAATGATTTTATATCATCAAAACTTATTAAGTAATTATCATTATATTTGTGTGCCAGTACCTGGTGCGACACGAGGTCTTGCATGTCCTTTTGTTTTTATCTTTTTTGTACCGTGTTTGCTTGCAAATAAAGAATTATTCTATTCTATTCTATTCTAAGAATGGCCAACTTGACCAACTGAAATAATTGTATGCCGCATAAATTACGTTCGAGCGACACACATAGCCCAATTAATTAAAAAGTGTATAAGGAGCCAGTATACGAAAACTTTCGTTATTTATCAAATTCAACAAGTCAAAACTCTTAGTACATTCTGAAACTAATGCACTTGTCTAGTACAACTGCATATAAAATTAAATTCACTTTTTATGATATCATCATCATGTCAGCCGAACGACGCCCACTGCTGGGCATAGGCCTCCCCCAAGGATCTCCACAACGATCGGTCCTGCGCTGCCCGCATCCAGCGGCTTCCCGCGACCTTGACCAGATCGTCGGTCCACCTTGTAGTGGTTTATGATAACAAGGGACAAAATAGTAAAGTAATATAGCTACATATAGGCCTTCGACCTACAATAACCACAAACACATTTAATCAATCAGCTTTAGGTATTGTTAGCAATGAGACATAATATACCGACAAGCTGAAGGCTCGTAGGCGAGTCTAGCCTGACAAACTGAAGGCACTTCTAGCATTGTAATCAAAAGGCGCGTGTAGCCTTTTAACCTAAATATACACCTAGATTTTTAATCTAGAAGGAGCTTCTATCCTTGTATCTAAATGCAGATAGTCTTATGAACTGGAAACGCACCTAGCCTTGTAAACTGTTGCCGCATTTAGCCATGTAAACTGTAGGCGCGTCTAGCCTAGTAAACTGTAGGCGCGTCTAGCCAAGTAAACTGTAGGCGCGTCTAGCCCAGTAAACTGTAGGCCCATCTAGCCTTGTAAACTGTAGGCGCATCTAGCCACATAAACTGTAGGCGCGTCTAGCCCAGTAAACTGTAGGCCCATTTAGCCTTGTAAACTGTAGGCGCATTTAGCCACATAAACTGTAGGCGCGTCTAGCCTAGTAAACTGTAAGCGCATCTAGCCTTATAAACTGTTGGCGCATCTAGCCATATAAACTGTAGGCGCATCTAGCCTTGTAGCCTAGCTTTTACTCAAGCATAGACACACATGACCGACTCTTAGCTCCCATGGCTACTCAACTAAGCTGTAGGCACACATCGCCTTTTTCTAACATTACTTTTGTGAAGCGACTGCAAAATTAATTTCAAACTATCTATGCACTGATGACCTTTCGGCAAATGACCACTACTAGTCAAGCTTAGACACTCATGGTCTATCTATAAGCGACACACATGGCCGACTCGTAGCTCACATGGCTACTAAACTAGGATATAGGCACACATGGCTACTCAACTAGGCTATAGGCACACATCACTACTCAACTAAGCTATAGGCTCACATGGCCGGATTATAACTGACACACATGGCGGACTAGTAGCTCACATGGCTACTCAATTACGCTATAGGCAGACATGGCTTTTTTCTAATACCTATTACTTTTGTAAAGCGACTGCAAAATTAAACTTCAAACTATCTAAATCCATTAACGACTTTACGGCAAATGGCCACCACTAGGTACTCAAGCTTAGACACACATACACATGGTTTTATTATAAGCGACACACATGGCCAACTCAACAAACTAGTTGTATAGTAATAGAATACAAAGAATTGAGTATTGTTCATATAACCTCATTCGCCCTTTTTGCATTCTTGTCTGTTAAATTATATATTTCCATTGTAATTTCAAAAACATTAAATCACTCATTCTCTTTAAAACATGCTCAACATATTTGGCCCACATCAATGGCATGTGAAAGTCAAAATCAAAGCTATCTTTATTAACTATATTGAGTACCTACAATAATTACGCAATCATAGCATTTACATTCCTAATATTCCTCAACACGTATCATATAAAATTTAATTTCGGTTTCGAATGTTTTCAATCTTCATTCGAACTTTTGAAAAAGATTTGAAACGTCCGGGTCGATTGACTCCAAATCATAAAAGACAGCTTTTTAATAAAGTGCCGATTTTTCACAGAAAGGCGGAATAAATTTGAAATATTTTGTAAATGCGAATAAGGTCAACTGATCAAACTGATTTTATACAACTTTCAGAGAAAAATTGCACGTACCTTATAACTGAACTTCTTTGCGGGATTCTGTTGCCACTTCTGAATTATGATGAAATAATAACTCAGCAGTATAGGCATCCATTTATTTATGCTTCATTCGTACAATCACTGGTTAACGTCCTTTCGACTCGACAACTCGAACAGAATTGACCACACAACTGACTGTCCGCCTACGGGCAGATTCCCGCCATTTTGTCTATCCCCGTTCAAAAACACAGTGGCGCCATGCCGGCGCTTTCTGTCAATTTCAACTTAAAAGTGTTGCCAGTGATAATTACAATTTGTACTACAATAATTTAATTATTTTAATCATTACTTTTTGAAATACAACACAAGTTATTTTAATTTTTAGATTTTTGATTGTGAGACGGGTCGATTTTTTCTAAATACTTCATTTTCCATTTTTCAGTAATAAAATTGCATTGTGAATGCAAAAACCTAAAAATTAAAACAAAATCATCATTGTAAGTATAGGAGCTGTTCTGTTTCATCACACTTTTATAGACACTAAATGGCCACAATAAACCTTATTATCAACAATTCTATCCCAAATAACCGTATTACCAGTAAAAAGGATGTTGCTGGACTTTCTGAAAAAGAAAAAAATTAAAATGAACGATGAAAATGTAAATTATTATTGAAAACCAAAACTTTACTTACCGATACTATTCTCGTACTACCACACTACACCAGATATCGGTCAACGCTATGAAAATATTAGTCATAGCAATACAGTGGCACTGGTACCCATTAGACATTCTATGTTAGAACGAGACTAGACTTCGTCGAGTACTAACCTCATTTGTAAACCAGACAATGACGATGGTGGTTACTAAAAGGAGGCCACCAGTGGGACTGGTGTCACAAAAAGTTCCTGGATCTTCTGACAACTGAAATCCAACTTATTCACTGCATAGCGTAGCGGTCAAAACCTACTCTAAATTTATTTTTGTTCTTTTCTGTCGAGATAATAAAGAATTGCATTATTGTTATTATTATTCTATATTGTTATTATTATATGAAATAATATTCAATGAAATACAGTAGTACCTATTAAACATTCTGAGCTAGACTCCGCTGAGTACCCTCATTAGTAAGTCCACACAACGACGATGGTGGTTCTTATATGGGGGCGCATGGTAAAACTGGTGCAATGAAGCTATTGTTGTTGTTTCCTGCGCGTAATGGCCGCGTTGACACCGTGCAATCGGTCAATGGAGGTTTGGTAACCAACAAATTCTTGGTGTTAAATACACATTCTTAATTGACTAGGTACTTGAAATAAAACAATTGACACTAGATGTTTGAGACAAATTTTAATATAAGAAAATCTACTCGTAACGGTGACTATATTCTATCTATTGTGTTAAAGGTCCAAAGTTTATATCCTGGTAATGCTAAAACTATGTTTGTCGACGTATCTATTACTGGGTCGTGTTTATATTCTTAGCCTATGCAGCTGTGGATATAGAGCATATAAAACAGGAATTAAGACTAACTATATTGCTGTGAGAAATCGATGCTTGGCCCATCGTTGAATTGGGCTGATCGAGATCTGCCTGGTTACTTCACAGTACGCCGGCATTTCTTGATGTGTCTGTCTAATACCCGATATAGGTCTGTGAATACCCACCATATCGTTCAAAGAATAACGTTTGACGATTTGCTCATTTTAAAATTTAGAAGATATAACGCCTCAATGATACCTGAAAATTTTACTTCAGTACCTAGTATTAATAACTTACCTACTCATTAATATCTCCTACTTACTAACGAGTAAGTACTACTTAACTACTACTTACTAATAATTTCGTCCTTAATTTAATATCCATTTCCTAAACAGTTTGGCCAATAACCAAACGCTGTTGGTAGGCAGCCAATCCTTTGATTCCCACATTAACGTCTGCTTAAATATTCTAAGTGGTTCTAAGCACTGTTCACGTGATCAATATGTATCGCATGGATTGTTGTCGATACATGGCTGGGTGGTAAAACAAATACAGTTAACAGAATACTAAAGTTAACACTTTCATTATCTTAACCATTCTCACAAAGTGTGCGATAAGGGTTTAGGTACCTATAAGTTGTAAAAGTTCACGTTTTTTTATCCACGAGGTGATTTAGTCTTTATTACAAATAATGTTCTTCTTAATCATCATTTAATGTCCCCACTGCTGGGGCACTGGCCCCTAAGGAAGGTCTTATGGGTGAATAAGGAGAATGTGCCATGACCTACTACGCGGGCCGTATGCAGGTGCAGTCGGGACCAACGGCTTTCCTCCCGAAGCACGGAGGAGCTCGAGATGAAAAGTTTTTGGTCGCCATAATGGTCTCCTCCGAATGTAAAGTGAACTTGAGTGATTAAGGAGTAGTGCGCTTCCACCTTCAGCCTTATCATCACTTAACTTAAGGTGTGATGAAGGCTTAAGTGCTACCCCGTTGTGGATAAAAAAACTTATTTGTACAATCAGCTTAGGAGCTTACGATGGCATTCATGTTTCATGTCAATTATATTGTTTGGAACCATCAAAAGTTAATGAATTAGTATTGTTGCACCAAAAACGTATTATTTCATAACAACAATTTTATGGTGCGTTTTACTAGGTGTTATTGTTGATCGCAGGCTTTGAATCTTATTTTTTCCTTACTACCATCCTACTAATATTATAAATGTCAAAGTTTAGATGTTTGGATGTTTAGATGTTTGGATGTTTGTATGTTTGTTACTCAATCACGCCAAAACGGCTGAACGGATTGGGATGGAATTTGGAACACAGATACTTTGTAGCCTGGAGAGGAATATATGCTACTTTGTATCCCGGAAAAATATCACATTCCCGCGGGATAACGTCGTGAAGTCCACGCGGGCGAAGCCGCGGGCGGAAAGCTAGTTTATAATAAGACTTTCACAGTTGGTTTTTGTTTGCTTCATAATAGTTACTTCCGGTCATTAATTGGGTTTTTCCTCTTAGAAAACCGAAAATAAGTATAATTTAAAATAGAAATCGTAATTATAAAATACTAGAGGATCCTCGCGGTTTCACCCGCGTGATACGGGTATCACGCGGGAACGGGTTCCCGTGTGAATATCGGGATAAAATATAGCCTATGTCACTCGGGAAGAATGTAGCTTTCTAATGGTGAAAGAATTTTCTAAATCGGTCCAGTACCTACTTACTTTCGGAGCCTATTCTATGCAAACAAACAAACAAACAAACAATCAAATCTTTCCTCTTTATAATATTAGTATAGATGTATTCAATAATCTTTATTAAATTTCACACCTAAAAGCAATTTACTAACATTGCAACTTGTACCTCGGAAATTACATTATTATTTTCTGTAACCACGGGGACCCGACGCATTTGAAATATGGTTATAATTTCTCACGGCTCCAATCGAAGTGTTTTGTCGACTACTTCTAATTCACAAAACAAGTCGTTCATACAACAGATTGGTTCCGGGCATTGAATCAGCTCCACCTATAAGTCCAACCAAACGTAAAGCTACGCGTATCAAACTAGCGGAGCGGCGAGCGATGCGTATCTGTGGAGCTGCCCCCTGATTCACAAACGTTCGAAAAGGGATCGTTTGTGAATCAGGGGGCTGAAATTCCCATTTTATGGAAACTTTTACGTACTTATTACTATTAGTTATTCTGTGCTTTTACCTTTATTAATGGATGTTTTTGTTTATTCTTAAAGATGTCTAAGCCTAATGTTTAAAGCGGTTAGCCAAGCAACCTAATGAACATTTTATTTTTGTGTATTATCGCTGTTGTTTGTATTGTTGAACCTATTTAGGAACAAATATGTAAGTATAAACAATACTTTAGTTATGAGTTTTAATCTATTGTATGTGCAGTCGACTGAGTGTCCGTCATTAGAACGGTTCTAGTTCTAGTAGTGCAAACTAGTGCACCAGGCTGTTCATTCTGCTTTTAAATAATATGGCTAAAAGTTTTTTTATATAAAAAAAACAGTGTTCTTTGATCAACAATACAACTATAACCCAGCCAAGTGTCTAAAACGGCCGAGCGAATAACAGCAAACTTCAAAGGTGAGCTCTTATTTCATATAGATTTCTGCCATTTTTGACGTAACATTCGAAACAATTTTCTGTTTTTCCGTTCAAATAAAGTTATTTGGTGCCATATTTGTGTTGTGTTTAGTTCGTGAGGCGTCATCTAGTGGTGTTGTTGATCGAGGACAGTGTTAGTTGGTTCAATTATTTTATTGCCTATTGATTCATATGCATTTTCTAAATCTTTCATTATTAAGAGGATTTGTCTAGCATACGGTCTCCATAGAAACGGCAATAACGTTTCCCACCCTCTAAACTTTAACATACAGCAATGGATTTTCAGTATGTTGTTGAAATGCATAAGAACTAGGTCTCTACGTTTTGTTTTTTTTTTTATATTTATTGTAGATTTGAAAATATTGCCACTTTTTGTTTTGTTTTGTTTGTTAAATATTTAAAAAAAAACAAAACGTACAGCCCTAGTTCTTATATATTTCAACAACATACCGAATATTAATTACTGTATGATAAAGTTTAGACATGAAGCTCGACTTAATACTGAGGTGCAGTACGAAAGAGAGCGCAGTACGAACAATTTTTTGTGACCACAAATTACACAGTGGCTGTCTTCCGTCTCACCTACACTTAAAAAAAATACGTATATGGTCATATGAGACAACTGACAGCCACTATATACTAAATGTCAAATTTGCTGGTGTTCACTTTTTTATTCAGGGTGAGAACTCCAGTTACCTCAGTATTAAGTCGAGCTTCATGAGTTTAGATGATGGAAAACCTTATTGCCGTTTCTATGGAGACCGTTTGCTTGCTTCACAATCCTCTTAAAACTAACTCCCGCTACCGCCATCGCTCAATCGTCGCTAGATTCACAACCGCAACTTTAGTGTAATTTGTTGTATGCGACAGATTTATGACTAAAAACCATTTCACAGGTAGGTAGGTAGTTAAGTATGCACTCAATTTCGAACTTTAAAGCAATACGTAGCAGTAAAGTTTGAGGCAACAACAGCAAACCTATGCTATGCTTTGATTCTCAAAATTTGACGTAACCATTTATCTCTTAAATATAATTTTCTGTTTAAGTTTAAATTTTTTAGACGTAAGCAACACTTTTTCCTATATTCTTTGACCGGTAACGTGACTAATTCATATAAAATAGTCTATCGTACGATAGACTACTTTAAGTACGATAACTTCAATGGATAATTCCATTACAGTATGGAACGACTTCTGTCCATACCGAATGAAAGCGTTTGAAAACGATTTAATGTGACGAGGTTCTACGATGAATACGTATATTATTGCTTGAGTCTGTACTCCAAAAGTAATAATGTATTCAACGGGGAAAGTCGTTTTCGGACACACCAACACACGATAATGAAATCTCATAACTCTGAGTCGTGTATGAAAAAACAAGGTCAATTATACCATCCATCAAAGAGAAACATACCATAATGACTCTTATTATACCAGCATAAAGGCAGTTTTTGGTTAATGTCCAGATTTCGAAAAAAATGCCTTTTACGTAATTTGAACACTTCACATTTTACGAGAACCGTTTAGCTCATCTTAACGTCATAATTTTCTCTTTTGCATAATTGCTATGATTTAGTTAGATTCGTATAGCTCTATTTTTTCATTTAAGTAGACGTAGTGTGATGTTATCTTAAAATGGTATGGTTACTTACATTTAAGTTCCATAATTAACTGATTATACAGAAAAATTTGGTTTACGTAAGGTGTGTAATTACAATTCTTTGGTAGTAGGTACCTAAGTAAATACAAATATTGTATACTAGGGTGGTCTTTATTAAAGAAATACGAGAAATACTTACCTACTGATATATACTTACCTACTAATAGGTAACGCAAGTAGGGCAGGCGTACCGGTTTTGGCCACTGTACCGGTTCTGGCCACTTTTTGCTCTAAAAGTTTTCTAAACAACTTTTAGGCATTTTTTATAAAGGCAATTAAAATAAGGTATTTTAAGGTAATAATAACAACCGTTAGAATTCCTTATGTCATAAGATTTTTTTTCAATAAGTTAAATTTTCTGTTTTAAAAAATGTTTTGTATGAAAATTTTAAGAAATTTGTTTTTGATGAAATACTTTATAAACCTTTGTTTTTTACAATTAAATTGTTGTTTTGCAATTGACTGGTTTCTAGCGCATTAGAATATATTGATTTTGATTTTTCGCAATAATTACAAAAGTTTGACTATCAGTAAGTGGCCAAAACCGGTACATTTGGTACCCCTCACACATTGTGTGTAATATAAAAAAACTATTTAACTTTAATAAATTTGAAAAATGTACCTTTAAAGGTAGATAAATTATCTATAATTTAAGATATAATTTGTGTCTTAAATACCTAAGACCATTTAGTACTTAGTGTTTAAAAGTCAAAAAATCCTTAAAGTGTCCACAAAGGGTACCTCTGCCCTACTTACAATAATATTTTGTAAAGTTATATAAAGTTGATAATTACGTCTTTTTTATTTCCGATATTTGTTACAGTAACTACGGTTACTCTTGGTTACCAAAAAAGAATATTATTTAATGTTTTATGGTCCGTTTTGACCCAATGAAAATTCCTTACAATTACCCGATGTTACTCATACTGAATCTTTTAATTATATCATCGCATTAAAATTTGAGACTACATTATAAGTACTCTTGAAAAAAAATTGTTTACTTATCAGATTCATTGATCATGTAGCCACAAGTAGTTATAGCGGAAATACACGGTTCAGGCGCTACTCGGAAAAAGTATGGACTTTTTGATTTAAAACTATAGGACGGTTATAGTTGTTACAAATCTGGTATTAAGATATATATTTCTTCATACCTTTATCTAGAATCGTATAGTTTCAAAAACACGACTTTATGATTTTGCCTCGACACTTTTTCTTTTCGAAAAGACCTCTAAAAAATACGAAAATTCAAGATTATTCGTAAATGGGGTTACTTACACTATTGGAAATTGGTTTAATTAGTGGACACCAATAATATCTAGGATCGTATAGAAGCATTTTTTTTAAAAAGCGCTGTAGTTTTTTAATACGAAGTGATTTTGTGTTTTTTTAGCCGAATCTGCAACATCGGTCCCGCTCCCGCGCGTCTTTTTTCTCATTGCTATCTCGCTTCAGCATAATTTATCCGAGTATCGCCTTCACTTTTGCCTTTCAATTTGGATAAAGCAACCAAATTAATCGGGAATCTAGGTACCTATGTGTTATTACAGCCTATAATCTATCTCTGTTGCAAATTTCATCCAGATCCGTTCAGTATTTTTTGCGTGAAAGAGTAACAAACATCCATAATCACAAACTTTCGCATTTATAATATTAGTAGGATAAGATTCCATTCGTCGGCTGACACGATGATGATGAAGATTCCATTATAATTAGGTACATTATGATTACCCACAAATCTTGAACTAATAAACATCTCGAATTTAAGATTTGTTAGCTACTTACCTCAATTAAATAATAAAAAAAAACATTTTTTTTGTCGTGTCATACAGTCAACTGAGTACCTATATCGGCAATATCGTAACTGCCGTGTTCACACGCGCAACATCGCGTGACCGACGCTCATGTCTCGTTGTTCCATAGAATATCAGGGCGGGCTTCTATGGGGACCTGCTATCATGATTTATTGCTGCCTTTAAACACAAAGTGGTTGAGTGTCTACCTGCACTTGTTGAAGATAAACAATCGTTAATTGTCGCTAAGAATGTCTTTAGCGGTTACATAAAATACTGACTGCTATTCCGATCCAAAAATATAACACTATAATTATTTACACGTAATAACCCTACATTAGAAACAGTAGGGTAAAAAACAAGTTGCTGTTAAATAGTTTTTGGCATAACATTCCGAAAGCTGTAATATGCCAATTAGACGATCAATCTGGTGTACGTTCAGTCCGTGCTTCGACCTTGGTTAGAATCATCGTATAAGGAGTTGATTGGTGACAGATTGAAACGGACGGACAGATTTGAACAGACGTACTAATTTATCCATAAAATTTCATTTTTGTCACCAATCTGACACACAGATTGATTGATCTGAAGCTATTTGATCGTCTATGGTCAACTAAGCAACCATTTAATTATGGAACGTAGCGTTTTTAATGCATTTTACTAATAGAGCTGACTCGCATGTAAAGTAAAAAAATATCTATACTAATATTATAAAGAGGAAAGATTTGATTGTTTGTTTGCATCAAATAGGCTTCGAAACTACTGTACTGTGGTATCATATTGTTAGGATATGATACCTCCTTGCATTGTCTATGGTTGATTTATGTTTAAATCAGTATTCAAAATATCGAATGCATTGTCATCATTACGCGAGTAGTTTGTTTTGAGTCCAGACGATTCCGCGGTCGCGTGTTATAGTAGATATAGAATATATCGGCCATGGTGCCGCAGTAAAGATTTATATCGAAATTACATTTATTATTTAATAGAATCCCAGTGTAGGGCTTCTTATGGTGTTAGGCGCGAACGAATTACGTAGAACGCAATTATACGGTGTTTATGTGTTGCAGATTCCCAAGATAAACTAGGAAGACCATGGAGGTCTTATTGTTCGACGGCATCCACGGAGATGTCGAAGTTTTTTTTCAGAGCTACGAAATAATGACGGCTCTGCAAGGCTACGAAGGCGAGGCCAAGAAAATCGTCGTCGGAGCTTTCTGCACGGGCGCAGCCCGCTATTTCTACGATAAGATCGTCGATATGGTGAAAGACTACGACGAAATGAAGAAGGAGTTTATCAGGGAGTTTGGTCTTGTATCGGACCCACTTGCTGAATTTTTTGCGAGAAAGCAGTATTTCAACGAAAATTCGTTGGAATATCTGTATGCGTTGGAGATATTAGCCGCTCGTGCTGGGAACGCAATTACAGAACAGTTGTTCATACAACAATTCCTGCGGACAACCGACGTTGTCACACGCAGCAAATTGATGTCGCAAATCTACGTCGACAAAACGCATTTAAAAAAAGTAGTGAGACAGTTGTATAACCTTGAGTGCTTCGAGGAATGTGCCCCTAATATGTGTGATTCTAGCAGTGGTGATAAATCTAATCAATGTGTTTATTTTGTGCCGGAGTTAGAGAATGTGCCAACTCCCAATCAATGTGCCTCTCGCACGCCAAACGAAAAACCCCATGATTTGTATGATGCAAGTGAATTGAATGATTTTAGAGCTCAAGCCCCGATGATGCCCATCACGACATCATCTTGGAGGACGACTGAGACGTCCCCACAATCTAATAATAATATTATTGTAAGTAGAGAAGAGGATTGTATGCAGCTGACGTTGGTGCAGGACAATCACAACACAAGTAAGCGTACGCCGTTTTTATCTATTGAGTGTCGTGGTCAGAAAATAGACGCCTTGGTGGACACCGGTGCGAGTGTGTCGGTAATATCACAGACGGTAGTAGACAGTCTAGGTCTCAGTGTGGACATGGTGAACGCTGAACTACGAAATGTGAGTGGTGGAAAACTTTCAATAGTAGGGAAAACTAATGTATGTTTCTTGATAGATAACGTGTTGTTTACACAGCGATTCGTTGTTGTAAGGGACATTGTACCAAACATAGTGTTGGGTTGTGATTTTATTAGCAGGAATAGCATAATTTTGAATTTTGAAAAATTTTGTATAATTTACAAAAAATTTAATTTTGAATTAATGTTGACATGAATTTTATGTTGACATCGATTGACATTGATGACAATGAGTCACAACAGTCACAAGTGATAGATGTCTCGAATGACGGATGTCAAAGTAATTTTCGAAAAAGTAATATGTCAGAAAAAAGTTCGCATGTCATTCCTAGATTAAAAAGTTTTTTTATGAATAAAAATAGGAATGACAGTAAAATGAAGAAAGGCGCGAAAAAGTTTGAAAAGTCGAATATGAATAGGATTTCGAAATCCAATATAAGTTCGTTATGTAATATTAGTTCTTTACGAAATAAGAAACGAATTAAATTTGTTACATATAAAATTAAATGTAAAAACAAATTTTCTTTTATAGATTCATTTTATAATAGGGATAGAAATAGGATAGGATTTTAGGATGTTTTATAATAGTGATTGTTAGATAGTTGAAATGTATAATTGTGTGATTTGTATTAATATGTGTTTCTTTTTCATGTACGGAAATACTGCACCTGAAGCCCACGAAGTGTCCTGTGGTCCATTTATGATGTACTTATTTAATTTTTTTTTAATGTTTAATTTAATAAAACAATTATTTTTTTGCATTTTTACTAATTAGTAGACATCGTGTCGTGTCTCTTTACCTTCATGGGATAGGGCAGGAGGATGACCTATTATCTAATTAGGTGTGAGAATCCTCTGACCTTAACTTATGTTGATATTGACATCACGTTTCGTTAATGATCTGGACCACAAAAGTAACACTTCTGTGTTTCATTTTATTTCCGTTTTAGTTAGTTTGTAAGTTTTTTCGATGTCACTTAAGGAACGAGGTGACGTCAACATTTGTTGGTGAGGGGGGAGGAAACCCTGATGGTCCAATAAGGACCAGGGTCATATCCTGTTTGTTGCAGGATCCCTCTAACCCTGACTGGCAATGTTGTCGACACCACGCTACATAAACTGTGGTAGCCCCTAGTAGACAGTCTGCTTGAGGTTACCACAGGTTTATGAAGTTCCAAGCTTGTTGTCGGGTACCTTTTGAGATGAGGGGTTATTTTTGGGTAATTTCGTAGTATATATATATTTGGTGCTTGTCTGACATGTTTGATCTTGGAATTTCGACTTAGTTAATGCTTAAATGAGCTAGGGTTAGCTTTGATTGTAACTACATAATGATGTATTAAGGTTAGGTTGAAGGCTGGGCAGACCTTTTCCCTTGGTTTTGGTATGTCAAGCCAATGCAATGGTTGGTTTGTGTTGATTACAGGAAATTAATAATTATATCAACCATTGTCCTGGCTGTCCGTTAGTGAGGACCAGTCTTATTGATGTGATATCGTTCCAAGGTAGGCAGGGCCTTCGCTTTAGGGTAATCCATGTAGGAAAAAACATTTCTTTAGTAAGAAAGGTTTTTTTGTTGCGGCGGCGGCATGTGGTATCATATTGTTAGGATATGATACCTCCTTGCATTGTCTATGGTTGATTTATGTTTAAATCAGTATTCAAAATATCGAATGCATTGTCATCATTACGCGAGTAGTTTGTTTTGAGTCCAGACGATTCCGCGGTCGCGTGTTATAGTAGATATAGAATATATCGGCCATGGTGCCGCAGTAAAGATTTATATCGAAATTACATTTATTATTTAATAGAATCCCAGTGTAGGGCTTCTTAGTACCGATTTAGAAATTTATTTGACCATTAGAAAGCTAACATTCTTCCCGAGTGACATAGGCTATTTTATCCCGATATTCTCACGGGAACCACGCGGGTGAAACCGCGAGGATCCGATAGTATCAAATATTTAAAAAAGGTCAAATTAATATAACGATGCTTTGAGCGCTCGTTACTTACCTAGTAATTAGACGTTCCTATATTTTCGACCCTCTTAGATATACACCACTAAATTTTAATTAGCATAAATATTTTAGGGGATGTTAGTGCCCATCAATATGAACAACTTTCACTATGGGGCCAACCATGGAATCGCGAAAAAAAAAATCAGCTGATCCATACATTTCAGTCGACTCGATGATGTACTTTTGTATGGAACAGCTGATTTTTTTCGCGATTCCGTGGTTGGTCCCATAGTGAAAGTTGTTCATATTGATGAGCACGATCATCCCCTAAAATATTTGTACTTATTAAAATTTTGTGGTGTATTAGGGTTTAAAGCACAGAACATGGAAAGTAAAATCTTTGCGTATTATGTGGTTTAAAGTATCAAATCGCCGTTTTGTATGGAGATTCTAGTACATTTTTTCCCTTACTAACGTTTTTCTATTTTATTTAACGGCTTATACTATCTAGCTTTACAAAATTATACACGCGTATTTATGGACATTTTAACTACCGTAAACTGCTGCAATTTTGCCCCTTAGCTTCAACTTTGCCTAATCTATTAAAACTAACATAACTTCACCACCGCCATCTATTTTTTACTTTTGATAATGGGAGAAAAACCTTCGTTTTAATGGCAACCCATTTCATTATTATTCGTTGTGGTAACACCGTCACTTTTTTGTCTGGCACCTTTCAACGGTCACAAGAAGTGTGCACGTTTTTTAAGTCAGTGCAAAACTTTTTGTTTTTCATTGGAAAAATCGAGAATTTCAGCTTTCTTAGTGTTTACGGGGTAAGCAAATGTGCTCTTTCTCATGTTTATAATGGTTATTCTTGTAAATGTGATCATTTACGACTAGAACGATGGTAGGCAATGTTGTGAAGGCTTCTCGGTCACTTAGTGACTCAAGTTTGCCTAGTCCTAGGGTTGTCACTAGTTACTCAACTACAGTGAAGCGTTTGGAGGGTTTTGATTTTAGCAGTACATATAGGTATGTTTTGTTTAGTTATTAAAAAAAAAGATATATTTACATCTATTACATAGATATACTTACGCCTATTTCCCACGGGGTAGGCAGAAACTATGGATCGCCAACTGCTACGATCCTTGCACAATTCTTTCGCTTCATTCACATCCATCAATCTTTTCATTTCATACATGCCCGGCGATTTTTGTCACTGCGTACACCAGTCTTTTTTATTAAACCTCCTACTTGGTCCGTGTAGGTTTTGTTATACTTACCATTTTATTTCACTTTTTGCAAAAATAATTTATATTATATAGAATTGTACATCTTTTGTTGGCGTCCATAGTGGCATATAAGGTATATTAATATACTATTATTTGTTACTTTTGTTTTGTGATTTTAATTTGACTTATTAAAACTTAAATAAAGAAAACTAGTTTATTCCTGTCAAATTTGTTTGATTGACCCTATTATAACGTTTGTTTTGGTTAAAAGAGTATTCCACATGATGGTACAAAAAATCTTTAATTGTTTTTATTGAATATACCTACTTAGTCTTTTACATTTTGTGTTTTTCTATTTGGAGCAACCCTAACCATGCTTAAAACTTACTATGAAAATATTTACTGATACTGCTCAAACTGTGCCTGCTTGTGGCCAACTTTGCCTGCTTGCCAGAAAACTAAATTGATGGTTCTATGTGGTAACCCATGCACATCTTTATGGTAACACATTCTTTATGGCTCTATAATTAAGATCAGTTTTTAAATGCGGCTCGTATTTTTGCTAATAATCTTCTAGGCAAAGTTGAGGCTTTTCATCACAATTTTGCCTACAACTTTGACGGTTTCTGGTGATCAATTTAACAGCAGTTTCGGCGTTATGAACCTTAAGATTTATGGCATAGATCTCCAATTAGACCGCTAATGTAAACATGGACACAGATAATAAATACTTGAAGAGATATTTTCAAAAAACCATAAATTTCGTGCAAAGTTGCAGCAGTTTACGGTACTTACTAAGTTACACATTCGTTAAGAGCAATAAAATATTATTCACTAAGTTACAACTAATAAATTACCTACGATGATCCGGTAACAATGAAATTATATAAGGATTTCTAATTTAATAACAAGTTATTTAAATTTTTACTTTTTGCAATGCAATTTTTTATTATTGAAAAATTTAAATTGAAGTTAGTATTTAGAAAAAATCGACCCGTCTCACAACCAGCTCCAATGGGACTTTATAAAAGTTATTAAGTTATAAGTACAAAAGTAATAAATGGCAATTTCATACTTTAACCCCTATTATTAACTATTCTAACGTGTGGGTGGCTATAACGCTCACTGCACATTACCTAGATATACCCTACTTACACCTATGGATTTAACTAATCGGTCAAGTGCCCTTTATCGAAGCAGTATTGATTATGTGTTAATTACTTTACATCCACATACTTGGTCAAAAGATCAATAAATCTCTTTATGATGAGAAAATAAATATTTTTTGTGTGATAATAAAAGAAAGGATAATTAGTGGAAAATTTTCAATTACTGATGTCCGTACTTTATTATTGCAATGTTCATTATTATAAATGATAATTAAGTATTTTGTTGTTGTTTCCACAATATCTAGAACCTACCTACAAAGCGTCACAAAACTAAGTTCGATAGCGTTTGCATAGCCTTTGGTTTATCATGTCAACCGACGTCGCCCACTGCTGGGCATAGGCCACCCCTAAGGAAAGAGGACCAGGGTGCCTACCATCAACTTTAAGACAGCGATTCAAAAATAGCGCGATGCAGAATAGGTTCCTAAAATGAATTGCTTTCTTTCGTACTCTGACCTTCTAAAAACTGGATCGCAAATGAATTGCTAAATGTTAATGACCGAACGATTTGTGTCCTTTTTCTTCTACCCGTCTCTTTCACTCGATTCTATCATGCCCGGAGAGTGAGAGGGACGGGTATAACCTGCAGGTGACATGTTAAATCGACCGGGTTATAAGTCAAATAAGAGTTCCTGACAGCTTAGCGGCTGAGAACTGTCATTGATCGATCACTGAATCGCTGTCATTGATATTAAGCTGTCGTGGTACGAATAAGCGAAGCAGATCAGTTTAGGTTCCTAAACAAAACCGTAATAAGAGTTGATGGTAAGCACCCTGTACCCCTTGTGTAAGTTTTTATGTCAAAAAACGCAAACTATCGTGAGTCCGTATTTATGTCAATTTGTATGAAAACTGTATCAGCGCCTCTAGCGGCGAGTAGCGCGCTTATGCAGTTTTCATACAAATTGACATAAATACATACTCGCGATAGTTTGCGTTTGCTTGACATAAAAACTTACACTAGGGGTACAGTGCCCGTAGTGTAAGTTTTTATGTCAAAAAACGCAAACTATTTCGATGTCGTATTTATGTCAATTTGTATGAAAACTGTATCAGCGCCTCTAGCGGCGAGTAGCGCGCGTATACAGTTTTCATACAAATTGACATGAATACGCACTCGCGATAGTTTGCGTTTGCTTGACATAAAAACTTACACTAGGGGTACAGTACCCCGATTACTGATCTTCGGTCCAAATTGTAGGAACGTCGTCCGATACGCGGTCGCCATTCGAGAACCTTTCCGCTCCAAAACGGCCATCGGTTCTGCGCGCTATGTGTCCCGCCCCGCCCACTGGTACGGTACTACTTTGGTTATTCATGGAATATATTGCCTTTCCGATAGTGAGTTCTATTTAACGATCGCGCTAACTAACATTAACGTGGTGGTATTAATCAGTAACCTTGGCGGATCATTTGACCCTAGATGGGCGTTCAGATAAGGCCCGTGCCACATGTCGCTGCCGACCCGCCTAACGGTACGCTGGCTTTCGTTTTAAGTCTAGCTTTCGCGGTAATTCTTTCACGTATGGAGCTGAAAATATTATTTAGCTTGTATGATTTTAATGATGAGTAAGTACCTAAGTTAATTAAAAAAGTTAAACTATTCAAAGTTTCATTACCCTTGTTTGGCATTTATATAATTATTATTTTATTTGCTACGTTTTTGGTTGGTGTGTATTTTAAAGAAACTACCTTTTGGATGTCTATTTCTTAGTTATTGAAAATTATTTACTGCTATGATTAGCTACCGGGTTTTTTTATTTTGTTTTTAAACTTAAGATTAATTTGTGATGGAAAGTGACTTTACATATTATATTATGTTAAAGTCACTTTTCAATTTGACGACTCTGTATGAAATATGACAGGGAGAAAAAAATAGCCCTTGGCGAGTTTCTTGCCGGTTCTTCTCGTTACAAGGCCTCCCGCCGTAGGATTTGCGAACCGATAGCGTAGCTTCATTGACGTTCACAAGTGCTGTATCAGCCTAAAATGAATAAATGATTTTTGATTTTGATTTTGATAAGTATTAACTAATGCAACTTAGTAGGTACCTCGTTGGGTTAATTATAATTATATTACTTAGGTTATAATAATTTTATGTTTCTTGTAATTTAACTGCTTTTACTTAGTTTGATTTAAGTACTTACGAGTATTACAGCAAACTTTTTTAATTAAAGAATCTTTATTAAAATAAAGTTTGGTCCTGCAATTTGGCAATCAAAATAAACAAAACCAGACCCGTATATTTTGATCATTTTTCCAAAACGAATACAAATTACCTATATAGTTACCAAATTGTTTTTATAACAAAGTTATTTGCTGAATACTTAAGAAACGAGCAACACAATCTTTCGTAATCTGACTCCTAATAAACTTGTAAAACGTAATAGAGATCGAATGCAATAAAAAAAATAAAAAATTCTAAGCCTATTGTTGTAATCCGAGTCAAGTGAAATCCGCCGTGTCGGTACCGCAGCACGTGCAGTCTTGCATACCTGTGACTGCAACTTGATCAACTGCATGCTGCAACCTGCGCCCTTTACAATGTTGTGGATCAACCAAAAAAGAGGTTTATTATGAAATTTTTATTTTCGTTGCACTAGATTTAGACTTTGTGGGTAAGAAATTCACAATAATGGTTATCTATAGAGGAAAGTTCCTATTAGATAATAGTAGATTGTATTACAAGGGAGCAAAATAATATATTTACGGCGAGGGCGCTATTTTGAATCCAGAGCGCAGTGAAGGATTCTAGAGTAGAATCTCGAGCGCAGCGAGGGATTCTAAAGTAGAATCCTGAACGCAGCGAGGGATTCAATATACGCCGCCCGAGGTGAAAATAATTTTGCGGCCGAGTAATACACTCTGCTTTTCATCCCCCTCTATAAGAAAAGCAGTAAAGACAACTCAAACTACCTACCTTTCTTTGTCGTTCGGATACATCATAGCGCTAGTCGGGCAAGAAAAAAAAATAGTTTTGAAATAAAAAAAATTAAATAAAAAAAAATATTATGTCCATCAGATTTCTTAAAAGTATCTCCGGGGATGCCGTAGGGGGGTTGAAAATTTTGTTAGATTTTAGCTACGACTCGCCGTTTACGAGATATTCTCAATTTTATAAAATTCCGTTTTTGAAAATTTCTCGGTCCCGAAAAAAGTCCCGGCCCCATACAAAATCAGTTGATTTTTTTTTAAGTACTGCACACCCTTTGCTACACTCCAACCAATGCTTCTTTAATTATGTTCTAAATTCAAATCTCATCGTTTTGGACCCTGTTATGAAGCTGTTCAAAATTCAAATCTCATTTATACCCTCTTGTCATAACAGGTAAAAAATGAATCGTTTTGGACCCTGTTATTAGATAAACAATCATTGCTTTTCGAATCGATGGGATGAAAAAATGATTACTTACCTACATGGTTTGCAATTAGTCTGTTAATTCTGCCATACAGCACACAAATAAGAAACACATTTATTATTCTTTTAGTAATGAAATAAATTTAAAACTGTCTTGTTATTTTATTGAAAAATCATGTGTCAGCAAATTACAACCGGAAGACCGGTTCAAATGGTATAAACATGATATAAATAAATACATCAAACAAGAATAAAGATCATATTCAATGTCATCATCTATTGTTTTAATTATTAATTTGCGCTTCTTAGTTGGTTAGTATATGATTCCTTTCGATTTCATTTCTTGCAGTAATAAAGAAGACTGATGACTTAGTTAATAAAATTTTTGTATTTATGTTTTAGTTTCAAGTTACCTCAGTGTTCGGTTGATGAAATAATAAATTCCTGTATTGTATTTACAAATTGTTCAATATAATTGAATAGGTAAATACTACTTCGTGATGAAACCCATTAAAGCTCGGGGGCTACCAGCTAAAAAATATGGATATGAGCTGGGCTTCAATTGACATTGGCAGACCATATTATGCTCATACATAGACATAATAATGGACATAGGAAAAATGTGATAGTAAAAAAACCACGAGCCCTATAAGTAGCTTTCAGTTTCATTGTTGGTCAGAGCATCGGGCCGGATTCCCGGAGGCGCGGGTTCGAATCCCGCCTGAATGCTACTTATAGGGCTCGTGGTTTTTTACTATTTTTCATTTTTCCTATACTTACAAAATTGCATTGTAAATGCATAAAAATAATATAAAATCATAATAATGGACTTCAAAATGTCAAACGAAGCCTATGCTCATATCCATATTTTTTTTTCGGTAGCCCCCTGGATTAGACTGCGAGCTGTGACCAGAAAAATCAGTCACTAAATTCGCGACTCCGTCTGCGTAGAATTGATTGCCCTCCTTTAAAAAACACGTTGTCCTTTTTTCAAGTTCTAAATAGACATTCTAAGCACCGTCTTATTACTAAATTAGTGAAAAAGTAACCGAGAGATATAATGATAAATTTGCTAATAGAATAGAATGGACCTGGGGCCCGATTCTCAGGCATTCGAACTTTTTCAGATTCGTATGTCGAACATTTTGTTTGTGGTTTCTATTGAAAAGTTAGAACCTCTGAGAACGTTTCAAACAAACTAAGCTGTCCCACATGTCAACAAATTCATTTTGACAGCAAAGTTCGTATACGAACATCTATTGGTTTGTAGTTTTGTACCACTCGTAGCGTTCGACTGGTTTTCGCTCGAACTTTTTCGATTGTGAAATTCTGACAATACAAAAACTGTGTTATATTTGAATTTCGAGCTTATAAATGTGAACTTTTCTCGATTGCCTGAGAATCGGCCTGTTGGAAAACACAAAAACCCAAGACCGTAATAAATATCTATGGTTATATACATCTATGTTATACTCTCTGTCTGTCTGACTTTACTGCCTTGCTCTCTGTAAGAACGTACAATAAACATCCGTTTATTTAACGCTGATCTCGGCTTTTTCTTATCTCCTGCGGTCATATTCCAACACGGCCAATCAGGCAATCGAGAAAAGTTCACTTTTATATGCTCGAAATTCAAATATATCACAGTTTTTCTATTGTCAGAATTTCACAATCGAAAAAGTTCGATCGAAAACCAGTCGAATGCTACGAGTGGTACAGACCAATAGATGTTCGTATACGAACTTAGCTGTCAAAATGAATTTGTTGACATGTGGGACAGCTTAGTTTGTTTGAAATGTTCTAGCTTTTCAATAGAAACCACAAACAAAAAGATCGACATACGAATTACCACACTGAAAAAGTTCGAATGCCTGAGAATCGGGCCCATGGTCTGCATTCTTGAGTTGCAAGATTGATTCATAATAGGTATTTACCTGTGAAATTGCAGTTTTCTATGGGAAAATTGTAGGAAGTTGGAATTACCATACAAAGATATTTGGGGATTTCTTGGACATGTGAACTTTGAATTCAACGAAACTTTAGAGATAATAAATAAATAAATAAATAACTTCTTACAATCACACCAATTATCTAAGCCCATGTTAATTTCATTAAGAAACTGTATCATGGAAAACTTGATAACGGATAAATATATACTTAAATACTTTTTGTTTGTAAATACATACTTAATATACATAGTAGATAGATAGAGATATGATCAGACAACATTAACAATATAATCTAACTATTGCCTATAATCTCATTTAAAAAACTGCCTTGGAATAAAAAAATCTGTTCCAAGCTGTCAAATTGACGACAACCAGAGGGGTAAGTACTTTAAAATTTTAGACGCGTGTTTAACCCGGGGCGTCTCGGCGGTTGGGTCAAAATGACCCGGTAGTTTTTAGTTTGCTTATATTTTTCTACTACTCATGTGATGCTGCTGATCTTCTCAGTAGCTGGAGTTATTGTGTCCCTCTACAGGTTTGTGCTTTGAAATTCTTGCGGCATTAGCCGCGTTGGGAGCTGCATGTCCCGTAAGATGAATAGGGTAATTTTGACCCATCGCCCACGTCCATGTAACTATTTAAATTTAAACTGATATTGTATGATAAAATAAGAGAATATCTATATTACTATTTATACATATAACATTATTTTATATCTATAATATAAAAGTAACACTTAAAATATTTAAAGACTGGCAATTATTAGAAATAACTTGGATTTAGCTGGATGAAGCCAACTTTGTTGATTTTTTGAGTATTTGTTTCAAAGCCTTGTTTCCAATAGTATAAAGTGTCTTAATTTTTTTTCTGTGTTTTATTACCTTAATGACATTAAAATGAGGCCAAAAATAAATATTTATAATATTCTCAAATATATACTAACTTATATCACAGTGTCTACATGGGTAATAATGACCCAACCCCCACGTCCATGTAACAATTTTCCACCCCCATGACGCCGGGTTAATTATTCTTTTTTCATATTTTTTGCAAAACGATATACTTACTCTATTTTGGAAACTGTCTATTAGTTTTGATATAAAATATTGATAATAATTAAAAAATTTGAGATCAATGAACTGAGAAAAAAACGGCAATTTCAAAGACCTATTAGGTATTTGGTTTTTGTTTTGTTTTACACCAAAATCAGCCTTGAAACAGTAGCCTGGATTCGAATCAGCCCTGTAAGCCACAAACCCACTTACAGTCAGGATCAGACTGTGACCTATGAGATCAGGGCCTCCTTTTAAGGGTCGGCGCCGCCGTTGCAACACAACTGCATGTGCATATGACATTAAGGTCGCCGTCGAGGCCCCGAGCTTTCGGTTCTCTGACAAATAGATTTAAGATGCATCCGAGGTATGTTGATGCACACTAAAGTCACTTTGGTTGTCTGTTAGAATTTTTATTCAAACTATTGAACTTATACTTAGTAAAGATGAGGGACACATCAACACGTGGTGCGTATGAAAAAGTAGGAAATAAAAGTTAAATAAGTAAGTAAATTAAAATGAAACACTTTAGCTATGAAAACTGTAAATATTTTGTAATTGTTGAAACAAAATGCCTCAATTGAGTTAGCTAAAGTAGTACGCTTGCTAAATTGTGTTATTTTTTCATTTTTAAGAGCGTAAAAGAACTTAGGTACTGGTTTTAGTCCCAAAAATGGGACTAAAGATAAGAGACATAGAAGTTCAGGACCTGTGGGCGTCCCATGACTTTTTATTTCCGTTTACTGTACAGTAAACGGGAGACATTTTGTATGAAAATCTGTATTTGTATGAAAATCTGTACAGCGCCTCTAGTGGGCAGTAGCAGAACTACAGACTCTAATACAAAATGTCTCTGTAGAAACGAAAAGAAAATCTCATGGTAGGCCCCTCAGATGTAGGCCTACTGGAACAAATTATGTCCAAGCACACGGTTTTTTAAGGGTTCCGTAGCCGAATGGCAAAAAACGGAACCCTTATAGATTCGTCATGTCTGTCTGTGTCTGTCTGTCTGTCCGTCCGTATGTCACAGCCACTTTGTTCCAAAACTATTAAGACTACACAGTTGAAAGTTGATAGATGTGAACCGCTTTACGATTTATATTATTAAAATTCAAGGTACCAACTCGGTCCGTGCGTAAGCCACAACTATTTTGTATTCCCCTCTATACTAACAATGTATCTGGTAACCATCCATTGATGAGAATGTGTTCTTATTATAATAACATCTGTCAAGATTATGATATATTTAATTGTAATACCCTCTCTTTTAAGAAATCGATACTAAAAGCAACATAAGCCATGAATTATCGTAAATACTTTTATTGATCCTGAATTTTATTTTCTTTTGTTTTTCAAAATTTGCAACTTTCGTTTATTATTTATATCTTTGACCATAAAGGTGTTTAAATATTGTCATTTCTACAAAAATGTTGTGCACAATTGTAATTGGACATGGGCATGCACTTGGTTTTATTTAAGTTTTTCTTTAATTTAAGTAATTTGTCTAATGTCTGTTATTGTGCCGTTCTAAATAAAATAAAATAAAAATATATAAAACTAGCTTTCCGCCCGCGGCTTCGCCCGCGTGGACTTCACGACGTTATCCCGCGGGAATGTGATATTTTTCCGCGTTGAAAAGTAGCCTATGTTCCTCGCCAGGCTACAAAGTATCTATGTCCCACATTTCAGCCAAATCCGTTCAGCCGTTTTGGCGTGATTGAGTAACAAACATACAAACATCCAAACATCTAAACTTTCACATTTATAATATTAGTAGGATTAGTAGGATAATAAAAAAAATAAGGGAGGAGGGAGGAGGGAGGAAGTAAAACTAAAAAATATTTTTTCTATAAACCTATTCTTGTGAGGTATCTATAGAAACGTCTTTAAAAATGATATCTGGGGGATTTTCGACCCCCCTATAAATTAAGGTTTCCTTGATAATTTTTTTCTAAGTCAATATTTTGAAAGATAGACATTTTCAAAGTGGTAAAATGTGTGTCTCCCCTTCCCCCCCCCTAACTTTTAAAATATGAAAATGAAAAATCTAAAAAATATATGCTGTAGGTCACAATAAACACTTCCAACGATAACTATGGAGATATAACACATTTTTAAATAACTTTGTCAATTATGCAAACACTTCTTATGAAAAACAAAGTTATTTTTTGCTGGCGAAAAATTATTATGGTATTTATTTTAATTTTTAGTTTTTTGCATTCACAATGCAATTTTTATTACTGAAAAATGGAAAATGAAGTATTTAGAAAAAAATTTGATTATGGTATTGTTAGGCTAAGTGAATGTTGTCGGTGCATTAAGTGGGAACGGAACCCTTCATGGACAAGTCCGACTCGCACTTGGCCGATTTTTTTAAATAAAAACAAAATCATGATCTTCAAAGACGTATCACGTTAATAATCGCGCAACCAAAGATTGCAAATTGTGGCTTGCAAAACGTACGGCGATATGATATTCTGCGGTTGCAGTAACAGCATCAATCACCATCAATAGCAATTAGTGTGTCGTCATGATCCTTGCCCGTCAATCTTCATTGATTTCGACTTCCTCAAAGATTAAAGTTTATTGTTTGTACTTACGTGCATTTAAGGTTTATAAACTTAATAGATACACAGTTTAGCACTATGTCAGATAATGAGCAGACGCCCGCGGCTGTGCTTGCATAGATTTTGTCAAAATTCAAGAAGTCATACGATTTTTTTCAAAAAAAAATCTGTTTTAAAAAATGTTTGGTATGAAAATTTTAAGAAATTTGTTTCGGATGAAATACTTTATAAACCTTGGTTTTTTACAATTAAATTGTTATTTTGCAATTGATTGGTTTCTAGAGCATTAGAATATATTGATTTAACTTGGGTTTGGTTTTGATTTTTCGCTATACTTACAAAAGTTTAACATCAAAAAGTGGCCAAAACCGGTACATTTGGCACCACTCACACATTTTGTGATATATCCAAAAAACTTTTTTACTTTTTTAAATTTGAAAAATGTACCTTTAAAGGTAGATAAATTATCTATAATTTAAGATATAATTTGTCTCCTGAATACCTAAGACCATTTAGTACTTAGTGCTTAAAAGTCAAAAAGTCCTTAAAGTGGCCACAAAGGTTATCTCTGCCCTACCTTACATTACTCACTACTTTTTTAACTTTTTAAAATCCTAATAGAAACGTTTCAAAATCCTTCTCGCTCCCACTACAAAAATCCATTGAATATAATATTTAGCATCAATATCTCAAATCAATGGTTATTTATGTCGTTCAAGTCATTTAAAATGGTCGTCATGATTCGATCAACTCTTAAGACACGGATCGAATATTGATGTCTGTCGCATGAAAATACACCACTGGGTTTTACCCATAGATTAATATTATTAAGTTTTACAATGCCTCTAGATGCAAACCTGTTTGGATGGACAACAAAATAAAACTGTTTAGTGTGATTGTCTGGAAATGTTTCATACTTACCGGTCGTCACATACTAAAGAGTAAAAGTTTTTTCACACTTATGCTCTGAAATGATAATATTATATTTGAGAAAATAATGCAGTACGTGGCACTTTTCCGAGGTAAACATTCTAAATTTGAAAATCACTGCAGTAATGAATTTCAGTACTTACTTACTGCACTAAAATCAGTGCAGTAAGTAAGTACTAAAATTCATTACTGCAGTGATTTTCAAATTTAGAATGTTTACCTCGGAAAAGGTACTACCCAAAGATATTATTACCAAATTTATTTCTTTATTTTTTCTTTCGTTATTCCTGTGTATAAAAACAGAAAAAGCAAAGGGACATTTGCACCATACAGCCACATTATTATTATTATTATTATATAGGTAATTATTATATCATAATTAGGTTAACTTTTCTTTAAATACGGTGCGCACAGATTATATTACCTCGTATTGTACCACAAGCGCTATGTACCCTTAGCACGAACATCAATCGAAAAAACAAAATGAGATTTATCATAGACAAAATATCCTTTACGAGTAATTTTGTATGGGAAATATGTACAGCGCCATCTACCACCCAGAAGCGGGTACTGAAGTTGCGCATTATAGTAGCAAGTAGTAAGTATACTATCAATAGGCTGTATGACCGTTCCACTTGGCCTCACAAACCAATATTAAAAAAACGGCGGGAATGATTTTTAGCGGTTGATTTGATATCAATACAGTTTATTTATATTGAGTAATAAATTATCAAAATGAGTTCTGCCAATGAAACATATACAGATATTGTATGTACCTACTCCACCAAACTTGAGAGCAGAAGCATAATGAATAACAGAAAAATTATGAATACCTTGCCTCGAATGATTAAAGCCCTCGCCTGCGGCTCGTGCTTCAAACCATCCTCGGCAATGTAATTTCTTACTTACCTGTCCTCGGCTGTAATGTACTATTACCCGCGACTTCGCTCGCATTAAATTCTGTAGGTAGTATCCATCTATAGATATCTAAGTAGGTATACCAAATTTTAGTAAAATCGATTCAGTATGGTAAAGTAATTGAACTACTTGAACAAATTTCGCGCGGTCTCAAGTAGGTAGGTGGGTAGGGTAAACTTGACTGAACAAAACCGAGTAAAAATTTTATTTATTTAATTAATAAATTAATTTCTCTATGAGGATAGCTAATAATAATTGATAGCAAATAATTTTGAACTATTTTTTTTATCTGTCTGTAATACTGATTGTTTAAAACCTGTTCTAAAAACCGACCAAAATTTGTGTTTGTTAAATTGTAAGTACCTAATTAAATTAGCATCATTATCTTTTTAATGAAGTTTAAAGATTTTAGCTCTCTCTCTTTCTCTCTCTCTCTCTCTCTATCTAATTTACCCCCTGTACACATTGGGCGCTTGGCGAGCGTTTGGCGAGCGTTTGGTGAGCGTACGGGAGACATTTTGTATGATAATCTGTAGTTCTGCTACTTCCCACTAGAGGCGCTGTACAGATTTGCATACAAAATGTCTCCCGTACGCTCACCAAACGCTCGCCGAGCGCCCAATGTGTACAGGCTCTTAAGGGCAGGATCTTCTAAAAACTCTGTCTTTAATTTTTTCTCTAAGTGTGAAGGCGAAGAGTAATGAAAATAATATTTTTTTTCATTTTTTCAATGTTTCTGTTGTTATTTTGAGCATAAATGTTTGAAAAAGTAGCCTGGGAATAATCTTCTATTCCTATGCCATTACCTATTTTGCTATATATTATTCGTGAATTAGAGATTAATAATCTAAGTAGGTATATAAAATCCAAAAAATATAAAAATAGTGAAAATTTTCTTTGTCTTTGAAATTTTTATATAGTCGAGTGAAGATACGAATATCGTGTTTTTAGCCACAAAATAATCAAGATCGTTTATCAAACTTCAACATATATGTTTATCTTCTCAAAATAACGAATATTTGATTGTTTACTTTTTAAACCAGAAGTAAATTAAATTTCGATAATTAAGAAGATTCTGCCCTTATGAGCTTTGGTCTTGTCAGTGGAGTATTTTTAGTCTTCTCAGATTTATAACTACAAAACCATAACCAAGTTTTTTTTGTAGAGCAAATATACATACCTACCTACCAGTGGCATGAGGTCGAAATATGACGAAGATAACCTACTGTCCTGTACACATTACCCCCTGTACACACTGGGTGCTCGGCGAGCGTTTGGTGAGCGTACGGGAGATATTTTGTATGAGAATCTGTAGCTCTGCTACTGCCCGCTAGAGGCGCTGTACAAATTTGTATACAAAATGTCTCCCGTACCGTACGCTCTCCAAACGCTCGCCGAGCGCCCAATGTGTACAGGCTCAAAGACGGACCAAAAACATGATAGAATCGTTAAGCATTTCTTCAGATGATAAGGATGGCAGGTTTTTAGGGAGTTTTGAAAGGGAAGCCGATGAGAATTTATGGACCTTCGCCACTGACACCTACCTAAATTTCTTCACGGTCTTCATGATATTATCAGACCAAGGTTACCATTAAACACGCAAATTATTCACTTCAAATCAGGTAATTTTTTAAATGTTTATCTTTTATTAAGAGTATAAAAAAAATTAAAGCCTTACCTAGTCAAAAATGGAAATCGTGGCTTTATTTATAGGTATATTATTTGGTTATTTCCTGGGGAATTTCGAATATGTGAAGGGTACAGGGGCAAAACAAGAAATGTCACAAACAGGTTTTTTGTTTTGTTTTTTTTTTATTTTTTTTTTGTCTTGCATAATTATTTTTTATTAATTTACTGATAGGAACCTAAGTTTACTGTACAAAGATCGGCTGTAAATACAAATAAACTTTTGACAAATGTTCACAAATATACTTACATTAAAATGTAAATTCCACAAAAATCTGTTTTGTGACATTCCTTGTTTTGCCCCTGTACCCTTCATGTGAGGTACGAGGCTGCAGGGACATGCATATTCGATACAATGTGATAATTTTGTAGGCGCATCGAGTTTTGAGTGTAATGTGGATTGAATACCAATTTATAATTTTGGACGACAAAGTACATGTTTTGGTATTTAAAAATCGAAAGGATTTCTTTGCTGTGGCTAACACTAGATACAATAAGGTATTTGTGCCTATAATAAGATGCAGCTTAATTTGGTTTCTTTAATAATTCAATTTACTATTATTACACTTCCACCTGTAAAAGATTGACAAACAAACAACACACTTTCACACTCATAATACTTACTTATTTACTTACTTAGTACCTAGGTATGGAAGTATGGATTAAGTACTTACGGTTTTTGAAAAGGCTTTTAAAGGTTTCCACTAAAGTACAGTGCCACAAACTTTGCTGTGCCGGTGGCCAAAATGTGAAACTAGCGTGTTTTTTTTAATGTCATTTTGCTGTCAAGGTGATGTCCAACCATGAAGTTTGACTTAATACTCTGAGGTAACTGGAGCTCTCACCCTGAATAAAAAAGTGTCGCCACCAAATTTGACATTTATGTATGTAGTGGCTGTCAGCTGTCTCATATGACCATACGTATTTTTTTAAAGTGTAGGTGAGACGGAAGACAGCCACTGTGTTATTTGTGGTATTCAAAAAATTTTTCGTACTGCACTCTCCAGTTACCTCAGTATTAAGTCGAACTTCATGTGTCCAACCATAGCGCTGCTAGCGGCTGAAGTTCTTAGAAGTCAGGGCCGGTTAAATTGTTACAAAAAAAAGAAAACCGTACGTAGCGCCGCTGTCACCGGAACAGAAAAGGTTGTGGCACTGTATTTGTGGTGAATATGCCAAATACCAGCTCCCCCAAGGAGTTTTCAACTTTGAATATCTGCTGCTCCTACAATTACGGTCTTAAAAATATTGTTGATACAGTTTTATATAGCTTGATTAATCTTTCTTACGAAAATAGTACTTACATAGTTTTACGAAGTCTTGTGGGAAAAAATTTGGCAAGTGTTTATTTAAACGCTTGCCAATTTTTTCCCACAAGACACGAAAGGCGGAAAACCCTAACTCCAGCCGTCTTTGCCCTAATATCAGCCGGTTTGTTCCCTAATTCCAGCCGAGTACAGGTTGATACAAAATAAAATAACTATTTTTGTATGAAGTAATCATTTTCAGCGGTTGTTCTGACAATGAAACAGATACAGACATTGAATGTACTCTACCAAATTTGAGAGCAGAAGCAATATGAATAACAGAAAACTTACTGCCAGTAAAATCAAAAGAAAGATATTATATCAAAACCTATTTTGGAAAAGTGCAAAAAGGCGCATACGTTTTCGGAATCTGTGTTGTTGGCGTATTTTAATGATCTAGCAAAATCCAAGCGACCATCTATATTATGGACGATTTATTTGTTGCTTTAAATGTACCTACCCTTTAAATAAAACACGATACCGATATCAAGCAATACTTACAAAGTATAAATTTTAATATTAATTATATTTTATGAAATTTTATTTAGGTAGGTACTTAATCAGTTTTTTATTTCCTCGCATTTCACGAGAAAAGCACTATACAAGCCTATTACGGTGAGTAATTACTTACCGTCCTCGGCTGTAATGTAGGTACTATTATTACATTATCTGTGTTATCATCATGTCACATAATATTTGTAACATTTTTGTTATATTTTTTTTGTTTCAGTTGGAAAACGTGCAATGCTGTTTGGATTTCCTACACGCCCAAAAAGTCCAGGGATTGGAACAAGTTACAGCCGTAGATATCCGGGACGCAAAACTTAAAGCGGTTCTAGCATTATTTTTCGCGCTAAGTCGACATAAACAAGCTACAAAACAACGAATAGCGCCATCTAGCGGAAATGCTACGAACGCAGTTAAAACCTCTAACGAAGACGTCTCCCTGAGTTCTGTACAACGGATCACAGGTGGCAGCAGCTGCGATGAGATTCTGACAGCCTGCGGAAACAGCGTCGAGATGACAACTTTAACAGCTAATCGGTAAGTGCTACTAAATATTTTTATTTAAACAATTTCATTAATAATAATTAATGCTAGTGCAAAAAAGAAAATAATAATTCCTAGACAAATTAGTAACGCCATCTATGAGCAAGTAGCAGTACTAAAGCTACGGCATTGGCTAGTAGTTACCTCATACTTGATAGATGGCGCTAGTATTTTGGAAAACTAAATTCATTGCGTTTTCACAAAAAAAGTTACCAAAATACATTCCTTTAAAAATTACCTAATAGACCCAAGCTCAATTTTTAACGTCGTTCGTGATGTTTGATAATAAAATAAGTTACAAAAAACCTAATAATATTGAATAGCCCTCTATATTCAAATTTTGTCAAAAATCCTTACACAAAATCGACAATATAAAGTGCATAATAATATGTGTGATTGATAATGATAACAATACTCTTTTTTTACAAACATTGCATAACAATGTTATAATATAACTCATATCGCTTGTATTGTAATTTAAGCAAACTAAGTAGTTATGCTAATGTACTAACACGACAGGTCCACGTTTCCACGTACCTACCTTTAATGGCGTCTAAATTTACCCCGCGTCTTAGGAATAGGTATTATTTCATTTATAATAAGGGTAAAACAGATCCTCGCGGCGATTTCTCAACGAGATGTAACGAGTAGTTTGTGAGCGCACGCACTCGCCTCTCTTTAATCAGACAGGCCAGGGATGTCATCTTCATTACCATTAGTTAGATTGATACATTTTACCTATGTACTTAAAGCTAGACGATTGTGGGCTTAGGTATACGTGCTTAGTATTCTTGAAGGCAATGGTAAAATTATTCATATCTGTACCCTTGGTGTTACGGTTATCCAAATTGGAATTACACTCAACCGGTCCCTTTGTAATGGCTATCAAAATTTATAATAAATTACCTTGTGCATTGAGAGAATTAACACAGGACCAAAAATTTACTCAAACTCTGAAAGACCTCTTTATAAATAAATGCTATTACACAGTACAAGAGTATCACTACATAGTATAAAACAAAGTCACTTTCTCTGTCCCTATGTCCCTTTGTATGCTTAAATCTTTGAAACTACGCAACGGATTTTGATGCGTTTTTTTTAATAGATAGAGTGATTCAAGAGGAAGGTTTATATGTACTTTTTATCCTAATATTCCCACGGGAACGGGAACCACGCGGGTGAAACCGCGGGCGGCCGCTAGTTTACAATAATTTCAAAAAAATGCATGAAAATAATATCAATTATGTAATAAATAAAAATGTAATTACATTCTATATTAACTGAATAGAAGTAGATAAGATTAATATTAATATTAGTGCATGTATAATAATATTAGTGCATGCATATAATAAAATACCAAACTTGTAATCAATTAAAAATAAAATCAATTCATTGTTATTAAATTTAATCAGTTTTATTTATATTATCAAACAAAAAAAATTGCTTAATTTTAATTACTTAAATACAATTTACAAATATAATCTATAATTTAATTCTTTTTTTTCACAGTTAAAAATAAAATTTAACCTGATATATTACTTATTTCTTAAAAATGAAACATATTAACAAGGTGTATCAAATTAATTATTAAATTAAACAAATGAAAGATAAAAAGGCCATATCTAATAGTCAAAATATCCTATATTCTTATAAAATAAAAATTTACAAAATTGGTACAAGAAATGAAAATGAGATATTAAATTGTGCCCTCCTCCATTCTAATTTTGCTGTGCCCGACAGGGTCCATGATGTTCACGATTTGTTATTTTTAAGACCTAACAACCATTGTGGAATAGCAATAAAGAATTGAGAAATTTGATTCCTATAACTTCCTCTGTAAAACACTAAAATAACACTTTTTATAACAGTAAAACACAATTTACCTTGCTTTTTGCTTCGAAATAATAAGATTACAAATATTATAAATATTTGCAGAGGCAGAGCGAAAAAAATGAGACTTTCTTTTTTCTATATCAATTCGAACGAAACATGCAGAGGTATATGAATTTTACAGCCTATAGCAAATGTATGCAGCTTCTATATAAAATAAAGTGTCCCATACACGCATAGACTCCTTTATGGAGTAAAAAAATGTAATCTGTGCCGGCCGGCGCCTGGTCAATATTGGCCGCCCCGGGTTTGACGGAACGGTGAACGCTATATCGCGTGGTCAATGTTGGCCACGATGGGGACCAAGGGCTAAACGACATCTTATGCCTTAGTGTTATATTTTATGCTGCTTCATTTGAATCTCATATTAACAAAGATTAATTTCAAAGTCTAGTTGTGTAATAATTACTACTTGCTAACTTTAGAAGTACCTACCTAAATAAGCTACCAAATACTTACAATATATTATTACTTACTTGTTTTGAAAATTTTATAGCTTGAAAGCCAGCCCTGTGCTAGGCACCTACTCTCTCATAGTGGCTAATAATAGATAGTCTCAATTTAGTCCGTTCCTCGTCCAAAGATCTATAGCTTAGTTTAAAATTACGTTTGAATCAAGAAGGAGCTTTTAATACCTCTGCATGGTTTGTTGGTTGCGAATTATAGTTCGATAATAATATTCTTGTGAAGTTGTTAGTGCGAATAATTTTAAATAATTTTGGATTTTACAATCCTAGTAAATCGCGTGATAGGATGAAATAAGTTGATTCAAAAATACTTGAAGTACATGTTAGAGTTTATTTTGATTTTTAGTTCAAAAAGCTCCTGCAAGTCCATTGGCATCCTTACTTCGTTCGAATCATCCTTACTTTCAACTTCATAAGATGAGGCAACTGCTCAGTAAAAGCTACCTACCTTTACTGGTAAATTGCTTTCGTCATTTAAGAAAAATAATATAACCAATCTACCTATATAGATGATTTACAGGATGTGGCCATGCAGTTTAGAGTAGTGGTTTAAAAATTTTCACGAGTATATTGTCTGTTATTTCTGAGCATAGTTCGTCAAATTATAATTTGTCTACTTTTTAATTAACGCCATAGCCACATTTCTGTTTTGTAAAATCTTACTAATAATACGTTAGTACTATTAATAATACTACAAAATGCGAAAGTTTGGAAAGCACAACGAAACGGCTGATCGGATCTTAATGAAATTGGGCACTGAGATAGATTATGGACTAGAATAGCATTATTCAATTCCACGGTAATACCTACCGACATCGTCCTACGGGACGGAACGTACTTTTTGTCGGATAATTAACTTAAATAAGTACTTCATCATCATCATCATGTCAGCCGAACGACGCACACTGCTGGGCATAGGCCTCCCCCAAGGATCTCTACAATGATCGGTCCTGCGCTGTACTTAGGTACCTACATACAAATTTTTTAGGTTGATATCGTCTCAGCTCGGCCGGTCCCTAGTAATTTAGAAAGATTAAGATTTTTACACGCTGCGCAACCTATAAAACCTCAAATCATTTAAATTTGTCAATAAAACTAAAAACGCCGAAAGCTATAAAAACGGAAGATCGGAAATGCCTGCCGCATCGGCGGCGTCCGACACGGGGCCATAATTCTCGCGCGGGCGCACGCCTAGTGACATGTTTATTTCAAGAACAGCGCCCTCTATTGGCGAGTTGCCGAGATGTCCGCAATTACTGGTTTACTCATGTTCTATGTTAGTAAACAAAGAGGACCAAGTGCATTGTGTCGTTACAACGTAATAAACTAAAGATAAATCAAGCTATTAGAAGACAGCTAAGCCTATAGTAACCTAAAAAATCTTGGTACCTACCTAATGAACGTGTATTTCGGTAATGTGTAATTTTTAGTTTTATACCTACCATAACTCGAAGCGAATACTGACGACATGCCCCCTGATTCACAAACCATCAGAAACGGATTCGGATTCGAATTCTGTGCTTTGTCTTTGTCTATTCTATAGTGAGTGACAGAGACAGGGCATGCATTCCGCTGTCGGGAGCGTTTCCGACGGTTCGTGAATCAGGGGGTTGGTTTGTGCACCTCTTTTAAGATTTATTAAAAAACTAGATAACATTTAGGATGAAGCGTCAGGACTCAGGAGGACACAAGACGCTTAATTCTTCGTTTCTATGGTTTCTACTAGTCTTATGACACCACCTTGTCTTTTATGATTCTACTACATCATTAGGTACTTCTATAATAATATTATAAAGAGGAATGATTTGTTTTGTACTTATGTATGTACCGAATAAACTCAAAATCAAGTTCAAAAACTAATACCCGACTACTGAAAAATCACGCTCTAAAAAGTATGAAACAAGAAAATATTCTCATCTGAAATTTGCCACTTTTCCCTAGAATGAGAATTTTGTTTTGTTAGAGGTAGTAAGAGGCATACGACCACTTCAATTTCATATGAGAATATTTTTCTTGTTTCATACTTTTTAGAGCTGAGTTTTCAGTAGTCGGGTTTTAGTTTTTGAACTTAATTTTTATATATATTATATTGGGGTCATAATTTCGTGATAAAGATTATTAAATTCGTTTAATTAATCCTAAAATTTATGCCGCGAGCAACAACCAATAAAATATATATTTTTGAAACGTGCTCACCAAGAGCTTTCATTTGATAACAAACACGATATTCTTTAAAAAAAGTTTTAGTTCACCGCTCTATGTCGTCTAGAAGGCGCCATATTCAATTTCATCTAAAGTGACATAGCCTATAACCAGCGGACAGTCGAGACGCTTCCAACGTATTATTAGCAGTTTAGAAGTTATGCGGGAACAGATGAACATACCTACATACATACATGCCGGTCAAAATCCTCCCTCCTCTTCTTTTTTTGATTAGCCGTAGTCGGGTAAAAAACTACTGAGCCGATTTAAAAAATTCTTTCACTTTTAAAATGCTACAGTATCCCTGATTAACATAGGTTATATTTTATCCCGATATTCCAACGAGAACGGGTACCACGCGGGTAAAACCGCGAGGATCCGCTAGTTATATTAGGTATAATCAGGGATGACATAATTTTACTGAGTAGGTTGCTTTTCCGTGGCCGTACCTTTGACGTGTCGCTCCCGGTCAATGCTTCCCTGATTGCGACAATGCGAGGATGTGACGAACCCGGGACAAAGGGCTAACAAGCCATTGTCTACGGCTGAGCGGTCGCACGTGGAGGTAGCACTTATAAAAACTTCTGAGTTCCGTTTTTGAGTAAACAAACGACGACGGTCGCGTTTTGTTATGAATGGAAACAGCTTTTTTGAGTGAATGCGCTCTTTCACTTTAACATGCCTTTTGCTAAGACGAGAAAGGGTACGACGAATGAAGAAAACACTATTTTCAGTGTCACGCTATTCTACATTCTTGTTCTGTAAAGCTGAAAAAAGTGAGATAAGGAGCCAGTGGCGCAGTGGTTAGCGTGCTCGGCCTGTGATCTTTGAGATTAAGTTACTTTCGCAATGGTCGGTCACGGGAAATGTAACCAAATCATCTTGAGCTCCTCCGTGCTTTGAAAGGCACGATAAGTCGGCTGCGTTTGCAGTGGTTAATCTACCAATCCGCATAAGGCCCGCTTGGTGGGTCCTGCCATGCATGGTCATTCTCTTTGTCGGTTGTCCCTACTAGTCCTTACTAATATTAAAAATGCGAAAATGTGTTTTTTTGCTTGTCTGCCTGTCTGTCTGTCTGTATGTTCCGTTTTCACGTCAAAACGGCTGAACCGATTTTGATGAAATTTGGACCGGAGATAGTTTGAGACCATAGAAAGGACATAGACTGCTTTTTACCACGGGAATAAGGCTCATTCCCATGGTAAAATAAGTTTCGGCGCGGTCAAAGCTGTGGAATGGACTTGGTATTTAAGGTGATAGTTTGAGTTCCTGGGAAGGATTATATTTAGAACTAGCTTTCCGCCCGCGGCTTCGCCAGCGTGGACTACACGACGTTATACCGCGGGAGTAAGATATTTTTCCGGGATTCAAAGTAGTCTAAGTTACTCCTTATCAGCTACCTGACAGTGAAAGTCCCGTCAAAATCTGTCCATCTGTTTTATAGATGCCTGAACAAACAGAGAGACAGACAGACAGACAAAAACTGTAAAAAAACTTACTTTGGCATATGTAGGTACCGTATATATAATCATATGCATGTAGTAAAAAGCGGTTATTTTAATATTACAAACAGACACTCCTATTTTATTTACTTGTATAGTCAGAGACAGTTTTAGGCCCTGGGAAGAACAAAACTTGCTAACGTGGGAAATAATCTCATTCCCATGGGAAAATCACTTTAAGTGCGGGCAAATTTGCGGACAGAAATTGTAATTTAAGTTATATTATAGTTTGAGACCATGGGAAGGATTATAATAAGCTACTTTTACTTTTTACTACAGGAAAGTATCATATTCTCACGGGAAAATCAGTAGGAGTTATAGCGGAAAGCTAGTCCATCTATAAGAAAGGAAGGCTTCAGCAGTGGGGAAATTAAATGGGAGATGATGATACAAGAGTTTCGCGTATATCTAGAGCTAGAGCAATAGCTTTATAATTAAATACAACACGATTTTAATAGTTATGGATAATAATTATAAAGATTGAAGTGAAAGTAAAAATGACTAGAGCATATAAAACGGAACATCGAAAATTAACCAATCTGAATGAAGCAAAATTTTAAATAATCCTCGCAAAATTGTAAGATGGAATGAATACACTTGTTTTATCTAATGATACCAACATACAGAAATTAAAACCAACGGAAAAATATTCTAGAAGAAAATAAATTGATGGTAGTTAGGCAGTTAGGCACTGATAAATTGTACAAAAAGAAGTTTTAACATTTTCAAATTTATTATGCCAAGTTGTATCCTACTATTATTTATTCTGTGCCCCAACACCAAACGCCGACTTCGTAAACCAATCTTTTTGCACAAACCTGCCTTTGGACAGACAATGCAGACTTCAATTCAGATGACCCGAGACGCTAAATAAAAAGCGGTATAAGACAAATATGGTTGGATAATTTGATTTTCCCTTAAGGAGTCTACACACCAAACCAACCGACCCGCCGACACGAGTTGGCGACTTCACATTTTATTTTTATTTATTCGGGACAATAAACAGTTATACAAAATATGTTTTTTCTTAATATTAATGGTAGCTTATATAACTAAATGTATAACCAACAGCATTATCCACAAATTACTATGTTCAATTTTGTTCAATTTTGTCGGGGGGCGGGGCGGTACGAAATCAGCAACTTTTTTGGTATTAAGTAAGTGACAGGTCGAGTGTTCACGAGCAAACGAGTAGCCGACATGATTCTTTGGAACTAAAGCCGCCGACACCAAACGACCAAACCGCCCCAGCCAGTTGTGTGTGTGTCGCGGGTGTCGGCGGGTTTGGTATGCACACTGCTTTAGGTCGACAACCCAGCACACAATGGGACAAGCTTCCTTACCTGGAGGCGCCTTGTGTGGAACCAGGCAGCAGCAATGTGGTCCAGACCACTTTAATTAAACATACTTAGTCGGATTGTATAATTGCAACTTCGGAGGATTAGTCGATAAAAGCTGCTTTTTACTGAGAATTACGTTGTTGTAATTTTTTGTTTTGTTTTTGGTATTAACATCGATGTGTTTAAGACAAACAAAGACTGAAAATTACCGTCGTTGGCTCTCAAGGTTTGTTATGTTATTCTGTCAATATGGCGCTGTATTAGAAAGGAATAGATCGTTAAAAAGGACTCATCAACTACTTATATAATTATTAAACTAGAAAATAATATACTTACCTATTTCAAAAAATTCTTACAATCTCTATCACAACAATCATACTCGTATTTATTTTTTATAATCAACTTTTAACTTTTTTTGGTTTGAAGTAAGTACTACTACTGCTAAAAGACAACGTAAGTTATAAATGTAGTAAGCTTTTTAAAAGCTTTATAGGTTAATTATTATTCTTCTAAAATAGGTAAGTATCTGCTAATGTGATAAGTAGTCCAACTAACACATTAGCAGTTTAACGGAATAATATATTTCGAATTACAGCCTAAAGTTAAATTAGGGTTTTATAATGGTTTCCGCGACGTGTTCTAGCTGGTCTATAGAATTTATTAGTCTTATAAAGGCCTTAAGCTGTATTGCAGTCTTTACATAAATTATTTTAAGCTACGAACTCTATTAAAGTTTTGATAAAATAAAATATACAGATTGAAGCTGTATTTTTACAGCAAAAACACTTTTTTAAGTATAATAGTTTTATAGTGTATTAAAATAAGGCATAAGATATAAAACAGAATCCATAAAATACGTTTCAAAACTCTAAGCTTGATAATAGATTGTCAACAAATAATAGCTGTTTATTGGAATATTTCAAAACCTTAATAAATACAGTCTTATAAGACCCTAGAGCAAAACTATAAATGAGCTTTTTCCTATATAAGTATGACAATGAAGAGCGTTATTCATATCAAGGCTGTATACACGGTCAATTGTAAATCATGTAAATACAAAAATCTGGTTAAGCGTGGGCGTTAAATGTAGAAGGTTCCGTATAAGTACTTGAATCACTCAATATTCAATTCTTTCTTTTTTATTTCAAAATTTGCATCTATTTCGATAAATAAATTGAGTTTATTCTAAAACATCTCATTTTATACCAATAAAACAAGTCATAGTATTTAATTTTACAAACCAACTTTATTTCTAACCACTTAAATACTTCCAAAAAATATAATTAGGTACTTCTTGCACTTCCACTGCATCATTTTGTCCATGATGTTGATTTGTTGCCTAAAATAAAGCAATAATTAAGTAAATTACTTATAAATAAAATTTTAGAAGAGAGCTTTTAACGTTAATCATAAGTATTTTATGTAATAATGGTGGATATACCAATTTAAGGCCTACATTCAATATTCTAGTACCTAATAGTAGTTTTAAACCACTAGCGTTATTCCCAAGCAATTACATAGCAAGTACATAATATGTACTTGTGATATATCACAATGCAAAAGACGTTAGTACTAGGTATTATATATTCTGTGGCAAAAGGCCGCAATTTTGAACATTTGCCGGATCGTTAGGCATTTTCTATGATTCTGGCGTCGCAATATGATTACATTTGTATGTGATCCTAGGTAGGTAGGTATAGATAGAATTTTACAATTATACTTGAATTGACACGGGCGCGGCCGGGCGTCATTCCGTGAGTATACTTTTCTCGCCTAGCGTTCGCGGGGGCAGGTAAGGGGAAGGGTTACGGGTTGGCTCATCAATCAATTAATACACCAAGTAAATTGTTTTTTTTCTCCTTTTTTTCACGGGGCGTCCCGATGAGTCCCTAGCAAAATATGGCAGCCCTATGCATACCTAGACCTTACTAGCGTTTTTCTATTTATATATTTAGCCCTAAAACACTGCACTATCAAGCTTAAAATGTATTCTTGGAAGATTTTCATACAGCCAAAACCTTACTGAAATCTTTCTTCCAGCCATACACCAAACATTACCCTACTTAGAGATTTTTTTAAGATTTTCACAAGCTTGTGTCTTTAAAAGACCAGTTTCCAAGTATTAAAGCTGTCTAATAATTTGACGCCATTAATTAAGTAATTATGGATTCATAAATCCTATTATTACAAAAACTGAGTACTAGAATTGCTCTGAAAACGACTAAAAACTATTCCACCGGTTGTTGTATGTAACTGATACCTATAAATAACCCAAATATTGAGTAAATAATCGCAAACATAATATAACCTTCAATTATTTTATAATTTAGTTAGTTATTAAGTTTTACGTTAATTAAGTTATTTCACGAGCGCTTGAAAATTTTAACTAAAATACATATATACTTTCACAGTAAACTGATCCTCGCATGCGTCTCACGTCTTCATAAACATTAAAACACAATAAATTACTCACCAATATTTATAAGTTATAACATTTGCACTATTTGTTATTTTGTTAGACATATTCATTTGTCAATACAAGTATAGCTTTTTTTAAAACCTTTATAATCCTTTGTTGGTTCAAATAAATTAATATAAGTTAGATATCAAACTAAAACTTGTTTAAAAGATGTAATATGGCACAAATTTGGAATTAAAGCTAAGTGATAAGCTATTAACCAGCCTTAGTCCAGCTAATAATCAGCTCTCATAAAGACTTTAACCAGCCTTTCTAAGGAATAAAGCTGTTTAATATGGTCCTCTTTTGCACTTAAAAGAGCTGTAGAAGCGCTTAACCAGTACTTTAAGCAAGATTTGAAACCAGCTTAAAGATTCGGAAAATCTATTTACCAGCTCTTTTACAGCTACTTTGTGTTAGTTGGGGCTGTTGTTTCAATCAAACGTAATATGTTATTCTAAACTTTCAAACTACGAACAATAGGTAAATTCAGGGACATATTCGGTAAACCACTTCTTAGATATTTTCGTGTGGCTGGTGTGTCGCTATTCACACGCAGACTCATTTACTATGACTCATTTACTATTCGGTTATGTATTAAACTAGGGTAGTACAATGCATATGCAAACGGACTGCGAAGTGAACGGTTAGACCACAGAAACGAAAAGAAGTAAGGTGGTTCACAGAATTTGTCGCTGTTGGTACCTAACTATTATTGACCAAAAGTCTATTATTATAGCGAGCCAAACTTTTGAACTTTATTCGTAATCGAAAATAGGTTCACCTACGTGACTGGAATTTATCATAATGGTCCATTTAAATATCAAAGGGAATGGTCCGCTTGACAATTTGTATTGTCACGATTGTCGTGTCGTATTTGCTTCAAAATTCAGACGGGTTGTTAATTAATTCATTTTAATGTCACGAGCTTTTTAACGTACCTACCTAGGTACTTAAAAATTAGAATAGATACTTATTTTTTTTATTTGGTGAATGTTACAATATCAATCAAACAACTTTTGCAATACGTGGATCGCGATAATATGATTTTTCTAAATCAGTGTTAATATCACAGAAGCTTATGATCAGTAACATACTTAAGGCGTTTGACATTCATCATTTATCAGTAGCCCTCAATACTTTACTGGCAATTATTCTGTCCGTTAAAATATGTCATCAGCTAAATCTATATTAAACATATCTTTCACTACGTACGGATTAAAAGCTTAAGTGCTACCTAAATATTGATACAGGCTTCTGTAAACAAAACACTGAAACATCCCTTAGAAACCGTCTCGTCATTTCGAGTAATAGGTATCAGGTTTCAGGGGTGTCGAGATGGCCAATTACAGAGTTTGGGGTGCCGATTGGGTACCCAGTTAACACCTATAGTATTACAAAATGTGCGGGTTAGGCTGGCGGCTAAAGTGCAAGGGGCAGTTTTAAGCTGGCATAGTAAAGTTCGGGCTGCGGTTAGCCCATTAGGTAACGGCTTGACCTTTTTGTAGTGGATATTGTGTTGTTTAACTACTCTACATTTGCTGGTATTACTCGTAATAATTTTATGAGAAATAATTAATTGAGCCACAAAAAAATAATAAGTAAGCATCTAAAATACTGAAATGGACGCAAAGTCCACAACTTTGCGTCCATTTCAGTATTTTATATGCTAAGTTAGTATTTTTGTGGGTTAGGTTAGGTTAGTTTGGTGATCAATTAATTACAACCCTAATTTTATTGGTATGTTGGAAATCTCTCAGAAGTTTCTAGTATCTGTGAAAGCATGATTTTCGCCTGGCACCCTGTTTCGCCGTGGGTAGAAGTAGAAATGTAGTTGTCATACAATTTGAATGGTCTTGGGCCGTAGAAGTGCAAAAAAATTAAAGATTTTTCTTTAGTCTGCTGGAACTGAAGTACTAACCCATAGAACACAAAAAATGGGTGTTGTTTACTGTGCACTAACTAACCCAATCAAGATCCAACCATTTGTAAGAATGGATTTTGAAGAAGTTTCTGTGCACCAAACCAATAATCTCTCATTTTCAGCTAGGACTTTGAAGAGTAGAGTAAAGTAACCAATGTTGCGAAAATAAATATTCAATGGTGTTTCATGTTTTTGGTAACAAGTTCGAATAAGATACTAAAATAAAATGTACAATATTTTAATTAGGAAACTTATAAAATACTCTAATAATTTATCTGTTAAAAGAATGTCGTCAGTATCCTACTAATATTGTAAATGCGAAAGTTTGTGAGTATGGATGGATGTATGAATGTTTGTTACTCTTTCACGCAAAAACTTGTGTACGGATCTGGATGAAAATTGCAACAGAGATAGATTATAGGCTGGAATAACACATAGGATACTTTCATCCCGATATTCCCACGGGAACAGGAACCACGCGGGTAAAAACGCGGGCGGCCGCTAGTAGAAAATACTTTAAGTATTTGAGGAGTCATATTTAGTAACAACTGTTGACAGTTGTTATCATTCGTTTCTTGTCAAAATGTTTGTTTACGACCCAATCGCTCACTGCTCTGTATACCGAAAGCTAATGTTTATGTTCGTAAAGAAACTTCCTCGAAATGTTTTCTTAGCATTTTTGCTGCTTATATGCGTTCATTGATGATACACATAATAAAATGTAATTCTTACAAATGTTATGTTTGTGTTTTGAGGTTTTCTTAATAGTTGTAGGTACGTTAAGTACTAAGTTTTTGCATTTGTATTTACATATAATTCAAACTTATTTCATACCTAATTTAATGTAGTTGTCGCAGCCAACTGGTTAAATCCGCCATTCAATCAAACGCCTAGGCCGATCATTTTTTCCGTAAACTATTTTATCTTCCCATTAGGTTGACGGAGTCACAAAAAAAATAACCACGACATTTAAGACGATCGCTTCGCTTAAATTTCTAACCTATCACGTGTTCTACAGGACTTCCGAGGGGTACATTCTGCCATACTTAACCATCCGCCGGATTCAACCATCCGCCTGCGACATAGTATAACATTAACACTAGAGGGCTCGCATGGGTGACATATGTCACCCACGGTGTAATATTGTTTAATAACTTTTGTACGAAACTCCCTTCAGTGCTGCTCTCTCAGGTATTCCTCTAGTACCTACGAATCATCCTTCATGTCAGTTAGTGCGCCATTCACTCTAGGTACATCGGGGTGTGCGCAGTGCGCTTGTAAAGTACGTGGGTGAACAAATCATAGTTTGCCCTAACTGTGATGTAGACGCTACTGAATTTGAATAACCCATTTGTAAACCTTACATTAAGAAGGTTCACTTACCAAATTATCGTTTTGAATTTATAAAAAAAACTGTTTAATCACAATAAGTACAATTATGTCAATTTTTGCAAGAGTTTGATTTTTGTTTATAGTTCAATTCAACTTAAGCAACTGTGTAGTTTTGTTAAAGTATTTAGTAAGAAATAAAGTTGATTTGTCATATTACAACTTATTTGCTTTCACCAAATTAGAGTAGTAAGAAAAAAATCCCATATTTGATGGGTTACATAATTATGTCCCCCGCGCGAGCTTTCTAGGAAAATTTTTGACGCGAGCCCTCTAGTGTTAAATATTACCTTAATATATATCGAACTGTATATTTAATATGAAGCGAAGGAAGTTCTTAGAAAAACATCTTTTTTTTACCATAGTGTGGCTGTGGGCTCATTTGATGTGACATCATATATAAAAGTTATCCTATAAGTGGGCTTGAAATGGACTAACGTCTCATCATTCTACCAAAGTAATCAGTTACTTGAACCAAAAATGCAAATCATATTTTCTCACGTCTCACCAATAAATCACAAGCATTTAGTAGTTCCACGAATAGCTTAATATGGAAAGGGGAATTGGTCTCAGTAACCACGGAACAAGCTTCTTCGTTATTGTTTATTTATATTGCATAAGAATAGAACTCTGATCCCCGAAATTGGGGCAATGCAGTTTGTCCAACTAGGAAAATATTTGCTACGAAAATTTCTAAACAAACAATTTGTGAATTGTTTGTTAGCAAAGGAAGCGTTTTTTTTCTAAAGATTTTTTTACAACTTTATTTTGTTTATGGTATGCGAACATTTATTTAGTCGATTAATAAAGTTTTGATGTGGAGTGGTTTCGATTAATTAAGTGGTTGGTAAAATGTAACCGAACTATGTTACTTTCTTAACTAAAATATTGGATCTGAAATAAACTGTAATAGTTTTCTTATAAAAAATGAATACGTAGGTAATTTGTAAACAATTTTAAAGCCATATATTTTTGATTCTATATTATTTTTATGCATTCACAATGCAATTTTGTAAGTACCTATAGGAAAAATGTGATAGTAAAAAACCACGAGCCCCATAAGTAGCTTTCAGGCGGGATAACCTGCCTGATATATTTTTGTCGTAAATTGTAGTACTTATGTATACTTGTCGGGGATGAAACAAACGACTGTTGTTAATTTATTATTAGGGTGGTTTATAGCACACTTACATCATCTTGGTATACCAAGATGCTGTATTGGTACATGAGTCTGGTACTTGGTACTAAACTAATGTAAGTATGTCCTATTATGTAGGTACAGCAAGTTTGCCATATAAACTTTATGTGGTGCTAATGAATATCGACGTCATTATTGATGTGTGTTAATTCATTGTGACGCAAAATAGGGCCGGCCGCGCTCCCTACCGACGATAATACCATATTTTATTTATAATGCGAGAGATCACCAACCAGTGTTTTCAATTAATTAATTTTTGGTATTTTTTTTTCGAAACCTTTTTAAGGAATATTACCTAGTAGGTAAGTAAGTGCTCATTCACACGACACGATTTTGTTAAATTTTTGACGGTGGTAAGTAATGATTTTTAAATGTCTGTGATCAGTGATCCCACGCATCATGAAAAGTGATAAATGACGGATACGTCTTAAATGTGTTTTTTAGAGTTTCAATCTTTTTAACTAAGTAATCGTCAATGATGGATCTCGCGTGAATGAGCCGTAAGAAGAAGAAAACAACCATAAAAGTTTATAGGTTTATTATTACGTAAGGTTTCTATTTTATCAAATTTTTAACTTCCAAACACAAAGTTGTCCCAACAACCGCAGACTGACCTTTCGCCAGACCGTTTCGCTGTGTTGCGTTGCCGCGGTCGGACAAACTCCAACACCTCGTAACCGCTGAACCTATAACGAGATACGGTACAGCTCGGTACACTATAGGTACTGTTTATCCGTCCAGAATTTATAGAAAGTAGTAATTTTTGTTATAGTGAAGTTGTAACTTAGTTGTCTAGCTAAAGGTAAATAATATTGAGATACACGCGAACGGATAAGTTTCTGAAAATTTAACTGAATTAATTAAAGTTGTAAGGTAGGTGAAGGATTCAATAATCAATTGATCCAATTTAATTAGGTTATTGAAGTATTTTGCAAAATAAGTCGTATTAGAATTTCCTTCATAACAACAGAAATAATTTTTTTGTTGCGTTCCTCCAGACGCAAAATGGTTGTCTGTAAAGTCGGTTGACGGACGATAATTTTACGTGATAACAATATGCCGCTGTGTCTCTTCTACTCGGACGCATCGGCCTATGGATTGGAAGAGAGCCGAACGCTCGTGCCTCTCTATCGCATGTTCCGCGCTCTCGCTTGCACGCGGAACGTGACTCTTTTTCGTGCGTGCAGCCGGCGACGTTCATCGATTTATAAGATCACGTTATCACGTCAAAATAGACAAAAAGGAATATTTTGCATGTATTAAAAATCCTAAGCTTTTGGAACACATTGTGGTTAATGTAGAGGTAAAAGAAATTTAATTGGCGAATATCATTTAAAACAATTCAGTTATATTTACACCCTCCCACACAGCCTTAAAACAACTAAACTTTAATTAAGCTTTGCACTCGCAAACCAACCTCAGCGACCTTTCACAACAAAACAAGCCCACCTCAAGCCATGAGCCAACATCTGATCTAATAAGATAAGCTGATCCCCTCGGAGTGCATAACGCCATCCCGGTAATGCTAGGGTCCCCCTGCGCAGATGGCACCCGTGCTGCTAGTTTTTCATACACTCATAGGGCTTAGGGCTGTCAGTTAGGCGATTTTTTCTATGCTTAAAAAAAGCCAAGGTAGTTAGAATTAGCAGCTGTTAATACCTACAGGGTTTTGTGTTATTGTCTAATGAGGTGTCAATATTGTTTATGGTTAGATTATTTTTGACGACCTCCATGGCCGAGTAGTGTACGTACCGGTATTCATGGTGCTGCTATCTCTAGAGGTCCCGGGTTCGACCCCGGTCGGGTAAAAAATTTAAAACGAACTTTTCAATATTTCCTCGGGTCTGGGTGTATGTGGTAATACCCGTCTTTGTTTCCAATTTCCCTAAAACTAGTGCATAAGCTACTATATTTTGGTATTGGAACAATGTAGGTATGTGATGGTGTTTTTTTTATTTTTGTGCCTGTTGGCACTGTGAATTTGAGTAAATTTCCTGTAAATAATCCTAATAGATTTATTCAAAACTATCAGAACTATAACCGTATAAATGAACTTTATTCTAGTGTAAAATTCATCTCATATTATTTATGATTTTCTGAACGTAAACATTTTAACGGAATAATAATTTAGTTTTTAGGGCTAACTCTGTGGAAGATTATAACTTGCTTATTCAATAACGATATTATTAATATAACGAAAATAAATATTACCTAGGAATGGAATCTATGCGTTGAAAAGTTTTACTTTCAGGAATGTATTTTCCTTAAAAAAAAAATGAGACTTTTCTAGTTTAGTATTAGTACCTACTATTCTTGTCTACTATTCTAGACTAGTCTTATTCCATTTTATTTAAAGGATAAATTAATCTAATCAAGTTTTGTGATACCTAAACTTATAAGAATATTATGGTAATGTAGTCGTATAATAGTGTTAGTAAATATGCAGTCTTTTCAAAACTAAAACTAAAAATGTAGAGAAAATGCTTTTACACCAGATATCAAGCTTAATTTCAACGCTAGCAATATTATTTTATTAGTCACCGTTTTATAAGCAATCTATTTCAAATTGAAAATTGTTTTACCGAGGGCAACTTACTACCGACATCTTGTATCAAAATTCTAATCTATCTAATGTTTTCAGTTTGCCGATCACCTTACTTTATTACTTGAGAAACCAAAATACTTACTTATGTTTGGGAAGATCCTTCAACGCCCCAGAAATGAGACACAATAGATTTTCCATTGTTTTTCGGCCCTATTCGGCCGGTCAGGCGTCAATATGGGTTAAATTAAATAAAAATGCATGCAATAAAAATTTTGTAACAGCCGGTTTCAGTTCTGGCCTTTAAATATAACTCAATACTAATCTGTTATTAAATAAGAACAAAATTGCGGCATTTTTGCCGTTGATTTGAAGCATTCTTATTTCAATACCTCTCAAAAATTTAATTCCCCTATTCCAAAGGGCTATTACACAGCCCTACTGAATATTAACATTCGCTGCATCCCGCGATCACGGATTCGGAAGGGGCGAAGGCCCTTGCGCTTTCAACTGTTTCGTCTGTCGTGCAGAGCCGCGCGGCATGGTCGCACGCGCACCCGGCACGCGCCAACCAACTCGCACGAACTAACTCGCGCTATGAACTCGCTCTCGGTAAATGAACTCGCGCAGTGACTTGTGACAAATCGCCTAAGGATTATTGTTTATAGAGTGCAAAGCTAGCATATTTATAGCAACAGAGTTGTTTAAGTGGACGATCATGTTTACGTTGAATGCAGTTCGGAGTTAATTCGAGAAGTTTGTTTAGATCAGCGTGATTCAAAGGCCCAGTGTGACTTAACATGAAACTGGATTTTATATTTAGCTCAAGTATGACGCTTAGATTTATTTTATGCTCTTCGAAGCTAAGGATTATCGTATATCGTGAACACTTTTTTTACTTATTGCCAGTTATAAAACTTTTTCTATAAACATGTTCTGAAGATTAAACTGCCCTCGTTTGACTCTTATTAATAGAAAAGCTGTACTTAAATTAAAATGTTGTAAAGTTTTCATATAAAATTAAAACCACTTTAAAAGAAACTCTACAACAAAGAGTTACTTTTATTCGTCCAAAACCAAAAAGCATGTAAAATAACGCTACCTATTCCAAATGTCAGATCAAAGATTAAAAGAGCGAAGTTCAAAGAAATTCAGTGGATTACTAACATTCAAAGGCTAATGTGGTAACACTGAAGTTTTCCATTTCTTTTAACGATGTATTTAATTTATCGTTGTTCCGGACTGTTACAAAATGACACAGATAAGTTTTTTCACTTTCTGTCAGTTCTCATTAGTTCCGTTCCGAGTCGTTTAATCAATCCTTCGTTCGAACTCATTGTATAGGTACCTAAGTTATTTTTGCATATGAGTCATTTTTTAACATTTTAGGAAAAAAGCTCATGTTAAGTTTTTGCGTGTAGGTACCTACTTTCAATTTTCAAACTCCAAATATTTGCAAGAAATTTTGAGTTTGCAAATAATCCTTTAGACATACGAATTGTGTTATATCTAAGTAAGTACCTACCTACGTTAAGTACATACCTACCTAACAGGACCAGCCCCTGTAGACAAGTGGCTTTCTATTATCGATATCGCCAGTAGAATAGAAAGACAAATGTATGGGATTGACATTAGCGATCGAAATGACACGTGACCATTGATGTCAATCCCATACATTTTCTTTCTATTTACTGGCAACATAGATAATAGCAAGCCTCTGGTTATTCCAACAAAAAATTTTGCTCATAAAGTAACTTATAACTTTTTTCAGTCACACCTAGTTATTTCAGTTTCGTTGATTTATTATTTCAGTTGTTTCTGTAGTAATTTTGTAATTTCATTTAAGTTAGTGCCCGTAGTTAATATCCGAAGCTTAATAAAGATGAAAAACCTCTGCTACAAAATTTAAAATAAATATATTTTACACGTTAGTTATATTCTTATTAGAATTTTATAAATTTCAATCTAACAGCGAACGAGTTTATGCATTTTTCATTGCTGCATAACAAACCGGTAATATCGGAAGCGCAGTGCGCAAATGCAATCATCGAACTCGAAACGAAACGGACATTTGGTCACCGAACGTGAGATCATATTACACAGCTCTCCGCTTTTCATACATATTCAACAATTCGACATATCGCAGTACTCAATTACGATTTGATTGACTATTAATTTGACGTTTTGACAATCTATAGTAGCTCGCACGGTTAACGATTTCGAAAGGTCAACTCGGATAACAATGACTAGATAAATGAGCATAATGTCGATTTATAGTCGAAATCGAAAGATTCTCTTCTTAAAAAAATGCAAAAATTGTAGCGACATAACTAAGTAATATTTTATGTAGGTAATATTTAATTTTCTTTAGAAAGCTTGTCTGCTATATTTAGTTGTTTGTTCCTAAAAGGGAAAAAGTCAACCGTGTAGGATCACTCACCTAGTCGTTAAAAAATGCGTGAAGGTATAAAATTGCAATTTATTACAAAATCTAAGGACATGTCTAGGTATGCTAGATAAGAATAAATCTGAAATTTAAAAACACATAACGTATGGCACACATTCGATTTCCACTTCCGAAATTCCTTAAGTAGTAGGTACCTTCTAAATCTAAGCAAAGTCTAGCAGCACACTTTGGGCAAAAATAAAACACTTAACCACTGAGCCGTTACGGAGTCGTTCCGTCGTTCCGTAAAAACGCCTTCCGGTTGACTGGGAAAGTTTGAAAAGGTCGTGGGTTCCAGTCCCATCGGAACTGGTTGTGAGACGGGGCGGTTTTTTCTAATACTTTATTTTCAAGAATAAAAATTGCATTGTGAATGCAAGAACTTAAAAAAAAAAACTATTTGAATTTTCTTTATGGCATACACGAGCAACTTTTGTATCCGCAACTCGTTTGTCTCTCACATCTAGTCTATTATTTGTATGTAAAGTTTCCCGTCCGTCGAGTTACTAAATATTCAGAATCTTGGGTACATCAGACACCTACTCATTATGTTTCAGTATTTTTTAAACAAAAAAACTACAGCATAAATGCTTTAAGGCAATATATCTAATGAAGCCTACAATACGTGCCTTGTATTCAGTTTCCAGTGTACTTATTGTTCGATAACTGCACGGCCGAACACGGCACAGAAAAACAGGGTGACCAGGGTATGCGGACAGGAAAACGTTTTGGTTTATTTTTATATTCATAAATATGAATCCATACTAATGTTATAAATGTGATAGTGTGTTTGTTTGTTTGTCCGTCTTTCACGTCTAAACGGAGCAACAGATTGACGTGATTTTTGGTAAGGCGATAGTTTGGGAACTGAGTTCAAAAAAACCTACCAAGTAATTTTCAAAATAAACACATTTAACCCAAAGCTCTTCAAGAGAGGTCACAGCATACTTATCAACTCGTAAACGGAACGTAAACGTATCAACTCGAGTGGTTCAGTATTCTTTGTATGAAACTCCCTACTGCAACGCACACTATTCGGAATCGTAACGTAATCGCCTCGCCTCGGGACCAGCGAGCCGTAAGCGCGACGGCGAGGTGGCCTAGCCGTAGCCGAGTCGACGTACCGACGCTGATCCGGTTTGGTTACGTGCTTAGTGCTTACGTTTTAGGTTGACGCCTGGTTGACGGTGAGGCGAAACGCGATACGGTGTCGATCCCTTTCCGAGTTGATAAGTCTGCCGTGACCTACCCGTGAAATCCCTATCAAATGAGTCTTCCGCCCACTACATCAGCACTTAGACTGGTCGCCTACCGAGTCATTTTCTTAAAAAACGCACACAAACTCCAGAACTCATAGTCCTGCTTCAAGTCTAGCCCATGGATACCCTACGAGACGGGTTATCTTGTCTCCCGCCCGCCCCGCCCACGACACCAACACTTAGACTGGTCTGAGTTCAATAAAACTTATCGAGATACTTCGGGATTGTAAGTGAATTGATTTAAGTTACACAGGTCACACTTAACTAGATTGTTGGCTTAATTTATAATAAATATTTAATATAATATTAACATTATTGTCTCAAGTTGTTGTTATAAATTGTTGCCGCCTAAATTTCTTTCTTTGACACCCCTTTCGGTTGACTGGGAGAGAGTGTACAGCCGGCCAAGAAAGTGGTCTACCAGTTTTGACAGTAGTTCCCGTGTCAACAAAATATCGCTAAAGGCGAATCTTTAAAATTGTTTGGTTACTGAGAAAACTGCCATGAAATCATAGAGCAAACACACAATGTTATTTTCGCTATGTTTTTCATAAACTTCAGAACTAAGGAGGATTTTTAAAGTAGAAAACTCTTTCACTGAAAAAGAACATAATATTATATCACTGACAAATTAATGTCACAGGTATTTTCCTAAACTCCCTAAACTAAAGTAAAATTTATTCATTATTTTACTACAATGCCTCAAAATTTATCCATCCATAGCCGAGAGAGCTCAAATAATCGCACTTCACAATGATGGATTCAATATTAGTGAGATTTCTAGAGAATTAAATGTGTCTTATGGTTCAGACATGATGGAACCGCAACTAAAGAACAGCAAAAGCACTGCAAGGGCACTGCAATGAGGTATGGGAGGAAACCCGTGAGTCTGACATCTGCTCGAGGCTGGTGGGCTTAATGAGGGACTGACTCCGAGAAGTCATAGAGGCAGATGGCGGCAACACAAGATTTAAATATTTAATTTTTTTAAGTGACTTATTCCATGTGAAAAATAATATTTTTAACAACCAAATAATTAGCATTTTCACTACCGCTTCTTGTTACAACCCTTGTCCCGTCCTTTTCTAATCGAGCAAAGTGGATATCATTCCCCCAATGATATCCACTTAGCCTACGTTTAGCAGTGGACATCCATTTATGCAAAGTGTTAAACCAGGCGACTAAAAATTACTAGGTTGAGCGACTAAAAATACTAAGTGAGCAGTGAGCAGCGGAAAAATAGGTTTAGGTTAGGTTACATTGGCGACTAAGTCGCTCACCTAGTAATTTTGGTACCCTAAAATGTTTTTTAGTCGATCGGTTAATTACTATCCTTACAAAAATATCCCTAAATACTGAAATTGGTAATTCATTATCGATAACTGAACAATTTTCCCAAGGAACATTAGGGCGGTTTCAGATTAGCGTTTTATACGCGCGTATAAGCTCGTTTTCGGAAGCGCAATGTAGGCGCGTATAGTATAGGCGTGCCTTTTGCCACACGCGCGACTCGTACGAGCGTTGACATGCTTGTATGCTTGTATAAGCGCGAGCCATACGCTACCTAATCAAGCGCAAGGTTCGAGCGAACACGCCGAAATATGCCCGTTTATTCAGTTTTTTGAAGTCCGTAGTGGCTCGCGTGAAAGCGCGTATGCCGAAACGACCGTATACGCTCAGAAAAAAACGCCAGTTTGAAACCGCCCTTATACCGCAATATTAGAATCAAGAAATTGGTATGTTATTGATGAGAATCAATATTCGACAATTCGAAATTCGAAAAACGAATTCGCAAAGTGTCATAAAATTCAAGCAAAGGAAAATCAACCTTGTTCTTAGTTGACAAACAAACGAACTTCACCCTTACGGTGGTAGACCACATATTTGGCCGACTGTACCTACGCCATTTATAGCTTTGAAAAAAAATTTTAAAAGAATCCTAAACTGAACCAGACAGACGAGTGAGGCTGCTTGTAGGTAACACAATATTTAACATGATGTCGCGATTTCATTCACTTCACATTAAAATTATACAGACTTATACAGACTGTAAAGTGCAAAATATGCTAATTAATGCATTCGCATTGCAATCTTGAATGTAGCGCTAAACATCAAAATCATGCCATATAATAAATGAGATAACAAAAATTATTATGTAGAATACGAAATTATTATGTAAAATACGCAGGTATGAACAACAAGAAGAACTCATTCGCTTAGTAAATAACTTCATACAACTTTACGAAATCCTATGCAATTTGATTATGTAATCAAACCTATTCATTTAAACGTTTATTTTATATGCAAAATTCTACGAGCGTGCAGCTAAGAAATCTAATTTGAACTCTAGCGCTTACTATTTTAAGTCCTTTATTAATTCTTTGAATATAGTCATCAGTTTCGCTAGTACCCACTTGAAGTAGACTATACGAGGTTCATTCTGAGCGTATTGAGGTGTCAAAAGGATTAATGTCCAACTGGTGTTCGCTTTACATCGATAAATCTTTTGGATAAAACGCTTTTTAATATAGAATTAGAAATAGCTTTTAGAAAACTGCTTCAAATATTAACTTTACTTAAAATTTTATGATATTTAACTCGGCGGCACTCGCTAGGTATTTTTAGTCACAAAAACTCGCTACCGGGCCTTTGCACTATTATTTATTCTGTGCTACCGGGTCAAAAATACCACACAATATAAATGCGATTATGTACTTAAATAACCATGTTTTTTACATGTTCATGATGACATAGAGTTTTATAGGATGTTTCTCACAAATGGAATGCCAAATTGTGGCTGTAACAGTGGTATATTATGGATAAGACCAAATCTTAAAAAAGTAACAAATATTTAAAAAACAACAACTTTAGTACTTTCTTTTTAAAAACAATCAAAATTGAGACCAATTACCAAAATTAGACTTCTTACACTTACAAATTACCAACATAAATCAAACTTTTTTAAATAACGTGAAAATTTTGAAAAATTAATATGAAATTCACGCAACGTAAATGGAACAAAAATGAAAAAAAATCTAATTACTTCTACAAAAGTCAATGAAAATATATGTTTTTCTTAGGAAGTATCTGTAATTTATTGATCGGAAGCTACCTAGACTCCTGAGTCGCTGCGGCGCTCAGGAAAAAAGTAATCGTCGAAAATATACCCTCTGTGGTATTTTTTACCCAGTAGCGAGTATTCGAGGGTTAAGAATTGCGGAATATTTTATTAGTCCTGTATTAGCAATAACACTGTCACTTTTTAATATATGTATTACTTTTGGTATTTCTTTTTTGTATAAAAGTAAGATAAATATGATGATTTATGTAGAATAGTCAACTGAAAGTCAAGCTTTGCATTTATAGATCCTGAGCATGCCCTTTATCACGGAAACAACAATACCTTTTTATCTTTCGTAATGTTAACTTTATCGTGTTGTACTTTGAGTATTCCCGCAGTAAGCTCGTCGTTCTTTTTCTGATACGATCTGGATGCAGATTGAGTATGGTCACAACTGTAAAATAGCGCTTAACGACCGATCCGCTTACATTCGGCGGTCGATACGATCGGTATCACAGGCAGGCGGTGTCGGATATCTCGCGAATCGCAGAAGGCTGTCTGTCTGTACTCACGAACATGTTTTTCAACACATGCCGTCTCGGACGATTTTTTGTCTGATTTCAAAGCTATGTTGTTGGATTTGTAAAGGATTTCTAACACTTTTCTACAAGGAAGTACGTTTTATCCCGAGCCTTTTTAACGTCCAAGCTACCTAATGAGTTACTTTATAAATAGCCTGATTTTGAAAGTAATAGAACGCAAAAGCCTTTTTCTTTTATCGAACAGTATAGTAAACTAATATTTTGATAGTTTTTCACTACTACATTTTGATTTAAGCTGCAAAGGTATTATACAGCCTTAACCTGCATGAATTTATGACATAACGATAACCAAAACAATAGACAAATTTTCTGGTGTAGGTACTGTTCTGATAAATAATCAAAGAGCTGGTATAAATTTCTTTGATTTTAAGATAACAATATTAAGACTTAGAATGCCAATTAATTTTATTAATATCAGCTTCTATTTCAGCTTGGATTATGACAATAAAATAATGAAATATTCAGATTTTAGAGAGAGATTACTCGAGGAATTTGAATCAAACTAGTAAAATAAAATATCAGGGGCCTTACTAGTAAGCGAAACTAGATAGACTATACGCAGAGTATAGCTCCGTTGACTGTTGTTGAAATGTAGGTATTTAAATTATGACATTCAGAAATATAACATTATTGAATAACAAATGTGAAAAAAGAAATTCAATCTGAATTATATAACAAGCGAATTATGAGCTACTTAATTGTGACTCTAGTTATCTCTTTCTATAACGAAATTTTCTATGGCGAGATTATGGCGCTATAGAAATGTGACGTCACATTTCTATTTCCTTGTCTAATTAGAAAGTTTGATGCTCTATACTTATCGCTAAAAATATGCAAGATATTTGAAAATAAATACCGATGGTGTGTTTCTACTAACTCAATAAACATTTTTAGTGAATAAAAATTCAGAAATTCAAAGATTATTCAAATTCGGTCAAATACCATAACATTGTTTGCTAAGCTCGCAGTTAGGCCCCAGCTTTAACAGTGCCAAAATTCGTTTATTTTGTTAATTATATAGCCGAGTCATTTTTTCATCAGATTTTCATGGAATATTTTGAGTAATTTTAACAATATCTATAATATATTATAAGTCTTGCACTTGCACTAATGAATTAGTACCTATGAATATTTTGATTTGAGTAGCAACGGAGAATTAAGCTTTTTATTGTTTTATTTAGGAACTCTTCTAAAACTATATTCAACCGTGGTATTCAAAGATATTTTAGTAGAGTTCCTGTTAAACCCCGTTGTAGAAAAATACGGGCATTTGCTTTATTTTCATACAAACTTGTTCCTTTTACGGTTATTTAAATAAAAAATAGTATATTTCTACAATAATTTCTGTGTCAAATGTGTTGACTAAATGTTCGATTTCTCGAAATGTCTTCTCATTCCCAAACTTCCAAATATGTAAAACACTATTAGTTGATTTTAAGGCAATGTGAACAAACTTTCAATATTTTTCCGCTGTGGGGTAATTTTGAAGTGTTTATCTTATTTGAGTTTGAGGCTTTTATTCAAAAGAAGAGTCATTTTGCACTTTGTTGATAGTGATGGTGTAGAGAAAACAACCAGTAGATGATCTGCAACAGTGATTTGCTTTTATTATGACGTCAGTGAGCAGGTTTGTATGACAATAATAAGTTTTTAGTAAAAATTTAATTTTTATGACAAGCTTTTTGCTGACTGTACTTTAATATTGTATTGTCATCTAAACCAAACCCGAATACAAAATTTCAGCACCATCGGACACTGTGAAGTGGGTCAAATTAAGCTTGCAAGATTTGTCCCCCACTAACTAACAAACTAACGCCCGAATTCTCGTACGCAAATCATCTTTGGGAGCGTCTCAAACATCATGGCATCTCTTTCATACGTTTGACATTTAAAGTGACAGGGCGATGTGTGAGACGCTCCCAAGTACGAGTATTCGGGCATACTAACTAACATGGCATGTAATAAGTTTTTAGTAAAAAAATGTTTTTCTTTGACACTTTAAAGTGATGTCTAGTTCACTGGGAGTTGAGCGAGTTTATGTGGATAAAAGCTATTAAAAACGCAGAATGCTCGTATAAAGCCGATATCGAAGTTGGATTCCGTAAATAGAAGTAGATAGGAATCCTCCGTTTGTGTAGAAAATATTTATATGTAAAATTGTTTGCGAGAGCTAACCAGTTTGCAGTCGGGATGTATGTGGGCGGAACACGATGCAGTACCCTGTGCTCTGCAATGCAAAACTGGAATAAATTCCGAATAAACTCCATTACACTACTGCGAGATTACTTTAGGCTCGGCTGAGCTGAAATTTTGTTTTGAATTCTGAACGTTTGTAGAATTTAATATCCAATTTTTGCAGAATTTAACATTCATGCTTGGTGAACTATTAACAGATACAAAATCGGTAATATCGTGATGGATCTGTGATGAAAAGTAGTATAACTTTGAACAGTAATTTGTTTCTAGTAAGCAGAGAACAATATCAAAACTTTTTGAAAGTATTCCTAATAAAAGAGTTTTTTCCTCAGGAAACTTATTTTTCCTACATTTTTCTCAACGTGAAAAAAAAAAAATGTAGGCAAAACATTTCAAATATGAGGCTTCATATTTTCACAGCTTCCATGAAACTGCTTTAGTAGTAGTAGCAAAGCCTTAAGATTTATCTTTTTCTAGATAATAACTCCTTAGGATACTTATTCAAGACTCCCAATTCCCCACTTTTGAAGGTACCTACTTACTTAGCTGGTATTTTTTGTTCTTTGTTATGTTAATACTTAGGTAAGTGCTTACTTAAGTTTTTAATTTCGTGCCTACCAAAGATGAATAATTGCGTTTGCGTATTATGTAAAGAATAGAAATTTAAATTAGTTTATTGTTAAATTCCTTTTCTATTTTTACGAAGTTTAATAAGACTGCATAAAGAATTAAAATGACAGTGACTTTCTGTCGAAAAAAAACATTGTTTTTCTTATTATTATTCTTTTCCATTGCCTTTGCCATTTTTCCTTGTGCATTATAAAGTATAATGCTCAAAACAAAAACCACATCTTCAGAAACCAGAAATAGCGTTATATTTTATTATCTTGTAAATGAGTTTTTAAATCCAATCTGTCCAAGACAAATGTCTGCAATTTAGCCCCTTTGCGTTGTTTGAATATTAAATACACTTTGAGCTTTTGAGATGCAGCTTTCTTCCTAGGTACGCTGCAAGATGCGTTTCAGTCGCATTTGCGTTTTACGACCGGTTCGCAGGGCAATAAAGGGCCGGTGGTGCTCAAACTTTTAACTAATTGCCGAGTTCCCGCCATTCGATTCGCTTCGGTTCTCAAAACATTAAAAGCTCAAAAACAAATACGTTCACTAAACACTAACTGAGATGTTTGAAATGAAAGAACGAGGTGACTTGCTCTTATTGTTTTTGTAGAAAATTAATACATTTATGCCTATACTAACATTATAAAAATATTTTTTGTTTGTTTGTATGTTTGTAATGGACATACCTACTCGAAATCTACTGAACCGATATTAAAAATTCTTTCACCAGTAGAAAGCTAATTTTTTTCCTATTATATTCCGATATTCCCATTGGGCGGGTAAAACCGCGTGGAGTTACTAGTATTTAATAAAATGTAATAAAGACCATTGCTTGTAGCGTAAATTATATACCGCTCTATCCAATCGTTTTGATTGGATGTGGTATTATAACTAATATTACTATTATTAGAAACATTATTAAAAGCACTAAACAGTTACTCTCATAAAATAGACATAAACCTATATTCCCGGAGAGATCATTTTCGAAGAGCGGGTTATTAAGTAGCTATACAAAAACTAACCAATGTTTTGCTTTGCCTTAACAATAGTTGAGTAGCTTTGTTTCCATTTCAGTATAACGGCCCATGAAGTAGTTTTTTTACCTCTGTTTACGTTACAATGTTGTGGTTTGTCACTGTTTTATAGTATTTTAATGCCACAAAAAGTGAGTTAAATGGTATGTTTGTTTCGCGGGAGGGTCGGCTTTCCCCTCCCCTAAAGATTCTGTACCCCAGTCTGGGCACAACAATAGTTCGCAAGAAATAATCAATATTGGTTGTTATGAAACGATCGCCCATTGAACTTTAGAACGTTTGCGATGTCTGCAATTAGGTTATTTATTTACAATAAGTGGTCGAAGAAAATATCATCAAGTATTGGCGGTACAAAAATATTCTTACATTACAATAATAATACACTAGCGGATCCTCGCGGTTTTACCCGCGTGGTACTCGATCCCGTGGGAAAATCGGGATAAAATATAGCCTATGTCACCCGGGAAGAATGTAGATTTCTAATGGTGAAAGAACTATCCAAATCGGTCCAGTAGTTTCGGAGCCTATTCGATGCAAACAAACAAACAAACAATTAAATCTCCCCTCTTTATAATATTAGTATAGATTATAATATTTGAGAGCATTTTTTTATATTTTCTTAATATCATTGGCTCTGAATATTCAAAGGTGTTTTTTACTATAAAGGTATATAAAAGCAAATGGTTGAGAAAGGTTCAAAAGTCGTTCTATAAAAATTATCACCGTTCTTGACATTTCGTATCAGCTGTGAATGATTTTTCAACAATCAACTAATTTAATAGAAAGTCCATTGCGCCCTTTAAAAAGGTCGTTTCATATCATTACTCTAATAAGTACTTATGCAGATAAGTATAATTCATCGTCTCTTAAAAGCACTCTTATCTCACTCAGAAGACACTGATAACTTTGAGCTATTAAATCAATCCCTAATGAATTCGATTTCATTATGAATGATTAAGACTGATGAGATGCATTTAAAACTTTAATTAATGTTAATAAAAAATGCTTTACTCATCGTTTATTCATCGTTATCTGGGTGCCTACCATCAAGTCTTATTGCGGTTTTGTTTAGGACCTAAACTGATCTGCTTCGCTTATTCGTACCACGACAGCTTAATATCAATGACAGCGATTCAGTGATCATTCAATGACATTTCACAGCCGCTAAGCTGTCAAGAACTCTTATTTGACTTATAACTCGGCCAAGCTAACATGACACCTGCAGGATATACCCGTCCCTCTCACTCTCCGGTCATGACAGAATCGAGTGAAAGAGACAGGCAGAAGAAATAAGGACACAAATCGTTAGGTCATTCACATTTAGCAATTCATTTGCGATCCAGTTTTTAGAAGGTCATAGTACGAAAGAAAGCGTTTCATTTTAGGAATCTATTCTGCATCGCGCTATTTTTGAATCGCTGTCTTAAAGTTGATGTTAGGCACCCTGTTCTGTCAAGTTCATTTCTTATTAATACTCATTAAAGATAATTTCATGCATAATTACTATTCAAATAGATTTATCGTTTTAAACCGGATCTTGTTTATAACGACAACAGAGAAAAAGCTCCATAGACTAACTTTTGGTATTACTTATACTTTTTTTATTACTTATACCTAGCATTGTTAAGTCGCATTAATTATAACTTTAATATGGGTACATCCATAGAGAGAAAATAATTTACTAACCAATAAAACTTTCACTTAAGTGCTAAAAAGTGCTTCAGCATCCCAAGATTTCTAAAGAAGAAGTTCTTAAGATGACACTGAAAAAAGTTGTCAGAGGGGGTGCTAAAGTGATAAATCTGACTTAGCGTCATGACTTCCCGGTTCTGGCGGAGGTAGCGAACTCTGTAATCAAAATATATTGGCAAATGTATTTCAGTATGCACAGCTTTACATACAAATTGAACGTTATGACGAATAACATAAGTGCGTTCTCTGTAGGCTCCGAAAAGTTCTGAATAATGCTTTGGAAAAGCACTTTTTTTACTTTTTTTGTTTATTGTATATTTTTCAATAACCTGTAGCTCCCATTATTGCTAATGTTTAAGAGAGTGCTACGCTTTTGTGTAAAATTTAATTGGAAAATTGGCAAGAATTCTAACTTCTCCTCAGGGCATCATAAAAAAACTCGATATTACAAGGTATCAATGATATTGGCACATATATAATGATGTTTAATGATGTTATTGTTATATCATTGTGTCTGACACACATCACACGACAAAAAACATAAACAAAAAAATCAACATAACTATAGGTATACGAGTTTATAAAATTCTAGCGTTACTGACTGACAGACAACGCACAGCCGAAACTACTGGGCGCAAGAAGCTGAATTTTGGCATGTATATTCCTTGGGGAGTATAGTGGTGCACTAAGAGAGGATTTTTGGAAATTTCCCCTCTAAGGGGGTAAATAGGTCCACGCAGACCAAGTCGCGAGCGCTAGTCACAAAATAAATAAGTAAGGAAATACACAAAAATAAATAATACGCATTACAAAAAAAAACAAAATGTCGTATGATGTCAGAAGGTACAAGTTACGCCTGGTACCTATGCTATTAGCAAATTGTTATTTTTTTTTATCTATTGGCCTGCAAGATGCAAAGTATCCGAAGATCTACACTTGCAGGGCTGGTTATTTTTCCTATTACGATTTTTACTACCTATTAATCTATTCAATTTGGAATTACCATATCAAAAAATAGAATAGAAAATAGATTAGAAGCCTGAAAACCTCAGCTGTAAACAGATCGATATTGGGGAAATATTCGTGATTGCTTTGTGATGGTAGATCTGAGCCTCGAACCAGAATCCGCACAATAGGCTTTTATTATTGTTATTAACGGTACAGCGATGATATTAAAAGCTGATTTCGCTGCGTAGCTTGTGGTGTAACAGTTAAGATATAGCGAGTATAATAGAACGGCTTTTTGGGATAGATTTGCGCTCGCTGAATTGAAGGATATGAGTAAAATAATATGTTTGTAAAATTCAACATTTCGTATTAAGTTGGTAGGACTGTAGACAAATGATACAAAAATATGGGAAATGGGGGATTTTTCTGACAGCTATAAAGAAAAAAAATGTTGATTAAAAGTGGCGACAGATGGCGCTCGCAAATAACGAAATGATCAAAAGTAATCTAAAAGACTAGAAGTTAGGTCAAAAACACGCACGCACGACGTTGCCAGGCTATGCTTTTCATGTCATGTCAAAATGTTATCAACTCGTCATTTTAGTTTATTTCTGGTCACACCGACTTCGCTATTTGTCAGCGCCATCTCGTTTCATTATTAGAACAAATTTTTTTTCTTTTTTTCTGTCCCTCAAAAATCTCTCATTGCCGTGATGCGACTTGGAAGACGAGTGTGACTTAATTTGCATGCGGCAACACATTGTCATACGAGCAAAAATCATACCAAAAATAGAACTCCTGATGTCGTCGCGGTAAGCTGATCACCTGAGCCCCACGCAAACATCCTCGATCACAGCTTCACGCCTCCCTAGTATAAACAGCTGCCTGTTTATAGCCAACCATTGTACAAGCTTAATTAATTTGCTTTTACATGAACAGTCTTTTCGTTCGCGAAATCACTGTTTGCTAATTTATCTGGGATATTGCAATCCATCTCTTCTGGCACCCATTATAAAAGGCATGTGTACTTTTAAATTCTGTCTGAATCTTCTTCCAAGTTTTTCATTAGTATCTAGTGTAATGTGTATGTATGTGTGTATTTCCTTACACAAATTAAAGTTTGACGACCGATTTGGCGCAGGGGTAGGCTACCCACCTTCTGCGCCAGTGGTCTGGGGTTCGATTCCCGAAGAAGACAAATATTTGTGTGCATGAACATGTCTATTTGTCTTGGTCTGGGTGTTTACTATGTATATTAAGTATGTATTTACAAACAAAAAGTATTTAAGTACTTATATATTTATCCGTTATCAAGTTTTCCGCATGATATAGTTTCTTAACCCATTAAAATGGGCTTAAATAATTGGTGTAAAAATTTTCTAAATAAAATGCAAAATGAATTTTGTTTTTGTTTTCCTTAAAAGATACAACAACAAATACAAACAAATATTGGACACCAACAATCACATACATTGTTCCAATACCAAACATTAATAGCATTGAGCACTAGTGTTATGAAATTGGCAACAACGACGGGTATTACCACAAACATGCAGACCCGAGGAAATATTGAAGTTCGTTATTTCAATATTTTCCCGACCGGGACTCGACTCAGCCACGGAATATGTCGAATCACAACATCTAAGTACCTAATAGTAAAAAATATAAGAATTAAATAAACTTTAAGAATAGTTTTAACATACCAAACCAAAAGCGTCTAATGTGTTTCGTGGAATCAACGTGGTGACCACCACAAAAATGCAGTTCAAAATAAGTAGGTAACACATAAAACCACACAGCAAAAAGTAAACATTATGAGGCTTCCAAAGCAAAATTTCCACATTTCGATCCGCAAGACAAAGTTCTGAATCATTTCCGCTAAGAAGTTTGTAACAAAAGTATATATTTTATTTGTAAACAAATAAACAAATTGAAACCGGGTTGATTTTCTTAAACGTTTCACAGCTTCTCATAAATTGTATCCTTATCTTGATTTTATTAATGACCTACCCCTTTATTTAAAACAGCAACCGAATTTTGATTAAATTTACTATTTTATTTCGCAAATAATCAATTTTCTGTCCTGTGAATTATCATAAAATCTAACAGATATAGATAAATTTACATACCTAACATTCAGCGTATCATTTCATATTTCATTCATATCATTTTCTTATTTAAAATTTGGCAGAACACAATTTCAGGCAACCGAAACCTAGAATATTATGCCTACAGAAATTGAGTGTACGTGTAGGTCATGAATTATTTAGAAGCAGTTGACGCCCTCTCACATATAGCAATGCCTTGTTCGAGAGGTTTATTTTTACTCTCTCTCGTGTTCAAAGTCACTGGATTGTTTTATTATACAAATAAATATTATTATTCAGTGGCTGGTAGCAAAAGTAAACGCAATACTTTAAAGACTTTGGCAATAGTCGTAAGGTTATGTAAAAATTATATAGGTATTTTTTTGTTTACTTTTGAAAACTAAACGTTATAGGAAAATCTGCATTGTGAATGCATAAAATAGTTAAAAAATCTTAATTAAAATTTAAACTACACGATAGTCTTACTACAGTCAGAACCTTCACTTTCCTAAAACTAACTAAAATAGCTTCATAAATTTTTACCTCAAGCACTCACTTGTGCAAATTGTAAATTCTAATTACCTCAAACAATCTGTTCCATGAGACTAATTTTGGTAATTGTATCAAATTCATCTCATTAATATCGTGTGAATCCCTTTACTTGCGTTGAGCATGTTTGATAAGTCCCCTAAGCAGAGAACAAATTTGGGTAGCTGCCAAATTAATGTTCAGCACACTTGCTCTAAATGTTGCCGTTATCTCATTTTACAAGCCATATAAATGCTTTGATACAATAATGATTGAAACTTAAGAAGAAATTACTAAGTAAAGGAAACATTATTGTAATAGTGAAAATCCACCATGTGTAGGTATGTATGTTGTGCCATGTATGTAACTTTCAGGCAGGATTAAATTGCATGGCTGGTGGCTGAGGCTGGAGTTTTTATTATCACAATTTTTCTTTTACTTACAAAATAGCATTTTGAATGCATAAAAATAATTCCACATCTTAAAAAAAGATTACTTATACTATTCTGATTACTAAATTTTTTCATCAACCAATATTGTTTTTATCTAGAAGAACCTTAATAGTAGCTTTTTTTCTAAAGTTTTCTCAAATCACATAGGTACTTACTTAGACGATATTACGGTAATATTTTCAAGATTTGTTTTGTTGGTAAACAAATGTTTGACAATCAGGCACATTATATTTAACTCGATGATCAGGTCTATGTAACAGCAGCAACTTGGATTGAAAAAGCAATACATTATAAGTTGAAACCAAATTATGCATCTTTTAATAAGCTTTATATAAAAAAAAACTAGTAGGTAATTCTAAACCACTGGCTATAACTTTCAACCGCTTTCGTGGTCTAGTGGTTTAGCTACTGATCATGTCTTTGACCTTAAGATATCCGGGTTCGATTCTCATATGAAATCTATAGTTGTAATCTGGCGAACCCCCGAAATAAGTATGTCTACATTGAAATATCATTTTGCCAGTTGAACAAAAACTTTGTCTCCTGGAATGTAATTTTGACACTTCAGTTCAATGTATAGAGAAAAATATCTCTTTACGATTTGACAATTAATCTTAAATATGTTAACCTGAATAAAAAATACATGGCCTTTTTACTTCTACTCACAACTGAAAATAAAATCAGTTTTCACATTTTTACTCAATTTTAATTTAGTTATTATGATACTGTATCATCGTCCTTGAAAATGATTCTCAGCAATTCCCAATGAGCACTCAATGATGATTATGTACCTACATAAAGTTGTAAGTAGCAGAAAATGAACAGTTCAATCCATTTGTCAGGTTCATTTATGTACCTTTTGTTAACAAATTGGAATCAACTGAATCATCACGGTACGCTTCATTCAACCCACAGATTGCCTAGTTACGTTTGAAATATAAATATGAAAATACGTTACAGTCACCATTCACAATTTACTAATAACGAATGACTATCACAAATAAGGCAGGAAGACACAAGCTATTTTTCATAGGTCATTGAAATAAGTGACAAAAAAACAATTAGCTCTGAGCCTTAGTTACAAAACAAAAACAAAATTTATAGAGCGCAGCCTCCCTCAGAGATTAAGAATTTCCTTATGGTTTCATAATAAAGTTCCCGGTAGCGGTTTGGAAAGCCTAAAGACTTTCACGACGCACGAAATTCGCAGGAAGGTAGATTTGATAGATCTCCTAAAGCCCTTTAGAATGTAACTTCAGATTGGAAAGGCTGTTGAACCTTTGAATGCAACTATAGTGTTCCATTGTCCTTATTCTTCGAAGCAAGTCGCGCCCCAATGTCAACAATTACCTAAATTAGTCAGCGTCAAACCTATAATTTATTAACATTCAAAATGTCATATGGTAACTCATTCAGCTTAATAATAAAAATGCCTCTGATGAGTAAAGCTCTCGATGTAAAGTGAGATAAATCCATTTAAGCCGAATTGGTAAAAGTAAAAGTATGAGTTATATTTTACGCAATGTATTATTTTACCCTTTCCATAATTATATAGCTCAATATTATAATTTCTTAGTTCTAGATTTTACCTCAAATTATATTAGGTCTTGCTCAGTTTTCACTTCATATAAAACTTTAAAGTTGACAACGGCATACCATTGTTTATGTTTCTACGAAATTAAAGGTAAAAAAGTAGGAACTATTAATAAGCTTTTCTCTAAAGAAGCAAAATTGCAACAACTCACCCTTAACTTTACAGGCAGAACAAAAGAAAATCCACACAAGCGCCATATTCTGAAATCTAAATGACGCGCGAGTTGTTAGTATTACTGTGGTATTACCTACCTATATTATTTTTACAAGTATTTATTTACTTGCCATGTTAGTTAGTTAGTTGACGGGGGGAAAATCTTGCAAGCTAAATTTTAGCCCTCTTCCCAGTGTCCGATAGAGCTGAAAATTTGCATACAGGCTTGGTTTGGATGACAATACAATATTAAAGTACAGTCAACAAAAAAGCTTGTCATAAAAACGAATTTTTACAAAAACTTATTAATATTTAGAAGGTTGTGTGATAAACGATATTACAAACTTTATGGTCATAAATTGGCAGCACAGATTATGCGAGATAGCAGCGAGGCGATGGGACGTACAGACAGTGATACAAACTTATCGGACCAGGTGTTGAATTTTGAAACTAAAAACCTTTCCTTACAGCTGACAGCCATATCGGAAATTTTCTCTTACCAGTGGCGCCTCCACCACCGAGTCAGATTATGTTTGTTTTCTCGTACTTGATTCCCCGCTGCGATGGCCCCATCTTCGTCGTCTCAACCTTTGGACTGGCAGCGTTCCCTTTAAATAAGCTTACTTTAATGTGTTTCATATTCATGTGTGAAGGTATAATAAATGCTATGACATTTCAATAAACATCGATTTTACATCTCGGAATTTTAAATCTTAAATATTCGGTAAACCCTAAATAAACTGTGAGCGAAGTTTTTAGGTATTATATAATGTTTTTAAAAAACTGCAAATACTCGTAAATCTTAGCGCTACCTTACAAAATTGTTTCGTTTTATCATAGTTAGTTTTATAGTTTTTTAAGAACGCTCGGTTACAGTAAGTAGGTCAAGGAAGAATTTAAGTTTTCTTAATTCAATACGATTTTTCTTGTCCGTAGAGACTCAAGTTACGTCAGTTTAAGCCTGTTTAAGGTCCTGCAGTATTACAGTTACCGTAAACCCGTGTGAAAATAACAATAAATTGGATTTTCTATTGAAAACGAGCAGTAACTTTCTCGCTTTGTAAGCGAGATAGAATATTAACAAAATTACTTTGTAGCAGAATAGCAGATAGTAATTTTCCTATTGTATAGTGGCCAATGGGAATATCATTGGAATGCTTGGAAATATTCTGTTGGAACGTGAATGCTGTCTGAATGCTTGTCCGATGGATGCTAATAATTGTTTCGCAAATACTGACAATAACTGGCAACTAGGTACAATTTACAGACCTACAGTTTGACGACCTCCGTGGCCGAGTGGTGTACGCACCGGTTTTCAAGGTAGAACTCTAGAGGTCCCGGGTTCGACTCTCGGTCGGGTAAATATTGCAAACGAACTTTTCAATATTTCCTCGGGTCTGGGTGTATGTGGTTGGTAATACCCGTCGTCGTTTCCAATTTCCATAACACTGTGCTCAAGCTACTATAATTTGGTATTGGAACAATTGTATGTGATGGTGTCTAGTATCTACCTAGATTGTTACAGAATATTTTAATAGTCTATAAAAAGTAATTCAGTATAAGTATACTTGTTTTATTAGAAGTTAAACTAACTAATAAACAAATATTACCGGTATTAATTCTGTAAGACTATAAACTTTTTATTCTGTGTTTCAACCGAGTAGCATTTATTTGTAATGCGGGTAGCTTAAACAACTCTGTACTGTACCCATGCAATGACGTTTTCTGTACCTATCTAGTTTTAAAGTGAAAGATATCTACAAGTTGCTTCAGGTACTAAGATTTTAATATAAACAAAATGTTGACGAAAACACAAGAGATTTCAAGTGCAGTGTTAAGTGTTATACTAATAAAATAAATGTGTGATTGTAAACAATGGGAAACACGAATTCTGGTCATGGTCATCAAAGGCAGCATAGCAAAAGCAGGAAATGTAGGAGCCTGCCTACTTCGCCTGAGGTTCGAAGGTACGTAAAGGAAAACTAAGGTTTCAATAATTGGTATAATGATATTGATTATTATATTTACTTAGAAGAGTACTTGACGACCTCCGTGGCCGAGTGGTGTACGCACCGGTTTTCAAGGTGCCGCTATCTCTAGAGGTTCCGGGTTCGATCCCCGGTCAGGTAAATATTTGATACGAACTTTTCAATATTTCCTCGGGTCTGCGTGTATGTGGTAATACCTACCCGTCGTTGTTTCTAACTTCCAAGTTTTGGTATTGGCAACAATGTATTGTATCGCTCTTTAGTGATAAGGCCGCCAATTGTACCATATTGTATTATCCCTGTTTAATAATGTATTTTTTTTGGTGTACAATAATAGTATATTATGATACAAGTGAGCTAAGTTGCTCATTATACACGAGGCTGTGGGTTGCAGCCCGAGCCGCAGGCGAGGGCGTAAATCAGCCGAGTGTCTAGTGAGTAAGTTGCTTACGAGTTTCATACGCACTTTTTCAACACACTTGCGAGGAAAAACAAACATTTATTGCATAATTGATAAGTACATAACATAATAATAACCTAATATTATCGAAGGGAAAAAGCGCGCTAGTTTTTTTTTTGCACGCGCCAAATGTAAGGTGATTGATTACATACAGCCATACACGTAGTTTTTTTTGTCCTCTGTGGCCATACAGCCTACTTCAAATAATTATAATAATAGTGATAAAATGCAAATGTTCTAGAATCAATTATTGTGAATTATAAATAATTTGATAATAATATAATTAACATTCCTTACACGCTACACTACCAATCTGCACTACCGGTAGTGCAGATTAGAATGTTTTGTCCTATCTGCACTACTGTACTACCAGTGGTCAAACCGGTAGTGTCGTTAGGAATTATTTTTTCCCTTTTGCACTACTGTGTAGTAGTGCACAATGGAATTATAAAGAGCGTACTTTTTTATTCCCAACCGCACTACCAAATAATTGTGTATGCGAACTCTTAGCTTCTTCGGTTTTACATTATTTATGAAATGTTATGAAGAATTTATGAAATAAAATTGTATTTAGATATCATTAATTAATATGTTTATTATTTTATTTTACTTAAAAAACTATCATTTCAATTTGTCGACGATTATTATTCCTCGTTGTTCTATGTCGAATAATGTGCAGGATGCTTTGGGCGGAGAGTCGAATAATGTAATAATATTAATACATGTAACAGTAAATTATGTTATTAATACATTATGTAACTTGTTAATATTAAAAACAAATAAATGACTCAATGTGTTTTGAGACTATAATTTGTTTTTATATTATAATAGCTTTCCGCCCGCGGCTTCGCCCGCGTGGACTTCACAACGTTATCCCGCGGGAATATGATATTTTTCCGGGATAAAAAGTAGCCTATGTTCCTCTCCAGGCTACAAAATATCTGTGTCCCAAATTTCAGCTAAATCCGTTCAGCCGTTTTGGCGTGATTGAGTAACAAACATCCAAACATCTAAACATCCAAACATCTAAACTTTCACATTTATAATATTATATAGTAGGATAATATTTATACGTATAATAATATTCATACGTAAAACCGTAGAAGCTTAGAGTTCGCATACTTACACAATTGTTTGGTAGTGCGGTTGAGAATGAAAAAGTAATGCTCTTCATAATTCCATTGTGCACTACTACACAGTAGTGCAAAAGGGAAGAAATAATTCCTAACGACACTACCGGTTTGACAGCTGGTACTACAGTAGTGCAGATAGGACAAAAAATTCCAATCTGCACTACCGGTAGTGCAGAGTGGTAGGAATGATAATTAATTATGTTTTTTTGTCTTAATTAGGGACACATTTATTTATTCTAAAAACGTAAATGGATTTTCAGCCGTATAAAACCTCTTTGTTGTTACAAAAAAAGAACTGTACCTACCTGTTACCCACTGAAATTGAAAATGCTCTGTTAACTCGCATATAACTTGCAGTAAGGTACTAACTTAACTTTGTAGGGATAACTACTGTATTACCCGGATAAATTCAAAAGTCTCTGTTTACTCGCATATAATTTGCAGTTAGGTACTAACTTAACTTTGTAGGGATAATTCTATTACACACTATGCACGTGCGAAGTGTGTAATAGTCACATGTGTGTTATAGTTCGGTTTATGGCCCTAAGATCGATGTAATAAGGCTCACTTTATGAGCAAGTGTGTTGAAAAGAATATTTCAATTCAATTCAATGTAGTTAAGTGATGGTGTCCAATATTTATTATCAGTCCCCACTGCTGGGGCACTGGTCTTCCTTGTTGAATGGATTGGGAGAATGGCCATGAGGCCCATGACATGACCCACCACGCGGACCCAATGCGGATTGGTGGGTATTGAACGACTGCAACCGTAGCCGGGACCAACGGCTTAACGTGTCTTGCAAAGCACAAAGGAGCTAGAGATAATAAATGTTGGTCATCCATCCCGTGACCGACCATTGCGAAAGTTGCTTAACTTCAATGTTCGCAGGCCGAGCGCGTAGCCACGGCGCTATGGGCTCCTCAAAATACCAAATAACAGTTGTTATTACCTTTACGTTATAGGGACTCGACGATCAATGTAAAAGCCTGTAAAATGTGATGCCATAAGCATCGTTGTAAAGCATAACTACCAAAATTATGGCACGGCCATCATAAACTATGGCTATTAAAATTGACCCTCATACCTACCACGGGGTAAAAAAAACTACTAGTGCATGACTAGTGCTCATACGGCCCGTAGGTCTTTAGAACTTTCGTTTGTGTTAGAACAACTTATGGTTTTACTGTTACTTGGCAGCCCCCTGATAGAAAATAACTGATTTTTTTAAAGTCCTGCACCGCCTTTGCTACATACACTCTAACCCCTCCTTCACATAATCATATTCGAATTTTGTGCTGTCTTTTTTTATTTTAAACTAGCTTTCCGCTCGCGGCTTCGCCCGCGTGAACTACACGACGTTATCCCGCGGGAGTGTGATATTTTTTCGGGATAAAAAGTAGCCTATGTTCCTCTCCAGACTATAAAGTATCTATGTCCCAAATTTCAGCCAAATCCGTTCAGCCGTTTTGGCGTGATTGAGTAACAAACATCCAAACATCTAAACATCCAAACATCCAAACATCCAAACTTTCACATTTATAATATTAGTAGGATTAGTGACAGTGACAATGCATATCTACTTTCCGCTGTCGGGAACATTTCCGATCCTTTTCTGTTTTTCTTATTACATTTTGAGACAAGATTTTAAACTTGCCTATAATTCTTTGATCTCGTGTTATGGTAAGTTAACAATGAAGGGTAAACTCTTGCCTTGACGTTTAACGACCCACTGATCGTTATCACAAAAGTAATGAACGAACTATTTTTAGGCTCTGTTTGTAGAAGGTTAAGTAGTTAGGTAACTAGGTACTTACGTGAAAAACGGATTGCAACTGATATCCCACACTTAAAATAAACTCGTTGAATTATTTACATGTAATGTGTACGATATGGTGTTTTAGTTCGTCTACTGGGTAACAGAGGGCGTTGTCAAAAAGACTCATAACTCCAGAATAATCACGCCTCTTTCGGCCGGGCTGGCGTCGAAGAGTTGAATGTTATGTTGTTTAAAATAATAAAAAAGTTGATTTACGTTATTCTCTGAGTTCGCCACCCGATAGGACGAACGTAGGTGTCGTAGGTGTGTAAACGTATACTTGTCAAAGGTGAAATGAAACAATTGCAAAATATGTTTCTAAAAATACAAAATGTCATTGCTAACGCAAAATAGCACTCGATACACCTTCTCCATTTCCGAAACGTCCTCAACCTCCGGGAAATAGGAGTCCGCTTGCCACCTCCCAAACGTGACATGTTACAGATTACGTCACGAGTGCAGTCTATAATGTTTTATGAAGTTCACAATGACAATAAAAAATATGTGGAATAATAATATGTTATCGTGAAATATAATTTGAAATTTAATTTCCGGAGTATCTTCCTTACGTTTTCACTGAAAAAAAATCTTATCGTACGTAGCGTATATAACGTAAAGTATTATACCTATCAATTTTGTTTATTTATACTTATTACATAATGTTTTCAAGGCACTTTTTTCATATCAGTGATGATCTCGTGCCAACTTGCATGTTTAAATCCGTAAACAGTTGTGTTATTTCATAAATAAAATAACAAAAAATTTGGCCTCATCAATCTGAATAAAACGTAGACAAAGTGCCAAGTTCACCATCATTACCTCAACTGGCTCAAGTATATGCCTATACTATAGACTTCCAAGAATCTTCCTATCTAATGGGCAGTGCAATAGAATGCATAATATAGAACAATACGTTTATCCAACCGTATAAAACCTGTATGCTATCTTAGGCCGGCAGGAACCAGCAGTACGAGCGGCGCCAGCGCGGCAGCGGCTAATGCCTTTAAGCCGACCGACATTTCGTGGACTATCGTTTAACCATAACGAGCTGGAGTAGACATTATTATAACTAGGAACATGAAATACATACATACATAAACTCACGCCTATTTCCCACGGGGGTAGGCAGAGACTATGGATCGCCACTTGCTACGATCCTTGCACACTTCTTTCTCTTCATTCACATCCATCAATCTTTTCATACATGCCCGGCGATTTTTGTCACTGCGTACACCAGACTTTTTTATTAAACCTCCTATTTGGTCATATTTGAGAATTCAGTATTGAAAATTCGGGAGAGACAGTTTGTAAAAATCAGCGACGACCGCATGCCGTAGCTCGTTTATGCCGTTTGGGCCTATTGAAACAGCGAACACATTGTCATCTCATAACTGGGGCGAGCCGTTCTGTTGGAAACAAAACGTGCACACGTAAATAAGGTACCTACACGAACGGGTAAATTTGGTATCTTATCTACCTTTAGAAAACCAATATTATACCGAAAATGCGCTTGCTATCTTGCCGTCTTATATAATGAGGCACAATAATTAATTAAAAATACTTTCAACAATATATCTGATATCATCTTCCTGTAATCTACAATTTAAATTCAACAAATATAATTCCAAACTTATAAAAATCTGATAATATCTTCACTTAAACATGTAAGAAATACGCCTATTGATTTCTTTTATTATCTTTTGTATTACTCTCATTCAAACGTCAATCAAAGCAACTAAAGTGTTGACTGAATAAACCATTATCACTATAAGCATAGGCCATAGACATTTAAACGCACTAAAGCATACAGACAGATGTATTGAACCGAGTCCTAATAATTGAAAACTGTAGGTAGTTATTTGATTTTGATCGTTATTGTAATATAATGTAGGGTATCAGATTACTTCATCATGTGCTTATAAATCGGGCACGAGTATCAGGTCTCGTGTATCTATTACGTAAAGTTCCGGCGCATGTCAAATGACACTTCATAGAGCGTTGCGTATGTGCATGCGCCGCCAGATGTCCATTGTTTAAGTTTCTCCCTCATTATTGACTAGTTTGTATCTTTCAAAGCGCTTGTGTGTATAACATGCATGACAGGGCTGCAGATTGAGCACTTCTGATGGATTTTAATATTGAAAATTCGTTGCTGATACTCTTTAATTAACAATAAAATCTGGGTTGTAGAGGTTACTAAGAAGAGCCAACCTAAGAAAAATTAAACCGATCAATGAGAAAATAAATAAATAAATGAACAATAAATCATTTAAAATTTCTTTCTGTATTAAAATAGCATCATCATCTTCCTGACCTTATCCCAATTCTGTTTGGGGTCGGCGCAGTACGTCCTTCTCCTTCACTCCACTCTAATACCTGCCATCTCTTCATTACTCCTTTCTCATTCATATTATTACGCGCACATTCTATCCATTTTTTGCGATCTATCTCTTCCTCTCTATCCATCAACATTCATGTCCATCACCTTTCTAGGAACATACCTATCATCCCTTCTAATAACAGTCCAATTGTCCATACCATGCCAAACGGCATCCTTTCAACTTTTCAGTCACTGGTGCTACTTTCAAACTTCCTCTAAAATACTCATTCCAAACTTTGTTCTTTCACGTCACTCCACACATCCTTAGCATTCTCATTTGCGCTACATGCAATTTTAAAATTACTTAAAATTGAATCCCATAATAAATGACAACACGCCCGGATAGATTTCATAATTTACGTCAAATAGTTGGTAAGTCTATTGACATTATACTTAATGTGTGGGTAGAAAATTGAAAGGAGGCAGGCTCTTGTGTGACGTCTAGACACGGGCCATTGCTTAAAAAACTTAATAACGGTCTATAATATTGAAGTATTATTCTGTGATATTGATTTATAGACCTCGATTATATAATATTAGGTTGGAATAAACTTAGTGGGTTATTATCGGCTTCCCACCATAAGATTCTTACCTACTAATGGTGAAACATGACGTGATTGAGACAAAATTAATATTTTTGGTCATAAAAATTGATAGTCTGATTGGCTACTGTTTCGCAACCAACGGTTAGCTACGAAATTGAAATTCCCGTTAACTTATTAAAATTTTATCTTACTTGTCCAAATGCCAGTTAATAAACCTATTAACCCAAGACTTCATAAGAAACATTATTAAGTTGTCCTGTTAACCCTAATACAATAATTTATATCCTATCGCCAATACTGGCACTTCGTTCATTCATAACATAACCCTGTAACTGGATTGCGAAACCGCCTAGTGCTTGCAATGGGAAATAAAAGGAGCAATATCCGCCTCCAGACTCTAGGATTATTATTATATTTGGATGCTATCGGTGCACATTGCAATGGGGTAAAAGTAATGAAGACAAGCGAGTTGTCGACAACACAAAAACATAATATTATTATTATCAACTGTGTTAAGCATTGCTTTTACTAGGCACTCGAACTCGTACTAACTATTGATTTAAAGCTCGTTAAAATATTATTACATAATGTTATTCGTCGTTATCTTGGAATATTCAAAATCTAATAACATAAATTTTAGAAAAAAAAACGAAAATGAGAAGTCTTAAATTACTAGTAGCGCCATCTAGCAGCGAGTAGCAAGAGTTTGTAAATAATTCTTCAAAAATACCAATATATTGGTTTCTTTCAACATCCTTGGTTTTGAAGGATATAAATATATATGTAAATAAAAATTGTGTAAACAATCCATATTGACTATACTTCTGAGAACTAAGGCAATGAAAACAATTTGATGAGTTAGTCGTTACAAAATGAAAACTACCTAGGTAGGATAGGAGCTTTTGGTAGCTCTATGTAAAAAAATTATGGTTTTCGTGTATAACACGATTAAAATGGGTCTTTGTTTGAAACTAGAGCAATAAGCGTGTTGGTCAGATACTAAAACGGTAGTGGAAAGTTAGTTAATTGATAGCGGAGAAAGCTCTATCGACGCGCGATGTTACATAGGTACAGCAAACAGTACCTACTGTAACAGTATTGTAGAATTTGTGCTCCTTGTTGAAAAACTTACCAAATAATAAAATAGGTAATGATTATTATTATTAACGACCTCCGTGGCCGAGTGGTGAACGCACTGGTTTTCAAGGTGGCGCTATCTCTAGAGGTTCCGGGTTCGATCCCCGGTCTGGTAAATATTGAAAACAAACTTTTCAGTATTTCCTCGGGTCTGGGTGTAGGTATGTGGTAATACCCGTCGTTTCTAATTGCCATAACACTAGTGCTCAAGCTACTATAATTTGGTATTGTTGGAACAATGTCTGTGATGGTGTCCAGTATTTATTTATTTATCCAACACCTTGTATAGGTACCTAATTGTCTAAAAGTTACATCCTTGTTGTTGCACTAACTTTAACGAAATGTTGAACGCGTTCGATAGGGTTATTGGATGATTCGCATACCTATTTTTAACCGACTTCTAAATCAAAAAGGAGGAGGTTCTCTATTCGTCTGTATGTATGTTTTTTTTTTTTTTTTTTATGTATGTCCACCGATTACTCGAAAACGGCTGAACCGATTGAAATGGTTCAAACGTTATTACATCAGGTTGGTTTCCAAGTTGGTCCCATTTTTTGAAATTTTGAAATCGGTTCAGTAGTTTTCAGGAAATCTTGAAAATACTGTCGTTTTCGTTACCACGTTATGTGAATTTAATACGTATCTTTAGGCATAACTCCTTTGTTTATAAACCGATTTAGATGATTCTTGTTTTGTTAAAAAGGGGATACCTCAAGGTATTTTAACCGACTTCGAAAAGGGAGGTTTTGAGTTTGATCACATACCTATTTACCAGAAAACACGTAAATTGCCTGCACGATGCACTAAAAAGAGTGAAATAAAAATTATTTTTATATAAAAATAAAACCGCCTTCAAAAAAACCACATCAAAAAAGTAAGAAATAATTCCTCACCAAATAAATAACGTAAGTACTTTGAAGTCGGGCGGGTTTTAACAAAAACAACAAGAAATTGTACATGATTCACGCCCGACTTCAAAGTACTTACGTTATTTATTTGGTGAGGAATTATTTCTTACTTTTTTGATGTGGTTTTTTTGAAGGCGGTTTTATTTTTTATCATCATCATCATCATCATCATCATTTCAGCCGTACGAATACCTATAAGTACCGCCATACCTATTTAGCACTAAGAAATTAAATAAGTGTATGGAATTTGTATTTTTGTATGTTTATCAACATTTCAGTGCTAAGAGAGGAAGAATGAGAATGAGAGTTCTTTAATAATAGTCTGTCTCTTTACTTACTTATAAAAAAGTGAATCAGGTAGGTACTGTAAAATAATTTGAAATCTGCCCATAATATTGGTAGCCACAGATGGCCCTAGCAACACGAGGGGTTTCGGTATGAATCTTCATGAGTCGTAGCCTTAATGACGGCGTTCCTTGGGGACTCTATTAGGAAGGATTAGAGTAACAGGGATAACGACACCGTTAAAGTTATTATGAAAATGGATCCTATCCTGAGGTAAAATATTCAGTAGAAAATGTAGAAATTTGAACATATTGCCTGCAAATTTTCCTTGGCTTCCAAGACATATTAGTTAAACGCCAAGGGCGTAAATATGAAAGCCTTCAAATAAATATAATAAAGTGATTTTCCATAATCCAGAACATATAGCTTGTAGTGGCAATATTATACATAATTGTGTATTCACAATGCTATTCTTAGGGACATTTCACATTCATAATAAGTAGGTAGTAGAACTAAACTGAAGTAGGGAAATAAAAACTCTTTCACCCTAATAAAATAACTTAACATCTCGCCCAACCAACAGCAAAGGCGTGAGATTTCAAATATTTTCTTTCCAGCCAAGCCAAGGCCAGAAAAAAATATGCAAATATTTTCCCCCGGCTGTTCTCCTTATTACAATGCTGGTTATAAGCTAGCGAAGTCAGTACCAGTAGTTTATTAAAGGATCTTGACCAAAGACCGTGTCTGGAAACCGGATTTACTGATATGCATAAAGCAGCACTTTTTAGGGTTCCGTAGCCGAATGACAAATAACGGAACCCTTATAGATTCGTCATGTCTGTCTGTCCGTCTGTTTCGTGTGGGGTGTCTTTACTTACCTCTATAGGTATTTAAAAATTATACTTATTAAGGTTTTTCTAGCCATTTTTTCTCAAAGTCAATATTTTGAAAGAAGACACTTCCAAAGTGGTAAAATGTCTGCCCTCCCCCCTAACTTTTAAAATAAGTAATTGAAAAATCTAAAAAAATATGCTATCTTAGTCTCAACTCAATAAACACTTCCAACGAAAATAACTAATTTATTTTATATTAAATTGAATTCCATTATATTTTTAAACAAGCTTCCAAGATATTCGTGCTCATAGGTCTCAGTAGCTTTCTAAGCTCTACTATGACGAATGAAACCACGTGACCGGTCGCGCGCGTATATGAATAGGCAGTAGACACAAACATTTTTAGAAGCGACAAAAAATGAAAACAATTTTTTTGAAAAATTTAATTCCTGTCAAAAATGTTTGGATCGATTCTACTCTCGATTCTGAACAAACTATTTTCTTAGTTTCGCTAAAAGTATTAACACGTTGTTGTATAACTTTGATATTCATACAAACACTATGAAAAACAAAGTAACTTTTTTACTGGCCAAAAATATTCTGGTATTTTGGCTAGGTGTAGTACGTAATCAGTACCTACCTGCGCCTTAATATGCGAGTCCGACTCGCACTTGACCGGTTTTTATGGTCTAGCCACAGGTTTCATCTAGCTGCTTCGTGGAAGTATTTACTTAAGTAAGTTAGGTAATATTCTTAATAAGTATAAAAATAAAGAATAGCATTCAAAATGTTTCTTGCTACTCGAACAGGATTGTTTTATAAAATAAAATGGCTTAGCCAGTATCAAATCTAGTAAAGTAAATCTTTTAAATAATAATACCATTGTCATAATTGATCGTTTTGGTTCTTCGAACCAACAAATAAATAAAAGGTTTGGCTCATTTAGACAGACGACAGTAAGTAACGACTAAAATTAAGTCATCCTATACCAAGTCTACTGTGTGCTAATTCCTACATACTTAAGTAGGTAGAGCCGAGGTACCCTTTGTGGCCACTTTAAGGATTTTTTGGGTTCGTGGGTTACGCCCCCGGTGTGTGACGCCCCCGTGGTGGAGGCCCCCGATTTTCAATTAAGTTATAACAGCCGATTTCATCGCTTTAAAAGTAATTTTTACCAGATACAGTCGACAAAAAAGTGTTTATGAACTAAGTAAACAAGTAATTTTTTTTAATTTTATTTATTTATTTAGCTCACAACACAAGTTACAATAACATAATGAAAATACAAGTATATTACAGCAACATATCAATTTAAATTGGAACTCTTAACATGTGGGCATAGTATAATCTAAACATTGTACCTATACTTACGGTTAAACATTTTTTTTTACAATTTATTACTAAAACATGACAAGTAATACAAACAATAATAGACACTTAAAAAAAGGAGGAAAACAATTACGAGTAATTACTGCTTACTTCTCTTTTGAGTTTATGAAGCGTTGGACAAAAAATATCCAACGAAGAGTGAAGAGTGATCGAAAAAAAATCAGCTGTTCCATATTGTTCGTATTGATGGACATTATCATCCCCTAAAATATATGTACTAATTAAAATTTAGAAGTGTATATTTAAGGAGATAGGTACTTATATATTTATAAGGTATAAATTACTTAACGTATATATATTTTATTTAGTTCAAATCATCATAATATTTCACTGTGATTTTCTTTTATTTTCTTTTAGGATCTGTGATTTTGCATGTTAAGTTGGTATATTTTAATGTTTGATTATTATGTTATTCAATGTTGTAAATACTTAAGTAGATACCTATATCATTTATTTATTAGGTATTAAAAATTACATACCTTAATTACTTACAGTATATTAAGTAAGTTTACGTACCCATATGCAAAACATTTTATTTCGTTAAATGTGATTTTTAAATTGTACCTTGACTAATGTGAAATTATTGATAAGCAAATTGTTGTTTCACCGACATTTTAATAAAGATTTATATTAAAAAACTAAGACTGAATCATTTCATGTAGACACTTATAAACATTTTTATAATAGGTTACACTTTTCTATCTGACTGTACTTTGGATAAAAATATTTAACTATTAAATTTTATAGCACTAAAACGAAATCGGGGGCCTCCACCACGGGGGCGTCACACACCGGGGGCGTAACCCACGAACCTGATTTTTGACTTTTAAGCACTAAGTACTAAATGGTCTTAGGTATTTAAGACACAAATTATATCTTAAATTATAGATAAATTATCTACCTTTAAAGGTACATTTTTCAAATTTATAAAAGTAAAATAGTTTTTTTTATATTACGCACAATGTGTAAGAGGTGCCAAATATACCGGTTTTGGCCACTTACTGATAGTTAAACTTTTGTAAGTATTGCGAAAAATCAAAACCAAACCCCAGATAAAATCAATATATTCTAATGCGCTAGAAGCCAGTCAATTGCAAAACAACAATTTAATTGTAAAAAACAAAGGTTTAACGTATTTCATCCAAAACAAATTTCTTAAAAGTTTCATACAAAACATTTTTTCAAACAGAAAATGGAATTTATTAAAAAAAACTTATGACATAAGGAAATCTAACGGTTGTTATTATAACTTTAAAATACCTTATTTTAATTGCCTTTATCAAAAATGGCTAAAAGTTGTTAAGAAAACTTTTAGAGCAAAAAGTGTCCAAAACCGGTACAGTGGCCAAAACCGGTACGCCTGCCCTACTTACTTACTACAATATTTATATACCTACTTTAAAAATTCTATTAAAAGCGTAAACTAACACAAACTAGAACTAAAGTCTACACCAACCTCACTACTCGGTTTGATTAGTTCGGAAAATGGTTAGCCATTTCAATTATCCACTTAGTTCTGATGGATATCAATTTGTGTTTGGCTTTCTTTCCGGTTCAGTGTCTGGCCACTGTCTGACAACTATTTGATTAGAGTCGTATCTATTAGGGCTCTTTTGTGAGCTTTTCATGTAAGAACTTAAAAGTTTTAGAAATCCGTGTCATTTTCAGAAAATTGTAATGCTTTGTTTTACGACTATGACGTTTTTAGTTGAAAATCATTGAGAAGTGTAGTATTTTTTTTTTTCGTAAAAATAAATAAGGATTTATAAGAAAATAAATCACCCTCCCACGACAGACGCAAAGCATCATAAATTATTATCAGTGAAAATTGTAACTGAAATGATTTTTCTAATGAAGGAGAACTTGACTGAAATCTATGCCATCAATTAATTAAATTATATGATAGGTAGATGTAGAAAATTATAATACACTAGCTTTCCGCCTGCGGCTTCGCCCACGTGGACTATACACGAGTTACACGACGTTGTACTGCAAGAATGTGAAATTTTTCCGGGATAAAAAGTAGCTTATGTTCCTCTCCAGGCTACAAAGTATCTGTGTCCCAATTTTAAGCCAAATCCATTGAGCCGTTTTGCAGTGATTGAGCAACAAACATCCAAACATCTAAACTGCCACATTAGTAGGTAATTGGGTATTTGACTGTTGTTGAAATGTCGATATTTAATTATGACATTCAGAAATATAACATTATTGACCATCAAATGTGAAAAAATAAATTTAATCTGTATTATAACAAGCGAATTATGAACTACTTAATTGTGACTCTAGCTATCTCTTTCTAAAACGAAATTTTCTATGGCGAGAGTATGGCGCTATAGAAATGTGACGTCACGTTTCTATAGCGCTCTCCTTGTCTAATTAGAAAGTTTTATGCTCTATATTGCTGAAAATATGCAAGATATTTGAAAAAAATACCTATGTTGTGTTGCTACTACCTACTTCAATAAACATTTTAAGTCAATAAAAAAATCAAATACCCAATTAGTAGAATACACGCGTTATTTATTCCGTCCCTGTAATATTCCGAGACTCGTTTATAAAGTTAATTATTAAACTTTTGTAAAGTCGACAGCACATCAAGCTATAAATGAATCGACGGTCCCAATGGCGTAGTGGTACAGCTAATTATGCCAAACAGGGGTCGTGGATTCGATACCCACGCGGTGAACATACTTACTTTTATACTTATGAATTTGTTCTGTGTCTGGCTGGATGTAATATCTATTTAAATTCGTATGTAGTTATTTGTTGTGTTGTGTTGTTTGATTTTTTTAACATAACCGCCGATGTATGTAAATAGTACAGTTATTACAGGTTGTTATGCTGTCGTGTGTATCTTACGATTAATTAGTGAGGAGACTTTGAAGTCGCTTAACGAGTCGCCTGCTCACCCACAACAAGCCGTGCTAATGGGAATTCTTACGCACGAGATATTTGGGAATACCATGTGATATGACCGTTATATTATATAATAAATCATCCATCGATATACGACCGACACGTGGAAATATGAAAGTGTGGATGTCTGACAAAAAAAAATCTCATTTCTATTGTACCTATCTAGTCTATCTATATATTTTCAGAAAATTTAAAGGATTACTTTAAAACCAGTATCTAATGTTTGAAAGTTGATAAGTTTGAAATGATCTTAGGACGATTATTATTATTATTATACGTGCTGAAAAACGGAAACTACTTTTTTTAAGTAATCCACAATTCAAACAAATTATGCCGAATGTTTTCAAACAAATATTAAAATGTTATCTTACATCCATTTATATATGTATACTTAGATACTTAAGTATTTTTCTTTAGCTCGATTTTCAAGAAGCAGTAATATTTTCCAGCTATATTCTCAGATATTAACCGTACTCTTTTCTTTTGTCCACAGACAGGTGTCGGTCTTGCAGACCTCCATCCCCCTGCCGGCGTCGGCGGCGGCGGTCCGGCGCGCCCCGCCGGATAAACGGCCACTACCCGCCACGCCTGTGCACGGTATGTCATCAATCTATTGCCACAATGTGTCTTCTAACAGAAGTCTGTCCTGCAGACCTCCATCACAAACAAATAAAGCCTGATATAACAGTCTGACTAAATTATGTGGTTGAGTAAATGCTTTCCAAGGGTTTTTCATTAAGTTGATTTTTGAGCAACATTGGATAATAGTATATTATGATACAAGTGAGCTAGGTTGCTCATTATACACGAGGCTGTGGGTTGCAGCCCGAGCCGCAGGCGAGGTGTGTTGTTGTGTGTGCAAGTGTGTTGAAAAATTAATTAATCTAAACTCAACAATACTTCGGTAAATGTATCAGATCATGTAATAAGAGCTAGCTAGAGGATCTAGGATACTATTATGATAGTGCGATGCCAACCCGTACCAAGAAAGCTCACCTCCACCCGATACCTACATAAAAAGAAAGCTAAAGATAAAAATCATTTAAGGCGCTACTCGGAAAAAGTATGGACTTTTTGATTTAAAACTATAGGACGGTTACAGTTGTTACAAATCTGGTAATAAGATATATATTTCTTCATACCTTTATCTAGAGTCGTATAGTTTCAGAAACACGATTTTATGATTTTGGCTCGACACTACACACATAAGAAATATCAAGTTTATTCTTAAATGGGGATACATATACTATTGAAAATTGGTTTAATTAGTGGACACCAATAATGTTTAGGATCGTATAGAAGCATTTTTTTAACTCGCTATAGTTTTTGAATACAAAGTGATTTTGTGTTTTTTTTGCGTAATCGGCAAAATCGGTCTCGCTCCCGCGCGCGTCGTTTTCTCATTGCTATCTCGCTTTAGCATAATTTTTCCGAGTATCGCCTTAAGTTAAATAAAAACAGTAACGCGACAACAATACACCGTCGTCGTCGCCTGCGCTAGAGATGCAATGAAATTAATTAATCCAATTACTGTCCCGAGAGCAACGATCCGCAGACCCCCCCGGCGAGCTTAGCTGCTGTTTGTAATACTTAGAAATGTGTGCTTTTCTACATTTATGTGTTCCTAGTATCTAAATATAGGACTAGCACTTAAAAGTTCGTATGAACAACGAATAAACGCTTATGAATAAGCTCTCGAGACACAAGGAGGAACTAAGGACAAAAAGGGAGTAGACTTTTAAAAATTCGATTTGACACTTACCTAAAATATCTAAATTAATCAAGACATCTCAGTTTTTTTAGTATTATCTGTCTGTGTGATCGTAGTAGTGGTGTAGTCGAAGTTTCCGACAAAGATGCATACGCACTGATTCGATTTTTATAATTAGTCAAAAGTCACTTTGATACAATAAACAATTAGTTTTCTTAACTTCTAAGTAAAACAACGATTTCCATTGTAAAACGCCTGCTAAATTTTACTCAAATTAAGTATAATGTGAGTGAACAATATTACGTTCAACAATAGACAATAATTAGCAATGCTCCAATAGATATTACTAATTAAAATGGTATGTATTGGCCATTCCTCATCAACATTGTTTATTGTTTTATATAAACAAACAAGTAGAACTTGCGCTCCTATGTGACGTTTACCAGGTATCTATTCATTAGGAGATCAACTTGCCGTTTTGTATGGATATTTTCATACATTTTAGTAAATGTACGAAAATATCCATACAAAACTAAACTTTTTCTAATTTATTTAACGACTTATATTATTATTATCTAACTGTACAAAATACACACACGTATTATGGATATTTTAGCTACTATGACACATTCGCTAAGAACAAAAAAATTTATTTCACTATGTTACAACTAATAAAGTACAAAATTCTGGAAACAAAAATAGTCATAACATTCAAGATAAGTTTTTTATATGTAAATAATCAAATAACGTGATAATCAAATTATCAAAAGTTGCTCAATACGTAACGCAATATTAAAGAAATTACATAGGTATATATTTCTAATAATATAAAAGTTGTTAATTTATATCTACAAATGAAAAAAAGGCAATTTTATACTTTAATCCCTTACTAAACTACAGTAAGTTACATTTTATTTAACTATCTTTTATTGGTCCTATGCACAATTTTATATGCTAGCCAAAGTAGCGGACAACTTTTAGATCGAAATACGGTCAGCACTTTACGAGTCGTAAATTCACACCTGATATACCTCGAAAGAGGAAAAAATGTCATGTGTCATATCTAGTCTGTTTTTAGGGTTCCGAACCAAAATGGTAAAAAAGGAAGTTATGGTGCGACTAAGTCTGTCTGTCTGTCACAGCTGGATATCTCGAGAACTACTAATGCTATCAACTTGAAATTTGGAATAGTTTTAGATGACGCTAGCCCAACTATTTTACAAATAAGAGAGAAATAAAAATATTTATATTTTTTATGCAACAGTGACTGAAAGGGGGTTTTAAAATTTTGAAGTGAGGCTACTAGGGCATATGGGACATCATATGAAAGAGCGCTGCTTGCACATTCTTAAACATTTTTTATTTTTTTCTTAAGCTACAAAGTTTTTGACTTTTGATGAAGAATATAAAAAAAAAACTCCCCCCCCCCCCCTTATCTCCGAAGTTTGCGTAGAAAAAAATCTGAAATTATTTTATGTGATAGAAGTTTATGTAAAGATTACAGGAAAAATAAAACGGTGTCTCTATACTTATAGTAAACTTTTTCAAAAATCATCAACGAAAGATACATTACTTCCACTATCGGTCAAGAGATGTTGCTGACCTAAAACTGAAATATTCTACTTCGCAAATTCTCTGACGAATACAGCCTCGCCGATGAAAACATTTTCACGTTTTATTAATTTATATTTATAATAAGGTACGGAACCCTCGGTGCGCGAGTCCGACTGGCACTTGACCGGTTTTTTACTTTACTTCAGCTCCCCTCTGATAAGTGAGATGTCATTCACTTGAATACTTGTCCACAAGAATGATAAACTAGTAAAAATATCTCGGGAGTTGCGCTGTTTTTTTAAGCGGTCAGGTTATGTTTGTATTGCTTATCGAATTCTCACTAATGTCAACATTTTTATCAGGTTTTACCGTAAATGGTCGACGTCAATGTAGTAATATAAAATAAAAGCGTTTATAGTTACACCTTTCACAATACACATTTTTAGTATTTATCTCTTTTTTTCCTATCAAGTATTGTCTTAATTTTATTTCGTATCGTATTTGAACCCAGCTGCAAAAAATATCTGAAACTGTCAAACTTAACCTCTCAATCCCCTTGGGGATTAAGAGGTTAAAACAAATGGGTCAATAGGAACACTTGTGGTTCAATAGTTTTAAGTATTGAAAACATTGTTTATAATAGTCTAAAATCTTTGTTCTCATTAACAATAGGACATTTTTAGTGTGTCAAGTTTATACATCCTCCATGTTTTAATTCTCACGACATTATCTTTCGTCTTATTTCGTCTCGTGTTATCGTTTCGTTAACGTCTGAGATGCACTCAGTCGCATTCGTATCACTGTTGCGTTCAGTGGTTCATGAGATATCGTTGCGAGCGTGCACTTGTATATTGTTCTTATGCATCAATTAAATTGTTATATTTGAAAAAGTTGTGATTGATATCGTGTTGGAGCTTGCTGTGAGTTTTATTATCGGTGACACGTAAATATTTGTAAGTATTTTTTATTTAAATGTTTTTTATAAAGTGGATTACCTGATTTGATGGATTGGTATCTTTTTATAGAAATATTTTTTGACAAGTGAATCTAAAGATGATGATTAAATTATGTAGATTAATCATTTTAATTTATTAACTCAACTTTTTTAGTAAATTGATTGAATATGTTTTGTTAGTTTTACGTGTCTTGTCTACTATTCTATGTTTGTGTGTTTTCTATGTGAATGATTTTGTCTGTGATATGTTTCGATTTATGACACCAGTCGAAATCCGTAAAATTTTCAGTTCAATAAAAGTAGAAACTGTAAAAAGAGTTTGTAAGTATCTCTAATATTACTGATGTCCATTCATCTGTAGCAGAAATGTTAAATAACGGAAGTTAGCATCTTGCCTTCCATTCGCATCATCTTGTCAGCGTCGTCGTTAAGATAAATTCCTCTGTGACTAATCGAATAATCGTTCACAATAAGTTAGTTAAAACTTTCGTCCTACTTTGAATCCTACTTCTAAGTCATATTATGAAATTGGATAGTTTATTTTTATGTTACTTAATCACGCCTAAACACCTGTACGGATGTGGTTAAAATAAAAAAAAAACAATTAGACCCGGAATAGGATATAGGATAAATTTTATCCTGATATTCTCACAGGATCAGGAACTACAGGCATTAGATTATTACGTGAGTATTGGTTTATTTTCACCTCAGAACAATGAAAGATTATTCACACCGTCACATTAAAATATAGCAAACGTGAAGGCATATCCTCTGCCTTCCAATTCATCTGCCTGAAATTCGCTTCTTAACCTGCACGTTCGGATTAGGCACATAGACGTCCTAAACATTATATCGTCATATTACTCGGATTAGGCACATTGTGCCTCAGCCAACCACTTGAAAAATGATGTTACAATGGAATTAACAGCCAGACTGACAGACAGAGTAACTTTCTTATTTTTAAATATTTTAGTATGGAAGTATAGATATAAGTGTGACCCGGTAGTGTTAGTAGGAAGAGCCACTTGCAACACAAAATTAGCTATCAAAATGGACTACCGGCTGTAAGCAGTATGAAAATCTATTTGGTTTCAAAAATGACCACCGGGTCAGATAAGTTTGTGGCACATTCTTAATAGAAGATCTATTTCTGACGCATGCATCTAACAAGGAGGTGTTAACTGCTGCGGTTAAGTGATGGATCATCGTAGTATGTGGAACGGATGCCCTGATGACTGACATCGTTATATTCGCATCTGCTGATACTGATGTTTCCTCTAGCATTGTTAGGGCACCTGGATTTGTTATGGTTAGCGGAATGTCAACTTATGCGATGCTCAATGATGTAATAATAGCGTTACATTCATGATTTATACCTAACTAGCCTTTCGCCCGCGGCTTCTCCCGCGTTAACTACAGGACGTCATTCCTCGGGAATGTAATATTTTTTCGGAATAAAAATTTGCCTATGTCACTCTCTAGCCCCCAAACTGCCCCCATATCAAAAATCACGTCGATCTGTTGCTTCATTTTGACGTGAAAGACGGAAAAACAAACAAACAAATACACTTTCACAATTATATATTAGTGTGGAAGTATGGAAATGGATTCAAGAGTTGTTTCGTCGAAAATTAGTTATCATTAGTTAGCTCATATTTTTTTAAAAGCATTAAAATTGGTTAAGTATAAAAGTCATATTAGCAGATGTCAGTGCAAACTATAATAATAATATAATAGTGAACAACAATCGTTATTATAACGCAAGTTATTTTTATTTATTTTTTAATTTTTACTTTTTTGCATTCACAATGCAATTTTTATGGTTGAAAAATGGAAAATGAAGTATTTAGAAAAAATCGACCCGTCTCACAACCAGCTCCGATGGGACTCGAACCCACGACCTTTCGCTATCCGGGCGACTGCTCTAACCACTGAGCTACGGAGTCGTTTTTTTTATTATAACGCAGTTAGTAATCCATACTAATATTATAAATGTGATAGTGTGTTTGTCTGTCTTTCACGTCAAAATGGAGCAACAGATCGACGTGATTTTTGGTATGGGGATAGTTTGGGAGCTGGAGAGTGGCATAGGCAATTATTATCCTGAAAAAACTTTCCACGAGATAACGTCGTGTTGATCACGCGCGAAGGCTCGGAAGATAATAGGGTAAATTATCTGCATTTGTTATGCCAAATAATTTTTTTGAAAGCTTAAGCTCTAACTAATATTAAACAGTATTGTACAATACTTTTGTTCTTGGCATCCTGGAATATTGCAGCGTTGTTTGGAGGCCACACTATGCTTGTCACTGTCTGAGACTAGAAAGACTTCAGAAACGATATTTATGGCACTTAGCATACTCAGTCGGTAAGCGTAGAAAAGGCTATTCATACAAATCCCGACTAAAATACTTTAATTACACATCTTTAGAAAAACGACTTAAAATAAATGATCTTCTTTTCTTATATAAACTATTTAATAATAAAATCGATTGTCCGCAGTTACTACAAAAATTTAATTTTAGAGTCCCTTCAAGAATGCCAAGATCTCAAGTAGTCCCCCTGTTGCCTCCAATGCGTTCAACGGTACTCGGTTCAAGTTCTCCTGTCCCTAGATTGAGTAGACTGTTAAACTGTTTTGGCAAATCCAGCGATATCCACTCGACAAGTTTCGCAAACATTTAGAAGACTCCATAAGTGATAGCTTTTAGATAGGTGTGTGTGCGTGTGTGTGCACGTGTGTGTGTGTGTGTGTGTGTGTGTGTGTGAAAGAGATAGAGCATAAATTATTTTAAGTATTATTTGTATTTGCTCGTAATAGTTTAAAAACGCATGTGGTGTTTACCTGTAATTAATTGTACACTTGCCTAATCACCTAATTTTAAGTCATAAAATTAAGAATGAATTAGTGTAACATTTGTTGGTAAACCAATAAAATAAAATAAAATAAAAATAAAACAGATTTGCCAACATGTTGTAATAATACTTTTATCTTTAATAGTTTTTGTATAACTGTATCTAGCTATTCATTAAAGAAATATTAAACACTTGAATACAAGTCTCAGAGATATTTTAAGCTAGACATACAGTGTTGGGTTGGGTGTTGTATGGGCATTGGGCCGGATATTTTACTCAATTGTGTGGTTCGCCGCGTTTCCATGAGGGTTTCGAACGGCTATTTGTTTACCTTCGCCATAACAACATTATCTAAATTCGAAATAAATGAAATTCACTGGAAAATGAACCCTATTTAGATTCGCTACTGACTCAGTGGCCGGCCCTTATTTAGGGCTGTGCGCACGTGCATACATCAGGAGAATGAAAGGAGAATGACGTCACGTATTATTATTTGGTCGGAGTGACAGCGATCGATGTGTTCAACCAGCATAATTGGATCTATTGCTCAGCTTTATAATTTCCCATTGTTGATTCATGAAGTATGAATACTTGAGGGTGGAGGGAGATCTAGAAAAAATTGCTTCGTAGTCAGAATACAAGGTCATAGTATTTGAAAATGCTACATTGCCCAGTGTTTTTGAAGCGCGGGCGCAGAGCAGACCACCCGAGTTGTTCCAAGATAACGTCTACTTATCTTGTTAGTAGAAGCTTTATTGATAGTTGATAAGAAAAGCCAAAGTAAACATTATACTGATAAGGAGTTTTAATCAAATTACTGATTTATTTGGAGGTTTTAAGCTTCTTGAAGTTTTTTCCCACGGTCTTTATCAAAGAGTCATCTAATACCAGCGAACATCTTATATATTAGGAAAGCCTGTGCAAAATAAAATCCAAAACAATGTGACATAAAATATTTTGAGTTGTGACTTATTATCTTCGATCGTATCTTATTAATAAAGAACATAAACTGGCACGCTCTCACTCCATTTTTCAGCTAAGTAGCGTTAAGTGCAAAAAACGTCCCCATATATTTTCTTAAACTTCTCGTTTATACTAATTTAATAATGTTATTGCAGGTGGCAAAAGTGGACTATCCGCGAGCTCGAGCCGGTCTACAAGTCCCCTGGGGCAGGGAGCCGTGAGCTTCATACCTCGAGCGCCGACCTCTTCGTCCGGGTAAGCCCAGATAATATACTTACAGAAAAAAAAACATCTGAAGTAAAAGACATGTCATGTCTTAACAGTAAACCAATAAAAAATAGTAAATGATAAAACTGTCTTTAGAAATTTTGTAATGCTTGGACTTTCCGTAAGGCCTATAGTAGTGCGCTAAATCTCTCGATGTAATAACAAGCAGTCATCAAAAATTTGACTTAAATCCCATCCCATGATGTATGAACATTCTCTTAGCTTCTGTTAATTTTGACAGCAATGATGACTAATAATATCCAGTTTTGAAAAGTTATAAGTACGTACAAAGTGTATTGAATAACAAGGCAAAGATTTGGCACAGGGGTAAGATGTCTGCGCCAGAGGTCTCGGGTTCGATTCCTGAACAAGATAAATATTTGTATGCATGAACATGTCTATTTGTCTTGGTCTGGGTGTTATCTATGTATATTAAGTATGTATTTACAAACAAAAAGTTTTTAAGTATATATTTATCCATTATCAAGTTCACGTAGACTCAGTTTCTTAATGAAATTTTACCACGGGCTTAGATAATTGGTGATTGTACGAAATTATTAATTATTTTATTGAATTCCACAAATAGTATTTTTATTTTTTTTAGGTCACGGCCAAATTCATCACTTCTTGCTCCTGGCAGTAAGATACCGTCTACTCTTCAAACACAGCAAACATCGAATAGTCAAAATGGAACACCAACGAAACATTCTATGCTAGATAAACTAAAGCTTTTCAATAAAGATAAAGTAACGAATGAAAAACAGCACAGTAAAAGCACCGCTGTTTCAAAACGGACAAGTTCTTCCAGTGGTTTCTCATCTGCCAAAAGTGAAAGATCAGATTCAAGTTTAAGTCTGAATGAGTCATCAAATACGCCGAACACACATATCAAGTCATCAAACATAGTAGGCCCCAAAAACTTGAGGCAGCAAAACGACACCTTGTCAAAAGACAAATGTGGGAAGAACGTGAAATCAAAACTGGTTCACTCCAAAGCTCCTAAAGAATCTTTGACAAATTTAAGTAAAACTAATGCTAAATCTAGTAATGAAAAATCTAAGAATAGTCCTAAGCTGCCAGGCCGTGATAAAGAATCCAAACTGGCAGCACCCAAGTCCATTAGTAATACTAAATTAAATCAAATAGATGATCAATCAAGGAACTCTAAGTCTAAGCTGGAATCTAAAATGATAAAATTATCAGGTAGCCAAATGAAGCTAAATGAACAACGATCTGATGCATCAGGTGAACTTAAAAATCTTTCTTCTCAGCCGCAAGCTCCATCAAGTGGACAGAATTTTGGCGTACCAAATCAAACGGGTATACCAAAACCTACAGCAGCAGTGAAAGGAACATTCAAAATATCAAAAGAAGATAGACATGTTATAAATAAAAGTACAAATAGTCAATTAAGTCCTATACATAGCAATTCTAGTTTAAATTCTTCTAATAATATAAGTGCACTTCCATTTAGTAGAGAACAATCTAGTTTAAGTAAAGAAATGTCTCAAAAACAAACGCTAGCAGTTTCACCGATGCCTGTTGTGAGTTCAGCCAGCCAAAGTGGACCTTCGCAAATGTCCGAAAGTTCACATTCTAATTCGACACATAGCACAACAGGACAACATTCAAATTCGAGTGATGGTAGCGTTATTTATCGTCCATCCAGTGAGTCGGGGTCGGAAATGTCGAAAGCTCCCAATAATATGACATCAAATAAAAGACTTGATATGAATACGACTTACATAAATAATGTTATAAACGAGGCTGAGATTTCAGAGAAACAAGCGGCGCAAAAGCGTCTCATGGATAATTCAGCGATGAAGCAACAAATTGAACACAATAAAACTTTGACAGAAATTAATAAAAACCTTGAGAGTGGAAGTCGATCTAGTACTCCATCACACGGTCGTGACAATTCACTTGGTGAGGATGATAATCCCTTGATGAATGTTTTGCCAATGAGACCTTTACTGCGAGGATATAATAGCCATTTAACTCTGCCTATGAGGACGTCTGGTATAACGCAAAAAAATATTCCTGGTTATCCACATCACGCCAATACAGTGAAAGCCAATTTTGGTAGGGAAAACATTGGATTGAGAGATCGAATAAATTACGGTCCAGGATTTTCGAACCCGGATTACTGTGACCTTGAAATTGCTTCGGGATATATGTCGGACGGAGATTGCCTACGGCGAATAAATGTAAATGATATGGAGTGTGGACGAAATAATGATATTATGGATGGCTATATGTCAGAGGGAGGTGCTTCATTGTACGGTCGCCGAATAAACTATCAACACCAGCCTCCTCAGATGCAGCAGCTTGACGAAAGGTAAGAATAAAATACAATATCCTTATACCTACTGCTTAACGTAGATCTCGTTTAATTTAAAGTGTTAGTAAGCCATGCGGGTAAAATGAATATCCAACTAAGCCGTAATAAAATTCAAATTAAAAAGTCCCTTAGGGCGTGAGATTCATTGCCTCGAAGGGATTGCAACTACAAAGCTGCGCTCGGTCTTTAAGGTTTTTCGAGATATGGGCTTGGTGTGCGAAACGAATTTTATTACCAACTGAATCTATTCAATTGTTAGGTCACGCGTTGTAACATGAGCTTATCTTGGGGTTCATATTGATAAACGAAAAACATTACTTCTGGTCGCAGTATAATTCGAAATGTCTCGTTATGGTAAAAAACAAATAAAAATACATTTGCCTAACTTTACTTATTATCTTTCAACTTATAAGATCCATTAAGATATCTATTCTATTGGTACAAAATGTGAGTGTAGGAAAATCCATTTTCCAATAGTGTCGGCAGCTCCTTTCAATCCACAAGTGGTCGACCCGCCTTCCGTCACTATTCAACATGTAACGGCGCTTCCAACGCCACTTCCTATCTTTTAGCGTGTTCCCACTTTAGTGGATTAGTTTTGTGTCTTGTTCGTTTTGTTGTACCAAAAGCGTTTTGTCCTTTGGAAAACAATAAAGGACAAAAAACAAAAGGCGATTCATTCTGTTACGTCCATAACCATAATCGATATTCAGTGCACTAAACATATGAGTAAATGAGAATTTAACGAGCTTTTCGATGATTTAGCTCGCATATCGTAGCTTTATTCCCAATAAAAATTCCAACCGCGTTTTCGATCTTAGCGTAATGTACACACACGTGCTATCTTTACCAGCAGTCACAAACCAAACGAACGTTTTCGACGCATCATTTGGCAAACACCCGTGAAGTATCGGTGTGAACAAAGCTTTTGTTAATATTCGGCGCTGTACCGACGATCTCACTAAGGACTCGCACAGTAGTATGGCGCACACACACTGTCGCAACGTTGGGGAGAGGGCGGGTGGCCAAAATCGATACTCCTACGTCTCACGCCCTGCCCCGCACCTCTATCGCGACCCTAACCACCCCTAACAGATCCGCACCATTGGGAACCTTAACGATCATAACATAAAACCGTACTTCCGACGCGACTGCACGCAGATGCCCATGGATATTTGTGCGAATTTTGCTCTCCCAATGTCATACTTTCAGACAGTTTTCTCTTTTAATACCAAAGTAATTATTTGTAGATTTTCTAAATGCCTAATCAGATCAACCGCTGCTGTTGTGCAATAAAGGTGTCGTGTTATATAAAAATTACCAGATCGGGTTTACTGACAGCTCCGTTCAGTGAATCTAATCGGATTGATTTGAGTGTAAATGGCAGTGTGAGGTTGTCCGGCGTAGCGTAGTATGTGGATGTGGCTGAGGCGACGGTGCGGCGGCCGGCGGCAGGGCGGGCGGCACTCGCCGGCGGGCACGATAGCCGTGCGGGCGCGCCGCTCTCGCCGCCGTACTAACACACGCACGTGACAAACTTTCCCGATTTCCTCAACGGAAAATGTAAATCCGTTGCCGGCATCGATCGTCCCAACGAGACGCGCGCTTGCCGAACCGAACTGCCGATCACAGCTGGCGCCATGCATCTGAGCCGCTAACAAAGAAAGAACTCTGTCATTGGACAACACTGGTGTTAGTTATATACCTAGTGTTATTGTAAGTGTAGAGGACCATACGCGTTGTGCCTTCTTTCGCATATTCCGCGGGTGAATTAGTGTGACAAACTTTATTTTGCCGTTTACAATGGAACTTTGATAATTTTGCGGATATTAATGTAAGGATCAATGTTGCCTTGCTAAGTGTCTTTGCTTCGCGGTAGACTTTGTATAAGCTTTACGGTGCTTTATAGATAATAACTCTTCGATACGAAATTATTGTACCTACTCAGATTTGAAGATGGATAGGGCGAGATTGGTAAGATTTTTTTACTTTATTATTTTGTCTCGACGAATAAGTTTCTGTTACTTATAGTTTATTAAAACAATAATCTTGATAACATCTGGTTGTTCGCGGAGTCAATGAATTGGTACTTTGTCACATATGGTCACCAGTCGCGATCGCGACGCGGTACCTACATATAATAATATAGCATAGGCTTTAATGTATAAAAATTCAAGTGTAATGTGCATGGAATATCCGTTGGATAAGGGCAATGAGTAGACTGCTAGTGAACCGGACCGATTGATCCGACTGTAAGGTTATTGCTTCGGCATCTGCAGGGTTCAGCAGGGGTAGATACCCTTGTCTCGTAGAAACCTTGAACTTTACCGTTATCCAAAATATTATTGTACCTATTACTCCAAATGTTATACCTATTCAAAACGTCTTGTGACTATTCGTGACCACCTTATATTGTTCCAAACATTACAATCGGTAATTCATATAAAAAATGTAGTAAAATCATACACAATGCACTTTTTAGGGTTATTATGGGCAGTTGTTACGGTTGTAAGAAATTTAAATTCAGCACATTAACTTTAGCCCCCTTTTGAAATGGAAGCTAACCGACCGAAACGTATTGAATGTTTACATTACACATGATCGAAGCAAATTCGTGACTCTCGAATCGAATCGGTTTACCCATAAAGTGTATTGAATTATTCACATCCCCTTTTTAAGGAAAGGTGACGTCACAAGAAATGCTTTGTTTTTGCAAATGAATCATTAGGTAATGCTGATTTAATAAGTCCGGAAAATTCATAAAGTTATGTAACATATAAGGTACTAGCGGATCCTCGCGGTTCGCGTGGTACCCGTTCCCGTGGGAATATCGGGATAAAATATAGCCTATGTCACTCGGGAAGACTGTAGCTTTCTAACGGTGAAAGAATTTTCTAAATCGGTCCAGGACTTTTTGAGTTTATTCGTTACATACAAAAATACAAATCTTTCCTCTTTATAATATTAGATAGATTAGTAGGTGCTCTCTTTTTAGGGTTCCGTACCAAAATGGTAAAAAGGAACCCTTCTGGATATCTCGAGAACTACTAATGCGATCAACTTGAACTTGAAATTCGGAACAGTTTTAGATGAATAGTAAACTTTTTCAGGGATCATCAACAACAATGACATTAGTTCCACTATCGGTCAAGAGATGGCGCTGACTTAAAACTGCAGTATTCTACCACAGGGTAAATAAAAACTATATAGGTACAACGTTACTCCTGTGATTCTACACCGCAAATTCTCTGTCGAATATAGCCTCGCTGATGAAAACATTTTCGCGTTTTATTTATTTACCTATATTTATGATGGTACGAAACCCTCGGTGCGCGAGTCCGACTGGCACTTGACCGGTTTTTTTCGCTTAGGGATAGGAATCAAATTTAAGAGTTTAGAAAATCCATAAAAGTCCACACACGATGTTATTTCGCTTATGAAATGGACATGTTGCAAGAATATTATGAATTCGGAAAATTCATAAGCGTCGATTTTACTTCGCAGACATGACACAAGACTAAAGGGTTAGGACTGGAAAACTTACTTGAGAAACGGAACATGTGTACCTACCTAGATTGTGTTTCACTAAAAGTTCATGATTGCAATATAGTTAAGATGATAATGATGTGAATATATAAGACAAGCACGCATAATAATCTAATGAAAGACATTTTCTTTCTAAAAGCCATTACTTTGAAACTCAAAGAAAAATGTTGGAGGGAAGAATGCAATAACTTGTACTAAATTATTGCAATAATCAAAGCAAACAACTTGGAGGGGGCAATAAACTTTAATGCGGAACGAAGCTAGCTAGAGAAACTTTAAAAATACGGGCCATTCCACAAACGGGTCTCATCGCAAAAGTTGGGGTTTCAGCGGATATTACTGCACCAAAGTTATATTAATGCCCGAGCTGATTTTATTATTTAAGAGTGCAAGACGTCTTGATATTAATTTTATTGTGAATTTTTACAGTTTTTAAGGCAGGTAGGTATTTCCCTAGGTTTTGCTTCTAAATCCAACCACCCTTATTTGTTTCTTGTGGGATTCGACAGGAGCGTATTACTAAAAACATTGATACCGGTCAAAATCATAACCCTCATTTTTTTGCTTTGCCGTAGTCGGGTAATAAATTATGCTTTATTGAAATTCGCCTACTTTCCTATCTTTTCACAGTTTCTGAAAACGATTTATAGAAAAACATAAAAGGTAAATTGTAAACAGAGATAATCTGAAAATTAATGAATTAGTAGGTATGCGTGTGTGATGATAGCTCTGAATATATAGATACAGTGCCTAGTAAACATTATTCAGATCTATAAAAAGTTATTAAGAAGGAAAATTGAATACCCCAATTTGAGATTTTTTTTACAAAAAACAGCCGCGAAGAAACCCTAAAAGGTAACTTACTTTAATAAAGATACAAAGACAACATCGTCAATCGTCATAGCACAGATACCTCATCACACAATACGTGCTCAGATTACTATTTAGGTAGCTCAAAGCTTACTTAAAAAGGTTATGATTTATTCATCAAGAAACTTTATTGGGCTACTATGACATAATGTTGAATACGTGACGAAGCGAAGCCAATCTTTCGAATTAGGAGAAACATGGTTCTATACTTGAGAACACAGTCACGAGCAAAAAATGTAAGCACCATAGGACTATTGTCATATCTTAATACAATGTTGAATGACTTCTGTGGCACAGGTAGGTAATTTTGTTTCGGAATCCTTCAATGTGCCAAGTTCTATGGTGTATACTTACGTATCTTATTGCTGGTAACTGTACCTATTTCAATACACGACATAAGTATCGCCAACTTCAACTTCAATGCAGCATAAACTAAGATAATAAACTCCATTCATAATGAACGAAGTGGCAGGAAATCCGTCTGGTTTGCGCTGTTTCTTGTGTAGCAAAACAACTACTTATTTGCATAAGTTTTGCTATCAGCCAGCTGTCTAAATGCTACGACAACTGGACTTATAGTTTTGTATCCGTAGGACACATAAGTTGTATAAAAACAGATTGGAATAATATTATCAAACCACATTTTGAAGGAAATCTAACCGCATACAAAATAGCCGCTCCAAAACTGTCAGCACTAGCATTCATCATTGCTTCAAAATAATGGCATGACGAAGAAAATAACGAGGGGCTGCTCAGTTTGTAGATAATGAGATGGTAGGAGTCTTTCCTTTCAACGGATCCGTCATCATTAGCGAGAGGCTTCGGGCTAGCTAGAGTTTTCATTAAGACGCCAATGTTTCAAATGACAAAACAGTCAGACAGGGGAGGGATTAATGCACCTACCGATTACGGTTCACGTATAAACCTGAGTATTACTGTGGCTTTAGCGAGCGTAACCCTAAGAAAGGCGACACAGGGGGTGGGACCTTCTTTGTATAGGTACAATACAGCACACAACTTTTTAATGAAAACTGAGGAAAAAGCTGTAGCAGAGCTTAGATTTGCGAATTTTCCTTAAAAAATTAAAAAACAGCAACTAAAAGCTATTTTTATTTCCTGAAAACCGATGTCAAAGGCAAAAATTTGCAAACAGGAAGATTGTAACGTATGTTGATTCAAAAAGAGGACGGAGAGAGCACTAGCACAATGTTTACCGCCCAAATTCCAGCTGCGTTTATTCCGGCATTCCCGTCTCTCCATTTGCATCCGGTCACAAAATTGCTCCAATAAAAGGAATGTTTGACAAATTGCTGCATCTCGTCGAGTTGCGATAAAGTAGGGCACTGCGGTGTTTGCCGCAAACGCTAGCCTGCGAATGTAATCTGCTACAGTTTACTTAACCTGCCTTCTGCAAGGGGCATAATTTCCTTGGCTAGTTCCTTCTTTGAACCTCGAGAGAGAAGCGTTTCTCGCTCGTGTAATTGTTCGAAGGTACTCAACTTAAGTGGGCCGAAAATCTGAGGGGCCTGTAAGTGGAAAATTTTATGTAGGTCGTCGTCGTCGGAGAGAAAGGCGATTTAGATTGGAAGTTTATGTCGATATTTTAGATCATAAAAACTTAGTTAGCTGATAAACCAATGCCAGAGGTTGTCGTAAAATATCTGAAAACCTTATTTTGAAATGATAATAAACTTAGTAGCAGATGAAGTACTTAGATATAATTATTGACGCCGTGTTAATAAGTTGTGCTATATTTAGCACTGAACTGAAGATTCTTTGAGCGTAAACTGGCACACCAATAAGTGTTCCTCATTCATGAATGCACCCATTCTTACTAAGTATCATACACAAGCAACCAACTTGATGTGATTACCTACGATACGAGCATGTTTGTTGTATTCCCAAAACATTAACGTGGTCGATACTCCTAGGTATGTACAAGTAGTTAGGTACCTACGTATACGATGATTAGCGCCCTATTTCCGTTCTATTTGGAGTATAATTAGTGGGTAGGTAATCATTTGTAGATTTTTAATGAAAATAATAATATGACCTTTGGGTGTTTTCCGGACTAGCGTCACTGAGATGATCCCTAAACATAACTGTCGAAGAAATATTCTAATCTTTTATCGATTTTCTATTTTCAAAGTATCAAAAAAAATCGGCCAACTGCGAATCGGACTCGCTCATGAAGGGTTCCGTACCCACTTAACGTACCGATTACGTACACCTAGCAAAAATACCACTGTAATTTTTTGCAAGAAAAAACTAACTAAGTAACTTTGTTTTTCATAGTACCTATTCATATGAATGACAAAGTTATTATATTTGCGAATTATTATATATTGCGGACGGGGTGACACATGACTCTAACAAAATTTTGCACTATAAAGCTTAATAATTCAAAAACGGATGCCTCAATCAAAAACTTGTAAACTATGGGGTAGACTAGAAAAAAAGTTACATACCCACGTCACGTGTAGAAATAAGTTATGGTTTATATTATAGAAGAAAAATAATTGTTTTTGTCTTGTCATAATTGACTTTTTGGAATAAATTACATTTTTTGTTCGTTGAACATAATTATATTTTTATTTCAAGTCAAGGGATTTTTACACCGCTTCAATCTTAATATTACGGTGCTTACAATACGTCCCAGACAAGATAAGGTAAACTAAAAAATATTTTTTTCATAATTTTACTTGACAACTTTCTTGGCGTGATAAATATGTAGGTATATTCATGCCAAATTACAGCTTTCTAGTACTAAGACTCTATGAGCTAGACTGGGGACGGACAGACGGACAGACGGACATGGCGAAACTATAAGGGTTCCTTGTTGAGTACGGAACCCTAAAAACAGAAAATTAGAGAAAATTTTAAAATGTAGGCTTATTTTCACAACTGTTTATTACTCATTAGGTCCCTAAGATTTGCTTATATTTGTTCAATAAAGATTATTTTTTAATAGATTTATTGTAATTCTACATTTCATAACTACCAGCTTTCCACCCGCGGCTTCGCCCAAGTGGACTTCACGACGTTTTTCCGGTCGATATAAAAAGTATCCATGTTCCTCTCCAGGCTACAAAGTATCTGTGTCCCAAATTTCAGCTAAATCCGTTCAGCCGTTTTGGCGTGATTGACCAACAAACATCCAAACATCTTAACTTTCACATTTATAATATTAGTAGGATTTTAATGATACAAATATGTTAGTAAGTAAATGTTGTTCTTCACGCACCCTAACAGGTTAGGGGAAATATTTTCACCTCCACTTTCGCTGAGTCATTGACGATTTCTTAAAGGACGAGGCGGTGGTATTATGTACGCGAACACAATAAGTCTATCTAAATTTACTAAAGCCTTTTTTTGTCCATTTTGTTCACAACACTGGTAGCCTAGTCGATTCTTTCACATGAATAGAACAAATTAGGGAACAAAGAAGTAATATCATGTATTGAATTTCTAGTTTGTTCGTAGTCTATAAAGGCTATACAACAATGGCACTTTTGGATTTGTATACCTAAGTACACTTAGGTGTGATGTGCTTTATTTCAATTAGACGAATTTTTTAGAACTAGGTAGGTACCCTATTTTACTTCTAATTAACGAGCCATAAATGGTGTTATTTGAAGAAGCTTATTGGAACTTTCCCAAGACTTTGATCATCAAATGAACAACTTTTCAAATCCGACCAGCAGGCAATTCCAAAGATTGGCTCACTCAAATGATTGCTACAGCTTTATGAAAATAATTAATTAGAATAGAATAGATATCACTTCTGGTTTTTTTAATACACAGCCGGTTAGAACTTCGCCTTCAACGATGTTAAGTAAAGATAAGGTTGGAGGTAGTTAAACACTACTCCCGGATTCCTCAACTATTATCTGGAGGAACTGGCTACTCATCTCTAACTGCCGGTACACAACAATGCTGAAAACATCTTTGTTATGGCGCGTTAAGATGAGGTAGCTACTTATAGCCAAGCGAACTGAGAAGAAATCCTACCACCAACCAAACCGAATTGATTCCGGGACCTGTGGGCCTACTCTGAAACGCAAAACCAGAAACTTCGTAATACCCGTCCCTCTCACTCTCTAGTTGGGACAGAATCACGAAAAGGGGCGGGGCTAACCGAAATTTCGGATTAGCGTTTCAGAGTACGGTCCCTGATATTGATACGGACCTGCCCCCCTAGCATGACCAACAAAATTCGATATGATATGATAAGTTATCCGGTTTAACTGTCAAAAGACTATGGATTTTGACGTTTGAATGTCGATAAGTCCCTCTATCATGCGATACAGGCTAACTGGGTCTGATACCGGTAATGTGTACGACTAGATCACTGAGACGGTTAAAGTAACTTTTGTGTATACGGTATTATAATAGACTTTAAATAAATACATAATAATGGAACATCACGTCCATTGATCCGATGCGGAAATAAGTAAGTAGTTTAGCACTTTGTCTTATGGATATCTCAGCCAATTCAAATCTTCATCACAAGAATGTTTTGGGTAGAGAATAAAGTTCGACCCCTGGCAGAGAAAGAAGAGGAGCCAGACAATATACATAAATAAACAGTTTTTTTTGCCAAGAAATAGAAGATCGCACACAATCTGATATTCAGAAAACAGTGTTATCAAAATGTATTTTGTATAGGTAAGAGTTATGTAACTACCTAAGGTTAAAATTTTTCTTATTTAGGTTTAAGTAAATAAATAAGTATACCTACTCTGTGAACTATGTATTTTCCAATATTATACCGAGAATGAACAACGGCATTACTCTAACTAGGTAACTTATTCTTTCTAATACGAAAATGTCATCAATATTCACCTGCATGGCTGCACCAGATTACCTTAGCTTAGTAAGTAGATAATTAACAAAGCGGGGTCGACTAATCCCCCTAATGACGCAGAGCAAGCAAAGCTCCCCTAGAAGGCTTGAGAACAAAAAATAAACCTAATGAAACCGTAAATAACTTAATTTTATCGGGGCCAAGGAAAATATTAAAACTCACTCGTTTAGCACGAACGTCTCGTTTTTAATTTCGTTAAAAAATCATGGCTTTCAGGAAGGCCACTTAAGAAGCATGCAAAATATGTTCTTCTATTGGTAGTTACTACGTTAAATGTCGAAAAGTAAAATTATTATAAAACGTTCGTATAGATTGGTATAAAGCACTTGTTAGTGTACGGTGCGATGCAGTATGAGAATCGCCTAAGATGAGAAAGGGCAGTATGTACCTATATCAATACACTAACGAATATTCATTGGTAGACGGTCCATTGAATGGGAAAGAAAACTTTGTCAGAAAACCTAAGTAACTAAGTAGAATGAGGAGACACAAACTAAAGATTATCATAAAGTTCATAAACATCGGAAAAGCCTAGGTAGGTTTGCTGCCTCAATATTACACTAGTACCCTCAATGTTACACGTATTTTCTTTTATGCGGGTGCCACTCGATGGAACTAAATTTTCTCTGGTTTTTCCGGAACCGTGAATGTTGATCTCTCTCACATAATGGTAGGGAAACTTCAGTTACATTCAGTGGGCCTACCACGGTTTTTCTTTCCGTTTACTACAGTAAACGGTTTACTACAGTAAACGGGAGACATTTGTATGGGAATCTGTAGTTCTGCTACTGCCCACTAGAGGCGCTGTACAGATTTTCATACAAAATGTCTCCCATTTACTGTACAGTAAACGGAAAGATAAACTCATGGTAAATCCACAGTAGGGTAGTTAAAAACATTAATTTATAAGTGTTCTGTTGTACCTAGGCTTTGAACTAATACTCACAGCTTTTCTGGTTCAATTAATGCAATTACCCGTTGTTGTAGGTACCTATGGCTTAAACAGAATTTAAAATAAAAACCGGCGAAGTGCGAGTCGGACTCGCGCACGAAGGGTTCCGTACTTTATCTTAACAAAATTAGACACTGGGTATATTTTTAAGATCGAGAAAAAAACGTTTTTTGTATGGGAGCTTACCTGAAATTATTTTTTTTCTGATTTTTGTATTTGTTGTTATTTATAGCAGCAACAAAAATACATCATACTGTCTAGCTATCGCGGTTCATGAGGTACAGACAGACAGACGGACAGAGGATTCTTAGTAATAGGGTCCCATTTTTACCCTTACGAAATACGAAAAATAGGGGTCCATACGAAACCCTAAAAATGCGCCATGTAAAAAGTAGGTACTCAATCTGTCAATTATGATAGGTAGGTATCGATGCGTGAAAAGCTTTCGAAACCTAACGAATGGAAGACCATGTAAATGCAGCAACATGAAATTAATTTTATTACAATAATATGTATTTATTTCTTGAGATACCTATATAAAAAGTTAAAAACATTGTCTTCCTTAGGTTTCGAAAGGTTTTCACAGTTCGGTTCAATCTAGTTTTTTTTACTTTTAATGGGGGTAGGTAGGTATCAAGGAATTTATAAGTACTAGTAGGTATACATAATTCTAAATAACAAAAGAACGAGCCAGTGCCGCGCTAGAATTACACACTAGTCGTAGCCCTCGTCCCACGAGTGACATAAAATCGCAAGAAGTGTCTTCTGAAATCTGCCAATTCGCTTTGCTATAGAATAAAGGAATAAAAGGTAAACGGTGCGGCGCGCGTGTTAAAATGAAAATGAAAAATAAAAATGTATTGACAAATAAATATATTTAGTTAGTGGACCTCAGTGGGTGGCGAATTGGTTCGCGCGCATGGTCAGCGATCGTAAAGATTAGCAACTTACGCAAGGTATTCACTGGATAGGTAGTTGAGGTGACCATAAATAATAATGATTTCAAGATCCTCCGTGTTTCGGAAGGCACGCTAAGCTGTTGGTTTCCTACGCTATGGCATACCTATTTGCCCATTTTCCTTATCTATCCGTATGGAAGGCCAGTGCCCCAGCAGCGGTGTCATTATAGTGAGATGTGAATTATTATTAATTAATGTTTTCCCTTCACAGACGTGGCGGAGGCCGCAATAGAGGGATGGAGGGCGGCAGCGGCGTGGTGTACCGAGTGGTGGGTCGTACGCGCAGCAAGGCCGACTGCGGGCAACAGACTGACAGGCAACCGCCGCGGCAAGACACCACCTGGAAAAAATACACCGACTCGCCTGGGGTGGGGACTCCGCCTTTGGTAGTCATGTTTCGTAGTTAATTTGCCTTTTGGAATCTTTTGGTTGAAGTGGTTGTTCAGTCGCCCATTGCTTTTGTAACTCTTATTAATTTGTTAACCTACCCCACAAGTATTTATTTTGATTGTGTTCAGTAGTTACAAATCAACCACTTTTCTGCCTTTATTTCATATTTTCCAAGGGTACTCTGTGGAACCGTCTCGCGTCATGTAATGTATCTAGGTACTTACCTAGGTTTCATTCGGGTACTTACATAGAGAGGATTTTTTGTAGTCCATGTTGGTGTCCGGCGCAAGGCAGGCCGGACCGTCCACAAGGTGCGAACGGGTTACTTACGGATTTGAAACTATACATACAATTTTGTACGAAGTAACTAGTTTCCTCTTCCGGACCTATGGCGGTTTATGCCGCGGATCTGAAGAAAAAAAAGAGTAGGGGACTCTTTTTTTTCTAACTATTGCAGTTTTTTGATTTTTTGTATGCGGTTTTCGATGTTCAAAAGAGAGATAAACTCGTCGTACTGTAAAAATAAACTTTAATATGTGATCCGGAAAAAAACATACTGAAAATAAAAAAATTTGAATTTTGAGTTTTTTTCAAAACAGAAGTAAGTAGCTTAAGCAATTAAATTTTTGAAAATTTCGAAAAAAAACAAAAACATTGTTTTTCTTTTTATTATATTCTTATTCGATAGGTTTTAGGTCTAAATCATAAAGTTAATATACCTATCGGAATAGAGCAACAAAGGGCTGAGCGAGCGAGATGTCACTAGCAACAACACTGTGAGATAAAAGGAGATGCGTGATGCGACGTAACAGAACCGTTTTTGGTTACTGTTTGACAGTTCGTCAGCACTTATCAGCACGCTGAGAATTTAGGTACTGTAAATTTTCCGGATTTTACGTGCAATCTTAGATATTTTTGGCCAGTAGTGGTATAGAAACATGGTGACTTGCTCAGTTATTGATTGTTGTACAACACAATGAAATAATCATTTTAAAATGTTCATTTCACCGGTAAATTACTCCAAACCGACACCTCCCTTCCTAAGGTTTATTTTTGCCAATGCGCTTCGAATTTAAAGCACGAAGTGTGATAATGCTCTTCAATAAACATTTATTTATGTAACAAGCAAATATTGTTTACACATAATGCAGAGTTTACGAATATTTTGTGTAAAGAAACAATTTTCGTTTTACACTAGGGCTGCATCAAGTTATCGATATTTCGTGTCCACTGTCTATCACGCGGTAAACGAATATGTATTACTGTTATTAAAGTACCTATATGACGTTTAGATATGAATCACCTGGGAATGCAGTCCCATTTATGATACTTAACTGATCCACAGGTAACAGTTTTTGACTGGTAGAATAGGTAAACTATCATTAGTAATATAAGTATCTTTCAGATTTCATACTACCTTGAATACCAGACAAACATGGACTAGATTGATTAAGTATATGCAGTAAGCATTTTGATGAAAAATATTTCCAAACGCGAGGAGTGGAACGTACTATCACTGTGTAAGCACCAACAAATGGTTCAAAGGATTGTGCGAAGCATGACCGGGTCGCTAGTGTATAATAAATTATTTAAAATCTCTTCGGAGTTTTTCTTAAATATGGATATTTCACTCCAGAATCGTAGTTTTGGCCATGCAAAATCCATTCCCACCTATTTTAGTTGTATTAATAATAGTACTGGTATATTAATATTAGACGACCTCCGTGGCCGAGTGGTGTACGCACCGGTTTCAAGGTGCCGCTATCACTAGAGGTCCCGGGTTCGATCCCTGGTCGGGTAAATGTTGAAAACGAATTTTTCAATATTTCCTCGGGTCTAGGTGTATGTGGTAATACCCGTCGTTGTGTCCAATTTCCATAATACTAGTGCTTAAGCTACTATACCTTGGTATTGGAACAATTAATGTGATGGTGTCCAATATATATTTATTTATACTGTAACTATTTAATATTATCGATATCGACATTTTTCTGAAAAACGACATGACGTACATCACTGACACGCATACATAAACAATTTTACACACACAAATGCCATCCAATTTCGGTTTCGTTTGACAGCTCGTGGTTGTTCCTCTATTCCGATAGGTATATTAACTTTATGGTCTAAATATATATACTTTTTATATGTTATTTCATCGATAACTATGTGAAAAAAATTGATTTCGAATGTACCGCACTATTGTCATTTGTTTACACAAAGGTAGAGTTTGAACGACGATTATAAAAACAAAACATGTCGTAAAACTGTCCATTAGCTTAACTTTATTGCTTTTGCTAATCAGCTACTCATAAATGTAACCAAAGACCTCGTAAGTATAACCAGATGTTCGGGAGTGCGATAGCGCGCTCTTAAGTGCTTTGTTTACATAAAAAATGGGCCATATAAAAAAATCCAGGTCCTCCCAAGGTTAATACACCGTGCTCCAGGTCCGGACGAGGCACAGTTCATACTACTTGTACGACACCTCGTGCACTGTTTAATATAAATAGCTTAATTCGGTTTAAAGACCTAGTAGTGTAATTGAGAACTTAGCGTCTTAGCATCCCAATTAGCGTCTCATTTGTTTAGTTAGGCTAATGTCACATCTTAAGGAAAATTTAATCGATTGGCATGTCTTTACAGAATGCGCCTACGCAAGGACAGGCGCCTCCAAGTCCCTCACACGGACGAAAAGGGGAGAGACGCACGGGCCATCATTCCCCCCAACATCACAAGAGAGAGAAGCTCACTGCTGCGCAACAGCTTGGCATTGCGCCGCATCCTCAAGTAATTATAAACGTCTGGGTGCCTACCATCAACTCTTATTGCGGTTTTGTTTAGGACCTAAACTGAACTGCTTCGCTTATTCGTACCACGACAGCTTAATATCAATGACAGCGATTCAGTGATCGATCAATGACATTTCACAGCCGCTAAGCTGTCAGAAACTCTTATTTGACTTATAACCCGGTCGATTTCAACTGTCACCTGCAGGTTATACCCGTCCCTCTTACTCTCCGGGCATGACAGAATCGAGTGAAAGAGACGGGTAGAAGAAAAAGGACACAAATCGTTCGGTCATTAACATTTAGCAATTCATTTGCGATCCAGTTTTTAGAAGGTCAGAGTACGAAAGCACACCTACGACACTCCATACTACGACCCCCGCATAATAACCTTCTACTACTACGTAACTGACATAACGTGTGTACACGCGTCAAATGTGTGCGTCAACGATGCAGGGATGACATCCGCCGTAGCACACTCCGGAGCTAGTGGTACAAAATATATCGACTAGATGGCGTGTGCCGCGTGCGTCACGAAATAACTTTGCAAGAGCGTCCCAATTTATTATTTACGTATGTTTATATTATGTCGGGTATGTTCGGATCGGAAGCAATCATTTTACAAGCTTTTTTCAGTAAAAAAGCGATTGTCAAAAGGCCGTGTGAATGGCACAATGTACTTTGTATTGAAATCTTCAGAAACGCACCTGTCGTACGGTACTAACTAATTTAATAAAAAATGAAATGAATCCAACAAATAAAATTGTCTTTAATTATCACTACATAGTATAAAACAAAGTCGCTCTTCGCTTCTGTCTGTCTGTTTCTAAGCTTTTTATTATTTGACACAAAACAAAAATGATAAATAGTTTCTTCGTAGTGTAAACTTCCAAACATATAGTTTTATTGCTTAAATAATGTGCATGTTAAGCCAAACGGCCTATACATCGTGCACAAAGTCCTTTGTCAGCCAACACACCACGTAAAAGGAAATTGTTAAGTGACTTATAAACAGAGTGCAAAAGACGAAAAAATTTGGATACTCAGCAAGAATGTGCATCTCAAAAAGATACCAATATGTCCTCTCAATTATAAAAAAATATCAATTTTCAAACCCGTCTAAAACAAAACAGTCATGGCAATAGAAACACTAAAGATTTACAGTTATTTGCTTTAAATTTATATTGCCAGTCCATTAGCATAAAGAGTCTTAGCAAACGTTAAACATGCCAAGCGAAAGGACGTTGCGCCGAATGAATATCAACATTGATACAAAATTTTCACCTAACGTTTCACAATGTTTAGAGACCAAATTAAAATATTAAAAGACGAAGAAAAATACTGCATTATTTGCGCTGACGAAATTTCATTAAAACGGTACTTATATCATCAAATTAACGAGGTTAAGATTATAGGTTTTCATGAGATTGACGGGACACAAACTGGAGAACCAGCAACGCAAGCTTTTGTAATCATTGCCAGAGTTATACATTAAAATTGGAAACAACCAATCGCATACTGTTTTTTGGCTCAAAGCAAAAATTACAAAGAACTTAGTGCGTGGTTAGATCATGTTATTTCACAAATTTTAAATATTGGAGTTCATGTAATGTAGCCTTTGTATCAGATCAAGGCTCAAATTTTTTAAACATGGCTAATGAAAGAAATGTGACTGTTGTCACAGTCACAGACTGTAGTAAGCCATACTTTTTATTGAAGGAAAAATAAATACTATATTTTTATAAATAAATAAATCATCATCATCATCAGCCATTTAATGTCCCCACTGCTGGGGCACTGGCCTTCCTTATGGATGGATAAGAAGAATGGGCCATGACCTACCACGCGGGACCAGTGCGGATTGGTGGGTATTAACGACTGCAAGTGCAGCCGGGACCAACGGCTTAACGTGCCTTCCGAAGCACGGAGGAGCTCGAGATGAAAAGTTTTTTGGTCACCCATCCCGTGACCGACCATTGCGAAAGTTGCTTAACCTCAACGATCGCAGGCCAAGTGCGCTATCCACTACGCCAAATACTATATAAATATATATTTAATGCAAACATTATTACTCTTGGTCATATTTGTTTCCCTGAGACTTTCGTTTTAAATACTTTTTGAGCATCAATATTTTTTTTTGGCAGAGGTGACATATCAGCCTACTTGGGGTTTCCTATTACCGACGATTCCAATAATCTTCGTTTCTTAGCCTCTGATTTAAAGTCAAGCCGCAACTTCCTTTTCCGGGGTGAATTTTCACTTAAAATCTGTGTTTTCTGCACTGAGTGTGACACCTGTGAAGTACTTGTACTTGGAATTTCTGTTGATGTTTGAGATTTGCAGGTACTCTAAAAGGCTATTATCAGTTTGAGTAAATTTTGATCTAAATACGAGTACCAGATGAGTCTTCTGGCTGCAGTAATAATAGGGTAGGGGCTGCATTTTTCTTAGACACTCTTTTTGCGCGGTCAGAATTAGGGAAATGAAGTTCGCAAACAAAATAACTAGTATGAAGTGTCTCCACGCTTTTTTGGTTTAAAAGGCGATACTCGGAAAAATTGTGCAGAAGCGAGATAGCAATGAGAAAACGACGCGCGCGGGATCGAGACCGATTTTGCAGATTAGGCAAAAAAAACAAAATCACTTCGTATTAAAAAACTACAGCGATTTAAAAAAATGCTTCTATACGATCCTAAATATTATTGGTGTTCACTAATTAAACCAATTTCCAATAGCGTAAGTAACCCTATTTAAGAATAATCTACAATTTTCGTATTTTTAGAGGTCTTTTCGAAAAGAAAAAGTGTCGAGACAAAATCATAAAATCGTGTTTTTGAAACCATACGAATCTAGATAAAGGTATGAAGAAATATATATCTTATTACCAGATGTATAACAACTGTAACCGTCCTATAGTTTTAAATCAAAAAGTCCATACTTTTTCCGAGTAGCGCCTTAAGTCCATTCGACCAATTTCTTTAATCCAATACTTGCACCTAATGAAAGTTAAATCAAATCAATAAAAGATCCTCTAATTTCATAGAATTTAATCGTATCATAACATTTATTATTTGGTCAAACAATTCGTATTGGAATATTTGTTTTCTGTTAATATTAAATTTGATATCAATCATCTACGATTCAACTGCATATACGAACGCCACTGCAAGGTTATATCGCACGATCCTCAAATCGAAGTTTGCTTACGAAATATAATGACATCGTTGACTTGGTTACATTCTTGTTGACTGAATGACTGACAAGACAACCGACAAACGTGTGACGTTTACTCCTCGGTTTACTATCTCAATGCGGGGGAAATGAATTGGCGGGGGGAGGTGAGTGTCGCTTCTTTACGTTAGTAATATTATAGTATTCTTTGACGAAAGAAAGCAATTCATTTTAGGAACCTATACTGCATCGCGCTATTTTTGAATCGCTGTCAAAGTTGATGGTAGGCACCCTGCTTGTTTTATTTACTACTAAAGTAAAGTTATTCTTATCACAGTTAGGATCCCAGAAGGCCACTGTACAGGGCATATTTTAAAAACGCCTTAGTAACAAATTAAAGCAATGTTGAAAATTATCGTACTTGTTCGGTATCGGTTATTAATTTTGCTGCAGGTTCATTAGTTTGTGGGTTTATTTAAAACTAGCATTCCGTCCACGGCTTCGTTCGCGTGGCCAACACGACGTTATCCCTAAAAAGTAGCCTATGTCACTCTCCATCTCCCAAACTATCCCCATACCGAAAATCATTTCGATCCATCATTGGTCGATCCCATACTAGTATAGTATTATATTATCTGTGATCCCATGAAGCTCGACGTAATACTCTGAGTTACCCAAGGAATTTATAAGGTACTAGTTGTATTAGAAATTCCTTGGATTTACCTCAGTATTAAGTCGAGCTTCATGGTCGATCCTCTCCATTTTAACGTGAAAGATTATTTTACGTCAAGTGTTCGACAGCTGGTTTGTGAGGAAAAAAAAAGAAAGGATTTTTTTTATGTTTTTTCTCATGAAAACTAATAGCTGTAGGGCTAGCACAACTTAGCGCGACTCTTTGTCGCGCTCCGCCCAACCAATCAGCACGTCGCCTTAAGTCACGCGCGCTATCTACGAGCGATCTCATTGGTTGAAAGTGCCCGCGACTCTTTGTCACTCGAGTCGCGCTCAAGTTGTGCTAGACCTACTGAATGGGAAGGAAAACTAACTTTTTATCACGACAGAGGGCGTAGGTGTTATTGGGGGGTGTTTTGTTGATTGGTTGTTGTTGTGACATAGCGATATGACGCTATGTGCAAGGAATTTATAAGTACTACGTACCTACAACAAATTCCTTGGCTATGTGTTATGTGTCGCGACTCGCGTCCATGAAGCTCGACTTAATACTGAGGTATTACGACTTAATACTGTCGCGTCACACTATCAACCAATCATCGACCAAAGAGTACATTATTATCCCACAGATTAAGTAGAAAAGTGGACCCCCAATGAGCCCCCAATCACAAAACGCCATAGCTACAAGAAGCTTTGTCCGTTTCTCCCATGAAGCTCGACTTAATACTGAGGTAACTGGAGGGTGCAGTACGAACAATTTTTTGAATACCGCAAATAACACAGAGGCTGTCTTCCGTCTCACCTACACTTTAAAATAATACGTATGGTCATATGAGACAGCTGACAGCCACTACATACATAAATGTCAAATTTGCTGGCGACACTTTTTTATTCAGGGTGAGAGCTCCAGTTACCTCAGAGTATTAAGTCAAACTTCATGGTTTCTCCCTATTGGTCTAGCTGTTCTCGGTTCTACATTAGCATTTAAAATTAAAAAAATATATAATTTTCTAGGACTTTCTTTACCAAGGTAAGGTGAAAAGTCCTCACATTCGACAAGAAAATATGTGGCGATTTCATCATCTGCCTTCCGTACCTTCCACTGCTGGGCATAAGTACTTAGTGGTGACCATGTGGTAACTTATTGTTCAGTTTTTAATGCAGTTAATTTTTACTCTTGCAGTATCCAGCAGCGAATTCTAGTAATCAACATTCTTCAAGAAGCGGAGGATCACAGGTAAAAATTCAGAAAACTTATTAAGAAATATGAATAACAAAATAATATAATAGGTAAGTACATGTGCGTTTCAATATTTAATATGGTAAATTTTTGCTTGCTTCCAGCTGCAATCTCCCAGTGGGGCATCTTCACGACCCTCAAGTGTGTCGAGTGGTGGAAATGGTATCAGTTGCTCTAGCAAAGCCAAGGTTCCACAAAATTTTGGCTATGTGAAGCGGCAAAATGGTGTCCAGCAACCTTCACCGCAGCCTAATGGACCTCCACCGCATGGTCATAGTTAGTATATTATAGCTGCTTTTGAAAATATTGCTATCGATATTTACTGGGTACACATAATCCCTCGCACCTCTGATTAATGCTATTGTAGGACGTGGATGAAATAATAATGCAAGTTGAGTAGGTACGTAGGTACATAAATAATGCTTATATTTAAAATAATTTATTCTCGGAAGGTCCGCGTTGCTCGAAGAATTTATTCAACAAAACATTGTCTGTCTTGCCACTTTGGCAGTATGTTTTTTACGTCTATGTCAATAATACATCCAGAAAAATGTTACTGTCACTGTCATCCACCTGTCATCAAAGTGTCATACATAAATAAAGCGCGCTATTGCAAATCTGAAATCTTACAAATTCCAATGTTTTTGCTTTTTTAACACTTATAAATTGCATAAATTTCCTACTTGGAACTTATTTGTGGTTTTAGGTGGAAGAACTGCTCAAGTCTCTGCGGTTCCCCGAACGAAGGTCAAAGTTTCAGGTGGCACGCAAACTTGTACACAAGATTTACAAATTCACAGTAAGTTTCCTTTAGTTTGTTGATATTATGCTACTTGATACCTAACCTTAAGTTCACTGAAGTAGGTACCTAACTGCTGTATCGCGTTATACAACCTTAGTTAATATTTTTACAGAAAATGGAATTGGTCCAAAATCATACTCATTGGGGGGCACAGCAGCAGCTCAACTGTCAGCTTCGGTGCGAGAAAGGCTTCTCGGATCCCAATCATTACCGAAACCGGGCACACATGAGTTTGCTGCTCTATTTCATCATCATAGGTAAGTAGCGAAAATTTCACACTTTATGGCACACAGGTAGATAATATGGGTAAGTATGTACAAGCACAGATAATATAATATTATACTAGTACAAGGATGGGTATGTGGTCAGAGTGTCGTCTTAATTGATTATTTGAGCTACTAATTAGCTTTGCTTTTTTATTGAAATACGAGCTTTTACTTATATTAACACTTTAAGGGCCAACACGTGATGTTAAATATGATCTGATTAGCTGATCACTTCGTGACACGTGATCGGACTTCCGTATTGTTAACATACCGTACCGGTATATGGTATATACCATACCATATTGTAAATTAAAAAAAAATAAATTCTATTGTTTTATATCACAAATCATAAATATAAATATCAAAATTAAAAAAATAAAAACAAATACTTAGCTATCTCTTATAGTTTTCTAATGGTGAGCCCCGAGCCCCCCAAATAGTGTGAAAAACGCCGGCGTACCAGTATATACCGCATTATAATGGCCCGGCCCTCAAAGTGTTAAAATACTTACTAGCTTTCCGTCCACGGTTTCGCCCGTGTGGACTACACGACTTTATCCCGTGGCGGGAATGTGATATTTTTCCGGGATAAAAAGTAGCTTATGTTCCTCTCCAGGCTACAAAGTATCTATGTCCCAAATTTCAGTCAAATCCATTCAGCTGTTTTGGCGTTCAACTTTTACATTTATAATATTAGTAGGATGATAAGAAAATGTGAGCAAATGTTTAATCCGAAATCTTGAAAAAGTATATACAAACATATTTCAATGTTAGACACACCAGGCATATAGGTACTGTGTTGTGGGAAAATTTGCATCATTTTAAGATATGATAATCCTAATTTCAAAATCATAATTATAATTAACTAGATAATACATCTCAAATTGATCTAAGTATATTTGAATTAATGTTCAATTTATCTTAATGATGAAATAAAGGGTTTAATCTAAAGGGTATTACGACTACTACTACTCCTACTGGGGGTACCTAGTATAATGTACGTACTACTCTAGGGTCTTAAAATATTTGTTGTGACAATCAACAGAGGAAATCCAGCATTTATTACCTACATAATTTTCTATTACACATACAAATTGAATGCATGATTTGACACCTGTTCTATCTCTGACTGTAGTTAAAAGAATTTCATATTTGATTTTCTGCATCTTAATGTTTATCATTGTAGTTGTTGACCATATATCCTAATTTTCTACTAATGAAGAAGTTGTTACAACTAGATTGAAATGTACAGAGATGTACTAAGGAGGATATTTTAGATTTATTGTTTTATTATTACTTCTTAGCAATGTTTCTGATACTGATTTATCAAAAACAACAAAATGTAAGAAAATTACAGCTATAGTTAAGATGGGAATAATAAATAATTGCCAAAAATATGTAGAGAGAGTTTTATCATTGATAATACGGTATTTTACTGATTTTTTTTATTTCTTTAAAATGTTTTTCGAAATATTAGCTACCTTCACAAAACAAGTTTTCATTTTGAATTATCTTGAATATTTTCAAAGATATAGGACTTCAAACTTTATAATTAGACAAGGACAGGACGCTATCTTAGTGACGTCAGTGGGTTAGTAGCGTCATAGTCACGCCATAGAAGATTTCGTTTTAGAAAGAGACAGCTATAGTCAAAATCAAACAGACTATAATTCTTTTATTATAAAACAGATTCAAATTATTTTTTCACATTTGGTATTCTTAGTTGCAATATTTTTTAACGTCATCATTAAATATCTACATTTCAACAACAGTAAAATACCCTATTAGTAATCAGTTTCACTAATAAGACGAAAATTTTACTTTCACTGAAGTATCAATCAGTGATTTAAGTTTTTAGGGTTCCATACCCAAAGGGTAAAATGGGACCCTATTAATAATACTCCGCTGTCCATCTATCTGTCTGTCACAGGGCTGTATCTCACGAACCGTGATAGTTAGACAGTTGTAATTTTCACAGATTTTTCTGTTGCTGCTTTATCAGCAAATACTAAAAACAGAATAAAACAAATATTTATATTTAATTTCCCATACAGCAAACATGTTTTTTTTGCCGTTTTTTGCTCGATAGTAATAACGGCAACAGGTAGATGCTTTAAATAAATAAAATATAAATAAAATAAAAAAAGCTTTATTGCACACAACGAAAGAAATACAATTACAAGAAGACAAAATAAAATATAGAAAACAGACAATAGTCGGCCTTATTGCCTAATGGCAATCTCTTCCAGGCAACCTTGGGTGAAAGAAGAAATAAATAGCTAGGAGAAAAGGGGAATGGGTGCAAAAACAAGATAGTATAAAGAAGGTTTTTACTATAGGGGGAAAAAATAATAATAAAAAATAAAATAAAATTAAATTTAAACATTTAAAAAATATATATATGTTTATATACATATGTATATAATTACATAGATAAGGACAGGACAGACAATATTCACAGAACATTAAGTTGTATATTCACTTTGGTACGGAACCCTTCGTGCGCGAGTCCGACTCGCACTGGGCCGGTTTTTTATTTATGTAGCAAACAAAGGTGCAAGAACATTATTTATTTCACTATATATGGAGTAATGCAATATAATATAACCACAGCATTTTATTATTTTCTTTAAATATGATTTTAATTGAATATTGTGAACATAGAAGTAGGTAGGTATACCACCTTCTGATACTGAAATAATATAATCTTATATTATAGACTTTTAAAACAACTGTTTAGTCCCGAGTGCACACCATGGTCGGTAGTCATCAATTAGTAAATAAATACAGCTCACTGTTTATAAGTATTTTGTGTCGTGCAGACGCTCTTCAATGAACAAGTAATTGAGTGTTGTGTTTGTGTCTTGTGATCTCTTTACATAGCAACCCATTTAAAAATGATTCATAAGTTTGGGTATGTTTATTGTAAAATTATAGTCAAACTTTATTATTTCGATTGCGACCTTGCAGTAAAGTTTTATGCAACACCTAATTTATATAAAAAACACGTATTGCTATCCAGTGCAATAATAGAAAAAAAATATATATTTAAGGGGGGCTCCCATACAACAAACGTGATTTTTTGCCGTTTTTTGTAATGTATTTACCTACATTTCAAATTGCCTCACGTAATATTAATGAAGGGTTAAAAAATATCTTACTAATATGTTATAAATGTGTATGATTCGATGTTTGTTACTCAATCACGGTGAAACGCCTGAAATGAATTAGATAAAAATTAAGTCTAAAATATCATATAAGTACAGGCTATCTTTTTCTTGGGAACACATGAGTAGTACACGCAGGAAAAGCCGCGACTTTAAAGGTAGTGATACATTTAAAACAGTATAACTACTGACTGCCTAGACTAGTCTTCTATATTAATTTTCCTTTCATCATGTAGCTGGAAGAAATTTCAGTGTGAAATAAGCTGTGCCTCTCCACAATACTTATGTCTTCTTCTCTTTCGTTGGTACTACATTAAGACGCTGACATGAGCAAAGTAGCGCCGCCAATCGATTTTATTTTATTTTTTTTATCTGAGCCGAATGCATAAAAAAAGTTATCAGTCGGGTCTTGTGAATAACGTCTCATATTTATTGAACAACTTCACACCTTTATAAAATGCGTTCAATAGTTTCAAAATGGCTTGAACCAAAAGTGGGCACTTTTAACAAAAACACAGGTTTAAAACTGTTTTAATGCTTTTCAAATTTTGTAAAGTTATTCAATAAATATTAGACGTAATTCATAAGACTTTGACTGATGCATATTTTGGAAATTGGGCTTATTTAGAATAAAAACTAAAAAATGATTGGCGGCGCTAGTTGGTTATGTCAGCCCCTTAAAACTTTGGTTTTTTTTAGGATTACACAAAGAGGCGGGATCAAAATCAGCGATGGCAGCCTTTCTGATACGCAAACATACTCTGAAGTGAAGTCTGACTACGGAATTCCCTATGCACCATGGCTAAGGCACAGGTACGTACTATAGTTAAGAAAAGAACCCTCGTTGTGGAGTTTTTATCATATTGGAACTGAGGAACAAAAGTTTTGTGTGCAATGATTTTTAGTAGTTTATTTAAAAAAACTATTGTTCTTAGTTCTAAAGGAATACTTAATGAAAATATTTTACTGCCTCAAATTATTTGTGTTGTACAGTGGTTATCATCAGCATTTCCATAATCATCATCATGATCCTAGCCATCTTTAAACCCTTACTGTGCATTTGTGTTTACTTGTACAGTCACACAAGCAGTAATATGTATACATCATAGAACTTTGTCACGTTGTTGAAGCGTTCTGATACAAAACTATCTGTGCCATGCCACAGAAGTCATTCAATATTGTAATATGACATAGTCCTATGGTGCTTACATATTATTGCTCGTGCCTGTTTAACCTGTTGTGTCATAATCTTTCGCTTTGCTATCCTATTTCCGATGTGGCCAGTTGTAGTGACTTGCTAACAGAACTAGTATCTATTATAAACACCCCTGTCCTTAATAGATTAGGGAGTATGATGCGCCATTACTAACATACAAATATTTACTACAGTAGAACTATTATACCTATTGGATTTAATTAGGAAGGCTATAATTTGCGAATCTTGTGCGTTGATAATTACTTAATTTTACTTTATGGTTGGTTAACTATGATTCATTACTAGCTCATCCGTTTGTGCCTTTTGATTTGTAGTAATAAAATCCATTAAAAGTAGTATTAGGTGGTATTCGTAGGCATCGAAACTAATGAAAAATAAGTACTTTAAATTAGTACTAAAAGTTTGACAAAAACATGATAAACTAGCTTTCCGTCCGCGGAATTTTCCTCGTGAACTTCGCTATGTTTTCCCGTTGAAATGAGATATTTATTTCCGTTATTAAAAAGTAACAGTGATAATATTATTGACCATAATTTACTTCTGTGCCAAATATAATTCAGATCTGTTCAACTGTTTGCTGTGATCAAGTAACAAACATCTAAACTTTCGATTTTATAATAGTTGTAAAATCAAAATTGTGGAAATTTCTCGTCTAATCTTCAACTACAACTGGCCTGCATGCTTCATCACGTTTCCCTTTCCAGCAACACATATTCGGCGAGTGGGCGTCTGTCTGAAGGGGAATCGATGGAGTCACTCACTTCGCTGCATTCGGCGCAGCACAACCACACCTCCCCTAACTCACACCGCAGCTCACTCACTCACAATAAGCTCATCATGCACCGGGATCAGGGTTCCAGGCTAAACAGGAGCAACAGCATTAGGTGGGTTATGAGACACTAAACAGCTCGCAGTGTTTGGTTTTGTAGTAGATCTTTAAAAGAAACTAGCGATCCGCCCCGACCTTGCACTGGTGCAATGTGGGTTACAAGGGTGAACTGGGGCCTCATTTTGAGGTGTTAAAACAACCAAATTAACATCGTGAAAAAATTGGCGCTATACGGAGTGTATAGCTCCGTCTTTTATTGTGATAACGAGTGATGTTATAGGGCCTGAGCTCGCAGTGTCTTGTTTCGTTTATTCAATGAAAAGCGACCCGTCTCGGCTATGCACGAGTCGCGGGTGCAATGGTCGCGGGTGCAATGTAGAATCACTTGGGCCTCAGTTCACTAACATTCAGTTAGGTTAACCGTCGGTTAGTTAACCAATCACGTGCGTTACAAATCACAACCAACCATGCACGGTTAACCAACGGTTAACGTAACCGACTGTTGGTGAACTCAGGCCTTGGTCTATTGATAAAAACCGCATTAAAATCCGTTGCGTAGTTTAAAAAAGGGAAGCGATGCTCGGAATTGATATAGTGAGGATATTAGGGTTTAGTGGGAATAGTAAAATCATTTTCTTGAATGTATCCAATAAATTCAAGTGAGTGCACATGAAACATGAACTTAACATGTTCGCTGCCAACTTCCTATGGGAGAACAATAATAGTGAGGCAATAGTAATAATATTCCCTTTAAAATCATCGGAAGTCGACGCTCGGTATGAATTTCACTGAGTTGAGATGATATAATTTTTTGTCTTCTTGAAATTGCTGTCATCGCTAGTGTCGATTCAATCAACACATTTTCATGCCATCAATCATTCTTTTCCTCAGTGTTTCATGTCAATTTATTTTCATTACATTCGAGTTCGCATAAATGTTTTAAACTAAAATGTGACTAACACACTAAATAATGATGGATGATGAAACAGACCAATGACACTTGATTGCATTTTTAGCTACCTCAGAGATAGGACGTTCCCAAGGTATGCCTACGGTTGGAGTTTCTTCTTGATTTGGCTTCGAGGTGGCACGCTTCATTTTATTACATGTTTTTGCATGAATTGAACATGGCACGGCTTACTGTTATATTTTTTTCATGTTCAATAATAATTTATGATGTTATCAAATTATCATAATTCAGCATTTTTGTGTTCTTTTCATTTCTGTTAATTGGAGGTTGAAGTATCAAAAAACAATTTTAGTATCTTTGAATAGGTACTGATTCTCACAATAATTATTCTCAATGTAATCTAGGTATGTAAGAAAACATGAGGTTCATATTCGTTTATATAATTTAAATATTTTGCACTCATTATGAGCACATCTGTTTGTCTATTTTTCATAAATTCACATATCAATATCCATGGAGCTAGACTACATACTGAGGTAACTGGAGAGTGCAGTACTAACACTTTTTTGTGACCATAAATTACACTGTGGCTGTTTTCCGTCTCACCTACACTTTGAAAAAATACGTATGGTCATATGAGACAACTGACAGCCACTACATACTAAAGTCAAATTTGCTGGGCACACTTTTTTATTCAGGGTGAAAACTCCAGTTACCTCAGTATTAAGTCTAGCTCCATGTCAATATCAATAGGTAGACTTTTGCTGTCAGCCGCTATTGTATCACTGTGCCATGTTGTAACGTGCGCTAAGCATTCTAAAATTACATCAAACTTTGTCAAAAGAACTCGCTGATTTATTAGTTTAGTATTCAAACTATTAAAAGAGCTACTTGAGTCTAGTAACAGATAAATAAATAAACCTAAATACCATGCTATAAGATTGAAAATTGTGTAACGTAGGTAACTGTCAGATATCTCATCATTTTCATTCAATATTCATATTAAGTATTGATAGTTACATAACATGTTAGTAACATAGCAATTATTTCTTATTAGCGAGCTAAATAAATCACAATGATATTGATATAAGTACTAGAAAAAATCTACTCGCCGCGAAAACCGCGAGAACCTTATTTCTAGTATTTTTATACAATTGTGAATTAAAATTACCTTGCAAATGCAAACAAGTAATAAATAATTTGAACCATATAAATGACAAAGTTTGATGTCCATTTATTTTACTGTATGCTCAAAGTAAGTATGTTTTCAGATCAACGAAATCTGAAAAGCTGTACCCTTCGATGCTGCAGCGGTCGTCGGAGAGTGATTACGAGCCCTATTACTGCTTGCCAGTACAGTACGGGCCGGGTGGCCAAGGTTGGTATGAATTTTAAAATAAGAATATAGTTTGAAAATTTTTTATGCTCTTGAAATCGTGCAGGCGTTAAAAATATTCAAATAAGCTAAACCGCCTTTGTGGTCTAGTGGTACATTTCACCGGTTACAGACCCAGAGGTCCCGGGTTCGATTCTCAGTGGGGATACATATTGTATTAGGTTTGGTTGATGGTGGGGCTTGTTCAAAATCCGCCTGGCTAGCTACCACCATCTTATCTAAGTCAGACGCCATAACATCGATATTTTCAACATTGTTGTGTTCCGGCAGTTAGAGATAAGATTGACAGCTCCCAGTAATTGAGGATTCTGGGAGTAGTGCGCTTCCACCTTCAGCCTTATCATCACTTAAGGTGTGATGAAGGCTAAGTGCTAACCCGTTCTGGATAAAAAAATTACCTTACTAATGGTGCATAGCTGATATGTAGTTATAAGTACCTAGTACGAAACAAAACCTTTACCAAACTACCTAATCCTTCAATAGTTTGACAAAGAGTTATTCCCTAGTAAACCCTCTTAAACAAGTAATATGACAAGAGATAACTGAAATACTTACGGAGATCACGCACGCTTTTGCCGTTATGCTCTTTTACCGTTTTGCTCTTTAACCATTTCGCTCCTTTACCATTTTGCGATCGTTTACCGTTTTGCATTTTTACCGTTCCGCGCCTAAAGGCCAGCAGGCGTCGCCGCTGGCATCACATTGGGAGTGAAGCCCTAAAACTCCAACGAATTATAATATCATTGCTCATCTATTTTTTTATTGTATCTAGGATTAAATTATGGAGTATCGGAACCGCCGTCGCCCTCACCGCGTTCAGCCCTCAGTCCCACGCACCAACCGGGAAACGTGATGCACACTCCAAGGCACTCCCACCATTACCCCAAGAAAAATGATGATGGTAGGTGTACTATAAATGATGGATTAGGCCACGCTCACTTTGGATGCAAATACGTAAACTTACGAACGAGGTTGTGCGAAATGACGTACGTATACGTACGACTAACTTGCACCAGTCTGCGTGCACCCATAGCACTAGTAAGGTTTGGATCATTCGTGCGTGTTCGCACGAGTAAAATTTGTGCAAATACGCATTCTAAGTGAGCGTAGGTTTGTTGTTCGCCGCGGCTTTAAAATGTAAGCTTTAGGTACTGAATGAAACGTGGAATTGAAAGCATGCACGTTGCCATGACAAAGAAGAAATTCAAAATCAAAGGGTTTCCAGGCGCACCCCGCATAATTTTCACCCCCTTTTTGAGTTCCGTGGTTGCTAACGCTGGAATTTTGAGATTTAGCTACATTTTTAAACTGCGAACTCATTGAATATCGAAATTGTACAGTTAAGAATCCGATTTAAGGTGGAAGCACAATTGTCTTTGGCGTACGCGCCGAACCAAACGAAGTTTTGAATTCTGTATGGAAAACTCGTCAAAGATTCGGACGATTCGACTCCGGCAGGTACGTATATGTAAGTTTTCATATTATTTCATATAAATATTTCTAAAATTCGTTTTGGCCCGGCTATATAGGATGTGCGTTCACCTTTATAGTTAACATTCATTGGCTTCACAGTGACAGAGAGTCCAGTCCTCGTTTTATTCACTCGATGAGTAGTCTGACTGACTGAATATAATGTTTGCCAACAGTTCACGGTTCTACCGCTTCGTTAGTCTCCACTGCTTCCTCTTTGGCTGCTGGTGCAGGTTCTGAAGAACGACAAGCACACGAGGTAAGGTTTAACTATGATATATTAGTTTCTGTTATATAAAGCTACCAGTTGGCAATATTCAATTACTGCCAAGTATATCAGTTCATTTGCAGCACTTTTTTGAGTGTCCAAAAGTGCTTTGGTATTAGAGACCTTGTAATCTATTTACAACACATTTAGCTTATTAAAGCTCATAGTAAAAACTTCTTTGACCAGAATACCTAAACCTGGGAAGTTTGGTGAATAAGGTTGTGTTTTTATCCAACATACTGGACCATAAAATATGTTCACATCAAATTCATTCATGGTTTCACTCGTGTGTTTCCGACCTAATATTGAGATAAAAAGCTTACCTAAACCTTTGTGCTATGCCAGTTTATAATCTAATCTATCGTGTCGTATTAGTAACCAACATCCAAACGTTCGGTTTCGTATTAGTAACAAACACCCAAACGTTTGCATTTATAATATTACTTAGTAAGATAGATGTGCTATGATGTTAGCAATATAACATACATGTTTTGATTTGAAGTATCCGTGTAACACCGGAAGGATGTGAAAGTCAATATTCGTAACGTAATTAATTAGTTTTTGTAATAGTACCTTCTACTTTTTGCTTATGTGAACATGAAATTGATTATTTAGATAAGGAAAATGAACGGTTTTGTTTATCAGATCAGACTCGTAATAATTATTATTAAGTCTAATGTCAAATATATGATTTGCTGTCAATTGCCTCGATCTAAACTAATAGGTAAAGTTTGTAAGAATTATATGTAAGAATTCATCTTTGGAAAGTACCTAACTACTGTACTGAATCGATTTTGAAAGTGCTTTTCTCAGTAGACAGCTACATTAATCCTGCCGGCCTAGCATGAGCGGCTTTTATCGCGCGATATGATATAAGTTGTATTGCTTACCCCACTAAGGTGTAAGCGAGACGGCATGCCGTACTATATCATATCGCGTGTTATAAGCCGCACATGCTAGGCCGGCTGAGTGACAAAAGCTATATTTAATTCTCCATGGGATGGGTAAGTTGGTTAAACCGCGCGGCGCAGCGCAGCTACTTGTTTGGTAAAATAAATATCATTAAACATATTTTAGCTAATAGTTGCGCCTAGCGGATTCACCCGCGTGGTTCCCGTTCCCTTGAGAATATTTAGATAAAAAACGTAGCATAATGCTATTCCATCCTTTAATCTACCTCTATTTCATCCAGACCCATTCAGCCTTTCTAGAGTGATTGAGTAAGAAACATCCATTCAAATTTTCGCATCTTACTAATATTATAAACTAGCGGCCGCCCGCGATTTCACCTGCGTGGTTCCCGTTCCCGTTCGAATATCGGTTTAAAAAGTATCCTATGTTTAAATCCAGGCTATCTATCTACTATCTGTGTGCCAAATTTCAACCAAACCCGTTAAGTAGTTTTTGCGTGAAAGAGTAACAAACATCCATACATCCATACTCACAAACTTTCGCATTTATAATATTAGTAGGAATAGTATCTTGCACAACCACGGCGAATCGCTTGAACAAATCTGGATGAAATTCAGCACAGAGGTTCAGACAGGCACAGATTATGGCTTAGAATACCATAAAGGCTTCTCTTTACCCTTTTTTTTTTGTTTATAGTGAGGGCAAATACAGTCTTTTCGTATACCGCTAACGGTATGTTGGACTCAGTCAGACAAGGTCTGTCTCTCGCCGCGCTCAGCCCTCCCGCCAAGCCCAATAGGCTTCGTGTCAGGGCTGGGTGGTTCTAACCCCTGCCCCGCCCCCTGACGAGCTCGAAAGCTCGGTAGGAGGCGGGGCAGGAGGAGAGAGTTACCTCCCAATCTCCCCATAAGGTTACCCACTCCGGGTGGGCTGACCAGATGGGGCGGTTGAAAGCAGGCACCACTACCAACTAAACCCCTCACTACTTGCTCTTCGTCGTCAGTTTTAAGCACACCGACTGTGGGGGGGGCCGTGCTTCTCTTTATCCTAGGAAAATGTCTCATTCCTGTAAATGGTTATTAACCGTCGTTGTTTCCAATTTCCATAATACTAGTGCTCAAGCTACTATAGTTTGTTATTGGAACTGTATGTGATGGTGTCCAATATTTATTTATTTATGTACAGGTGCGAAAACTAAGACGGGAGCTCGCTGACGCCAAAGAGAAGGTCCACACACTGACTACTCAACTGACAACGAATGTAAGTAATAGGCTATTTGTTCACTGAGCTCTTTCACTTCAAATATGTTAATGACTTAAAGAAAGACGGATAATTACTTTAACTATTTAAAACCAATAGTAGTCCACTGCCCTTTTGTAGCTACTTATATACATTTCCTTTAAGTGTTTTGTTGAGAGTGTATTATACGAGTTAATAATTATAGTTGAAGCAGTTACGACTTGTTTTGTATTTTACGAAAATCCTCAAAACAAAAATTCGTCCTTACGAATTTTTTTTCTGGAAGCAACGCTGAAATCGCAATAAGAATTTGGTATTTTATACATCACAAACCACACATCAGCAGTTTCTTCGGCCACAACGCTACAACCCTTGTTATTTTATTAGTAATTTCTGATATCGGAGGAGTGATGAATTTTCGAACCACTTTTTATGTTGGTTTATAAATCAAAAATTTCACACGCTGTCAGTTGTAAAAATACAATCACTCGTTGTTTGTCACCAGCCAATGTTGTTATATTATTGCTTATTCTATAAGACATTATTTTCTTTGTACACTTGGCATGTGTTTGCCAGTATCTACTGCAATGATGCTGCGTGGGTTGAAGTTGTTGTCCAAGTAAGTGGCTGTCTTGGATGACGACTCGTCACTGTCATGTTAACTCACATTGCATTATGTATAAGTGTTTTTTGACTGAGAAACTTCATAAATGCAAATTCTCGTATGTGCATTGCATAGTAAAAAATACGCCGTCTTTATAAGATAACTATAATTTTGTAGGATGTTAAGGAGAAGTGTTTTCTGATAAAACGTGGCGTCTGTAGTCCTACTCTTATTTAACGAAACTTCGTTATACCCGTCCCTCTTACTCTCCGGGCATGACAGAATCGAGTGAAAGCGGCAGGACTAACGAAGTATCGTTTTGTGTTGAATAAGAGTAGGCCGTCTGAGTTGGCTACATTTTTTTTATTTGTAGGCATTAGCATACAAGAACATCAAAATGACAAGTCTATATTGCTTAATGTTCAGAAGTAGCCCCTTTCATTGATTTGCTAACTCTCTAAAATATTGTATGTATATTGTACGTCCCTGCTCAATTATGATATCACCAACACCAAGCCTCGATACAATAAACAGAAATGAAGCTGACCCTAATATTTTCAACGTTCAGATAATAATAACGCATAAACAACACTAACAACATTATAATGTAACATAATATGCTATCGCATACAAAATAATGAGGTACCAGCCACCATGTAAAGTTGTCGATGCGCTGCCCACGGGTGCTTGCTCTTAAACAAACACAGTAAAGTTATTGTCAGCAGTAAGTTATAGTGCAATGCAATCACACAGCATGAACACAATTAAAGACTGAGTAGATACTGGGTACTGATAAAACAAAATTCTGCAAAAATATGTCTCATTTTCCTCATTTTATAGTTTGTGAATAATTTTTTGTACCACAAAATAATAAGTAATAATGTTTTCGGCGTAGCTTAGATTGCCTCTAGGGGATCGTACTGTTTTTTTTTTATTTGTTTAAAATGTTTTTGTTTATATCAGAAACACGACACAGGTATTTACTTTCAAATATTTCCCATATTTTCGGGGATATAGCTCATCAAACTTCCTTATTAGACAAGGATAGCGCTAGACACAGATGACGTCAGATGTGCTTAGCGCCATACTCCCGCCATATAAAATTTCGATTTAGAAAGAGATAGCTAGAGACACAGATTTTCACAATTCAGCAGCTCATTACATTTAGTTTTTTTTCTTCACTTTTGTTATTCTTCGATGTTATATTTTTGAAGAATACTATTAAATATTTACATATCAATAACAGTTCGATCCCCTATTATCGCATTTAGTTTTCTTTAGATACGCACAAATGAAAACTTAATTTTGCAATAATGTAAAATTGTTTCCTAATGCTCTACGTTGCATCACATCAACTTTACTTGACTATTTTTTTAAATTAATTTATATCATATTTATCTTATCTATCATACATAATTGCGAATAACATTCCCTTACAATGAAAATTACAATGCAAATGTCTATATAAAGTTACACCCTTTCTTTTGTCTTAAATTAGATAGTTAAGTAGATTGTAGTTTCTCTTGCTGAATAATTTACCATTTATTCATTATTTAAAACACTAAACATTTAAATAAATTTTGATTAAACGTTTTACAGTTATAATGAGATAGAATTATTAATTAATCCAAAAGCGTAAACTATTAGCACTTACATAAAGTTCTCGTCTAACGATGTAGCTGGTAACGTTTCTTCTAAATTTAATTACACTTGTTTAAATAATATAATCGTAAATCAGATGCAGTATCCGGACTGTACAAGATCATTAAAAATATAATAAGTTGAGTTGCTGGTTTTAACTACTACTGTGCGTAGAAGTGTTACATAATATCCTCAAAATTTGTGGTTACTCGCCGCGCCCCGTGGTCGACAGGAATATTTGACACTCTATCTTTTATTTAACTTTCACTAACGTTATTTGATATCCATCAGGGCTAGAACTGCCATTATTATTATACGGGTCTGACAACAAAACTAAAAATTACTTTCTTTAAAGCTTTCTTAATAAATATGATGAACAATGTAAACACAATTTGATACACCTTTCGTTTCAAATTATAACGTTTCGTTAAGAGCTTTTAAATGCTCTTAAATTGAACGTTTAACGATCGTAATGTGGTCTCTCCTTCTATGAACTTGCCGAAGGCGCCATTTATTTAATAGCTATTGAAACGAAGCAATTATAGAAGTTTCCATATCATTACTCTCATCACTATTTTAATGTATTGGGGCGTGGACCTCATTTTAAATGGATATCATGCATGTATTTTAAGAAACAATAGATGTTGGGACTGTAATCTTAATTATAGCATCCATCAAAATATTATCTGTATTCGTAACAAAAAGTTTGTTGTAGCTGGTAGATACAATGATCCATGGTATAATCAATAGAAATCTATAGGGATTTTTCCAAGTAAGTTCCTACATAATAGTTTCTACATAATCTTGTTTCAATTGGAAAATAAACAACTTAAGAAGTTTATCATACATTTAGCAATTTATGCAGCACTAATTCCTGATAATAAGTCGATAACAGTTTTAAGAATCGATTTAAACTATTAGTCAACTGTATTGTTAAATGTTGATGATACCTACTTTGCTTGCGTACATAAACAATCTTAGAGATAATCCCTCAACTGTTTAACTTAACGGAAACAGCATTAGGCTATAACACGATTCGATATCAAGAAAGCTGTTGAAAACTACTGCTGCTATAGTTCCTGGAAAGTTGATACACAACGTCAGAGTAAAGGGTCAATAAATAATACCGGCCCGTATGGCCGTGAGACGCCCGTTTGCGCCCATATCGGGCTCTAGGTATGTATGCCAAACGCCAACTGCCACCGCACTATCTTCGAGGGGCAAGTCAGAAGCGAACTTATTGGTTTGTAGTAAATAGTCCCGTAGTACCTTCGCTCGGAAAACCTTGTAGCCGTTTTGTTAGTGACTTGCCTGAGTCCGTATTTGTAAAATAATTTTGGTGTCACTGTCGATACTGGAGCGTTTTCTCGTGGGAATACTAAGAAGTGTTTACAAATCGTGCTTTAGGTGTTATTCACTGGTCCTCATATTATTTATGTTACAATATAAATGCCTACCTTTTTGAAAGAATATGTGTGGTTGCAAATTTGTCTTGTTCCTATGTAAACTTTTATCCTTTTATTTTCAGCCTCGTGAAGGTTTATTTTCACGACAAATGGAATCCTTCGACTTTGTTCAAGCTGCACACTTTCTTTCTCTCCTACAAATCTATTTAGTGAAACAACCAGTGCAAGTCTCAGTGTCGATTTTACTCATTACCGCATTTTATATGGATTGTAATAATTGATCACCAAACTAACTTACATAACCCACAAAAATACCGTACATTTCAGTATTTTAGGTGTTTATTTAGTATTTTTGTGGCTCAATTAATTAATCTCGTTTTATAGGGTCCTTGATTATCGTGATTGACTATATTTTTAGAGAGTTTACATATTTTAACTACAATTAACAGTGAACTTGACAAACAAACACTAATGACTTTATTTTCCCCATTGATGGAATTTTAATTCGCTCTTCTTCCACAAAAAGAAAAAAAGTTGTCTTTCAAAATGATTAAAATTGGCCTCATAATTATCCCGTTACTGCGTAATAAAAAGTAATTACACCATTTTAATATCAATAAAAAGCAGCTAAAGCGCATACAAAAGCGCAGGTGGATGGGTTCTGTGTCACCCTTTTACACGCCATTAAAATGCACCTGTAGGTAGGCATGTCTCTGGTACGCAGGACAAGATATTAATGACTTGCTGTTGCGCGCGGTTTTACCCGCGTGGTACCAGTTGCCGTGGGAATATCGATATAAAATGTAGTCTATGGCACTCAGGAATATTAAGCTTACTAAGGATGAAATTATGTTTGAAATCGGTACAGTAGTCTTTGAGTTTATCCATCACGAACAAACATACCAAAAATCAAATCTTTCCTTTTTATAATATTAGTATAGTAGTAAAGATTACATCCTCGGAGGTCCGCTATTAAGCCTGGGGTACACGGGTATGGAAGTAAGGTAGAGTGCTACAAATTTATCTGACCCGTTGACAGCGGTGGTGGTGAAGGAGTCACCCGCAATACGAAATATGCTGTCCAAATGGTTTGTCGACTGTCAGTAGTAAGAATTTTTTTGTTAATTAAATTACTACCGGGTCAGTTAAGTTTATAGCTCTCTACCGTGCAACTACATATACCTATACACTTATACCGTTTTATAATCCCATGTGCAGCAGGCTTTGCCTTTGTTTTAAACACTATTTAAAAATTAACACGCTAGTAGTGAATTGTCCCCTTTCCTCTTTCAATCAGTATGTAATAATAATTAAAAAACCACGCTAATACTGTAACTACACGACCATCAATCTTGCTTATATGATTAATCATTTGATAATTACTATAATTTTAATGTGTTTACGAGGAAACGTGAAAGCTAGTTCATGACAGCTTTGCATTTGAAAGGGACCTAAGGAATAGCGTCTTAATGGTTGTAGCTGTGTAAGAAATTTCCCTTTGCTTAGCTTGAGCTTTATTTCATGATTTTTATTAGTAATATAACCGATATGAGTACTTATGTAGTTACAGGGTCAGATGGCCATAATTGAATTTCACTTTAACAACCCATTTTAACATTTAAACGTTTCTTGTGGTCTAGTGGCACACACCACCGGTATCAGATCCACAGGTCCCGGGTTCGATTCCCAGTTTGGGGTGGTGGGTTTAGGGGACATAGGGCGTTTGTGCACTACACTGAATTTTACCGATCCGGAAAAAAACGGATGCTTGTATTTTAATAATTTAATCATTTATAATAGTAAAAAAATATTTATTTCGTGTTGTTTCAATGTTTCGAACCCCAAACTACGCGAAATAAATAAATTCTATTATTTATAATAATTAATTATTAAAATACATGCATCCGTTTTTTTCCGGATCGGTAAAATTCAGTGTAGTGCACAAACGCCCATATTGTATTCGGTTCGGTTTGGTTGATAGTAAGGCTTGGACCGATCGTTGTGGAGATCCTTGGGGGAGGCCTATGCCCAGCAGTGGGCGTCGTTTGGCTGACATGATGATGATGATGAAGGCTTGGTCTAAATCCGCCTGGCTACTTATCTTAGTCTCGACGCCATAACAACGATGTTTTTAGCATTGTTGTGATCCGTCATTTAGAGATAAGATAACAAGTTCCACAGTGGTTGAGGATTCCGGGAGTAATGCGTTTCCGCCTTCAGCCATGAGCGTTAAGTTAAGCAGCCTCACTACGAAATAAAAATATGCACGATTGTGCCTAAAATCGAATGTATGGTAGAAGTTAACATTAGATTCTAGTGGTATCCCGCGCGGAGGTTAAAAAAAATAATTTATAAAAAAAAACAGTTATTCAGGATCTTAACAACATGAGCACATCGGAGAGTTTGGCGCTTACTTATTAGTTCAATAAAATAAAATAACTTTTACGGATCAAAAATTCACTGTTTATTATTATTTTGGTGTTTTATTAATTTTCCCGAGGTTTCGACTTCTTTCCAAAATAACATACTTACTTATTTGTTTTTAATCTAAGTTGTTAATCTTATAACTTACATAATTGGATATCCTTATAGAAAGAGCCTATACTTTACTTTAATAGTAATAACGTGATAGATACTCCATAGATTCAAATATGGTGAATGAAAAGCCTGTAGTTGACCTGGTAACTGTATAATAGTGCATCTCGAGTGACATGCCCTCACCATATCGAGTGCACACGGAACGTGGTGACTGGTGACCACTCGCAGTCTGTGCAGTAAGATAGGTTAGGTAGGATACGATCTTAGTTTGTAATTTGTATGCCAGATTAGAGATAGGATTGTATGTGCTAGTACGACTACTTCATCTTTGAACTTTTGTGATACGGTTATTAGAAAACGGCTCGTTTCCTTCTTAGATTTACATTTCTGATTTGGCTATCAATATCTGAACCATAATAATTATTATGAAGATTCTTCTTTCATACAGCGATCATTAATAATAGTAATGTTAGTATAGAAATTAGGCGGAATCAGAAAACGAGAGCGGCAGATTATCCCCCATATTCACAAATCGGCGGAAACGTTTCCGTCAGCGGAAAGTATGTGTTTTAACAGTCATTCACTTAAGAATAAACAAAGAGAGAGAATTGGAATCCGATTCACTTTCTTCCTCCGGTTATGAATCAAGAGGCAGGAGATGGGAAGTTGAAATTCGCCAAACTCTGGGACCTTTCTGGATCAGGGTAGCTTTGGACTTTTCCCAAAAAGCATACATAAGTCAGAGTGGTCATAGTTATAATTTAGTTAATTCATAATATAAATTATAATACGTTTGTAAATTAAATCTATTTTGTTTTATACGTATTAGATTCTCTACATAACCGTGTTGCATTATATTGAAATACACTCTGGAGCAAAAGTTTCAGGTCACTAGCAATTACTTACTTAAATATCTTGAAAGCGAATGAAGCTAGCGTATTTAAATAAATTGAAACTTATGGACAATAGTGTTATTAAAATAAAATGTACTTATTACATTTATTACTGATAAGTAGTTTATTTTATTTAAAACTTAAAGTATAAATGGCGTCCATTTGTTTGCAAAACAAAAACTGGAAATATTGAACTTTTTATATTTAAGTACCTACATGTAAATTTGACACATTTTAATATCTATTTAGGTACTTGGTATTACCCCGATTGTGCTGTCTGCAGCTGCAATGCGATTCGGCATGCTGTACGCCAAGTTTCTGAAACTGTTGGGGAATGCTATCCCAATCCTCTACCAATGCATGTTTCAACTCATGCAGCGTAATTGAAGGAGGATCTTTTTACCATAAGCATCGTCCAAGCGCGTCCCAGGCATGCTCGATTGGGTTGAGGTCGGGACTAAGTGCTGGCCACACCATGGGACGAATACCCACATTAGTAGGTAGTCTTGCACTAGACGAGCAGTATGAGGGACGGGCGTTATCGTGCCTAAAAATAGCATTTTCACCGAGTCTTACCACAAATGAACAGACGTGCTCATTAAGGATCTCTTCCACGTATCTTTCTCCATTCAGAGTACCATTTTCGATCAGTACTAGCTCTGTTCGACTTGCCGCAGAAATTCCATCCCACACGAGTACCGAACCACCACCGTCCACCTTTTCTTCAATACAGGCTTGCATAAATCTTTCTCCTGGTCTTCTGTACACCTTTGCCGCATAAATTTTTATTCGTCCGAGAACAAGACTTTAGACCAATCTTCAATCGTTCAATCCAAGTGTTCGCGTCTTCGATCAACAATAACACCTGTACTATTGTTGATCGAAGGTTCGCGTGCATAAATTTGTCTTGCTGTATGATGGTGCCTTTCAAGCTTAGGACCATTTGCCGGTCTAAATGGTTTCAAATTAGGATCACCAAGTCGCCGCGCCGTCTTACAGTCCAAGCACTAGGGTTGCTTCCACCAAGCCCTAAACCACAAAACGCTGAGTCAATGCTGTTCCCGTAAGAAATCGATTTCGCAGCATAGTGTTGATAAAATATCGATCCTCCCGTGCCATCGTACACCTGAGTCTACCTGTTGTTGGTCTGCGTAGGTTTGAACCAGTTTCTAGAAACCGCTGACGAACACGCTCAACTGTTGACAACGATACCTACACCGACTATTCTTGCTGTTTCTCGCTGGCCTTTCTCATGTTCCAGCATCGTAAGGACTCGTACTTTCCTCGGGTATAAGTGACATAATCACTACTTTAATTAGTAGTGAACGAACAGATTCTTTGTATGCAGACCCATACATTAATTTCTTCAGTCGATGAAACTTTGCTGGGTTATAAAAGAGCATGAAACTTAAATGATAGTTATAAACTTTTAAATGATTATCAAAAAAAAACTCAAACGGAAGTTAGGTATTTACTTATACCTAAAGGAGATCAGTCACGCTTCATACATGTTTGGACCAAAAAAGTAAAAGTATCGGCCAACGAAAAAAATATGCATATTACTATTGTAAACAGTGTAGCGATCATTTTTTGTTATGGCGTCAACAGTGTACGATTAGCGGCCAAGCAGTTATTCAAGTTTGAAAATGTATTTTTTTTTCTCTTTATTTTCAAACTTGAATACCGGAGGGCCAAAGTGCGGCCAACGAAAAAAAATTTCACATTACTATTGTAAACAGTGTAACGATCATTTTTTGTAATGGCGACAACAGTGTACGATTAGCGGCCAAGCAGTTATTCAAGTTTGAAAATGTCATTGTTTTTCTCTTTATTTTCAAACTTGAATACCGCACGGCCAAAGTGCGGCCAACGAAAAAAAATTGCACATTACTATTGTAAACAGTGTAACGATCATTATTTGTAATGGCGACAACAGTGTACGATTAGCGGCCAAGCAGTTATTCAAGTTTGAAAATGTATTTTTTTTTTCTCTTTATTTTCAAACTTGAATACAGCTTGGCCAAAGTGCGGCCAATGAAAAAAAATTGCACATTACTATTGTAAACAGTGTAAGGATCATTTTTTGTTAAGGCGTCAACAGTGTACGATTAGCGGCCAAGCAGTTATTCAAGTTTGAAAATGTAATTTTTTTTCTTTTTATTTTCAAACTTGAATACCGCACGGCCAAAGTGCGGCCAACGAAAAAAAATTGCACGTTACTATTGTAAACAGTGAAACGATCATTTTTTGTTATGGCGACAACAGTGTACGATTAGCGGCCAAGCAGTTATTCAAGTTTGAAAATGTAATTTTTTTTTATCTTTATTTTCAAACTTGAATACAGCTTGGCCAAAGTGCGGCCAACGAAAAAATATTGCACATTACTATTGTAAACAGTGTAAGGATAATTTTTTGTTAAGGCGTCAACAGTGTACAATAAGCGGCCAAGCAGTTATTCAAGTTTGAAAATGACATTTTTTTTCTCTTTATTTTCAAACTTGAATACAGCTTGGCCAAAGTGCTGCCAACGAAAAAAAAATTGCACATTACTATTGTAAATAGTGTAACGATCATTTTTTGTTATGGCGTCAACAGTGTACGATTAGCGGCCAAGCAGTTATTCAAGTTTAAAAATGACATTCTTTTTCTCTTTATTTTCAAACTTGAATACAGCTTGGCCAAAGTGCGGCCAACGAAAAAAAATTGCACATTACTATTATAAACAGTGTAACGATCATTTTTTGTTATGGCGTCAACAGTGTACGATTAGCGGCCAAGCAGTTATTCAAGTTTAAAAATGTCATTATTTTTGGTATAAATACGATCGCAAAACGGATTCACTCACCACGTAAAATGTAATCGATTATCAGAATATCAGTTATTACATTGAGATCAGTTCCTCTTCAGCATTATAACTGACCTACGAACGTCCCACCTGCTGGGTACGTGAATCGACTAAACAATAATGCAATACTTTTCGCTAAATAGTAACTTTAACTAAGGTCTAGTACACTACAGAGCCAGAATAAGGAAATATGTCTCCCTAAAATAGATATTGACTACAACACAAAGTGACTTTGGCCGAGCTGTATTCAAGTTTGAAAATAAAGAGAAAAAAAATGTCATTTTCAAACTTGAATAACTGCTTGGCCACTAATCGTACACTGTTGACGTTTTAACAAAAAATTATCGTTACACTATTTACAATAGTAATCTGCAAGTTTTTTTGTTGGCCGCACTTTGGCCAAGCTGTATTCAAGTTTGAAAATGAAGAAAAAATGTCATTTTTAAACTTCAATAACTGCTTGGCCGCTAATCGTACACTGTTGACGTCATAACAAAAAATGATTGTTACACTGTTTACAATAGTAATGTGCATTTTTTTTTCGTTGGCCGCACTTTGGCCAAGCTGTATTCAAGTTTGAAAATAAAGAGAAAAAATAATAATTTTCGAACTTGAATAACTGCTTGGCCGCTAATCGTACACTGTTGACGTCATAACAAAAAATGATCGTTACACTGTTTACAATAGTAATATGCAGTTTTTTGTCGTTGGCCGCACTTTGGCCAAGCTGTATTCAAGTTTGAAAATGAAGAAAAAATGTCATTTTCATACTTGAGTAACTGCTTGGCCGCTAATCGTACACTGTTGACGCCATAACAAAAAATTATCGTTACACTGTTTACAATAGTAATGTGCAATTTTTTTTCGTTGGCCGCACTTTGGCCAAGCTTTATTCAAGTTAGAAAATAAAGAGAAAAAAATGTCATTTTAAAACTTGAATAACTGCTTGGCCACTAATCGTACAATTCGTACACTGTTGACGTCATAACAAAAAATGATCGTTACACTATTTACAACAGTAATCTGCAATATTTTTTTTGTTGGCTTCACTTTGGCCAAGCTGTATTCAAGTTTGAAAATGAAGAAAAAATGTCATTTTCAAACTTGAATAACTGCTTGGCCGCTAATCGTACACTGTTGACGTCATAACAAAAAATGATCGTTACACTGTTTACAATAGTAATTTGAGATTTATTTTCGATGGCCGGCACTTTTACTTTTTTGGTCCAATTTGACTGATCTCCTTTACAAATCCATACTAATATTATAAATGTGAAAGTGTGTTTGTTTGTTTGTTTGTCCGTCTTTCACGTCAAAACGGAGCAACGGATCGACTCGATTTTTGGTATGGGGATAGTTTGGGAGCTGGAGAGTAATATAGGCTACTTTTTATTCTGGAAAATTATAAAATAAAAATGATTATTTTGTATAGGAAATCGATAAACTGTCGTACTATACAAAACTGTCATTTCTTCCATAGCCGCTTCCAAAGAGGTATGTCAAAGAGTATTGTAATCACTGACGTTTTAGCCGCTATGGATTACCTACTTTTTAATAAGTGACATTTGTTGCAGGCAGTGTATAAAACTTCTTCGCAATCATTTATTTTCATCTGTCTATCTATAATAGATGTTGGTGATACGAAGTTTACCGGGTCCACTATAATTAATATGGCAAAACAACGTTTACCGGGTCAGCTAGTCTGGTTATAAATTGAACTGAGTAATTTCTCAGTCCATTTCTATTTTACCAAATGAGTTATTTATAGTACTACTAGTTAGTTAGTTACTAGTATTTATGTGATACTTGATAAAAATCCAAAACTTTTTTTCAAACATGAGTACGCTTGGCAAAATGGTATAATTCCGTAAAAAAGTTTGACAGAGACATTTTTCGGTCCAAGTCACTCCAATTATTTTATTAAAATTTGTTTTTTCTGCTGGGTGATTTTTTGGATATTTCATATAGGTACCTATTGTTTTTATACGTTACATGAATATGTCCGGTGAAGAAAGTTTAGACGGAGCATTTTTTCTAAAAAAAGATATCAATGAAATAAGACTTTAATGTGCTTTTATTAAAAAAATACCTAACCTTCTATTTTTATAATTTTTTTGGAAATTTATAGAATACTCTAATTTATTGATACTTTATCATGCTGTAAAGTTTTTTCTAACTGAGGAATTACTGTGGGGTTCCACTAGCTTCATTGCCTACACTAAATAATGACTCTTGGATACCTGGTAGACTTCTCATAAACAAAAGCATCGACAATAATTGCGAAAATTAGAAGTTCTCATTTGAACAAAAACGGTAATTTTGTTTTTTTATGACATTACTTCACGGCCACCAATAAGTTTTTATACGTGTAATGAAGGATTATTAAATTATCCTACAAGTTTCAATTTATTTCAATACGATAGCTTTGCGATAGCTATTAGTTTTCAAGAAACCCGAAACTTTTGCTCTCGAGTGTAGTCTAACACAAAGCCTTGCTGTGAACAAAGCCATACAATACTGTCAGAGACATAAATCTGACCGTATCATAAAATAATATTAATTTGAAACAGCAATGAAACAAAGAATAGGTAATAAATATTCCTTTATATACATTAATCAAGCAATTGTTCACACTTAGGTATTATATTCTTACTTTATGATAATTACCATATTAGAGAAAATCGTTATTGGGATTCGAATTTAATTTTATGGTTTATTCTCAAGTTAATGCTTTAATGATAACCATTAAGGCCCCCATATACGGTACGATACATCGTTACGATCAATCTGACGTTAAATCGCTATCGATTATATACGATACGGTACGATATCGTTTACGATGGTCGTTACGATCGATCATTTACTTATTTGAAACGGAACACGAGTCAATACACCGTCGATTATCGTTACGATATTCATGATCGCATGGATTTTTGTTGCGATCTCCGATATCGTCTTCGATTAAGTAAATCCTTCACGATCTTGTCTTGTCATACACTGTCGGTTCGTCGTGTCGTTTCGATCGGTCTGAAACGACGGATTGTACAGATTAATCGTACCGTATATTGGGGCCTTTATGTGACTAAAGCGATTCGACATTGCAAGTATATTATCTAGCTGGCTCAAAGTTTTTGTGATTACGTTACGTATGTTACGTACGTACGTACGTTAAATTATTAAATCGCCACTTAAGTATTCCATTTAGGAAACTTAGGTTAAAAATCTTTAATTTACTACCTAAGTACCTATTCTTGTCACATCACGCTGTAGGTAGATGGTATTACTGAGCCTACACTACAAAGCTGTCTGGTATTTTTTTGCAAGTAAAAATGTAAACATCCAGAAAAAAATATATAATTGTGATTTTTTATATTTCCATAAGTATATTATACTGCGATAATGTTTTTTTTTGTATTTTTAATGTACTTTTAATAGAATACACATTGAGGACGTAGTTTGTTAGCATTTTAATCTAAAAAAACAATTTATGTCGTAATGAAGTCGTTTAGATGCGACAAACTTGTCGTATACTGACCGCAAAGATCGTGAATCAATGGTCTATTAACGATCGATTAAATGCTAATACCTTATCGAAAGGTATTCGAATAATTTCACATTGTAAAATCAGTAATGCTGTTAATTTAACTTACTTGGTAATCCTTAATGGATTTAATGGAATTTTAGAGCACTCCAATGAATTACAATCGATCGTACTTATAGTCTAAGATAATTTATAACTAACTAGCCTTCCGCCCGCGGCTTCATCCGCGTGGACTACACGACGTTATCCTGCGGAAATGTGATGTTTTTCCGGGATAAAAAGAAGCTTATGTCACACTTCAGCTCCCAAACTATAACCATACCAAAAATCACGTCGGTCCGTTGTTCCGTTTAGACGTGAAAGACGGACAAACAAACAAACAGTTTCACATTTATAATATTAAGTAAGTATAGAAATAATATTTCCCTTCGGTTTGGAGATTTTAAATTATTTTTATGCATTCAGAATGTGAATGTTTATGCATTCAAAATGTGATAGTAAAAGACCACGAGCCCTATAAGTAGGTAGCTGTCAGGTGGGATTCGAACTCGCACCTCCGGGGATCCCTTCGGTTGTGTAGGAAAATATTCAATTAGCAATTTTACTACTTCCATACCCTTAATATCTTTTAAAGTGTGTATCTTTAAGAGATTCATAAAGATAATCCTTTCGCTTTAAATTATAAAAGTATAATACCCCTCATAAACATAAAGTAACGTCGAATGTTCGGGCGTAAATAACTTTTTTGATGTCAGTAATTAAATCGAGTTTTTTTCAAATAAGTATACTTAATACTTTCAATTCATATACCAATCATGACACGAAAACAACAAGAAAAACATGTATCTAGTTAAGTAAGATGAAAGTAATGAGCATCCCTCCGTTAAAGATTGGTCAAATAACGGTTATGGCTCTCTCAAAATATCTACACCTGGCTATTTAATTCGTGCCAGACAAAGAAAAAGCAGTGTCTTTCAATGAGAGGCGCTCGCGACGTTTTTGTTCTCCTAATTTACTGGCCAGTTAAAGCAACACCGCCATAAATAATTCAACACAAGCATCGTCTAGTTCTTGCCCCCGTGCCATTGTGTAGTTTGGAACGTTCAGCCTCTGAGTCCTGTTTATTCCAAAGCAATCAATACAGCACTCGGTTCTTTGAAATTGACTCTATTTCCGTGTCAGGGCAATGGTAATACTTTTTATGCTTCCCTAGCTCCGACAGAAATCTCATCATTGAGACCGTCATTTCCTTCATGCGTTTCTCCGCTCCTATAAGGCATCAGCTAACAGCTAAGCCAAGCGTGATTGTGGTGAAATAGGGCTAGTTCCACTTTTTAAGTCATATATTTATATCAAAAGCCCATAAGAAATAATGTACAAGACGGCATCAAGCAATTTAATTGAATCTAATGACAACTATTCTGATGAGAATGATGCGATGTAGGTATCGGTCGTTTCTGCGTCGTTTTGTGTTATTGTTCTAATTGTTTTGAATGGATGTTTATGATATTATCTTATTGATTTCCGATAATTGCATCATTAAAAAAATTGCACATAATTCGTTAAGAATTTTGTACAATTGTAATTGCATTTGCAGTCCCAAAAACTATTGATCGAAATTCTAGGTTTCATGGTTATTTCTTTATATCCTATTAAAGTTTTTGTACTTATGTATTACTTTCTTTAGGTTCCTTCTCTTAACTTCGAGCCACGCCACGTTCTGTGGCTTTATTCCAATTTATTACGCGTTGTGATTGTAACTTGTATCTCATCGCTTAGATTTAACTTTGTGACCTAACGCACTCCTGCTCCAGACCGACACCAATTGGTGAATCAGGGTTTAAAATTAAGTGTGCGAAGTGCATGAAACAACTGGGTAATAAATCTCTGTATGTACAATCAGCACTACAGTATACTACTTGCAGAAACTTTATTGAAATATATATAGAGTACCTACCTGCGGAAAATTTAATACGACGACATATTTGTGAGATATTGGAAGCAAACTTTTTATGAAATACTAGCTTTCCGCTCGCGGCTTCGCCCACGTGGACTACACGACTTTATCCTGCGGAATTTTTCCGGGGTAAAAATAAGCTTATGTTCCTCTCCAGGCTCCGCGTGATTGAGTAACAAACATCCAAACATCTAAACTTTCTCATTTATTTATAATATTAGTAGGATTTGTGATATTTTTTTCAAAACAATTATTGTTAGGTTGTTCACCAAAACAATAGTTGCTGAACTCTTTTTTTCTGTTTATCTGTTTTTCACGCTAAAACAACTGAAGGTTTTAACGAATTGTTTTTTTTTTATGGCTAACTTACTTGCCGGACATAACAGGATCTTCAAATTTTTTAAGTTGATATAAGTACCTAAGTTTAATTAAGATATTATCATATTAAAATTTGAGCCATCTAATTGAGTTCCTGTTTTGACAGAGATCACCTAAATTAATATATTGTGATATACTGCTAAAGCTAGCCAAGTATAAACAAAAAGCGTGTGTCTTTGTGTAGCCGGTTGTTTGCCGCATGTGCGCGGAGACGTTATCAAATGTAATTCGAGTCCGTGGCCCATAAATCTTCAGAAGTGCCTGCCACACTTGCGCAACAAGTGCCTCGAACGCGATAATGTGTGCGAGTGCGACCCGCCTCATTGGCAATACTATCTTCATCATTTAAATTTTGGCGTTATTATGTCCTTCACAATTCAATATCTTTTATTCGTTAATATTTCACTTTTATATTTATGTCGCCAGTAAAATTTTATTGAGCTTGTCAAATATCGACAAGGCTCAAAGGTCTCCCCTTTATATTAACCCTGTGCTACTGCATGGTCTGCAATATATCGTGGTTAACAAGTTTGATCGGTAATCCGGGTTTAGGGTTCCGTGACTCAGTTTATTTCAATGCGGTCGTTCAGCCAACGTCAAGTCACCAATGGCAACGGACGACCGTCCCGTCCCATCCGACCGACTCCGACTAGTGCGTTTTCTACTTCAGCGCAAGGTAGACGCGCGCGTCCTTGCGTTTTGTATACGACGACGACTCTATCGCTTTTAAAATTAAAAAGTCAAAATAAACGATTAGTTGTGAATACAAATGTGATGTTGGTGAAAATATTACTATACTTTACGGATTTCTAGTGCCTTGCGGACCACTTTTGGGTATAACTTTTTAGAAAGAGTCTACTTTTCTTTGGAGCACAAACAGTGTTCCATGTGAGCAAAACACGTTTGATTATGATTTGTTGTTTTGTTGTCAAGACATCCGGGTGTAATTTTGCTTTTAACCGCTCATGTTTGGTCGATGAAAAAACTTAAAAATCTCGACAATCGACAATTATATGTGATGATTCGTACGATATGTAATGGAAAACGGCTCTAGTTGGTTTAATAATAATACTGCTAATAAGTTGTAACAAAGTCTCAGTCTTGAGTCTTTACTAATGCTGTACTATAATTTATTGAACTGGGAACTATTTGTGTGATTCCTTTAAGTCTCAAGTCGGCAGGTAACACCGTCCCTCGTTCCCTTTTTTACGATGTGTTGTTAAGTTCCTATTATTGACGAATCAAGCTTGAACCCCAGTCACTATTCATAAACTGTTTAGGATTGCGTTTAAAAATATAACTCGGCAAATGTTTTGTATGAAATTTTGAAAGACAAGTTTTACAGACACATTTGTATGTTCCTTGAAAAATCAATTTAAATGAGATGGCATATTTTTCAAAACTGTATTTTTCATATGACAGTGTTAGTGAACTACTGATGCTGACACCTAAAATTTTTAATACTTACAATATTTTTTGAGTGTTACTTGTTTGGTCATATCCGCGTGCGTGACTATAAATGTATGTGTGACTTAAATCTTTTATAGAGGTATAAAAACCCTTTGATGATTGAATACGAAAGGTGTTTTATATTTATAATTATAAGAAACAAGTCATCATTTCCTTCTTCAAAGGAAGATGAGAAATTTATAAAATGTCTGATGTTTTTAATATCCACCACGTGTAGGACACATCTGTGTCATAGAATCTAAATAAATTGCTTCTGTAACTTTTTGCTTGTCTTTGAGATTTTTTTGGCAAAATTACCCATATCCATAAGGATATGGATATGGACCCAATTCCCAATAGCCAAACAGCTAAACAGATAAGCACTAACGTAAAGAATGTTGTTAAGATAAAACCTGCATTATTTCTCTTAGACCATTATCGATTTTAAAATATTTTGGTAAATCTACTTTGTTGCATTAAATTAAAAATGCATGTAAATTCCAATATCACTTGAAGGGTGTTCTCTTTTCTTCTTGCACAGTAATTGATTCAATCACAGCGTCATTTTCTTGTCGTGACAAAGGATTGTCACCGCATTCACCATGCTATCAAGGCATTGCATCGTTCAGTGTCCTCATTACGCAACATCACTGTTGTTTCTTCACAAAATCCTCTCTTGATGATGGTTCAAGTTAATCTTACCCAAACAATATCTATGCAAACAATCCTCTCGCTCTACTTATATAACAATCACATCAAAGATAAGACATTTTAAACTCTAAAAGGATAGTTCAAAAGATTCTCGCTATCCGAACCGGATGGTACTTAAGTTAACATTATTTTTTCCATTAATCATAGTCCATTTGTGGCTTTGCTGGCAGTCGGCCTTTTATGGCTTCTGAGCACACTTTGAAATTCAAAAGTTTATCTCTTCTTGATGAGGGATCCGTCTCTTTTACTGATTTGAGCTAAGCAATTTGTATATCTCAGCTGCAGTTTGATCGTAAATTAACAATATTTAGGTACCAATTGTTTTTATCTCTCGTCGAATCCAGCTCGGATGGGCAGCGTTTGGGAAGCTTCGGCATATATTTGCGTCCAAAATTCCTCAATGTCTCAAGACTAAGGTCTTTGACCAGTGTGTGTTACCAGTTATGACTTATGGAAGCGAGACGTGGTCTTTTACTATGGGTCTCATAAGAAGGCTCAAGGTTACCCAGCGAGCAATGGAGAGAGCGATGCTTGGTATTTCCCTGCTCGATCGAATCAGAAATAATGAGATCAGCAGGAGAACAAAAACGACCGACATCGCTCAAAGGATTGCTCAGTTGAAGTGGCAGTGGGCGGGACACATAGCGCGGAGAACCGATGGCCGTTGGGGCGGAAAGGTTCTCGAATGGCGACCGCGAACCGGACGACGTTCCGTAGGCAGGCCCCCCCCTACAAGGTGGACCGACGATCTGGTCAAGGTCGCGGGAAGCCGCTGGATGCGGGCAGCGCAGGACCGATCGTTGTGGAGATCCTTGGGGGAGGCCTATGCCCAGCAGTGGGCGTCGTACGGCTGAAATGATGATGATGATGATGATGTTTTTATTGTTTCAATTTTTATAGCCAATGCACATTCACAACTTTTTATTCTTATACCTACTTATCAAAATTCAGTACTAGCTATTCCAGCTGTATTTATTAGTTTTAGCTTATAGCTTCATTTTTGTGCTCACTGACCGTTCAGAATACTATCTTCAATCAGCGGAGCGCCTCCTTGGCTCTGTCAATTGAGGTTAATTCAAACAGAGACTGTCCAGGGATCTCTAGCGCCCCTGCATTATTCATTCGTTCAATAAGCTAAATGGCCTAGTGAATTGTCTCCATATTCATAAATAAATTCTCTAAATTCGTTTTCTATTGAATACTACCGGTTGCTATACCAGAATTCTCCTATTCAGTTTTAGTTTATCTATCTATTTTTACTTGGGAACATTTAACGATGTATGTATCTTGTCCTCAAATACTTTTATGTTCTATTTAGTTTAGTTGTACAGAGTCCCGTGTTTACTGAGCAAAGACAACGAACTCGTAAAATGCATGTAATAACATTCCTCTCAGGTAGATCTGATCTTACTCTTTTTAAAGTCAATGTATGTGGCCTAAATATTAGGAATCCTTAACATATGGATATATTGGACACATGCCAGTAGTCATTTCTGCTTGCAAATGTTTGAATATTTCCTCTGAACGTAAGTTTGTTCGAGCGATATCCGAATTGAATCCATAAAACCAGAATCGTATTTGATAGCAGGAAGTACCTGCAATTCGATTTAATTGTTACTTACTAACTAATTTTGCCTTAACTACGATGATAACAATGTACGTAATAACGGAAGAGGAAAGAAACCTCTCATAGATTTCTATTTCATTGGCTACTCATAGGTTACAGTGTACCTAATATTACGTATGTCCTTATTCAGTTATAGATCCTAATGAAAACATGCGTACTTTTTCTTTGTAGTACAGGTATATGATACTACTTCTCAGCTTTGATTGCTACCAAATTGTAGAAGGTATGCTGATTTATTGATAGAGTATAGGTAGTGTGTTGTAAGTTTAAATAAATGTCATAGCTCTGACCACGCAATGTTTCGGTCGTTTAGAGACAATTGAAACTTGTTTTGAATAATTATGGCATGCCTTGCGCTATTGCGTACAACGCCGTCTTATAGACACAAATTTTGATAAGCCACCATCCATTAGTAATATATTAACTGCTTGAAACTTATCAACTCGCATTTATAATATCCATACTAATATTATAAATGTGAAAGTGTGTTTGTTTGTTTGTTTATTTGTTTGTTTGTTTGTTTGTTTGTCCGTCTTTCACGTCAAAACGGAGCAACGGATCGACGAGATTTTCGCTATGGAGATAATTTGAGAGCTGGAGAGTAACATAGGCTACTTTTTATCCTGGAAAATTATAAAATAAAAATGATGTTTTTGTATAGAAAACCGTTAAACTGTCATACTTCACACAACTGTCATTTCTTAGCCGCTTCCAAAGAGAAGGTATGTCAAAGAGTATGTAATCACTGACATTTTTGCCGCTTAGGATTTCTTTTTTTTAATAAGTGACATTGTGTCAGGCAGGTGATACGAAGTTCGTGTCCAATAAAATTTATATGGCAAAACAACGTTTGCCGGGTCAGCTAGTTTTACTAATAACTCTTTATCGTTAAAACTCACATGCAGATTTATCAATGAACATCGTACGTTTCTTCAAACTTGTTTAACTTCTGTTGCGTCACCAACCGACCAGTTTGACCTTGAAGGAGTAGCGAATCTTTTGCCATATTCATAAAAAAAGCGTCGTAGTGCAGTAACTGTAGCGTAGGTGGATAATAAATTGTCTGTCACGGCTGTCATGGGTGTAGGTACTATAAAAACTGTAACAAGAAGTGATATAAAAAATATAACGACAATCCCACGTGCGTCCGACGGGCATCTCGAAACGTGTAGGTAGAGTAGAGACATCCTAAGTGGATTATCCGTTATCCTATATGGCGTCCAACGGATAAGCACGGAAGGAAGCTCTAGAGAGCCGTGCCATATCTATGCAGGAAGTGCCAGTAGTCAGTTTATGCCACGGCAGGATCAATGGAGTCAAGTTGCATCCAGATAAATTGATATTTACCTAAGAACAAACACGGTGGTCTTTAGAGAACACACATGATAAGGTACTTGGACTGCTTCCGACTCAGCTAAAATCTCACCTGTGTGGTGTTAAATTCACCTGAGAATAGCAAGATCTCTTATCAGTAGTGGGTTTTGTTAGAATTTGCTGTATGGCAGATACATTCGATTAGATTCATTTAGCAGCTCTTGTGAACGATCTATTTTTGATCGGAGTCATTGTACACATCAAAAGCCTCGCCTTATAGTATGTGCTGCGATATTATTGTGTATAGTTTCGTAGCATTTAATGTTAGTCTCGTACAAATGTGATTTTGGTCACAGTCGATTAGTAACTGGTCTTTATCATTAGCATGACAATACCGTGGTATGGAGGTCGAGGGTCACGTAGTTGTCCTTAAAATTCACTGCTGCGGCATTTGACATGACGTACGCGCATGGGGCTTGACAAACAATGCGCCCAACCCATACAATTCGAGTTTTTGATTGTCTTGTTGTTTAAGAAATCCACCGAGTCGATAATATAGATAACGCGTACCTATCTAAACTGATTTTAATCATATACGAATGCTGATATACTCTTTCACGAATTCCATTTGAAAACTGATTCTACTTTGCAATTCTTACGGACTTCGCTATATATTCAAATTAAGCTTTTAAAGATTCATCTTAATTAAACTCCTTGACCGCATTTAGTGCAATTAAAAATTACCATATGACGACGCTTTCAGCGTTCACCTCGTGTTCGTATCGAATATCCTATACCTTCGAATGCGTTCTTATGTCGCTACTGGGCCATGTGCGCACCAGATGCTACCCTTGAGCCTTTTAACTGTAGTTCCAACGTCGGTTACAGTAATGTCTTTCATAGCTTGTAGAATACTCAATCAATACTACCTAACTACTAAAACAATAAAAATATTGATTTAGTTTCTATATTAACTTTAATTTGCAGTGCTTTAAATAGATTTTGCGCAATGTTATTTCTATGAGTGTAATAAATGTAATATTAATTAGCTGTATATCGAAGTATGTAAAGACAGGTATGAATGTAATATGTATTGTAAAGTATCAGTTGTTCGTATAGTATATCAATATGCTTGCTACCTACTTAATGCTCTGATTGTGAGATCATCTTTATTATCACAATCTTTTTGCGCGTCTTTAATCCGCTTGATGAATTATGCAGTAGTTCTTACGTTGGACTCCTACTACTAATTAATTTCTGTTTGCGTTTCATATCTTACTGTCTAAGATGGATCGGAAACCTTATAGGTCGCCGTTGTTGACCTTTTCTCTCTCTTGAGAACTTATATCCAGTTACAAGACTGAATGTCTCCTGACAATTGTTACATTTCGAATGCTTGTTAGTTACAATTTGTGGTTTCTCTCTAAGATGTTTTCACACCAAGCACGCTGTTGCAAAGTAGACGCTTTCTGATATTGTGTATTGTCTCAGACAGAGGATAGGGTTGCTAACTAAGTTAATGATAATATTGAATATTATCTAATACTGGATGCTACAAGTATTGATTTAGAATAAAAAAGAAAAACTATCGCACTTATGAAAACATTTTAGAACTTCAACTCGCATAACCCGACTCGTTCCGTCTCTTCTAGGCCTCGAAGTCGTCATCGTAGCCCTGATAAATCCAAAAGGTCATTGCAAGTCGTAAATAAACGTCACCAAGTTCTAATCTTACTGGTTTTTTAAACCATCATTAAAATTTACCTCATGAACAAAATAACGAGATACGGTTTATGGCTTGAGTGGAATTACTAATTGTTAAATAGCAGAATTGAGTCCTTGTCTTTCAAGGTATTTGAGTATTATTGTTAATGATTCAAAGTATGATTGCTAAACAAATTTCGCTACTGATTCAAGAGTATTAAAACGGTCGGAAGTTTTAAATTTATTGTATACATATCGATACATCAAACACCCCACAAAATACCCTAATACCCGCATTCAGCCAATTTTTTTATCGTTAGGAACAACAAAAAGACATCAATCAAAATAAGGGGAACTATTTTCATTTGTCATTCGATCAATGCAGTTCGTTACTCATAATACAAATCTCATAATAATAATACCATAAATAAAAGCAAAGAAGAAGTGTGCAAGATTCATTTTAAAAATGACTTGTTCAGATACCGAATAGATCATTTCCATGTGCCCATTAAGGTCAGGCCTGTAGCTCAGTTTCCCACCAACTGTTGCAGCGTTGCAAAACCTACCGATTTTTCGGTAGATCTCCCGATATTAGCCCTCGTTTACCGAAATACCGATTACGAAGGCATATCTACCGATTTTTTAGTTTGCCGCTGGTTTATACGACAAAGAAACCAAATGTTTTATTATTTGTAGCAACACTACTCTATTTTACTCTATGAACATGTTATGAACCCTGCCCATAGTCTGTCTCAATCACACTTATTAGCGACATTATTAAGCTATCCTTTTCTCGCGCATGTTGTGATCTTGTCGTCTTGCTCGGTGCCAAGGGGAAGGGAAGAACCTTGTTTGGCCGTATGCTTCAAATACTATAAATAAAAATGGACTCTTTTGACAACGTACTAAGATTCATAATACTAGAAGGGTTTGATAGGATACAGTAAGGGAAATTCCCTGTAAACATGAAATGATCTATGAAATCTCTGATATTTTATCTTTACCGCACTCGTGGAAAGATTTTTTTCTGCAGGAAATAAAAAAAAACTATAAACCGCAACCGCCTGTCAACCGATGCCTTAGTTGGGCTTTTGCATGCGAAGAGACACATAGGCGATAGAAACTGCTAAGATTTTAATATACCTAAAGCCATGTTCAGTAAAATTTCGTCTCAAGGATGGTATAATAAAATATACAAATAATTTGTCAAAATTAATACAAAATAAAAATCTACCGAAATCTACTGATTTTTTACTGGCAACCCTACCGAATTTATAATTCTTGGTTTTGCAACACTGAACTGTTGTAATGAGTACAGTTAATAATCACTGCCTGCTAAACAATCGTTCTCATATGATTGAGCTGATAGACCGTTATGGTCTTGGTCTGTTTTCAATACGTGCTTTTTATTGTAATGCGATTGGTAGTTGAGTGATTCGTTACATGGAATATGTCTTAGTGGCACGACGGCGACTTGGTGGTATAGCAACATGCGTGGTACCAAAATGTTGTTATGCGTTTGGGAAAGGCGGCAATTTAAATAAATTGGTCTATTCTAGCAACGAATAAAACCATATAGGTACTTCAACTTTTTTAAACAAGTTAAGACGTATAAAGAAATATTTTAATGAAACACGTTCACGTTCATGTTTTTGTTTCCACTTAGAAGCGGTCACTAGAAATAGCATTTAGTTTTCTTAAATTGCTAGTTTTAGAAATGAGAATGAGATAAACTGTTTTTGACTTTGTAATCTTTAATCTTGTTCTTCAATATCTTCAATTCTTGATCATAACCGTCCATGCTTGCACCATATCGTAGAAGTACTTTAAACAGAGAAGCTATTGTTAACTAAACAAAACACTATTCAAAATTTAGATCCGAGTTTATCGTGTGTTATAGAATACCGTTATCGTTGTAAATCGATTCAATCATTACTATTGTACGTCGATATCTGCTATCGAAGTTTATTTACTAAACGTCAGTCAGCTTACACATGAGCTATTGAAATGTTACGAAATGACCGTGAAATGAAAATATTGTGAGCGCTACTTACTACCGCGCGCAAGCTAACTCACACAGGTCGTTGATACGGGACGTAAGCGCATGTGATGCATTTGCGTGAAAGAGAAAGATATACAAACATTGTTTCTGTCCCACTCTTTTGCAAGCGTCAGTGGATTCCGAATAGGAGCTCCTGTTTTAAAAAGTGATCAGAGGACGGGAAGTGGACACAAAGAACTATAGAAACTCTACGTATAGGTGTATTCTTACTGATCAAAATGCTTACGATTTACCAATCTCAGTCTATAAAGTTTCAAATGTAATGCCGTTTACTTACGTAAGATTATTATAAGCTGTGATTGTGTAACTTTCTTTTTATTTTCAATTTCTGCAATTTAATTCATCAAAATTGTTTTACGTAATAAATTCTTCTATTATTTAAATGAAAGCATAGGTAGGCCCGATGTTACATAATGGAATTTGAGCGTCTTGAAGTTTGAGAGGTTGTAAGGACCAAGGTGACTGGCTCCCCTTCCGTCTAACGAACTGCTTAGTTGATTGGCGCCTTCTCCCCTTTATAATTTATGGCTTAACCCGTATAACGATATGACCTTTCATTGTTTGATTTATTTCTAGTAAAACTCAAATAAGTGATAGGTTAGTCACTATTCCTTTTAATAGTTTTATGGCTGCTGTGGTTGCTCATTACTCGATTCTTGACCAGAGAGTCTTTTGATTAGTATTCCTAGCACTGCCTTACTTGTAACATAAAGAAACATTCTCTGACCATGCATTCGATTGTTAATGAGTAAGTTATACGTTTGAGTTTAAAACTAAAGATCTTTACCACAGAATAGATATAAGTTCTAATACATGTCCGCGATGTAAAAACAACTTTTTCTACCTTAGTAAATTTCTCGTAGGTATCGCATTTTATATATTTAAGTACCTAATAAATACGTATTTGCTACATATTTGTAATTAGAAAATATAATATGCGAAACTAGCAAAATATATGTCTGAAACATATTAGCATTATTATAACTAACAAGGAATAATAAAAGTGATTAAGGTGTATCGATGAGCTCAGTGGCGCCGCCAATGGAAATAAATCAAGTGCATTTTATTAAAGGCTTTGATTAAAAGTTTCGGTTATTTCGCGCAAATAGAAGAGCAAAATGCAATTTTTAATTGTTTTTTCATGGCCTCAAATATGAGCACCAAGTTATGGATCTCGATATTGCCAAATGTGGCCACTTTTGGCACTATTGAGATTCACGACTTATTGCGTAAGTTTGTGTTCTCAAAAGTATATTTATAAAATGCATTCCACTCTTTCACCTGCGCGAAATAACCGAAACTTTTAATCCAAGCCTTTAATGAAATGCAATTGATTTATTTCCATTGGCGGCGCCACTGAGCTCATCGATACACCTTAAGTCAATGGATTAAGTGGTACCGGATGGAATGGAATGACACGGACTTTTCCGCAAATGTGTTGGGTTCAGTTGACTTTCGTTAGGTACTATTTCCTCAAGTTCAACGTAATATCTTTATCCCAACGACAAATTAGTTTTTCCTAATATATTGCATCATTTAACTTCTTTGAGATTATTTTGGCTTATTCAAACTATCTATAAATTTAATCCTGAAGAAAAAAAAAACTCCTTAACCTGATCAGAAATACATGTTTTGTAACAGTTATTTAAGAATACTTGTATTTATAGTTCAAGTGGGTAACATAGATATCGTTGAGCACCGACACCAAAAATCATTATAAAAGCTCTTGAAACTATTTTAAAGGGTTCAATTTCAAGTGCTATTCCAAAAAGCTTTACGAAACTACTACTATTAATAAAAGACCGTATGAACAAAAAATTTTAAACTATTTAGTTTACCTACTTGTAAATTATAAATTTGAAAATGAAGTATTAGCAAAAATCGACCCGTTTCACAACTAGCTCCGATGGGAGTGGGACTAGCTAGTTATGAGAAAGGTCGATGTTTTCTAATACTTCTTTTTCAGAAAACTAAAATTGAATTGTGAATGCAAAAAAGTAAAAATAACACAATTTAGTTTTTAAGCCGTTGGATTTCCATTACATATTTTACCGTACATATTGTTTAAGTACTTACACGTTTCGTGAAACGCAAGGCTCTAGAAACTACATTTTACAATTTTACGCTTTCGCAGTAAAGAGGAAAATGTATGGTGTAAAATGTTATGTGATATCATCGTTTTCAAAGTTCACTTCAAAATTTTGTGTTAGATAATGTAGACTGTGATATCAAAGTGCCGTTACTGATATGGCCGCTGTTACAACTACGTCAAATTATCATGGATCGCCAATCCACGATGGGTTTGCGACGATTCGTGCGCCGAGAAGCCGGATTAAGATAAGGAACCTAGTGGAACCAAAACCAACTTTTAATCTACCTCAAAGACATTCAGAATATTTTACATTAAACAGAACCCCGAAAAGCCCTTTTTTAGAAAATAGTTGTGGGATTCAATACGTAACTGAACCTTCCTCTAATAGTAATAATACAAATAAACCTGCTCGATTTAGCTTTACTGAACCAATCTACACAAAAGTGTCACCGCCTCATTCAAAAAGCAGTTCTCCAGTGAAATCTGTTAACGGCAAGCAAGAAATTCACTATGATTCAATAGATACGAAGCCACGTAGACGCTTAAAAAGCTTGGATCTAAGCGAGCAGACTGCAAAATCTGGGGAACTTGGAAGTTCTACGATTTTGTCTATCAGTGACAGACAGTCATATAATCTGGACGGTTCTGAACAGTATTCGGTGCGCACAGACGCATCGGGTTCATCGGTCGATTTTAGAAGAAGTCATAGTGATCGGGATAACTGTTCAGAAACTTCCTCCTACTACACAGACAACGAAAGACCAATATCGAGCTACAGTGACAATTCCACCATTCCCTCCACTGATACTGAAGATGTTCTCAAAGATCTGCCGAACAAATCAAAATTTCATAGATCTCCACAAAAATTTGCTACACTGAATTTACGGAGGCCAAAATTTATTGATTTAAAACCACCTAGCATCAAAGAAAATCCATTCTATGGAAGTTTGCAGCGCAATAAAATGGGATATCATTCAGAACCTAATACGCCGCTCACTGCTGATCATTCGCTTTTAAACGATGAATCTATTATCAATGAAGTGCAGCAGATACCGAGAATGCCGTTGCAAAATAATAGAAATGGTTTCAAACGCTCTGTAAGCGATAATAATAGTTTCACAAAACGGCTTAACTACAGACATTCATTTAGCGCAGATTCTAGACCACAACATTTTCCAAAAAAGCCCCATAAATGTTGCGAATGCGTAACTGGAATACCGGCGGAAGAAGAAGAACAATCATCTTCTAGATCATCCCCAAGAATATTAGGAACTTTGTATGAATCACAAGACCCCAAAATAGGATGTCAAACAATTCTTCGGTCAAAGCCGCCAATACCATGGTGGGAGTTGGCGATGAAAAAGTCGCGTTATAAGAGCTGTCCCATTTTAGAAGAGGTTAGTTCTGATTTTTATTTAATAATCTTGTCTGAATAATGCTTTAAAACAATAATGGCCGTCTTTGCTTAACTACTACCCGAACAAGTTAACTCGGCACCTGAGTGTAGGCGACGTTTTCGAGCCAGGTGCCAAGTTATCTTTTTCGGGTAGAAGCTTCGAGTTATATGATCGAAGGTTTTCGGGTAGAAGCTTCGAGTTATATGATCGAAGGGTAGAAGTTAATACCTTTGGTATGGACGGCCATAAGTAAGTCCTTTATTGAAAATTAGATAAAAAGGATTACTTAAATCGGAATTGTAATAATAATTCCAATGACATTTTTATATGTCTGATGTTTATTGTATAATTAAAAGAGAGTTGTTTTGAAATTGTTGATGCTTTACAGTTACCTATAGCAGTTATAAATAAATCATTTTCTATGCTGTTAATTTTCATTTAAGGTGTGGTACTATCCCCTTGCTTTATAGCAGTGGAGTTGATGGCGTTGGAAGTAACAAATGGAATCGAAATACCGGCAGGGGAATAATAATTACGATACGTGGCGTGTGCATTACACACCTGACTTTTGAATGTGGGGTGGGCCTGACAGCCCCTAGTTCCGTTTTCCGGGAGTACCTACACAAATATTTTTTTATTAAAGTCATTCTATCAATAAAAACCATATAAACAGAAAATATTTTAAAATTAACATAGTATTTGTTACTACAATGCCTCATATACGAATTAACGATTCTAAAATACGCCAATGTATAAACTATATTTATTATATTTAGATATAGCTATTAAAATGTTTATACTTAGGTACTTAGACATATCTATATAAGCAAGTATAAACTTTCCCATATGGTCATTTAAAACACGGCTGATAGTTGATTTACTGTAGAATGGAAATATCTTGGGTACTTTAGTTAAAAAAATACTACCTGCTACCAAAAAAAGGTATCTTTCTTTTCATCTCGTTGGTCAGGTGTTGACTTAATCGTCCCTCCGATTTCATGAGTTTATGGACTACCGGTTCCCACGAAAATAAAATAATATGATATTATCCCAGATGCAAGTTTTTAAGTTAAACTGCTGTTAGAGGCTTTAGTATTGCGGGGTTTATGGAGACAACTCCAGATTGGAAATCGGTTTTGTTTAAATATCTCTACTAGTAATTACGCTTTCACTGTTAGTGACTCTTTGTTTGTAAATCTTATTTGGCAATCCAATACATATTGTCATGGCCGTGTGGGCGAATTGGTATCCCATGGCCGCATTACTGCTACTTATGGCCGCAAGGGATACCTTTGAACGTGAGCAGTTCCAACGTGATATTTTTCTAACCGCGCCGTAATCTAAGTTTTATCTCAAATCTAATCTCAACTTTGAAAGCACCGTATCTTCCTAAATTATGGAGATAGGTTACATTAGAAAGTAAAGTTTCAAGTGCCCTTATCTTAGTATCTTAGATAAATCTGCATCTATCCAACGTCGATTTTCTGCAACAGAGACATTATTCGGCTCATTAGCACGATTGGTCATACGCTTTGCAGTTTGTAGCGGGATCCTACGCGCGATAACTATCGTCTAGGCACCCGAGACGTCGTGTCTCCTATCTAGTGGTGCCACTGGTGGCTAGTTGACCACGGCATACTTTCCTTACGCAGCCGCATCCGCCTCATTTCTTGCAGGGATTGTTTTATGAGAGTATTGTTTCTAGATAACTGACAGAGCAAGCTGTTCTCATGAGATGACTTTCGAAATGGTTACTGTAATCTAAAGGTAATTTTCTCGATTTTCATGATTTCTATCTTAGAAAGGTTCTCTATGGTTATTGGAACTCACATTATTTTGTGAGATGTGCTATGAAAATAAGTACCATCACTAATACTTTTGTACATACCTAACGCAAAGAAAAACAGTATAGAGACCTCTTAAAGTATGATAGGTAAATGTAAAACAATGCCTTTTATGTAGACTATGTACAAATTGCCCTAGTCGTTTTAGTTTAAATTTTGACGTCCAGTTGGTAGTATTTTAACAGGGCGTCAACATAAATTGACCGTAGACGTCAGCTCAGATACGCTGCAGCCGAATAAGGAAGAGTGCACTTGAACAAATAATCTCTCTCGTTGAGAATATTGTAACAATCTGTCGTAAAATGTCGCTGTGGGATGCGGAGTGGGCTTTCAATAACAAACCGAATGTTTTAATATGTAACACCTACGAAATTATTATCGTTATCAAGATACTGCCATGTTTTGCCGAAAACGGAATAAGCTGACATGAGCTATCAATTTTATTTTATACTTACAGCAGCTCGCCTACCAACGATCGACGAGAATTATATTTAACCGCATTTTGGACTTGGATATTGATGTCCGTTAGCAGTAATTGTCTACAGGATATTCGGTCAGTTTCGTTAGTTATACGATATACGTATACGTGTATATTTGTGGTTTCTATTATGTAATTACACAAAAGTCGGAAGCTCTTCGCCGCTTTAACTGCATCCAATTGGTGCAAATTATCGTAGAGATCCATGCACCGAACTACGGAAATTATCTATGTAAAGTGATAAAATACAGTTTTGTGTTTCCATAAACATTTAAAGTGCATTGTACTTTAAATTACTCCTCGTTGCTTATCTTAATTATACGTAGACAACTTTCAGTAGTACAACGATTTCTTCAGTTTGGTGTAGGTAATATAAGGTCGATAAGAATGACATTTTAATTAACAAGACTATTAAAGGCTGGTTTAACTATTATAATTTCACAGTATTCCGGAGCCAGTGAACTTGTATCGTAGCAGCTGTTTAAAACAATTAATTAGTAACCACCTGTTTCTTCGATATGTGGTATTACAGGGCTCTCAATAAAATAAGTATTAAACTGATCCTTGGTTCTTTTGTAATCTATAGTCAATGTTCTGGTCTGGTATGAGAGAAAGATAGAAACTTATCTGACTGTTGCAATGACATACATTAGTTGATTCAAATTCTTTCCATAATCTATATCTAGATATATGTATAAAACTCTTGCGTAAGTATATAAAGCGAAAGGTCACTCACTCGCTCATCACGAAATCTCTAAAACTACTGAACCAATGAAGATGTAATTTGGCAGGCAGGTAGGTTATAATTAGGAGACGTTCGCTAAGAAAGGATTTTGAGAAACTCCTCTTCTAAATGGGTAAAATGGGGGAATAAAGTTTTTATAGAACTTCCTCATTTCTTCCTCATAACTTAGAAGTATGAAAATTGATATGTGGAATACTGGTCAGTATTGAAAATTATTAGCGAGCTAAGTTAATAAATACTCCCCCCTAATGGGGTAAAATGGGGGATGAAGTTTATACGGAACTTCCTCATTCCTGAACTTAGAAGAATGAAAATTGATGTGTTTGATACTGGTCACGATTAAAAATGATTTGAGTAGGCGAAGTTAAAAATTTCCCCCTAATGGGGTAAAAGAGGGGGGGATAGAGTTCATATGGAAATGAAAATTGATACAAATATTTAAGTATCTAAGTCTGGAATTGCGGCCAAACTACTACTTATCCCGAAAAAATGTACGGGTCCCGTACCTGGACAACATCATAAATTTCTTTTTGATTGATTTTCATGAATTTGAACATGATTTTTTGCATTTTGGTAGTTAAAGGTAGGATAATGTCCTGAGGGCTGTAGGTAGCGTGCTCGGCCTGCAATCGCTGAGGTAAATTGACTTTCGCAATGGTTAATCACGGGATGGCTGTCAAAAAATTATCTCGAGTCCCGGCTGCATTTTCAATGGTTAATGCCCCTCAACTGCAATGGGTCCGTGTGGTGGGTCATAGTCGGTTCTCCTTATCCATCCATAAGGAGGCCCTGTGCCCCGGGCAGCGGGTAAAATAAAATGGACTGTTGATACTTTTTGACATAAAACTTTGAGCGATATAATCAAATTACTCGCGGACGAAGTCGCGCGCGGCCACTAGTTATATTGTATAAAACAATTTTTTTTCGGTTTTACCTAAGTATTAATATTAGAATAGTTTCTTACATTATTTTAAATCTTAAGCCCCTTGTAAAATTGTTCGTAAAAACCATAATTTGATTAAACCACTGGACAAACAACTACTAGTAAGCGACGACGTTTAAACTGACACGTGCAAAAGGTGTCTCCCGGGAAGATCTATCATTGACAGCCGGATACCTTAATTGGTTAAGCCGCACGCCGCATCGGCAGGTGAATTACACTATTTTGAACATGTAGTTTAATACTGAAGACCACTGGTGCTGCAGACATTCCACCAACTAATTACTTTACAACTTTTTTCTGTTGGCCATAAAATACTTACCTACCGAAGTAATCCATGTCCATGTATTCGAGGTCAACACCCCAACTTTAATTTTGCTGAGTGCGTTCCAGTGACGTTGCAAACAAAGGGTCCTGCAGGACTCCACCCACGTCGGCCATTATCGTTCTATACAGTAATTTATTTACATGACTCATTTTTTTTAATGTTTATCGTCAATCCTCTCGGTGTAACATGATGTAAGTAATTATTTTATCTTCGCAGTTGTACCGTTAACTGGTTTCTCGGTAGTTGATTCAACTTATTATCGGGCATGGGTTGTTGATCTGGATACATAGCAATCTCACCCTGCCGGTAACCGCGGTGTTATAGCAAGATCTGTGTCGGTTGTGGTCATCTCTGATTATTTACCGAAGTAGAAATTGCACTTATTTAAGTCGGGAAGCTGTGATGGAATCGCGGGCGTGCTACGGTAATCTTTCTGCTTAAGTAATTATTTTTCCTACTCCCTTAATGTTTATTTTTCACACGCTTTCGTCGCGTTTTATGTAAATTAGCTGTCAACCAAATCCGTATAAGGCAAAGGAAATTATGGAATGTCAAGCAAATGCAAAGTCAGACTAAGTGGCGCCTGAACACCCACATTGGTAATATGTATTTTTAACTTTGTAGATAAGGACAAACAATAATTAAAATATCGTTTACGTAAGATATACGTTTGTAAAGTAACGTGATTTTCAACTTCTATATTAATAAATTATTGTAAAATATACTACACTAAGTACCAACAGATTATATAAAGATAACCAGATTTATTTAACCGGCCGACGCTTAGGATTCTCCTTGAAACCTACAATCGTGGTTTCTTTGTTGCAGGCCCATGTGGTATCAGCATTCGAGCAGAGCCTCACGAACATGACTCAGAGGCTGCATCAGCTCACAGCCACCGCCGAGAGAAAGGTAACAAACCAGTTTATAGCTTTTTACGTTCAACCTCACACGTATCCACCATTTGAGAATTCATTTAATCGCTACTATCTGTTACGCACGATTAAAAATTAAAGATACTACCTATAATTTTAGTTTTTTCCCCTGTTGATTGAACATGATACATACACGTCTTGCCATTAATTCGAAGTTTATACCAGCTAAAATATAAATTGCACGTCTTGGATAACAGGAATAATTTTGCCTAGAACGGATGCGAGGTTGAAACTCGTAGTAAAGTGTGTTATTTGATAAACTACAGTTGAGTTAATTATTTTGTTTAATTTTAAACGCCCGTCTTGTCTACTATGATTCTGTCAAATTCGTTTTCCTGCTGTCCTATATTTAGTAATATCATTTAATAGAATAGAAAACTGGTAAAAGTCTTTGGTTATTCTAAACTCTTGTATATTCTAATATATCAATCGTTTCAGGTAGATCTGCCATGTTTTGGAACTAAAGTTATTTATTTTCTACAGGATTCGGAGCTAACAGAGTTGCGTCAAACAATAGAACTGCTTCGTAAGCAGTCTATTCAAGCTGGATTAACCACGGCACATATGCAGTCCATGGGTATCCGAACCGACGGCAATATGTCAGGACAGGTAAAACATTAACTTATTATTCCATAAATATTTGAGATGGATTGCATGAAGGATGATGAGAGCAAGAAAATGGTGACTGCTGAAGTGACAGGTGATAGAAATAAGAATGAAAAGAAATCGCCGACCCCGGATAAATGGGTTAAGGAAAGGAGCATGATGATTCCAAATTGTTGTTAGCTTACAGTTACCCATAATGATATGTAAGGATTTTAAGCTTTTGGTTCACCTAAAAATAAATTAAATTGTCGTTTTAAATGTTTTAACACTAAGTAAAACAGTAACGAATTGCAATGACCTCGTGAGACGTGTTATTTTGGTGAATTACCTAGCCTTGGATAGAATAACAACACAGAAACTCAGGTTTCAAATATTATTACAGATAAATATTCAGCGTCATTAAATTCTAATTTCTAACATAAACCCGGAGCAATGATATTAAATTTCTAGTCTTATCTTACAACTAAATGTCTGCTTTGGATTCCTATAATGCTTAGTTACGACTTTTATGCGTAGTGGGTATCGTAACGATGCATGTGTAGTTGAATAAAACTTTCGATGCTTTGAAAAACGTATAATGAACTCGTTGTCCGAATCGCGGTCACAACCTATGTCATAATCAATCATTGCCAATGACTTACATGCCAAAGATAATTTTAATCCCATGATAAAAATAGTCGTGATAAATTCATTGCATTTAACGAGCTATATTTTGGACCTATTCATGATATTGAATTTAAATAAGTGAATAGTGAGTTTGAAATACTTAATCAGTGTTGTGTCTAGCTGTTGGATTCTGACGACCGCTTATCTTTAGCAAACCTAGCCATTGCACCCAAAGTTTAAAATACCTTAGCATTTTAGAAGGTATAATTATTTATTCTGTACCTACACTACCTATCTTTAGTAATCCAAACTAATATTATAAATCTGAAAATCTGAGAGCTTGAAAGTGATATAGGCTACTTTTTATCCTGAAAAAACATCACATTCCCGCGTGATAACGTCGTGTAGTCTACGCCGGTGAAGCCGCGGGCGGAAGGCTAGTGAAAAAATACATCAGGGTAGAGCATTGAGATGTCTTTATTTTTCAGAATTGTGTCATAGAATATTACCTAGTTCTTTTTAAAATAATGTTGCCTATGCCTTATTTTTTATTCCTTTATATCTTTTCCAACAGCAGGAGCCAAATACGCAAACCCAGCAGTCGTCACCGCAGCGGAGCGCTCAAACTGGTAACGGTGCAATCACGAGGCACTTATCGACGGATAGCGTTTCAAGCATCAACAGCCTTAGCAGTGGTTCTTCGGTACCGCATGACAAGAAGCACAAAAAGAAAGGATGGGTAAGTTCCCTTTGTTTATCACTACTTGGTTTTATGTTCATGAGCGTTTATAAAATGTTAGAGCAGTACAGTGAAATAGATAGCACCAAGCGCAGTGTAGGTAACTATTATTTTTATCTAACGGTAACCGTTGTTATGGGCTGGTGTATCAATCAAATACGAATACGTCAACCTGATGGGTTGTCGATGTTATGGTATGGGAGTCCCACAGAAAATGGCTAATAGACACGTTGGTAGAGACATCTTTTTGCCAATGTTATGCAGTAACACTGCATAATAGCTCTCATTCGATTGGTTGAAAATATAGTCAGTTTTGAGTAGTCACAATTTGATTGGCTAGTTTAAACGAGCCAATCAAAATAAACTGACACCCCACCCTTGCTTCTAGCGATTTTATTTTTGTATTTAAGTTTGGTTATATTTGGTTATCTTGTTAGTGGGTAATCCCTACGGTGCTTTCACTCATAAAGACGTTATTACATTAGACCGTTTACCTTCTTTCGGGTAACTTAATGCGGTATGACAGATTCAGTTACCGCGGCTTATTTAGGTTCATTGGTAAACCGATTATATTACCGAAAGCTTGAGCTCCAGTAGAGTCAATAATAGGCTGATGTTACTTTAGCACGCACTATTCGTTTAAGTGAATATGTTTAATGCTCCGCTACATATTTATTGCAGTGCTTAGAAATGCTTTTTAATCATTTTATAGCTAGAGGGGATTTCTGGTTTAAACGCTGTTCGTTTGTACCTATGCGTGACTTTATTAAATTAAACAAAATATTTAATTGGCGTTCGTGGCGCCCGTACTCCGAAACGCAAGATCCAAAATTTCGTTAGCTCACCCCTTTCACTCGATTCTGTCATGACTGGAGAGTGAGAGGAATGGGTAATTATAACGAAGTTTCGGATTTTGCGTTTCAGAGTAGGCCCTCTGGTTCGTCATTGGCACGTAAGGTGCTAGAAACTAGAAGACGCATAGTAGGTACATTAATACACTGCTACTTTCTCAAAAAAGTAAAGAAGTGGCTCTAGTCATATGAGAGGTCCCGTCATAATCTCAATAGGGGGTATAACCAATGAAGCTGTTCAATTCAATCAACCAGGCTTACTAACTTGTCCAGAGTAGAAAATAAATAAAAGGAGGTTAAACATATGCCAGGCTGGCATCTAGATAAGTTATTACTTTGATGTTAATCACTCCTCCCAATCTATCATTCATCATTAAAACTGTTTGCTAATAGAAATTCATAATTAATAATTTTCTAATTCAATTTCATTAACATCTAATTATTCATATTCAGTAACATTGAGTAAAGTTAAATCCTTTTAGCATCCTAATAAAAATAAATCTAAATTGGATAAAGCATTTTTTGTTTTATATTCACTTAAATTTTCTCCAGAATATTCTGTATCATCGATTGTAACGACATTGAAAGATGATCTAACCACCATAATGAATGACCAAGGTTATCTAAACAAGCCTAAAATGTCAACGCTATTCTACTGCCGATCATTTAACTCAAAGGTTGTTTTCAAAACAAAACACATATGCAAGTTTTTAGGGTTTCGTAGCCGAATGGCAAAAAACGGAACCCTTATAGATTCGTCATGTCTCTCTGTGTCTGTCTGTCTGTCCGGCCGTCTGTCCGTATCCGTATCCGTATGTCACAGCCACTTTATTCCAAAACTATTAAGATTACACAATTGGAACTTGGTAAGCAGATGTATTCTATAAACCAGTTTACGATGGTAATACAAAAATAAAAAATAAAAAAATAAGGGGTCTCCCCATACATGGAACTGAATCTAAAAAATATTTTTTTATTCAAATATATAGATAGGTCTTCAAAATGACATAAAGGCTTCTTAAACAATTTTTCCTCCAAGTCGATATTTTGAATAGAGCCTTCCAAAGTGGTAAAATGTGTGTCCCCCCCTCTAACTTTTGAAATAAAAAAGCAAAAAATCTATAAAAATTATATCATGTAGATCTTAATAAAAACAAAGTTATATTTTGCTGACGAAAAATTATAGTGGAATTTTTGTTAGGTAAGTATAGGCAATCGGTACGTTAAGTGGGTACGGAACCTTTCAGGGGCGAGTCCAACTCGCACTTAGCCGATTTTTTAAATAAATATCAAACTAGTTATGACATTTAAAAAAAACAGGATTTCGGCAGCAATGCCGCTCTGTTGGTTTTATTAACTGAGCTGGAACGTCGTTATACATAATAGTCTGGTTTTCACTGTCAAAACTTCACGGTAACCGAACATAATACAATCATTATGGTTGCTATGAGAAGCTAGTTACTGAGCATCAACGATACATTATAAATTTCCCTTTTCTATGCACATCAGACGCGTTTCCTGTATATTCCCGTTGTCCCCATGATGGAACAGCGAGAATTGAATAATTGAAAACAACTTTTGCGAAGTACCTATACCTGCGACCACAGCCCCTGAAAGGTTGCCGAAACGTCAGGAAATTTCAAAAATCCTTAGCGTATTATATTTTCAGTCAATTATATAATGAGCGTTGAAATCCTTAAAAGTTGATTTATCTTCCTTTTGTTTTGGATATCAAGCTTTCTATTTATTTTCTTTGAGTGACAATGTAACAGTATCAACGGGACTTTAATTATTTAGCGCCATCATCGTTTGCATCAGCTACAGCGCCGCGGGGCGCGAAACAAAAGCTCTGAAGCGGCCTTTGCTATCAGTTAAACAAACAGACGTTTAATTACCATAGACTTCAAAGAGCAAATAGACAGACTCTTTGTGGCGAAATGCATAAATTAGATATCAAACAAACTGTACAAGATAGAAAGGGACGTTTTGCGCACGCGGTACATTTTGCGAAAGGTACATTCTGCGACTGAAGGATATTTGGTAAAAATCACGCAAACACACCAAGACAAAAAAAAGTTAAATTTATTTACCATTGAATTTTCATACTTTCACCTCAAAATATAAAAAGCTAAAACAAAAAACCTAACATATTGAAAAGCTTCAAAACAGTTTAAGCTTATTTTTTTTTATTAAATTCGGAGCACAAAAAATGCATTGGTATCTTATAATAATGAAATCACAACACTTTTCTTATTTTATTTGTTTACGTGATTATTATCATTTAATTTTAAGTCAATATAGAGCTTGCATAAACAAAGCAATAAAATATAGAAACAAATTTAGGTACTTACTTACATAGTTTATGTGTAACGTACTAATTCACACTATGAGCTTGATAAGTCTACATCTCATAAACCAACAACACCACAATTCCACATCACGAACTAACATCGAAATCTTTGTCTAACGCCATTGTTTTGTTGACAGCTTCGCTCGTCGTTCACCAAGGCTTTCTCACGAAACGCGAAGATTTCGAAGACGGCGAAGCATTCGTCCCTCGGGCAACTGTCATCGCAAGATAGCTCGTCGGGATCACATCACTACGACGACCCGCATACAATACGAGAAGGCAGCAATGAAAACAGTCTTGAACATTCACATGAAGCTTTAAACGACAAAGTGCAGGTAAGCTGAAAAATAAAATAATAAATCTCTAGGCAACGTTCACTTTGAAAGCGTATTCGTACGAATTTTACTCGAGCGATCACGCACGAATGATCCAGACCTAACAAGTGTTAGGGATACGTGCATACTGGGTGCAGTTATTTGTACGTATACGTCGTCAATTCATAAGACCTCGTTCGTACGTGTAAGAATTCGAATCCAAAGTGAGCTTAGCCTTACAGTCTGTTATCGCTTAAGTTGTTTTGTGATTGATAATGAAATATATAAAACATTAAAATACAAATGATATTACACTGATAATTCAAGCCGGTTACAAATATGTTTTAATCATATTACACATTTGACCTATTAGTATTGAAGATTATATTGATAAAATAAGTCAGTTCCTGATGTTTTAATTAGAGACTTACTTCGTTCTTGTATAGTAAAGGAAACAGCATTGATTGCTTTTGTTTACAAACTTTAAGGTAACCCCTAATATTGTCCTTGTTGACCTTCATAGTAAGAATAAATTAAGGAAACGACATATCTTCGACCTTGGCTTGCGATTTAACATAAAATACTTGTATTTATAATAAATACGCAGCCATTAAAAGTAATAATTATGATTAAGTAGTGATTTTATATAGCAATCAAAATAATAACCTCTTGTTCGTATTATGTGCCATTTTTGTACCACTCAAAGGAAATATCTTTTAATTATTTCCCGGGAAAGAAAAAAACTTATAATTGATAATTCAGGTTGATGTATCTGTCTTGATACTTAAAATTGTTTCCAACACAAATAAAAACGCAACACCTGTTCTAGTAATGTCGCAATTTGGCAGAAGGCGAATATATTTTAATACTTAATAGCCGACTGTTACTACTAAATATGGCGGGCTTTATAGCTGTGTAACAATATAATATGATTTGATCCGAGAAAAAGATACGTACACATATATAAGCATACATTTTCTCAGCTACTGATTATGTCCATTTTGTCATAACAAAGTCTCAATCTAATTTATTAATAGCATTACCGGTTATAGTGCCAATTGCGTTACATTCGGTTTTGATTACATTATTAACATAACATACACTTACAACTTGTTCTTGTCGACAGTATTAAGTTACTCACTGACCTAGATAAGTTGTAGCATAAAAATTAGACTGGAATAGTTTTTATGATTGAAAACTACAAAGTAAGTAATCCATCATTCGGGATTTATGCATTATTCATTTGGAAATTTATAAATCGTATAATTCACTGCACATTAGTAAACACTAAATTGTGAATACTTACTTAGATATCTACAGGAAAAATTTTTGACCAGTGCACAAATTTTTTGAACCAACTCAGAATCGGTAAGTGAACAACTTTTTCCTAGAAACGTGGGTCGAAAATATGACAAAATTTTTTGGACTTCCCATACTAAATCGATCACGTGATCAGTCCGATTTGTATGAAGAGTCAAACATTTTTTGTCATATTTCGACCTATGTTTCTAGGAGAAAGTTGTTCACTTACTGATTCTGAGTCGATCTTAAAAATTTGTGCACTGATTAAAAATTTACCCTGTATATTTGTGAGAATGTACAGTCGAACCTATTTAATAGTAACTATATTTATTACACATTAAAATTCACTAAGATCAAAATTCTAAATTATGACTTTGACTTTGAGTACAACATCGAGTCGACTGAAATGTATGGAACATCTGATTTTTTTTTCGCGATTCCATGGTTGGCCCCATAGTGAAAGTTGTTCATATTGATGGGCACTAACATCCCCTAAAATATTTATGCTAATTAAAATTTAGTGGTGTATAGTTTTAACGCATTCAAACAAATTATTAGCAAAATAGGTCACGATTCAATATTCGACAATACTTACATTTAGTTTGAAATACCACTTGTAATAAAATATAAAGTCAAAATATATATTCAACTAGCGGCCGCCCGCGGTTTCACCCGCGTGGTTCCCGTTCCCGTGGGAATATCGGGCTAAAAAGTACATATAAACCTTCCTCTTGAATCACTCTATCTATTAAAAAAAACGCATCAAAATCCGTTGCGTAGTTTCAAAGATTTAAGCATACAAAGGGACATAGGGACAGAGAAAGCGACTTTGTTTTATACTATGTAGTGATAATTAAATATTTTAATGAAATGTTAATTCCTCAAAGTGTTAAGTTCAAGGGCATATGCAATTAACTCATACTGAACATAATGCAAGACCTTTCCGACCGGTTTTAACAAAATAATTGCATTTCATTCTACAGTAAGTATAGGTTTATCTAATTTGAGACCTACATTGCTCAAATTAATTCCTTGCTTACAGGACAAGACGGTTTGCCCCGCAGCGAAGCCCGAAGAGCAGACCAAAGGTGAGATTTTGTTAAGTAAACAATGCCTCTAGTTTACGTTGGCTCTTAGCAGCATTAGCTTGACCCAGTAAGATCTCGCTTGGTAACTTCAAGCTTGCATACTATTAGGCTAAAGGTCGTTTTTCAGGTTATGTTGAAAAGCCATTGTTTCTCACTTTCTATCGGCTCGCCTGTAAAAACTTTTAGGACCATCGCCTAATAGTATCCGGGATTATGATCCATACTCTAAGCGTCGTTTGGTAGATTTTTCTTTGGGACGTGCAAAAGCAATTAGTATTAACGTTTTTTTATTTTGAAAAGTCAATAACATGGGGTTATTCAAACCAATGTTTGTCAGAATATCTTTTGTTTTTTCTTTACCTCGTATTACTATGCAAACATACCTTAGGTTGTTACAAAAAAAAATTTTTTTTTACTATATACATATAGTTATTCTATATTGTATTATAGAACTTCGATACTAGACACCTCTAGCTTTGTTGCAATAATACGTTTGGAGATAAGGATTCAGATAGTTGTTATGTTAACTAGTAATATGCCGTTACTATAAATTGTACAGATAAACCTGATGAGTCTCATTTAGTTGACGAACTGAAGAGGCAACTGCGAGAAAAGGATTTGGTGCTAACGGACATCCGACTGGAGGCGCTGAGCTCAGCACACCAGCTGGAAAGCCTCAAAGACACTGTCATCAAAATGAGGGTAAGTTTACTTAAATAAATCCTTTTGCAGAAAAAACTTGCACATGCTTTAATTTCATACTAACACGTTCACTTCATAGTCATTTAAACAAAACTGTCAGTATATTTCTAGAATATTTTTTGTGATAAATGTTTGGTTTTCCAATAATCATTTGACAACTTTTAAAATCTCTTCCTATTCCCAACCAAAAATGTAAAACATTCGTTTTTCCTAGAACAATGTTATACATGGAACGTGAACAAACTTTCGTTATTTTTCCGCTGTGGGGAAATGGGAAAGTGTCTGTTCTTATTTGAGGTTTTTGTTCGAGAGACGAGTCATTTTGCATTTTAATAATTGTGATAGTGTAGAGAAATAAAAAGTAGATGATCTGCAATGAGACTGTGGAGTGAGCATGTTTGTGTGTGAAAGTTAGGCATGTGCCCGTTTTTTCTGCAAACGAGTGTATTTTTATAGAGGAGCTAGACGATCTTTTCCCAGATATTTTCTCGGGGATCGGATATCTCTATATCATAGTCTACTGATCTCTGAAATGTCACCCATATCCGCTCAGCCGTTTCGCCGCGCGTTGAGTGACGAACACCCAAAAATCTAATCATGCAGTCTTTTCCATTTATTATAAAAGTAAAATTATATTCACTTATGCCGATTTGATAAGTGCAAGTAGGTATTTCAACTTAATAGTCAAGTACAATTTCAACCTTACATGACAGAGCACCATTATTTGTTACGTTAATTGAGTAACGAAATATTTTTTGAAAAGTTGTTGTTTTTGCTAAACCGGAAATAAAACAAAATAAAATGTCGACGAAATTCATCCTGTATAACCATCCCAAAAAATACTAAAACAGGTTTTTAATTTAATAATAAAATAAAATGATTGTATTCAATTATAGAGTTTAAAATAGACTTCTCTAGTTTACAACGGAAGTGTAATTAAAGTGCGATTAACTAAAACAAAAACTTTATTCTATAAGTATCTTGGATACGGACATCAATAATGTAAGATATTACTTTGTGTGTGGTCGCGTAATTACTATGTTTTGCCGGCGGAAAAGATAGATGTAATTTTCCCTTAGCAAAGAAGATTTTTGCTTAACTTTATGCAGACTCTGCAGAAATAAATTTATATTATTTTTTATTGACGTTAATACTACTAAGAATAACTCCATCCATTCATTCATCCATGTACATGACGACATTATTAATATTGACATAGATGGTTTTATAACAATAGTAATTGGAACGGCGACACAAGTATTCTATTAACACAATAATGACATAATTTGTTATCCTACCATTATTCAGCTACGTTTGGAAAATAAAGTGAAGATATTTTTATGTTTAGGACTAAAACTACTGTCGAAGATTGTATTGTAAACATTAATCCGATGTGATAATGTTCAAAATCAATTGGATTGGCAGTTTTATAAAGCTAGACGTTCTGTTTATTTGGATGGATATCTATCTTGCAATATCGTAGTTGTATGTAATAATCAAAGAAAACAATAAAAACATTAGAAATAGTAAGACGGTGGGGTGCATTTGGAAGACCCTTTGATGAAAACAGCTAACCCTCCCTACATATTGTGAATAAAAGATATGGAGCTTACTTCCGCAAAAAAAAATGCAAGATGCACCGTCTGCCCGCCCACCCCCAAAAAATGCACATGCACACCACTAAACTGCCAGTGCACAAAACCCTCATCTGCAGATAGCAAGCCGGCGGCAGAGCGGTACATCTTGCACCTTCACCGATTATACTACTCTACATGTGTTTCGCCTCAACCCGGGGCATCTTCAGAAGTTGTTAGCCCGTGCGAAATCCAGAACCGAAATGCTCAATGAATCGGTGAAGGTGCAAGGAGTGTCGCTGTCTTGCTATCTGCAGCTGCACGTATTGTGCACGGATAGTTTCGTGGTGTGCATGTGTTTTTTACGGGCGGGCGGGCGGTGCATGTTGATGTTTTTTGCGGAAGTAAGCTACATACCTATATTCCTTTTTTTTACAATAGGTAGGGACTTCCGCCAAGTTACGCAGTTACTGATTCAATCAAATCCCTACATTTTACCTTACAGTACGATTTTGAATTTCTTCAGGTGGACATAGCAAGAAGCTAGTTTTCGATTCCACGCTTCTTCAGTATAAAATGCGTGACATTCTCCTTGTGTTTTATGGTAATAATTAATAAGCTAGCAGGTTATGAACAACTTAATATCTTTTTTGTATATTAGAATGAAATGCTGAACCTCAAACAAAACAACGAGCGTCTTCAGCGGCTAGTGACGTCACGATCGTTGGCGGGAAGTCAGAGCTCGCTGGGCACTGGTGGCTCTGCCGTTGAGGACCCGAGAAGATTCAGTCTTGCGGATCAGGCTACTATGCACCAAGTATGTTGGTTACACCTTATTTATTTAGTAATAAGTTTCTGAATTAAAATCTTATCTTTTATTATTAAGGGACAATTGAGTTGTCAGCCTGTGGAGCCATTTCATAATTATTCGAAATTGTGCCTCGTTCTTTAAAGGTCCTTTCTTTGCCGAAAGCTGTACCTTTTGAGGCACTGAAAAAATCACGACTCAAGAAGTGGCATCCCGTAGGATATCCACTACTATTATTCATAGAAGCTCACTTTTTGCCCGGCTGCCTTGGAAGTAGTAGAAATGTGGTTATGGTGCCATTTTAAAGATCTTGGGCCGTTTAAGTGCCGACAATTTACAGTTTTTTCCAAATAAGCCAATCGGGTATTTATTATGACCCAAGTTTTGGTATGAGCAGCCGCCTCCTGCCGACTCGTTCAAGTTCGCAGGCGGCCACTAGTTCAAATTACTAATTTAATTTTCCATATTTAATCTTGACGAACATCTAAACAAATAAATTACCTACCCTTTAAAACAGTTCTATTTTTGGCGGTGTTTCGCACTGGTAGAGCTCATAGTCATAGGTTAAGTGGACAATTTAATGCTTGTTCGGTATGTGAGTTAGTGTGAAATACCTGATAGTGGTCACTACTATATAAGCTTTAATTAAATGAAGCTCTCAATTGTTTTTATCTTCTTATGCGGCACTCTTTGAAATGCTCAACTTTTGATAAATCACTATGCTATTGACGTCACGGCCTTCGTCGTGTAATCAGAGCTCGTTTGTTGTATATTGTTGATACAAATGTCTGTCAGTTCATTTTAATAAACGTGAAAGTATTTTACTAAAAAAGACAGATTACGTATAGTGATGTACGCCTGGGAATATTGCCACTGCCGGCAATTTTCCACTCCCAATGTGCCCGGGAAATTTCCGGGCACATTGGGAATATTGCCCAAAGTTCCCAGTAAACTTTTTGTTGTTTTGTTAAATAATATAAATAAATATTGTATTTTTCTTTTGTGTCTTACAATTTTATAATTTGTTGATAATTATGGCAAGATTATTTTGTTTTGTTTTCTTAGTTTGTTGAATAAAAAAATAAACCATCTTATATAAAACTGTTTTTCATTTCATATGTGCTGACCTCTGATGTTGGTGGCTATTTATTACGTAATTCAATATAATCAAACAGTTTTAAAGTCTTATTTTAAATTGTCTTGCATGGTAAAAATATTCATCTAAAAATGGTGCCTGGGAATATTGCTGGGAACTTTGGGACACTGCCGGCAACGCTGCCGGCAAAATTTACAGTCCTTGGGAACGTGCCCGGGCACGGTACATCACTAATTACGTATAGTATCAAAACTTATTAGGTTTAGGCATTCTTTACGTCTAAAATTTTATGGAAATGACATTAACTGCCGCACTCAGTAATTGTAAGTGTAGTAATTGGCATTAAATTATCATTCCTACTTTATTCAATACTGGACATAAAAAAGAGACAGATGTTGATTTAATTTTCCATTAAAGTTAATTGACGTCTCTGAGTGCGGCAGTAAGATTTCGAAAAATAATAATCATTTAATTCTTTTTCAGGCGGCCATAGACATCCACTCGCAGCCCTTAGATTTAGACTTCAACTGCATAACATCGACTCCGACCATGGACTTCAAGAAAGGGTCTCCAAACTCCACGATGGAGCCTATATACGGCAATAAAGCAGTCTGTGAGCTAAACGAGAAAAGCGAAGCTCTTCTAGGTGCTTTAAATGGTTCCAGTGATATGTTTACTAATGGACTGAGTGCGGGAGAGAGGTTGAGTGGGGATTATGACATTAATGCGGTGCTACCTCCGCCTAAAACTAGGGAACTGGCTATAGGCGAAAGTTATTCGGATATAGGTGAGTCTAGAATTTTTATAAGTAATGCATGTTGATTCGATTATGATTAAGATTTTTTGGACTATAATCTTAATTTTAAAAATATTTGAAATGTAGTATTAGAAAAAATCAGCTCGTTTCACAACTAGCTCCGATGAGACTCGAACCCGACCTTTAACTGTCCGGGCTCGGAATGCTCTAACCACTCAGTACAGAAGTAAATTGCATTATGAATGCAAAAAGGTAAAAATAAAATGTTGATTTTGGTTTATCGCTTGGGTATAACATCATCATCATCATACCCAAAGGTCAAGTCTAAAATATTTTGAATAACTTAGCACACATTAGAAAAGAAGACATATTTTATGTATTTATATCGTTAGGTTTTTATCTTATTTTATATCTTTGGGTTCTTTAAAGAGATATACTTAGTAAAACATATTTTTTGTTCTAGGTGTCGCTGATAGTCAAGGCGACACAACAGATGGCAAGAAAATAGCAATAGCAGTGTACTTAGGACAGCCTGAAACATTCCAAAGATATTTCGAAGAAGTCCAAGACACACTCACTGAGTCCGAATGCAGGTTTTACGCGAAGCAATCGGCCAGCGCATACAACAACCACTACGAGAAGCAACCCAGCTTCGAGTCGCCTAGAATATCCCAAACGCACAGTCCTGAGACGGAAACTCAAGACTTCCCACAAATAAATAAGTCAAACACCAATAGCCTTAAAAGCAATAAGTCCACGCACAGTAGCTCATATAAGAACGTTTACAATAGCGATTCGACAATAAATTGCAATGAATTCACTATAGCTTATACTTACATATCTGGCAAAACTACTTGGCAGAATTTAGATTATATAGTTAGGAAGACTTTCAAAGACTATTTATCGAGGATAGACCCAGGAACTAATTTGGGGTTGAATACTGATTCTATAACTTCGTATCACCTTGGGGAAGCGACGAGAGGGCCAGAGATTGGATTCCCGGAGTTACTGCCTTGCGGATATATCATCGGAACTGTGAACACGCTGTATATCTGTTTACAAGGAGTCGGTAGCTTAGCTTTCGACAGTCTCATACCAAAAAACATTGTATATAGGTGAGTACTTGGTGGTTTTATATTTACCTACAGCAACTTCGATTGTTGATGGTTTTGCTCTTCTCGTACTGCCGTTTCCAATAATCTATCCCCAGTAAAGAATAGGCATACCGGAGTTAGGCTACCTAGATATTTTTGTTAATCAGTCTAACATTACAACAGTTGCTAAGTAACCAATCCAAAATAGACCTATTTCTTTGGGATAGGAGAAGGAAGGCTATTGGGCCTGGTCCTTTTTACATATCATAGAACAATAGATGAAGTACAGCACAGAGATCTTTTTGTATTCCTGTAAATTGCGGTATAGTATTTTTCCAAACACAAAAGTATCAAACAAAAAAAACGAATATTCCAATCATATCAGAAAAACATGTATCAACACAAAATTATCCTGTTTATAATTTAAATATGTATCAACCAAACCGCCTCATTCACATTTTATTCTCAATTTCAGGTTTATTAATAATTATTTATTTTTCTTCTAGATACGTATCGCTACTATCGGAACACCGTCGGGTGATTCTATGCGGTCCAAGCGGCACCGGAAAGTCATACCTCGCTGCTAAACTTGCGGAATTCTACGTTCAACGGACGCAGCGGCGTGGCAACGCGGCAGAAGCTGTTGCCACCTTCAAGTAAGTTTCGGAGAAAATTTCCTACCTACTGAAAAATTCTTAAGGCGATAGGCTAAGCGAAAGTGGCGCCGCGGAGAATTTTATTTAATATTGTTATTCTAATACTTACACAATTTTAATAAAACTAGATGGAATTTTCAGGGCCTAGTCTAGGCATAGTCTAGTATTTTTAGACTGTGTATCATTACATTCCTGTCAACTGATTGGTTTAGAAGTTACCTGATCGGACGACAGCAGCGCATCTGCGTTGGTGATTCTTTATCTGCATGGTGTAACATCGATGCAGGAGTTCCCCAGCGAGGTGTCTTATCTCCTTTGCTTTTCTCTGTATTTATCAACTCCATCACACATTCACTTTCAAGCTCCCACCACCTTTATGCAGACGATTTACAAATTTACTCAGGCACCTCTCTCTGAACTCCCTAGTGCAATATCGGCTACCAATATCGATCTCGCTGCTATTACCAATTGGAGTAAGTCTTTTGGGCTTACTGTAAACCCTTCTAAGACTCAGGCAATCATTATTGGTAGTCCATATTACGTCTCGAGGATTGATTTTGGGCAGTTACCTCCTATCACTTTCGATGGCACTGTCGTTCCTTTATCTAAATCTGTTCGAAACCTTGGCGTAATTTTTGATGATTGTTTTTCATGGATTCCTCAGGTCGATGCTCTTAGAAAAAAAGTATTTGCTGCATACAGCTCATTAAACCGTTTACGAAACTTTCTGCCCACTAAAACCAAAATTACTCTTGCCCAGTCTCTTCTCCTTTCTGTCATAGACTACGCTGATGTCTGTTACACGGATCTTTCGGAGGTTTTGCTCAACAAACTGGAGCGTCTGCAGAATATGTGTATCCGTTTCATCTTTAATCTTCGTAAATTTGACCACGTGTCGCATTTCCGCTCAAAGCTAAATTGGCTTCCAATTCGCCGGCGCAGGGACTTACATGCTCTTACGCTTCTCTATTCCATCCTCTTCCACCCAACCACTCCTCACTACCTTAAAGAGTGTTTCCGATATCACACCTCCTCCACCCAATGTACTTTACGCTCCTCCTCAAATCTTACTCTTGTTTTTTCATCCCATTCCACAGATTTCCTCTCCTATTCTTTCTCTTTGCATGCTGTTCGACTATGGAATGCTCTTCCAGAAGGTATCAGGAAGGCTCCATCTCTTAAATCTTTTAGTGATCAAGTCCGAACGCATTTCCTATCTTATTCTTAATACCTATCTTATTTCCTCTCTTACTCCTACTATCATTAAATTTTCTTTACTTTTTTCCTATTTCTTTTTAATTATATCTATATAATATATTATAATGTTCTTCACCCACTCCCCCTTCCCCTTTATGTCCTCAGACGATTATTATTTTTCCACTCAAGGTTGCCTGGAAGAAATTGCTACCTAGCAATAAGGCCGCCTTTTGTGTACTTCTTTTGTAGTGTCTTCTTTTTGTTATGTGTTTTCTTTTTGCAATAAAGTGTTTTATTATTATTATATTATTACATTCTCTCGTAGTCACTGCTAGAAGTAGATAGCAAAACTGTTAAATGTGGCCGTTTTTGACTCATATCTACTTCTACGAATGATTATGAGGGAATTTTAGGGAGCGATACCTTCTAAAAATACAGACTATGGGCCCTAAAAATCCATGTAAAGTTTTATTAAAATCCTTTTCTATTAGCAACTTATTGAATGAAAACCTCTGGGAGCGCCACTTTCGGCTAACCTATCGCCTTAAGTAAATGCAGCAAAGTAGGGAACAGTTCACTCCTTTTTAAGAGTTACCGTGCTTGACCCATGTAAAAGATGTTTGAATTATTGGGTGAGGCATACCCTGAAATAACAGCAAAATTATAGAAAAATGGAAAATGAAGTATTTAGAAAAAATCGACCCGTCTCACAACTAGCTCCGATGGGACTCGAACCCACGACCTTTCGCTTTCCGGGCGACTGCTCTAACCACTGAGCTACGGAGTCGTTACGAGAAGCGTCGAATTTATCCAATACTTCTTACGCGCTGTATAGTCAGCGTTAATTTCATCAATGTGGAGATATTACTACCCTCACACGCGAAAGAAATACCTTTCCAGGTATTTGGCAATCGCTAAAGATGAAATTACTATAAAAAAATTAAAATAAATTAAAATAACAGCAAAATTATTAAAAATTAGCTTTTGTTTTCTATCTTCGGCACCGCCGAAGCGAAAGGAACATCCTTATTGATTTCTTTTTTTCTTCCAGTGTTGACCGCAAATCCTGCAACGAACTTCGCGCGTACCTCGCCAACATCGCGGAACAATGCGGGGCGGCCACAGCGGGCGAAGAAGCGGCCTTACCTTCCGTAGTGGTGTTGGACAATCTGCAGCACGCCTCGGCACTGGGCGACGCCTTTGCCGGCCTCCTGCCGCCGGACAACAGGAACATGCCCGTCATTATTGGTGAGTCGGACAAAGAGGAAGGGTCACCTACCGTAGACTAAGGTTCACCTACCGTAGTGGTGTTGGACAATCTGCAGCACGCCTCAGCACTGGGCGATGCCTTTGCCGGCCTCCTACCGCCGGACAACAGAAACATGCCCGTCATTATTGGTGAGTCAGACAACGAGGAAGGGTCACCTATGGTGTTGGACAATCTGTAGCACGACTCAGCACTGAGTGATGCCTTTGCCGGTCTCCTGCCGTCGGACAACAGGAACATGCCCGTCATTATTGGTGAGTCGGACAACGAGTAAGGGTCACCTACCGTAGTGGTGTTGGACAATCTGCAGCACGACTCAGCACTGAGTGATGCCTTTGCCGGCCTCCTGCCGCCGGACAACAGGAACATGCCCGTCATTATTGGTTAGTCAGACAACGAGAAAAGGGTCACATATCGTAGTTATGTTGGACAATCTGCAGCACGCCTGCACTGGGATTGTTAGTATTAGATAATTACTTAACGGTGCCATATTGGAAGCCCTATCTCATAAATCTTTCTTTGTTACAGGAACAATGTCTCAAGCCACTTGCAACACTACCAACCTTCAGTTACACCACAACTTCAGGTGGCTTCTTACTGCCAATCATATGGAACCCGTCAAAGGATTTTTAGCAAGGTATGTTCTCGAAATAATATTTTTTTATAAGTTTGAATAAAAAACAAAATACATCTTGATATGTTTTGTCAATATATCAATCTTATTAGTTGCACTACAAAAATAGCTTCTATTGTGTAAAAGATACGGGCGCGCCCAAATCTGCTGATGAGCTGTTGATAAGTCATGAAAAATATGAAACGTTTAGTTTATTTCCTAACCTAAGTCATATTCCAGAATTATTAAAGTTACTACAAAAGAACAAATTTTAACAACTATGGTTTTTAGTTGCCTTTAATATGAATGTTTATTGTCCCAAAGGTATCTCCGTCGGAAGCTATTCTCCCTGGAACTCCGATTGGGTCGTCGCGAACCCGCGCTTGCAGCTGTTCTAGAATGGCTGCCGGGCGTCTGGTCGACTCTAAACGCGTTCTTAGAAGCGCACTCTTCAAGCGACGTGACTGTAGGACCGAGGCTGTTTTTGGCATGCCCTATGGATTTGGAAGCTAGTCAGGTAAGATGCAAGCTTAGTTTAACATTTTACTTTCACAGTTATGGGCTATCCGTTAAAAGCTATATTATGTCAGACTTCGTTTCGGTCATCGCGAGCCCGTCTTAGCAGCTGTTCTAGAATGGCTGCCGGGCGTCTGGTCGACTCTAAACGCGTTCTTAGAAGCGCACTCCTCAAGCGACGTGACTGTAGGACCGAGGCTGTTTTTGGCTTGCTCTATGGACTTGGAAGCTAGTCAGGTAAGATGCAAGCTTAGTTTAAGATTTCACTTTGATAGTGGGCTACCGGCGGACACTGACAGTGTTAGTTCCTCTGTTAAAAACTATATTAAACGCTGTTTTAGAAGTACACTTATAGCGACGTGTCTGTAGGACTCGGGAGGTTTTTGGCATGCCCTATGGATTTGGAAGCTAATCAGGTAAGAAGCAAGTTTAGTTAAGGATCTTACTTTCATGGTTCTGGGCTATCGGAGACTGAATTAGTGTTGGAATCTCCCTCGGAAGCGGTTTTCTCTCGAACGTCGTGTCGGTTACCGCGAGCCCTTCTTAGCAGCTGTTCTAGATTGGCTGCCGGGCGTCTGGTCGAGTCTAAACGCGTTCTTAGAAGCGCACTCCTCAAGCGACGTGACCGTAGGGCCGAGGCTGTTTTTGGCTTGCCCTATGGACTTGGAAGCTAGTCAGGAAGATGCCAGTTTAGTTGCAGATTTTACTTTCATAGTTAAGGGCTATCGGAGACAAAGTGTTAGTTTCACCGTTAAAAGCTATATTATGTCAGACTTCCTTTCGGTCATCGTGAGCGTGAGCCCGTCTTAGCAGCTGTTCTAGAATGACTGCCGGGCGTCTGGTCGACTCTAAACGCGTTCTTAGAAGCGCACTCCTCAAGCGACGTGACTGTAGGACCGAGGCTGTTTTTGGCTTGCTCTATGGACTTGTGAAGCTAGTCAGGTAAGATGCAAGCTTAGTTTTAAGATTTTACTTTGATAGTGGGCTATCGAAGACTGACAAAGTGTTAGTTCATCCGTAAAAAGCTATATTATCTCAGACTTCGTTTCGGTCATCGCGAGCCTGCGTTTTACAGCAGTCTTAGAATGGCTGCCGGGCGTCTGGTCGACTCTAAACGCGTTCTTAGAAGCGCACTCCTCAAGCGACGTGACTTTAGGGTCGAGGCCGTTTTTAGCCTGCCCTATGGATTTGGAAGCTAGTCAGGTAAGAAACAAGCTTAGTTTAACATTTTACTTTCACAGTTATGGGCTATCGGAGACTGACAAAGTGTTATTTACTCCGTAAAAAGCTATATTATCTCCGACTTCGTTTCGGTCATCGCAAGCCCGTCTTAGCAGCTGTTCTAGAATGGGTGCCGGGCGTCTGGTCGACTCTGAACGCGACTTAGAAGCACACTCTTCTAGCGACGTGACTAAATAAATACAAATACAAATATTTTATTTGCAAAACACAGTTATAACAGATCTTACAATATGACGTACAGGTACATGTGTTTAGCCTGCTCGCAGACATGCAAAAATTTAAAATTGGAAGGTACACATTGAATTAAAATATGTAAGTAGCATTACTAAGACACTAGACATTCAGCTAATTTTGCCAATCTAAATATTCCTTAAAACTATAAAAACATTTTTCTATTAGCCATTTAGTAAGTTAATTTTTAAATAAGACTCCATTTAGGTTTTTGAAATTTTCAGGAAGCAAGTTATACATTAATATACTCATGTTATATACGTTTCTTTTATATATATCCTTGCGGCAGGGAGGTTGATATATTAAGTCTGCATATTGTTTCCTTAACTGTCTAGAGGTAACTTCTTGACAGGTTTTGTAGTACAAAGGGAAAGATTTAATAAAAACTGTGGGACTATGACGGTTTCTGGCATACACTGTGGATTTGAGAGCTAGTCAGGTAAGAACCAAGTTTAGTAAAGGATCTTACTTTCATGGTTCTGGGCTATCTGAAACTGATTTATTGTTGGAACCTCCCTCGGAAGCGGTTTCTCTCGAACGTCATGTCGGTTGCCGCGAGCCCGTCTTAGCAGCTGTGCTAGTATGTGGCTGCCGGGCGTCTGATCGACTTTAAACACGTTCAAAGCTTACTCTTCTAGTGACGTGACTGTGTAGCCGAGGCTGTTTTTAGCCTTCCCTATGTACTTGGAAGCTAGTCAGAACAAAAAAAATTTAACAGTAAGACAATGTGCCTCGACACAAATTCTGTAGTACTGCAAGACATTACTTGTCATTATTTTAGTTGGCACTCTACTCAGTCAATGATCCGCCAATAAAACCACGTGCAAAGCAACAAAGCAGACAAAGTTTAGGTAATTTCAATCATCATTCGCTGCCACTCTGTTGGTATGCGATCCGTTTACGTGTCATAAAATATGCTTTTAAGTTTTCTTATTGTATAGTCTGATTTGATTTACAGAGTTAGACGTCCTCTGTATTGACTTAGTAAAAAACTTAACCCTTTTTAAAAAGGAAAAGGTTTGACAGATAAAAAAACAAATCCTTTCCGTAGCTTAGTTGGTCAGAGCATTGAGCCGAATTCCTAAGGGCGCGGGTTCAAATCCCGCCTGAAAGTTACTTGCAGGGCTCGAGGTTTTTTTTTCAATCTAACATTTTCCATACTTACAGAATTGCACTGTGAATGCATAACAATAATCACATATTCCAATTTAACTCTTTTTGCCCACAGGCGTGGTTCGCAGACGTATGGAACTACAGCATCGTGCCGTACGCATCCGAAGCGGTGCGGGAAGGAGTCGCCCTCTACGGCCGGCGGAGACACGCGGCGTTGGATCCGCTGCAACACGTCAAGTCCTCCTACCCGTGGCGGGAGCCGAACCACTCGCACGTCAGTGTATGTTATGTTTATTAATGCTCTAGCGCAACTTAAATTAAATGTAAAGCGGTGCGGGAAGGAGTCGCCCTCTACGGCCGGCGGAGACACGCGGCGTTGGATCCGCTGCAACACGTCAAGTCCTCCTACCCGTGGCGGGAGCCGAACCACTCGCACGTCAGTGTATGTCTATTAATGAACAACATCATTCATCAGTTACTTAAATATCTCATTATTAGAGCACTTTGTGAATAAGCGATGCAAAAAGGCGAAAACTCAGTGGTACGACACTACGTGGTCGCGGGCCCAATGCGGTTATTTTCTCCTGCGGCTGCAGCCGAGACCAACGGCTTCACTTGCCTTTCGAAGCACGGTGGAACTTGAGATTATTGGTCACCTATCACGTGATCTACCAATGCGAAAGTTGTCGAATCCCATTACACTAATGGAGCTTTAAAAACCTGTAGGTACATATTAAACGATAATATAGGTACTTTGAATAACATAACAAATTGTCTTGTTACAGACCCTGAGAGCAATAACAGTTGAAGAAATTGGTATTGAAGAGTCTTCTCAAGATGCCAATACTAACAATAACCAAGACCCTCTGGTAAGCTTACAATAAATTCTATTGTTATTGCATTTTAACAGTTGAACTTGAAATCGTTAATCGTAAATCTAAATTAAATAAAAGAGAGTTTTCAATCAACAAATTGTTATAATACCTAGTTGTCCTATAAAAAACTGTTTAGTATGGTATATTTAAAACGACATTACTTTTCACAGTTAAATATGCTGATGCGACTTCAAGAAGCCGCGAACTACAGTGGCAACCAAAGTCAAGACTCCGACAACGCCAGTATGGATTCGAATCTCACGCACGACAGTTCTATGGGCAACGAGTTATAAGATTACACATAGCGACTTGACACTATTAGTGTAACAGCGGTATAACATTGAAATAAGTGTTACAAAGTAACATCTTATGTCTTGGCTATACGCTCTTTATAAAGTAACTTTGAACCACTGTAAGATGTGGACATAATCTAAGTGCGTTAATATATAATTTTTTGTATTATTTCATATAGATGCATTTGCACGTCCCTTCGCGTGTGATCTATACTTTATTCAAAGCCAAATATTTGCCATATGTACATTATTTATATTTATTTACTGTAAGTGTTACTTTAATTTGGAATCTATGTTATTTTTCTTTAGATTTAAATTATCTCATTAATTATCTGAAATAGTAAAATTGTTTCTTCTTGAAAGGACAGTGCTCTGCAATATTTGCGTCAGCAGCAAATATTCGATGTAGAAGCAGACCATCCTTATCCGTCTATTGGTTTTGTTGCAAATTAATGTAATTTTTTAACTTCGTGTTAAAAATCTACACGTATTCGTGCAGAAATAAATGACAGTGCCTGGAGCTTTATACTTTTCCATTTTTATGAAATATTAATAATAATGTAATTCAGAAACTTAGGACTGTTACTGTTTGTATGAAGCATTGTGGCTTTTACTATTGTTATATTTTTTCAAAATTAGAATACGGACCGCATTTGTATTACTGTGACTTGTATGTAAATTAATATATGAAAGTGTAATTTTTATACCATTTTCATATTAAAACTCATGTACCTAATAAATATGTTTAGGTGTAAATAATATACCTATGTTTAATATAATTCTTTTCTATGCGAATACACTACCTGCTATTTTGCCATGAACTGTATAGCGTTACTTTTGTCAGAGTAAACAACGAGTATTTTAACTGCCTACTTCAAATCTAAAAGCGAGTTGTGTCGGTCGGTACAGGGCACGGAATAAACGCGACGGCCAGACGTTACGTCATAACTCGCTTTCAGATCTTAAGTAGGCAGTTAAAATACTCGCTCTTTACTCTGCTTTTGTATAGAAAAGCGTAACGTTGTCGTTACAGTGTTCGGTATGGATTGACTTGTGTGCATAACTGAATCGTGATATCTACAATCTATGCTTTACTAAAAATGTGAAATAAACATTGATTATAAAACATTATTTTGTGTTTTATTACCGCCGCCGCACACGAGCCACACGTGACAGTCACAAACGTCTCGCCACTTGAAGCTAGAAAAAGAAACAATTAGTGACTACTAACCGCGTCGACCGTGTGCGGCGAGATCATATAATATGTAAGTATGAAAATGAAAACTACAGTGCCACAACCTTTTCTGTGCCGGTGACAGCGGCGCTACGTACGTTTTCTTTTTTTTGTAGTAATTTAACCGGCCCTGACTTCTAAGAACTTAAGCCGCCAGCAGCGCTATGGTTGGACATCAACTTGACAGCAAAATGACATTAAAAAAATCACGTTAGTTTCACATTTTGGCCACCGGCACAGCAAAGTTTGTGGCACTGTATAGGAAATACTATGCGATTATTATAAGAATAGGATAGGGACACCGCCATGTTGTGACGTCAAGCTGTCAAAGTGCTGTCAAACTAACTTCACTTCACTTCAGTATGGTGTGCAAAAGAAGAAATTTATCGTGAATCAGGGGGCTGATTGATCATGTCATAGCTTACGATAAACAACGATGTTCGTGCAAACCAAAACATGAATAATTTGCAGATCAATACAAATCATTAACTTAATTTGTTCGGAAAGTATAGGACTCATGAAAGTATGCTTTTACGAAAATGATCAGGTAATTTGAATCTCAATCGAATTAAAATTTTGGGATATTTAACTGAAACCATTTTTTTCATACATTGTTCTGCGGGGTACTTTAATACTATGCTTCAATAACTAGCATAAATTGAATTTTGATTCTATTTACTGGATTAAGTAGGTATTTTAATAAAACAGGAATTCAAGTTATGAAAATAATTTAATAATCAATTTTACTATAAAATTGGTAAATTGGGGGTCTAGTGAAAAATTGTATTGGTTTATCATAGTAAAAGGATTGGTCAGCTAGATTCTACAAGTTGATTAAAAAAAATAAAAAACTCGTTTTGAAAATGGCAATACCCAAACCACCTTCTGCCAAAATAAAAAAAAAATATTTTTATTTTGTATGCACTTTCTTGCGAACTGTACCTTTTCATTTCAGAGTGAAGTTTGTCAACAACCCGTCCTATTCTTATAATAATCGCATAGTAAGTCGGTGGCCGCGTTTTGTAGTTGTGGTCGGTGTGGCCCGTGTGCGGCAGCTTACTGCACCGTGAATTTTAATTCTTAAGTATTTTGAACTTTCCTTTTCCTTTTGTTCTTTTAGTAGAAAATAAAGGCGATGCCAGCATAGCCAGGGGACTAGTTAAAGATGCTACACATAATGTAAATCCTATTAAACTTTAACTTCCTACTGATATTATAAATGTGAAAGTTTAGATGTTTGGATGTTTGTTGCTCAATCACGCCAAAACGGCTGAACGGATTTGGTTGAAATTTTTGACACATACTTTGGTAGCCTGGAGAGGAATATAGGCTGCTTTTTATCCCGGAAAAATATCACATTCCCGTTTATCCCACGGGAATCTGATATTTTTTTGGACTACACAGTCCACGCTGGCGAAACGGCGTCCGGAAAGCTAGTATGTCCACGCTGGCGAAGCGGCGTTCGGAAAAATAATTTTCAAATCATTTATTAGTACCTATATACCTACGAGTACCTTGATTCCGATTATGGACAAACGAAAGTTATTACAAATATTTATACCAGAGGTATTAAGATAACACAACTTGGGAAAGTAAACCGAATACTTGTTGTATTTTTTTAGCCTATTGTGAGTAAAAAGCTTTTTTAGAACCACTAAATAGTCTCGCTTGGACGGCATCAGCAGCTTGAATAAGTCGTCGCTCGCTAATATCCTCGAGCTTTGTATTGTTTTGGTGCTATCAACTAGTTTTCTACACTATCTATGTGTGTATATCTTTGTTATCTATATAGGTACTAATATTATAAAGAGGAAAGATTTGATTGTTTGTTTGTTTGCATCGAATAGGCTCCGAAACTATTGGACAGATTCAGAAAATTCTTTGACCATTAGAAAGCTACATTCATTCCGAATGACATAGGCTATATTTTATTCCGATATTCCTACGGGAACGGGTACCACGCGGGTGAAACCGCGAGGATCCGAATAAAATAGGGAGGGACCTAAAGGTACGATTCAGACCAATCGGCTCGTCTCGTATCTGAGGGCCTACTCTGAAACGCAAATCCGAAACTTCGGTTAGCCCCGTCCCGCTCACTCTCGAGTCATGACGGAATCGAGTGATAGGGGCGGAGCTAACCGAAGTTTCGGATTTGCGTTTCAGAGTACGGTCCCTGAATTGAAATTTATAAACTAGAATTGAGGAGATTTAATCCCAACGGACTCGCTGTCACACCGTTTTGTCACACTGGTGTGACTACGAATATTTTTTTTCCTAATAGTCACACCATATTAAAAAAATCGTACTTGACGTAAATCACTTGATAATTTGATACCACTTTGATACATTAAACAACAAATATTATTCTGTGATATAATACTAAATTAATTATTATTAAAATATTATTAGCTGAAAGTACCAGGGTTGCATAGCTAACCAGGAGTTATTTTAGATGTTTTGAGTTTTATAGGCAGCAGCATTTTAAATAGGTATACTGGTACGTAATAACTCCTGGTTGCTTAGGCTGCCCTGGTACTTTTTGTTCAATATTTTCCAAAGCGCCGTGTGGACTCACTCTAACTGGGTAGGCATGGTATGGTCAGTACCACTGCGCCACATGTCACACCCGCAACTTTCAGAGATACAATAGGTTCTGAGGTTCTATTAAAAATCAATTCAAATACCTACATTAGCAAATATAATTTCTGGTTATTTGTATTTCTGAAAATAAAATTGAAAAAAAGAAACAACAGGTAAATGCAATAGCTTTAATGAATAAAATATGCAAAGCCAGTTACATAACTTTACCAAACACACCAGACGAAAACATTACAATATGGAGCAATTTGGACGGAACTGGTTATATTTAGGACTAGATTGTAGTGTAGACTGAGAAAAGGAACCATTATTTTTAGTACAATTTTGTAGTATCATATTGAAAAATACATCAATAAGGCACAACCTCAAAGTAAAATACACAGAGATTTTTATAGTTTACTTACATCTTTAGATACTTCTAATTTGAAAAAACAAACCTTATTTTGACCGTTTGATTTTATTACAAATTTTTACTTAACTATTCATTCATAGTATCATTTATTTTAAAGCGGTGTTAAATTCACTAAGTTAAGGAACTGAGCAAAGTTATTAGTTTTACAATAATTGAATACATTATTGCAAATGTAGTATACAGAAGAGCATACTCTTTATGATTTTAAATTACTACTAATAAGATGTAGCAGTCAGCTTGGCTAACACGAACACCTGCACTAGATAAGTCGTGACTAAATCTAATAATTTCTATCAAGTCAAAAAATGTTACTTTACTCACTATGAAAATCTAGACTGAGATTAGATAATGAAGGAACTGGCGACTCGGAGAAATCACCAGAATCATTGCTTGGTGATTTAATACTTCTCGGAGATTTACTTAAATTGTGACTGGACAACTTTGTTTTATTAATTGATAAATCAATATCTTTGTTTGTGGCATTAATCGATACACTTTTTTCACTGATTAAATCTGCAACATCAGATATGGAAATAGAACTCCTTGAACTATGGGAATCCCGAGGACTGTCAACCAAAGTGTTTTTTTTATTCAAATTGTCATTGATAATGTCCTCTTGAACAAACTGTGGAGAAAGGTTTTCTGAATTATTCCCTCTGTTTTTTGATTCTCCTGATAGACTGAAGTCATAACTATACTCGGCAGTTGCTGAATCAGATTTGCCTGATATCTCTTGTGACTTTTTCTCAGTGTGTTGATCCTCATTGTTTCCATTTTCTTTGTTAGTTGAATTTGATAAACTGTTCAGGCTTGAATTATTTTTGGTTTCATCACCATTCTTAGGAGTCTTCATATTTTCGTTTTTAGGTGATTGATGAGGATTGTTGGTGTAATTATTTTCTGATGAAATGGGTATCCCTGTAGTATTGAGCAATTTTTCTTCTGAAGGATTAAACGGTTTCAACTCTGCATAAGATGTTGAATCACTGCTACTGTTAGGAACAATTTTCAATTCATTTAGAAAGTATGGAGGTGTAGTATTTTCTTGATTACTATGTAACATGAGATTTTTTTCATTTTCATACATAACACTGGCAGTGGGATTATCTTTAGCTGTATGATCCTCATTTGGATGTAATATGTGAGCATTTGGGATGTATTCAGAACTTGACTTGTCCCTTGCCGAGTCACTGGAGGTGTCAGTATCTGAGTTATCTAATTGAAGTCTTAAATGCAGTTTAGTCTTTTCGTCTGAAGAGTTGTCTGAATGTGACTGGCTTGTGGTACTAGTAGAATCGTCGTGGACAATATAAGTACAGTTTTGATCATCTTTGTAGTTAAGGTTATCATTTTTGAGAGCACCATGTACAGTATTTTTGTCACTGAATGGTCTTTGGTGTGGCTTTAAAATAAATTTCACAATTGACACAAGAACTGGTTCCCGACTAGCATCTGGTTTAATATTCAGCTTTTCACGGAGCTTTTTTTGTCCTTCATACTTGTATTCCCTTTCTTGTCTTGTCTCAGATTTGTATACAAATAGTGTATTTTTTAGGTTACAGAATTCTAAGAACTCATGAACAATTGACAACGCCAGTATACCTTCTGGTACTTTCAGAACACTGTCTAAGGTAACATTTTGTCTAATACTTTCGTAATCGTCTTCAAATGCTAAAAAAATATTAGCTCTCAACAACGCTCGAATTTTGGCAAGTGAACCGCTTTTTTCAAGAGCTTCCATTACTAAATCTCTCAGTTCAGTATCTTCGGATTGAGCCATTACAATTTGTTATGTTAGGAATACTTTTTCTATAGACCGTCAATTACTAAATATTTAAAATCCAATGTTTATAATCACAACATAGCACGCACGCACGCAGCAACGAAAAAAGCGTCAGGTTTGATGACATTGACAATGACAAATTGACTTGACATGACAGTAATGATGACAGACGATGTCAAAACTAGTTTTTTTTCTTGAACGTGCTGAGATAGATCCCCATCGTGATCCCCATCGTGGCCAATATTGACCACGCATATAGCTGTCAAAGTTCACTCAAACCCGGGGCGGCCAATATTGACCAGGCGCCGGCCGGCACAGATTACATTTTTTTACTCCATAAAGGAGTCTATGCGTGTATGGGACACTTGATTTTATATGGAAGCTGCATACATTGTCTATAGGCTGTAAAATTCATATCCCTCTGCATGTTTCGTTCGAATGAGCGATTTTCTGAGAGGCCATTTAAAAAAAAAGCTTCCAATTGCTTCACTAGATGGCGTTGAATAAGTATGTACATGTCTATGGTATATTTTGGTATGAAACATATTTAAATTAATTACTTTTTAACAACCCAAAGGAAACTAATAATATATTAAATAAGTACTACTGTGAGGAACACAACCGAAATGGGTAAATTTAAAGATTTAGGTAAATAAATAACATCTGTCTGACGTTCCGTTTTACGTAAAAAAGTCGCGTCAAAGTAAAATTTATAACGTTCCGTTCCTTCTAACTGCATAGGTGGGACAGCGCCATCTAGTGACTGAGCTTTCAGAAAATCGCCCATTGATATAGAAAAAAGAAAGTCTCATTTTTTTCGCTCTGCCTCTGCAAATGTTTATAATATATTATAATATTTGTAATCTTATTATTTCGAAGCAAAAAGCAAGGTAAATTGTGTTTTACTGTTATAAAAAGTGTTATTTTAGTGTTTTACAGAGGAAGTTATAGGAATCAAATCTAATAATAAATGTCAAAAAATTTCCAAAAAATTCTTCAAAGAATTCAGTCAAATAGCTTATTGCTGCACTTATACCATGTAGAACTAATATATTACTATAGTAATATAGTATAATTTAGTACCTGAAAATAGATAAAACATTCATAAGCCAAACACACTTTACATAATGAAAAAATATAGCCTAATTCCTAAGTTATCAGGTTTTTCGTAAAACACGGCTATTTTTTCCATTTTTTTCCATTTTACCTAGTAGCGCGGGCGGTGCGTTCGTTTATAGTAAAAAAAATACGGGCCTCAGGGGCACTCTGCCAAAATTAAAAGCAAATAAAATAGATTATTATGAGCACGTAAAAACCATTTTATTTATTTTCTTATGTACCTACCAGTTTTATTATTTTTGTTATAATAATCCTAAACTGGGGGGCTACCGGCTAAGAAATCTGGATATGGGTACGGGCTTCAACTGTCATTTGAATTCCTTATTCTGATAGATTTTTGCTGCTTTGTTCTGTTTTGAACGTTGCTAGCTAGTTATCGTTATAATCGACGTCACAAAACAAGGAACTGATAGCGGCTATTTTTTTTATAAAATTGACTTAAAGTTCCCAAAAACGTATGAAGTTCATACCCATAAAGTTACGCGGTAGCCCCCCTGATATTCGATTAGCAAAGTCCTTAAATTAATGGGGAGAAACAGTCAAAGCTTATTGTAGATGGCGTTTTTGTGATTGGGGAACTTTCTACCTAATCTGTGGGATAATAATGTCCTCTGTGGTTGAATGACGCAGTCAAAAGATTTCATCGATTTTGACAGCTGTTATGAATTATGATTGGTTGTTATTGTGACGTTATGTCACTAAGGTCCGGTTGCTCGTACATTTAACTTTTGTCAAAATTGACAAAAGTTAAAATTTAACTGATGTCAATTTTGACATCGGTAAAAGAAAAATACATTGGTTATTTTAGGGTTAAAAGTGTTGTCTGTACTATTTTATTAACCTTCCCTTAATTACTAATGGCAAAATTTAAACCACCCCCACCCTGTCGGTTCTTTTGACCGCCGTTAAATCTGTAATTTGACTGCTCGTTAAAGTAACCGCTGCTTCAACAACGCTTTTTAAATTTGACCGCCGGTTAATTTTACTTTAACCATTATTTAACCTTAACCAAGCTTCGAGCAACCGGACCTTAGACGATAAGTTTTGCTGCCGTTTGCTACAAGGCATTTTAACCAAGGAAACTGGAGAGAGTTAGTACTAACCCTTTTTTTTAGACTGTATGTGGTATGGTCATCTGAGACAAACAACAGACAGCCACTACGTAGTTAAATGTCAAATTTGCTGGGTGCTTACACTTTTTTATTCAGGCTGAAAACTCCAGTTTCCTTGTAGAATCTCCTTGGTTTGCTATCAGTCAAAATTATTTTAGCCAATCAAAATGAACCATTCATAGCGCTGGCCAAAATTCCTCTATACCGATTGGTTAGACAGTTTTTGACCGCAAAGAGCTATACTGAGGTCACTGGAGATAGTAGTACTAACACTTTTTTGTAGACTGTGGATGTCTTCCGTCTCACCTACACTTTGAAACAAAACGTATAGTGCCACAAGCTTTCCTGTTCCGGTGACAGCCGTGACAGAGGAGCCACTTGCAATACCAAATTAGCTGTCAAAATGGACTGTCGTATGAAAACTGTTTTAGTTCCAAAGATAATCACCGGAACAGAAAAGCTTGCTGCACTATATGGTCATAATTGAGACAACAGACAGCCACTACGTGCTAAATGTCAAATTTGCCGGGCACACTTTTTTATTCAGGCTTAAAACTCCAATTTCCTTAGAGAAGCTCCTTGCATGACCGTCTAATGTACGCACGCCTTACGCCCTCTGTCGTGGTAAAAAGTTAGTTTTCCTCCCCATTGAAACATGACCACATAATGTAGCTTATTCTTCACGCATAAGCCACAATTCTCAAATTCGTTTGATTTCATTTAATTCATATAAAATTATATTTAAAATTATAAATATTGTGGTTATTCAAGAATTTTTAAAGAAAAACAAAGATTTCCTCAAAGCTAAAATATCACTTTATTTCATCTTAAGAACATAGGTAGGTAGTACCTAAATTAAACATTACACAGGTACATACTAATTGTTATTTTAAGCCGGTGAACGAATTGTTATGAGGTACAAAGCAACAAAATATTAAACATTAAAATGTTGTCGTAGTCATACATAATATTGCTTTAATTATTTCAGTAAACTGAACAATAAAATACAACATATTTAGACTTTTATTGTTATATTTGCGAACGTGCTCGATTATAGGGGTGAAGGCTTGCGCCGGGAAAATGTGGGAAATACAGTCAGTCGGGTCGAGGGAACGAGCGCGGGAGGTCGGCGCGTTTTCCGCCTCGCACTCACAGCGTTATGAAACTTTTAACCTGTTTTTCAGTAATATCCAAGCCAAAATACTAATTTAAAATATTAGAAACAGTGCTCCGTTTGTTACGCATTTGTAACGTGAAGGATCCTTCATACAATGGAAATAAAAGTGTTGAAATACTAGTGGCGGGAAACGGTTTTGATATCTCGCTTGACGTGTTGTGTCCTATGTGTACGTAGATCGAGAGGAGCTGTCTGCCCTAGAGGGCGGCCGACATGCTGGATTCGTCGTGAATCGATATTTTTGGAGCGTTGTAGAACTGAAACCATGAAATACGAGGCTCAATAAAGGTATGCCAGGTGCTTTTATTAATAGTTTACTTCTGGGCGACTCCACCCAGCCGATGTATGAGCGAGTCCCACGTTGGGCGCCAGTGAGCTCACTCGGCCTGCCAATGGTCACGTATATGACATGTGCTCCTGGTTTTAATTATTTTGAACGGCGACAATAAAATGTTCATAGTAATGAAGTAATAATTACTTATGAATACCAAATAAAATACAAATAAATCTAAAACTAATTACATAAATTTAGCTATGACATTCCAAATTGTTGCAAATAATACACTTAAAAAGATTTAGCAATAATGATTTTTACAGTGCTTAAAATATTTCTAATACCTAATAAAATTTATTACAGTGAAATGCTTACAGCTATACCTAAACGAACAACGTACCTATTCAGTTTATCCAGTTAACTGGCTATCTAGCTACGTAGAATTAGCTAAGTACCTAACACATTAATTAACTATTTAATGTGTCCAAGCCCGCAAACCGAGTATGCTTAGATTTTCCTTTATTTTTTTAAATCTAGAATACTCAATTTAGAACATCTCAGCCACAATAGATATAGTGCCACAAGCTTTTCTGTTCCGGTGATAATCTTTGGAACTAAAACAGTTTTCATACGACAGTCCCTTTTGACAGCTAGTTTCGTATTGCATGTGGCTCCTCTGTCACGGCTGTCACCGGAACAGACAGGAGTGTCGGACTATAGGTAGACTCTGAGCATTAGATAAAAGATTCCTTTTTTAAAATAAAAAAAAATAAGTTGTTGCCAGGTACCAGCTCACTGTTTGCAACGTTTCATCTTACGATTAAACTAGTTAAAAAAACTACATTATATGAGCGACCAAACCATAATTTACAGTGCGACAAGGATCTTTTGGCACTTGGATGATATTGACAGAGTGCAAGTTGACCGAGTAGAGGAGGAGGAAGATGCCGATTTAGACCGTGCGCCAAAAAATTCTTGTCGCACTGTATAGGCCTTCCCTCAAAATTAATGTCGCACAATCGCAGTCCAACGAAACAATCTGATGTGATCGTAAAACACTCAAATGTCAAACTATCATTTGAGAGAACTCTTTTCGTGACTTCGTGTATCGAAAAAACCTTCAGACTAGCTCTGAACCAGACGATTTTTTATTTTTTATCAGGACCTTTTTCTTGAAGTCCACAGAATACTTACTACGTGTTACACATACATTTAGTGCCACAAACTTAACTGAGCAGCAGTGAAAGCTGTGGTGGAGAAACCACTGGCTATAAAAAATAATTTGCGAATATGGACAGACGGCTATTTAATTAGCAGTAAGATAAATTCCTTAGTTCCAAAAATGACCACCGGGTCAGATAGTTTGTGTCACTATACTAAGCGGAATGTAAGATTTTTTAGTTATAAGTACTTACATAATTATTATAGGTACATACGAGTATGTCTGTAAACTGTCAGACAGGTAGGTAAATAAATCTTGACACTATCAAATAAACGAAGATATTTACATGCGTACTGCCCGTGACTTTCTTCCTAGATTATTATGACCTTAAATAATTTCTATTTCTATTTCTAGAAATATGTTATGTACTTAGGTATGTTCGCGCTTGCTCCATGAGGATCGTTCAAGTTTTCGCGTAGACTATTAAAACATAGTCTTCAAAGTCTAAATCTATCACTATGCCAAAATTCAACTAGAGAGGCGTGAAAAGGTAACAGATAGAATTAACTATTGCATTTTTTATATAAATTTGAATTTACTGGAATATTTACATGGTGATGTAAACAAAAGTCAGTTACTTACATGTTTGTACGTAGGTACCTTATAGTACCCTAAAACTGAAAGTGCGCTTCTGTTAGTATTGCTCAATCTTTCAATAGCACCCAGTCTATCGATTTTCCCAGTTGAAACCTAACATGAATGTGCAGTGGGCAAAAACACCGCGAAATATTGTCGAAATCCGTCCACATGGATGCTTCATCAAACTGAAATGGGTATTATGGTTCGCTGAGCCCCACGATTTAGGCTCGAGCTCTTGATAATACGCTATGACCAAGCTGGCCATTTTGTATTAAAAAGTAGGCATGATCCTTTTGGGATTGTTTCTCTTGTCTGTTTTTAGCAGCTTTGTACAGTATATCACATACATTTGGTTACATTGCATTAAAAATCATTGTCTATTTGAAATATGAGTGCATTTTGTCTTGTTGAGTTCAAAACAAAAACTCACAGAATAAAGCCGGAACTAGTGAAAATTTCTATTTTATTTTTTTGCTTTATTAACCGCTACATCCGCAGCGTGATCATTTTTTTTAGTTCCATGTACAACTTTATGTCATATTCACCCACTTCATTTTTGTTTTAGTTTGAATTTACTGAAATATTTACATAGTGATATAAAAGTCAGTTAAGTACCTACTTACATGTTTTCAGCATTCCTACCTTAGTACCTATTAGGTACCTTAAAACTGAAAGAGCGCTTTTGTTAGTGTTGCTCTTTCAATAGCACCCTGTCTATCGATTTTTCCAGTTAAAACCTAACATGAATGCGCAGTGTGCAAAAACACCGCGAAATATTGTCGAAATCCGTCAACATGGATGCTTCATCCGACTGGAATGGGTATTATGGTTCGTTGAGCCCCACGATTAAGGTTCAAATTCTTGATAATACCTACGCTACGCTATGACCAAGCTGGCCGTTTTGTATTAAATAAGTATGATCGTTTTGGGATTGTTTCTCATGTCTGTTTTAGCAGATTTGTACATATCACATACTACATTAAGTTATATTACATTGCATTAAAAATCATTGTCTATTTGAATTGTGAGTGCATTTTGTTTTGTTGAATTTAAAGGAAAGACACAGAATAAAGCCGGAACTAGTGAAAATTTCTACTTATGTTTTTTTGCTTTATTAACCGCTACATCCGCAGCGTGAACAGTTTTCTAGTTACACGTACGACTTTATCCCATACTCACCCACTCCATATTTGTTTTAGTTAGTCTAGCCTCTGTGTGGTATACCTACGTCTGACGACCTTGCCAGGTTTTAATTTATACCTATTATTTTAGTTCACAATTCAATATTCGGGTAAAACGGGTGAATAATATTGATTAGGGAGAATAAAACTAAAAAATAAAACGAAACACGAAAAAGATACTTACCTAATTTTAAAAGAATTAAAAAGTGCAACATTAGGAAGACTTTTCTGGCGCGGTACCAGTTTGAACAGAAGTATGTTAACGGCTACTAAGGCATAGATACTATCAAAACCTGGAGATCATAATTTTGGCTACCCATTCCACGGACGACCTAAAAGTTGCCTAAAGGATTTGTTCTAGGGGCACCTGGCTAGCTACCAACCACCATCCATCTTATCTAAATCTACCGCCTTAGCAACAATGTTTGCAGCAGTGTCGTGTTCCGGCAGTTAAAGATAAGATAGACAGCTCCTTATTGGTTGAGGATTCCGGAAATAACGTGCTTTCACCTTCAGACTTATCATGACTTAACATCAGTTGTGATGAAGGTTAAGCATCACCACGTTGGGGATAAAAAATCCCAACCTAAGCAAGACTCTCCATTAAGCTCCAATAAGATTATAAGAAAACCGTAAACCATATTACTTTGTACGCTGCTGAATGAACTCCGTGCTCGCTTTAGCTTTACCGAGATTAGGTCGGTCTCTGTGCACTCACAAATATCGTTATTATGAACTCAACTAACTTACGTGATCCTGTAATCCTTTGATTTCAAGTTATTTCAGCCTGACGAGGTGAGATTAGGTCTTTATACAAACTAAGGGCGGTCTATTCAATTGGGTTAATCCAAATTTTAGTCTGAATGAGAATAACTTGTGTTTGCAAGTCACTAAGTTTTAAACAGCGCGAAGCATAAAAATAGTAATTAAAGGGTCTATTAATTAAATTAAAGTCTATCACATTTTTATCATGTTGGTAGACAAAATAGATGCTTTCGGAATTTAATTATTTTTACCTTTTTGTATTCAAAATGCAATTGAAAATGAAACTACTTTTAACCACTGAGCTGGCTCCGTAGCTCAGTGGTTAGAGGATTCACCTGGATAGTAAAAGGTCGTGGGTTAGAGTCTCATCGGAGCTACATAGTTGTGAGACGGGTGGATTTTTTCTAAAAGTTACTTTCAAACTCTGTATTTATTTAATTAATGTTTCGTGAAATCAATTAGATAACTATTTTCTGTCGTTACATTTGCTAGCGTGTTCCTAACAGCTGATCTATAATGCCACTACTATACCTATCTAAATAGAATAACTGTACGATTGAATCGACACATGGTGTGAAAAACTATTACGTACCATGGGGGCGCAGCGGGGTATTAAGCTCGTCGACGGAACGTGAGATATAGTAGTCTCTGATATTGTGTTCAGAAGTAGCCGATTAAAGCTGCACTTCATTCACAGGTTGTATTTCTCATAAAGGATCCCAAATAGTAAATTGTATTACAAGGGAGCAAAATAATATATTTACGGCGAGGGCGCTATTTTGAATCCAGAGCGCAGTAAAGGATTCTAAAGTAGAATCCTGAATGCAGCGAGGGATTCAATATAGGTACGTCGCCCGAGGTGAAAATAATTTTGCGGCCGAGTAATTACACTCTGCTTTTCATCACCTTCTATAAGAAAAGCAATATTGACCTCTTAAACTATCTGGAAAAATAAAAATAAAGGTGGCGGGGGGCTTCGCCTTCTCTGTTTTTCTATAATATATAAAAAAAATTAAGTTTTGAAATAACAAAAAAAAATTTTTTAACAAAAAAAAAATATAAAAAATATTATACGTCCATCGGATGCCTCCTAAGTAGGTATAGCTCCGGCGGCGTATCATAGGGTTTGAAAATTTTGTTCGATTTTAGCTACGACGCACCGGTCTTGACAAAATCAGTTGAAAACTTTTTCATTGCCGATGAGGTTAGTCTATGGTTGACTGTAACCAAAAAAAGTTCTATTTTTAGGGTTCCGTAGCCAAAAGGAACCCTTATAGTTTCGCCATGTCCGTCTGTCCGTCTGTCCGTCCCCAGTCTAGCTCATAGAGTCTTAGTACTAAAAAGCTGTAATTTGGCATGGATATACATATTTACCACGCCAAGAAAGTGGTAAACTTAAAGTAAAATTTTGAAAAAAAAAAATTTTTTAGTTTACCTCCCCTACACGTGAAGTGGGTTTGTAATTTTTTTTCTTGTCTACCCCATAGTGTAGTGTGACGTTGGATAGCAATTTCAAAAATATTGTGGGTTTGTAAAGACAGTTTTTTGATTGAGGCATTCCTTTGTGAATTATTAAGCTTTAAAGTGCAAAATTTTGGTAGAGCCATGTGTCCCCCCCCTGCCAGCCAAATGGTTGTTTTTGGATCATCAGCATCATCATCATCATTTCAGCCGTACGACGCCTACTGCTGGGCATAGGCCTCCCCCAAGGATCTCCACAACGATCGGTCCTGCGCTGCCCGTATTTATTTCAACAGTTTCAACTGAAATTGAAAAATGACTATTTTTTTCAAGAAATGACAGATTATTTATCATCGCAGATTATATAGGTATGTTAGGTGCAAGAAATTTGTATGTTGTTGTGTTAGGTGTATGTTTTTACCCGACTACGGCAAAGCAAAAAAGGAGGGTTGTGATTTCGAAAAATCTTTTGTTTTTAAAAATATCGTGTTTGGTATTAAATGAAAGCTCTTGGTAAACACGTTTAAAAAAATATATATTTTAGTAGTTGTTGCTTGCGGCTTTGCTTGCATAAATCGAATTTTGGCTTTATCACGAGGTTATGACCCTAAAATAATATAAATAAAAATTAAGTTCAAAAACTAAAACCTGACTACTGAAAAATACCGTCGTCGTATGCCATCTTTTTTCCTTAGAATGAGAATACTTATTGTTTTGTTATAAGTAAGGGGCATACGACCATGGCAATTACATATGAGAGTATTTCCTTTTTTTATACTTTTTACAGCGTGATTTTTCAGTCGTCGGGTTCTATTGTTTTGACGGGTCCGTTGCTACAGTGGTACACCTACTGATCATACCTGCTGAGCCAGCCGGCCTAGCATGAGCGGCTTTTATCACGCGATATGGTATAGCACGTCATGCTGTCTAGCTTACCCCCCTAAGGAGAAAGCAAGACAGCATGACGTGCTATACTATATCGCGTGATATAATGATGGTCATGCTACGCAGGCTTGAGTCGAAGGTTAGATCCCCCACCCGGGACAACCACCTCTGTGGTATTGTCGCTCACATCACACCACCGATTTCAGACCCGCAGGTCCCGGATCGAATGATCCCAGTGGAAAAACATAATGTATTCGCTTTGGTTGGTGATAACACTTGTTTTTAGTCCACCTGGCTAGCTACCACCATCTTATTTATGTTTGACGCAGCCATAACAATGGTGTTTTCTTTCAGCATTAATTGTGTTCCAGCAGTTACAGATAAGATAGCCAGTTCCTCAGTGATTGAGGATTCCGGGGTTTGTGCGCTTCCACCTTCAGCTTTATCACCACTTAATATTAGGTGTGATGAAGGCTAAGGGCCATTGTAGATAAAAATAACAACCACTTATGTGATGTGTTTATGCCGATACAAATAATTGCATTTTAAACTTTCCATACCAATTTTAGTCCCCATACTGTCGCAAACACTAGTAGAGAAAAGCAATGCATTATTTAAAACAAAGATATATTTGCAGTAACTTTGTAACCAAAGATATCTTCCAGTTTAGGCTCCGAGTGACTGAGCACGTATTCAAAGACATTGTTTGTGTGACATTCAACGTAAAACTGAAATATGTAGATTGTTTGTACTACGGTCGATTTCACCAACGAAGTAAGTCTTTTAAATAAGTAAGAATAAATCGTTAATTACTCGTGAGTAAGCCCATTTTACGTTTCACCAACATTTAGCAGAATAAAATCTCATACTTTAAAATCTTATACCACCGATTTCGGCCGAGTAAATATAATTGTAGATTATGTACTTATTATGGCAGTTTGTGTTACTATCACTGTCAGTCAAGTCAAGTCAAGTATAAACCAAAACGTCAAGTTGATATAATTATTAACTGAACCAATTAAAAAGTTCACAACGTTAATTCTCAAGCACGCGACAAACTAAGTACCTATCTTACTTGGGTGCGTAGCATTTTCATTCAATTCATTCGTTCACTAGTACTAGTACAGAATATATAATAACTAGTACTAACGCTAGTACTGTAAGTAAACTTATGTTTGGAATAGCTACTCTCGTGAAAATTTAATGTTGGTGAAATCAGCCCTAAGGAGGTACAATATCATACATGAAAGTGTAGAAGAACTTTCAATCATCCTATATAACCAATTTGCGGTAACTTTCCTCTATTCCTGGTTGCCACAAGTTAAAACATTATGGTGTTTCTGAAATGTCAGTAAGGCTTATGCATTCATATCTGTATGAAAGAACTCAGAAGGTAGTTATTAATAAAACTGAGTCTACCGGAGCTCCCATTACTATGGGCGTACCCCAAGGATCAATATTGGGCCCGCTGTTGTTTTTAATATACATAAATGACCTTCCTTACTACGCGAAGAATTTATGTGAGACGGTGCTATTTGCCGATGATACATCTCTAGTCTTTAAAGTAGATGACTGTTCTGACGAAGTAAATAGTGCTCTTTCAAAAGTGTCACATTGGTTTAATAGTGTTTAAAATTTTCGTTACCTAATGTAAGACAAGTTGATTTTCACATTAGACTAGACGGCGATATGGTCGAATTCATTAACAATACAAAATTTCTAGGTATTATATTAGACTCGCGACTACAATGGGATCCTCATATCGAAGCCTTGGCGAGTAGACTCAGTTCGGCCGCATTCGCAGTTAAGAAAATAAGGCTCTTAACCGATATTGAAACGGCTAGAAAAGTCTATTTTAGTTATTTTCATAGTGTTATGTCCTACGGCCTTTTGTTGTGGGGTTCAGCCGCTAACATCCAAAGTATATTCGTGCTCCAAAAAAGGACTATTCGCGCCATTTACAACCTCCGATCGAGAGATTCTTTAAGAGATCTATTTAAAGAAATAAACATTTTAACTGTTGCAGGACATTACATCTATGAAAATATAATTTATGTGAAAAAGTATTATAATACATACATTTGTAAAGCAGATCGATATTCATCAACACAAGAAATAAAGATAAACTTGTCGTTCCCAAGTTTAGGCTAGAAAAATCCAGAGCCTCATTTCTGGGGAAAAGCATAGCCTTTTTTAATAAAGTTCCACAGCATATAATTGAACTACCATTGCATAAATTTAAATGTTACATTAAAGAGTCGCTGATGAGCAAAGGATACTATAAAGTAGACGATTATTTGAATGACCGCAATGCATGGTCATGATGTAACACATAACATAATCACTGTTTAATATGATGTATTTTTATACTAAGCAATTGTTGTATTAGTAACGATATGTTTTTTTTTTTGTAAGGTCAATGTGGGGAAGTCCGGCATACTTTTCTAAAATTTAAGTTCAACTGAACTTATTGAATCGAGATACGCTTTCTAAAGTGACTTGTGTCGTCGGAGATTATAGGTAATATATATATTTACCTATATTGGTCTTAAAATAGTATGAATTGCAATTATCTTTAGATTTATATGCTATTTTTTAAAACACGGCGTGTAGACGGACTTCCCGTGCAGTTTAGGGTAAGTCCGTCTACTAGCACTATATCCATAACTTGTGAGGCAATATGTATGAAAACAGTTTCTAGCAGTGACGTAAAACTAGCGTTGAAATGTGTGATTTATGTATTTGTCTATAAGGTTTACATTTCAAAGATAATTGAGTTTATTTTATTTTAAGGCAAGTCCGGCATATCTTTGGTGACAGTGGTTGCAAACATTTTTAATAAAATTGTATGTATCCAATTTCCTTTTTTGTAAAATAAAATACTAAGTAAAACATCATCAAATTGATCAAAATTTATCAAATTTGCTCATAGTCTATAACGACTGATCGCAGATGAAAACAGAGAAAGAAGAAAAAAAGTAAAACATAAATCTTTATTTCTAATTCAATTTTTATATTCCTAGTAAGGTAGATATACGAAAGCGATTCATTACTATCTTACGGTACATAATTATATCCCTAGGGATATAACTATATCACGGCTTTATCGTGCAGGTAAAATACGTGCAGCTGAAAAGGTTGACAATATCTGCAATTGAGGCAAGACCGTCATAGACGGACTTGCCTTACGTATGCCAGACGGACTTCCCAACTATTACATGTTATGGTTAGAAATTTGTTGCAGGTAATAATTACGAAACTCAAGCGATATAAATGAATTCATCACCAGAAATAAGTATATGGATCACTAAATGACTTGCGTAATCAAAGAAACTCCAAGAACTCCATTGATTTTCTACTTTTTTTTTAGTTTTTTGAAGAGACGTTACACTCCAGCTTCAAGTGCAAAACGCGAAAAAAAATCGCCTACCAATTTCTTTCAACCTAATGATGTTAGCGACGTCTATGATTCTCAGTTCGAACTAGCTCCGTAATACTGTTTTACCGACCGAGGCATAAGAAGCTAGTCATTCAAAAATGGAAGTTATTGGCGCTAGACGGACTTACCTCCAAGACGGACTTCCCCACATTGACCTTAAATGTCGTTACCTAACTAAGAAACGCTGGCAAGTTTCTTGCGCCCATTCTTCTTGTCAGTTAAAAAAGTCTTGAATGGGTGGTAGGAAAATATTGACGATTCATAAGTACATATATATTATGTTTAAGTGAATAAAGAATATTTTTATCTTTATCTTATCTTATCCACTACCTCGATCGCCACCACTGGTGGCATTAACGGATTTTTTAAAGATTGCCGCCACTATAGTACCTATTTGTTACAAAACATCAAAAATAATCCGTAGATCGGATGCTTTGGTTTCAAATTGCTCATTAATTTCTCTTCAAAGCAATTAAAAGTTCCCGTTCTTGCTTTCTGCAATAACCGGGAGGGACGTCCCGTTCATTCGTCGTACTTAGCGCGATCTATTTCTTCCCTGGAAGTTACACCAATGGTTCTTATATCGGTTTAACGTCGTTAAGCCTCCTTCCGCTTCTGTGAGCTCCTAGTCCCGACTATAATTAGGTCAAGGCATAATCCTCCGACAAATGTGCCTGTACCGCCGCTAAGTTTCCTATCTATTGCCCCATTTACTTTGTAGTGATCAAGACAATTCCGAATGTTGGGGTTGGTACTTGGCTTTATTAAAGCGGAGAATTGGGGATAACATGCTTGACTTTTTGATTCAGGATTTTTAACATACTTTTTACTTTATATATTACCTTCCATTTTTTCCAAAATTCCTCAAAATGAAACAATTTTGAAAATCTTAGGTAATTTTTTTTGCTGAACAATAAATAATTAAACATAATTAATTTGAATGAAATCGGGGGCGCTTGCTAGAATTCTTTTGAGGTACTACGGCGACTACATTTTTTTACGAATATACTTACATCGTGCAGATCGCAGAACTCGTAGCTCGTGTTTATTAACATTACGGGGGGTAAATATTCTAAAAATGTACCTAGTTATAATTTCCATGTATTTCTAATATCCTTTACTAATTAGGGAGAATAATACCTATTTATTTATTGGTACTTTATAAATGGTTAGGTACTGTATCGAACTAGTTAATACTCGGAAAATGAAGAAATACATTTTGAGGACCACTTTTTCGACTATTAGGAATGATTGCAAGGTAGCCGTAACGAGTGTTATCGAGAAAACATTCCTATAAATTAATATTAATGGATATTATTTAAAAAATTAACTTTCTTATGATTTGCATTTGTTTCCTATCTGCTTTTCTCATTAGTGAGATTAATATTTGTTGTTGTCTTAATTATGGCGGTGTTCTACCTTATACTCAGGGAATTCCTTAATTAAGTGAAGGGTTTCGAGACAATTTGACGCTTGGCCGCAGCCTTTGACTCGGGATACTCTGCTCAAGCAGGTGTGTAATTCGTCTACAATTAAAATATGAAGAAAGAAAAAAAATAATGGTTTATAATACGTTTCATCAACGACTTCTTCTGCGTAGAATTTGGTTATATTGCTGTCCATGGGTGGGTATAACTTGAAAATCTTTATCTTATATAGAATCTATCTCTATGCCAGAATTCATCAAAATTTGTTCAGTGGTTTAGGCATATTATAGTAACATACAGCTAGAAGGGTCAGGCCGTAGATTTTGCCACATTTGAGGGTACAAAAGTCTCCGCCTCATATAATTTTAAATATAGTACTCTTAGAAATGTCTCAATCTTATCATCGTGTTTCCTAAGAAATAGCAAACCAAGGCAGATATAGATATTTGGATAAGTTTATATATTTGGAAAACTATTTGACATTTCCCTACCAAAAGTGACGGATTTTTTATAAAAACCGCGAATCCGCATTGGTAGGTGTACAGCTTAAACATCGATAAAATTATCATTTTTTAACTTATTGATGAGCTGTTTGATTTGACGTTATAAAATAATAATAAGGTTGCCATTCCTTTAATATCTTTGCGTCTTTCCTAAGAAAAAAGATAAGTTTTCGGCAATAAGATTTTTTTTTTGAAAAACCATTTCTTTGCGCTACTTATATTGCGTAACCATTTTCACCCATTTTATGGTTTTAAAACATTTATTAAGATTTTGTTTGAGTGCTGGCATCACCAAAGTATCGTATTCTATGGTCAATGCAGCGTTGACGACCATATTTTTTGACATTTCGGTGTCAACTCCGATCAAAGTGAAAAGTGTCGCCTACTTTGCAGAGTGCATTTTTTGAGATTTCAAGGTAAGTTTTTGATTAAAACTTATAATTTTTGTTGCGCATGGTTTAATTAGATGTGTGTGATCTGTATATGTTAAACTAGCCTTGTAATATAGTATATTTTAAGAGTTATAATCGATTTCATTTGCGCCTCGGTTCCGCAAAACTGTCTTTATGTCACTTTGCGATACCGGTTGCGTAGAAATTGCGCCACTTATTTTACGCTATTGAATAATAGTGCATGCACACAAGGTTTTCAAGTTTTTTATTATTTTGAAATTACTTTTAGCTGTAATTCCGCTAAAAACATGACTAGCATTACTATTAATTGATTTGTTAGCTTTTATTAATATTCTATAAGTACAGGGTGTTCGGCAGAACGTTAAACATACGAAAATAGGGGTAGGTGCGGTGGTCTGCTACCTAACCAGCCTCAAAGATTTTACCTAGGTCCAAAGTTTTTTTTTATTTTGTATTTTATAAGTTTTGGAATTTCGTCACTTTCATACTAACTTACCCATGTAACTTTTTTTTTGGCATCCTAATGGTTGGCAGGTCCTTTTAAAAGTGATACTTCAAGCAGGTTGTTGCTAGAGTTAAAGTAATGGACTCTCAAACATTGAAAAGAGTTGAAATAAATTTTAAAGTTGTATTATATTTATATAATTAATAATGAATAATACCAAATACCTCCATCTAACAAATTAAATGTATTTTTTTTGTAAATTGAACAAATCATACATAGGTACTTACTAGTTTTAGTCATCCTGTTTAACTTTTCATTGTGCGCAATATATAAAAAAGAATTACTCATAGGTACATTATTGTTAATTATTAATTAAACATACTTACATACCAACATCGTGTTTCTTTTTCTAGTTTGATGCAATACCTCTTGTTAGTACATGTTTGTTAAATAAAATCACATTAATGTACGTGCTCCTTAATAATTTTGCGCTACCATTTTGCACCACTTTGTGCGACCGACTCGTAGAACATTTTGCGTCACCATTGCGCTATTTGTGGCAAAATCTACGGCCTGACCCAGAAAGCATAACATAGTTTCAAATTCTATGGTTAAAGAATATTTATTTCTCATACGAAATACAAATTTCACTTACTGAGAAACATAAACAACTTAAATAAACTTAAATAGGTACAAACGCACAAACTTAAAATACGAAAAAAAAACAAACACATAAATTGACAATAACATTGCGGGTTGACTAAAATAAACATCAAACAAATGCTGTTTGACGCGTACGATACGAATCGAACCGAGCGCCGTCTTCGGTCGTCATCGTCATGTGTCGTCACTTTGTGCTAACATGGATGTAAGACGCGGCTGAGCGTACTGGACGCGGCAATGATGCATTCTGAATGTAAATGAATATTTTCTTAGTTTTGTTGATATTTGAATGCTGTCAAGATTTATTAATAAATTGAGAGTATTAAAACTAATTGCTAAATTATAATAAAAATATGGAATCTTTACTATAAATTTATGGAGCATCAATTTTTGAAGAAATAATTATTTAATATTATATATTGAAATATTTGGCAAAATCTTAATGTATTATAAATAGTAACATTAATAATAATATATATACCTACATATATATATTAATTAATTATTATTTTCATCATATATTTATGAATTTCATTTTGTAGCCAGTTTTAAGATAAATTTTAATTATGAATTGATCTGTTATTTTATTACCTTTTGAATTTTAAAAACGGTTTTAGTTATTTATTTTAAAATATTTATTTATAATATGTTAAAGAATTTAAATAATTTTGATTTTGTTAATAATGTGAGCTTTAAGCAACCGTTTGTATGAAGTCATTGATTTGGTGTTTTTTATAGAATCTGGTAATTTATTATAAAGTAAAACTCCATCATAATGAATATTATATTTACCATAGTTTGTTCTAGGATGACGTGAAACAAGATCATTAGCGCTTCGTAATTGTTTTTTTAGAATTTGGTGTTTCTTCGTAAATGTTATATTTGTATTTATATCACCATTTAATATTTTGCGAATAAGTACACAAGTAGCATAGACATAAGTTTGGTATAAACTCAATATCTCCGTTTGTTGAAATATTTTACTAGTGGATGTGCGAAAATTGTATTTAAAAAGAATTTTTACTAATTTATTTTGAACTGTTTGTATTGTTTTTAAGTTACTTTTAGATGCAGTACCCCATATTTCTATTAGATAATCTACGTGAGGTTTGATAAGCGAGTTATAGATAAGGTAGCAGACTTTCTTCGGTAGGCAATTTACAATATTGTAGAGTGCACCTGTTAATGACACTAATTTCGATTTAATTTTTTCTAAGTGTGGTTTCCAATTTAATCTATTGTCAAAGATAATACCAAGATATTTTTCTTCCGACTTCCTTTTAATCGGTTCATTATTGATCAAGAGTTTAAAATTTTCATCAATTTTTTTGTTTATGGCCGAAAAGATAACAAAATTAGTTTTATTTGAATTCAAAGTAAGTAAGTTATATTTAAACCAATCGCTTAAAACATTTAAATCATTTTGAGCTAGTGAAATGATAGCATGCAGTGAGTGCCCATAGTAAAAAACACTGGTGTCATCTGCGTAAAGAGATATGTCACCCGTTAGGTTCGTTTTCTGTATATCATTGATATATATAAGGAACAGAAGTGGTCCTAATATTGAGCCCTGGGGGACACCGCAAGTAATAAATCTCGGTTCACTCTGACAATCGCCTATCCTAACAATCTGTCTACGATGTGATAAATAGGATTTAAGTATTTTATATGCATTTCCCCTTATACCAGCGTCGAATAACTTTTCTAGAAGTATTTCATGTGACACAGTGTCGAACGCTTTCTTAAGATCAATAAATATTCCCAATACTATTTGTTTTTTATCAATTTTGTCTTTTATTTTAGTAACAAGGTCAATCGTTGCTGAAAGGGTGTTTGTTTTACGTCTAAAACCATATTGTTTTTGATAGAAAAAGTTATTTGAATTGAGAAATGTTTCAAGGCACAAGTGAAGAACCTTTTCATATATTTTTGACAGAACGGGGAGCACAGATATTGGCCTATAGTTGCAAGGATCATGTTTTGTTCCTGATTTGTGGATTGGAATAATTTTAGCGGTTTTTAAACTTTCCGGAAAACACCCTTCCTTAAAAGACTTGTTTATTGCAGAAGCGAGTTCATGAGAGATAATATGTTTTATACGTTTTATTGATTTTGTATTGATAGCATCAATGCCGCAGCTAGTATTTGCATCTAAGTTGTCTATAATTTTAACTATTTCACTTGCTGTTACCGGGGTAAGTTCATTTAATTGTGTCTTCTGCGATGACCCTTCGTCTTGAGTAGTTGGAATACTTCGTTTATGATACTTGGCTGGGATTTCATTAGCTAGTAAAGCGCCTATTTTTGAGAAGTAATTATTAAACTCTTCGCAAATTTCCTTTTTGTCCGTGATTATTTTTGATTCCACGTTTAGTTTATCTGGTCCAGAATCTGCTTTAACCCTGTTGTTAGTCAAGTCACTAATTAGGGTCCACATTTTCCTCGGGTTTTTTGCAGTTTCTTTCGTTGAAATTCTCACGATTCAAACCAATTGAATCAAGCAAGACCCATTTTGCTAATAATTTTGTTTATTATTATTATTAATAATAATTGGTTTCAAAGCGTCAAAACTATAAAGGTCAGTGGCAATGTCAACAAACAAGCTTGAATTTCGACCTTATTGAATATTAATTACTGTTGGAAAATAGACGTATTATGGGCCACGATTCAGTTGGTTCGACTGTACCTTTGCATAATACGTAAGTAGTAAATAAGTATGAGCGAAATGGAAAAACAAAAAATCAAGGAAAGGGTTTCAGGAAGGAAGGTCTATAGGAAAATCTAGGTATGTAGGTACTTATGTGTATTTTGAGGCAATGAGGTCATTTTTATCATCCACTATTACTGATGTAAAAAGTTCCAGTCTAAGTTCTTTTTAGGCTGAAGTTCATCACACGATAATTTTCACGGAATTTACCTGTTTATATCTGGATTCCTGTCGTTAACTAACTTGTCAAGTCTCCACAAGATATCCAGGTGATAAAGTGATAGAGTTGGCGGTGTCCCAAATGGTACCTAGGTCCTACCTACCTACCTGCCTCCGAACCGAAATGGCTGTCTACAATTCAGGCAAATACACCATAATTTTCTTAATACTTTATACTTAACGCCGAATAAAATACAAAATAACATAAAATATGAGAAAAACTTAAAAACTAGTTACAAGAGCGGTATAATCGCTCAAAACGATCTATTCCAGACAACCTACTGTATAGGGTGATCAAATGACACTAAGGAAAGAGTCGCCTATGCTATGACCACCCAGATGATATCACCAGGTAGGTAATCAAAGTGGAATATACCGTAACAAATAGGACTACCAAAACCATTTTGAACTTCAATTAATGTTTAGTCTAGGTATACCTCGTGACTGTATTTTGATGTTTTTTAAATAAAGACTGGTGTACGCAGTCACAAAAATCGCCGGGCACGTTTGAAAAGATTGATGGATGTGAATGAAGCGAAAGAAGTGTGCGAGGATCGTAGCAGGTGGCGATCCATAGTCTCTGCCTACTCCCGTGGAAAATAGGCGTGAGTATAATATGTATGTATGTATGTATTTTTATAATTACCCATTCAATTTGTTTTCGGTATAAAGTAAAAAAAAAACAACTTATGTATGTAGGTATTGAAATTAATTCGTCGAATTTTATTTCGTACAAGCCAATGAAAAGGAAGGTTACCATTTGATTTTTGTATAAAATATTCCGTAAATAGATGAAAGCAAATCATAAAGGTTCCATCCTGTGTAAAGGGTTCATATTGAACGTTATTACCTTTAGATTTCTTTCGAAAAGGTCTACTTTTATTACAGTTCATACCTAAGTATAACAAGCGATTAAAATTTATATTGATTAAGACATATTTCTCAGAATGCGTTGTTCAGCATGATGGTCTGAAGCCATGGTTAAAGTTTTTGCAACGGTGCCCCTAACACCCTGTAATACTGAAACGATGCCAAAACGAACAAAACTGTGAGCTGTCGCTAGTACCTACCTACCAATTAGTTTATTTCAATTTAATATGGCATTTTCGTTAATTTAAGTACTTATTTTACTTATTTTGTAGGTACTTTTTTTGGGGTGTGTAATATATGATATAACAACATTTTGTATAATACTCACAAAATAAAACAACACATTACATAAAATCATTTCATATAACGTTCATTTTGTATAATCAACGAATGATATAAATTCAAAATATATAATTTTAAACCGTATAATGAACATTTGATATAAAAACGTTTCATATAATAAACATTAATAAAATATGAATAAAATGATGATTATATGAAATAAACATTATGCAAAATGAAATTAGTTTAAGTGTTGTTATGACAAACGTTTATTATGTCATATGAACGTTATTGAAATGAAATTATACCAAATATGCATGGACCCCTTTTTTGTTTGCCTATAAAACACATTATTCTATCTATTTCATTTTGCTAGAAGCATAGTGTAGTGTTAGATGATCAGTAGGCTAGGTACCGCTAGCACGTAAAACTATCGTTATCGTAATCGTTATCATGGTCATGTTATTTTGTATGAAACCAGGGTAGCGCCTCTTTCGGTCATATAGGGGACAAAATACAATACAATTTATATATTATATCAGCTTTTGGCGAATACGATTACCCATCTACCTTAAGCAGTTGTCTCACGCCGACGTTGAACGACAAGCGAGCTGAGTAGTATCGCAGAGCGAGTATTTATCTTTGATAGCTCTTGTCGCTCAGAAACAAAACTAGTGGACCGAGTCTTCGCTCGCTGGCAGTATCAACTATTATTAAATGCCTCTCTTTTATTTACACGAAATGTATATCTATTGTACGTTTCTTGAGCGAGAAAATAGCTGATAGTTAGTCGCTTCCTCGCCGGCGGGCGGTGGGACAACTGCCGAGACGGTTTTCGTGCTAGGGCAACAGATCATCCAAGTTTCTTAAACTCCAAATAAGTACTCACGAAAGTACGGCAGGTACGACTTTGAAATTTTGTTTCGTTACATAATGAGATTTGCACAATTTAGTTACGAGTTAATCCCTTCCTTCCGTCGCCAGGCGGACTACACTACAACAGGCCCTTATCTTTCGGCTCAGTACGTTACTGCCACGTCAATTGGATGCCGAGAACTAAAACCCTTCTTTATAAGCCTTTGGTGTCTTTATTGTATTTTCTAAATACACTTCTAAATTTTAATTAAGTAGTAGGTACAAAGATTTTAGGGGATAATAGTGTCCATCAATACGAACAATTTTTACTATGGAGCCAACCACGGAATCGCGAAAAAAGAATCAGCTGCTCCATACAGGGTAATTTTTTTAATCAGTGCACAAATTTTTAGGATCGACTCAGAATCGGTAAGTGAACAACTTTCTCCTAGAAACATAGGTCGAAATATGACAAAAATTTTTTGACTCTTCATACAAATCGGACTGATCACGTGATCGATTTAGTATGGGAAGTCCAAAAATTTTTGTCGTTTTTCGACCCATGTTTCTAGGAGAAAGTTGTTCACTTACCGATTCTGAGTCGATCCTAAAAATTTGTGCACTGATAAAAAAAATATCCTGTATATTCCATGGTTGGATAGTAAAAATTTTTCGTATTGATGGACACTATAAGTAGCTGTAAGCTGTAAACTGGTCCCTGCGGTTTTACCAATGTAGTACCTGTGTCGGTATTGGGAGAATTAATTAAAATATAGCTTGTCATATTTTACTGTGTCAAATAAAATCCCAAACATCTGTCTAATCGTAATTCAAATATCCAATTACCTGCGCAGTAGACTTGGTTTTAGTTAATGAAAAATATACGAAAATAATTTTATTGTCTTTGAATAGCCAAGAGATTCCGACCGTTATAAATTTAAAAATTTTATTATTTAATTTTTAATTGAATTATAAGTGATTTTCGATTCGCGGGGCGCTCGCGAGTTCACAGTTCACTGCCGGCTGCCGCTGCGTCCGCGAAGTGTATCGCGCGCGGCCGAGCAAGCGTTAGCGTGCCTATTTCGGTCAGGAATCTTAGCCTTAAAAAAATAAAAAATCTTTAATCAAGTTGACTAAATATTAATATAATGACCTATTTTGTGAAAGATGACTGGGCGCGATAGAAATTAACTCAAGGCTCGATATTAAGGCCAGACATGAAGTCAGGCGCCTGGATTCGGGTCTAGGACGATCATCGAAAGCTATTTCGTAGAAAGCCATTTTTCCACCTCCATATCTTCGAAGATCCACTTCTCGGATCGTAAGTTGTCAGTCCCAATAATCTACATTGGGCCCGTGTGCTGGGTTGCGTGCTGCCCGTTCTTCATATCCACCCATTATGAAGGCCAGTGGCCAATGGCTGATGATGATGATGACGAAGTTGTCAGTAGTTTTACTCAATACCTAGGCTGGCGTCTGCGTTGGATTGGCATATTCGAACAACAATAACACCTAGTATTGTTGATCGAAGATTGGCATGCCAAACCGTTTACACAACGCCAACGCTGAACTGTGTATATCAGCCATGTAAATCAGTCATTATATAAAATAAATCATATAGTTTTATCGAAAAAGTTTAACTAAAGTTATAACAAACAACAAACAAAAAGATTCGTAAAAGATTTTTAGGTTTAACAATCCTAGAGACCGGCATGAATATACCATTATTCGAGAACGGAATGTCCAACCTGTCTTGATGATGATGTAACTTTTTCAATAAATAAATAAATAAACATTTGACTAGTACTAACCTAATACTGGCTTAACATTTAACTCAAAAGCACTAAGCAGAAACTAAGTATTGCGAACTGTTAACGCTTGAAGGAAGAACATTATCATAGCCGACATATAAACTTGGGGATGGGGATGGGGATTTCACAGCAACATTGGAACACTATATTAGCTGATTAGCGTGTTTATTCTGAAGTTTCATGTTTACTTACTACTTTTGACTGGTAAAACCTCGGATTCATAAGGTAACATTTGACTTACAATAAATTGCAAACGTTGCACGATATGATGCTTATATCGAGTAACTTTTAATATGCAGAACATGTTACGCCTCCATTAATGCATAGGAGGCTTTAGATGCTGCTTTGAATGCTTCAATGGTCTTATATACTTTGATTTGATTTTACGTTCATATATAATTTAGATCACTTTGCTTATATTTTATGAGTAGTAGCAGTACCATTCATTCTGACATTCTATTACAATCTTGGATTTCGATTTCTCAAAACTACATCAGGAAACATTTAAAACAGTAAATACCTGTAAATACCTACCTTAACAAAAAAACAAAGCATACCAAACCTATTAAATAAATGAATTATATAATGAGAATTTGTATTAAATTATTAGATAAATCAAAATGTTAGAAGTAAAATGCAATTAAGTACTCATCACACTTGTCTTAGAATAGACTCTGTCTACTTAGGTACACATTCCTGTAGTTAAATCGACAACGATACTTAAATAGTACCTACGTATTACAACATTACAACAGTTATCAATAGGTACTTACTTAGCTAGGTTATACGCCATAAACTTATTATACCTACTCTATAAATAAGTTTATGGTAGGTATACGCCATTTCTAATCCCCAATGTGATAATGTGTAGTTCTAGGCCTACGGTTAATTGTCAAAGGAAATTTATTTACGGTACACCGCCGCCGCCGCTGCGTCCCTCGAACTTCCGAAGGATAAGTTTGTAATGTATATCGTAATTAGTTACTAATTAATTAATCTATTAGAAACGAGGGCCATCTCTCTCGCTCCGAAAGTTAGAAGCCTTCGGTAGCTACTTTATGTTCGGCTGTTCCGTTAATTTACGTTGTACCTACATATTAACTAGAACGAATTGTGTAAACGGCAAATTGCTTTTCAACTAATTGAATAAACAGGAAAATTGGGTTGGTAACTTTTGTCGCATCGGTGTGTATTGCCTTCATAAGCACAAAGCGTTCTAAAAGGTTCTAAATAAACGGGCAGAAATGTTTTACAGTATTTTGGGTATATGGGGTTTTATTATACCAGGTATTTTTGATCTTCCCCTTGTTGTATCAAAGGGTGTATCCCTTTGTCGCTTTCAGAGTTAATTACTGTTTAGATCAGATAAGACTGACTTTATTATTTACCTAATAAATTTATGTAACCATTTTAGAGTTACCTTATTTTCGTAACACAGACATATACGACTCATGGACTCACGAAGACTCATGGAAGAATAAGAAGAATATTATTTTAAAGATTTATTTCATCATCATCATCATCATCATCAGCCATTTAATGTCCCCACTGCTGGGGCACTGGCCTTCCTTATGGATGAATAAGGAGAATGAGCCATGACCCACCACGCGGGCTCAGTGCGGATTGGTGGGTATTAACGACTGCAAGTGCAGCCGGGACCAACGGCTTAACGTGCCTTCCGAAGCACGGAGCTCGAGATGAAAAGTTTTTGGTCACCCATCCCGTGACCGACCATTGCGAACGTTGCTTAACCTCAACGATCGCAAGCCGAGCGCGCTATCCACTGCGCCACGGGCTCCTCTAAGATTTATTTAGCGTTTTAATATTTCAGTACTAAGTGTTATTTTATTATATGTCCTATGTCAATGTTATTAAATTTTCTATTTTGTCTCTATGATTTGTAAGGTCAAAGTAAAAAAATTTGATTACTTACATGTCTTCTGTCTGTATAAGTAGTTTAACCCTTCTCAGTAATTCAGGTTCTATAATGATTTCTTTCAGGGCATACAGAACTGACCTGGTCGATAAGACCTGCATAGGTATAAGTTCACCTTGGTTTCTAATCTTTTGTGCGTGTTGTATTGCTTTGTTCCTACTTATTATTTCGTACGTAAACAGGTGATTACGTAAAACTAATAAACGGGCTAGGTACGTTAAGGTCGATAATCGTGGATATTAATTAAGTTAAATAATATAAATAGCGTTTGGTTGAGCCGCGGTGGCGGGGCCGCCAGAGCTGGGTTATTCTTGGAGACAATCAATACCATCGTCTGCATATTTAAATCATCGGGGAGGTTAATGTCTCTGCCATATGACGTAATGCTGTATCGAGTATTTAAATTAAGGCTTTGGGATAATATTAAGTTGTGATTTATTTTTTAAATCGATCATTCAGTTTATTTTCGTAACGTGAGCTTAATAAAGCAAAAATAATTTCACAAAGTTTGTAGTAATACAAGTAATAGGTGTTAGCTATGATATAAATGATCTTGTTAAAAAATTGGTACTCATAATATTTTTAGACTTCTTTGTATATTGTATTGTAGTAGGTCCTATAGTTGAACTGAAAAGATAAACATACAAAGTTATTACATACAATGTGCCTATATTATGTTATTAATAAAATAAAAAATAACCGAATATACATTACATACATAAAATAAATAAAACCATGTGCGGAAAAGGAGGGTGTAAGTATTCAACTCCTACAGCTGTTCCATAAAATGCTTACACAATTAGAGAATGGCAAACCCTTAGTCTAGGTGATAAGTGCTATTTTCGTGTGGCAGATGTAACGGTTGGTCTGCCTTTGATTGCATGGGCCGTGCTCAAGGGTGATACGTCCCTTTAGGTCCGTACCGCACATGCGCTATACAGGGTGTTTTAGAGGCACCTTTGCAAAAACTTTAACCATGGCTTGAGACCATCATGCTGAACAACGTACACGAGAATTTTTTGTCGGATATGAAGAAAATATTTCGATTCTCCATACAAAATGTCCCGATTAGTTGCTACATTTGTATGAAACGTCGTTTTTTTTCATTTGCGACAAAAAATTCTTGCTGTACGTTGTTCAGCATGATGGTCTGAAGCCATGGTTAAAGTTTTTGCAAGGGTGCCTCTAACACCCTCTATACACTTTGTATCCAGCGGGTACTGAACTGTAGCCTAACAGTACTCTAGCTCTTTTGCTGCGATTCGCGGCTTTGACTCGATTGCTAGCGCGAGCGCTGTAATAATTTTATCTACACGCCGTTAATGGTTGATGCCTAGTCCTTTTAGGTCCTGATACTTTGAGACTTTCATATACAAAGTCGTCAAAGGAATAAAGTATTTTAACCGACTTAAAAAAAAGGAGGAGGTTATCAATTCGACTGTATATTTTTTTATGTGTGTTACCTCAGAACTTTTTAGTTAATTTTTAACCGATTTGGATAATTCTTTTTTTATTTAATTTTGAAAGTAACGCTTTTCGTGTGGTCCAATTTCATCAAGAGCTGACAAGAAGTTCTGAAATTTATCCTGAATAATGCGTATTTGGACTTTAGTTTGCTTATTTAGACGACTTCTTATTTTTATCAAAGTGGGGATCATTTTCAAAATTATATTTTTTTTCGTAAGTTTATACTTCTGACGTGATATTATTTTCACCAAGTCAGGATCAGGAGATGAAATCTCAGGAAAATTGAAAGAACTTCTCTAATAGGCAACCCTTATGCGCTCCATTTATTTTTAAAGTTAGTCAAGTGTTTGCATCTGGTAGTCATCATCTCATAGTAATGAGCTGGTGATGGAAGCTACAACTCCTTAACGGCTGGGAGCTGGAGAATAATTACTTAAGTATTAATCGTATGTATGGACTAATAGTTATATTCTTTCAGGTTATTAGGGTGAGCTGATGATGAGAGGTAAAACTCCTCAACAGTTAGGAGTTAATATGATGTTTTATACCTAAATACCATATGCACGAATGGATCTCCAGTTGTATTCCTTTAAGTTATCTAAGTAGCTAAAGATGGAAAGCTGAACTCCGTAACGGTTACGATATTTACAACAATTTATCATAATCACCATGTAGTTTCGCTACGATTATTTTGCACTAAAAATCGAAAAATAAAACGTTTTAAAAAAATGCAACCGCCTTCAAAAAGAATCTTTAAACAAAATTAACAACTACTAAAAAACAAACGAATTTTCGTCCTTTAAATTAAAAATTCTAATTATTTTCTCGTTTTTTATTGTTTGTTAATTTTGCTTAAAGAATGAAGGCGGTTACATTTTTTTTAAAACGTTTTATTTTTTATACTCAGTAGGTAATTACAAAAGAGTATTAAGTTGATGGTGAAAAAGCTTTAGTCACTGGGTGTATCTATTGGAAAAGCTTTCTAAAACTTTAAAGAGGTGTAGGGTACTGATATTAGTAATTTTGGATTACTTTTCATTTTATCATTAATTTTAATTTTTATAATTTTGTTTTGAAAAGTCATAATTTATTTATGTTAGTTTATGTTAAATTCTCAGCACTAAGCACCGTTAATAGTAATATATGTAATTGTTATGTACTAGGTTATACCTTCAAGGCGACCATTTTTATTTACCTATTTCTTGACTAGCGCTCCGCTCGCGTCTTCGTCTACGTGAACCCCCCTTTTTTACCAAAAAATTCCCAAAATCCTCTCTTAGTGCTCCCCTATACTCCCCAAGGAACATACATGCCAAGTTTCAGCTTCTTGCGATCTGTAATTTCGGCTGTGCGTTGTCTGTCACAAGAGTTTTACATACCTATACTTATAGATGCTTATTTTAATTCTAAGACTGAATATTTATGCTGGTTTGTGATCAAACTTCCACTGACATAGTAGAAAGAGTGACTGCGGATTGTGTCATCGATAGCAGAGTAAAAAACGAGTATTTTAACTTCCTACTAAAGGTCTGAAAGCGAGCTATGACGTAACGTCAGCTCGCCAGAAATTTCAATATTTCAATAGAAATTTATTGTTTGTCTCAACTTTAAGTTTTCTGTTTATTTTAAAACTCTGTCTACAGCCTTGTAGGTACATTAAACCTTTTAGTTACTGAGTATGAACACGGCTCCTTTCGTCTTAAGATGCTGAGCCTCTGAATAAATATTGATTCGTAAAATGGAATAGAAAGTAAATAGCGAGCAAAAAGGTTTGTAATTAAATACCAATCTTGTTGGATTTATATCTCTTGGGTATACAGATAAGCGTGGAAGATTGTAAACGGAGGAAAATTTACTTCACTCTCTATAAGTGTGAAAAAATTACTTTTGAAAAAACTACTGAATGCACTTCGATTAAGTACATATACCTACTTATTTATGGTTCAGGTAGGTAATATTAATTAGACTGAAATAAGTGAAGTTTGGACTCGTAATTTGAGATAGGATAGGTAGGATAAGATTAGGAATAAATTTCTCACAATCACATTAATAGAAACTGTGTTATTGAAATTTAATAACGGATAAACTTAGGTAGAATACATAGATTATCACCCAGACCAAGACAAATAGACATTTTCATGCACACAAAAAATTGTCTTGTTCGGGAATCGAACCCAATCTGTACGCCTGCGTGCGCCAAATCGGTAAATACCTAGCTTAAGGCTATTGCGGCGATCAAACTCAGAATTTTCAATGTTTTTAAATTAAATTTCCTGACAAAGTATCATTGCTAGGCCTTCCAAAATATTATATGTGATAGATCTTTTCTTTATGAAGGGAAGTTACTAAAATTTATTTGAATCAAATAAATACAATGTACTAAAAAAAACATTTTCAAGACCCCTTTTTTCCGTCTTAAACTCAATTATCTCAATAACTATTTGAGTAATCAAGCTAATTTTTTTTGTGTAAGTAGTTCTTAGTCATATCTAGGGAAGTTACTAAAATTTTTTTTTGTTATATTTATAGTCAATAACTAGTATCCCAAAATGCATCGTGCACCGTTTCACAGCATAATTATTCAGTCTCCGCCTGGCATTGGTGGCGTTTGGACGTGGAGACTGTATCGCTCCGTTTGCGCCAAAATTGAAAAAAAAAACTCACACTAGGATCCTAATTTTTTTCAATGATGCTTATTTTGCTAGGAAATATTGAAATAGCGCTTCAGGATTGGGTATAGATGAGTGCTTTGCCATTTATTGCATAACCATAGACCTATGTAACCTAGGACAAGTTATTTTACTCATTACCTAAAGCAAACATCAATAGTTTGAAATAAAAGTGACGGATAATATTGCCTAAGATACTTAAAAGCCCATAAAAGTTGTACCTATTTGAGTACCAATATTTTGTTGTGTTGTAGGTACATAATTAATAATTAGTCTAAGTTTCTTACTTCTACTACCTACTGTATATTAAATTTATGTTCGTTTTAGGTTCCTCAAAATTGATAATGTTAGAAAGTTAAGATAGGTAGGTGTAAAAAATTGCATCAAGAAATAAGAAATTCGCTTGTTGAAAAAGTTTTTTACAGAGACATAATGTAAAAGCAATTCTTGAAATAAAACCGACGTAAGAATTTTATATACCTAGTTGATCTAATATCACCATTACACCAATTTTATGAGATTGTGAGAAGTCCAGCTTCTTTCCTTTGAGTGAGGAACATAAACCGCACCATTTTGTGTAAATTTCAGGTTCAAAACATTTTTATTACTGATTCTCTTATCCAATAATAGTACAAAATAGAGCATGCATACAATTTCTTGCAAGAAATGCTCTCGCGGTTTTGAAATTCGAAATTCGAAATCCCCACAACAATATTTAAAACCGATGGTTGAGGCGCCAGTAGCAATAAAAAAGAATGAAAGGTCTGTCAGCTGTATTGACAGTTTAAACTCTCAAATTTAACCACCGCGTCAGATAAGTTTGCGGAGTTCTGTAAGGAGACTTGCATAGTCCGAGTAAAATTTTTGATACTCTAATGAAATATTGCATAGGTACAAGTACTTCCGAAGGAGGAATATTAATTTCATTATTTAAATTTTATTGCACAAAGTATAAACAAATGGCGGGCTAACTTTAAACTGACTAACAGATTATATCAAAGATAACCCTACTAATATTATAAATGTGAAAGTTTAGATGTTTGGATGTTTGCATGTTTGTTACTCAATCACGCCAAAACGGCTGAACGGATTTGGCTGAAATTTGAGACATAGATACTTTGTAGCCTGGAGAGGAACTTTTTATCCCGGAAAAGTATCAAATTCCGGCGGGATAACGTCGTGTAGTCCAGGCGGGCGAAGCCGCGGGCGGAAAGCTAGTAAACTCATAAAAATAAATAATCTCGAAGAAGTTTTATATACACTCTCTGCCACAAATGTCATTTATTAAAAGTAGGTGGCTAAAACGTCAGTGATTAGATTACATACCCTTTGGAAGCGGCCATGGAAGAAATGACAGTATTGTATAAGTAGTACGAAACCAAACCGTTTCAGCTGCTCGACCCTGATGTTGTCAAAGCCAGCGGCTTTACCTTCTTTGAGCTTATCAAGGGCAAACTTGAGCTCTGTTTCTGTAAAAGCCTCGTCCAAGTGGCTAACCTCTTTACCAGGGTCTCGTGTAAATTTCTTCTGGAGACTTTTCGTGAAAGCTTTCCCATTTTGGAGTAAGTGGTGAGCGATCTGGTTTGTGGTCACATTGGAATGACGATCAGCGATTTTAGGATCATTATTTAGTTTCCTTATAAAACACCATGCCTTCTTGCTTTTATGCGTCAAATCTACGCCTTCGATTAGCTTGTTCCACTTTTCTCTCGTTGTTTCGGATATGGCTTCTAGCAAATCATTCCCAAAATCGATGGTGTCCTGTAAGATGGGATCTAATTCATACTGGTCTTGGTATGTCATCCTATCATATTATATTTAAAAACATATATTTGATGCTTGGGAGAGCAAGCGAGATGTAGTTGGTGTTTATTGTGACCTCTCCAAAGCTTTCGATTTTGTTAATCACCAAACGCTTTTAAGGAAATTAAAACATTATGGTGTCTATGATAAATCGTTTAGCCTTATGCAATCATATCTTTGTGAAAGAACACAGAAAGTAGTTATCAACAAAACTGAGTCTACTGGAGCCCCTATCAACATGGGCGTACCCCAGGGGTCAATACTGGTCCCTTTTGCTGTTTTTAATTTATATAAATGACCTTCCTTTTAAGCAAAGAATTTATGCGAGACAGTGCTATTTGCTGATGACACTTCCTCTAGTCTTTAAAGTTGACAGAGGTAATAATTGTTCTGACGAAGTAAATAGTACTTTATCGAAAGTTGCGTATTGGTTTCATAGCAATAATCCATTCCTTTACCATGGTACCATCAATTAATCTATCATTAAACTCGAAAAAAACAAAATGTGAAAAAAAATTCCCTGCCAAATGTAAGACAGGTTGATATTCACATAAAATTGGATGACAATGTAGTAGAATTAATTAACAGTACTAAATTTTTAGATATAACATTAGATTATCGACTTTAATGGGACCCTCATATTGAAGCCTTGGCCGGTAGACTCAGTTCTGCGGCATTTGCTGTTAAATAAATAAGGCTCTTAACCGATATTGAAACAGCAAGGTTAATCTATTTTAGCTTTTTTCAGAGTGTATTGTCCTACGGCCTATTACTTTGGGGTTCAGCAGCTAACATCGAAAGTATTTTTGTGCTTCAGAAAAGAGCTATTCGCGCCATATACAAACTTCGGCCAAGAGATTCTTTAAAAGAAATCAACATATTAACTGTTGCAGGACAATACATATATGAGAATATGGTATATGTGAAGAAGTATCTCAATACATTTATAAAACGTAGCAATATACATCAATTCAAAACAAGAAATAAAAATAAGATTGCCGTTCCAAGGATTCGACTTGAAAAAACAAGAAGTTCGTTTTTGGGGAAAAGCGTAGCTAGTTTTAATAAAGTTCCACAGAATTTAGTAGAGCTGCCTTTGCACAAATTCAAAAGTCATGGCAAAAAATCGCTCATGGGCAAAGGATATTATAAAGTAGACGACTATTTGAAAGACCGTAATGCATGGATTTGATGTAACACATTACCTTAGCTGAACTAATGTAATATTATAATGAAAAAGTTGTAAAAGTTAACGATATAAATCTTTGGAAATATCGTTACTCCAATTATTAAAGCTGATAAGTTTATTGCGCCTATTCTTCTTATCAGTTAAAAAAGTCTTGAACGAAAATATTGACGATTCAAAAGAGCTTATTTATTAAGTCAAGTTGAATAAAGATTTTTTTTTATATTATTTTATTATTTTATCCTTCAGGTCGTAAGGCCTGGCACATAATTGGGTCCTCCGTATTGCACCACTTACTGTCTTCACGCACTGGTGATCTATGTGATCACTGGCAAAGATTAGATCAGGGTTTTAACCCCTTTTCCAGCGACAGCTGTTGAATGATGACGGAAGTTTTGGATCATGGATCAAAGATAGTAGGTATGTGTCCATCAACCTATTCTTCAACCTTCACTCCGTTGTCATCACTGGTTCTGTATCCCCAGTTCTCGCTATGGCTATTAAAATTACCAAGGACGAATCTAACCGGATGGGCGTTAAAGTTCGGCGGACAGCTGAAGTAATACGGTGCATTGGGAGGTTTGTAGACTGAAGTGACCGTACAGTTACTAAGTTCGGTAGTAAGGATCTCTATGTTACTGGTGTTAGTCTGATACACAGTGCGTACCTCTTTATCTGGCCTGGCGAATAAGCACTCGCATACTGTCGATGGGGGACTTCAGCTATGAGTTTCATCCCCTGAGTCACTTGTCAGATATGCTTTAACGAGTGTGCATCTGAGTTGCATAACTTCATTCCGCCCTCTCCTTTAAACTCACACTCAGAGAATTAAGTACTCCTTCATCATGCCTGGAATACCCTGCCGGCTTCTGTTTGCCCGAGTACCTACAACCCAAACCTCTTAAAGTCGCAAGTGAATAGGCATGTTCTGGGTGAATCTATTCACACAAAATTTTCATTCACCAACCACATTATAAAACTACCTTTGTGAGTTCACTCAATTCACGCGACTAATTTAATAAACATTGTTTAACTGTTTAGAATTTTCCGAATATTAGTCAATCACTTTACAATGCAATGGATGCACCCATTATTTCTCTTTTGCTGTCGCCTTTGGTTGTCATGTCACACATACCACAAAATTGTCTTGAGATTCATGTTAATGAATATGACAAAATTTTAACATATAGTTGTGTTGCTGTCGCTTCGGTATTAATTTTTAATTAGTACAAATATTTCAGCATATCGCATAATATTTAAACAGAAAAAGAACCTGACGTTAGGCAAGTCTTTACGTTTTTTACCCATTTTTAGAGCACAAGGGATATGATGCGTACATGGCGAAAAATAGTGACAGTGAAAAATAAAGATATTTTAAAATGAGTAATGAAAAAAGGTTTTTTTTAAAGTGGCTGTTTTATAACCTTACGTGGCAAGTTTACATTAGTAAACAAAGTATCAATTATTTCAGTTGCGCTACATTTTGTTTAAACAAATTCGACGATCTCCGTGGCCGATTGGTGTACGCACCGGTTTTCTAGGTGCCACTATCTCTGAGGTCCCGGGTTCGATTCTCGGACGGGTAAATGTCGAAAACTAACTTTTAGATATTTTCTTGTATCTGGGTGTATGTGATCGTTGCTTCCAATTTTCAATGACACAAGTTATTGTATTATTTGATATTATCATTTTTAGTATTGGAATAATATGTATTTTATTTTATTTTTTTGTATTTTTATTTAAGTGTTTTTTTATATATTGATTTATATTAAAGATTGATAGCGTGATTTTATATAAACGGTATACTTATTTAAATATTGATTAACTAAGTAGATTTATTTTGTAAAAAGTATTAGATGATGGGCAAGTATGAGTTATTTATATTTTTTCATATTAAATTATAAGTTTTATTAATTTGATTGGAATAAATCTGAAAACGTACCTACTGGTTAGAGCAGTTTACATTATTTATTTTTTTCAGTGTAATTTGTAGCAAATGTTGTAGTTTTGCCTGCGAAGATCATTTCGATAATGGATATATTATCGAAATGATCTAGAGATAGAAAATAAATATAAATAGCTGCTGCTGTGTTCTGCATTTTGAAGAATCGTTTGAAGTGACTATCTTTTTTTAAAAAAGCTTTTTTTACTACATACGAATAATATCTAAGATCTACTCTTCCTACAAACCGACGTTTACTATAAATATTCATAATAATTCTTCTTGTATTCTACATAATATAATTTCCTTAGTAAAAGCGCACATAGGTGATATTTTAGATGTAAATAGAATGCGCGCTGCATGCCGCGTCTACACGTATTTCTCAGTCTACGAGAGTGCCGCGGCCGGAGTCTTACCGATCCCAGCACCCCCTCGCTTGTGTAAGCAACGGCCATCGACGATATTTTTTTTACCCATGCTATATCCTTAATCCCTTGCTTTGCGGGTTTCAGAATCAACAAAAGCATATCTAAATAGGTAAATGCTTCAATGGATATTATCGTATCAAAAATGTTGTTGTTATGCCGCTTGAATAATGTTTAATCAAAATAAACCTAACACAAAAGTTACTGTTAGCAAAAATAAGATGTTGATGAGATTCGTGTTAAGATTAAGAGCATTGTATGGAGCACGATAAAGGATAGACACCTATTTCCTTATCTCGAAGTAGTATTGTCTTTTCTAAATATAGACGGAAACAGAGAAAAACAAGATCGGAGTGTATGTGCTTAGAGAAAAGCCCGGCTCAGTGTAGCTCCTTCGATTTCTAGTCACGTTGTGGCTGAAAAATGTTAGGACTTCAGTTTGTTGCTGCGAATAACAAACCAGACTTATTCACTGCTATACACAAATGTACGTGAACAGTAGAAGCCAAGAAAGAAAAATAACGTTATAAATAACGACACCAAAAATGGGCAAAAAATTTGCTGCAAATAAGTGCGCGGTTGAATGAATGCCTGAATAAACGAATGATTAATTGAACGTAAGAGAGTGAGTCAGTGATTGAGTATTAAAAATCTCACTCCAGCCACCCCTAATGGTTTTATCCGGCAACTTTTTATTGATGTTGCATGTCGATTTAACTGAGAAGTTTGGTGTACTTGGAAATAAATAAAACGATCGGAAAGCTTCGCTAAATATAAATAAACAATGTAACTAGTAAGCACGCGGGAAACCGCGGGCGGCCGCCAGTATAGTACAAACACGATAGTTTGTATGTCTGGATGTATGGATGTTTGTTACTCTTTTACGCAAAAGCTACTAAACAGATTTAGTTGAAATTTGGCACACATATAGTACCTAGATAGCCTGGATTAAAACATATGATACTTTTTATCTCGATAATATTATCCCGTATAAATTTACCCAAGCACGAGCAGAAAACCAGTATTAATAGATATGGAAGGTATAGATTACTATAGTGCGACAACGATTTCTGTTCCGGTGACCAAAGACTGGAACTACCGTTTTTAGGGTTCCGTAGTCTACAAGTTAGTTACTTCTTACAATCACACCAATTATCTAAGCCCATGTTAATTTCATTAAGAAACTGTATCATGGAAAACTTGATAACGGATAAATATATACTTAAATACTTTTTGTTTGTAAATACATACTTAATATACATAGTAAACACCCAGACCAAGACAAATAGACATGTTCATGCACACAAATATTTGTCTTGTTCGGGAATCGAACCCGAGACCTCTGGCGCAGAAGGTGGGTAGCCTACCCCTGCGCCAAATCGGTCGTCACAAGGAACCCTTATAGTTTCCCCATGTCCGTCTGTCCGTCTGTCACCAGTCTAGCTCATAGAGTCTTAGTACTAGAAAGCTGTAATTTGGCAGGAATATACATATTTATCACGCCAACAAAGTGGTAAAGTAAAATTTTGAAAAAAAAATTCTAGGTATCCTCCCCTACACGTGAAGTGGGTATGTAATTTTTTTTTCTTGTCTATCCCATAGTGTGGAGTAGGATGTGGTTGAATAGCAATTTCAAAAATATTATGGGTTTACAAAGACAGTTTTTTGATTGAGGCATCCGTTTGTGAATTATTAAAGTCCAAAATTTTGTTATGGTCATGTGTCCCCCCCCCCTCTGCCAGCCAAATGGTTGTTTTTGGATACGTGAAAAAATTCACGATAGTAGTACATATGACGAACTTAAAAGGAAAACTATCACAGCTAAGTAGGTTTTACAAGTTTTTGAGATATAACACATTTTCGAAAACCGCAAATATAACTTTGTCATTCATACGAATACTATGAAAAACAAAGTTATTTTTTTCTGGCAAAAAATTACTGGTATTTTGCTAGGTGTACGTAATCGGTGCTTTAAGTGGGTACGGAACCCTTCATGAGCGAGTCCGACTCGCACTTGGCCGATTTTTTTTCCTTAAAGAGGAAAAATAGTAGATTTCATTACAAGTGCGGAAAGCCTGTCATTGCAAAGAGTTCCGACAAATGTCTACCCGAGCCGAGGCGCAGCCGAAGGTGAGGGTTGACAGTCGGAACAAGTTTACAGTTGCGTGTACTGAACAACTATTTTTAATACAGTTGCGAAAAAATTAAGCAATTTAATAAAATAATAAAACACAATAAACTCAACTAACTAATCGTAAAAGAATATAAGCAGAGACTTTTTTTTGTTTTCTTCACCCATTCTGGGTTGGCAAAGGAAACTATGATCATACAGCCAAGGCTTCAGTAGAATTTTTTATTGATATGAAATGAAAATTAAATTAAATGAGATGAAATGAAATGAAACCTAACAAAAGCAATCCGAATCCTACAGGAGCGCCTTTCCTTATTTCTCTCTTTTACCACATCGTTTTCCATTAAAGCCACATTATTGCACTAATTCCACCATACTAAGTACTAAGAAGCCCTACACTGGGATTCTATTAAATAATAAATGTATTAGCGATATAAATCTTTACTGCGGCACCATGGCCGTTATATTCTATCTACTACAACACCCGACCGCGGAATCGTCTAGACTAAAACAAACTACTCGCGTAGGTAATGATGACAATGCATTCGATATTTTGAATACTGATTTAAACATAAATCAACCATAAACAATGCAAGGAGGTATCATATCCTAACAATATGATACCACATGCCGCCGCCGCAACAAAAAAACCTTTCTTACTAAAGAAATGTTTTTTCCTACATGGATTACCCTAAAGCGAAGGCCCTGCCTACCTTGGAACGATATCACATCAATAAAACTGGTCCTCACTAACGGACAGCCAGGACAATGGTTGATATAATTATTAATTTCCTGTAATCAACACAAACCAACCATTGCATTGGCTTGACATACCAAAACCAAGGGAAAAGGTCTGCCCAGCCTTCAACCTAACCTTAATACATCATTATGTAGTTACAATCAAAGCTAACCCTAGCTCATTTAAGCATTAACTAAGTCGAAATTCCAAGATCAAACATGTCAGACAAGCACCAAATATATATATACTACGAAATTACCCAAAAATAACCCCTCATCTCAAAAGGTGCCCGACAACAAGCTTGGAACTTCATAAACCTGTGGTAACCTCAAGCAGACTGTCTACTAGGGGCTACCACAGTTTATGTAGCGTGGTGTCGACAACATTGCCAGTCAGGGTTAGAGGGATCCTGCAACAAACAGGATATGACCCTGGTCCTTATTGGACCATCAGGGTTTCGTCCCCCCTCACCAACAAATGTTGACGTCACCTCGTTCCTTAAGTGACATCGAAACAACTTACAAACTAACTAAAACGGAAATAAAATGAAACACAGAAGTGTTACTTTTGTGGTCCAGATCATTAACGAAACGTGATGTCAATATCAACATAAGTTAAGGTCAGAGGATTCTCACACCTAATTAGATAATAGGTCATCCTCCTGCCCTATCCCATGAAGGTAAAGAGACACGACACGATGTATACTAATTAGTAAAAATGCAAAAAAATAATTGTTTTATTAAATTAAACATTAAAAAATTTTTAAGTAAATACATCATATTATAAGTGGACCACAGGACACTTCGTGGGCTTCAGGTGCAGTATTTCCGTACATGAAAAAGAAACACATATTAATACAAATCACACAATTATACATTTCAACTATCTAACAATCACTATTATAAAACATCCTAAAATCCTATCCTATTTCTATCCCTATTATAAAATGAATCTATAAAAGAAAATTTGTTTTTACATTTAATTTTATATGAAACAAATTTCATTCGTTTCTTATTTCGTAAAGAACTAATATTACATAACGAACTTATATTGGATTTCGAAATCCTATTCATATTTGACTTTTCAAACTTTTTCGCGCCTTTCTTCATTTTACTGTCATTCCTATTTTTATTCATAAAAAAACTTTTTAGTCTAGGAATGACATGCGAACTTTTTTCTGACATATTACTTTTTCGAAAATTACTTTGACATCCGTCATTCGAGACATCTATCACTTGTGACTGTTGTGACTCATTGTCATTAATGTCAATCGATGTCAACATAAAATTCATGTCAACATTAAATTCAAAATTAAATTTTTTGTAAATTATACAAAATTTTTCAAAATTCATAATTATGCTATTCCTGCTAAGAAAATCACAACCCAACACTATGTTTGGTACAATGTCCCTTACAACAACGAATCGCTGTGTAAACAACACGTTATCTATCAAGAAACATACATTAGTTTTCCCTACTATTGAAAGTTTTCCACCACTCACATTTCGTAGTTCAGCGTTCACCATGTCCACACTGAGACCTAGACTGTCTATTACCGTCTGTGATATTACCGACACACTCGCACCGGTGTCCACCAAGGCGTCTATTTTCTGACCACGACACTCAATAGATAAAAACGGCGTACGCTTACTTGTGTTGTGATTGTCCTGCACCAACGTCAGCTGCATACAATCCTCTTCTCTACTTACAATAATATTATTATTAGATTGTGGGGACGTCTCAGTCGTCCTCCAAGATGATGTCGTGATGGGCATCATCGGGGCTTGAGCTCTAAAACCATTCAATTCACTTGCATCATACAAATCATGGGGTTTTTCGTTTGGCGTGCGAGAGGCACATTGATTGGGAGTTGGCACATTCTCTAACTCCGGCACAAAATAAACACATTGATTAGATTTATCACCACTGCTAGAATCACACATATTAGGGGCACATTCCTCGAAGCACTCAAGTGGGTCCGATACAAAACCAAACTCCCTGATAAACTCCTTCTTCATTTCGTCGTAGTCTTTCACCATATCGACGATCTTATCGTAGAAATATCGGGCTGCGCCCGTGCAAAAAGCTCCGACGACGATTTTCTTGGCCTCGCCTTCGTAGCCTTGCAGAGCCGTCATCGCTTCGTAGCTCCGAAAAAAAACTTCGACATCTCCGTGGATGCCGTCGAACAATAAGACCTCCATCTTCACCAAAGGGTCTGAAACATGGAAACTACAGTATAGATCTGCGAAGATTTGCGCCTCCACCATAAGAAGCCCTACACTGGGATTCTATTAAATAATAAATGTATTAGCGATATAAATCTTTACTGCGGCACCATGGCCGTTATATTCTATCTACTACAACACCCGACCGCGGAATCGTCTAGACTAAAACAAACTACTCGCGTAGGTAATGATGACAATGCATTCGATATTTTGAATACTGATTTAAACATAAATCAACCATAAACAATGCAAGGAGGTATCATATCCTAACAATATGATACCACAGTACCTACCACAATAAAAACCAGCACGGGTAGCATGACGACCTCGAGAGCGGTTTTGTCTACGTTGAAATGTCAAAAATGACATCCCAACGTAGACAAACTCTTTGTTTAACTGTCAAAAATGACATTAAGGGGTAGACAAAATCTTTGTCGGGTTCGTCATGCTACGCCTGCAGAAAAAACTAATTTAGAAAATTAAGAAATAAGGTCCCTCATTTTCTTTTCACTTACTTGCGCAAACTCCTTTATGCAGATACAATGGTAAATAGTGCACGTCATACCATATTTAGTAATCTGTGGTCATACAGCCAATTTTATGTATTTTTTATATTCATAAATTTAATTTGGCCGATACTAATATTAATTTAATGTATAATTAAAATTACATTTAAATCTGATATTGAAACAAATTAGTAGCTTCTTTTTAGAAATATTTGCATGAATCATAAAAACTTCTATGATTTTTTTTAGTAAAAACTTCGTGGTTGGTTTTTTCTTTTTAATATTTGACAGTTGGGAAAGAAAACGCACGAGTTCGGGAAAGGTAAAGAAAAAGTTCGAGTGTGTAATAGCCCACATCCCGAACGCTATACGTCCCTGCAATACGCCACTTTTTGAGCAACTGTATTAAAAAGTAACTTTTCACTTCTCATGCTCGTAAAGTTCGTGTTTGTGTTGGGTATAGGCTGCATAAAATCGCTTTTTATGCTCTAGTGCATAAAGTAAAATCTTCGTTTAAGTCTCAGACTCTAAGACAAAGGTCATTAGGTAAACAGTCACACACGCATTTAGGGCGACTTTTACCAAATCTTATTTAAATATCTCGTAAACACGTTTTACTAATTTTATTTAACTCGTTAAACAAAATTAAATTAATAATATTTAACTATGTCTTTCACCACATCTGAAATACCATTGTTTAACTAAACACGTTTAGCGATGCGACAAAACTGTCGCATCCGTTCCGTTCTACGTTCCGAGGAAGCTTTAGTTATAAAATACTTAATATTTTTGACAGATTCATAGAAACACAGAAATAGAATCTGCGTACATTGAATTTTGTCAATTTGGTTTGAGTGAAGTTTGAAAAATCATTTGTGTCTGTTCTATTCCATCCATGCTTTGGTCTTATCATTTTAGAATTTCGTTTTGTTTTCGGGGTGATATTGTCCAAGAAAATGAGTGAGGAGGCTGGTCCGAGTGGCACATCGTCCCGTATTCGCGCTCCAAACTTCACAAAAGAGGAGCAGGAATTATTGTGTAGTGTTTTGGATCCTCACATGCGCATCATAGAATGCAAAAAAACTGATAGCGTAAAAAATTGCCAGAAGCAAAATGCATGGCTTAAAGTAGCCCAAATGTATAACGCCAACACGAAATATGTGCCTCGTACGGTGGACAATTTAATTGGATGTTACCGTAACATGAAAAGTAAAATGAAAAAAAAACCACTCTGAAGCAAAAATGAATCTAAAAGGTTAGTATAGTAGTTTTTCCCTCTGGCCCATGATTTTAGAGTTCATTCATGCATACGAAATTGCGGGTCACAGCTAGATATCTAAAAACTGACTAAGATGTCATTCAATTTAATGCTGACTTATTTCAGACTCGACGCAGAAAAATGAACTAATTAATGCCATAGAAGAAAATGGAACAGACTGGGAAGTAATTTCAAAAAAAATTCATAAGCCGGTTAAAGCTTGCAAAAAGGGATTTGAGGATCTGCAAAAAGAGTTTAAAAAGCAAGAAACCCAATTTATGAAACAAGTTTTAGGGACTGGTAATAAATTATATTCTAGAGTCATTTCACAAACTTTTCAAGGATTGGTAATGTTTTCTAAAGTTTGTTAATGTACCATAAATTATTTCAGGTGGAGGACCGCCACCGTTTGATGATGACAATCCTTTAAAGACATTGAAAAAAATTTTAGATCCTCAAGTCGACGGGCTATACACCTTATATGATGGAGATTCTGAGCTAATGTCAGAATATCAAGAAACTCTTCCTGATGGTGAAAGGCTTAAACCTATAGAAATTGCCAGTAAAACTTATGAGGCAATATGTGGCAAAAATACAGGGATTGACCACGATTATATAGAGATTGACCATGGCTATATAGGGAATTCTATGCCAGCCACGTTAGAGACACCAGTAAGATCTGGTCGGCCTATTTTAACACGACAAGACATATTAAAAAAAAAGAAAGATACTGCTCTCATGGAAAGTAAGTTTCAATTCAACAAATTTATTCTTTCCTCTGCACTTTATTCTATCCTTGGCTATCCTCATCCAGCTGCTACCTATCTGATTTATATCATCGGTCCGGTGAGCTGGCGGACGCACTACACTGCATCTGCCGGTTTGTGGTTATCACTCAAGAACCTATCTTCCCCATCGGTTGTTGGTCCTTCGGCAAATGTTACCAACCCATTGCCACTTCAACTTGCTAATTCTAGAGACAAAGTTCGTTACCTTGGTTATATAGAATATCTTAGTGATAACTGATAATCAGTCAACGGCTACCTGCACAGTGATTACATCAAATTCTATCACAAAAAACTAGCTCATTGTAATAATCTGTGTCAGAGGGTCATGTCCAGCAGTGGAGTCATGCAACTGTTATTATCAATAATAAATGAATAATGCCTTGATGCTCTTTTACAGATAATAATGATAGAGCTACAAAGAAAACTTGCAATGAGACCTTCAAAACCCTTGCTGAAGCCAAAATGGAGTTAGTCAAGATTCAGACAGAAGTAGCATCTGTGGAGTTGAAACATAAAATGCTGCAGTTAGAAGATGCAGATAAAGAAAATAGATATAAAGAAGAAATGAGAACAAAGGAGCTTATATTAATTGATTTAAAAATAAAGAAAGCATCACAATGATCAATGTTTATTTTCTAGTGTAATAATATCTTCAATTTTCATACAATCATATAATATCTATTAAAATAACTAATATGGATTAGCTTTAGTAGGCTGCGGCACGAATACGGGGGGAAACGACCCCCCCTTTCCTCCGTATTCGTGCCGCAGGTTTGGAAGCGACCCCCCACCTGACCACCTCACCATCTAAAAGGGGAAGTGGGGAACTATTTTTTTAGGTTAGGTACAAATACCACCCATTCATGATAGTCGCAGGATATTAAAGAAACGCCAATAATACAGTATCATCTAGAATCTATTGAGATTTTAAATTATTTTTATGCATTCATAATGCAATCTTGTAAGTATAGGCAAAATGTGATAGTAAAAAACCACGAGCCCTATAAGTAGTTGAAAGCCCGCCTGAAAGCTACTTATAGGGCTCATGGTTTTTACTATCACATTTTTCCTATATCTATAATCTAGCGAAATAGTCAGAAATCAGAAGATTTCTCTCAAAATTACGTGTTCCTCTTTGCTGTGGAATAGGTTCTGATAGATCAGGAGTCTCTTCAAGTGCAGGAAACTCTGGGTCTACAGGAGGAACATCTTCTCTTTGCCATATTGCTATGTTGTGTAGCACTGCTGTTGCTATAATAATACCTGGTATTCTACACAATTTTACATTGATGCCCCGAGACAAAATAGGAAACCTTCTTTTCCAAACACCGTAAGCTCTTTCTATAACATTGCGAGTTTTAATTTGAGATTCCTGGTAAAGTGTCTCTCCTCTACTATGAATACTTCCATCCGGCAAAGGTGTCATCATATAGCTTGTTTGAGCATATCCGCTATCCCCTAACAATAATTTATTGTTATATTTTCCCTGTAAAAAGTCTCTCTTTACAGCACAGTTGTCCCATATATTGGAGTCGTGTGCAGACCCATGCCAACGTGCAACCACATTTTTGAATGAGAGATCTGCTGCCGCAACACATTGTGTATTTATAGAAAAATAACCTTTCCGATTTCTGTAAATCTCTGCATTATTTCCACCTGGTGAAAGTATTCGAACGTGAGTGCAATCAATCGCTCCGATTAGACGAGGGAATTTGGCAATTTTATAAAAGTCTGCTGTTATTTCCTGTAGCTCGTGATCACTGTCAGGAAATTTTATATATTTTTTATATAAAAGTGCAATGGCATGGGTCACTCTGTGTATTATTCTGAAAGCTGTAGCTTCTTCAACACCAATCACATCTCCACATGTTATTAGCTGGCTCCCAGTAGCATAGTATCTCAATGTGCACAGAAGTTGGTTCATTGGACTAACAGCTTTATTCCTAAAACAAATATTTTGGTTTGAGCATTGAGTTATGTATAATGTACTATGGGTTTGAAAAAGATTCAAAGGTATTAGAATTAAAAACAGTCGGACTGCGTGATATCGAAAAATTTCAATAAGTACATAATAGTTTTACATTATGACAAACGTACTTACTTGTTGGTTCTGTATAAAAGATAATGTTCAATCTCTTGTAATAAAAGAAACGCAGTATTTTTTGTTAGGCGAAATCTTCTTACAAATTTTTTGTCTGATAAAGTTTCAATCAAATTTGTTCTGTCGGCGAAATATCGCAATGCTCTCGGCCTATTTACATAGTATATTATCTCTTCATCATCATCATCCGACAAAAAGTTCCATAAATCCATTTTAAAGTTAAAATATACAAATTCACATAACCTCTTTCTTATGACAAGCTCTTCTTAAATGTATTTAGCGGATTTAAACAGCCAAGATTGGGCATTTAACTTTGACAGTTCGGTAAACACGTTTAGTGAGTGGTGAAAGACTCGGATTTCTTAAATGTATTTAACATCGCTTAAATAGATTTCCTAAACATGTTTAGTGTTTCGTAAAAGTGGCCCTTAAACTTCGTTAAATAAACTTGTTATTTCATTCTGTTTCTTAAATTTTGTACATAATCCATGTACATTGTAATTTTGTACATACATTTTACAAAATTAATAAAACTAGGCAAAATTAATGAGTTTTCTAAGAAATAAGTATTTCAAGAGCATTATGGACTACGATCTATGCTAAAGTTACTGTGCTGCCACTCCCACGCATAAAAAAAAGAAAAAGAGAGTCTTCCCGCCAATATGGCGAAGTTTTTTTTTTTTTTTGCAATATTGTTATTTATTTTCCTCACACTCGAAGTGAAAAGCACAGAGTGTATAACTCGTACATAAAACCTATTTTACCCTCGAATCGACTATCCATATATACGTCTCGGGTAATATGGTACGTTTTATGCACTTGTTGTACAATCTACTATATCTGCTCAAAGCGGAAAAAAATTTAATCAATCAAAAAGAAAATAATAACGCCGCTGTCACCGGAACAGAAAAAATGGTCTATATTAACGAGTGACTATGATGATTACCATAATGACAGCTTTTCGTGCTTGGGCTACGGTTCTTCGTAGCAGCGCGAAAGCCCTAAAGACAGGGAAAAATGACAGGACCCCTGATGAGCTTCTTACCAGTTTCATGGTACCAGGTCTGCTGCCTAGAGCTTTCACCTCTAGAGTCCCGGACGACAGCCCGGGCTGTCATCGCGTGTTCCGTAGAGTCCCGGGATTTCGTCGGGCTGCGGTCGATTTTAATCGCTATTAGTTTGTAACTAAAACTCTCTTTGGCCTGAATATATTTTGACCGAATGCTTATAAATTCCCAAAGATATTATAATATAACAAGATTGTGCACTATGAAAATAAAAGCAATGTCAATTCGATTCTATGCAGTTACAATAAGGTTTATTTTCGTATGACATTACGATAAACGGAAAAACGAGCCGAGCGAGAGGCTCCTAAATAGGATTGCATCCCTGTCTACTGGGCTGCCACCATGAAATATTTTTGGTTGTAGTAGAACTTAATTCAAATTCATATTTCCTGTTCTCGAGAATTTTCAAAATATTAATTAATTAAAAGGAATGTTAAGCTGATAATAATAAAGTCTATATCATTTGTATTATTTAAAACCATGAAAAACTACTTGTTTAATGTAAGAGTCGGTGTTATGGTAGTTTTAATTATAATAAATTTGCAACACTTTGCGTCTGGACAATTTTAATAAAAATAAAAACATCATCAATATGGCGACGGCAAATTAATTTATGTTTGTAATGTTAGTGTGTGGATCTTAATTATCATTTTAAAATTACGTTTAAATCAATAAAAATGGTTCTCACTTGATGTGTGAAAGGATGCAAAAGCGCATCATATAAACGTAGCGGTGTATCTTTTCATAGGTAAGTATTTAGCCAAAGTTTTATTCTTGCGTATAGTAGGATGGCCATTTCGTTTGTAATCTATAGACTGGAATTTACTTTCTTGCTTAACCCAAACATTAATTTTCATTGTTTCAGATTTCCTAAAGATGAAGAAATTAAAAAAGGTTGGCTTAACGTCATACCTGAAAAAATTACACAATACTCAGCAGAAGAAGAAAAAGAAGAAGAACTTTATCAGAAAATAGGCATGAAACAGAACTTATTAAATGTATTATAAAATCTGTATTTTAATTTAAGGTTAAAAAAGTAGGTAGGTACGCAAAAAACGAATCTTTAAAATTAATTGGACACAAAGCCTCCAAATGCGTCAAAAGATCCGAAAGACAATTTTGTTTAGCAATGTATAGTCTAATTAATAAACAGATTTTCATTACTGTACGTGGACTTTTTATTTCATTTTAGCAAAATACGCCTATCAGAAATACAGACATACATTACATATAAGTACCTACATACAGGTCAAACTGACAACCTCCTTTTTTGAAGTCGGTTCAAAAGTAAGTATGCTTATAAAGCATAATGTGTATGTGTCGATTGTCACATTATTGCCTCATAAGTGATGTAAAGTACCCTCTATGCTTTGCCTCGCGGAGTCCTCATCTTAACTAATATTATAAATAGAAAGTGAGTTCGGATGTTTAAATGTATGTTTGTTTTAGCTACAAGAGCTCCCTAGGAAGCGTGGTGTTCGAATCCTACGTGAGCCAAGTCTGGTTAACTATAAATTGTCCTCGAAAAAACCAAATCGTGTAGTCACTCACGTCTCTCTCATTAGAGAGGGATGCACACCATAATAGGGCTATCTCGCTCGGCTCGGCTGTAGCTCATGAGTGCGCAATCTTGTTATATTATAATATCTTTGTAAATTCCCCGTTCATTCATACCAAAGACTAGCATAAACTAAAATACAATCAATACAAATAAATCGTGCATTCAGTCATTAACAGGTTAACCAGTCAAGTTGCTAAGCTTCTTTGAAGTTCACATGTGATTTGAATGCATAATGTAGATTTCGACCGCAAGCTGTACTGGGAGCACTAAATATCACGTGGTAAGTAAATATTGATGTTTATGAAATATAGGTAGGTACTCTTTCTAACTCGCACCCTCCAAATGACAACGTTCCAAATCACTTTAGAACAAAAACGATTTTTTAACGAAAATATGGTTTTTAAAGGGTTTTCTTTCTGTTAGAAAAAAATCAGATTTTTTTAATGAATAGTTTTCATAATAAGTGATTTGTAAAACGTCACATTTGAATCGTCCGCCCGCTAAAAGCGTTTCAAAAACCATTCGCATCGTTCTATGCTGTCCTTGCCGCCCACTAGCGTGCGCGCGAGCCGCGTCCTACGGTCATATCGTTCCGTTTTTGTGTGGAAATGCAGTCGAGTGAATTTGAGAGAAGTTGCAGTGCTAGAATGGATTCAAAAAAACATAAACCGGCAAGTAATCAAATATTATTATGTTTTATAACTCGAATTACAATGTTTTGATATAATTCAGAGATTCATATTAAAAAAATACCTTTGGTTTTGATTTGAAGTTATTTGGGTTATCCCTAAAATCAATATTTAGATATTTTTTGAGAAGTAATTTAGGAAGTATATGATATCAGATAATGTGTTGTATATTTAGCTCAGAATTGTGGTTAAATATTCAATATTAATATGAATTACGTAAGCTTCCGTATCCAAACGTTTTTTATTTCTATGGGTCGTATTTCCGCGGAAATTTTAACAAGACTTAATTTATACTTTGTAATGGTACTTCAATGTATTTTACGTTATAGCTTTTATTTTTTAATAGTTGAATACGTATAATTTGAATGAACAAAATTAGGCGTTATAAATAAATATAGGCCGTTTTAGAGCGGAATGGATAAGGTAAATTTGACTTCTATGTTAACATATAACGTTTTTGTTCGGACATTGAAAAAATATTTTTTGTATCCTTCTACTTATGTGACGTTCTTATCGGGAATTCTATCGACAGTATAGTGTTGTATACACATGTGTAACGTTCTTTTATCTACACTCATGTTATAATATTCGAATTATGAACTTACACCTGAACGTTTAAGGTGTATCGATGAGCTCAGTGGCGCCGCCTATGGAAATAAATCAATTGCATTTTATTAAAGGCTTGGATTAAAAGTTTCGGTTATTTCGCGCGAATAGAAGAGCAAAATGCAATTTTTAATTGTTTTTTCATGGCCTCAAATATGAGCACCAAGTTATGGATCTCGATATTGCCAAATGTGTCCACTTTTGGCACTATTGAGATTCACGACTTATTGCGTAAGTTTGAGTTCTTAAAAGTATATTTATAAAATGCATTCCACTCTTTCACCTGCGCGAAATAACCGAAACTTTTAATCCAAGCCTTTAATAAAATGCAATTGATTTATTTCCATTGGCGGCGCCACTGAGCTCATCGATACACCTTAATGACACACTTTATGCCATAGTCAACTTTAAAGAAATTAAAAAAATAAAAGCATACTTCAAGTGGTGATGAACACCATATTCAAACATAAGGATATTCATATGTATACTTGGCAGAGAGAGAATGAGAGGAGTATAATTGGTTTTGTGGTAGTAGACGAAAGATTAAAGGACAGGGTTGCAGACACCAAGGTTTTTAGAGGTACTAACATTGGAACGGACCACTTTCTCGTAGTATCTCAGGTTAGTGGTCTATTCAAGGGTTATCGCCATCGCCCCAAAGTGTCAACAACGGAGCTGACTAGAGTAAAAGTAGATAAACAGGAGGAAGTGGAAGTGCATGAGTTGTATTTAAGCAAATTGAAAGAACGATTGAGCAATATAAATGAAATGAAAGATGGGAAGTTTGGGAAAAGTTTAAAAGAAGTGTGACTGAAACAATGGAAGAAGTATGTGGAGAAAGTAAAAAAAAGAATGCTCCTCCAATAACTGGTGGGATAATGAGGTAAGACAGTTGGTGAATGAAAAGAAAAAAGTATTGCTGGATTTGCTGGCAATTAAAGCCCGTAAAAGGGTGAATGCAAGTGTTACAGAAGAGGATGTGAATGCAGCTGCAAGAGAGTATAAGAGAATTAAGAAAGTGGTGAAAGAAAAAGTTTATGAGAAACAGAGAAAGCTGAAAGAAAAGTGTGACTTCAAACTCTTTGACAACTTCCGAGACAATATACTTAAAACTGTTCTAGAAACAAGTGACGATGTCTCGAAGTGGGTCAAATAAGTTCGAAATAAATGTGATAAGAGATCAGCAGGATATGATAGGATAACTGTTGAAATGCTGAGAGGTGGGAAAGACCTGATTCCATCCTGGTTGTGCCTGATCTTTAGTAAGTGTTGGAATAGCGGCCGGAAGTCTGGCGTAAAGCCGTGGTTGTACCGCTGCACAAAGGGAAAGGGCCACGGCAGGATCCAAAAATACCGCGGGATTAGCCTTCTCAGCATTGTCAGCAAATTGTATGCAAAGGTATGAAAGAGTGATGCATAAAACTGTTCAGAGTATTTTGGGATGTTTATTGTTGTTTTTTCGCTTCCTATTCCACTGTTATTCTACAGTCATCGATCTGTGCCGGCGCGTTACGACCGATTCCTGAGATCCCTAGAGCGTATAGTGCACCCTTACCGATTTCCAAAGTTAAACACAAAGACCTGCAAAGCTTAATGTGTTGCATACCAATTTTAATTGACTAAACGTGAGAAATAATACTTATTTTTATTTTACATCTTGTAATGACCATATTTAAAGCAATAGATGATTCTGATTGAATTTTATTTTAATTTTACAACTTTTTAACCATTGTTTTTAAGAAATTAAGAATGAAAAAGGTTATCAGGACTTGAAGTAGGTAGTTGAATTCGTATGAATGTAGGATTAAAAGGTTAATTTTGACCAAAGTAATTGTATATTTGTATGGTTTGTGCTTAAGCAGTAAGCATATTGATAATGCTTAAATAACTTTATAGGATAAATAACTTTCTTTTAAAATTATTTGCTCATAAAACATTATTTTCTTGTTTTTACCTGTGTGTGATTGAATTAAGGTATATCATTCATGAATGAATAGCAGTTAAGTAGAACACTTGTATGTAAATAAATATTAATTATTCTGTTAAGTTTTAAGTGCCTGTTAAATTAATGTTATTGACATAATAAATAGCTGACATGATAGCTTAATAGGCTTACTTTGAAAATTGATTAACAGACATTTGCTCTTCAATCATTTTTTCTAGTTTTTACCTGTGTGTAATTTGAATTTATTTATTGCATCGTGCATGAATAACAAATGAATAACGAACACTTGTGTCAATGATCAAAAAATATTGAGGTTCTGTTTAGTTTTAAGTGCCTGTTTAGTTAATTGACATCATAACTTGAAAAGCATTTTTTTAAATTACTTAACTAATATTTGCTTTTTCAAGTTTTTACCTGTAACTGAATTTATATTTTTAGTCATGCATGAATAACCATGATTGTTGAATGATCAAGGTAAATTTTTAATTTATATTAAGACTGATCTTTTATAAAATAATGTTTAGGGTAACTTTTTATCTATGATTGAAGTTAGAATAGAAATATCAATACATCAAAAAAATATACTATCCTATGAGTGAAAAAAATAATATTTTTTAAGAGAAACCAAATACATAGTATGATAAGGTAAGTAACCGAATAAGCAGTTGATGATTTCTTTAATTTTTAAATGAAATTGATTTTTATGTGCCTTTACCTGTAAAGACACGATTTGTTAACTATATAAAGATCGAGTTCCTACACATATTATATCAAGAGATTTCTTATTTTGATGTTGATTTAGTATGTCGTGTTTGCAATAAAAGTATTAATCATTACTAACCGTACTATTAATTCTTTGTTTATAACTCATAATTTATTTATTACTTAAATTCATTTATAGAAACCATATTTTTATTAAAGATAATAATTACAAATTATAGCTGGAGTTAATTCAATTATTATGATTTGATATCGATAATAAGTCTGTACTGGATTTTAAATAAGTAGGTACCTATAAAGTATATTTTTTATGATTTTGTGTTAAATATTTATTAAAAAAATATTTAAAGTTCTTATATACCTACTTTTAAATTAGGTTTTTTATATTATTAAGTTTTTTCAAACAATATAATTAAAAAAAATCTAGATACCTATGGGAAATTAGGAAAGGATAAATACCTCGCAGAATTATTTTTTCTTCATTAGGTATACTAATTATTCAATAACCATTAGTGTCACATTTGACAGATGAACTCTCATTTGTACCTCAAAAAAGATTATTAGTACACATGGAACGTACATTTTTCCTTCAATGTCCGTCAAACAACGTTCTACTTTAACATGTGTCAACTTTTTTAAATATATATTCCGATATCAAAAGTTCTATCTACACATAATGTCTATTTCTTTTTTGTTGATTTCCGTAGAAAAACGTAACAAAGATACATGGATCCCCTTATTTCCTAAACAATATGATTAATTTAACTATAAAGTGTACTATTAAATAACTCCTAATACTACATTACTAATTCCAAAAGATGAGTTACTTATCTCTTATAGAAAAAAAGCTAAAATTTATTTTCGAGTTCTCAAAACTTTGAACGCCTCTCCTGCAAAATCAAGATTTTGCAGTTAGAACGTTGTCATTTGGAGGGTGCGAACTGTGCTTAAAAATATTCATAAGTATTGAACGACCTCGCTAAGAATACTAGATTGTAATAATATTAACACTAATGTGCTGTAATTTTAGACATAGGAATATAGGTATATTATTATGTTTAATCTATGACAACCACTAAGAATATGCGCGATGATATAAATGTAATATGAAAGGTTATTCTAACTATACTTACGAGGTTGTTATGAAGCAATCCATCACTGTAATGGTGTCGTCTTATTTCGGTATTTATGATAAGGCGTAATAAATTGTGCGTCTTTTTTGCAAAGTAAGCAAATTAGCAAATTCTATGCTGAGTTTTTATCTACTAATTAATGAATGCGTGAGATAGCTTTTACGAGTCGGGAATACATTATAGTAATTTATGTCACAGCTCTGTTAATAAAATATTAGAAAAAACGACTTATTCTCCAAAGGTCCCGGATTCGATTCTCGGCGGAATTACTTGAAACATAAACCCTCCCTCTTTTTGCGGTCCTCCGACCGAGAAAGAAATTATTTTTTATACTTGTTCGTTAAATTTTTATTTTTATTTATTGCATTATTATATTAAGTTATACATATTTTTGTAAGTAAATACCCATTATGCCTGTCAAATCCCTAGTCAATAAAAAGAGCTGATGTCCGTAAAACGTCTAAACAGAATCACGTTTCAAACAAAACATACTGCATCAAAATCGGACTATTCGTCAGGAGCTACGATGCTACAGACATACACACAGACCGACACATGAAACTTATATCGCCCCTCTTTTTGCAGGCGGTGGTTAAAAATAAGCCCAAGTTCAAGCTTCAAGTTCAAGCTTTTCCTACTACCTAGATTTTTTAAATTCTCTCACGCATTGCATCTCACGACAGATATTTTAGCCATAGGTAACATTCGCCTTTATCAATGTCCGAACCAAAGGAAAAGCTAATAAATATTATTGCTCCATGTATAAGCATAATTACTACCCCAAGTAGCATTTTTGGGTTTAGGAAGGTTTTGAAAAGGTTCTAAAATCTTTGTATGCATATTTGATTGTAAGTCTTAACAGGCTCAATAATGTTATATTTATTTTAAATATACTTACTTAACCTTCTGAGTGCAAAAAAGGCCCACGTTTTAGAACCTTTCTACAGCAAAACCTATAGTTAAAATTAAACTGAACCCAAATATAACCTACACAACCTTAATTTAATGTTAATATAACCTTGAAGTTAAAATGTAGATTTTTACTATTAATTTTTTTGATGAACACGAACTAGCCTTTCCAGGATTCTGGAGTTTTAAAATGTTTCATGTAAGATTTTTTACACAGAAACAGCAATCGTCAATTTTATTTGAATACTTACCCATTTATTTAAAAACTAGCGGCCGCCCGCGGTTTCACCCGCGTGGTTCCCGTTCCCGTGGGAATATCGGGATAAAAAGTACATATAAACCTTCCTCTTGAATCACTCTATCTATTAAAAAAAAACTCATCAAAATCCGTTGCGTAGTTTCAAAGATTTAAGCATACAAAGGGACATAGGGACAGAGAAAGCGACTTTGTTTTATACTATGTAGTGATAACGCTATTCCCTGTCATTTCACCAAGATTCAAAATGGCTAAAAAAGTAAGTATTGTATGTACCTACAACTAAAAATATAAAGTAGCTTGTTGAAGTCAGGAAAAATTAAAATCATATGCGACTGGCACTTTATAGTCAAATGCTGTATACGAGAGACCATCGAAATGCCCGTCGTTAGTTAAAAATTTAAATATATTTTGATTAAATAAAAAATATTAAATTAGATGGTTGGTAGTAAATCGAATTAGAATTAAAACTTTTATTAATGTACAAATTTAAAAACCATAAAGCACGTCATACTCGTACTATTTAATTTTTTACTTAACTTTTCATCTTAACATTCCTTTTTGTTCCGATTTTTTTTAATTTCAATGAATAAACATAACTGTCGTTGGGATACCTATTACCTACTAGAAAATATTATTATAAATAAGCTAAAAGTTCTTAATATTTCCCAAAATGCTGATTCGAAGTCGCGGAGACAACTGTAATTTTTTGAGAATGTCTCTAAAGCAATCTTTATGCAATAAAGAAAAAATAAATAAATATAGCTTTAAAATATTCTTTTGGGTTTTGAATCATGCTTTCACCTCATAAACAATTAAATAGCTACGGTTCGGGTTTTTGCTACTCAGTCGTTATTTGTTTGACTAGCTTACTCGAATAAGCAATCTTAAGGTTTAAAGTGGGTTTTAGAAATAACTTATTAGCAATTTCAACATTCCATGACTTTATGGTTTTATCTAATCGAAATATTTTTTTCGTCAAACATATTCGTTTGGGGTGTCTATAGGTAGGGTTTCAAAAATGACACAAAGGTTTTTCAAACCATTTTTTCTCAAAGTCAATCTTTTCAAAAGAGTAAAAAATAAAAAAAAATATACTGTAGATTCTAATAAACACTTTCAGCGAAAATTGGTTTGAATGAGATATAGTAGTATGCACTTTTGAGATATAACACTTTTGAAAATTCAAAAACCGCAAATGTTACTTTGTCATTCATACAAACACTATGAAAAACAAAGTTATATTTTGCTGACAAAGAATGATAGTGGACTTTTGGCTAGGTATAGGCAATCGGTACGTTAAGTGGGTAGGTACGGAACCCTTCAAGCAATTGTTTTATGAAACGGCGCGTCATAACATTTAGTAATTGCCCCAATATGACTAATGTAACTTTTAATATTAATTAAATTAAATGTATAATAGGTATTAAAAGTATCTATGTTTTTATTTCCCCGCATTCTTTTAAGAAAAGCACTATATATGCCTCGGAGGAAATGGCAATTGCCTGTCTCGTATTAGTGAAGTCCTCACCTACACGGCTCGGCCTTCAAACTCATACTCGACCTGCAATTGCCTATTTCACGGCCTTTGCAATAATGTACTATTAATCAAACTCTTGTCAGCGACTCCAGCAAGGTTGTAATAATAAACTATTAGTTTAAGGACTTATTAATCATTCTCAAGTACTTACTTAATATGAATATGATATTTTTATGACTCTTATAAAACCTGGACTGGACCTATTTTAAAAATTCTTTCACCATTGGAAAGTTATATTCTATTTCAATGTCATAGGCTATATTATAACCCGATATTCCCGCGGGAAAGGGTACCACGCGCGTAAAACCGCAGAGATACCGAAAAGTATACATTTTATAGTAATATTGTTTAATATCAACACTTAAGTACCTCAACGTAAAGTGGCAATTACGGTCAAGAGGGTTCCTTTGAAGCAGCAAAGGAAGGTTGGTCTAACGTTATTACGTTTCTCTTATTGGAAACATGCCATGAACATGCCTGGACCGGTATAGGGGAATGACCAAAACATTTGCTTTATATCGGGAACGTACGATCAACTGCCAATTGCGTTTGAACGTTTAAAAATAAGCTTATACAGGGTGTTTTTCTATAAGTGCAATACCTCTTAGGTGGTGATTGTACTCATGAATATAAACAACTTTTACTATGAACTCTGCAACTTCACAAAAAAAAATCAGCTGTTCCATACATTCTGGTCAGGTAGGTATTAACAAATTGTATGAAACAGCTGTTTTTTTGTGAAGTTGCAGAGTTGGTCTCATAGTAAAAGTTGTTTATATTCATGAGTACAATCACCACCTAAGAGGTATTGCACTTATAGAAAAACACCCTGTATTTGAGATAAAAGGTTAGCACGTTTTACTGATTTAACACAGCTTTTTTTTGTTTAAGGGTATAGGGAGAGTCATAGCATAGGTCGCGTTTACTCTGATTAGAGAAATAGCCACGAAAAAATAAAAATCAATTGTTTTATCAAATTACGTATACGGGAATCAGAATTAACAAAATTAGAAAAAACAAGTAAAATTAAAATTGAAACATTTACAACCGTTTTACCGAATTTTCTCAACACATGGTAACAGAGGCAAACCAAAATAAAATTAAAGCTTGAACTCATTATAAAAAAATAGCAAACCCTGTTTTATTCAATTACGCGTAAAAACAGTTGCCTAACCCTTAAAATGTAGCATTTTAACAAGGTCGGTAATTAAATTTTCGGGGTCCTTTGTCACAGAGAACGCGTCATAGCCGTGTAAGCCCGGGGGTTGAGGTGAATGGGGGATGCAAAGTGTGAGACATCACGCTACAATCCGTGACAAAAACCGATGCTGGTTTTCAATCTCGTTCCATTGTTATTTAGAACCTTATTCCTAGTCGTTAGGATGGAAAATGTCTATTTACTTGTGCGAAAGATTCTAAGCCTTTAAGATTATAAAAAAATAGTGATGCTCTTTAATTTGGAATTTGTGCTTTTTCATAGAGAATACGCCATAGCTGTTGGGTTGAGGTGAATGGGGGATGTAAAGTCTTGTCGTTAAAAGTGGAATAAATATGTGAAGAATTTGAGCCCTAGATATATAAGGCCAATTTTGGCTTTTGCTCTTTTAAATCATAAATAATGCCTACACATTACATAGATGGTAATTTCTTGTATTACTTTTTTTATTGACACAAAACTATAACAAAATATTGTACTTATATTAATCCTAGTTAGGTAGGTATCATCCTTTAGTATATAAATAAGAATCAGTTATTTTAAGGTTGTATTTACACAAAACGTTGATCACAATAACACTACTTATCTATCTTCAAATTTAAATGCTGTTTAAATTTTTTACTTATAAAAAATGCGATTGTAAAATCCCCTTTACGAGACCACGAAATAAAGAGCACGACGCCATGTGGCCAAACGTCTCCTTTTCGTCCTTCCATCACAAAACTAGGTATCTCACAAACCCTATGTACTGTCATCAATTTCAGGGACATCCTTCGCCACAGTAGAGCAAACGTAAAGCCTCTGTGAGCCTTTCCGGCCAGATCATAAAGTATTTCCATAGGATCGTTTTTATGGCGGGCGGTGAATATCGGTCTGAGAGTACAAAACACGCGTTCACACTGAAAAACCCAATCTTCTTTATCGGGTCAATAGTTCAAATATTTATATCTATAAGTATATGCCCCTTCCAGTACCGGGCGACGGCAACTGCATTAAAATAAAATAAAAATAAAAAATAGACAATCAATATGAACCTATAGGAAAAGGTTTTTTACTATCACTTTTTTCCTATACTTACAAAATTGCATTGTGAATGCATAAAAATAATATAAAATCTCAATATGGCTGTTTCATCTTAATTGATTGTTAAACATTTGTAAAAATACACTTTTAAACTTTCGCGTTGCATTATATAGTATTGAGAAAACAGGTATTAAACGCGTTTTTAAACTAAACATAGGTGTTTAACACCTACCTTTTCCCGACGTTTCGACCGAGTTGCATCGGCCGTGGTCACGGGCTGACTGGAGCTGCGGTGTTACGCCTCCTCCTCTGCGGTGGAATCTTCATCCACCGTCGAATAATTTTTCCAACTACCGTCACACACAACACTAACGGTGTCCCTATTCCGTATCATAGCCGTATTCTGGTAGTTGGCCGACCGCGAACAAAGAGGTAGTGCGTTTCCAATTACTGGATTCCACACTGCAGATAATTTGTAGCCATCTTCCCGATTGAAGTTGTTTGGATGTTTTTTAATTTCATGCGAGGGTTTCCTCACATTGATGAAGCAACGCTGGCCTACAGCGTAACAAGTGATAGCAAAATTCGACGAGTCGTGTAAGCCTTTCGGTAGCTTAGTTGGTCAGAGCATCGGGCCGGATTCCCGGAGGCGCGGGTTCGAATCCCGCCTGAAAGCTACTTATAGGGCTCGTGGTTTTTTACTATCACATTTTTCCTATACTTACAAAATTGCATTGTGAATGCATAAAAATAATATAAAATCTCAATATGGCTGTTTCATCTTAATCGATTGTTAAACATTTGTAAAAATGTTTCTTTCGGATGCGAGGGTTTCCTCACATTGATGAATCAACGCTGGCCTACAGCGTAACAAGTGATAGCAAAATTCGACGAGTCGTGTAAGCCTTTCGGTAGCTTAGTTGGTCAGAGCATCGGGCCGGATTCCCGGAGGCGCGGGTTCGAATCCCGCCTGAAAGCTACTTATAGGGCTCGTGGTTTTTTACTATCACATTTTTCCTATACTTACAAAATTGCATTGTGAATGCATAAAAATAATATAAAATCTCAATATGAACCTACTTATGAATCGTCAACATTTTCCTACCGCCCATTCAAGACTTTTTTAACTGACAAGAAAAACAGGTGCAATAAAAAAATTGTATAAATTAGTAAAAATATATGAACGCGAATGTTAGTGAAGTGAAAATCATTTTCACTAGACCGGATAATGACAGGCGCGTAGCGAAACGTGTCCTCCTCTCACCCTGTCGTGGACCTCTCATCACAAAAGTAGGCACTTCAGTAACAAACCCGCATGTGTCATCAAATTCAAGGACATCCACAGTAGAGCAAAAGTGAATCCTCGGTGAGCCTTTCCAGCCAGTCCGTAAAGTATTTCAATAAGATCGTTTTTATGGCGGCGGCAGCGAACGTCGTCTGTATTCATACGGCCTGAGAGAACATAACACAGCAAGTTCACACTGTGAACCCAATAACATTCAATAACTTCCTTTTTCACACTCGAAAATGTTGTAAATTACCAAAACTAGGTATATGTACTTAAATAGTTAGTAAAAATCACTTTTACTAAGACCTCTCTTCCTCTCGTGGACCTGCCATCACAAAACTAGGCACTTCGGTAACAAAACCGCATGTGTCATCAAATTCAGGGACATCCGTCGCCACAGTGGAGCAAACGTAAAGCCTCCGTGAGCCTTTCCGGCCAGTCCATAAAGTATTTCAATAAGATCGTTTTTATGGCGGCGGCGAACGTCGTCTGTATTCATTCGGCCTGAGAGTACATAACACGTGTTCACACTGTAAACCCAATAAAATGAAATTACTGCCTTTTTCGTGAGCCGCCTGCCGTGCGCAGGTTTTGCTAGTAAACTCGCTTCATAAATTCAACTTTACTTCTAACAGGAATAAGTGCGACACTTAAGGTGGAGCTAGTTTTGCTTTTGTTACGTTAAAGTAACGTTAAAAGTAAATGACTGTAGGAAAATATTCTTGAAAAAATATTAGGATTTAGTTTCAGAAATACTTAGTTCGGTTTCGCTTCGATGACTAGTGTTCCAGATACAACAGAGAACGTTAGTTTGTTCGTCGTTCTGTTACAGATTGATATATTCAAAACTATGCTATATGGAACTAGGTGTTATTGTTGATCGAAGGCTATATGCACAGCACAGCCTTCTCTATCGTCTTCTACAAGCCATGCTATAAAGCGGAACTTCAACATTGCTGTGAACCGATTTACTCCTCTGAGTACGAATCCTATGGATATGGCATACCTACGAAAAAGTGAGGCATACCTACACATACCGAGAAACAAAAATGGCGACCGGCCTCAATCATGCATTCTTCTTCTTCTTCTTCTTCTTAGCGTGTCGATCCGTTCAGCCCAATACTGCGCCACACGTACTGCGTTCTCAGTGGCGTTATATAGGTCTTCACGCGTGCAAGATGAAGGGCACGTGAGGCAGGCAGGATATTAGATGTGCCATGGTTTGGGAGGAAGCACCACATTCATCCACATCCATCCACCGGCAAAGATTATGCTTACATCGGCCCACCTGGGTCCGGGGGTGCATGAAAGGAGCCTCCCCGTGTGACGCATCAAAAGAATTCAGCGTCCGGCGCACCCCGGGCAACAGTCTGCGTGGACAGCTTAGTCGGTAACGCAGACTGGCTGATCCTTTCACCACGATCGATGGCGAATAAACCGAATCATGCATTACTATGACGTCACGTTTTATTGTTGCTAAAAATAGGTCGAATAAATATATTGCTGTCTCTTTTTACATGGAGTATTGGAGGTAAGATAGAACAAGATGGCTACAGGTTTATGAGTACAATGTCGATTTAGCTTATATTTGTATAACGGATAGTTCATATACTTAGAACAATTGTGCCATCTCCTTAGGATTCGGTACTCGAGGTTCACTCGCTGTTTACCTTTCAAACGGTGTCAAATCGGTTCACTTAAAACACAGCCGTCTCTATAGTCTTCTACAAGCCATGCTATGATACGGAACGGCAACATTGCTGTGAACCGGTTTACTCCTCTGAGTACTAAATCCTATGGAGGTGGCATACCTACGAAAAAGTGAGGTGTAAGTAAGTCACAATGTAAGAAAATCTTGGAATTCAATTTTAAACTACTTCTAATTGTCGTATTAATCGGTCCGTCAAAATTGGTCCAGCCGTTTCAGAGATTAGCCGGAACAAACAGACAGACAGACAAAAATTGTAAAACATGTCATTTTGGTATATTGTACCGTATATTTAATCATATGCACATAGTAAAAAGCGGTTATTTAATGTTACAAACAGACACTCCAATTTTATTTATTTGTATAGATGTATAGAAGATATGCCATCTCCATAGGATTCAGTACTCGGGGTTTACTCGCTGTTTACCTGTCAAACGGTGCAAACGGTGTCAAATCGGTTCACTTAAAAGTACGTTGCCAACTTTATGCGCATGGCTTGTAGAAGACGATGGAGATGGCTGTGCTTAAAACCATTAAAACATGATGTCATGTTCCGCGTGCAAGCGAGAGCGCGGAACAAGCGATAGAGCGAGGCACGATCGGCCATAAAGTTCGGCTTCCACTCCATCGGCCAATACGTCCGAGTAGAAGAGAGACAGGGGCATATTGCAATCACGCAAAATAATCATCAGTAAACCGACTTTACAGACAACAATTTTTCGAACTGAAAATTTCTTTTCATGTCTCATATTCTGAAAGTAACTCAAAACATGCCTAAAATGCGGGTTGAAAGTGGTATGTTGCGGCCGTATGTGCGTCGTGTCAAAATCTCGATCAATCTCTTTGAACATTTATTTACCAAATGTATGTGGGCAAAGGCACAGAAGCCTATTTTGTTACTACTTATGTAAAATAATTAATATCGTAAACACCATACAAAAAGAGAAATTATTCTTATAATATCTAAAACATTGTTTTTGTTTAAAGAATGCGTTTTTAGAAACAGATTAAACCAAATAAGTTATTTGTAACATAAAAAATCAGGTTATTATTCCATGGAATTGTATAGAGTACGGATCAAACACCAAACAAGGCTGTAAGGACTTGGTTTCCCTTGCCTTCCCTAAAATAGAGAAAATGGACAAAAAAGTTATGTATTCTGTTTTATGAGTCTATCGAAAATTCCGCAGCCATAGGAAAAAAAATTTTAGATTATTTGTTTATTTTTACTTTCCTCATATTCAAAATGAAAAGTAGAGTGTTTACTTCAGGTGTATGGACCCATAACAGTGTCGAACTATCGGCGCCCTCACTTCGTTCGTGCGCCAAAACACTCGACTGTTATGGGTGCCATACATCCCTTGCTAAACAATCTACTATTAGCGGCGTTGTGCACTTTTTGTGATGGGTAAAAAATGTTAAACTCGAGTCAGAATCACGTGACCGTCAGATCAAAAATTCGTAAGACGGATAGGTGACATGATCGAAAAACTGTTACAATGTCATTAGAATACGAAGGCAGATTTCCCCACCGTTTCCAAAGTTGTGATAGCTCAGGTAAGAAAACGGGCGGCATTGAAGCCAGAAGACCTCGGTTCAAATCTAGTCCTTATTTTTTGTCAAATTCCTTTTCTTTTGTGAAAAAGTCTAGGGAGCCCTTTTCACTTCTGCCGATACTCCCGGAGTGTGCAACCCGTTTTTTTATTCTAGACTATAATTTATCTTTGTGCCTAATCCGTTCAGAGGTTTCTCCCTCATTGAATAACAAATCTGCTATCGTAAGCTCGTAACAATCGACTTTATTATATCTCTTTCTTTATTCGAAGGCATGTGCAACCGAGCTTCCCTATCCATATAGAATTCATAAAGTTTTTTTTTTTTACATTTTTTATCCTTTCCTAGAGGTTTAATAGAAAAGCAATAAAACATTTATGAGCTATCGTCTTCTAGAGCAAACGACGGAGTCTACGACGTAATTCACGTGACTTTGCGTCGGACTAGATGATATCGTTTGCTCACTTGCTGGAAACATAAAACTTTCTTACACAAGCTTTAGGGTCTCCTAAAGTTAGAAACAAGCTATGTTTAGAGCCTGCTCTAGTTTAAAAAAAGGCTCCATCCTATATTTATAGGTATTACGCCTCACTAACAACACTCCTTTACCTTTGCGTGTGTTTTTTTATGTTATTTTTTCATATTTACTTTCTATTTTCTGTAGATATTGCGAATGTGGCACTTTAAATTTGCAAAATTTTCATAATTATAGGTCACATCACATAAAGTTTGTATGAAGAAATAGCAAATAATATTGTTTATAAAAAGTTATAGCAAGTGAACTTTTTTACAATGGCAATATCAAAACAAAGTAGGTATATCGGACTTGCCCTGCGCATAGATGTAATATATAGGTATCAGTCCATATCACAGGCTCTTTTCAGCTCGTTTCAGTTCTCTGGACAGTCGTAAAACCTTTGCAATTGTATGTAAGGTCATAGACTTTTTTAAGGGAAGGGTTCGAATATAAAAATACCTACCTAATATTACATATAATACAATGATCTTTTTAGTCCATGTAAGCCCTGCTATCTATAGCGAGTTCACGACCAAGGTCTTGGATTGTGCTAAGTTGTAAGCGCCTCTATGTTTTATATTTTTCCTTTTCAGTTGCCAAACACTTCTTGAAGTAGGTTTAATTTTTTTAATTACTTTTTGAAGATAAATTAGAAAAACTTTAAAGTATTTTCATTTCAATTTATTAAAATTTAATTGTGTACATACTGACTTACCAAAATGGCCCAAAGCGGCAGTATGTCAAAAAATATAATTAATTACACGTAAGACTAAAATTATAATAATAAGATGTCAATTACTTATAAGCATGCCAAGCAATTACTTACAATTAAATACAAAAGTCAATAAGATAAAATAAAATAATTAAGATGTTATAGTAAAAATCTTAACAATACATTTATAAATTAAAATAAAATAAAGTCACATTACATTACAAATGGCAATAGGTACCTACATGGTGTTAACTAGATTGATTTGTTATTCATTAGCATGCTTTTGAACATAATATACCAAAGGCAAAGCAAATAGGTCAATAATATAGTCATGGGCGAGTAAAGCATATCTCCTCTCGCAAAGCATGAGCAAAATACGTAGTGCGGGCCGAAGGCCGCCGCAGCAGGCGTATTTATATCTGTTAGTGCGTGCGTCGTCGACTTTTTTATATAATAGGAGAAGCTTATCCAGTTATCTGGTTTATCAATAATGCAACAGACGAGGGCCCTTCGCAGCCATCTCTGGAACAACATCTAATTGCCTATTATTGTCAATTATTCGGCAAATGTTACCTTTTCCGTGAGCGGTGAAATGTTGGGCTGAATGGGCGTAAAGTAGGTAAGTATAGTTTTTTTTATAAATGTGGTTGTGAGACGGGTCGACTTTTTCTAAAACACTTCATTTTCAATTTTTCAATAATAAAAATTGCATTGTGAATGCAAAAAAGTTAAAATTTAAATAAATGTGACAAGTTTATATTCGACTAGCGCTACGCTTGCGACTTCGTCCGCGTGGACCCCCTTTTTTACCCCCTTAGAGGGGGAATTCCTAAGAATCAACTCTTAGTGCTCCCCTACACTCCCCAAGGGACATACATGCCAAACTTCAGCTTCTTGCGCCAAGTAGTTTTGGCTGTGCGTTGTATGTCAGTCAGTCAGTAAAGCAAGAGTTTTAGATACATAATAGACTAGCTTTCTGCCCGCGGCTTCGCCCGCATGGACTAGGTACACGACGTTATCCCGCGGGAAGGTGATATTTTTCCGGGATAAAAAGTAGCATATGTTCCTCTCCAGGCTATAAAATATCTGTGTCACAAACTTCAACCAAATCTGTTAAGCCGTTTTGGCGTGATTGAGTAACAAACATTCAAACATCTCAACATCCAACCATCTAAACATCCACACATCTAACTTTTCACATTTATAATATTAGTAGGATAAAGATAATAATCTGTGATATGACTCCGCTGTTGACATTCACTGTTTGTTATGAGTTTGACTTAGGTATCTAAAGATTCGCGTTCGAATGCGATGTGAAAGGGTTGTGAGGGTGGAGACTCCGATCAACAATACCACTTGATAGCCTGTTGTAGTATCAAAAACGGCCAAGCGAATTAGAGCGCACTTCAAAGGGTCTTATTTCTTTTTGCTTCCTGTCATTTATGACATTGATGACATGACGAAAAACGGTGCCATTATTTGAGTTTTGTTTCAGTTCGTTCGGCACTATCTAGTCGTATTGTTGGTTGAAGGGTGGATAATAAAGAAAAGAATACCCTTGCAACGATTTGAGGTTTAATTTACTTTTTTCTTATAGGTAAGTAATTTAAAAAACTAGCTTTCCGCGGCTTCGCCCGCGTGGACCGTGGACCGTAGGTTATCCCACGGGAAAGTGATATTTTTCCGGGATAATTGTATGCCTATGTTCTTCTCCAGGCTACAAAGAATCTTTGTTCCAAATTTCAGCCAAATCCGTTCGGCTGTTTTGGCGTAATTGAATAACAAACAATCAAACATCTAAACTTTCACATTATTTTATACTCGTAATATTAAGTGGGATTTAAAAAACATCAAACCGTGTTAAAAAGCTTTATTTGAATTTTTCAATGGAAACACTAGATACTACAACACTGTTCGTTTTATTTTATACTACTTGTTCAAATATGTACTGTGTGTACACATTGTGTGTCTACGAATTTGTCGATATTTCCAACGACCAAAGCGTCAAAGTAATTCATTTTAGTGCTTCTCAGTGGTCGCTTACTCCAAAGATTGGCCGGTAAAATACAAGGTAGTGAGAAATAAAGCCTGACCAACTCCCATACATAAATACAACAGTTAGTTACAGTTGTCACGTCGCGAACACGCACATGCTGGCCAATCACGCGAGCTTAGCACCTACATAATGTGACGTGAAACCACCCTCGTTTGCCAGCGTGCGGTGACGAATTCTTATAACGCGTGTCGTGTGGAATATAATAAATTTCGTATGTAATATTTTTTGCGAAACATTATTAAGTGAAAACAAATCGGCGATGCCACAACGATTGAATTTACAGTCTAATAAAGTCTTTTTTTTACCACAACGGGGTAGCACTTACGGCCAGAATTAATAACCTATCCACTGATAGGGATAGGTTATCCAGATTAGTTGCTATGCAACGCTTGATATTAACATAGAATTAACGACAGTTGCTAGGGTGTTGCTAGGTGTTGCCTAGCAACTAATCTGGATCGCACCTATATGTGGATAGGTTATTAATTCTGGCCGTTAGCCTTCATCACACATGATGTTAAGTGAAAAAAATGCTGAAGTTGAAAGAGCACTCCCGGAATCCTCGACCGCTATGGAACAGGCTATCTTATCTAACTAAACAAATAATAAGTCCTACCACCAACTAAACTGAACACAATATGTACCCCCACTTTGTATCAAACACAGAACCTCTGGGTCTGATACCGACGACGGTGTGAACCACTAGACCTTAGACAGTCGCTTAAGTTAAATTTTAGTTGGATATGGTATAGTGTCTCATCATCATTATCATCAACCATTTAATGACTCCACTGCTGGGGCACTGGCCTTCCTTTTTAACCGACTTCAAAAAGGAGAAGGTTCTCTGTTCGTAGGTATGTATGTTTTTTTTTGTGTATGTCCACCGATTACTCGAAGACGAATGGACCGATTGAAATGAGTCAAACGTTATTTCATCAGGCTAGTTCCCAAGTTGGTCTCATTTTTTGAAATTTTGAAATCGGCTCAGTAGTTTTTAAGTAATCCTGAAAGTAATGTAATTTGTTAGATAGCCATTGCACGAGTTTTTACGTATCTTTAGGCATAACTCCTTTGTTTATGCCGATTTAGATGATTCTTGTTTTGTTGGTAAGGGTATAACCGTAAAGTATTATAACCGACTTCAAAAAGGAGGTTCTTAGTTTGATCCGTATGTATGTATGTTTGTTCGCGATTATCTCACGTTGGGCTGAACCGATTTTGATGCGGTTATCATCAGACAAGTATTTTTGATTGATGCGGTTTATGTGTATATCCTAACATATCTATTTAAGTACCAGGACACTAAAATTGCCTGCATGATGCACTAAAAAGAATGAAATAAAAACTATTTTTATAAAAAAATAAAACCGCCTTAAAAAAATGCCACCGAAAAGTAAGAAATAATCCCTCTTTTACTGTATTCAAACCAAATAACGTAAGTTCTTTGAAGTCGGGCGTGAAACATGTACAATTTTTGTTGTTTTTGTTAAAACCCGCCCGATTTCAAAGTTTTTCACTTTTTCCGTGGCATTTTTTTGGAGGCGGTTTTATGGATGGATAAGGAGAATGGTACAGGTTCCACCACGCGGGCCCAATGCGGGATGGTGGGTACTAAAAACTGCAAATGCAGCCGGGGTCAACGGCTTAACGTGTCTTCCGAAGCACGGAGGAGCTCGAGATGAAAAGTTTTTGGTCACCCATCCCATGACCGACCATTGCGAAAGTTGCTTAACGATTCAACGATCGCAGGTAGAGTGCGGTAAACACGGGCTCCTCCATGAGAGTCCCATACTACATTGATTATAATGCAAATAATCTACAACGAATATATTAAAGCATTAGTACAACGGAAAAGCATATCATAAATAACACTCGTAATTTAACAAGTAAACCGCAAAATGCATAAAACCCGTCTAGAGTTCTCTGTGCCGCACCACTGAACGCAGTCGTCTGCGACCTCAGAAAGTGGTGAATATTTCACGTTTCAAATGAAATGTAAACAAACCGTGGGTTATAAATGTGAAAATGGTTTTTGTTCAATTTACATTTTGATGCTAAAAAGGGATGAAGTAGGTCTCTGCAAAAAATTCTTCTGGAAATATTTGACTTAGTTTTTTTGGTACGTGTCTGATCGTATCCGTCAGAATGGCGGATGTATGTCTTCCAAATAAATCATAAATAAACTACATAAATGTACAGAAAATGTTTTTTTTTGTACTAAAATATGTGTTAATGTACGTTTTCGTATGCGAAGCAATCGTTATTTTACGGTGATCCGCTATCCTTGTGTCAGGTTGGCGGTTCACGTGCGTTTAACAATATCAGAGCTTGTATACCATTTACAAAAAAATTAAATAGTGTCCCTATTTGAACAATTTACGTACATTTTATTCCTAATGTCAGATTTGAAGTAAGTTAATTGGAATAGAATTCACCCGCCAACCTGACATAAGGATAGCGGCTCACCGTAAAATAACGATTGCTACGCATACGAAAACGTACATTAACACATATTTTAGTACAAAAAAGAACGTTTTCCGTACATTTATATTGTTTATTTATGATTTATTTTAAAGTCATACATCCGCCATTCTGACGGATACTCGCAGTTTTGGTAAGTTTTAGATGACTCAACAAGTACCAATGCTTTTGAAAATAAGATGGATTGATCAACATTGTGTTTTGTGCAATGAATGAAAACCTTATAGGACATAAATATTATAATGCGAATAATCTACAACGAATACATCTATAAATGCATTAATATAACAGAAATCAATAACAGTCGTAATTGCATAAAATCCATCTGTAGTTCTGTGCTGCACCACTGGACGCAGTCATACTTAGCTACGACCCCAGAAAATGGCGAATACTTCACGTTTCAAATGAAATGTAAAGAAATCGTAGGGTATAAATGTTGAAATGGTTTTTATTCAATTTACATTTTAAAAAGGGACGAAGTAGGTACGTATACTTATACTCTCAGTTTCTTCTTGATATTTAACTCGGAGTTTACTTGGATACAATTTGCTTTTGAATGTAGATACTGGTCATTGTTATAAAATAACGTCTATGGATTTAAACCCACCCACATTATAAAACCACTAAGAAAATATATGCAGTTTTGCTAGTATACTTTACCCGGGAGAATGGTCCCTGAAACGTCGTCGGGGAAATCCGAAGACTCTTAAAAACAAAAAAAGATATAATAATTCTAAGATACCTTACCTTACTAATTATATTCAATATTTAGAATATTCTCTTTCCACAAGGAAAAGCCAAAAGTAATGCCACAGATTACTAAATAGTTACTATGTAACAGATAGCTCACTCCGCTAAGTCATTTAAATAAATAGCAACTCTAACAATAACGCAATAAAGTAGAATTCAGCTTGTACGGCGCAGGCAAATTACGAACGGCCACTCGTTGTCGTTGCATCTCTTTCTATCGCATATATTCTAGCTCTTTTGCGGACCTAATTTCTATGGATTTACAACGCCGGCGTTGCCGCCGCGTTTTCGAGCCGACACGGGGAGTGAAATAGGCCTGGTACTGCACAAACCGTTTTTTTAATCACATTGAGCTGCCGCTTAGCCTTCACCACACCTTATGTTAGTGATGTAGTATAGGGTGATACAAAGGAATATGATTTACGAATTTCTTTTAATCTTACTGGAGCTTGATGGAGTGCCTTGCCCAGTTCGGTCTTTTTTATCCCCAAGATGGTGACGCTTAACCTTTCATCACACCTGATGTTAAGTGATGATAAGGCTGAAAGTGGAATCGCGCGACCCCTAGAATCCTCAACCACTAAAAAACTCACTATCTTATCTCTAACTGCCGGAACACAACTGTGCCGCGAAACGAATTTTGTTATAATGGCGGTCGACTTAGATAAGATGTTAGTAAGCTAGTCAGGTGGTTTTTTTTATCGACAATGGAGTAGCACTTTGCCTTCATCACCTGATGTTAAGTGGTGATAAAGCTGATGGTGGAAGCGCACTAGTCCCGGAATCCTCAATCACTGAGGAACTGATTACCTTATCCCTAACTACCTGAACACAATAATCCTGAAAATATCATTTTTATAGCATCAGACTTAGATAAGATCGTGGTAGCTAGCCAGGCGGACTAAGAACAAAGTCCTACCACCAACCAAACCGAATACAATATGTACCCCCACAGAATCGAACCCGGGACCTCTGGGTTTGCAAGCGGTGGTGTTAACCACTAGACCACAAAGGCAGTTAAGTTTAGAACAAGTCCACCTACCGAATATTATTAAAGAGCCCTTATTGGGAATCAGGGACCGACAAAACCCGAAACTTCGTTATACCCGTCCCTCTCACACTCCAATCATGACAGAATCGTGTGAAAGGGGCGGGGCTAGCCGAAGTTTCGGATTAGCGTTTCAGAGTACGGTCCCTGGTTAAGCATTGTAGTACCCTAGTTCAATAAATAACCAAATAGTAAAAGGTTCTGCGCGTGAATGGTGAGGCACCACAGAAACACAAAAAGATGTTAAACGTGGTTCACCGAATTTGTACCTGAGTGTACCTACTACAAGGCAAAAGAGGTGATAGGAAAGACCGCTACGACTACGACGCGTCGTAGTCGACTACGACGCGTCGTAGTTATGTTTCGTTACGATATACGATACGCTTTGTAAATGTTTTAGCAGGAGTCCGCTACTTCAAAAATATTAATTTACGAAAGCTAGCACTTAACTTTAGCTTTTATATCATCATCATCATCAGCCCCCGTGGAGCGCTTCTTGATACAACGGTAGATCAAATAATTTTTGTACCCCGGGCGCTGAGTGATCTAACTGTAGAGCTGCACATTAACGTTCCGATAAAGTTGTCGGGTTTCGTGCGGTCCCACAATGAATTTGGTCAATGAATCGATTTCTTTTGAACAAAAGACAAAAAAAATGTGTTCTACCGTTAAATCAATAAGCGCTCCATAGATATACCGTCGATATTAACGACTGCAAATGCATCCGGAACCAACGGCTTAACGTGCCTTCTGAAGCAAGGAGGAGCTCGAGATGAAAAGTTTTTGGCCACCCATCCCGTGACCGACCATTGCGAAAGTTGCTTAACCTCAACGATCGCAGGCCGAGTACGCTAAGCACTGCGCCACGTTCTCCTCACGGCTTTTATATCACTAATAAGTATTCAAATTAAGGTGAGAACCTAAATACATATTACAAGCCTTTACCAGATTGTTATTATAAACTTTGTCACACATATTTTACTCCTAATAAAGCTAATACTCGTAGTTATTGTAGAAACATACATCTTACAAATAAGTTATTTTACTGCGAAATTATATAACTTTACGACATTCTTACCTTCTAACTAAATTAGATTTTATCAAAACAGTCTTTGCCTTTGATATCTCAAAATTAATCATACGAGAGGTAAGTCAGGAGCCTCCATAATATTAGTTTTACTTCAGAAACTTCCCGGATTTCAGCCAATGTGCGGTCAAAGTTAATCTTCGCAACTTCTGTGATATCCGTTTAATATCCAGTATTAACATGAAACACTTATACAAATGAATAGGCCCATAAGTAACGGAGAGTGCAAAAAAAATATCGATTTTCTTTTGCATAAAAGGCGTAGGAAATGTAGGAATATGAGAATGCTGATAAATCATTTTGTACTAGGTAATTTATAGTAAGTCTTACCTTTTTTGAAGTTGTACGCGTAGGTCATTTTCAAAAGATTTATTTTAAGTTTAAAAGTTTTGTTGCTGCAATACTGCAAAAGATTTCATTGCTTATTAGCACATACATATATAAGAAACTTTAGTTAATAAGAAACTTAAGAAAAATTGATTTTTTTTTAACTTTGTGCAGTGAATTTCGATACAACTAAGTACTTAATTACTAATAAAAAAATTATGTGAGAAGGGTTGTCTCAAAATATGGATTATTAATAAATGATATCTTTCTTTTCTTAAAAATATTTGATTCACATAATAGTACGCATAAAAATCTAGATCTATTTTGTGGAAAACCCCAAATTTCTAATCAATCGAAACTCAAAAGTCTTTGTGTAAGTTTCCAGAAGTTAATCAGGAAACGGGAGTTCATTACTGAAATCCCAGGTTTAATTGAAATGTCACGTAAACTTTGGTTGCTTGGCATTTTAGGGTTGCTTATTCAGTACTATTTAACGAAAAGCTCCGCCATACCTATCCTCCTCAGTCGGTCCCTCATTGCTGAGGATCGTGACCCCTGTCACTTGGTCGCACTCGGCTCGACTGGCGGTCTTTCGCCAGATACAGTGCCTTGTGTACCGACATTTTCATCGTCCTCTTTATAAGATCGGACCAACGAGCTGGTCTGCGGCCACGCGGTCTGACCCCTTCTACCATACCTATATATATTATTAAATAATTTATTCTACACTAGGTGCCTCGCGCAGTTTTACTCGCTGGTACCTTTCCCGTGGAGAAATATAGGCATAAAATATAGCCTGTCACCCAGGAAAAATGTACTTACCTTATATAATGGTGAAAGTATTAGTCCAGTGAATAGATGGTTTTTAGCTTATTATTATTATTTATTTATTCAATTTAGATTGTTACTAGCTTTCCGCCCGCGGCTTCGCCCGCGTGGACTACACAACGCTATCCCGCGGGAACGTGACATTTTTCTGGGATAAAAAGTAGCCTATGTTTCTCTCCAGACTACAAAGTTTAAGTGTCCCAAATTTCAGCCAAATCCGTTCAGCCGTTTAGGCGTGATTAAGTAACAAACATTCAAACATCTAAACTTTCACATTTATAATATTACTAGCTTTCCGCCCGCGGCTTCGCCCGCGTGGACTTCACGACGTTATCCCGCGGGAATATGATATTTTTCCGGGATAAAAAGTAGCCTATGTTCCTCTCCAGGCTACAAAGTATCTGTGTCCCAAATTTCAGCCAAATCCGTTCAGCCGTTTTGGCGTGATTGAGTAACAAACATCCAAACATCCAAACATCTAAACTTTCACATTTATAATATTAGTAGGATAAGTAGGATATTGGTATTTTTATTAGATTTATAAATTGAAAGTTCTTAAAAACACCTAAATTATAAGTTACGTACCTTTTTGGTAAGGCTTACTTATAAAATTGCCGCATATTGCTATCATAGGTACATTACCTCTCAGAGAGTCTTACCTAATAATTATTTGATTTGTGCAATTAGAAGCTCCCCAAAATATATTTACATTAAAGCTCAATTTCTCTGGGTTTACCTATTTATGCCCAGTCGTGGGCGTCGTATGGCCGATGATGATGATAATCTTTAATTAGTTCTAAAACCTTATACAGAGATGCTTAAAATCCACTGACTTGAGAAAATGTTGTAAGCGATTGCTTTGTAATATCAGGGGTCTTACTGCGAACTGCCAAACAATGATAGCCTAGGTCATATTGGAGTGTCACTCATATTACGAACATAACACGACATGACATATCAAAACTATTCCAATATCTACTGTGAATTCTATGATAGTTCACTAAGCTTTCAGTAAAACCACACTGCCAATAAATTCCTCGCTCTTAACTATTAATATAAGCAAAGCAATATTATCAATAAAGTAATTGAAGGGGAGATGTTCAGTAAACAGGCTTTGTATCCAGTTTTACAATTAAAAAATTAAGTAGTACTGGTAAATCAATCAGAAGCTAATGAACAGAATTTATGGAACATCGAAAAGTTGACTGAAGCTGACTGGTTCCCAATCAGTTTTGTTTTGTCCACAACGGGGTAGCACTTAGCCTTTATCCATCACACCTGATGTTATGTGGTGTTAGGGCTAAAGGTGGAAGCGCACTACTCCTGGTCTCACTCTAGGATTAAACTAATCAGTGCAAGTCAATTAAATTCAGAATTTGCCTGAATAGGCTGTTACAAAATACATATTTATTTCAATGTTTACACTGAGTACGAAAATAATAACTATAAGTAATACCTACTTAAAAGTTGTATTGAAACTTAGTTTGTACATAGTTTCACGATGGTACAAAATGAGACAGGCGAACGAAAATGAAATTTTGTCATGCAATAGTAAATCAACTTGGAAATGTTGGTGGCATATTAGTTTATACGTAGTAATATTACGTAATAGTATTCTTTGGTTTTACGTTATACGATTATCATTAAATCCCGGTAGAAAAACGATATCCGTTCGTGCCAGCCCTATAAGAGTTGAAGTTTACACCGCCACAATCAGAATCCATTATATAACTGGGTACACCAACACTGACATTTCGGCAGCAAGTTATAACTTTGACTATTTTCGCTAGGCGTTTAACGGCACCTTTTAAAACTTTTACGGAAGGTTACTGATTGATTTTGGTTGCCGACAAAGTAAAGTTTATTGCTCAAAACGGGTTCACCTTTCGATCAACCATTTTTCTTTCTCTTTGAAGTACCCAGTACCCTATTCATTTATTAAGGTGCGAGATAGCACAGTTTTTCTTGTATTCAAATATAAAATTATAAGCAGAATTTATTTTACTTTCCAAATAAAAACCGTTTTTCTTTTCGTAATATTCAACTGAGAAATGATTTAATAAGTACCCATTTCGTGTATTTTCCTTATTGAAAATAAGGCAGAGGCGATCAAGACTGCTTTTTATAATGAAATTTCAGGAAATCAAGACACTGCCATCTTCTATAATTAAAATAACTAAAGTTCTGAGACTTACAAATCACATACATTATATGTATAATATTTACATAAGAAAAAAACATGGTCTAAGTACATATTTATTTTGTTTAAGTAAAAGATGAAAACTCTACTGGATTTATCCCTGTGAATTAGATAGACAATGCCGTGATGTTAACCTTGGAACCTTACTTAGAAATTGGGCCCTCAAAAGCAGAAAGTGCATATTTGAAAAAACAAACCTTTATAATTTAACTGTACTTTTATATTTCTTATGGAAAAATAATTGTTACATACCTACCATGCAAAAGCTATTATTTACTATTAAACAACTCTACGCATGTTGATCGGAAATTGCTTCAATTTTCTGTCAAATAAGAGTTTTTTACTGACATAGTTTTTGTACTCATTTATTATGTTTTTATTAGAGTTTTCCCAGGAAAAGTCGCCTCTAGTCATTACGATTCTGGGCACAATCTTCTAACTTTCTGCGGGCTTGACGGCTCCGGCCGCACATTGTGAAAAGTAAGTTGTTTCTTTGGGGTCGGCTATAAGACACGCTATTTTAAGACCAACTTTTACACACCTGGACTGAAAAGCTCGACAAACAGCGGTCGTCTGCAAATGTGGACTCTTTTAGTGCGCATGAAAGCTGATTTTAGCCTATCACCTAGCCTTAATTAGATTTTATCAATGCGTTATGTAAAACCAACTTTAAGTTTGTTATAGATCGGTGTGGTATTTTTTGACTATTATTCTTCGATATAAGGGGTGTTTTTTGAAGATTGCAGAAAACAATATAGGCATATTTTTATTAGTACCTATGTCAAAATATATATATTTTTAGGCAGGCACATTTTTCGCAAAAATATTGACAAACTCTTCTTGGCGTACATATGTGATGACAGTACATTGCGGCCGGTGGCTATTATAAGTACGTCCAAGTACTAAGATTAATTTTATACTAGAAAAGCTTCTCTCTTCCGCTCAGGCGGGAACATCGCAGCAAGTGGGTGACAACCGAATTAAATTAGTTTTCGAAGGTAGACTTGTAAGCAACTAGTCATTCTGTGACCACGGCCGGCTCGTGAAAGTGCCAAAATGTGCCAATGAGAAAAAAACGCAATCTGAATATCACACAGAAACTATTACTTTTGCGTAATAACAGTAAATGGCGGAATCGGCATTCTATTCCTGTCAACGATAAGGGTGTAAGGGAGATAATTAAGAGCGCGAATAAAAGTTGTAACAATAAAAAGAAAGAAAAAAAAATAGAACTACTTACAATGCAAAAATAAAATTGGAACTATAAAAGACAATAACAATACATATTGTAGATGCATTTAATCATACGAATACGAATACTTACATATAAACTATGTGTAAGATGGAACACGATGTACCTAATACGTATAATTTGAATGAGATTGAACTATAGTGAAAACAGTGTTACTAACACTCAAATATCTCTGAATAGCACTTAAATATGACCGAATTTCTAATATCGGTGACATTCCGTTCAGCTCATTCAGTAGGCCCATCAAATAGTTCCCGAGACAAGAGGTCGTCTTGTTCGACGCGTCTCTTGAATTTGAATGACGGAAGGTACCTGATTAAATTCTACTCGCGCCAGATTATATTGGGGCTTCTTACAGTTGAAAACAGCTCAAAGGGGAAACTGGGTTACTTTTGCAGATTAACTACTTAGATTTTTACGTGAGGATTGGACGCTGTCATCTCGTCACAAAGAAGGAATCAGACACAAAGATAGCTTTTTATTATGTCTTTGTCCATTATTAAGGTCAGCAATCAGCATGTATTTTGTTCGGGTTAATATCACGTAAAAATGGTATGGAGCTGAGAAAACCATTTTGGTACTTTTCATTGCCGGTGTCACGTAAATTTTGTCTTTCGTCTACTAACCAAAATTATTAGGTAACATCGTGTGCATCAGTGATACTGATATTTTTTCGTAGCAGGGTGTACGTAATAAAGCATGTAATTTAATAATACACGTCAAGTTCCATTCGCATCACCCCCTAGATAAATGGTCACGTACATTATACCAGAAAATTTTCCACCCGCAGATGCTCAGGTTGTGAAACTAAAATACAGGGGGATTTCCCACGGGACCACGTTATAGTTGTTCTTGAGAAAGGGTGTAAAAGGAAAGTTGATTTTTATATTTGTGAAACACCTTTCGTGATAAAAATAAGCAAAATTTTAAGATCTTTTAGAAAACCGCTTTCTAAATTACCGATTTAATCTATGGATATAAAATCAATTGATTTCCGATAGACAGATTATTTTTATAGATATGCTAGTCGGTATGTCGATTTTTTTAGTAAAGGTCATGATATCTTAAGCAATCATTTCAAAAATTGCAGCAAAACCACATTTGATTTCTTTCTTTCCTTTCCTTTCTTTTTTAAAAGCTTAAGCTTCACATGAACCACGGTTTCAAGTTCAAAAACATTTTAATTAAATTTGGGGGTATCCAAAGGACCGTCTGACGTCCTGACTGGTTCACGGATGGAGGAGCCCGCTAAAAACAGCCGTTTGGGCCGACACGGCGATGAAGGCCACTGGAGCGGGAAGAGAAGGGCTGCGTTAAATTACAATTATCATGTTTACCGCTGGAAGCGGTGTTTTACGTTCATGCTGCTTTTTACGAGCTTTTATTCAGCTTGACGTGTTAGTATGGGTCAAATCTTGCAAGCTAACTTTGGAATACACCCTTAGCTTACTACAACAGCCGCTTGGGTCAACACGGCGATGAAGGCCACTGGAGTGAGAAGAGCTGCGTTAAATAACAATATCATCATGTTTACTGCTGCTGGAAGCAACATTTAACATGCTGCTTTTATTCAGCTTAAGGTCACTGGAGCGGGAAGGGATGGTTTACCGCTATAGTGTTTTTGTGTTTTTTTGCCTATTCACAGATCGTTTCTGAGAACTCGAATATATTCTATCATTATTTATACTCTTGGATAGATACTTTTTAGACACCATCACACACATTGAAACATCTAGGATTTAAATTTATTTACGAAAATTTAATTTAACTATAATTATTTAATACAAATGGCATACCAATCATTAAGTATATTTTTTTCTCTCGGTAGGAACTTGTGTCTGGTTCACCGAGAGTATCTCGTGCGATTGTAGCCGTATCGATTTATACGGCCATTTATCGATTTCCATTTGGCTGTAGGTTTTTTATTCAGATCTTATAATTCTATTACATGATCTGAGGTTTTATATATAACCACTAGCACTTCGCCCGCAACTTCGTCCCCGTGGAATTGAGATATTCACAAAAGTTTCTTACAAACTCTGACCCCCTTTTAAAACCCGTTAGTTCCAAAAAATCCTCTCTTCATCCTCACCTACACTACTTATGAAACATACATGCCTATGTAATTACAGCATCTTGCGCCCAGTAGTTTTGGCTGAGCGTTGTCAGTCAGTCAGTCAGTAACGCAAGAGTTTTTAACCGACTTCAAAAGTTGAAAAGGAGGAGGTTATCTATTCGTCGCGTTTTTTTAAATTTGTTTTATTTGTATGTACGTTTTTGTATGTTTGACGACCGATTTGGCGCAGAGGTAGGCTACCCACCTTCTGCGCCAGTGGTCTCGGGTTCGATTCCCGAACAAGACAAATATTTGTGTGCATGAACATGTCTATTTGTCTTGGTCTGGGTGTTTACTATGTATATTAAGTATGTATTTACAAAAAAAAGTATTTAAGTATATATTTATCCGTTATCAAGTTTTCCATGATACAGTTTCTTAATGAAATTAACATGGGCTTAGATAATTGGTGTGAATGTAAAAAGTTATTTATTTATTTATTTTATTTATTTATGTACACCGATTACTCGAAGACGGCTGAACCGATTGAAATGATTCAAACGTCATCAGGTTTTTTCCCAAGTTGGTTTCAGTTTTTGTAATTTTGAAATCGGTTTAGTAGTTTCAGGAAATCTTAAAAATACTGTCGTTTTCGTTACCACTTAATGTGAATTTATTACGTATCTTTAGGCATAACTCCTTTGTTTATAAACCGATTTAGATGATTATTGTTTTGTTGAAAAGGTGCTTGTTTTTTTGAAGTCGGTTAAAATACCTTAAGGTATTTTAACCGACTTCAAAAAAGGAGGTTCTCAGTTTGAACACATACCTATTTACCAGAATACACGTAAATTGCCTACATGATGCACTAAAAAGAGTGAAATAAAAATTATTTTTATAAAAAAATAAAACCGCCTTCAAAAAAATGACAAAAAGTAACAAATAATCCCTCACCAAATAACGTAAGTACTTACGTTTTAACAAAAACCATAAAAAAATGTACATGTTTCACCCCCGACTTCAAAGCACTTACGTTATTTGGTGAGGGATTATTTCTTACTTTTTTGATGTAATTTTTTAAATTAAATATATAGGGCAGGCGTACCGGTTTTGGCCACTGTACCGGTTTTGGCCAGTTTTTGCTCTAAAAGTTTTCTAAACAACTTTTAGCCATTTTTGATAAAGGCAATTAAAATAAAGTATTTCAAGGTAATAATAACATACGTTAGAATTCCTTATGTCATAAGATATTTTTCAATAAATTCCATTTTCTGTTTTAAAAATTGTTTTGTATGAAAATTTTAAGAAATTTGTTTTGGATGAAATACTTTATAAACCTTTGTTTTTCAAAATTAAATTGTTGTTTTGCAAGTGACTGGTTTCTAGCGCATTAGAATATATTGATTTTACCTGGGTTTGGTTTTGATTTTTCGCTATACTTACAAAAGTTTAACTATCAGTAAGTGGCCAAAACCGGTACATTTAGCACCTCTCACACATTGTGTGTAATATAAAAAAAAACATTTTACTTTTATAAACTTGATTAATGTACCTTTAAAGGTAGATAAATTATCTATACTTTAAGATATAATTTGTGTCTTAAATACCTAAGACTATTTAGTACTTAGTGCTTAAAAGTAAAAAAATCCTTAAAGTGGCCACAAAGGGTACCTCTGCCCTACTAGCTGATCCGGCGCACTTCGTACCGCCTTATGAACAGCACGCCACCCACTGGGTCCAATTGTAAATCTAAACCATTCTTGAATCCACCGGAAGACACACAAAATTTTTTAGGAGGAGTTCAGTTACATATACTTACCTACACATGCACGCACAGAAGAAATAAAGATTGATGATGAAACAGATAGATATTATTAATAGGGTGTTAATAGGACATGCTATTCACAATAAAATGTGATGATGATGATGAAAAACCAATGCGAAAGTAATTCTAGTACCTACGTAACAATTTATAAATATCTTTTATTATTTATGACACAATCAGCCATGATAAAAGCCGAATTAATTTAACATTCATAGATTCATATCATCCTCAGTGTGTTATAAAGTGTGTAAACAATATGAAACCGTACAATCGGACAAATCATCATACCCATTGTTCGATTTATTCAACAAATTATTTGTTTCGGATTTTATTTAACTCAGCGGCAGCAGCGTCGCGATAAGTATTTGGAGTTACAGAATCCTTATTTTTATATTTTTTGCGTGTACAACTTTCACAATGGTCTTGAGATTTATTTAGAATCAATATAAATCTTAAATAGGGAATTGTTTGAGTGTTGATAATTTTAAAATACTACGCTCGAAATAATAATACGTGCTCGAAATTAAATAAAGTTTCAGAACTCGTAAGGTTTATTAATTGATTCGTAAGTAAAATATTCTCATTCTTTGTTCGCAGGTAAGGTTTGAAGCTGGCATCGTAGTATCACTACGATGGAAGCCCGAGTTTTCTATTCTCCTGAAGCAGTTCCCAAGGTTTGTCTTAGCAAGAGTCTCCTCGATTCTAATGAAAACACTATCGTGATTTCCATTGTTTTGCGTTGTTTAGCTACCTACTAAAATAATATAGACAGCGTTTCATTCGAGTATCTCTCTCACGTTACTAATTTTAATTTTCTGTTTTATGGTTACAAGCCTAAATAAGAAGATTTATGAAAATTATGCTTTGCGAAACTTTAATTATTTTCAGGCAGGCAACAGAAATATTATTCCCGCAAATCAGCTTTGGCGGCCGAAAAAACAATGACTGTTTTTAGTAGAACCTTCCTCGTTTGCGCGTTGTTTTAAAAAGTTTGTTAATTAAAACGAGTTTCGGATGCAAAACAAGGAACTGCTTGAGTCTTTTAGATATTAACTACCTTTTTCATTATCTGAATGCTTCTTACCTACTCTTCTTCTTGTTGCTAAAGGGAAAAAAGGAAAGCTCTTAAGTGTGTCAGATAAATGCTTAGTTTTTATTGCTTGTTAATGACTCTTATACAATCTCTGCTTAATGGAGGAAATAAGGAGCAAAAAATTTTGTTCTAGCTGTAGGGTCGGTCGAATTATATTGTTTTATTGTGTAATACATATTGTGTAATCAAATCAAGTGTAATACGCATAGTGTATTGAAAACCTACTATGTTAAGTAGCAACTTAACTTAATTAGATATTGCAAATTAATTTCAGACTAATCCTCTTGTCACATACAGACAGATAAATAAAACCTTTCCCTCCATAGGTAATCAAGTTTTAATAGATACACAACTGAAAAAGTACTTACTTTTTTACTTACTTTAATTTAAGGAAGGTACAATAAATTGGTATGTAGGTACTAATGGTTTTTTAACGGCCACAACTTGTTGACAGTGCTATATTATTGTTGTAGCTATATATTGTAGGCTCTTCAAAGTATAATTAGTAGTGGGAATTCTACTGGTAATGTCGTGTCTTCGTGTAAAGAGGGCTCGCACAAATTACTCCCGGGGGAGAACATTAGAGGAGCAACGGGACAAAAGGGCAAAGTTCAGGTAGAAATTAAATGTAAATACTTACTATTAACAGCTAGGAGGTTTTCTCGTAAAAAGTAATAAATCAGTGTCAAAAGAGAATGTCTATTGAAAAACAAAATTAGGTTTCTCAGAGTAATTTAAAACTAGTATTTGTGATTATGTTAGTCTGTAAACATCTCTATAGTATCTCTTTGTATCTGACCTCTACATTATGTCATGTGAGTTATAGTTTACAAGTTAGTAAATAGACTGAGTTCCAGATAACTCTGCGCGCGACTGGGGCGTTTTTGGCGCTAGTTACAGTACGTTTTTTTGTTCTGAAGTTATTGAGAAGATTAGTATTCGATTTCGACCGCGCGCAGACTTATTTGGCGCGCACTTTAATTATCTAATCAATCTTTTTGTTTTAACTGCTGCTACCATGGAGCTAGACTACATACTGAGGTAACTGGAGAGTGCAGTACTAACCCTTTTTTGTCACCACAAATTACACTGTGGCTGTGTTCCGCCTCACCTACACTTTGAAAAAATACGTATGGTCATATGAGGCAACTGACAGCCACTACATACTAAATGTCAAATTTGCTGGGCTCACTTTTTTATTCAGGGTGAAAACTCCAGTTACCTCAGTATTAAGTCTAGCTCCATGGCTGCTACCATTACAAAATACAAGGATATTATAGTACCTATTAGTCATTGGAAATTTCAAAATTTTCAAACTTTAAATTTTGCTGGCCGCTTTTCAATTCTGGCTCAACTATTTTTACTTAATAGAACAATCAATACATACGAAATTAGTTACAGAATACTAAAATAACTAAGTATTGTTCCTTATGTTTTAAGTACCATCATATATTAATTGTTAAAATATTTTTACCGGCTTCGGCAATGTTATTTTCCTAAAATATTTAGATGTATTAAAGTAAATAAAAAAAAAACAAGTTAAGTAGAGTGGAGTCTATCGCCCTATTAGTCCATACGAAATTAGTTACAGAATATTAAAATAACTATTGTTCCTTATGTTTCTAAGTATCAACATATTCGATGTTGAAATATTTTTACCGGCTTCGGCAATGTTATTTTCCTAAAATATTTAGATGTATTACCTAAAGTAAATAAACAAGGGCTGCTATAGATAGATAGAGTGAAGTAAATTTTTCAGTTGCTAATGTACCGCAACGTGGCAGTGGTAAGTTGGTAACCATTTCCGTGGGAATATTGGGATAAAAATTAAACTAAATGTTATTTTGATGTATAAGCTAAAGCCATATTACTGTAAAGTTTTATCTAAATCCGTTTAGTAGTTTTTTTGTGTGAACATGAAGTACTTGTCAACAGAGTGACAATGATGCATATATACATCCTTCCTCACAAACTTTCGCAATAATACCTAGTAGGATTAAAAGGATGACCGTTATATGCACTGGTAGTTTTCTAATCTATTCAAATCAGAACTACTCACTCAGAGGATTAGGTTAGGGTAGAAGATAATTGGACTCTTCTGCAGGACTTCACGCTAAATGTGTTTGTATCCGTCTCAATGAAATTAGACTTGTTGTATAAACCCCTACACTACCTAAATAGTCACTGACGGCAATTATGGCTTAAGATAAGTACCGATACATTTTACTGCTCATTAAGGGAATGCGCACACGAACACTCTTTAGTTGCTCACGGTCGGTCACTTAGTCGGTCACGGGATGGGTGACCCCAACCAAATTATTCCGACATCCTCCGTGCTTCGGAAGGCATTATTTATTTATTTATTTATAGGGAGGACGCCAGCGAAGCCGGACGGGTGGTAGTCACCTAGGTCGGGACCATTTCACCCAGTTCTTCGGAAGGCATGCTAAGCAGTTTCATTTGCAGTAGTTTATGCCCACCAATCCGCATTAGACCTGCTGCGTGGTGGCACTCGGCTCATCTCTCCTCATTCATCCATAGGGTAGGCCTGTGCTGTGCCCCAGCAGTGGGGTCATTAATCGGATTCTTTGTTTGTAAATATGTATTTGTCTAAGGCTTAGATAATTATTAGAGATTAAGGCTAAGGATTTGTTTAAGGCGAATTTGATTACATCGCTGTCAATGTGTAAGTAAGACGCGGACCGCCAATACGTTGTATGTCAAAGCGCGTGTAACTCGTGCGTAATTCTGGACGGGGTCTAAGGTAGTATTAGGCAACTGGACTCAATTGTAGAGAGTTGAGAATATCCACGCCGGAAAAGCTTGGTTTCAGAGTGATTTTATGAAAAACTACGTGCTTCGCGCGGCTTTACCCGCGTAATACCCGTTCCCGTGGGAACATCGTATACCTACTAGAATTAAGCTTTGGGAGCGTCTTAAACATCATGGCGTCTCTTTCATACATTTAACATGTAAAGGGACAGGGCGAGGTTTGAGACTCTCCTAGCATTAGTGTATATATTCTTTGCCAGAAGTAGAGTAGAGTTTGAGTATTGGGGCAATAAGGCTCCCATCACAAGGCTCCCACAAAAAAGTGCGATGCGATGCGATACGATACGACGACGTCGCATTTTGGGTTCATCCACTTATTACGGACTATGGGAACTATTTTACTCGTAACGTAAATACTATATTTTGAGAACAGAATAAGATAAATTTTTAATATCTTTATTTTATTAAAACTAAACTTGCCTACACGGTGACGGATATCGCAGAAATGAACAATACGATTCAAATCGCAAAATTCCGCATACGCAAAATAAAATAAATGTTTGTCCATTGATAGTTTTTTGTAAATATTTAATTTATCACGGCAAATTTGAAAAGATCTAGTCTAGAAATGAAACATTAAAGGTCGAACTGATTTGAAATTATGCCTTAAACAAAAAAAAAACAATTATTTAAAACAATCTGCCAATAGTGAAAGAATTTTTAAAATCGGTCTGGTAGTATTTAAGTTTATCCATTACAAACAAATAATAAACTCAATCTCTTTTTAAGAGTACTAAAAGATAAATAAAGCAGCTCACACAACAAACAAAAATGTCAAGTTTGCGCCTTGCCTAACGTTACGAAGATCGCGTGACTAACAGGGAAACCGTGTTCTCTAACTAGCGGTTGTCTTGTGGTGACCGCGAAACTCGCCCCTTGCCGCATTGATACTTCATCATTTAGACCCTTAGGTTACAGGCAAATTAACGGAGTTTAGCAAAGGTCAAGTTCGGATTTATACCGGACTAGTTTTATGGGTAGCTGTTAATTTACATTTTAAATAAAATAAGTAAAGATTTCGAAAGCAATTGGTAAGGCGCTAACATTGGTCCACTAGCACCGCCAATTCATTCTTTTTTATTATACGTAAACCAGATCAATATTTAAAAAAGGAAACATGCTCTTAAATTGTCTCTAATATTCTTTGAATAACGTTTCAACAGTTTTCATCCTTTCTGTAAGAAAGTAGCTACTTTTGGTTTAGATGGACTTTAAAACTAGTATAAAGAATGAAAAATATTAAAGAGTTATTAAAAAAATATTAGTGACAATTTAAGAGGGCATGATTGTCTCCTTTTTTAATATTCACTTGATTTACGAGTGATAAAAATTAATGAATTGGCGGCGCTAGTGGACCAATGTAAGCGCCTTAAGTTTATGAGACATGGGTCCATCTGGAGCCACGTTTTCTTCTTCAACATCGACAGCCGAACGTTGCCAAGCGGTATTCTTGATCTAGCTCACGATGTTTCTAAAGCCTAGTTCGCACTAGGCAAATTACTTTTTAGTCTACTACCTACCGAGTAATTTAGTAGCTAAAATACTTGCTACTGCCCAAAAATCGTTCGCACTACGGTTGAGTAGGTACAGCAAACAAGTGCGTGGTGTTTTGCAAAATAAACGTGCTGCAACGCAACAAAGTAAATAAGCTGATAAAAAGCTACTGACAGTCGCTATTTTGGTGGTGTGGAAGAGGTGGATAAAGATATTTGTGTATCACTACATAGTATAAAACAAAGTCGCTTTCTCTGTCCCTATGTCCCTTTGTATGCTTAAATCTTTGAAACTACGCAACGGATTTTGATGCGTTTTTTTAATAGATAGAGTGATTCAAGAGGAAGGTTTATATGTACTTTTTATCCCGATATTCCCACGGGAACGGGAACCAAGCGGGTGAAACCGCGGGCGGCCGCTAGTTATTTATATTTATGTCGAGAAATATCATGATGGCAGCCCTCGACGGATTTATACCTACTTATTTCACATAAATTATTTTAGTCGAGGGTTTTTAAATTATTTTATCCTTTTTCAATTACTTAAGTAGGGCAAGCGTACCGGTTTTGGCCACTTTAAGGATTTTTTCACTTGCAAACGCTTAGTGCTTAATGATCTTAAGTCTTTAAGGAAAAATTTATATCTACAATGAGTCACACCAATGATTTTTGTTATCAGCATATCTAAAAAATATGTAACTCGAGAAAAAAGAATCTGTTTTTATTTTTTTCCTATCTTCAAAAATGACTGAGATAACGTTAAAGTACGGCCTCCGAGGAAAATTTGGGTGAACCAATGGCATTAACGTGTGACGTCACGTCGCACTTCCGTATACCTACATAGAATCCTTTGGCTATATAGTTGCGCTCTCACGGTTTCGTAATAAATTTATTTATTTTTCTTATAGTCGATCAATGAAATGTTTAAGTTATTTTGTATTGAGCCCATGTGAAAAAACACCTTTAAATAATGTTTTATTTTCGTGAATAACAAATTAAATCTACTTTCGTAATGGCGGGCGGGATTCTGTCAATACATATGGCAACCGTCAAAACAAAATGTACTTACAACCTTAACTGACTTGGTAGTTAAATATGCACCCTAAAAACTGACAGCCATTTCGATAATTTTATACTGCTAGTGGCGCCTCCACCACTGGGTCAGATAAGTTTGTGGGATAAATGTCTTTCTGTATCGACAGTAGGTGACAGTTTTAGAGTGCGCCTGCGCGCGGTCGAAATTGAATACTAATCATTTACCATAACCTTAGAACGAAGAAAATGTACTGTAACTAGCGTCAAAAACGCACGAGTTGCGCGAAGATTGCGCACAGACGAACTCTATGTAGGTTAGCCAATTATGCTTTGAAATTACGATGTTGTTTTGATGTCAACTCTACATTACCGACTATTTCGTATTATGCTCTCCAAAAAATGCGATATCAAAATGACATCAACTTGTCATCAACTTTTGCGTATTATGCTCAACTTTTCAAAGTGATATCAACTTGATATCAATTTTTATGCGTATTATGATCAACTTTTTGACATACACCGGTATCGCGTAAACGTCAAAAATGTGATACAGATGTGATATAGACTTAACAAGTTTGGGAGGTGGTTTTTCTGTATCAATTTTCCGTATTTTCTTTATAAAACGTGTAAAATGGCTCGTTTCGGTTTGTTCATGGACTATTTAGAGCGTGCTCACGCCGAGGATATGCGTAGGTTGAGAAAAAAACGCAAAATGCTAAGAGAATTGTGTGATGCATTTGACCTTCCCGACAAGGCGTTTGAAGATAGGTATCGCCTCACTAAACCCCTTGCACGGGGATTAGTAGACGAATTAAAACCTTTCCTAAAGTCGTCACGTAGAAAAGACACAATTAGCGCTGAGACTAAGGTATGTACTCTCTAAGGTTGCGAACCACCAATACTTTTTATACGTTAAATTAATTTTCTGGCTGGATCTACGTGTTTATTACTAACTATGACTTGTTGCAGGTGCTCACTGCGTTGGCGTTTTACGCAAGTGGTTCCTATCAGAGGATAGTCGGTGAAGGTGCGCATATTTCGGTATCTCAACCTACAGTGTCCAATATAATCCGGGAAGTAACAAACGCCCTCAATTCTCCCGAAATATTACATAAGTATATAAAATTCCCACTTACACGTGAGGAAAGAGAAAAAGTGAAGAGAGAGTAAGTTGTGCTTATTGTAACTTAAGTATTGTGTAAACTTAATAAATAAATACTTAATAAATTATATTGTACAACTTTCTTATTTTTAGATTTTATAATGAATGTGGTATTCCGGGAATAATTGGTTGTGTAGATGGGACACATATTGCAATTATAAGACCCGTACACAATGAGGAGAGGTTTTATAATCGAAAACAATATCACTCTCTCAACGTGCAAATTGTAAGTATGTTCATCATCAGCCTATTAACGTCCACTGCTGGACATGTAAAGCTGGAATTGTAAGTATGAGACTAGTATTATTTATATTATCAGTGGTATGGCGGTATGGGGCTGTAATTTAATTACGTGAGGCCCAAGGGGGCGGGAGGTCCGGGAAAAAAAGCACCAAATATCACAAGGGGGAGGGGTTTATTAAAATATAATATTTACTTATTTTCGAAACCGAAACACATTTTGTTTTTATAATGTTGCGAAATTGCGTATAACTGATAACGCCAAACACCTTAATTTAATTTAAGTCTATGAATACATACGAGGATTTTTATCGGTTGTAGATTCGCAGTGTGGCTTTTAAATTTTCCCGCCATCGCGCCAACTAAAGAATTTACAAAAAAAAACGTGATCTTATTTTAGGTGGGGGGGATTAGTACAAAACCTCACTACGCATCACGCATCACTAAGGGGGAGAGGGGGTCTAAAAAGTTGCTTTTTGTCACAATAACACACACTCTTGCAAGATTTGTAATTTTTAATCAATTGCCCTACCGGGATCGGAACCCATGACCTTTTTTGTCACACAACTCAGCCATTCTACTTCCGCTGCCGCTGAGCTATTAGTATCGTTAATGATTAAGAGGCCTTAGTTTTATGTCTTATAGTTATCTATAACCGATTATTAATTTGTTACAGATTTGTGACTCGGATCTTAATATTTTAAGTGTGGATGCAAGTTACCCTGGAGCAACAAATGATGCAGCAGTGTGGCAAATGCATCCTCTTTATAATTATTTATTAGAGTGTCGTCGTAATGGAGAAACAGTATGGGTTCTTGGTTAGTAAATAAAATATCAAATACGATTCAAAGTCAAAGTCAATAAATTTATTATTCATATAGATTAAATAAAATTAATGCTTATGAATCGTCCAACATTTTTTTACCTACCACCTGTTATGGACATCTTTTAACTGACAAGAAAAACAGGCGAAATAAACTCATCAGCTTTAACAGATTATATCCTTGCATCTATTTCATATTTACAATTTCTTATTGGTCAAACAATTTAAATGAAGTTACAACTCGGGCGAGCTAACTTGACATCAAATTATACCCGTCTCTTTCACTCGATTCTGCCAGGCCCGGAGAGTGACAGAGATGGGTATAAGCTGCAGGTGTCAAGTTAGCTCGCCCGAGTTGTACAAACTTCAATACATACACTAATACATAAAGAATAACAACAGTACCTAAACTTATAACAATAAGCCTTACATAAAAAAAATAACAACATAAGTTTGAAGGAACAATTTTACAGCATGGGAATTATTTTTTAAGGTGACTCTGGTTATCCTCAAAGAACGCACACTATGACACCAATATTAAATGCTCCTCCAGGCTCAAAAGAAAGTGTATACACAAAAATGCACATGTCAGCCCGTAATTGTGTGGAAAGGTGCATAGGTGTCCTAAAAGCCCGGTTTAGGTGCTTACTTGTTGCGAGAACTTTACACTATGAGCCACAAACTGCTTCTCGAATAGTGAATGCATGTTGTGTTTTGCACAATATTGCACATGGAGCTCGTTTGATACAGCCCATTCTCTCTTCACAAGAGCAGCAACACGAGCAACAACAGCAAATAAACCGGGTTCATCATGAAGAGGTTACTCATGCTAGAGGACAAGCTAATTATGAGAGGTAACTAATCAAGATTACCATTTCCCACTACCTGGCTATTCTTGAAAACAAACAATGTTCAGTTTAAATAGTTGATATTAACAATGGTCACAAGCAATGTTTGTAAGTTTTCATGTCTACCGTTTCAGGAGTCTACAAGATCCACAGAATAGGCGTGTAAATAGAGCCTTATTAGCTGGACGAGCGGAACGTGACGCCTTAATTGAACGCATATGTAAGTATAAAAGCTTTTAAACAAAATCATTTTTGTAATCTGACAATTAAAACAGAAATTTATAACTTATAACATTTTTTTAGGTTCTAGAGTTGGATCCCGAGCTGTGAGAATTCCATAAGAAGCACGTTTATATCTGCAAAGAAGAAAGAGTGATAAAATAAATTTAGTGAAATAGCAATTGCCGTTTTTGTTGGGGCTGCATGCAGTCTACTGGGTGCCCTTATACTAATAATTTTGAAAATATTTTCTTACTGATTCTTTTCAACAAAGATGCTATGGAGGATCAATATGGCGTTTAAAGATATAACAAATATTATATACAATTATTCTATAACAAATATTATATACAATTGTATAGTTTTTTTGATCTCTTTTATCCCATGTACATGTACATACCTACGTTAGAAATACCGTAGGATTCTTAACTTGAAGCTTAGCTGAAGAGATAGGTACTTTTTTATTAAATCACTAGCGGATCCTTCCGGTTTCACCCGCGTGGTACCCGTTCCCGTGGGAATATCGGGATATAATATAGCCTATGCCACTCGGGAAGAATGTAGCTTTCTAATGGTCAAAGAATTTTCGAAATCGGTCCAGTAGTTTCGGAGCCTATTCGATGCAAACAAACAAAACAATAAAATCTTTCCTCTTTATAATATTAGTATCGACTAGCGGATCCTCGCGGTTTCACCTGCGTGGTACCCGTTCCCGTGGGAATATCGGGATAAAATATAGCCTATCACTCGGGAAGAATGCCGCTTTTTAATGGTCATAGAATTTTCTAAATCGGTCCAGTAGTTTCGGAGCCTATTCGATGCAAACAAACAAACAATCAAATCTTTCCTCTTTATAATATTAGTACCTATAGATAAAGTGTATTTACGTTCAATCATTCTGGAAATCTATAGGGGAGTCCTATGTCTAATAGTGGACTCCAAGCTGCTTAATATGTAAGTCTGGATGTTTGTGACTCAACCACGCTTGAATTGTTAGTTTGGATGAAATTTAGCATGCAGATAGTATCCAGATCCAGACCCCATCTAATGTTATGATAATGATGAAATTTTTACTACGCATCTTTGATTTAAAAATAAAATAAAACAGATTACCTGGGGGCCTAAAAAGGCCGAGTTGCGCAATATTGCTAAACGCAATTCATTTGTAGAATTACTCGCAGATCCTAAGCAATTCCTATAATTTTCGTAATAAGGCCGTTTAATTTAGCAGAATTGCAGCAATTCAATTCACTACAAGATTCACAATTGGCGGTTATGTTGCCATACGCAATTAATGAAAAACCGAACTTTGTCGAAATTAACCGGTTTTTTATTTTTAATGTTTTACATTATTATAAACCGTAAACTTCTCTTATAATTACGTAATAATTGATAATAAATAATGGAAAGGTCATAATTACTGTTGAAATATTTAATAGAGTCCGAATTAAGGACATCGAAAAGATATACGTAATTTCGTTAACGACTGGCAACAATTTAGATGTCACTACGACCATAACAAATAAAATTTATGCAAGCTTGAAGTTTGAAACTTTGGATTGGAACCAAACACTTGAGTTAAGATAAAACTAGGTTTTGAGTGGTTTTTTTCACAGTTAAACAAATTCCAAATGTTAGTTTTTTGCGTGGAAACGAATATCCACTTAATTTCATGGGCGAGCTATACGAAATTATGGGGTGGATTTTGTGTCAGTGTTCACAACAAGTTTGCACATTACAAACTAGAGACTATGCAAGAAACGCTGCATTTGAATTATTGTATTCGGATAAAGTAACTCACTGGCTGTAAGTACCTACATACATTTTTTACATACAATATTACCATTGCATTGTAATCTTTGTGTTACAGTATCCTAATGTCAAATGTAATAATAATTGCAGAAATGGAGGGACGTGCACCAAGCCGAGTGTCCGAGGCTCAATGGGGTATCCTCATGGAGTTCTTAGAACGTAACCCCAATTTGGCCCGGGCACGAGGCTACAACAACAGTGCTCGGGGAAGAGCAGAGTCCCTACGCTTGTGGAAAGTGATGGCCAATCTGCTTAATGCAGAGGGGTCTGGCACTACAAAGTCCCCCAAGGAATGGTCTGTTGTAAGTATTTAATTAGTATTGTATAAGTATAAAAATTAAATAGTGTTGATAATAATTTTATCTGAAAAATTAAAAATGAACCGTTCCGGTGGGTCTTTTAATATAATGTTTATCTGTCTAATGTTTTCAGTATATCAGCAACTACAAGAGCAAATTAAAAAAGATAGTTGCTGATATAAACTCCGATGCCAATGCCACAGGCGGTGGGCCTCCCCAAGCGGCTAATCTGTCCGATAGGGACAATAGATTTCTGGCCCTGATGGGGCCAGGTTTTGGCCAGACAGCTCCTCGGGTGATGGTTCAACCCTTTCCTGATGAGGTGATTGATTTTAAACCATATTTATTTTTGTTTTCGCACTTTATTTTACTTAAATTAAAATGTTTTTTAACTTACAGCAGCCTTCTACCTCCGCTGGCGCCGAGTCAAGTCCGGTGTTGTTCGAGGTTGAAGAAGTAGCACAGTAAGTATCTTATATAATGTTTTTAACTATGTAGTTTTAAACCAATTTCTATTATTCTTTATCTATACTAATATTATAAAGAGGAAAGATTTGATTGTTTATTTGTTTGTTTGTTTGCATCGAATAGGCTCCAAAACTACTGGACTGATTTAGAAAATTCTTTGACCAAGAAAGCTACATTTATCCCGATTGACATAATCTATATTTTATCCCGATATTCCCACGGGAGCGTGTACTACGCGGGTAAAACCGCGAGGATCCGCTAGTCTATACTAATATTTTAAAGAGGAAAGATTTGATTGTTTGTTTGTTTGGATCGAATAGGCTCCGAAACTACTGAACTGATTTAGAAAATTCTTTCACCATTAGAAAGCTACATTATTCCCGAGTGACATAGGCTATATTTTATCCCGATATTCTTACGGGAACGGGTGCCACGCGGGTAAAACCGCGAGGATCCGCTAGTTATTAATAATTTTTAATGAATTTGATATCTATGTTTATTAACATCCTTTGTCTTTTTAGAAGTCAGGAGGAGGTTGTTGTAGAGGAACCCGCAGAAGTGCCTCTTCAAGAAACAGAAGACGTTTCGGCGCGGGTTCCTTCCCCGACAGCCACGGAAACTCAGCCAGTTTTGCCTCGACAGAGCAGACAAAGGCGACAACGCAGTAAGTTTTTATTAAGATTTTTTCATTTTATAAAAACTAGCAACCCGCCCTGGCTTCGCACAGGTGTAATGTTATAATATGCATGTATTATACATATAAACCTTCATCTTGATTAGTCTGTTAATTGATGAAAACCACATCAAAATCCGTTGCGTAATTTAATAGATTTAAGTGTACAGACGGCGGGAAGTGACTATGTTTTTTACTAAGTTTGTAGAGATTCTTAGCTTCGGGGCAGAGAGATATGCGCTATCCCAGTTATATGGTTGATAATTATTATCCACGTATTACCTACATATACGTACATATGTAGGTAAAAGAGAATCCTACTAATATTATAAATGCGAAAGTTAGTGAGTATGGATGGATGTTTGTTACTTTTTCACGCAAAAACTACTAATCTAGATGAAATTTGCAACAGATATAGAATATAGGCTGAAATAACACAGGATACTTTTTATCCCGATATTCCCACGGGAACGGGAACAACGAGGGTGAAGCCGCGTACGCCTGCTAGTGTTAAATAAAGTTCAAAATCAATATAATAGTACCTAACAATACTTGTTTGTTTCAGCTCGCCCTTTAGCTCCCCTAGATGAGGCGCGGCGAGTCCTCGCCCAAGTGGAGCAACAGCGTGGTGCTGCAGACGCGGCCAATGCTCGGGCTCATGAGCTACTGGCTCATAACCTTGCGCCAGTAGCTGATGTAGCACGACATTTAGGTCGGTTAGCGGATGTTGCTGAAAGATATTTGGAATATCTCATATCTCTTAGGACTGTTCCTTAGCATGCTATGATATGACATATTCCAAATATCTTTGTTTATTAGGATAAATTTAAGTAGATTTAATTTGAGTATAGACAATTTGTATTAACCTATTTTCTCTTGTTTTTTTATGTCTGTGTTATTAGTAAAGTTGTTGTATTTAAATGGTATTCATTATTTTGGAAATGAATAATCTTCTTTAGTCATTTGCAAAAAGAACCGGACTTTAAATTATGTTCCTCACATTTTTTTATTTCACTTGTTATTGTTATATTATAACTCAATGTTGTATACCGTTAAAATGTGGAGATAGCACTCTCCAGTGCTATCTCCACATTTTGGGCCCCACCTGAAAATCAGCGTCAAACTTGCTGTGGAAAAAGCTGAGGTAGGAGCCATTTAGGCTAAATATGTTTGTTATTTTTACGGTATTTTGTGTTTTATGGGTTTTTAGTCGAATTATATTTCATTCTTTCTAATTAAACGTAGTTTTCTTCCATGAGTGGTTTACTTTTGGACTTTTGGTGAACCTTTTCTTAATTTATTATTCACTTGTTAAGATATCAAGATTGTGGAGATCCTTGGGGGAGGCCTATGCACAGCAGTGGGCGTCGTTCGGCTGACATGATGATGAAGATATCAAGATAAATATTAAATTAAAACACTAGAAAATATTGAAACAGGACGAAATGTTTGATATCCGTTGACCCAAAGAGGCTGGCTTAAATCCAGACTGGGCCACGGTAGGTGCGTTTTTTTTTGTAGTTTAATATTTATCTTGACCTTTGATGAATAGGTTCTTCAATAAATTTATCTTTCTGTAAGTTGTATCCAATAAATAAACAAATAAAATTAATTGAAGAAGCTTGTTGTAAATATTAAAAACATGAACAATTAGAATAAGAATTTTATTTCACAAGTTTATTTTTAATTTTCAAAGATAAGGCAAATGACCAAACAGATTAAATTAAGATACCTACTTACTATTTATTTACTAAATTTAAGGTACATAGAAATACTTATGATACTATAATTCAGATACTTAATTAAAATAAAATAATTTTGAGTATTTAACGTGCTGACCAGAGTCTCTCTACAAGTGCATTTCGCACTGACTCTCCAGCAGCTAAATGGTCGTCTCTTCTGGCTACTGCACCTGCTTCATTTCTTATCTGAAACATCATAAACATTATGTAGGCAAGTAATTATTAAATTACAATAACAAAGTATATATTTTATGTTTGTTCCCTCTTTTCCCACCCATATTTAATTGTGGTAAAACTGGATTAAATATTTTCTAATAATAATTTAATTACCCACCTGCATAGTTATTTCTCGCTGCTCCTCCTGTGGCGTTAAGGGTGGAACAGGCAACCTAGCCACATTGCAAATGTTGTGTAAAACTACACAAGCATTTGTGATCAATCCAGCTGTTGTTGGATGATAATGTAACTTGCGATCCACCAATAAACATCGCCACCGAGATTTTAGTACCCCTATACACCGCTCCACAGTATTCCGTGCCCGACAATGTAGATCGGTGTAATACCGCTGCGGCGAGTCAGGCTCGGTGTTGAGGATGGGCGTCATCAGGGTCGGCCGCAAAGGATAGCCCGAATCACCTAAAAAAATGTAAGCATAGGTATAACATAGCCTTGTATAGGTTATATAGTACTAGCGGCCGCCCGCGGTTTCACCCGCGTGGTTCCCGTTCCCGTGGGAATATCGGGATAAAAAGTACATATAAACCTTCCTCTTGAATCACTCTATCTATTTAAAAAACGCATCAAAATCCGTTGCGTAGTTTCAAAGATTTAAGCATACAAAGGGACATAGGGACAGAGAAAGCGACTTTGTTTTATACTATGTAGTGATACTTAACTACAAAGTTTTTAATATTAACTGACCTAAAAACCACAAAGTCTCATTTTCTTCTTGGTGAAGGCGTTCCAGGTGTCGTTTTAACGGGTGGTGGTTCCATATAAAGGAGTCATGATTTGCACCTCCGTGGCTAGCATCAATGCTTGTGATCGTTAAATCAGAATCACATACCTAAAAATAATGTCATATTTTTAATATCAAGCCATTATATTAAGCTGTTTGAGTTATACTTACTTACTTAATAATAGTTTTATTTAGTAAAAGGTATACTTCATTCATGTCCAATTAAATAAAGTAACATTTATTTATTCTCTACAGTTATAGTGGGAAGGCATACCTACTTTTAATGCCTTAGAAATTATCTACTGGACAAATTTTGGGTTATGCGGAAACTAGTCAGAAACAAATGTTTTGGCTCATACTTACCACTTGAGCATTTAAAGAGTGGTACCTCTTCCGATTGATGAATCGCTCTTCAAATTGTGCAGGCTTGACTATAGCAATATGGGTCCCATCGACACACCCCACAGTCCCTGAAATGCCAAACTTTTGGTAGAACCTGAAAAAAGAGTGCTAATTTATTATCAATCAATAGCTTGTTAAATTGTAATGCTTTATTACTGTGCATTATTTATTTCCCACGTTTATTTCAATATCTTTCATGAATGAATGTCTAGTCACACAGTAAGTATTTAAACATATTTTATTAAAGGTAGGAACTTACCCATTTTTTATAACATTACGTTCCTGTCGCGTTTGTGGGAAACTGATATATTTCCTACGAAAGTGGTCGTTGTTAAGGGCAAGTGTCACGGCCCTCATACAATTAGACACACTCACCTGCATCTTGTGGTGTGCACTAGCTCCTACAAATCTCTGGTATGAACCAGAGGCATAAAAGCTTAATGCACTTAGTACCTAAAAGAAAAATAAATTGGTGTTAGTTAAGAACTAACGATAGGAACTTAAGTAGGTCCCTACTTATAAGAATCTTAGATTTAGGTACTTACTTTTGAGACAGCACTTATACCACCACGGCGAGTCGGTAAATAAGGTTCCAACTCTTGTATGAGGTCACGACACAAGCCTTTATTGAGGCGAAAGAGTCCCACAAACTCGGCGTCTGGAATATCAAACCCCAGCTCCATTTTACGGAGAGCCACACTTCGCCGACGGTTTAAAATGCTCTCCATCACTCGCGCATGCTCCAAAAAGTTTTGATATAACGCTAAATCTGCCATTATTGTTTATTTTAATTAAATTTATATAAAATGAATTGCGAGATGTTGCTCTCGAGTAACTTTTTATGAATCTGCTAGTTGACACTCGAGCAATTCCTATTTTGTGGACCATTTTAAGAATTCCCGTACAAAACTGTCAAATGAATGAATTGTAGTCCATGAATTGTATCCAAGTCATAATATGAATTGCTGACCAAGTGGCCATTTTACGATTTTGTGTCCAATTCATAATAAGAATCTAATGAGAATTGCGCAACTCGGCCTTTTTAGGTCTCCTGAGGCTCGCGTCGAAGTACCCCAGCTAGCTCAGATAAAGCTGCTGCTATGGCATGTAAGCCAGAGGACATTTGCTGCAAAACCTCTGCATGCCGTGCCTCAGCAGCAACACGTGCTTCTTCTATCCTTAGTATGTCAGCTCTCGCTTCACTTAGTGAGTGAAGACGAGGACGACCTGAAACATAAATAAATGTAATATTATTAATATGCCACACAATAACACTAACACACATTAAGAATCAATAATTAAGAATGAATAACTCAATACAAAAAAAATTGCTATAAGTTATTTAAGTTTTTACTTTTTTGCTGATTGAAATCTATCTATCTTATTTTAGAACAAAATCGACCCTTCTCACAACTCCCATCGGAGCAAGTTGTGAGACGGATTGCGTTTTTCTAAAATACTTCATTTTCCATTGCTATACGTTATTAATTCTTTTAAAATTTTAAGTACATTATTTTTATGCATTCACAATGCAATTCTGTATGTATAGGAAAAATGTGATAGTAAAAAACCACAAGCCCTGCAAGTAGCTTTCTTTCTATGAATCCCGAATGAAAGCTATTTGCAGGGCTCTTGGTTTTTTACTATCACATTTTCCTATAAGTTCACTGCTTTTAATTTTAACTTTATTTCCTGAATAATAAAAAAAACTTACTTCTTTGCCGCCGGATTGGTCTTGGTGCTGCTGGAGGTGTAGGGGCTGTGGCTGGAGCAGGAGGGGCAGGGCTCACTGGCGCAGCAGAAGGACCAGGAGTCACTGGCGCAGCAGAAGGACCAGGAAATGGATGAGAATGTTGTTCAATAATTTGATCAACATTCTGATCCATAAATGCAAATGATTCACTGAAAAGACAAATAAAATAAATAAATACAATGGTTGGTTATCATGGCCTGTCCTCCTTATCCATCCAGGGGACATAATAAGGCTGATTGTGAGACATACGTTACTTACCTCTCAAAAGTGATATCCATATTTGCCTGATCCTCCTGGCTAATTTCCTCTTGGGAAATTTCTTCTTGAACCTCTGCGGACTCCTTAAAAAAAAACAAGTTGTATTAAAAAAAATCATACCATAATAAAGTACCTACTAAAAAAAATAACAAACCTGAGCTCTAAATGGGTCTACTTGTACTCCTCTGAGAGGCGCACCAGCATCACCGCCAATGAGGTTTCTTGCTCTCTCTTCTAGAGGAGTAAAAACCACATTAGACGGCCCTGCTCCAGTTTGATGGCGAGCAACACGGTCGGTCCTTATTTTATTTTTCAAGCGGTTCTTATAAATTGTCCAATGCTGAAACAATCACAATTGAATTAATAACAACCTAACATTACAATTAATGATGTTAACACAATAGGTTTTGAATTGTAAGTCTTTATTATGAAAAGTAACATAGTGACTGTAACTTTAAAAAATAAAAACAGACATACCTTAGACCAACCGACTCCATCTTTATTAGCACCATCTCCAATGCTGTTTAATGTGCTCGCCACTTCATTCCACAGCCTTTTATTTCTTTGTCGCCCTTCATTTGAGCGACAGTGTCCCAAAGCGAGGTCTTCATGGTTTTCCAAGAAATCCAGAAGCTTCTCAAGCTGTAAGACACTGACTCTTGTTGACTGGGATGCAGCCATTGTATAATTAATTCTGAAAGTTGATTATTTTATTAAAACTTTATTGAAATTGATATTTAGCCTCTACTTAGAATTGTCTATCTAAAATATTATGATATGCACCATCAACAAGAAATAAACGCTTGTGATTATTTTATATTAAACTCTGTGGGCTCCAACTCGACTGACTGTTAGAAATAGAATGAAGAAACGAAATGGAATTATGGAAGAAAACATTTGCCTGGGAATACAACAATCCCAGTTTTTGTTTTTAAGTGTCCAAGTCCGACACTTGAAACTGCTTGAACCTTGTCAAATAATTTTAGAATTTATTGGCTCACAAGGGCAAAGGAAATAAAAAAGGTACTTACTTTTTTGCATCTCCAAGCAGGCACTGTTATCCAGATACTTATCCCAACGAAATGGTTTTAAAAGAGCACTTAACGTTGACCTTTTTAAGTTTACCTATTTACAGTTTTGAAGTAAGTAGATAAGTATATATTGTTTTATAATTTCAACATCGTCATCATCTTTTATTAAAATAGGACTTCTTATACACATTTTTAAGTAAGTAAAACAAATTATTGGCATTTTTAAATATAAATGATTGACAATGATTGTTTGGTTTGTTTACAAATAACATACCGGGAAAAGTGTTGCCTTATTATTTCTCAATCACTTTAGAATTTCGATAGTTTTTAATCTAAACCGGCTCTAAACTTAATAATAGTGGTATTTTATATTGTTAAAATAATGTTACTTCGCCGAATACTATAAAAATATGCAATATCAGTGGTCACAGCAAAAATAAACATTGCTCGATTATGAATTGCGTCAATCGAATAAATTGGATGGCAATACTAAAATGCGACACAGAATACGACTGTGATATGATCTTGACATGATCTTGATGTGACATAGGAAACTATCATAATACCTTAAAAAAGCAATGTCAACTTGGCATCAACATCATATTGACATCACATTAAGATTACATCACATAAGCATAATTGACCCTAGGTACAGTTAGACGGAAATCACCCGCAACAGCCGCAAACGGAGATGTCAGTGCGACATGACGTCATCGCAATAGCGCGCAAGGAAAGCAAATTTTCAATAGCTGGTGAAACTTTACAACGCTGTATCTTTGGAAATCCTGGCCAGATTTCGATGAAACAAAAACTATTAGTACTTGCACGAGTTCGAGCATTAAATGTAGTAATTTTTATAGTCAAATTTTGATGTGTTGGTGTGACTCATTATAGAGAATTTATCGACCTTTAAGGGTACAATTTACAAAGTAAAAAAAACCAATAGTTTTTTTATATAAAACAAATTCTGCAGGGAGGGCCAAATGTACCGGTTTTGGCCATTTTGCATTGGTTTTGGCCACATCGTTTGCATTGGTTTTGGCCACTTTCATAAAATTAATACATTTAGAAGTTTAGTTTATGCTTAATTGATGTCTTATTAGAGTTCTGGACTAAAACACTACATGAAATAGTATTTCAATCCAAGCTAGCTCCTTACTACAACTTTATAATTAATATACCTTTATCACTTGATTAGAAGAAAATAAGCGGATTTAGGCTAGTGTTGTAGGCACAATTCACTTAACTTTAAGGGGCACTTAACTACGATGGTGGTTTCGATCTTTGACATCAAAACACGCCGATTTCACGTTATTTTGAGTGTCACTTAACTTTAAGGGGCACTTAACTACGATGGTGGTTTCTATATTTGACATCAAAACACGGCGATTTCACCTTAATATGAGTGTCACTTAACTTTAAGGGGCACTTAACTACGATGGTGGTTTTCATCTGTGACATCAAAACACGCCGATTTCACGTTAATATGAGTGTCACTTAACTTTAAGGGGCACTTAACTACGATGGTGGTTTCTATATTTGACATCAAAAAACGCCGATTTCACGTTAATATGAGTGTCACTTAACTTTAAGGGGTACTTTACTTTAAGGGGCATTTAAGTACTATGGTGGTTTCCATCTTTGACATCAAAACACGCTGATTTCACGTTCAGTTGAGTTTTACTTAATTTTAAGGGATACCCAGCTTTAAGTGGCACTTGACCACGAGGTTTTTTCTACCTTTGATATCAGAAATACGTCGATTCAATCAGCGTCAAGTTTAAGTGAGTGTCGCTTAACTTTAAGAGACATTTGAAGTTCCAAGGAGTCTGCTACGAACTGGTACCTTATTCTCAAACACTCATTCCGAAGTATACTAGACAGCACATCAAGTTAAACAGTTAAACTGCGATAACAGCTTTTATTACGTAGTGCATAAAGGCGGTCTCAAATGTATAGTCTGATGTGCCGCCGTGTATACCTACCTATAATGGGAAAATTTTGTAACTTTCCATATAATAAAGCGGACCGGAGCTGTGTTTTTATACATTTTAGGTTCTACTTTCAATTAGTATGGAAACGCAACTCCCCTCCAATCCCTCTACTTCAGCGGACAGGCAGCCTTACGGAGCTAAAAGGAGTTAGGTAGCTTTTCGCCGCGGCTTCGCCCGCGACGACCGACGTTATCCTATTGTTAGCGGGAAAGTGATACGCGTAGATGGCGCGCAGGTGCTCGCAGAGGGCGCTCGAGTGCACGCAGATGGCGCGCGGATAGCGCGATGGCGCGCGCACTATAAGACCGGCCGCAGAGCTCTTGCGGGGCTCTTTCTCTCTTCTGCATCGGGTCGCCGAGGTTTCGACAATCTACCATCACTTCTGTCCATTTGTTCCTCGTAAAAGTGCCTACTCTTTGTTAGTTTCGGAATTCGGTTAAAATCTGATTGTACCTATGTTTTAGTTGAAGTTAGTTTCTAATAAAATTGTTGGTTTTTGTGAATAAAATTGTATGTTACCGTTCATTTTTCTTATCAATCCCTACTGATTCCTAAAATCAGAAGTGGGATAGGACTCGCGTGTTTTGTGCCTTGATGTGCTTTGGTTCCTTTCCTGGCGCAAGTAAATCGAGTGGGCAGTTTTACATTTTTATTTTTTTGCATACATTCGTATGTGGTTCTAACGATTTTCTTTTGAACCGTGTCGTGTGTATTCTTGTGTTCGGATACTAACGTAAGTACGTAGTTGATAAGATAATGTTGGTGAACATTCTGGTAAGTTTTTACAAAACTACCCCCATTTTCTTTTTTTTTCGCAAGAGGAATAGTTTTTCTTTGTTTCAACGTTATGAAGTGCTTTATCTAGCAGCATTTAGCTATTGATTTTTTGCTTGATTTTTAATACTGTCATAGCATAAAAATTGTTGCGGTCCATATATTTTTATTTAAATTTTTTGTTTTCTTTCTCGTGTCTTTGCTTAAAGTAATGTACGTAAATCCGGCTACTTTCTAAGGCTGTTAATCATGCCAAATCATAGTCGGCAAATTTAAAGGCGGTCAAGACATAGAGGATCTAGATCGCGATCCAAACATACAACATACGCGAAGGCGTCATGGTTCACCACGAAATTAACAACAACAACAAAATACTTATGCAACTCATTCTAGATCGTCTCTCATCATTGGAGTATCAGCGCAGGCAGCCTTCACCCCAGGCGAACGGCTTCATGGTGCCCCAGCACCATGAAGGTGTAGACGGTGCGCGGCGGAAACGACACCGCAGATCCCAGTTTGCTACCTGGGATGGCGCGCATATGGCGCTCAGACAGCGCGATTACAGCGAGCGCGCAGGTGGCGCGCAGATGGCGCGTTTATTGCGCACGTCTGTTGTGCAGGCGGCGCACTGGTGCACCCTATCGGCACGCTGAGGCACGCTTTCGACGCGAGCGGCGCGCGGCGGTTGGCGCGCTGGTGCACGCTATCGGCGCACTGGTGCACACTATCGGCGCGGATGGCGCGCTCGTGCACGCTTCGGCGTGGATGGAGCGCTGGTGCACGCTGCGGCGCGCGGCGGATGGCGTGCTGGTGCAGGCTATCGGCGCACTGGTGCACACTATCGGCGCGAACGGCGTGCTGGTGCATGTTATCGGCGCGCTGGTGCACCTATAGGCGCGAGCGCCGCGCGGCAGATGGCGCGCTGGTGCACGCTGTCGGCGCGAGTGGCGCGCGGCGGATGGCGCGCTGGTGCACGCTGTTGGCGCGAGCGGCGCGCAGCAGACAGCGCGCAGCAGGCAGCGCGGGTGCGCGCAGACGGCGCGCAGCAGATGGCGCGCTGGTGCACGCTGACGACGCGCGGGTGCGCGCTAACGGCGTGCAGACGGCACGCAGCAGACGGCGCGCAGCAGATGGCGCGCTGGTGCGCGCTGACGACGCGCGGGTGCGCGCTAACGGCGTGCAGACGGCACGCAGCAGACGGCGCGCAGCAGATGGCGCGCTGGTGCGCGCTGACGACGCGCGGGTGCGCGCTAACGGCGTGCAGACGGCGTGCAGACGGCGCGCAGCAGATGGCGCGCTGGTGCGCGCTGACGAACCGCGGGTGCGCGCTAACGGCGTGCAGACGGCACGCAGCAGACGGCGCGCAGCAGATGGCGCGCTGGTGCGCGCTAACTGCGTGCAGACGGCACGCAGCAGACGGTGCGCAGCAGACGGCGCGCTGATGTCGCGCGGGTGCGCGCGGACAAACGGCGCGCTAACGGCGCGCAGACGGCGCGCTGACGGCGCGCACGCAGATGGCGCGCAGACGGCGTGCGCACAGACAGCGCGCTAACGGCGCACGGGTCTGGCGCACAGACGGCTCGTAGACAGCGCGCTTATGGCGCGTGCACTATGGGAATGGACTCCTGATACGTGCGCTATCTACTTCGATAGTGAGTTTGGTAGTGCGGGCCGCAAGAATAGCTAACGTCGTGCTTCCTTCTTGTCGGTGCTGCTGCCTGTGTAGACCTCAAGAATAGCTAACGTCGTGCTTCCTTCTTGTTGGTATGTGTGTGGGCCTCAAGGATAGCTAACGTCGTGCTTCCTCCTTGCTGGTACCTGTGGGACAGGAAATATGCTAACGTCGTGCCTATGTTTCCTGTCGACCGAGATAGCTAACGTCGTGCTTCCTCTCTGGTCTTTGTAGTTGCAGCCATGCTAACGTATTGCCTAGGGCTCAACATTTATTGTGAACTCTTTAGCACATTGCTAAACAGGTGGTTACAGGTGTTTTAAAAACTCTTTAGAACATTGCTAAAATTGTGAACTCTTTAGCACATTGCTAAAGAGGTGGTTACAGGTGTTTTAAGTTAGTGCTTTCTGTTAATAGGCGCTGACGAAAATGAGGAGTCTACGCCTGAGCAAACTGCCGAGAGATGCGACGTGTCTACCGAGAACCCGATGCCTAAGCCTCTGCAGTGGTTCAGCTTCAAGTAGAAGAGTACGAGGACGTCCTCAAGTCAGGAGAGGCCGTGTTAGCGGGAAAGTGATACGCGTAGATGGCGCGCAGGTGCTCGCAGAGGGCGCTCGAGTGCACGCAGATGGCGCGCGGATAGCGCGATGGCGCGCGCACTATAAGACCGGCCGCAGAGCTCTTGCGGGGCTCTTTCTCTCTTCTGCATCGGGTCGCCGAGGTTTCGACAATCTACCATCACTTCTGTCCATTTGTTCCTCGTAAAAGTGCCTACTCTTTGTTAGTTTCGGAATTCGGTTAAAATCTGATTGTACCTATGTTTTAGTTGAAGTTAGTTTCTAATAAAATTGTTGGTTTTTGTGAATAAAATTGTATGTTACCGTTCATTTTTCTTATCAATCCCTACTGATTCCTAAAACTATATAATATGAAATTTTTTTCGGGATAAAAAGTAGCCTATGTTCCTCTCCAGGCTAAAAAGTATCTATGTATCAAATTTCAGCCAAATCCGTTCAGCCGTTTTGGCGTGATTGATTAAGTAACAAACATCCAAACATCTAAACTTTCACATCTATCTATATATATAAAATTCAAAGTCCTGACTGACTGACTGACTGACTGAGATATCAACGCACAGCCCAAACCGCTGAACCTAGAGACTTCAAATTTTGCACATAGATACGTTATACAGTGTAGGCATCCACTAAGAAAGGATTTTTGGAAATTCTACCCCTAAGGGGGTGAAATAGGGAATGAATGTTTGTATGAAAGTCCGTCAGTTTTGAAGTTAGGATCTTCAAATTTTGTATTTAGGCTGACAATTGAAAATTAATATTTACCTGTGTCAGCGATTTTGACAATTTCACCCCCGAAGGGGTGAAAAGAGGGATGAAATGATGTATCTGGAAAGTCCTTCATTAAATTTACTATTAAGGCTTATGGTTTGAAAGTAAAACAAATAAGTAAACACAAATTTCGTATTTTTTCGAAAATCAACCCCTTAGTTAGAGGTTAAATGGGATAAATAAACCTAAAAATCGATATGGATGTCGTTATTCAGGTTTTATGGGATAACGATTGCAAAAATGGCATTTATTTTGATGTTTAACACTCTGAAGATGATTCAATCCCTAAAAGGTTGGAATAGGGGTAAAATTTTGAATGAAAAATCAGGGGTAAAATAGACATTTCAACTTGAAACTTTGTAGGCGTACTTCTAAAAGCAACCCATTTCGTAATTTTCCGAAAATCAAACCCAGGGGGTAAATAGGGTAGCTATATATACCTAAATCATCTTATGTACCTAAAAGTTCTTGGTGCTTAACAAGGTCTTGGTACCTATGCTAGAACTAACTTTTTGATTGTGAAGCAGACACTTATTATTTACTAGATTCCGCCCGCGAATTCGTCCGCGTGGACCCTACCAAGCGCGCTTGCCACGTGCGCCTCGCCTCGCACGAGGCTGCTCGCTTGGTGAGGATCGCCCGCCTAATCACGTAAAAACGGCTGATCGGATTTTGATGAAATTAAAACACAGAATACTTTGAATGCTGGTTATTGTTCCCCGAAGGATTTTCTCGAATGTCCACGCGGACGAAGTCGCGGGCGGAAGCTAGTATTTTAATAAAGAAGATCCCAAAGAAAACTTTGATAGTTTGAGAATTTCTGAAAGTTGTGTACGAATCAAAGTACGAATTTTCTGCTAAAAAAATCCAGTTGAAAATTCAGCCGATGATTCCTTGTTTGTAAGTGATGAAAAGCACGTAGTAGATTTTGGGTGGATTATATGGAAATATAACTATTCTGATAAAAGCAGTAAACTGTTCAGTTAACTAGAAATAAAACTATATCTAAGCTTCTATTTCAATAAGACCAGAATTAAGGCGCTAATATTGATGCACGAGCGCCGCAAATTCATTTATTTTACAAGCTTTTATTTAACTTGCAGTGTATGTATGCATGTATGTCCGTTCGTCAAATCGTGCGAGCTAAATTTGACCCACTTACCAATGTCCGATTGAGCTGAAATTTGGAATTCACCTTTAGTTCCGATGACAATGCAATTAAATATATAATCAGTATAGTTATCAATTCAGAATTCTTGCAAATTTTCAAGTACTATATTCTTGTTTTGTTGTGATGGTTACTTGACACTTTGTCAATGTAGGTAGGTACCATAAAGTTAAAATCAGCGAGCATTCAGCGAGCGCAATCTTTATAGAGTGCGTGTCAGATAACTCTGCGACTGGGGCGTTTATGGCGCTAGTTACAGTACATTATTTTGTTCTAAGCTTATGGAAAATATTAGTATTCTATTTTGACCCCGCGCAGACTTATCTGGCGCACTCTCTAAATTCAACTAGTAATAGAACACACGTCCCAACCCGACAGCCGATTTGAATTGGTTATTTGAGAAAGAACATGAGTCCATGTCACATAATTGCTATGGAGACAAAAAAACAGTCTGTTTGAAAAGTATGCTATAATATACTATTTACATAAATTTGAGATTATCAATAGAATATTTTATAACGAGGGACTAAACTGTACTTTTCACTTCGAGTGCGAGAAAACTAGTCAATTTAGTACAAAAACATTTAACAAATTCTGACATTTTCGCGGTCAGTAGTAGTAGTAGTAAAAATATTCGCCCTTTTGTAGGACAGGCCAAGACATTTAGCCATACTGCCAATTATTGAGTATTATTTAATTATTATAGTTTCTTATGTTTTCATAAGAATGTAGGTGTGTTACATTCCAGTGCTCCTTGGAGTTTTTGGCGTCAAGTGTGTCAAGCCAACCTTCTCGATAATTCTTGCTGAGGTTAGTCACCACACCACTATAATAAAACACTTGGCATCACTTTACCGAGATAGCGCCTATTTTAATCATTCTACATGTCGTTCAGTTGCGTAGACACTTGGGGCACAAAAACCACATCTATCTTGAGTCACAAAATCCACTATGAAACAAATTGCGATTAATTAAAATATCCACTCAACCTAACCCGCCAAAATGGCGCCAAAAACTCGCAGTAAGTTTTTTCCGCTAAACCAGTCATAAATTGACAATTTAAAACACATGGCGCCACCTTCCTTGCGGAAAAACCATGAAACAAAAAACATCTTAACATTTTCGCAATGAAGATGGTCCACACTTCACAATTAATAGTATATTCACTGGCTGTTTGAGTTTATCTAATGTAACATGAAGGAAATTAAAAAAGTAATTACATTTTACTCCCTAGGGACTAAAGTGGTTATTTAGTCCCGCTTCGTAGGGCTATATTTGGGTACTTTTAGAGCATGAGAAGTAAAAATTATTATTATGTATATTAAAACATTAATTTAAAGTCCCTGGACTTAGGCTTTTTCTCAATTACTTAAAAAAATGACATTTAATTAAAAATGAAGTTTCCCTGTCAGTTACAGGCTACTCAAAATGGTTTTGAAGAATTTTTCGTCATTCTTTTATGACAGGTACCGTTCAATTTTTTTCAAATCCAAGACCTTTTTTTGTTAATAGGTCTTTTTCTTTACGAGCCAAGACCAGATTTGGTGTAGCTTTTTGATTTTTTGATTTGATTTAATTTTGATTTGGTACGAACGTGTGTAGCACGGATTATATTTGCTTTACAGCAAAGTTCGTCCGCACCAAATCGGCGGTTAGGTCTGGTCTGGACGTGTGTAGCGGCTATAAGAACGAACGAACTATAAAAAAAAGGAAAAAACGCGAAGTTGCTATATTCAGGCCCTATGTGTCACTTTGCACATAAATAGTTCACTAAAGTCAACGACAGATGGCTCCAAGTTAATACAACCATAGTCTACCTACAGAAAAGAAAAAACCTTTTTTTCTTTATGTACTATGTTTATCAACTTTGATAGAAACTTAAATGTGTCTTGTTCTTTAGTATTTATTTTTGAAATACGTACTAAAAATTTACAACTGAAAATCAGCGTTTGCTTGCGTTGCAAGACAAGTAATATGACGCTGAGCTGCGACCATTGAGTACTGCTGCGGCACGGCACACACACATTTTTATTTTGAACTTTTTGTCTTATTGGGTCTAATTTGTGTTTTCTATTCTTGTTCGTAATACAGTGCTTCCTTCTCTTATACCTATGTGAATATGCCTTGTATTTAATGAATATGTGTGTCTGTAGTAAGAATCTACAATCTCTATTTGGTGGTAAAATATATTTGTGTGTTTGCAGACTTGATGCAGTTGAAGAGCTAGACTGTAATAAATTAACTGGCAAACGACCATGCAATAATTATGCATTAAATGAAATGAAGCAACTTAGAAACACGTCCAATAATAACTAAAAATACAAAAATAAATTATATTAAAAAAACCTTTTATTTAAAATCAAGCTTTTATTCAAATGTCCTAAAAAGAATAAAATAAACTTTGTATCAAGTCAACTCCAACAAATTTATTACATTAAAAAATTTATTTGTTTTAAAAGCTTGTCGCGAGATTTTATAGTTACTGGGCTTGCACTAAACACAAATGCTTTAACTTATATTTGACATATGAAATTAAATAAAGCGACAAGCTTTTAAAACATATAAATTGTTTAATGTAATAAATTTGTTGGATTTGACTTGATACAAAGTTTATTTTATTTTTTTTAGGACATTTGAATAAAAGCTTGATTTTAAATAAAAGGTTTTTTTAATATAATTTTTGTTATAAGTACGTAAACCAGATCGATATTTAAAAACAGGAAACAACCATGCCTTCTTAAATTGTCTCTAAAATTTTTTGAATAACTCTTCAACAGTTTTCATCCTTTCTGTAAGTTTTAAAATCCATTTAAACCAAAAGTGGCAACTTGATGTACGAGTAATAAAATTAAATGAATTGGCGGCGCTGGTGGACCAATGTTAGCGCTGGACATCTTTTAGCTGACAAGAAAAATGGGTGATAACAAACTTATCAGCTTTAACAGAAACAACGACATTTACAAATAATTATGTCGTTGCTGGATATACAATACATTTTATTATAAATCAACATTTAAAACAACATTCCTTTTTATAATAAAAGATCAAACGAAACTTACGAATAACATTAAGCATTTTCTATAAACTGTTACCTTATATTATTTCCGTACTTAAGTACATCATTTATAACAAAACCAATACGGGCAACATTTATATTATCAACAAATTAACATTTACACAACAACACAAACAATTACACAAAAATCACGTTAATGAATTTAACAAGTTAATGAATATCCTTTAAACAAAAGCAAAGCTTCAGCAATATCTACTAGACAATACATCAGCATTGAATAGCAAGGAAAACAATAAATGAGGAATATAAAATGACAGGTTGCTACTTAACCTAACAGCGCTGTCGATTGAACAAGACTCTCGAACTCTGTAATTTAGAAAAGTACTCCAAAATCAAAATATTGATTTTACGTACCACTAATAAGTGTATCATAAATCTTAAATTAAACTAATTGTCTTCTTTTCAACCGGAAGTAACGTGTATTTACTAACGTTAAAGTACACGTTACTATTAGATACTTCATACAACATTACATTTCAGTAATATATTAGATTAGTAAGTTTTTTTTTATTGGCACATATTAACAATAACAATATTACAATTTTAGAAGTAAAAAGAAAAAAAATACAAATATAAAGAAGAAAAAAAAAATACACAAAAAACTGATAAAAAGCAATGTTATCTAGGTAACAATCTTAATCAATAGTATGTGGCTATAATGAGCCCATCAGGACCCTCCTCAGCTAATGCTGTTACAGTGTGCAGAATGCTCACTAACAACAGCGCTGGTATTCTGGAATTAATTGACAGGAATATTAAAAGTAATGACATGATTTAAGACACAATATTTTAATTACAATACGTATGATATAAATTTATTTATTTATTATTTATTAATGTACGAGGGTCATTTTCATTTTCAGTGTATGATGGTCGAATCACTTAAATATGTTTATTTCAGCTCTAATTAAATAGTTGCTATTCTTAAACGTTTACTTATATCGATTGCATAGCTTAAAAAGCCATAGACTGCTGAAAAAAACCCTCCTGAAAAAATAAGCACCCACGTGCTTGACAGTCAGAGACGTAACCTCTGCGTAGAAGGCCCCCGTACTCCTACGCCAGAGTGGTAAAAAAAAGTATTGTTTAAATACTGTTTAATTTACGTAAATTAAGCAAAATGATCTTCAATAAGAATTACATCTATGACTCTATTATAAAAATGGTCAAAAACATGGTTTTTGCGTACCTGTCAAAATCGTGCCGTATTCACCACCCGAAAAAAGCACGTTTCGACAAATTAATGGATCCACGTCTTTGACATTTTTTAAACGTAGATAATAATAACTTTATTCACCAGAGGCTGAAAAAAAACCATGTCACAGAAAAAAATGGTAGATGCAAATGCCCCTCGAAGGCTTGATCATGCTTTGCTGTCGGTCGGTTCCATACAAACATAGACACATATAAATGTAGTAATAAAATGTTATCTCTAAAATTAAGATAATAATATGGATTACGGTTTAATAATAAAAATTAAATTGATAACAATATGCTATCACACGCATGTATACTTTGGCGGCTTGGTTGTGCCCTCCACCAAGTGAGGATAGGAATGTTGTAATACAATATGACATGTTTTGATTAGCTAGCATTGGCTGCTTGAGTACGGTTGCGGAGCACGAAAAATCTCCTACCTTGTTATTACCTGTCCCTATCGCTCCCACGTAAAATATAGTGCGTCTAGCTCGCACAGATGACCGCAGTCTCAAGGGATCTGCGCGAGTGTGTACTTTAGCTTCGATGCCATGGCATCCCAATGAAAATGAAACACTATGCACACCGGGTTGTTTGAATGCGCTATCGACGCGCATTTGTTTCTAGCGTTTATTGCGTACGTGTCGCGTCTGATTTCGTCTCTAACGATATACAGACGTGATTTCAATATAGACCCTTACAACTTTTGCTTGGCTAACTCGTCTGTATCGCTACAAAGGCGCGGCTATATATGCTGCGCTAAAAAAGTGCAGTGCATAGCCATTAACCTGACATAAATATTCGTATTCTCTTCCATTTAGGTACAAAGTTGCATTTAGCAGACACATGAACATAAATCAAGAAACTTCTGACGTGTTGATAAGCTAGAAAACAGCTTTGAACTGTTCCATTAACTGATCGTATAAAGACTTTTATAGGTCAAAGCATCTATTTTCTTTTCCAATAATATACTATCAAACTTAATTTTAGCTTCAAAAAGTTTCGGCCTGGCGTAAGTAGTTAGAAGTTATTGGGTGTAACTTAATTAATCATTCTGATAGAAAAATCCTCAAAGTTTATTAATTATGGTTGGTTCGGAACAAAAATATGTGTTAAATTAAGTAAATGCTCTTTCATTAAGCTCTGACAAGCGTCTGCAAAGATAGAGCGTCCGTTGCGGTCGCTTAGACGAATGAGTTTTAAGCTAGGCAGCACCCGGGCTACCGACCACAACCACAAAACGCCGTCACCGACCTAAGTATTTCCTGTAGTTTCATACATATTTTAGGAGCTTGCTGCACACGGTTAACGCCGATATTCGTCACTTGTTTCTTCTTCTATCTTCAAGTGGCGGCGTTTGTGGCTGTCGTGTCGTGTGCGGCGGCGACGAAAAGTGACAACGCCTGCCGTGTGACCTTGCCGTACCTAAAGGAAATCAGAAAATCCGCAAAAATCAAACCGAATGACTAAACTGTGACCTGCAAAAATCAGATCCGGCTTAGCAATTGATGTCTCCGTGTGAACGTACCGTAACCAAAGAATATATACACTTATGCCGTAACCGCGTCGCGCGCCGCCGCGCCGCTTCGCCCCCGCTGCGCAGACGCGTGGTCGCGTTCTGTTCAGTGCTTTTTTATTAGACACAACAACTTTTTAACACTATTTACATAAAATCACTCTGATAGTGGGGTCTTTACTTTGAAAACAATTATTTTTATACGCAACCGGGTAACAGTTAGCCTTCATCACACCTGATGTTAAGTGATGATAAAACTAAAATACTTAATCAACCACAGAAGAACTGGCTAGTTGGAGATAAGCTCTTACTGCCGGAACACAACAATGCTGCTAACATTGTTGTTATGACGGTAGATTCAGACAAGATGGTGTTAGCTTGACAGGCGGACTTAGAGCAAGTCATACTTACCACCAACCAAACTGAATACAATATTTATCCTGCACTGGGAATCGAGCCTGGGACCTCTAGATCTGATACTAGGAGCAGTATGTACCTACCACGAAACCACAGAGGCAATTAAAATAGAATTAAGATTTTGTTCAGGTAAGTGATATTTTTCAATCACGTTAGGCAATGCAGCATATTTTTTCATAAAACTGCTAACTTTAACTGGATTAAAATCTTTAATGAGTTCTGATATCTTAATTACTTACAGATTTATCGATATAATCTAGACTATACATATGTTTTTACTTACCACTTTAATAGACAAGTCATTCTAAATCCAAACCAAATTCATCGGTAACGCGACAAATTACGTAAAATATTATTCAAAAATTTAGGTCAATTTTCTTCAGAGAAAATCTAGCTTGCAGTCCTGAGAAGTTTAAATGCTTTTCTCGTTAATATTGAATTAATTTACAACAACGATAACTTCGATTAAGTTTGGAGTAATGAAACTCGAAGTAGAAATGCAAATGTAACAACTTTGGAATAATGCAGAGTGTTTAATTCCGGCTCGCTGAAAGGACTCTATTGTTAGTCAGGAACTGCACTTTGTGTTGATAAAGGTACCTACGTTGAATGAAAATTTGTTGGTAGGTATACAGATTGGAGGAAAAGTATCGTTTTAGTAATGTTTACATATAATTATCCTACTTAATATTATAAATGTGAAAGTTTAGATGTTTGGATGTTTAGATGTTTGGATGTTTGTTACTCAATCACGCCAAAACGGATGAACGGATTCGGCTGAAATTTGGGACATAGATACTTTGAAGCTTGGTGAGGAACATAGGCTACTTTTTATCCCGGAAAAATATCACATTCCCGCGGGATAACGTCATGTAGTCCACGCGGGCGAAGCCGCGGGCGTAAAGCTAGTTGGTAATAAATTAAAAGATATTTAACTGGCACTTTGGCAGCTTTTTAACGGATGCATGGGGTTTAGTGGTGGATGGTTTCTTAAACGATTATATCGTAACGACAGGTTTTCGTTACTTACAGCTACTTACTGTAGGTATCCTTAACATTCATGCTCTTGACTCATATTGTGATACTTTATCCGCTGTCAATAGATTATTTCTTTCTAGATTATTTATTCCATCAGTTATTTTATGAATGCCTAGAAAAAAAAGCGTGCAAATAAGTTGTATAAGTTATTGTTACCTGTGGAGGCTTGTAAATGGCTCCTTATTGTTTAATTAAGTAAGTATCTACTTTGTAATATTAGCCGTAAGTCCCCCAAATATTATTAAACTATAAAATTTAAAAAATAAACGATAGAATACTATGATCGGATTGGGCAAGTGATACATATCTGGAAACGCCTGTATTAACGTAGTAGGCGTTAAATCTTTCTATGTTCTGTGGTTAAAACAGTTAAGCGAGGTTTCGGCAAAAAAGGCATAACGATCTAAGTTCCTACCTATTTAGAGTAGGTACGCGCCACATAGCTAGGCACGTGTAAATTTCTTGAAACTAAATAAATTATTACGTTGGAATAAGATTTATTTTTCCGACCGACCACGACGATCAGCGCCCTCTGACACACGCCAAGTTTATGTGGCGCGGACTCTACGTACTACATTTTGATTTTTTTTATTAATTAATGACAAAGTTTTATAACACGCTCGTTATAATCACTACATAGTATAAAACAAAGTCGCTTTCTCTTTCCCTATGTCCCTTTGTATGCTTAAATCTTTGAAACTACGCAACGGATTTTGATGCGTTTTTTTTAAATAGATAGAGTGATTCAAGAGGAAGGTTTATATGTACTTTTTATCCCGATATTCCCACGGGAACGGGAACCACGCGGGTGAAACCGCGGGCGGCCGCTAGTGTAAATATAGATAGGAAGTCATTCTTTAGTTGCAAGTAAAAGTTGTCTAGTAGTTTATTGTAAAAAACAGAGCTATTAAAATACACCCGAACAAACCCTCGCCCAGCAATTTTTTCCAGTTAACTGCGTTCATTCGTGGCGTAGCTTCGATTCGAATTCAAAATGAAAAAAGTTTTCGTCTGCGAAATCGGCATATTAAATATCAGCAGATTTGAAGTAGTTGCTTTTATTTACTTCCATCTTTAACTTATTTACGTAAGTGAAAGTATACCAATATGAATTTAAGGGAAAAAGGGAGTTGTAACAGATTTTACATGATACATGGAATAAGGCATGTCTTATTTTTCTATCCATAACAGTGATATTATGCAAATATTATAATTGCGAAAGTTGTCTGTTACTTTTTACGCCCCACTGGACGACCTTTAATGAAGACCAAGGGAGGGGGCAATGGAGACAATTGCCCCCTATCTGACATTAAATTATGCCTCCAAAATTATTGCATTCATCATTTAACCACGTCAAATTTGCTAGGTAAGATTGCTCCCCCCCTCTGAACCAAATTTGTACCGGACGGTAGCAGTACTGTATACCTTGGTACTAACTATTATATATTCTGTGCTGTAGCTAAGGTTTTAAAAGACTGCTGCCAAGACCTTTTTATGAATATGCTACCTTAGTCGGCTCTTTCATGCAAAGTGACTAGCACAAAGTGAACTTACAGCTGGCACAAAGTTTGCGATGTTCTAAATACAAGAGAGGTACACCTACTATACTATAAAGTTGCAACTTGGTATCATACCACACTGTCAAGTTAAAATTATCTTACAGTTAGTACATAATATACGTATGAAGCTATGCACGCCAAGCAAAGTGTTTTGATTACCGAGTTTAAGTCTTAAGTTTGTCATGGCACTCATGGCGTTCTTCTTCTTCTTCTTCTTCATTCGATACGGGCGTTTTCCGCAACTCGACGTCTTATTGCGCCTATTTTGCGTGTAGAGGGTGTGCAGCCAGATTACTCCAGCCAACCCAGCTCTGCCAGGAAAGCACCCAGCGCCCTCACGTCGGAGACCGCTTCGTGGACGCTTCCCGGCGAGCCGAGGTACCTCGCCCGGTAGGGGGCCACTCCGTCACATTCTACCAGGACGTGAGCAGCTGTTTCTTCGGCCCTCATGCAACCCCTGCATAGGGGGCTGTCGGTGATACCTAAGTTGAAAAGGTGTCTGTTGAAATTTCCATGTCCTGTTATAGCACCCGTCACCAGGCGTAACTGTGATCTACTTAGCCTAATGAGAGCTCTGGACAAACGGGCGTCCAGGCGCGGTAGTGCCATTTTCGCCTGCCTGCATGTTTCCAGTGAGCTCCATTCATGTTGGTGCGTAAGGGTAGTGTGATCACGGATCTTACCAGCAAACCAGCTCGCCGGAATGGGTGCGACCGGTTCAGGGCCAATCATCACCCTATCCGATCCCCTCCTCGCCAGCTCATCGGCCAGGTCGTTTCCACGTGTTCCACTGTGGCCTTTGATCCATTGGATAGTAATATTATTGAGTGTACCCACCATGTTTAGTCTGTGATGACACTCCTGTATGAGACTCGATGAGCTACGACTACCATTTAGAGCCTGAAGTGCTGATTTACTGTCGGAAAGTATGAGAATGTCGTAGCCGGTTACTTCCCTTGTTGCGACTGCTTGAGCTGCCAACAGAATGCCCATACACTCTGCCTGAAAGACTGTGTTGTACGAACTTAGTGGCAGTGCAATTTGTATGTTTAGGTCTTCTGAGAATACGCCTGTTCCTGCTCCTACAGAGGTCTTGGAGCCATCAGTGAATATCAGAAGCGCTTTGTGTTGTACCCGAGAGCTTTCTGCGTCCTCCAGTTGTATTTTGTATTTCTTGTCGAAGATGAAGGATGGTTTGACCTTATCACAGATCGCCTCCACAAGGGGTGTGTCTAACCATTCCTCCAGTAGACCTTTTATGTGTCTTACCTTATTGAACCTGAGAGTGCCTAGGTGTTTTAGTCTAAGTACTGCTTTCGCAGCCTCTTGCTGCACGTGTAGATGCAGTGGGGTAAGGTTCAGCATTACCTCGAGCGCTGCAGTTGGAGCAGTGTTCATACAGCCAGTGAGAGCACAGCAGGCCTGACGTTGGAGACTCTGCAGTTTCTTTGCCCCGACAGTCTGAGCAGCTTTAGGCCACCAGACTACCGAGCCGTAACTGATGAGTGGTTTGATGACCGCATTGTACAGCCAGAGAAATATTTTTGGAGCAAGACCCCAGCGTTTACCAACCATTCACAACTCATGGCGTTACTTACAGCACTTACAGTTTGAACTTAAGGCACGGTTACACGGGCAACTAAAATTGCGCAATTCCAGTCATTCCCGCTTAATATAACGTCACGACCACATCAACCAGTTAAAGGGCGATGGCAAAATGTCAAAATGTAGCAACCTGGGGCCCGATCGTCGTAATCTTATGATGCATTAATCGGGTGTACGTGCAGTTGACGTTTACGCGACGTGCAAACTAAACGCAAGCAAACGTCGGTATCGCCGTAAATTAAAACTACGCGTGATCGTTACGTAGGTACACAGTGCGTCTTCTTCACCTACACGTGAAGCAAATCTGTGTTGCCGTACGCAATTGACAATTATGAATAGTCAAAAAATTTGCGTGATACCGTTTTTGTGCGATACAAAAGACGCGTAACTCACGTTCTAAAGGCTGCCACACATCAAAAACACACGCAGACGCAATGCAGCACGTCATGAGTTGTAATATATGAATTTGTACGCGAAGGTTCACACCAACCTTATCGCAGCTGCATTACGAATTTGCGATGCGTTTGCGTGCGAGAGCCGCACGGCCGTTCGCGAGGTACAAACCGAAACACACGCGGCGCGGTCGCGCAACAGCGGAACGGCAACGCCGCACACGAGCTCCGGCATTGTGACGTTGTATTCTACAGGATTTCAATTGAGGACACACCGCGGTGACGTATGCGTCAGCGTGCAGCTGCGACGCTGACTGCGGCATGTCAGTTGTCAATATCTACAAATTGTCATCGTGGATTTTGAAATACGCGAAAAATTATTTAATATAGTACGCAGACACAAATGTATATAAGATCCACAAGATAAAAACTCTCTTTTGTGGGATAAAATAGGAAGGGAATTACGAATTGAAAGAAAATGTCAACCGCGAACCGAAAGCAACACACGGCGTCGCTGACGCACGACGTCGCAGATGCACTGCGATGCGTGTGCGACGCAGTTGCCGGTGTGAATTGCTTTATGCCGCAGCGTGTTGCAGATGCAAATGCAACGCATCGTGTTGCTCACGCATCTGGTGTGTGGAAGCCTTTATACGGCGGCACGCACGCAGCGTTTAGATTTGCGTGTCGTGTACGTCGTTATGTCATTATGAAACATGTCATGTTATGACAAATCAAACGTTATGACGCAAACGTGGTCAAGACGCGCCGCATAAAATTGGCCCACTGTTGCTGGGATAAAGCCACACAATACTTACCTACCACGAAATATGGAGCAACATCACTCCACTTTATTGCTCCAAATTGATCCATTACAGTTGCTAGGCAATTATTGGAAAATAGTAGATTGTACAACAAGTGCATAAAACGTACTTCGAGGGTAAAATGGGTTTTTTGTACGAGTTATACACTCTGCTTTTCATTTCGAGTGTGAGGAATAGTAGATTGTACAACAAGTGCATAAAACGTATCATTTCACCCGAGACGTATATATCCACCCGAGCCGTATATATCCACCCGAGCCGTAGGCGAGGGTTGATAGTCAATTCGAGGGTAAAATGGGTTTTATGTACAAGTTATACACTCTGCTTTTCACTTAGAGTGTGAGGAAAATAAATAACAATATTGCAAAAAAGAAAAAATAAAGACTTCGCCATATTGGCGGGAAGACTTTCTTTTTCTTTTTTTTTATATGTGGCATTGGCAGCACAGTGACTTTAGCATAGATTGTAGTCCATAATGCTCTTGAAATACTTAATTATTAGAAAACTCATTAATTTTGCCTAGTTTTACTAATTTAGTAATTTAAAATGGATTATGTACAAAATCGAAGAAATAGAATGAAATACCTAATAAGTTTATTTAACGAAGTTTAATTGTGTGTGTGGCTGTTTACCTGACGCCCTTTGTCTTAAAGTCTGAGACTTAGACGAAGATTTTACTTTATGCACTAGAGCATAAAAAGCGATTTTATGCAGCCTATACCCAACATAAACACGAACTTTACGAGCATGAGAAGTGAAAAATAAATATCAATATTGAATATTTTATATATTTAATATAAAAAAAGAAAAAATATAGACTGCGCAATATTGGCGGGAAGACTTTCTTTTTCTTTTTTTTATACGTGGCAGTGGCAGCACAGTGACTTTAGGATAGATCGTAGTCCATAATGCTCTTGAAATACTTATTTCTTAGAAAACTCATTAATTTTGCCTAGTTTTATTTAATTAACACCCGTTTGCACTAAACTTAAAAATCGCCTAAGTCTTTTCCTAGCTAACTAAAGACATTCATAACAAAAAATTGCTTTGCACTAACCTTAGGATATTCTTAAATGCACTTTTGGCTATTCTTAACTTACGGGCCCAAAATCGAGCGCCTAAGGCTTAAGAAATACCTATATCAGTGATTATTGTCTGTGGCATTGTGAGCAAAGAGTAGTGCGACAAGCTTTTCTGTTCCGGTGATTATCTTTGGAACTAAAACAGTTTTCATACGACAGTCCATTTTGACAGCTAATTTCGTATTGCAAGTGACCCCTGTGTTACGGCTGTCACCGGAACAGAAAAGCTTGTGGCTTTTGTATTCTTGTTTGCTAGATAGAGACACAACACATGTGACATACGTCATTCATCATTTATTTTAAAAAAACATTACAGATCGACAATCTTTTCTGTTCCCATGACAGCGGCGCTTATGTTTAGCAGCAAAACATGAAAGTATTAGCAAAATGACATTAAAAACAAAACTCGTTAGTTCTAGTTTTGGCCACCGGAACAGAAAAGGTTGCGCACTGTATTTATGTTTTTCCTGACATTTGAGCTCAGTTGACTTTTTCTTTTCTCGGTGAATTACTCCTACCAAATAAAATAGACAACGCCTTAGCTTTTGTCTCCTTTTAACTTACGAAGGAATCAATGAGAAGTTTCAACCAAAAAAATATCCAGTGACCTACTTTACCTCGCCAGGTTTAAAATCCATAAACAATTAATATTTGAATTCATTCATTCATTCTTTTATCAAGGTGATGACTAATTTACGACGTAGTCTGTCAGTGCAAACAAAAATTTTAGCTCGGCTGTTTCTAAGCTAAGATGTATCTTATCTATGACAAGCTCAACCCGAGTTTAGTGCAAACGGGCATTAGTAATTTAACATGGATTATGTACAAAATTGAAGAAACAGAGTGAAATAACAAGTTTATTTAAAGACTTTATCCCGCGAGAATGTGATATTTTTCCAGGCTACAAAGTATCTGTGTTCCAAATTTCAGCCAAATCCGTTCAGCCGTTTTGGCGTGATTGAGTAACAAACATACAAACATCCAAACATCTAAACTTTCACATTTATAATATTAAGTAGGATTAGTGGCTCCCCGCGGATTTACCCGAATGGTTCCAGTTCCCGTGGGAATAGCTAGATAAATATAGCCTAAGTTACTCAGGAAAAATGCAGCTCTCTACTGCTTAAAGTTTTTTTTTAAATCGGCCCAGTAGTTTTGAGTTTATTCATAACATACAAGCAAAGTATATGGCAATAAAGAATTAAATATTCTATTCTATTCAAACAACCGAAAAGTCAAGTCTTTCCTCTTTCTAATGTTAGTAGGTACCATCGATCAACAATAAAATGTTCGAAGTGTTGATCGAAGGTTAGTACGTACAGATCAGCGACTCTTCCGGTCGTAGGAACAAAAATTCAAAAGATATTTGATAGCAGTTCTTTGTCATTTTTTGACAGATGGTATAGTTTACTATTATGCTGGGGCTTCACCTGCGTGACGTCTAACGGCGTTAATAACGGCATGCGCGTCTTAGCGCGCCCTTTGTATCAAATTAGTGCGCTAAAACCCGGCTACACCTGCGTATTATATCAAATAGCGCGCTAATTAATGGCATTAGAAGCAGGTGAAGCCCGGGCATTAGGGTTACCATAAAGACAGTTTTCGTGCTAATGTAATTTGGAGAGCTGTTCTACTATTCTACCTTCTAACAATCTTCTGAAATTTTCATTCCTTTTCCTTCGTGTCGTGAGGCTTAGGTTACACCCTGTGTCTGATAGCTCGCATACGATAACATTAGCTCTTTCAATTATTCAACCTTTACTCTATTAGGATATTATAGAAATAAACGTAGCTAACTGAGGCTTAAAGCGGGATTTAATAATAAGAGGCACTATAATATTTGGTACCTATGTAAAAAATATAAAAATAGAATCAATAATTTTATTACAGTAGTTCATTGTTCATATACCTTTGGTTCAGCTATGATTTTAATATGTCATCTTTAATCCACAGCCATTTCATGGTATCGAATAGTACATTATTGCAAAGGCCGTGAAATAGGCGATTACAGATCGAGTATGAGTTTGAAGGCCGAGCCGTAGGCGAGGACTTCACTAATACCTGCGACGAGACAGGCAATTGCCATTTCCGCCGAGGCATGTATACCTAGTGCTTTTCTCAAAAGAATGCAGGGAAATAAAACATACTTTATTTATTTTACAATAAATTTAATTAATATTAAAAGTTAATAGAAAATATTAAGCACGCTGCCGTTTCATTCAACATTGCGAGCAAGGAGCAAGTAGACGTTAATACTATTTGCATTTGCAAGTAGTAAGTAATAATGTTCCAAATTAAAAAAACGCTCCTGCAATGGATTTGATTTTCTTTGTCCGTAAATTCATGATACTTCGCGTGTTCTTTTTTCGGCAAGCTTAGTAAGTAATAATGTTCCAAATTAAAAAACGCTCCTGCAATGGATTTGATTTTCTTTGTCCGTAATTTTATGATACTTCGCGTGTTCTTTTTTCGGAAATAATGACAATATTTCCATGCATGTTTGAAAAAAAGTATCTATATGATTTCTACTACCTAGTAGTAGCTTGCAATCAGGGACCGTACTCTGAAACGAGTGTAAGGTGGTAATTAGCGTCCATTGATGTAGGTATTTTCCGGTAAATGTAACAAAGGTAGCTTAAAGCACAATCGTAAGTAGGTACTTGCCATTCATTCAATTATCCGACCTAATCTAATCATAATCAGAATCATTTATTTTGTCAAACACAAAAGTATAAATTAAATGCAGGTGTTAATTAATCATAATAATTGTATGACTTTGTCAAAGTTAACACAAGTGATGATTTGACATTACGAATTTGTTTATGTTATTAAAATATCAACAATATGGTCAAAAACTAGTAGAATCTTAACAAACAAATAGTGTCATATGTATAGCTGAAGGCGTGGTTGCTCTTCGGTTAATCACAGTAAGGACCATCGATGGAAGTAGTCCTCGTAAGCTGCCTGCAACCGCAACACTCGCATGCACTGTTCACTATGCAGTGCAAGTGGTGTGAATTTGCGGTCACTGTGAATCCGAAATGTGTCTGCCGTCGAGAAGGGCCGTCAAGTAAGTGGTGGTTTGCCCTCCTATTGATGTACCTACTCTCTTGTGAAAGTCACAGAAGCAACTCTACCTCTGAACGTAATACCTATAAAGCATCATAATCATCTTCATCAGCCAATATAAGTCCCCACTGCAGGGGCACAGGCCTTCCTTATGGATGAATAAGGAGAACTATCTATAAAAAGACATATTTATCAACCATGATGCTAACGTTGTTGTAATTTTAATTTAATTAACATTAAAAAATATCAACAATGAAAGACGTAACTTATAATTATAGAAGGTATCTCAATTGTAATACACCACGATATTAGTAATTAAATTGCCTATAGTAATTACTAATATTTAAGGCTATAATCCCGATTTGTTTTTGTTTCAGACATTGTTAGCTGTTTGCACCTATAAAGTTCAAAAGTTTATTTGATTCATCAAATGACAAATGTATCTATCTACCTATCGGTAAAATTTGCGTCATGAAAATTACAGTTTCAGACTATGACTCATTTTACGTTCAACATTGGTTTTACAAAATAAGTTGAACAATTCAAATAACCTTGAGCTTTAATTACGACACTCCTTAGTAGGTAATTGGATTAGCAGCAAATTCTTAAATCATTCTATTTCATGTCTTTGGAACGTATCAAAGGGCTTTATTTTCTCGTCTAGTAATCCGAATTCACTGGACTCAAACAAAATGTGAGCTGAAAGAGCACCGATAGTGCGCCACAATTTTTTTCGATCCCTATGTTCGGATAGCTGAGTGCTTTTAACGTGCAAATCCACCTTTTTCGACAATGCTTTTTTTATCTTTGAATATCAAATTCTGACGTCAAACAAGTCTGTTGTTGAAGCCCTTCGATCAATCTAGTATGACGAATAGGAAATTTAATTAGAAATTCTTATTACTTTTGAAACTAATGTGACGTTTGTAGGTATCAACTTCATTGGAATGTATAGGTTCTATTTATTACTGATAAATAAGATATTTTATGGAGATTACTTTAGTAAATAAAAGATGATTTTGGATTAATCAACACTGTAATCGGCGGCACACAATGGGAAGAGAATTCAATTGTCAAGTCAATGTTGCCAGACGTAGTAGACCGATGCATTCACACATTACATATTAGTTGGTTGCGTTCACAAACCTAACACCCCCTCTTGAACGTAACCCCATTTGCTCTATACAAAAACAATGCTTATCAAAACTGGTGCCTTTGGTTAAAATATCTGCTACCATCCTATCACCACATAAGTAAACAAATGTTACATTATTATTTATTACATTGTCTCTAAGAAAATGATAACGTATATCTATGTGTTTAGTTTTGGGCTTATAGCAATCATTAGAAGCTAAACTAATTGCGCTTTGATTATCGCAACAAATGGGTAGTGGACCATCATCTCGAAGTCCAAGCTCCAGCTGCAGGTGACGGAGCCACAGAGCCTCTTGCGTCGCTGCCGCCATCCCCATGTACTCGGCCTCGGCTGTAGACAGAGCTACTGTTGGTTGCTTGGTCGAGTTCCAAGCGATGGCACCTTGCTGAAAAATAAAAATGTAACCGGTGCAGGACCTTCTGTCCTCTGGACTGCTAGCCCAGTCTGAGTCACAGTAACCTCTTGTTTCATTAGAGACATCCTTTTGATAACACAACTTTAGGTTTGTTGTACCTTGTAGGTATCTCATTACTCTTTTTATGCCAAGCCAATGCTGTTGATTGGGATTACTAACATATCGACTAAGTTTATTTACTGCAAATCCAATATCAGGTCTTGTTGCCTGTGCTATATACAATAAACATCCCACAGCTTGTCTGTATGGAGTATTTTCATCTAATTTTGTGCTATTACAATCAAACTTTGCATTTACTTCTATTGGCGTTCTTACAGGTTTGGATTCGGACATACCAAAATGTTCCAAAGTTTCTTTTATATAATTTTCTTGATCAATCATTATTATACCTTCCTTTCTGTTTCTAGTAATATTTAATCCAATAAATTGCTTCGGTTCTCCAAGATCTTTCATCTGAAATTCTGCTTTTAATTTTTCTTTTATATCAGCCTTCAAATTACTGTTATTTGTAAACAAAATTAGGTCATCAACCCATACAGCAACAAAAATCATTGTTTGTTGATTTATACAGTAATATATACATGGATCTATCTTTGATCTGGTAAGGCCAATCTTCTGTAACACACTGTCCAGTTTAACATTCCATTGCCGGCTGGCTTGTTTCAGACCATAAATAGATTTCTGTAAAAGGCATACTTTATTACCTTCTTGATAAAGTTCAGGTTGTATCATGTATATTTCATTATCTAAGTCGCCTTGTAGGAATGCTGTTATGGCATCCATTTGGTCAATCTCCAAATCATATCTAACAGCCAATGCAATCAAGTATCGGATGGATGTATACCGCACCACGGGTGAGTATATTTCATCGTAATCTACTCCTTTTCGTTGTGCATATCCCTTAACTACTAGTCTTGCTTTATATCTGTTCACAGAACCAGTCGCATCAGTTTTGGTTTTGAAGACCCATTTACAAGGGAGGGCTCTCTTTCCTGGTGGTAAATTGGTAAGTGTCCATGTGTTGTTTCTTAAAAGAGATTGAAATTCTTCATCCATTGCATTTTTCCATTCTTCAGCATTCACGGAGGATAAAGCCTCTTTAATTGTTTCTGGATCCCTGATATTTTGCTCTGAAGAAACATAGTTTGCTGAACTAACTTCTTTCTTTTCAGGCTTTCTTGGGCGCAAGTTCATAGTACTTTTGGGTAAATTGTCTGTTGTTCTCGGAGGAGTATACACCTCATCTTCGGCAACATCTGACACATACTCATCAGAGCTTTCGCTAAACTTTGAGTGTGATGTTACAGGAACTGGAGATTCTAATTGTAAAGTCTTATCTGTTTCAGGTTCAGGTGCTGCTGCTGTTGCTGATGAAGATGTTGGCTGTTCATCGGTGGAGCTGTCAATATAACACGGTACATATATATTATTATTTTTCTTAACATTCTCCAAGAATTCAACATCTCTACTCTTTACAATTCTGTGTGTTTCAGGTTCAGCAAGACGGTATCCTTTGGTATTGTCACAATAGCCCACAAAAATCATTCGTTGTGACTTCGGGTCCCACTTCTTTCGTTTTTCCTTGGGAACTTGCATCATGACTTCAGAACCAAAAATTTTCATATTGGATAAATCAGGCTGCTTACCTGTCCATAACTCATAAGGTGTTCTTTTATTTATAGATGTAGTAGGTGACCGATTGACAATGTACGCAGCTGTAGCCGTTGCTTCAGCCCAGAATGGTTTTGGTAAGTTGGCATCTAAAAGCATGCACTTAGCTCTTTCTACTAAAGTTCGGTTCATCCGCTCAGCGAGACCGTTCTGTTGCGGTGAGTATGGGGAACTAGTCTGATGTTTAATGCCATACTGACTCAAATAATTCGAAAATTCTTTATTACAATACTCTAAGCCATTGTCTGTGCGTATAATTTTGATTTTCTTATTACATTCATTTTCTTCTTTCTTGTGAAAATCTTTAAATGCATTTAGGACACTGAGCTTATCTTTAAGGAAATAGACATGTACTAATCTTGAGTAATCATCTACAAAAATTATAAAATATTTCATACCTCCTAAGGACGCAGTCTCCATTGGACCACACAAATCGGAATGAATCACCTCTAGTAGTTCCGAAGCTCTGGTTCCAACATGTTTGAAAGGTAGTCGCGACTGTTTTCCTTCTAGGCAGGTAGTGCAGGTCACCGGCAACTTGATTTTGTCTGATAAGCTTAATCTTTCTGTACATTCTGGTAATCGGTTTACATCTGAAAAATTTAGGTGTCCCATGCGCCGATGCCACAGGACAACATCATTTGAAATATCAGAAATACTAAGGTTAGCATTTATCTCTCTACAGGCTTTAAGACAGTATAAATTGTTTTCCAATATGGCTGAACATATGAAGTTTCCATTCTGGTTAAATATTTCACAACTATTTGTATTAAAATTGACTTTGCAACCACTGTTAACCATTGCACTGACAGACAGTAAATTTCCAGCTAGTTCAGGTATGTATAACACATTTCTTACCTGTATTTTGTTGGAAGTGTCACCTGGTATTATCAAATTAACTTTTCCTACACCTTTTACAGCAAGTGGAGTTTTGTTTGCCACTGTGATGGTAGAAACTGGTGGACTTTTGACATCATACATCCAGTTGGAACGATTAGTCATGTGCATAGAGGCACCGGAATCCACATACCATTTATCTTGTGATGTGGCTGAAAAAGAAGCTGAGAAGGCAGCTACAAAGCTTTTATCTTCCTTACTATATGATTTCTTCTGAGCGCGGCAGTTTTTTCCTAAATGACCATATCTGTTACAATTGAAACACCGGGGGCCTTTTGGTTTCATTTTGTTCTGAGACCCATATGTTTTCTTCTTAAGTGTTGAGTAAAATGCAGTTGTTTCTGAACTCTGTACTTCTTGAAGTAGTTTAGTTTTAATATTATCTGCACTGATTTTCACTCCAGAGCTTTCTATGGCCATAATCATGGGCTTATAAATCTCTGGTAAGCCCGCTAACATCAACGTGCCCAGCCATTCATCATCTACGGAGAAACCTATGTTTCTTAACTTATGTGCAGACGTCATGATTTTATTAACATATCCTCGACACTCTTGGAGGAATCTAAAGTTGTAGTGATGAGATCTTTTAACAATGCCACTTTTCTGGACAGACCATTGTCATCGAAGGCTCTTTCCAAGTTGGACCACACTTCCTTTGAGGTTTTAGCATCTTGAATATGGATATAGTTGATCGCATCCACTAATAAAATGAGCTTAGATTTTGCCTTGATATCTTTGGCGAGAATGGCGGGATTGGGATCTGCTTTATCCGCAGTAATGCACTGCCAAAGGTCTTCATGTTCCAAATATGCCTTTACGGCAAACTTCCAATTCGCATAATTGTCACGGCCTATGAGCTTTTCAATGTTAAATGCCGAGTTTGTAGACATTGTTCGGAAAAATTTCTCACTATTTTTGGTACTTTTCGGTATGACACCACGCCACCACGCAAAGTCGTGCCGGTAAAAATTTTCTGTACTTTCGGAGTAATCACTGTTTTTCATGAACTATGACGCTCTGCTACCATGATAAATAAGATATTTTATGGAGATTACTTTAGTAAATAAAAGATGATTTTGGATTAATCAACACTGTAATCGGCGGCACACAATGGGAAGAGAATTCAATTGTCAAGTCAATGTTGCCAGACGTAGTAGACCGATGCATTCACACATTACATATTAGTTGGTTGCGTTCACAAACCTAACAATTACTTGTATTATATTAAGGATTACTTTCCGACCATAAGCCTAAATAATAAATTAAATAAAGGACTTTCCAGATACAACATTTCATCCCGCTTTTCACCCCTTCGGGGGTGGAATTGTCAAAAACGCTGACACAGGTGAATATTAATTTTCAATTGCCAGCCTAAATACAATATTTGAAGATCCTAACTTCAAAACTGACGGACTTTCATACAAATATTCGTCCTCTATTTCACCCCCTTAGGGGTGGAATTTTCAAAAATCCTTTCTTAGTGGATGCCTACACTGTATAACGTATCTATGTGCAAAATTTGAAGACTTTAGGTTCAGCGGTTTGGGCTGTGCGTTGATATCGGGGTTGATATGGCGTGTGAGGCGGGTCGTTACGTTCCCTAAAATATGGTTGAGCGAAGCGATGGCTGGTTCATGCGTCATGCTCGTGAACGGGTGCTGCCAGTGGGAATGGGTCTGCTCTTATCTGCTTGCCTTAAAATGTGTTTTCTTTTGTTTTTATTCATTTTATTAAGAATTACATTTGAAACATGTATGGCGCAACTTGCAGTATATAGTAGAATTGTCTTTTGTTTTAAACTAATATTAAAGCTTTAAGTAGAGTTCCTAAGTAACTGAAAATTGTTCACCGCTATGATCATTAGTTCGCCTATACTTAACTGTATTTATCATAACCCATTGTGTAATTGTGATGGAAACTGACCTTAGTCATACCATGTTAAGGTCATTTTTCAATTTGACGACTCTGTATGAAATAAGACAGGGAGAAAAAAACAACCCTTGGAGTTTCTTGCCGGTTCTTCTCCAAGGCCTCCCGCTGTAGGGTTTGCGAACCGATGGCGTAGCTTCTATGACGTTCACAAGTATTGTAAATAACAATCTAAATTGAATAAACAAATTTGAATCTTTGAATCTCTATCTCAGTCAGTCAGTCAGTCAGTCAGGACTTTGAATTTTATATATATAGATAATAAAGCCGCCCCAAAACATATGGATTTGTAATTAACCAAAGGTTTCAGTTTTTCTTCTTACAATGTTGTAACTTTTTAAATTCTTAATATTCTAAGTTGTAAAAGACAACTTTATTTTTTGTGGTGGGGACGGAGGGAGAGGAATTGTGCAGTTTGCATTTTAAATACTCACTAGCCATCCTAGACAATATATGAAAAATTCAGAACTACCGGACCACTTGTAAGATAAAAACCCTCTATTCACTGGACTATAACGTTAGCTACTTTTAAGGGTTGTTCGTGAGGTCGGATAGAGTTTTAAAATAATAAAAATTCCAACTATTTGTTATGAGTATAATACCATATTTATAGTTTTAAGAAATTAAAGCCAGAAGATTGTAAGGTAATAGTCATTGTTTCCTTAGTTATACTGATATCTTTTCAATAGTTCCTTCAAAACAATTCATTTTATTATAATTTATAAGATCTAAGGATATTCTAAGTACTGACGTTTAAAACTAATAAATAAAAGATATAAAGAATAGATAGATAATAAAGAAAATATTAAAAAAATAAAATATTCTGTTCTGTAAAAAAGGTAAGTTACGACAGTTTTCTCAGTAATGTCACAAGAATTTACAATTATTACTAAATATTACTACATAAAATTTTTGGTATTCATAGATTTACTCCAAAATATTTTAAAACTAATTATATGATTTGGTAAATACAACAAATTTGAAAACCAAGATATTTTTTTGTATGTCCCAAAACAAATTTTCAAAACGTCGTAAAGGGCTTTTGTTCTAAAATAGCAATATGTAAGGGACACTATCTTTGTAACCCGTAAGTTTATCAAGATTTGATCATTTTTATACAATGAGGACAACAAATTCATTTCTTTTGGTGTGGGAATCATTGTAGTAGTCATAGTCATAGTAGCTTTAGAATTGAAGAAGTTATCAACATTTTTCATAGCCATTTTTGTTTCTTGGCTCTCCTGAAAAGCAGCGGTTTGTCTCTTACGACATTTCAAATTATAACAGTCGATATCTATTATTCATCATAAATAAAAAAAACTTATTATTTTATACTTATTAAAATTCGACATTTTATAATCAATATAGAAAATTAAATAAGTAGAATCAAGTTGCAATCTACCATCTGGTTTCAAAGTTCATTACTTACTAACTGTACAAGGGGCGCCGTTTTACGTACAACTTTGTAGAGTTTTCAAGGGGGGCAGATTGTGTTCGCTAAGAAACAATGTTTACTTAGCTCTTGCCTTGCACACTTCACATCTTGAAAAAGGATTCGCCAAGCAAAAGTTTTTTCTCGTTACTGAGATACTGGACAAGATATTTGCAACAAAATATTCATATCATTCATAAAGAAAATGATAGTAGGACACAGTTGAATGGGTGACGCCTGCACCTCCAAATAGTTATGTAAGTTAATAAATTATTGTTTAGGAATATCTCCTATAATGTATATTTATTTTAAATATTAATAGATACTTATTTACAATGCTGCTATCTGAGATACATTTCTTAAAAGAACAAAAAAACTTGTCACAAACTACTCACACACAAACAGGACGATTCTCAAACGATTTTAAAGAACAGAATGGTTTATTTTCAAGTTCTTTAAACACTTGTCTCCAGAGAAGACAGGCGAAAGGATAATCTCATTCTATCATACAAACTTGGCTATAAATCAAATACTGAAACAATTTCTCACAGACATAAGTAACATTCTTTTTATAATTTCAAATATGCTAGGCGTACGCATGCTGCTTGTGCCAAATTTGGCTTCATAGCAACCAACATAAAATGAACAAATAAAAATATAGAAACTGGTTTTAACTATCTTTGATTTAGAGCAAAAAATTTATACTACCGTTGAAAAGACCACCACCACTACAATAGGTAAAAAGTTCTTCCAAGCAGTTAACTTAAACGAGTAATAAAGACTATACTTACGTAAATAAGAGTAGTTTTTTTCCAATTAAACAATAACAGAAAGCAAAATCACTTTACAAACCCCATTAGTGTATAAACCGCAGTGTGTCCTTGGAAAATCTACGTACGAACGAGGCTCGTACGAAAAGAGGCCAAGGCTAGTGAACGTTCAATCGTTTCCTTATTCATGGCTTTCCAACTCATTAGTTTGTTTTGATATATTCAAATTTTCCTTAAAAGGTTTCATTTTATAAAGTGTTTTGTGTATTCTTCATGTGGTTTGAACTCGGAGAAGCAAAATTATATGACGGTATTTAGTCTCGAGAGGGTGCTAATAGCATGTCTTTATGTGGGGTGCGACATTGTATAATATAATGATCCGACGACGAATACGTTGCGTTAAACACAATGTTTAAAAATAGATTCAAGGTTAAAAAGAAAACCACATACATTACCTACTACTGAATATATCATATCTAGATACTGAAAATCTTCTTAAGTAGCATACATAAATAATACGTCTATAAAACATTCAATACCGCTTACTCAAACACACACACACATACACACACACACACCACACGATAAAATTATATAAAAATTGATTTTATTTCTTTTGTCATTCCAGATGCATGATATGTATTTTTTATTTCTTTTTATACACTTTGTATAACTAAATATTCATAATTCTGTAGTAGCTTTTACGTCGAGGAATCACTGAGTATATAGTATATTTCTGCTTTTCTTACCTACTTGTTTACACAGACTTCGACAATTTCGAGCACACCTTTTCAAGAATATGTGTCGTACAAGAGTTTTTAGCGATTTTCAATTCATAGACCGATAAATAAAAAGTTAAAGTTCTACTACTAATAGCTAGTATAAGTTTCTCTCGTTTTTTCTAGCACAAAGAAGCCACTGAATTTAAAAATACACGAATACAATTTGGCCAACAGTATAACTTTTTCAGAAAGCGACTAACTACCAAATCAACTATCTTCAATCTTTTAGGAATCAGATATTATTGTTAAAAATATAAAACTATTATTTTCTCGCACTGAAACGAATGATTCCTGCCTGTAAGTACTCTGAAAACATCTCATAATTCATAATTGTACCTTTAACATATAATCAACATATTTATCAATGATAAAAGTTAGGAGATTTATTACGTTACTTTTTCCAGACTGAAAAACCGTCGTTTTAATAAGCTTCCAAATTAATATTAACGAGTGGTCAGCACGCACTTGCGTGTTCAAGGTGAATGGGCGATACAATACCCTTTTGTTGCATTTGATGGCGTAGGCAATGATATAATATCATTGGTCAAGGGAGAGTTTTGGGATAGCCACCCTTTACACTAAGTGGTAATTTTATATTTCATGAAAGTAGTGCAATATACATATATTATTAACCATAACCATAGCGCGGAGAACCGATGGCCGTTGGGGCGGAAAGGTTCTCGAATGGCGACCGCGAACCGGACGACGTTCCGTGGGCAGGCCCCCTACAAGGTGGACCGACGATCTGGTCAAGGTCGCGGGAAGCCGCTGGATGCGGGCAGCGCAGGACCGATCGTTGTGGAGATCCTTGGGGGAGGCCTATGCCCAGCAGTGGGCGTCGTACGGTTGAAATGATGATTAACCATAACGGGGTAGCACTTAGCCTTAATCGCACCTGATGTTATGTGAAGATAAGGCTGAAGTTGGAAGCGCACTACTCCAGGAATCTGCCACCACTGAGGCAGTGGCTATCTTATCTCCAACTGCCGGAACACAACAATGCTGAAAACTTTGTTGATAAGGCGTCAGACTTAGATAAGATGGTGGTAACTAGCCAGGCGGACTTGAACAATTCCTACCACCAACTAAACGAATACAATTTACCCCCACTGGGAATCGAGCCCAGGACACTGGTGGTGTGTACCACTAGATAACTAGATCATAGAGAAGGTTAAATGCTACTAGTAGCCAAATGAACGCTTTTCGACGCTTTCTAAGAACTGCGGAAAAAATATTAATTTAAAATTAAGGGGGGCTCCCCATACAATGGAACTGAAACTGAAAAATATGTTTTTCATAAAACATATTCGTGTGGGGTGTCTATAGATAGGTCTTTAAAAATGACAACAAGCTTTCTTAAACCACTTTTTCTCAAAGTCAATCTTTTGAAAGATTCCAAAGAAAGAGACTTCCAAAGTGAATGTGTGCCCCCCACCCTTCTAACTTTTAAAATAAAAGAGTGAAAAATCTCTACTGTAGATCTTAATAAAAACTTACAACGATTATTGGTTTAAATGAGATATAGTAACTACTTTTTAGATATAACACATTTTTAAAAACCGCAAATGTATCTTTGTCTATCATACAAACACTATTTAAAACAAAGTTAAATTTAAAGATAAATAAAGGAAATCAATGTTAAATCCATTATTTTAGCATTCGTAAACAAACAAAAAAAACATATCAAAACGTTTTTATTTTTGTGTAGGTGCGAATTTGCTCTTAACTATTGAACAAAATGAAAGCATGACGCTGTGAAAGTATTTAGAAACCCATTAGGAATGAATCCTTTTCAAGAACTTAGTTGACGAAAAATGATAAGCTAAATTTCCACTATCTTTTTTGATAAGCTAAATGATAAGCTAAATTTCCACTATCTTTTTTCGTACAAAACAGTACAGTACATTTTCGTACATAGGCGGTAATCGGTACGGTAAGTGGGTACGGAGCCCGTCATGGGCGAGTCCAACTCGCACTTGGCCGATTTTTATTTCGTATCCAAGCCATTACCCACATTAGTATGAAGATACAAACGTAAAGAGGGCTCTGAATCTCACAGATAAGGGAATGAAAGGCCGAAGTGTCTATTAGCACCGTTTACGAAATCACTTTTTGTTTGGGCCCGTTTCCGACACGAATGTGAAACTGAAAGAGGCACCATTTACGGAATACCACAGCAATGTGACAAAAGCCTAATTAAAAAAAAGTTGTCACGTCACGTCATCTTGCGTGTTTTAAGCACGTGCTTTTTTGTTTTTGATTTATTTTTGAACTCGGTTACGTTGTTCGAATGATGGTAATCTATTTGGTTTGAAATTTTAATAGTATTCTAGTCGAAGTGTGCATAATAAATAAAAAAGGCTTCTTCATACGCCGTTGGTTACCTATGATTCTAATTCTCTCTCTTAATAACAGCTTGAAAAATATAAAATTTCTATTTTCTTTCAGAAGTAATTTTAAAATGATAAGGAAATTAAGTATAACTTAAAGTAATTTAAGAGTTTGAAAAATAAACAAAAACATTAAGACAATAACCTAGAGCCCTATTAAACGTCAACATTTAAAGTTCTCAGACTTTTCGTGTTCTGCTAATATTTTGAACAACTGCAGTAGTATCCAGCTTTAATATTCTATAGCTAAGTACTGCAGCTCGGAGTCAACGGCTATTAGATAAAGACGAGACAAGACGATACATAATTAATGTTATTGTGGTGAATAGAGCATTCGTGGTAATTGTTCCAGAATTAAAAATCACATGAAGGTTTACACAGTGAATTGAAAATATAGCTTAAATTAGTGAAAGCGCACTATTGGTTTAAGATCTTTGTGTTACTTTTTCAGGTAGTTATAATGTGAAGCTTCTTTAGGGTTAGAAATGGCTTTATCTGGTTCACAGTCCAAGCCAAATCGTGAGATATGACCCCCAAGTCCAAGTAGGTTTTAGTGAAATTTGTGTCTGTGGACTATCCACAGCAACCAGTCCGCAGCCCATATGTGAGCTGTTCACCCGTACACATTCTATGCTTTTTGTGAGGTGGGTGGGACTTATAAGGTTTGTAGTTTAGAAAAGTTGACGATCTATCCAGTCCACTTTTGTAAACTCCAGACTTTATGAGTCCCAATTCACAAAAAAACATAGAAAGTGTATTGGTAAACAGCCCACATATCTATAGGCTGCGGACTGATGGTTGTGGATAGTCCAACTGTGGTGTCAAAGTCAAAGTCTGGTGGATTTACTATCAATTTTCTTTTACTTACAGAATAGCATTGTGAATGCATAAAAATAATTTAAAATCTTAATTACTTACCTGTATATTTTGTGGTAGACCCATTGTACAATTTTATGATGCACATAAATGTTTATGCTGTCAGGTCCAGAGGTGTTTATCCATTAACTTAATTCGATTGTGGTACTATTTTTGCATGAATAGACTACAAAATGTATATGTATATAATGGTATGAACTATACTATTCTATCATTTGTTAATAAAATAATTGCATAATGGGTTTAAGTTAAAACTAGATATTCTATTCATAAACAAGGGAAAATGATACAAAAACCTTTAAAATAATATCATTGATAATAATGTACAAAAAATTTTACAGTGGGCGTTTATTATTAGGCAGCTTTTCTTATATCTGGGCCAGACAGCTTAACTTTATTGTGCAAAATTTTGTACAAGGGGCCTTGGGAGGATAATGTCTAAGTCTTACTAATAATATAAATGTGAAAATGAGTTTGTGGGTCTGTGTGTTTGTCCGTCGTTCACATTAAAACGAGACAACGAACGTATCGACGTGGTTTTGGTATGGAAATAGTTTGGGAGCTGGAGAGTGACATAGGCTCCTTTTTAATCCCGAGAAAAAATCCCATACCCTCGGGATAACGTCGTATAGTAGACGCGGGTGAAGTCGCGGGTGGAAGGCTAGTATTCATATAGATTGACGTAGGTATCAGTGCTATGTTAAGTGAAGCCGTTCAGAGATACCTAAATCAAATTGTTCATTTACAGCTAACAATTTGATCTGCGCCAATTAGTATCGGGGCATCAATATACCCCGTTAACAACCTCAATATTGGGTATGAAACTGCTATGTTTGAGTATCGCATTATCGTATAAAGGGCAGAGTTCAATTTCCCTCTGTCAGTTTTGGATAGCTTTCATTTAGAAACGATATCCCAGGTATCTAGAAAACGGATTATGTCGACGGGATATATTGGTATAGGTAAATCCTGCTGACGGATGTAATGTTGGCAGCAATATAGGTATTAATATTGTTATAATGGAAACAATTATATGTGTGTATTTAATAGGAATGTAGACAGCGTATTTGGTTAAATTAAAATAGGGATGTGAGCGTAGAAGTTATTTAATAAATTATTTTATTTGTTGTACCTACGAATCCTACGATTACTACTGGTGACAGTTAATTGATAAATATAGGGGACACCGTCACATACATTATTCCAATCTCAATTGAAGTAGCATAATCACCGGTGTTACGGTGTAACAACGACGAGTCGTCACACGAGACACGAAAAAATATCGTTAAGTTACTTTCAAAATTTGCCTTACCAAGAAAAGAAACCCGGATTTCAGAGATAGCAGCACATTGAAAACCAGCACCACCACTCGATCACGGAGGTTGCCAAACTGACTTTATGATTGACTCCACTACCTTGTGGGATACATAACATGAAATAGAGAATCTTGATTGATTATACGCAGTCCAGTTCAAACAAACACTTGTTTTCACAATTTTATATAAGTACACTCGTTTGCAAAAAACGGACATTTCATACAAACGTGCTCACTTCACAATCTCTTTTGCGGATCATCTCCTCGTTATTTCTCTCCTCTACCACTATTATCATAATGCAAAATGACTAGTCTTTCCAGACAAAAACTTCCCATTTTCCTACAGCGGAAAAACATGGAAAATTTGTTCACAATCCATAAATTGTTCTATGAAACTCAACTAATGTTTTACATTTTCGAAGTTTGGAAATACGAAAAGATTGTCAAAGCTGTTTGGAATGATTATCGGAAAAACAAACATTCATCCAACACATTTGACACAAAAATTATCGTAGAACTATACTTATACTGTCAGTTTTATTTAAATGACCATGGAGTAAGCATGTTTACGTATGTAAATAAGGCAAGTGCCTGTTTTTTATGGAAAGAGGCTTTTTTAAAAAAAGACAATCTTTTTAACAACCTATGTATATCCCCCAATTAAGCATTGAATCGGAAAGTAATTACTTAGTGAATGAAATGAAAAAGCCACTGAAAAACTTCGGGGGAACTATGATGTCCACGTGAATAAAACCGAGCCGAACTCCCGTGCTAATTATATGTGTCTGTGTAAGCCGCTGATGTACAGTCAGCACAGTTGTTGCTTTATAGGGGCACTTATATCGTACGTATTTAGAGTGATTTTCGAAGTGCATCTTAACAAAGCTGGCCGTGTTCTCGACAGTTTCAACTGAACATACATCTCTGTCTCTGTCAATCAAACGCCATTTTGGTCTGTGAAACTGTACATATTACACAATTAGTAGGATTGGGGTACCTTTAGCCCTTAGATTATACCTGTCCAGTTATAATCTCCGCATAATGCGTCTCTCATGTGTATTTGTCTAACCCTTGCAATGATAAATGCTTCGCAAAGTCTCCTCGCAGTAGACAACTCTAGTCCTGACGTCTTCTTTAGAACAAAGTGTGGAAAGCGCCCCACATTTGATATTTATGACATTCCCTGTTTTTCGAACGAACGATAAATCATGACTCACGTGACGCCTGTGTACGTACACTCGCGGATAATATTGATGTGCCCCGGATCTGTCTGTTCCAGGACGGGATGTTTTAAATAAGACCAAGGAGGGTCGGCCTGACAAGAAATAAATCAATACTGAAGATCACCCTGCTTTGATTCCTAGATAAATATCATGGAGAGCTTTTTCGTGAGTTTATCTTAAGTTAGTCTGTGGAAAGTAGATTATTTATTGATTTTATTTTGTACAGTTTTAATAAGAGATTATTGTACGAGACACCTAGAGATGCTGTGATAATAACTAAAAGATGATATTGATTTAAACTATTTATTACAACACGAATAATTGATAACGTAAAATGATACTACTATGCTAAGTGATTGATATATGAGCGCGCGTCCGCCGCGATGTGTGTGGTGACGTGAACTAACTTAAAATTATAATTATTTATTACAATTAATAAATTGATGATTTGGCGGTTTGGCGAAATGCACGGTTGCACCGTACATGCTCCCGGGCCAGAGAGACGAAAGATGATGGATGCTGGTTAGTTTGATGATACAAAGTGATAAACAATTTTTCTATGTAAAATTATTCTATGTTAGTACATGCTTGGATAAAAATCAAATGATTCTAATAATACAATTATGATGATTCATTATTATCAGCTGTAAACTTAAACTTAATAATAGGGGACGACGCTTTGTTTATACGCGCACTTTGTGGCACTGACACTTTTGATTTTGCACTTAAATCGGGCACACTATAATTAACACTATCACTTTCATTCGCACATGCACTGGTTATATCACTGAGGGATAAGCGCGCAGCCGGGCGGGGCGGCGGCGGCAGCGGAGGGCCCGCGTCCGCGGCCCGCTGGAAGCTGGCGCTGGCGCCGGATGGCAGCGAGCGGCAGCGGCGTCGTACCCGCCTCCAGAGGAAGGCGGCGCCTGCCGCGCAGCAGACTCCAACTAAGATGTATATAACGACATAGTGATGTATGTCGTGGGAAGAGAACGAAGTCGCATCCACTTCGACCTCGTCTGACTTCATCTGCTCGATTTGGCGGCCGATTTCTTTTAGAGACGACTGCCGTTCTCTGATATTTCTTTCAGTGATGTTTAACTGATAATCTTGATCTTCGCGATGTACCGGCAGGTTGATGATGTTGTTGATCGGAGGAACATCAACCAATATTAGATCGGCGTGACTGTGTACTTCGCTCGTTTGCTCATTGTGGGAATACAATATGAACGAATCTGATTTTAGCATACAGTCACTCGCCATGGTAAGGACTCCAGCTCTAGAGATTCTTTCCACTGATACATGACCGCCGCACATAAACCTTATAGTGCACTGATCGCAGCACTAAAATAAATAATGATTCGATTGGGTTAAGGCTTTCCACATATTTTTGCAACTATTTTCGGTAGCTTGGCATGTCTGTGTCGTGTGATTTATCTCACATAGATCTTGATCTCGCTTCATTTGATAGACGGGTCCTTGTAATGCACAAAGTTTGGTAGTTAGATCTACATGCATACAAGTATGCAAATCGGTTTCAAACATCGGTAAATACGAATCCCTTTGTATGTTGATAGTTATGTAATTTGATATTGGCGTAATTATAATTGTTTTATTGTTTTCAGTATGCTGCGGTATAGGTATAAGCTTGTACAAGTCATAATTGTCTCTTGTTATCAACGGTATTTTAATCTCTAATAATAAATATTGTTCAGTAAATTTAACTCTGACTCTTAGCAAATGATACAGTTTTGATACGTCGCTATGAATATTGTCAATAGGTAATGATAAGTCTTTTGATAAATGACTGGAAATGATACTCAATTCGTCCTTAAGCTGCTCAGGTGATAGTAAGTGAATATCGAATTTCCCATGATAAATGTCAGTAACTGTGTCAAGCAAATTTTCCTGGATTCTTCTCATATTGTCTAAGATATTGTTAGCAGTTATTGATGATAAAATAAATTCGTTGATAGAATCTGCCCTCTCTACCTCCTTTTTCAATACGGTATTTTGTTTCTCAATGTCCAGTAAATGTTGATTGAACGACTTATGCTGTTGATCGATTGCAGTCTCTAAACGTTGTAGGAAGTGATATTGCGCTTGTATTAATGATGTTTGGTTTTTCAAAAGTTTGGAGAGATGTTTTTGATCACTCTTAACGAGGGCAATGTCCTTTTGATATTGTTCAGCGAACTTGTCGTCTAATACTCCGATTAGTGCGTGCGCGACGTTTCCTAATCCATTGATAAGCCCTCGGCGGCGGCGGCGTAGCGTACGCGCGCCGGACCGCTGACCAAGCAACAGCTGATCGTAGTGTAGTAGCTCCGAGTAGCCGTGACGTAATTGTAACAGGATAACATTACAATGTGCTTGCTTCTGTATTATTGAACACATGTTTTCAAGGTGAACAATGTATTGTTTTAATAATTGTGAACCTTGCCAATAGGGATCGACGTCGTAATAAACAACCATCTTCCACTGATCTCGTATTAGACGCATATCTGAGACCTTGTCAAAATAAAGGCTCTGTGTGTCTTTGAAGGTTGAAATATTATAGTAAGCTCCTTCCACAGCAGTAGTAAACATAAATAATAATAATAATGGCAATGTTATTAGATTAGTTAGTTTGCTCCGGGTACGTTTGGTTTGTTTTGCTTTTGATGAGTCGCTAGTTGTAGGTATTTGATTGATATTTGATGTTGTTTGATCGCGTGTCTCATTGTTTGTAGGTAAGGGTGATAATTTTGTCACGGGTCGTTTCATAACTCCGCTTCTTGTCTTGACCGTGACCACTCGTACGTGCCCGTCGTTGCCAGGGTGGAGGTCCATAACTCTACCTAGTGCCCATTTTCCCGCCGGAAGATTAGCGTCCTGGATAATAACGACGTCATTTAGTTTGATATTGTCTTTTGCTTGTCTCCACTTGCTCCTGCTTGTTAGCTGGGTTAGATACTCAGATTTCCAACGCTTCCAAATATCGTCAAAAATCCGTTGTGTTAGTTGCCACCTTGTCCTTTGATCTCGTTCGGTTTCTATTACAGTAAGCACCGGCCCACTCGCCAAAAAGTGGGATGGAGTGAGGTAGTTAATATCTTCCGGATCTTCTGATAAGGCACATAGGGGTCTTGAGTTCAAACAGCCCTCTAGCTGAGCGAGTAAAGTTGAAAACTCTTCGTAGGTGAGTTTCTGCTGGCCGATGACCCTACGTAGATGATGCTTGAGGCTTCGGACCATAGATTCCCAGAGCCCGCCTCCAGAGGGCCAGGACGGTGCGTTAAAATGCCATGTGATGTCCATCTGGCTGATATCCGACATGAGCTCGTCATTGATCACGGATTTCCAATTTACCATCTCTTGTTTGAGTAGTCTATTGGCTCCGACAAAGTTAGTGCCGTTGTCACTATAAAGATGTTGAGGCGTTCCTCTTCTGGCGGCCATTCTTCTTAGTGCAGCCAGGAATGTTGATGATGAAAGGTCGGATACCAATTCAAGGTGTACCGCCTTCGTGGCCATGCATACGAATACGGATATATAGCCTTTTGATGTCTTGCTACCTCTTCCTTTGCTTGCCTTTACATCTACGTAACCTGTGAAATCTACACCCGTATGATAAAATGGTCGGGACGGATTTGACCTTGATTCTGGGAGATTCCCCATTAATTGATATTGCTTTTGCGGGTTGTGTCTTTTACAGGTAACGCAGCGGGTGAGGCGTGATTTTACAGCTCGGTTTCCACCGATTATCCAATATTGCTGACGTAGCCATGCCAATGTGACACGACTGCCTCCATGATAAGTCATTTTATGAGCATGATCGATCAAAAGTGTTGTTAGCTGACTGCTGTGTGGAATTATAAATGGGTGCCTCATGTTTTCACTGATATTGGCTTCTTTTAACCGTCCTCCCACTCTTAGTAATCCATCTGAGTCTAGTAGTGGATTTAAACTTAGTAATTTGCTTTTTGGGTGAACTGCTTTATGTTTCTGTAAATAACTGATATCTTCTCCAAATTCTAATTCCTGAACGTGTTTGATAATTTTAAGCCTTGCTAATCGTAATTCCGGGACAGTCAAATAAATTTGCTTGATATTTCGCTTGCGCATACGTAATACGTAAGCTAGTATGCGTGTAACTCGAGTAAAGCTACTGTGTCTATTCAATAAGCGCATGATTACGTCATCGTCGAGCGAGTACGTTGACACGTTAGTTTGTTTTGATTTCTTGCTTTCTTCATTAGTGACGTAATTGGGTAATTCTTTTTCACTTTCTTTTTCGAAATTTTGTAACCAAGAGGGTCCATGCCACCATAGGGGATGCTGGTGAAGCTGCTCCATTGATATTCCACGAGTGGCGCAATCTGCTGGGTTTTCGCTGGACTTGACGTAGCGCCAACTATTTGGAGGTAAGATGTTCGTTACTTTTATTACTCTATTAGCGACAAAGGTTGTCCAGCGACCTGGATCTCCCTGCAGCCAGCCGAGTACAGCTGTTGAGTCGCACCATCCAAACGTATGTATTTCATATCCTATGAGGCATGCTTTAACCTTTTCCATTAATTTTGATAACAGTTCAGTTGCACAAAGTTCTAATCTGGGCAAAGAAACTACTCTTTTGGGCGGTACTAATCGAGACTTGGCTGCCACCAATACTATTAAGTTACTCTGATTTTCTGATAAATATTTTTTGTTCACTTTGCAATAAATGACGCAAGCGTAGGCGTTTACAGAGGCATCGCAAAAGCCGTGTAATTCTATTACGTCATTTTCACAAGTCTGTATCCATCTCGGGATATTAAATGATATGATGTTTTTTAAATCTTCTCTGATGTTCATCCATTCTTTGTTTATCTCTGTAGGTAACTCAGCATCCCAACTTAAATCATGTAACCAAATTTTCTGAAATAATAGCTTGAGTTTTATCGTTACAGGTGTGAGCCATCCTAAAGGATCAAATAACTTTGATATGTTTGATAACAGAGTACGTTTTGTAAATTTAGACTGTGATAAATTAATTTTTAACTCAAAAGTAAATATGTCTGACTCAGGATGCCACCTGAGACCTAAAGTTTTAGTTGATTCATTATGTTTAAAATTGTAACTTTGTTGATTAGATACAGTTTCGACGTTTTGTAAAAGTTCCGGTGTATTAGAGGCCCATTTCCTTAGATTAAATCCTCCCTTCTTTAACAAGTTTATCAGGTCATTCTGTACCTTTTTAGCTGCTGATATATTATGATTACCATGCAAGAGATCGTCCATGTAAAACTGCTCTTGCAATATTTTTGGCGCTGGACTGGACTCGAACCCGGGGCTTTCGTCTTGAGCTAATTGTTTCAACACCATCATGGCTAAAAACGGTGCCGCTTTTGTACCATAGGAAATAGTAGATAATTGATATTCTTTGATAGGGTGAGTGGACGACTCCCGCCACAGGATTTTTTGATAGCGTTGGTGATCCTCGTGAAGAATAATCCCGCGAAACATTTTTTCCACGTCTGCTGTGTAAGCGTAGCGATATTGACGCCACTTGATAATTAATGATATTAATTCCTGTTGAAGATTAGGACCTCGTAGCATGACGTCATTCAAGCTTTCTCCGCTCGATGTTTTTGAGGCGGCATTGAATACTACCCGTAGCGCTGTGGTCAATGACTCCGCGCGTAAAACAGCATGATGTGGTAGGTATACACTCGGCGTCGTGTTACTCGTTGATAATTGCATGTGGCCTAGATTTATATATTCACGGATAAATAATTTATATTCTTTTTCTAAATCTTCGTTTTTCGTAAATCTTTTTTCTAGCTGTTTCAACTGGGCTATTGCTTTTGATTTTGATTCTCCTAATCTCTCTTCCGCGTTCTGCACTAATGGATATTTTACCACGTACTTCCCGTCGGGCTGTCGAGTGGTGGTTGATTTGAAGTAATTTACGCACTCTATGTCTTCCTGGGACATAGATATATCACTTGGCACGTCCTCTATTTCCCAAAATTGTTTTATTTCTTCTAGGTTGTTTATAACAACGTTGCAATGATAAGACTTTGTGACGTTTCCGCACAAAATCCAACCCAGACGTGTTTGCTGCGCCACGGGTTGTTCTTGTCCTAATGATATGATACCGCCTAAAATTATTAACGAGTAAACATCAGCCCCCAGCAACAAGTCTACCTGCCGGCTGACATTGTAATCTGGATCCGCTAATTTTATATTTTCTAATGAAGGCCATGTTGACTTGGTGAATGTATGATTGGGTAAATTATTGATTAAACTTTTCATAATGAAAACTTCGGTGTTAAATTGATAATCGCTATATGATGATGAACACGTTATTTTGATAGTGCCTTTACAGCTGTTTTCTTTTGCCCCTATTCCGAAAATAACACCCTTACACCATTCACGCGGTAACCTTAGCATCTGTGCCGCGTTCTCAGATATAAGTGACGTTTGGGAGCCTTGATCTATAAGTGCTCTAAGTGAGATAAAGGTTCCATCAAATTTTTGCACCTTTACTATCGCTGTTGCAAGAAGGGTTTCAGTGATATCGTTTTGTGACACGTGTGTGCCACTTTTTCGCTCCGTACTTGGTTGCTGTACAAACGCGCCATGTATCAGCGTGTTGTGTCGACCTTCGCACTCGCGGCATCGTTTGTCGGATATGCACTTTTTTCCGAAGTGATCGTACAAGCAATTAACGCAATAATTTAATTTCGTAATTAAATTGCGACGTTCTGTAGGTTGTAATTTGAGAAAGTTGCTGCAATGGAAAATACCGTGGTCGCTTTTGCATAGCGGACATCCGGCTGTCGCAATTTTCTTTTGCGTATGATGAAATTGATTTTGATTATTGTTGAATGATTTGAAATAAGATGACTTTTTGGGCACTTCAGGTAGAGTTACTTTTGATGCTGTATCTTGTTTACGTCGCGATGACTCCAATGACGTAAACTTGTTTTCTAGAAACTCCAAAAAATCACATAGTTTTGGCAGCTCCCTGGGGTTCTTTAATGATTCAATGTAGTCTTTATGGGATTCTGCGTCCAACTTCTGCGTCATAAGATGCACTATTAGTGGGTCCCATGAACTTATATCTATACCTAAGTTTTTGATGGAGTTTAGGCTTTCATTGATAGCGTCGTGAATTTTTTTGATAGTAGCTGCTGATTGCTGTTGAGACGTTGGTAAATTTAAAAGCAAATTGATATGAGAAGCGAAAATCAATTTTTTATTCTCATAACGGTGGTTTAAGAGATCCCAGCACACTTGATAATTTTCGGAGCTGATATGTAAATGCTGTATGATTTTTTCGGCTTCACCTCTTACCTTCCCTTTCAAATATTGCATTTTTTGTGCATTTGAGAGTGATCTGTTGTTGTGGATCGCTTTACTGAACAAGTCCTTGAAGGACAGCCACTGATGATAATTACCACTAAAATTGGGGATGTCCATTTGTGGCGTTGATTTTTCCCGGTGACATGTTGACCTAATAAGCTGATTGATATTCTTTTTTATTTCTTGATATTTCTGTTCGTACTTACTATATTGCTGTTCATATTCGACATTTTCTTCGTAGAGCTCGCTATCGATTTCCCAATGAAGATCGTCGATGGCGGCCCACCTCTGATTTACAGACCTCAAAATATCTTCCAGTTCCCAATTTTCCTTTGATATGTTAAGATTTATGTTGTTAACTGTACGCGCAAACGCCTTAAAGTTGCTTTGTTGCTTACGCAACATTTCCGTTAATCTGCTTTGATTACCACCAGATTTGAATTGAGGAGGGTGTGTATTACCTGCTACTGACATATGAGGAAATTCGAATTTTGGTGTAGGTACGTTATCCATTTGAATATCTGACCGTGGTGTTATTTGTTCTGCTTGCTGCTCGGAAACCTTCGCAGTCAATAGCGGGGTTGCTGGTCTAATAAAGGACCTTTCATCTATCTTTAATTCCCCTGGTACAAAACTGTTGATGTAAGCGCGCGTATCATTAAAAAACTGTAACGTTTTTTCATAATAATTCTCGATAAAATATGTATGAGACTGATCTTCATACTCCCCGAGCTTGATATGGTTAAGTTGGAACTCTTGCCAATAAGCGTCAAGTGTTTCCAGCCTCTTCTTAATATAAGACGTGGTCTTACGGTCTGACCCGTCTTTTTTGAAATTGCTTAGTAGCTGCTTGATTGCTCCCATGATTTGATACTGAGTAGCTAAAAGATCCACCATCTTGCTTAATTTAATCGATTACAGTTCGATAAGAATTAAAATTGGAAAGATCTTACTTGTGAGCTGGAGTAGATGGCGTAGTCAGGGACGACCTGCTCGTGTGCTTGTTGATGTAAAGTTGATGCTTGTGCCTGTTTTTGATTAACAGACGACGTAAGTACTTCTCCTTCCAAAAACACTGTGATCCAATTTGCTGCGTAGAACCACTTACACGAAGTCAATTTACGCGTAACTGATCCTGCCTGTTCGTTCGTAGGCTCGAAGGACCATTTAGATGTACGAGACACCTAGAGATGCTGTGATAATAACTAAAAGATGATATTGATTTAAACTATTTATTACAACACGAATAATTGATAACGTAAAATGATACTACTATGCTAAGTGATTGATATATGAGCGCGCGTCCGCCGCGATGTGTGTGGTGACGTGAACTAACTTAAAATTATAATTATTTATTACAATTAATAAATTGATGATTTGGCGGTTTGGCGAAATGCACGGTTGCACCGTACATTATTGACTCGGCTAACTACAAATCAAAGATAAGCACATAGCTCATATCAATAAATAAGGTTACCTACTTTACAAATTATTATTCTCAGATCTAAATGTTTAATGCTGTTTTTTTATTTCGCGTTAAGTGAATAATCCTCCTAAGCCAACAAATAATCCATCAATACGGTGTTATGAACGGGTTTCGGCAACTGATTTGGTTATTTTAGTGAGAAGTGCCGCCTCTATCTCCCTCTTGGGAGTTAGAGGCGAACTACCATACATTTTATTTATTTTATTTCTTTATTTTATTTGTTTGTGAAATTGACAGACATATTTTAATTAGATATGCAGTACTATGAATAGTCTTAGTCTAACAAAAAAATTCCACACAAAATAACATGCCTATATGCATGTTGTACTCACGCCTGTTTGCCATGGGGGTAGGTTGAGACTATGGATCGCCACCTACTATGAATCATTCATACAGTTTTATGTATTTATAAAAAAAAATCTGATTTGATCCAGACCAAGACAAATAGACATGTTTAATCACAGAAATATTTGTCTTGTTCGGTAATCGAACCCGAGACCTCTGGCTAAATCTATAGTTATTTATAAATATTGATCGTAAAACTTGATTCTTTGTTTATAGAATAGAATAATCATTTATTCCACATTGTTACACTTTAATAATTCACTTTTATAATAAATTGTGGCCAATTCATAATACTGTACTGATTTTGTAGCGAATAATGTTTTAAGAGTTCTTACCAAGGAGGTAATGCAAGTTGCATTGGCCACAATGTAGGCCAACGTGTAGAGCCGGCTTTATAAGATAAGTAAAAAGAGTCCTAGAACAATTTATTCTAAGATTACAAAACACTACTTTGTAACACAGACCCTCTTAAAAGTTTGTATATCATCGTTTCATATTATAGTTTCGTGTGAATTATACTTAATACATGTGCGGCATTAAGCGTACATGGCTTTGAGTAGCCTTTGCGTGTTACAGTGGATCCCTAGGGAGGGCCGGGACGTAGTGTCTATTACGACCTCCGGCTATAAACCTCCCTAATAAATTGTACTGTCCAATATATACCATCGACATATAGATGGAGGTTCTTTCGACAGTTAGGTTAGCGTTATTTAATAACAATAATATTTGGTGTGTTAAACCTTCATTTATATTTAATGTGTAGGTATGTGTTTGTATGATATGTATTGCTTTTATTCTCTAAGTGGTAAGTATTATTAGGGCATAAAAACTAAAACTTTGGTAGCCTTGAATTTTTGTCTCATATCACAATTATTTGTCTCATAGCAAAGGGCAGTTTTATTAACGACTAGCTGTTGCCCGCGACTTCGTACGCGCGGTGTAGTGACTTTTGTGTTAGTTTAGTTTATGTGTGTTTGTTGCTCAGATTTCATAACGCTCTTCTTGAAGTCCTATTCTCTACTAAAAGGGTCTAAAGAATATCGAATATGCAGGCTAGGGTATGAACATGGTATGTTGTTATCATATGCTGCATGAACATAGTTGAGCCCTCATTCAAAGATCTGTCCGTCTGTCAAGAAACTTTTTCTCAAGTATGCGTGGGAGTTATCAAGCTAAAATGTATGTCAAATTAAATACTGAAGTCTGCAACCCCTTAGAGGCGACAAAAAAAAACAAACTTCTCTTCTCTTCTTCATAACTCAAAAGGGCCACTTGGATCTCGATTTTCTTTTAAATCCCATTTAGCTACTTGTTAAATTGTGTATAATGATAACGATTATTTTGAACAGCCGTTCTTCGTTCTTCGACGTTGCTTGCTAGCGGGCAATAGATCTATTCTACGCGAGGTTCATAAGACTGAACCACACCAAACGATCCATCTTGGATTGGCCAACCACGACCTAAGATTGGGGATCATGGATCGTGAATCTAATTTGTTCTCTTGGTGCTCTTGGATCGCACGAGGCACGTCCACTCCGACCACTACTATGGAGCTCCAGTGGTGAAGCGCACTCTTGCCGCGCGCGATTAGAGCGCGTATTATCGTTTTGCGCATATGCGCGCTTTCACGATTCAAACAGAAGTTCTTACTTAGTAATGCATAATATCAGGCCAATCATATTTTTGCTATAAAATGTAAAAGAGATTGTGTGTATCCATACTAATATTATAAATGTGAAAGTGGGTTTGTTTGTTTGTCCGTCTTTCACGTCAAAATTGGTGCAACGGATCGACGTGACTTTTGGAATGGGAATAGTTTGGCAGCTGAAAAGTGACATACTTAGGCAGCTATTAGACAGTCAATCTGGATCAATGATCAATGATCAATGATCGCGATGCAGATTGACTGTGTACGAAGGTGATTGACGGCTCGCGATCTTGATCGCAAAATATCTACAAAGTAAATCTCGATCGCGATCAAGATCACGATCAGTGATCGCGATCTGGATGTAAAGGCTGCCTTTGGCTACTTTTTATCCCTGAAAAATATCACATTCCCGTGGGATAACGTCGTCGTTTAGTCCGAGCGGGCGAAGTCGCGGGCGGAAGGCTAGTATTTTGATATGGAGACATTTCTTCTTTAAGTAACAGGTTTAAAATGTAATGATATACCATTTAATTATTTAATTTTAATCAATCATCACTTATGTAAGCTTTCCTAGTAAATAAATGAATAAATAAGTTAGATAGAAAACTATTTTTAATATTCCTTTATTTTATTGAATGGTACCTACGGCTGAAGGCCTAAGTAGCCAGAGCCGGTTAAATGACATAAAAAATGGTAGGTAGGTGTCGGTATCTACGTACTGGCCACTTAGCGTTTATGAGCAAATTTTTCAAAATTACATTGGTGACATTTTGTCTACATTGCGACAAACTTATTTCACACAGTGGTTATTTTTTGGTACTAAATATACTGTTGACTGCCGGCAGTCCATTTTGGCAGTTAATTTTGTATTGCTAGTGGCTCCTCCAGGACCACTGTCACCGGTTCAGATATATTTGTGGCACTATACTTACTGTAGCGACATCTAGCGTCGAGTGGAAATGCGAAATATAAATTTTACATCAATAGGGTAAGAACTTTAGTTTTGGCCACTGCCCCGAGTGCTTACTTAGCTTTAAACATTTCGTTAATAACTTTTGCTTGATAATATACTTTTTATCTATGACTTTTAAGTCATAATAACAATAGTAATAATTCTTTATGACATAGGAATATTATTCAATAAACGCTTTTCAGTTTACATCGAATTAGATGTTTCTTTTATTTTATCTAAGTTAGTTAAGTATTGATTTCTCGATGTATCTTTTAAAATTTGATTGACAAAAAACACATCAATCGGCACCCTTCGCACATTTTAAGTTTAAAAAATAGGTTTTTAATTGACTAAAATAAAACTAAATTTCGTAAGTATATGAATACTTAGTTATATGTTTTTACTATATACATAGTCCACGAATTTATCGAAATCTAAAAGCATATCGAGATGATTCTATTTGATTTAAATTAGGTGTATTCTAACTTTGGGAACAGTCTAGGATTCATCAAAATCGGTTTAGTAGTTTTCGTGGGTATGTTATTGTACAATATACACTAAAACTTAGGAAATAAATAGTAATTTAAAAAAATAAACTGACTGGCACCGACCTCAAAAAGGTACCTTAATTATAATATAAATTATATTTTTCCTTTTCAGTTGACAAATACTTTTTGAAGTCGGTTAAATTTTTTAAGTAGTTTTTTTGTATTGTAAATTTTAAAAATTAAAGAAAAGTATAAGATACATTCTTGACAATTTTAGATACCTACTTAAGACCATAGGCGAAAGAAGTGAAAAAAAATTAAAGTGGCAACAGCGGGGGCTTTCACCCTACTTAATATAGATAATCATTCGGTACCCCTAGTGTAAGTTTTTATGTCAAGCAAACGCAAACTATTTCGATTCCGTATTTATGTCAATTTGTATGAAAACTATATAAGCGCGCTACTCGCCGCTAGAGGCGCTAATACAGTTTTCATACAAATTGACATAAATACGGAATCGAAATAGTTTGCGTTTTTTACATAAAAACTTACACTACGGGCACGGATGTACTTTTGTGAAAGATATATCGTAATCTTACTGACTTCCCGCGCCATCTATTGCTTAGTAGTTATGATGCAAAAGAAGTGAAAAACATCTTAAAGTGGCAACAGAGGGGGCTTACACCCTAATTAATATAATCCTTCGAATGTTCTTTTGTGAGAGGTATATCGTAATCTTACTGACTTCCTGCGCCATCTATTGCTTAGTAGATATAATGACGTAAATAACATGAAATTATTTTTATGATTTTATATGAGCCTGGATGGGTTTTAATTTATATTATGTTTTGAAGCAGGTAAAAAAAAATAACATTATTCATTATTAATTGAGACAGCGATTAAATATAACGTATTTTCATAATCATGTGGCGCCATCTATTTTAGTAAGAATCAGTTTTTGTATTTTCCCGTAGGAATAATTAAATTTCCCGCAATAAAAGGTACCCTATATGTTGACCCGGGTTATAAGCTATTACTACACAAAATTTGGTAAAAATCCGTCCAGTAGTTTTTGCGTGAAAAGCGAACATACAAACAGACAAACAGACAAACAGACAAAAATTTTAATATCTATCGTTTTGGGGTCTATATCCTGTACACATCACATAGCAGTAATTTTTTTTTTATATTTCATGTACGTACAGACTTTTTGTCCGTTTCTGTTTTATTATATGTATAGATAATTTAAGCTATGTTCAAATTAATATGAGCAGTTGAAGTAAGACACTTTAACTACAGCGATCATGAAGATTATAACTAAATGCCTTCCACACAGAATTGAAATAAGATAGTGAGCACTTGATATTTAAGAAAACTCCGAGAATACTTACAAGTATTGCCTCCTCGCCTATAAATGTTGATATAGTCCTGACTGAAGAGTATCAGTAAAGCTGAGCCACTTTTGGACTGCTATAGAAAGTAGGCACTGGCTTTTTATCTAGAGGATTTGGCGGTAGCCCAACAGGGAGTTAAGCTAGAAGCACATTTCGCTGGCGCAGCGCAGCGCAGCGCGATCGGTTTCATACATTTAGTATGGCTAGAAACACATTTCTCTGGCGCAGCGCAGCGTTTCCGCCCGGCTCCGATTGCGCCAGATCCCCACCACTTTCTAGCATTGTATCGTCAGAAGGCTCGGTAGCGGACTGCGAAGCGGAGCTCTGCATTTTGCTTTTTACTACTTATGTTCTCCGATTTCTCCGTCAATAATGGGCCAATTTAAAAATATTTTTTTTGTTTAGAAGAGTCACCAATTTATTATCATGTAGGGTTGTTAATTATACTGTTAAAACAGTATTAAAGTGTTTTTAGTACACTATACTTTTTAATTTTATAACAAAAATAATGTATAATTCTGATTTGAAAATAAATTAAGTACACTAAATATTTCTAAAATCGGTTCAGTATTTTTTGAGTTTATCTATTACAAACAAACAAAGTGTATTTATAGTATTAGTATAGATATAAATTGCATCTCGTCTTCATTCATCATCATATTATCATCGTAATCATCAACATATTTTTTTTTGGATTTAATATGTTCAAGTAAGAACAGAAATTGTTTTCAAAATTAGAAGAAAACATAATGTTAGCTCGGCAACGACTCGATTGGCACTGATCAAAAATTTCGTCAGGAAACGCTGCGCCACGCTAGTAAAGTGTGCATACCCGGGTCGACGCTGCGCTGCGCTGCGCTGCGCCAGCGAAATGTGTTTCTAGCTTTAGAGGCGGGACTAAAATAACCAAATTAGTTGCCGAAACCAGTGCAGAAAACGTATTGATGGATATTGTGTTAGCTTAGGGTAATAAATAATAATAATAAATAAATAAATAACTTTTACATTCACACCAATTATCTAAGCCCATGTTAATTTCATTAAGAAACTGTATCATGGAAAACTTGATAACGGATAAATATATACTTAAATACTTTTTGTTTGTAAATACATACTTAATATACATAGTAAACACCCAGACCAAGACAAATAGACATGTTCATGCACACAAATATTTGTCTTGTTCGGGAATCGAACCCGAGACCACTGGCGCAGAAGGTGGGTAGCCTACCCCTGCGCCAAATCGGTCGTCAAATTGTAGGGTTATTGACTTAACGTGAAACAAAAAATAACACCGTTAAACATTTAGATCAAAGTATATAATTTGTAAAATAAACTTATTTTTACAAGCTTTTTTATAACATGCCATGTTAGTTTGTTAGTTAGTGGGGGACAAATCTTGCAAGCTTAATTTGACCCACTTCCCAGTGTCCGATGGAGCTGAAATTTTGTATACAGGTTTGGTTTAGATGACAATACAATATTAAAGTACAGTCAGCAAAAAAGCTTGTGATAAAAATGAAATTTTTACTAAGACCTTATTTGATATGAGCTATGTGCTTATCTTTGATTTGTAGTTAACTGAGTCAATAATCTCTTATTAAACATTAGTTCATAAGGAAGCCGTGGCGCAGTGGTTACCGCGTTCGGCCCTCGATCAACTTTCGTTAGCATTAAGCAATTTTCGCAATGGTCGGTCACGGGATGGATGGCCAAAAACTTTTCATCTGGAACTCCTTCGTGATTCGGAAGGCCGGACCCGCATTTGGGCCCGCGTGGTGGGTCATGGCCTATTCTCGTTATTCATCCTTAAGGAAGGCCAGTGCCACAGCAGTGGGGACCTAAAATGGCTGATGATGATGATGATTAGTCTACAATTATGTCAAATTTTATCTGCTTGTGTTGTTTCGGAAGATGATATTCTAAGACTCATGCTCTACAGAAGGATACTTACAGCACTTCTTCCTCATCGGGTTAATAGTTCAAACACTTGAAATGTTAGTGTTAAATTTGCCATTCCAGAATCAGCAGAAAAGCACTGAAAGTAATTATTCTGGACAATGTATAGGTACTTCTTGAAATAAAGTTTGTTTAAAATAAATATGAATTATTTTTCTTATATTTTAATACGACTCATAGCAAGTAAAATTTAATATAAGTACCTATTCTGCCCACTGCTCAGCTCAGAAGGCAAACACTTCAAAGCTAGTAGTTAGGAACATGATGCTAGTTGACAATTTACATACGGCTAGGCAAACAGGATCGCTCAAATTATGCGGCTTGCAGTCTGGTGCACACTTGTGTCAACAGGCATCTGTGGATAGCTGAAATTTCTCAAACCTCTACCAACTTTAAAACGATAACGTTATACATGCTGTTTGTTTAAAGATAGGACATAACAGGGGGTAAAAGTACCCATCAATACAAACAACTTTTACTACGGGAAAAGAGCGATTTCGCGAAAAAAAAGTCCGCTGTTTCATACAAAAGTGCACGGTATTGCATGCACTTTTGTATGAAACAGCAGATTTTTTTCGAAATATGGAGTTAAAGGTGGTTTTATTGATTCGATTTTATCTAATAGATGATGTAAGCTGACTTAATCTTAAACTTAGAGTATATTATATGCCAAAAAGCCGGCTTTAATGTCTTCAAGCTTTATGGAACTATTTATAAAGCTTGTGGCTGGAACTTACTGCACAGCTTCACAGTGAAATATAGATATAGGATAGAAAGCCATTTCAATGTCGCTGTATGTACATATAGTTAGACTAGCGTATTAGAATCCACTTTTAAATTTAATGCTGTATGTAATAAGAATCACGTAATCGAAGTACTCTAGAATTCAGGTACAGCCTGAACAATTAGTATCACACAAGAATAATATTAACACTGGCGACTTTATCCCTAGGGTGCGTAAGAATCGTAAAAGGGAGCACTACCCTAAGCACGAAAGACTCTCGTTCTCTAAATCGTATCGTAAACTATTACTAACCGTCAAAATGCTACCAGAGCTTTCAAAGTGCTGCATATTGAATTTTAACTCCGTGAACAACTGTAGCGGCGCCGGCGCTGCTCTGGTTTTCATAAAAACAAAATAAATAAATAACTACTGAAATATATCACGATATCGAGAGTTTTTCGTGCTAGGTGTACTGAACCGTAAGAAATCTGCAAAAATCTGGATTGTAAGTTTGGTTAGCTTTTGTCAGCCCACGTGTCAATCGAGGAGACTACAGCTAACCTCATTTATAGTAGGAAGCTTACAACTAGCAGAAAATTATGCCAATTTTAATTGATACTTACGGCCTGCTGAATCCTTTGAATATTTTTTGCGGTTATTAACGAAGTAAAGGGTTGAAAGAGCTTTCTTGTTTGTTGAATTTGACGTATTATTACTATTATTCAATCTTAACTGATTTAAGAAAACCGCGAAAACCTGGTTTGTATGCTTGCTTAGCTATTGCCAGCCCACATGCCTATCGAGGAGACTATAGCAAATCCCCTCTATTTGTGGGAGTTTAACCAGCAGTGTCTTTCAGGTCAAATGATAGCCATTGTTACTTCATAAAGCTTCTTCAGTCGTTAGATCATTTTGTTGGCCGTAATAACGAGGGGTAGAAGAGTTTTCTTGTTTATTGAATTTGACACGTTACCATTAACATTAAATTGAGAGCGTCCTTAATTTTCTCTAACAGTATCTTCACTCACTCACATACAGCACAACAGCTGAGCCCAGACCTCCATTACTGATGATATTATCTTAGTCCTTAGTAAGACACAATAATAATAAACTGAATTTATTTTTGCCAAGCAGTAATAGTCTTAATGACTTATGTATTAGGCTTAAATTTTGGCACCTCATTACTCGAGGAACTGGGGCCTGAAATAGGTTTACGGATAAACTTAAGGTTCAGGTCACTAGGGTACACCTTTTAAGGGGTAGGATTATATTATGTTACATAATTTAACTGGCGAATAAATTAGTTCGAATACGCTCGGTTATTTTATAGATTTAATAGCAATAGTTATATTGGTATTTCAAAACTAGAATCTTTGATCTAAATTTCGTATCTTTATTACACTTTAAAGTTGTTTTAATACATCATACTGACGAATCAACGTAAATGAACCAAAGAGGTTTAAGATTTCTTAAAAAACATACTTATGTTAAAGCTTTGTGTGGTGTCTGTAGTTACTTGAGCGACAAAAAATACTAGCACCTACTAAAATACTGGAATGTACGACGCAAAGTGTTCATTTCAGTATTTTTAGGTGCTAACTTAGTATTTTTGTGGGTTAGGTAAGGTTAGTTAGGTGATCAATTAATTACAACCCCTTTTAATTTGTATGTAAGTAAACGAACAAAAGTACTTGGTTGGTTACTTGATGTATTTTGACCGTGTTGGGTTTATTTATATTTGTCACTGTCAATTATGTTTCATTTAGTAAATAACAGGCTGTGCCGAGAAAGAGATAATTTGATCGTTTTACTCCATAAAACATTTGACCTTTCAGAAATAAAGTGTCAAGGGGCTGGTCTGGCAGTAATTTTGATAAAGTGAGCCTCTAAAGACTTTTATTTTTTGTTTATTTCACTGTTAAATCATGAGAAATTAACTTCAACTCATACCCTATTATTGTTTTGTTCTATTTTGGGAATGAACCACTCCATTTTTGTCCTTATTAAATTCGGGGCATATTATACTACTACTACTCTCCCTATTACTATACTATTATCATATTAATTTATTCCCCCTCAACTTCCATAATTCCAGTACTATAACAATTTATGGTCTAATAATCAAATAAGCTAGTACATAAAAGTAAGTATATTTTCTTTGTCACTTGTAGATTTAAGAAGACATCCTGGGGCCTATTGCATAACAAAGTACAAGCTAATACTAAACAAAGTACAAGCTAATACTATTAGTGGATTTGGTTGTAACTTGTACTTTTATGTTGCATAATAAAGTACAAGATACAAATATAGAAGTATCTAAGTACAAGCTAAAGATATTAGTAAATTCAACCTATAACTTGTATATTTCTGTTGCATAATAAAGTAGCAGTAAGTGGCAAAATATCAGTACTAATAACTAATATAATTATTGAATTTTACTAGTTTCTGTTGCAATATGAAGCTTAAAATACAAATTATTCGAAAAAACTTGTTATTATTTCTACGCACCTAAGGGGCACCATATTATTAAAGTATTTGTTGTAGTTTTCGTTGTAGGTAGTTGAAACGTTGATCGAAAATGTATCTACAGTTGATTGAATTATCAGCAGACGAAGAAGATGAATTTGCTCCTACAAACAAGGCAACAGTGTAAATTTTACAGAAGCCCCATCTCCTCAGAAGAAGAATCATCATTTAATGATGATCATTTCCTTTTCTTTGATTTTAGTTTTTATTTTATATATGTAGCTATATCATATTATTTCTTTTTTTATTATTTTAAATTAAAATAACCCTGGTTGTGCACCCAACACATAAAAGTCTCCACATCACCCTAAGGTTAACTGGTAGAGAATGCCTAAGGCATTAAGTCCGCCATTGTACAATTGTGCATTAAGAATTGAATAAATAATAAAATGCACATATTTGGTTTTCGTCGTTCTGCACGTTTTCCCAAAATTGTTAACATTATTGATATTTTGTTATAAGTTGCAAATTGCTGACAACAATATCAATATCAATATTCAAATTGCCGCCAATTTTTTTATTGAAAATGAAAAACATGACTAGGGCAAAAGATTCACCCATTCTGCTAGGAATTTACTTGTGATTTGTATAATTTGCTGATAATATTAGCACCAATATTACTAGTTCGGATAAATACATTATGCAACAAAATATATTAGTACTAGTAAATTGAGATCATATTTCTTGTACTTTAGAAAAAATATTAGCAATTTATGCAACAGTAATATTCTTGTATTATTAGCAAAAACGAAAATTGTTATGCAACACAAATTAGTACGACTTGTAAATCATTAGCTTGTAACTTGTACTATTTTCTAGTATTATTAGTAAACTTATGAAATAGGCCGGTAGCTTATGGGTGGGTTATAATACTTCTTTCTTAGGGCTTTTATACAATACAAGCAAATAGTGACTGATGCTTATTTCCACATTGAGATTTAAAAAACAATACAACATTAAGAGAACCATTTATTTCAACAAGAAACAAACTCAGAACAAATGCAATTTCATATTAATAAATAAATTCCAAACATGCTATCTCCCATTATCAGGAAAGTTTGTAACTTTCCCGGGATTCGGAAAGCTGTAAATAATTTTTCGCGTACGTTTTCGTCTTCTGCAAATTAGTAAAGAAAGTTATCGAGTAAGAAATAAATTATGCTGTAAGTAGCAAGAAGTTTTACTTTGGCAGATGCGATAGCACCTTATAGACAGTTCAACATAAATCTTGGCCTGTCTGTTCTAGAAGCTGTTTGGCTCAGACATAAAACTAATATTAGTAGTTAATATCTAGCCTTTAATAGCTTATCTAGCAGTCTGCTTTTTCATTTCCATACATCACAAAAATCATTATGATTATGACGAAGTTATAATGTTCTATTTTCAATGTATTTTTGGTGCTCTCCCTCGAATTCGCTTAGAAACTTAACAGTCGCTTTTTGTTAAATCTCTCTTCTCTATTAAAAAAAGAATATCCCTTTCTCTCATAAAAGAGTCTTGTATCATAAAAGAGAATCCTGCTGCCTGTATGCGAACTGTAACGGATTTTAATGCGGTCTTCATCCATAGGCATAATGTTCCAAGAGGAAGGTTGAGATATATGTTTAGCCTTCCGCCCGCGGCTTTTCCTGCGAGGACTACACGATGTTATCCTTCAGAATATGACGTTTTTCCGGGATAAAAATTGCCTATTACACTCTCCACTCCCAAACTATCCTCATACCAAAAATCATGTCGATCCAGGGTGCCTACCATCAACTCTTATTGCGGTTTTGTTTAGGAACCTAAACTGATCTGCTTCGCTTATTCGTACCACGACAGCTTAATATCAATGACAGCGATTCAGTGATCATTGAATGACATTTCACAGCCGCTAAGCTGTCAGGAACTCTTATTTGACTTATAACCCGGTCGATTTAACATGTCACCTGCAGTTTACACCCGTCCCTCTCACTCTCCGGGCATGACAGAATCGAGTGAAAGAGACGGGTAGAAGAAAAAGGACACAAATCGTTCGGTCATTCACATTTAGCAATTCATTTGCGATCCAGTTTTTAGAAGGTCAGAGTACGAAAGAAAGCAATTCATTTTAGGAACCTATTCTGCATCGCGCTATTTTTGAATCGCTGTCTTAAAGTTGATGGTAGGCACCCAGGTCTCCGTTTAGACGTGAAAGACGGACAAACAAACAAACACACTTTCACATTTATAATATTAGTACGGATACAGACCGTAAGTACTAATATTATAAATGTGAAGATGTGTGAGACCTACATCTAAGTACATTACACACGTGCAAAGCCGCGGGCGGTCGCTAGTCTTGTATAAACTTGATACTTATGGTAATGATCACGAAAACTTGTAAGGGTGTAAGACAGACTTGTAATTAAAATTCAAAAACGGTGGAAGTTTAATGAGATTATAGAAAAATTAATTTCCTCTACCTTACATAAACAGTATAGGAAGGTAATATCAACCTTAAGACAACAGATCCCTTGCGTAGGCTTAATTAACAGTCATTTATTAAAATTGAATTAATTAAGTCTTCCCCGTTCAATGAATTTTAGAGGTAGCCTTGTTCCATCTTGGCAGCTACGTAATATTGAGTTGTAAAGGGCCCCACAGACTATAAGTCCGCCTGCAGGCAACGGCCTGTCAGTTGGCTGCCAACGGCCACACACTCACAGTTTTACATCCATTCATGGCGCCGTCGGTGTGGTATACCATTTATTTAAATACTAGCGGCCCCCCGCGGTTTCACCCGCGTTCCCGTTCCCTTGGGAATATCGGGATAAAAAGTACATATAAACCTTCCTCTTGAATCACTCTATCTATTAAAAAAAACGCATCAAAATCCGTTGCGTAGTTTCAAAGATTTAAGCATACAAAGGGACATAGGGACAGAGAAAGCGACTTTGTTTTATACTATGTAGTGATAGTGATGATAGTGATACTTACATGCTAAAATAATGACTGAAATTTTAAAACTTTAATAGCAACCCATAACTGAATCAACAATCTCTCTTGTAGTTTTATATTGATTGACCTATTTGGCCACCCCTGACCTTGTCAAGCGGTTTCAAAAGCGAAAAACCAAGGCAAGTCGTTAAAAAAGGTAAGTTTCTTTTTAAAGTTTCACACAAAAACTACGGAACGGATTTTGATGAAACTTTTTTGTTATACAGCTATTGGTCCTCGCCAACATATAGGCTATAATTTATTTTGAAGATCGTAATATCTGATGTGGAACCATAGCAGTCCAGCCAAACTATGAGAGATATAAAAATACCGTCTTATGAATATTGTTTAACGTGATGGGCACTTTCTATTGACGTACAAAGTTGAAGGTCTGGTTCACCTGATGTGGAACCCCAGCAGTCAGGATAAACTATATGAGATACAAACATGGCGTCTTAAGAAATTTGTTTAACGTAATGAACATTTTCTATTGAGGGAAAAATATCGAAGGATTGGCACACCTGATAAGGAACACTAGCAGCCCAGCTAAACTATAAGAGATACAAATATAGCATCTCAAGAGAAGTTGTTCAGCGTGATAAGTAATATATTTTCTTTTGACATACAGTATATCTATAGGTACTAATATTATAAATGTGAAAGAGTGTTTGTTTGTATGTACATCTTTCACGTCAAAATGGAGCAACGAATTGACGTGTTTTTTAGTATGTGCGGGTAGTTTAGGAGCTAGAGAGTGACTTAAGTAAGCTTAAAATAAGTTTTAATCCCGGAAAAATATCACTTTCCCTAGGGATAACGTCGTGTAGTACACGCGGGCAAACCGCGGGCGGAAGGCTATGTGATATATTTTTTTATTTGTTAATATATTGTATCATAGCACTGTACTAATATATATTAAATAAATAAATAAAATAATCTATACTTATAATAAAACTGTAAACGATCCAATTCTGTATATTTAAAAGAAATAGAAAATAATACCTCCAGCAAAAGGAACAGATACCAAAAATATAGATTTGAATTTTTTGTCTGTTTATCTGTCTGTTGTCCGCGTTTGAGGCAAAAACTACGAAACGAATTTTGATGAAACTTTTTTTGTTATATAGGCTATTGGTCCTCGCCAACATATATGGAGTTCCCCAGGGTAGTGTTTTAGGACCTACCCTGTTTCTCATATATTTAAACGACCTCTGCAACATGCGTCTCAAAAACTCCAAAATTATCTCGTACGCGGACGACACGGTTATCGTTTTTACTGATTCCTCTTGGGAAAGCGTAAGAAATTGTACTGAAACGGGGCTGTCGAGGGTGGCTAAGTGGCTGAAATATAACCTCCTAACTTTAAATTCGAGTAAAACAAATTTTATGTGCTATAGCATTTACAACAGTTCGCAACCTTGTCAGGATTATACAATTTTCATTCACTCATGTGATAACAATGCTGGCAACTGTAACTGTCCATCAATAAAAAAAACAGAACAAGCCAAATATTTAGGTATTTTAATTGATCAAAACTTATCCTGGTATCCACAAATTGAACAACTAGCTGCAAGGATCAGAAAATTCATATGGATATTCAAAAATCTTAGACATATAGTCCCAGTACAAACTGTGTCAAATAAAAATAAGACAAAAAACCTTCTAAATGACATATACATCTCCCTTGTTCAGTCTATTATAATTTACTGTATCACTATATGGGGAGGGACATATAACACACGCTTTTTAGAGGTAGAACGAGCTCAAAGAGCTTTAATTTAAACAATGTATTTTAAAAAGAAACGCTATCCCACAGAGGACTTATATCAGGAAAGTAACCTCCTGTCTATTCGTAAGTTATTTATTCTACAAATAACCCTAAAACAACACAGGTCCACTAATTTTGACTTGGTCGTTGCAAGCAAACGAAGAAAAGACAAGGTTGTTAAAGTGCCACTAACAAGAACAGGTTTTGCTAGCATACAACACAAAAACAATTCTGCGACTGTGTACAACAAGGTCAATAAAGTACTTGATATATTTTCAAAAACTTACCATGACTGCAAATATACGATTGGTAACTGGTTAAAATCATTAAGCTACGATGAAGCTGAGATCTTACTGAGGAACGCTAAATAAATCATGCTAACACTCACATACGCACACTGTAGTGGCTCTAACCCTGATTTGTATATGTGATCGTCTAGTTATAATGTTTTTCTATGTATTTGGTGGTCTTGGTGAAAGTCGATGTTACTGGCATCTAAGTGATCTGCGAATCGTGTTTATGTTTGTACTATTTAGTAGCTGCGTGTGAATAGAACGGAAGCTCATCGAGATAAATCCATCATTCCGCAGGCCTATGGTTTTAAATAACATTGCGAAGCTTGTTAATATTAAAATGCAAATTGTTTTAATCTGATCGCGACCTTCGCCTCTCTTCTACTCTAATTCCTAAGCTATAACCAATAGATGTCTGCTCACGTAGTGGATTACACTCTGGTCGTTTAGTAGCGCCTACAAAACCTTCTAGGAAAAACCCTTCTGAGGTTTATTATTTGGGGAACGTCAGCCATCTTTGTTACGCTGCGAAGCGTATGTCAGACATCTCCAGGATGTGGACATTTATTTACTTTATTTTATAAGGTGTTCGCTAGACACCTTCCCCATAATACCATGGTATACTTTATTTATTCATATTTGTATTAATTGAGAAAGTTCGATTTGGCCAAATCGGGCGATGGCTGAACGCTATGGAAGTGCAAGTGTGACGACGACCCAGAAATGCTGCTACCCGTTCACTGAAACCCACACGCAGATAGCCTTTAGGCTCAATAAGGCTGAGCTCGCGAGTGCCGGCCAGAGCATCCCGTTCAGTAGTCTAAGAGAATAATCTCTTATAGTCAAGGGCCCTCATTCGATTAAAGTCAGTGGGTGGAATGACTAGCTCGCAGCCTCAAGCGGTCAAACACCCCAGGATTTAAACACCCTGTGCAAGTCCTATTTCATCACAGATCACCTAGTATACCTATCTCTATTTCCTACCCTAAATACAAGTCTATAAGTGCACCTAACAGCGTCTATGTCCTGTGTAGAGGCAAAATGAACTTACACATTATACCTATTCAACACTAATACATTATACTTCCTTCTGCTCTGCTCCTGTTGTCTCTCTCGTCCAAATTCAGCAGCTAGACCCCTTTACTAACACGTTTAAATAAACTACCTATACACAGGTAACCTCAACGGTTTGAATGTAGTCTCTCCCTTAAAGTCTTTAATCACTCCCTACTATCCCATGTTTATTTATTTAGGTATATGTATAGAAATCTACCTAGACCTAGACTGAAATCTAACGAATTTAGCTCATAGAAATCGTGATTCAACTGAAAGGTGTACATGTGAGAACGCAAGGTGTTAAGCGAAGTCAAACAAACTAGCTCAATGGTTCTCCTAAGTATTTCTTAGTATTTAACACGGATTTGACTATGCCTCACACTGTGCTTCCTCTTAGGAATCTTATATCTAAGCAGTAAAACATATAATTATGGAAAAAAAATATTATTTATTTAACTTAAATGTGTTTTGTTTATCTTCGAAATAGCAAAAAGAAACTGGTTTGATTATTTAAGCTGTCACCTATAGGTTGCTATATAATGACAGCTAGATTTTCAGCTCCTATCTTAAGACCATACTACATAGAGAGAAAGCGAAAATCCAAAGAAAAAACTCTCTAAGGTCATCTAGATTCACACTTAAATTTAATTAAACACACACTAAAGTTTCAATAGTTATTTTACAACTTAAGTCTAAAGTGAGATACGAACACATTTATAGAACAAACCTGTTCCATTGATTGAAAAATGGAAAGGAAAACTATTTCACATATTAGTCTAATTTAGACTTGATTATTAACATTCATGGTAGATATTAGTGTTTCGTATTCCACCAGGCTACATAAAGTTACAGTCTCTAGAGCTTTAATTAATACTTTCACGTTAACCATCCCTATCTCTGAGATTAACTATGCATCGAGAAAAGACGCAATCCAATTCAGCCTCGATTGAGGTCTAACCCGGCTCTTTGCATTTCTATCTCATTCGGTAGACCATCTTGCAAATACCTCCGTCTATTTAATATTCGACGATTGCAATAACTGAATATCTTATATCCACAACACCCTAACACAACTATTGCGCATATTAAAGCCAACACAAAAATGAGATGTTCTATCGGGTTCCATTCGGTTATTAAAGCGAAACCCCCAGAATGGTGTTGTTCTTCGTATTGATACATTTCTACGTTGTATGTGATATACCGCTCGTTATTCTAGAGATTGTACCTTTATTGACACACGGAATAAGCCACAATGTACACAATTACATACCCCTCTCGACGTTGTTTAAATTCACTTTGTAAAATAGTTACACTTGTTTTAATATTCAAATCTACAATTTACTTAACAAAGTTAGTATTTAATTAATAGTTAACTCTTTAATCTTTATTTCTCACACAGTTAGTTACAATGGAGTCACGAAACTCCCAATCTATCACTCTCCTCAAATATCAAATAGTGTCTCCCCAATGCCAGTTGCATCCCCGTTTTCTATCTTCCATCTCTACTGAAGTTATCTCCTCCCGCTCTACGCCCATCTCGATCCCTCATTGGTCAGCTTGATGCTTGCAATCTCCATGGTGACGCCTACGCACAACTTCTCACGATCCGCCCTAACAATTCAGAGAACTCAAGTTTTTTCCTTCCTTCGTCTACTTCACCCATCTGCAACACATTTAATATCTACCAAACTCTTAGAAATCTGTGCATTTAAACTAAAATTGTCCATCATTCACCAGTTTGAATAGTTTGTCTGACAGTTGAGCGTAATTTACGGCCTACCCAAGACTTCATTTGTCTTAGTCCCCGCCGTGCGCTAATAAAACTTGTCGCTCTTAATCTATTAGAAGAAATATTCGAAACATTTTTTTGATTTTTTTTTTTTATTCCTAGTTTTGTTTTACGAGCCCGGCCCGCACATCTGCTAATAATACGAATGCCATCACACATTCCCCTAAATAGAATCTTAAACACCTACATCCGAATGTAAGGTCGTTTTAAATTATATTTCCTATCTGGCCACATTTCCAAACTCTCCCACGGTATTCGTTCACGTTCCCTTTCTATAGCTCTTATCTGTCCATTGTATACCCAAGTAGGCAATAAACCCCGATACTCCGCCTCCTTTGTTACATAAGTATGGCGCCTCACAAACCATTGTCCCTATTTTTTTTTTTCTTTTATTATTTTTATCTATTCACATAATAGCGAAACAGGTGTATCGCATTGTAATTCCCTTTTATCTTGTTTGTTTGTTTATCTATTAGAGTGTACACGTTGCTACTGGGAATAGCACCAATGACGTATGGTCCTTCAAACAAACGTGCAAACTTCTTAGTCACTTTTTTAGATGCATCCGATTTCGCAAACTTTTTCAACTTCACTAGATCACCTATGTCAAAACACACTAGTTTATGATTTTTGTTATAATGAAATTCTCTACTCTCGGCTGACTTCAACATGTTCTGTCTCGCTCGTTCCCGAACTAATTCTAATGGCTCTTGTTGTAGGCCTAACCCCCCTCCAATAATTTTGTCGTTATCCGTAGATAAACGAGTTCCTGTACCCCATACTATTTCGTTAGGTGTGTAACCCGTCGTGGTGTGTATAACTTGATTGTAACAATCCTCTATTTTCGGCAATACGTCAACCCAAGAACAATGTGATTTTTCACAATACGTCCTAAACATTCTTCCTAGCTCTCTATTGACCCTCTCCGTAGAATTAGGTCGCGGGTTTCTGATTGAGGTGTGCGTTAGTACGATACCTAACTGTCTAACACCTGACTCAAAAATCCTTGATGTGAAATTTGCACCTCTATCCGAACATAAAACCTTTATTTTGACCTGTTCGTGAAATTTTCTAACACAAGTTAATGAGGCCCTGCCACTCGCCTGTCGTAATGAGTATAATCTAATTAATTTGCTGAAGGCGTCCTGCATAACAAACACGTACTTATGACCAAAGCGTCCTGCCGGTATTGGTCCATAAATGTCACAAAATACTCGTTCCCCTATCTCCCTAGCTATCACCGTCTTAATTGGTCCTGAGTGTGTCTCCAACGCATGTTTCGATTTTTGACACACGTCGCAAGCCCTAACTACCTGTCCTATTTTGCGTGCCATCTCAGTGAAGTAGTAACGTCGCTTCATTAACGCAAGAACCTTGTATCGCCCAAAATGTCCTACTTCCTCGTGTATACTAGTAATCAATTCCGTTTGTAAGTTCTCGGGAACATATAATCGCGACCTACCCGAACCTATCTCTATCCTATAGAGAATCCCGTCTATTAGTCTGTAATGTCTAGCCTCAGACTCGCTCCCAACTTTTATACGCTTAGTTATTTCGCTAACAACACGATCGCGCCCCTGATGTTCTCTTATCTCTTCCCAATTATTCTTTATGAGTCGTCCAGTTGGTATTTCAAACAAATTCATTTCCGGTCCCACAGTTTTATTAGTCAAGATATCGGTGACTCCACTTATATGTCGTGACAACACGTCAGCTACAGTGTTCAGACTACCCTTGACATGTTCAATCGTATAATTGAACTGTCCTATATAACTTACCCACCGTATCATGCGAGCGCTTAGTAATTTACACGATTGTAGAAACGTCAAACTCTTATGATCGGTCCTAATTACTAACCGAGCACCCCTTAAATACGTTTCAAACTTTGATAGGCTATAAATTATGGCCCACAGCTCTTGTTCAGTGACTGTCCATCTGCGTTCCGTTTCTGATAATGATTTACTACAAAACCCTATAACTCTCTCTTCCCCCTCAATTGTTAGTTGGTAGATGTATCCTGCGACACCTATATTCGAGCTGTCCGTTTGTAAATAATATATATCCTTCGGGTTTGGATGTGCAAGAAGCACGGTATCTACAAATAAAGTTTTCACCCTTTTAAAACAACCGTCTACTTCCTGTGTCCATGACCATCTTTTGTTTTGTTTCAATAGGTCACACAGAGGCCTAACCTCCTCACTATACTTTGATACAAATCTACGAAAATAGTTTATTAATCCCAGAAATCCTCTTAATTGTTTTATGGTTCGAGGTGCGGGGAAATCCAATATCGCCCTTACCCTATCCGGATCCATTTGTACCCCTTTGGTATTTACAATGTGCCCTAATAACTTTACCTCCACACATAAGAATTTACACTTTTCCTTCCTACTCGTTAGTCTAGCCGCCTCTAACCTGCTCAGTACTTGATCTAGGTGTTCTAGGTGTAACTTTAGGTCCCCCTTAGTGAACACTACTATGTCATCTATATAATTTATACAAAACTCGCGCACCCCTTCTAGTATCGAATCCATAGCCCTCGAGAAACCTGCCACCGATGTCTTAAGTCCTTGAGGTAAAACACAATACGTATAGGTTTTCCCCATAAAAGTGAACCCTGTATACTTTCTAGAATCGGGATGTAATGGTATCTGAAAATATGCATTATTGAGGTCAATAAGACTGATGTAATTAACCCCATAAAAGGATTGTATGATTTCTGATGTAAGTGGTGGCGCCCCCGCGTCCCCCACCATCTTCTTATTGAGTTCGCGCGCGTCTAATAAGAGTCTAATTGTTCCGTCTCGCTTTTTTGTAAAGGTAAGCGGACTACAACACGGTGTCGCCTCCTAATGGATAACTCCTAAGCCCTCTAACCCATCTAGTTCTCTTTTTATCTCCTCCCTATATGCTAAAGGTATTGGATAACTTCGCTTTATAAAAGGCGTGTCGTCGATTAATTCAATAACATGCTCGTATCTGTCCGTCAATCCTAATTCGTCGGTAAACACTCTACTATATCTGTTTAAAACGGGTAACAATAGTTTCTTTTGTTCGTCATTTAAACCCATCTCGTCCAAGTAGGTAGCCACCTTTCCGCTATTGTTTATTTTCTCGCTCGCCTCATTATACACCGCCGGTTGGGCGTCCGTCTCTAACATCGTATTTATCATGTTTGCATTGTCTCTCCCGCCTAACCGTTTTAATTCGCAACTCGAATTTATTTTGACACTAGTCCTAACTCCTAAGTGCTCAATTGATAACGTCCTTTCTCTACCACACTCCACTATCCCCTTGACATGTTCCAACCAGTCGTATCCTAATATCATTGACCTAGGAAGCCTATGCAGAATTAACATTGACGTTTCAATGATTGTGCCACCCAAACTTAGCTCTATTAGTACCATACGATTCGCACTTTCACTCCGTGATCCAAATGCTCCCTGCACCTGTATAGCCGGGATAGCGATCTCGGGCAAATCACCTCTCTCTTTCCGAATAGAATCGTGTAGTTCCCTAGTTATAGCGCTTATTTGGCTCCCTGTGTCTATCAATGCACTTATACGCATCCCGTACACATCCACTCCTATCTCGGGTAATCTAGGCAACGAATAATCAACACCTAAGTAATCTAACTCGTCTAGCTCATGTGATATCGACAAAACCTCTCTACCCCTGCTTGTACAAAGATCACACGCAAGCCCTTCTTCGTCACATTCTATCACATGATTGAATTGATTTTCCAATAAGACACCTATGCTACACGCTATTGCTCGCAAACTGTTGCTACTCACTGACACTCCCCCGGTCAATGGCCTCTTCAATCCCTTTCCGTCTGCTCCTAAACCCTGACCTGGCTCCCATCCATTTTTAACTAAAATCTTATATGCTATATCGTCTTTCCTATTTTCTGAAGTCCATTCATTCCCCTTCCTACACTTTGATAACCGATCGGACTCCGCTTGTGTAGGGGGTATTAGTTTTTTGTTTTATCCTCCCTCACAGACGTTGATAATGTTGACCCCTCACCTTCCTTCATGAATGTTATAGCTGGCCTAGTATTTATTTCACCCAACACGTTTGACCGTGATGTATTCCTATTAGAATATGATCCGTAACCTATCCTGCCTCGTCGGTGAGCCCTTCCCCGAGTTGAACCGCCTCTGCCTCGCCATCTTTCCGCTAAAATCGTTGCCGCAACTGGATAATCTGTCTGTGTCCTACTGTAACGACCTCTCTGGTTATTTCCTCTTTCTCTAGCATATCTACCTATCTCTCTCTGTCCCACAACTACATTTTGTTCGATACTCCTAAGAAAGTTCGCGCCTTTCATAATAGTGGGTTCCTCTGCTCTCGTAAACCACAACCGTTGAACATCTAAAGGATAATGACGCATTATCGAATTTACTAAATCCCTTTCACTAAAAGATATAGTCAAGGACTGCATCGACTCAACATATTCAGCAAAATGTTCGGACATCGAAATCGCTGATTCGCTTGTGTACACCGTGTTAATCAACCTATACCTAACGGATTCTTGTATTTGTTCAGTCCAATAAGTCCGTCTAAAGTCGTCCTCAAAATCACTAAAAGTATTCCATCTCCTTGAGTACATCTCCATCAATTTTCGTGCATGTCCCATGATGCAACCTAGCGCTATATCAATTTCGCGGTCCTGTCCATTCACTTCTCTAATATATTTTTTTAATCGTTTCAAAACGCAATAGGGTTCGCGAATGGTTTTCCGTCAAAACTCGGCTTCGCAACTGAAGGCTGTATGACGTATAAGTTTCTAGTTTCCGAATTCGCGGCACTACCACTAGCTGTTGTGCTAATCGACTCCTGTCTAATCGTCTGATGACTATTTTGCACATTCCCGCGCGACTCTAACCTCTCGTTTAATCGCTCCGCGCTCAACTGCCGTAATGTATTTTGAAATTCATCCATTCTTTGTGACATCTGTTGTAAAGTTATGTTATCTATATTTCCCGTTTGTTCCCCTATGCCTCCGTTACCCTCACGACTTTCCCCTGTCCTATCTTGACCCCTAACCCGTCTCTTACTGCGCCTAGGCATTATAACGTCACTTAACTCAACTGCCGACAAACTAGTTTTGATTTAAACTTTCCCCTACTCCTAAATGCACAGATCGTTCTTTATGAGAAAGGTAGATAGTACCACATGTGATTAAAATACTCATGATAACAGACTTACATTGAAATGTAACAATATCTTGAGAATCTGCTCCCGCCTTTGTCTCCACCTAAATCACACATCTTTATTATGCTAACCTTTTTACGTACAGTCAAAATCGTCAAACGCGACGCTATGCTTTGAATAATATTGGAAAGTATTTTTATTTTACTCTTTTATTGTTTATTTTGTTCGGTAAGAATTCTCCACGTCGTTCCCTTTTGTCTTTAATGTACAGCCGTCAAATTTGACTTCAATGGACAACAGCAGTTAAGTTGCAAACCAATAAAACATTAACCCTAAGGTCTCCTTTGTCTCGCTTCCCATTCACAAGCTTGTCAGACAGGCTTTGTCTTCCGTGAACAAATAACTTGGCTATACAGTTGTCTAAAAATAGATTCTTTTAGTTTTATAATTTACGAAATAGGTATGTATAATTTTTTTTTTTTTTTTTTTTTCTTTTCGATCTCGTTGATAACATTATGACAAATTCTGACTGTAACTGTGTCTTTCCCCTACATTCAAAAGACATGTAAACAGTTTAACACAATAAAATAATCACACCATGCACATAATTAAAATAATTATTCCATGCACAATTTATCTCGCCTCCTTGTTTCGCATCACGATGTCTCGTAACATCCCTGTAAAAGTATTCCTTTCAACTGACCACGATTTCTACGTTGTGTTTATTTTATTTATTTTTGTTTTATTTATTTATTATAATTATTTGGTCCTTTTGATCCAATCGTATCGTTATTTCGAATACGTATTTGGAATCCTGGTAGACACGACACCATTTTCTGTAGTGGCTCTAACCCTGATTTGTATATGTGATCGTCTAGTTATAATGTTTTTCTATGTATTTGGTGGTCTTGGTGAAAGTCGATGTTACTGGCATCTAAGTGATCTGCGAATCGTGTTTATGTTTGTACTATTTAGTAGCTGCGTGTGAATAGAACGGAAGCTCATCGAGATAAATCCATCATTCCGCAGGCCTATGGTTTTAAATAACATTGCGAAGCTTGTTAATATTAAAATGCAAATTGTTTTAATCTGATCGCGACCTTCGCCTCTCTTCTACTCTAATTCCTAAGCTATAACCAATAGATGTCTGCTCACGTAGTGGATTACACTCTGGTCGTTTAGTAGCGCCTACAAAACCTTCTAGGAAAAACCCTTCTGAGGTTTATTATTTGGGGAACGTCAGCCATCTTTGTTACGCTGCGAAGCGTATGTCAGACATCTCCAGGATGTGGACATTTATTTACTTTATTTTATAAGGTGTTCGCTAGACACCTTCCCCATAATACCATGGTATACTTTATTTATTCATATTTGTATTAATTGAGAAAGTTCGATTTGGCCAAATCGGGCGATGGCTGAACGCTATGGAAGTGCAAGTGTGACGACGACCCAGAAATGCTGCTACCCGTTCACTGAAACCCACACGCAGATAGCCTTTAGGCTCAATAAGGCTGAGCTCGCGAGTGCCGGCCAGAGCATCCCGTTCAGTAGTCTAAGAGAATAATCTCTTATAGTCAAGGGCCCTCATTCGATTAAAGTCAGTGGGTGGAATGACTAGCTCGCAGCCTCAAGCGGTCAAACACCCCAGGATTTAAACACCCTGTGCAAGTCCTATTTCATCACAGATCACCTAGTATACCTATCTCTATTTCCTATCCTAAATACAAGTCTATAAGTGCACCTAACAGCGTCTATGTCCTGTGTAGAGGCAAAATGAACTTACACATTATACCTATTCAACACTAATACATTATACTTCCTTCTGCTCTGCTCCTGTTGTCTCTCTCGTCCAAATTCAGCAGCTAGACCCCTTTACTAACACGTTTAAATAAACTACCTATACACAGGTAACCTCAACGGTTTGAATGTAGTCTCTCCCTTAAAGTCTTTAATCACTCCCTACTATCCCATGTTTATTTATTTAGGTATATGTATAGAAATCTACCTAGACCTAGACTGAAATCTAACGAATTTAGCTCATAGAAATCGTGATTCAACTGAAAGGTGTACATGTGAGAACGCAAGGTGTTAAGCGAAGTCAAACAAACTAGCTCAATGGTTCTCCTAAGTATTTCTTAGTATTTAACACGGATTTGACTATGCCTCACACTGTGCTTCCTCTTAGGAATCTTATATCTAAGCAGTAAAACATATAATTATGGAAAAAAAATATTATTTATTTAACTTAAATGTGTTTTGTTTATCTTCGAAATAGCAAAAAGAAACTGGTTTGATTATTTAAGCTGTCACCTATAGGTTGCTATATAATGACAGCTAGATTTTCAGCTCCTATCTAAGACCATACTACATAGAGAGAAAGCGAAAATCCAAAGAAAAAACTCTCTAAGGTCATCTAGATTCACACTTAAATTTAATTAAACACACACTAAAGTTTCAATAGTTATTTTACAACTTAAGTCTAAAGTGAGATACGAACACATTTATAGAACAAACCTGTTCCATTGATTGAAAAATGGAAAGGAAAACTATTTCACATATTAGTCTAATTTAGACTTGATTATTAACATTCATGGTAGATATTAGTGTTTCGTATTCCACCAGGCTACATAAAGTTACAGTCTCTAGAGCTTTAATTAATACTTTCACGTTAACCATCCCTATCTCTGAGATTAACTATGCATCGAGAAAAGACGCAATCCAATTCAGCCTCGATTGAGGTCTAACCCGGCTCTTTGCATTTCTATCTCATTCGGTAGACCATCTTGCAAATACCTCCGTCTATTTAATATTCGACGATTGCAATAACTGAATATCTTATATCCACAACACCCTAACACAACTATTGCGCATATTAAAGCCAACACAAAAATGAGATGTTCTATCGGGTTCCATTCGGTTATTAAAGCGAAACCCCCAGAATGGTGTTGTTCTTCGTATTGATACATTTCTACGTTGTATGTGATATACCGCTCGTTATTCTAGAGATTGTACCTTTATTGACACACGGAATAAGCCACAATGTACACAATTACATACCCCTCTCGACGTTGTTTAAATTCACTTTGTAAAATAGTTACACTTGTTTTAATATTCAAATCTACAATTTACTTAACAAAGTTAGTATTTAATTAATAGTTAACTCTTTAATCTTTATTTCTCACACAGTTAGTTACAATGGAGTCACGAAACTCCCAATCTATCACTCTCCTCAAATATCAAATAGTGTCTCCCCAATGCCAGTTGCATCCCCGTTTTCTATCTTCCATCTCTACTGAAGTTATCTCCTCCCGCTCTACGCCCATCTCGATCCCTCATTGGTCAGCTTGATGCTTGCAATCTCCATGGTGACGCCTACGCACAACTTCTCACGATCCGCCCTAACAATTCAGAGAACTCAAGTTTTTTCCTTCCTTCGTCTACTTCTCCCATCTGCAACACATTTAATATCTACCAAACTCTTAGAAATCTGTGCATTTAAACTAAAATTGTCCATCATTCACCAGTTTGAATAGTTTGTCTGACAGTTGAGCGTAATTTACGGCCTACCCAAGACTTCATTTGTCTTAGTCCCCGCCGTGCGCTAATAAAACTTGTCGCTCTTAATCTATTAGAAGAAATATTCGAAACATTTTTTTGAATTTTTTTTTTATTCCTAGTTTTGTTTTACGAGCCCGGCCCGCACATCTGCTAATAATACGAATGCCATCACAACACACACTCGTATACACACACACACACACACACACTAACTTACACCCATATACGCGCGCGCACACACACAATTGTAATCAATTTGTTTTTAAATAGTTAATTATCTTTTAAATAGGTATCTACCTAATTAAGTAATGTAAGGTATGGAGGAGCGGATACTCCTGGTACAGGTATTATAATACATACCTAAAAGGAGTACCCAATTTCTAGCTTAAGTTTGTATACCTTTTAAAGAAATAAAGATATTTTATTATATATTATTATTATTATATATATTTATGCTATAATTTATTTTGACGATCGTAATATCTGATGTAGAACCATAGCAGTCCAGCCAATCTATAAGAGATATAAAAATACCGTCTTAAGGAAAATTGTTAAACGTGATGAGCATTTTCTACTGTCATACAAAGTTTGAAGGTCTGGTTCACCTGATGTGGAACCCTAGCATATTGACATACTATCTCGAATATTATTAATATGAAAGTGAAATTTAATGAAATTTAGCAAAGTGATACCTTTATTTAAATCAGGAAACAAAGAAGACCCAAGCAATTATAGACCAATATCAATATTACCCGCCTTAAGCAAAATATTTGAAAAAATAATACTAGAGCAATTATTGTCTCATTTCTCATTAAACAATCTCATGCATAGCAAACAATTCGGATTTATGAAGGGTCAGTCAACCACGGATGCTGGGGTTGCACTTTTAAAGCATGTGTTTGATGCCTGGGAAAAGTCGCAAAATACTCTTGGAATATTTTGCGACTTATCCAAGGCTTTTGATTGTGTTGATCACCGAAAGCTGCTGTTGAAGCTAAATCATTACGGTGTAAAAAATAATGCCCAGAAACTAATACTGTCATATCTCAGTTCCAGAACTCAGACAGTTGATATTAATGGAGTGAAATCAAATGGCTCTCAGAATAATCAAGGCGTACCTCAAGGCTCTATTTTAGGTCCTTTTCTATTTTTGATTTATATTAATGATTTGCCTTTCTTTGCCAAAAACTTCTGTGATATTGTGTTGTTTGCAGATGATACTTCTTTAATATTTAACATAGACAGAAACAAAATCAATTTTGACGATGTAAACAAAGCACTGTCACAAGTACTCGGTTGGTTTAATTCTAACAATTTGCAGCTTAATGCAAAGAAAACAAAGTGCGTACTATTTTCTCTGCCAAATGTACAGACGGTACCTGTAGAAATTGTAATCAACAACGAAAAACTGGATTTAGTACAATCAACGATCTTTCTGGGTGTAACTTTAGATTCGAAACTTCAATGGCATGCGCATATCGTAACATTAGTTGGTAAGCTTAGTTCTGCTTCCTACGCTAGGAAGGAAGCAGAACATCAGGGCCATCTATAAACTAGGCTCCAAAACTTCGCTTAGAGACAAGTTCAAGGAAATAGGTATACTGACAGCTGCATCTCAATTTATATTGAATTGCATTCTTTTTGTACGTCGCAATATTAACTTGTATACCAAACATGGTGATTTACACAATCGTAATACTAGAAATAGAAACAAGCTCGTAATGCCTCGGTACCGTTTAGAAAAGGTGCACGGATCTTTCGTTGGTCAAGGTATACACATATATAACAACATCCCAAGTGATATCTTGCATTTACCATATCTAGAGTTTAAGAATCATATAAAGAGTGTCCTCCTCAAAAAAAGGCTATTACACTGTAAATGATTATTAGAACGACAAAACACCTTGGTCGTAACACTCGTAACAAATGTTCCTAGTATGATATTGTGAGTCGTGTCCTATATTTTATATTATTAGCGTTTATATTAGTTAAGCTTTTAATTCGGTCATTTAAGGTATGCAGTTTGAGTATGTCATGCTCACTAAAATATTTCTACGGTGGTGGCGTGTGAGGCAGGTCGTTACGTTCCCTAAAATATGGTTGAGCGAAGCGATGGCTGGTTCATGCGTCATGCTCGTGAACGGGTGCTGCCAGTGGGAATGGGTCTGCTCTTATCTGCTTGCCTTAAAATGTGTTTTCTTTTGTTTTTATTCATTTTATTAAGAATTACATTTGAAACATGTATGGTGCAACTTGCAGTATATAGTAGAATTGTCTTTTGTTTTTAACTAATATGTAAGTAGAGTTCCTAAGGTCCGGTTGCTCGAAGCTTGGTTACGTTAACTATAGGGTTAAATTATGGTTAAAGTAAAATTAACCGGCGGTCAAATTTAAAAAGCGTTGTTGAAGCAGCGGTTACTTTAACGAGCAGTCAAATTACAGATTTAACGGCGGTCAAAATAACCGACAGGGTGGGGGTGGTTTAAATTTTGACATTAGTAATTCAGGGAAGGTTAATAAAATAGTACAGACAACACTATTAACCCTAAAATAACCAACGTATTTTTCTTTTACCGATGTCCAAATTGACATCAGTTAAATTTTAACTTTTGTCAATTTTGACAAAAGTTAAATGTACGAGCAACCGGACCTTAGTAATTGAAAATTGTTCACCGCTATGATCATTAGTTCGCCTATACTTAACTGTATTTATCATAACCCATTGTGTAATTGTGATGGAAACTGACCTTAGTCATACCATGTTAAGGTCATTTTTCAATTTGACGACTCTGTATGAAATAAAACAGGGAGAAAAAAACAACCCTTGGAGTTTCTTGCCGGTTTTTCTCCAAGGCCTCCCGCTGTAGGGTTTGCGAACCGATGGCGTAGCTTCTATGACGTTCACAAGTATTGTAAATAACAATCTAAATTGAATAAACAAATTTGAATCTTGAATCTTGAAGTGTGTTTGTTTGTATGTCCATCTTTCACGTCAAAACGGAGGAACGGATCGACGTGATTTTTAGTATGTAGGTAGTTTAGGAGCTAGAAAGTGACATAGGCTAATTTTTATCCCGGAAAAATATCACTTTACCTCGGGATAACGTCGTGTAGTACACGCGGGCGAACTGCGGTCGGAAGGCTATGTAATGTAAATTTTAATGTGCTAATATGTATCATAGCATTTATAGCGCTGTACTAATATATATTATATAAATAAATAAAAAGAACAATATAGCTTATTAGCCTAAAAAAATAAAAATGCTGCCGAAAGTCACTTTTCCACGCGGACGAAGTCGCGGGCACAGCTAGTCGTTCATAAAATCGTTTGTCTATTTGTACAGGCAATATTTGAACAACTAAACTACTTAGCAAACTTATTTGTTGGCCTGGAAATCGAGCAGTTGTTGTGTTACACTTATTCAGGTCATTCAATCAGTAGTACTGTGGTAGTACTTACCTACAATTATTAGAAAAATAAAATGTTGGTTCTAGGTAAAACACAATCATAATCTGACTATTATATACTCTCTGTTAATACTGTGCTCAATACGTGTACCGCCATTCCAGAGTCCTTGATGGCCCTTTAAGTACAAATCATACCTAATTTCTTATGACTAGGCTAGACATGATAATTAATTTAATTACTTAAAACTATGCTTAAGATTTAGCAAATCACATCAAATAATTATACTTAATAGCGTCCCTCATAATGAGAACTTGTCATTAATCTAATAAATTAATGTCTGTTTTCGTTACATCGAGCGTGAAATCTCTTGATGATGTTTCCTTTGACAATAAATAAATTACGGTCCCTTACAACTCGGCATAAATTAGGTGGTACACTAAAATACGAATAAGGGGACGGATTTAATTCAAATATGCTGCGTTATATTGCTTTCTAGGAGTACCAAATTATTACCTTGTTTTGTGAATTCAGACGTTTAATTATATTTTTGAGAAGCCTAATCTGGCTAGAAACTTAATTACTACTCTGAAGCATAATGTTTTACTTAACAAAGCCTTTTAAAAACATGAAATGACAAGAAAAGTGGCTTTAAAAATTGTATGTTATTTAGAAATTAATTTTTATTCTTTTTTTGTAGTTTTATCTTAAATAATTATTTAAGTATAGTGATAGTTAAGGTGCGCAGTATTTTACCCAAAATTGTAATTTTCATGCATACGATATAGTTATCTGCATGCTATACTTCAAAGTCGTATCGCATCGATTTATCCAAAAAAGCAGAGCAAAGGTCGTTGCAGACTCTTACAGTTGTAAACTGCAAAGTTTTGATGCAGTAGCGTTTGACCCCAAAAGCGAGTTGTAAGAATCAACTGTTATCTACTGCATTGCATGTATATAATGGCACCCATGTCATCGTTCTAGTTGAGTTCATGGTACTTTTGATTTTAGATCAAATAAAATCAGATAATTTATTTCTTTTAAATCATTATTAAGAATTACTATGACCCCTATAACATAGAAAACACATTTACCAACCTACAACACAAATAATACTATTGATTCCAATTAGTACAAAACTACATTCGTAACGAGACTTAAAGTTTCTTTGTTTTTACTATAAATTCGAACTAGCGAACAGCTACACCAATTACCTACAACATTTCAAGGTAACACGAAAACTATGGTATTCGTTTGCGTTTCGTGATCGGCACAACATTAGACTTTCGCTTTCTCGGCGTTATTACCGTGTTCGTTTTCATTTGGGGGCAACAGCCCGGAGTAATATTACTCGAACTTTGCTCGACCTTGCCATGGTGCCCTTCTGATTTTGATGTAGGCACGGTTGGCAACAAAAATTGTAGGTACAGCTGTTGTAAAAATAAATGAAAATATTCGGGACAATTCACACACTTTAACTATTCCCCAATGAATCAAACTTAACAATATGTGAAAAGATTTGTTTAGTTACCTAAATATTCGACTAGATAGATGTGACCTGCTTCTTAGGTCGAATCTATGAAATTCGATCACCAATGCGGAAAACCGTTTCCATGTTCTTTTTTTCTTGACACTTGTTTGTTATGAATTTGACACAAAAAGATATAAGTTATAGATTCGAGTTAATAGTTGTAAGGGCGCTATAACAGACGAACGACACTTGATCGACGACGTTGTCCGACTGTCGGCGAAATCGTCGATACGCCGAGGACGTCGTAGCCAAATTGCTGCGACGCGGCGACGCCGACTAATGTCGTAATATTGCCATTACCAAAAAAGGCACTGACACAAACGCGTACGATTGACGACTGTCGTAGACGTAGACCTCTGTTAACGGCAGTCAACGAGACGCCGCTGCCACTTGACTATGACGTCGTCGACCTGACACAACGACGTCGTCAACCGAGTGTCGTTCGTCTGTCTGGTCCCTAATGCGAATTAAAGGTGAAGTGAATTCATAAGTACATGCTTATTATGTGTATGTGAATAAATGAATATTTGATTGATTGATTGATTGATGGTTCCGCCATCCGCCATATAGGGTAGAAGCCCAAGTTTCGGCCACTGCCCCGGTTTTGGCTACTTTTTGCTCTAAAAGTTTTCTAAAAAAGTTTTCGTATTTTTTGGAAATGGCAACTAAAATAAGGTATTTAGGGTAATTACTTATAACAATCGTTATAACTCTTTATGTCATTAGAACCTACCATATTTTATGAACGAAAGCCATTTTCAGTTCAATTTTTTTTTTGTATGAAAATTTTTGTAGTTTAGGATGAAAGTTAAGACCTTTATTTTTTACAATTAAATTATTGTTTTGCAATATATTGGTTTCTAGCACATTAGATTATTGAATTAACCTGGGTTTGGTTTTGATTTTTCGCTATAAGTACTTACAAAAGTTTGGCTATCAACAAGTGGCCAAAACTGGGGTATTTGGCACCTTTCGCACATTTTGTATTACATACAATTTTTTTTTATTTTATTTGATAGATGACCCTTTCAAAGTAGATATTTTTTCTAAGTATAAGTAGTTTAAGATATACATTTTTGTCTTACATACCTAAAGACCATTTAGCACTTAGTGCTTCAAACTGAAAGAATCCTTAAATGGTGGTGATGTATAAGAAAAATAACTTTTGTTTCCTTTTTATTTTCATGTAAGTGACTTATGTAAAGTCTTTGTTGAAAATAAAGTCTTTAAACCTTAAATTAGCCAGGAGTCTCCAGCCCTACTTATAAGGTTAATTTATCAATCAATAAAGAAGAAAAAGAAATAGAAAATACGTACACGAAATTAAGCCCTTATAGGTACTTAGTAGTAGTATTCCAAAAATAAAGCATATTAGAAGTAATAGTTACTTCAATTTATACGTGATCAATCATCACCCACTCCATTTAGGAAGGTAAATAGGTACACGTATAAAAAGCAAACATCGAATATTGATGACATTAGGTATCAAACTTTTTTACAGAATAAGCTCTTGGCAAACCTACCGTATTTGCAGTAAGTTCCCTTTAGAATCGCTTTTTCGTCGAACTGAATAAAATAATTTTAGACATTCTCGTATGAAGCAAAACAATTTAATATTTTCCTTCCAATTAAGGTTTTTCATTGGGAGTATAATTACAGAAATTGGAGCTGTAATAAATTACAAAATTGTTTATGTTGTAAGATTTTCATTAATTACGAAAACATTCACTGAGTGAATATCATTGTTTATATTATATTCTGTTAGCTCTTGCTTTGCAAACTGATAAAAAAGGCAAAATGTTTAAACTTTTTTATAGGTAAGTAACGAAATTTTTAGTTTAATCTGATGTGACTTAATTTTTTTTATCGTTTTGAACGGTAATTTATGACATAGTAATTTCATTTACTACAGCTAAAAAACCGTACCAATACGCGATCCCAATATGCAACCTACTTATAAGCAAGTAAATTGCTCATGCAACTGCACACAAGCTACAAATTGCATGTAGTTTGACTTTGTAAATTTTTATTCAAGTGTCAGTTGCACATTTTCCGCCCGTCATGTAAACTGTCGCTCAATCGGGCACATCTCCACTTGTATATATTCCTGTAATTGTTCCATTCTTATGCAAACAACTTGTACATAAATGTGATGTCATACACACATGCAATAGATGCCTAATGGAATCGCGCCTTAAAAGAAAAAACAAACTGAATGGTTTTTTTTTTAAAAGCAAAAAGAACAAACGCTGATTATGAATAGCAAACAGATTGAAATTAAAATATTAAAAAAGCTCAACCCGTCTTACAACTAGCTCCGATGAGACTCAACGGTTCGGGTGAATTTAATTTTGTCTAATTATGTACCTACTTCGTTTTCAATAATAAAAATTGCATTGTGAATGCAAAAAAGTTAAAATAATTTTGTAAAAAGATGTCTAGTTATAAACACGATATTAATGCTTACCATAAAATACTCAACAAAAATGACAATGAACTGAATTCGATCGTCTTTTACCGTAAGACATGTTTACGTAGGAATATCGGATAAAATATAGCCAACTTCACTCGGAAACAATGTAGCTTTCTAATGGTCAAAGAATTTTCTATATCGATCCTTTAGTTTCGGAGCCTATTCAATTTAAACAAACAAACAAACAATCAAATCTTTCCTCTTTTTATTATTAGTATAGACTAGTGGCTCGCCGAGGTGTTACCCGCGTGGTACCCGTTCCCGTGGGAATACCAGGATAAAATATAGTCTATGCCACTCAGGAAGAAAGTAGCTTTCTAAGGCCACGTTCAAGGACCGCGACGGGGGGCCGCGGCGGCAAACGCGACGGCGGCAGACGCGTTATGTCAACTTATGTGAAATCAAATATTTCTACTTGAATTAACATAACGGCGGGGCCGCCGCAGCGGCTGCGGCCTATACGCGTGAAAGAATTTTAAAATCGGTCCAGTAATTTTTGAGTTTATCCGTACAAACAAATATACAAATCTTTTCACTGTATAATATTAGTATGGACTACATCCGACAAGTTGTTTTGAAACAGAACACTCGCTACTCGTATTCTCTAGTATTGCATTACACGTAAATGCTTCCGTACACTCACCCTCCCTGAAAGACGATGCCATGACGTCATATTTATAATAATGTTGATGACTATGCTAATGACATCCGGGGCTTACCCGTCATTTAATAAACAAAGCAGTTTTCGGTCCATTACCTAAGAAGAAATGAAAGTGAAAAACAAAGCGGCAGAATTTTTAAGTGGTAGGATATTTTTATATTGAAACCTAGGTTGGATGAAATAAATAAATTTCTCTTTAAAACAGTTATGTTTATAAAAAAAAAGGAATAAGGTTATAGATTGTGATAACTTTGACAACTATAAATCGAAGATTTTAAGTGATTAGCGGGCTTTGTGAAGTGCCCAATTGTTGGCACCCCCCCCCCCCATTTATTGGCACTTCAGAGTTTAACTCGAAAACACAAGAAAACCATAACTTACTCAAGTTAATTTCATAGTAATTTAATTTCAGAATCACTCTTAAAGTTGTTTTAATTTTTAGTTTTTTGCATTCACAATGCAATTTTTATTACTGAAAAATGGAAAATGAAGTATTTAGAAAAAATCGACCGTCTCACATCTCACCCGTCAATCAAATGCTTTTAGTGCAGTTTTTCTGAATGGAAAATACAGTAAACAAGAGTGGTATGTGGATTCCGGCGCCAGCGCACATATGACTGCGAATAAGGAATGGGTGAAAAACGAAAACTATTCACCTAGGTTATCCGAGATTATCGTCGCTAACGAGATGAAAGTGCCAGTATTGTGCTCCGGAGATGTAAAAATTACCACGGACTGTTGCTATGATATCACAGTTCAGAATGTGCTTTGTGTGCCTAGCTTAACAACAAACTTACTCTCTGTGAGTGAAATCATCAGAAATGGAAACAATGTGAACTTTGATACAAACTATTGTTATATTCGTAATCAGAGAAACGAATTAGTTGCAAAAGCCGTGTTGACAGATGGTGTTTACAAGCTAGAAGTACAAACAAAAGGCTGTTTGTTGGCAACTTCGACAGTAGAGAGTGGTGAGTTATGGCACAGACGTTTAGCACATTTGAACAGTTTTGATATGAATAAGATGAAGAACGGAATAGTGCAAGGATTATCCTATCCTGATACTTTTGATGTGAAGAAAGAAAAGTGTATGACATGCTGTGAAGGTAAACAAACAAGATTTTCTTTTCCTCACTCCAGCAACAGAAGTACAGAGCCACTACAGATAATACATGCTGATGTATGTGGTGCAATGGAAACTAAATCTATTGGAGGTGCCAGATATTTCGTATTATTCATTGATGACTATAGCCGTATGATATTTATTTATTTTTTGAAGAATAAAAATGAAGTGTTCCAATGTTTTCAAGAATTTAAAGCTTTTACAGAAAATCAACATAATAAGAAAATTAAAACATTACGCACGGATAATGGTGGAGAGTTTTGCAGTGGACAGTTTGAGAACTATTTAAAAACTCATGGAATAGTTCATCAAAAAACAAACCCATATACCCCTGAACAGAACGGAGTTTGCGAAAGAGCTAATAGAACCATAGTTGAAAAGGCCAGGTGTATGATGTTTGACGCTAAACTCGAAACAAAGTTCTGGGCTGAAGCAGCTAGTACAGCTGTGTATTTGAAGAACAGATGTATAACTTCAAGCTTAAAGGACAAAACACCGTATGAAGCGTGGTATGGAAAGAAGCCTGACATAAGTCACATTCGCTTGTTTGGAAGTCCAGTGATGGTCCACATACCGAAAGAGAAGAGATTGAAATGGGACCGGAAAGCAGAGCGACAGATCCTAGTGGGATTTTCTGACAATGTAAAAGGATACCGTGTATATGATCCAAGGAAGAATGCAGTCACCGTCAGTCGAGATGTTATTGTAATGGAGGAAGCGGCAGGAAAGACAAATTCTTATGAGGATCCTAATGTTATTTGGGTCATAAATGAAAAACCTGCAGAATGTAAAGAGAATGGAGTTTTAGTGGGGGTGGATCCAGAAAATATCCCAGTTTCCTCAGGCTACAGCGGAGCAGTTAGGGATTCAGTGGGGGATATGGAACAGGAATCCCTAAACCATTCAGTTACATCACAGTCCTCAAAATATACAGATGTTGAAGAAGGCGACTCAACCTTAGAAGAGACATATACTGACAGTTCATCTACAACAGTAATTTCTGATTTATTGGAAGTTTCAACCTCAGATGTTCCGAATCCAGATGCCGGAGCCAAGAGACAGAGGAGACCACCGCAGAGGTATGGATATACTAATCTATATTCTGGTAGTGTGCCTGACGTGGAGGAGATAGACTTCTTGGAGGCCATCAGCGGACCAGAGGCAGAACAATGGAAAGGAGCTGTAGAAGAGGAACTGAGGTCATTTGAAGAAAATGATGCATGGGAGTTGACGGAACTTCCAGATAGTGCTAGGGTAGTGAAAAGTATGTGGGTTTTAAAAAAGAAAGTGGACGTTAATAACATGGTGAGATATCGTGCAAGATTAGTCGCTAAGGGTTTTACCCAGAGACGCGGTATAGACTATGAGGACACTTTTTCTCCTGTGGTACGACACTCTACCCTACGTTTGTTATTTGCTCTAAGTGTTAAAATGGGAATGGACATTACGCATTTGGATGTTACGACAGCTTTCTTGAATGGACATTTAAAAGAAAATATTTATATGTCAGTTCCGGAAGGTTTTGTAAACAAAGGAAATGGCAATGTTTTAAAATTGAAAAAGGCTATTTATGGGCTCAAGCAATCCTCTTTAGCATGGTATGAAAAAGTGAAAGATTGTTTAAGTCGCATAGGTTTTCATTATAGCAAGTTTGAGCCTTGCTTGTTTACAAAACTAACTAATAATGTTAAAATAATAATATGTTTATATGTCGATGATTTTCTCATATTTTCAAATAATGGTTTACAAACAGAACAGTTAAAAAAGATTTTAAGTTCGGAATTTAAATTAAAAGATTTAGGCCCCGTAAAACGTTATTTGGGAATGAGAATAAATGTTGACAAAGAAAACAGTGTGATTACTGTAGATCAACAACAATATATAGAACAACTTTTGTCAAAGTTCCAAATGTCAGATTGTAAAAGTATAGATACACCGATTGAATGTAAGTTGAATGTAGAAAAATCTCAAAATTGTGTACCTAACATTCCTTACCAAAGACTGATAGGTAGTCTAATGTATCTTGCAGTCTTAACTAGGCCTGACATTAGTTTTGCTGTTAGTTATTTAAGTCAGTTTAACAATGCTTATAATGAAACACATTGGAATTATGCTGTAAGAGTTCTAAAATATTTGCAAAAAACTAAATTGTACTGTTTAAAATATACCAATGAGAATGCAAAGTTAGTAGGCTTTGTGGATGCTGATTGGGCTAGTGATGTGCTGGATAGAAAATCCTATACTGGTTTCTGTTTTGTGATGTCTGGTTCTGTTGTTTCATGGCAAAGCAGAAAACAGAAGACAGTGGCTCTGTCCAGTACAGAGGCAGAATACATGGCCCTCTCGGAAGCATCTAGAGAGGCTATATATTTAAGAAATTTATTATGTGAACTTACTGGTGAATTGAATGTAATAACTTTGTATTGTGACAACCAAAGTGCCATAAAGTTGGCAATAAGTCATGAGTCACATAATAGGTCAAAACATATAGATGTGCGCTATCACTTTATTCGAGACTTGTTTAAAAATAAAACTTAGAAATTAAATATTTGTCTACAAGTGAAATGCCAGCTGACTTAATGACCAAGGGTTTACTGTCTATAAAACATTATAAGTTTATGCAAAAACTGGGCATTGTCAATCAGTAATTTAATTTGTATGATGATAAAAATATCAGATTTTTGTTTATATGGCTTCTATTTTGATAAGTGGGGGTGTTGGTGTGTATCAAAACCACAGATAATATTATAATATAAAACTTAATTTTGTTGCTACTAGCGCCATCTAGTTTAATGTATGTGTATGTGAATACTTATGAAATATACCAGTCTGCATTCGTGATTTGACGTGTTTTTTTGGAAATGGCAACTAAAATAAGGTATTTAGGGTAATTACTTATAACAATCGTTATAACTCTTTATGTCATTAGAACCTACCATATTTTATGAACGAAAGCCATTTTCAGTTCAATTTTTTTTTTGTATGAAAATTTTTGTAGTTTAGGATGAAAGTTAAGACCTTTATTTTTTACAATTAAATTATTGTTTTGCAATATATTGGTTTCTAGCACATTAGATTATTGAATTAACCTGGGTTTGGTTTTGATTTTTCGCTATAAGTACTTACAAAAGTTTGGCTATCAACAAGTGGCCAAAACTGGGGTATTTGGCACCTTTCGCACATTTTGTATTACATACAATTTTTTTTTATTTTATTTGATAGATGACCCTTTCAAAGTAGATATTTTTTCTAAGTATAAGTAGTTTAAGATATACATTTTTGTCTTACATACCTAAAGACCATTTAGCACTTAGTGCTTCAAACTGAAAGAATCCTTAAATGGTGGTGATGTATAAGAAAAATAACTTTTGTTTCCTTTTTATTTTCATGTAAGTGACTTATGTAAAGTCTTTGTTGAAAATAAAGTCTTTAAACCTTAAATTAGCCAGGAGTCTCCAGCCCTACTTATAAGGTTAATTTATCAATCAATAAAGAAGAAAAAGAAATAGAAAATACGTACACGAAATTAAGCCCTTATAGGTACTTAGTAGTAGTATTCCAAAAATAAAGCATATTAGAAGTAATAGTTACTTCAATTTATACGTGATCAATCATCACCCACTCCATTTAGGAAGGTAAATAGGTACACGTATAAAAAGCAAACATCGAATATTGATGACATTAGGTATCAAACTTTTTTACAGAATAAGCTCTTGGCAAACCTACCGTATTTGCAGTAAGTTCCCTTTAGAATCGCTTTTTCGTCGAACTGAATAAAATAATTTTAGACATTCTCGTATGAAGCAAAACAATTTAATATTTTCCTTCCAATTAAGGTTTTTCATTGGGAGTATAATTACAGAAATTGGAGCTGTAATAAATTACAAAATTGTTTATGTTGTAAGATTTTCATTAATTACGAAAACATTCACTGAGTGAATATCATTGTTTATATTATATTCTGTTAGCTCTTGCTTTGCAAACTGATAAAAAAGGCAAAATGTTTAAACTTTTTTATAGGTAAGTAACGAAATTTTTAGTTTAATCTGATGTGACTTAATTTTTTTTATCGTTTTGAACGGTAATTTATGACATAGTAATTTCATTTACTACAGCTAAAAAACCGTACCAATACGCGATCCCAATATGCAACCTACTTATAAGCAAGTAAATTGCTCATGCAACTGCACACAAGCTACAAATTGCATGTAGTTTGACTTTGTAAATTTTTATTCAAGTGTCAGTTGCACATTTTCCGCCCGTCATGTAAACTGTCGCTCAATCGGGCACATCTCCACTTGTATATATTCCTGTAATTGTTCCATTCTTATGCAAACAACTTGTACATAAATGTGATGTCATACACACATGCAATAGATGCCTAATGGAATCGCGCCTTAAAAGAAAAAACAAACTGAATGGTTTTTTTTTTAAAAGCAAAAAGAACAAACGCTGATTATGAATAGCAAACAGATTGAAATTAAAATATTAAAAAAGCTCAACCCGTCTTACAACTAGCTCCGATGAGACTCAACGGTTCGGGTGAATTTAATTTTGTCTAATTATGTACCTACTTCGTTTTCAATAATAAAAATTGCATTGTGAATGCAAAAAAGTTAAAATAATTTTGTAAAAAGATGTCTAGTTATAAACACGATATTAATGCTTACCATAAAATACTCAACAAAAATGACAATGAACTGAATTCGATCGTCTTTTACCGTAAGACATGTTTACGTAGGAATATCGGATAAAATATAGCCAACTTCACTCGGAAACAATGTAGCTTTCTAATGGTCAAAGAATTTTCTATATCGATCCTTTAGTTTCGGAGCCTATTCAATTTAAACAAACAAACAAACAATCAAATCTTTCCTCTTTTTATTATTAGTATAGACTAGTGGCTCGCCGAGGTGTTACCCGCGTGGTACCCGTTCCCGTGGGAATACCAGGATAAAATATAGTCTATGCCACTCAGGAAGAAAGTAGCTTTCTAAGGCCACGTTCAAGGACCGCGACGGGGGGCCGCGGCGGCAAACGCGACGGCGGCAGACGCGTTATGTCAACTTATGTGAAATCAAATATTTCTACTTGAATTAACATAACGGCGGGGCCGCCGCAGCGGCTGCGGCCTATACGCGTGAAAGAATTTTAAAATCGGTCCAGTAATTTTTGAGTTTATCCGTACAAACAAATATACAAATCTTTTCACTGTATAATATTAGTATGGACTACATCCGACAAGTTGTTTTGAAACAGAACACTCGCTACTCGTATTCTCTAGTATTGCATTACACGTAAATGCTTCCGTACACTCACCCTCCCTGAAAGACGATGCCATGACGTCATATTTATAATAATGTTGATGACTATGCTAATGACATCCGGGGCTTACCCGTCATTTAATAAACAAAGCAGTTTTCGGTCCATTACCTAAGAAGAAATGAAAGTGAAAAACAAAGCGGCAGAATTTTTAAGTGGTAGGATATTTTTATATTGAAACCTAGGTTGGATGAAATAAATAAATTTCTCTTTAAAACAGTTATGTTTATAAAAAAAAAGGAATAAGGTTATAGATTGTGACAACTTTGACAACTATAAATCGAAGATTTTAAGTGATTAGCGGGCTTTGTGAAGTGCCCAATTGTTGGCACCCCCCCCCCCCCCCCATTTATTGGCACTTCAGAGTTTAACTCGAAAACACAAGAAAACCATAACTTACTCAAGTTAATTTCATAGTAATTTAATTTCAGAATCACTCTTAAAGTTGTTTTAATTTTTAGTTTTTTGCATTCACAATGCAATTTTTATTACTGAAAAATGGAAAATGAAGTATTTAGAAAAAATCGACCCGTCTCACATCTCACCCGTCCCATCGGAGCTGATTGTGAGACGGGTCGATTTTTTCTAAATACTTCATTTTACACTCTTAAAGTGCCAATAATAGGGCACTTTACCCTATTCCTTATCCCAAATTTTAGCCAGCAGCAGCGTCTTCTAAAATCTAAACTTAAGCGATAACCACATTAAGCGTATTTATTGTGTTTTACCTAGAATACCTAATTGTTTTATCATCGTTATCATCATCAGCCGTACGACGGCCACTGCTTTTTTTTTTACTTTTAATGGATTTTAAATCTCTTGATCCCAATTAAGCCCATGGGCTAAAACAGGATCTAGGATGGAGCGAGCTAACCCAGAAGGTGCCTATTCACTCTTGCTTTGAAGGTGGTCGGGTTATAAGTACTCGGAAACACAGACGAAGGGAGGGAGTTCCATTCCTTTGCTGTGCGCAATATAAAAGATGTTGAGTAGCGCTTGGTGCGACATTTAGGAATATCAACTCTGGGCATAGGCTTCCCCTAAGGATCTCCACAGCGATCGGTCCTGCGCTGCCTGCATCCACCGGCTTCCCGTGACCTTGACCAGGGTGCCTACCATCAACTTTATGACAGCGATTCAAAAATAGCGCGATTCAGAATAGGTTCCTAAAATGAATCGCTTTCTTTCGTACTCTGACCTTCTAAAAACTGGATCGCAAATGAATTGCTAAATGTTAATGACCGAACGATTTGTGTCCTTTTTCTTCTACCCGTCTCTTTCACTCGATTCTGTCATGCCCGGAGAGTGAGAGGGACGGGTATAACCTGCAGGTGACATGTTAAATCGACCGGGTTATAAGTCAAATAAGAGTTTCTGACAGCTTAGCGGCTGTGAAATGTCATTGATCGATCACTGAATCGCTGTCATTGATATTAAGCTGTCGTGGTACGAATAAGCGAAGCAGATCAGTTTAGGTTCCTAAACAAAACCGTAATAAGAGTTGATGGTAAGCACCCAGATCGTCGTAGAACTATATTATAGATTATATATCTAATTACGTGGGAGTTAGCACGCTGAGCCTGGCAAACAATTGCTAAAGAAACAATTGCAAAAGATGCTTGGTGTCTACAAAGACACCAAGCACAAGCATATTTCAAAGTTGTCGGTCACGAAATGAATGACCAAATATTTAAGTTTGGAGCCCCTCCGTACTACGGAAATCACGTTAAGTACCAGCTGTATTAATAAATGAATTGATGGTTATTAACGATTCCAAATTTTGCAATACCCACCAATTCACATATGGTCCGGGTAATGATTTATGCCATAATTTCCTTATCCATCCATTAGGAAGGCCAGTGATCCAACAGTGTAATAACTTTAAAATTTATTACACTGTACGGACCAAAAGGTTTTCCTGGTTTAAGGGAGCTCTTATACTGTGCTATTAAGTAGATTTTTTACATTTGTAAATGGAATCATCAAGCAAATTATTTCTTAAGAAAGCATTAGCAAATGAAAAAAGACAAGACATTCAACCAAATGAAAACAAACCAACTTAGCATTTCACTTAGACTTAAAGCCTCGACGAAAGCCAGTACTTTAATAGTTAATCCTTTACATTGCTCAAACATAAAGGCAAGATCTTAGATTTTAATTAAGAAATTCTTGTAGATCTCTCTTTTGTGAAAATACAAATTGAGATTATTATTTTTTTCTCTTTTGTTCATATTATTAATGTTACTACGGCAGCATATCCTGTTTTTTTTATACTTATGACTTTTATTGGAAGGTATTTAATGACAAATTTTATTTATGTAACTAATTATTTGTAACTGAACACCTCCGCAACAGTTAAAGCCGAAACGGCTTTTGCTGCGGTGTATGTACTATTCTCATAACATGTGTAAAACTTAAACAATAAATGAAAAAAAAAAAAAAAAAAAAAATTAATGTCATTTGGCTATTTCGTGTTTTCTAATTGAAAAATGCATTGTTTAGTTTAGGCTTTAAAATGTACTGAGTTGAATGGACTATACTTGTACTTTTTGTATATATTTTTGTGGACAGAACCTATTTACCTGGCGAAATTATTAAGCATTTATTTTAAAAAAGGGGTAAATTCGGAAATATAAGTTGAATCTAGGAAAAAAAATGCAAGCGCGGTCACTAGTTTAAAAGGAGAAATAATTGATTGAGCCACAAAAAAATAATAAGTAAGCACCTAAAATACTGAAATACACGCGAAGGGTCTATTTCAGTATTTTTAAGTTCTAACTTAGTATTTTTGTGAGTTAATTTAGGGAAGTTTGGTGATTAGGTACCTACTTTATTACAACCCGTTTAAAAGATGCTATGTAGTCATTATATTTGTTTAACCTCCTGCCTCCAGAAAAAAAAATGTTTGACATTTTTATTAAATTTGCAGGAGACGAAGATGTGTATTTAATTTAGGAAAAAATTGTAAATTAATTCCGATTTTCCTTATGTCCCTTGAATAGGACAGTGGAAATATATTTTTGTTAGATTTTATATAATAATTAATTAATAATAAATAAATAATTATATTTTTATTCTTATCATGTTTTTACTAAAAAGAAACTCCAAAAATAAGATAAAGATTTTGAAAAATCAACATAAATTGACTCCACAATCCTTACATACTAGCTGCTTCCCGCGGTTTAGCCCGAGTGATACCCGTTCCCGTAGGAATATTGGAACAAAATAAAGCTTATGTCACTCAAGAATATTTAAGCTTTCTACTGGTGAAAAAAATTTCAAAATCGGTTCACTATTACCAGAGATTACCCTAAACGTCTGAACTTTACCTCTTATATTTGTATAAATTACGAAGCCAGAACTAGTTTACCATCATGCAGTTTCGTCAACACTGGAAATACAATTTTACCCAATGGTTAAGACTAAAGACCACGGTAGTGCGGATATAGATATACTTATTTTACGGTGTAAAACTGCAGAATTTTCTGATATTACTGGAGAAAAGTGTTGGTGTGTATCAAAACCACAGATAATATTATAATATAAAACTTAATTTTGTTGCTACTAGCGCCATCTAGTTTAATGTATGTGTATGTGAATACTTATGAAATATACCAGTCTGCATTCGTGATTTGACGTGTTTAATTTAATAGGTTATGGGTGATTCCATATTTCAGTGAAATCAGTTTAAAATCATTGTTTTTCGAACTAGAAATGGCGACAAACTATATTCAGAGTGTACCGAAATTAAAAGGACGCGAAAACTACGATGAGTGGAGTTTTGCAGCTGAAAACCTGTTGGTGCTTGAAGGCATGTTGCACTACATCAAGGTTGTAGAAGGCACGGAGAGAAAAACTACTGAAGATGCGAAGACCAAGGCAAAGCTGGTGTTGACAATAGATCCAGGATTGTATGTACACATAAAAGATACAAAAACTTCAGAAGGTTTATGGAATAAATTGAAGTGTATGTTTGATGACTCCGGATTCTCACGAAAAATCTCGTTACTTCGAAATCTAATTTCGATTCGTCGTGAAAACTGCGATTCCATGACGACATACGTAACGCAGCTTGTGGAAACGGCAAACAGATTAAATGGTACAGGATTTACAATTGACGATGAATGGATCGGATCATTATTGCTAGCAGGTTTGCCTGAACATTTTGCGCCAATGATAATGGCCATTGAACACTCAGGAATAAAAATCACCGCTGACGTCATAAAATCGAAGCTTCTAGACATGGAAGTTTCAAATCCTGTCACTATGGAGGCCAGTGGCGCTACTGCATTTGCTGCGAAAAATAATTACCGGAAGAAAAATGGCAATACCAAAAATAGCTGTCATGGAACGTCAACGTCAGAACAGACTGGAAAAATTATAACCTGCTATAAGTGTAAACAAAGTGGGCACTTCAAAAATAAATGTCCATTGCTACAGAAAAATAAGCAATCAAATGCTTTTAGTGCAGTTTTTCTGAATGGAAAATACAGTAAACAAGAGTGGTATGTGGATTCCGGCGCCAGCGCACATATGACTGCGAATAAGGAATGGGTGAAAAACGAAAACTATTCACCTAGGTTATCCGAGATTATCGTCGCTAACGAGATGAAAGTGCCAGTATTGTGCTCCGGAGATGTAAAAATTACCACGGACTGTTGCTATGATATCACAGTTCAGAATGTGCTTTGTGTGCCTAGCTTAACAACAAACTTACTCTCTGTGAGTGAAATCATCAGAAATGGAAACAATGTGAACTTTGATACAAACTATTGTTATATTCGTAATCAGAGAAACGAATTAGTTGCAAAAGCCGTGTTGACAGATGGTGTTTACAAGCTAGAAGTACAAACAAAAGGCTGTTTGTTGGCAACTTCGACAGTAGAGAGTGGTGAGTTATGGCACAGACGTTTAGCACATTTGAACAGTTTTGATATGAATAAGATGAAGAACGGAATAGTGCAAGGATTATCCTATCCTGATACTTTTGATGTGAAGAAAGAAAAGTGTATGACATGCTGTGAAGGTAAACAAACAAGATTTTCTTTTCCTCACTCCAGCAACAGAAGTACAGAGCCACTACAGATAATACATGCTGATGTATGTGGTGCAATGGAAACTAAATCTATTGGAGGTGCCAGATATTTCGTATTATTCATTGATGACTATAGCCGTATGATATTTATTTATTTTTTGAAGAATAAAAATGAAGTGTTCCAATGTTTTCAAGAATTTAAAGCTTTTACAGAAAATCAACATAATAAGAAAATTAAAACATTACGCACGGATAATGGTGGAGAGTTTTGCAGTGGACAGTTTGAGAACTATTTAAAAACTCATGGAATAGTTCATCAAAAAACAAACCCATATACCCCTGAACAGAACGGAGTTTGCGAAAGAGCTAATAGAACCATAGTTGAAAAGGCCAGGTGTATGATGTTTGACGCTAAACTCGAAACAAAGTTCTGGGCTGAAGCAGCTAGTACAGCTGTGTATTTGAAGAACAGATGTATAACTTCAAGCTTAAAGGACAAAACACCGTATGAAGCGTGGTATGGAAAGAAGCCTGACATAAGTCACATTCGCTTGTTTGGAAGTCCAGTGATGGTCCACATACCGAAAGAGAAGAGATTGAAATGGGACCGGAAAGCAGAGCGACAGATCCTAGTGGGATTTTCTGACAATGTAAAAGGATACCGTGTATATGATCCAAGGAAGAATGCAGTCACCGTCAGTCGAGATGTTATTGTAATGGAGGAAGCGGCAGGAAAGACAAATTCTTATGAGGATCCTAATGTTATTTGGGTCATAAATGAAAAACCTGCAGAATGTAAAGAGAATGGAGTTTTAGTGGGGGTGGATCCAGAAAATATCCCAGTTTCCTCAGGCTACAGCGGAGCAGTTAGGGATTCAGTGGGGGATATGGAACAGGAATCCCTAAACCATTCAGTTACATCACAGTCCTCAAAATATACAGATGTTGAAGAAGGCGACTCAACCTTAGAAGAGACATATACTGACAGTTCATCTACAACAGTAATTTCTGATTTATTGGAAGTTTCAACCTCAGATGTTCCGAATCCAGATGCCGGAGCCAAGAGACAGAGGAGACCACCGCAGAGGTATGGATATACTAATCTATATTCTGGTAGTGTGCCTGACGTGGAGGAGATAGACTTCTTGGAGGCCATCAGCGGACCAGAGGCAGAACAATGGAAAGGAGCTGTAGAAGAGGAACTGAGGTCATTTGAAGAAAATGATGCATGGGAGTTGACGGAACTTCCAGATAGTGCTAGGGTAGTGAAAAGTATGTGGGTTTTAAAAAAGAAAGTGGACGTTAATAACATGGTGAGATATCGTGCAAGATTAGTCGCTAAGGGTTTTACCCAGAGACGCGGTATAGACTATGAGGACACTTTTTCTCCTGTGGTACGACACTCTACCCTACGTTTGTTATTTGCTCTAAGTGTTAAAATGGGAATGGACATTACGCATTTGGATGTTACGACAGCTTTCTTGAATGGACATTTAAAAGAAAATATTTATATGTCAGTTCCGGAAGGTTTTGTAAACAAAGGAAAGGGCAATGTTTTAAAATTGAAAAAGGCTATTTATGGGCTCAAGCAATCCTCTTTAGCATGGTATGAAAAAGTGAAAGATTGTTTAAGTCGCATAGGTTTTCATTATAGCAAGTTTGAGCCTTGCTTGTTTACAAAACTAACTAATAATGTTAAAATAATAATATGTTTATATGTCGATGATTTTCTCATATTTTCAAATAATGGTTTACAAACAGAACAGTTAAAAAAGATTTTAAGTTCGGAATTTAAATTAAAAGATTTAGGCCCCGTAAAACGTTATTTGGGAATGAGAATAAATGTTGACAAAGAAAACAGTGTGATTACTGTAGATCAACAACAATATATAGAACAACTTTTGTCAAAGTTCCAAATGTCAGATTGTAAAAGTATAGATACACCGATTGAATGTAAGTTGAATGTAGAAAAATCTCAAAATTGTGTACCTAACATTCCTTACCAAAGACTGATAGGTAGTCTAATGTATCTTGCAGTCTTAACTAGGCCTGACATTAGTTTTGCTGTTAGTTATTTAAGTCAGTTTAACAATGCTTATAATGAAACACATTGGAATTATGCTGTAAGAGTTCTAAAATATTTGCAAAAAACTAAATTGTACTGTTTAAAATATACCAATGAGAATGCAAAGTTAGTAGGCTTTGTGGATGCTGATTGGGCTAGTGATGTGCTGGATAGAAAATCCTATACTGGTTTCTGTTTTGTGATGTCTGGTTCTGTTGTTTCATGGCAAAGCAGAAAACAGAAGACAGTGGCTCTGTCCAGTACAGAGGCAGAATACATGGCCCTCTCGGAAGCATCTAGAGAGGCTATATATTTAAGAAATTTATTATGTGAACTTACTGGTGAATTGAATGTAATAACTTTGTATTGTGACAACCAAAGTGCCATAAAGTTGGCAATAAGTCATGAGTCACATAATAGGTCAAAACATATAGATGTGCGCTATCACTTTATTCGAGACTTGTTTAAAAATAAAACTTAGAAATTAAATATTTGTCTACAAGTGAAATGCCAGCTGACTTAATGACCAAGGGTTTACTGTCTATAAAACATTATAAGTTTATGCAAAAACTGGGCATTGTCAATCAGTAATTTAATTTGTATGATGATAAAAATATCAGATTTTTGTTTATATGGCTTCTATTTTGATAAGTGGGGGTGTTGGTGTGTATCAAAACCACAGATAATATTATAATATAAAACTTAATTTTGTTGCTACTAGCGCCATCTAGTTTAATGTATGTGTATGTGAATACTTATGAAATATACCAGTCTGCATTCGTGATTTGACGTGTTTAATTTAATAAAAAGGCTATTGAATCAATTTTTTTTCATCAGAAAAACTGGAAGAACTTTTATGTTCTGCCTGCAAGCTATTGCGGGAAGATGAAAGAGGTGGTAAATGTTTTAAATTAGCGCAAAAGTCTTCAATCTCTTATTTATCCAGAAAATCAGTGATATCTCTGTAATTTATTACTATAGCAAGAAGGAAATGACCTATGTACCATGAAAGGGAAACTGGCAATCACAGTTACACACCCTTAATATCACTCTGATGTACCATACTAAGGACATAAAATCATGATGTGATTTTATCGATCAACATCAATTATCACTTATATCGAGTAAAGACACTCAACTACGTTTCTAACCAAAAACTCTTTATCAAACTTTAAATATTTCGTATTAATTAAAAAAATACGCACTCCTGGTAGCTTGCGTTTGCGTAATCGACCTCTGCGACGCTGTTTTGCGACAAAAGTAGTATACTTATTTTGTAGACTGACATATTTTTTTAAAGTTATATATTTCATAGAGAAAGGGTAGCAAAATGTGAAGTTTTAAAAATATGTCACTTGAAGACTCCAGATTTAATTATTGTCTATGTCCTATGCATAGGACGCTCTAACGCTAGAGGTTAACTGTTTATTTTTATCTTTGTTACTAAGCGAGATCCATTAGTCCGGATTTTGCTACCACATTAAAACTTCCACCCGAAATGCCTTAAACTCTTGCAGACTGTTAAATGGCTAACTAATGTTCACTTTTGCTTGGCTTGAACGTTCAAAAATCTCCTTTGAATGGTCTTCGAAAAGTTTAACGTTGAAATTCAACTGCATTTTAGCGCTGCGAAGTCTGTTAAGGTATTTACTTAGATACAACGTGATAAAGATCTTATTACTAATTGTGTAATTTTGTTGAGACCTCCTCCGATTTAGTTTCTACTGTTTCAACCTTGTTAACGAAAGCATTCTAAATTATAGAACAATTTAAACTACATTGTTAACAAATAGTGATTGCGTAAGTAATTATTTATTCTTTCACCCAAGGTTGCCTGGAAGAAATTGCTGTTTAGCAATAAGGCCGCCTTATGTATACTCTTCTATTTTGTGATTGTTTCTTTCTGTATTTCTTTTGTGTGCAAATAAAGCATTTATTGATTGAATGATTGATTGTGTTTATCACACGAATGTTTATTTATAACATGGCTAATACAACCTTTGGTTAAGTATGGAATTGTAAGTTATCTAAGTACTTAAGCTTTATTTAAACGAGTAATTAAAAACTTTGACTTATGATAATTTATAAGCGATTTTGCACCGATAGTTTATTGTTTACCTAGGTGCTACTCTGCTACAGCTTTACTTCATATAAGAATCTAAGATCTCGGTTTTATTCGTTAATATTATAAGTTCGTCAAAGCAAACCACCAACACACTTATCGAAATGATCGGATAAGCGTTTTATTGTAGGTAATTAAGGTAAAATCCCCACATATTCTCTCCTGTTATTTCCATCTTTATAGCTTAATAATGATGTAGACCATACAATAAAAAAGCATCATCGGTTTAAACAAGGTCATATTTTAATCTAATTTCCTTATAAAACTTTATCGATAAACAATCTCGCTTGTAATTAAGGGAAGTAACTTGTGTATTTAATCCTCGGTTTAGTAAACAGTCAAATTGGTAGCCACAATCAATCAAGGCGTGACAGCAAATGACGTCGTGATCAAAGCCTCCAAAGTGCTCGCCTAAAATGGACTTTCACAATCGGGTAGTTAACACCATTACCCGAAAATTTTAGGCGTAACTTCAATGAGAAGACACTTTATCCCTGAAATCTAGCTTTTTAGATGCTTTAAAGACGATTATTAGCTTAGTAAACAGTCAAATCGGTAGCCGGAATCAGTCAAAGCGCGGCGGCAAATGACTTCGTGATCAACGCCTCCAAAGTGCTCATCTAAATGGACTTTCACAATTAGTTTTGACACCATTACCTGATAATTTTCAGCCTTTATTTGACCAGTCTTGTAGGCCTTTCGGTAGCTTAGTTGGTCAGAGCATCGGGCCGGATTCCCGGGGCGCGGGTTCAAATCCCGCCTGGAAGTTACTTGCAGGGCTGGTGGTTTTTTTATTACCACATTTTTCCTTTACTTACAGAATAGCATTGTGTTGTGAATGCGTAAAAATAATTTAAAATCTTAATTAAAAAATATTGAACATAATGTTAATGATTTGCGCGTTTTACTTTTGAAATGTGCCCAGACAACAAAGGATCTCAGTGGATTAAAATTGAAACCTTTTACATATACAGGCTACGAGACGTAGTTTTAATTTTATAAAATTTCTAAGTTTTTATTTTAGTATAAATAATATAAGTACTATAATTACAATAATTATTCGTAACGGTGTTGATAGAGTAGACACTTTTATAGTTCATTCATAGGCTTATTGTAATATATGATCAAAGATAAGAATAATTATAAAAAATAAAACCGCCTTCAAAAAAATGACATCAAATTATAAAAAAATAAAACCGCCTTCAAAAAATGACGTCATAAAAGTAAGAAATAATCCCTCGCCAAATAACGTAAGTACTTTGAAGTCGGGCGTGTTACGTTCTTACGTTATTTGGTGAGGGATTATTTCTTACTTTGTTGATGTCATTTTTTAAGGCGGTTTTATTTTTTTATAAAAATAACTTTTATTTCTCTCTTTTTAATACATTATGCAGGCAATTTCAGGTAAATTGCTATTATTCTATTATTCTGGTAAATAGGTATGTGATCAAACTGAGAACCTCCTTTTTTGAAGTCGGTTAAAATACCTTAAGGTATCCCCTTTTCAACAAAACAAGAATCATCTAAATCGGTTTATTATAAACAAAGGAGTTATGCCTAAAGATACGTAATAAATTCACGTAAAGTGGTAACGAAAACGACAGTATTTTTAAGATTTCCTGAAACCGTACTGTACCGATTTCAAAATTTCAAAAAGTGGTTGGTTCCATTTTTTCCCAAGTTGGTACTTGGGAAAAAACCTGGTGTTATAACGTTTGAATCATTTCAATCGGTTCAGCCGTCTTCGAGTAATCGGTGTACATACATATAAAAAAAACCGCGACGAATAGATAACCTCCTCCTTTTCAATTTTTGAAGTCGGTTAAAAATAGTAGTTAATAAATATTGATTCGTAAAATAATGTGGTCACAAGCAATACACAATATGGATACTCAACTTAAGAATGCTGGTGCAGCGTTCTTAAGTTAAGTATCCATTTTGTTCAGCATTGCTGCACATGTCTGCTGCGGACAAGACAAATACGATATGAAAATTCGACACATCCAGACAGATAGGGCTTCAATGACCGATATGTTCAGCTTGAACAGACGTAGATACGACACGAAATAGTCAAGCCATCTCGACGATCGTCTCGTCGGGAATAGATTTATTTTAATTAAATTCTTGAAAATAAAAAGCAAAGGTGACTGACTGCTCTATCAACGAAAAGAAAACGAAATTTACGAAATCGTAAACTTTTCAAAAATATCAATCACATAACGAGTCGCACGTTTCGCTTAAATTTATGTTTATCTAAAACTAAAGTAGTAAGTAAAATGAGGTTTAACTAATATTCACTGCCCATTTGAGCGCAACGTGGGTAAGGTCACGTCTGTTTGGAAAAATAAATGGAATTCACGAGGGACATCTTTGCGTTGCGCACCTTTTTCTAGGCTGGTCAAGGGTTTCAAGAATCTATTGAATAATAAAACCAACATGGAAATATTCCGTTCGCTTTTTACATAAACATACGTTCTTTAAAAGCCCTTTTAGTGAAAGGTTTTAAGCTCACACTTGCCAACATATGAGATTAATGTTAAATGCGGCATTCACTGGTTACTGGTAACGTTCAAAGAAAGAAACGCCATATTTATATAGTGATTGGTGTGGTCAGTAATTTGCAGATACAGAACAAAAAGAGTTCAGTGACAATTTGTGTGATCTCGGATGAAGAATGAGAATTGTGGATGGAAAAGTCGAAAGCAGAAACTTTGACTTAGGAACTTTGTTTGGACTAAATATGTCTTCATAAACATACTAAAAGTCCTTACCCCTCCAAGGTGCGATTGAAAATGAAGTATTTTAGAAAGAATGGTCCCGTCTCACAACCAGCTCCGATGAAAATTTTCAAAAAATTACTTCATTTTCGATTTTTCAATAATAAAAATTGCATTGTGAGTGCAAAAAGTTCTTTTATTAAAATCGAAAATAGTAAGTAGTTTTTTTTATCCACAACGGGGTAGCACTTAGCCTTCACCACTACTGATGTTAAGTGGTGATAAGGCTGAAGGTGGAATCGCACTACTAGCGGAATCCTCAATCACTGAGGAACTGGCTATCTTATCTCTAACTGCCGGAACACAATAATGCTGAAAACATCATTGTTATGGCGTCAGACTTAGATAAGATGGTTGTAGCTAGCCAGGCCGACTAAGAACAAGTCCTACCACCAATCAAACCGAATACAATATGTACCCCCACATGGGAAGATTCCGAAACGTCGGTAAAACTGAAAATCTTAAAAACACAACCAATAACTAAAAAATATATTAAATAAAGCGTGAAAATATCCGTGGAAATGTTGTTTTATTTAATTAAACAGTTCGCGGAGATGTGCTTAAGCAGAATATTAAAAAGCAGATGTTACAAACTGTATACCTACTGCTGTGTTGTCTTTATATGTTTTATTTCCAGTCATGCGAGGCTATTCCCTTAACAACCTCTGGGAGGCTTGTATTTCAGTTCGCCCCTTTAATCGACATGGGGCAGGGTGATGGATTACTGGCCTTATCTTTGCCTTCGATTAAATATTCCTAGCTTGGTAACGTGACTTTTACAGATTGTTTTATAAAACCAGATGGGTAAACATCCTAATTAAGTTGAAGAATAGTTTTGTTTATGTTTGGATTAAGTGAAAATATTCGTTTGTTTTTAGGGTTCCGAATCAAAATGGTAAAAAGGAACCCTTATGGTGCGACTTTGTCTGCCTGTCATAAATGGACATCCTGAGAATTACTAATACTAACAACTTGAAATTTAGAATAGTTTTAGATGATGTTTGCCCAACTATTTTGCAAATAAGAGAGAAATAAAAATATTTATATTTTTTTGCAACAAAGACTGAAAGGGGGTCTTAAAAATCGAAGTGCGGCTACTAAGGCATATAGGATAACATATAAAAGAGCGCTGCTTGCACATTCTCAAACTAGCTCCATCTTAGGCTTCTTCTCAACCCTAAGGTTCAGTATGAAGCCAAGAGCAAGCCCATACTATATAAAAAAAAAAAACATGTTTTTTGACCCAGAGGTCCCGAGGTCTATTCCAAACGGGTTAACTATTCTATTAGGTTTGGTTGAGCCGCATAGTTTTCGACCTTTAATGAAAAATTTAAAAAAATATACCTTCCTCGCCTTATCTCTGAAGTTTGCATAAAAAAAAACCTGAAATTATTTTATGTGATAGAAGTTTATGTAAAGATTACAAGAAAAATAAACGACGACTCTAAATAGTAAAAATATATAATTGGTGTGATTGTTAGTAAATATTTATTATTATTAATATTAAAGGTAACATACGAAAATTCGAACATAATTTGGTTTTACAAATTTTTGTTTACCTTATTTAAATATAAGAGTAACAAACATAACAGTCGATTAACCGAAAATCCTATAAAAATGCAAAAGTAAAGTTAAGTATGTAAAATCAACTCTCTATATTGATGACATAAGATGAAACGGCACTACTTTAGTGCGCCCAATATTTGCTTAGGATAAAGCTTATAAGGAAAATGGTCGGATTTATGACATGATTGAGACAGTAAAGGAATAAAGATTTTATGGACCATAATAATATAAGTCTTGTGATATTTTTAAGTAATGAAACCTGGTCATCATCATCAGCCATTAATGTGCCCACTGCTGGCACAGTCCTTCCCCTTACGGATGGATAAGGGAGAATCGGCATGCATGACCCACCGAGCGGGGCCCAATGCAGATTGGTGGGTATACCATTGGAAAGGCAGCCGGGGCCAACGGTTAAATGTACAGTCGAACCAATTGAGTCATGACCCATTTTGCTAATAATTTGTTTGAAAGCGTCAAAACTTTAAGCGCTCCTGCACACGATGCCGTCACCTTCCATACCGACCGCCGAGCTTTTTAACCTAAGTATGTTGCGATGGCGGCACGGTGGTGGTGTGGCGGGCTTTGCGCGGTGCGTATCTATCGGTGGAGGCACGGTGACAGCGCGGTGGCGGCATCGTGTACAGGAGCGCTTAAGGTCAGTGTCAATGTCAACAAGTTGTAATTTTGACCTTACCGAATTTTAATATCTGTTAGACAATGAACTTATAGTGGGTCACCATTCAGTTGGTTCGACTGTACCTTCCGAAGCACGACGGAGCTTGAGGTTATAAATTTTGGTCACCTGTCCCCCCACAAAAAAACCGGCCAAGTGCGAGTCGGACTCGCGCATGAAGGGTTCCGTACCATTATCTATACAACATTAGACACTATTTATAACGTACAATATCAATCTAAACACCATTACACACTATTCGAAAAAAAACGGCAAAAAAATCAAGTTTGTTGTATGGGAGCCCCCATAAGTATTTATTTTATTTTAATTTAATTAATTATTTTTAAAGTGAATATACAACTAAATATTCTGTGAATTTTATTATTTATTTATTTATTCACAACGGGGAGCACTTAGCCTTCATCTCATCTGATGATAACTGGTGATAAGGCTGAAGGTGGAAGCGCACTACTCCCGGAATCCTTAATAACTGAGGAACTGGCTATCTTATCTCTAACTGCCGGAACACAATAATGCTAAAAACATCATTGTTATATCGTCAGACTTAGATAAGATGGTGGTAGCTAGCCAGGCGGACTAGAACAAGTCCTACCACCAACCAAACCGAATACAATATGTACCCCCACTGGAATCGAACCCGGGACCTCTGGGTCTGAAATCGGTGGTATGAACCACTAGACCACAGAGGCGGTTAAATATGTGAATATTTTAAGCGTAGAAATACGACATCAGATGTGTTATTATATGTGATTTTGTTCTGTTTTTAGTATTTGTTGTAATAGCGGCAACAGAAATACATCATCTGTAAAAATTTCAACAGTCTAGTTATCACGGTGCATGCGACAGACGGACAGCGAAGTCTTAGTACTTAATAGGTAATAGCTACTCGTTTTTACGGAACACTAAAAAGTAAAATTATAGTCATTTTGCGGAAATATAATATTTTTATTTATACCATACAAATCACTTTACCGCACGCTCATTCTAATGTACGTAAGAAAATCCCCATTTTCGTGCTGGAGTGGTGAAAACTTATAGGTATAATCAAACTGTAGGTAATATTTCACTTCCATTTCTCGGAATACCGAGAATATCATTTGTATAGCAATATGGTCCGTTATCCAATCGTGTCGCGTTTGGTTCAGAGTAGCACAAAATGGTAATATCTTGTGGTAAAACGAAAATGTTTGGAACCGACAGCAGTAACAATATGGCACATGTAACAAGTCTTCTTATCGAAAAATGGAAAATGAAGTATTTTAGAAAAAATTGTAATTCCATCTTTAGCGATTGGCAAATACCTTGGAAAGGTGTTTCTTTCGCGTGTAAGGGTAGTAATATCTTCACATTGATAAAATTAACGCTGGCTATACAGCGTGTAACAAGTATTGGATAAATTCGACGCTTCTCGTAACGACTCCGTAGCTCCGAGGTTAGAGCAGTCGCCCGGATAGTGAAAGGTCGTGGGTTCGAGTCCCATCGGAGCTAGTTGTGAGACGGGTAAATTTTTTCTAAATACTTCATTTTCCATTTTTTAATAATAAAAATTGCATTGTGAATGCAGACAAAGTAAAAATCTAAATAAGTCTTCCTATCATTATTCAAGTCTAATAAATATAGTAAATAAAGTACAGTACGACGAGCTTTCGGTGCATTTCCATTTCTCTGAACACCCAGAATAGTCATCTGTCAGGCAATATCAGGTCCGTTATCCAATCGTGTCGCGTTTGGCTCAGAGTAGCCCGAAATGGTAGCATCTTGTGGCAAAACGAAAATGTTAGGAGCCGTCAGTCGTTAGATTATGGCGCATGTATCAGCAGAACAACTTATGTTGCACACCGTACAAGTATAGCTCGCGTGTCATGTTTCACGCTATATTATCACATGAGACGAGTTTGTCACGTCGTTGGTTTAGGGCTGTCGTTGAAATTTGTGTTTTATTAGAAATCTCTTATTTTTTGCACTAGGGTAGAAGTTACTTTTAAGCAACTTCAAAAAATGGAGGTTATGATAATGATATGTTTGAATGTATGTTTGTCCGCGATTATCTCGCATTTGGCTGAAGCGGTTATGATGGGGTTTTCCGAAAAGTATTTGTTACATTAGGAAAACGTTTTGGTATAATAACCGACTTCAATAAAAGGAGGTTCTCAGTTTGATCCGTATGTATGTTATCTCACGTTTGGCTGAATCGATTTGATGCGGTTTTCATCAGACAAGTATTTTTGATTGATGCGGTATAGGTGTACATCCTAACATACCTATTTTCCAGGATACACGAAAATTGCCTGCATGCTGCACGAAAAAGAGTAAAATAAGAATTATTTTTATAAAAAAAATGCCACCAAAAAGTAAGAAATAATTCCTCTAATACTGTATTCATACCAAATAACGTAAGTACTTTGAAGTCGAGCGTTGAAATTACTAGGGCGGATGATTTTTTTTAAATATTTCTAAGCTATTTGGTTGAATGCTTGACCGTTAAGCTAGCAGTTATAGAAGAATCGATGAAACTTTGCATTTAATTTTATAACCGTGCACGTGTTTTTCAACAATGGCTCTTCCACATTAAATTTATATATGTAGATAAATACTAATATTATGAATGTGAAAGTGTGTTTGTTTGTGTGATTGTCCGTATGTCCGTCTTTCACGTCAAAACAGAGCAACGGGTCGACTTGATTTTGGTATAGGATTAGTTTGGGAGCTGGAGAGTGCCATAGGCTACCTACTTTTTACTGCGATAAAATATCGTGTAGCCACGGGTGGAAAGCTAGTTGCATTATACATTATCTTTTCCTTACAGTCATAACTACAACAGTTTTGGGATGTGTTATAATTTTTTGAGTTTCCAACAGCTCTTTAGATATCTTCAAAGCTATAATGAAGCTTTAACATAGTAAAGGTCAAAAGAATACTGTTATAGTCGTTAGTAGTAAGTAAAAAAAAGTAAAAAATAATTCCTCACCAAATAAATAACGTAACTACTTTGAAGTCGGGCGTGAAACATGTACAATTTTTTGTTGTTTTTGTTAAAACCCGCCCGACTTCAAAGTACTTACGTTATTTATTTGGTGAGGAAATTATTTTTTACATTTTTTATGTGGTTTTTTTGTAGGCGGTTTTATTTTTTTATAAAAATAATTTTTATTTCTCTCTTTTTAGTGCATCGTGCAGGCAATTTACGTGTTTTCTGGTAAATAGGTATGTGATCAAACTGAAAACCTCCTTTTTCGAAGTCGGTTAAAATACCTTGAGGTATCCCCTTTTTAACAAAACAAGAATCATCTAAATCCTACTAATATTATAAATGTGAAAGTTTAGATGTTTGGATGTTTGGATGTTTGGATGTTTGTTACTCAATCACGCCAAAACGGCTGAACGGATTTGGCTGAAATTTGGGACACAGATACTTTGTAGCCTGGAGAGGAACATAGGCTACTTTTTATCCCGGAAAAATATCAGATTCCCGCGGGATAACGTCGTGTATTCCACGCGGGCGAAGCCGCGGGCGGAAAGCTAGTCGGTTTATAAACAAAGGAGTTATGCCTAAAGATACGTATTAAATTCACATAAAGTGGTAACGAAAACGACAGTATTTTCAAGATTTCCTGAAAACTACTGAGCCGATTTCAAAATTTCAAAAAATGGGACCAACTTGGAAACCAACCTGATGTAATAACGTTTGAACCATTTCAATCGGTTCAGCCGTCTTCGAGTAATCGGTGGACATACACAAAAAAAAAAACACATACAGACGAATAGAGAACCTCCTCCTTTTTGATTTAGAAGTCGGTTAAAAAATAATGCTTGACACATACAAATGTTTTCTCAAATTTATAATATAACTAGCTTTCCGCCCGCGGCTTCGCCCGCGTGGACTACACGACGTTATCCCGCGGGAATGTGATGTTTTTCCGGGATAAAAAGTAGCCTATGTTCCTCTCCAGGCTACAAAGTATCTGTGTCCCAAATTTCAGCCAAATCCGTTCAGCTGTTTTGGCGTGATTGAGTAACAAACATCCAAACATCCAAACATCTAAACTTTCACATTTATAATATTAGTAGGATAAATTCTCTTGTGACAGCCCTGCAGAGCTGTGAGTCCTTCAGATCGCGATGCGAATAGCGACAAACGTAACACGTCGTCGTCGTGAGCTTGTATTTTCTATTACGATTAAGATAAACGTGAGCTTTTCGCGTGCAAATACTAAGAATTTTCCATAACTAGGTTAACAGTAGTTACTTGTAGATATTTTTAATTTTTAGTAGGTAAAGACCTTGAATTTTTGATCGCGAAAAAAGCAATTTGGTTTATCTAACGAAAATCAGCAGGAATTCAAATTAATTCACCCATAACTAAAAATAGATTACAAAAAGTTGTTCTAAGTAACTTAACACACATATAGATTACGTCAATAGATTCAGAATACACAACGAAAAGAAAGAACAATAGGTAATACTTGCATTTTCAAGCAAGAGAAAAAACTCATTTTAAAATTTAATTAAAATACTAAAATAACAAATCTGTTTTTGTAAATACTCGTACTATCGCTTTAATTTCGTTGAAACTTACCCAACGGGAATTTCTATACAAAGAAAACAGTTGCAAGAAAGTCAACAAGAAACAAAAGCTGCACATTAAAAATTCTGTCGAAAAGATGAAAAACATTAATTCAAACGCTTCGAAAAAGCTGTAGGAATTCGAAATTGCTTATAATGTGTAAAACTTAAGATTATTTCGAGAGAAACGAGGCCAATTGCTCTGGGATGACTGTAATAATAACGCTGGGATAATGCGTTCTAAGCTAAAAAAGAGATTCTGAATAAGTAATGGAGCTACACGCCGGAACTTTAACGTATAAAGTATGTTCTGCGGCAGAAATTGTGGAGCACAGCTGCATCGCGTCGCGCGCAGCACTCTATATATCACTTTGGTGTGAAAAATCGAACGATACATCTGGTATTTGCGCCTAATACCCGATATTGTGCTTTTATCTGATACTTTTTCACATGTGCTCAGCATAGTATTAAAAATTTACCGCATTTGCTTAGTTTCACACGTCACACAACATAACTACACAACAAACATTCTATTTAGTTTTGAGGTTTTATAATAAGACGTTTTATCACACGAGCGCGGGCGAGAAGTAGTTAAAATGCATATAAGCACGCGCTCCCGTGTGCGTGTGCTAAAACCATGGGGCACCATCGTTACATTCAAATGGGAACTACTAAGCCAATAAATTCGAAAGCTGTTACAATCAGGCCCTAGGTGTCTTAGGTGACTTTTTTGTCACATATAATGTGTTTATTTGTGTGTTTATACGCCAAAAGCTACTTGCACCCCCTAAGTGATACCCCGTTGTGAATAAAATAAAAAAGTGAGAATCGAATCCTCGAGACTTGGTAGTAGACATGATCAATACCACTGCGACATTGCGCCAACATTGAGATTTTAACTCAATAGCGCCAGCCTAAAAACAAAGCAGTTCCATAAAAAATGCTTTATACTTGACTAGCCTTCCGCCCGCGGCTTCGCCCGCGTGTACTACACGACGTTATCCCGCGGGAAGGTGATATTTTTCAGGAATAAAAAGTAGCCTATGTCCTTTCTCAGCCTCTAGACTATCTCTGCACCAATTTTCATTCAAATCGGTTCAGTAGTTTAGGCGTGATTGTGTAACACACAGACAGACATTTTCGCATTTATAATATAAGTAAGGATTACTAACCCGGGATAACATCTCACGTTTCTCACAGAAATAGGTTTAAAGTTCAAACACGAGCAAAAATTTGATCAAACCACTGCAGGTTTTATTTCAGACTGCCCTAAAAGAAAATAGCTTCATTTTCGGCTTTCTAAATTGGCCGAGAGTAACATTTAACTTGCAGCCGTTCATAATATATGAGCGTCGCCGTCTCGCTGGTCAGGAGCTGACCCTCGCTTTAAATGTCACATTTACTCTTTTGCCGACGAATTACGTCACATTTTAAACCTCCAACACTGAAAGTGATATATTCACTCTACTCTGTGAAAAGTTCGTAATGAATACCTGTGAAATGATTTACCAGTGACTTTGGTATAGGTACTTTAATTAAGTACTTATATAAAACTAAGATTGTGGCTCAATATTGAGTGAGAATGAGTTGTAAAAATATCGTTAAACATTATTCTGTAAAATTAACTAACCCAAATTTAGAGTAACTTATTCAGGCCGCTTACGATAATTAAATTCAAGGTTTCAGATTACCTTCAGGCCCATTAAAGCGGGAAAATGAAGCTTTTTATGATAATGCCGCACTCGCACACAAAATGTATTGCCTACTACTCAAGTGTAAACAATACTACTCGAGTGTAAACAGCATTCGGGTTGTTACCTAAAAGGAGCCGTGACGTTTTTACTGCGGGAGACAATTTGTACAAATGGAGCTCATTTATTATGGATGGATGCAGGCTGGGCTCAACCCGCAGACAATCGGGCAGTGTCTAAAATGGCTGCTCGTGCCTTTAGTTTATAGGAAACGGATGCGGCAAAACACGTCTGTTTGCGGATCGGGAGCCAGTTTAATGGAGAAATAATACGGATTGTTTATATTTTTTTTGCTGCTCTTCCAACTGCAATGCTGCAAGTGTAACCTCTACGCACACGGGTCACCGACCACAACCACAATATGCCGCCACTGACCTATTTCCTGTACTTTTCATACATTTTATTATGAACTCGCCGCACACGGTTGACGCTTAATAGTAGATTGTACAACAAGTGCATAAAACGTACCATTTTACCCGAGACGTATATATCCATCCGAGCCGTAGGCGAGGGTGGATAATAGTCAATTCAAGGGTAAAATGGGTTTTATCTACGAGTTTTACACTCTGCTTCTCACTTCGAGTGTGAGGAAAATAAATAACAATATTACAAAAAAGAAAAAATAAAGACGTCGCCATATTGGCGGGAAGACTTTCTTTTTTTTATACGTAGCAGTGGCAGCACAGTGACTTTAGCATAGATCGTAGCCCATAATGCTCTTGAAATACTTATTTCTTACAAAACTCATTAATTTTGCCTAGTTTTATTAATTTAGTAAGTATAGTTTAACATGGATTGTGTACAAAACTAAAGAAACAGAATGAAATTACAAGTTTATTAAACGAAGTTTTATTGCGTGTGTGACTGTTTACCTGACGACCTTTGTCTGAGAGACTGAGACTTAGACGAAGATTTTACTTTATGCACTAGAGCATAAAAAGCGATTTTATGCAGCCTATACCCAACATAAACACGAACTTTACGAGCATGAGAAGTGAAAATATATTATTATGCTATGTTGACGGCCGCCGCCCCGCCGCTAATCGTCACTTATTGTTTCTTCTTCTAGCTTCAAAGCGGTGTTTGTGTCTGTCGCGTGTGGGGTGCGATTCTCTAACGAAGTTTCACCGTCACATCGTACATCGTCGTTGACTTCGATTCTTAATGTCAAAATTCATAATAAACAAGTGAAAGACAAGCGAAAAAGAACGTCGAGTTTGTTTATTGAATTAGAGAATCGCACAACTGGTGCGGCGCCAGATAGTATTCTCCATTGTTGAATAGGATAAACCTCAAAAAGGTGAAATAGATTTTGCAAATGATTGAAGTCATTAAATGCATCATAATAATGTTTCTAAATGAGAGATACGTAGTGCGTTCCACAGTTTTGTTTCAAAGTGGCGTTAGGTTCAATGAAATATTATTAATCACGATTACTTTTTTTCGAATGAGTCAGTTATATTCGTATATATAGGTTTTATTTATATAAAACATCATTGCTAAGTAGACTTAAATGTTAAAACAAGTGCTCCCCCACAACTTTGGCTGCATGTAATTTAGTTATATCGTAGGTAGATTTTATATTATTTTTATGCATTTACAATGCAATTTTGTAAGTATAGGAAAAATGTGATAGAAAAAAATCGCCCAAGTGCGAGTTGGACTCGCCCATGAAGGGTTCCGTTCCCACTTAACGTACCTATTGCTTTAACCTAGCCAAAATTCGACTATAATTTTTCGTCAGCAAAATATAACTTTGTTTTTCATAGAGTTTGTATGAATGACAAAGTTACATTTGCAGTTTTTGAAAATGTGTTATATCTCAAAAAGTACACACTATATCTCATTCAAACCAATTTTCGTTGAAAGTTTTTATTAAGATCTACAGCATATATTTTTTCTAGATTTTTCAACATTTTATTTCAAAAGTTAGAGGGGGGGGACACACATTTTTTCACTTTGGAAGGCTCTATCTTTCAAAATATTTACTTTGAGAAAAAATGATTTGAGATACCTTTATGTCATTTTTAAAGACCTATCTATGGACACCCCACACGAATATATTTGATTAGAAAAATATTTTTAAGTTTCAGTTCTACGTATGGAGAGCCCCCTTAGTTTTTTATTTCTTTTAATTTTTGTATTAAAATCTTAAAGCGGTTTATAGAATACATCTACCTATTAAGTTTCAACTGTGTAGTCTTAATAGTTTTGGAATAAAGTGGCTGTGACATACGGACGGACGGACAGACAGACAGACAGACAGACAGACAGACATGACGAATCTATAAGGGTTCCGTTTTTTGCCATTCGGCTACGGAACCCTAAAAACCCACGAGGCGCGGGTTCGAATCCCGCCTGAAAGCTACTTATAGGGCTCGTGGTTTTTTTTTAACTATCACATTTATCCTATACTTATATCGTAGGTACTTCGATTATATCGCAATCCTAAGGATTCGCATTAAAATGCTACAAAAGAAGTCTGTAATTCTCCAAGGTCTTGGTCTAGATTAAATATTATAAAACATAAGATAATATACGTAAGTAAATAACTTACCTACCAACTCGCAGACAAACCTATCATTAGGTTTTGCGAAGAAATGTAATTAAAATTGTAAATTGTTTTTGTGTAATAAAGTTTTTAATAATAAAAAAAAAAAAAAAATAAGGAACTATCTACCTAAGCCGAAATTAATCAAATTCAAGCAGATAAATAAATTTTCGCATTAATAGTATTAGACTATGGATTATCCTGAGATCACAATTAATAGGTGATGAACTAAATTTGATTACGTACCTACCTATACGTGGTTACCTAATGTCAATTACACGTTCCATTAAACACCTACTATTCACACGTACAGACAATGCCATTAGTTTTAATTGAGATATGCGGCTAAAGGTACGGTACCTACGCGTTATGCGTAATACATGAGAGTGGTTGACGTGAACCACAAACCACACTTGTCCCATACTCATTTCAATGTTCATGCAAACAATACCTAAAGTTACTAGTGATTACGTAAGTAACACCCACGAGTGATCGCCCACGTGGTAGCATTAGGTGGGATTTCGGGACAAACATTGTCGACCTTATAAATTTCCTGTGCTCTTTGAGACGTTTAAAACAATCAATTATAACTACCTGAACCAATAACATAATGTTATTAGACGAATGACTAGTTGACTGTTCCAACAAGCAGTAAGGTTTTGTCTGCACGGGATAGTAGGCAGTTGAACCCCTGTAGGTTAAATTAAATTCGTCAATCACTATTAAAAAAAACAACAACAAATATAGCTCAGTAAAGTATCAAAATGTGCTCGTTCTGTGCCATCATTAATCCAGAAAGAGTAGAATGAGCGTAATAAAAACTTAGATGCTAAATTAACTTTCTCAGAAGTCCTCACAAAATATATTTGTCAACAGATCAGAGATTAAATTTAAAGAGGCTCGAGTACATAATCGTTTAGAGCGTATTCATAATTATATTAAGATTTTCTTTGCTCTTCCATTTGACTTGATTCCATTCGAAGTCTTGCATAAGTATCTCATTTGGAGAGTAAGCTCTGGATTTGTCCCAGTCCATTTCAATTAATTTTCACTGAGTAGCGTAAAAGCATATTTTAATGCTAAAAGAAGTAGCAATATTCATTCCTTGAATTAGTGTGTAAAAGATAAAATGAATTTTATGCATGTTCGTTAAGAAAATCTAGCGAATTTTATATTCATAAAATAATTAAATACCGCTTTTGTATGTAGTTTATATTAAGTGTTAAGCGTAGCAAAACGCATTAACCTCTTAAGTATTAACAGTTTTCAAGTTTTTGCTATCGGCACCGTGTATTAAAGACTTATTTCTATATACCAGTACGACTGGCCCCCGCCTATGCTTCACAGGTCGGAGGTATGGATGTTTTATCTCACGAGCGCGGCTGAGCCACGCTTGTGTGTGTAAACCGCAGCCTCATTTTGTCTTAATTCATTTATAATTAATATTCATTCCTCGAATCAGTGCATAAATTATTTTTATAAAAAAATAAAACCGCCTTCAAAAAAATGACATAAAAAAGTAAGAAATAATCCCTCACCAAATAACGTAAGTACTTTGAAGTCGGACCTGAAACATGTACAATTTTTATTGTTTTTGTTAAAACCCGCCCGACTTCAAAGTACTAACGTTATTTGGTGAGGGACTATTGTTACTTAGCTGTCCCTCTCATCAATCTGATATTATTCATTCTTCTTTCTTCATTTACCCTATTCTTCTGTGGAATGCGCTTCCTTTAGACATCAGAAGGTCCACCAGTCGGTTTTCGTTTAAAACTAAGTTACGAAAATTTCTCACTAAGCAAGCAGCTAACTCTTAAATCTTGATCGTCGTTATCTCTTATTTGTACCTATATATATTTATATATGTATGTATATTGTATGTAGTATAATTTATTATATATTATATATTTATTATAATTATATAAATATGTGTAATATAAATGATAATAATAATAAATAAATATTTTCTTACAATCACACCAATTATCTAAGCCCGTAGTTAATTTCTTAAGAAACTGTGTCTACGTGAACTTGATAACGGATAAGTATATACTTATATACCTTTCGTTTGTAAATACAGACTTTTATTATAAGCTATATAAGTTTATTTATTTATTACGTTGTATATATTAATATTTCTCTCGCCTTTTTTTAAGTTTAATGCTGGTTGTGCACCCTACCACTTTACTATCTCCATATCACCCTAAGGTTGACAGGTAGAGAATGCCTGAGGCATTAAGTCCGCCTATGTACATTGTGCATGAAGAATTAATAAATAAAAAAAAAATATTTCTTAGTTTTTTGATGACATTTTTTTGAAGGCGGTTTTATTTTTTTATAAAAATAATTTTTATTTCACTCTTTTTAGTGCATCATGCATGCCTGCATGTATGTATTTACGTGTATTCTGATAAATAGGTATGTGATCAAACTGAGAACCTCCTTTTTTGAAGCCGGTTAAAATACCTTGAGGTATCCCCTTTTCAACAAAACAAGAATCATCAAAATCAGTTTATAAACAAAGGAGTTATGCCTAAAGATACGCAATAAATTCACATAAAGTGGTAATGAAAACGACAGTATTTATAAGATTTCCTGAAAACTACTGAACCGATTTCAAAATTTCAAAAAATGGGACCAACTTGGGATAAAACCTGATGTTATAGCGTTTGAATCATTTCAATCGGTTCAGCCATCTTCGAGTAATCGGTGTACATACATATAAAAAAAAATATACGCGACGAATAGATTAATAACCTCCTCCTTTTCTTTTTTTGAAGTCGGTTAAAAATTGATCAGCGTGGCAAGACGAATTAAGGCAGGCCGCACACCAGACATATAAATGTGTTACGATAATTTGTGACGACACGTATGAAACGCGCCACATTTATTAGCGATCCCTTTTTTGTAGTGGGCGCACAATGTGCCCTTGGTGTGCGTGCTTGTATATAAATATTTATATAATACTAGCTGATCCGGCGAACTTCGTACTGCCTTATCTTGGACTTACGGCCTATTAGCATATTGCCATTCATGTCAAAGATCTTGGAAAAAGCTGTTTATGTGCAACTTCTTCAATATATTGAAGAGAACGACATCCTACCAATGTATCAGTCCGGCTTTCGTCGAAGCCGTGGCACTTCCACTGCTCTGCTTGACGTTGTTGACAATATTCTATCTGAGCGGGATGGTGGTTGCGGTACTATCCTTGCACTGCTTGACTTCTCTCGCGCGTTTGACAGCATTGACATAAATCTGCTACTTGCTAAGCTTGGGTATTATGGTTTGGATGACTCGTCACTACGTTGGTTTGAAAGTTACCTGTCTGAGCGTTTCCAATCGGTGAAACTGACTTGTGCTAGAAGTGGGGATGCAAAATACTCAGATCCTGAGCCTGTGATGTGTGGTGTACCTCAGGGCTCAATCCTGGGTCCACTGCTATTTTTAATATATAGCGCAGATCTTCCTAGGGTTTTAAAACACTGCAGGTACCACTGCTACGCTGATGACGTCCAACTGTACATCTCCGGTAAGCCCGCAGATACTCGTGACACTGTGCAAAAGATTAATAGTGACCTGCATAGTATCGCGCAATGGTCAGCTGATAATGGTCTCCTCCTTAACCCTTCCAAATCCAAGTATTTAATTTTGGGAACTAGGGCGCAGATACAACAGATGGAAAACTTTGAACCCAGTCTCTGTTTGAACAACGAAAGCTTAGAGAGGGTATCAGAGGCTCGGAATTTGGGTGTCATCTTTGATGAACAGCTGCGTTTTGACACTCACGTGTTGGGTTTGGTTAAGAGTTGTATGTATTGCTTAAAGGTGTTATACAAGATACGTAAATATCTGAGTGAGAAGTCGCGCATAATGCTCTGTGAGTCTCTAATATTATCCAAACTCAATTATGGAGACATCGTGGTAGGACCTCGCTTATTGGCCAAAACACAGAAGCTTTTACAACGGGTTCAAAATGGATGTTGCAGGTTTTGTTACAATGTACCTCCTCGAACTCACATTACGCCATATCTGATTTCGGCGTCGACTTTGAGGATGGAGTCACGTAGGCACATGCATCTGTTGTGTCTCGTATTTGACGTTAAGAAGTACAAAAGGCCAGAATACTTGTACGAGAAACTGAAATTCACGACACTGAGTGATAGATATGGTTCTAGGGCCACACGGGCGCCACTAATCAACTACCGTCACCATACAGCAGCCTTCCGTGGTAGTTTTCGATACCAAGCCACCAAGTGCTGGAATGACTTGCCCCCTCCCATTCGGAACCTAACCTCTAAGTACGCTTTCAAACAAAAATTGTTATTACACTTACTTACACAACAGAAGTTAGGCAATCCGACTGGGTGGTGATCTGGATAGTTCTGGTGCCGTGAGGTTCTGAGTCAGTATCTATTTATTATGTGTTTATTTTATTATATATATGTTGGGTCAAGATGGCCTTCTGAATGCTGACCCGACATTTGGGATATCACTCAATAAACAAAGTCTAAAAGTTCAATCACAATTTTTAATGTGTAATAAAATAATAGTCACAATCTGCACAATAGTGTCTGTTTTCTAATTAGGTTAATAAAACTATAACTAACTGTTTGATACTTAATTACTAATAATAATTATTGGACTCTACTAAACAAAAGTAGTTCCTCAATGCGCACACGCCCTACACGGACAGCTCCAATACGAATACTGAGGTGTTGTGTTTTACGTGTCGTACTGAGACTCTACTGAAGCGACACGTAGGCAGCTATAGGTATCGCTTGTGTTTTGTAGTTCCAAGACGATGACCATCCGACACGGCCATCCTGCTAGACGCACGTCCTCGTGTGTTCACTCTGCAAAAGAAATTTTGCAAAGTATCACCCGCTCGGCCAACTCTGACCTTAGCTAAAGGGAACATTATCTTGAAATGATAGTTAACTACATAGTTACATGATGTTTGAGCAACAAACTTACAACTCTAGAAATACGCCATATTACATTTCTCTGATTATAGATCTTTTCAAGAAATCTTTGACTTGTAATCAATATTGCAACTTTTGTTAACACATTAGTATCATAAACTCATCATTGAAATAGCTGCACATTAAACACAGTTGCTACCAGTGGCCATGAGATATCCCCATGTGTGCCCTACTCAGGGCCTCGGCCTACTATGGGCCCAATACATCTCCTCGCTGAATCCACAGCTTGCGCCTTCCGCCTCGCGGAATCGCTACGCGCCGCCTGGTAACTCAAACCACACCCATGGTAACTGCATTCCGCGTGCTCACGGACTACGAAAGTAGATACCGATTTCTCTTAAGCTACGGCTACCGTTACTCATGGATCATACCATACTCAATGCAAGCTATTCAATTACTTGGGCTTTTAATTGCCCTTCACTCTCATTATCTAAATTTTCCTCGTCAAAGTTTTCTTGATCCCCAGGCATTTTTCGAAGTCTGTCATGGGCGTATTTGTAGGTACGTTTAGAATTTAAAGCTCGTAAAGTGTATCTATCGCCATCTAAAATTTCTATTATTTTGAATGGACCACGATACTTTTGATCTAGTTTTGTTTGGTTTCGTTCCTCATTTTGTATCAAAACAAAATCACCTACAGAGAATTTATTCAGTCTTGCCTTATTTTTGTCAAATCTTTGCTTGTTGTAAACAGCCGCTTTTTCTATGTTACGTGTGGCATTAGCTCTAAGTAAGTCTAAGTCTACTTCCTCTTCAGCATCTTCACATGTCATTAAAGTCGGCGGTCGCGCTACTTTACCGATCATTAACTGAAGTGGGCTAGCTTGAGTAGTACGATTTACTGTGCAGTTGATTGCCAGCTGAACGTCACCTAAAGCATCTTGCCACGATTTTTCATCTGAAGTCTCTATGGCAGTAAGCATTGATTTTAAGACGCTCATCACACGTTCTACTTGACCATTTGCACGCGAAGATCCTGTTGCAATAAGGTGCAAGTTGATATTTGAACTTTCGCAAAAACTTTTAAATTCGTTACTTGCAAAACAAAGACCTTGATCTGCTATTATTCGCGAGGGTGTACCGAATAAAAATATACTTTCTTTTACAGCTCTTATGCTATTTTTAGTATCAATTTGTGTTGAGTGTTTAAGTAATACAAACTTGGTAAACGCATCTATTAAAACGAATACGTACTCCTTTGAATCTCTTTTTCCGCTTAGTTTTCCGGTAGCATCGATATGAACTGTATGCCATGGTGATGATACCTTAGGTATTGGATGAAGCTGGGCCTGTATTTTCCCAGAGTGAGATTTTGTTACTTTACATGTTACACAATTATCAACAAAATGTTTCACATATCGTGACATGCCTTCAAACCAATAGTGTTCGTAAACCTTTTCTAATGTTTTATCGTAACCGAGATGAAAAATTGAGTTGTGAATGTTGTTAATTACTGACCATCTTAGGTTACGCGGGACAATTGGCAAGCACTTTGTTAGTCCATTTCTTTGTATTTTGCGGTAAAGAACTCCCGATCGTAGTTCATAGGTATTAGCAATATCACTATCCATCTGACCATTATTTAGTTTTTCAACTAAATCTAAAATATCTTTATCACGTTGCTGTTCAGCCAGAATCCAATTAGAAGAAAGTTCTGTTAACTCAATGCGTTTTTCCTCCACTCGGCATTTTAAATCTTTGAGCAGTTTTGGTTGTTCTTTTAATAGGTTTCGCGAAAAGAAATCTACATGTGCCATATGCTTCCCCGAGTTATAAACTACTTCAAAATCAAATGACTGTAAAAAAAGCCCACCAACGATGTACACGTGGAGTCAAGTCAATTTTTTTACTAGCGCACTTTAGTGAGTTACAATCTGTAACCACTGTAAACTTTCGGCCATATAAGTAGGGACGGAAGTGTTTTATCGCGTTGACGACGGCGAGAGTTTCAAGTTCGTACGAGTGATATCGTGACTCCGCCGCCGAAGTGCGCTTACTATAATAATAAACAACACGTCGTTTATTCTCAACGACTTGAAATAATATTGCACCGTAGCCCTCTGAGCTTGCGTCAGTATGTAGTTCAATGGGGTACTTTGAGTCAAATATCATAAGCACAGGTTCTTTAGTAAGCATAGCGATAACGTTTCTTCTAATTTGTTCATGACATCCTGTCCATTTAAATGGAACTTTTTCTGACGTCAACTTATACAATGGTCCCATGATCTTAGCAAACTTCGGTATAAATTGGCGGAAATAAGTTGCAAGCCCTATAAATTGTCTTAATTGCGCTACTGTTTCCGGTGGTGGTAAAGAAGTGAGAGCTTCGACTTTACGCTTATTTGGCCTTATTTCACCTGCTTGAACCTCATAGCCAAGAAAATCTAGTTTTGTTTTTAAGAAAGAGCATTTTTTTAGATTCATAGAGAAACCCGCGTGTGTCAATGTGTCAAGTACCTTTTGCAGTCGCTCTACACCTTGATCTATAGTTTCCGATATGATTAAAATATCGTCTGCGTAAACTATTACATAGGAATGTGCTAGATCCCCTAGTGCTGCGATTATCGCTCGCTGAAATACAGACATAGCATTGCGTAAACCAAACGGCATGGACAAATATTCATAGTGTCCGTCCGATGTTACAAAGGCGGTACGTTCGATAGACTCTTCTTTAATCGGTATTAAATGAAATCCACTAGAACAATCTAATTTTGTAAAGAAATAAGCGCCGTTTAGCCTGGCAATTAAGTCGGAAATAATGGGTAATGGATAGCGGTCTGGCACTGTGTTACTATTTAATTCACGATAATCGATACACATACGGTCCGACGCATCTTGCTTTTTAACTAATAAAGCTGGACTTGCAAAGGGTGAGCAACTTGGTCTAATAATATTTGCACGTAATAATTCGTCGACTTTTCTTCGCATAATTTCCCGTTCTTCTGGACTAAGACGGTACGGTCGTCGTTGCACAGTTTTATTTGGGTCAATTAGTCTAATTTCGAGTTCGCCCGTATTTACTCGCGTTTTAGGCATCTCGGTAGTGAAATATTTTGAATATTTTTTTAGTATAGAAATAAGTTCAGACTTCTTTTGTTGTGGTATGTCTGTTATTATTTCTCGAAAGTCATAGTCGACCTTTGTGTTCACAGTTAAGCTATCCACTTGTAAACACTGCTTTGTAAGTGAGAACTGAGATGCGGTCATGTTTATAACAAAGCCCTGTTTTAAAATCTCGCGACCTAATATTATGTCGCTATGGATATAGATATCAGGCAAGACATGAAATAAAATCTCTACAGTGTACGTACATATTTCAACACAACATACAATTTGTTCGGTGCTGAATATTGACCCTTGGCCTATACCGGTTAACTTTATGGTATTATGAATTCTTTTTCCAGAAAAATTGGAGGCCATACTTTCTTTTATCAGTGAACACTCAGCACCCGAATCAAACTGAAAATTATACAACACACCTTTATGATTAAGTTTTCCTGCAGGGGGATTCACCGCGCATACGTTCACGCGCCGCTCCGCCTGAGCCGCTCCGCCTCGCGTCGCGCTGTCTCCGCCGTTGTCTGCGCCTTTGTTCGCTGAGCACCGAGACGCGATGTGTCCTGGCACACCACACTTGTAGCATTGTATGGGGCTAGTTATTGTATGTTGCTGCGATCCTTTCTTGGTCAAACTGGTGTTTGAAGTTGGAATTTTCATCATCATAGCCGCAGTTTTGAGTCTGCATTCTGCAATTTTGTGACCCAGTTTTCCACAGTGATGACATTTTACTGTTTGAGACTGCATAAGACGCATCCGTTTAACTTCCGGGAAATTCTTGTCATGAGAATTATCTAATTTTTGTTTTCGGTATGAGAAAGCATGTAATTCCTTCTATAAGTCTTGACGCGTAGTAATTTCTGTTGTAAATGCAATTCGTTGCAATCGAGAGTCCATTTTAGCCAAATGTGCCAGTACCATAGAAATAATAATTTCTTCGGAGCTTGTATTCTTCAATTTTGTCATCAAAGATGAAATAATTCGACTCGCATACGCTGCATAAGTTTCATTTTCATTTGGCTTATCATAACTCAGATTTATCAAAGTGGCAGCAGTAGTTTCTGAAGTGGAAAATCGTTCAAGAAACAGTTCCTTGAATTGTTCCCACATTATGCCGGGATATGTAACGTGGGAAAGCCATGTAGAAGCCGCTCCTTTCAAGGCCTTGCTTATTACAACAATTAATTGACTTCCTTGAAGTGGTTTTTCAGCGAAGCATAATTCGACGGTTGCGCACCACGATTTAGCATCCATATCTGGTATATCTGGGTTGAACTCTGGTAATTTTACTTGGTTACTCACATGGGGCATGTTTAGCGTTTGTATGAGTGCACGAAACTGCTCTGTTTGTAATTCAAATATTTCCCGCCATCGACTATCTTCCTGGTTACGTCCTGTGTTCTCACGATAATCTTCTCCATGTTCTGATCCCGCTTCTGATGTTGGGTCAAGATGGCCTTCTGAATGCTGACCCGACATTTGGGATATCACTCAATAAACAAAGTCTAAAAGTTCAATCACAATTTTAATGTGTAATAAAATAATAGTCACAATCTGCACAATAGTGTCTGTTTTCTAATTAGGTTAATAAAACTATAACTAACTGTTTGATACTTAATTACTAATAATAATTATTGGACTCTACTAAACAAAAGTAGTTCCTCAATGCGCACACGCCCTACACGGACAGCTCCAATACGAATACTGAGGTGTTGTGTTTTACGTGTCGTACTGAGACTCTACTGAAGCGACACGTAGGCAGCTATAGGTATCGCTTGTGTTTTGTAGTTCCAAGACGATGACCATCCGACATATATATTGATTTAATTAATCCCCATTTCTTCAATTTATTTTCCCATGAATTTTAATATGTATTGAATGTAAGTATATATATATCTTTTTATTTTTTCATTTAAAAACACACAATGCACACAACACAATCTTACTACAATATTAATCGCAAACATTCGTACTAATACACATAACACCCACTCACAAACATCACACACGCACATACTTGTTCTCAGCGCAGTCACTGTGCTTCCCGCGTTACACCTATGGGTGACGGCTGAAAATCGGTGTTTTGCCGTCTGGCAAATTAACACACCGAGCCTTGACCCTTTTTGCTGCTGCACACATATGCATACTTCTTTTTTCTCTCTCTGTGTCATGTGCTCATAGCTTAAGGTTAATTATTATTAATTGTATGTCTGTTCCTTCTTATTTTTTTATTTGGTATCTGTTGTAATGTCATGTGTGTGTTGTAGTAAATAAACTTTTTATCTATCTATCTATCTACCTTATCGATAGACAATTCCTCAATGTCTCAAGACTAAGGTCTTTGACCAGTGTGTATTGCCAGGTATGACTTATGGAAGCGAGACGTGGTCTTTTACTATCGGTCTCATAAGAAGGCTGAAAGTCACCCAGCGAGCAATGGAGAGAGCGATGCTTGGTATTTCCTTGCTCGATCGAATCAAAAATGATGAGATCCGCAGGACAACTAAAACGACCGACATCGCTCGAAGGATTGCTCAGTTGAAGTGGCAGTGGGCGGGACACATAGCGTGGAGAACCGATGGCCGCTGGGGCGGAAAGGTTCTCGAACGGCGACCGCGAATCGGACAACGTTCCCTGGGCAGGCCCCCTACAATGTGAACCGACGATCTGGTCAAGTTCACACTGTTACATACACACGCACAGAAGAAATAATATATAAAGATATACTTACATATATTTGTATATCTGGTGATCGGCCTAACTGCGATACGATTTGATGTACAAAATAAATGTAAAATACTTAACTATAATTCTGTATTTTTTCTATATTTCAGGTAACTACCGCAGATGTTTCTCGAGACGAGAACCAACTATAATTTGGTATGTCTATATTTTTAAAGGTAACTAGTCTTCCGATCGCGGCTTCACCCGCGTGGACTACAATTACAAACCGTTATACCGCGGGATCGATAAAAAGTAACCTATGTCACTCTCCAGCTTCCAAACTATTCCTATACCAAAAATTACGTCGATCAGTGGCTCCATTTTGACAGCTGGTTTGTATGGAAAAATAAAAGTGTTGTTTTTAATATTTTCCATGCATTTTTTATGTTATTTCTCTCCATGAAAACCTTCCGTGGGCCCTTAGGAACATATGAAAAAAATATTTGCCGGATTGGTCCAGCTGTTCTCAAGTTGTGCGCTTCGCAACATTAATTTTTATTATTTATATATATAGAAGAAGATAGATGATGTTATTTCCATACAAACCCTTTTTTCGCATTAAAAAGTAGCCTATGTCCTTTTTAGGCTCTCAAATAACTCTGTACCATTATAATATTAGTTAGGATTTTAGATCAATCTTTGATTTACAATAAAGCCATTATTTAGATGTAAACTAAAAAACAAAATTATGATATTTTTTTATTCATATATTGACGACGACTTTGATGTAGGTAAATAGTGGTTTAATCATTCAAATGTTGGAATGTCGATTATGTCGTCGTGGGTTCGATTCCAACAGGACACAATTTTTTTTATTACTAGCTTTCCGCTCGCGGTTTCGCCCGCGTGGACTACACGACATTATCCCGCGGGAATGTGATATTCTTCCTAGATAAAAAGTAGCCTATGTTCCTCTCCAGGCTACAAAGTATCTGTGTCCCAACTTTCAGCTAAATCTGTTCAGCCGTTTTGGCGTGATTGAGTACCTAACAAACATACAAACATCTAAACTTTCACATTTATAATATCGGTAGGAAGTAGGATGAATATAAAATTTGTATTTCTAAAAAATATATATATAAGTTATTTATTCTTTATCCAGTGCAAAAAATCTGAATAAAATTTACCCAAGGGCTATGGTGGGCTATGAACTTACTTGGTGCGATTGTACAAAATTATTTATTTATTATGCTAATACCTATTGTAACATTACATTTAAGCTAAATTACGCCACACAAATTCATTCAGTGGTAGGTACTGATGACAGATGATTTTTACATTTTGCTCAAAGTTGAAATGAGGACAGAATTTTGGCTGAACCCATGTCCGCCCCAGGTAGTATTCTTTATCCAGTGTAATTTTTTTTTATAAAATTTAACAAGCCAAGGGCTATGGGCTATGAACTTACTTGGTGCGATTGTACAAAATTATTAATTAATATGCTAATACCTATTGTAACATTTCATTTAAGCTAAATTACGGCACACAAATTCATTCAGTGGTAGATACTGTTGACAGATGATTTTTACATTTCGCTTAAAGTTGAAATGAGGACAAAATATTGGCTGAACCCATGTCCGCCCCAGGTAGCTATCTAATTGGTTGTCTGCTCGTTTCAGCCTAATGACTTCGTATGTCACTATCCTATCCAGATAAATTGCACCTTGATCCGTGTAATATATTGAGCACATAACGACAAGATACATTGGTATTCAATTCCACTTCACAATACAGAAATAAATTAATATCAATTCAATTATTACACAAAAATTGTATCGAATTGAATTCACCACCATTCTAAAATAACCTACAAAAATATTGAAATGCATACTGTGTAGTTTCTTGTGCATTCGAGTATTTTAAGGTGTCCAACTCAGTATTTGTTGTTTCTTTATTTTAAGGTTTCCGAAAATCTTAAATTTAAAAAAAATTGGCCTTAAGAGTTGAAAGACTTTTAAACAAATTGAAATAAAACAAATTTATTTAAATTGCCGAATTCCGAACAAACTGCTTACAAAGACTTCACTTTATGTACCTACGTAAGAATTATAACTTTTTCTTGAGCGACTTACGTTGGGTCGGTTTTAACTTACGAACTTGTGCAATTTAACACAAAGGGATTAATACAATTTCCTTCAGGAAACTCGAGACGCAAGTTCGAGAAAAGCAATTTTAAGTGCAGCTAAGTATTACCCACTCGCCTAAATACTTATTGACTTATCCCTTGGGGTTCTTACCGAGCTTGTGGTTAGTTTAATTTCAAGTTTCAACAGTGTTTGACGAAGTTTGTTTAGCGCAATCTATACTGTTTGACCACATAGACCCATTTTTCATTTAGTGAATTGGATAGGGAAAAGGGTATTTTATTAACAGACTGTCGATTTCATGATTTATTGTAACATTATGTTATTATTATGGCCAAACTTCTACGAACTACATTTCAGCAGCGAGCATATTTTTCTGTTAACGAAGAACACCAAGTTTTCTAGGTGTTCCTCATTAAAAACATGATCAATGATGGTTTCAGTTAGGAAACGAGATACAGTAAGGATAACGATTCTGTAAGGATATTCCGACGTGACTTTACATTCGTTTCGCCGCCGAACACGAACGAACGAAAGTAACAGCGAAGCGATCAATGATTGAATTTAAAGAAAGCAAGCTACATAAGTTAAGATTTTAAAGCATATTTATGCATTCACAATGCCATTCTGTATATAAAGAAAAAATTGTGATAGTAAAAAACCGGCCAAGTGCGAGTCGAACTTGCGCACGAAGGGTTCCGTACCATTATCTATACAACATTAGACATTATTTATAAAGAAAGAATAAAGAATGTACGTATAACCACAGATAATATAATACTATAACGTAAATACAATATCATTCTATACAACATTAGACACTATATTTCAGATCGAGAAAAACGGCAAAAAATCACGTTTGTTGTATGGAATCCCCCCTTAAATATTTATTTTATTTTTATTTATTTTCAAAGTGAATATACAACTAAGTATTTTGTGAATAATTCAACCGTCTACCTGTTACCATTATTAATATCGAGCAAAAAACGGCATAAAAATCACGTTTGTTATATGGGAGCCCCCCTTAAATATTAATGTTATTTTAATTTAGCTATCAAGTTTTAAAGTGAATAAACAACTAAATATTCTGTGAATAATTCAAGCGTCTACCTGTTACCATTATTAATATCGAGCAAAAAATGGCAAAAAAATCACGTTTGTTTTATGGGAGCCCCCCTTTTATATTTATTTTATTCTGGTTTAAGTATTTATTGTTGTAGCGGCAACAGAAATACACCATCTGTAAAAATTTCAATTGTCAAGCTGTCTCGGTTCATGAGATACAGCCTGGTGAAAGACAGACAGACATACAGACGGACAGCGAAGTCTTAGTAAAAGTAGACTGTGGTAATAGGGTCCCGTTTTTACCCCTTGGATAGGGAACCCTAAAAACCACCAGCCCCACAAGTAACTTTCAGGTGGGATTTGAACCCGCGTCCCCGGGAACCCAGCCCGATGCCGATGCTCTAAACAACTAAGCTACTGACGCCCGAATTCTCGTACGCAAATCATCTTTGGGAGCGTCTCAAACATCATGGCATCTCTTTCATACGTTTGACATTTAAAGTGACAGGGCGATGTGTGAGACGCTCCCAAAGATAAGTAAGTCTTTACAAGACTGGTCGAATTTTGCTATCACTTTTTTAACGCTGTAGGCCAGGCGTTGCTTCATCTATGTAAGGAAACCCTCGCATTCGAAAGAAACGCCCGTTTTACAAATGTTTAACAATCGATTAAGATGAAACAGCCATTAAATTAAGATTTTAAATTATAGCATAATTTCACAAGAATTTAATTCAAATAGTTCTAATTTCACGTGGGAATGTAGTTGTGAAATGTGACAACTTATAACGTTTTTGTTCAGGCAAAATATTGCAGGCGCATAGAAACTAATTGTATTACGTTTTAGTGAGAAAAGTGGAAAAATTGTATTCAGTTAAGCTTGCAAATAAGGAATATGCTCGTTAAATTGTCCGTCTTCCGGGTACTCAGTTTTTCCTTATGCCCGGGCATCCTTGCAGTCCCTTAATCCTCTTGTCTCGAACAAGGCGCCCCAAATGGATAATCGATGGAGACTTCCCATATATATCTCTTTAAATAATGAGAGGTAGAGGTGCGCCAAGATAAACCGAATTTTATTTTCAGTTACTTTGTAAGGGCATTACGGCCGGCTGTAAAAGGAAATTTTTAATGGCGATTATGTTAAAATACGATCCTGAAATGGACGCATACCTAATGCTGTTATCGGAGAGTCGAATCTTCTTCCTGTCCTACGCAATACAATTTCTTAATGATAAATTTGAAAATAGGAAGACTTAATTTAAACTTTTAATTATGGTTTCAAATGTAGGTACTGTTGACGTATATCAAGAGTCCCATTAAATCACCTGTATTGGCATTTTTTAATATCTTTCGCCTATTAAGGTACGGCTTACAGTAACATGGTTCCACCACAACTTTAATACTTGCCAACTTGAAATAATATGTCACCTACAATTCCATGAGGCAATTCTTTGTTACGAACGAATATGAAGTGCATGTACGTACAATCGTGAATCTTTACAGAACCCAAATTCTGTTTTTTAATACATTGCTTCCTTTTGATTATCTAATTGAAGAACTGGGTGCCTACCATCAACTCTTATTGCGGTTTTGTTTTTTTGATCTGCTTCGCTTATTCGTACCACGACAGCTTAATATCAATGACAGCGATTCAGTGATCATTCAATGACATTTCACAGCCGCTAAGCTGTCAAGAACTCTTATTTGACTTATAACTCGGCCAAGCTAACATGACACCTGCAGGTTATACCCGTCCCTCTCACTCTCCGGGCATGACAGAATCGAGTGAAAGAGACGGGTAGAAGAAATAAGGACACAAATCGTTAGGTCATTCACATTTAGCAATTCATTTGCGATCCAGTTTTTAGAAGGTCATAGTACGAAAGAAAGCAATTCATTTTAGGAACCTATTCTGCATCGCGCTATTTTTGAATCGCTCTCTTAAAGTTGATGGTAGGCACTCTGAACGTTGAAAAATCAAATCTAAACAAATATACTCGCACTTCGTAAGATTTACTTCACACATTTTATTACACATATTACCTCCTTAAGTTTTCACAAAAACTTTACTTAGAAGATAAAGTTTCTTTTCCCCACCGTTTTGGCACTTTTTAAATAGCTTTGACCCCTATTTTGATGCTATATTGCTCATAGAACTTGTCGAGACAGTGGAGCTGTCTCGCATAATCATTACATTTGTATTAAGCCCCCAGGCTATCTGTTCTGACACCCCGAGTTAGTAGAAGGTATCGTAAATCATTTCAGGCCGTATAAACCAAGGCCCATGTTTACATTTACACGGAATATAAGCAAGAACAGATGATTTGCATTATAGATACTTACGAAGGTTGGTGAAGCCGTTCTCATTTAAACGTGTAACGCTGTTTGTCAGGGCCTTGGAAACACTTTAAGAAAGGGGCTTAAAGTAAAATGATTCGAATTTATCATTGAATGGATGGCAGTTCCATGCAGTACCTTACGTGTATATTGAGGAGCCCGTGGCACATTGATTAGCGCGCTCGGCCTGCAATAATGTAGGTTAATAAACTTTCGCAGTTATCGATCACGGGATGGGTGACCAAAAATAGTTTATCTGAAGCTAAGAAGGGGTATAAACCTAGATTTCACCCGCGCGCTTCACACGTCCCGCTCTCGTTCCTCGCATGCCTGTCCTGTCACCTCGCGTCCATGTGACAGACAATAGCGTTCTGCGCGTAGTAAGTAAACGCCGAAATTAGTTTTATTTGAATTACTCGTAAAATAAACATTATTTTTGCAAGTCGTTAATATGGTCGCTAGATAATATAATTTGATATTATGTATTAAGATATTGGCTCAGTAATATGCGTCATAATAAAAATAAATTGATTATAGCTGGAAATTAGACCAGACTTTGTGTTTTTGTTTATCGTAAAACGTTATTATTTTATGTTTGCACAGTCCAGGGTGCCTACCATCAACTTTAAGACAGCGATTTAAAAATAGCGCGATGCAGAATAGGTTCCCAAAATGAATTGCTTTCTTTCGTACTATGACCTTCTTAAAACTGGATCGCAAATGAATTGCTAAATGTGAATGACCGAACGATTTGTGCCCTTTTTCTTCTACCCGTCTCTTTCACTCGATTCTGTCATGCCCGGAGAGTGAAAGGGACGGGTATAACCTGCAGATATCATGTTAGCTTGACCGAGTTATAAGTCAAATAAGAGTTGATGACAGCTCAGCGGCTGTGAAATGTCATTGAATGATCACTGAATCGCTGTCATTGATATTAAGCTGTCGTGGTACGAATAAGCGAAGCAGTTCAGTTTAGGTCCTAAACAAAACCGCAATAAGAGTTGATGGTAGGCACCCAGTTCCTTTTAAGTATGTTGTAATATCTATAAACATTTTTCCAAATAATTCGTGGTTTAATTTGTATTGTAAAAATCTAGACTGGCGATTTACCTTTATACCCCCTCTCTGCTGGTTCTGTAGTGGGCATTGGGCCCGCGTGGTGGGTCATCATCCATTCTCCCTATCCATGCATAAGGAAGGCCTGCACCCTAGTAGAGGGGACATTAAATGGCTGATAATGATTACTTATTACCTTAAATATTTTTACTGTCATTTGCAATATTTCATTAGTCATGCTGAAATCTGCAATCAAAAAATAACAATTAGGGTCTGTGTTACTTTACACTTAATATACCGGTTACTTTTGAAAGAATCACGGGATCCTAAAGCTCGCGTTCATTTTCCATCAGATAGTTTTTACCGTTTGTCAGTATAATTGGTCAATTTCCCCACAAGCCCGTGCGCGGTTCATTGTTTTTCGTTGAACAGTAAATTTACATAATTGTTTTCCTACGTTTCCTATTTTTTATTGACTCCGTCGTCGGCGGTGCGCTAGTTTATTTTATTCAAAGTGTTTCCGTTTATTTACTGCTAATTTGCTATCGGTCGGAGTCATTTAGAATCTAATTTGCTTTTGTAAAGTTGAAAGGAAGGACTAAAATGTATTTAACTTAAGTGAACCTACTAGGTACATATTTGCATTCATAATTTCTATCAATGTTGTTGTTATTGTCATGATGATACTAATAAAAAGATATGATGTTGAATTATGATGATGATTTTTGAGCTTTTTGCTTTTTGATGTCTTTGTAATGCGAGTTTCATATTATTAGGGTTGTGGACGTCGTAAATTAGTTTGTTTAAAAAAATAACATGGACAGATTTCACAGTTTCACAGAATTTAAATGCTAACGTCTTCGCATCCAGCCTGCGCCTGCCGTCTTTCGCAGGTCGTCGCTCCACCTGGTAGCAGGGCGCCCTACGCTACGTTTGCCTAGACGCGGTCTCCACTTTTTTGTCTCTACACGTTTGCCCTAAAGGCCGTCGGTTCTTCGAGCGATGTGACCAACCAACTGCCACTTCAGCTTGCTAATTCTTCGTGCTATGTCGGTGACTTTGGTCTATAGCAGTGTTTCCCAAACTTTGTTATGCCCTGGCCCAGTTATTTTTAATGTTTCTCCATACTGAGCCATCAAAAGTTTTTTAACCATCATATAGTGCATGTATTTTCCGTACTCTTTATTTTTTACGTCTATGCTGCGACCCGTCATTTTATTTTTGTGGCCCAGTGCCGGGTTGTTACCCAATACATGGGAAACGCTGCTCTATGACATACCTATAATAGGCTTTTTTTTACTCTGGAAAAGTATCTCACACCCACGGGAAAAAGTCGTTGTAGTTCATACGGAAAGGGCGGAAAGCTGCTAGAATATAATATACGGTCCGCCCTCGTAAATTTTAATACAATCAATAGCAAAAATCCATCACAATCACAACCTCGAGATTATATCCATTTCATAACCGCTTGACCTGCGTCAATCCAATCTTTGTCCTCAGTGACCGAAAGGCGAAGCTTCGGCCACATAAATAAAATATGATGACTGACCCTTCAAATTCTTAAGCGGATTATGAATAAGTGGGCACCCTGACCGGGCTTCATGAGCATAATAATCAAATCGGTCCAATATCCAGGGACAAAGGAAACAAGACACAAGATTACGAAATATTTGGGAGGGTTAATCTTATCCGGGCCGATACTGAGCCTAAGCATGCGACGATCGAGCCCGTACTAATGTCTCGGGTGTACGAATAACAATGGTCACGATGTGCCTTTACATATTGTCGGACACTTCATTGTGTTTTTAAGGGTTGGCAGTGATAAGGAATTGGGCGAAAACTCTAAATTGAACGTTGTATCATAATGTTTTGGAAGGATAAGGAATTAATTTATAAAATAGTACTGCAGTAATAGTAGTTTAATGAACAAAAAAACGCTGACTACTACAAACATTTGAAGACAAAAAAAGGTACAGTTTTAGGTGCAAAATAGACGGCACAATAACACAAATGCTATCTATACTAATATTATAAAGAGGAAAGATTTGATTGTTTCTTTGTTTGCATCGAATAGGCTCCGAAACTACTGGAACGATTTAGAAAATTCTTTGCCATTAGAAAACTACATTCTTCCAGACTGACATAGTCTATATTTTATCCCGATATTCGCACGGGAACGGGTACCACGCGGGTAAAACCGCGATGATCCGATATTGTTTAATAAGTAGAATACATTAATTATTAAATTATGACTACCCAAAATACCGATATTAGTTTTTGGGAACGACAGAGAGACGAAAATTTCAACAACTATTTTTACGGTGTCTACATGGTCCCTCCGATTCACAAACTGTTGGGAAATGGAATCGGATTCGTATTCTGTGCTTTTCTATTTTATAATAGTGATTGACAGAGACGGTGAATAATACATTCCGCTGTCGGGAGCATTGCCGACGGTTTGTGAATCCGCAGTTATTTAATTAAATACTGTTTGCGCCCCGGGACTTTGTTCCCGTGTAATTCCGGGATCAATAAATATCTATTTATTGATCCTTATTTATTGACCTTCACAAAAAAAACATAAAAGTCGGGTCTAGTAATTTTCGAGGACTTCGTTAACAAACACTGTGACTCGATATAGGTAGGTATTTCATTAATATCGATATAATTCATATTAAGAATGTTAGATATAGATTTATTAATTGAAAACGTTGCTTATACAATACTTAAGTACTTGCGAAATCTAATTAATTTTATTTGTTATTAAATCAGGCGTATTTAGACATAAACGATTGTTCTGAGGTTGTTCAACATCTTTTGTTTTAAGAATACGATACCCGCAATTAGCCAAGAAATGAGTATCTCCGAAGAATAAAGAGAAAACGTAGGCGAGCGAGGACGTGAAACAAGAGCATATTAATTGAAAAATTACTTTGCAAATATTAAATTAACATTTCAAGTAGACTCTAGCTTTATAAAGCCAAACCGAAGATTGTATACTATAAAACAATGTTATAATATTTTTTATATCAAAAATATTTTTTGACCGCCTCTGTGGTATAGTGGTACATACCACCGGTATCAAACCCAAAGGTCCCGGGTTCGATTCCCAGTGGACCATATTATTGTATTTGGTTTGGTTGGTGGTAGGGCTTGTTCAAAGTCCGCCTGGCTAGCTACCACCATCTTATCTAAGTCTCTTAGATGTTGCCTGCGACTTTTAGAAGATAGCGTGCCCCACAGAACATGGAAAAGATGAAAAAAAAACCGTGTCCTGTCCTGTGGCGTGCCCAATGTATGTGATGGTGTGTCCAATATTATGTATAATGCGGATTGGAGAATTCAACATCTGCAAATGAAGTCGGAACTTCTTCTAAAGCACAGCGTATAGAAGACCTTTTTTTGTAAATCCTAGGTTAACCATTTTTTTTAAATTATGCAAGTAACCAAAATGGTATCCATTTCTAATGTTGGAACTATAGAGCTAGAAAAGATATGGATTTTTAGTTGACAGCTGATCTATCACTTGTCGCATCACTCCCTTCCTTACTCTTCATAAATCAAATAATGTACCAAATCTATCATACGTTATGGACATGCAAGCAATAGAAATACAAGTATGTACCTATAGCGCTATGAAAAACAATGTAATGTTTTAAGTATTATTCCTTATAAAAATGTAATCGAGAACACATTTATATAGTTATGACCTGAGAGGTAATGCGACTTACAAGCAGTCATCTTAAGCCAGTGAACTACTGAAAAAAGAAAATTTTAAGTATGTTGTCAGTTTATATTACCAAGCTATACATAACTCTAATTAATAGGCTCTTATTACATAAAAAATGTTTTTTAGACTCATGACAAATGTGTTCGTTACCGAAGTAACTTTAAATACCACGATTTTTTTATTAGTACAAGAATATTAGGATATGAAAGTGTCCATTAATACGATTAACTTTTACTATTGGGCCAGCCATGAAATCGCAAAAAAAAATTGTTGCTCTATACCTTTTGGTCGAGTAGTTGTTAAAGGTACTTTCTATGTAACGGCAGATTTTTGTTCGCGATTGAAAAACTGTCGTATTGATGGACTGATACATCCCCTAAAGTTTTCTTACTAATTAAAAAATAATGGTGTATGGTATCCTTGTGAAAAACTAAACAAATACAACAGAAATTATAACTATTATAACGTACATCAAATTCATGATAGATTTTCCATCGCATAAAGGTAAACCCAAAAGGTAAGGTAGGTATATAAAACCTTTCTGTCACGTACCTACTACGTCGTCAATGTTACTATTGTATACAGTCGTTGTCATCCAATTATATGTAATGAAGCTTTACTAAATTATTCACAAGGAGCAGTCACACGTGTGATTTAATTATGTTTACTAAATAAGCAATGGCGGTCGCACCTATGTTCAATATATTACAGCGGCTCGAAATAATATTAATAATATTCTCAAAACTAACAAAACAGGTACTTAACTAACTGTTTACACTTGATATATTTGCCTTATATAAACAGCGATATATTTTTAATTTTAAACATCCTCTATTCTAATACATGTCTATCATTGTAAAGAAAAAAAAATCGTAAGATACTTACATCAAATGCATAATAATTTTTTCGGTCCGGTGTGGTCTGATTCACGTACCTAATGTTATCAATGTTATATATACTGTCGTTGTCATCCAATTATATGTAATAAAGCTTTACTAAATTATTTACAAGGAACAGTAAAGTAACACGTGACATAATTATGTTTACTAAATAAGCAATGGCGGTCGTAACTATATTCAATATATTAAAGCGGCATGAAATAATATTATCAATATTCTCAAAACTAACAAAACAGATAACAACTGTTTATTTTTGAACTAGTGGCTCCCCGTGTTTATACCCGTTTAGTACCCGCTCCGTTTGGAATATTGGGATAAATTGTAGCCTTTCTCACTCAAGAATAATATTGCTGTCTACTGGTGAAAGTATTTTCAAAATCGGTAGAGTTAGTTTTTGAGCTCATCCATTACAAACAAACAAAAAATAAATCTTTACTCTGTACAGTATTAGTTTTTGAATGTCAACAACAAATTCATACTCTATTTAGAACTGACCTCAGAAAAATAAAGGAAAAGATAAATCTCGTGTCTGATAATCTATCTCGATCGCTTTCAATTTGACAAATGTTTGTCATCCGCATTACTTGTTGTTGAAGACAGTTGAAACAAACTATTGGTATTACTGCAGCAATGGTTGTTAAATATTTTTCTAACTAAAAGCAATCGTGATAGATATTGGAATTACACCATCAAGAGGCATGTCCTGTTAAGACGTAAAGTCGTTGACATAAATAGTTATATTATGACAGTGCTACAAACTTATCTGGCCCAATGGTCAAATTTTGAACTAAAATACATTTTATACAGCTGGTAGCCATTTTGATAATTTAGTTTTGCTTGTGGTGCCTCCACCACCAGGTCAGATATATTTGTGAGACTATACTCCAACGACAAGAGCGAATCACGATAGTCGGAAAAGACGAAAAAGATGTTTTCGGAGTCAACTACCTATTTCAAAAATAGATGTAGATAGAGCCCACTATTATTTCGTCTCCACATTTCCATATTTGGAATTGATAGAATTTCCACGTTACAGTAACTTTACATTCTCAAGTCGAGCATCACATTGAACTGTTCCATTAAACATCGAAGCTCCCATTTCAAGTTTCAACGTCAATACCACTTAGCAATTGATAGCGCACTTCTGCAATTGATTCGCTTAAATAGACCTTCAGGACCGGCCTGGAAATAGAAACAAATTATTGTAAATTAAAAAATTTGTTTTATTGACTCGTCTTCTATTAAATATATTGCAACTAAGGTAATGGAGGATGATATGAGGAGCTTGGTGGCGATTGTTGTGGAAAATCAACTTAAGCAATGGTCAGTCACGGGATGGGTGGGCAAAAATACGAAAGGTATTGCAACGCACCAGCAGGGCTGCTAAGTATAAGTAACTTGCATAGTTTCATGATATTACGTTATACAAAACAGGACAAGCTAAGATTTAACTAATTTTCGAATCAACTAGACTAGGTGACGACTCGAATAAACTACTAATTAAATAAATAAAAATAAATAAATTTGATTATCAATTTGTAGCTGACAGGCTGTAAATATGGAGTTTAAAGTAACCGGAATCCAAAAGGAACGATTGGATATTCACCAGCAAATAACTTATTGCAATGAAAGTTTCTCAGATCGTTTCCATCCATCACTTTTTCGCGATGATCTAAAAGTGGAATCAGATAGATTGGGCCTTGGGCCCTTGACATATGAGTATAGCTCGCACTTGACCGTTTTTGCCGCTGAGATCAGCAGATATGTGAAGGGCAAGCATCATCGATCGAGCTATTAAAGCCCTCCGCAAACTTTGCACAGCTATAACCCCGGTTCTGGCTTACGCGACAGCATTGAGGTTAACTTACCCCATAAATTCGGACCGTTCATTACAGGCTGACGGGTTTTATTCGTGTTAGTCCCTATTTATTTATATTAGTTCTAATGGGGCACGCGTTATTGCAAAATGTGGCGAGCAAAGTTCACGCGGTTTGGAAAAAATGGGTTTAGTTTTTAGATAAAAAAAGTTCATTCTTTGTCGAACACCAAAGCATAAACTTATTAAGGTATACCTTAATAAGTTTATGCTTTGGTGTTATACTTTTAGATCGCAGTGACTACAACTCCTACGGGAGATGCATACTTACATTCAATGAGTAATAACAAATAGTGTTCGGGTTTTCTAGGCCCTGTCAAATAAAATAGACTAACTGGATTACTAATAGTAAATAACAAAAATACTCATACCCAAAATAACTAGACATAGGTATTTTGCGACGATGCAAATCAATAACGCGATTATAGAGACAGTAATAAGTAGTTGCAAAGTAGACAATTATTTAAGTAGGTACAACGATTCGTAAGATGAATCGAAAACCCACTGTACTCGGTGAATAGTATCAATTTGCAGATGTTTTCCCAAAGTATGTGCATTCTATTTAAAATATAAAAATGCAAATTAACTGTAAAAGACACGTAGCGGGCCGTAAGCGTCCCTTGGCAAGCTTACATAAGGTCCAGACGGGTCGTTTATGGCGGAAAATTACATAAATTTCACGTTCGTTAAACACAGATAGGTGCCATTTGTATGGTTATTACTTATAAATGTTAATCAAGTGACCGCCAGCTTCCATTATCGGAATTAGGCAGAGGTTAAAGTTAACGACGCTATTCAAAGGCTTTCTTTAGGTTATCTTGTACAAAGAGTTTTGTTATGTTTTTTCATTAAATTACTTTTATTATGATTTATCGAAAGTTCATTACATAAACAATAAGAATTCATACACAGTACAAGGAGCTCGTGGCACAGTGGTTAGCGCGCTCGGCCTTCGATCGTTGAGGTTAAGCAACTTTCGCAATGGTCGGTCACTCAATGGGTAACAAAAACTTTTCATCTCAAGCTCCTCCGTGCTTCGGAAGGCACGTTAAGCCGTTGGTCCCGGTTGCATTTGCAGTCATTAATACCCACCAATCCGCACTGGGCCCGCGTGGTGGGTCATGGCCCGTCCTCTTTATCCGTCCATAAGAAAGGCCAGTGCCTCAACAATGGGGACATTAATTGGTTCATGACGAACACAGTTCGAATAGCAAAGTAGCCCAAATTTGGTCAACCAGGACACTTTAAACTTGTAAATGTAATTAAAATAACCTCCGTAGTCGACGGGTTTCATGGTGTCGGCATCTTTATGTCCCGGACATGAACCCTGCTTAGTTAGATCAATTTAGCAAATAACCCTTCTTCTGTCGCAGTCGGGTAAATAGAATTTCAATATTGTGTCCTACTTATTTCAAATTTTACCGAATAAAAACACCTTGTCTAAAATATAAGTAACGTGACTAATATGGCGTTTTAGCTTTACATTCAAACGTAAGTATTTGTTTACGCAGGTTTAAATAAAGGAGATTGACCAAAAATGTATGGAGTGTGGTCCAAATGTCCACCACTAACGAGACCCTTGTAATAATATAGTCTACTAAATACTGAGTAATTGTAACCAGACCGCAACCAAAAATATGCTGTCAGTAAAAAGTTATGACTAAAATTAAAAGTGATGTTTTGTACCTTTTTATACGAAAAATATTGTTGATATCATTCTATACATCGCACATTTTGAACTAATCGACGCATGCTATGTCATGTCACTTGGTGTGCCGTGTTAGGTTTTCGCTGAAAGAAAAAAATCAAAAGACCGGAAGAAAAAAAAAAGAAAAACAATCTCTAGCAAAAATAGAAAGTCTGAAGTGTATAGACTAGGTCGCAATAAGAGTATCAGCAAAAGTCCAGTAAAAGAGCCAAAATCGCAAGGAGTTATACATAAGAATTCGCACTGTCGTAAAGAAATCAACCTAACGAATGACTGCGGAGAATACACAATAACTTTTTACTGACGGCTAAAAAATAATATTTTTTTTGTCCCATACTGAAAGTTACTCTCTATTTAATGGACTATAAGTCAGTATAGGTCTCGTTAGTGGTGGATATTTGGACCACTTCATTTGTTCATTCTCCTTTACGTCCCGTCACAGTATTTACATATTATGTAAGCCTAAAACTTGCATTAGGCACCAAAGATCAATAGAATAGCACTGGTTTTCCACAATAACTCTCGTTCAAAGAGTTTTGAGATGCCAAAAATGGTAAGTAGCACGAGAGAGTTCCACTTTTCTTCTTAAAATCTATTCTATTTTTAGGAATGGAATATGTATTCGATTTTGTTTCGATAATTTATTAATAGTGGTCTTATACACATCATATAGGTAAACAGATAAAACTAGTTAGTAAATACTATGAGAAAATACTAATTTGTAGAAAATCTTAGCTCCAAATCTTTATTTACCAAATAAAGATTCTTGATTACTTTTATGCATTTAACAAAATAAAATTCTGTAAGTACGTATTGGAAAAAAATTGTGATAGTAAAAACCACTTGCCCTGCAAGTAGATTTTGAACCCGCGCCCCTGGAACCCGGCCCAATGCTCTGACCAACAGCTACCGAAAGTCAAGGCGCTACTCGGAAAAAGTATGGACTTTTTGATATAAAACTATAGGACGGTTGGAGCTGTTACGAATTTGGTAATAAGATATATATTTCTTCATACCTTTATCTAGATTCGTATAGTTTCAGAAACACGATTTTATGATTTTGCCTCAACACTTTTTCTTTTCGAAAAGACCTCTAAAATATACGAAAATTTAAGATTATTCTTAAATGGGGTTACATACTCATAGGTATACTATTGGAAATTGGTTTAATTAGTGGATACCAATAATATTTAGGATCGTGTAGAAGCATTTATAAAAAATTGCTGTAGTTTTTAAATACGAAGTGATTTTGTGTTTTTTTTTGCCTAATCTGCAAAATCGGTCTCACTCCCGCGTGCGTCGTTTTTTAACCGACTTCTAAATCAAAAAGGAGGAGGTTCTCTATTCGTCTGTATGTATGTTTTTTTTTTTTTGTGTATGTCCACCGATTACTCGAAGACGGCTAAACCGATTGAAATGGTTCAAACGTTATTACATAAACAACAATAAATCGTACATGTTTCACGCCCGACTTCAAAGTACTTACGTTATTTATTTGGAGAGGAATTATTTCTTACTTTTTTGATGTGGTTTTTTAGAAGGCGGTTTTATTTTTTTTCTCATTGCTAGATAGCAAGCGAGATCGCTTCAGCATAATATTTTCGAGACTCCTCGAATTTTGCAAACACACGCTGTACGCTAATAGAGTTGCTTCATCAATGTAAGGAAACCTTCGCATCCGAAAAAATTTTTTTAACAAACATGTTCAATTAAGATTCTATATTATAATATTATTCTAGTGGAGTTTTACCATTTAAGTTTATCTTAATTTACCAAAGTTAATATGTGACAAAGTGAAAATAAAAAAAATTAGTTCTTGTATGAAAAAAACTCGCGGGCGCGTATTGTTGTATTCTATAATAGATTTTATTCCATTAAATAGTATACAGCAACTTAGGGATTTTGTACAAAGAGTAGGTAGTGTAGCGTTAAAAAAACGCTACTAGATTGTCGTCTTACGACGCCAATAATTGTCTTTCAATTAATATTTTTTGGCTAAAATACTTGTTAGCGTAGTTCCTTTTTTGTGTATTCTGACCTTAGATATGCAAAACCTCCATGGTTGTTTGCTGGCAGCTATATGTTATGCATGCAACGTCATTTTTGAATTTCAAATGTGGTTTTTCCTTTTTGCATTGTCAAGGCGATATTTTTTTGAGTTTGTCATCATTGTTTGTTTTGATTGCGGCTATATCTTCATATTATGTTATTATTGAATTGATGGTGTAATATTGAGTGCTGAGTGCTGTTTACGAGGCGGCTGTGGGATACAGCCGCTATCTTAGCTACATTATATATTTATTTGAAAGCCAGGCTAACTGGGTAAGTTGAGGGAATTTTCGATGTAAAGGGGTGGGTTTTAAATTTGCTTAATACTTTCGTGTGGATGAAGTATTGATTGTGTGCGTTTGGTTTTAGCAAAACCCTACGGGCTAGCAACAATCGTTCGCCGTTGCCTGCCGCCGGCCGTCCGCGGTTCCCGTAATACCCAACCTTTGGACCTTTCCGTCCGGCATACGGAGAGCTGGGGACTGACGGTCAACTCGCCGGTGCTCCTCCACGCCTGTAGGACACAAAGTGAGTCCGGTCAAACCAGTCGTCGGTGCCCAGGCTACCCGTGCTTCTAGCCGGATCGACTTCGGAGCGATCGCAGAAGCGGTACGTGGAGCTACACGGCAGACTTAAGCCCGGTTGCGATTCCTTTTTTTTTTTAGAAACCAATTTTTATTTAAGTTCCGTTTTAAGAATCTCAAAGTGTTTATTGTTTTGCCGGTTATTTAAATTGTGTATTTTTAATAATTTTAATTTCACTGATGATCCAATCGATCACCATTGAAATCTCTAAATTCTAAAAACCCCTCTGTCGGGCCCCCAAGGTTCATTTGCATTTTTACAAACCTTCGGCTCTCATCCCATTTCACCCATACCCATCAACATCACCCGTCCACGCCGCAAGCAATAAACTTGCAATAACCTTTTTTTTCTTTTAAATAAATAGATTTTAATTAGTTTTAATTAATTTTTAATTAAATTTCATTTATTTATTTTTACCCTTTAATTACCTCCACGTGCGTCTATTCTTTCGTTTATTAATTTATTTTGTGGACAAATAAATTTATCGTGAGAAATGAAGTGAAGTTTTTTTTTTCTTCTGTTTAATTTCACTACAGTAGGTATATTTACAATAGGCCGTAAGTATTTAATGCATAAAAATAATATTTTAAAAACGAAGGATACAAACATTAACTAGTCTTGTCTTGCCACAGCTCTTAGTCATAAATCCAAATATTCTCAATTATAACTTCGAACTATACAATGTGTATTCTTCCCACGTCCGCGATTGGCTTCTTTGACTTTGTTACTCAAACAGCCATTTCAACGAATTATTTATAAGCAATTTACTTAAATAATACAGGATAAGAATTAACTACGTAGGTAGGTACCTACCACAAAATGTTTGGTACTAGGAAGCATAGAATATTAAAATTTAATTAGCTACTTATGACAGTTAAATATACATTGAAAGAATAAATGAATAAAATAATCGTTAATAAATTTTATTTAAGGAAATTTCACGCAATACCATCTTGCCCCAGATTTAACAATGCTTGCACTGTAGGATATAGGTAATGTAGGAATGTTAGGAAAAATACCTACTTATTTTCCAACATGTTAATGTAACTATTTTAATTTAAATAGTATAGATCACATTACATAAAAAAACATATACATATAGGTACATTTTCCAAAAAGGTCTAACAATCCGTAGCCATAATTGAACAACCATTTCTATTATAAAAATTGCATTGTGAATGCAAAAAACTAAAAATTAAAATAAACCATTTAAAGTTTCATATAATTTTATGTGTCCTTCGTAACGATTGAAATAAACTTTTGGCCAATTTAAACGCTTCAAACTTCTTACTCTCTGGCTGATCAATCAATTTAAATTGGCGTATAAAATCAGGTCGGGCCTAATACCGTCGGCAACTTTGCTTTTCCTCAAATTTTCGGAGGGAAATAAATCCCTCCCTACACGAAAGTTTGAATGTAACGAAACTAAAGTTGAAATGTTATTTCAATATCGCCGACAAAATTAATACTATATCTATAGGGATGTGTTCAAAAGTTGTATAATTAAACATACTTACATACATATACTCACGCCTGTTTCCCATGGGTTAGGCAGAGACTATAGATTGCCACCTGTTATTACACAATACAGTTTATTATAATGCAATGGTATCCAATATTTCTATTTTTTTATTATTTAAACAATACCGCACTGCACTGCAGGGTGGAAACGCAATTAAGGAACATTATTGTTCATGTTTGCATGGCCGTAGAACTTTGGGAAGCTGTGCCCATCATCAGTATTTTATATATTTTTCAACACACTTGCTCATAAAGTGAGCCTTATTACATCGGTCTTAGGGCCATAAACCGAACTATAACCCACACGTGCATAATAATATTACAGTACTAGTTGCGTAATAGAATTATCCCTACAAAGTTAAGTAAGTACCTAACTGCAAATTATATGCGAGTAAACAGAGACTTTTCAATTTAACCGGGTAATACAGTATCCCTACAAAGTTAAGTTAGTACCTAACTGCAAGTAATATGCGAGTCAACAGAGCATTTTCAATTTCAGCGGGTAATAGATACAGTTCTTTTTTTGTAACAACAAAGAGGTTTTATACGGCTGAAAATCCATTTACGTTTTTAGAATAAATAAATGTGTCCCTAATTAAGACAAAAACATAATTAAGTATATTATTATCAAACTATTTATAATTCACAATAATTTGTTATAAAACATTTGCATTTTATCACTATTATTATACTTAATTATTTTGAAGTAGGCTGTATGGCTGTATGTAATCAATCAACTCACAATTGGCGCGTGCAAAAAAAAAACTTGCGCGCTTTTTCCCTTAGTTAATATTAGGTTAATACAATATGTATACAACTATGCAATAAATGTTTGTTTTTCCTCGCAAGTGTGTTGAAAAAGTGCGTATGAAACTTGTGAGCAACTTACTCACTAGACACTCGGCTGATTTACGCCCTCGCCTGCGGCTCGGGCTGCAACCCACAGCCTCGTGTATAATGAGCAACTTAAGCTCACTTGTATCATAATATACTATTTCGGCTGGGCCAGATACAATAGAACATTACGATATTAGTGCGTTTAGATGTTATAACCAATACGCACGTATATCGTACGACGTTTTTTAACATTTGCGAGGATACAGAAAAAAAAAACATTTTATATTTTGTTCTTGTTTTTTGTTTTTTTATTATTGAAACAGTGAAATTACAATTATTAAAATGATACGTAGTTGTAGTTAGTTTTTTAATTATGTTATTATTATTATTACTATTCATAATTCATTGTTTTGTGTTAGGGTAAATGTTGGAGACGACGAAACTTCTTGAAAGGCGGCAGAAGAGCATTGTAATTTATTTTAATTTTTAGTTTTTTGCATTCACAATGCAATTTTTGTTACTGAAATATGTAAAATGAAGTATTTAGAAAAAAGTTGTGAGACGGGTTGATTTTTTCTAAATACTTCATTTTCCATTTTTCAGTAACAAAAATTGCATTGTGAATGCAAAAAACTAAAAATTAAAATAAGTTGCAATAGTAATTTCATCTTTAGCGATTGCCAAATACCTGGAAAGGTATTTCTTTCGCGTGTGAGGGTAGTAATATCTCCACATTGATGAAATTAACACTGACTATACAGTGCGTAAGAAGTATTGGATAAATTCGACGCTTCTCGTAACGACTCCGTAGCTCAGTGGTTAGAGCAGTCGCCCGGAAAGCGAAAGGTCGTGGGTTCGAGTCCCATCGGAGCTAGTTGTGAGACGGGTCGATTTTTTCTAAATACTTCATTTTCCATTTTTCAGCATTGTAATTCGTCATTAGTTGTAAATAAAAAAGTATCATCAGTAGAAGTAGAGGGGCGCGGCTCAGGGCAAAACTTCTTCGTTTGTGGCTCCAAATTTATTGTCTGAGTTATTTTGGCACTTATATTTGCTTTGTTTTGGATGGAATCTTCTACATAAGATTCTGCTACTGCGTTAGAACGCCACCAGTCAATATATCAGCTCCCGAATCAGCAAGTAATGTAGCTGACGTTCTTCTGAAACTGTGCCGTGTATAACAATCAGCATCCGGCAATCCTAAAAACTTGGCGACTTCCTTTGGCATGGCACCGAATTTATTTATGCCAATAGGTTGCGCAGTACATTTACCTTTTTGGTAATTCTGAAAGAAATGATTATTTTTTGTCTTAGTCGTAAGCAGAGCTTCATATTTTTTGATCACGTCATAAAATGGGCCGTCGATAATAAAAGATCGGGGTATTTTGTTTTTAGTGTTTGGGATTTTAACTAAAAGGATTTTTACTATCACATTTTTCCTATACTTACAGAATTGCATTGTGAATGCATAAAAATAATTTAAAATCTTATAATGGCTGTTTCATCTTAATCGATTGTTAAACATTTGTAAAAATGTTTCTTTCGGATGCGAGGGTTTCCTCGCATTGATGAAGCAACGCTGGCCTACAGCGTAACAAGTGATAGCAAAATTCGACGAGTCGTGTAAGCCTTTCGGTAGCTTAGTTGGTCAGAGCATCGGGCCGGATTCCCGGAGGCGCGGGTTCGAATCCCGCCTGAAAGCTACTTATAGGGCTCGTGGTTTTTTACTATCACATTTTTCCTATAAAAGAATTTTGCCTTGATTTTAAATATCTTTTGTGGTAATATTGTGAATCTCTTGCCGTCTACATGCACCATGAATACCAAATATTAACGCAACCTGAAAAGAAATAAAAATGTGTTAGATAAGGTATAGGTACTTAGCTTACAGACGGTCGGTAAAAAATATGTAAAAGAGTATGTACAGTAGGTAGATCAATACATAAAATAAGGAGGTAAACTGACCTTTGTTGCCAGGTACTGGCTATCTGGAGCATCTTTTAGAAACTTTTCTACGTCATTTCATGACAGTACCTTAGATTTTTTCTTTATAAAACCATCAGAGCGTCTCTTTAAAAATGCATGAGATTTGTATATAAATTAATATCGACACCATTTTTCATCTTGAGGGTACTTTTCAGCATAGAATATGTTGTCCACAACGAGCTAGGCTTATATTTACTAGCTAGTTCATTAAAATACGCCAAAACTACATTTTCTGAAAATGACTTGGCATTTTTCATGTTTTTCCACTTCAAGAAATTTTCATACGTGGTTATGTAGGTATCTGTCCTTGGATATTGACGGCAGCAAGCTGTCGCATGCGGTTCGCGCTTCTGTTAGTATATCCGGTGGAGTTGAAGTATCTAATATATTGCTCATCTTCATTATTGAAAGTTGTCATTTTTAGATATTCACAATACAAGTACAAAGAAAAGAAAATTTGAGAAAAATGGCGCGAGGATTATTTTCTGCCGTGGCTGCGTGAAAATGTTGGCAAAGACGCTAGAGCATGCAGGCAAGTTTTTAAATTACCGAATAAACAGTTTATTTTTTATTTTAAATAAACTCAATCTGTGAATGCACACTGTCTACTGACTGGCGCCGCGCGGCGATTTGTTCGAAATTTGAATAGCAACAGCGCGCTGCATGGCGCTGCTCACTAGCTGGGCCCCAAGTCTGCTAATTTACAAATGGTTCAATTGAATCTTAATTGGATCTCAATAGCGGTTTTTGACATTTTTGGTATTCTGCTACTAACTTAAGACCAATGGTATACGACTGAACTGCCATTGAACTGCCATCGGAATATTTGCTAGTCTGCTCTTCAATCGTATTCTACTCTCATTTGACATTTGTTTGACAGGACTCTCAATGGGGTATGTATCATAATAACTAAGGTCATTACGACTAAGACCCAGGTAATTACAGACCAATATCTATTTTACCCGCCTTGAGCAAGATCTTTGAAAAAATAATACTGGAGCAATTATTAACTCATTATTTTTACTTTAAATAACCTCTTGCATAACAAACAGTTCGGTTTTACGAAGGGTAGGTCTACTACTGATGCCGGGGTTGCACTTCTTAAGCATGTCTTTGGGGCCTGGGAGGGGTCGCAGAATGCTCTTGGCATATTCTGCGACTTGTCCAAAGCTTTTGACTGTGTAGATCATCGGACGCTGCTGTTGAAGCTAAATCATTACGGTGTAAAAAATAATGCCCAAAAACTATTACACTCGTATCTTAGTTCCAGAACTCAGACAGTTGATATAAATGGGGTGAAATCAATGGGTTCTGATGTAAAGCTAGGTGTACCTCAAGGGTTTATCTTGGGCCCTTTCTTGTTTTTGGTTTATATTAACGATTTACCTTTCTTTGCAAATAGCTTATGTGAGATTGTCTTGTTTGCTGAAAATACTTCCTTAATATTTAACATTGACAGAAATCAATCTAATTTTGACGATGTAAACAAAGCACTCTCGGAAATACTCACTTGGTTTAGTTTTAATAATCTACAGCTTAATGCAAAGAAAACGAAATGCATTCTATTCTCTTTACCAAATGTACAATCTCCACCCGTAGAAATTGTAATAAATAATGAAAAATTAGATTTAGTTGAATCAACAGTCTTTCTGGGTGTAACTATAGACAGAAAACTTCAGTGGCATTCGCATATTGCTGCATTAGCTGGTAAGCTCAGCTCTGCAGCTTACGCTATTAGAAAAGTTAGACAGTTAACTGACATAGAAACTGCTAGGACTGTATACTTTAGTTATTTTCATAGCATCATGTCATATGGCATTCTTTTGTGGGGATTAGCAGCTGACATTAATGCTATATTTATTCTGCAAAAACGAGCAATAAGGGCCATTTATCAACTAAGCTCTAAAACTTCTCTTAGGGAGAAGTTCAAAGAAATTGGTATACTGACAGCTGCATCTCAATTTATATTAAATTGTATTATTTTTGTGCGTCGTAATATTAACTTGTATACTAAACATGGCGTTTTGCATGGTTACAATACAAGAAATAGGGATAAACTTTCAATGCCTCGGTACCGATTAGAGAAGGTACATGGGTCTTTCATGGGTCAAGGTATACACATCTTTTACAAGATTCCAAGTGATATCTTGGAGTTACCCTTTGAAGAGTTTAAGAATCATATAAAAAATTGCCTCCTCAAGAAGGGCTACTATACTGTAAGTGATTACTTAAATGACAAAGCAACTTGGTCATAAGCTGAGAAGGATTTTTTCTCTAGTTAATTGTGAGTCGTGTTTTACAAAATTATTAATACTGGGTACATTCTTATATTGGTTTCTGCGTCTTGAGATGAGAAGTTTGAGTATGTCATGCTCTCTGTAAACATTTCTGCGGTGGTGTCGTGTGAGGCGGGTCGTTACGTTCCCTAAAATATGGTTGAGCGAAGCGATGGCTGGTTCATGCGTCATGCTCGTGAACGAGTGCCACCAGTGGGATGGGTCTGCTCCTGGCTTCTTGTCTCAAAATATGCAGATTTTTAATGTTTTATTGTTATTAGTTTTATTTTATCGTGGCTTGTATGGCACTGTTTATTATTGACTCTTATGTTCTTAAACTATTCAAAGTTTTATTACCCTTGTTTGGCATTTATATTTATTATTTTATTTGCTACGTTTTTGGTTGGTGTGTATTTTAAAGAAACTACCTTTTGGATGTCTATTTCTTAGTTATTGAAAATTATTTACTGCTATGATTACCGGGTTTTTTTATTTTGTTTTTAAACTTAAGATTAATTTGTGATGGAAAGTGACTTTACATATTATATTATGTTAAAGTCACTTTTCAATTTGACGACTCTGTATGAAATATGACAGGGAGAAAAAAATAGCCCTTGGCGAGTTTCTTGCCGGTTCTTCTCGTTACAAGGCCTCCCGCCGTAGGATTTGCGAACCGATAGCGTAGCTTCATTGACGTTCACAAGTGCTGTATAAGCCTAAAATGAATAAATGATTTTTGATTTAGATTTTTGATTTTGATATGGTCGAAATAACTACGATCGATTCACATATTTTCGTAATGACTATTGAACGACTCAACTACTGTTAATTTCACCTACGGTTGATTGAACTACAGTTGATTCAACTAACGGACGATTGGCCTAATGTTCATTTCATCTACTGGTTGTTTCGACTATGAACGACTCGCCTACAACAAGCTTATGAATTGGAAAGTTTATTAAATGGATTTGGGCGCGTTGGATTGTTTTTTTGGTTAGGGTGTCGTAAACATAAAATTTTTGACTGTTTTAGTATGAAGCGGGGACTTGCAAAATTTTCAAGAATGAATTTTATAAAAATGCAAATATCTCGAAAACGGTGCGTCATAGCTGAAATCTAACAAAATTTTCGATCCCCTACGGTACCCCAGAGATACCTAGGAGGCATCCGATGGACATATAGAAATATTTTTTTTAATTTTTTTGCTCAAAAATTTTTTGTTATTTCAAAATTTTTATATCTTTTGGGAAAAACAAAAGGGGGGACAGGGGGCGAAGCCCCCCGCCAAGGGGGCTCGGGGGTCGAAGCCCCCTGCCACCCAACAAAATGTAACAGACGTTTTAGGTTAGGTTAGGTTAGAACAGTGACCAAAACGCCGCGCGAGCCGAGCGAGCGAAGCGAGCGTGCCGCGGGAGCGGCCGGCGAAGCACCAGAATCGACTTTATACACCCCTCCTACCCCCTACTTCAGTTTAATAGGAAATGGGAATATATATATAGTCGTTTCTGGCGCTTTGCCGGCCGCTACCGCGGCACGCTCGCTTCGCTCGCTCGGCTCGCGCGGTATGTTCATGTAAACCGAACATGCTCGTCGCTTCGCTCCTCGCACCTAACAGCAATACAGTCACGGCCAATAATATGTATACAACATAGGACTATATCATATTACAATATTGAATGACTTCTGTGACACTGATCGTTTTTTTTTGGAACGCTACAGTGTGACAAAGTTCTATGTTGTATTGTATACATAATATTATTGCTCGTGTCTGTACATGAGTCACTATTTTTAAACTTAATAAACCGTTATTTTAAAAATTAGTTATTTTAAAAATAGGTGTAACGACCAATAGTTATTTTGAACAGTAGGTCTTTTGACCGTAGTTATTTCGACCATAGTCGAAACGACCGTAGTTATTATGATACATACCCGAAGGTAACTATCCAACTGAGACTCCATTACGATTCAATTACGATGACGTACAAGTTTTTATAGAATACCCAATTTGTTTTAATCGTAATGGAATCGTAATTGAGTCTCAATTGAATATCAATAGATTCTTATTTAAATTAAAATTAGCAGACTTGGGGCCCTGGAGTCGTGCGGCGGCGATCAGTTCCATATTTGAAATGGCAAATAATACTGTTATGGAATTTGTATGGACTATAACTTAACTATTTGCTTTGGTAACACACGCGTTTTTTATGACCCGCTTTACATTTTTAAAACCGGTGGAATTACATCAGCTTTACGAGCAAGGGTGTTAAAAATGGTTTTTAATCATCCTGCTGATTTCTTTGATAATATTCTGATTGATCGTCATTAATAATAAATAACGATAACGTAACGATAATAACGATATTTTGTATGATGTCCGCCATTTCTATGTTTATGTACAATAAAAAAAATATATTTTCACACTTATGCTCTGAAATGTTAATATTATATTTGAGAAAAGAATGCAGTACGTGGCACTTTTCCGAGGTAAACATTCTAAATTTGAAAATCACTGCAGTAATGAATTTCAGTACTTACTTACTGCACTAAAATCAGTGCAGTAAGTAAGTACTGAAGTTCATTACTGCAGTGATTTTCAAATTTAGAATGTTTACCTCGGAAAAGGTACTACCCAAAGATATTATTACCAAATTTTTTTCTTTACTTTTTCTTTCGTTATTCCTGTGTATAAAAACAGAAAAAGCAAAGGGACATTTGCACCATACAGCCACATTATTATTATTATTATATAGGTAATTATTATATCATAATTAGGTTAACTTTTTTTTAAATACGGTGCGCACAGAGTATATTACTTCGTATTGTACCACAAGCGCTATGTACCCTTAGCACGAACATCAATCGAAAAAAAAATAGATTTATCATAGACAAAATATCCTCTACGAGTAATTTCGTATAGGAAATATGTACAGCGCAATCTACCACCCAGAAACGGGTATTGAAGTTGCGCATTTTAGTAGCGAGTAGTAGTAGCAATAGACTGTATGACCGTTCCACTTGGCCTCACAAACCAATATTAAAAAAACGGCGGGAATGATTTTCAGCGGTTGATTTGATATCAATACAGTTTATTTATATTGTGTAATAAATTATCAAAATGAGTTCTGCCAATGAAACATATATACAGACATTGTATGTACCTACTCCACCAAATTTGAGAGCAGAAGCAAAATGAATAACAGAAAACTTACTGCCAGCAAAATCAAAAGAAAGATATATGAAAACCTACGATCTGCCCCCTGATTCACGAACCGTCGGAAACGGAATCGGATTCGAATTCTGTGCTTTGTCTTTGTCTATTCTATAATGAGTGATAGGGCATATAATATATAATCACAGGGCATACATTCCGCTGTCGGGAGCGTTTCCGACGGTTCGTGAATCAGGGGGCTGATTTGGAAAAGTCAAAAAAGGCACATACGTTTTCGGAATCTGTGTTGTTGGCGTATTTTAATGATACCTACATCATTAAAATAATATTATTATGGGCGATTTATACATAAGTGTGCCCGGGAAAACAATAACATTTACATTTAATAATTGCCCGAACATGTGTGATATAAATTTTAATAAATATTATTTATTTAAACAGCTTTTTTTAATTTCCTCGCATTTCTTGAGAAAAGCACTATACAAGCCTTGTACGGTAAGCAAATTACCTTGCCTCGAATGATTAAAGCCCTCGTCTGCGGCTCGTGCTTCAAACCATCCTCGACAATGTAATTTCTTACTTACCTGTCCTCGGCTGTAATGTACATTAACAATGATGACAAAACCATTAGTATAAAAAGTGTTCTTACGTGATTATTAAGTATATTAAATAGAAGGCTCTGATGGGGATACTATAAGACTCCAAACTATCGATGGTATCGCAGTCAACAACAGTATTTTTACAGGATGACACTATGTATTAAATCGGACTTCTTTTGAACTGACTGAGTAATAAAACTAGCAATTTTTATATGTTTGCAAGTAAGGATCATGATCATTTCCGGTTATTATTACTGTTACCTATTATTATTAATTATAAAAATACTTCTCTTTTCTTTCGCAGTTGGGTTTTTTTTCTATGGTTTTCTTTCTTTCTTTCTTGGCCTGAGCATTCTCTTTTCAGAGACGATTACTGCTACAGTGCGACAATCTTTTCTGTTCCGGTGACTGCGGTGCTATGTTTTTTTTTCCTTTTTTGTAGCAATTTAACCCTAGCAGCGCTATGGTTAGACAACAACTTGACTGCATAATGACATAATAAGACTGCATAATTTTTGGCTACCGGAACAAAATTCAAAATTCAATATCGTTTATTCAATTTAGGTTTGTTTAACAACACTTATGAACGTCAATGAAGCTACGCCATCGGTTCGCAAGTCCTACGGCAGGAGAACTTGTAGCGAGAAGAACCGGCAAGACAACAGAAAAGATTGTCTTACTGTAGAGGTGATTAAATTGTCAATTGATGTTTCTAATTACGAAACGTTTTCGTAATTTACATTACACATTTAGTAATTTCTTCTGCAGTGCATTCATATGTAAAAGTGATAATTGAAACTGTGAAAGCCTGATGTGCAGGATTAAATGATTTTAAGAAAGTGATGACAAACTTGCACCACAAGATCATTAACCGACCTATGAGAAAGAGCCAAATTATTAAATTAAGTAAGATAAAAAACAACACCAATAATGGGAGAGTTTCCTGCAGTTATTTTTCGATGCACTAGATGGCGCTGTAACCCTAACACAACCTACTTTTTTCAGCATATTATGACAAAGGATTAGTTCATGGAGCCTAAAAAAGACTTTTGTGTCGGTCGGTTGTACTGTCAAATTAATCTGTCTGTGGTAAAGTTTTTCTTCTGTCAGATTTGCGCGTTGCTTTGCTTCAATGCGTTGGTGTTGGTGAAATGTTTTTTTTAATGTCATTGTGCTGTAACGATGTCGATTCGTACCAGTCATTATGGATGGTTAAAAACTCTATGATGACTGGAAACTCCATCTAGTTCTACATACTGGCCATTAATTTTATCGAATCCTATCCTGTTCTTTCAATTCAAATTCAAAATCTTCGTTTCACGTGTCCTGTTCATCATTTTTGATTCAGTTCTACTAAAATCACCAAGCCGTACAGAGCTCTCGGAGCATTACCAGTTTTTTATACCAGTTTGAGTTGTTTGTAATAGTTTTAATTAAGCGGAACCCTTGACCCTTGGAAAGGGGTAAGTTTTCATCATCATATCTACTACTACCTACCTACCTACTTTTTGTTATTCATGTATTTTTTATCTTGTTGTTACAGTTCCTATGGTTCCTAATCTTCCTATTCTTCCTATACGTTTCTTTATTACTACCTTTATAAATAAAAGTCAAGTCCCTATAAACATCATCTTTTTATTCATCTATTATCTACAAATTAAATACTGGGCGGTGACTTCCGACGTTCCGGCTAGTGTACCGCTGGCCGACGAGGACGTCCCGTCACAGTGCTGTCAAGTTGATGTCCAACCATAGCGCTGCTGGCGGCTGAAGGTCTTAGAAGTCAGGGCTGGTTAAATTTCTACAGAAAAAAGAAAGAAGTACATAGCGCCTTTGTCACCGGAACAGAAAAGATTATTATTATTTATTTATTTATTCACAACGGGGTAGCACTTAGCCTTCATCACACCTGATGATAAGTGGCTGTCTGTTGTCTCTATGCCTAGTTTACACGTATTAAGTAAGCAAGTGATTAACTTAATTTTAAGTTAATTTTAAGTAGTAAAGTGTTTACACGTGTTATAACTTAAATTCAATTTAGTTTGGTCACAATGGACGAAAGTACTTTCCTACTTCGCTAAATTAGTGCGTTCACACGCGAACTAAAAGCAAATTTAGTAAAGACCACGCCTACCGGGGAATACGCGCGATGCTGGAGGGGGGGGGGGGGTTACTTAAGCAAAAATAGACTCGATTCTATTCTACTTACTCACTTATTCACTAAATCGTTTACTTAGCACTTGTGACTAAAGAGCTGTTAAGTGACTGTTTACACGCGTGAATTTAGTTAAAATTAACTTAAAATTTAGTTAATTAATTCGTCACTTAATACATGTAAACAACCCAAAGACCATACGTTTTGTTTCAAAGTGTAGGTGAGACGGAAGACAGCCACAGTGCCACAAAAGTGTTAGTAAGTGTTAGTACTACTCGCTCCAGTTACCTCAGTATTTGGTCAAAGCTCTTTGTCACAGAATATAATAGAATTATTCCACATGCCCATGAAGCTCGACTTAATACTGAGGTAACTGGAGAGTGCAGTACGAACAATTTTTTGAATACCACAAATAACACAGTGGCTGTCTTCCGTCTCACCTACACTTTAAAAAAATAGGTATGGTCATATGAGACAGCTGACAGCCACTACATACATAAATGTCAAATTTGCTGGCGACACTTTTTTATTCAGGGTGAGAGCTCCAGTTACCTCAGAGTATTAAGTCAAACTTCATGCACATGCCTGTCTGTTCCGATAATAGCCGTGACAGAGGAGCCACTTGCAATACAAAATTAGCTGTCAAAATGGACTGCAGTATTAAAATGTTTTAGTTCCAAAGATTATCACCGGAACAGATATGCTTGTCGCACTATAACGTCTTTGTTACCTATTAGTCTACCTATTTGGCGCCCATTAGACGGTAGGTTTTGCTGTCAGTTTGATATCAGTCACGATTCTTTTAGCCAATCAAAATGAACCATTCATAACGCTGCCCGTAGTTCCTCTATACTGATTAGTTAGATAGTCATGACGTCATGAGTGATGGAATTGACTGATGGTTGCATGACCGTCTAATGTACGCCTTACTACAGACAGACTATTTTCTTTGCTCTATTAGGTACTTTTTCGTTTACTTCTTTAGAAAAAGTTAGGTCGCTATAGTGGGGTAGCGCCATCTAGTACAAATTTTTGAACTAACGATGAAACGTCAAAAAAAACTCTCTCATTATTGTATTAAAAGGGTGTCATTGGATTATACTCGTTTTCGACATTTTTTACAATCTGTCATCTGTCAAGTGATTAATTTAGATTTTGCAAGAATTTTCGAAATTAACCCTTACATTGCAATCAGCATACCCTGGTACTCTATTAAGGCGTAAACCTGACATGAATACTAATCTACCGTTCTGCCTAGTTGGTATATAGTTACGCAACTAATTTAACTTCGGTCAACTTTAATGGCAGTGAAATCCTATAACCTCCTTACTCGTTCAATATATAAAACAAGAATAAAGAATATTTGTCATTAAGGCTAAAAAAATAGTTTAAAAATTAAAGAACACGACTACAGGTACAAAAAAAACAAGCTCTCATTGCAGACGGGGGACCGTTTAAATTTAAGCATTCCACAGCATGGTACCCCGACTGCAATGAAAGCTTGTTTTTTATTTACTTTTTAGTTCGATTTTGGCAGTCGTGATTTTTAATTTAACTTTTTTATTTTTTATTTTATTCCTTTTAGTGATTATGTATACAAATTTTATGCTTTTGAAATGTACTCATCAAGGCCATTCATTTGATACCCATATTGATATAATTGAATAAAAAAAAGTTCATTTATTTTTTTATGGCGCCACACGTCCGCCATATGAATATTCAAAAAATATAATTTGGCCAGTGTTACGGTAATGTTGGGAGACATAACGTTTCTAATGATACCTCTTACATTAAAATCCGTTAAGGCATTCAAATTATGGTGGAATAAAGAAACTCACATACATACCGACACAAATACATAGATTAGCCCTAAAAACATTTACTCTCTTTGGGCAGTCGTCTGAAAATTATAAATATTTGATAAAAGGTTAATTAATAGTTTGCTTGTGTGTAAACTATTAATTAACCTTATTTTCAAAGTAAATTAATTCTCAATTTTATTTAGTTTGAGCTTTCAAATTATGCTTTATTTTAAATAATATTTTATTGTATTTAATCAGGAGTCACCTGGCGGAAGTCTCTAACCATTGTAAAAAAGATGTAATATTTTATTGTATGTATACATATTATTATGTATTGTTTTCTAAAATAGGCTGAGTTTACACGGGCTTGGATAATGCTTAGTACTATCTCTTACACTAATACCCAACGTGTTAATAGGCTAAAAAAGAGCTTAGTATTAGTGACACCGCCGCGCCGGTGCGGATGAATAGAATGCCATTCCATTAATTTACTAAGTGACAAGAAGACTACACCCACCACAGTTCGCTAAGCACTTATCACTTGCGGTGTCGTGTAAACCGCCACGACAAGTGCTTTGTGACAAATTGAAATGACAAGGGAAAACAATTCGCATAAGCATCTTGCATTCACTTTTATCTTCGATTGCTAGCTGTGCTGTTAAAAGTTGCACCGAATGGGTTTGGGAAAGGTATTTTTATTTATTTATTTTTCAAATATAATTCAAACTTAAAATATGTCAATTTTTTTTAAAAAAGTCGTAAAAACGACCATGTGCTATTGTTTTGTCTCTAACCATTGTAAAAAAGATGTAATATTTTATTGTATGTATACATATTATTATGTATTGTTTTCTAAAATAGGCTGAGTTTACACGGGCTTGGATAATGCTTAGTACTATCTCTTACACTAATACCCAACGTGTTAATAGGCTAAAAAAGAGCTTAGTATTAGTGACACCGCCGCGCCGGTGCGGATGAATAGAATGCCATTCCATTAATTTACTAAGTGACAAGAAGACTACACCCACCACAGTTCGCTAAGCACTTATCACTTGCGGTGTCGTGTAAACCGCCACGACAAGTGCTTTGTGACAAATTGAAATGACAAGGGAAAACAATTCGCATAAGCATCTTGCATTCACTTTTATCTTCGATTGCTAGCTGTGCTGTTAAAAGTTGCACCGAATGGGTTTGGGAAAGGTATTTTTATTTATTTATTTTTCAAATATAATTCAAACTTAAAATATGTCAATTTTTTTTAAAAAAGTCGTAAAAACGACCATGTGCTATTGTTTTGTCTCTAACCATTGTAAAAAAGATGTAATATTTTATTGTATGTATACATATTATTATGTATTGTTTTCTAAAATAGGCTGAGTTTACACGGGCTTGGATAATGCTTAGTACTATCTCTTACACTAATACCCAACGTGTTAATAGGCTAAAAAAGAGCTTAGTATTAGTGACACCGCCGCGCCGGTGCGGATGAATAGAATGCCATTCCATTAATTTACTAAGTGACAAGAAGACTACACCCACCACAGTTCGCTAAGCACTTATCACTTGCGGTGTCGTGTAAACCGCCACGACAAGTGCTTTGTGACAAATTGAAATGACAAGGGAAAACAATTCGCATAAGCATCTTGCATTCACTTTTATCTTCGATTGCTAGCTGTGCTGTTAAAAGTTGCACCGAATGGGTTTGGGAAAGGTATTTTTATTTATTTATTTTTCAAATATAATTCAAACTTAAAATATGTCAATTTTTTTAAAAAAAGTCGTAAAAACGACCATGTGCTATTGTTTTCGTGACAGCCACAATGCGCCCGGAAGCCGCGGGTGTGACGTCTTACAGCTCGATTCTCTCGCTAGTCTCATACAATATTGTATTATTCGGGAAAACTATCAACATGTCTTCACAAATTACGGTATATAAGTATTGTATTGTGCCTATGTATACGAATACTTCGATCAAAACACCAAATAAAATCTTTTTGGTAAAAAATCTAAAAACGATTAAAAGTGACTCCAGACACTCCAGAACAAGTAGAAATAAAAAATCAACTATAAAAGAAGATTTCAATTTAATGTCTGCTCTGAACCAGTGCAGCTGTGCAAGTAGGTAAGTATGAACGCCCGGTGAGGTATAGGGGTGGTCAGGCTGAATGACGTCACACGGTAATAAGCTGATTGCCAGCGAACAAAGTCTTTTAGGCATATTCAGTTTTACAATAACTTTGTAAATACTAATCGTATCCAAGTGAATTTTTCTTTTATTTTTCCCATGTCCATTGCCAAGGTTATCTCTTCGCAACAACCAATTCAAAATCAGGCGGCGGCGATCCATTTTGAACGGATGTGTAACTAATACCAAGTTTAGGCTAGAAAAATCCAGAGCCTCATTTCTGGGGAAAAGCATAGCCTTTTTAATAAAGTTCCACAGCATATAATTGAACTACCATTGCATAAATTTAAATGTTACATTAAAGAGTCGCTGATGAGCAAAGGATACCATAAAGAAGACGATTATTTGAATGACCGCAATGCATGGTCATGATGTAACACATAACATAATCACTGTTTAATATGATCTATTTTTATACTAAGCAATTGTTGTATTAGTAACGATATGTTTTTTTTTGTAAATGTCGTTTCCTAACTAAGAAACGCTGGCAAGTTTCTTGCGCCCATTCTTCTTGTCAGTTAAAAAAGTCTTGAATGAGTGGTAGGAAAATATTGACGATTCATAAGTACATATTTATTATGTCTAAGTGAATAAAGAATATTTTTATCTTTTATCTTTATACCATCTGCTAAACCACCGTGTAAACAATCAATTCTCACTTGTCACTAATCAAGACACGGGAATCGAGTGTTTCTGATAAACTTACAGTTTCTGGGGGCCGATTCTCAGGCAATCGAGAAAAGTTCACATTTATAGCTCGAAATTCAAATCTACCACAGTTTTTGTATTGTCAGAATTTCACAATCGAAAAAGTTCGATCGAAAACCAGTCGAACGCTACGAGTGGTAAAAACCAATAGATGTTCGTATACGAACTTAGCTGTCAAAATGAATTTGTTGACATGTGAGACAGCTTAGTTTGTTTGAAACGTTCTAACTTTTCAATAGAAACCACAAACAAAATGTTCGACATACGAATTACCACACTGAAAAAGTTCGAATGCCTGAGAATCGGGCCCCTGATTCTAAAAAAATGGCCTTTTAAAAAAGTAAAAAAAAAGGAACTAGAAAAGCAGAAGGAAAATCTTTTGAAAATAGAACACCAGCAGTTTGAAGTTGACAAGTCAGTCGAGAAAATGGAGCTTATGCGCGATCATTTCCGCGCCATAATTTCGACTATGTCAACTTCAGACTGGAATTACTGCTTATAATTGGCACAGTAAATATGTATGCTACTTTATTAATTGGTTTGACCGTATGCAAAAGTGCATTGACTGTAACGGAGAATACTTCGAAAAACAATAAAAATAACTTTAGATATCTTCATTGCATATATTTTTCTATTCCGGATCATTTCGATGTAGGTACTCAGTTTCACTCTCTGCAAAGTTTGAAGGCGCTACTCGGAAAAATATGGACTTTTTGATTTAAAACTATAGGACAGTTACAGTTGTTAAAAATCTGGTAATAAGATATATATTTCTTCATACCTTTATCTAGAATCGTATAGTTTTAAAAACACGATTTTATGATTTTGCCTCGACACTTTTTATTTTCGAAAAGACCTCTAAAAAATACGAAAAGTGAAGATTATTCTTAAATGGGGTTACTTACACTATTGGAAATTGGTTTAATTAGTGGACACCAATAATATTGAGGATCGTATAGAAGCATTTTTTTTAAATCGCTGTAGTTTTTTAATACGAAATGATTTTGTGTTTTTTTTGCCTAATCTGCAAAATCGGTCTCGCTCCCGCGCGCGTCGTTTTCTCATTGCTATCTCGCTTCAGCACATTTTTTCCGAGTATCGCCTTAAACCTTTAAATACGTTTAAATTTATCGTCTTCTTTTAAATAAATAAATAATAATATTTCTTTTTAATTGTCAATAATTCAGTTCGGTAAAGTATTCAATCTTAAATCTGTAATATAAACATTATCAACTACATATCTTGAAACTGGTGTGAAACAGATTCATGTGTATAATACAAATATATTACCCATTAGAGCCGTTGGTGGTGTCGTTAGTTCCGACATATTTGTCAATTTAGCACTACCATAAGATTTTGCTCTGGTTTCAAAAGCTATAAACCATAAGGAAGGAAAATAAAAGTGATATGTAACCATAACAACGTTTTATGTTTCCTAAACTACAAGTCATTAAAACTAATTTTTATTTTTTCATTTTCAGGTACCGCATACATTTCCCTCATTTTTGGAGAAATAGTAAGTTGTGATTGATGTACCTAATGTAATATAAATTATTGTTTCAAGGATCAACAAAAAGTTATTAAATTCACGCGTAGATTGTCTCAGGCTTTTTGAAATTATTATCTAAATCTATAGTTCTCAAACCTACAGATTGTAATAATCATTTAGACATAGACATTTGTATACACATACTTCAAGTATAATTATGATAATAGAGTGTGAGTTTGTTAAATATTTAGTTACAAAATACGTTATCAAGGCCAATATTCTTGCAACAAATGTGATACTTCCTGTATTTCAAGTCACGTTTCGTTGACATTGGGCACCCAGGATACAGACACAACACACACACAAATACACATTATGAGTGATATTGTAAAATAATAAAAAAATATCCCTCAACAGACTTTCGTAATCTATCACCCTAAAATGCATTCAAAATTAACATGATAAAACTGAAAAGTTTAATATCTAAAAGATAAGGTAAGGTAAGTAAACAATCAGCACTGTATTCTAATTCTAGTCGTATAGTCTATTTTAGTTATTTTCATAGTGTTATGTCCTACGGCCTTTTGTTGTGGGGCTCAGCCGCTAACATCCAAAGTATATTCGTGCTCCAAAAAAGGGCTATTGGCGCCATGTACAACCTCCGATCGAGAGATGGTTTAAGAGATCTATTTAAAGAAATAAACATTTTGACTGTTGCAGGACAATACATCTATGAAAATATAATTTATGTGAAAAAGTATTATAATACATTTGTAAAGCAGAGTTATATTCATCGCTTTAACACAAGAAATAAAGATAAACTTGTCGTTCCCAAGTTTAGGCTAGAAAAATCCAGAGCCTCATTTCTGGGGAAAAGCATAGCCTTTTTTAATAAAGTTCCACAGCATATAATTGAACTACCATTGCATAAATTTAAATGTTACATTAAAGAGTCGCTGATGAGAAAAGGATACTTTAAAGTAGACGATTATTTAAATGACCGCAATGCATAGTCGGTCATGATGTAACACAACATAATCACTGTTTAATATGATGTATTTTTATACTAAGCAATTGTTGTATTAGTAACGATATGTATTTTTTTGTAAATGTCGTTACCTAACTAAGAAACGCTGGCAAGTTTCTTGCGCCCATTCTTCTTGTCAGTTAAAAAAGTCTTGAATGGGTGGTAGGAAAATATTGACGATTCATAAGTACATATTTATTATGTCTAAGTGAATAAAGAATATTTTTATCTTATCTTACCTTATAATTAAATAGTTTATCTATTATTCATGTATAACGGCTATTTCGGCCAGAGCAGTCAGTAAAACTACTTCAAATTGTCTGGTTGTAAGCTTTAAAATATATCAGTAACCCTAGCAATTTTATATCAAAACCAGAGCAGTGCCTATTTCGGTCGTATCATCATCATCAGCCATACGACGCTTACTGCTGTGCATAGGCCTCCCCCAAGGATCTCCACAACGATCGGTCCTGCGCTGCCCGCATCTAGCGGCTTCACGCGACCTTGACCAAATCGTCGGTCCACGTTATAGGGAACGTCATCCGGTACGCAGTCGCCATTCGAGAACCTTTCCGCCCCAACGGCCATCGGTTCTCCGCGCTATGTGTCCCGCCCACTGCTATTTCAGTTGAGCAGTCCTTCGAGCGATGTCGGTTGTTTCTGATTCGATCGCGTAGGAAAATACCAAGCATCGCGCTCTCCATTGCTAGCTGGGTGACCTTGAGCCTTTCGGTCGAATTAGGAACTGAAATTCAATAATTACCTATATGTTGGACATCAGCAGCACTTTGTCAGTTTTTCAAGGATGCTATGCTATTAGTTAACTATTCGATTACAATAATGATAGTTTTTCGTGGAACGGCTACTAAATAATCAATTTATCAACATTCTAAATTATAATACAATCTGATGTTACCTTATAACAACTTCAAGTTCTCACAATACTGATAGGTGTTAACTTATAAATTCTAAAGTGGGTCCTAAAGCTGAAACGAAACTAAACGACTAAAATTAAACTAGAGCTCCACATTCAGTTTCAAGTTTCCGAGAGGATTTGTTTGAGCTAAGAAGCCCTTGTCAGAGCAGACCTCACTCCATTTTAATTATATTCCAACTAACCTCCATTAACAGTGGTATATCAAATTTGACAGTTAAATAAGAAATGTTGCTTTGTTACGAATGGGTTTGCTTCTGAAAATTATGAGCGAGTGTTAATTGTTAGGTTTTGCTGTTTGAAAACCTCCTTTATTGTGGCGATAGGAATATCAGCAGTTTCTTAATTTTAACACTTTCTCCACAGCAGTGTTAATTTATTTTAATTATCTTTGAATGTTACTTGAAACATATTAGAATGTTGAAAAATGGAAAATGAAGTATTTAGAAAAAATCGACCCGACTCACAACCAGCTCCGATGGGACTAAATACTTCTTATTTCTAAATACTTCATTTTCCATTTTTCAACCATAAAACTTGCATTGTGAATGCAAAAAAGTAAGAATTTAAATAACTTATTATAATGTTTTTAAAATCTTAAGCGTTCAACACATTTGAAGATGATACAAGTTGTAAAAGCGAGTCGATGTTGTATTATAGCAGTGAGTCGCATTGAGCCAAGGATTTGATGTGTCTTGAGACTTGTTATCAATACCTTACATTCAAATTTTGTAAGAAACTAAGTATTAAGAAGTCATTCAAGTTCAACTATTGATAAATGAAGGTACATAATATTATATGTATACGAGTATTTGAACTAAAATATGTTGCACAGCGAAACTCCTTTCCGCAAAAGTACCTATTTCATAATAAATGATGATCATATTTATTTTATAAAGAATTGATTACTTTTAAGCTTTATAAGTTGAAATTCGTTCACATCGCTCGCTTTATTCGCTTTATATCACACTAGCTTTCCGCCCGCGGCTTCGCCCGCGTGGACTACACGACGTTATCCAGCAGGAATGTGTCATTTTTCCGGGATAAAAAGTAGCCTATGTTCCTCTCCAGGCTACAAAGTATCTGTGTTCCAAATTTCAGCCAAATCCGTTCAGCCGTTTTGGCGTGATTGAGTAACAAACATCCAAACATCTAAACATCCAAACATCCAAACATCTAAACTTTCACATTTATAATATTAGTAGGATTTATTATTATCACTAATTTAGAGGAAATATTAATTTAAAATATTTGTTCGTCCGTTGGCGTTGCCAAAGCGAAATGTTACACTGGGAATGGCTCATTAGCACCGCGTTAAATTCATTGTAAAGCAGTCAAACATCTGGGCCATTTCTTATGTAAAACGAGGGCGACTAATCTGTCCACCTCTCAGAGGCTTGTCTTATTCATGAGTGCAGATCGAAACAGGAGTCCGTTTTGAAGTGCAAATGTAAGTGCTTCAAACATTTTCAGCGGTGAATTATCCGGCAATTTTCTCACCTCTTTAGAGCCACTTTCGCCTAAAGTGCAAGCCACACTCCTAGCTAGCGAACTGGCGGACGAAGCGAGGCGAGGAAAACTATATAAACTAAAGTCCGTTCGGTTAGATAGTGTCGGTACACCCGCACGGCATTGTGGCTCTTGCTATAAAATGCAGATATAAAATAATACACTCAAGTTGAGTACCAAAGTCAATTTTAATGAAAATTTGGATATTTTTATATAAAAGAAAGTTAAATAAGTCATTTACAAATAATTATTATTATTATAAATTTTTTATATGATTATTATGATTACTTATCATCGCTCGAATTGTCACGAGTCATAACCGTCGCTACCACCTGTATTTTTAATAAACATAGATTATTTAAGAAAATATAATTTAATAAATGCCGAGTCCCAAAATCCAATTCCATTTTCGGGTGTACGCCGCACGCGGCTTCTTTTGTTTATGCGGCGGCATCCTTTAAAAAGCAGCGGCACGTGCCAAGGGGGCGCGATCAAAGGGCGACACTATCTAAGCGAATGGACTTTAAGCGAAGCTTTGCTGAGCTAAACTATGTAGGATCCACACTAGAAATAAAGGAAGGGCGAGCGAGCGGGCGGGAGAGGCTTCGCTCGCTCTCTAGATGGCGGTGGCCAAGGCGGGCGCGGGTGAACCAAGCAAGCCTCGTTTCTCCTCTTTTCATACTTCGGTTCACATCATCGCAAACTACAGAGCTAAGCTATTGCTAACGAGATGATGAACAAATGCGAACGACGATCGTTCGAACCGTTTGTTTTAGTGACGTAGCTTATCTCTGTAGACCGCGATGTGAACCAAAGTATGTATAGAGGTGAAACCACAGAATATATAATAGTACTAAGGTGTAAAACGCTGCTTGCTCGCTGCTACCTGGCGGTGTGGATTGCGCTTTAATATCACGCAGTTAAGCGCTGGTCACACTGGGGCACAACAAAACGCGGCTCGTTGTGTTTTAAACATACCACAGACAACAGAGTTCGTTAGAAGATGATAAGTGTCAACGGTCTCGAAGCGACCTCATTATAAGCTTTTTAGTTAGTTAGTTAGTGGGGGACAAATCTTGCAAGATTAATTTGACCCACTTCTCAGTGTCCGATGGAGCTGAAATTTTGTATACAGGTTTGGTTTAGATGACAATACAATATTTAAAAAAGGACAGTCAGCAAAAAAGCTTGTCGTGAAAATGTAATTTTTACTAAAAACTTATTTTTCTATCACATCACAATTTTTGTATCTACTTATTCGATTTTCAAATTAGTTCCGTGCCTTCGAACTTAACCCACTGATAATGAAGTCGTTAATTTCATTCAATGCATTTTATAAAGCTATCAGAACGTTTTAGAGAACGGTGTTGTGAACTAATATAAAAAAAAACGATACTTACCTCCTCTTGTTTTATTTTTAAGATAAAACTAAGACGCCGCCGTATCTAAAATTGTGCTCTGCCATCATACTACGTGTGCGCTCCCGTATTGAAGGGGATTACCGAGAAATTCAGAAGAGAATTTCGGAGAACTTAAAATTATTTTATTATTTTCATATAACATAATTAAAAAAGTGTTTAACCATGAATCAATCTTTATGACATATTGACATTACTTATGTGTATTCTTAAACTTCAAACTGTGTTGCATTCATTTAAAATTTGTTAGGTTCCTATGTTTTTCTTTGAATTTCTGAATAAAAGTACAAAAAACTGTCGTCCGATTTTTCGGATTTTTTAAATGTGATAATGGCTGTATATTTTATACACAACTTCATATCTTAAACTCCGTGTAAACAACAAAGATATGAACGTCGCGCATGGATATAAATTAAACACGTCTCATGTTACATGGAATTAAACCAATAACAATGAAAAACAATAAATTGTCTCGGCCATTTTTCTCATCCATCCAAACTAATATTATAAATGTGAAAGTGTGTTTGTTTGTTTGTTTGTTTGTCCGTCTTTCACGTCAAAACGGAGCCACGGATCGACTCGATTTTTGGTATGGGGATAGTTTGGGAGCTGGAGATTAACATAGGCTACTTTTTATTCCGGAAAATTATAAAATAAAAATGATTGTTTTGTATAGAAAATCGATAAACTGTCGTACTATACATAACTGTCATTTCTTCCATAGCCGCTTCCAAAGAGGTATGTCAAAGAGTATTGTAATCACTGACGTTTTAGCCGCTATGGATTACCTACTTTTTAATAAGTGACATTTGTTGCAGGCAGTGTATAAAACTTCTTCGCGATCATTTATTTTCATCTGTCTATCTATAATAGATGTTGGTGATACGAAGTTTACCGGGTCCACTATAATTAATATGGCAAAACAACGTTTGCCGGGTCAGCTAGTATTGAATAAACTTCAATTTGAAATATGCATATTGCACATTATTACTAATTAAAAACAGTCTAAATCACTCAAAACCAGGAACAGCCTCGTAACCTCTTTGCTATTACATTTCCATGGTAATAACTGATTCACCCTACCCGTAATACAAATAGAACTGCAAATTGTTGACTAACGTTAGTATTGTTTCTAGAGATATTGCTACGCTCGCTTCAAGCCACATGCCATCTACACAAACGCGGTTTATTTTACGTAAATAGTTATATTAATTGTATGTGTTAGTCGTAAGGGATATGTTAATTGTTAATTACGTGTACATAACACACAAAATGTTATTAGTAGTTGCTTGTATAATATTTTGTTTCATATTAGAGATTTAAGTAGGTGTAATAAGCCCATATATACGCGAAAACTCAGAAAAGAATGAAGATCAGGTTTTATATATCTTTTCAATTGGTATTTTTTATATAAGTATTTTGTTTTGCCTCGTTAAACTTGGTGAGGTTCTCCAGGTGCTCTGTTTCAATGTGTTTAGCAAGTGCGAGTTTTCATGTATACACATTGGTGAGGCAACTAATGCAAAGTAAACAAGAAGGAGCAAAGGCGCAAACAGGGCCACGTTACCAAAATAGGAGCAACTGCTCATTCTATGCATAAAACTATTTGAGATAACTCAAACTCGCCGTTACGTTGTAGGTGTTAAAGTTAATGTTCGTACAGTCATTGGTTCGTTTATGAATTTAGCGGACTGATAGTTTGTAAAAATAGGGTTTTAATTTCCAAGGATTTGTAGGATAAATGTTAATTTTGATGCTCAATAATCACAATATACCTAATTAATAAGGAAACATTAAGTTCAATAATTTTGTGGCTGAATTGAGTCACCTCACAGACGAGAGGCTAGACATGTCGCACTTCATAGTATTTTAAACAAAAAGAAATAAGGATCTAAAGAACAGGGTGCCCACCATCAACATTAAAAAAGCTATTTAAAACTGGTGCGTTCCAGAATAGGTTCCTAAAATGAATTGCTTTATTTCGTACCACGACCTTCTAAAAACTGAATCGCAAATGAATTGCTGAATGTCAATGAACGAACGATTTGTGTCCTTATCGGGACGGGTATAACCTGCAGGTATCATGTTAGCTCGATCGAGTTATAAGTCAAATAAGAGTTGAGGACAGCTAAGCGGCTGTGAAATGTCTCTGAATAGCTTGTCATTGACACAATAGAATCTCAATCTCAATTACATCAACTCGGAAAGGGATCGACACTGTATCGCCTTCGCCTCGCTGTCAACCAGGCGTCAACCTAACGCAAGCACGTAACCAAACCGGATCAGCGTCGGTACGTCGGCTCGGCTACGGCTAGGCGACGCCGCGCTTACGGCTCGCCGCACAGTGGTTCCATATAAAAAAAATGATTAAAAAAATGTCAAAAAAATGAGAAAAAAAAAAAAAAAAAAAAATGATGTTCATTTTCATTTTCAGACCACTGTGCGTAGAGCCGTAAGCTCGGGTACGGAGAGACGTGAGCGCGTGGACGACTAGGCGGTAAGCGCGGGGATAGCCAGTTGAGCGACCCGCAAAGCGGTTCGTGAGCTGGTCCCGAGGTGAGGCGATTACGTTACGATTCCGATTAGTGTGCTTTGCAGTAGGGGGTTTCATACAAAGAATACTGAACCGCTCGAGTTGATACGTTTACGATCTCTTTTCGAGTTGATATATGTGCTGTGACCCAGCTGTCGTGGTACGAATAAGCGAAGAGATCAGTGTAGGTCCTAAACAAAACCGCACTAGAGTTGATGTTAGTCACCCAGTTATGTACGACGAAGACTGGTCGGCCATATTAGTTTTGTAGGGGGACAAGACATTCCTTCTTCATTACTAGTTTTGTACCAGGAATATTATGTCCCATACCAGTGCTGGTAATGTAAATTGGTCATGTACGGGTAACGAGGGCATTTAAATATGGTTAAAATGAAATTATTTTGCAAATAAAGTATCCAAAATTTACGACCACTAATGCTTTCATATCAAAATAATTTCCATTGGCTAACTACCTAAATACCTAGAACTTTCTCAAATGTTAAGGCATTACTCGTACATTCCTGACATAAGCTCAACACGACAGAAATTCACGAGTTAACGGCAAAACTTTACCGTTGGCCATTGTTTTAGGAATAGCAGACCCACTTCTTATAACGATCAAAATTTCAAACATTTTCCGCAACTTCTATGCAATCAACTGCTGCCTTCCGGTTAAAGTATTGGTCTGGGACTTGTATTGAATTTGGTATTAGTTTGAATGAAACTTTCAGTGCAGTTAAGTTAAACATTTCATACTCGTTTCAAAGTAAGAAGGAAAACTTTTTGATTTGGATCATTCTGTCACATGATATAGTGCCTATGCACACTGTTTTTTTCCACGCGCCGTAGACGCACGTTTGTATAAATACAGAGGAGATACGCCTGCGAGTCAGATGTAGCTTGTAAAAATTCCCTACTTCTGCTTTTCAAACTCGTCTGTATCGAAACAAATGCGCATCAAACGTGCGTGAAAAAACGCGGTCTGCATAGGCTCGAAAATTAACATGGTTACGCAATTAATTAATTTGTCAATTCTGTTTATTATAAAAAAAAAACAAAGAATACACAGATAGTTTTCTTTCTCTTTGTTGAGAGTATATATTATGTACCACTTATTCACTTATTTAAAGAACCTTTATTGCATGAATTACAAATAGCGGACTTAATGCCAGTGAGCATTCTCTACCAGTCAACCGGAAAGGATGTCAATGAGAAAAACTAATACTCGATATATTATATTTCATTGGCACTTAATAGATTAATTTATTATAATTATACAGTGCAGGTGGAATGAGTACTTCACGCAATAATCTAAGATGTGCTCACGTCTAGGGACTCCAATCCCGTACCCCGCGCATCTGATGAGGGATCGCACTTGCGGGACTATGTTTGCGGAATCCGCGGGGTTTGCGGGATTGACAAAAGCATAACAAAATAGCGCATGCGTGGGTTGAGGGATTGCAGTCCCTATTCTTGAGTGAAAAAGTTCTCAAATAGTATCTACAATCATTTTTACAGTTGACGTTTATTACTATGGAGCTCTTTTTTAACTGGGCCTAACAGCTAAACTTTATTATGTGCAAAAGGGTTCGGAGGTAAGGGAAAAGCGCTATAATTTTTGTTTAAACTGTCAGTTCTTTTAATTACTCTTACTTTTTTATCAATTTCCTTTACTCCAGCGCAGCGGGATCCCGCGGGACTGGGAATGGCAATCCCGTGGGACAGAGGGGTTGGAATTTGAACGCGCGATTGCAGTCCCTACTCACGTCTTTTGACATAAAATGCATCTTACAATATAAGACGGCTCTACTGAGTATAACTTAGTGTAGCACACAGAATGCAGAGAATTATTAACACCTAAGTAATAATATAAGACCCGCGCCCCGGGAGCTTCAACAGCTCGCACTTCTCTCGTAAAGTTCAAGTTTTCGTGAGCGCAGTATTTAATGAATACTGCAGAAAAGTCAGACTTTGTTGTAACTTGTTTGAACTTAGGTGGTTGATAAAACTACACGGTGTTAGCATGCAGACAGCGTAAAATAGATATTTTCTTTTTTACAAAAAAATATATTAGCGTATTTGGAAATAAGCTTTTTAAGAATAAGGATAAAGATATAGATATATAATAAAGAATAAGCTTATATAATATCTGATGCACTTAATGACAAGGTTTGTCATTAAGTGCATCAGAGTTTGAGTATATCTTTTAATTTCAGCTTACAATGACGATATCGGCGCTGAAAGGTAAGTACAATTTAATCGATCTGAAAATCAAATCCTCAAAATCTCTGTAATGGAACCGTAAATCGAACCGCCCTTTCATTCGAGCGAGGAACGTTAAATTTTTTACCTCTCAAATTGTTCTTTAATTACGAAAGTACAATAATATTCAAATCAAGCAGCGAATCTTGATAAGGATCTTGAAAAATCACATTTATATAACGTTGATTTCAAAAGGCCGCTTAATTGCGAATAAAACGAGGAAAGAATTAGAAGAGGGATTCCAAATGACGTGAAATTAGCGTCGATCTCAATAAGAATCTCAGAGAGGGCTTGTTGTTTTTGCGTATTAGCTTATATAGCGAGGACATTCCGAATAGGAAGCTAGAAAATGATCCAATTTCATGTCTCAGATAAAGATGTAGGTATTAGCTTATATAGCGAGTAGATTCCTAATAGGAAGCTAGACCATCCACGATCCGATTTCATGTCTTAGATAAAGATGTAGTTAATTAGTTTTCTGTTGTTTTTCGAGTATAACATCGTAGTAATTTGTGACACACAACTTTATAAAAATGTGTATGTTGACACAAAAGTGCTAATATTGTGTGCCGACTGGTACAATCGCTATCAGATTTATAGAAAGAAAGAAAGAAAGAAAACGCTTTTATTTAGGATCAGACGACACTAAAAAATACAACCGGTAGGTAGGTAGTAAATAAGAATAACTTGATTTCATTATTATTTAATAACGTGATAGCATACGAGATCCTCATAAATTTCGGAGCAAATTCGTTACACTAAATAAGATTAATAACAGCGACTTTTCAATAAATCGACGCAGACAGGGTGATCATAAAAATCTAAACATTCGTGGAAAATATAAACTTTAAGTCTGTTTGACACACAGTTTAAATTACTGTTACTGATGTCCAAACCGTTTTTGTAAATAGAATTTATTGATATATTGATGTTGGTTGGTTGGTCGCTAGTCACATGCATGTATTTTTGATGTTTGCAGTTATACCTAGTTGTCTTACGATCGAATCAACAGAAGCTCAATTCACTCTGATCCGATAACTCGTATAAATGGATGCCTGTTATTGTTTCTCAGACATAATATGACGTGGCCAAGATTTTTAATATCAGTTGGTCGATTCTCTTATACTCATTATGTCGAATGGAACTACGAATAAGTTACAAACTTGTTCCTCTACAGACTCTGTCAACGAACACCTAGGTCTGATTTGCTAGTCACATGCATGTACTTTTTATAATAGTAGTATTTTTATAGTAGTAGTGCATGTACTTTTTATAGTAGTTATAATGATCCGATAACCCGTATAAATGAGTTGCCTGTTATTGCCTCCCTCAGCCGTAGGACAGCGGGCGGGTTCGTTAGCAATAGTTCGAGATAATTAAGTATTGTTGCCTTCGTCTTGTACTATCATTAACATATTAGACTTGACTGACCTTGAGAGGGCTCTTATGTTGCTAATCCTTGTGGTTTTCGTAGTGCAATTTTAATACTTGGTCTAAGCTACTATTGACTATAAAACTTGATTTTTAACTTTCAAACTTGTCCGCTTATTTCTTTCTTATCTTGTTTATTTCACTTCTATCCCCTAGATCTCTAGCTTCTTTTGTCGAAAGGCACTACGAGTAGGTTGTTGCAAGTATCTTTCTTACAGCCTCTTCCAGCCTCTTCCAATGAATAGGTCTATTTTGCTTTTCACATGCACTATACTTTTGAAGTTGGCAGTAATGTCGAGTCTTCTTTTGACCAAATCGATAGAAGCTCAGCCCACACTGATCCGATAACTCGCATAAATGGGTTGCCTGATATTGCCCTCCTCAGCCGTATGACACGGACTAGTTTGTTAGCAATAGTTCGAGATAAGTATGTGCTGTTGCCTTCGTCTGTGTGTGTAGTCAATAGCAAATTACACTTGGTCTTGAGAACGCTCTTATGACATTAGTAAAAGTGGTGGTTTTCGTAGTGCAAATAAAATGCTAGTTGTCTTGACGTTCAAAGACAATAATATTTTGACAATTATTTTATCACTTGCTTTCTTTCTCTCATTCCCTCTTTCTATTCTTTCCAATCCTTGGCTCTTAAGACTCATTCGTCTAAGAGATGTGGTCTTAATTTTTTTTTATTATAATAATAACGCAGAATGAATAGTCTGAAAGCTTTTACAAATGATGACATGTAAAAGATTGAAAATATTGGTGCTGACGATTTTATAGACTTTTAAATGGACGTTTAAACACAGTCAAAATTAGCTAAGAAAAGTACTAATAACAACATTAAATATCAGAACCACTCGCACTCATTTAATACCTATGATTCCTAAACTAAGCAGAGTTTGCTTGACAAAATATGAAATGTTCAAAATACCTTAACATAATAACAAAATTATTATAACTAGTGTGTTGTTATACGATTTATTTGTCACTCACTCTGTGATATCAACATACCAATACAATCAGGTAAATGACGCAATACCGCCTACGTGACGACGAAAAACAACGTTATTTGTGAAAGCATGCTTAATATTCAATACGTGAAAAAGAAAGTTATAAAAACCAAATAACCTTTAATTATGTATCGTTTGAAACAAAATGCCTTACAGCGTCTATTTGTACTGTATTTTGACGTATATTTGTAGTAATTGAGACTGAGGCCTAAATTGAAAACAAAACAAATACTTAGAGTATAGGAAATACCTATGTCATAGTAAAAAACAACGAGCCCTTCAAGTAGCTTTCAGGCGGGATTCGAACCCGCGCCTCCGGGGGCCCGATGCTCTGACCAATTTAAAATCTCAAATACCTAGAGCTTTCAAACAAGTAAATTGGAAGTTAGTCAGAACTTACGAAACAAGACAAGATATTGCACGAATATTTAGCTCGCTACGACGACTACGAGAAAATTGTAGCTTGGCTACGGAGGATTATTATAGAGCCAAGCTACTACGAGTAATTGGTGCTTAGATTCTCAGAAGGTAAGGAATAGTCCTTCAAATACGGTATTTTACTGATTTTTTTTTATTTCTTTAAAATGTTTTTCGAAATATTAGCTACACAAAACAAGTTTTCATTTTGAATTATCTTGAATATTTTCAAAGATATAGGACTTCAAACTTTATAATTAGACAAGGACAGGACGCTATCTTAGTGACGTCAGTGGGTTAGTAGCGTCATAGTCACGCCATAGAAGATTTCGTTTTAGAAAGAGACAGCTATAGTCAAAATCAAACAGCCTATAATTCTTTTATTATAAAACAGATTCAAATTATTTTTTCACATTTGGTATTCTTAATTGCAATATTTTTTAACGTCATCATTAAATATATACATTTCAACAACAGTAAAATACCCTATTATATAATTTGACTAACTTTAATCAATACTCTTTATCTTGATAATATACGAATAAGCCGTTGCTACGTATATTACCTAGCCACGACTACATTATCTAGTAAAAAGTCATGTTCTTCATTTTAACTCTGTGATATGCAGGGTTTTCTAATTCAAGACAAGTAAGTATGAAAGTTTTGACCCATTGTAATAAAAAATTGGCTGAAAAGTCGGTTTACGGACGATAATTTTACGTGATAACTGATAACATATGCCGCTGTCTCTCTTCGCGTCACAAGCGAACCTTTAGGCCGATCGTGCCTCTCTATCCGCGCTCTCGCTTGCACGCGGAACGTGACACTTTTTCGTGCGTGTAGTCGGCGTTCATCGATTTATAAGACGTTATCACGTCAAAAAATATTTATAATTTCACTAAATATTTCACATTTTGCAAATCATCATCCTAAAATATTACACTTTGTTGTTGTTCAAACTACAACAACTAATTTGCATAATTATTGAGCTTTGACAGATATATTGACATATTGAGGTTTGTTGGTGTAAATACTGCACTGGTGATCAGTCGATGCCAATTAACCCAATCCTACACGGCACTAGAGAGACGCACAAACAACCTGTACGAACGAAAATACGTACTTGGGTCAGACTGCATCAGATATCTACATTGATCTGTTCTCGTATCCCTTAATACCGCTGGTGTGACATCAATATTCGTCTCAGGTGTAGATCAAACCCACGACCTCTGGTGCAAAAGGCAGCATCTAACTATCAAATATTCCAGACAAAATATCAGTAACCTCTTATAATTCCCTATAAGTAGTCATAGTCATAAATTTTTATTCATATAGATGAAATAAAATTAATGCTTATGAATCGTCCATCATTTTTTTTACCTACCACCTGATGGACATCTTTTAACTGAAAAGAAAAACAGGCGAAAAAAGCTCATCAGCTTTAACAGAAGCAACGCATTTACAAAAAAATATGTCGTTGCTAGACAAAATGGTACAATAATAAAATTTATACAAAAAGCTAATGCTGAAGCTGATATACTATACGCAGTTCAAGCAAGAACAGGTGATTTAATATTAATGTTAGCACTATATCGAATGAGTGGTGGTCAGTCGATGCCAATCAATTTACAGCACGGCAATACTGCCGACGGCACCAGAGACCGCGTGATTGCAGCATTTACACACGCCTGGTGGGAGGGAAGCAAAAACCAGCCTGTGACGAAAAGTCCACTCGAAGATGACCGCATCTCATACACTTTGCATGTTTCATGGTAGGACTTTATATATGTTACGGAGCCAGGTTACGGATTTCAGAATTGGCGTAATAATTACAAATTTAAACTCAAATATATCGAACAAATACATATGATGAAAACGCAGACTCCAGATAACACTCATATAATTATTGATCCAACTTACAGGTACAGGCATAGTACAGGTATAACAATATAGATACAGTCGACGTCTTAGTGAACTTATCCCCTCGAGGCTAGTTTGAAGAATGACCTCTCTTTGCTCGTTAATCGGGCTCAAGTCTAGCTACCCCCCACCAATTTTACCACAGATTAGCCTATTAAATTTAACAAAATGGCGGCAAGAGACGGCATTACCAGTGTTGCTATTAAAAAATAAGAAAAACCTTCTAAAATCATGTCATTCGGCCATCTGATAACGTGCTGTCTCCCGACGCACATATAAAAATTATTTAGAATCAATTAATTAGGTAAGTATACAGCTAATATACTGATACACAACTATTCTCAATAGTAAAGTCTTACAACTATGTACCTAGTTAGGTTAATCTTATAGTGATAAAAACCTTAAGTTAAAACTTAAAACATAATTGAAACAAATACATTATATTACACAATGCTCAACAATAAACTTTTAAGGAAGTCGATGACTTGTTTAGAATATAGATATTATCGTGAAAATATTGTTTTAGTAAATCGTTAAGTAATACATAATCAAATGAAATATATTATCAATAACAAACTAATCTAAAACTATTTGAATCAATGTATAAATTAACATAATCATGACATTCGTTAACAAGCGACTATTATTACTTAGAAAACTTATTTTGAAACTATACTTGTTATATAATCATGTGTAAGTAAGTATATGGAATGATTAAAGTAAAGTCTGGTTATAATCTATAAGCATTAGTTATGGGTCATAAAAGAAAAATGGATTAGCTTGGTACTAGTTTACATCAATGCATTGTCAGGAGCTACATTCAAGAATATTAGATGGTGTCAGAAGCAAAATCCCTAAGAATGTTACATTAGGAATAGGTAGGTACAGAATTTAACTTTAACCTGATAACTAGACACCCTTATCACTTCACTCAAATAGTGGAAAAAGCAACTACGAGTCATGAAAGGATTAAAGACCTAATATTAGATGAATTTAACTATCGCTAAGTTTGACCTAGTTTAGTCCTTACAAAAACAACTGTAGGCCTCTGCACAGTTACCAATTTTTACCCAGATATGAGTAACAAACCAAGTTATAGATACGTATTTACCATAGTGCACAATTTGTATTAAATCAAAATATGAATTAGGACAACTAAAGGAATTATTTAAAGGCATGTTCGTAATAGGCATTATTACCGATTAATTTAAATATTCTTATAAGGAAGTTACACTGATAATGAAGATGCCGCAGGTACAATTTGAACCGTCACAGCAACAATTTGCTTTTTCAACTTGTCAACCAGTTGTCCAAGGTTTCCAGAGCATTCTTTTCCAGCACCAAATCTTAAATGCATCTATTCTCTGCCTCTGTTAGAATAGTACAATACATGGTTCCACTCCGTACATGAAAATCAGAAGATCATATTATTATCATTTCTAATGAATAAGTTAATGATTTTAAACAAGTTCGCAATTTAATATCAAAACTTAAAAATGTCTACAAGGTATCCTCATACGAGCATGACCCGCATCCTTATCAATAAATATTCATATTACTATGAATAATATTAGTGTAAATAGATTTAATAATTATAATTGGGATATGAAGAAGTATATTACCATGGATAGAAGTAGGACAAGTAAAATCATGAACAGCTTTTCGCCCAAATGAATTAACTACACAATGATTTCCCGTGGGAATAAAATATCCTCCCGGGGTCAAAAGAAGCCGATATGCTATTCCACAGACAAAAGATTTCAAAGATCCGTCCAGCCGATAGCCGTGATTGGGGAACAAACATACAAGCTTTTGCAATCATAATAGTAAAATGAGATAAGATACATGACATGATAATATATACTTCAATATAAGTCAACTTCAGTATCAGCGATCCACTCGTCTCAATATCCGACTTACAACCACAGCCCACGATGATCATCATCACAACAACGATCACTCTGTGATCTGCACCTTCAGTATCATATTATCTCCTCTCATTACCACAGCACGTACACTCTGCTGCCTCCAGTTTGTATGCTGTGTTGGTTCGTACGTTCAAGGGTAGCGGGATCCTCATTATTATATTAACTCGATGCTAGCTCATGATAAGTATCTACTGGATGCTACAATTGGCATCTGAAAGCAGTAAACTCACAACACACATAGTAACCAAATCAATTTTATTAATCATTCAAAAGAAATAGATGTATCTGATAATGAATCAATAGAAATAAATGTAAGTATATGAATTCTCATATTCTTTTATAAACATTAGTATGTAAGGTACTTAGTAACTTCAACCATAGTAGAAACAAATGTTCAACTGACCAGATCTAAAAAAAATATGGAAATGATTACTACAGAATATGTGAAGGAACTTCAAAGGTCCGTGAGAATGGTAAACTGCTAAGAATTTTAGTATCACGAGCCTACCAAATGAGACGGTAAATTTGACAGATCTACTTGATTTTTGGTTTAATAAAGATATTAATGCTCATTAAAATAACAATAAATTAGATTCACATAATTTGAAATCATATTTTGTCAATACGTACACTAGGACGGTAGTATTAAAATCCTCAAAAACTAATTATAAATCATACCGCCAATAACAACAAAAACACGGCAAAACTAACTTGGTATGCTACAGCAGTGGTTACTTGTGGCTTTATTTGTTAGAACAAGTTTAAAACATGAATTAAAATGTTTGCATGAAGCTGTATAGAACATTTCAATAAATTGAGAGGTGTGATTGAGCAATAATCGTTTTACTTTATTTTGCTTAATTAGGAAAACATCAGTTACAACTTGACAGTGTAATAAACACGATCTACTTAAATGCTCTATGGACTGTTTACATGTTTTTGCATTAGAAACATAATTTCATCACTATGTTAATGAAAACAACTAGAATAGATATTAGTGAATGCTTCTTGCAGTGCTGTCTAAGCAACTAAGTATTTCTGCTTTTGATTTGCATCGAAATCATTAAGATAGATCTAGAACACTACGCAGTACGCACAAATAGCAAAATAGCTTCTAGTGATTTTGGCTGTAAAATTTTCCATCCGTCTTAACCAAAACTGAGTTGCCCGGAAGAAACCGCAGTAAGACGATAAGGCCACCATTTGGTTAACAGTTTGTTATCTTTGTATTATTATTATTATTTCGTGTGTGATTGTTCCGTTCGTAATATTGTGTACAAATAAAGTGTTAATCTATGTATCTATCAAACTAGGTACTTAGATAAAGAATCTTCGACGTTCCGGGAAAAATGTAAAGAATGATGATTTCTAATCAGTCTTATGGCTTTATTGTCTAATTATGTAGAAGACTCGGAAAAGTATGTTCCTGACAAACTTTCTCTAGCACTCATCCACAATTTAGTTTGAATTTAAATTAAATTTGAGATTTAAGTTTGCCACTAAACTCAAATTTAAAAAGTCAAGCATAGTGAATTCTTTTAAATTAAGCTACATATAACAAAAATAATAGACGAAATGTCCACTTGAACAAAGTTACAAAAAATAAAATAAGTAATAGGAAATAGTAAATTTTGGATATCTTTGCATTCCTACATTGCTTCCATCCCGAACTAAGTAACTCAAGCACTTGTGTTATGGCATTTGGGAACAACGACGGGGATTACCACGGGGGACGGGGAACCACATACAATCGGGCAGAATGTTGAAAAGTCCGCTTTAAACATTCACCCGACAGGGAATCGAACCCGGTAGGTACCTCAGAGACAGCGGCACCCCGAAAACTATGCGTACGTACACCGTATCTACAACACTGCTATGGAGGTTGTTAAGCTTATACCAGAAACTAATATTGTTTCCATAGTTAAAAGGTCTATAACAATCTAAGTGACACAGATCACAGTATATAAAAGTATTACCCAATCGCAATCTTGGAATACTAAATTCGCGACTTTAATAGTGTGCTCTTATTCAAAAGTGAATCGTCATCATGTCCAATCTTATCAAGATCAGAAATACATCCAGTTCTGCGTAAAGGTCACCTGGGCATAGACCTAGGCATAGAAAAACAAACCTAGCTCATGGATATTGACCACTCATGAGAATCAAGATATGGTATGGATTTCGTATAAATGGAAACTAAGGTAATTATAAAAATCTTAAATAGATAAGACAATAACCCCTACTCAAATTGTGGAGCATGTGGATACTTATTATGCAAGGAAAAAGAAATGATGCAAACATAATTTAGTATATAAATATCTTTATAAGTAAGTAGGTACTATGTTGCGATAATTAGTGCGCATATTGACAATAATACTTTAAAGGTATCTACTGCTACAGCTGTGGTACCTACTAGATACTCAATGTCAAGCACGTAGGCAACTGTAGATTTAAAAGGCTTTTCATTCTTCCCTAAGAGTATTTTGATAACATCTAAATGATTCTATGAAAAGATAAGTTTTTATAGTTTTGTTTTCTTTTAGGTAGACCTTTACAAACTTTATTTAAGGGGGTGTTACAATCAATTTAGTCGGTTATGCGAGATGAAAATTAAATCTTAAATAGCTTTATTCGATATGCAAATAAATAAACATGAAACATTTTAATCAAAACAACTTCAATACTTTCCCATAAACAAAATGCTCTGCATCATCTCAAATCCTCTTTGACCAGATTCAGCTACGAAGAAAGGGTATTCCTCCTTCGCTCAAGACTCCCCTGGGTCGGCCACGTCACCCTGGAGGCCTACCAAGCGGCGCACCAGGTGGCGCGGGCCGTATTCGTCCTCAGATGCTATTTACCTTGGAATGTATACATTATTCATCGGCAAAAGATCGTTCCGTGTCATCACTACATAGTATAAAACAAAGTCGCTTTCTCTGTCCCTATGTCCCTTTGTATGCTTAAATCTTTGAAACTACGCAACGGATTTTGATGCGTTTTTTTTTAATAAATAGAGTGATTTAAGAGGAAGGTTTATATGTACTTTTTATCCCGATATTCCCACGGGAACGGGAACCACGCGGGTGAAACCGCGGGCGGCCGCTAGTTCTATAATAAAATCATTAGGTTATCAACACAATATGCCCTTCAGGAAAATTCATGATTTATACTGTTCACTAGCTACAGTAGCTACCTACATCCTTTATTATTTACAAAAACCATTTCTTTTATTAAGAGCTACTTATCTAGTGCAAAAATGTAAAATGAGTATTGTAAAAACAAGAATAAAACGTTTGAAATTATCTTTGTTCTGTTGTAGTTTCATTTAAATCTAATAATCTTAAAAGTGGCCATACGGGTAGTAAACCAGTATGAAATATAAGTAGGTACTCATTTAACCAGCCTGTGAGAAACGTACTCACTTAACATTTAAACATATTCAGACGAATGTATGCCACCAACATACATCGTTCGTACTCTAAAATCCGGCGAGTGTATGCCACAAACATATACCGCCCCCTTAATTCCGACGAGTGCATGCCACAAACATACATCGTCCCCTAATATCCGACGAGTGTATGCAACATACATACATCGCCCTCTAATATCCGACGAGTGTATGCAACATACATACATCGCCCCCTAATATCAAATTCAATTTAATGCATTTCAACAAACAAATTCAATGTATCTCTTGTAACCAGTGAGCATGCATAGCTTGCTCACTCAACCCAGTGAACACCTTATATTTGTTCGCTCATCATTAAAAATTAAAAATATTCACATTAGAGATATCCAAATTTACATAAAGACTTTCATATTTAAATATTTAAAGATACCATATTAAAATATTCGTATTTAAACTCATATTCATAGTTCAAGCAATTTATATTGCTATTCACGGTGTTCATATTAATTGAATCCACAAAATTTGTACCTATTAATTAATATATCAATAAATAGAAAGCCAGAATTCAATTGTAAGTAAGTAATACGTACCTATTAAACCAATCTTACCAGGTAACGTAGGTAACCAGTAAGCATACATGACTCACTCAACCCAGAGAACAACACGTTCCCTCAATACATTAAAAACAAAGGAAAATTAGTAATAATTAATTTTAATAATATTAAGATAAATGAAATGTGAGCAACCAATCATAAATTATTCTTACTCTTTACTACTTCTTCCTAGCTTCATAACTTATAGTTTTCTTTTATTCACTGTTGGTATTAGATACCACGTTAAAACATGGATTGTATGCAAGATTTAGTAGCCATAAGTGATTTCACTCTGTGCAACAGTAAAGGCTATCAAAACTAGCTCCAATTAGTGCTAGCACTAATTACTTAAAACATTACATGTAGGTACACAGCCAAAACTGCCAGTCCTAGCTCCATGTGTAAGATTATAAACAACATAAACAGCAAGTACTCTAATAATATAATAATGCCAATCATCTCCATTAATTCTGTACAATCCACATTTAATACATCATGTAAATTAAACAACAACAATCAAGATATTATGCCAGATTCATGGTACGCTATGATCGTGCCATACGAAAATATCTACTACATACCCGCGTTTAAAATTATGTAAGTATAATCGGAGGGTAGCCCCGACCGTACACGAACACAATTAATCAATTCAAATAAAAGTGTGATCTAGTTTATGTCCGTTCCGTCGGAGAGTAGCCCCGACCATGTACGGAACACAATCCGCCACACAAATATTCCAATTTTAACGCTTTAGATTTAACTAACACGATCGGAGAGTAGCCCCGAACACGAATTAGTAAAATCTTAGTACTAAGCTACGCATATAGACTTTTTAAATTATGTTAGTATAGTCGGAGGGTAGCCCCGACCGTATACGAACACAATCAATTAAAACACAAATGCGATTTAGTTTATGTCCGTTCCGTCGGAGAGTAGCCCCGACCATGTACAAAACACAATCCACCGCAAAGGTATTTAAAATGTCATTTAGATAAAAAAAAATACGCATTGACATGGAATCTGGAATATTTATCCTTTCTCTGCGTGAAGAGAATAAAATAACTCGTTTGGCATTACTATAGCACAGAATAAGCAAATTATTCTTATTATCAGGTTTAGAAATAAACTTACGTGGGTACTTTACCGCTTCTGAAATATGATGAAAACGCAGACTCCAGATAACACTCATATAATTATTGATCCAACTTACAGGTACAGGCATAGTACAGGTATAACAATATAGATACAGTCGACGTCTTAGTGAACTTATCCCCTCGAGGCTAGTTTGAAGAATGACCTCTCTTTGCTCGTTAATCGGGCTCAAGTCTAGCTACCCCCCACCAATTTTACCACAGATTAGCCTATTAAATTTAACAAAATGGCGGCAAGAGACGGCATTACCAGTGTTGCTATTAAAAAATAAGAAAAACCTTCTAAAATCATGTCATACAAATATTCATAATGTGAATGTTTGCCATGGCTGCGGAGCGAACCCAGGGTGCCTACCATCAACACTCTTATTGCGGTTTTGTTTGGGACTGATCTGCTTCGCTTATTCGTACCAAGACAGCTTAATATCAATGACAGCGATTCAGTGATCATTCAATGACATTTCACAGCCGCTGAGCTGTCATCAACTCTTATTTGACTTATAACTCGGCCAAGCCAACATGACACCTGCAGGTTATACCCGTCCCTTTCACTCCCCGGGCATGACAGAATCGAGTGAAAGAGACGGGTAGAAGAAATAAGGACACAAATCGTTCGGTCATTCACATTTAGCAATTCATTTGCGATCCAGTTTTTAGAAGGTCAGATTACGAACGAAAGCAATTCATTTAAGGAACCTATTCTGCATCGCGCTATTTTTAAATCGCTGTCTTAAAGTTGATGGTAGGCACCCAGAACCCCTCTCGCAAATGGCTACTGTTGTTTCAGTCGTCACAAACCCTCGCCACCGTGTGTGTTTACCTACGAAGTAAATGCCGAATACATTTTGTATGAGCTGTCTCAGCGTTCTCGGATTAAAAAACGCACACACTCATCAAAATTTGTTAAAGGGCTCTGTTTGCGGGAGCTCCGCAAATATCGGTTTAATGCGCACCAGCTTGCCGTGGCTTGCATACGTTTGCACCTGTGCGCCGTATTGTTAAAGACATAAAGGTCAGAATAAAAAATCAGAGGGGAGCCCCAGTGAAAAGGCTTATTCGAATAGGTAGCCGCAGATCAATATGATTCCTGCCTTTTCTCTTATTTACGTATTTTGGTGTTTCCGCTCTGACGGCTTTTTACCGGCTTTTGTTGGGAGATACGACAGCAGTTCCGAACCGTTTTTATGTCAATATAACGCTATTGGGTTTTATGGTGTCTCTATTTTTGGAGTAACACGCTGTGTAAAGTAGGTATATGTCTTGTGAGACATACAGTATTACAAAGATACAACATTGACTTTATAACAAGTAAATATTTAATCATAGGCACGCATTTTTGTAAGTATTAATTGCAGTAGTTAACTGTACAGTTTAGTGTTAATAATTATTAAATTTTATTGCATAGTCTTGGACCCGTAAAAATAGATTTACTCAAAGGAGAAGGAGAGGAGATAAAAATTGGTTTTTGTAGTTTTATTTGTTGATTACTCACGTGAATAATGCGAAAGACAGAATAAAGCATAATCATTGAATGCCCTATTATATTTTATCCATTTTGAATTGTAGGTTCGCGCTTATCCGAAAATACGATGACATTTATTCAATTCAATTTCATTTATTCAATTTAGGTTTGTTTCACAACTCTTATGATCGTCAATGAAGCTACGCCATCGGTTCGCAAATCCTACGGCAGGAGACCTTGTAACGAGAAGAACCGGCAAGAAACTCGCAAATTATTAGAAAAATTGCTGTTACTGTAAGACACGAATACCAAAACTATTATGAGACACACCAGCTCGCTCACAAAAACTAGATAATACTGTCATAAACCATATCCCAAACACCTTTAACACAAGTAGACATGAGCAACCCACCCCACTGGCAGCACCTATTCACGAGCATGACGCATGAGCCAGCCATCGCTTCGCTAATTTATTCCGCGACTGTCATCGTTCATTTGAAAATTCATTTGTAAAAAACGGAACTATTTCCGAAATTGTTCCCAGAGCGCAGAGCGTGGCGGTTTTGTTTCTCTTCCATAAAAGTAAATTACAGAATTTATGGGTACATGTTCGTAGGGACGCTCTACCGTGAGTTTTTATTCAAACAGTTGAAACATGAAATCGAATTGATAGTTTATATTAATTGCTTTGCTTTGTATGTACTGTTGGTCTTAGTAAAATGCGGCTGAAGTAGGCAATGTATTTAATTTTGTTATATTTCAGTAAAGACAATAAATTTGATCAATATTTTATGTTAGCACTTGTTAGCATCGAAAACATTTAAAAGCCAACGCCCTTACCATAATATTATTCCAACGTATGAAAGACACACACTAAACTGAGTGATGTATTTGAGCTAAATCCAAAACCTTATGTCCTTATTTTTACATAATTTTCAACTCAAATTTGAGTTGAAATTCATAGTAGTTCATTAGTTTACCTTTCTAACTACATTTAAGCCACCCATACATCCGCAATCTAGGTCGACTCTACCAAATGAACATGCAATTATAATTACGAAATGCAATTTCCTAGCAATCCTGTCAAATTTGAAATTTAACGAAATATCAGTACAAACTAGAATCTTTGCAGTTAGTCTACTTCCCTGCATTTCTGAATTACATTTTCTATGCAATGTGGGTAATTAGAAATGTCTTATTACAGTTTTTTCGATTACAATTTTAAAATGGATACGTTTATTGACGTAGGTATTAGTTATTGGGTAATATTTTTTAACTAATTTGAAGTTTACAAATAAATTACTATTAAGCTTTTGTTACAAGCTTTTTATTAACTTGCCATGTTAGTTAGTAAGTATGTTGGTTAGTTAGTGGGGTACAAATCTTGCAAGATTAATTTGACCCACTTCCCAGTGTCCGACGGAGCTGAAACTTTGTATACAGGTTTGGCTCAGATGACAATACGATATTAAAGTACAGTCAGCAAAAAAGCTTATCATAAAAATGAAATTTTTACTAAAAACTTATTTTTAATTCACAACGAAGTAGCACTAAGCCTTCTTTGCACCTAATGTTAAGTGAAGATAAGGCTGAAAGTGGAAGCGCACTACTCCCGGAATCCTCAACCACTGACAGCTAGCTGTCTAGCTGTAACACAACAATGCTGAAAACATCGTTGTTATAGCGTCATACTTAGATAAAATGGTGGTAGCTAGTCAGGCGCCTTTAGAACAAGTCCTACCACCAACTAAACCGAATACACTATGTACCCTCGCTAGAAATCGAACCAGGGATCTGGGTCTGATACCGTTGGTGTGTACAACTAGACCACAGAGGCGGTTAACAAAAAACTAAATAAAAAAAAGATATTTTTTCCATTTTAATGAACTAAGTATAGGTAACAAAAGGTTTGTCTTCAATGGATGACATTTATTGATTTCTATACCAATATGTTTCCAGGAAATTATTTTGAATTTTACCATAAAAATACCACTCGGTAAATTCACCCAATAATTCTTTGTTTGGGAGCTATGAAAGTGATTCATCAATATGTTTCAGGAATGCTATAAGTAACGCGGAGTGTAGATCCATCATTCAATGTCACTCGCGAAGTAAACGCAAGCACCATCTTGCGTCATTCGATTATTATGGCTCCATATGCATGAACGATTTTAATCATTTTTAACCCCCAACTGGAACACATACACGTCAAACTTTTATCACCACTTGTGTTATAAGTTTGTCGTGTCTGTATATGTGTATTATGTGTTTGTTTGTCTGTCTGTAGCATCATAGCTCCTGAACGAATGGACCGATTTTGATGCGGAAGTTTATGTTAGGGGTCCCCCGACAGAGAGCGGAATTTTATTTACTTGAAGATTTTTTATTAGATTGATTTGCTCAGGGTGTTTGTATTTGTATTGACACTTTTTCCGCATTTAGACTCAAGTTTGGTCCGTTATGCGTGAACACAGCATCGGTCGGTATGGCTAGTCGAGACATCCTAGCTCCTTCCAGAAGCGCAGAAGCCTCCTGGGGCGTTCACAGGCTTCTAGGAGCGACCTCACCTCTGTGAGGATTTCTGCTCGTTGTGCGGCCAAACCCACGCACTCCAGGATCACGTGGGCTGCTGTTTCCTCTCAGGGTGTTAAAAGTTGGTGCGTAGTTCTTTGAAAAATCATTGTTCTCATTTACTTACCTACGTTTAAGTTACTGTGAAAACGAAAACTGATTGACTAATTCAACATAGAAACACACATTCGGCCTACGCTTATCTTTAATCAGCTTAATCATAGTAAATGAGATATTAGAAAAAAACGACCCATCCTCCAAGTAACTCCGCCGGGAATCGAACTCGGGACCTTTCACTGTCCGAGCGAATGCTCTGACCGCTGAGCTACGGAGTCGTTAGAGGAAGCGTCGAATCTTTCTAATACTTCTTTATTTATTTTTTCTAATATTTCATTTTCAATAATAAAAATTGCATTGTGAATGCAAAAAAGTAAGAGTAATCAGCTTAATCATGTTAAACTTTGTCTCACTAGATGAGACCATTGCTTTAGACTTTATGATAATTCTTAATTACTTTTTGTGTTTATTAAGTTAACAATTGTCCAAGTAATAACCATCAGGATAGGAGACTCTGCTGTCCATCTTCCTATGTCGGCGTTCACTGTTCCGATGGGATAAAAAACCAAAGGAACCTTTAGGTTTTTAATGATACCTGTTTTTATGGTGATTAACACTAAAAAGGCCAGCGTCCCATTTTTTCCATCCGTAACATTGATCGTCTCTAATATTTTTATCTTTTAGTTACGTCTCACGGACTTCTTAGTGTTCTTATTTCATTGATACTTATAATTTTTGAATGTTTTAAGAATAAAATAATAATAGATATTAAAAAAAAAAATGGTATTTAATAAGATAATTTTACATAAAAATATACCGCTGCCTCTCTTTGCGTCACAAGCCCGTTCGGCTTGGCCGATCGTGCCTGCTCTATATCGCTTGTCCCGCGGTTGCGCTTGCACGCGGATCGTGACACTTTTTAGTGCGTGCAGCCAGCGTTCATCGATCTATAAGACGTTATCACGTCAAAACGATTATTCTAGCCGCCGCTGGTTCATTTATGTCCCCATCAGTGTTCGAAACAAACCTAAGTACCTACCTACCTAAAACGTAGGACAGTGTTATTTTACATCGCTCAAAATGTGAAGCAGTTGTCGTTGATTCAATTAGAGCATAAACATTATAGTATTCTATTTTAGACGTTGGGACTAGTTCATCAATATACCATACTAATAATACACTAGCAACCCGTCCCGGTTTCAAGCGAGTGCAATTTAGATCCATAATATGCATTAATTATAAACATAAACCGTTCTCTTGAATCACTCTGGGTGCCTACCATCAACTCTTATTGCGGTTTTGTTTAGGAACCTAAACTGATCTGCTTCGCTTATTCGTACCACGACAGCTCAATATCAATGACAGCGATTCAGTGATCATTCAATGACATTTCACAGCCGCTGAGCTGTCATCAACTCTTATTTGACTTATAACTCGGCCAAGTTCACATGACACCTGCAGGTTATACCCGTCCCTTTCACTCTCTGGGCATGACAGAATCGAGTGAAAGAGACGGGTAGAAGAAATAAGGACACAAATCGTTCGGTCATTCACATTTAGCGATTCATTTGCGATCCAGTTTTTAGAAGGTCAGAGTACGAAAGAAAGCAATTCATTTTAGGAACCTATTCTGCATCGCGCTATTTTTGAATCGCTGTCTTAAAGTTGATGGTAGGCACCCAGTTCTGTATATTGCTGAAAACCGCATAAGATTGCGTTCTGTAGTTAGAGTAATGTTAGGGTACAAATGGCTGAAAGTGCCTTTGTTTTTTTGTTTTCTAGCGACTCGCTCTGGTTTAGCACGGATACATTTTAGCTACATAATATTCCTGTTATTCCCTTGCCCTTGAACCACTCTGTCTATTGAAGAAAACCGCGAGAAAATCCAAGCGTATAGATAAACGCTGGAAAGCGTCTTTTTTATACTGTGCATAGATAGATGCGAAGGTAACTGCGAAGGTGTGTCTGGCTGTTATCTTCCACCTACAACACTTACCAATTGTTATGAAATTTGGCAGAGTGATAGATTAGACCGTCAAGAAGGAATGGGCTTAAATAATAATGTTTGTCTGTAACCAAAGAACGTTGCAAAAGTATAGGGGGACAATATGTGGCTTGGCCGTTTAGTTGTACAAGAAATTATTGCTAAATAGAAAACAGTGAATAAACTTTTCACCTGACGCCCGGTAGAGAAACGGCCAAGCCACACATTTTGACTTAGGAGTAGAGTTTGTGAAGTTGTAGAATTAGGTTGTTCAGAATCAGAAGCGTGGCTCTACATTATATCTGATAACTTTTTGACTATGCTATCCATAATGGTCTCGTCTTGGCAGCATTTTACATAACATTTTTTTCGGCGGGATTTCACTTTTTTTTTCAAGTTGCTTATCACAATATTTTTTGGGGTTGAACGATATTCTTATTAAAAAACTATTTTTGAATTTTGTTGTTTGTGTTCTTATATTAGCTTATATACCAATGTTCAGCTTTCTAGGACTTCAAGAAGTACCAAAGAATTTTGATGATAATGATCATCAGGGTAATGACCCTGTTTTCGCCAGTGAAGTTAGTGACGAAATCAGGGTCTAAGTATGAAAGCTATGCAAATGTAACTTTCTATGTTTAATAAGTTTACTAATTGACATCATATCCTGAAAAATTTGTTTTCATAGTATAATCTAAACCCAAGCTATGGGAGTTCAAAAATACGACGAAGCACTTTGAAAAAAGATAGGTGCCCTTTCGCTTCGTTTGGCTCGTCTTGACAGGGGCACTGCACTACCGTGCCCCCAGATCAAGTTCTTTACCTTTCATTGAATCTCTTAGAAAAGTTATAAATTCTATGTTAACTTAAAGCATGAACATTGAACAACTGTCTGCTTAGTTAGCTTGCAGGTCTAGTCGAAGTTAACCTCCTACATATGAAACTTAACCTCTAATTTCAAACTACAGTCTTGACATGTTCTGGGTGCCTACCATCAACTCTTATTGCGGTTTTGTTTAGGAACCTAAACTGATCTGCTTCGCTTATTCGTACCACGACAGCTTAATATCAATGACAGCGATTCAGTGATCATTCAATGACATTTCACAGCCGCTGAGCTGTCACCAACTCTTATTTGACGTATAACTTGGCCAAGCTAACATGTCACCTGCAGGTTATACCCTTCCCTTTCACTCTCCTGGCATGACAGAATCGAGTGAAAGAGACGGGTAGAAGAAATAAGGACACAAATCGTTCGGTCATTTACATTTAGCAATTCATTTGCGATCCAGTTTTTAGAAGGTCATGGTACGAAAGAAAGCAATTCATTTTAGGAACCTATTCTGCATCGCGCTATTTTTGAATCGCTGTCTTAAAGTTGATGGTATGCACCCTGGTCAGTTATAATATCTTGCGTTCTGTGGTTGTATTTCGGCATCTCTCTTATGGCCTATTTACATTGGTTTAGTGTTTAATAAAGTAGACAAATACAGTTAGTGTAAATCAATATGGGTGAGTAGCGAGTCGTGAGATGGTTGGCACTCGTAATCGTACTGCACTTGTATCTACCTCCTTAACCATAATGTACCTACATCGCCTTTTATACAACGAAGCCACACAAAATATAAAGACTGCTGGGTGGCCCTACTCCAAGCTGTCAAACAATGTTATAATAATATTGATTGCAGGACGGAGCTATACACTGCGTATAGTGCCATCTCGCTTACAATATTACTATAACACTATTTGACAGTAAGGCCCCTGGGTGCCTACCATCAACTCTTATTGCGGATTTGTTTAGGACCTAAACTGATCTGCTTCGCTTATTCGTACTTACCACGACAGCTTCTATTGCGACAATGACAAGCGATTCAGCGACATTTCACAGCCGCTTAGCTGTCATGAACTCTTATTTGACTTATAACTCGGTCGAGCTAAAATGACACCTGCATATTATTATACCCGTCCCTCTAGTGAGACAGAAAGTATTTTAGTCCCTCCATGACAGAATTGAGTTAAAGAGACGGGTAGAAGAAATAAGGACACAAATCGTTCGTTCATTCACATAGGTACAGCAATTCATTTGCAATTCAGTTTTTAGAAGGCCATGGTACGAAATAAAGCAATTAATTTTAGGAACCTATTCTGAAACGAACCAGTTTTGAATCGCTTTCTTATATTTGATGGTAGGTACCCTGTTCTCGCATAACCACAGCATATTTGTTGCTATAAAATAATTTATTTTGTGAGCTTGACTGTTCTATTGATGTATTATTCAGCATTAGCAATACGGTATTTTACTGATATTTTTTTATTTCTTTAAAATGTTTTTCGAAATATTAGCTATACAAAACAAGTTTTCATTTTGAATTATCTTGAATATTTTCAAAGATATAGGACTTCAAACTTTATAATTAGACAAGGACAGGACGCTATCTTAGTGACGTCAGTGGGTTAGTAGCGTCATAGTCACGCCATAGAAGATTTCGTTTTAGAAAGAGACAGCTATAGTCAAAATCAAACAGACTATAATTCTTTTATTATAAAACAGATTCAAATTATTTTTTCACATTTGGTATTCTTAATTGCAATATTTTTTAACGTCATCATTAAATATCTACATTTCAACGACAGTAAAATACCCTATTACTTACTTTTCTGTAGGTTTCATACATACCTACTTAGTCGGCACTTGTTTCTTATACTAGCTTTCAAGGCGTTTGTGGCCCGTGTGCGACGACGGTAAGTAGGATGTCAAAAATTATGAAAAAAATAATCAAACATTTGAATAAGCAAATTTAGATGCTAAAGAAAGACAAAACTTATTTTAATTTCATACATGTTTACTTTGCCAAGTTTTAAATTTTGCTTATATTATACCTATCTAAGTACATCAATGTTTTACTTTTCAAAAACTAAAGTTTCATCCGAAAGAATCTTATGTTACTGTTAATCTTGAATTATCACCAGTTTATCAGCAGTGCCGGAGTTTTAATGAAGGTCGGGCAATGAAGCATCACATTACATTTAACGATCCATTTGCGATATGGCAAGGGTAGCGGTGCAATATTTATTATACCTTACACTTAGAAATATGTAATACTGTGGTAATACTATATCTTTTTATTAAACCATCAAGGAAGAATGAAAGTTTGGACAAAAAACTATAGATTGATTTTCTTTTTTATCACAACGGGGTAGCACTTGGCCTCATCACACCTGACGTTAAATAAAGATAGAAGGTGGAAGCGCCCTACTCCCAAATCCTCAACCACCGAGGAACCGGCTATCTTATCTCTATGTTACACAACAATGCTGAAAACATCGTTGTTATGGCGTAAGTCCTAACACCAATCAAACCAAATACACCATGTACCACAGAACATGGAAATATTTTTATTTTGTACCCTCGGCGGGAATCGAACTCGGGACCTCGGGGGTGCGTAACACTAGACCAGAGAGGTGGTGAAAAAAAAAACGCATTATCAAAACAGTTTTTTTGGAGAACTTTGACTATAAGATATTTTTTTAATAATAAAGTACAACTTCTACTCTGAATCATCTTCCGAAATAATTAAAAAAACTAAAAATTAGATCAAAATTGAAGCTGGAAATTTCATTTACATATAATTAAATCAGTGTTGAAAATATTTATAAGTAAGTAAATATAATTTTTTTTCAGCAGTGTTACTTCACATAAGAATGACTAGTGATTATTAATTCAGATATTTATTTATTTTTCCAAATGAGAACAGTAATAAACAGTTTATTATCTCAAGAAAAAATTTAATATATTTCGATTCATTGTGGCCACGTCCTTTATTATGTCTTGATCGAGTCCTTTCGAGTCTGCATCGATAATAACGAGTTCAGATCCTCGCCTTTGCGAGCCGACTGTGGGAGGAAACCAGTTGTGGACTTTGCAACATACTAAGTTTAAATGGGTACATCCAGCTACCTCTGAGTCAAAGTTGAAGGATATACAGTAGTTGATTCGCATGCAGACACCACCGCGAGCCCAACACGTTGCCTTGGTCGAGCCTGATGTCATATGAAAAGGAAAAAAGCATGTCAATAAAATAAAGAACCCGTAGCGCAGCGGTTCAAAATTAAAGATTAAATATCATTTATTTAGAGGCAATAACAAGCTCTTGTCTATTCTATACAATATTATAGCAGAAAGATTTGTTTTTTTGATTTGTAATAGATTGTTGAAGTGGCAATGGGCGGGACATAGCGCGGAGAACCGACGATGGCCGTTGGGACGGAAAGGTTCTCGAATGGCGACCGCGTACCGGACCACGTTCCGTGGCCAGGCCCCCTACAAGGTGGACCGACGATCTAGTCAAGGTCGCCGTATCCCGCTGGATGTGGGCAGCGCAGGATCGATCGTTGTGGAGATTCTTGGGGGAGGCCTATGCCGAGCAGTGGGCCTCGTCGTTTGGCTGACATGATGAATGGATAAACTAAAAATTATTTCACCATTAGTAAGCTACATTCTTCCTGAGTGACAAAGGCTAAACTTTAGCACGATATTCCGACGGGATCGGGTACCATGAATCGCTTACTAAATTATAAATAATCTTCACCCTCAATTCGTCTACCTTACGGCGGGAGACCTTGTATTAACGAGAGTAGGTTTGCACCTCCAGTCCGTCACGGGATAAGATAAGATAAAAAACATGGGTGAACAAAAATTTATTTCCTCAAGCTCCTTCACCAGCAGAAGGCCCGTTGAGCTGTAATTCCGGTCGTCTATGCAATCCATAATACCCAATAATCTGGATTGGGCACACCTTTTCATGGACCTTGTTCATGTTATAGATGTCTATTGTGGTATTTATACATAAGGAAGGCCTATACTGTTCTGTACTGTTCGGGCGAATGCTCTAACCGCTGAGCTAAGGAGTAGTTTTTTACAGAGTCGCTCAGTGGTTAGAGCATTGGCCCAGAGAGTGAAAGGTCGTGGGTTCGAGTCCTATCGGAACTAGTTGTGAGACAGTCGATTTTTTCTAATACTTAATTTTCAATCATAAAAATTGCATTGTGAATGCATAAAACTAAAAATAATAAGACCTAGTTATTCCAAAGAAGTTGTTTGTTATGAATACTTACATCCTAAATTTTATTCACATTTCTTTGGCACTAAAGCAAGAGGACTATAATTATATAATTCACAAATATGTAGTTATGCTTGAGATAGTCGGTAAACACGACAACAAGTTAACAATGGTCAGTAAATCCTTTGACAGATTCGGTACTAGGCTTCCCTGGCACGGGTAATCCTTTGCTGAATTTTGCCAGTAGCTAGCAATTTTGTAACGCTGTAAGCCAACGTCTGTCTGACCAAGCTCAGGTTTTGCCGACAAAACATCGATGAAATAAAAAACTTCCGCTACTTTCCTTTGATTGATTATCAGATCGAAATTGTTAATTAAAAAACAAAAGCATGTTACTGATACTGGCGTTATATTAAGTAGGTAATACAAAATCATTACAATAAGTGTTATGTCTCACCGTTTTGTTAACTTGATCTTGAAAAACCACAACACTTAGTGTAAGATTATCAGGGAATGATGAAGCCCGTATCATATTGTTTTAGCAAAATTTTATAATACCTAGAGTTACTTTTCCGCTTGAACCAGGAAGGAATATATCCTTATAATTATCAGGAATTCTTTCAGGTACATTATATCCATTGTTGTTCATAGGTCTGACACAACAAACTAACTTCACTAAAAGTAAAATAAATACACTAACTTCAAATAAATACATGATACTTCAAAGATTATCAAAATCTTTCTCAATTTTATTGCGTAAGGTAATTGACTTTCTTTGTTTATGACTGTTTTTCATTACTTTTAAATTAAAAATCAAAGCCTATCACTTCGGTAAAATATTCAGTGTTACGGATTTTCATTTCATTATCTTGTTTATTCTTTTAAAGGATGTCAAAAAAGGCATAGTGAGAACAGTTGTTAAGGAAGGTGGGTACAAGAAAGACTAAAACATTCAGAACTGAATTCACGAGTATTTTATTGGGCTCTAATTATATATGCAAGGGATTTACTGCGTTTTGCTTTCTTATTTCTGTTCCGTGGTCGTTTTGTCGTAGTTACATTTTTGACAACGACTCCTAAGCCACCAAATTCCGTCTGCAAAGACCAAGGCAATTGCAAGTTGCCTAGGCCGAACTCTTTGTGGTCCCTCACGTTATATTTGGCCCAGACGAAGCAGCAGACTCTTAATTTGTCTTTACATCCAGGTATTTGGCTGAGAGATGGGAATCCTTTGCAAAGTCTGTGGTTGATGCAGATGCCGTTACGTTCCCAGCACGGTGTAGAAAGCATTGATCCTGGAATAAAACAGTGGATCCTTAACGTCAAGAAGAACCTCGGTACTACATAAAAATTGCCTGATTAAAAGGTCAATTAATCGGGAAATTACAATATCAGTTGGTTGACGCTCAGATAAATAATATAAAGAGGAAAGATTGAATTTTTGTTTATATGTTCGTAACATATAAACTCAAAAACTACTGAACCGATGTTAAAAATTCTTTCACTATAGTAAAGCTAAATTCTTCCTGAGTGACATAGATTATATTTTATCCTGATATTCCCACGGGAATAGGTACCACGGGGGCAAAACCGCGAGAAGCCACTATTAAGAATATATTTTAACGTGGTGAATATGACGATTGAGGAACACCAGAAAATGAGAATAATCATGTGCGTGAGTTACTATTATTAGCTAGCAGTCAGCCGCCTCTGCATTCATGGTAACAATATAACGACCTTGATGTGATTTTGGTTATTAGCGCGGCCGATTAAAGCTAGCGTTTGAGTTGAATGTATATAAATGCTATTAAATAATATACAAGAGACAAAGTTTAACATTGCGTGCGTCTAAGCTACAGTATTTGGCCGTATAAAATCATTTTCTAACAGTAATTCCTTCTGTTATATGTGAAATTGGCGACTAATGAATCAAAATATTTGTTGTATCCTCTTTTTCTTTTATAAAATAAAAACTTAGGTTTCTAATAAAACATATTTTTATCGAAAATAACGTCTGCGTTCAAGAGCAAACATAGATTAAAAAAAACATTATGTTTTTTAGTTAGATTGTGTCAAAACATCGGGAAACATCATCATCATCATCATCAGCCATTTAATGTCCCCACTGCTGGGGCACTGGCCTTCCTTATGGATGAATAAGGAGAATGAGCCATGACCCACCACGCGGGCTCAGTGCGGATTGGTGGGTATTAACGACTGCAAGTGCAGCCGGGACCAACGGCTTAACGTGCCTTCCGAAGCACGGAGGAGCTCGAGATGAAAAGTTTTTGGTCACCCATCCCGTGACCGACCATTGCGAACGTTGCTTAACCTCAACGATCGCAGGCCAAACGCGCTATCCACTGCGCCACGGGCTCCTCAAACAGCCGGGAAACATAATATCCAAATATTTTTTTTTAACCTAAACTATGCAGAGAAATAAACTAAAAATGCACGTAACTTAATAAGGTGATTTTTAAATACTTACTTCTCTTAGCCTCAGGTGCATCAGTATCATCAGTATCATCAGGAGCATCAAGAGCATCAGGAGATGCTAGCGAAGCCAATGCAGTGCGATACGCTAGGAATTCCGCTCTCAAGTCCTCATATTCGTCGTCAACAGGCAAATCCAAATTAGCATCATTCTTCAATGTGTCAGCGAGTTTGTTTCCCAAATCATGATCTTCGCTTTCCGAAGATTGTTTTTTTTTTCTGCACTCGACCTGAATAAAACTCGTCAAAACAAGCGTGTAAAATATGAACAACATCTCTGTCCAGAAGAATTTTTAATGTATGCCAATCCACTTTTAGTCGTTTTTTATGACCCAAAATACATAAATTCGTGATAAGCTGAACAGCCGCAGGATTATAATCAAGTGTAACAAGAAATGTTCTTACATTTTTATTGCTTTTGGCTTCTAAAATTGATGTTATTTTCCGCTGTTATTAGAGAATTTATATCGTTCATAAAATTAATATGCCGTAAGTAATAGGTGCTTTGAAAAATTAATCAAATCAGAAATCTCATCAATAATAAGAAAATAGTTTACTTCAACGAGCAATATAATACGACAACCGTGTTTATGACGAATGTCGGGTTAGAGCAAAGGATCAAGTTTACCTAGACCTATACGTATGGAAACATTTAATGTGATGATATATTCATATTTATTGATGATTAAAATATAACTAACTCATATTATGTTGGTCACATCATTGGCAGAGTGATAATTTTGTATTCATCATCATCATCAGCCGTACGACGCCCGCTGCTGGGCATAGGCCTCTCCCAAGGATTTCCACAACGATCGGTCCTGCGCTGCCCGCATCCAGCGGCTTTCCGCAACCTTGACCAGATCGTCGGTCCACCTGCCCTCAGAACGTCGTCCGGTTCGCGGTCGCAATTCAAAAACCTTTCCGTCCCAACGGCCATCGTCGGTTCTCCGCGCTGTGTGCCGCCCACTGCCACTTCAACTTCAATTTTTTGTTGTTTGTAATAGATTTATTACAAACAACAAAAAATTATTTCTTTCTGCTATAATATTGTATAGAATAGACAAAAGCTTGTAACAGCCTCTAAATAAATGATATTGAATCTTGAATTTTAAATTTTGAATTTTGTATTATGGCCACGATTTCGTTGCTAAAACTTGTTGTTTCCTCACAGGACATTCACAGTGAATATAAAATATGGATGGAAGTGTCCAAACTATAAAAGTATAAAAATAAATGAGTTTTAGTTAAAAGAGATACTAGAGAATTTACTTCGATATAACTTTAAATGGGGTTGAGATAAAAGTTTTGATCTATAGAGCAGTTTGCCAACATCAGCGTTTCTGCGATGGATGTGTGCATTTTAAAACTACATATGAATTATTTATTTATTAAGTTTGCGATATGACGAAAGCAATATATAATTTTATTATCACCAAGTTTTCTGCTCTGGCTATCAAAATTTAAACTATCCAGTTTTCCTTTATGTCGAATCGAATGTAAGTTATCAATATTACCTACTTATACTAATATTATAAATGTGAAAATGTGTTTGTATGTTTGTCCGTAGTTTATTGTCCGAAACAAAAATAATTAGTACCTATCTCCGAAAGTATATCGTTTTCTAGATTTTATCAAAATACATTTATAGTTTGTGTAGACTTTACTTATCTAGCGATTGCTACAGGTATGTTTAATCACTGGCCAATGTATTTTAATTTCTTCATAGTGGGGCTCTCTTGGGGAAACTTTTGGTATACCAACCATATTCCATGCTCTTTACTCTGTTACTTGCAAAAAAAAATACGTGATATTTACCTCCCCTCAACCCCACGTGAGATGAGATGAGATTCGGCTCGACCCCCTCCCCCCCCCCCCCCCAAATGCCTTACGTAAATAATGGACGCCCCCTGTTGCTTCGATATGTTACCTGATGACCATCGCGTTCTCAACCGGTGACCGGGATGATGTAAACTAGTAAGCATCTCAGCACACGGGCCACCAACCACAATCACAAAACGCCACCTCCGACCTATTTCCTGTAGTTTTCATATTATATTTTATATGAACTCGCCGCATACTGTCGCGTGTAGCTTGTGTGCGCCGACGGTAAATGTCGCTTTACCAAAATGTGAACATCGCGTTGTCAAGCAATGAATGTTCTATTGTCAACCAATGAAGGTCACATAGTCAACTTGTAAAAACCTTTTAGTAAACTTAGCTATTGAAATCAAATTTATATTTACCGGAGGTCAAATGTAAAGTTAAATGAAGATGTTAGCTATAATTATAGCGAGGTACCCAAACTTGCTTGATCTACTTCCTACCAATCAAATCAGTAACTAATGTCGTCTAGATTTCGGACGTCGTTTTTGGGGATCCGTTAATCTTCATTTCATTGTGTTCCCAAATCCCGAATGCATAAAGTACAGTAATGGCGTGGGTCATTTGTGCTTGACCCAAACTGAACCCATGCACATATAAAAGTGAACATATAGGTGAATTGACGCAACAGTCGCCGAATCAATCGTCCCCACCCGGGCGGACGTCAGGACCCGCTAAAAAGGTTTTCGCAAACATTTTCCATTCAAACTAAAAAGATTTCGACGTCGGCTATCTCCTCTGTCCAACAATTGACGGCCATTGTGGGTAAAAACGCGACGGCCACTGACAGTAAATTCATTTCCCGAAAACGCTATTCACCGATTGTAACAAGATAGCCTCTCAATCGATCTGAAAGTTTCGAGAAGCCCCAACAAGTTTCTTTGTTGGGTATTTATTTTACAAAGAAAAAGGTGGGGGCCTTTCAAACAGTATTTTATGAAACTTTATCTTGATAATTAAATCTTGTTGGGTACTAACATCTCTACAATCGACAGATTGTAGTAGATTACTACTAATATTACCTATTTGCTAAGTCTACTTGCTTCTCCTTTCCTTTTTGACAGTGCACTATGATAAATTCAAGGCTAAGTTTATACTTAATGAGCTCTAGACTTTATTTTATACAGAAAAAAATTGTGGCACCCGTTCCCGTGGGAATAACGGAATAAAATGAATGGGATGAATGTAGGTTGCTTATGGCAAGTGTATAATTATTCTTTGCTTATAGTGAAAGAAATTTTTAAAATCGGGCCAGTAGTTTTTGAGTTTATTCATTACAAACAACAAATCTTTGCTCCTTATAATATTGGTATGGTATGGATGTACGAATAATATGTTCTATAATTAAAATTAGTAGTAGCTCTTTTAAATTAATAAGTAGGTAATTGGAGAGGCGGGTCGACTTTTTTAATACTTTATTTTCAATGTTTTCATATTATTTTATTACAAAATTCACTAGTAAACCTCGAAATCACGAAGTATTGGTTCCTATACAGTAGTGAATAACAGTGAATTTAGTTTATGTCGGTTAAAATACTTCTACTATAAATAAAATAGTTTTGTCCCCAAACTTTTTAAGAAATCTAAACATCCTCTGTAAATAACAAAAGTAAAAGCCTCCAATTGTGGCCGGCCACAGTTCTGCCCCATCTATCTCACACGATCCTCTAGAAAGGACATGACAAAGAGGTAACCATTACCACGCGCCTTGAAATTGCAATTTGCTTAACAAAGGAGTTTGCTGTCTTTATGTCAATTCAATCACTGGAAAGGTCGTGGACGTTTTGGTTACATAATTTGTTTACCATTTAACGTCGATGTTTATTTGTTTGAATCTAATGACATAAAAGTCCATATAAAGAGACTATTAGAAGTAGACTATGGTAAGGAATAGCACTGTGCATTTTTTAAGATATACTTAGTAAAATTATCAAATAATTCAATGATATAATTGATGGTTTAAGATTCATTTTGTGTTTCTATTTTATTATTTGCATTCTTTTTGAAAGAAAGAAAGAAAGAAAAATCATTTATTTGGGACATCACAGAAATGAAAAATTAAATAAACACAAAAACACGTACTTAAGCTTAAGGTATGTCCCAAAACGGTTCCGACTCAGCATAATGCTTGCCCAGCATGGCCAGCGCTGATCTTCCGTCGGAACTGTGTTTGGTGAGGCTGCGAAGTTTACACAAAAAACCGACACAAAAACAAACAAGACCGAAACACCCTTTCGGCCGCCATGGCAACTGAGTTTCGCAACCAGTTGCGGAAAAGAGAGATTTATCAAAAACAAAATTTATTCAATTTAGAAATAATCAATCTTTTTCATACAAACTTGATATATCTGAAAATAGTACAAAGTTAAATGAAGTAGACGAAATTAATTTTCTTGGTGTTACCCTCGATGCTAACTTAAATTGGAAAGATCATATTTTAAAAATAAACCAAAAGATTTCCAAATACTGTTATGCGCTTTCCATACTGGCCGAAACAACATCGGTGGATGTAACCAGAGCTGCATACTTTGGTCAAGTTTATCCGCTCCTGATGTATGGCATTATATTCTGGGGAAATTCTGTAAACGTTGAATCAACTTTTCTCTTACAAAAAAGGTGTTTACGAATTATTTATCGTATGTATTCTGACGAAACACTGAGAAACATATTTAGGGAAAAAGGTTATTTAACATTGACAAACATCTTTATCCTAGAATCTGTAATTTTCGTAAAACAAAATCCAAATTATTTTATTATTAAAATCACTATCCGTCCCAATACCCGCAATAAATATAAACATGACTTATGCATACCAAGAATAAATAACCATTTATACCTTAAGAGTGCCTTCAGCACTGGCATTAAAATATTTAATCATTTACCTGGAGATATTAAGGCTTTAGATTTACCAAAAATGAAATACACACTTAAAAACTGGCTTGTCAATAATGTATTTTACACTTTAGATGAGTACTATGCATCTAAACACTAATGTATTTTGTACTGTATAGTTTTAAGTTTTAGTTTATAAGATAAATATTGCATGCCCGTTACGGGTATACTGTTGTTACCTACAAATCTGCAATGTAACCTGCCTAAACAAATGTACACAGTTTACAGCAATAAATATATTGAATTGAATTGAAAGCAATTTTTATTCTTTCTTGGCAACTCACAAAGACGTTAGGGCCGGCATAAACAACATTAAATTAAAAACAGGCTTAAAGTGACCCCCACACGATTTTTATTACGTCTATTAAAAGTACATAGCTGTTTATCTTAAAAATAATTTTGGGTGCACTTGAAACTTAAAGAATTTTTATGCAACGATAAAAAGATTTTTTATATCTTAGTTGTTAAAAGGTTCGTAGCATCTTGTCATTATGAGATCCGCTTTAGTATAAAAGTGCTTAACTACATTAAAAATTCTAGCCTTCCGCCCGCGGCTTCGCCCGCGTGGATTACAAGACGTTATCCCGCGGGAGGGTGATATTTTTCGGCATAAAAAGTAGCCTATGTCACACTCCAGCTCCCAAACTATCCCCATACCCAAAGCACGTCTAGATCCGTTGCACCATGTCGACGAGAAAGACAAACAAATAAACACACTTTCACATTTATATGGCGGGTTCCGGGTTCGATCCCCGGTCGGATAAATATTGGAAACGAACTTTTCAATATTTCTTCGGGTCTGGGTGTATGTGGTAATACCTATCGTTGTGTCCAATTTCCATAATACTAATGCTTAAGCTACTATACTTTGGTATTGGAACAATGTATGTGATGGTGTCCAATATATTAAAAAAAAGATGGATTAATAGCAAAACCTAAAAGAACTCATAAATTAAATATAATTTTTATAAAACAACATATGAAATTTCGAAAGTATGTTATACATTATTGTTTCTAGCATTAACTAAGTACAAAACTTCTTTGGAACTTGACACCTTGTTTTAATAAAAGGAGTTAAGCAATTTTCCTCCATAACGAAATGCTGCTTTGTCTTTATTTCATGAAGCCCGTTGTTGTTAATATAGAGCAGAATTAATTACGAAGAACCGGTTAAGAGAGAGCTGCACGGAAATGCTTGTTAATAAGGATTTTGATGTTTTGTATAGTGCCTAATGTAATGGGTATTTACCACATAGAATATAAGCGCACCTTCACAGGCGAATAAGCTAATTAAGCAATCTTATTAATTTTTAAATGTTTTAATAATTGAATTTTGGTTACAATAATACTAACTGCTTACATTGTCCATACATACGACAGAAACAACCTCTTAAAAATAGTGGTGCTTTAAATGTCGGTCAAAAATATACTCTACTAAATCATACTTTTCTCTATTACTTTTTGCCAAGTCTCTTCTCTCTTCTTCCGTCTTGAAAGTTGTTAGAATAACATAAAAGACAAAAAACTTATCATTAAAGGGAGAGACAGAGAGCTAGAGAATATTATATAGCTCTATACTAGGGCCACTGAATTCCGATTTGACGTTTAGTTATTTCGTTGGGAGTAAAGTTTATTTTTGAATGAAACGGTATATTTTCTATGGGTTTCACAGCTCTCGAACTGGAAATCTTTCGGCGGTCTTTATGGGCATTTATCTCATCGGGACGCCATAGCAGTGTCAGTGTCAAACGTCATGTCAAGTTGTGCCTCAAAATTTGCAACCCTGCCTACGGCTACAGTGCCACAAGCTTTCTGTTCCGGTGACAGTCGTGACAGAGGAGCCACTTGCAATACGAAATTAGCTGACAAAATGGACTGTCGTATGAAAACTGTTTTAGTTTCAAACATAATCACCGGAACAGAAAAGATTGGAGCACTTTAGTTATCGTGATCGTATTAATTTGTATGAAAACCAGAGCAGTGCATCTTTTGGTCGTTTATGGAACTTAAATTCAACATTTAATTGACAGCAGCACTTTGACAGCTTTTGAAGTACGGTACTTATATATAGTTTTACAGCTAGCACAAAAACTGTTTATTATATTATGAAATTATTTAGCATAACACTTCATATTTATGTAAAAGTTAATTCCTGTTTAATGACAATTAATTTTATTGAATTAAACACAAAGGCATGACATGATGATGATGATGAAACACAAAGGCTTAAAATTTTATTCATATTTAAAATATAATTTCATTGCTACAAGGAATACTTTACTGATTCTTTCCGCGAAACTCTAACGTTAAATTTCCACTTCAAAGCTTCCACAGAGCCTTTGAGGTTTGTGACAGGGATTTCATGACCACAAATTCTCAGATCGAGCAAACCAACAGTCTAACGAAGGAATGGTAATATCTTGTAAAACTAAACTTTATGATTGGGAAGTTACTAACTCATTATTAAATAGTGCGATTAGAGAAAGCTTTGCACAGGTAGTTACTTTGAGCCATCGTCATTGAAAGCTATTCAGTTTTTGCTTTTGCCGTTTAAAAGTTGATGACTTCTTGAACTGGAGTTGTCTTTTACAGTGACTAAGTTTTTACACGACTGCCCAAAAAAATTTGTGTGTTCTGTTAAGGGTTAATGTATGTGTGTATGTATGTCAGTTTCTTTCTTCCACCATAACTTATGGAATGCTTTAACGGATTGTAAGGTATCATTAGAAATGTTGTGTCACCCCGAGTAACACTGGCTATATATATTTCTTTTTTTATTTTCACGCAAGCAAAAAGAAAATATGTAAAACGAACTTTTCAATATTTCCTCGAGTGTACGGTGTACGAGTATGAGGGTATACCCGTCGTTGTTTCCTTGTTGTTGTTTCTATAATACTAATACTACCTACTATTGTTTGGTATTGGAACAATGTAGGTAATAGAAATCTGGGTAAAATAACAATAGGTAGGTAGGTGCAATCTTCTTTATTTAAATACAACATGAAATTAAAGGGCCCATCTAACGGGTCGTCAAAGAACGTTAAATTCGTAGCATCGAATTGTTTCACGGCCCATTAACTTGGCCGCCGCCCAAAATGGCTGGAGGTCGGTGATCGTACTGACTCCTGAACCTGAACGATTTAAAGGATTGTAAAGATATTTCGTTGTATAAAAATACGGTTGCTTTTATCTAATTTACCTACAAAAAGATTGTGTCACGGTGAACTTCTCCGAAACAGCTTTGACCGATTTTTTTTTTTGCGTATACTTGGTAGGTCTAAGAAAATAAGTCGAGCTCGTTTTCAGATGCCTGAAGCTCCGGGACGCAGCTAGATTTTTTTTATTCTGACTTTATTCTGACTAAGGCACGTAAAACTCTCGTTGTCTTCATGGCCAACGTGATCGTATTATTATGTATGAAAACTCAATGTGCAGGCGCACGGTACATATCAACAGACATAAGCTTCATTTTTATAAATATTCTTTATGTTGAATATTACCGAATGAGCTCATTATTATATTATACTATACTACTCCAGCCCTATGTAAACTAAGCGTAAGACCCGAAATAACAGATCATTGAGATATCCTTGCTAATCCCAGGAGTTAACGCAATATCACACCGTATTATAATATGTATACCTATACGGTACGTTTATCTGAAACTCGATATTGTACAAGAGATTATCTATACAAACATTACTCTTAATATAACGGAAAGTAGGTAACTCTGTATGTCTGTTATATTAATTGTTCAACTCATTGAGTAAAATTTTTGTTTATCTTCGCCTTTACCTAAAAAATGCATGTTTTGGAGTCTGCGAGAGTCTGAGGGCTTGATGTGTAGATACCTTTTGCGCATAATAACTACTGCAGTTTATGCAGTATTATAAAATTTACGTTAGCATACCATATAACTATCAAAATGTGAATATCTAACGCTGGCAAGTTTATTGCGCCTGTTCTTCTTGTCAGTTAAAAAGTTTAAAAATGGGCAGAAGGAAGTGTTGACGATTCATAGGTAAATATTTATTATGTCTAAAAGTATTTTCTTATTTTATTTAGTTTTATTATTACAGTTACGTTGATAACACACACCTTAATTAACTTAGTAACTAAGTAAATTTTCTTAAGTTACTTTTGGCAACAGCAAAAAACAAAAAAAAGGTAGGTATTGCCAACTATATATTCTGTGGTAGTAGGTTAGTAGCTCAGAAGCGGAATATCTTCCTCTTAGCTGGGTATCTTTTTTGCCTAATATTGCATTTTATGCAGTATTTTGTAACTTGCATTAGGGTATCAGCATGAAAATTCAAGTATCTATCTATAGTAACGTCAACACAATATAGTAAACTTCCTTAGAAAATAAATTTTCTTAAGCTCCGACAATCCTAATTAAAGAAAAGAAAATATATTTATTCATGTGGAAAAGAGTATTTTAATTACACGGCGTAATATCCGTTCAAATGTTCCGATTAATATTTAATACCTTACCTTACCTTATTTGGCTTCGTATTCAAAAGCCAACGCGGATTTAACGAGAATTTAGCAACGGATTTAGCAACTAATTCCCGAATACTCGAACGCAACTTTACTTTGGGTGCATCCCGAACATCGCCCTAGTTGTTGCTTTAAATGTCAAACACATTAAAGAGAGGGCATTATGTTTGAGACGCTCCCAAAGCTGAGTAGCATTCGAGTAATACTAAGGCCGATTATCATGCTTATCGTAATAAGTACCTTTCCTACTTTACATAAGTAAAGAGTGCAGTATCGGCAGTCATAATAGGTAGTGTGGTGTGATCAAACTAACATCTCAATTCAATTGTACCGCAGCAAATTCCGCCATCACTTCGAACCTCAATACACACTCAAGCTTAAATCAATAATTCATCCACAAGCAGGAACACTCCCATCCTTTTAAAATAAATTTAGTTCCAGTTCCAGCATCGTCGAGAGAAAAAGTTCTTCAGACGCCCCTTAGTACCTACACCGATGGCCTTAATTTGAATGCGTGCCAAATTAGTTTACCTCAAACGGAGTACCTTTCAGCATGGCCGACGCAAATGCTCTCCTTCATTAGAGAAGGCCACAAAACCTGACCTGAATATACTCCAAGCTACAAGTACCCCAGGACTCACTGACACACTTTAACCTGCACTGAAGTGAGGACTGTTTAATTGCGTTAGTGTTTGTTTCGCTTGCCAAAACGCGGGAGATGCAACTCTATGGCATAAGAAAAGAGTTGAAATTATCAGAATAGTTGAAGAAATATATTGATTTACAGATACTATTTAGCTCTTAACCTTTTTCCTTTATCCCTTAGAAATTATAGTTCTGGACCTATGATCCTCTCCGACCTATAATCTAATCTCGATTTTAAAATTTAGTGATCCAGGTTTTTGTGTAATTTGAAATGTATGTATCCGTATAGCTTTAGGTCAAAAATAATGCTTGTATAACAAAATAGTAGATTGTACAACAAGTGCATAAAACGTACCATTTTACCCGAGACGTATATATCCATCCGAGCCGTAGGCGAGGGTGGATAGTCAATTCGAGGGTAAAATGGGTTTTATGTACGAGTTATACACTCTGCTTTTCACTTCGAGTGTGAGGAAAATTTAATAAATAACAATATTACAAAAAAGAAAAAATAAAGACATCGCCATATTGGCGGGAAGACTTTCTTTTGTTAATACGTGGCAGTGGCACACAGTGACTTTAGCATAGATCGTACTCGTAGTCCATAATGCTCTTGAAATACTTATTTCTTAGAAAACTCGTTAATTTTGTCTAGTTTTATCAATTTAGTAATTTAACATGGATTATGTACAAAATTTAAGAAACAGCATGAAATATAACAGGTTTATATAACGAAGTTTAATTGCGTGTGTGACTGTTTACCTGACGACCTTTGTCTTAGAATCTGAGACTTAGACGAAGATTTTACTTTATGCACTAGAGCATAAAAAGCGATTTTATGCAGCCTATACCCAACATAAACACGAACTTTACGAGCATGAGAAGTGAAAACATAATTTATGTTACATGAGGTATTTGACGACCGATTTGGCGCAGGGGTAAACTACCTGCCTTCTGCGCCAGAGGTCTCGGGTTCGATTCCCGAACAAGACAAATATTTGTGTGCATGAACATGTCTATTTGTCTTGGTCTGGGTGTTTTCTATGTATATTAAGTTTGTATTTACAAACAAAAAGCATTTAAGTATATATTTATCCGTTATCAAGTTCACGTAGACACAGTTTCTTAAGAAATTAACTACGGGCTTAGATAATTGGTGTGATTGTAAGAGAATATTTATTTATTTATATTTATTTATTATTAATAGAACTCGCAACCTAAATAAAATTAAAATTGTCAAGAACAACAATTCAGAAATTGTGTCCATAAGTAGATTAAAGACCAACCCTAAGGAAATAGCTAGATATCTAATTACTTTTCTTCAGTACCAAGACCTCTAGGTTGGAACCGGATCGCTAGAAATATGACATCTTAATGACGGCGAGAAATCCTATTTTACAAGGTTTTTTATTAACTTGCCATGTTAGTTAGTTTGTTAGTTAGTGGGGGACAAATCTTGCAAGCTTAATTTAACCCACTTCCCAGTGTCCGATGGAGCTGAAATTTTGTATACAGGTTTGGTTTAGATGACAATACAATATTAAAGTACAGTCAGCAAAAAATCTTGTCATAAAAATGAATTTTTTACTAAAAAGTTATAATATAATAAGGATAACTTTGAATGAAGAAAAATCCCGTCGTTATTTCCTACAAGCAGAAAAAATATGATAATATAAGTAAATTAGGTTTTCCAAGAAAATTATTTTAATGCTATATGAAAAAATGAAAATGAAGTATTTAGAACTAGCTCTGCTGGTTGTGAGACGGGATGATTTTTTCTAAATACTACATTTTAATTTTTTTATAATAAAAATTGCATTGTGAATGCAAGAAAGTAAAAATTTAAATAACTTACGGCTACATGTTATTTGTTGAAACGCGTTATAAATTATAAACTAGTAATCATAAATTAAAAATTGCGCATTCATTTCAATTATGTAAAATTATTAGATTATGTAAAAGATATAATTTTAGGCTCTACAGAAGCAATCAAAAAACAAAAGACCATTTATTTATCAAGCACATGTTTTTTTACGAATATGAAATGACCTCATCAGCTCCCCTTCAATGGTGTGACATCGGGTGGGCAAAAATTGCGGGAAAACGTAGCTTTACGTGTACGTAAAGCTACGTTCTCCCGCAATTTTTCCCTGAATCAGTTGCAGAATTTTCTAGGTGTTTATTCATCATCATAATATGAAGATGAATCATATTATGATTCACTTCATCATTATGACAGTTTGCGGCACTTGATGGTGTTGATGAGCTCAAGATTTTTGCCCATCCTTTGAAGTAGGTACCGTTACGTTGCTCACTCTGTCACGCCACGAAATTTTCAGAATGCGCCAGTACACCCACGTTTCATACAACAGTTAGTACTACGAAAATGTAATATTGGATTATACGCATCCTGAGTCCGAAGGTTAGAATCCTGTTGCAAAGGATCTTAGTCATTCTGAAAAATTCACTTCTAGCCATCGCAATGCAATCTATAATACTTCCATACTAAAATTGTAAATGCAGAAGACTCTGTGTGTATGTATTTCTGTTAACTTTTCAAGCTTAAACTACAGAACTGATTTCAAGGCGACGATTCCCGAAAATAGGGTATTTTAAATTAAGGATTACTCGCAAACCACAAATACTCAAAATTTGGAAAAAATATATGTTATTTTACAGTTATTTATCTAGTGCTGCCGGCCGTGTTTTTTCGATTGGTGATATTTAACTGTGTCAAATAAAATCCCAAACATCCGTCTAATCGTAATCTAAATATCCTATTACTTGCAGTATACTTGGTTTTAGTTAATGAAAAATATACGAAAATAATTGTCTTTGAATAGCCGAAGGATTCCGGCCGACATAAGTTTAAATTAATTTTTATTTAGTTTTTAATTGAATTTTAAGTGATTTTCGATTCGCGGGGCGCTCGCGAGTTCACAGTTCATTGCCGGCTGCCGCCGCTGCGTCCGCGTACTTTGAAGTGTATCGCGCGCGGCCGAGCAAACGTTAGCGTGCCTATTTCGTTTGGAAATCCTCGCCTTAATGATATTTGCCATAGAAATAGATAAGACCTTAGAACATATTATAAGAATCTGTACTACAATAAAAATCTATGTTTCAATCTTCAATCTTTCAATCCGCAATCCTGCACTGTTAATTAGTAAAATTAAAGATATAGATAATGTAATAAATTGTGCCCCTTTACTTTTACTTTAAGTTAGGTATAGGAAAGTTTATGTTTTATTTTATTTAAAACTTTACAGAACTTAAATAATATTACATAAATATAATATTACGATTTATTGTTCAGGAAGAGCGGTGCACCGATACAGGCATTATTATGGTTAAAAGGGGACACTAGCTACATACTGCTATGTTTTGCATTGTAATTTAAATAAAGATTTTTGTTTTTTTTTGAGAGGACATAGACTATATACTTTTTTAGACAGATTTGATCTAACTGAATTCAACGCGAACTTAGAGCGTCCACGGGCATCCACTAATTGTATTTATTGCCTTGCCTATAAATTATAGGTAGTTACTTGTCGTACAAAACTTCCAGAGATTTAATAACCACTTTTACTTCCAACCAATGGACAACAAAGTCGTTGTAGGGAGTATTATGGAGGGCAAACGATGTTAATTAAGCATTTACCAAATAACTTTTAGAATAGCTTCGGGAAATTATGGTTAACTTTACAAGGTTCTTATCTACTAGCACTTGAAGGAATTTCTTAGGAACCACAGATAATATTAAAACTATTTAGGAATGATGTTTAATACTTTATTAATTTTAGTGATGCCTAAAAATGCTGTAGTAAGTACGAACTCTTATATATTTTCCTTTGATTTACTAGAGCGATCTTAGATTTTCTTCCTCAGTGTTGAACTGTGTACTTAATAATTAATTATATGAAAAAGTTATTCAACTAGGACATAAAATCAAGCTACTATACAGTAGTGTTCTTGGAAACTCGAATTTCACAAGATTTTTCGCCCTGTAATAAAAAATACAACTCTATCCATCGATATTAGATACTAAGCACTAAAGCGGTCAGTTGGCTGAAGATTTTAATATTTTCCCTGTATTATTGAAACAACCCAAAAAAATTTGATTAAAAGATTTAATATAAAAAATACCAACCACGACTGCAGATTTTTTAACTCAAGGATTGTAGTTTTTTACGTCTCCTATTAAAGGATCATACTGAGGTTAAACCTAAGTGAAATATCAAATAAATTCGGGTTGTCTAGTCGGCTATCAAAGCCGGTTCTAGTCTTTTAATAGACAATAAAAATTTATTAAACTCATGCTTATCAAAATTTTATACAACAACATCGGATGGCAGTTTGTAGAAAAAGAATATGATAAATACCGAAATTCTATATCCCGACAAAGAAACCTATCAGCTCAAGAAACACGTCCACGATTTATTGCTGGAAAAATCCAACTGATCGCGAGAGAACATTCGGATTATTGGAATAGCACTACAAACTTTACATTTTAATGAGACTTCCAGCATTCGAGTGTCCTGGCCCCAGGATCCGTGAAAATGGATTTTATAAATCCATCCTGAAATCACTGGCTGCAAAGACATTGCGGAGAGAAGAATGCTTATTTTCTCTTTGGTGGAAAACTCTTTTTAAAGCTTCGAGTTCGATTAGCTACGTAATCACATTACGTTCAGATAAAAGCACTCGGATAAAGTATTTTAATTAAAAAGGCGAGTATTTTCAAGCGTGGCAACAGAATTAGCTTTGGTTTAGAATCAGTTTGTAGAAAAATGACAATTTATTATAATACAGGGTGTTAGTTTAAACAAGGGACTTACTTCAGGGGGTGAAACTACCCATCAATACAAACAACTTTTACTATGGGACCAAGTGCGATATCGCGAAAAAAATCGGCTGTTTCATACAATAGTGCAATACCGAATGGGCCAAAATGTATGGAACAGCTGAATTTTTTTTCGCGATATCGCACTTTGTCCCATGGTAATAGTTGTTTGTATTGATGGATACTTTCACCCCCTGGAGTATGTCCCTTGTTTAAACTAACACTTGTATAAATACTTATTTTACTATTGTGTTAGTGACATTCTGATACCTTTTCTCATTATGTTTTTCAACTATTTTGATAAATTTTCTTATCTAATAAACGATGAATTAATATCTGGATTTAGCTCGCGAGCGGCGTGCGAGCGGCGCTTACGGAGTAGTGCGCATCTACCTTTAACCTAAATGATACCCTGTTGTGGATAAAAAAGGTAGAATTTAATCATAATAAAGCAAATAATAAAATCCACCTCTTCATTCTCATTTTATTACATTACAAACCTACATTCATTTATTTTGTAATACCTTCCTAATATTACCCCACGCATAAGCTTTTTTCCTTCTAACATACGAAAGCCGTTCGTATAAAAAAATAAATTACTACCCCACATACATCTCTCAAACATATATTAAAAGATGTTGTCAGCTCATTTTAATATTTGGTAAGCCGCATTTTCCGCACGCCCATAAAAATAATAAAAAGAATGGTATACGATGCAAAAATAATTTTAATGCGAGGAGAATCTCAGATCGCAGCTGAGTTTTATATGCGGCTTAGGCTTGTAAGCGTACAATGTGACGAAATTTTACACCTGGGTCACAGAATCAATACTACCAGTATGCCATCATCATATAAACGGACGGAACACGAGATATGACTTCGCCTGGAGCTCGGTATGATCTTGGAAGTATGTCGGTATGCGCTTCATATAAATCCTTCTAGGAATATACCAATATCAAGCCGATGAGTTATAACTCGCGTTCAGACCATTTTTATGAAGATGGAATACTCATACTATTCATTCTGTGCCTGGGCTGACATTAAGGGAAAGCTTATTTAATTTCGACATTTTGTTTACATGGGCATAAAAAGAGATGCGTCGACATTGCTTTACAGCAATTACCTTCTTTTCGTCTTTATTTTCAGCCCTGTTTTTGTGGTTCTACTGTGATAACATACGTACTTAGGCGGGATAGCGCGGAATTGCAAAGTGTGCAAGTACATCAATTGGTATAGAAAATACGCCTTGTCCAAAACACTGGACACGCGATGCAGCGCGGGAGCGCAGTAGCAAGGTTTGCGCTCGACCCACGAGGTGCGTCTTGTCTCGTGTAAGAACCGCCTTAAGGGAATGTCCAGAGCCAACTAGTGCCGCCAATAGCTTTTTTATATCTTCTAAATAAGCCCAATTTCTAAAAAAAGAAGCGGTCTTGTTCTTTTGAATAACGTCTAATATGTATTGAATAACTATTTATCGATTGGCGGCGCTGGTTGGATGTACTACCCGTAAGTCTAAAGATAATATTGTAAATTATGATGCCGTTGTTAGATTAATAGTTAAGTGTTTTATTTTATTGAAATTTTAACCATACTAAACGGTTAAAGATACGCCAGTTAATGTCATCAGGCGGTTCACATAGAGACGAATAATTAATGTGTCTTGCCACTAGTGACACTTACAAATACGACGGGCCTTAGATAAAACGCCTAAATTTTTTTTACTATATTTACAGAAAGGCTATGTCTCAAAAATAGCCTTAAAAAGATAACAACTTTGCTTGAAAATCATTTATTCAGGACAGGCATTTGTTTTACTCAGAACCTTGCCAAGTCGGAAACATTATTATGATGAATTTTCCAACTCAATCAAAGCGACGACATTGAAAATTGATGAACTGAAAATGGACGAACTCAATACGTCTTCTTGCCTTGGAAAGTCAAGTTTATGATTTTATTTCAAAATTATACAGTTTTCAAAATATTTTTAATGACAGATACAAGTACCTATTATTTGGTTTATATTTTATCAGGAAAAAGTTTTACCGATATTATTTCTATTCCCAGAAACAAACCCTTCTGGAGAGGCTAAATTTAATTATATTTAGAAGATATATAAAATTTACGACGCCCCGACCACTAAAATATTCGATATACCGACAACCCGTTTCTGGCACGCTTTCAAATTTTAAAACCCGCAACAGCGATAGCCAATCACAGCCTTCGAATTCACATTAGATACAGACTAAGCCTGGATCATCTGGTTGTATCTGAAATTCGAATTATTCGATACACAATACATAAAAACAAACTGCATGAAAAAATACCTGAAGGCCTTCTCTGAAATCATACTACTTTGTGGGACTGACGTAGATTTACACGGGACTAGGCACAGTATATTTTCTAATGCTCTTTAGCTTATTTTTAAACTGTGGACTACGCGAACGAGTTGGAAAGCCTAACACAAAATGTCATGACAAACGTCACTCTCGTGGGCGTGGACGGCAAATAATGTCATTCGAAAAAAGATTGCGTCTTTTGTATAACCAAAATGATGAAAAAAGTTAGCCTCTGAACCTTTGTGTGTATGAAAAACCAATTATTCGTAATACAACACTTATTAAAACGAAAAGAAATTACACCGGGTCCTTGGAAAACGTTATAAATCGTCCAATAGGCAGGTTAATTAGGCAATTTCTCGAAATGGCTCCGCGTGAAGTGGAATGGTCCTGTTTCCCTGCTCGAGAGTTCTTTGAAAACAAATGAATTGTTAACATAGCTAGGTGATAGTAATCGTGATGTAAACGCAAACACAATCAATAACTGAAGTGTTGTCGTGATTATATATTCATTGTGATTAATAATGATCAATGATTGATACTGGATGGCAAAGTGCAAGTTTCATCTAGGGAATTTGTAAATACTTAGATAACCTTTAGTTAGCATCAAATAAGGCGTTCCATATTTAGGTACGCTACAAATTTTACAACTTATTATTTTATTTATGTAATGGTTGTATATGAATGATATGTTTTTGCCGATTCATAGTATGTACACTTTAAAGGTTCATCACCGTAAGGTTTATTTTTCCCTTGCTCAGTCTAAGTAATAGATTTGCTTTACCGATTACGCATTGCATGGTAGCGTCACCGTCGCAATGTCATTATTAGTCATCTTTTACGCAACTCGTCAATCCTTCAGTTTCTCAACAAACATAAAACATCGGTTACCATGATATAGTTGCTATGGTAACTATTTATTACAAGAAATACAAATGAAATAGTATGACACTGACAGACACTGATATATAGGGTGAAGGACCCAATTATCAGCACTTTAAGAGTTAGTCCCAACTTAAACCCGTTTATTACATTGCAAAATACTTTTTCACCCGTTATGACGAGTTTTCTAGTTTCAATATTTAATCGGTAAGATTATATTTAAAAAAAAACTGTTTACCTTTGTCCATTTTTTTTTAGATAGGCAAGAGTAAAAAATGACCATCGCACCATTTGTTAGCACCATCACCACCAATTATCAGCATAGAGTGAGCCAATTATCAGCACTGTGATAGTGGTATTGAAATTTATATGAAATAAAACAATTTTGATTAAATATTTTTTTTATATAGGTAGGTACCCTGTAATAAACAAAAAAAAATAATTTTACTTAAACAGTATTTATCTATATATATAAAATTCAAAGTCCTGACTGACTGACTGACTGACTGACTGACTGAGATATCAACGCACAGCCCAAACCGCTGAATCTAGAGACTTAAAATTTTGCACATAGATACGTTATACAGTGTAGGCATCCACTAAGAAAGGATTTTTGTAAATTCCACCCCTAAGGGGGTGAAATAGAGAATGAATGTTTGTATGAAAGTCCGTCAGTTTTGAAGTTAGGATCTTCAAACATTGTATTTAGGCTGGCAATTGCAAATTAATATTTACCTGTGTCAGCGTTTCTGACAATTCCACCCCCGAAGGGGTGAAAAGGGGGATGAAATGTTGTATCTGGAAAGTCCTTCATTTAATTTATTATTTAGGCTTATGGTCGGAAAGTAAAACAAATAAACAAAAACATGTTTCGTATTTTTTCAAAAAAACAACCCCTTAGAGGTTAAATGGGATAAATAAACCTAAAAATCGATATGGATGTCGTTATTGAGGTTTTATGGGATGACGATTGCAAAAATGGCATTTATTTTGATGTTTAACACGCTGAACATGATTCAACCCCTAAAAGGTTGAAATAGGGGTGAAATTTCGAATGAAAAACCAGGGGTAAAATAGACATTTTAACTTGACACTTTGAAGGGTTACTTCTTAAAACAAATAGGCAACCCATTTCGTAATTTTTTCAAAATCAAACCCAGGGGGTAAAATAGGGGATGAATATTTATTGTGTATAAAAGTGCGTCAGTTTTGAAGTTAGGATCTTCAAATTTTGTATTTAGGCTGGCAATTGAAAATTATTATTTTCCTGTGTCAGCGTTTTTGACAATTCCACCCCCGAAGGGGGAGAAAAGGGGATGAAATGTTGTATCTGAAAAGTTCTTCATTAAATTTATTATTTAGGCTTATGGTCGGAAAGTAAATCAAAAAAGCAAAAACATGTTTCGTACTTTTTCGAAAAAACAACCCCTTACAGGTTAAATGGGATAAATAAACCAAAAAATCTATATGGATGTCGTTATTGAAGTTTTATGGGATGTCGATTGCAAAAATGGCATTAATTTTGATGTTTAACACGCTGAATATGATTCAACCCCTAAAAGGTTGAAATAGGGGTGAAATTTTAAATGAAAAATCAGGGGTAAAATAGACATTTCAACTAGAAACTTTGTAGGCTTACTTCTTAAAACAAATAGGCAACCCATTTCGTAGTTTTCCGAAAATCAAACCCAGGGGGTAAATAGGGTATAGAAACCTAAATCATCTTAAGTAGGTACCCTAAAAGTTCTTGGTACCTAAGCTACTCAGAACTAACTTTTTTATTGTGAAACAGACACTTATTATTTACTAGCTTCCGCCCGCGACTTCGTCCGCGTGGACATTCGAGAAATACTTAGGGGACCAATAACCAGGATAAAAAGCATTCTATGATTTAATTTCATGAAAATCCGATCAGCCGTTTTTACGTGATTAGACGGGTCCTCCCTCACCAAGCGAGCAGCCTCGCGCGAGGCAGAACGTTTGCCACGTGCGGCGGGCCTCGCACTATTGGTCCCCTAAGTATTTCTCGAATGTCCACGCGGACGAAGTCGCGGGCGGAAGCTAGTAAACTATACAAAGTTTAACATCCTTAGGGTGACTTTTACCACTGATATTTAAACGTGTTTAACGCTAAACGTGTCTAAAACATATTTCTGTTTCTGTCATCTGTTTGAATGTGACAGAGTCAGAAATACGTTTTAAACACGTTTAGCGTTAATCGCGTTTAAATATCAGTGGTGAAAGTCACCCTTATAAGTAGTTATGTAGGTATTTAAATAATTTGTTTAGACTTTGTTAAATCTCACTAGAAAGTGACTTACTTAATAATATGGTAGGTAGGTATTTATTACTAGCAGATAGGTAGGTACAACTATTATGGAACATAATAATTGCACTTGATAAAGTATAGCAGAATTAAAATTTCAATGAAAAGTAATAGTCCTTGCTCAACATCTTAAATCAAATATATTCTTATATTTTCTTCTTCTATTCTCTTGCTTCTTCTTTCTTCTTTTTCTTCGTCTTGGTTTTCGTTTGTGTATTTTTTTTTTCTTTTATTAGGCTTATTTACTTCCTTTGGTTTCATAAACTAGGGGGGGTCTGAAATAAGGAAAGATGATGAAATGCCAAATTATCAGCATGCTTTTGATCCAATTATTAACACTATGCTGACAAACGGCAAATGCAGTTTCAGCACCATGCTAAGATATAGATTACGAAGGTATAATCCACTTTTATCAAAAAAAAACTGCATATAAAATAAACACGGTTTGCAAAAATAATATGGAATAAGTATTTACGTACTATTTTCCCCTTATATGCAGCAGTGCTGATAATTAGAAAATCGCAAAAGAGTGGATCCATATATCAGCACCACATATTTACCAATATTTATAACCATAACCGCAAGTTCTTCTTTTCAGATTATCCTCATAACTTACTTCTCGAAAGAGTTCAGAAGAAATTTCTACGTACAATGAACTACAAATGCCACCGTTCTTATCTTTCCTACGACCAGCTTTTGTTGAGGTACAATGTACTTAGCCTCAAAACTAGACGCTCGTTACTTTCTCTTGTGTTTTTGTACGGCATAATCAATGACAAGTTTGACTGCACGGATCTCTTCAATCAGGTTTCCTTTTGTGTGCCTAGAAATGTAAACACCAGAAGTTCACGGGTTCTCCGAACATTTTATATAGACAGGTGTAGAACAAATGCCGGAGATCGAGCTCCAATCACTATGTTGTTGAATATCTTTAACGATAGAATTAATGACATTGACCTATTCTTATTGAGTAAAAACCAATTCAAGCAAACTGTAATAGACCTCCTAGACGTTTAATTATTAGGTATACTTCAAATAACCAGATCCTTTCTTTTCGCTTTTTTTTTTAATATATATTTTTTTTCTCCTATTTCTTTATATAATATATTAGCAACAGTGTGCTCGTTTGTATTTTCGCTAGTAATTTGTGGATAATGCTGTTGGTTATACATTTAGTTATATAAGCTACCATTAATATTAAGAAAAAACATATTTTGTATAACTGTTTATTGTCCCGAATAAATAAAAATAAAAAAAAAAAATAAAAAAAAATAACTATCTTATAAATCAGAGAAACCAAAAGTTTCAGTAAAAAATATCTAAAAGATCTAATATAGTATAAAATGTTAAAACATGAACTTACCTTCGATCACAAGGAACTGGCAAAAACAGGATAAACTGCAGGATACAAACGTTTGATCACAATATTTTCGCCATTTTGAAGTCGGAAAGTATGGTATTGCCGGGAGTAGTATACCAAAAGCAGCAAATTATTTATTTTTCCAAGTGGTAACTTAAATTAGTTAGTGGAATCCTTATAATTTTACTTTTTATTCGGAGTGCTGATTATTTGGTGCAGTGCATTTGGATCCGTTACCCTAGATAAAACATAAAACATAACTAATTCAAACTTCGTAGTGAATATGGGCTACTATAATATTTTTTTATAAAAAGTATTTATGTTGATATGAAATTAGACATAAATCAAAGGTACACAATTGACAACATTTCAAAATATTAAGGTACTTGTTTTTATGGATATAATGAAAGGTTGTCGTTTTTTAGGAAACACGTATTTTTTATTTTTTTTATTTTCTTAAATTATAGAGATAATAATGAAATGAAAATGGTATATTCTAAAAGGACGTAAGTACAATATCAGGAATAATATAGTAAGCGATTCCTTAGCCTCAACCTTCCTCTCCCTAACTTTCAATTTAAAAAAAAACTGTCCATGACATGAAGTTCTACGTAGAGATGTTCCTAGCACGCTAGTATATTGTGTCGATAATAATAACATTTTTGTTTAAAGGGATTATTTATTTTTATTTAGTCAGATGCAACAAAACAACACTACACTTGATTATTTCGTCTCACATGTGAAATACAACTGTAGTTTTAAAAATGCTATACTTTTCATGACTTGTAAGCTTATTTAACCAACTTGCTCAATACTTTAAAACAAGGTGTAACTGTGTAAGTACTTACTTTTAAAAATCTTTGTTTGTGTAATAATAAAACAACGACATTTCAGTGTCTTACCCATTTTTAATTAAAAATAATCGATAATAATTCGATAACTGAGTCAAGCAGGCATCACTATTAAAATGACAGTAACTTTGACATTTGTTTGTTTACTTCGTTTTTTTTTCTTCTTGGGGATTAGTTCCAGGCAAATGCATACACGCTAGAACTTCCTGACATTGATCATTTTACACATTTTTTTAAATATCTTTATAAATAGGCGACCAAAAAATTTAAAAAATTGTTTTTCATGTTTGATTAGTTCTAATCTCGAAATGGTTTTCGAATTTTACTGCCTTGCAAAAAATGAAATGTTGTCAATTTCAAATCTTGTTTATATATTATTATTATTTATCCACAACGGGGTAACACTTAGCCTTCATCACACCTGATATTAATAAGTGGTGATAAGGCTGAAGGTGGAAGCGCACTACTCCCGGAGTCCTCTCTTACTGAGGAACTGGCTATCTTATCTCTAACTGCCGGAACACAACAATGCTGAATACATCGTTGTTATGGCGTCAGACTTAGATAAAATGGTGGTAGCTAGCCAGGCGGACTTATGATAAGTCCTACCGCCAACCAAACCGAATACACTATGTTCCCCCACTGGAAATCGAACCCGGAACCTCTTGGTCTACAATCGGTGGTGTGTACCACTAGACCACAGAGGCGGTTCAATATTAGCGATGAAGTATAATTGTATACTTACGCAGTTGTGTGCTTTGTGCTTTAGTTTCGAAAGGTAAGACCATATTACCTAATAAAAAAAAATCGGCCAAGTGCGAGTCGGACTCGCTCATGAAAGGTTCCGTACCCACTTAAGGCAAAAATACCACTGTCATTTTTTGCCAGAAAAAAATAACTTTGTTTTTCATAGTATTTGTATGAATGACAAAGTTAAATTTGCGGTTTTTGAAAATGTGTTATATCTCAAAAACTTGTAAAGCTTACTTAAAGTTTTCCTTTTATCTTCGTCATATGTACTACTATCATGAATTTTTTATGTGGTAAAATTTTTCTAATCTAATTATAATATTAAATACTTACTCACTTACCTATTAGTTAAATTATCCAATATTTTTTTTTTTCTAATTCCTGATTATTAAAATTGTGTTTGTATGTTGACATGTTTGTAATGTATAATTTATGTTTTCAATAACTTATAATAATAATGATAATTTAAATGATTGTACAATTACAAGGTCGCTGCTCAGTATTTTCTATTAGTATGTACATAATTTAGGGTTTCAACCTAGTCCGTAATTTATTTTGTATTTTAATTTTCAAAATTTGGTTTGTAACCTGTTTTGTACGTCTTTGCAAATAAAAATAAAAATAAAATAAAATAAAATTTTTTCACGTATCCATAAGACCAACCATTTGGCTGGCAGGGGGGGGGGGGGGGACACATGACTCTTTTTACCCACTTCACGTGTAGGGGAAGTACCATTTTTTTTTTAAATTTTACTTTACCACTTTGTTGGCGTGATAAATATGTATATACATGCTAAATTACAGCTTTCTAGTACTAAGAGTCTATGAGTTAGACTGGGGTCAGACGGACGGACGGACAAACGGACAGACGGACATGGCGAAACTATAAGGGTTCCTTGTTGACTACGGAACCCTAAAAATGAATTAGTCAACTGTATAAGGTTTTCGGAATCTGAGCGTACTCAACACGTTCAATTTCATTTTCAATTTCGAAGCATCATACATCATATTGGGCAATATTTTTCAGGTTTGATGACTAAAAATTCCTCAAAATTTCACGTTAAATTATAAAGTACCTAAATATAAGTCATGTTATTACAAAGTTGATTTAAGACCACTTGTATGTATAACAACTTGTCAGCATTAAAACACTCAGCTTAAAGTCGCTAAATTTTTTTACAGAGCCTAACAAAACATCTACTACCGCCTCATTCTCCAAACCTTTCGGGTACGAAACCGTTAGAACACTTAAATTTTAATGAACACCATCCAATTAAGTAGTTTGTTCTGCAGGAAATGAATTATTAATTTCCCTTATCAGGCCCTTACACCTCGCACGGCCCGTTTCTGCTTAATCACATGTAGATTATTCCATTAGCAGGCTGACCTGCCAGACTGGACCATAAGTGATTTGATGTTAAAATTAGCTTTATTATGCGATGCCGTTTACCTGTTGAATGGGGAAACTGGTAATAGGATTCCAATAATATAAGTAAGTCTTTATATTGTGGTTTTTATGTTATAGACAATGAGATCATCTACTTCTTGTAGATTATTCCATTAGCAGCCTGTAGGTCTAGCATGCGCATTACCAAAATATTGTCAACACTTACCGCACTGTCAAAGTTATTTTGTCCCGTTCGCATATTATCACTATGATAATGTGAGACAGCAACACACTCCATCGCGAATGAAAGATGACAAACATATCTCGTGGTGCGCATTTAGACCTACTTAGCCTGCCAGACTGGACCATAAGTGATTTGATGCTAAAATTAGCTTTATTATGCGACGCTGTTTTACCTGTTGAATGGGGAAACTGGTAATAGAATTCCAATAAGAGTGAGTCTTTATATTGTGGTTTTTATGTTATAGACAATGAGATCATTCACTTCTTGTAGATTATTCCATTAGCAGCCTGTAGGTCTAGCATGCGCATTACCAAAATATTGTCAACACTTACCGCACTGTCAAAGTTATTTTGTCCCGTTCGCATATTATCACTATGATAATGTGAGACAGCAACACACTCCATCGCGAATGAAAGATGACAAACATATCTCGTGGTGCGCATTTAGACCTACTTGGCCTGCCAGACTGGACCATAAGTGATTTGATGCTAAAATTAGCTTTATTATGCGACGCTGTTTTACCTGTTGAATGGGGAAACTGGTAACAGGATTCCAATAACATGAATGAGTGTTCATATTGTGTTTTTTATGTATAGACAATGAGATCATTCACATCTTGTAGATTATTCCATTAGCAGCCTGTAGGTGTAGCATGCGCATTACCAAAATAATTGTCGACACTTATCTCACTGTCAACGTTATTTTGTCCCGTTTGCATATTGACTTCACTATGATAAGCGAGACAGCAAAATGCTCTGTCGCGAATGAAAAATGACAAACGTGTCTCGTGGGTGCGCATATTTGGCCTACTTGACCTGACAGATTGGACCATAAGTGATTTGATGTTAAAATTAGCTTTATTATGCGATGCCGTTTTACATGTTCAATTGGGAAACTAGTCATTGGCTTCCAATAATATAGGTATACGAGTATTGTGTGTTTTATGTATAAGTAGAGAATGTAGTGATTTGATGTACGAATTCGCGTTACTACGCGATGTCGTTTTACCTATTTATTGGTCTTAGTAAGAACGACGTGGTCGAATATAATACCTACTTATGAGTGGTAGATATGTATAAGTAAGTAATTTGTTAAAGAGAATAAGATCAAACGTGCTTACGTATAATCATAACAAAATATCATTTATGCAACAAAATTTATGATATGTGTGAGTACATTCAATAAATGGGTTTCTACTATAGAGCATATCTTTTTCTTTCATCCAAGACTAAAAAAAGATAGACCTTCGAAAACCGTAAAAATATCGGAAAACGTTTGAAAAAAGCCTTTCGAAAAGAAAAGCAATTAACAAGTGCATTGTAGCCATCAGCGAATAAATTTGCATGCGAAGCGGCGGTGAAAAGTGCTGCACCTTGCATCGTTAAACGAAAAAATACGACACAATTCACTAATTTCGATCATGAAACGACAAAATAAGCCCCTCTCCTTTAAAATATTGCCCGAAATTGCCGCTTTGCAATAATGCCACCATTGTACTTGAAGTTTTATGTTTTGATTACGTTCTGTCGTGTGCAATAAAATTACTTGAACACTTCATGAAATATTAATTCAACTTTATTGTAACTTCATCTTTTATGTTTAAGTTCCTAAAGGTCAAAGTAAAAGTCAGCAAGTACATAACACAAAAGATGGCATTCTCAACAACAACGCACAGTTTCGCTTATTCGCATCAAACATTTCTTTGCGAGAATTTCAATAGCGTTTCACACAATGCGCAGGAATATAGCATTCATTCCAATTACGGATTCGTGAGAAATTAATGCCGACATTAATGGTACAAATATTATTGGAGTCACAAAGGGCACTTCTGTGAGATCTCCTCAATGACACTCGCAAATTCGACGGCTGTATGCTCGCCTTCGTATTGTTGGGCCGGACGCGCCCTCTGTAAAGTATCTAACGATCTTTTATCCGATGTGAAAGGCAAATAAATTACCTTGTTATGTAGCGTTAGCGTTTCTTGGTCGTTTAACAGCCAATTAGGGATAGTAAAAGGCATGCGTTATTCTAAAAATGTATCTTTAGATTGTTGATGGAATTATGGTATAGTAATTCTATCAATATTCTAGGTATGTGCATCTCTATATTGAATTATAGACACTAGCCATACAGAAATACCATCAACAAACGTCTACTCATACAAAATATTCATCAGTGAGCATACACATACACAGATACACAGACATATCATATCATACACAGATATTGTTCGAACCCACGACCTCTGGCTCAGAAGGCATGATAAACACCACAGCATATTGAGCAGGCCAGTCTATCAAAAGTTCTAGCGGGCGTCATCAGTTTGTCCTACTTAATTAAAAACATTGTTATACAACCCTCTAAAACCCAGCCATGGTCTAGAGCACAGTCTACTTACGTCTAGAGACTGTGTATTCATACATAAACTCAATTACAAATCTGATATCCTACAGAATACTAGCTAGGCCAAATTAATAAGCGTTAACTTTAATTACAACGCAATGCATCGAAGTGGCATGAAACTAGTTACTAATACATTTACATTAGCTTTAAGTGCTGAAAAATTTTGTTCCTTTTATTAGAAAATACGTTTTAAAACGTATCTTTGTGTCTATTTGGGTTAACCAAGGTGTAAAGAAACTTGATAGATACGTTTAACTTTTACTAGAAATGCTGGGGCTCTGGAAGTAAGATTTTCATAATGAGCTTCAAACAGCTTCAAAAATTACGAACTGGTTGGGCTACCGACTAAAATTTATGGATTTGAGCATGGGCTTCATTTGACATTTGAAGTCCATCTAAAGGACAAATATAATCTTCAATCAAATGTCAAATAAAGCCATTCAGGTCCATGAAGGTCATTATTATAACAATACGTTATTTATCCATACCAATGTGAGTTTGGCAAAACTGTATTAAATGAAATGTTTTTTTCTTGTGATAAACTATTTTTTATGCAATTTTTTTTCGAGGTACGAATAATGGCCACAACGTACATTTATTTATAGACTAACAACCTCCAACAACCTACTCATAAAACGTTATGTGTATACTCTCGTACTCTCATAGGTGCTCAACGAAAGGTCCTCGATCATTTTGTCACATTACATACTAACGTATAGATGAGGATCTACATTAGTGGGATCAACAGTATACGCCAACACCACTTGATCGACTGATTAATAATTTATCAACGGCTTTCTAAGGTGACAGATACAAGATCAGTGGTTCGCAAGATTAGGAAGCTATCAACGATGTAATAACATGCATAGAACTATATAATTGGTCTTCGAGTTTGCTACGTTAGTATGCCGACATCGGTACTTGGAAAATTCGGCAATTTTAGTGCTCAAAATATAAGACTTAAATTTCAGTGGATGTCATAACATCCATACTAATATTATAAATGTGAAAGTGTGTTTGTTTGTTTGTTTGTTTGTTTGTTTGTTTGTTTGTTTGTCCGTCTTTCACGTCAAAACGGAGCAACGGATCGACTCGATTTTTGGTATGGGGATAGTTTGGGAGCTGGAGAGTAATATAGGCCACTTTTTATTCCGGAAAATTATAAAATAAAAATGATTATTTTGTATAGAAAATCGATAAACTGTCGTACTATACAAAACTGTCATTTCTTCCATAGCCGCTTTCAAAGAGGTATGTCAAAGAGTATTGTAATCACTGACGTTTTAGCCGCTTTGGATTACCTACTTTTTAATAAGTGACATTTGTTGCAGGCAGTGTAAAAAACTTCTTCGCGATCGTTTATTTTCATCTGTCTATCTATAATAGATGTTGGTGATACGAAGTTTACCGGGTCCACTATAATTAATATGGCAAAACCACGTTTGCCGGGTCAGCTAGTAAACCAATAAAATTGCCTTTTGCCGCTTTTTCGATGCTTTTGTTTTCTGGAAGCGTGGTATCTAGCAGTAGCACCTTTAGCACACGCGCAGGATAAAAATAATTAATCTATGATATAACATGTATTTTTTTAACAAAAGTATTGTTCACTGCTACCACAAAGTAACTACGCGGGCGGTCGCCGTAGCTACACGCTAATCATCATATTTCTATAATCGATATCACCAGTAGGATAGAAAGAAAATGTATGGGATTGACATTGGTGGTCACGTGCGTGACGTTTCGTTCGCTAATGTCAATCCCATACATTTTCTTTCTATTCTACTGGCGATATCGATAATAGAAAGCCACTTGTCTAGGCCCCCAGTACTTAAATACTAAGATTAAAAATAGTAAGTCTGCCAATCTGTGTGATACCAAATCGTTGCTAAACTTCTGAATCGATTATGATAAATATTGATTTTGAACTTCGTATCACCTTTACCGATCTTAACACCGTTGATTTTTAGTAAGTACAAAATATTTCATGTGATTTAATGTGTCCATGGTTGGTCGTAACCAACTTTAACTATGAGGGCAACAACGAAATCGTGAAAAAGAAACAACATTTTCATAAAAAAGTACGATACTGACTTAAATAAGAAATTAATAACCTACCTCGCTTACGAAATGCTGTTTGGTGGTTAGATTTGAAAAGGTTTCAATGAAAATGTGCCTTTCATTGCACAGAGCCACATCTCATGACCAAAAATGCCTTAATTGGGCCAAATGTAAGGGCTGAAAGCAATAAACACGCGTCATCGAGTTCCTCTGATGTTTCTAGTTTACTGATATATCCTACTTTTAACCTTCTGTGTTCCTACGTGACACACACAACTATGAGTATATTACTTTACCTTCACATTTTCTTGGCCATTAATATTTGATTCGTCAAGCTCCCAGAAGTTAAATGGATGCAATCAAAGTTGGATCTCCACAGATACTGTAGCGTAATGACTCTTTACGAACATCATTTGTTATTTATCGCTGAATAGTGGCCTCCATGGTATTCAATATTCAGGTTTGGTTAAGGTCCTTGGACAATCTCCTTGGTGACTGACGGAGAGACTGGTTTTGGATTCAATCTACATAACAATATAAGGTTTTTTGTAAATTTTAAAATAATAATTTTATCTGTACTAAAACTTTTCGTACTAATAAATTATTCAGATATTGTAGTGAATTTAAAAGAGAAATAATAGATCAAGAAAAATGCAGTGAAATGAGAAACAATTATTCTTATAAGGCCTGAAACAAAATTTCCCTATTACAGATTTTTCAACGCTACCCCTGCACCTTCATCGCAGCATACGATTATGATTGTAAAATGTTACTATAAGAAATGCTCGAAGGATTGCTCAGTTGAAGTGGCAGTGGGCGGGACACATAGCGCGGAGAACCGAATGCCGTTGGGGCGGAAAGGTTCTCGAATGGCGACCGCGAACCGGACGACGTTCCGTGGGCAGGCCCCTACAAGGTGGACCGACGATCTGGTCAAGGTCGCGGGAAGCCGTTGGATGCGGGCAGCGCAGGACCGATCGTTGTAGAGATCCTTGGGGGAGGCCTATGCCCAGCAGTGGGCGTCGTATGGCTGAACTGATGATGATGATGATAATTATTTAGAGCCAAGAGTAAAATTTGTTTATTCAATTTAGATTGTTATTTACAATACTTGTGAACGTCATAGAAGCTACGCCATCGGTTCGCAAACCCTACAGCGGGAGACCTTGGAGAAGAACCGGCAAGAAACTCCAAGGGTTGTTTTTTTCTCCCTGTTTTATTTCATACAGAATCGTCAAATTGAAAAAAATTAAACCGCCTTCTAAAAAACCACATCAAAAAAGTAAGAAATAATTCCTCACCAAATAAGTACTTTGAAGTCGGGCGTGAAACATGTACAATTTTTTGTTGTTTTTGTTAAAACCCGCCCGACTTCAAAGTACTTATTTGGTAAGAAATTATTTCTTACTTTTTTGATGTGGTTTTTTAGAAGGCGGTTTAATTTTTTTATAAAAATAATTTTTATTTCACTCTTTTTAGTGCATCGTGCAGGCAATTTACGTGTTTTCTGGTAAATAGGTATGTGATCAAACTCAAAACCTCCTTTTTCGAATTCGGTTAAAATACCTTGAGGTATCCCCTTTTATACAAAACAAGAATCATCTAAATCGGTTTATAAACAAAGGAGTTATGCCTAAAGATACGTATTAAATTCACATAAAGTGGTAACGAAAACGACAGTATTTTCAAGATTTCCTGAAAACTACTGAACCGATTTCAAAATTTCAAAAAATGGGACCAACTTGGAAACCAACCTGATGTAATAACGTTTGAACCATTTCAATCGGTTCAGCCGTCTTCGAGTAATCGGTGGACATACACAAAAAAAAAAAAAAAAACATACATACAGACGAATAGAGAACCTCCTCCTTTTTGATTTAGAAGTCGGTTAAAAATGACCTTAACATGGTATGACTAAGGTCAGTTTCCATCACAATTACACAATGGGTTATGATAAATACAGTTAAGTAAAGGCGAACTAATGATCATAGCGGTGAACAATTTTCAATTACTTAGTAACTCTGCTTAAAGCTTTAATATTAGTTAAAAACAAAAGACAATTCTACTATATACTATATACTGCAAGTTGCGCAATACATGTTTCAAATGTAATTCTTAATAAATGAAGAAAAACAAAAGAAAACACATTTTAAGGCAAGCAGATAAGAGCAGACCCATTCCCACTGGCAGCACCCGTTCACGAGCATGACGCATGAACCAGCCATCGCTTCGCTCAACCATATTTTAGGGAACGTAACGACCCGCCTCACACGCCACCACCGTAGAAATGTTTTAGTGAGCATGAATAACTCAAACTGCCTATCTTAAATGATTGAATTTAATTTTTAAGTTTCGGTACAGTGCAATAAATGATTTATCTATCTATAACGCAAGAGTTTTATACAGGATAATTTTTTTATCAGTGCACAAATTTTTAAGATCTACTTAGAATCTGTAAGTGAACAACTTTCTCTTAGAAACATGGGTCGAAATACGACAAAAATTTTTGTACTTCCCATACTAAATCGATCACGTGATCAGTCCGGTTTGTATGAAGGGTCCAAAATTTTTTGTCATATTTCGACCTATGTTTCTAGGAGAAAGTTGTTCAGTTAGCGATTCTGAGTTGATCTTAAAAGTTTGTGCACTGATAACAAAATTATCCTGTATATATAGATCGGAGACCTTTGTCACGGTATATAAACCATATTTTTAGGCGGCATTTCTGAATAGAATAGAATAGAATAGAATAGAATAGTCTTTTATTTGCAGGCAAACACGGTCTGCACAGCCATGCATTATCTAGAGATAATGGTTTGTATGAATCAAAAACTCAAGATTTGCATTCGCTCTCATTTGTTGTGGTCGTGGTGCGTGTGATTCCACCCTTAGGTCCTAACCTAACCATAAACATGCGCACAAAGGTTTACAGTATCCCCTCAAGGCAAACTGGCAAACCAGTAACTTTAGATTATAATAGGCCCATGATGCAAATCCTATGGGTGTCGTATTCGGCCCCTAACAAACTTTTGCAGTATAATTTATAACAGAATTTGGGTAAAATCACTGTAAGTTAATAAGACCAACGATTCTGTTTAACTTTTTGTAAGGTAAAGGTAAAGGTAGTAAGTAGGTGCTAGTCTTACAATTAAGACTACTGTACCGCCCGTGGCTGCACCTGCGTTCCTTAATCACTTTCATTTTTCACTACAAAGTTGTTAATGTTGTTTTCCAGTACATATATAAAAAACATCGCGAAAAAAATATGTTGTTTCATACTAAAAGTGAAAATAATAACGAAAATATGAAAATGTATGAAAAAGCTTATTTTTTGGGTCTCATAGTAAAAGTTGTTCAGTTTTATGAACCCATACCATATTCTAGCTTTGTATACATATATAAAATTGCTGTTCGTTAGTTTCGCTAAAACTCGGAAACAGCTTGTCAGTTTTTTTTTTGTTTTGTTGACTTTTGTTCAGATATTTTAATATAAAAATGATATTTTTGTACCAATGGAAAATCGCCTAACTGACGTGCTATACAAAACTGGTCCATGTATATTTTCTACTATACTACCGTTTTAACCGCTTTGGATTACTTTTAATAAGTGACATGTATTTGGTGAATTTAGTTTCGCTTCACGATTATTTGCTTTTATTCAAACCGTTTAAGATATAGTATACTGGATATATCTTATAAACTATTCATCTCAATGAATTGAAGTCAGAAGTTTTTTTAGGATTGTCTATAATAATCGAAAGATTCAAGAAAAAAATGCCTTTTTTAAGTTTTACCCGAGTTAAACGAAAAGCAATTAATTTGTAAATAATATAATTACGCCCTTAATTTTTAATTAGCACAAAAATTTCAGGGCATGAGTGTGCCCATCAATATTAACAACTTTTACTCCATAATAAGCCAGCCAAAAAATCGTGAAAAATTTACTGTTCGATACATTTTAGTCAAATCAGTTTCGTACTTGTTTTTGAAAATGCTGTTTCTTTTCACGATTTCGTTGTTGCCCCCATAGTTAAAGTTGGTCGTATTGATGGGCAAATTTAATCATTTGAAATATTTCGTACTTACTAATAATCAACGGTGTTTAGATCGATATATAGATGAGGTGATACGAAGTTCAAAAACAATATTTATCATAATAGATTCAGAGGTTCAGCAACGATTTTGTATCAGACAGATTGGCAGACTACTATTTTTAATTTAAGTATTTATGTACTGAAATACATACTTAAGTCATGTCAGTCATTTAACGTCATTTGACAGGTTGCCCTTTCACAATTCGGTAGCCTGTCGCTGGTTGCTCCCACGCATGAAGTTTGACTTAATACTCTGAGGTAACTGGAGCTCTCACCCTGAATAAAAAAGTGTCGCCAGCAAATTTGACATTTATGTATGTAGTGGCTGTCAGCTGTCTCATATGACCATACGTATTTTTTTAAAGTGTAGGTGAGACGGAAGACAGCCACTGTGTTATTTGTGGTATTCAAAAAATTGTTCGTACTGCACTCTCCAGTTACCTCAGTATTAAGTCGAGCTTCATGCTCCCACGTCATCCCAAAATACTTTTATCGAGACGAGACTTGCATACTTTAGAGGTTGTGCTAGTCTACATAGTTAAATAAATATAAGTAAGAAGAGAAGTTAAGTATAATAAAACACAGATTTCCATAAAGATCGTCCATAATAGCCTAAGAGCAAGCACGTACCCAGGATTTTTTGTCGGGGGGGGGGTTCGTTGGGGGGGGATAGTTTAGATGTTTGTTGCTCAATGAACGGATTTGGCTGAAATTTGGGACACAGATACTTTTATTCCGGAAAAATATATCACATTCCCGCGGGATAAAGTCGTGAAGTTCACGCCCATCCCGCGGATTAATGGAATTTGGGGGGGGGGGGGGGGGGGTCCGGGTACGTCCATGCCTAAGAGCCCACGACGCGGCGACGGCGCCTATTTATAACGACGGCTTTTATTTTATAAAAGCTGAAAGTTTTTCTGTGCATGCCCCCTATACAGGTAAGAACGACCAGCGACTATAGAGTTTGGGTTGTGGTTACTTTGGCAGGTAACAGGGACCGTACTCTGAAACGCTAATCCGAAACGTTTAGCCCCGCCCCTTTCACTCGAATCTGTCCCGACTAGAGAGTGAGAGGGACGGGTATACAGAAGTTTCGGGTCTTGCGTTTCAGAGTAGGCCCTCAGGGTAGTAAAGGTGTATAAAATAGTACCTAAAATTCGTTGAAGTATTAAGCTAAATTTTTATATGTTTTCTTCGGGATAACTCTAGAAATCTCGTCATCCATTGCCGGACACTTATGACAGTTGCTACCCCCTGCCAGACAACCCTAAACTTTGATAAAATTATACTTTCGTTATAAACACTACTTTGTCTGAGAGACCCTGTACAACGCTCACAGTTGTTTTTTTAGTCACATTGAATTTATCATAATTGGAACAGTATTCTATGCGTGAGAAGAAGAAGAGAGGTAACCGAAAGTGAAATAGAGTTACTTTTTACCACACTTTTATTAGCTTCACTTGTAACTAAGTCGCAATGTAAGAAAATCTTGGAATTCAATTTTAACCTACTTCTAACTGTCGTATTGATTTGAAACTTTGCAAGTCTATATGAATCCGATGACAATACAATAATTTGCAACCATCGAGCTGATCTGATCATGGAGTCAAGCGGTGGGCAATAGAACGCTTCAATGGCTGCTAGGAAACCCTTCGAGTTTAGGCTCATTTGTTTTGTACTGATGAGACCTATTCGTTTCATTTGATGGTTAGGGTCTGATGATGGAGCAGGGAGAAAGCCAGTGGCACTCCTTAATGACCAATAGGAAACACCTCGAGTTCTGGCTCATTTGTTTCGTTCTGATGAGACCTATTCGCCACACTTGGTGGTGAGGGTCTGATGATAGAGCAGGAAGGAAGCCAGTGACACTCCTTGATGATCAATAGGAAACCCCTCGAGTTTGGGCTCATTTGTTTCGTTTTGATAGGACCTATTCGTTACACTTGGTGGTGAGGGTCTGATGATGAAGCTGGGAGGAAGCCAGTGGCATTTCTTAATGACCACTAGGAAACCCCTCGAGTTTGGGCTCATTTATTTTGTTCAGACGAGACCTATTCGCTACACTTGGTGGCGAGGGTCTGATGATGGAGCTGGGAGGAAGCCAGTGAAATTCCTTAATGACCACTACGAAACCTTTTGAACTTGGGCTCATTTGTTTCGTGCTGATAAGACCTATACGCTACACTTGGTGGTGAGGGTCTGATGATGGAGCAGGGAGAAAGCCAGTGGCACTCCTTAATGGCCAATAGGAAACCCTTCGAGTTCTGTCTCATTTGTTTCGTTCTGATGCGACCTATTCGCTACACTTGGTCGTGAGAGTCTGATGATGGAGCAGGGAGGAAGTCAGTGGCACTCCTTAGTGACCACTATTAAACCCCTCGAGTTTGGGCTCATTTGTTTGGTTCTGATGAGACCTATTTGCTGCACTTGGTGGTGAGGGCCTGATGATGGACCAGGGAGAAAGTCAGTGGCACTCCTTCATGACCACTTGAAAACCCCTCGAGTTTGGGCTCATTTGTTTCGTTATGATGAGACCTATTCGCTACACTTGACACTTTGACTTTGACTTATTGACTTTGACACTTGGTGGTGAGGGTCTGATGACGGAGCAGGGAGGAAGTATGGGTTCGGCTCGCGCATCCGGTAACTATGTTTACGGGGTGGGCAGACACATGAATGGACTGTGAAATCGATTACCATCCATCCATAGCTTGGCATTTATTAAACTAAAAAGTAAAAAATAAATATGTAGTTTAAAAAACTAAACAAACACACTTTTATAGGAACAGACTAAAAAGTACAAAATAACCGTCTATTCGGTAACTGAAATTAAAAAGCGTGGTGCGCCCTTTGCTAAGCATGAATTTCAAGATTGATAACGCGCACCACGCTTTTTAATATCAGTTACCGAATAGACGGTTATTTTGTACTTTTTAGTCTGTTCCTATAAAAGTGTGTTTGTTTAGTTTTTTAAACTACATATTTTCATTTATATCTACTTTAAATTATCATTAGGTAAGTATGAACGAACGTACGCTTGTTCTAAAAAAGGGTTTTATTTCAACACGAGTAGGCAGGCACCCACGGTTTCAAAAGTACAAGCGTATAAAAAGCGGATGCGGGCAGCGCAGGACCGATCGTTGTGGAGATCCTTGGGGGAGGCCTATGCCCAGCAGTGGGCGTCGTACGACTGAAATGATGATGATGAAGCGGATAAAAAGTAGCTAAGGGTAGGTCAAGGTGTAAAATACCTATATCGATGTAAAAAATTTGCTTACTTGCTTTATTGGTTTAGGCGCAAAAACACAACATACAATAAGATACACAGAGTAAAATCATTATTATCGGTATCGATTTATCGTTAGGCTCTTTTCTTCTTAGTAGGACTAGAATAGTTTAATTTATTGCTTATTCGTTAAAGATGTAGGTACATCTTCGAGTTTATATGATCGAAGAGGTACATACGAGTATTTCACTCAGTAGGTAACAATCACTATCTCAATTTCAATCAATGGAAGTGGAAGACGAAAAAAAGTACGAAACGCACACGAAAAAAAAGGTTTTATCTCCGCAAACAATAAATATATTTTGTTTTTTCGTTACAACAAATACAATAGCTAAATAAAGGCTCACGGTTTTTCTCCTAGAAAACAAATGTATTTAGTCAAGTAATTCCAGTTGGCTTCCAAGACGCGTCACTGCAATCTGCCAAGAAACAAAGTCGTGACATAAAACAAGGGCATTGTTCTTATCTAGGGCCAAAGGAACGTTTCGTTGGCAAACTTCGAGAGCGGAGAGGAAATGGAAAAGATTTTGGATTACTACGTGCATTGAATTTGTTCGGTTTGTTTTGTGTAGGTACTACTTTAGGTATGTCTGCGAATGTATAGGTAACTCCGTCTAATGTATATGAAAACCCAAATACTTATTTATAAAAAAACATAAAAAAAATAACTTGACTGCAAAAAATAAACCACTTAAAAGGGAAAAATAGCTCTTTAATTTCTCATTGCATCCAAGAGTCCGTTCGATATTAGTCCGTTCGAGAGATTATGATGGGTAATGATTCAATTCAATTGGTTCGACCACCCGGGTAGTCAGAGAGTGTGTTCCGGTAACTATATTTGATCACGGCGTATGTATGGCCTGAACAATTTGATCGCTTTGGCCTGGGGCCTATTTCTCAAAAGGTACAAGTTTACAAGTTCACAAGCTTCGAAATGTAACATGGACTTGTAAATTCTGTTTCACGAAGTAAATAACAAGTGTATTTTACGGTAACAAAAAAGAGTATCATTGTAATACCTAATGACATATAAATGCACTGTAAATATTTTATCCTAATGCCAATGTCACTGACATTACACTCGTAATTATATTGAATGATTTCTTCTAAAATGGCCGCCAACTTGTGATTCTAATGTTCTACTAGAGTAAAAATACAAGTGCTTGTAAAATATGTTTCACAAAAACATTACAAGCCTTGTAAATAAGAACCTAAAATAATATGCCATTTTACAAGTTCGATTGGACGATCTCTCTAAAAAAATTTACGAAGATAACTTTTCACAGAGATGATTAAAATCGTTAAAAGTTTCAAACACTATTAACATAAAACATCACGAGTGTAATACAGGCACTTATTTTCTTTTTAATTTTAATTAATGGACAATTAATCAATTTCCGGATGAGCAATGTTCGACAAACGAAGGAATAAAGATTTTGACACGTTAGTTTCGTTTCAGTATTATTATATAATTAAATAATTAGCAAAACATAAAAATAACGAGTCTCCCGACACTGCTAGAATAATTTCTGAAAGTCACTACTTATTTAAATTTTTACTTTTTTGCATTCACAATGCAATTTTTATCATAGAAACTACTTAGTTACAAGTGTCAACGCAATTCTTTGAGAAACACAATTAGTTTTACACGTGTAAATATTTACTTGTGAGGTTGATCATTTGATTCAGAGTTTACTCTACATACGTGTTAAGTACAGTTTCGTGAAACGCTACACTTGTAAGTTCGGTATTTTACAAGTGTTACTATGGTAACACACTTGTATTACAAGACTTATTAGCAAAACATAAAAATAACGAGTCTCCCGACACTGCTAGAATAATTTCTGAAAGTCACTACTTAGTTACAAGTGTCAACGCAATTCTTTGAGAAACACAATTAGTTTTACACGTGTAAATATTTACTTGTGAGGTTGATCATTTGATTCAGAGTTTACTCTACAGTTTCGTGAAACGCTACACTTGTAAGTTCGGTATTTTACAAGTGTTACTATGGTAACACACTTGTATTACAAGACTTGTACCTTTAAGAAACAGGGCCCTGGTCGTTGTTAATGACCATTTTAGATGTATCCAAGTATTTGGTAATCTTGACTACCACCCACTATTTGTAATTATAACGCTGACTGTATGTACAAGGCCGACCCACGCGAAGGCCTTGTGCAATCTGCGCGAAGAGGCGATCTGATCTGCCCCTGTAGACAAGTGACTTTCTATTATCGATGTCGCCAGGAGAATAGAAAGATAAATGTATAGGATTGACATTAGCGATTGAAATGTCACGTGACCGCTAATTAATGTCAATCTCATACATATTTTTTTCTATTCTACTAGCGATGTCGACATAGATTAATAACTCTTCGCTTCGCTGATGTCGATAATAGAAAGCCCCTTGTCTAGGCCCTCTGCTCCTGCGTCGAAGCTCCTGCTCCACGGCCGGCGGGGCGCCATTGGGCGTTTGTGCACTACACTGAATTTTAACTATCCGGAAAAAAACGGATGCTTGTATTAATTAATTTTGCACTGAGTTTTACCGTCCGGCAGTCCGATTTTTTGAAATATTTCGATCTGTCCCCCTGCTCTGTCCCCATGGGGTGACAGAATGGACAAAAAAGTTTGATCTGTCCCCCTGTTACCGATGAGGGGACAGTTCGAACTTTATTCACCTTCTTAATGTTTTATCTGTCCCCCTATTCCGGTTTGTCCCCCATAGAATTATTATTTATATTTATTATTTTTATTTATGTTCTTAAAAGTAATGCAACCTTCTATTAAATAAAAAATGGTTTCGGTTTCTAATCGCCTTTATTTATATAAGTTATAACTTAGAATAATAACACCTAGAAACCTATTGCAAGCACGAAAAACGCGCAACTAAAACTAAGCCATATCTGGCTCAGCTCAGTTCGTTCCGCGCTGTCAGTGCTCAAGGTCACGTTTGTCGAACACAGCACGCGAAAAATAATTCAAAATGACTGTTTGCACTATAAATAAGTGTTCTAGCAACACAGAAAAACAAAAAATAGTGATCAATCAATCAAGTATGTACTCACATTTTCTACATTTTCTGTACGTAAATCGAAAAAAAAAAAAAAATTTGAAACATATAACATATCACTATACAGTGTTGCTAGTTGTTAGAAAAAAATTGCACACAGTGATGTTCGAAGTTGGTTGGTTTTATTTGCTACTAAATGTTTGTGTTATAGGTTTTATGAAAATAATTTAGGTACAATTTATTTTATTCGTCATTTATCTAGTGATTCTGGCCATTCAATACTCTTTTAGGGATACTTTACTGCATCAAATAAGATCGTTCAAACATCCGTCTAATCGTAATTCAAATATTCTATTACTTGCATCATACTTGGTTTTAGTTGAAACATAATAGGTATACGAAAATTATTGTCTTTGAATAGGAGAGGGATGCCGGCCGTCATAATTTTACAATAAAAAAAGGTATAAGTAAGTACATTTTGATGATTAACTATTTTGCTAAATCTCACCGTTATTACTATTTTGTCCCACTATTTTGTCTTTTACTTTTATGGTGTGTTAACGTTTTGTGTACTTAAATGTTTCGCGAAGATGTAACTCACAAAAGATGCGTCTTTATTTGAATTTATCATACAAGCATTTAAATTTAAACGCATTGAACGGCGGCATTCATCATAAGACAAATGGTTAATTTGCTTTTATTAAAAAAAACGTACTTAGGTAATATTCTTATTAATATAATCATATTCATCTTTATCCCACTGGATGCGGGCAGCGCAGGACCGATCGTTGTGGAGATACTTGGGTGAGGCCTATGCCCAGCAGTGGGCGTCGTTCGGCTGGCATGATGATTCATCTTTATGTATCATCATCCAAACATATGACAAATCATAGCATAACGAAGCAGCATTTTTTCCCATTTTTCGTGGGTAAGCACCCGATGATGGTTACACTGAAGCCATATTTTGTGTGCGTTAGAAGAGCGTAGAAACATACAGCTTACGCAAATAAGGATAATGAAAATGGTACGCGTTTACGCATGTATTTTGGTTCAGACGCGGTTTCTAGGTGTTATTATTCTAAGAGTTATAAATATTTCTTTTATTTCTCTAAAAATTATCAGTCTCATAATAATAACGAAAGGTAGGGCAGAGGTACCCTTTGTGGCCACTTTAAGGAATTTTTGACTTTTAAGCACTAAGTACTAAATGGTCTTAGGTATTTAGGACACAAATATCTTAAATTATAGATTTATCTAGCTTTAAAGGTACATTATTTAATTTTTTTAAAGTTAAATAGTTTTGTGTATATAATACAAAATGTGTGAGAGGTGCCAAATGTACCGGTTTTGACCACTTACTGATAGTTAAACTTTTGTAAGTATTGCGAAAAATCAAAACCAAACCCAAGTAAAATCAATATATTCTAATGCGCTAGAAACCAGTCAATTGCAAAACAACAATTTAATTGTAAAAAACAAAGGTATAAAAAGTATTTAATCCAAAACAATTTTCTTAAAATTTTCATACAAAATTTTTTTTAAACAGAAAATGGAATTTATTGAAAAAAAGTATTATGACATAAGGAATTCTAATGGTTGTTATTATTACCTTAAAATACCTTATTTTAATTGCCTTTATTAGAAATGGCTAAAAGTTGTTTAGAAAACTTTTAGAGCAAAAAGTGGCCAAAACCGTTACAGTGGCCAAAACCGGTACGCCTGCCCTACCTATTACACAACCAGTCTTATTAAGATACAAATATCCATATTTAAACTTACTATTATAACATCACAAATATTTATCTAACAATCAACATAAAACCTTGCTAAAAGTATAAATCACAGTAGATATTGTATTAAATTCAGTCTTCTAATTTGACTTCTTACCTAGTTACTACAAATGAAACCTGGACTAATAAACTAAAAGTAAAAATTGTAAACTGATTATTAGAGAAATAAAAGAAATATTTATAACTTATATAAATAGAGATGATTATAAACCGAAACCATTTTGTCTTTTATTTAATAATAATTTTATATATTTAATTCTATGGGGGACAAACAGGAATAAAAAAGTATGATCTGTCCCCCTAATACCGATAGGGGGACAGATAAAACATTAAGGAGGTGAATAAAGTTCGATCTGTCCCCTCATCGGTAACAGGGGGACAGATCAAACTTTTTTGTCCATTCTGTCACCCCATGGGGACAGAGCAGGGGGACAGATCGGAATATTTCGATTTTGATTTTTTACGGTCCGATATGGCAGGCCATAAAATGTATATGCACTACACGGAATTTTACTGTCCGACATTTTACTTTTCCCCATTCCGGTCCGTTTTTTCCGTTCCGAGATAACAGTGATGAAAAACGTAAGTATGGGCGCTTGTGCACTACACTGAATTTTACCGTCCGGAAAAAAACGGATGGTCGTATTTTAATCATACTATTTATAATACATAGTAAGAATTTATTTATTTCGTGTAGTTTAGGCTTTGAAACATTGAAACTGTGATATTGAACTGAAAACGTGATATTCATGAGCGGGCGGGGCGGGGAAGGGGGTAATCACTGCGCTGCCCCGGCGAGTAAAAAGACGGACAACTGCACAAGCCAATCATCCGTGTTTTTCATGTCACGCCCCGGTCCGTAAAAAAACGGACCGCCCCGGTGCCGGACGGTAAAATTCAGTGTAGTGCACAAACGCCCATTGTGTGTACCGCCTTACTGAAATCTTTAATACTCATGGATACTTAAGAATTAGAATCTGGAAGTATTTAATATTACGTTTCAGCTATTGTGAGTAAATTCTTTTGAATATCTCAATCAAATTCACAAATCTCATTATCGTAAATTTTCACGGTCCAATTTTTTATAAGGAAAAATGCTCACAATATTTCTACTCTCATTCTGGAGTTCATAATTATTAGTCCAATTAGAAAGTCTCTTGTTACTGTAAAATTGTATATGGTAGAGAGGATAATAATAACGTATTGTATTTTTTCTACCTAAACTTAATTTATGTTCTTTTATAATCATTCTAATTATGTATAATTTCTTGAAACATTATGGCCCAATTTGAAGTCGTATTATAACGCAAAGAATAACTCAGTTTATTGATAGATTCAATCAAAGGAGTATTTTGTAATTGTAAAAATTTTTTTGAGCAATAATTTTCCCAAACAAATACTTGTTTTATACACTGACAGTGATCTATTTCCTTTCTATTAGCATGTTATTAATTATTACAAGTTTTTTTAACTTAATTTGCAATAAGTACGAGTATGTATGTATGTTCGGGTCAAATCTTGCAAGCAAAATTTGACCCACTTTCGAGTCTCCGATTGAGCTGACATTTTACATACAGGTTTTGTTTGGAAGACAATATAAAGTTAAAGTATAGTCAGCACAAAAGCTTAACAGAAAAATATTTTTTTAAGGAACTTACTTGTCTTCAATTTTAGTTTTCAGTTTTATGGATCTTTGCGATCGTACAGTTTACTAAACACTAACGACGTATAAGACGTTGAGGTAGCCCCCAAAAACTAAAAATGATTGCTTTGTCTTGACATAATGTCCCCACGCTGGCTTCTTTCTTGTAACGAGCCTGTTGCATCACGAATCGCAACGCACTCGACTTAAATTCTATAGGAATGTGCGAGTGATAAATTATTATTATGCTCTACAATTTCAATGAGAGACATGCCAGTTGACTAACTGCAAATCAGTACTTAAAGAAACCTATGAATACTTCAATTATCTGAAAGAAAAGCGGCACCAGTGTAACAAGCCTCGCCGAAGATAATGAAGTAGTAGTAAAAGAAAAGTCTTTACGTAAATGACGGTCGAGAAATAAAATAACGCTTGCTGCCTTCAAGGCAATATTATTACCTTATTAGGCCGTACTTAATGTTGTTTTGTTTCATATTAACTACTAAGGCCTCCGCGTGGTTTAACCCGCATAGTACCCGTTCCCGTGGGAATATCGGGATCAACTAAAGCCTATATGTCATTCCGGAAGTATGTAGATTTCTAATGGGGAAAGAATTTTTAACATCGGTCGAGAGATTTGAGTTTATCAATTATTACAGGTTACAAAAAACGAAGAAAATAATAAGTCTTTCCTCTTTATAATATTAGTCAGTATATATAAAACTTGAGACGAAATTCATATTTTGAAATCCTTCTACTGATTCAGAACAACGAAGTTTTGAAAATATAGTGTTGAGTGACAGTCTAAAGTTAGTAGGCTTACTTCATTTGGTATGCAAGCGACGATAGAGTTGGGACCCGTTTGTTTAGTAGTTGTAAAACCAAGCTCTCTCTCTAATCATAGTCAAAGAAACTAAGTTTCCGTGCACCTGTAGTGTGGTAAATTTAATTATGTTCCATCTACATCCGCCGACGCTACCCGGAGCTGCAGTGTTGTGGAGTGTCTACACTTCACTGCGAACCATGTTATACTTAGTAAACTAGAACGAGAGGTAACGAGAGTTTATTAACATTATCTTTGTAAGTTATTTTATAAAATTGTATAACTTTAACTCTTTACTTTTATTACAACCTTTTTAGGGCCTTACTGCGAGCTGTCAAACAATGTTATAGTAAAGTCGATTGATAGACATGGGCGCCGCCCCCCAATTTTCCGGCGACGGCGTGCCGGGGGATATGGCCCGGCGGCGGCGTCACGCCGGCGGCGTCACGCCGGCGGCGTGACTGTATTTTAGTTTTTTTTAATAAATCTAATTTTATATAAAAATTTAACAAAAACGCAAAAAATCGCTTGTTTACTAAACAGAAAACCTATTTCACCAACAACTTAACCGTTTGACCACTTTGTCACTGAAAGTCTGTTTCTGGACCTAAAAGGACTAGGCATCAGCCACAAACAGTGCGTACATCAATTTATTACAGCGCTCGGGCTAGCATTCGAGTCGAAGACGCGAATTGCAGCAAAAAAGCTAGGGCATCCTGAACAGTTTATAAACGATATTTCACGCCTGGACAGCTTTTTGCACTCTAAAACGCTGAAGTCCGATCATGCATGGAGTATTGAAGTCATCTCTGCGATGGCTCAGCCAAATATTTATTCCCTGATCTCTACTCTGAAACGCAGAGCCAGTCGACTAATCGGCGACTATAAGTTGGGAAAAACCCACATAGCTCGAGTCACGATCGTGAAGTCGCTTGTCTGTTGGTATTCTACATACTCTACTTTAGCAAGTCTACCTTTGAGCTGCATAACCTCATACAAACGTCTCTTTTCTACCATCGGGTCACCAGACGTATCGCAAGTTACCATCCCTACTTGGTTGACATTCCAAACATACGCACGGAGCCGATCGCTTTAAGTTCTCCTTCATCTTGCGCTCAACAAAGAAGTGGAATACCCTGATGGCGTCAGTATTTCCGAACCCATCCAAATCTCTTCAAGGTGCAAGTGAATAGGCTCTTTTTGAATAAAATCGCTCCATCTAAAACTTTTTCTTTTCCTCCTGGCTAAATGGAGGTCTAGAGTAAAAGTGTTATCTCAGCAGTGCAGTGAAGTGAGAAGCAAAAAATCATGTCGTGTTGTACCAATTCGTGAGTACACTTACGATACACGGTCCAGTTATAACAAATATAGAACTGAAACGTGGGCGCTCAATGTAATCTTATCAGAATGCATAAGGAGACACAAATACCAATAAAATTGTGGTGGCTATGCTCTGGGAGAATGAAATATAGGCACAGCTTCCAACTAGTTAGACTGATCAGATTAAGGTCGTGGAAAACCGACAAAAGTTGAAATCCTTCTGAGTAAGACGACCTTTGGCAGTAGTGGACTTCTTTTTCAAACATTTCTACGGTGGTGGCGTGTGATGCGGGTTGTTACGTACCCTAAAATATGGTTGAGCGAAGCGATGGCTGGTTCATGCGTCATGCTCGTGAATGGGTTCTGCCAGTGGGAATGGGTCTGCTCTTATCTGCTTGCCTTAAAATGTGTTTTCTTTTGTTTTTATTCATTTTATTAAGAATTACATTTGAAACATGTATGGCGCAACTTGCAGTTTATAGCAGAATTGTCTTTTGATTTTAACTAATATCAACTACCTTAGTACAATTATATATTCTGTGCTAATATTAAAGCTTTAAGTAGAGTTCCTAAGTAATTGAAAATTGTTCACCGCTATGATCATTAGTTCGCCTATACTTAACTGTATTTATCATAATTAATAAGCCATTGTGTAATTGTGATGGAAACTGACCTTAGTCATACCATGTTAAGGTCATTTTTCAATTTGACGTCTCTGTATGAAATAAAACAGGGTGAAAAAAACAACCCTTGGGGTTTCTTGCCGGTTCTTCTCCAAGGCCTCCCGCTGTAGGGTTTGCGAACCGATGGCGTAGCTTCTATGACGTTCACAAGTATTGTAAATAACAATCTAAATTGAATAAACAAATTTGACTTTGACTTTTCGGCTGATATATAGATAGGAATGAACTCAACCTAGATCGCTTTTCAGGGAGTACTATTTTAGTTACAGAAAATTCCCTTTCTATTGGGGTGCTAGTTTCCGGTACAAGGAAAATTCAATACATAGGTACCTATTTCGCAAACAAAACGGTACGGTAGTACATGCTAGCCCAACCCAACACACGCCGCGTGGCTGAGGCGGCGGCGGCGGTGGCGTGCCGAGGGTGCTCGGCGTGGCGCCGCCGCCGCCGGCGCGGTGCCCATGTAGCTATACACTGCGTAAAGCGCCATCTCGCGCTTACAAAGTATTACTAACAGTTCGAATTGAAGCTATCATCTTATAAAACTATTAGATAGTAAATGCACCAATTGTTTTGTTTGTTTTTGTAAAAAGGTCACCGCAATTTTATTTTGAATAAACAAAATAGTACGATCCTGTTTTTACTAATTAACTGTAAAATATGTCAACGTGGAATTTTGCACTATCTTTTATTGGTTACTTAATTGTAATAACATACAAATGTTTGATTGCCTTAATAGAGCCTCGAGACACAAACAATATTTCATCTGACAAAATTCATCCGCAACAAGCTTCTGTTACTGCGATAATGCCAAGAAAATGGCGTCGATCGTAATCGGATCGTAAATTGAACATTTTTACGACATCTTCGGTTGCGTCTACAATGTTATATTATCTTAAATAACAAAGTACTTAACGCCGTGTAGGATTACATTTATATTAACATTATTAACTTTATGCTACCCGTTTTATGAAGATAGCTGGTAAATTAGAAAAAATAGAGATTCAGCACTTGCTCCGTACTATGGAGAGGCTACTAATTTCTTGGTTAAGGCGATACTCGGAAAAAATGTGCTGAAGCGAGATAGCAATGAGAAAACGACGCGCGCGGGAGCGAGACAGATTTTGCAGATTAGGCAAAAAAAACACAAAATCACTTCGTATTAAAAAATACAGGGGAATAAAAAAAATGCTTCTATACGATCCTCAATATTATTGGTGTCCACTAATTAAACCAATTTCCAATAGTGTAAGTAACCCCATTTAAGAATAATCTTCACTTTTCGTATTTTTTAGAGGTCTTTTCGAAAATAAAAAGTGTCGAGGCAAAATCATAAAATCGTGTTTTTGAAACTATACGATTCTAGATAAAGGTATGAAGAAATATATATCTTATTACCAGATTTGTAACAACTGTAACCGTCCTATAGTTTTAAATCAAAAAGTCCATATTTTTCCGAGTAGCGCCTTAATGAGTAATATTTTCATGTTTTCTTTGCTGCATATTCCCTTGTATTTCACAATATTATAGTAAAACATAAAGGTATTACTGTACAACTTTATAGACACTCAAACAAGTTACGAAATAACACCAATGTCATATCATAAAATCTACCATGAACCGTTTGCAAATAATTAAAATAGCAACCGAACATAATTCGACGCAATAACTCCAAAATCTCACTCAAGTAATGCGGTATAAACGAGTAGATAACATTTTCAGAACAACCTATTACAACATTAAGATATTCTTTCAGCTTCGTCCATTAGTCTACATTCAGCCAGCAATTTGGCAAGACATCCAGGCTTATTGGGCTGCAAAGATTTCACCAAAACAACTGTCTGCTCGTATTTGTGTCGCGGAACACTGTCCTGTAGAATTTTTTAATTGAACTCTGCCAGCATGTTTTATATTAAGAACGTCATTTTTTAACGAAGTCTGTAACCAGTAAAAAAATCTTTAAAGCTCAATCAAAGAGCTTAGACTAAATACTGAGGTAACTGGAGAGTGCAGTACTAACACTTTTTTGTGGCACTGTGGCTGTCTTCCGTCTCACCTACACTTTGAAAAAATACGTAGGTATGGTCATATGAGACAACTGACAGCCACTACGTACTAAATGTCAAATTTGCGGGGTACACTTTTTTATTCAGGCTGAAAACTCCAGTTTCCTTGTACAAACTCCTTGTCAATACCGATTATATGAGATTTTGAAATTTATTTTAATGAATACTTTTATTATCTGGGGCCTTAACTGCAAGTTGTCAAACAATTTTATAGTAATGTTGATTGCAGGGCGGAGCTATACACTGCTCGTAGTGCCATCTCGCTTACAATATTACTATAACATGTTTTGACAGTTCGCAGTAAAGCCACTGATCATGTTACGACAATATGCTTATAACGGTGTTGCCTGCTTGTCGGTGTGACTAACTGTTGTGGAGGTTTTGGTATAACCCTATGCAAACAAATGGGATGTCTATCATGACTTAAAGGGGGAGCGAAGAGTACAATGTATAATGTAGGGGTACAAGTAGGAGATTTCCTGGTGATAAACAAGAAGGCATTTGTACAACATTGGTAAGATTTAAAGGTAGCGAGGGTAAGATATTATCCGTCAAAATTTTGTTGCAGACAATATTAAAAGCAAAATTGTATTCTTAAAATATTAGCACTTGCTTTCTAATGCAATCCTTATATTATTCCAACTTCTAGTGAGAGATAGCATCACCAATTTAAACATTTGGAGTACTTTTTGTTTATAAGGAAATTTCGAATTCGCTCACGGTAGTCTTCCCATGAAGTTAACGATATTTTTTTAAACAAAAAACATTATCACAGCAAATAAATTTTGTATGGAATTTCCTACATTAATAAAATTTTGTCGAGGCAAATGATGTTGGGTCGCTGCTAAACTACCCGTGGTTATCTTATTAAAGTAACTTCATAAAGTGACTTTAATGTCAGTAACATCATAAAGATTAAACGTCGGTTTCACAGAAGTTCTATGTTTTTAGGTAAATGAATTAAAACTTAACTGAAACTAAATAAATAAATTAATATTGGACAACATCACATACATTGTTCCAATACCAAACTGTAGTAGCTTTAGCACTAGTATTATGTAAATTGGAAACAACGACGGGTTACCACATTCACCCAGACCTGAGTAAATACTGAAAAGTTCGTTTTCCGAAAACACCGGGAATTGAACCTGGGACCTCTAGAGTTAACCTAAGAAGACCTTGAAACTAGCGATTAAAGTCATAAAATTGTGGATTAGCAGTAAACTGAATTCTATTCATATATCTAGAGTCTAGGTCTATCTAGATTATTTCAAATTACTCGTAAGTATCGCCAGTAATGCGTCTCTCACAACAACACCTTTCGGACTGGTTTTCCAAAAGCAGTAGAGAGAGCAGATCATGTTATCCATAGTTTGGATTGCTCCACAAGTAGGTATAGATAAAATTAATAAAAAAGCAACGAATTATGAATACTTTTTTAACGTAATGTGGGCCACGAGTGGCCTAAATTACGAGTTATAGATAAAAAATAAAACAGTTGTTGACACTTTTTTCACTCATAGATTAAAAGTTTTGTGTAGAAATACCTTGCTAATCGAGACAACGTTTATCATACCTACTTTTCATACGGTAACATTACTTGTTTCCGTGGGAATTGTAAAAACTGACGCTGAAGAACGAAATCACGCTACGATCCTTTGTCTATGCAGATGAAGTCGCGAACAAATTGAAGAGATTTTGCATGAAAGCGTTAAAGTCGGAAACTGTTATTCTGTTAAATTTTCATTACATTTTCAAAGCAAAATTTTTTGCTATGTATTATTCACAGGTCTTTGACATCACGGAGACTCTGAGACCCCGTAAATAGTTAAGTACTAAAATGCTTTATTTCTAAATTTAAAGAATCTGTATGGAATATAGCAGGGAGACAGAAAAAAAAACAATTGAACAGTTTCTTGCCGGTTCTTCTTCTTACAAGGTGTCCCGTCCGCCGTATGGTTTTCGAATCAATGGTAAAGCTTCACTGAATAAAATGGTATGGAATTTTGAATTTCAAAGAAAATCAATCTTGACCAAAAGAAATAAATAAAACGAATTGTAGACTACATCTATTATCAGAAGTGTTAACCCTGTATTTAAAGTAAAGTGTCCAATAAAACCGAGGGCGAATTTGCAGCATCAATTCTGTCACCACAAAGGGCGTAAGGTCGGCTAAACCGACCGTGTTAGGTATCTAATGTAGTTACCCATAGTATCAGCTATTGTTGCGACCCATGCCCCGGATTACCAACCTAACGCGAAATACTGGCTTAACTCATCTCCACAACGTGGAATGGCGGATCTTATGTTATGACGTTGTAACCGCTGCCCTTGAATCATTTTGTCATATTAAACAGCTCTGTCGTAAATATATTTTGTGTGGTTAAGTATTAGGACGTAAAAATTATAACATGTAGGTACAAATTACAAGCAAATAATAACTATAGGTACTTAAGAAAGTTTTTGAATGACTAGATTTTTACAGTATTTTTTACATCTAAGTGCTCATTTTTTTTTTGTCTGAGTTATACGAACTCAATAAATAAATATGGATAATTTTTTCGTTATTTACTTATACCTAATGATACGTTTTACACACATTTACTGATATGATTGAATAAGCACTACTTATTTATTAAATGTATTATAATGATAATGATTACAACAAAAGCATTGTTACAACTGCGTTTCAAATGAATAAGTATATAAAAGTAATACCAAACTGTAGCTCTTACATGAAGCTGTATCGCTTTTGTCACGAAGAATGTATCTACCATGAGTACTTACGAGATAATCGCTTTCGTCGGAAATTTTATAAATAAAGTGCCAACACGTGAGCCGTTGTTATTATTTAATATTATGCTCGTTTTCATTCATTGTGTCTTTAAACTTGAAATTGAAACAATGTAAATTATTTATGAAATAAACAATTTTTATTTTTTATTATTATTATTTTTTTTTCATGGTATCTCGTATCATCGATAGGAAGCCAATGCCTTTGCCAATATGAATTAGATGGAAATGAGGTTCTCGATGTTACAAATACTCTTGGTATCAATATAATGCCTGTGTATCGGGTCGAGGAAGAAAATTGCCAATTATATTCAGTTAGCAATTTCCTGAGGGTATCTGCCTCATTGGACGCGCTCTATCAGAAGAAACAAATAGGAAAAACAATGTATTGATTGTTATGCCAATTTGGCCTGAAGATTAATTAATATAAACAAGCAATCGAAATAAATGGAGAATTGTTAATTGTAAATGTTTAATTGTTTGAATATAAAAGAAAGATAAGAAGCAGTGGGAAGTACTTAGTATCCGGTTCGAAAATCATAATAACGTGATTTTCTGTAGCTTTCACATATTTCAGTAGTTATTTTTGGTTAAAAAACCACTTCCTTATTTTTGAAATGACTTTCTTTTATTAGCGTAAATTACGATTAGATGAGAAAGGGGTACAGTAATACCAGAAAAAAAAACTATAAGGAAAAGGCACTGCAATTCGTACGCTACAAGTTTTTTTTAATGTAGGTACGAATATTTGAAACGGTTAAAGAATCATAGGTTCACCTTATTCCAAATAAAAATGGCCATTTACCACAAAGACGTCACGAAGAGTGGTGGATCCTTTGTCCGATTTCCTTGAAAATTGCGCCAATAAAAGGTCTGATTGCATTAGGGGGTTCCCGCCATTTCGAGATAGCTGGCCGGTATTTAAGGCCAATTTGATTTCTTCCTGCTTTATTTCGTAAATGGATTGATCGCTCCGTTACGTTACAGTTATCCTTTGCAAGATATATCAAGGTATATTATTATAAATATTATAAAAATAAAAGATTTGATTTTGTAATGGATAAACTCAAAAACTACTAGACGGATTTTAAAAATTCTTTCACCAGTAGACACTGCATTATTCCTAAGTGATAGATGCTATATTTTATCCGGATACACCCACTGGAACGGCTACCCAGCGGGTAATACCGCAAAGAGCCACTATCATAACTAATCAGTCTGTTAGGTTAGATACCAGAGACCTATCCCAGCTACGCACAATACAATATAATACAATGTAGATGTATTATTTTAGGCACTATTTTCTTGGATTACCTTGTCTATTGATGAAAAAAATTCGTCGCGTAGTTAAAAAGATCTACGTAGAGCCGACGACGCGCAGTAAGTGGCATAGTTACAAACTAATTATGTTTTTTTTTTAATGCGCTTAGAATAATTGAGATTGAAATATGTATCAAGAGAAACATAAAAATCATTCCTGTAGGTTAATAACTAAAAAAATCTTTCCTTGTTCTGTGGTTAATAAGTTGGTTTAAGGCAAACCTCTCAATACCTTACAACTAAACCGTCCACTTGATAGCACATTAATAAAACGCCACTAAAATACACATACAAGTTTTGTGTGGTGTTTTGGGAGCCACTGCAGACATCGCCTCTATTGTTCCCAAATGTTATTAATGGGGTGCCCCAGCGTAATGGAAAATAGAAACATCGGCCGGTAGAAGTATCCACTATCTATCACCGCTAAATAACGGTACAAGACCCCATTTACTAGCTATCTCATAAAATTGGAACCTTTCGACTTGAATTGAAATATCGCCGTGAAAGCAAATCTGTTGCTACCACCGTTTGAAAAATGATAGCGTACTCGGGCAAGGCTTGCTAACTTACAAAATATTAAGGTTCAAACTTTCAAACTCGAGAAAGTGAAGTGAAGTGAAGTTAAAAGAAGGGGGGGGGCGTGGATATAAAAACCGCAAATGATAGTTTGTCCATCATACAAACAATAAGAAAAACGAAGTTATTTTTTGCTAGCGAAAAATAATAATAGTGGTATTTTGGCTGGTATAGAGTCAGATACAGGCATAAGTGTATATATTCTTTGCTTCAGGCGAGTCCGACTCGCACTTAGCTTTTGTATCTTGTAGGTAGTTACCTACTACCGTTAGCAAAATGACAAGGAACTCGGACAAGCAGGCTTACTAGCAAAATATTGCCTTTATCCGAGCCCAGGGTTGTTAAGAAAGTTTCACTCGCCTGAGTGGGCTGTCATCTGTCTCGGTAAATTGCTGCGACACTGAAATTTATACAGCCACAACGCGACATGATTTATATGGCTAATTTACTTTTAGTTGGTAACAGTTAAGAGCGAGATGCGAACGTAAATCCTAGTTAACTAAGAATTACTTTTGCACTGAATCAGTTTAAGGGCAGTGTTCCATAAGTGTAACTTGTGTTACATCTAGCTTTTAACTTACTTTTACTTTTAAACTGTTTTTTAAAGAATTTTTTTTTTGCCTTTTTTAGTTTAGTTTTCTTTTTGGTTTTTTTTTTCAAAACCGTTAATAATTAATAATATTTAAATAATGTATCTACGTAGAAAAAAATCTTCTGCAATGAAGAGCGTCAGCTAATTTAAACCATCTAAAACAGATACCGACTCTATAGAAAGTTAATTCAAATTGATAAGTAGGTAGAACAGAAAAAATAACAAGGGTCGTTATTTTCAACGACTACTTTCCCAGTATTAATATCAGATTTGTGAAATGAATTATTGGAAATTCCCTTGTAGCTGCGTAAAAGGATATTTAAGTCGAGTACAAAGGTAAATATAACAATTACACACAAGCATACAAAAGCATTTTTTTCTTTGTCAAACGTTTCATATTCACGAATAAGAATATCGAAGTCCCAAGCTCTTAAGTCGTTTGGGTCTGTAGATGAATCTTATCAGGACATTAGGTATGTATTGATGGGATTTAGATCCCCAATATTACTGCTGAGGGGCTAAAATTATCATCGAATAATAATATTATTCATACTTCATTAACTTTAACTCCGATCTTGCAGAAACACTGATATAATGTTTGATCGAAAGCCACCAAATTATTGGAATGAAGTAGTTTTTCTTCATGAAATGATAGTAAGAAAAGGAACAAAGTATGTAACTTTTCTCATAATATTTTAGTTTTATAAAAACATATATTAATATCTCAGAGCGATGCAAATACCTAGCTATACCTATGGCTTTAGTTGGTGAAATCTCATGTTGGTTACTGGTGGAAAACTGTAGATTTATAAATTTATCTTGCTCATTTCCAACAAGCGTTAAATCCCACCAATAAATCTGTTTATGCTTTCACTGCTCATGTTTCATTGGTCATATGACAGCTAAGTAGTGTGAAGTGATCCATCATTGACTGTAACAAGACTAAGTGCTCAAGTGTGCGACAAGTTTATAATTCAGACGTTTACGGAGCGCTCGGGACCTCATCTTTGCTTTATGATTTATTGCTTCCTAGAGCGATCGCTGAGATAATAGAATGTAGGGCGCTGTGTCGAGCCTCGAGCCGAGCAATTGTCAGTTCATGCGGCGATGAAGAGGTTTTATTACATATTAGATTGCTTTCTTTGATGCAAAGCTATTGTTTCAATGATAAGTTGCGGAGTTGTTGGAATCGAGCACCTTTAATAGATTGCTTATTTTAAGTTGCAGGACTAGGTGCCCTATGTTTTGACGACTCATGACGTCTAATGGTTCGATTTCCTACACAATTTAAAAAACACTAAGATAAAAAATTAGTTCTTTTGCTTTAAGATGGATTTTACGTTAGTGTGCGTTCACACAGATAGTGTAGAATGAACAATAGGGCTGAGGCGCAGCGCATCCCTTCATACAGATTATTCGGCCTGATGCGCGGATCGTCCCGCGCGCGATGCAACCCTGCCGTGCTACGCGACGGGTATAGTTAGCAGCAGCAGTAAACGTATTTTTTATTATTTAACAACGAATGTTTTAGTTTTTTGTTATGTTTAGTTTAAATAATCTTAATTTACTTATTGTTTTTAAAATTGCTTTATTGAAATTTTGAGTGATTTACCAACTCGTCCCACATGCCTACGGCCCATTTAGTACTAGTTGAAGGAAATCTAAATTAACTAATCCGGTCATGCATGGAGTATTTCTCTCACCTCTGGGATGGTTCGGCTAGTTAAATACCAGTTAGCTGCAATTGACTCAGTGGAACGTAGAGCCAGAAAACTAATCGGAGTCGATTAGCTGGTAAAAACCAAGCTCCATAGTCAAACCTCGAAATATTATTCCATTTGATTTTCTTCATCATCGTACTAAATGGGCCGTAGACATGTGGGACGAGTTGACGAATTGCTGTTTGACGAATTTTTTTGCCTGTCTCTACTTTTCGCGGTCACTCACACTTCTGTAAAAACCAAGATACGCCAAAAGACTTACCTTTATTTATTTCTTAGCATTTCTTTATAGAAGATAAATAATAAGTAGTTCTTTCTCGCATATTCTTAGTTAATTGTTGTCTTAGGGCGTAATACACGTAGCAAGCTGGGTACCAGCGCCCACTGCCAGGGCTTATCAGAACCGGTCCGTCTAAATATAAGGAATTATCTTCTTCACCTCGTTATTAATTTTATTTTAATTTAATTTAATTTAATTTATTTTAATTTAATTTAATTTAATTTAATTTATTTTAATTTAATTTAATTTTAATTTAATTTAATTTAATTTAATTTAATTTAATTTAATTTAATTTAATTTAATTTAATTTAATTTAATTTAATTTAATTCAATTTAATTCAATTTAATTCAATTTAATTCAATTTAATTCAATTTAATTCAATTTAATTCAATTTAATTCAATTTAATTCAATTTAATTCAATTTAATTTAATTCAATTCAATTTAATTCAATTTAATTCAATTTAATTCAATTTAATTTAATTTAATTTAATCTAATTTAATTTAAATTAATCTAATTTAATTTAATTTAATTAAAATTTAAATTTAAATACACCGAAAACGCGATACGTAATTTTTTTACGTACAAATTTTATCTATTAAATTTTACACTTACGGTTTTTATTGAAATCTTCGTAGGTACATTTATTCATTTTTTAAAGACGAAATATTCAAAACACACTGTAGAAACAATAATATCAAATAATAATTAATTTTATTACGAAATAAGAGTTTTATCATCCAGTTCAATAATTGAAAATATTATTTAATAATAATCTTGAAAATATTATTTATCCGCCAAATGATAATTATTTTGTTATACTTCTGTTCTTTATGAGTTGTTATGAAAATGCATAACAACTCATTCTTTTATAATTTATAATTCTTTTGTTATGATCTCATAGTGTTTATCAAGATTCAAGATTCAAATTTGTTTATTCAATTTAGATTGTTATTTACAATACTTGTGAACGTCATAGAAGCTACGCCATCGGTTCGCAAACCCTACAGCGGGAGTCCTTGGAGAAGAACCGGCAAGAAACTCCAAGGGTTGTTTTTTTCTCCCTGTTTTATTTCATACAGAGTCGTCAAATTGAAAAATGACCTTAACATGGTATGACTAAGGTCAGTTTCCATCACAATTACACAATGGGTTATGAATTATGATAAATACAGTTAAGTATAGGCGAACTAATGATCATAGCGGTGAACAATTTTCAATTACTTAGGAACTCTACTTAAAGCTTTAATATTAGTTAAAAACCAAAGACAATTCTACTATATACTGCAAGTTGCACCATACATGTTCCAAATGTAATTCTTTGTAAAATGAATAAAAACAAAGGAAAACACATTTTAAGGCAAGCAGATGCAGACCCATTCCCACTGGCAGCACCCGTGTGCCCCCCCCCCCCCCCCCACGAGCATGACGCATGAACCAGCCATCGCTTCGTTCAACCATATTTTAGGGATCGTAACGACCCGCCTGTATCTCTATTCGCTTTCTCTGCAAAAATACTGAACAATGTTAAAAACGTACAATTTTCCAATTTTTGTGTAGTAATTTTTTACTACCCGAGACAATATTAAGAACTTCTAGCGGTGGGGTTTTGATTTTCTTCCTCATTTATATATAAAACTAGCTTTCCGCCCGCGGCTTCGCCCGCGTGTACTACACAACATTATCCTGATGGAATGTTATATTTTCCGGGATAAACTATGTCATTCTCCAGCTCCCAATCTACCCCCGTACCAAAAATCACATTGATCCGTTACTCCGTTTGGTCGTGAAAGACGGACAAACAAATAATACCTACTTATTGATTTCCCCGTGGGAATATGATATTATAATCCTTGCCATGCCAAATTATTTATTTAAATACCAATTTCTGCCCACAAAATAGGTCGCGCTTAAAGTGATTTTTCCTTACAATGAGATTTCCCGCGGTAAGAAGTAAAATATGTCCTTTCCAGGGCCTTAAACTGTCTCTATTCTAAACATCATCCTTCCCATGAACTCAAACTATCGCCTTAAATACCAATTCCAATCTACAGCTTTGCCCGAGCTAAAACTTATTTTACCATGAGAATGAGCCTTATTCCCGCGGTTACAATTTGCCTATGTCCTTCCTAGCAACCGGACATGGGTGTCCCGGTGCTCCTATCAGTAGGAGTAATTAGTAGGAGCACCCGGAAGCACTGTCTCAAACTATCTCCATTCCAAATTTCATCAAAATTGGTTCAGCCGTTTTGACGTGAGCATATACAATTTCGAATTTATAATAATAGTAGGGATAGTAGAAATAGTAGAAATAAGAATATCAATGGCCGGCGGCCGCGACTACGTCCGCGAGTAGGTACTACATCGCAAAATTTTATGTCAAAAAGTAGGTAGATATGCATTCTCTAAGGTCTCATCAGTACCATCATCAATCTATTTTAATGATCCGCTGCTGAGGCACAGGCCTTCATATAGATGGATAAAGAGAATGGGCATTACCTTCCACACGGGCCCATTGAACCAATCCAAATGCAGCCAGAAACATCGGCTTATCGTGTCTTCCAAAGCACGATATATTTTTTAACAGCAATCCCATGATAGACCATTGCAAAAGTAACATAACCTCATCGATCGCAGGCCGAGCACGCTACCCGTGGTTTAGGCATAAGAAGGTAAAGATACTTAGACAAACAGGAGCTACTATCGTATGAATAATATTCGGACATTCTCCTACTCTTGAACTACCAAAATGCAAAAAATCAAGTCAATACTTTGCTAAAAAATGTGTAATACTGATTTTCTTGAATTTTATTCTAATGCATAAAGAATTGTTTGCTTTGCACAAAAATGAGCTGTCATGGGACCCATGCTTCATTGAATAAAGTGAACAAAAAAAACTGTATCCCAAGGGAACTGTACTTTTTTCGAGTTAAAAAAACCGTATGAAATTTTCCCGGCCAGAGTTCAATTATCCCCTTTCTACCCTATTAGGTGTTTTTTTTTATTTTGCCTACGCAGATCATTTTTAATGATGACCTAGTATTCTTCATACCAATTTCCATATTCCTAACTCCAGAAATGAGGAAGTTTTCTTATAAGCCTTAATCCCCCCTTTCTACCCTATTATGGGTTTTTTATAAATTCGCATACGCAGATCATTTTCAATCGTGACCAGTATCCAACATACCAACTTTCATACTTCTAAGTTTAGAAATGAGGAAGTTCCATATAAGCTTAATCCGCCCGTTTTACCCCATTATCGGGGAGTTTTTTAACTTCGCTTACGCAGATAATTTTCAATCGTGATCAGTATTCAACATACCAATTTTTATACTTCTAAGTTCAGAAATGAAGAAGTTCCATATAAACTTTATCTCCCCTGTTTACCCTATTAAGGGGGAGATTTTTTTACTTTGCTTACTCAGATCATTTTCAGTCATAACCAGTATCCAACGTACCAATTTTCATGCTTCTAAATCCATTAATGAAGAAGTTTCATATAACCTTAACCCCCCCATTTTACCCCTTTAGGGGGGGAGTTTCCTAAAATCCGTTCTTAGCGGACGTCTCCTAGGCATAATCTACCTTCCTGCCAAATTACATCTTCGTTGGTCCAGTAGTTTTCGAGATTTCGTGATGAGTGAGTTATGTCCCCTCAATTTTATATATATAGATGAGTTCACGCTCACATAGACGAAGTTCTGGGCCACTCGTTTATTAGAATTTTTTATTTTTTCTTTATATTTAAATACTAAAAATTTAACAAATTCTAATTGCGTCGAATGTAAGCCTTTCACGTTTAATTCCACACCGATTTCTCTTTTGATTGATTACAAGAGGTATTACAGTGGAAATAAGCTACGAATCATTAAGCTCTCATTTCTCGCGATCTCGGGACGATTATCGCTCGTTCTGCAGACACTGACGCTAAATTCTTCAGCTCATTCGCGAGATATGAGATATGAAAGAGGTTTTGAAAAGTTCTAGGTCTGTCTTTATTCTTCGTCGTGGAATATGGTTTTATCAAGGTTGCGGTTTCATCACTTGTACCGTTCGCACGTGCTTTTAAGCGATCAACATTACTTCAATATTAAAATGAAAGCTAATGGTAGGCCCTAAGGTCTAAGTCAATTAGAAAATATAGAGTAACTGACGACTTTTTGTTGTATTTTTTTATCACTAGCACTTAGCCTTTATCACATCTGATGTTAAGAAAGCTGAAGATGGAAGCGCACTACTCTCGGGATCCTCAATCGCTGAGGAACTAGGCTATCTTATCTCTAACTGTCGGAACACAATAAACTGTTAACATCGTTGTTAATGCCGTCAGACTTAGATAAGATGGTGGTAGCTAGCCAGGCGGACATTGATCAAGCCCTACCACCGACCATACCGAAAAAAATATGCACCTACTCCCACTGGGAATCGAACCCGGGGCCTCTAAGTCTGATGTGTACCACTAGACCACAGAGGCGGTGCAACTTATTCACGAGAAACAAGATATGAAAGAGCTTTCAAAAGTTTTAGTTCCATCTTTATTCTTTATTCATCGTGTCCGGATAGCAGTTTCAGCTTCCCGTCCGATAGTTTTTTTTTTTTTTTTTTTCACATATATTATATATTTATTTTTCTTCTTACAATGTTAAATACGGTTAAAACTAGTGTTAAAAATGAAGTAGCAGAATGTTACAATAAATAAAAACATTGTAGGAAGCTGGCTTCCATACTAGGAAAAAACCTGTATGACGGACAGCCAGGCTCCCCTCCCGAACATGATAGCGCATAAGGTGTTCTAGCTTGACTCTTATAGTTGAGTTTTGTACGTATTTATAACTAAGTATCTAGATAATTATGTTAACTGAATTTATATGAACATCAAATAAAAAAAAACAAAAGTAGAAAGTTAAAAAAGTGTGAGAGTGTATGTGTGTGTATATGTTGCGTGTGTGTGTGTGTGTGTGTACGAGTGTGTGTGTAAGTGTGTGCGTGCAGGTAGCTTCTGAGAGTACTTGAGTGACCATTACAATGAGCGAGTATTGTGTGTATGTGCATTTTGTTTAGATTATCAGCAAACTATGTGCAACAAGTTCTCAGTTGAATCGTAATCTAAGCCCAACAGCCATTCCGTTACTTTCTTTTTACATGCCATTTTGTTAAGTGGATAAGTAGAGAGAACGTAATTCAGTTTGTTGTATAGGTACGAACCCATAAAACAGAAGAATCTCTGAGCGAAAGAACTTTTGCATACCTGCACAGGACAGACCTTATCTTTGCGACGGCCAACTTCTATTTTATTTGGATTATAGGCCAGACCAGTGTGTTTTTTTAATACTGTATTCAATACAAATAGCTGACGCACTGTGAGAACGTTCCAAATCTTATATAAATCAGAGGTGGGATATTGAAATGGTAAAAACAGGCTAACCTTGAGGACTGCCCTTTGAGCACGTTCTAGTTTTATTAGTGTCGATTTGGGAGCACCGCCCCAGACCGTTAGGCAATAAGTTAAAATAGATTGACATAGAGCATAGTAAACAGAAGTTAGGATTTTTTTATCAGCTACTTTTCTTAGGGTTTTGAAAATAAAGATAAGCTTGCGAACTCTGCCGGTTAGAACATTCACGTGAGGTATGAACGAAAGCTTGTCATCAATTAACACCCCTAAGTATTTAATATAGGTTTTTTGCTCAATAAGTGGACATGAGCATGGGGATTTGGATGGATCCGTGCAAGAGTGTGCAATCAATACGTTCTGTGATGGAGGAGCTAATTTTAATGTAAATGTGAGGTATTTGGTTTTTTCCGAATTTAGTGTCAGCACATTATCTGAAAGCCACCTCGTTACAATATTTAAACCTATTTGCGCAGACTGAAAAGCTTCTGACCAATTCTCACCCTTGAAAATAAGAGCTGTGTCATCAGCAAAAGCAACTACTTTTCCATTTGGTATAAATAGATCGCACAATCCGTTTATGTAAACGAGAAAAAGACTCGGCCCGAGAATACTTCCTTGAGGAATTCCGTAGGTTATATGGAGTCCATCACTTATGTAAGGGCCGATCTTAACATGTTGGATTCTACCCTGTAAATAATCCCTAAAAAGTGACAGTTGTAAACCCCTCACTCCCACGTTTTCAAGCTTTTGAATCAGTATGGGGACAGAGATCGTGTCAAAGGCTTTAGCGAGGTCTAGGAATATTGCGACGGTTTTCTTCTTACTGTCAAGATTATTCACTATATAATCTGTAAGAGAATGTACAGCATCATCAGTACTCCTACCGGAACGAAAACCGAATTGGTGAGGCGAAATAACTTTCTTATTTTCTAAAAAATTTGTTAACCTTTTGCTTATAACACGTTCTAAGACCTTGGATAGACACGGCAAAATCGATATAGGCCTATAGTTGTTGACACAATCTCTGTCCCCTGACTTATGTATCGGCAGTACGTGAGCAATCTTCAACGCATGAGGGAATACACCTGAACTTAAGGCCTGGTTGCAAATATATGTTATAGGCGGAACGATTACATCTTTGAATCTTTTCAAAAAATTGGTAGAGATACCATCAGATCCTTCCACGTTACTACTCTTTAAATTCATAATAATTCCAGCCACCTCATCTTCATCCGTAGGTAGAAAAACCATGGAGCTAGGCATGGAGTTTAGTTGATTCGGGATGAATGGTTTATCAGTCTTTAAAATTTTCTCTGCTAACGTTCTACCCACATCAACAAAATAGTGGTTCACTGCATTAACTGCCTGTAAAGGGTCCGAGGCTGTCAACAACTCATTTGGGGTATGGCCAATTACCTGCTTAAACGTTATATCTTTAACGATTTCCCATAACCTCTTACTATTACCGGATGCCTTTTTTAATTGTTCTCGCTCGTATTCCGTCTTTATTCGCTTCAACAAACTATTGCAAAAGTTACGATATCTCTTGTAAGATATCAATAGAGTACTATCATTAGGACTACATTTTACTTTTCTATGCATATTGTCTCTATGCTTCATACACCTTAGCAAACCTGGTGTGATCCACGGCTTTGATATTTTTTTCCGATTTGAGACTCTGATACATGTGGTGTGGTCCGCTATTATAGACTTAAGGGTAGATATAAGGTAATTTGTAGCAGCGTTAGTATCAGATAATTTGTAAAGATAATCAAAATTAGTGTTTAGTAACTGATTCGGAAGAGTTTCGTTATTTACTCTTCTTATAGTGCTATTTGAGTTCTTGGTTTTGTAATCTAAGTCTACATTGCAAACAACACCGTCATGGTCGGTTATTGAAGTATGGGGGACGAAACAACGAGCTGGCAATTTAGTCTTCAACAACAGATGGTCAATACATGACTTGCCATGAGTAGGAAGAGAATGTGCTGCCAATAGTCCATGAAAGGCACAGAGGTTCAAATATGATTGAGCTCTCGAATCGCTAGTATCCACAATAGTGTCAATATTTATATCACCCGTCAAAATAATATTCTCGAATGTCCTACACCTTAAAAGTAATGTGTTCAGAGACTCAAGGAAACCATCAACGTTTCTTTGACTGGGCGGACGATAAATTGCGATAATTGCTGTGTTGGTGTTAATTTTTAACAATAAGCAATTTGCATCTATTACAAGAGGTTCCTCAACGTTTACTGCTATACTCTTCCGAACGAAGACGACCACACCCTCATTTTGGGTTTTGTTTTGGGTGGTGGAAAAGGAGTAGAATCCATCTAACGAAGGGATTGATGTGTTATTAAACAGCCAACATTCCGTAAGCACAATAAGATCCCATTCTATGTTCAATCTTACTAAAAGGGTACTGAAGTTATCAAAATTGCATCTTATACTACGTATATTCTGGCATAGAAGCTTTAAAGAGGATGTCGAAGAAAACATTAGATTTCGACATTGCTCAACATCACGTCATGGAGTCTAGGTTGTTGTTAAGATTTAATAGTTCATTGAATTTTTACAATATAAAAGAAATGTCACAAATTTAATTAACTGAAAATAATAGCACGTAGGCGAATTATAGACAAAAAGCTCATAGCCACTATAACTATTCCAGCTAATGAATTTCCCATTGCAGCACATTGAAAAGGGGTAGGATGTTGGAGGAAGATACGTGATTGTTAGAGTACCCGTTTGCACACAGCTTGATATTTTGAGTGAGTTTAGTGTTTTGTGGAGTGACTTTGATTGAGTTTGAAGGTGTGAGTAATATCGTAAAAAACTAATTAAAGGTAACATAGTACAATAGGTTGACAATTTTTTTAATAATTTGATTTTACATTTTAAGGAGCATATCAATACAAACATAAGTACGAATAAATTCCAATATTGATTAAATAAGCAGTAAGAAATGTTTTTGACACAACAATATATACTATTCAATAAAGTCCCTAGTCATTTATCTTTGACAGCAAATAGATCCGATTCAGAATCTATACGGATGCGCGCAGATCCTTCCTCTTTGCGAAGATATACTTGGCCGTAGGAGGTCCAGCAGTACTTGAAATGAAAATTAGTGGCAAAATCTCGAGCTTGTGCGAATAATCTTCTATTCTTTGCAGTAAGATTATCGGAGACATATATGGGTATTTTTGGACCGTCATAGTGCAAATGCGAAGAATTTAACTTATCACTCCTATTTTTATTTTTGTTGAAGGCAGTAACGGCTTTTAGTAAATCCTCTTTTAGCAATACCGTGCTAAGTTCGGCAATAACGGTTTTTTTACCATTCTTAGAGTTTGTACGGAATATGTTGAAAACATCATTTGATTTTACTTGCACGTTTACTGCTCTTCCAGTTTCCATAACCGCATTCAACAAGTCTAACTTTTGTTCCCCAGTTTTGACAGGTAAATTTCTTATTTCTATAGCTGCCATTCGAGATCGCTTGTCGAATTGTTCCACCTTATCTTCTAATAAACGAATGTATTTTCGGTCATTCGTTCTCTCAACTTCCATTTTTTTAAGTTTGTCAGAGATTTCATCATATTTAGCAGAAACAAATTCAACAGACTCCTGTAATTTCACATTTTGTGCCATTAGTTCATCTTTCACTGATTGCAGCGAAGATGAGTGAGACGCTTGACCATCCTTTAATTCTTTAAACATGGTAAAAATCATACTTTTAAAATCATCAATATTATTGAAGTCATCCTCGCGACGTCTCTTGAGGCGTTGTGATACAAACGCAGGTGATTGAACGTCTGTTTCCACCGAAGAACTGAGGTTTGGGTCCGAGGAAAACAATGATTCTTTTCGAGGTGAAGCATTTGACGTGTTTGGAGGTGTTTTCTTTAATGACATCTTTTTCCTTCTTTTAATTAAGATAGTGGGACCAATATCAGAGTGACTCTGCATTATTGACCGAAGTATGGATCGTGTGCAGCCAGTTGTTCCGCTTTGAACAATGGGCACGAAATGTCCGCAGTATCAAGGAAAAAGATACTGAATAAGTATTATGTTAGCAGACTTATACTGAAATATCAGTACCTATCCATTAATGATTTACTGCACGTACTTAATAGATACGAAAAATATTGATGACTTAACATAATTAATAGGTCCAAAACAAATGAAATGGAACAAAATGTCAGCATTAAAAGACTGGGTTGAGGCAATGGGCTGTCCTGAGAGCTTTTAATGAAACTAGTATCCAATAACTATATTTGAAAAAATTTAGAAAATAAATAATATAAACCAGTTAAAGTCGAGTTGAAAAAAATTAAAATGAAGTGTCAGAAAAAGTCTACCCGTCTCACAACTAGCTCCGATGAGACTCGAAACCACGACCTTTCACTATCCGGGCGAATGCTCTAATAACCACTGAGCTCGACTCCGTAGCGTAGCAATATTTTCAGTAATAAAAACTGCATTCACAATGCAAAAAAAATAATAAAAATAATTTAAAGTCATGTTGTTGTTTTAGTTTTTTAGGTATAGTACCTGATTTAAACAAAACACTGCTATAGTGGAATTTCGTGAATAAAAACACTAAATAAATCTAAATAAATGTCTTACGAAACTTTACGCGTTTCAATACCTTTTTACACAACTGCCCAAAAACAGGGAGTGTAATATGTTTAGGGGTAATGTTTGTACCTGCGTGTGTGTGTGTGTGTATGTATCTGAATTTCTTTATTCCACCATATCTTTTGAATGCCTAAACGGATTTTATTAGTCTATGCCATTAGTAACGATTTCGATAATAACAAAAACCTACAAAATAAGCTAGTGTTGGTAACATTTCCTCCGTAGAAGTTATAATGTATCAGTTCCATCGGAGCATAGAAAACTTAGCCGCAGGTTTACGACAAGCGATAACAATAAGTTACATGGCGGGTGGGGCTTAATCTCACGCACGGACTCGGATAAGCCGCTATCGCATTAAGATATGCTTTATAGGCATTTTCAACAATCTCTAATAGTAATCGTAGTTCCCACTGTTTTGTTAAGTCATTCAAAAGATGATTGAATATTGTTACTTATTTAAATATTCAGAATATTGAGTTTTTTTATGCATTGACAATGCAATTTTGTAAGTATAGGAAAAATGTGACACCCATGAGCCCTATAAGTACTGTGGTATCATATTGTTAGGATATGATACCTCCTTGCATTGTCTATGGTTGATTTATGTTTAAATCAGTATTCAAAAATATCGAATGCATTGTCATCATTACGCGAGCAGTTTGTTTTAGTCCAGACGATTCCGCGGGCGCGGGTTGTAGTAGATAGAATATATCGGCCATGGTGCCGCAGTAAAGATTTATATCGCTAATACATTTATTATTTAATAGAATCCCAGTGTAGGGCTTCTCATGGTGTTAGGCGCAAATCTTCGCAGATCTATACTGTAGTTTCCATGTTTCAGACCCTTTGGTGAAGATGGAACCAAACAAATATGACGGAATACGAGGAAACGTCGAGGAGTTCCTCCGGAGCTACGAAGTCATGGCGGCTCTTCAGAAGTTTGATGACCCTACCAAAAAGCTCGTAGTCGGAGCATACTGCACGGGCCCGGCGCTCCATTTCTATACAAGGATCGTCGACACCGCCAAGGATTACAGCGAGTTTAAAAAATTATTTATTATAGAATTCAAAGGGCTATCGAACCCGATAGCCGCGTTCTATTCGAGGAAACAAGAAAGTAATGAGAACGCATTAGAATACTATTATGCACTGGATGCGTTATCTGCTCGTGCAGGGGTTTCAATTACTGACGAAATATTCGTCCAACAGTTCCTGAGGACAACGGATTATGTCACCAAAGGAAAATTAGCCCCGTACAGAGTATCCGGTGAGCAACATAAGGTGATTAGGGACCAGATTGAAGAAATGTTGGAAAATGGGATTATACGTGAATCCAAGAGTCCCTATGCATCTCCGGTAGTTCTGGTGAAGAAACCGGATGGTTCTTGGCGTTTCTGCGTGGACTACAGAAAATTGAATAAAAAGGTGATCACAGATTCGTACCCTTTGCCAATAATCGAGGATTTGATTTCACACCTAAATGGAGCAAAATATTTCGCTGATTTAGATTGTAATTCAGGATATTGGCAACTGGAAATAGAAGAAAAAGAGAAACACAAGACGGCGTTCATCACACCGTCAGGTCTGTACGAATTTAATGTTTTACCCTTTGGTCTGAAAACGAGTGGTGCCATTTTTCAGAGAACCATGGATAAGGCGTTAGCAGGGATTAAATACAAGAACGCCATCGTATACGTGGACAATATCATTGTCTATGGGAAGACGTTCGAGGAGTTTCACGACGCCATGGATCAAGTTCTGAAGCGGCTGGAAGAAGCCAACTTAACGTTGAAACCATCGAAGTGCAGTTTCGCCTATGAAGAAATTTCAGTACTCGGTCACAAGATTTCTGGCCGTGGTATTCTACCAGATGAAGAAAAAATCAAGAAATTGAAGTCTATTAAAGTCCCATCAAACACTCGAGAACTGAAGTCAGTCCTTGGTTTATTTTCGTATTATAGGAAATTTATTGATTGCTTTGCGAACACAACTGTACCTTTAAATAAATTGTTACGAAAAAATGTGAAGTTTGAGTGGTCAGAAATACAACAGAGGTCGTTTGACAAAATTTTGTCTATGATCTTAAATCCTCCGTTATTAAAACATTTTGACAACTCGGAAAATGTCATAACAAGATTGAATATCGACGCGAGTGACGTAGCCCTTGGAGCATGTATTTTGCAGGAAGAAGGTAAAAACATGATGCCAGTATCGTTCGCATCAAGGAAATTGTCCGCAGCAGAGAAAAAATACTCCATTACGGAAAAGGAGTGCCTCGCATTAGTATGGGCACTGAATTATTTCAGACCATATTTACATGGTCTAAAGTTTCAGGTCGTAACAGACCACAAGGCTTTATGCTGGCTAAGAGAACGCCGAGACATGAATGGGAGGTTAGCAAGATGGGCGTTAGCAATACAGGAACATGATTTCGAAATAGTGCATTGTTCGGGAAAACAGAACGTCATCGCGGATTTCTTGAGCAGAAATCCCTTGAAGGAGGATGATGAGGAAGAAACCACGGTCGCTCCAAGGACACAAGTGGAGGATGGACTACACTTGTATAGCATCGAAGCAACACAAGTCACGATGGCTCAGCAAACGGACGAGTTCTGTCAACGACAAGAACGAGAGCTTCGACAGAGGCGAAGGCCGATATACAAAGGATTCTTTATTCGAGATAATGTGTTGTATAAAAAATATACTGTACATGGTGTAAATAAAAACTTATTAGTGGTTCCTAGTGTATTATTTAATGAAGTGATGGATGACATACACGACAATCCTTTTATAGGAGGACATTTAGGTTTAACTAAGACTTTGGATAAATTTAGGTCTAGGTATTTTATGTATAAAGCAACGGAAAGGATTGAGAAGTATATAAAAAGCTGTGTTCAGTGTCAAGAGAAGAAGAAGAGAAATATAGTGGTTCCTTTACGACCCATTATAGTCGATAGGTTATTCCAAGCTATAGAGATAGACATTATCGGGCCCTTAAATAAATCTTCGCGTGGCAAACAGTATATCATCACTTGTATAGAGTCAATGTCGAAGTATGCGGTGTGTAAACCAGTGCGTAGGGCTACCGCGCGAACAGTTAGTAATTTTCTCATTCAGGAAGTGTTTTGTAGGTTTGGTGCTGTTCAAACAATTATCTCAGATAGAGGTTCAATTTTCACTTCAGAGATAGTAAGGGAAACTATAAGGCGGTTCGATTCTCGCCACGTTACAGCCACCACTATGCATCCGCAAACAGTAGGTTTAATAGAAAGATTTAACCAGACTCTATTACAGATGTTATCAAAGTATAGTGATCCATTACAGAGAAATTGGTGTATGTATGTCCCAATGGTGACACATGCATATAACTGTTCCAAGCAGGCCTCCACAAAATTTTCTCCTTACTTTGTAATGTTTTTAAAAGAACCCGAAAGTGTGTCGGACAGGAGTCTAAATATTAATTTTCCTGATTTAAGTTTGAGACAAAGGCAACGTATTAGACATAGCTGTGTTAATAAGGTTAATGAGAATTTGCGGAAGGCGCGTTTGGTTCAGAAGGTTCAGTATGACAAAAAGGCTAGACCAGTAAGATTTGCAGTAGGCCAATTAGTTTTGTTATTTTGTCCTAAAAGGATAGCAGGCATTAGTAAGAAGTTGAGTAGACCTTATAAGGGACCTTATAGAATAAAAAGGGTTAGGGAGCATGATAATTATATTATTAGTAAGCCCCATACAAGTAGGAAAATAAAAGTACATGCAAATAGGCTTAAACCCTTTAGATTGAGACTTTGATAGTTAATATGTCGATTCATTAATAATCCATGATCCATGCCAGCAAATTCCATATCTTAGGTCATGATGATTCCATGATCATAAGTCTGAAATAATTTTCATTTGTGACAATTTGCATTTAATTGTGACATCAGGTTACAAATGTGACATGGACTCGGTTGTCAGTCATAGTGATGACATTATTTAGTGAACCAAAAAGAGTTTGTTTTATTGTGGTGTAAATAAATATTTTTAGTAGTCACAGATCAGATTAAAATAACGAGTTACAGTTTGATTTTAAATGATAACTATGTTTTGGATTTTGTGGGCAAGAATTATTTGTAGTTTGTTAGGAAAGTAAAACTGCTAAAGTTAATAGTGTTATAATAATGGTAGGTTTTCGTTCATGAATTGTTTGTATTTTATAGAAATAGGATAGGATTTTAGGATGTTTTATAATAGTGATTGTTAGATAGTTGAAATGTATAATTGTGTGATTTGTATTAATATGTGTTTCTTTTTCATGTACGGAAATACTGCACCTGAAGCCCACGAAGTGTCCTGTGGTCCACTTATAATATGATGTATTTACTTAATTTTTTTTTAATGTTTAATTTAATAAAACAATTATTTTTTTGCATTTTTACTAATAAGTAGACATCGTGTCGTGTCTCTTTACCTTCATGGGATAGGGCAGGAGGATGACCTATTATCTAATTAGGTGTGAGAATCCTCTGACCTTAACTTATGTTGATATTGACATCACGTTTCGTTAATGATCTGGACCACAAAAGTAACACTTCTGTGTTTCATTTTATTTCCGTTTTAGTTAGTTTGTAAGTTGTTTCGATGTCACTTAAGGAACGAGGTGACGTCAACATTTGTTGGTGAGGGGGGAGGAAACCCTGATGGTCCAATAAGGACCAGGGTCATATCCTGTTTGTTGCAGGATCCCTCTAACCCTGACTGGCAATGTTGTCGACACCACGCTACATAAACTGTGGTGGCCCCTAGTAGACAGTCTGCTTGAGGTTACCACAGGTTTATGAAGTTCTAAGCTTGTTGTCGGGTACCTTTTGAGATGAGGGTTATTTTTGGGTAATTTCGTAGTCAATATATTATTGGTGCTTGTCCGACATGTTTGATCTTGGAATTTCGACTTAGTTAATGCTTAAATGAGCTAGGGTTAGCTTTGATTGTAACTACATATGATGTATTAAGGTTAGGTTTAAGGCTGGGCAGACCTTTTCCCTTGGTTTTGGTATGTCGAGCCAATGCAATGGTTGGTTTGTTTTGATTTCAAGAAATTAATAATTATATCAACCATTGTCCTGGCTGTCCGTTAGTGAGGACCAGTCTTATTGATGTGATATCGTTCCAAGGTAGGCAGGGCCTTCGCTTTAGGGTAATCCATGTAGGAAAAAACATTTCTTTAGTAAGAAAGGTTTTTTTGTTGCGGCAGCGGCATGTGGTATCATATTGTTAGGATATGATACCTCCTTGCATTGTCTATGGTTGATTTATGTTTAAATCAGTATTCAAAAATATCGAATGCATTGTCATCATTACGCGAGCAGTTTGTTTTAGTCCAGACGATTCCGCGGGCGCGGGTTGTAGTAGATAGAATATATCGGCCATGGTGCCGCAGTAAAGATTTATATCGCTAATACATTTATTATTTAATAGAATCCCAGTGTAGGGCTTCTCAGTACCGCCTGAAAGCTACTTAAGCGTAAGGGCTCGTGGTTTTTTTTACTATCACATTTTTCCTATATTCAGAATATTTATTATCACAGAGAAGATGATTTGTTAAGTACTTCTTTCGTCTGAAAGTGAAATGAAATTTCAATCTGAATTCTAAAATACAATCTTCCTGTGGAATATTACACCCACACCCAACGGCGTTGAATTTCATAACTTTTTCGATAACGCCAGCAATATCGCTTTCGCAATACGTGTGACCTTTGTGCCGTCAAGCGAATTCAATAAATCTTACGCCCAAATTTTGTTGTTACAGGAGAAAGCATGGAAAATGAGAGAGGTGACCAATGACAGCATGTGCCCGCCGCGAGCGATGACCCCGGCGGCCGGGGGTCGCGCGCCGGCCGCGGCGGCGGGGCCTGCCCGCGCCCCCGGGACAAACCTGCTGCCACCGACGCCGCATTTTATAGAAAATTTCACGCTTATTAGGCTATGTCTACAATATCTCCAGATAACATCGCACTTATATCGAATGCCGCGAGTGCGCGCGAACCTTAATCTTTCAAAGAGACCGCTAGTCAAATTAAAAACCAACGTGGCCAGCTTTCGAACTAGGACAGTGTGTTATGTTAAATCGTTGTTAGTGAAAACGTTAGTGCAATTATTCGTTGTTGCCAAGTGGGTTGTGTGCGGGTTGGGCGGGCGATCGAGGCGCGGGGGGCGGCGGGCGCGGACGCTGCTGGTGCTGTGGCTGAGCGGGTTCGGCTCGTACAGCGAGGGCCGGCGGGACAACGACCTGCACATAGGAGGCATCTTCCCCATGGAGGGCGAGGGGGGCTGGCAGGGCGGCCAGGCCTGCATGCCCGCCGCCGAGCTCGCGCTGGCTGACGTCAACGCCAGATCCGATTTATTATCCGGCTTCAAATTACTACTGCACAGCAATGATAGCAAGGTAATTTATTACACTCATAATTTCATCCTGGAACGTAATTAGTACCCTCCCTATGACATGATCCTCCTTAAACACTGTTAATAACGGAAATAAATCGTTCCCTACACCTACAAAATTAAATTTAGAAACACCACCATTATATATAGGGAGAACATGTTAGGAATACATTAACAAACAAATTTTGAAAGTTAGATCACGTACCTAATTACATTTGCGTGAAACTTTGTCCCTCGAAAATTCGCTGCGAAATGCCAATTATAATTTCAATCAACGTAATGTGCATAACATGTCGGCACCCAGCGGCTGACGAGCACCTAATCCATTAAGTTAGAAAATCAAGCTCTGAGGTTCGATAATTAACAAAAAGGGACCGCTATCCGACGGCCGGGCAAACCCATAAATCCAGATGAACTAAAGTCATAGGCTTATCAAATTGCAACCGAGTGAGTCTGACATTCGATTCAATTACCGAGAATTTATGAATGGCTCACGGAAGAAAATTTTATTGGATAAAATTTCCGATCCCGTCGGCGGGTAATTTCCCATTTTATCGATTTATATTATGTGATGTTCAGCGACGATTCGTCGATTCCATCGGTCCCCTTTGATATCTGTAACGTGACGATTACCGTCCGAATAGCTGGATGGGGTAGGTATCACAATTGGACTGGAATCGGGCTGATAAGTAACCGCTGTTAAAGATTATTCGAGATTTCTCACAAATTGCTTTCAATTCTATTGTCGTCGAATGACAAGGGTATTTTGGAATCAGAAATATCACAATATTAAAATGCTACCTATTGTTCAGTTGGAAACCTTTGATGTCTATTACATTTGACATGACGATGCTACTTTTTATTGCATTGACATCATGTGGATCAAAATGAGCGAACTGTATCGATATGTACGGATTATAGTATGGTTTTCTTCAATAAAGTAATTTTAAATGGCATTGGATGATAGAACTATTGCTCGTTTTAGTACTTATAAGTACTGTATCCGACTTATGTTTAGTAACATTTTCAAGCTGACCAATTTCGAAATACAAAAGACAAAATAACAAAGAAGCAACTACTTATATTCAGACATTATAAGAGCATTTTTGACGAGTTCCAACGCCAAGTAATAATACCTCAGAGCATGTAGGTAATGTAACCAAACTTATAATAAGCGTTGTCTGTATCCCGACAATCCCGACCCGTGTAATGTTACTACATAAAACTCATTATAAAGCCGGAGGGCGGATACTCCAAGGCACTCTTCTCCAATTTCCTATAGCCTTATCCGATTTAAGCAACTTGCCACGAGACACAATCGGGTTTTTAGTCGCTGAATATAAATAGAACACTAAGCTGTGCCTGCGGTTTTTACCTAAGTTACTTTTATCGTAGGAAAATCAGGATAAATGTTCTATCATAAATGTCCTTTTCCTGAACATTTCATTCCAAAATAACGTCATTTAAACTTATATACACGGTTTAATATCTATGATGTGAAAGAAATCGTAGTTCAACACTGAAATGCCCATGGGCTACAAATTGTCGCTTATAAATACTCTCCGAAAAAAAGATTGTCAATTGTTAGAACTACAAAAAGTAGTAAGAAGCTACACTTGAGCATGTTGCCTGCACGACAGCGAACTAAATTTTTTTGAAAAATGTGGGTCCAGTAACTGGAGCCGAAATCGATGACAGTCCAAAGGGCCTAGACAAGTGGCTTTCTATTAAAGAGCTTTAGTTATTGTTCTGAGATTAAAGACATCGCCAGTAGAATTTAAGAAAATGTATGGGATTGACATTAGCGGTCACGTGTCATTTCGATCGCTAAATGTCAATCTATACATATAAAACTCTAAATTGATTGATTGACTGATTCATTCATTGTTGGCATAGGCGTAGAGCCCTAACGGCTGAAGGTAGAGACACCATTTTTGGTGGGTAGATACCTTTCATGGTGTAGGTGAGCATTAAGAAAGGGTTTTGGAAAATTCCCATTATACAGGGTGCTACAGGGTGATCCAGTTTGTATGGAGATTTGTATAGGGCCGAAAGGTAGAGACACCATTTTTGGAGAGTAGATTGTGTAGGTGAGCACTAAGAAAGGGTTTTGGAAAATTCCCGTTATACAGAGTGCTACAGGGTGATCCAGTTTGTATGGAGATTTGTATAGGACTGAAGGTAGAGACACCATTTTTGGAGAATAGATAGTGTAGGTGAGCACTAAGAAAGGGTTTTGGAAAATTCACTTTATACAAGGTGCTACACGGTGTTCCACTTTGTATGGGGATTTGTATAGGGCTGACGGTAGAGACACCATTTTTGGAGGGTAGATACCTTCCATGGTGTAGGTGAGCACTAAGAAAGCATTTTGGAAAATTCCCATTATACATGGTGCTACAGGGTGTTCCAGTTTGTATGGGGAATACCTTTCATGGTGTAGGTGAGCAGAAAGAAAAGGTTTTGAAATATTCCCGTTATACAGGGTGCTACATGGTGTTCCAGGTTTGTATGGGGATTTGAATAGGGCTGAAGGTAGATACACCATTTTTGGAGAATAGATACCGTTGGTGTAGGTGAGCGCTAAGAAAGGTTTTTGGAAAATTCCCATTATACAGGGTGCTACAAGGTTTCAGTTTGTGAAGGAATTTCCATTTAGGTTGAAGGTAGAGACACCATTTTTGGAGGGTAGATAGCTTTCATTCATAGTGCATGTAAATTGATAGTAAAAACCAAGAGAACAAAGGCTCTGACCCATCATGTCAGAAGATAAGTGAACATGAAACAAAAAAATTTGGTCTACTGATAAATAAATACCTTGATACTTATATTGGTGATTCGTGACTTTCAAAATAAACGCACAACTATCTTAATCACGCGAACGAAGTCGCGGGCAGAAGCTAGTCTCATACATTTGTCTTTCTATTCTACTGGCTATATCGATAATAGAAAGCCCTCAGCGGTGGCTTCATGTAAACTTTTTTTGTGTCATTGAAACTTTTAAAATTTCTTCCTTCGAAAACATACGTAAATTATTACACATCTTAAAATACATTTACTATTTCTGAAATCATCGCTAAGCTGATTTTATACTTTTGTCCTATCTCGCTAAACATTTTTTTTTTTACCAATACCATAATTATTGATAACCATAATCAGCTAGTAACTAAATAAATACTGAATCTCGACCAAAAACAAGCAACACAAAAATGTCGTGCAATTTTTGTTCTTTTTGATTAATACTTGTTTATTAGGCAAATTATACGTACCTTTTATACATTCTTATGAAAGTAAAAGCTAAAGTGAAATCATTAGTCAAAGCAATTTGTAGACTGAGAAAAATTAACGCCATAAATTCATGGAAATATAATGCCTCCGGTTTGTTTTGAAGTTACGCATGATTTTAATTAAATCTGGCCCTCATTGTTAGACCCTAACGAATATAACGTTTCTAATGAGAGTTTTCCATCGAAAATACTCGAATTACTTACTAATTTATCTATTATGAAACACTGATGATATTAAGCTATCATATTTGTATATCCATATATTCCACGAAATTACAGGCTAGTATGAAAATTTATCATAGGCTCAATTATGATTAAAGTGTAGGCATAGAATAATAATTTATAGCTGCCCTAAAAAGCAAATTGTTCGACAAAGTTTGTATAGGGCAGAAGCCCCGGTTTTGGCCACTGTACCGATTTTGGCCACTTTTTGCTATATGAGTTTTCTAAATAACTTTCGCCATTTTTATATAAAATGGTATACAACAGATTCCATAAATCTTTTCGTAGATGGTTCCTAGAAAAGCTTTTTACTCCATTGACGAATTTTTAAAATATACCTAAATGAAAAAGGTTTTTTTTATCCACAACGGGGTAGCACTTAGCCTTCACCACACCTGATGATAAGTGGTGATAAGGCTGAAGGTGGAAGCGCATTACTCCCGGAATCCTCAATCACTGAGGAACTGGCTATCTTATCTTTAACTGCCGGAACACAATAATGCTGAAAACATCATTGTTATGGCGTCAGACTTAGACAAGATGGTGGTAGCTAGCCAGGCAGACTAAGAACAAGTCCTACCACCAACCAAACCGAATACAATATGTACCCCCACTGGGAATCGAACCCGGGACCTCTGGGTCTGAAATCCGTGGTATGAACCACTAGACCACAGAGGCGGTTAAATATATATCGGCGGTATATTTAATCTTCTTACTTTTTGTGAAACTGATGCATTTATTAGTTTTAAAAAAGTTGTTATTTTTTATTTATTAATACTTATGTGACAAAATGTTTTAAATCAAATTATTAAATAATATTTTTAAATTAATGAATTTAGTTTGTAAAATCGATTAAACGGACTGTAGTATAATGATGATGTAATAATAATAAATGTGGATAATTTATTAATAATGTAATAATGATAATATAATTAAAATATTAGCACTAGTAATCAAGAAGTAATCAATGAAATAATAGAATAATAGATATTTATATAAAAAAAACATGTATATTATGGTAAGGAAAAATAAGTCAATAAATAAATAATATTCGTGATAAATTATCTATAGGTACTAATATTCTAAAGAGGAAAGATTTGATTGTTTGTTTGTTTGCATCGAATAGGCTCCGAACTACTGGACCGATTTAGAAAATTCTTTCACCATTAGACAGCTGCATTTTTCCCGAGTGACATAGGCTATATTTTATCCCGATATTCCCACGGGAACGGGTACCACGCGGGTGAAACCACGAGGATCCGATAGTTTTAAATACTTGATTTGATGTAAAACACATTTCATCCATTCAAAAGATGGGTGAAGGTGCTTATTCGTATCTTAGACCAGATGGTAAATACGCCTCGTCGAGTCGTCTTCGCCACTGGCGTATGACACCAGTCGACTATAGTACCTTTCGTAATGAAACCGGGCCAAATCCATGCGAACAAAGTCACGGACTGCCGCTAGTCTTTAATACAAGAGTCGTCAAACTCAGTAATACCGCACCCCGTGTCGTATCTTTCGTTATTAACCCAACGTAGATTTTATCACATTTCCACATTATGTTTTCATTGTCGTCCACGTATGTACGTGACTTTTTGTCAAATCACGTATTTCCATAGCCTTTTGAGGGTGAACCGTGAAAAGAAATATTATGAGTACGAGATGCGGCTTACTTTATCTTCTGACTTTGTTTATTTTGGACGGATAAATGCTAATTTCACTATAAATAATTCTCTCTTGCGTAAGAACCTGAATGAAATATGAAAGTCGTTAGATAAAATAATAGGTAATGTATCGTAGTTCTGTAATAAATTTTATGTCAAGGCAAGATACCTTTATACTTGGAGCAATTTGCTAGAAACTATGCTTTAGAAGTTTTCATAAACGATATTGTGTAGAGACTGTAATGATCAAAAATTCCTTAATACAAAGATGTATGCACAGTCGAAGCAATTGAATCACAAATTCCGTACTATAAGTATGTATTATACATACTTATAGTACGGAATTTGTGATTCAATTATAGGCGATTGAAGCAATTTAATCGTGACCCATCATAAGTTAATTTTCTAACTGATGTTGACATTCATATGTCAACATCAGTTAGAAAGACACTGACGTTTTTGTTTTGACGCTTTCAAATGTTTCAAAATGGTTTCAAACAAATTATTAGCAAAATATGTTCATGATTCAATACGTATGGTCATATGAGACAACTAACAGCCACTACATACTAAATGACAAATTTGCTGGGCACACTTTTTTTATTCAGGATGAAAACTCCAATTACCTCAGTATTAAGTCTAGCTCCATGGTTCCTACTTTACCTGGTAAGACTGTACAACTGTCCGTGATTTTATCAGTCTAAAATCAACTCGAAGATATTTCCGTTTTCATTGCTCCGTGTATCCGTACCGCGCTATCTTCACCGTAATAATGATTCTCAAAATTTCCATTTCCAACAAAGCGCCTCGTTGACGAAACCCTGTTATTCTTAACGTTAACCGCTATTATTTCGTTATAACTGTCGGCCGAGGGATGTCGTGATTAGCATTTTGCTGAGCTGCTAACTTTTTAGTCGGTTAGTTCTCGCGGCTCCTTCACGCGAAGAATCAAATTGAATTTATGCTACACCAATGAATAAAGTAAACGTTGAATTTGCATATCGGGGATACCTAAGCATTTTTATTGCTAGCATTGTTAAGGTAACGTTGAGACAATGATTTCAAAGTTTACGGTGTTTGAAATATGAAACACTGTAAAATTAAAAAGTACACCATTAAATTTTATTAAGCATAAAAAAAAATTTAAGAGATGATAGATCAATACAAATATTTACTACGAGGTCAGCCACGAAATAACGAAAAAAGTCAGCTGTACCATAAAAAAGTACCTACAACATCAACTCAAATTGTAATGTATGGAACAGCTGATATTTCTTCCGTAATTTCGTGATTGGCCCATGGCCTCCAAAAATGTTTGCATTGATGTTCAATTTAATCCTCTAAATTCTTTGTACTAATAATTTAATGGTGTACAGTCTCTGGTTGTAGAGCATTTAGAAAAGTTAGTATATTTTGTTAAAAATACTTTTAAACTTTTACTTTTTTTTTGCAATCACAAAGCGCCAAAGCGCGTAAGAAGTATTAGAAAGATTCGACGCTTACTCTAACGACTCCGTAGCATGGTCAGAGTATTCGCCCGGACAGTTAAGTAAATAAATTAATTCTTACAAAAAATGTTTCATGAAAAAGTTGATAACAAATAAATATATTATTTCACTTCTCATGCTCTAAAAGTACGCCAATATAGACCTACGAAGCGGGACTAAATAACCACTTTAGTCCCTAGGGAGTAAAAAGTAATTACATTTTTAATTCATGTGACATTAGACAAACTCAAACAGCCAGTGAATATACTATTATTTGTGAAGTGTGGACCATCTTCGTTTTTTGTTTCATGGTTTTTCCGCAAGAAAGGTGGCGCCAGGTGTTTTAAATTGTTAATTTGTGACTGGCTTAGAAGAAAAAACTGACCGCGAGTTTTTGGCGCCATTTTGGCTGGTTAGGTTATGTGGATATTTTAATTAATCGCAATTTATTTCATAGTGGACTTTGTGACTCAAGATAGGTGTGGTTTTGTGCCCCAAGTGTCTACGCAACTGGACGATATTTTATTTTATTTAATAAGGTACACCAACAGCATAACATGTACATACATTGTAAAAAAATGTGGAATGATTAAAATAGGCGCTATCTCGGTAAAGTGATGCCGAGTGTTTTATGGTGGTGACTACCTCAGGAAGAATTATCGAGAAGGCTGGCTTGACACACTTGACGCCAAACACTCCAAAGAGCATTGGAATGTAACACACCTGCATTCTTATGAAAACATAAGAAACTATAATAATTTAATAATACCCAAGAATTGGCAGTATGGCTAAATGTCTTGGCCTGTCCTACAAAAGGGCGAATATTTTTACTACTACTACTACTGACCGCGAAAATTTCAGAATTTGTTAAATGTTTTTGTACTAAATTGACTATTTATCTCGCACTCAAAGTGAAAAGTACAGTTTGCACCTCGAGACTAAACGCCAACATAATATACCCTCGGTTTCATTGACTTCCTCGCACGCTCGGGAGCCAAACCACCTCTGGTATATAATGGCTTCGTTTAGTCCCTTGTAATAAAATATACTATTATGTACCCATACTTAAGTTAATACTTTTTCTTCCTAAATATATATAGAAAACACATAGACGAAGACAAATATACATGCAGTTCATGCACACAAATATTTGTCTTGACCGGGAATCGAGCCCGTGACCTCTTCTGGCGCAGGAGGCAGGTATCCGTACCTCTGCGCCAAACTGGTTGTCGAAGTTAAGGGTTAGATTCCTGGCGGAGCTACTTAGAAAAGGGGTTGCTTTTTTCTAATAGGTAATAGATATGGTTTTTGTAATACCTACATTTCATTGATAAAGTCTCCTAAAATAAAACTGCTGCGCAAATCTTGGCTTTTCATTTGGCAAAAGTTATTTGAAAAAAAACGGCTTCAACACTGCAACAATGCGTAATGTTTTATGAACTAACTGCCAATATTGTTGATAATTAGTTACATAAACAGATACACAGACAAAAATAAAAATGAATAATGAATGTTATCACCGACCGTGTGGCCAAAGCGGGGGCAGTCCTACTATAATCCATATCCACACTTACTTTCCACATAACGAATTTCAACATATTGCTCAGTAATAATATGATACTCAGTAAAATAATATTTATCCTCAAGAATCCGTCGTGGCGAAATGATTAATTGCTTATTCTTGACATATAGTTCATTCTAGCCTCGCTGCGGCTGGATTGAATAACATGTGGTTGATATAATATAGCACTCTCGATACATGGGGTAGTGTAATATATTGCTTCCACTTATCGTCTGTGCTAAATATAACCACTACTTACTATAAATGTCACTTATATATTATTTACTTCAGTATACATATATTTATAGGTACAGTGTGGGGCAAACTTTTTGAACCATCGTGGTGGGGCGGCGACCAATCACAGCTCGCTAAAACCCGTTTTAAGAGTTGTGATTGGTTGCTTGCCCGCCATGATGGTTCAAGAAGTTTGCCTCGATGTATATGATTGAATTAGATTGAAATTAAGATTATTTGGTTCATGGTAGGACTTTGTTCTTAGTCCGCCCTGCTAGCTACCACCATCTTATCTAAGTCTGACGCCATAACAACGATGTTTCCAGCATTGATGTGTTCAGGCAGTTTCTCAGTGGTTCAGAATTCCGAGAGTTGTGCGCTTCCACCTGCAGCCTTATCACCACTTAACATCATAAAGTGTGATAAAGGATAAAGGCCCGTTGTGGATAAGAAAAAATATTCGATACTGAGATAATACAATAAAAATAAGTCATAAACTATAATAAATAAGCTGGTAATTTGCATTTAAATGTTGCATAATATGAATATCTTCCAAGTTAGTTTTCTCAAAGAGAAAGTACAATTCCTGTAACAGAGTATGAAAACTTACCATTATCTTGTGTTTCAGTGCGAACCTGGCTTAGGAGCGAGCGTTATGTACAACTTGCTGTACAACCCACCGCAGAAGTTGCTACTGCTGGCTGGTTGCTCGACCGTCTGTACGACTGTCGCGGAGGCTGCTAAGATGTGGAACCTTATGGTGGTAAGTATCTAGGTAACATATATCCAAGTTGAGTTCTATATTATTGTTATGCATTCACAATGCTATGCTGTAAGTAAAGGAAAAATGGGATAGTAAAAAAAATTAAATTGGTTAGAGCATATCGGGCCGGATTCCCGGGGCGCGGGTTTGAATCCCGCCTGAAAGTTACTTGCAGTGCTGATGGTTTTTTAGTATCACAATTTTTCCTTTATATCCAATTTGATTTAGGAATAAGTGTAATGTACAATTTATTGTACATCTGCTTATGAATCGGCTATTTGTGGCTGGTTACGCAACCATTTGCGCGACAGTGGCGAAAGCTGCTGAAGGGGCTAAAGGGCCGCATAGACGATCAGTCCGCCAGCAGGCAACGCGACGGTCTGTCAGTTGGCCGAAATTCATAATATTTGGCCATGATATTCGGTTTTTGTATGAAAAACTGTGAGTGTGTGGCCGATTGCAGCCAACTGACAGGCCGTTGCCTACAAGTGGACTGACAAAAATAAGTATAATGTGTACAATCTACTGTACAAGGCGCTTATAAAAAGTTGTAACTAAATAAAAATAAAATAAATATTGGACACCATCACATTATTATACATTGTTTTTATTGCCAAACTTTAGTACCTTGAGCACTAGGGTTATGGAAATTGGAAACAACGACGGTTATTACCTCATACACCCAGCTAGACCCTCGAAAATATTGAAAAGTTCGTTTTCAATATTTACCCTACCGAGAATCAAACCCCGGACCTCCAGAGATAGCAACACTTTGAAGACCGGCGCGTACACCACTCGGCCACGGAGTTTTTGCCCACCGTTATGGTAGTAACGCACGAACGAGCACGAAGACTCCACGAAGATCCCTTGAGACGGCTGTCATCGCATTTGTGCGCGCGTAACGCAACGATATTTACGCGGGAGCGACAGGGACAAGTACTAACAGGGTGCCAACCATCAACTCTTATTGCGGTTTTGTTTAGAACCTAAACTGAACTGCTTCGCTTATTCGTACCTCGACAGCGATTCAGCGACATGTCACAGCCGCTTAGCTGTCATAAACTCTTATTTGACTTATAACTAGGTCGAGCTAACATGACACCTGCGCCCCGATCGCGCTAATCTTATGACGCATTAGGTCCGGTTGCTCGAAGCTTGGTTACGTTAACTTTCGGTTAAATTATGGTTAAAGTAAAATTAACCGGCGGTCAAAATAACCGACAGGGTGGGGGTGGCTTAAATTTTGACATTAGTAATATTAAGGGAAGGTTAATGAAATTGTACAGACAACACTTTTAACCCTTAGATAACCAACGTATTTTTCTTTTACCGATCGATGTCATAATTAACAACAGTTAAATTTTAACTTTTACTTGACTGTAATGTACGAGCAACCGGACCTTAGTCATAGTCAGGTGTACGTTCTGTACCCCTAGTGTAAGTTTTTATGTCAAGCAAACGCAAACTATTTCGAATGCGTATTAATGTCAATTTGTATGAAAACTATATAAGCGCGCTACTCGCCGCTAGAGGCGCTAATACAGTTTTCATACAAATTGTCATAAATACGGAATCGAAATAGTTTGCGTTTTTTGACATAAAAACTTACACTACGGGCACAGTTGACGTTTCACGCGACGTGCAATACCGTTTTTGATAGGTACGCGCGTCTATAGGTTTGCGTGACGTGTGTGTCGTTATGGTATTACGGCAGTACGAAGTCAAACGTCATGACATGACGCAAACGTGGTCAAGACGCGTTGCATAGAATTACGGCGATCGGCCCGCAGTACGAAGCTAGGCCTCACTCCGCTGCCCCGCTCCGCCGCGTCACTGCTCCGCCTCGTTTCGCCGCCTCGCTCCGCCACCTCGCACCGCTACCATGCGCTGCTTCCGAAAATGTATGGATTTTAAAACTAGCTCGCAAATCCCTGTCCACTGCAGCGGAGAAGAGATTTAATGCAATCCTATTGGTTAAAATTTCTCCATTTCCCGCGTCAAATGGAGTATGGACAGGAAGCCTTACACGGAAGCGACAGGGGTCATTGTATGAGATTCTTCGTGCTCCGCGACCATACTTTAGCTGGTAGTTGACATGTTCGTAATGCTATGGTTATAAGTCTTGGGGACGCAATTGCCCCCATGACTTACTATCAGTAGTTACTAAATATTCTACAGATATTAAAAATAATTTGTAATTACACTCAGTTAAAAAAACCTTCACGGATCATAGCTGATATATAGTTATATTATTTCTCACCGTCTAAGATGAAATTAAGGTAAAAACGCATTTAATGAAGTTGTTACTAAAGTATATTGCATTGCGACGTCCAATAAATTTTCATTAAAAGCATTATACATCAAATTTATCTCGTTAACGGCGCACTTAAGACTTAAGTAATAGTGGTGATATATTGTTAATAAAATACTTTAACACCCTAATTTTTGAGTTTTATGTCAAGTTCCGGGTTTATTATCTTTACTATAACGAGGAATTTGTATTCTGTTGTAAACGTACGCGTAGTTTCCGTGTTTGTGAAACACCAAAGCTTTATTTTAGTACTTAAATCATATTTTATTAGTAATATTTTAGTGTTAGGAGCTTGTATTTTTATACATATAAAACATGTTAGTGAAATGCGTTACCAATAACATAAGTAATCATATCCCATGTTAATATTTTACATGATAAAACAGATGAACGTTTAAATTTTCTTAAATCAAAACAAATCAAACCATAAACAATTATTTACAGGCGGTTAACTGCCAAAGTAGGTTTTAATATTATACAACCCATTATATTTTCTTAACTACCGAAAAACTGCCCATTAACCATGGCTCCCGGGGGTTAACCATTTTAATATTTTGTGAATTATCGCTTATCTCGACCATCCGGGCTTTGGTGAATGTCCTTTATCTTTCCGAGGGTCTAGTTTGGTATTCCACCTCTTTTATTTATAACATGGAATTGAAGACTGTATCTGACAGAGCAAAAAGGTTCGTTGAAACCGACAAAATAAGTTTTTTTTCTCTGTGTGTAAAAATAGCTTATATTATTTCACTCATATAAATGTATGGACATTTGATAACCATCACCTATTTCTCGGTATAAACCAATTACCTACTGTTAGGGACATTATTGTAGGAGTCTGTTAGACACACGCCCGAATTCTCGAACGCTAATCATCTTTGGGAGCGTCTCAAACATCATGGCATCTCTTTCATACGTTTGACATTTAAAGTGACAGGGCGATGTGTGAGACGCTCCCAAAGATAAGTAGCGTACGAGTATTCGGGCATTAGAAATTACTTACTGACATCTTTGGTCGAGAATACCATGTTTGTATCATTTGGGACTTTTTTGTTCGCGATATTATAGTTTAACTCAGCCTTATCGGAAAGAAAAGCATTATTTGATATAATTTCCTAATATCCATTTTCTGGTTGTTTAGTCCGAATCCCATTTCCAGCTATGCTACGGCGCATCATCGCCGGCGCTGTCGGACCGAGCGCGCTTTCCGACACTTTTCCGGACGCACCCGTCGGCCACAGTCCACAACCCGACGAGGATCAAGCTCATGCAGAAATTCGGGTGGTCACGTATCGCTATACTGCAACAGGCCGAAGAAGTATTTATTTCGGTAAGTTGCCATTTCATCATCTTTAATAATATTAAAAAGAAGGAAAGATTTGATTGTTTGTTTGGTTGCATTGAATAAGCTCCGAAACTACTGGAAACATTATAAAACTACATTCTTCAGGTGCGTACAGACAGACTATGTAACATGTTGTATAACTTGTGTTTTATAACACGTCCCCATAAGGTAACCTTGTTATTCAACATTGTAACATGGAACAATTCTGTACACATTAGAATAACAATGCAATATAAAAATGTTATATAACTATCCCCGCGCTTGAGTGGTAGATGATTTAGGTATTTAATATTGTTGCAAATATTAATAACTTGTTTTATAACATTCAGTGTCTACATTATCTCAAACATGTTATACATTAGTGTTGTATAACATGTTATGTTACATAGTATGTACGCACCTTTCCTGAATTGCATAGGCTATATTTTATCCCGATGTTCCAGCGGGAACGGGAAATAATTTATTCCGTTATTGTATTAAAATTGAAATGCAAAGAAAGCATAGTTGGTTCGATCTAGTGGAAGTTTGATCAAGAAATAAGAGCGCAGTTGTGTCAGCATTCAATTATTGGTTACTTACTTGGCGTCTAGTTCTCTCTCCGCTTCTAGTTCAATAAAAAACGAGGCAGACCTTTTGTAATAAAAACTGGCTTATCAAGTCGCTATTTTAAATTACCTAAGTAATAACATATTTTAGGTCAATGTAGGGAAGTCCGGCATACTTTTCTAAAATTTAAGTTCAACTGAACTTATTGAATCGAGATACGCTTTCTAAAGTGACTTGTGTCGTCGGAAATTATAGGTAATATATTTATTTACCTATATTGGTCTTAAAATAGTATGAATTGCAATTATCTTTAGATTTATATGATATTTTTTAAAACACGGCGTGTAGACGGACTTCCCGTGCAGTTTAGGGTAAGTCCGTCTACTAGCACTATATCCATAACTTGTGAGGCAATATGTATGAAAACAGTTTCTAGCAGTGACGTTAAACTAGCGTTGCAATGTGTGATTTATGTATTTGTCTATAAGGTTTACATTTCAAAGATAATTAATAAATAAATTAATAAAATTGTATGTAGCCAATTTCCTAGTAAAACATAAATTTTTATTTTCTAATTCAATTTTTATATTCTTAATAAGGTAGATATACGAAAGCGATTCATTACTATCTTACGGTACATAATTATCTCCCTAGGGATTTATCTATATCACGGCTTTATCATGCTGGTAAAATACGTGCAGCTGAAAAGGTTGACAATATCTGCAATTGAGGCAAGACCGTCATATGACGGACTTGCCTTACGTATGCCAGACGGACTTCCCAACTATTACATTTTGTGGTTAGTAATTTATTGCAGGTAATAATTACGAAACTCAAGCGCTATAAATGAATTCATCACCAGAAATAAGTATATTGATCACTAAATGACTTGCGTAATCAAAGAAACTCCAAGAACTCCATTGATTTTCTACTTTTTTTTAGTTTTTTGAAGAGACGTTACACTCCAGCTTCAAGTACAAAACTCGAAAAAAAATGGCCTACCAATTTCTTTCAACCTAATGATGTTAGCGACGTCTATGATTCTCAGTTCGAACTAGCTCCGTAATACTGTTTTACCGACCGAGGCATAAGAAATAAAAATAAGAAAATAAGAAGCTAGTCATTCAAAAATGGAAGTTATTGGCGCTAGACGGACTTACCTCCTAGACGGACTTCCCCACATTGACCTTATTTTGTTATTTGTGTATATCAGAACATGTATAATGTGTACCTTCCTATATCAAAACTATCGTATTTAATTATTTCAGTTATTTTACTTTAATATGACGCTGTTATTATAAACAGCAATTTCTTGTTTGGTGCCTCGTCTTGCCCTTAACAGTACCACACACCATACCATTTAACCGTCTCTGTGGTCTAGTGGAACATACCACCGGTATCAGACCCAGAGGTTCCCAGGTTCGATTCCCCAGTGGGGGTACATACTGTATTCGGTTTGGTTGGTGGTAGGGCTTGTTCAAAGTCCGCCTGGCGCTAGCATACATACCACCATTTTATCGAAGTCTGACGCCATAACAACGATGTCTTCTGCATTGTTGTGTTCCGGCAGTTAGAGATAGCTAGTTCCTCAGTAATTGAGGATACAGGGAGTAGTGCGCTTCCGCCTTCTGCCTTATCATCACTTAACATTAGTGCCACCCTGTTGTGAATTTAAAAAAAAACTATAAAACGTAACAGGAAGTTTTCTAAGATAAGTATTTCTAATTTTTATGTATGATCTATTTTACATATCAATATCTAACCAATACAACAAACTTTGAGTAAATATATTGTTATTATTTTATTTTAATTTTAAAAGCAAATCTTAATAATATAAAAGCAAACTCTCTACACAAATATTTATATCAAGTTAACATTATATTCTGTCTTCAATACAATTTATTTGACTAACTGAAAACTTGGTGATGTAAACGAGGCACAAAATTGCTCTCAAAGTTTACTCAAGAAATAAGGAAGTAACTTCGACAGAGCCGAGTAAAGACGAAATTCAAATTACTGCTTCACTCTTCCTTTGGCAAACATGTGCATTGTTCACAAATGACAAAAGGTTACGGGTGGTATAGTCAGGGACAAATTCGGTGAATCACTTCTTACTTCTTTTCGTGTGGCTGGTGCTGGCTGGTGGCTGGCTGGTGGATCGGCATTCACACGCAAACCCTTTTACTATTTCGTTTTATATTATACTTGGGTAGTACAATGCATAAGTAATTACGGATACGGACTGCAAGTGAACAGTGAGACGTCAGCCACACGAAAAAGAAAAGAAGTGGTTCACCAAATTTGTTCCCGGTTGTACGTAGAAAAATACGTCTTCCTTGGCAAGAGTTAAAATTATTATATCTTTGAGTTTGAAAATTTTGTTGAATAGCAAGCAAATTTTACTTAACTGAGACGGGTCTATTTTTTCAAAAATACTGCATTTTCCATTTTTCAATAATAAAAATTGCATTATAAATGCAAAAAAGTAAAAATTTCAATAACTTAACTTAACTATGCTTCACAAAATATTAACCAGTAAGCTCGGGATGTGATTTACTTTATTTGCTTTCAATTTTAAAACATTTATGAAAGCTTTACAAAATATATTCAAAAGAAATTTTCAAACTCAAAGATCCAATAATTTCATCTCTTGCCATTGTATAATATTTTCGTTGTGACAGTGTTTATTTAGCGCACCGCATTATTTATTTTCCAAACAGAGGATCTCGTCAAATTCTTGATTTCCATCCTTACGTACTTATCCGTTTTCAGATAAAGACGTCTTGCGGGGTAAAATCACCAATTCATTACCCCTTTCGTACAAGACACGTAATTAAAATATCCGCTGTTCAATATCCGATTACACTTAATAGAAGTACGTGTCAGATAACTCTATGCGCGACTGGGGCGTTTTGGCGCTAGTTATAGTACCGACATTTTTTTGTTCTAAGGATAAGGTAGTAGATTAGTATTCGATTTCCGCGACCGCGCGCAGACATATCTGGCGCGCACACTCTACCTCCCCTATTGGTTGGTGTTATCTTTTACATTACATTTACTCTTCGATTATTCAACCTGTGGAGTATCGAATAGTGATAATACGACCGATATGAGTCTATGTTGTGGGTACAACAAGCTCGCGTGACTTAAATCGTTCGAGAGATAGATACTCGTCGTGGTAGATACTATACATACTAGGTACCTACAAGTATCGCCGTCGAGTGGAGCATGACACGCTAGGCTTTGTCTGTGAATTGACAAACGGGGTTCGTGATTGGCCTTCAGTGAATCGACGATTTTCGATTTCACTGTATTGGAAGGCACCCGACCGTATTATCGGATATTACCAACTGTGTATTTTACAAGTCGAAGACTTCGATTTTTAGATAGAAAAACGCTCGCTTAATGAATTTCTTCCAACGGTAATAATTTCAATCTGGATTTATCTCGAAGTTTTATGTCTGCTATTATTGGTTTTGATTTTTAAAGTTTTGCTAAATGGAAGAGAATCTATTTAAATATAAATATTCTGCACAACAAATACAAGCTAATGTATGAGTAACTTCAAATAAAAGTAGGATCTGACTTCAAAATACGAAAGACGTAGGGGATATTCTCTCTTTCAATGTAAACAGTTAGCGTGTGCAATATTATTTTAGTTCCCCACAGACACATTGTAAACTCAACTGCAATATTTTACTATTACCTACTATGTTTTCAATCTTATTGGCTCGACCTCAACCAACTCCAACATTATTTAATTAAATAACAATATTGGATAAATGGTAACACAAATACAAAATATGTTATTTCATGGAATATACTCGTATTTCTGATACTTTATGACGAAACTGTCGTATACAGTATTTAGACTTTACATGACATAACTAGTTGAACCACTAGATCAAAAGCAATATTGCAATCGCAAAATTTTAACATGATGAAAATATAGATGAATATGAAATGGTATTGATCCCGGAGGTTTTGGTTAATATATTTTTTAGGGTTCCGACAAAAAAAACAAAAGACGAAACCCAATTAGGATCGCTGGTGTGTTTGTCCGTCCAGGGTGCCATCAACTCTTATTGCCGTTTTATTTAGGACCTAAACTGATCTGCTTCGCTTATTCGTACCAGCTAAGCGGCTGTGACATGTCGCTGAATCGCTTGTCATTCACGCAATTGAATCTCGATCGCAATTAAGCTGTCGTGGTACGAATAAGCGAAGCAGATCAGTTTAGGTCCTAAACAAAACCGCAATAAGAGTTGGTGGTAGGCACCCTGGTGTTACAGCAAATTTTCTCCAAAACTACTGGATAAAATTAGTTAAAATTTGGTAGGTACTCATATGCTTTTCTGTGACCCAAAGACGACGGTATAATGTATACAACCACAGCCTTCTCTATTTGTCGACGACGTCATCTGTTGACCTTCATGAAAGAAGATTTCTGACCGAAGGGTGTCTTGTTCCGCCAGTTTCGAGGCCGGCTGCCGGACACTGCATTGCGCTACACGTCGCCGTCAACACGTGTTTAATAAATAGATTTTTTTAAGGAATGTAATATTATATGTATGTTAGTCTGTAAGGTTTTTATTATTATACTAGCTGACCCAGCGCGCCTTCGTTCCCGTGGCCCTACCCCCTACTCCACCCTACCCTACCCGTACCCTACCCCTACCCTACACCTACCCCTACCCTACCCCTACCCTACCCCTACCCTACCCTTACCCTACCCCTACCCTACCCCTACCCTACCCCTACCCTACCCCTAACCTACCCCTACCCTACCCCTACCCTACCCCTACGCTACCTCTACCCTACCCCTACCCTACCCCTACCCTACCTCTACCTTACCTCTACCCTACCCCTACCCTACCCTACCCTTACCCTACCCCTACTCTACCCCTACCCAACCCTACCCTACCCCTACCCTACCCTACCCTACCCTACCCCTACCCCTACGCTACCCTACCCCTACCCTACCCCTATATCCTTCCTTGGACTTCCACGAACATTTCAAGACCAAAATTAGCCAAATCGGTCCTGCCGTTCACGCGTGATGTCGTGACCAAGGGAAATAGGGATTCATTTTTATATATATAGATGGGCCATATATTGTTAAACTAATATTGTTGTCTGTAATAAATGGATTATTATATTATTATTATTATATTATTGTCTCACAACTGAAGTTTGAATTGAGAGGTGACTTTTGCGGGGCGAAGAGAAATAAAAAAATGTTTTTACTACTGTATGATGTGGCCTATCAAAAGAAACAATAAATGGAAATAGTGGTAACAATAAATTAAATACATTTCAAATAAGAGAAGAAGAAGCAATTATTTTCCATTCTCTCTCATATATTATCACAAAACGTATTAAAAGTAATAGTGAAGCGGGTCCCCTCACAATGATTTATAACTACAATGTAATTCTCGCTCTCTGGAGTTCCACAGCTAAAGCCAAGGGATCAAGAATATTGGACACAATCTTGACACAACATTAATAACAATTGTGTGCTAAGCTTACAAAACCGTTTTATAACAACTAAATTGATTTTTACTTATTGCATTCACAATGCAATTTTTAGTATTGAAAATGAAATATCAGAAAAAATCGCCCCGTTCGTACACCACTCGGCCATGGAGTCGTTTTATAATGTTTTCAACACACTTGCTCATAAAGTGAGCCTTATTACATCGATCTTACGGCCATAAACCGAACTATAACCCACGCGTGCATAATAATATTACAGTACTAGTTGCGTAATAGAATTATCCCTACAAAGTTAAGTAAGTACCTAACTGCAAATTATATGCGAGTAAACAGAGACTTTTCAATTTAACCGGGTAATACAGTATCCCTACAAAGTTAAGTTAGTACCTAACTGCAAGTTATATGCGAGTCAACAGAGCATTTTCAATTTCAGCGGGTAATAGATACAGTTCTTTTTTTGTAACAACAAAGAGGTTTTATACGGCTGAAAATCCATTTACGTTTTTAGAATAAATAAATGTGTCCCTAATTAAGACAAAAAACATAATTAAGTATATTATTATCAAATTATTTATAACTCACGATAATTTGTTATAAAACATTTGCATTTTATCACTATTAATATACTTAATTATTTTGACGTAGGCTGTATGGCTGTATGTAATCAATCACCTCACATTTGGCGCGTGCAAAAAAAAAACTTGCGCGCTTTTTCCCTTAGTTAATATTAGGTTAATACAATATGTATGCAATAAATGTTTGTTTTTCCTCGCAAGTGTGTTGAAAAAGTGCGTATGAAACTCGTGAGCAACTTACTCACTAGACACTCGGCTGATTTACGCCCTCGCCTGCGGCTCGGGCTGCAACCCACAGCCTCGTGTGTAATGAGCAACCTAAGCTCACTTGTATCATAATATACTATTTTGCTTCTATTTTTAAGCTGATTAGTTTCTTGTGCCCGTTCTTCTCGTCATTCAGTTCAAAAAGTCTTGAATGGATGGTAGGGCAAAACTGGACTATTCTATCCATATTTAAATCATCCTTTTGATAAAATAATCGCATAAATTGAGCTCGACAAACCAAGATACAAAGACTCGTAGGTACGTCAAGTTTCGAGTTTTGTGCTTACCCCTGTCTCAAGCAGTGGCGTTCCTAGCCACTGAATATGGAACTATCTCTTGGAATATCAAAGTAAATAAATCTACTACATCTATCACTGCGATATTGATCTCTCCTAGGAATATTTCTGAGGTCTTTCTGTAAGTTGTGAGATGCCTAAGCTCATCTAAGGATTTTCTATTTTAAAATAGCATTCGAATCGAAACCGACATCCTAAGTGCAGGTGCAACATGAAACATTAACAAGAAAGTAAGATAAACATTTTATTGACGATACACATGGTACAAACAAAAAAAACAAACAATCAATACAATCATGTCATTCATGACCAAAATGACCGAAAAATACACTATCGCCAACTATTTCCCATCCTCAGCATTGTTGCAGTGACAAGAGAGAGGCTACCATTGCAACACTGGTGAGTACTCTGGACCTATTTGGTGGATGGATAGCGACGGACATTAATATCGCCTCGGTACCGCGGTGCGGTGAAGCCCCCTAGAAGTGGCTTTCTACTATCGATATCGCCAGTAGAGTAGAAAGAAAATGTGTGGGATTGACATTAGCGATCACGTGACTTTTGAATCGCTAATGCCAATCCCATACATTTTCTCTCTATTCTACTGGCGATATCGATAATCGAAAGCCACTGCACATCGTGCAGTATCTGAGCTTACGGCTCGTCATCCCCGTCGTTCTTAAGTCTCTCAGTACCTGAGCCTACGGTTCTTATAGAATTGATTAGTTAGGGCAAAAACCCCGGTTTTATATCTTTTTCGGCTAAATAACGCTTTGTTCCACAAACGACATAACACATTGTACAAAAGCTGGCCTTATTGCTAGAAGCAATTTGTTTCAGGAAATAGTTTATTCATTTCTCTACAAGCAAAACTATTAGTTCGATTCAATTCCAAACCCTAGTTTAAAGGTGTTTGATGACAATTAATGTCATTCCGCATCAAAGTTCCTTGCTTAAATAAGTCGAAGTGAAAAAGTGCGTCATTCAAATCCGACCGATTGAATCCATGTGATAAAATTCAAAGGTCGGAAATTTAAGACCCATCCAGAAGCACAGCTTTCTTGATTGAATTGCCTCTATCGTCCTCTTTCGGCTTATATGGAAATATCTGTATTTATTCAAGCCATTCCTCGAATCACTGCTGCTTTGTACTACAAAAAGGTTCGCCGTATTGCAGTATAAACTTTTCCATTTTTTATGTAACATGGAAAAGTTTATATATAGTAAGTTTGTATATATAAAGTACCTACGTGCTTATATATTATATAAGCACGTAGGTACTTTTCTGCGATATTAAAAAAGAAATGAAAACCCGGTTTTTCTTTTTTCATTTATTGATCTGCTTTTATATGTGTTACATACAAAATAGAATTCTATGTATTTGAATGCCCAATGTTATACTGTCGACTTCCGTGACGAGTGTGATGAAGGCTAAGTGCTCCACCGTTGTGGATAAAAAAAACGTCAATCTAGACGGTAGAAGAAAATACAAATATAGCGTCTAGCACAATTTATTTACAGTAAAACATAGGAGAAAGTAAGTAAAATGTTATAATATCCTGGGTGCCTACCATCAACTCTTATTGCGGTTTTGTTTAGGACCTAATCTGGGTGCCTACCATCAACTCTTATTGCGGTTTTGTTTAGGACCTAAACTGATCTGCTTCGCTTATTCGTACCACGACAGCTTAATATCAATGACAGCGATTCAGTGATCATTCAATGACATTTCACAGCCGCTGAGCTGTCATCAACTCTTATTTGACTTATAACTCGGCCAAGCTAACATGACACCTGCAGGTTATACCCGTCCCTTTCATCTCCGGGCATGACAGAATCGAGTGAAAGAGACGGGTAGAAGAAATAAGGACACAAATCGTTCGGTCATTCACATTTAGCAATTCATTTGCGATCCAGTTTTTAGAAGGTCAGAGTACGAAAGAAAGCAATTCATTTTAGGAACCTATTCTGCATCGCGCTATTTTTGAATCGCTGTCTTAAAGATGATGGTAGGCACCCTGAATGCGTACCATCAACTTTAAGACAGCGCAGCGATTCAAAACTGGTGCGTTCCAGAATAGGTTCCTAAAATGAATTGCTATTATTTCGTACCATGACCTTCTTAAAACTGAATCGCAAATGAATTGCTGAATGTCAATGAACGAACGATTTTTGTCCTTATTTCTACTACCCGTCACTTTCTGTCGATTCTGTCATGCCCGGAGAGTGAGAGGGACGGGTATAACCTGCAGGTGTCATGTTAGTTAATATATTTTTTAGGGTTCCGACAAAAAAAACAAAAGACGAAACCCAATTAGGATCGCTGGTGTGTTTGTCCGTCCAGGGTGCCTACCATCAACTCTTATTGCGGTTTTATTTAGGACCTAAACTGATCTGCTTCGCTTATTCGTACCACGACAGCTTAATATCAATGACCGCGATTCAGTGATCATTCAATGACATTTCACAGCCGCTAAGCCAAAGAATATATACACTTACGCCGAAAGAAACGACACTTAAGCATGTGTGCACGTAAAATCGCTTGCGGCTATGTGTGGGTGTCTGGATGAAATACCTAGCTTTGAATTATCTTGGTCGTAGTGTTTCCTCTTATTATAATATGAAACCGTAGGCGTGGTACCAACTATTATATATTCTGTGCTGGTAGGTACCGCGCGTCATAACACTGCGCCAGACAAGCGTGTTTCCGACTTCAGTCATGCGGCGGACTCTTGTCACTTTATCCCATACTAGGGACTCGAGGAGGTAAACTCCTGTGGGAATATCTGGATAAATATCACTATTTGACACTCATGAAGAATGTCGTCGTTCAAAGGGAAAGAATTTTTAAAATCGGTCCAATAATTTTGAGTTTATCCATTACAAACAAACTAACGAAAAATCATTAGTAACTATAGACATATAGACAAAGAAACAACTGACCGAAGCGAAGAAAAACTCCGCAGACGTCTCGGCGTCCGCCGCGCGACCAAAGAATATATTATTCACTAAGCGCGACTGAATGACGCTCCCACTTCGCAGACGCTTGGACATGTAATAATATGAGCACTTGAGCAGTATGGTACATAAGTTTTGAACTTTATTTTTTTTATACACAACATAGTATTACCACAGAATAAGCAACTTTTCATACAGTAGGCCGACGGAGACGTCTAGACAGGTCAATCGTGCGGGGCTTGCGGGGTGAGACGGGGGAGTGGTTGTCCCGAGTTACATACAACGCCGTTCATAGTAACTCGGGACAAGTCTTCCAGGGCTATCACGTCTTTATCATTATAATTTATTTTTAAATTAATATTATGGTGCATACGACATGTAGTGTGAGTGCCTGCAAATCTTCATCTCGCTTATTTAAAAAAAGGCAATTTCCAAAATCCAACATGGCGGCCAACTTTTTTGTTTGCGGGCCGGCTTTGATGAAACTTGGTTTTTGGTACAATTTTGACATGAAAACAACAACACAATGTCAAAAATAAAAAAAACCAGATGGCGGCCAAGTATTTAAGTAAGTAAGATTTTGTAGACAGATTTTGATGAAATTTAGTTTCTGGTACTATTTTGACACGAAAACAACAACGCAATGTTAAAAGTATAAAAAAATCCAAGATGATGGCGGCCAACTTTTTTGTTAGCAGGCCGATTTCGATGAAACTCAGTTTCTGGTACTATTTTGACAAGGAAACAGCAACGCAATGTTAAAAATATTAAAAATCCAAGATGGCGGCCAACTTTTTTGTTTGTGAGCCGATTTTGATGAAACTTGGTTTTTAGTACAATTTTGACAAGACAACAACAATGCAATGTTAAAAGTATAAAAAAAATCCAAGATGGCGGCCAACTTTTTTGTTAGCAGGCCGATTTCGATGAAACTCAGTTTCTGGTACTATTTTGACAAGAAAACACCAACGCAATGTTAAAAATATTAAAAATCCAAGATGGCGGCCAACTTTTTTGTTTGTGAGCCGATTTTGATGAAACTTGGTTTTTAGTACAATTTTGACAAGACAACAACAACACAATGTTAAAAGTATTAAAAAATCCAAGATGGCGGCCAACTTTTTTGTTTGCAGGCCGATTTCAATGAAACTCAGTTTCTGGTTCTATTTTGACAAGAAAACAGCAACGCAATGTTAAAAATATAAAAATTCAAGATGGCGGCCGAATTTTTTGTTTGCTGGCCGATTTCGATGAAATTCAGTTTCTGGTACTATTTTAACAAGAAAACAGCAACGAAATATTAAATATATAAAAAATCCAAGATGGCGGCCGACTTTTTTGTTTGCAGGCCGATTTCAATGAAACTCAGTTTGTGGTTCTATTTTGACCAGAAAACAGCAACGCAATGTTAAAAATATAAAAATTCAAGATGGCGGACAAATTTTTTGTTTGCTGTTCGATTTCGATTAAATTCAGTTTCTGGTACTATTTTGACAAGAAAACAACAACGCAATGTTAAAGGTATTAAAAAATCCAAGATGGCGGCCAACATTTTTGTTTGCAGACTGATTTCGATGAAACTTGGTTTTTAGTACAATTTTGACAAGAAAACAACAACGCAATGTTAAAAGTATTAAAAATTCCAAGATGGCGGCCAACATTTTTGTTTGTAGGCTGATTTCGATGAAACTCAGTTTCTAGTACTATTTTGACAAGAAAACAGCAACGCAATGTTAAAAATTATAAAAAAACAAGATGGCGGCCAACTTTTTTTTTTGTAATCCGATTTTGATGAAACTTAGTTTCTGGTACTATTTTAACAAGAAAACAACAACACAATGTTAAAAGTATAAAAAAATCCAAGATGGCGGCCAACTTTTTTTATTGTAAGCCGATTTTGATGAAACTTGGTTTTTAGTACAATTTTGACAAGAAAACAACAACGCAATGTCAAAAATAAAAATAAACCAAGATGGCGGCCAACTTTTTTTTGTAATCCGATTTTGATGAAACTTAGTTTCTGGTACTATTTTGACAAGAAAACAACAACACAATGTTAAAAGTATAAAAAATCCAAGATGGCGGCCAACTTTTTTGTTTGCAGGCTGATTTCGATGAAACTCAGTTTCTGGTACTATTTTGACAGGAAAACAGCAACGCAATGTTAAAAATATAAAAATCCAAGATGGCGGCCAACTTTTTTGTTTGTAAGCCGATTTTAATGAAACTTGGTTTTTAGTACAATTTTGACAAGACAACAACAACACAATGTTATAAGTAGGTATTAAAAAATCCAAGATAGCGGCCAACTTTTTTGTTTGCAGGCTGATTTCGATGAAACTCAGTTTCTGGTACTATTTTGACAGGAAAACAGCAACAAAATGTTAAATATATTAAAAATCCAAGATGGCGGCCGACTTTTTTGTTTGCAGGCCGATTTCAATGAAACTCAGTTTGTGGTTCTATTTTGACAAGAAAACAGCAACGCAATGTCAAAAAAATAAAAAAATTCAAGGTGGCAGCCAAGTTTTAATTTGTGAGCCGATTTGGATAAAACTCGATTTTTGGCACTATTTTGACAAGGCAACAACGCTAAATTATATAAAAAAATTGGTTATACTGTGGTAATTGTAACATTTATGGAATGTTACAATTACCACAGTATAATCAATTTTTTATATAGTAGGCCAACGTCCTTGAAGTTAGGCGATACCGACGTCTGTATAAGTATTAACTATTCCGTAACTAAGGAAGGGTTGTAACAAAATAAAAATGTGGCAGGTACATTTTGGTGTATTGCGAAATTAAATAAAATAAATAATTATGGGTAGCATTTTAGAAGTATCAAAATAAAATATATTACATGTTTTATTTAGTTTCAGCTATAGTTGTATCTGTCTGTCTGTCTGCCATGAAATTTTGCAAGGTAAGTTTGACCTACTCCTGACGTTTGAATGGGTTGAAGTTTTGTTAAAGAAAAATATTCAGATTGGAAATAAGCCGATTCATATTTTTTAACCTTTAAAGCGCTTTCGTCTATATATCATAATCATCCCATTTCACAATCATTATTTTCAAACTCTGTAACTTAATATCAATTATTATTTTATTTACTATTTTTTTTTAAATAGGGTTTACAGCTGTCAAAAACACAGTAAATTACGAAGGATATTACGTCGTAATTTACTGTGCTTGTGTTAAAGCAAATTAATAATTAATTAAATATTTTACTTGACACGATGATGATGATGATGATACTTGACTCTGTCTCAAGCTTTCAAATAAAAACCTGTTACATTTTAAGCAAAAAGACAGAAACAAAAACAAAAAACGGCCACCATCTTGACCATTTGTATTTTTTTACATTGTGTTAAGAACGGTTTTCTTGCCAAATAGTACAAAAAACCGAGTTTTATCAAAATCGGCCTACAAACGAAAAAGTCGGCCGCCATCTTTGATTTTTATTATGTTTGACATTTCGTTGCTGTTTTCTTGTCAAAATAGTACCAGAAACTGAATTTCATCGAAATCGGCCAGCAAACAAAAAATTTGACCGCCATCTTGGATTTTAATTTTTTTGACATTGCGTTGCTGTTTTCTTGTCAAAATAGTACCAAAAACCGTGTTTCATCGAAATCAGCCTACAAACAAAAAAGTCGGCCGCCATTTTGAATTTTTTAATAATTTTGACATTGCATTTGCATTTTTAAATTATTTTATTTATTTAATATCGCAATACCAATGTACCCAACCGGGGTCGTAAAAGGTCCACCGTCACATTTTAAAGTGACAACCCTTACGTACTTACGTAAATACCTATACAGGCGTCGGCATCGCCCAACTTCAAGGGCGTCGTCCAACTGTATAGAAAGATTGCTTAAACTGTGGTATTACTAAGCCTTCATCGCACCTGATGTTAAGTGAAGATAAGGCTGAAGGCGGAAGCTCACTACACCCGGAACCCTCAACCACTGAGGAACTGACTATCTTATCTTGATAGTTGCAGAGTTTTAATTGCGTATTCTATCCCCTTTATTAACAGCACCTCTTAATCACCATGGAGTCTGACTCTTAATAGCGAACTTTTTGCGCGCAATATTTTAGTGAAAAGAAAAATGCTCTCCTGTGTACACACAGAGTTAAATGAAAAGTTTTCAAGTTGAATACGACTATTTATAGGGGCGCGGCATAACGAGAGTAGTATACTACGTATAGTCGCAATGAATGGGGCTGGCCTTTCACGCCGGATCCAATGTAATTAGTGCGCCACCGGTTTTTTCTGCTTTTTTCTGCATAAGTGGGATCCAAGTGTTTCAACTGCGGTGATATATTTTTAACGCAGCTCATGTGGGGACAACTAGCTAGGGAAATGGGGGTATAACAATGGAGTCTACTTCACATTTTTACAACTTTGTTGACGGACTTTTTATTTTTTTAACTCCATGTGACACATTTTTGAAACAAGTGTTGGAGTTCTTTTCTACTACGAATAATGCTGCATTTGTTTTGAAGTTACATTTCTTTTTTGACTTTAGTAATGAATAGTCTAAAATTATTTAAACACTGAACAGATATATTTTTGAACAAACATCAATTAAAATAGGTTTTAAAATGCAAAACCTTTTTGGTGTTATTTGGAATATAATATTCTCAATATTCGCAAATAAAACACAATGATATTCGCGTCCTCGTTAATTATTCGCTAGCAAAATTTATTTTGATGTGGAATATTTTTATATTATGATTTATCACAACAATATCCTACATTCACGCGTCAGTGTGCTGGCTGAAACGGTGAAGCAAAAGTAAAAAAAAATATTAACAGCGCTCGCGCGTTATTTGTTTGGCGCTAAACAACCAAACAGCCATTTTAAATGATAAATGTTTATAACATATATTTATTTATAGGTATGTAGCAGGACCTCCTCGTCGGCCAGCGGGACACTAGCCGGAACGTCGGAAGTCACCGCCCAGTATTCAACTAGTAGATGTTGTAGTAATAAAAGATTGATTCATCACTTGGGTAGTTTTATTGAATATGGTAAATTAGAAATATGAAAGAATATGAAGAATAGGAAGCATAGGAACTGTCACTATAATTAATTATTGGCTATTTAATACAATTATCACATTTCACTTATAAATTTTGGTACGTTAGCTCGCACGTGAGCTCTGTTCAGCTTGGTGGTTTTGGTAGGACTGTCCAAATGCTGAATAGGGCACGTGGAGCGAAGAATTTGAATTTAAATTTGGAAAGAACAGGATAGGATTAGATAAAATTGATGGCCAGTATGTAGAACTTGATGGCCAGTATGTAGAACTATAGAGTTTCCAGCCATTATTGAGTTTTTAACCATCAATAATGACTGGTATGAAACGACATCGTTACAGGTATGTTTATCTTATTAAATTTGATTCAATTAAGCTTCTGGTTTTTAAGAATATTTTACGGGCTTTAGTTGCTAAGACGAATAAAGGTTGACTTCCGCGGTTCGCGGCCGATCGCAGCCTCGCGCGATCGATCGCATGCGACTGACGCGCGCGGCTGATGCGACAATAGTCAGTGTATGAAAATGTATGGCGCCGCTTCCGAGGTATGCGACAGACGCGTGCGGCCGACGACAGACGTTCGGCCGCACGCGGCCGTAACTATAATGAAAACTTCTTTGTATTGTATAGATCTCACTTTTCTGTCATCTTCCCATGGAAGTATTAGTTTAGGTAATACTTCCATGCATCTTCCTTATTTTAATCTCTAAGTTTTTTTGGTTGTCTGTCACTGTTAGAAAATTTATGTGTCAACGCTGGATTGAGATGATTTTTATAAACTCTCCTTTTGGGCGTTTGTGCACTACACTGAATTTTACCGTCCGGCAGTCCGATTTTTACGGTCCGATATGGCAGGCCATAAAATGTATATGTGCGCTTGTGCACTACACGGAATTTTACCGTCCGACATTTTACTTTTCCCCATTCCGGTCAATGATGTTTCCCGGTCCGTTTTTTCCCGTTCCGAAATAAGAGCAATGAAATACATATGGGCGCTTGTGCACTACACTGAATTTTACCGTCCGGAAAAAAACGGATGGTTGTATTTTAATCATAAATTATAATATATATATTATAATACATAGTAAGAATGTATTTATTTCATGTAGTTTCGGCTTTGAAACATTGAAACTGTGATATTGAACTGAAAACGTGATATTGAACTGAAAACGTGATATTCATGAGCGGGTGGGGCGGGGGAGGAGGTAATCACTGCGCTGCCCCGGCGAGTAAGAAGACGGACAAGTGCACAAGCCAATCATCCGTGTTTTTCATGCCACGCCGCCCGCCGCGCCGGTCCGTAAAAGACGGACCGCCTGCCGGACGGTAAAATTCAGTGTAGTGCACAAACGCCCTTTCTGTAGCACGCTCACTGCGGCACTGAATTAGCTATTCTTTCCATTGGTGCGGTACGCGGCGTTTTAGACCTCATATTAAACCAGACATTGTGGCGGTACGAAGCGTTTTCGACCCCACCGAGATTCAAGAGACTGCAATTCCCTTTTTTAAAGCGTGAAGTCAGAAACAATATGGATTTTAGTCTTGATAAGTGAGTATCTATACAATACAAAGAAGTTTTCATTATAGTTACGGCCGCGTGCGGCTGACGTCTGTCGTCGGCCGCACGCGTCTGTCGCATACCTCGGAAGCGGCGCCATACATTTTCATACACTGACTATTGTCGCATCAGCCGCGCGCGTCAGTCGCACGCGATCGATCGCGCGCGGCTGCGATCGGCCGCGATGCTCGGAAGTCTACCTTAAGTATACTTATACAATTTTTCTTACATTCATTTCAAGTTTTGGCGTAACGACTTACTAAAGATTAACATTTTTATAAAAAAAATGACAGTCATATCAATTTGACACAAAATCCTAACCCTTCAGAACGCAATCGATCATAATCATCAGGTCAGCTGAGCGACGCCCACTGCTAGGCATAGGCCTCCCCCAAGGATCTCCACAACGATCGGTCCTGCGCTGCCCGCATCTAGCGCCCTCCCGCAACCTTGACTAGATCTACGGTCCACCATGTAGGGGGCCTGCCCACGGAACGTCGTCCGGTACGCAGTCGCCATTCGGGAACCTTTCTGCCAACGGCCATCGGTTCTACGCACTATGCAATCGATGGGCAAAAATTAAAATTATCTTGTACTGCACGCCAGATAAGTCTGCGCGTGGTCGAAATCGAATATACTTACTAATCATTTACCTTAACCTTAGACCAAAAAATGTACTCAACTAGCGCCAAAAACGCCCCAGTTGCGTGCAGAGTTATCTGACTCGAACTCTAGGTACTAATTTATTTATTTTTCTTCCGCAGACTGTAGAAGATTTAGAAGCGCACTGTAAGAAGGCCAGTATAGAGATAGTGACACGGCAATCCTTCCTCTCCGACCCGACCGATGCCGTGAGGAACCTGCGGCGGCAAGATGCCCGCGTCATCGTGGGGTTGTTCTACGTGGTGGCGGCAAGACGGGTGCTATGCGAAGTCTATAAACATAGGCTCTATGGAAAATCCTATGTTTGGTTCTTTATAGGTAAGTGAAAATTTGAATGTAGGTACTTAGTTTGTTACAAGCAATTTTTTTATGTCAAATTGGTAGGAACTTTAGGTAAGTAGTTGCATGCTCGCATCATCGAATATAGTTTTACGTGGTGGCAGGTGATGTAGGATATTTAAGCATAGGCCCTTTAAATCGTCTCTCGTTTTGTTCTTACCTTTTATTTAAGTAGTAATGAAAATGAAATTGTTTGAACGTCAAAAATTTTGAACTTGCCAACAAAACGCGCCATCAAAACGTGCTTGTTCTCGTGAGATTTTTATAGGCATAGGCTGTATAGGACGTTTGGTGCTTTACAGCTAAGTGGAAAGAATTTGTTTTATAATTAAGGCTATTACAAGTAACTTTCTATATCAAACAAGCTACGCAACTTATAATAGTTAGCAATGGGTGTTATTGAAATCAGAGTCCAATATACTTTTATTTTATATTTAACACATATTTTGATCGCAAAATTAATTTAATAAATATAAAAATAAAGGTTTTGTATCAAGTATTCAGTATTATAGCGTTATATTATAATTAAACATATTTAAAACATCACATCTTTTCTAACTACTTATACGAAAACCTCTGTCAATTTCACCCCTAAAAAATAGTACGCTATAAGTACTCAAATATTATCCAATTCCAACTAAATCACATACATACAGGTCAAACTGATAACCTCCTTCTTTTTAAATTTGGTTAAAAAGGTATCAACTTGCAAAAGACTTTTCATATATTCATAATATATTAAATAGACTTTTCTTTTCATATATGACTTTTCATATATGAAATGCCTTTGCTTATTTAAACGAATTTCTCATGCACGGAGGTCTCTAAATTATATTAACAAGATTAAAATAAGGTAAGCAAAAGCTACAAACGTAATACAGAAATACACACAGCAAATGGCGCCATTTATAAGCTGATGACATATTACCCCACATAATAAACCCCATATCGTTGGCTCGTAGGAAGAAAATTTAAAACAACATGTCGTTAAAGCGAGGAAATATGAGAGTGAGGAAGGTTTATGTAAGTGAGAAGTGAGATGGAATTATTAAGGGGCTGACACGATTCAAGTAACGCCACTGAACTAGATTTCTTCTTTTAAACAATTAATCTTCTTTTAGCAAATTAAGAACACGACTAACTGATAAGTTGATCGAGCGTTAGGCTCAACCACAGATAATATAATACTATACTAGTGCTCAACTCACTCTGGTCTCCGGCGACCGCCCGCGTAGTTACTTTGTGCTCTGGTGAAGAGTCAAAGCGACGCGACGCTTCATCTTCTTCACCTATAGCTTAAAACAACTCTATTTTTTTATTATTAAGGTACAAAGTGTTACGTGAATATGGGAGTGCGCGTCGGCGCGCGTCACTCGAGCGCATTGACGCGTCAGACGCCAACCACAAAGCCATACACAATATCAAAGACGCGCAAAGACGTTCTATTTGATAAATTTGACGCGTCTCGCTTCGCTTCGCCTCTGCCCCAGTGCGAGTTGAGCCTTATAGTCTTGCTTTCATGCAGCTATTGATTATTATTATTTATGTAGATAATAGGTATATTTCGAACCTAAAACTTATTTATTTAAAAAATTCTAACTAATAACTTCTAATAACTTACGTACTTTAAAAATTCCAAAATTTTTGTTTAAGTAGGTACCTACATAAAATTAATAAAATGAAAATGAAAATGAGAATGAAAAAATGAAATTAAAGTCGGAATTGAAGCTTTTACCTACTACATTACATGTAAGTATGTTATTCTCTAAGAAAAATATTATTATAATTGCACTTAAAATCCTACTTAATATTATATATGTGAAAGTTTAGATGTTTGGATGTTTAGATGTTTGGAAGTTTGGATGTTTGAATGTTTGTTACTCAATCACGCCAAAACGGCTAAACGGATTTGGCTGAAATTTGGGACACAGATACTTTGTAGCCTGGAGAGGAACATAGGCTCCTTTTTACCCCGGAAAAATATCACATTCCCGCGGGATAACGTCGTGTAGTTCACGCGGGCGAAGCCGCGGGCGGAAAGCTAGTATTATATAACATTTCTGAACCTTCTTTTAATTTTTAGTTGCAAACATTCACAACTAGCTGACGTGACGTGACGTGTGAGACGGGTCGATTTTTTCTTAATACTTCATTTTACATTTCCGACGCTATTTAGCTCATGCAATCCAAAGCAATATAGAGACGCGACACTCTTTCCGACGCTATTTAGCTCATGCAATCCAAAGCAATATAGAGACGCGACACTCTTACTGAGTTGAGCTCGCTTGATATGGGAATAGGGGTCAAAGCTTCGCAAATTACTTTATGAATAAGTGTATTGGGGGGTACGTGTGTTGATGCGAATGAGTAGTTTGCAGTACCTACATTTTGTTAGATATCTCGCTATTTGGCAGTGTTGAAATATAGGTGATATAATTCATAATTCATAATTCATAATATATTTATTGCAAGTCACAATATAATATTAACGAGGTGTTACAGAAATATAAAAGTAAACATGTGACGCCCTGCAAGGGCATAGCAATGGCACTAGACTAGAGGGCTTTATTACTATTACAATAATGATAATAAAATTAATTACATTTATAATTTTGAGATTACAATAATTAAACATAGGTAACATAATATTAGGCATATCCAAAGAATAAGAATAATGAATGAAACAATAAAATATGATAAAAATTAATAAAATTAATAATATAATAACAATCTATTTCAATAATAACAATTTATCTATTAGGTACATTCTTATATTCAAAAAATTCTTTTAAGTCATAGAAACATTGGTTAATCAGGAATGTTTTTAGTTGTTTAATAAATGGGTCAATTTTTTCTATGTTTTTTATGTAGTTAGGTATATGGTTAAAGATTTTGATTGTCAAGAAGTGGGGACTGGAAGAAACTAATGTTAATTTGGTAAAGGGTACTTTTAGTTTATTTAAATATCTATTATTTCTTTTAATGCTATTTATGGGTGAGTAAAATTCGGGATGTTTTCTTATAAATATACAGGATTCAAGAATTAAGATGGATACTAGTGTCAATATTTGATGCTTAATAAAGTGAGGTCTGCACGATTCCATCTGGTCTATATTTGTTAGTATTCTTATGCATTTCTTTTGTAGGATAAATAGTTTGTTTACGTCTGGAGAGTTTCCCCACAAGATAATTCCATAAGATAGGACTGAGTATGCATATGCATAATATGCTGTTAGGGAGGTTTTAAAGTCTGTTACACGTTTAAGGTGTTGGAGCGCATAAATAAAAGAAGACATTTTATTTTCAAGTTTTTGTATGTGATATTTCCAACTCAAGTGAGTATCCAGCTCCACTCCCAGAAGAGTAGCTGAGTTAACTGTTTCAAGTTCGATGCCTCTATATTTGTAAGATATTTGTAAAGGGGTCTTTTGATAGGGTTTAAATTGAATTAATTTTGTTTTACTGAGATTGAGTTGTAAGTTGTGAGATTGGAGCCATAACATAATTTTGTTCAATGTAGAGTCTAATTTTAATTTTAATTCAAGAGTATCAGAGCAAGATATCAAAACCGAAATGTCATCAGCAAAAAGTACACAGAGATTGTCAAGTATATTAGGGAGATTATTAATGAAAACAAGAAACAGAACGCAGCCCAAGACGCTACCTTGCGGGATAGAGCCAGTCACTTGAGTTGGATCGGATCTAGTGTAGGTGATTTTGCCTGTCTCAAAGTTAGTGTTTTCAATTTCTACATATTGCGAACGATTATCAAGGTAAGATTTGAACCAATTGTGGGGCACACCTCTTATCCCTGATTGATATAATTTTTCCAAAAGAATTCTGTAAGAGACTCTATCATAAGCCTTACTCATGTCGAGCAAGAGGCCTACTCCATATTTCTTTCTGTCAATCTCGTCCATGACGTTTTTAATGTATTTATAAATAGCTAAGGTCGTAGAGTGATTTTTTCTGAAGCCGTTTTGATTTTCGTGCAAGATTTTGTATTTTTCTAGGAAAGAATAAAGGCGTTTTACCATTGCGGTTTCAAATATTTTTGACGACGTTGGTAGGAGAGCTATAGGTCGAAAATTATTAATATCCGTAACTGATCCTTTTTTATAGATGGGTTTTATGACAGATATTTTCAAAGCATCGGGAAAGGTACCCTCAGAAAAAGATTGATTTACCAAAATTGTGTAAGGGACCGTTAGTAAATCAGCGCAACTTTTAATTAGACTAGGAGGTATCTCGTCTATACCGAAAGATGTTTTGTTTTTAAGATTTTTTAATATGCAATTTATTTCTTTATGTTCAACAGGGCTCAGAAAGAAGATATTATATACTTATGATGTAAAAGTGTCTAAGTTAAACTCGCTTGATGTGAGAATTGGGGTCAAAGCTTAGTTTATTACTATACTAGCTTTCCGCCCGCGGCTTCGCCCGCGTGGACTACACGACGTTATCCCGCGGTAATATGATATTTTTCCGAGATAAAAAATAGCCTATGTTCCTCTCCAGGCTACAAAGTATCTGTGTCCCAAATTTCAGCCAAATCCGTTCAGCCGTTCTGGTGTGGTTGAGTAACAAACATACAAACATCCAAAAATCTAAACTTTCACATCCATACTAATCCATACTAATATTATAAATGTGAAAGTGTGTTTGTTTGTTTGTTTGTTTGTTTGTTTGTTTGTTTGTTTGTCCGTCTTTCACGTCAAAACGGAGCAACGGATCGACTCGATTTTTGGTATTATTATTTGTTTGGGATTATTGGATAGTTTGGGAGCTGGAGAGTAATATAGGCTACTTTTTATTCCGGAAAATCCATACTAATATTATAAATGTGAAAGTGTGTTTGTTTGTTTGTTTGTTTGTTTGTTTGTTTGTTTGTCCGTCTTTCACGTCAAAACGGAGCAACGGATCGACTCGATTTTTGGTATGGGGATAGTTTGGGAGCTGGAGAGTAATATAGGCTACTTTTTATTCCGGAAAATTATAAAATAAAAATGATTATTTTGTATAGAATATCGATAACTGTCGTACTATACAAAACTGTCATTTCTTCTATAGCCGCTTCCAAAGAGGTATGTCAAAGAGTATTGTTATGACTGACGTTTTAGCCGCTTTGGATTACCTACTTTTTAATAAGTGACATTTGTTGCAGGCAGTGTATAAAACTTCTTCACGATCATTTATTTTCATCATTTATATCTATCTATAATAGATGTTGGCGATACGAAGTTTACCGGGTCCACTATAATTAATATGGCAAAACAACGTTTGCCGGGTCAGCTAGTTATAAAATAAAAATGATTATTTTGTATAGAAAATCGATAAACTGTCGTACTATACAAAACTGTCATTTCTTCCATAGCCGCTTCCAAAGAGGTATGTCAAAGAGTATTGTAATCACTGACGTTTTAGCCGCTTTGGATTACCTACTTTTTAATAAGTGACATTTGTTGCAGGCAGTGTATAAAACTTCTTCGTGATCATTTATTTTCATCCGTCTATCTAGGTATAATAGATGTTGGTGATACGAAGTTTACCGGGTCCACTATAATTAATATGGCAAAACAACGTTTGCCGGGTCAGCTAGTTTATAATATAAGTAGGTTAAATAGTAGGTTAATAGGAAGCAGGATCAAAGTCAAAAGTCAATGTCAAAAATTTCATAGATTAAATAAAATTACTTAATGCTTAATGAATCATCCAACATGTTATTAACTACCTACTTTTGGACGTTATGAACATCTTTTAACTGACAAGAAGAACGGGCGAAAAAATCTCATCAGCATTAACAGAAGCAACCGTTTTGCAATATAATTGTCGTTGCTAGACAATATGGTACAATAATAAAAATTATCAAAAAGCTAATGCTGAAGGAATCTTTTCCTTTTAAAAGATCATTATTAGTGTTACTATAACAACCATGCATTGCAATCATTAAAATAATCCTCTGCTTTGTAAAAATAGAGCGTCTTTTTAACATGTTCCTTAAATTTATTCGAAGGCAGCTCAATTACTTTTTGCGGAATTTTATTGAAGAATGCTATGCCTTTCCCCAAAAACGAGCCTCTACTTTTTTCAAGTCAAAATCTTGGAAAGACAAGCTAATTTTTATTTTTGTATTAAAATAATTATGAATAAGTATCACTATGCGTGAATGAGTGAAGATGTTTCCTAACATATAATATTAAATAAATAAAACACTTTCACGGATTTTTTCACGCAATTTATTATACAACTTGGTTAAATTTTAGTTGTTTTGTTTTTTGTGTATAATATTATTCTCATAATGTATTGCCGTGCCTAAGGTTAGAATATTAATTTCAAATTAAACAAATCTTTTAACGAATCGTGCCGGGCGGAGGCTGTAGATCGCGCGCGTACCGCTCTTTTTTGAAGTACAAAAATATTTCAAATATTGGCTGCTGAGCCACACAATAATACGCCATAGGACATTACACTATGAAAATAACTAAAGTAAACAAGTATTGTCGTTTCAATATCAGTTAATAGCCTAATTTTGTTTACTGCAAAAGCGGCAGAACTGAGCCTACTCCACAAAACCTCAATATCGTGAATCTAAAGTAATACCAAGAAATTTCGTGCTGGCAACTAATTCGACTACATCTGCATTCAAACTAATAGGTACTTAAATCAGCCTTCCTTACTTATTTGGTAGTGAGAATTTGTTTGTTTTAGGGTTTAAAGACAAGTTATTGATGTTAAACCAATGTGCGTCTTTTGAGAGAGCACTATTTACTTAGTCAGAGCAATTATTAAAAATTAAAGAGAGGTATCATCTGCAAATCGTACTGTCTCACATAAATTATGTGCGTGGTAAGGTAGATCGTTTATGTAGATTAAAAATAGTAAAGAGCCCAATATTGAGCCTTGTGGTACGCCCATAATAGGGGGCTCCAGAGGACGTATTAGTAACAATCACTTTTTAATTTCTATTTCTCAAATATGAACGCAAAAGGTTAACTGATTTCTTAGAGACACTGTGGTGATATGAACATTATGATGTTCTAAACTTTATTAAAAGAGTTTGGTGATCAACGCAATCGAAAGCTGTAGAAAGGTCACCGAATACACCAATTACGTCCTGCTTACCCTTCCAAGCGTCAAGGATATGTTTAAGACGTGCAACTCCAGCATCTGTGTTATTTTTACCTTTAGAGAATCCGAATCCGATTTGAATGAAGTATTTCTTTTAATACCATATAACCTACTAATTGAGAGTATATTATCTTTTCAAAAATTTTACTGAGTGCCGGTAAAATTGATATCGGTCTAAAGTTGGTGGGGTCCCTCTTGTCTCCAGAAAAAAGCGGAATTGATTTACTATACTTATTTCATTAAATCGGGGAAGACTCCTTCGTCAATGCACTTATTAAAAATAAAAGCATAATGAGCTGTTGGATTAATTATTGCTTTAATAACATTGGTTGATAGACCCTATACATCTTCAGATTTTTTTATACTTATTGTTTTAAAATCTTTAAGAATGTTTTCGCCATTTATAATTTGAAAAATAAACACTTTGTTACACTTATCAAAACATGACACCAAGAGGGCAGCCACAATTCTAGGGCAGGAATTTAAATTTCCGTAGTTTCTGGGTCTTTGACATATTATATTAAACTTTAAGACATTAATGAATAAATGTTTTAAAGTTCAATATAATATGTCTTGATTTGAATGAGCAGTTCGTATTCGTAATACTTGGTCTTGAAATCTAGCATTGTATTGGTGATTTATAATAAAAAAATAATTTTAAGCTCATTGCATTTCCGACGCTACATAACTCATGCGACCCCTTAAGAAGCGGCACTGAGATCCGAGCGACGCTCTGGCTGAGTTGAACTCGCTTGATGAATAAAAATATCTTGAACCCCCAAGACTGATACCTAATTGATATTCTGGTGTATACATATATATCTTAATAAATAAATAAGAATTCTAAATGCCGACAAACCACATCGTCGAAAATACGACTTATAGGCTTCGATCAGAACTAGGTGTTATTGTTGATCGAAGCTTATATGATCGACATAATTGAAACATTTTTCAACATTTTGTTGTAGGCTATGTTGTGGGTAAGTACATTTTAATATTCATTTTTTTAATAGGCTGTATACCTCAGAAAATTTTAAATTACTTACCCCATTTAACGCCCTGAAAAAGTACTACAAACTGCTCATTTGCATCAACATACAACAAAAGGTTGAAAAATGTTGCGTCTATAAGTCGCATTTTCGACGATGTCGGCATTTAGAATACTTAATTATTTATTATGATATATACACTTGAATCTCAATTGTAATGCTAAAACATTTTATCTTAAGAAAGAAAGAAAGAAAAGAAAGAAAAGTATTAACTTAAAGATATTAGGTGAAGTGATTTCTAGTGCCGCAGCAATTTTGAACAATGTATTTCAATTTAAAAGCGGGATCGCGTTCGATGTTGCAGGTAGGTAACCAAAATCTCAAATACTCCTGTTTGTAGTAAGCTGTAAGCCGCACATTATCCAAGAGCAATTCCCTAAACGGTAAAATACATTTCGCTCAGGCTACAAAGCAACATTTTAAAATTATATCTTGTAATATCAGCAGTAGCACTCTGCGGTAAATCTTTACTGAAATAAATTGCGAGAGTAAAATCATAAAAGTGGTCCTTATATCGTTGGCAGAAGGCGCAACTAGAAATAAAAACAAGCTAACGTTTATTTTAAAAATGACTCTCGGTAGGATAAAAAAGTTATTTATTAATGAATTTCTCGGATAATTCCACTGAGGATAACCAGGGCTTGCGACACTAATAGAAGTGAGAAAAAATGCTTAGACAAAGCGATAAGTGGCTGGAGTAAACGATACTCCTGTGTGCTGTAAAATCTTGAAGTAGACTCTAGCGCGCCATCGGGTACTATATCCTCTGTTTGACTTTAGATTTCAAAGTCGTATGTGAACTTTTTTTGTATCAGTTGGATGAAGGTAACCATTTTCCGACTTTAAGAACCTGCTTTTTCAACAAAGATGTTTTATTCCTTTAAATTATATTTTGATGATTTATTCGAAAACCATAAAATACATTTTCTTTTATATTATAGTTATAAAAATAATTGCTGTTCATTAGTCTCACTTAAACTCAGAAACAGCTAGACTGATTTGTTTTTTTTTTTTGTTTTTTTCGTTATAGTTCAGGGTTGGTCTATATAAAAAATTATATCGAAAATCTGAAAGAAAAGCTAATAATACTGTAAAAATGGAAAATCGTCTAACTGACGTGCTGTATACACAAGTGAAATTGCTCCTTATTACCCATACATAACCAATTTACACACATACAGTGCCACAATCTTTTCTATTCCGGTGGCCAAAATGTGAAACTAAACGTGTTATTTTTTAATGACATTCTGCTGTCAAGTTGATATCCAACCCAAGAAATTTGTATGTGTCTTTGTGTCAGACAGTGTATTAAACTTGTTTGGTGGATTTAGGTGCACTTCGTGATTATTTATTTTTATCTGTCTTTCTTAACTATGTAGATGTATTTAGGTGACACAGTTCGTAAATCGTTCTTAATTCGTAAAGAATCCCTTAACTTATTAAGAGTAATATTTAGTATCGGATTATCACTTTACTGTAGTAATGCCTCCCTTTTGTAAAATTAATATCATGAAGTTGGTATTGAAAGGAAAACAAAGTAAAACCATTTTAGCAATGTGTAAATAATGGCTACATTTGAAAAATGTTCAATCATCTGTAGAAAGTAACTTTAAGTTAGGTGACCTCATTAGCTCAAAACAATTTTTCAAAACTACAATTTAGCGGTTTTCAAAGAACTAAAGCTTTGAGAAATGTATCTTTCTAGCTTTAACATAGTATTGATTAAAAAAAAAGATTTTCCTGTCTAGAAGCTACCTTTGACATATTGCGACCTATATTTTACTGCCTGAACAAAAATGTACATCCATTTGCTGGAGAAAGAAATACAACAATATTTATGTAACTTACAAAATGCTCTCGTTAGACTTTGAAATCTGTAAAACAAACGACAAAACGTTACTCTGCTTATTTATTGTGTAAGTACCTATACTTTATGTACATATAAAACTTATGTAGAACACAGATAACTAAAGTTCCAAATGACCGGGCACAGCTGTAACCTAAGTGTACCCTCAAATTACAACAGCCGTTAGTGAAACGCGGTCGACTGATCAAGGTAGTAAGGTTCGCAATACATCTTAATTATCCTAATTACTTCACACAAACAAAGGAGTAATCCGAATATTAGGGCAGTAGACACATCAGACTCACTCATCACGAAGTTCCCTCACAAAAGTTTAGGAAACACGAGGGTTTCTGGTCAATTTATGTGTAACACTCAAATTAGTTACGGCTTTGAATCCGTCGCCATTCCTTCCAGTGCAATAAACATATAGTATAATAGGGTATTTTACTGATATATACTTAATTTCTTTAAAATGCTTTTCGAAATATTAGATACACAAAACTTGTTTTTGTTTTGAATTATCATGAATATTTTCATAGTTATAGGAAATCAAACTTTCTAATTAGACAAGGAGCGAACTACTATCTTTGTGACGTCACCAAGTCAGTAGTGTCATAGTCTTGCCATAGAAGATTTCGTTTTTAGTAAAGTTATTAGCACTTTTAAGTGAAGCATCAATTTAATGTGAAATGGTTCTTCAGATTAAAAAATAAAAATATAACCGAAGTAACTACTTCTGTTATGTTCTGCCTTCAACATCACTTTTTATGCGTGAAACCGAGTGAACGATTAGAACTAATTGTCCAGTCACTTTTAATAATATACAATGACTTGAAGAATAATACCACCACAAACTTGTCTCATTTTAAGAGAATTTTGTAAAATTGAAAGAACTTTTAGGTCGTGGTCGGCTCATCCATCTTCTTTATTTCTGTAACATTCCCTTAGTACATACTACTACAAAGTATCAATTATTCGATATTGGGGTCGTCTGGGACGTCTGGACAAAGCTGTTTCATCAATGACGACGCTAATAAAATCTATTATCTGTCTTTTTCTGAACTAGCTTGCCAGATAGTGTGAAACATACATAATGTATCACACATTTATTACAAACAACAACAAACAACACTATTAAACAATAAAAATATATTCATTAATATTCATACAGTTTAACTTGTGAGTTAAATAAGACTATTTTAGACAAATTACACAATGTAGAAAAAAATCTAACTAGGTACTGAAATTTTTCTTTTAAAGCTTTTAAAATGAATAGTTACTCTTATTTCAAGCTGTTTCTGGCTACAATTCAATCGTTATCAGCCAGAAACGTCCATAGGCTTGCGCTGTGGTTCATGCTTAGTCCTATTTATCCCCAAACAGCAACGTTCAGTTGTGTTAATGCTAATGATGACATTAAGACTTATTTATTCACCTTTGAGATATTCCAAAGTAATCTTAAAACATTCTAATTCAGGGCGTAGTATTTTGTATAGCCTTTGAATTTACAATGGCTCCCTGTACCGACAGAAAGGCAATAACGGTCGATTTGTGTATTCATGAATCAAAGCCGGCTCGACGGTCGTGACAGTTGCTGCTAATGGCGATTGTCTTTTCAATCAATCCTTAATATTTGGACTTCATTTTGTCACCTTTGCGCAAAATTTTGTTTGGACTTTGTAACTTAGATGTTTAACTAACAATTTACAAAGTGTTGCTTTTTTGCAAATTGAAAAATATTCAGGATTTTCTATTTATGTTACGGATAAGTGAAACAACTGTAACGTAACGTTTATTACAAGCCCACGTAAAAGTCGTCAATATACAAACTATTCAATTTACATACAACTGCCATACCTCCGAAAAAAACACATTCGCCGAGATTGGAGGTGGGTCCCGAGCAGTAATTCGGTAGATAAGTGTGTACACTTGTGCCTGGCTCCTGGCATCTCGCCAGGAGTGCGTCAAGCCGAGTTCGGCAGGTTATCAACGTCCGTTTGACCTTAATACGAGGCCCCGGAATCTTTTCTCTTCCTCAATAAAACTTTATTACGACCGATAAAATTGCCCAGCAAAGAGATCACTTCATATAAATATAATCGACACGTTTTCTAATGGAATGGAGACGCACCTTGTGCTTGCAGATTTTTTATGTCCCCAAGACATTCCCCGCAATAAAACCGGGATATTAAGATGATAAGTATTTTTTGTTCAACCGCCCTGCTTCCTTACACTGTGTTTACCTAACCGTGGATAGGTATTTTGGTACGCAGATGGTAGGGTATTACGACATCTTTCCTTTATTCTGCTGATATATTACAGGTTTACAAACGGATGTAAGGAAACTTGCGAATATTATATTAGATAAAATGATTTGTGTTTACCATTTATATGTCTCATCCGAATCTGGGATTTCTGCTACCTATATGTATCAGAACGAAGGTTTTATTAACGGCTAGATACTTGAACGAGTTAACTCATAATTCAATATCTTCCGTCTAACTCTAGTTTAGTACAAAGAAGGATAGAAATATTTCAAACTCCTTAAAATATTTATTTACTATTTTCGTCTGTACGAAAAGCTCGTTTTCGGATTCCGACATAGTCTTAGCACATCAGGCTCAAGGGTAAAAGATCAACAGCATTCCTTGAATGTTTCAAAGGGTTAAGTGGAATAAAGAGGAAACATTCCGAAAACACTTTCGGCAAATTAGACACGTCGGAAAAAGTTCAGGAGCAGCCATGTAATTATTTTGTTCTGAACGAAGAGGCAGTTGGGAATAGACCGATTTTTATGGCTATGGACAGGACAGCTAACAGATTTGTTAGTAATCATCTTGAAAGGGGTTATTTTTAATTAAAGTTTAGCTAACTTATTTTTTTGTAGTGACGTTAAAACCTGACGGATTTGCTAAAAAATCTTTATTTGTTGATTTGATTACTTATATTAATGGTTGGTTGACTATTAAAACCGATCGTTAATTGCAAGACGTAACCTTTGTAACTACAAAGTTCAGATGTGGCTTAACTAAGAGGTTACTATCATTCATTAAATAAGAATATCAATTGAAAGTTGCAAGGATTTGTTATTCTTGTTCATTTTCAAAAGATTTAAAGGATTTTCGGCGCACATCGTAGTATTAATTAGGTAGGAATAAAGAAATAGGTACTTACTTAAAATGATTAGATTTATGAAACTTTTATTGCCACTTAGATACTAAACGTTGCCTCTTGAATTTAAAGAAAACACCTAAACCCGTGCAAAACGGAGACACGGCATACACACATTTGTCCCGGGGCTCTCACAACAAACAGGACACCGGAAATGGATAGGACTGGGATAAATAATAGCCACCGCCGCTCCGCCAGATAAAAGAAAATCATTTTTGCAAAACAGAAGCGCCTCTAGAACAGGCGCATTATATTCTACTCTCAAATTATTCCTTTAGCCTCAGTGGTTACGTAAAAAAAACATGCGAGGCTGACTCTCGCATCGAGGATTCCGTAGTACCTACTCTCGCCTTTTTATGTTGAACTAGGGGCTCCGCTCGGTTTTACCCGCGTACTTATCGTTCCTGTTGGAGTATCGGGATAAAATATAGCCTTTGTCACTCAGACAAAATGTAGCTTTCTAATGGTGAAAGACTTTTTTAAATCGGTCCAGTAGTTTTTGAGTGTTTAGGCTCTAACAAGTTCTTGTGAATGTCAAAGAAGCTACGCCATCGGTTCGCAAACCCTACGACCGACGGGAAACCTTGTAACCAGAAGAACCTGCAAGTAACTCGACAAGGGCTGTTTATTTCCTCTTTTTCAAATCATTATCTAAAACTTCTTTATTTTTAAACTAGCTTTCCGCCCGCGGCTTCGCCCGCGTGGACTACACGACGTTATCATCATCACCAAACATCTAAACTTTCACATTTATAATATTAGTAGGATGAGCAAAACTAGTTTGTAATGAAACAATTTAAAGATAAAATTGTTATTGTTGGCAATAATTAACAAAGGCGGATACCATAACCTTACTTGAGAGGTTGAGTGAAATATAGACCTCTCATGGTCCGGAAGTCACGAGGGATCGTTGGTTCCGGTTTGGCAGTAAGTAAACCGTTGTTAACATCCACCATGTCGCTTTTATTCCTGATGGATAATGACTTTCTTACACTTTTGACTATAGAGGATTTGTAATTTAATCGCAGAAAGAAAGTAGTAAAACTTTAAAGAGCTAGTTTTACACTTATCGATAAAAAGGCATTAAAAGTTACCGTAAAAGATATATTTTTGTCCGTTCATCTAACCTGAACTAAAAAAACCCTGAACTTAGCACCATAAGGTTTTATTGTGTATGCTTAGTTTAATACAATTAATATTCAAGCCTTTCCTCTTTTATGTAGGTTATCATTAAATTACTTTTACTTTTTGCGTTCACAATTTTTCATTAAATTTATTATCACTAAGTTAATGGCATTCTAACTTTTAAATGAAAGAAACCGTTAGATAAATTGAAAATCAAGTATTTTAGAAAAAATCTAAAATCACTTCAAAATACTTCATTTTCAATTTTTCTATAATAAAAATTGCATTGTGAATGCAAAAAAGTAAAAATTTGAGAAACCGTTAGATGTTGAAAATCGTTAGTGTTTTTGGGTGTGTGTGTTTGTTTCTCCGCCTTTCACGTCAAAACCTCTGTCAGAGCAACGGATCGACATGATTTTTGGTATTGGGATAGTAATTTGGGAGCTGGAGAGTGACATAGACTACTTTTTATCCCGAAAAAATATTACAGTCCCGCGGGGTTGTATGGAAAATTGTATAACTGACGTGCTAAAAAACTAAGGCAGGCATTGTTTAAAACCTTCTTTGGTAAATGAAAATCTTTATTAGGTTTAGGTTCACCGGGTCCACTAGTAGCTTATAAATAAGGTTAAAAGTAGGTTGTACTTCCTGAATCAATTTTACACTACTCATACTCGAACTCAAATTTACAAGTGCTGATAGTTTGACAATCCAAATATCTATCATCAATAACTCTCATATTTCAATAACTTGTTTCCTCCCTTTTCGTATACCTATGTAAAATAGATATATAACATATTCTTTTTTACAGGATGGTATGAAGACAACTGGTTCGAAACGAACCTGGAACGAGAGGGTATCGACTGCACGGTGGAGCAGATGCGCGAGGCTGCGGAAGGCCACCTAACCACGGAAGCCCTCATGTGGAACCAGAATGCCAACCAAACCACCATATCCGGCATGACTTCAGAAGATTTTCGGTAAGATTGTCGTCAAACTTTCTATCTCAAGCCAATCAGCAGTGCTATCTCTGTTCTGCACAGCGATTTTATTCTATTTTACTTTATTCTGGCAATATCTAAATTCACTACTGTCACCACACTATTCTTATACCTATAAACACAACAATTAGAAGTATTGACAATATTGATATAAGTTCAAATGAAACTTTCATCGCACATTTTTATAAAATCGAGGAAACAATTTTAAATAAGAATTTTTTTATTATTTAAATAGCAATAAACAGAAATATAATTTCTAAAAAACGGACTTAACCATTTTATAAGACTTGATTTATGAATGACTCACACACTTCACTTGTAGTCTAAAATGTTCTCTTTATCCCTAGTGTAAGTTTATATGTCAAAATACGCAAACTATCGCGATTCCGTATTTATGTCAATTTTTATGAAAACATGAAATATCAGCGCCTCTAGCGGCGAGTAGCGCGCTTATGCAGTTTTCATACAAATTGACATAAATACGGACTCGCGATAGTTTGCGTTTGCTTTACATAAAAACTTACACTAGGGGCTATGTGGCGACCGCAGCATTATGGCGCCAGACTTTTACATCTATACTTCTTTAAAGAAGAAAAATTTTATTGTTTGTTTGTTTGCATCGAATATATTATATACTCCGAAACTACTAGACCGATTTCTTTGGCCATTAGAAAGCTAAATTCTTCTCGAGTGACATAGGCTATATTTTATCTCGATATTCCCACGGGAACGGGTAAAACCGCGAGGATCCGCTAGTGTCTAATAAATATTGACTTTAAAAGTTTTTTTATGTAAAACTTTTATACTAGACATGATGCGCTTTTCCGAAGGAGCAATGTAATTTCATTGAATTATATATAAACTCGTAGTGTAGGCTACAGTCTGCGGTTACTGTCTACGATAATGCCACCTCTTAAAATGGCTACTCAATTTACTAATATTAAGAAATAGTTTGATTTATCCAGAATCCAAAACAGATAGTGAATATGTCATGTCAATATGTCACTAATGTCGATCGTTAGTCGGGACTACCGCCCAGTTTGCCTAATTCCGATATTTGCATCTCCCTGTGGATGCAGTTATTGCGGAATTGATATCTGTAAACAAAGGATCGAACTGGAACGCTCTCTACTTCTTTCTCAAAAATCACTTATTTCTTTTAATGAAACACGCGGCATTTAAACACGTAGTTGGATTTCGTTTTATCCTCGTTCATACTCGTTTTTCATTGTTATAGGAGCTCTAGAGAATTTGTAATATCCTTTGTCACACTCACAATAAGGTTCCGAGAATATTGACAAAGTAACAAAGCGAATAAGTTCACGCCGTGAAAAGCGATACACATTTGAAATAAATTCTTTTTCTTCAAGTGAGTTCATGCTGAAGCCATCACGTTTGAGTTAGAATAGGTATAGTTATATGTTATATAGATAAGGCCTTCAAAGAAAGTAGAATAGAATCTTTATTTGCATGTCACTTTAATTACAGTACAGCGTACATAAGTAGATCTTTAAAATATTATGGTCAAGAATATATGCCGAATCTTTCGAAGTTAAATAATAAATTCTTTATATGACCTCACTTACCAAGGGGATAGCTAAATGGGTGATATTGTTATTTTTCAAACAAATTGAAGAACTTGCTATTACAAGCCTTTTGGAAAAACATAACAATACAATACAAGTTTTATGTAATCATTATAACGGATTTATACATCTTTCAACAATATTTTGTATACTCCGATTATATCTATATAACAGTGTTTTTAATTAATTCTACTATCACGTTTCTATCAAGATCCGATAGAGATCACCGGAGACGGGAGCGGAACTCCTAATGAACTGAATAAACCGGCAATAATCAATGCAATTACCAGTAAATTAACTATAGTTTAAATAAAGTTTAGTCTTTTAATGTTTTCGATATAACTTTTTATTTATTTAATAAAATATAATTTTTATTATAATGGTTTCATTCAAAAATACTGAGACACAAACTTCATAATTTATACCATGATGATATTTACTTATTTATACGCCAATACGTTTGAACACGAAACTTAGGGTGCGTTATCTTTCACGGCTGAGGTGAGCGGAGCTAAGCTGTGTTTTAATACATTTGTCAGTAAAGCTAACACCGCTGGACACCGTCGACAAATGTATGGATAAAGGTACATAATAAAAAGGCTCCCTACCTACAGACATTGAACGTGACAGACACGTGCTGTGGCAGTCAAAACAACTATTTGTATACCTACATAGCAGTCATGCACTATATACTTACATATTATTAACATGTAGCGTGTGCAATCCGAGCATGCCCGTTAAATTAAGCTGTAGTCTACTCTAATTGAACGAAAACTAAACTTCGTTAGCTCCGCCGTTTTCTTTCGATTTTGTCATGCTCGGAGAGTGGGACGGACCTGCCAAAAACAAAACTCCGAAACTCCTGTATTTAACGAAGTTTCGTTTTTCGTTGAATTGGAGTAAGCCTACTATTGTCTGTGCGGTGTCTGTCACGTTAGGTGCAGGTAGATATAAACGGACATTAACACAGCTCAACTCTGCATTCTGTGACTCCGCGCAGCTCTGCTTCTGTGGAAACGCACCCTTACGAAATTTCCATTTGACTGCCAGAGCTCTCAGCTTTATTATTTGGCAGCGGTCTAGTGCCAGATTGTCGTTGGCGCGGCATTGTGTGTACTAATGGTTAGCTTAATCCACCAGAAAATCTGAATTCCACAAATCTTAAAGCTAGGCCATCTAAAAAATTTCGGCCAATATTCACCTCAATTAATTTCAAAGGTAAATAAATTGGTTTACTCAAACGAAAAGTTTATTTTTATTCACTACCTGTAATTAATGATAAAAGCTTTTATTAAACAAACTTAACAACATTTGCGAGGATAAGACTAATGGCACCAATTTTCAATCCACCGCTGCTCTCTTGAGCTTTCCTCCCATGTAATAGAGGACTCCGGTAAGTACGAAACATTATTTCAACAAAGCAAAGATTGAAGAAGATCCCTAAGGGGCACCAAAGCTTATTCTCGGACAATTTTCATCGTCTTCCAAGCGAACAATGTAATGTCACTGCAGCGGCACTAACTGGGCGCTCTCTGCAAAATGATCTCTGTATTTTATTTTACCTACAATCTAACAAGATCGTTCTTTCTTTAATGAGCAACATGAAACTCGACCATTAATGGGAGAATCCACGTCATTCTGCTAACGAGAATTCCGACCTAAACCAAATTATTGAACACAACCCGAACCCAGCCAAGCTTAGGACAATAATTAACCCAGTCAAGCATGCTTTGATAATTTTACTGACTCTACTCCCCGGTCTCCGAATTTTGGTCTCGTCCTTCAATTTATATTCTAATGAGCGCTACGAAAACGAATGACACACTTATTTCGTATTTTATGTTTAGTTTTTATTGCCTTTTCGTGATGTAAAAAAGTTGTGTTATATTTTTGACGAGGACGTCACTCGTTTATTTAATAACTTTAAAAAAATGAATTAATCAAGAAATTTATTCGATACTAGCTGCCCCCTCGGTTTTAAACGCATGGTACCGGCTCCAGTGGAAATGTTGTAATAAAAAATATTATGTTTGTACAGTTCATAAAATCGATAATAGCCTGTGCCTCAGTAATAATTTAGCTTACTACTAGTGAAAGAATATCCAAAATAGGTTCAGTAGTTCCAGACATTAGGTACCTCAAACATCCTAACAAACTATACTTATTTAGTCTACTAGTAGGTACCCGTTCCCGGTAGGAATAACCGGATAAAATATATCGTATGTCACTGATGAAGAATGTAGCTTTGTAATGGTAATCGGTCCAGTGCTTTTTGAGTTTATCAATTACAAACATACAGATATAAGTGTAATTAATGGATTTAAAAAAAAAACGCTGATTCGACAAAAAGAAGCATGTTGAAGTGACTATACTCTATACTTTCAGGTTTTTTTCATTCGAAGAGAAAGTGATAATAATTTTGTTGTTTCTTTCAAGATCCCGGCTGAACGAGGCGCTGCGGGAGGCGGGTTACGACATTGATGGCGAGAGGTATCCTGAGGGCTATCAGGAGGCGCCGCTGGCTTATGACGCCGTGTGGGCTGTTGCACTGGGTAAGAATATTTATTTATACCAAGAAACTCGGTTTTAAATGAAGTGTGATGATAAACGATGAAAAAAGGAAGCTATTATTTATATAAACAATTCAAAATTAGTCATGAGTTTTAGGTTAATTTATAGGCTTAGGATAATTTCTAGGTTTCCGTAATGGCATGAATTTTGATTTAGGTAAAAGGGGTCAATTTCGTTTTCTTTTTCTAATATAACCATTGTAACCAAGGAGATTTTGGCTTTAAGATTACCTTCAAAGGATCAATTCTTAAATATTATATAAAACAGGTCACATGCATGAATGATCGATGATAATGACATAACAAATAGTTATTGAATATCCCACCGACTTAACTCAAAAAAATATGCAAAACGTTGTGTTACGCCTTTTTCTATGGCGCACCCGGATCTGTGGGTTTAGTAGGTAAGTTTAATAGCTTTATAATTGTAACAAAGGATTCCCAGCTGTAATTCTGCTAGCTATAAATCTTCCAAACGTTATAAAAGCCTTATTACCAACATAACGTTGAGCAGTTGTTGTTTAACGACATGATATCAATCTACAGTTACATAAGCTAGAGTTTGGTAAGTTTACCTCGAGTCAAATTATTACAGGCCTTAGGTAACAAGATACATTTCAGCTTCAAACTGGTTAAAGTTTAAGGCATACTGTAAACGTTATTGATCCAGTCCCGAAAATTTAATAACCGCCCGTGGCGTCACGTCTTCAGTCTCAATCATAAAGGGGCCACATTCCTGAGTTTTCAATTTCCTCGGACCCCCGACTAAGGCCTGTGTAGCCACCAACTTCATGCCCTTATAAAACGCTCTGTTAACTTCAACAATTTAACTTAGCACATTACACAATCTGTTCGATTAATTATATTGTTAAAGTTAGCTTAGCTGAATTAAAGACCGAAAGTTGATATTACATTAAGATTATTGTGTAAGCAGATTTTTTTGCTTAAATTCTAATCGATTGTTTTAGCGTTCAACAAGACAATGGAGAAATTGGAAAAGAGCGGCCTCAGCCTGAAAAACTTCACTTACACCAACAAGAAGATCGCGGATGACATCTATGAGGCCATTAATTCCACGTCATTCTTGGGTGTATCGGCAAGTATCGCATTTTCCACTTTGCCTTTAAGCCAACGCCAAAGTTTTTTTATTGTTCGGAGTTGCATTAGTCGCTCGTTAATATTAAAGCAACTTTATAGAAACAACCCTTTTGTTATACAAACTGCCTGCCAAATTTATTAATGGATCATAACAGCAGCAACGATCACTTGTCAAGTGTCATGTTTTTAATTACTGTTTGGAAGTTAGTTAATTATGTGATTTCTCGTGAGTCATTAACACGTGTTTTAGAATGGATTGATTTTCTTTTCACCTTGTATATTAAAAATAACATCAACAGCAAATAAAATAACAGTAAAAGATTCTCACTTGTTATAAACTAGTAACTGAACATTTTCAAATTTAGTTAAAACGTAAAATGTAAATTAATATTTAATAATATCAAGTAGAATTATTTTATAAAGTAGAATGTAAATATATTTAATTATATCTTTAAAAATATGCGTCACAAATGTATATGTGTAGCTAAAAATATGTTTATATTTGTTTTATGCTAATACAAGTTTGCATGCGATTTCCCAATCATGAAGAAGCCAGGAAGAAGCTCACTTTTTTCTCTCTACGTTGATTTCGGGAAAGGCAAAGACAAAAATGTAATTGAGCAATCGTATTACATAAATCTTTCATTCACGATGTAACGAAATCATAACACACATCAAAGCAGATTACGAGTATATTTCGTCTACCTTTGAATTTGATATGAATATATGAAATTCACATCAAGCGCATTTTTGTATTAGTTCCCACTACCGAAGCCTATCATGAAAAAAACATGATTATATCCGTGGTGAGATCTTTACGCGTGTTTTGGGTCCGACACTTTTGACGTACCAATCACAAATGCGAAAGCTAAGGTAAGAGGTGTAACAGGTAAAAAATTATAAGTAGCTTTTAAATAGCAGCAACTAAAAATGAAGAAATAAAAATACTCCTTAAATTATTATATTTGCTCTTTAATGTAAGTATTTAATATTTATTACAGCGTTTTTATAATAAAACTAGCTTTCCGCCCGCGGCTTCCCCCGCGTGTACTACACGACATTATCCTCAGGGAATGTAATATTTTCCAGGATAAACTACCGTCACTTTCCAGCTCCCAATCTACCCCATATCAAAAATCACATTGATCCGATGCTCCGTCTTGACGTGAAAGACGGACAAACAAATAACTACCTACCTACCTACAAAAATACTCACCTACTGGTTTTCCCGTGGGAATATGATACCTACTTTCCTGTGGTAAAAAGTAAAAGTAGCCTATTATAATCCTTCCCAGGGTATTAAATTATTTACTTAAATAGGTATCAATTTCAAGCCGCAAATTAACCCGCGCTTAAAATGATTTTCGTATGGGAATGAGATTTTTCCCGCGGTAAAAAGTGTTATGTCTTTTCCAGGGCCTTAATCAATCAATCAATCAATCAATCAATCAATCAATGCTTTATTTGCACACAAAAGAAATACAGAAAGAAACAATCACAAATAAGAAGAGTATACAAAAGGCGGCCTTATTGCTAAACAGCAATTTCTTCCAGGCAACCGTGGGTGAAAGAATAAATAATTACTTACATAAGGACAGAGGGGAGTGGGTGCGCATTTAAGATATTTATGTATTCATAAAATATTATATACGTAATTTAAAAGTATATAAATAATAAGGCAATAATAGAAATAAAAGATTCAAGTAAGTATAAATAATTAATCAGCAGTATTGGAAGAGAAATAATTTCGAACTTTATCTCTAAATGACCTTAAAGTTTGAGCCTTCCTGATATCCTCTGGTAGAGAGTTCCACAAACGAACAGCGTGAACCGAAAAGGAATAGGAAAAGAAGTCGGTCGAGTGCCGTGGAACTTTAAGAGAGAGGTTAGTTGCAGATCGCAAAGTGCACTGCGAAGAAGAGGAATGAAAAGAGAAACAGGTTTTGAGGTATGGTGGAGTGGTTGGTAGGAAAAGGATGGAGTAGAGGAGCGTAAGAGTATGTAAGTCCCTGCGCCGGCGAATAGGGAGCCAATTAAGTTTAGAACGGAAATGAGACACATGGTCATATTTACGAAGGTTAAAGATGAATCTAATGCAGACATTCTGCAGTCGCTCAAGTTTATTTAGCAATTCCTTAAACTGTCTCTATTCTAAATATAATCCTTTCCATTAACTTAAACCATCACTTTTAATACTAATTCCATTCCACAGCTATGCTCGTGCTAAAACTTATTTTACCATGGGAATGATCCTTATTCCCGCGGTAAAAAGTCCTTCCTGAGGTCACAAAATATCTCCATTCCAAATTTCATCTGAATCGGTTCAGCAGTTTTGACGTAAAAGCAGAACATACAGACAGAGAGACAAACAAACATAAATTTTCGCATTTATGATAATATTAGGGATAGTAGAAATATGAATATGATTGGCCGGCCGCGACTACGTCCGTCCGTGAGTAATTAAAATTGGGTACATCGCAAAATTTCATGTTAAAAAGTAGGTAGATAGGCGTTCTCTAAGGTCTCGTCAGCACCGTCATCAATCCATTTTAATGTCCCCGCTGCTGGGGTACAGGCCTTCATATTGATGGATAAGGACAATGGACCATGACCTTCCACACGGGCCTATTGCAGTTATGGGGTATTAACCAATCCAAATGCAGCCAGAACCATCGCCTTATCGTGTCTTCCGAAGCACCATATATTTTTGAACAGCCATCCCGTGAAAGACCACTGCGAAAGTCACATAACCTCAGCGATCGCAGCCCGAGCACGCTACCTATACTTTATACCAAACATGAAAGTTCAAAAATTCGGACATTCTCCTACTCTTGAAGGTACTTTTTAATGTGGCATGGGTTCTATGACAGCTCTCGTGCAAAGCGAAGCTTTTTTTCTATAGTGGCAATAACTACTCTTTGGTGGCAATGAGGTATAAGTGCAGCAAGCTTTTCTGTTCCGGTGATTATCTTTGGAACTAAAACAGTTTTCATACGACAGTCCATTTTGACAGCTAATTTGGTATTCCAAGTGGCTCCTTTGTCACGGCTGTCACCGGAACAGGAAAGCTTGTGGCACTGTACGTCGCACTGTATTAGAAACGGATTGAATTTTCAAACATGTGTCAAAACAAAATGAAATTAAAAATCAAAAGCACTAAGGAGTATTGATATCAACTTCGATGCAAATGACCCCCAAAATAATTTTCTATTCCTTTTTAACCCTGTTAGGCGATGAGTTTTACTGAAATATGAAACACATCTTCGATTAATTCTGTTAAAGAATGTTTATGCAAAATTTGAAGAAGATTGGACAAAGGAATCACGTTGTCCCATACAAACTTTACCCCCGTTTTTCACCCCCTTAGGGGTAGAATTTCGAAAAATCCTTTCTTATCGGATGCCTACATCATACAAGGAACACACCCTCCAAGTTTCAGGTCTCTACGATCAGCGGCTTAGGCTGTGCGTTTATCCGTCAGTGATTCAGGACAAAGGATTTTATATATATAGATTACAGATAGTAGCAGGCACTGTTCAAGGAACGAGTGCCAAAGTAGCTAAATAAAACCAAAACTGGCTCAAATTTAAAACGAAAAACGAAAAAAATAATAAAGCAATGTTTAAAAGTACCTAGTAAATAATTTATTCTGATAACATTCTACTTGAGTGCTTTGTTTTTGTATAATGTACCTTCTTAAAAGTTGTAAATAACAAACTATCATCACTGTTAAACTTCGGACAGCTTCAGTTTTATTTTACTTATTTCTATCATAAGTTAATAATTCTGGTACCTATTGAAAAAAGTATTTCGTGGAAATCTTTAGTACTGCGTAGGAAAAAGAATTTCATTGCAAAACGAAAACACGAGTTCTCGCCTGCACACCCGGTAAAGGTACGTCCTCTACAGCGCATGCAAAAAGGAATTTTGAAACCAAACTCCTAGAATATATTTCGAAAGTTCCGTTAATAACTCAAGAGCCGAAACACATCTGCGCTTTCAGCAAATGGCTATAAAATAAAACTAGGTAACGTAACTTTCGTGACTTTAACTAACAGCTCCCTATTGACAGCTATGAATTTTATGGCCAGCTTACCGTTTATATCAACTTCCTTTTGCAGTAAACCGCTTGAAAATAAATTATTTTATGATATTACGAAATAAGTTTTGCTATTTTTATTACGAAGGATACTTTGGCTGATTTTGAGTGCAATATTATTGGTTATTACTTTTCAAATGGTTAGTAGTTTATTGATATTTTACGACTCCCCGTGAGTTATCCTAAGCTGTATAGAGTTGGTATTTTCGTAGAAGTTCCTCACTGTTGATGGGTCGAGCCGGATCGAAGGACCAAATGTTGAGAACAGTATTAAAAATAATGTCGTTGCTGTCAACCAGTCTCTCATTCAATGCCGACTATTTTATTATTTAATACAGTTCCCAACACTCAGTGTACGTCGTTAGTGGAAATCTTGGAACTTGAAACAACTCGGTCCCTTAATACCTGTTTAACTATTCCACGCTCGCTCCCTTCGTCTCCTGACAAATTAACTGTCGTAATAAATAAATTCGTTGTTTTTAATTACAGTTCGGAAACAATCCAATATACCAAATTTTGGACAACGAGTTTTATATGCTACTGCTTAATTTGATTGTACCTTGCGGCTGAGAATAGTTATTTGAGGTACTGCTTAACTACTTATTTATAAACAAATTCATTCACATTTGACAATTAATTCATTTCAAATATATACATTTCAATGATGAGAAAATAAACGTATGATATACTTATCCTTTGAGTAAAAGAAAGATTAATATTAATCTATTCCTGAAAATCATTTTAAAGTTACTTATAAATGCATAGCGGTAATGTTACAATAAGTACACTGCCTATTTAAAAATTCTTCTCTTTAAAAAGTAACATTATGTGGCAAGAACTGGAACAGGAAAATCATTACGCTAATGAATGTATAGAATAGGTACGATGGTAACAGGCAGATAGAAACATATTTCTATTTGTTTTTCACTGCTGCTTATAAAACTTATACCTACAACTACAATAAAAGCAAGGTGTAACTTTTGGCGAAGAACACCTTAGTCCTAGCATGCGCAATACGAGAAATTTTCATTCATCAAGAGTGGTCTCGTTCACATCTTACTAAGATAAGCGAGAAAACTTTTGAAAGAACTAACTGATGCGAGACGACAAAATTATCTCGTTCTGCACATGCTAGGCAAGCTACATATAAAGACTCCTTACACCTCATACTAAATTGATAGTCATTCATTTGTTTTAGGGCTTGGTGGCATTCTCCTCGCAGGGCGACCGAATAGCGTTGACGCAGATCGAACAGCTTACCGACAACCATTACGTGAAGCTCGGATACTACGACACGCAGGCCGACAACCTGACGTGGCTCGACCGGGAGCGGTGGGTTGGTGAGTATGGACCACAAGACATACGCATATATTTTATCTTACTGGTGCTCTATGTTAGACGGTTCTGACATTGGCGACGCTCTGCGCCACGGAGCACAAATCCGCAAATCACGCGCCCGGCGACGGTGGACAAAATCGCCTCTCCGTGCAGATTGCACCGCGCCTCCTTGCGTCACGGTGTTGAACGACGGCCCCGCACTCACGTACGAAAACCAGCACGATACTATGGAGCTCAGTGTGTTGTATTGTACCCTTATCGAAGATTGTACCCTACGGTCGCGCCGCGCCTACGCGCGTAGGGGCCGATTTTTCTAGCGGCGCGCTCTCACGCAGGGCCTCGCCGTTTCGGTTTATTGGACTAGGCGTGTAGGCGTGTCTTCTATAACAAATTGATGTACCTGTATATACAAAATCTGCATCCCGCGTAATGCGACGGGCGTTACAATCAAGCCACCGCGCCGCCGGCCGACGCCGCCAAGTGAGCCAGATAGTACAATTTCACATGTTTTGTTTGGGGCCGGCTGCTGGCGTCTCTGCCATAAATGCATTCCAATGAGATAAAGCTCGAAAGAGGTTAAAAATAGAAAATGCGGAAAGCAAAAACAGTCTATATCATTTTTCTTTGTAAATATGAATAAGAATTTCTTTAACTAGACAAAAAACTACCAGTCATGACTTTTACTAAAGTAGGCAATTAAAATTAAATCTTTGCTATCCGCTTTAATAATTAAATTACGTTGATTTATCAATTCAACCAGTATACAACTGTGATAACTCGTAGGGATAGTAAAGTTAAACTAAGTCCGTGAAGACTGAAATGTCGTCGTATATGATTTGAGAAAATGTGTACTTTATCATTATGATCGTGACATACGTTATTTATATTTTAGTTTTCTACGGTAACTCAAATGTAGAATTCGAACGACAGATTATCTATATAGATAGGTATCCGTAAGGCCCCTTTTTATTTCATCGAAGCAGCACATTTAACGTTTATTCAATCTTCTAGCACAAACACTTATTCGACCTTAATCTGAATAGTTCGAAAAATAGATGATTTCTCTCTGTATTTTTACTATTATTAAGTCATCTTTAGTAATTTAGTATGTTATTTGCTTTTCTCACATCCAAATACCACTTACATGAAAAATATAAAAATGCATCTCAGAAATGTGGCATATTGTAGTTGAATGCAACATTCATTAACTGCGACAGAAGGAGGGTTATTTTAAAGGTATTTATCTAACTTTGAAGTTGAAAGTGATCAAAAAGCGTCGTTTAGGTACCTAACTAAAAGAAAATTTAAAAAACACTCAAGTAGCCTAAAAAGCTGGTATGCAGCTTAAACCGGCCATAACTCCAGATAAATTACCCAAACGTGTATAAATGAGAGTAACATTTATAAAGACCGCGTTATGTAACGGGCAACCCGAAATGAAGCCAACTTAGGGCTGCCACTGAATATATAAATGCAAACCTACTTTATTTTTTATAAAAATATCAATTAGGTTGAAAAGTCGTGCATTTTAAAACAAATAAACGTGAGACAGATCAGTAAGTTCCTTCATTAATTAGAAAAAGTCATGTATTTTCGTCCTTCGAATTGAATGACTCAATTTATTTTTTGTTTTTTCGTGTTTTTGGAAAGTAAGTTCCTGTTTAAAGTTATTTTTGAAGGCGGTTTTTTTAAATTGTTTGTTTTTTTTTATTTTTAGTGGAAGTAATCTACCTTAAGAAACCGCCTAATAAGCAAGCGTAGCACAATGTGCAACGACTTAAACTGTAGCCCATATCTAAATTAGAACACTCGGACAAGCATCACCCTCCAAGTCATATTTGATAAGCAGTTTAACCTTCAACCATCAGCTAACCTAAATTACTTGAAAGCATACAATTAAAGGTCTATTCGTGCATGTGGTACTTAATAAATATGCTTCAACTCCTAAGCGTTAAGGACTTTTACCTTCCATCATCAGCTCGTCTAAATAACCTGAAAGATCACAACTAAGTATATTTTTTACGTATCAACGATATTTAAAGAATTATCCTCCAACTCCTAATTATTGAGGAGTTGTTCCTTTCATCACCAGCTCATCAGCATGAGATAATGACTACCAGGTGCAAATATTTGAAAAACTTCAGAAAATATATAAAACACGTAAGCTACCTATAAAGTTTGCAGGTTTTCCTCGATTTCCCCTGGATTCCACCATCAGATTCTGACTTGGTAACAATGGTAGTAATATTCTTTCGACTAAAAAAAGAATTATTGAAATTGATGAACAGTTCGCGAAGATATTGACGCGTAAAGAGGATAACAACTATAGAAAAAAACGTCTTCTCAACCGTCTACTGTAATTTTTCACCGGACCAAATTGAAACTATAGTCTATCCTTCGATCAACAATAACAAAAAGTCTATCAGATAAAAAAAGAAATATCAAAATCGGTCCACAATTGGCTGAGCTATCGTGGAACATACCTACATAAAAAAACATTTTAGAACCACTTTAGAACCTCCTCCGTTTTTGAGGTCGGTTTACAAACAACAAATTAGAAGTGTTGCTAACCCTACCGTGGATTACACCTCGCAAAAGTGCGGAAGACGTCACTCCGCAGAAAAACAACATTCTGCAAGAAAATTCCCACCATCCATCGCAACTTTTGTCTCGTGACAAAAGAATGCGGCAAGTTTACCCAGAGATTACGTAACGCGCCCTGACAAGTTTTGGCAATCGCTACTACCAGTATCATATGAATATTGAATGTGATTGTCAGATTATTGATGCTACACTGTTACCGGAATTGTTTTATTCGAACGCGAACAAGAGAATAAACATGTTACAGTTTTCCACTTTTGCTGTGTTAATACGTAAACAATGCCAATAATAAATAATTTACCAAATGGAAATGTATAATTTGCAAAAAATGTACTTGAAAGATGTTTTTTTTAACATAGGGTCAGCATCGCAATTAAAAATAATAGTCTTCACAAAGTCGTATTTACTTCATCTTACTAACAATTCTTTATACAAAATATTGCTTGCGGCATTCTCTTTAGACTGCTGCCACTAAGCCAACTTACTTTTTTAAAGAATCTTATTGTTGAGAGAATTTTTCTTTTATCTCGAGAATTCTTATAACATCAAAACCAAGTAAAAGTAGGTAACGAAGATTAATTGTTATCTAATAATCGGACCAGATCCGTAATTAATGTTCTTTTAAACTTTACTTTTATTAATTTTTTGCCTATTCTTGGTAACTAAGTCTGGTTTCTTCGCTTGTTATGATTTGTAAGTTCTTGAAGACTTCTATTAGCAAGTACTCACCGAGATTGGATTTTGTAGGGTTTAATGAATTCACGGGATGTTCGTTTGGTTATTGATTATTTTTTAAATTTATAATTTATCAAATTATTTAGGGACCGATTTTCACCTCATATGCATAGTGAGTAGCTCTGTCATATATAATTTTGCTATCATATAACACCATAGGGTTTTTTACAAATTTCTAATAAAAGAAACTGTATTTTATTTACAAAAACGTAACCTGTGACCCATTTCAACCTAACCGTATTTAGAGAGAGGCCAATTTCCTGTCCATAAGCAACAAATACCTGGGCCATTTTATTTCGGATGTCGTCTGTTCCTCGGTGCACTTTACGGCCGGATGTCGTGCTAATTCTTGAAATAGCTGTTCTAACCCTATTGTTATTTTACGAGAGTTTTACGAGGGGGTACAAAAGGAGTGTTTCTTTTCGCCAGGCGGGAAGGTGCCTCCAGACCGTACCGTGGTGGTGAATGAATTGAGGACTGTGTCCCTGCCTTTGTTCGCCTGCATGACGGCGTTGTGCCTCGCTGGTATTCTGGCGGCGATCGGTTTGATTGTCTTCAACATAATGCATCGGCATAGAAGGTGAGTTGGCAATAATTTTTACTGTAAGATATGTTACTTGTTAACACATTGACAAGTGTAGGTACTTACCTACTTTGGTTTTTGAAATAGTTTTAATGTTTTAGTAAAAAAGTCGATACAATACCTAACCTACAGTTTTAAACACGCAAATATGTTTAAAGAAACATAATCATTCATCAAACTTAATATTCCTAAAGTTGATACAAATGTTCGAACCTATTACGATACGAAATCACTAAGCTGCTACAGTAAAAATTCTGACTATTCTTTCCTCTTCACACTTTATGCTGACTTGAATATTATGGCAGTTCTATAAATCCATGAAATTAACTTTGCTACTACGAAGAAGTTTAGTAATCGAATAAAGTAAAAACATGTTCATAACTGTGAATCATCTAATTCTAATGAACTTTGCAAATGAAACAGCAGTTTCATAAAGTAATAACATATTTTCTGCAAACTCCGTCCTATATAGACTAACTTGTTTCTAACTTTACACGTATAATAAAGTTTACGACTATCATGACATGACCCAAGACTTATGAAAATTATTTTTGCTATTCAAGCAGGTATTTTGCCAAATGTACCTAATAATTACAACACAAAATAAATAAGTTCTACATAACAGATTCTAAAAGTTCTGTTTTTAATACTTCATAATCATTGCTATCAAAAATATTGTTCCTGATAGATTAAAACATGTTTTCCTCTTCCACCGTTCGATTTTACCTGAACCTAAAGCTAAACATGTGCAATCACAGCTCACACATCAAAGTTAAAACATAGCAATATGACCGTTGCGAGACCCCCATCAACGTCAAAACAACGCTTGACGGCTTGGCCTTGCCTCGACCGTAAATGTATTGCTGTAATATATAGCGCAAACAGAATGTCACCTTAACCCCTCTTTCGATATAATTACCTACGTCACAGTCAGCGGTAGGGTTGACACTCAGGTTAGGCGCATGAGTTGTGCTGTGCGGCATCTTTCATTACACGCGTGTCTGAGTGTTTTAGGTCTAGTCTAGGTACTTCTACTATTATATTCCATATCTCAAAAGTAGCTAAATAAATAAAACATAAGGATTTGCTTGCCTTTTAATCGCATCTTTCTTCGTACTATATTTGCAGAAATATAAATAATACTTTGGAGGAATACATATTTTTCGTGGTGAAAAGCGCTGTATAATATTCGACATGGTGATTTGACCTTTCGGTAGCTTAGTTGGTCAGAGAATTCGGCTGGATTCCCGAGGGCGCGGGTTCAAATCCCGCCTGAAAGTTACTTGCAAGGCTGGTGGTTTTTTACCATCACAATTTTTCCTTAACTTTTTGGCTTTAGCAATCAAAGTTATATGTAACCCATAGTTACATATAAACAACTCTTACTTTTATTTACTACGAGTACGTACCTAATAACCTTCGTTCATTTTAAATTGAATCCGATAGGTATAGGTAGGTTATATATATGCGATACTGCTCTGTTTATATGGTGGCACTGTATTTTTATATTGACGCAGGTATCTGTAAGCGAATTAATATCCTACTCTATACTTTGTGCAAATCTCTTGTTTTTGTTGCCTCCATCAAGGGACTTGGGTGCGATATTTTTAATTGAGTTTAAAAGTTGTTCGAGAAAAATCTGACCGTAATTAATTTAATTTTCACTTAATAGAAGTTTACGATGTTTGCTGACTCTTCGTTTGCTTAAATGAAAGTAATAATGAGGTGCCAAACTTTAATTTTGCCTTTATAAATTAACGCGTTGTAGTAATTTAGAAAGTTATGAAAGTTTAGAAACAATGAATAATTAAATTTAACAAATTACATCAAAGGCAATGTTAAGTAAACTTGTAAGTTATTAGCGTTGTACGGTATCGTAAAGTTTAATTTGATATTAAAATAAAAACACAGTCACTTTAACTTTTTTGTGATCACAATGCAATTTTTATGCAGTCGTTCGTAACGACTACGTAGCTCAGTGGTTAGAGCTCGTGGGTTCGAGTCCCATCGGAGCTAGTTATGAGACGGGTCGTTTTTGTCTAATACTTTATTTTCAATAATAAAAACACTGTTATCAGTAGGTATATCTACTCGTATTATTAACGATTACAATAAAAAGTAACTTTTAAAACTTTCAGGGTCTTTAACCAAAGGGTAAAAAGATACTATGTTTACAAAAATATCGGGGACTCGACAACAAATCAAAACAATAGTAAAAATTCCGCTTTTCGTAATATTTACAATAAAATTCTGTTTAAACTTATATCTTTGTATGTAAATAATTCATAACGACACATCACAAATCGTACATAATTAGAAGAAGAATATTTTAAAGCGACCTTTGCTCATATGCAAATTATTCAATGAAATTTAAAATCAGATTGAGGCAATTGAGGATAAAACGATCGGGGTTGATGGAGTCACTCAGGGTTTCCAATCTGAAGAGCTTAATTTCTATTCATCGAGAATATTAAAACTCGACTGGGAGATTTCAGCTGAAACGCTAAGCTTTTGTCAGTGGTATTTTTATTGGTTAAAAGGCTGCTCAATGTAGCATGGAGTTTTAGGTGATTCGTTTAAACTAAAACTGCGAGAAGTATTACTATAATAAAATAAGTGATAAAACTAATAAATGTAATACATTCTAATCTTAAGTCGTATTCACAATGGGTGTGTAATAATAAAACTGCGCTTACGTCAGCGTTTTGTATGCACTAGTTTGAAACTATCGCCAAAAACTCGCTCGCATTACAGAAAATGACGCTGAAATTCGTTTTCTGCATATCGTGTTATGTTCGAGCAACAACTTACTTGAAGTTGGCGTGTTTTGAACACTATTACCGTTGAGGATATTGCATTGCAGTATGGCCAAATTTAAATTGTTCTTGGATTACTTTTCCTCTTCTTGTCGGAATATCGTCCTCGATTTGTATTCTTGAGTTTTATTACAAAAACTTTTACATTGGCCGTCCACAAAAATAGAGAGAATATTCAACTTTAAGTATTTTCAATATCATTCATGTTGAGAATTTGTCTGATATTTAATAGATTTCCTTTAGAAAAATATGTGTTACACCATTGTTTGAGCAAGCCTATAATGACTAAATCACTGGCTGTAAATAAACTAATTTATCTGATCAAAAAATTAAAAGTCTGCTGAAGATTAATAGTGCCAACTCTACTAATTATGAGAGCTATCAAACACAGCTCAGTCAAATGTTTCATTTTCCATATTATTTTGTCAATTTCCCTCACAGAGTGATCCAATGGTCTCACCCAGCGTGTAACACCGTGATGCTTTGCGGCTGCTGTATCTGCTTGGGGGCAGCTGTAGCCCTCGGCGTTGATGGCCGCTGGGTCCAGCCACAGCATTTCTCAGGGCTCTGTGCAGCCAGGGCTTGGCTGCTAGCTATGGGCTTTTCCATGGCCTACGGTGCTATGTTCACCAAGGTCTGGAGGGTGCATCGACATACGACGAAACCCAAGGTTGATACTAAGGTAAGATACTAATGTGTGTTTTGCTGTGTGGCTGCTACATCTGCCTGAGTGCGACGATGGGGATCGGCGTGAACGGCCGCTAGGTCTAGCCACAGCACTTCTCAGGGCTCTACGCAGCCAGGGCTTGGCTGCAAGCCACGGACTTTTCCATGGCCTACGGTGCTATGTTCACCAAGGTCTGGAGGGTCCATCGACATACGACGAAACCCAAGGTTGACACTAAGTAAGATACTAATGTATGTGTTGTTGTGCGGCTGCTACATCTGCCTGGGGGCAGCGGTGGCGCGTCGACGGCCGCTGAGTGCAGCACTTCTCGAGGCTCGGCGCAGCCAGGATTTGCTACTCGCCACAGGTCCTGTATTCACCCAAGTTTGTACTAAGATACTTAATACCTATGTGTGTATTTGACTGAGAACAGCGCTAACACTGAGCTTCGGGGTCAAACCCCAACACTTCTCGGGAATCTTCGTAGCCAGGTCTTGGCTCCTCGCCACGGGATTTTCCATGCCTTATGGTGCTATTTTCACCAAAGTCTGGAGAACGCATCGACATACGACGAAACAGAAGGTTGTTACTAAGGAAAAATCAATAGCATTGTTACGGGTATTTTTCAAGAATTATGCGGTCACTTTGACATTTACTTGGAAAGTTCGAAACGTGTCTTTAAAACATCTTTACAAAAAAGTTTCAACGAACCTAAAACAGGCACTTAAATCTGAACATTAAACATTTGAGTGGAATGCCGTTTCGTTTTTTCCATTTGATCCAAGCGATGTTGGGACATTAAACTTAAACCTATTTGCATTCCTAAACGGAGGTATGCAAGAATTCAACTTAGGCGCTAAGTACCGTTGTAACTCAATGACATAAAATCGGGCCATAACCCGGAAAGGTTTCTAAAACATTTTTATTTCTCCCTTTTATTCGTGTTTTTATTCTTTTGTATTGTACTAAACTTTTTAACGAGCTACTTGCGCTCTGGTCCGTTCTATCTTTAAGTTTATCAGTTCTGGCTTGTTTCAAAATGGCTAATTATGCTAACAGTACAAGAAATTTTGCTTAAATTCTTTGCCAGACTAACAGAGCATGGCAGCATTTAAACTTTTTCGCTCATTTGTTCAGTTGAATATTTTTTTAACATTTATTTCTTTCCCAGACGTCTTTTACTAGTACGGTATTATGTATTTGTTACAATGGGACAACATTAATACAATTTCAGTAGGTATTCGTCCCGGGAATCGAACACCCTATATCTGGTCTGTACTGCTACATCACCGGGCACAACAATTCAACTTAATCTCTTTTCAGAAACGCATGCATGGATGGAAGCTGTATACCATGGTAGGAGGACTTCTGGCAGTGGACGTGGCTTTACTGACCGCGTGGCAGCTAAGAGACCCTCTCCAAAGAAGGGTGGAAATCTTCCCACTCGAAGCACCACGACACCATGACGATGACGTCCACATACGACCTGAATTGGAACACTGTGAAAGCGAACATAACGCTGTTTGGCTTGGTAAGCTTAGAAAGAATAGCAAGTTATGTACATACTAGGTTTGCGCCCAGAATTCGAGCATTGTAAATACGAACATCACGCTGAGCTTGGAATGAGCTTCCAAGCGAAGCGAAGCGCCAAACGACTTTGACACAGTATATTATATGGTAAACAACGTGTTAATACTTTTAGCGAAACTGAAAAATTGTTTGTTCAGAATAGAGAGTAGAATCGATTCAAAAAATTGTTTTAATTTTTTGCCGCTTCTAAAAATGTTTGTGCCTGTAGGCCTATTCATTCAATACGCGCGCGACACGTCACGTGCTCTCTTACGTCACAGTAGAGCTTAAAATCTGACAGAAAGTCACGGAGACCTACAAGCACGAAAATATTAGAGTTTCTTTAAAAAAAAAGTTTTACAATGGAAACCAATTTAATATAAAATATATTAAGTTGTTTCTTCTTTTTTTCTTTACGGTTATTGCATTAACACGTTGTATATATGTCGCAGCCAACTGGTTGAACCCGCCATTCAATTAAACCCCTAGACCGATCATTTTTACAGTAAGCTACTTTATATACTTTATATACCATAAGTTGACGGAGTCACAACAAAAATAACCACGAAATTTAAGACGATCGCGAAGCGCAGCGAAGCGTTTTTGAAACCTTACATTTCTAACCTATCACGTGTTCTACAGGACTTCCGAGGGGTACATGCTGCCATACTTAACCATCCGGCGGATTCAACCATCCGCCTGCGACATATATACCTACTGTGACTTTGATGACGTTGCCCACATACGACAATCGGAGCACTACGCGAACATAACGTTGTTTGGCTTGGTGAGCTTGGAAAGTTTAGGAAGTTTAACACTAGGTGTGTTTGCTACAAGTTCGGTGTTCGTTTTAGTGCATGCAGAGGTACTTCGCTGAATAAATTTCGGGAATAGTTTGGTTGTATACTTAGTTGCTCTGTCAACAAGAGCTGTTCAATTTCGTCTAATGTAATTAAATAATGAGGCATATTTCATATTAATCAAAATAATAAAATTGCTATAAATAATAGTTTTAGCGTAAAACATGAACCAACATAAAACCAATTTTTACTAATTTAATCACGCGTATATTGCACACATAATTGGTAATTTTCAGTTGAGTTTTATTGTGTGCAATATAGGTAAAATATCATAGACGTGATGAATCATTTAATAGATACTAATAGACATTAATATCTATTAAATGATGCACCGAAAGTATCATCATCATTCTCTGATACCAATAACGGCATGACAGTAATTGTTTCTAAAAATTAAACGGCTCAAATCCGCTTCTGCCGAGAGCCCAACAGCTATAAATATGAAAGACGAACTTTACTTTGAGGTAATTTGGAATCCCGTAAACAATAAATTACACGCACTAAATCTCTGTCTTCGGTACTCCGGCACTCATTTGCTCTCGTTTGCATAGACTTCTGAAAAAATAAATTTAAGTTTTAAAGTAACTGTTACGGTCACATTGTCTTATCTTTAAAAACATGGTATCTTTATTTTGATTTTATCTACACTCGTGTTATAATATACGAATTAAGAACTCATATCAGACGACCGATTTTGTCTTGGTCTGGGTGTTTTCTATGTATATTAAGTATGTATTTACAAACAAAAAGTATTTAAGTATATATTTATCCGTTATCAAGTTCCCGTAGACACAGTTTCTTAAGAAATTAACTACGGGCTTAGATAATTGGTGTGATTGTAAGAAAATATTTATTTATTTATTATTTATACCAGAACATAATATTCACACTTGACCGTAGAAAACTTCAGAAGAAAATTAAAAAAAACAACCTGTATCGTAATGACCATTACGACACCACTGTCATGTCACACTTCTTTTTAGGGTTCCAAATAAAATTTAGGTACCCATTTAAAATATGGAAATGATATGCCATTTATTTGCGAAAGTAAGTATGCAAGGTTTTAGATAACGATATTTTGTTGTTTTATCATCTGTCACTTCGTCTTTTTAGGGTCTTCCAGTTTCCGCTCAAGTGACATTGGTTGCTAAAGGGACCAAGAAAATATTGCTGTCATCATAATTATTAGTATTAAATGCTGCGCTCTGATCCAAAAATAAGTAGTTTTAGCAATTTTGTTACGAAATTAGCAAACAGCGGTGAAATTATGTCCCATGACCCCAAGAGTGAGTAATGGAGCCATGACTCGATAAAATTTCGAAAATCTTTTATTACTAAGTATTTTAAAGTTATGATTGTCTCGACAACATTTATAATGGTGGCTGGCTATCAGCATCATTAAAATCGTTGACAAACCACTCACCCACTGATATCGTCAAGTTATTTGTGCAAAAAATTGACAATACCTTCTTTTCCAGGCGTGATGTACGGCTATAAGGGATTGGTGCTAGTCTTCGGCTTGTTCCTTGCGTACGAGACTCGCTCGGTGAAAGTGCGTCAGATCAACGACTCCCGCTACGTTGGCATGAGCATCTACAACGTGGTGGTGCTGTGCCTCATCACCGCGCCCGTCACGCTCGTCATCGCCAGCCAGCAAGATGCCGCCTTCACGTTCGTGGCACTGGCTATCGTCTTCTGCTGTTTCCTCAGTATGGCGCTCATTTTTGTTCCTAAGGTTAGTGCTAGCTTATTCTTGTATTTAGAGGTAATTTGTGCAACTTCTTGCGATGTCGAAAATATAATTGAACAAATATTATAGAATACAAACAGACGAAAAACACATTGCGAAAATTAAGTCACATCACAACTGCGTACTCAGGAAATTATTTATTTAAGTTTAGTAAATCATTTGATAATGAAGATAGTGGATATAACTAGGAGATAGTCCTTTAGAACCCACTCAAAGAACACATTAAGTTATCCTTTATTAAAAGTAGCATAAATTGTAAGAATAACAGACAATAAGCTTGTGTAAACACGGGACGTCGCCTTCTACAAAAAATATTCATTTTCACGTTAACATTCGCTAACCTCATTTACTGAGCTTTTGTAGGACCATGATAAAAAGCTCGCCTTAAATGTAGCTGAATAAAATCCGTTCCATCGCCCATCTTGCGATAAATCAAAATAAAATTACTGGAGCTTTCCGAGGACAGAAAAAAAGGTAAAATAGATATGAATCTATTTATAGGACGGAGCGTGAACCTTAACTAGCGTTGAGCCTAACTCTAGGGTGGAGCGTGAATTAATCTTTGTACGGGATGCTGAAAGCTTCGCTGCATTATATTTGCTGTCAGGCTACAGTGTCGGTAAACATGCAACGTTTGCGGAAGTCGCAACAGTTCTGACAGTGGCAAAAATCTTTGTTTACTACGTCACTAAAATACTCTTTTTTTATATAGAACTGCCTCTCTGTGCATGCTTACGCATGAATGAACGCCACGCAGGCGTAGCATAAATAGACCAAAAAACAATTTTGTCGGCAATAGAATGTTATTTTAGACCGTTCAGTAAAAGTTTGCTGATATCTATCGGGTTGTACTTTTAGACATTTTCATATCCCTTTTGAGATTGCCATGCCACCAGGAGTGATCATACATCTTTCCTCAGTAGTTGAAGGATATTCCGAGGGGAGTAGTATGCTTCTACCTTCAGCCTTATCTTCATTTAACCTCGGATGCGATGTTGTGACGATATGTTGTGTATAAAAATATATCTCACATTCAGGACCTTCAAATATATTTTCAACTGATTATCATACTTTGTAAATACAGTCAGAGTTTAGCACATTTTAAAATTTTGAGCAAACCGTGGTTTAATGAAGTAAAGATTAGTTCATAAATAATCAGAAAGACATCATATTATGTAAACGCCATTAAATATAATTTACGACAACAGATAGAGCAACTTCTTAAAGGAGTCTTCGTCTTCACTTGTTTTCATAGAAATTAACGGTTTCGTGAGTCAGTGGTTTAAGAAGATAAGAGTGGTTTACTACCTACAAAATGTCAGCCTATCGTAAGATCTTTTCATTAAGCATACTAAAGCGCTAACCTAACTCATTAACGTTTTAATGTTGCTCTATTTAAATAATTAAGCAAGTACAATATTTGACGACCGATTTGGCGAAGGGGTAGGATATCCGCCTTCTGCGCCAGAGGTCTCGGGTTCGATTCCCGAACAAGACAAATATTTGTGTGCATAAACATGGTCTATTTGTCTTGGTCTGGATGTTTTATATGTAAGTATGTATTTACAAACAAAAGTATTTAAGTATTATATTTATCCGATAGAATGTTTTCCATGACACAGTTTATTGATGAAATTTCCATGGGATTCGATAATTTGAGTGATTGTAAGAAATTAATAAAAAAACAGTAAAATCTATTCCGCCGTAAAATGTTCGACCCATTTTGATTGTAAAAGGCGAAAGATTTTTACAAAACGTCAAAACGGGAGAAATTGTATGTTCGATCAAAGCTCCGAAATAAAAAAAGAAAAAAAATCTTGATTGTACGTAACATAACTTAACCCTGCAGGTGATTGAAGTGATCCGACATCCGACGGAGAGGGCCGAGAGTGGCCGAGGGTCCGGCTCCGGATCCGCTCCCGCCGACGAGGAGCGATACAGGGAACTCGTCAAGGAAAACGAGGAACTACAGAAACTCATTGCTCAGGTAATAATAACCTGTCAAGTGCCTAGTTTTTATATCCGTCACACTTCTGATTAGTCTTATTTGATTTAATTAATTTCAAGAAAGTTGTAGGTTATTAAATTATGGTTTAAACGTCACAAGCGTCACTTTGACAGCTCGAGCTGTCTCAAAATAAACAATACTCCCTTATCGGTTAGCTCTCGAAAATAGAAAATGCACCGCAGAAAAAAAGCATAAATCGAGTTAAATATTCCGGCGAAACAATATCGTGGATGTTTTCCAAAAACTGCCACTGTTTTAGACATCTAAATAAACAAAACCGTAACTTTTTTGATGACGCTCGATAAATTCTCCCCCTCTATCGCGTGAACCATTGCCAGTTCCTGTTTTTTTTTTGTAGTGGATATAGTAGGCATTTTCGTAATAACTATTATATTCAACCGCCTCTGTGGTCTAGTGGTACACACCACCGGTATCAGACCCAGAGGTCCCGGGTTCGATTCCCAGTGTGGGTACAATATTGTATAAGTTTTGGTTGGTGGTAGGACTTGTTCTTACTCCACCTGGTTAGCTACCACCATCTTATCTAAGTCTGACGCCATAACAATGACTTTTTCAGCATTATTATTGTGTTCCGGCAGTTAGACATAAGATAGCCAGTTCCTCAGTGATTGAGGATTCCGGGAGTAGTTCGCTTCCACCTTCAGCCTTATCACCACTTAACATCACGTGTTATGAAGGCTAAGTGCTACCCCGTTGTGGTTAAAAAAATATACCTACCGGGTAATCAGCAAATACACCGCATATCAAATATTCTGTTTGAAGCCACTGTTAATCACAAAGCTTATTTGCTGTGCCATACCATATTCAAAGTTAAATTTAATCCATCAAAACGAACGTAGCTCAACATTGTGCTGATATATTAACCATAAAAAATGCTGTCCATCATCTAAATTTCCTAATGTAATAAAAGATACAATGCTTAGTCAACCGTCCCGGCTATTTCATATTTCATTCCGTAATATTGTGTGTGTAATAAAATAAAAATTCCGTGGAATAACTGAATTTTTTCACAGTACACGGGATAGCGTTGAGCTGAGTTTTATTCATAGTCAGCTGCTTTAAGACAAGCCAGGGTTTGCCAGGGTTTGCCAGTCTTTTATGAGATCGCTTTTTTATTCATTGTGTGAAACTCAACCCATTTCTCTCCAGTACCTTGGAGGTTTTGGTTAACATAATAAAGAAATATAAAAAAGCCTACAAAAGTAATGACAATTTTTGTTCATCTACTAAAAGACTGCTGCATGCAAGCTTTACATCAATAGCAAATCAACCATTTTCTAGATTGAAGTTTACGACTGGTAGAAATGCAAAAATAATCCAAGTTAGCAAATTCATCCGATGTTTTCAGAATGACAAATTTGAACCGGAACTCAATAACATAAAATATTTATGGTTTGTATTTTTTTGCATTTGCAGCGTTTTTAATGTAGGAGTAAAATGATAATATTCAAAATACAGCTGGTGTTCGGGGACTAACAACGGGACTCCAACGTGCAACCTTTGATTTTTCGGGCATCTATATAGCTTCACCAATAATTGAGTTACGTACAGTTGACCCACTCTGCTAACAATTAGTTTGAAAGCATCAAAACTACAAAATTTCAGCAAGTGTCAATGTAATATATAAAATAGTAATACATAGTAAAATAAATTTATAGGATAATATGGGGGAATTTTTACTACTACTTACCTATAACATCGCCACAAAAAAGGCACCTTATCGTCAGTACTACAAGTATACACATAAACAAATACAGAAGATTACGCAACCGCACCCTCGTAACAAACTCATAACATCTTCCAAGTCCGTTGATAAAAAACAACTTGTGAAAAATATTGCACTTTCGAGTTCGTTCGCACAATTTGATGTTCATATTTTCGCTACAAATGATGATTACGCTGAGCGAGACCATCGATTTTGGATCGAAAATGATTATTACACCCCGTGTAATGGATTGGATAGCATTACAAGGGTAATGTTGAAAAACCCCAAAAAGGTTCAGTCGGTTAACTGCTGTCATGAATTTAGATTTGAAAGCACCTATATGTTACACGGCGGTCGAAGATAAGTTTTTATTGTTTACGAATTAGTTACACTTAAGTGAATTAATGATGATAAGTAATTAAAATATACTGCAGTTCAAATCTTTAAATACTATCTATAAAAAATAGTAATGCAAGAAATCGATGTAAAGTGGTTGACATCCAATATCACAAAAAATATGCACCGCTGCTGTTCGAAAGATAGCTTCTTATATATTTACGTTTTTAGCAAAAAGTCAAGAAAAAATATTGGCATTCTAGCCGGATGCATTTATATGGATGCTGTTATAGTTTAGTGTAAGTGTAAAGATAAAAAACTTGAAATAAAATGTAAACACACATTCACAAAAACTAAAACCAATGAGTTTTAATCCATTTTCCATAATCATTTTAGTTATTTGAACTTTCAAAAAGTCCCAGAAACACCGTTTTCCACATGTTATATTGGAACCCAGAAGGCGTCAGTCGTAAAGAAGAGTTTGGTTTAGCTTATAAATAGTAAGATACAGTGGCAGTATGTTAACAGTAACGGATGGTAAGAAGTCGGCCTGAAGAATAGTCCCTTGGCAATTTTTCTTTCGTATTTTATGCCTTTGGACTTGACCAACATTGATTCTCGTTCTTCGATTATTTGAATTGGCAGTCATTTTGTTTTTGATTTTTTTGCTCTTTGTGAAGTATGTACCTACCTATCATAATGTTTTCTTTTCTGAAAATATTTTTTCATAAGTTATGACCATGAGTGTGTTTTAGAAGTAAAGAGTCAATTCCTATATAATATAATGAATATGGGAGGGTAAATATCTCTTTATCTATAACGCCCAGTATAAAGTACGCCTAAACTAAAATAAAGTTGTGATAGACATTTTGTTACTAAGCACAAACATGATTCATAAACTAACTGAGGTAATAAATGTATCGTATATTAATATATATTATCTTCTAATAACGCTTACATACAACCTACCTACCTGCAATACCTACCTGCTGTATCTAATAATACGAATGGAAAGGAATTGCTTTCTTCGCAACAAGTTAATAAAAAGAGGGTTAATCGACTAACCAGTTAATACCCTTTTCGTTTTAATAATAACCCTTTATGTCTCTGAATTGTATCGTAATGGTAATGTATTGTTTCGCATAATGGAACCGTTCTTTGAACAATTATTATGACACAGAAATGTAAAGGGAAGCTGAATTACATTTTCTTAAGCCTGTCTTTGTTATTATTTTGAGCAATATTATTAAATAATCAAAAGTTGGATATAAACAAAACTTATTTAATAGCTTAGTACTGGCTTAGTATGAATTCGAAAAGTCAAAATTAACTAATAAGTAATTGTATGTGCAAATATTCTGCGGCTCTTGGTAGTCGCTTGGGGCGTTGAACAAATATTAATTTTAAATTTTGTTTAACCAAGTCGGTAGCGAGCTAGCGAGCTTTGACGCGGAAACTTGCGGTAGATGTACATGCTGGAAAACCGTATACTTTTCTTGCATACATGCTTACAATAATAATATAAGGAACTATGTTGCGTTTGTGCCGGGTGTAAATCGAGTGCTACAAAATTATCTTATCCGGTGACAGCGATAGTAAAGGAGGACCCACAATACTCACAATACAAAACTAGCTGTCAAAAGGGTCGAAAGGCACTGGGCTGACAGCAGTTTACAGTGTTTTTTAGTTTCAAAAATTACGACTGGGTCCGATGAGTTTGTAGCACTACTCTACTGCTACCATAACGTTATACTCTACCTGTGTACCTACATCAAGCTTAGTAGTATTGGTATTAAATTTTCTAAGACTTTTCACAGAAAGAAGAACGGATTCGGGTGTTGAAACTGAAGCTAGCGGAGCGGGAAGCGGCGGCGGCTGACGGCGGCGTGACGCAAGGTACGGGCGGCGGCGGCGTACTGGCCGACCTAGCGACTGCCACCTCTGACTATGGCACGTCCACCAACTACACACGCTCTTCTCGTGCATCCGTGTCCGACCTCGACTTTTCAGAGAGTTACCTTTAATCGCACTGTCCTAGCCCCGCATAAGTACGATATCCATTGAACGGCGCGCCGCATTTTAGAATTTGCTGATTTACCTCAATTGAAACATCCATACTGTACATTATTTTCTACTTTTTTGCATTCACAATGCAATTTTTATCATAGAAAATATTGAAAATCAAGTATTTTATAAAATCGGCCCATCTCACTACTAGCTCTGATGGGACTCGAACCCACGACCTTTCACTGTCCGGGCGAATGCTCTAACTAACCACTGAGCTACGGAGTCGTTAAGAGAAGTGTCGAATTTATCCGTTAAGTCAGTCCGTTTGAGCGTTAGGATAAATTCGACGCTGACGACTCCGTAGCTCAGTGGTTAGAACATTCACACTGATAGTGAAAGTTCGTGGTTTCGAGTCCCATCGGAGCTAGTTGTGAAACGGATAGTTTTTTTTAATACTTAATTTTCAATCCATATTGTAGTTATGTTTCCTATTTGAATGCAGCTTGGAAACCGACTGGATGTTTTGCTGCTACATAATACGAATTTGCGATTTTAGAGCAATAATTGCGAGATTTTTGCTATCGCTTTTCTATTGCAAGTTACGTGATAAGCCTGCCGCTCAATAACTCGCTTAAATTCTAATTAGATAAGGAACTTAGGTACTGTCCAGATGTTCAAATTTTCATCGGAAAATTATAAAATGACTCGCACCGGTCAGTAAATAACGTACAACATAGTAACTGAAGTTGGTACGGCGCAGCAACCCAGGACCGTTGACCGCCTCACTTGACTTTGGCGACATCAGTGGTATCCTCGCGCCCTTCACCAACTTGTCACAACGAGCTACCTTTAAACGCACACTACTGTAATGAATATTGAATACGTACATGGAAGTAAAATGTGTGTGACATAAGGTTTATAGTGTCGTGATGGTGAACCATCAAACTGCCGATATCGATATAACTGTTTGATTAGATTCTATTGATTGATATTAATATTTACTGCAATAACATCCACTAGTACTTAGGTATAGTAATTGTGGAGGATAACCTCAATTCGATTTATAATGAATCAAAGTTAAAAGCACCTACGCTTCTTATAACAATAGCTTCAAGCATATAAATTCGTAACTCACCCCTTATGTCACACACAAAAATCACGTAAACCCCTTGAATCTCTATGCTCAACCGCGACCTTTATAAAAACCTACCTTTCACACCTTTATCGTAAGCCCGGCGCATAAAATACCGATTTATATACAAAACATTGACTAGAGATTGAGTGCCATACCATTTTCGTTCACTTTTGCGATGATGGCATTCAACTTCTTTTACATAAGAATTGAAAATTACTTTACTACACTTACCCATAGATCATACTTTTATGCAATCCTGACGAATTTGACGTCAAGTTATTTAGCGTGAGATTTAATCCATACTTGACAGAATTATCTTAACCATGCAAATAATCAAACACTATCCTGATAAACTTGTACCTATTGATTTTAAAAGAAAAGTAATATTTTACAAAAGTGCTGACACACGCGAAGCATAATATGAACTCAACTAGGTATTCAGCTCATGTTATATTCGGTTCAGATATTGGTAATATCCGCTCTATATCGTGACTGGCCTCCACAGTAATGGCTGATGTGAAAGCTTGATAAAATTCAATTTGAATTCCACCGCACTCGAATGTAATACGTATCTTTTTATAGATACTACCAATAATGACTACGTGTATATTTCCTAATTGACTTATTATAACGTAACTTTTTCGAAGTAATCTAATTGAATAGATTTCTGAATTGATTTGATGTTCTGACACTCGGAAATAAGTTATCGAACTTTCAATTTACTATTTTAGCTAAAAACAATTTCGATAATATACTTAGTTCTAGAGTTAATCGAATTTCGGTGTGGCATTTTCGAGCAGGAACATACCATCAAAGCCCGCAATTTTCCACTTATATCTTTTCCTTTCAAAGAATGAAAACGTGAACGTTTTCTCGAGAGTTTCGTCCGAAGTTTTATATTCTTCGCCTTCGCCGACGTTGTAGAAAAACGAACGGAATGACCCGTCCGTCCTCTGTTGCTCTCGGAATTTTCACTTAGCTAAATTATTTTAACATGCTACCCGCAAATGTCTCCAGTTGCGATGTAGCTATTTTTAGAGTTCCACTCGTTTAGAAATATTGGAATAAAGAAACTCGCACACGTACATATCTACATACATTAACCCTTACACATTACACTCCTGCTTATATGCAGTCGTGTAAAAACGGAACGTTAATATGTGTCTAGCCATCACCAGACATTTTCGTATATTAACTATATAAACTTTTGCAAAGATGCAAATTATATAATTTCCCATCTATGAGACGCTAAAGTTTATGTGTGAGCCAACGTTCGCCAAGTTTCGGTGCCGCGCCGGTGACCGATGAGTTTAATTATACCTAAGTAGACATTTATTTAATTTTGGGCTTATCCCTTAAAATAAGACAAGTAGAACATGTTTTAAATCTCACGCCTTAACCTGGTGTTAAATTCGTTTGAAATGTACGCTAGAACAATTTTTCTGAAAAACACATGTCGATCTTCTCTCCGAAGTTCCTATTATACTAACATCTATTGACTTTAAAATACAATTTTGATCGTGTTTTAATGTTATTCATTAAACTTAAAAATGTTATTATTGTATTGAAAGTGTAGATTTCGTTTTTCTCTTAACCTTTTGTACCTCACACACCATGTTGTATGGTCGCACTCGCCAGTGTATTTTGTACCTACCTATAATTCCTTCTAGACTGATTTAGGAATACTTTAGTGATACGTATTCTATTTCTACCTGCTCGACTGTATGAAACTTAGCTATACTTTCAGTTATTAAGGTAGCTATAATACTTCGGTCTAAACTTTCGAACCTAGATTAAGTACTCTCAACAACGATTGTTCTTTACGCATTATACTAAAATACACAAGCGTCTTCAAATTATCACTTTTATATTTTATTCGCACATGTTAAGTAATTAAATTATATAGATTATAGTTAGGCTCAAGTTGTCATTTGAAAATAATTTTAATGATACTGTTGTTTTTGTAGATTATTAATTCGTCCATTTGCCCTTTTCCAGCAAATATAATTACGAGTTTATTTTTAGTCGCATAGTCATTTATATTAGCGATAGAATTCATGCAGTCAAATCTCGTTATAACGCTGTATGCTTTGATTAATTTTTAAGACCATTTTTGGTTGTTCACCAAAATGGGGAGAAAAAGATCATTGTTATCATTTTGGGAGACAACAAAGTTGAAACAAAACATAGATCAGTACCAAAGGAATTCTGTTAGGATGCAAAGTAAGTAGTTAGAATTTGTTGTCCGCCCCCCGTAGTACTAATTCACCCTGTTCACCCCAAACCCGATAAATGTCTGTTTTACTGAGTAAGTTCAGAGAAAGTAGCAATCGCTGTTTTTTTACTGACTGTTGTTCTCAAATAGATATTGGCTTAAAACCATCCAGCAAGCACGATATTGTTGTACCACAACGCAGTTATTTCAAATTGTGGCAATTTTGAAAGTAATCGATATTGTTCGATTGAAAAATGAAAACGACTGAAATATTTGGTACATTAATTGGACCTTAACATTTATATGCAACACTTTTCTATGTATCACAGCACAAATAATTTCGATGTCAGTAGTTTCTGTGGCACAATTTTGACTGCACCATTCTCTCGTACGAGGTTAATAGTAGACCTGTAAAACAGCGAATGTTATTATTCTCAGAGCTTCATTGCATGGTTCCCCGAAGTTGCACTTAACACCAACCACGGCCAGTGAGTGATCCCTGAAAGCACTCTTACGACAAAGAGTCGCAATAAATATTTGCTAATTGTATACAAACTCCATACTAATTTCAAACTATGGACACCCAAATTAATGACAAGTCAAATCTCTCGGAATTTTCACATAGCTAAATTATTTTAACATAAATAAATAAATAAATAAATGCATGCTTGCATGCCATTTTTATTATTAAAAATAAAATACTTAGTAGAAAAAATTTACCCGACTCACAACTAGCTGTCCGGGCGAATGTTCTAGCCACTGAGCTATGAAGTCGTTTAGAGTTACGGTATGAGTTGGAACTGGGCGTCGAACCGCAACTGTAGGGCTAGCACAACTTGAGCGCGACTCGAGTGAGAAAGAGTCGCGGGCACTTTCAACCAATCAGATCGCTCGTAGATAGCGGGCGTGACTTAAGACGACGTGCTGATTGGTTGAAAGGAGCGCGACAAAGAGTCGCACTAAGTTGTGCTAGACCTACTGCAAGCGACATGACGCCACGCCATACTAGTTTCTAGTTGATGTTTCTTTGTTTTGTATGAAATCGAGCGTCGACGCTTGCAGTTGTCGTCCGATGCCCGGTTCGAACCGATACCTTGCTTAGATTTGAGTGGTTAGACAGTGAGGGTTCGAATTCACATCGGAGCTAGTTGTGAGACGGGACGATTTTTTCTAATAAGTGTTTTATTTTCAATAATAAAAATTGCATTGTGAACTTCGATCAACAATACCGCTAGATAACCGTTTGGGAGTGTCAAAAATGGCCGAGGGAATAAAAGCGCACTTCACAGATGCGCACTTATTTTTTATCGCTTCCTGTCATTTATGACACAAGATTGTTACAGTTACATTTTTCCCATAATTATTTTCTTGGTTTGAAAAAAGTCCATAGAGGCAAAGAATACTATAATATGGTAGAGGCCTAGATATTTGCGTTTTGTTTTATTTAATTCGTGCTGCGTTTTCTAGTGGGATTGTTTATCGAAGAATGTGCATGTAAGAAAGTTAAAGTTAAAAAAATAAAAAAAATTGTATTGAAATAATAAGCAAACTAAAGAAATCACCCAAAATTTTTTAACAAAGTTGGGTCTCATTTATAGGTTTCGGCGTATGCTCGAATAAGCATCGATATTTATTTGGCGGAAGTTATATAATACAATGAGTCGGTGACCTATAAAACGTTAATATCGATATGACGGGACGAGCCATATAAACACTTTTACGGCACTTCTTTTATTAGAAACATAAGATTAGTCGCCTTATTTCGACTATATGACTCAACGAAATGGCACACTAGTAAATAAATACGAAATTAAAGTCGACTCATATCGCTACAGTAAAACGCCAAATAACGAGATTTCCTTGCATGAATGTTGTTATTTTATTTTCACCACCTCCTTTATTTATCATATTGCTCTGTAGGTAGACATTCTTAACGTTTTCTTTAATTTCTATTTTATTACTTATGAAGTAAGGCTTAACAATTCAACTAATAAAGTAATATAATTATTTTCTTAGTAATGTATTCTTTGAAAAGTATCGGCTTATATTTTGAATGTGAATGAATCCTTTGTTACTATTTTTAGCTTTTAAATAAAGTAGTTACAAAGGCTTGTATTTAGGTTTTTTATTTTTTTTTAAGTAAAGTAGATTACACCTTACCACGTGTCTTTCACGAGGTCTGTATTCTATTAATACAATATTTTAATGTTCTTTTTCTCTCTCACAGATGTTCACGACGAACACATCTGATCGCCCGCAAGGCAATCTTCGATGTTTAGCATAACATAAGTAGTATATATCTTTAGAAGTCAGCCGAATCGCGCTGAAGGAAATTTCCTTTTTAATTATAAGAGAATAAAGTGTTCTTATATAGTTAGAAAACAATGAAGTTAATGGTTTTATTAAAAAGTGCGAACAGTTAGTTGCGTTAGCCCTCGTGTTTGTCCAGTAGTTTCTTGTCAATATTTTATTAAATATATACCTTTATGACTCAAAAACGAAATAAAAACATCCATTTTATATACTTAATTAAAAGTATATTGAGAAGATTGTTGTCAACTTTTAATTTAAAAAATTAAATCTTTATTTTAATGTTAAAATAAAACTATTATATTTAAAGCATTATTTCCGAACTGAAAATTTGTTAAATTTTTCGTATAATTTGTACTTCAAACCGAATTATGGTATAGCTATTAATTATATTTGAGATTTATAGTTATTGTGCACATGTTATTTTAGAACAGATAAGTAAGTTAAATTAATTGAACGCAATTATAACTTATTTGGAAATTTCAAGTTACATTACAAGAATACTAGTGAGCAATATTACAATTATGAGTCGTGTGAATCAGGCTTATGCTTATACTTAATTTCTCGTCTATTTTGTGTTCACTTTGACAAAGTAATTGCTAATTGGCATAAAAAATAACGTTGCAGAATTAATAGTGTGTTTCAAAATTATAAAGACTAAATTATTAGACAGCGTCTAAAGTGGCTCAATCCCAGTGATATTGGATGCCAAACGATGTAAATAAATTATCTCGGTACCGAAACTATATTTCATATAATAATCTAAAGATATCTTTTCTAGTCAAATACCAAGTCAGCATTTATTACGGTTTAAAACTATCCGTCATTTGTTATAATATAAATTATACAAAATTCTATTTAAGTACAGATGTTACAGCACTGCCAATTATTATATTTAAGTAGAAAGAAAATTGTATCTAAGGAGACGAATCTAGTCCTAGTCTATTAGATATAGAATGGTTAAAGCTTTACTTTCACGTAATTTACCGCACTTCTATCGATTATTTAATTTTCCCTTTTTTGAACTGTTGAGTTGGGTTCACGTCATTGAAATAATAACCAAATAAGTACTTTGCGAACTAGACTCTTCTTATACTTTTGCTTTCACTACTTTTAAAAGGAGCAATAGTTTATTTCATCACCTATTTCGAACTTTTTTCATATGCCATTCTGAACACATCAAGCTTAAAAGTTGCACAATAACAACATAAGTACAAAAAGACACTCAAGGTCAACCAACAAGAATTTAATGTGTATCGATCACAGGTTTATAAATGCAGTCGTTTAAGTAAATTATACTGCCTCAACCATGTACGTACATATACAGTAAAAGTTAATGTCTTGCAGTGAAAGTCAATTAAAAATAATTAGAATTTACGTAGACAAGCAACCATATTGACACTGCATTGGGATGACATGGCAGCTCCCTCAGTTGGCGACGGCTTTAGGGCGTAAACTGCGTCAGGGTGGAACACCACCTAGCTAGCACGCGGCGTACGACCACGCAGTGCTCTTGTATTTCGCTGAATTTCGTAGTAAATTATAGCTAGCGCGCGACTACGCGTTCGTGATCCCGCCTGGCGCAGCTTACGCCCTTACCGCCTGGCCACGGGAAAGCGCGGCGGCGGCGGCGGCGACCAGCGAATTGCGCAATCATTGCGGGCTCGCGCCAGACGTCAGACGTTAGGACGTCATGGCAGCGGCGACGCCTAGCTGCCTCCTAGTAAGGTAAGGCTAGGAGTGTTGTAAAACAATTTGACATGTATTATTTGGCGTCGTCGGCTGCAGGCCTCCCTTGCCATAACATCCTAGTGAGATATAGCCCTCAGACGCAAATGCAAAGATGTTTCTGTGAATAACGAAACAATCGTATCAATAAGGAAAACTTAGCATTCGCGTTCTACAATTTAATTAACGTTTACAAATGTAAATCAGCAGCAGATATTACCAAAATTATGTTTTATCATGTCAGCCGAACGACGCCCACTGCTGGGCTTAATAATGTTTAATTTTCTCTAAATAATTTGACTGTTTCTGTGAATAAAAGAAACTTAAAATATTGCCGTAAATAGTAAACCCAGCTCAACATTTCAATAAATGTCGACCTAGTCAATAAGTATCGATAGGATTTCAAAAGAGCAATCGTCTTCATTGAGTTGATATCATGTTTCGACATAAAGAACCTTCGCTTACTCTTATAAAAGCTATTACGGTACCTACTTTTGGCTTATGGTTGAGCGAGTCGTCACAGTACTGAATTATAGGTTGTCACATTTTAAGAACTATTGTTAAAATTGTTGATGTTCTTAAAAAAATTCATTCTATAAACATTTAACAACTGTGCTTTTATAACAAGAGAAAACTCGAAAGAGACAACATACAAAAGGTTTTATAAACATATCCTCCTCTTAACTCGCGAAAAATTTGTATGCATTCGGCCTTAGTCACGATTTGACTGCATAGAATTAACCGATCACTATCACCATTGTTGTATTTAAGATGCGCTGGTGACTGTTGCTTTCATTGATCTCTTATTTTTATAAAAAGGGATTTGTCAATTTTATCTTGTCACAAAATTAATAGCCAGAACCAAAAGTAAACTGGCCAGTAAGTTTATCAATTGATCAATTAAAGTCGACAGTGTACATAGCGCTTACGTTGTATATATTGTTCCATAATATAAAAATAAATATAGAAAATCGTTGACATTCTAAAATTTTATTACATTTTGGAGTAAAAATTGAGTTGTGATCTTTTCAGTGAATTCGGCACAATACGGTTTTCATTGGAAGGAACTTTTTTGGTTCTAGTTTCATAGAACGTTGGTAGGTATTCAAATTTAGCTGTAAGCTTCATAAGTGGTGATTTACTTCCCTGTGATTTGTAAGTTTGGTTATACTGAACGTCTCACCGAAGTCATCACTGTGTAAATAAAGAGTCATCGAATGATCTGAATGTATTCTTTTGTTTTATTTATCAAGTGTCAAGGGTAAGTTTAAACCATTACAAAAGCAAAAGAAATCCTGACCGTCTGTCTCCTTTCAGGCTATTAAATTCTGATGAAAAAACAAAAATATTAGACTATACAACCAGTAGGTACTCTCTGCACTTTTTTGTACCTACTTAATTCATATGATGCGCGCTTGTTCCAAAATCAAAATTTTTTTTTCACTCGGTGAATAAAATCTCGTATTATTCACTGTTATCGATAAATAATAATTGTGCACTTTTTGAGAGGCGATAGTAAAAACGTCTTTTTCATTATTGACCTGAAACTTTAACTTTGAACCTACTTACGCTGACGAAGTCACAGCCTGCCGGTGAAATGATGAAATCACAAAACGTTTCTTTCCACATGCTTATGTGGTTCACAGAATTAACATTTATATACTTACCACATATTAATGGTGTCAAATTGTGAAATAAGTATCATAAGCAATTGTGTAACAGATAACAAATCCAACAATGCTATGTATTTATCAATATATTTTTATAAGCTTTTCAGAAATATTAATAAAAACATTATTCTTACAAATAAAATATGTAAAACAAGGGATCCTTGCGAGCTACGCGTTACAGCTGCTACGAGTGCTACGAAAACAACATTTTGAGCTACGGCAGAGCTACGGAGAAAGTCTAAAAATACTGCTAGCTTTATGAGTTAACATTTATTTTTATAAAGATTCCTAGAAATATTTAAAAAAAACATTATTGTTACAAATAAAATTTAATATATGAAACAAATCGTCCCTTTATCGCAAAACAAGGGATTTTTGCGAGCTACGCGTTACAGCAGCTGCGAGTGCTACGAAATCAACATTTTGAGCTACGGCAGAACTACGGTAGGTATTATTATCTGAATGTTAAGAGCCGCAGTCTGGAGAAAGTCTTAAAATACTGCTAGCTTTCAGAATTTACATTTATTTTTATAAAATTCTTAGAAATATTAAAAGAACATTATTCTTACAAATAAAATAATATATTATTACGAAACACATCGTCCCTATATCGCGAAACAAGGGATCTTTGCGAGCTACGCGTTACAGCTGCTACGAGTGCTAAGAAATCAACATTTTGAGCTACGGCAGAACTAAGGTATATTATCTGAATGTTAAGAGCCGCAGTCTGGAGAAAGTCTAAAAATACTGATAGCTTTAAGAGTTAACATTTATTTTATAAGATTCTTAGAAATATTAAAAAAACCATTATTCTTACAAATAAAATATTATATGAAACACATCGTCCCTATATCGCGAAATAAGGGATCTTTGCGAACTACGCGTTACAGCTGCTACGAGTGCTACGAAATCAACATTTTGAGCTACGGCAGAACTACGGTATTATTATATGAATGTAAAGAGCCGCAGTCTGGAGAAAGTCTAAAATACTGCTAGCTTGAAGGGTTAACATAAATTTTTTAAAATTCTTAGAAATATTAAAACAACATAAAATCATATATTATTATGAAACACATCGTCCCTATATCGCGAAACAAGAGATCTTTGCGAGCTACGCGTTACAGCTGCTGCGAGTGCTACGAAATCAACATTTTGAGCTACGGCAGAGCTTCGGTATTATTATCTGAATGTTAAGAGCCGCAAATACTGCTAGCTTTAAGAGTTAACATTTATTTTTATAAGCTTCTTAGAAATATTTAAAAAAAAACATTATTCTTACAAATAAAAAAATATATGAAACACATTCTCCCTATATCGCGAAATAAGGGATCTTTGCGACCTACGCGTTACAGCTGCTACGAGTGCTCCGAAATCAACATTTTGAGCTACGGCAGAGCTACGGTATTATTATCTGAATGATAAGAGCCGCAGCCTGGAGGAAGTCTAGAAATACTGCTAGCTTAAAAAGTTGTTATCCCTTCCGGGCGCATTATGTGACAACCCATATGGATACTGTGTTTGTAGATAAGGGGCCCGCAGTCACACAGAAGGTGTATGGGCGTTTTCCTCTCCAGTTTTGAGTTAAGGTATAATCTCATGGCAATATATCTTTTACTGACATTAAAAGATACATCAAACTAGCAATATCACAGATTACTAAATAGTTACTATGTATCTACAGATTGTACAGATAGCTCACTCCGCTAAGTCATTTAAATAAATAGTAACTATAACTATAACGCAATAAAGTAGAATTCAGCTTGTACGGCGTAGGCAAATTACGAACGGCCTCTCGTTGTCGTTGCATCTCTTTCTATCGCATATATTCTAGCTCTTTTGCGGACCTAATTTCTATGGATTTACAACGCCGGCGTTGCCGCCGCGTTTTCGAGCCGACACGGGGAGTGAAATAGGCCTGGCAATATCTTGAATGGCTTGGTTTCATAATCAGTCTAAAAAGACGGCTCAGCCCTGTCACACATCGAACTTACCAAGAAAACTTTAGTTCCTCTTTTACTAGCATCAAGCCTGGCCGCACGCGGGCCACCGACCACAATCACTAATCACCGCCACCGACCTCTTTCCTGAGTTTTCATACATTAGATAAATGGCCGACGACGCCGGTAGTCGTCACTTGTTTCTTCTTCTAGCTTCAAGTGGCGGCGTTTGTGGCTCGTGTAAGGAAACGGGCGGCGCGCCGAGCGTTAAAGATTCATCTTTCTATGGGTTGGTATCACAATCACATCTTAGATTCATTCCTAGACTCAGCATTGTCTTCCACTGAACTTGCCAAAGAAACTTCAGACTGTAAGTAACCCACATTAGGCAACATCGAGGAGGCGGTGTGGAGAGCCTCGGATCCTCTAATCGTACCCCTTGAATAATGCCCGCCCACGTGTCGACACCAGGCTTTCTTAGCCAATACAAAGGACCCGCTCGTTTCTTAGAACAAAAGCTGACTTTCCAGATTATAGCAAAGCTGGAAGAGATACAATTATTAATCTGTCTATGGCAATAGAATGAAAGTTTGAAAGCTACTTTTAACTCCTAAATCGTAGCCTCTTCTTAAAAATTAAAAAACAACTTTTTGTATTCCAGACGTGTGTGGTTTCTACTTTTTCTTTCGTAATGTAGGTATTTAAAAAGTAAAAAAATATTTATCAAAGTTAGACACATAGCAGTGTGATACACAGGAGACTATATTTTTTGACATATCAATAGCCGGTCATTTAACATACAATAATATAAGTTAATAAACATTTTCACTTTTAACAACTTTTTCAATTAACCCGTCAACTGCGGAATAATTGCTCGCGACGATGTCTCTTCCAGGCATTACAATGACCAACCTTCCGATATGTGATAACATGATAGAACAGGTACAAAATAAGGTAGTAGCAGAACCTAACAATAGTTTTCAGCATTCTACGTGAAAGGACGCCAATATTTTAGAGAAACAAAAGTGCGAGTAGACTTACTTCACACTCTCTTATAAGGGTTAAAAATAGAAACCATGGACGTGTTTGCCCTGCCTGTATAGTGTGTTCATTGGATACCACCTGCAATGTATTAACTTTGATAACTTTGTATTTTTCTGGCTTATTATACAATGTAGATAGTGCCTGTGGAATTCAAACGTAACATTAAATATAAATGTATACAATAATATATAATTTCGTTTCGTTTGAGGGTGTAACAAGATAGTAAAATGTGAACAAGAAGTTAAAATTATGAACTGAATAATTTAATTCTAACTTTTTACTGATTTCTCATAACTTAACTTATTCAATAATTCTTTCAACTTACGCTTTAGCTGTTATACCTACACAGAAAGATTTATTTCATTAAATTATTATTTTAAATTACTTTTATTATTCTATTCAAAAATCTACTTGCGAGGCTATTTTTCTATTAGGTACGATTCTTCCTACACTTCCATAATTGCATTGTGAATACATACATAAATTAAATTAAATTCATAATTTAATGTCAGGTTGATTTTAAGTAATTGTTTTAAACTTTAAAACTGGTGAAAATGTTTCTTTCAAGTGTTCGGTCCAAAACAACGCTGGCGGAGCAAAAAGTAAAGAACAATTCGACGATTCAACTCGAAATCTTTTTGGTAGCTTAAGTTATTGGTCAGAACCAATGAACCGGATTGTGGTGGATTTCATCTATAATAATTTAACAAATATATGAAAAATTGTGATATTTGTACAAATGTTTGACAATTGATAAAGAAATGGAAGAAGAAAGGAAACGGTCATTAAATTCTAAGTAACTAACTGTAAGTAGGTAACTTACAGGGCTGGTGGCTTTTTTCTATCGCATTTTTTCTTATAATTACAGTATTGCATTGTGAATACATAAAATTCTAATAAAATCTTAATTTAACGCTTTCAGAAAATTCATAACTTATATATTAAATAGAATACCAACATACAACAGCTGATTAACAATGCCATCGCGTTTGTCGACGCCATTATTTCGACTGCACCAGCAATCGCTTGGATATATATGTACCGCACGATCTGATATTATTAAATACTTGGAAAACAAACGTGAATAATTTTAATTTGTGCTTTTTGAATTATTCTCAAATAGTTGTGAGCAAGGATCTGCTGTTTTTCACAGCATAGCTTGAAACAATCATCAGGATATTAGGCCTGTTGAGGTCTTTGATCAAAGCCATTATTCGTTTTGTATTAAACGTTAGTTTTTATTTGATTCAATAGATAGCATACAAGTTCTGGGTATGGTTTTAAAGACACACTCTTCAGAAGCTTGAAACATTTGTTTTATTTATACATACCTAGTCACCAACAAGTTTTCAGCTCAAAGTTTTGGGACGCACCACCTTAAAGGTAGGTTTTCATTCTAAGCCTATCAAGATAATTTTGTTAGAGAATTAGTCAAAAGAGTGCTAAACTAATAATTAATCTTTCGTGTTCAATGGCTAACCTTTTACAATACCTTACTTAATACTTTTGTCAAAAGATCTGCGCTAATTATAGCGCAGATCTAATTATTAAATTAATCTCTACAAATCCACAGAGAGGTCAGATCTGGAGGTGAAAGTGACCGTAACTCATCAACGTAAGTACATATTTAAACGCAGAAACCTCTGCAGATAAGGGAACTACTGAGCTTTATCTTTCTGATAAATGCTTAAATGCAGATGCCTTGGGTGAGGTACGATGACCCCAGTAGCTGGCTGCATACCAAGTACCCCGACCGTCTACCGTTATCTGTTATCGCAATATTAAAAGACGAGGCTAGCCACATCGTATAGCGCTATCCTTTGATTTTTGCTTTAACAGGTCACAGTAAATTAAACCGTTCACTAAAGATAAGAAGACGGTCATCGCTGATATTTCGCTCAAGAACAAAATTCATTCATGTTAAAGCTTGCTTTATTGCTGCATGGAATGCAATAAAATATCTTAAAATAAAAATAAATAGTCTGCATATTTTTTAAACAACTTGCTTTCATAACTTAATAATACTTAAATAGTTTTATGATTTTAGTGAAGTCTATAGTAGACCTAAAAGTATCTGTCCAGCAAGAATATTTTTGACACGATTTCGGACTCTTCTAATCCCGCAAACTAATGAAAAAGAAACGTGGACGCCAAGCAGAGATATTACGAGAAATATGCGGCCCAATTAGGTACGTGGTTTCGTTGATAAGCGGTGTGGCTTAGTATCCTTGTAGCAAAAGAATCTGATATAATACCTACTTGGAAACTACCTACATTTGATACTTCAGAAGTTTCGCAATTTAACCTTCATATATTATTTTTACAAAGTATTTAGTATCTGTGTTGACAATTTGGACAACGCCTATGAGAAACGGAATGCCATACCGCCGGCGGAAGTAAGTCCCGACGAGATTCGCAAGATGGCAATCACGGTAAAAGAACTGTACCGTTCGACAATCTTTTCTGTTCCGGTGACAGCGGCGCTATGGTTGGAAAACAACTTTACAGCAAAACGACATTAAGAACAAAACACGTTAGTTCCAGTTTTCGCCACCGGAACAGAAAACGTCGCACTGACGCGTTGTGGCTGCGCAATAGACGCCGGCAATTTTGATTGTAACAAAAACTTGTTTGTATTCAATTTATAAGTGTTTTCCGACCCCGGGGTTTTTCTATGAACTGTGTATAAACAAAGGACAGTTAAATCGTCGAATAATAATAGTGTTATCAAATCTTGGCTGGCGGACTAGGCGCGGGAACCAGCGAACCATCAGTGCCCGTAGTGTAAGTTTTTATGTCAAAAAACGCAAACTATTTCGATTGCGTATTTATGTCAATTTGTATGAAAACTGTATTAGCGCCTCTAGCGGTGAGTAGCGCGCTTATATAGTTTTCATACAAATTGACATTAATACGCATTCGAAATAGTTTGCGTTTGCTTGACATAAAAACTTACACTAGGGGTAGATCCTTTTGACAAGTACGTTTTATCATAAACTTTTGTAAGAATTACCAACATAGAGAAAACCAGGTCTCTGCCGAAGGATCAGATCATTTTAATTACAGACCATTCGAATCCATCTCTTTAACGGCATCCAAAGAGTAAGGACGGCATCATGTTGGAGCCACACAAAGTGTGAAATGGTAACGACCGCATATCGCATAGGTTACTGGCAACACATAGAGACGTATTTCCGAAGCGTTCGAAATGAAAATCGAATACGAATTGAAAACCAGTCGTCTACGAAATCGAATTCTAAGTATTACACGTGTTTTCATGCATTTTTGTAGCATTCGAAACTAAAATAAATTAATAATTAATTAATATTCTTTAATTGTTTTAAAATCACAGATAAACTTAATAAATATAGCAAAATGCAAACACAAACACAAACAGTTCTCATATTTTGCGTGCACAATAAAGATGACGAATTCTACTAGTAGAAATTATGCAACGAGTGGTCAGACCATCATTCATAGGTGTGATTACCTATTCAAAAATATCGATGTTAGTACTTCGCTTATATGTGAATTTTACAATTTCGAATGCGAATTCAAACTCGAGCGATACGGAAATACGTGGTCGATTGTTTCGAGAGTTCTTAGCTTCCCAGCTACCCAAACGCTGCCCATTCTAGCTGGACTCTACGAGAGATTTTTTCTCGAAGTTGCACTTACCTTACTCGACTGGAAATGTCACAGGTTCAGCCCCCTAACTCCTGACGGAATCGAGTTGAGATCGAAATCGAATCAAGATTGAAAATCACGATTCTAGTAACGATTGTAACGCCAATCGAGTAGTGGTTGAATACCGAACTAAATGAAATCGAAACCCGCCGACAAAGGTGTACTTACCACTGACGCCATAGAGTGAAAATTAACACAATAGTTTTAAATTTTTTGTGATAAAAGGTGTGATTTTAAATAGATAGATTTAAGAAAAAAATCACACTAGATTTCAAAAAAGTAGCTTTTCGCTTCTATTGTGTCAAAAAATTTGACTCTATGGCGTCAGTGGTAAGTACACACCTTTATCTGCGGGTTTCGATTTCATTGAGTTCGATATTCGACCACTACTCGATTGGCGCTAGAATCGTTTTCCAGAGTACTAGAATTGTGATTTTCGATCTTGATTTGATTTTGATCTAAACTTGATTCCGTCAGGAGTTAGCCCCCAGGTTTGGTGAGAGGGTCGAAGTTATAATAATAGTAATAAGATATTTATTTCGGATTTTCAGTCCATACTTAAGTGTTAGTAACATAAAGATCTTATTCTAGTGTTTATAAAGGAGCACAATAAAAGTTACATTTCATAGGGCTTTCGATCGATGTGACTCTGCGCCTAGTTATGAGTTAGAAAAAGCAATAATCTTTAGAAACTCTTAAAGGAAGTATTTCAAATATTCCTTTTGCTTCTGCATAAAAAAAGAAAATACGAGAGAGTTAGAAGTTCAAACCAACCCGGAGCTGTATTTGCCGGTGCTGCCCCAAAACTTCCAAGCTTAGTATTTTTCCCAAAAAAGATGATTAAACAACAATGAAAACAGAAGCGGAACTTCTGTAAAAGTTTCTGACTGCCTTATTAGATTTGCCCCGTGGAGAATATCCTGATGAAATTATATCCACCAAGGGAAAAAATGAAAATTTCGAAGCAGTGGCACCGCTTAATTCATTGCAATTTTAAGTTTTTAAGTTGCGCATAAAGAGGGTTTATTTTAAAGGGATCAAAAACTGGCGACCGCTGTATATCCAAAGCAAAGCTCTGATGATGTGACTTTCTTTACTCTTAAGTTTCATTGTAATCAAATTAAATAGTTTTAAAAACTGTATAAAATCACTGTCAGCTAATAAGGAAGTTAGCGTACGTAGGTCTAAACTCCTTCCTTTCGTCCTTATCCGTATATGTTCCCATATCCCATATCATGGCAAGTTTCTTGCGCCCATTCTTCTTGTCAGTTAAAAAAGTCTTGAATGGGTGGTAGGAAAATATTGACGATTCATAAGTACATATTTATTATGTCTAAGTGAATAAAGAATATTTTTATCTTTTATCTTTATCTTTATCCATCACGTGTCTATATTTATGTTAAATATTCAGCAACTTACCCCAATAGTATCAACTCACATCAATAGTGTAAGCTCGCTCCAATTAGTGTCGATTCACCCAAAATGTCAACTCTGGTTGATTTTGAAAAGCTTCAACTCACCTCCAGCCGTAGGTTGCAACGCGTTTTTACTTACTAGCGGCCTTATTAATAAAAAACTCGTCAAGAGCGAGTCGGACTCGTGCACACGTTCTGAGGGTGTATCATCATAAATTTAGATAAATATAACGTGAAAATGTTTTCTTCGGCGAGGCTAGATTCGTTAGAGTATTTGCGGTGTAAAATATTGCAGTTTTAGGTCAACGCCAGCTCTTGACCGATAGTGGAACTAATATAATTTTTGTTAATAATTTCTGAAAAGTTACTATTTAGAGACATCGTTTTATTTTTTCTATAATCTTTACATAAAATAATTTCAGATTTTTCTCTATGCAAACTTCGGAGATAAGGGTGGGGGGACGGTATTTTTTTTATACGTTTTTCATCAAAAGTCGAAAACTAAGCGGCTTAGAAAAAAAAGGGTTTCAGAATGTGCAAGCCTGTGCTCTTTCATATGACACCCCATATGCCCTAGTAGCCCCACTTAAATTTTTTAAGACCCACTTTCAGTCTGTTGCAAAAAATATATAAACATTTTTATTTCTCTCTTATTTGAAAAATTGTTGGGCAAACGACATCTAAAACTATTTCAAATTTCAAATTGATAGCATTAGTAGTTCTCGAAATGTCCATTTTGTGACAGACAGACAAAGTCTCACCATAAGGGTTCCTTTTTACCATTTTGGCTCGGAACCCTAACAAAGAGTAAGTTTACACGGTTTAACCAAAAAAATATGCTTAGCAATATTACTCCTTACATTTGTCTTTTCAAAGTGTCATATTCCTAAGCAAACTTTTTGGTGAAACTAGGTGTAAACTTACTCTTCGTTTATTAATAAAGGGGCTATAGTTCAACATACCCACTAAGATCTCGTTGCAAACACTGTGTGATTTTTTTAAAGTCTAAAAACAATACAACGCAACTTAGCTCGCCTTATAACGGGACTTTTCTAAATGTATTTTTTTTTCTAATATTAACGTTTCAACAAATAGGTAATATGGGGGTTGGTACTCTCATCTCTACGTCGATTGTTAGTTATAAATAAGAATGAGTTGCTCTTCTTTCTGAGTATAGGATATATTTTATGCGCAAGAAAACTAGAATACAGAAGCTTTCTCTATGTAGTTTCTTGTTTATGTATGCAAATGCTTAAGAATATTTACTCCGTTGTTCCCCTTACATATTTATGTGAAAGTATGATATAAACTTCAACGCGGCTTATTACGTCCTCATGTTTGTGGCATTGTATCCAATAAAAATTACATAAAGTCGCAAAAACGCGTAAAAAAATAAAATGTCACCTTTTTAGCCGACGCGGAAAAGCTAGAGACAAACCGACACGAATTGAGGTTACCCCTTTTTGAGGCAAAAAAGGTTATATAATGGAACATGTAGGCATGAGTGAGCTCTGCACTCTCACGCCCCGTACTTAGAACAACATTGGCCGAAACAGGCAATATGTTTCATCAATGTGTTAAAAGGTAATTTGGTATTGAAAATGAAGTAGGTATTAGAAATAATCCGTCTCACAACTAGCGATGGGACTCGCGCCCGCGACCTTTCACTGTCCGGGTGAATGCTGTGTGTGAATGAAACCTGCATTAAAACATTTATTTCGAAATAGGGCGTCGTGAGTTCGAGTCCCATCGGAGCTAGTTGTGAGACGGGTCGATTTATTCTAATTCATCATTTTCAATAATAAAATTACATTGAGAATGCAAAAAAAAAGTAAAAATAATAGGTAATTCGGTCTATAATTACGAGTGCCAAGTAAGGGCGTACTACAATATCTAATGCCTTGTAAGTATGGTTCCCGTTCCCTTTTAGATAATGGGATAAAAAGTAGACTATGTCATATTCCAACCTATAATCTTACTCTGTGCCAAGTTCCATCCAGATCCTTTCAGGCGTTCTGGCGTGATTGAATATGAAACATACATCCAAATTGTCACATTTATAATGTTAGTAAGATTCATAGATACTCCAAATCTCAGACATCCTTTACATTAGTAACGCAAAGCTCTCATCACATTAAATACGCCTGCTTAAGTCTCTTCTTAAAGCATTTCTTCAGTCAACAGTAGCACAGCTAAAATGTAGCACCGGTACGTAGGTACTTGTCTTGTCTACATAAAGGCATACGTCTAGATACAACAGCACACTCACATTAAGCGAGTCAGGTATCTATTGTTGACTGTGACAACGTGAATTCTTCGCGTGTTTACCGTGAAAGCATGGTGCCTGTAGTAGAATGTTGGGTCGGGAATTATTCATTTGAAAAGCAAACGTTTTTACAGAAAGGACTGTACCGTACGAAATTCCTGAATAAGAAAACAGTGTTTAAATGTTTTATTTGATGCGTCTGTTTCATTATACGTTATCATGTTCTTGTAATGTTATTTTCTTAAACCTAAACCTCATATGTCACAACCTGCGGACCAATGCAGCGCGTCTTCATCGCATTTGGGTCTTGACGTTTGACTTCGTATTGCCGTAATGACATAACGACGCACACGTCACGCAAACCTATATCAAAGCCGCGCGTTATCAAAAACGGTTTTACACGTCAACTGCACTTCAACTGCACGTACACTTGACTAATGCGTCATAGAAATAACGCGATCGGGGCCGGTTTTGTATTAAAAAGAAAGTTTATCTTTTGACTTTTATTTCGAAATAGGGCGTCATTTGTTCGGCGTTTTTTTCTGAAACTCGAGCAGAATGTCGATGTCGGCAGGAATAAACATGATATCAAACATAGTCCTTTGTTTCTCTTATCTTTTTAGGGACCTCTTTATCAATCTTCTGGGAAACATGAGACTCATACTAATTTCATCTAACGCTTAATATCGTTGATGAGACAAACCTACCAGTCATCCACCAAACATCACTTACGAGGTTTCTACGTAAGATTGATGACAATGGATCGAATGATATCGAAACACTCGAAAAGCTCACAGTTATGGCCTCCCTAGATATTTATTGGCCACCGAAGAGAGATTAACCGCCCATAAAGAGTAAAATACTGATTATGTTTCTGCAAAAAATGTGAAAATTTGTGAAAAGCTTAGTCACTTATCGTGTGATTAAGTGAAGGATATGATTAACTTATGTAACGTTATCACGTTGTAATACTTTAGAACTGAAAACTTAGCATAATACAAAGTTGAATTGTCTTAGATTTTCTGCATAAGTACATATTATGTACTTATGCAGAAAATCTTCAGTCATTTATTTTTTTATTTTTACAGATTTTAAATATGACGTGATGCAAAACCAAGTGTTAGGCTTATGAGAGTTAAAACGTTTCAGAATCCCATTACGCATAGTGTCACAATGTCTGTGAAAAATGATTTCTTGTATTGATTGATAAATTGTATAGGTCTGTAAAAAGCAATTCTTACAAATATCTTAGCCTTTGTTATATATCCCCTTACCACTTAGCTTAGATAGCGAACACGTGAAAGTAACTCTACTTACATATCACAACTTTGTTGCTTTGTTGCCAGTCTCAGGACGTATTACAGTGCTACCTCGCCAATTAGTAAGTCTGAAGTAGGTAATATACTCCTGATTTACATACAAACTGAGTTACAACTGTTGTGATGTACCGAACAACGAAAATCTATGTTTATGGTGTTAATGTGGCTTTGTTGAAGGAGCTTTAACATAATTGGCATGTTTTCTTTATACATCTAAACATAACATACCTACATTATTTTCTTTATTCTACCAAAATGCGCTACGAGATTTCGACTGCGCGAAAACTATTTACCCAAGCAAATCTTTACTACATTATTTTAAACCCCCTAAAAGATTTATTTGTTTAGTCTTTCAACCTAACACTTATCCGTAACATGTTTTGAATGATTGTCTTAATATTTAAAACTAATGGACTCAGGGAGAAGCGGCAATCTCGCATTTTTTCAGCATAAATGCAATCACTACTATACCCCACACTGTGCCGCATCTGAATAACAAATCGGCCCAGTCGACCGTGCCCGACTCACCCACTTCATATTTTACTAAAAAGCTTACAACGTACCCAAATTGAATTACCCGTCTGGTCAAAATAAAAACATGCCTTTGAACTTTAAGGGGAAACGGCTTTCATAAAATTGCGACCGGGAGCTGAATGTATTCAAAGAAATTTTAATAGCGCACACTGATTATGGAATAGGGAAATTGAACAATTAACCTAAAACTTCGTTAATAAAAAACATTAATTACCGAGATAAAAAGATGCCATTTTTGCTTGTTTATCAGTAATGGAGAAAACCACAGAACACGGAAAGATTTTTTATAACCTTAATGGTTAAATTTCAATTTAAATACAACATTATTTTTCGAAAATGAATTCTGCTTGATTTTTTGTAGAATACTTATTTGTCAGTAGCTTAACGTTTTGTATCTTCCTGTACAGTAACTGTATTTCAAAAATGGCATTTATTTTGATGTTAACACGAAACACGCTGAACATGACCCCTAAAAGGTTGAAATAAGGGTGAAATTTTAAATTAAAAATCGGGGTAAAATAGACATTTCAACTTGAAACTTAGTAGGCGTACTTCTAAAAACAAAAACAAATAGGCAACCCATTTCGTAATTTTCCGAAAATCTTTCCGTGTTCTGTGGTTCACTCACGGTTATACTGTGTGGTTCACTCTTGGGAGAAAAAAATCTTTCCGTGTTCCGTGTTCAACCCTAAACAAAGTAGTTCTTTACTTAGAGATTTCATCACATTTTAAACAATGACAAGCAGATCCATCGAGACTTGGCTGAACGTTTTTTTTTTTTTTTTATGTTTTAGATTTATATCATATTATATTATATTATTATCTTATATTTATTATATTTTTTGTAATAATAATAACTTTATTTATTTATAGAAATACAAGTTTACAATTTGCATACTTAAAAGGACATAATATTATTTTAGGGCGGTAGCTAAATAATTAAAAGAATGAGGTCACGCGCCAACATTGCGAACGTCTCGAAATACGCGTAAATTAATACGTTCGATCTGCTAAGCTTGCGCCTGGACCGGTTGTTGAACCGTTCGCTGGACCAGTTGTTAGACCTGTCGCTGGACCAGTTGTTAGACCGTTTGCTGGACCGGTTGTTGGACCGATTGCTGGACCGGTTGCTGGACCGCTGGTTGGAGCAGTTGCTGGGCAGGTTGCTGGACCGGTTTTAGACCGGTTGCTGGACCAGTTGCTGAACCGGTTGCTGGACCGTTTGCTGGACCGGTTGTTGGACCAGTTGCTGGACCCGATGCTGGACTGGTTGCCAGACCGGTTGTTAGACTGGTTGTTGGACCGGTTGCTGGACCGGTTGCTGGACAGATTGTTGGACCGGTATCTAAACCGGTCCAACAATCTAACAACCGGTCTAAAGACCGGTTGTTAGATTGGTAGCTGGACCGGTTACTGGACCGGTTGTTAGACCAGTCGCTGGACCGGTTGTTAGACCAGTCGCTGGACCGGTTGTTACACCGGTTGCTAGACCGGTTGCTAGACCGGTTGCTAGACCGGTTGCTGGACCAGTTGTTGGACCGGTTGCTGGAGACCGGTTGCTGGAGCGGACTCGCAAAATTCGTTCATCGTATAGAAGGACTTGTCAAGGAGCCAGGTTTAAAATTCTTCTTAAAAGTTATAACTTTTTTATATGGTTATAATTTGGTAAAAGTAGTATGGTCAAGGTGCAGTTTTTTTTTCCTAAAGTTATTTTTGTTTTAAAGCAAACATTTAATATATAAAGAGAAATAATTAATTGAGCCACAAAAAAATAATAAGAAAGCATCTAAAATACTGAAATGGACGCAAAGTCCACCACTTTGCATCCATTTCAGTATTTTAGATGCTAAGTTAGTATTTTTGTGGGTAACCTAACCAACCATCACCAACCTAACCTAAGGTTAGTTTGGTGATCCATGACTACAACCCATATATAAATATAAAATTGTTGTTGTATATCACATATATTGATTTGCTTTATTTTTAAAAAGGATTTTATTTTATTTAAATTTTTACTTTTTCGCATTCACAATACAATTTTTATTGTTGAAAATTTTATGTTTTTATCCGACATTTCGGCGCCTTTCCAGGGGCCGCCGTGGTCACGGAAACTACTTTAATTGTCTTTGTTTCTCATTCGGAAACAGGATAGGGTTAGGTATTGATTATTTTAACTTTATATTTAATTATAACAAGAATGATTTATTAATTTTATATTTAAAAAAAACAACTAATAATTTAACCAAGTTGTTCAATAAATGCGTGGCAAAATCCGTGAAAGTGTGTTATTTAAATTATTTGTAGCCTTTTAATTTTAATTAATTATTATTATTAGCCTTTTAATTACAAAATTGAATACATTTCGTTTTCGAGATATTTACGACAAGATCGTTGGAATTATGCCATGTTATCACTTTGTCTAATCAAACTTCTTATGAAACGATCGTAAATGATGACACATTAGAGTCAAGAAATGTTAGAATCAAATCGTTTCAAGGAATGTCAGGAAACTTATCATTTTTAATGTCAAGTTGAATAATTGAAAAATCGCCAGCGAAAAGAACAAACTTTTGGTTTGTCACATTTGGCAAGTCATTTATATATAATAATAGTAGTTTATAGTTTACTAGCGGCCGCCCGCGGTTTCACCCGCGTGGTTCCCGTTCCCGTGGGAATATCGGGATAAAAAGTACATATAAACCTTCCTCTTGAATCACTCTATCTATTAAAAAAAAACGCATCAAAATCCGTTGCGTAGTTTCAAAGATTTAAGCATACAAAGGGACATAGGGACAGAGAAAGCGACTTTGTTTTATACTATGTAGTGATGTGACTGTCGCATAATAGGGGTATTAAAACACGAGTGGTAGTTTAAAAAACGAGCCTTGGCGAGTTTGTTAATAGTATTCCATGAGTGTTTTAATACCGAGTTATGTGCAGTCTCATACACTACTTTTTCTACACTCGTTACATTTATTATATATTTCAAAAATTAATCAAATCAATATTAATTCTAAAATGAATTGGTGCCAAACTCCACTCATAGGAGTCTATGCGGTCAATTTTTTTTGACGACCGATTTGGCGCAGCGGTAAACTACCTGCCTTCTGCGCCAGAGGTCTCGGGTTCGATTCCCGAACAAGACAAATATTTGTGTGCATGAACATGTCTATTTGTCTTGGTCTGGGTGTTTTCTATGTATATTAGGTATGTATTTACAAACAAAAAGTATATAAGTCTATATTTATCCGTTATCAAGTTCACGTAGACACAGTTTCTTAAGAAATTAACTACGGGCTTTGATAATTGGTGTGATTGTAAGAAAATATTTATTTATTTATTTTATTTACTCCTGCTAAATTCAAAATTCTAATTTTAAAAAGTTTCTGATTGTTGCCGGCTAAAGAAGGGCTTAAAAGAGTTGGAAGTCAGGGCCGGTAAATCCTACGGTTGCCATGGAGACTGTAAAATTAAGAAATATAAGTGTTTTATAATGAGTGACAGTTGTATCCGGGTGTTTCATAATGGTCATTATGAAACACCCGGATACAGCAGTTTTATTTTTTAAAGTTGACTATGGCATAAAGTGTATCATTCTACGTTCAGACATGAGTTTATAATTCTAATTTTATAACATGAGTGTAGATAAAAATTATAAAGGGCCCAGCCGGCCTAGCATGAGCGGCTTATAACGCGCGATATGATATGGTACGGCATGCCGTCTTGCTTACACCTTACTGGGGTAAGCAAGACAACTTGCCGTACCATATCATATCGCGCGTTATAAGCCGCTCATGCTAGGCCGGCAGGATAGGTACTACCCTGTGGGACATCAGAGTCATTTGTTTTATAATCCAATTTGAACTAAAGTAATGTTAAATGCTAAGTTTAATGTTTTGGCATTGCACCATGAAACGTGATTGCTAAACTTGCTAAAACTTGTGAAATTTGCTAAAGCGATTTGATGGCTTTCCTCTTTTATTGTTACTATCGGATTTGTAGCTTTTAAGAAATTCGTGTTTCTGAGATATATGCTCATATCGAAGATAAAGAGAGATTAAAGCATATTACACACAAAATCTGATCAATAATAAAATATCATGGTACGCGTGATCAAAAGTAATAGAAACACGCAAAAAGAACAATAAAAAAAATTTATAAAGAACTTTATCTACACTCATCTTATAATATTCGAATTATGAACTAATGCCTGAACGTAGAATGATACACTTTATGCCATAGTCAACTTTAAAAAATAAAACTGCTTCATCCGGGTGTTTCATAATGACCATTATGAAACAACCGGATACAGCTGTCACTCAATATAAAACACTTATATTTCTTAATTTTACAGTCTCCATGGCAACCGTAGGATTTACCGGCCCTGACTTCCAACTCTTTCAAGCCCTTCTTTAGCCGGCCACAATCAAACTTTTTTAAAATTAGAATTTTGAATTTAGAAGGAATAGACCGTATAGACTCCTATGAGTGGGGTTTGGCACCAATTCATTTTATAATTAATACTGATTTGATTTATTTTTGAAATATATAATAAATGTAATGAGTGTAGATAAAGTAGTGTATGAGACTGCACATAACTCGGTATTAAAACCCCTCATTATGCGACAGTCACATAAACTACTATTATCTACACTCATGTTATAATATTCGTATTATGTACTGATGCCTGAACTAGTCTAGATAGTCAACTTTAAAAAAGAAAAGTGTTTCATAATGACCATAATAATAACCGGTTACAGTTGTCACTCATTATAAAACACTTAAATTTCTTAATTTTACAGTCTCCATGGCAACCGTAGGATTTACCGGCCCTGACTTCCAACTCTTTCAATCCCTTTAGCCGGCAACAAGCCGGCAACAATCAGAAACTTTTTATTAATTAGAATTTTGAATTTAGAAGGAATAGACTGTATAGACACAGAGTAGTAGTATTTTTTCCTCTGTGGTATAGACTCCTATGAGTGGGATTTGGCACCAATTCACATTTTATTATTAATATTGATTACCTTTATTTTTGAAAAATATAATAAACTAGCTTCCGCCCGCGACTTCGTCCGCGTGGACATTCGAGAAAATACTTAGGGGACCAATAACCAGGATAAAAAGTATTCTATGTTTTAATTTCATAAAAATCCGATCAACCGTTTTTAAGTGATTAGGCGGGTCCTCCCTCACCAAGCAAGCAGCCTCGCGCGAGGCAGAACGTTTCCCACGTGCGGAGGGCAAACCTAGGGGCTAAAGCCCCTAGGTTTGATTTTCGGAAAACTACGAAATGGGTTGCCTATTTGTTTTAAGAAGTAAGCCTACAAAGTTTCAAATTAAAATGTCTATTTTACGCTCTGATTTTTCATTCAAAATTTCACCCCTATTTCAACCTTTTAGGGGTTGAATCATGTTAAGCTTGTTAAACATCAAAATAAATGCCATGTTTGCAATCGTCATCCCATAAAACCTCAATAACGACATCCATATCGATTTTTAGGTTTATTTATCCCACTTAACCTCTAAGGGGTTGATTTTCGAAAAAATACGAAATATGTGTTTTCTTATTTGTTTTACTTTCCGACCATAAGCCTAAATAATAAATTAAATGAAGGACTTTCCAGATACAACATTTCATCCTCCTTTTCACCCCTTCGGGGGTAGAATTGTCAAAAACGCTGACACAGGTAAATATTAATTTTCAATTGCCAGCCTAAATACAAAATTTGAAGATCCTAACTTCAAAACTGACGAACTTTCATACACATATTCATCCCCTATTTTACCCCCTGGGTTTGATTTTGGGAAAATTACGAAATGGGTTGCCTATTTGTTTTAAGAAGTAAGCCTACCAAGTTTCAAGTTGAAATGTCTATTTTACCCCTGATTTTTCATTCAATATTTCACCCCTATTGCAACCTTTTAGGGGTTGAATCATGTTCAGCGTGTTAAACATCAAAATAAATGCCATTTTTGCAATCGTCATTCCATAAAACCTCAATAACGACATCCATATCTATTTTTAGGTTTATTTATCCCATTTAACCTCTAAGGGGTTGATTTCCGAAAAAATACGAAATATGTGTTTGCTTATTTATTTTACTTTCCGACCATAAGCCTAAATAATAAATTAAATGAAGGACTTTCCAGATACAACATTTCATCCCCCTTTTCACCTCTTCGGGGGTGGAATTGTCAAAAACGCTGACACAGGTAAATATTAATTTTCAATTGCCAGCCTAAATACAAAATTTGAAGATCCTAACTTCAAAACTGACGAACTTTCATACAAACATTAATCGCCTATTTCACCCCCTTAGGGGTCGAATTTCCAAAAATCCTTTCTTAGTGGATGCCTACACTGTATAACGTATCTATGTGCAAAATTTGAAGTCTCTAGGTTAAGCGGTTTGGGCTGTGCGTTGATATCTCAGTCAGTCAGTCAGTCAGTCAGGACTTTGAATTTTATATATATAGATGTATGTAATGAATGTAGATAAAGTAGTGTATGAGACTGCACATAACTCGGTATTATGCGACAGTCACATAAACTACTATTCTACTCAACACAATCGAAATGTTTCCCAAGTATATTTTCTCCAAGGACCAGGTGGTTTTGAGCGCTATTTTCAGCAAAACGGTGGCACAGAAGTAGGCGAGGTATTCATCACGATTTGCATGTAAATGAGAGCACGAGACGTGCAGTAAAGGCAATGGTTAGTATGCCCAGGTTCTGCGAGCGCTCGGCTATTCTACCAGAATCGATTCACAGGGGGCACAATGACTTGATTGCTGACAAGACGACCACACGTTAGAATTGGTCCGTTTATTCTTGTGACAGAAACTAATATCTTTGAATACAATATAATAGAACGTCTAGGAAAAATGCTAGAGTGAAAGACTAACAAATCTGACATTTTAAAACATTGCATCGTTTCGTGGGCGTAACCCACTCTTTGTCTGTTCATTCATACTTATCTTAAATCAGGACCAGAAATAATGCTAACATACCAATTATTTTTAAACCGACATTTCTGTAAGTAATTGTATACTTACATAAACATGAAATCTATTTTTATAATACTAACTAGCTGCACCCGGCATGCGTTGCAATGCCACGTAAAGTTTAATTATTAAAATACAGCTTTCCTTTTTTTTACCACGAACCCTCTCGGAGCGTTTCTAGAACAACCTGCAAAGTTTCACAACAATCTGGTCAAAGATTTCGAAACGCATAGAGGAACAAGCATACAAACATTGATTTTTACATACCTACTAGCCTTCCGCCCGCGGCTTTGCCCGCGTGGACTACTCGACGTTATCCCGCGGGAACCTAATATTTTTCCGAGATACAAAGTAATTTTTATCACTCTCCAGCTCCCAAACTATCCCCATACCAAAAACCACGTCGATCCGTTGCTCCGTTTTGATGTGAAAGACGGATAAACGATTGACGTCAAATGTTTGATAGCTGGTTTGTGTGGAAAAAGAAAAGTGTGGTTGAAAATGTTTTTTCTCTCCATAAAAACCTTCCGGGGGACTTGACACAAATGAAACAAATGAAAAAAAACCACGTGTTGCAATCCGGGAGTGCCGGCAGAAGTGAAAAGGGCCCCCTAGACATTTTCACAAAAAAAAGGAATTTCACAAAAAAAAAAGAAAAAAATAGGTACGGACTAGATTTGAACCGAGGTCTTCTGGCTTCAATGCCACCCGTTTTCTAAACTGAGCTATCACAACTTTGGATTCATAATTCATACATTTTTTACCCATCACAAAAAGTGCACAATGCCGCTAAAGAAGTTTTCACTTCAATAATTATTATTTATGTTTCTCATCGTTTAAACCTTCCCTAAACTTCCACAAATATTTCAAGATCAAAATTAACCAAGTTTTAGCGAGATTAACGAACAGCGTTTCATTTTTATATACATAGATGTCGATAAATATGCCTAGGGTAGAAGCATATTTATCAACATAATATACAAAAACCATATTTTTTTGTAAATGAAGTGGATGAGGGAAGACTGAAAATGTTACTTATATTATAGCAGGAACTTAATTCATCTGACAATTGAGTTTCAGTAATAATCTCTATTATTAGTAATAATGCGTTTATCCAAGACCGACTTTCAATCACGAACCGGCGTTGATTACATTTTTGTATGCACATGTCCCGAGTATGAGAAATTGCAATAGACACAAACCTCTCGGGGGAGCGAACTCGGAGCAAAACTCCGGCATACGAAACTGTATTCACGACCGGAAAATATACCACTTTTGACGGAAACTTACCCGAAGTAAATATTCGATACCTAACTGTCGATATAAACATTGTTCGGGTTATTCTTATGTAAGTTATGTATAGTTGCTATAGCAACTAGTTAGTGAGTTCACTAATCAGCAAACTCCGAGTTTATATCATGATCACTTTTAGTTTAAATCAGATTTTATGAACACGAAACTTAGTTAAATAATTAAGTGTTTGTGCTGCCGCGGGACCTGTAAGTCCATAGTACTTAACATAAAAATAAATGACATGTGATAAATGAGTAACGTAATTCGTAGAAAAAAATAGTTGATCAGTAGTAAAACGCAACGTGCGGCCTCAACATAAGTAAAGCTAATATATATTTTTTATAAATATAGGTAACTGTTACCAAACCCTATCATAATGTTCTACCGTCCGATCAAATGATACATATGGGACAGATACAGATAATAAAATATCAACTCGGAGAAAATAAATTATTTTCCTTAAAGAAACCTGACTCCCAAAAAAAACAATAACTCATCAGTCATTCGGGTACATTTCATTTTCCTTGGTCCTATTTTATTGATAAGAAGATAGAAATTAATGTTGATCTTGATTTATGCTGGCTCAGTCCTAACCATATTACTTACTTTTTATTCAAATTTGTGAAAATATATTCGGTATATATTTATTTTTTAGAGTTCTGTTTTTAGAATACGACTTGTACCAAGTTTCTTTTTGAATAATTGTAAGTAAAAATTGTGTTGTAGGTTATTACAAATAAGATGTCATTGTGGCTTTGCTTTGCTTTTTGCTTAATCTCCTGTTATATTCATTATCTGCACATACACAGAAGTATTAAGAGCATTGAATTACACATTTCATACAAAATCGGTTTACAGGACGATGTAAAGAAAACACATACTTAATTATTTACGCGGATAAAATCTTTTATAGAACCGGTATTAATTATGTGAAAGATACAAATAAAATGAAACGTATTTACGGTAAGTAAATTCAATAGTACATTAGGAACAAACTAAGAACTAATAAATGAAAATCATCATACAAAATGAATTATCTAAAAACTTACTTTTTTTTCGTAGAATATCTTTCCTTTCTTTTCAATAGAGATACTACCAGCTTTCGTAAACGGAAGAGATAGTCAGCAAAAAGTACGCATTCTTATCAAATATGCACAATTCTGATTTGTCGGTGCTCCTCAAATAGACAACCACTGTTTTTCTATTCCGCGTCTGAGGAATTGTAATGTATCTAATACGGCGGTGTTAGCTTCCCAATATCACGCTGTTAGCGTTAACTTGGCGGGGATTGAACGGGTTAGGCCGGGGAACTTTTACAAATGTAAATCGATATGCTTGAAATGTATCAGTTGTTGTTGCCATTCATATTTGAGACTTCGTGATTATTCCGTAGAAAATCTAAACTCATGTTTCTCGAGACAACCCAATTTTCGTAAATTTCAGGTCAGCTAACAAAAAGTACGCATTCTCATGAAATATGTACAATTCTAATTCGCAGATGCTCCCCAAATAGGGTAACACTGTTTTTCTATTTCGCGTCTGAAGAATTGTAATGTATCAAATACGGCGGTATTAGCTCCCTGTTTGCGTTAACTTGCGGCGGGGATCGAACGGCTTAGGGCAAGGAACGCTTACAAATGTAAATCGATAAGCTTGAAATGTATCATTTTTTGTTGGCATTCATATTTTAGACTTTGTTATTATCCGTAGAAAATGTAAACTCATGTTTCTTATCACATTTGAGACAACCCAGCTTTCGTGAATTTCAGGATGGTTAGCAAAATAGCAAGCTTTCTCATCAAATATGTACAATTCTGATTCTCAGGTGCTCCCCAAATAGGGTACCATTGTTTTTCTATCCCGCGTCTGAGGAATTGTAATGTATCTAATACAGCGGTGTTAGCTCCCCAATACCGGGCTGTTTGCGTTAACTTGCGGCGGGGATTGAACGGCTTAGGGCGGGGAACGTTTACAAATATAATCGATAAGCTTGAAATGTATCATTTTGTTTTTACTATTTAAATTTGTGATTTTGGATGCTAGATTTTGCTTTCGAAGGTATGGTAAGGAATATATAACACATGTTGGGGGGCCCTTCGAAATAAATGTCTATTTAAACACTTATTCATTCTCCTACGTAATTTACTAGTCTGAAAATTGCTTCCGAAATTAATTCTGAAAAATAGACAGACAATATTGGTTTGTTCTTAATTTTTACCATTCGATTAACATTATGTACGCTATGTTTTATCGGGTTGGCTTACGAAGCAAACCGAAACCGTGTTAGTAACAATTTAAAATTTTGCGTTTAGGTAATTTTCTGGTAATACAATTTTGTCACTAATACCTAGTTCGTGAGCTCCGAGCATTTTCTTTTTCTTTTGAGTCATGAGAAGTTTTAAACGTCCTTACATAGCTGTTGATCATCACGTTACTACGTTATCATATATTACCTTACTACAAAATCAAAGATAAGTAAGTTAAAAATTCAAATGTTATTCTTACAAAATATAAAAAAAAACATTCGATAATCCCTAATGCCACATCACTACTATAACGACATTTTCTAGAGACGTTTCGGTGAGTAAGTGTGACCGTTACGGTTTCCAAGAATCAAGGTCTGTCGCTCCCCCAGCATGTCAATAAGTCAGCAAAGTTCGGCACTCTATTTGAATAACACGTTCCTTGTAAAGTTGCCTTAATTTAATATATTGGTGTTCGAAACGTATGCGGTGAAACGCCCGTCCACAGAACATGGAAAGTAAAGAGAAAAAAATCTTTCCCTGTTTTGTGCGCCCGTCTTTAGAAGCTAGTAAGTTGGAGTAAGATAATTATGTTTGCAATAAATCTATGGGTTCTATATAATGCGCTATAGCGCAAGGCACTTGCGAGCGAGCTAAGGAGCCGAGCGATGTGTCGTTTCACCCTTTTCATACTGGAGCTCTATTTTTGAATCACTCGTATGACACCGAGTTGCCGCATGCGACTTATGTCGCACTCGTCTTCCAAGTGGCATGACGGCGATTTTCCCTATTTTTGAATCGTTCGTTTCCAGTGCTGCCAGTACTGGAAACGAACGATTCAAAAATACGGAAAATCGGCGTCATGCGACTTGGAAGACGAATGCGACATAAGTCGCATGCGGCAACTCGGTGTCATACGAGCGATTCAAAAATAGAGCTCCAGTAAGCCTAGCATGACCACCCAAAACTCGATATGTATCGAATGATAAAGCGATTTATCGACATTCAAACGTCAAAACCCATAGTCTTTTGACAGTTAAACCGGAAAACTTATCATATCATATCGCGTTTTGGTTGGTCATGCTAGGGGGGCTGGGGGGAGAGAGGCGAGCGATGACGCTTGCGGTTAGAACGTGGTTAGAACCGAACTCGCTTGCCAGCTGGCGATGGGGCCTGCGCTCAGTGGCTTAATCCTACTATTAATAGAAATGCGAAAGTTTGTGAGAATGTATGGATTTCTGGATGTATGGATGTTTGTTACTCTTTCACGCAAAAACTACTGAACAGATCTGGATGAAAATTGCAACAAGATAGATTATAGGCTGGGTTAACACATAGGATACTTTTTATTCCGATACTCCCATGGGAACTATTATCCTCACAATTTGTTTCAACTGTACAACATCTATGTAACCTTATTCATATGCAAATAAACATTATTTCTATTTCTATTTCTACTTCAAATCGATGCCATTGATTTTCAATTTGATGTCTTACCCATATTGGGGCTCACAATTACATTGCCAGTGTGTTGCTGATCGTACAATAACGATATAGGGAGGTTAAAATTACACGTTAAGGTTGCTAAAACTGACATCGAAATTATTTCGTTTCGTCGTAACTCTGCTTTAATTGAAATTAAATTTAAAAATAAATGCATAAATTTTCTGATATTGGTAAAGTAACTGAACTGTAATCATTTAACTAGTTTTATTTTCTCTTTCTTCAAATGAAACCTTTTTTCAGTTCAAAATTGGTGCGATCGGGCTTCGGTGGTAATACACGTTCCCTCATTCTTTTGTGTTGGATTTAATTCGATAACTTCCATCCTTTTCATGTTTGATAGAAAAGCTATTCAACAGCGCCTCCCTCCAGAGGTTGTTCAGGGGAAATTGTCCGGAAACTTCCCGGATTTGGAGACATCTTTTTAAACGGGAAAGTCCATTGGAATTCGGTCCATCTGGTAACCCTATATGCTCGGTTGATCGAAATATAATGTTGATATCTGTTTTTCTTGTTACATCTGCAGACAGTTGATTCAAGGAATTGCCCCGGGCCACGTATGAAAAGAAACTCATATGAAGACAAATATTAGAGAATAATATAACTGGAATGGTCAATCAAAAAAGAATGGAGATAGGAGATTGTAAATTTAAAAAGTTATAACTGACTGAGCCGGTATGCTCAATCAGCAATTGTCAGATGATGTCAGGTAGTATCAGGAAGATGATGTAAGGAAATGTCAAGAATGCACTAGAAATGATACAGTCAACCGATACTACGGAGTTACTTTATTGTACTGAAAAATATAATTATTAAATAATATTGCAAGTGACGAAAGTAGGTCGCTACGTTGCACATTGTATTAGCGGCTACTAATGTACGATGACCGATGACCCGTACATACTCCCAACAACACAAGAGAAAAGAAATGTATGTCAATACAAATTAAAATTGGTATAAGTTATAACTAAATATTTCAACTTAATTATAGACTGTCAGGTTTGCATTAAAAACTATTAAAGTAAAAAAGGAATAAGTATAGTGTTACGAAAACTTAAATATGTCAACTTAATTAATTTGTATAAATTATCAACAACTTAATTAGTTTGTATAAAGTGTCACAAAAACTTAAATATTGCATCTTATTTAGGTACTTAATTAAGTTGAAAAAATAAACCTTATAAAAAGAATATAAAACTTAATCTTAATACATCATTGTCATAAAATCAAAAACAAATAATAAGATTTAATTATTATGTAAACTTGTAGAACTATGAATATCAAAATGAATTTTCTTCGGCATCGTTGGCGAAGTGCTGGTGTCCACACTGACTGTGGAACTTCTCAATGCGCTAGGCATCCTTGCGGGCGGCAACACGGCGCGTGACGTAGTCGCAACTCTGACGTCATCAATGAATGACGTCTCGTCTACCGTCCTTGCCGACTTGTGCGTCGCATTTTGCTGTGTAGGCGCATGTGATTGCTCTTTGCATTGTTTGATTTTTATATAACATCCAGCCACGAATAATGATATTATTAATGCAATGATAATAGTATAGATAATTATGTAATGCGTGGTATTACTGGAAGTAAATTCTTGTAATTCTTGGTGCTTCATGTTGTCAACCTTCTGTTGAATTTCTTCATATGCATGTTCATGATTTTCAGCAACAAAAGTGTTAGGTAATGAAACATTGATGATTTCATTCAAAGATGATGGAATCTGTTGCATGTTAAGGTCAATGGATGGGCTCACAGAGATGTGATTGGTATAGTCATGTTGAGCGTAAATCAAAAATTGTTCTCCTTTGATTACACATCCCGGTTCTGGTGTTATCAGTCCATTACCTCGTAATTGTTTTGTTATTATATTCGACGAACATATGATTCGTACGGAGCACTCGTCGCAACATGAGTATAACCAGGTGTCGCGAGCGTGCAATTTGATCCACCTGTCAGCACATTTCTTTGCGGCGGGTATGCAGTATTGTTTATGTTCATTATTTATTTGTAATTGTAAATCGCAAAGGGATTGCCCCATGGTCAGGACATATATTGGATGATTCAATGGGCAAAACATCTGTTGATTAGTATGACGTATGCAGGTTAGTATATCGCTGTCTGTCATAGGTATAACTGTGTCTTTCTTGACGTTCACAGCTAAATACTTTGTTGCAGTGTGCGTATAAATTACGCTTCCTTGTTTTCTTTGCGGTATGTCAATAATGTTAGTAAGCTCGAATGAGTCACGATTTAATAGCGGTATATTTATTTCCATGATCAGTAGTTTTGAAGTTACTCTAGCTTTCACGTGTAGAAGTCCATATAAATCTTTTACGTTGTCAGTTGGTAATACCAGGTCATTTTGTACTTGAGCTGAGACAGTATTTAATTCTTGTTGCAGTTGAGCTGGTTCCAGCATATGGATGTTCAGGCGACCATGATAAATGTCAGTTACCATCTCTAGGATTGAATCCTGAATTCGGCGAATGTTAGAGACTATAACATTGACTGATATTAAGGATGACATAGAGTGAAATGCACGTAATACAATTTGATCTGCCTTTGTTATTGCGTTCATTTCGGAACTCATGATTCTTAGATGTTTGTATACGTTATCAAATTGAGTGTTCATTATCTTCTCGTTCCGTTTAAGTATGTTATTTTGCGCTTCGACGACAGAAGTGTGATTTTTGAACAGGGTAAGTAAATGATCTTCTCTGTGGCGTATTGTTTCAATATCCTTCTCGTATTTTTGAGCAAATGCATCATCAAGCACTCCAAATAAGGTGTTCGCCAAACTTCCAACCCCGTTGACAAGCCCTCTCTTTTTTCTGCGAGATATACGCTGATAGTTTGTCAATAATTCATTGTAGTGACGTATTTCGTCGAGTTCGTGGTGAAATTGCGCAACGACGGATGAGCATGAATTGTCATTATTGCAAATTGCGGCTACTGTTTTTATGTAGTTGCGTACTACTCTCATACTTTCCCAATATGTACTCATATTATAATATACGACCATTTTCCAATTATCCTGAATGACGCGTATATCAGAAATCTTGTCAAAGAACAGTGTGTTGTTGTTATCTAGGCTTTTTATATTTGTCATCCCTTGAATCGGAGTAAAAAATGTCATCACAAGTGTCATTGTCATTAAGAGTAGATTGCACACGCTTCTTTTATTTCTCCCATGTCTTGTTGTTAATGGTTGTGGTTTTTCCGTGTCAGTCTTCGAAACAGGCTTCGTTATGTCAGGTTGAGTGTTTACCGGCAGCGGAACAAGTTTAATAATTGGTCGTTTAAGATAACCACCTTTCGTTTTCAAGGTGACAACCCTAACATGTCCGTCTTTGCCCGGATGCACCTCTGTCACTCGTCCTAAGGCCCATTTTGTTGGTGGCATATTTTCTTCCTTTATGAGGACGATGTCATCAATTTTTAAGTCGGCTTTCGGATGATTCCATTTCTGCCTTTTTTGTAGATGATGCAAGTACTCTGATGACCATTTCTTCCAAAAGTCACGATGCATTTTTTCTATCAACTGCCATCGTGTTTTAATGCATTTTTCATGTATGTCAGTCATTGGAGGCGACAACAATGATCCTCCAACGAGGAAATGTCCTGGAGTTAAATAATCATCCTCAGGATTTTCTGTCGGTGCGTACAACGGTCTGGAATTGAGGCACGCTTCAATCTGAGCTAACAGCGTAGAGAATTCCTCGTACGTCAGCTTTTGTTCACCTAACACACGTTTTAGATGATGCTTCGAACTCCTCACTGAGGATTCCCAAATCCCGCCCCCGCTGGGCCATACCGGCGCATTCAGGTGCCAGGTAACACCCATTGTAGAAATGTCAGCGAGGAACTCTTCGGTTATAGCTTGTAGGACCTCTTTGTACTCCATCTTCAAAGCTCGTGATGCACCCACGAAATTAGTGCCATTGTCACTGTACACGTGCTTTGGTGTGCCTCTTCTCGCACACATGCGCTTGAAGGCTGCAAGGAACGCTGGTGTGCTAAGGTCAGACACTAACTCTAAGTGTATCGCCTTAGTTGAAAAACACACAAAAACTGCGATGTATCCCCTCGTAGTTTTTATTCCGCGTCCTTTATGTGCTTTTAACTCCACTTGTCCAGTGAAGTCGACTCCCGTGTGTGTAAAAGGTCGGGAGGGTGTCACTCTTGCTTCTGGTAAATCTGCCATCAGCTGATTCTGGGTAGGATGGTTGAATCGAGTACATTTGACACAAGATCTTAAGTACTTTTTAACTGTGCGACTTCCTCCTATCACCCAATAATTTTGTCTCAAATATGTCAAGGTTAGTGCAGGACCACCGTGAAGGGTTTGTAGGTGACCTTGATTTATGAGTAACTCTGTCAATCTTGAATCCTTGGGTATAATAATAGGATGTTTTGAGTTCTCACTTAGATTTGAGTGACGTAATCGTCCACCCACTCGTACAAGGTTATTTGTATCCAAATACGGCTGTAATTGCAATAAAGGACTTTTGGATTTAATAGTCCCATTCCTTTTTATTTCCGAAATGTCTAAAAGGAATTCTTTAGTTTGCGTTGCTCGAATTATAATCATTAATGCATTATTAATTTCGCTCGCTGTGACGTAACTCGAGTTGTTCGATGCATCGCGGACAATGACTGTGGTGTCATGTTGCTGTCTAGACGATTGCAGTCTTCGTGACGTCACACGGTGACGTATGTTTTGTATGAAACGTAATGTTCGGGCAACGACTCTTACGATGTACGTAATCGATTGATGTTTATGTAATAGATTTTCTATAATGTCAGTTTTTATAAGCGTCGTACATGTTTGAGGCTCTTTTTTCATCTCTATTTGAGGCATGTCAATTTGAATATTGTAATTTTTGGGAATAGTGTCTTTGATCCACGCAGGTCCATTCCACCACAGCGTATGTTTTATCAGCTGAGATGTGGTAAGGCCTCTTGTTGCGCAATCAGCTGCATTGTCATTGGAGCTTACATGTCTCCAGCACGAAACTGGCATAATGTCAAGTATTTCTTTCGTACGGTTAGCTACGAATGCCTTCCAACGTGTCGGCTGCCCTTGAAGCCAACCCAGGACGACTAAGGAATCCGTCCACCCATATACAGGAATGTTTGCGTGTGGTAATGCATTTAAAACTTTTTTCATAAGTTTTGATAACAGGAGAGCACCACATAGCTCTAGTCGCGGTAGCGTTACGGTGCTTTTCCGCGGTGCAAGTTTTGTTTTTGAACAAACTATTCTCACAGTCGACTCGTTCATGTCATTTGTCGATTTTAAGTAAATAACTGCTGCGTACGCTCGTTCGGACGCGTCACAGAATCCATGCATCTCGACTGTTCCGTGGAAATTGCCAACCCATCTTGGGATTTGAAACTGATTTATGTGTTTTAGATCATCACGAAGTTTAATCCATTCATTTAAAATGTCATTTGGAACCTTTTCATCCCACTCCATTGTCACTAACCAAAGTTTTTGGAACAGTAATTTAGCTCTTATCGTGAGTGGGGATAACCAACCCAGTGGGTCAAATATTTTCGAAATTTGTGACAATAATATTCGCTTCGTACATATGATTGTTTTGTTTTTGTCATTGTCAATTGGATGAAATGTAAACATATCAGCGGCGGGACTCCAACGTAACCCGAGCGCTTTTGTTGAGTTTGCATTTTTAAAGTCCATTGTTGTCGGGTTAATTTGATCAGCTGATAGTGACGACAACAATTCCGTACTATTACTCGACCATTTTCGTAGGTTTATTTTCGCACCTTGAAGCATTTTTATCAACTGTTGTTGGACTTCTTTTGCATCTGCGATTGAGTGATTGCCTCCCAGCAGATCGTCGACATAAAACTGGTTTTGCAACACTTCTGCAGCCAATGGGTACTTATCTTTGTCATCATATGCCAGTTGTTGCATAGTTCGTATCGCTAGGAAAGGTGCGGCTTTCATGCCATATGTAATGCTACACAATTGGTATTCTTTAAGTCTATCCTGTGGGTTATCCCTCCACAAGATTTTTTGCAAATGTTGCTGATCTGCGTGCAAGAGTATGCATCTATACATTTTTTCACAATCAGCAGTGTATACATATTGATAAATAGGCCATCTTAGTAATAGATCTTGTATGTCTTTCTGTAGTTTTGGGCCACTCTCCATGAGGTCATTTAAGCTTTTTCCGGTAGATGTTGGTGTAGATGCATTAAAAACCACACGAAGTTTGGTGGTTGTTGATTCTTCACGGTGCACGCCATGATGAGGAAGGTAACACATAGGTTTTTTGTGCTCTTTGCATTCTGTCATGTGCCCTAAATCTTCATACTCGTGTATAAACTTTTGATAGCTGTCACGTAAATTAGGATTTTTTGCGAGCCGAGATTCTAGCTGCTTGAATTGGGCTATAGCTCGAGACTTTGATAGGCCGAGCTCTTTTTCAAAATCATTTTTCAATGGCAAGCGAACTTCGTAGTTCCCGTCGGGAAGTCGTCTTGTGGTTTTGACATATAATTCTTCACAAAACTGCTCCTCTTTTGTCATCTTGGTAGAGTCGTTTGCTATTTCTTCCATCTCCCAATAAGCGGTGATATCTTCAATGTTATTAATTACTACACTGCATTGGAGTGGAGATTGCACTGGTCCAGATAAAATCCAGCCTAATTTTGTCTGTTGAGCGATTGGTTGGTTCTCTGATCCTTTTATTAACCCACTCATTATTATACTGGTGTAAATCTTTGCACCCAGCAAGATGTCAATTTGCCCCGAAACATTGTAATTGGGGTCAGCGAGCTGTATGTGTTCAATATGAGGATAAGGCTTATCAAATGATGTATGCGGTAAGTTGTTGATAAGTTTAGTCAATACTAAAGCTTCCGCTGTAAACTTATAATTGTCATGGATTGACACACATTCCAAATGGATTTTTCCTTTGCCTTTTTTCGCTGAATCACCCACCCCGATGACGGAGGTGTTCACATGTTGGCGAGGTAATCCAAGCCGTTGAGCGGCATTTTCGGTTATGAGGGTGACTTGAGAACCCTGATCTAAAAGTGCTCTCAATTTGATGTACGAATTATCTGCAGCTCGTACTTGAATTTGCACAGTAGCTAATAAAATTTCATCGTCTTTATTAGTAATATTATTTGCATTGCTAATATGCTGACGCTGAGGTTTCGGTGGCGAAGTCCAACTGTTCGGTTGTGTGTCATTTACCGCGTCATGCAGTAAAGTGTTGTGCAATCCATTGCATGTTTTGCATCGTTTATTTGACCGACATATATTTCGCTCGTGAAAATACAGACAATTTTTGCATATTTGATTGTTGGTTATAACTTTCATCTTAGCGTCAGGAGCCAAATTTTCAAATTTTCGGCACTGATATAACAAATGATCGTTACTATTGCATAACACGCAGCGTGGTTTGGAGTTGAATGTAGTTGTATTCATAGATTTCAAAAAGGTTGTCCTTTTCCCATTGTATGGAGCTTTATCCTTCGTGTTATATGACGTTGAAGGCTTTGGCGACGACCAATCGTCCTTTTCCTTTTTCTGTATGGGCTCAAGTGCAATAAACTTGGTTTCTAAGAACGATATAAATTCATCAAACTCGGGAAGATCACGCGGTGATTTGCGCGACTCCTTGTAATCACTTCTGGTCGCAGGATCCAATTTCTTTAGCAGGAGGTGCACGATAAGAGGATCCCATGATGACGTATCCACACCCAAATTATGGATAGCATGGATACACTCCACTGTAGTGTCATGTAGACGTTTAAGCTCAGATGCTGATTGTTTGTCAACGTTGCGTTGGTTCAGGAACACTTCAATATGTTTTGTAAATAACAGTTGAATATTATTATAGCGGTGGTATAACAGTTCCCAAGCTGTCACATAGTTGTCTGCGGAAACATTTAAATGCTGAATAAGGCGTTGTGCTTCGCCTCTCAACTTTCCTTTTAAATGTTGCATTTTCTGTGCATTTGTTAGGGAAGGATTGTCATGTATGCTGCTTTTGTATAAATCGAGGAACGTGGGCCATTGTGTATAGTCCCCATAAAACGAAGGAACTTCTAATTTCGGTGTAGATTCGAACTGATGCATAGTAGACAAGATTTTCTTATTTAAACGCCGTTTCATGTCTTTGTACTTTAGTTCATAAACTGAATATTCTTCTTCATACTTCATATCTTTGCCTTCTGAAAGGGTGTCAATTTTCAAATGCAATTTGTCAATATTTGCCCAACGTAATTGCAAGCTTTTTAATTCATCCTCCAGCTCCCATTTTTCTGTAATTCTGTCAGTGTCAATATTGTTAATTTGTCGCAATAATGCTCGAAAATTCGACTTCTGCTCGCTCTTCACCTCATCTATTGCCAGTTTTACTGCTGGCTCTGGAACGTCCTTGGCAGGGACGAACATAGGCGTCTCCTCAGCGACAGGAAAGAAGTTTTTAAGCAGCGCCCGTATTCTGTCATAGAGATTTTTCGTATCGCTGTAGATTTTCTTTTTAAAATATTCATGAGTTTGGTCATACTCCGCACAGCCTAGCTGCACATTGTTACTGTCAAATTCTGTCCACAAACTGTCAAGTGCGAGTACCCGTTTCTGTAGGTACTCTTCCGTCTTTCTCGATGAAGAATCCTTATTAAAATTGCTGTGAATATTCTTGATAGACTCAATAATCTCCTTCTGACGACTAAGAAGGGCTTCCATTTTTCACAATAAGTTTAAAAACCACACGAAAATGTTAAAGATGCAGTTCAAACCTTGATGATGTGTCACCTTACCGCTGTTGCGATACTGTCCGTTTACACTGCAATCCAAAGTGCACGTAACGTAGTCCGTGAATACACACAAAAATGTCACTGTTTTTTATAATGTCACTTTAATGTCAATATTACTCACTAATTGTCAAAAACTGTTAATAATCGATAGACTCTGTTGGTCTGGTTCTCTCTGGCAATCTTGCATTCGTCACACGATTGGTAACCGCACGTCTCAACTTAACTGGTGAGACCCGCTTGTGGGAGGCCAGCCAAGCCGATGCGCTAATCGCACTCTGAGATACAAAAATCACCAAAGATTTAATTCTCGAAGGACCATATGACTGAGCCGGTATGCTCAATCAGCAATTGTCAGATGATGTCAGGTAGTATCAGGAAGATGATGTAAGGAAATGTCAAGAATGCACTAGAAATGATACAGTCAACCGATACTACGGAGTTACTTTATTGTACTGAAAAATATAATTATTAAATAATATTGCAAGTGACGAAAGTAGGTCGCTACGTTGCACATTGTATTAGCGGCTACTAATGTACGATGACCGATGACCCGTACAATAACTGAACCGCTTATACATCGGTGGTGGTGGTAGGATTGTTAAATAGGTATTAGAAATTCACGCTGAACATAAGGATTATGTTTTAAACTACACTGAAGTTACAATATTTTTTGTGAGCCATCCTGTAAGTGACCGTGGAGCTTGTATTAGCAACAGCTGCAAATAGATTTTCCTTGTGCTAACTAATCTTTGAAAAAAAACATGAAATTTCTTTCTTCTTCTATCCCAACACGTAAAATATGATATTTTTAGGACATGAAGTCTTTTGATTATGTAATGTATTGTAGTGGCTGTAACCATCCAAAAGGGTATTATGTAACTTGTATAGACTCTCCAAAGTCATGACCTGACATGACTGACCTCGTGTGTCTCATCACTAGGCCGTAATAAGTCTGGCAAAGATATTTGGCACATGCCCTCAACGATAAACAGACCCCTAGCGAGATTCAATTTGGAAAAGTAAAACTCCCACTATGATAGACACGAGTTTTTCGTGTTTATTTGGGTCAATCCTAACGACGAATGTGAAGTTCCTTTCCTCTCAGTAACACTAACTAAATATTGACGTGAGGCCTACAAAATTAGATCGCGATGGATGGCGGCTGGTTGAGGCACCGATGACGTCGTAATCTCATAGAATGAGGACCTCATTACCTTTAAGGACTATTGACGAATGTCAACATGGAAGTGTAGGTAAATAATAGATTTTGCTGTTAGCTGGAAGGGAATGGATGTGGACACCTTATCTGAATGTTGTCAACTCTTTTCTGTTTGGTTGTTGTATTTTTTTTTACAATCTGAAGCCCAGCTAGTACAAAATGCAATGAACTAACAATTACATTCACCAATATTTTAAATGAGACTGGAAAGGAATGCAGCTCTCCAAAGATTCAGAATCAGAATTCCATATAACTACATCGGGGACGTGAAATAGTTATTAATAGACCTATGTATTTTTGGTAGCGTATTCATAATTTGTCAAGAGGCTTATTTTAACTTTAATTTAATCTTGCTCGAGTGGCATACAGAGCGGTTTTCAAGATTTCGCTCTCTTGCAGGTCCCGGGTTCATTTCCCGGTAGAGTAAATGTTAAATGTAATATTTCCCTAAAAAAATAACTTTTCTACTAGTAACCGCCTCTATGGTCTAGTGGTACACATCACCGACTTCAGACTCTGAGGTCCCGGGTTCGATTCCCAGTGAGGGTACATATTGTATTCGGTATTCGGGCTTGTTCTAAGTCCGACTGGCTAGCTACCACCATCTTATCTGAGTCTGCGACCATAACAATGATGTTTTCAGCATTATTGTGTTCCGGCAGAGAGATAAGATACCCAGTTCTTCAGTGAGTTTCTACCTTCCACCTTTAGCCTTATCACCACTTAACATCAGGGGGCTTAGACAAAGTAACATTTGAAAAACGATAGCGAAGCGATAACGAAGTTCGAAAGAAATTCAAGGTATAGGATTGGCGGATTGGTATAAACTGCGCTAAATCACGTGGTCTTGCCGCAAGTTGATTGGAGCATAAAGAGGATAGCGATAGCGATTGTCGTTTCGCCACATAACGATGTTACTTTGTCTAAGCCCCCAGGTGTGAGGAAGGCTAAGTGCTACTGCCTTAGCACTATTATTTATTCTGTGGTGCTACCCCGTTATGGATAAAAAAATGTTCTCATGTCTCGGTGTCTGTCTGAATGTGGTAAGTAGTATGTGTGTGTCGTCGTTGTTTCCCATTGCCATAAAACAAGTTCGTAAGCTCCTTAGTTCAAAATTACAGCAATTTATTTGATGGTATTCAATATTATAAATTATACTCAAGAGCCTTCCTGATCAGAAGGTCTAAGTAGCTAAAAGTCCAACAGCGCGAAACGTCTGATGAGCAGCAAGTCTAATTAGCAGAATGTCCATTTAGCAAAACGTCCAACTATCAAATGGTCTGTATAGCAGAACATCTATTTAGCAAAACGTCACATTATCAAAATGTCTGGATACTCAGGCACAAAATTCAACACACAAATTACATCGGGAGGGAAACGGACACGGAATTATAATATGTACGTACGTACAGACTTGTACATACCTATAGATTCTTTGGTCTAAGTAGCTTAAATCATATCTTTTTGATGGTGACTGACAATGTATTGTCAAGAATGCTATTTGATTAGCATTACATAAAGCTCTTAGAAAAGAAGCACTTTGGCAAGATCGCAAATACAAGAATATGCATATGAATGTATTTGAAGGAAATAAAAGAAGGAAGCTCGATTTAATGTTTAATGCCAAATACAAAAGAGCTGCAAAAGTTTGAGGGCAAAAAAGATAGTCCCTTTGAATTTTTGATAAACCTTGGTCATATCAAAAGAATAAGTAAATAAATGCAGGGGAATTTGTGCGCCTAATATCCTAATAATATTTATGGCGCTTCTAGCTTTTTAATCCAGATTTTGTTTTCTCAAATAAATGTAATGTAATTTACAAATGACTTTTCTTTTTTATCATGAGTGTACACATTTTAAAAATGACTTTTTGCTAAATAGATGTTCTGCTATACAGACCATTTGATAGTTGGACGTTTTGCTAAATGGACATTCTGCTAATTAGACCTCAAGAGCTACTTAAACCACATCAGCAAACTAATACTACTCTTTAGATAATGTACTAAATAATAGGTCTTTACATATGAAATTGCCGTCTTTTTCTCACATGTTTATTGGTCTCTAATTTTTTAATTAATATCAATATATCAAAATTTTTATATTCTAAGACAGTTTATTAAATGAGATTATAGGCAATAGTTAGATTAATTTTGTCTGATCATATCTCGAAAGTTTCGTTGAATTCGGAGTTCACATGTCCAAGAAATCCCCAAATATCTTTGTATGCTAATTCCAACTTCCTACAATTGCCCCATAGAAAACGGCAATTTCATAGGTAAAGACCTATTATTTGTAATATTAAATTCAGGTAAGTAACAAAGAAGGTATTAAAATCGCCTCTCTAACTTATTATCAGCTATGGAGCAAGCGCATAATTGATTTCAAAACGAAATTTCCTTCAATTGAAAAAAATTGAAAGCAAACGAGGTATGAAAATGATCAGACAGAACGCAATCTCCACAAAGTCCTCCTTCGGGCAAGCAAGTTGCGTGGAATAATTGGATTTGGCCCACACATTTCCGCTCTCAAAAAACAATCGGGGCAGGTAAGGGATTTGCTATAATCGAAACTTGTCTAATAGCAACCCCATTTAGGGACTTTACGGTCATTGTTATTTTTATGTCAATGGTGTGATACACATTTTTGTAATACTTACACATTTTTAATCGAAACTTATCATTTCTTTTTATTGAAAACTAACGGATTCTCTCGATTTTACCCGTGTAGTACCCGTTCCCGTGGGAATATCGGGATAAAATATAGCCTATGCCACTCAAGAAGAATCTAGCTTCCTATAATGGTCAAAGATTTTTTTAAATCATTCCAGTAGTTCCGGAGCCTATTCGATGCAAACAAAAAAACAACCAAATCTTTCCTCTTTATAATATAAGTATAGCTAAGTATTAGAAAAAGTCGACCCGTCTCACAACTAGCTCTGATAGGACTCGAACCCACGACCTTTCACTGTCCGGGAGAATGCTCTAACCACTGAACTACAGATACAAATACAAATCGCTGGGAGAAGCGTCGACTTTATCCAATACGTCTAAAGCCAGATTTACATTGATCCAGTAGCTCGATCCAGTGTCACTGGATTGCGGCACTGGACAATGTAAACATGTTTCAATCCAGTACAGCGTCCAGTATCCAGCGCTGGATCGGAATAGAGCGACGGGCCTATTTTCCAATCCAGTGTCTGCCCCCCGCGCGCCGCGCACCCCGTGGCAGTGGCACTGGATCCGTGTAAACGCGACGCGCCAGGCTTAGCGCCAGTCTTAAGGCATAATCAGACGAGGGACTTTTGTCCCCGGCGGACAAAAAGTCCTTGTACGTCCAAAATATGTCCTCCGAGGACTTATCGCGGACTCAACGCATACGGTGTGCGGTCATTTGTTGCCCGGAAACGTACTTCACTATCAAGCGCTCGATGCAGACTAAAGTTCGTTGTGTGCGTTGTTGCGCGCGTTGTTGCGCCTAGTTACGTTCGTTCTATTATTTTCACGGACTAACTACCGCGAACTTTTCTCCAGTCCAGTCTCTCGGTGTCCGCGGTAATTTCGCGGACTTTTTATCCGCAGTACTTTTAGTTCCTCGTGTGCGTTATTTGATACAATTTATAAGAGATCTATATCGATGGACAAAAAAGTACCCGGAGGACAGTCCGTCGTCTGATTAGGCCTTTAGCCGCGTATCGTACAGTGACCACACGTATTTGTCTGGTGCACCGTTTCATGAAAAAAATTAAACCGCCTTCAAAACAAAACTGCAAACAAAACTACAAACAAAAAACTCATTTTCCAAAAAACACGTAAAAGTCTAAAATAAATTGAATCATTCAATTCAAAGTACGAAAGTGCGGGACTTTTTCTAATTAATCTTGAACTTACTGATCTGATTGAAGTCGGTGTCAAGCCATATCATAATATGTATTTGATAGGTATCACTTCGCGCATGAGATATTGTGTATTATTGATTCACTATTTCTTGTTACTCTCGGCTTGACACCGACTTCAATGAGATCAGTAAGTTCAAGATTAATAAGAAAAGTCCCGCACTTTCGTACTTTGAATTGAATGATTCAATTTATTTTAGACTTTAACGTGTTTTTTGGAAAATGAGTTTTTTGTTTGCAGTTTTGTTTTGAAGGCGGTTTAATTTGTTTAAAAAAATTTGTTTATTTTTCCATTTTTAGTGTAAGAAATCTACCATAAGAAACCGCATGATGAGCAAGCGTAGCGCAATGTGCAACGACTGTAGCCCATATCTAAATTAGAATACTCAGACAAGCACCACCCTCCAACTCTCAACTGTTAAATGCAGTTTCCTTCTACCAATAGCTAACCTAAATTACTTGAAAGAATACAACCTAAAGTTCTATTCGCGCTTGTGGTACTTAAAACATACTTTAACTCCTAAGCGTTAAGGAGTTTTACCTTCCATCATCAGCTTACCTAAATAACCTAAAAGATAACAACTATAAATATTTACGCATCAACAATATTTAAAGAATTATTCTCCAACTCCCAACCATTGAGGAGTTGTACCTTCCGTCACCAGCTCATCATCGTGAGATGATGACTACCAGACGCAAATACTTGAAATTTGCTTATAAACCATATTAAGGCGCTACTCGGAAAAATATGGACTTTTTGATTTAAAACTATAGGACGGTTACAGCTGTTAAAAATCTGGTAATAAGATATATATTTTTTCATACCTTTATCTAGAATCGTATAGTTTCAAAAACACGATTTTATGATTTTGCCTCGACACTTTTTATTTTCGAAAAGACCTCTAAAAATACGAAAAGTGAAGATTATTCTTAAATGGAGTTACTTACACTATTGGAAATTGGTTTAATTAGTGGACACCAATAATATTGAGGATCGTATAGAAGCATTTTTTTTTAAATCGCTGTAGTTTTTTAATACGTTTTAATGTGTTTTTTTTTACTAATCTGCAAAATCGGTCTCGCTCCCGCGCGCGTCGTTTTCTCATTGCTATCTCGCTTCAGTACATTTTTTCCGAGTATCGCCTTAAAGAAATCGTATCGCGCCCGTAAAATTTAGTATTTTATTAATATTTCCGATGACCATCTGTGGTCCTCATCATCAGTTTCACTACACCAAATGGGGCTTACCGAAAGCAAGTGCTCGAGTTATTTAAGAAAATACAAAAATCGCTATAGGTTTGCCTATAAAATTTGAAGAGTTCCCTTGATTTCACCAGGATCCCATCATCAGATCCTGACCGTATGACAATGGGACCAATTTGTAACTATATGCTTTTGAACAAAAAAAGATTTCTAAAATCGGTTTATAATAGGGTATTTTACTGTTGTTGAAATGTAGATATTTAATGATGACGTTAAAAAATATTGCAATTAAGAATACCAAATGTGAAAAAATAATTTGAATCTGTTTTATAATAAAAGAATTATAGTCTGTTTGATTTAGACTATAGCTGTCTCTTTCTAAAACGAAATCTTCTATGGCGTGACTATGACGTTACTAACCCACTGACGTCACTAAGATAGCGTCCTGTCCTTGTCTAATTATAAAGTTTGAAGTCCTATATCTTTGAAAATATTCAAGATAATTCAAAATGAAAACTTGTTTTGTGTAGCTAATATTTCGAAAAACATTTTAAAGAAATAAAAAAAAATCAGTAAAATACCGTATTGACAAAGAAATGAGGTAACAAACATTAAAAAAAACAACCGAACTGAGAACCCCCTCCTTTTTTTGAAGTCGGTTAAAAATTAGAGTAAAAAGTGGTCTGATGAGCCAAATATTAAATTAGCACAATTATACAGACAAGATGAATGCCTAAAACCTACAATCTCAATCTTACCGAAACAAGGATTTGCGGTTTCTGTATTGCTGTATTGATCAGCAATACAGAATATTATTTTGCGTTGGAATGAATATGGAGGGATAAACTTTAATTTAATAGTACATTACAGCCGAGGACAGGTAAGTAAGAAATTACATTGTCGAGGATGGTTTGAAGCACGAGCCGCAGGCGAGGGCTTTAATCATTCGAGGCAAGGTAATTTGCTTACCGTACAAGGCTTGTATAGTGCTTTTCTCAAGAAATGCGAGGAAATAAAACTGTTTAACTAAATAATATTTATGGAAATTTATATCACACACCCTGTTCGGGCAATTATTAAATGTAAATGTTATTGTTATCCCGGGCACACTTATGTATATATCATTAAAATACGCCAGCAACACAGATTCTGAAAACGTATGCGCCTTTTTTTCACTTTTCCAAATCAGATCGTAGGTTTTCATATATCTTTCTTTTGATTTTGCTGGCAGTAAGTTTTATGTTATTAATTTTGCTTCTGCTCTCAAATTTGGTGGAGTAGGTACATACAATGTCTGTATCTGTTTCATTGTCAGAACTCATTTTGATAATTTATTACACAATATAAACTGTATTGATATCAAATCAACCGCTGAAAATCATTCCCGCCGTTTTTTTTAAATATTAGCTTGTGATTGTGAGGCCTTGTGGAACGGTCATACAGCCTATTGATACTTACTACTTGCTACTAAAATGCGCAACTTCAGTACCCGCTTCTGGGCGGTAGATGGCGCTGTACATATTCCCCATACAAAATTATTGTAGAGGATATTTTGTCTATGATAAATCTCATTTTGTTTTTTCGATAGATGTTCGTGCTAAAGGTACATAGCGCTTGTGGTACAATGCGATGTAATATACTCTGTGCGCACCGTTTTAAAAAAAATAACCTAATTATGACATATAATTTACCTATTTATTAATAATAATAATATGGCTGAATGGTGCAAATGTCCCTTTGCTTTTTCTGTTTTTATACACAGGAATGACGAAAGAAAAAAATAAAGAAAAAAGTTGGTAATGAATTTTAGTAGTTACTTACTGCACTGATTTTAGTGCAGTAAGTAAGTACTGAAATTCATTACTGCAGTGATTTTCAAATTTAGAATGTTTACCTCGGAAAAGTGCCACGTACTGCATTCTTTTCTCAAATATAATATTAACATTTCAGAGCATAAGTGTGAAAATTAATTTACAGTTATCTTTGATTGCCTTCGCTTTTTAAGAAGCGCTTTAAAAGTTGTGTAAACACTCATTTTTAGGGTTCCGTAGTCAACAAGGAACCCTTATAGTTTCGCCATGTCCGTCTGTCCGTCCGTCCGTCCGTCTGACCCCAGTCTAGCTCATAGACTCTTAGTACTAGAAAGCTGTAATTTAGCATGAATATACATATTTTCACACTTATGCTCTGAAATGTTAATATTATATTTGAGAAAAGAATGCAGTACGTGGAACTTTTCCGAGGTAAACATTCTAAATTTGAAAATCACTGCAGTAATGAATTTCAGTACTTACTTACTGCACTGATTTTAGTGCAGTAAGTAAGTACTGAAATTCATTACTGTAGTGATTTTCAAATTTAGAATGTTTACCTCGGAAAAGGTACTACCCAAAGATATTATTACCAACTTTTTTTCTTTATTTTTTCTTTTGTTATTCCTGTGTATAAAACAGAAAAAGCAAAGGGACATTTGCACCATACAGCCACATTATTATTATTATTATTATATAGGTAATTATTATATCATAATTAGGATAACTTTTTTTAAATACGGTGCGCACAGAGTATATTACTTCGTATTGTACCACAAGCGCTATGTACCCTTAGCACGAACATCAATCGAAAAAACAAAATGAGATTTATCATAGACAAAATATCCTTTACGAGCATGGAAGTATTACCTAAATAATACTTCCATGTTTACGAGTAATTTTGTATGGGAAATATGTACAGCGCCATCTACCGCCCAGAAGCGGGTATTGAAGTTGCGCATTTTAGTAGCAAGTAGTAAGTATCAATAGGCTGTATGACCGTTCCACATGGCCTCACAAGCCAATATAAAAAAACGGCGGGAATGATTTTCAGCGGTTGATTTGATATCAATACAGTTTATATTGTGTAATAAATTATCAAAATAAGTTCTGCCAATGAAACATATACAGACATTGTATGTACCTACTCCACCAAATTTGAGAGCAGAAGCAAAATTAATAGGTAACAGAAAACTTACTGCCAGCAAAATCAAAAGAAAGATATATGAAAACCTACGATCTGATTTGGAAAAGTGAAAAAAAGGCGCATACGTTTTCGGAATCTGTGTTGTTGGCGTATTTTAATGATACATCATTAAAATAATATTATTATGGGCGATTTATACATAAGTGTGCCCGGGAAAACAATAAAATTTACATTTAATAATTGCCCGAACATGTGTCATATAAATTTTCATAAATATTATTTCGTTAAACAGTTTTTTTTTATTTCCTCGCATTTCTTGAGAAAAGCACTATACAAGCCTTGTACGGTAAGCAAATTACCTTGCCTCGAATGATTAAAGCCCTCGCCTGCGGCTCGTGCTTCAAACCATCCTCGACAATGTAATTTCTTACTTACCTGTCCTCGGCCGTAATGTACTATTACCACGTTAACAAAGTGGTAAAGTAAAATTTAAAAAAATATTTTTTAGGTATGTAATTTTTTTTTTCTTGTCTACCCCATAGTGTGGGATGACGTTGCAATAGCAATTTCAAAAACGTTGTGGGTTCGTGAAGACAGTTTTTGATTGAGGCATCTGTTTGTGAATTATTAAGCTTTAAGGTGTATCGATGAGCTCAGTGGCGCCGCCAATGGAAATAAATCAATTGCATTTTATTAAAGGCTTGGATTAAAAGTTTCGGTTATTTCGCGCAAATAGAACAGCAAAATGCAATTTTTAATTGTTTTTTCATGGCCTCAAATATGAGCACCAAGTTATGGATCTCGATATTGCCAAATATGGCCACTTTTGGCACTATTGAGATTCACGACTTATTGCGTAAGTTTGAGTTCTCAAAAGTATATTTATAAAATGCATTCCACTCTTTCACCTGCGCGAAATAACCGAAACTTTTAATTCAAGCCTTTAATAAAATGCAATTGATTTATTTCCATTGGCGGCGCCACTGAGCTCATCGATACACCTTAAAGTGCAAAATTTAGTTAGAGTCAAGTGTCCCCCCCCCCCTACCAGCCAAATGGTTGTTTCTGGATACGTGAAAAAAATCACGATAGTAGTAAATATGACGAAGTTAAAAGGAGAACTATCACAGGCAAGTAGGCTTTACAAGTTTTTGAGATATAACACATTTTCAAAAACCGCAAATATAACTTTGTCATTCATACGAATACTATGAAAAACAAAGTTCTTTTTTTCTGGCAAAAAATGACAGTGGTATTTTTGCTAGGTGTACGTAATCGGTACGTTAAGTGGGTACGGAACCCTTCATGAGCAAATCCGACTCGCACTTGGCCGATTTTTTGTTGATAAAACGTGTTCTTACCTCAACAATGTCCGTACATGTCTACTGGATGAATGTAATTTTCAAAATAGTTTTAATATCTACGTTACGGTGTATTTCACCAACAGAAGCTTTTTTTTAACTTTCATTTCACATTCGGCTCGGCTCCCAAAATTATGCTGTTACAATTATTCAAAAATGCAAGCTCCAAGATTCCATTATTCAGTTTAAAAAGATAAAAAATTTGGGTTAGGTTAAAATTATGATTTTTAACTTTAATGCTTTTGACTTTCCATGCAAGTCCAGTGCTGTTTAGCTGGGTTCTTTAACTTATGATTTGTCAGCTCAGCCTCATACATATAGTCGTATCTCTTTGTCATTTCATTACTGCCTCCCCTTTCGTTATGATGTCCATCTATAAATATGTCACGAGGACAAGGAAATGAAATTCACTGCGCATTACATGTGTGTACCTATGTATTACAGCTATTTTAGCTACCTAGTAGGATGTTCAATTGTTCATATGACGTGTTAGTGATGAAACAAGTAGGGTATACTTCGTACACATGAATGTCATGTGTATAGATGACCTCAGTGGTCGAGTGGTGTACACACCACCTTGAAGACCCGGATCCGCTCCCGTGTTTGATTCCCGGATGGGCAAATATAGAAAACATACTTTACTATATTTTCTCGTGTCTGACTGTATGTATTAACACCCGTCATTGTTTCCGATTTCCATTACACAGGTGAGCTACTTCTATTGGAGCAATGTACCTGTGTGACAACCTATGTGATGGTGTCCAATATTTATTTACTTAATTCATATTTTTATGCAATGTAATTTTACTAAAAGTAAAACTTGCGACAGATGAAATAAGTTTATTACATTTTATCGCTAGGTAGGTATATGATAAACTTAATATCGATCTTAATCGGTTGAAACATACTGAACTTGATGAGAAACATTTATTATATTGCTCCAACTATTAAACCAAGACAATTATGACATGTCAAAAAAATCTGTAAAAAGGTAGGTACCTACGTGAATTTTTCTTCTTCTGACGAAACTGAAGATTTAAAAATACTTTTAAAAAAGTTTACTTAATTGAAAAAAGATTTTTTTTCTTTCTTCCCAGGGAATCCTGTTGCCTCTTACGCTCCATTTGTGCGTGAAAAATGTTTACATTTGAATAAGGAAAGTAGTAAGTTAAGTGAATATGCTCGCAGCTCCACTGACAGAAATATCAGCTTTTATGAAAATGTACCAACTCTACACGGAAATGAAATTCGCCGGCGCCGAAGCGTCGCTCACATCACGGCTGGGTGATAACCGCGCATCGCGCCTAGTAGCCGATGTAGTTTGACGCCTGTCGCGGAGAGGACGGAGATCAGTACGAAATATGGATTTTGATTGAATCTAAATACTGTTAATGAGTTTTCCATGAGAAAGTTTAGTATCCATATTTAACTAGTTTTGCACTACATAATAATAACGAGATCGAAAAATGTACATTATAAACCCTAGTTATTTAAATTTTTACTTTTTTGCATTCACAATGAAATTTTTGTAATAGAAAAATGGAAAATGATGTATTTTAGAAAAAATCGATCCGTCTCACAAGTTCACAACTAGTCCCATCGGAGCTAGTTGTGAGACGGGTCGATTTTTTCTAAAATACTTCATTTTACATTTTTCAATTATAAACACTGTTAGGTGTACCAAGTCTACACGGAAATGAAATTAGCTGGCGCCGAAGCGTCGTCGCTCATATCAGGGCTGGATGATAACCGAGCAACGAGTCCAGTAGCCGATGTAGTTTGACGACCCTCGCTTTGGATATATGGATTTTTATTGAATTCAAAGATTGCCAAAAAATTAAATACTAATTCAATAAGAACAGTTAATGCAGACTTTAATACCCACCAATCCACATTGGGTTCGCGTGGTGGGTCATGGCTCGTTGTCTGAGCGTCATCAGTGGCAACATTAAAAGGGCTGATGATGATGAAGGAAATTTAACGTAGGGATTCCTTTGTAAAGTGTTAATTTAACAAAAGTAGCAGTTTCATAATGAGATAGTAAAATGTATGTTTGAAAACCTTTTCAGAATATACTCTACACGGAAATGGAATTCGCCGGTGCCGAAGCCACCCGAAGCGTCGCTCATATCACGGCTGGGTGATAACTGCGAACGCGCCCAGTAGCCGATGTAGTTTGACGCCCCTCGCTCTGGTAACTTTGACACGGCTTCAGTAGGATATATGGATTCTGATTGAATTTTGGAGAATAAAAATAAATAGTTGAAAAATGGAAAATAAAGTATTTAGAAAAAATCGACCCGTCGATTCGATTCGCTTCCGGGCGACTGCTCTTAGCGAAAGGTCGTGGGTTCGAGTCTCATCGGAGCTGGTTGTGAGACGGGTCGATTTTTTCTAAATACTTTATTTTCCATTTTTCAACCATAAAAATTGCATTGTGAATGCAAAAAAGTAAACATTTAAATAAAAATAAATAGTTTATGAAATAAAATTATTAGTGTTTTTGTTTTGCTGTCGTCTACACTCAACAATACAATTCACAATTAGGTATATTGAAAATTATGTATTGGAAAAAATCTACTCGCGTCCCAAATAGCTCCGATGGGACTAGAACCCTTTCACTGTCCGGGCGAATTCTTTGACCACTACGGTACGGAGTCATTTTTAGACGCAGACAGAATTGCGTACTAAACTCGACTTAAATCTAAAAAGGTTATTTCGATAATAATACGTATTGAAAGTGAAGTATTAGAAGAAGTTGACCCGTCTCACAACTAGCTCCGATGGGACTCGAACCCACGACCTTCCACTGTCCGGGGAATGATCTAACCACTGAGCTACGGAGTCGTAGCTCAGCTACGGAAACGTAGCTCATCTACGGAATCGTAGGTCAGCTACGGAGACGTAGGTCAGCTACGGAGACGTAGGTCAGCTACGGACTCGTAGGTCAGCTATGGACTCGTAGGTCAGCTACAGACTCGTAGGTCAGCTACGGACTCGTAGGTCAGCTACGGACTCGTAGGTCAGCTACGGACTCGTAGGTCAGCTACGGACTCGTAGGTCAGCTACGGACTCGTAGGTCAGCTACAGACTCGTAGGTCAGCTACGGACTCGTAGGTCAGCTACGGACTTGTAGGTCAGCTACGGACTCGTAGGTCAGCTACGGACTCGTAGGTCAGCTATGGACTCGTAGGTCAGCTACAGACTCGTAGGTCAGCTGCGGACTCGTAGGTCAGTGGTTAGAGCTAGTTGTGAGACGGCTCATCATTTCATTGTGAATGCAAAAAAAGAAAAAAAATGGTAAAAATATTCTAACCTATAATTTACGAAATATTTAAATGTGATCCAATTCCAAAAACCGAAATACATTGCATAGAGAAAGAAGTTGTTTTATCACCACATATTTAGGGATATACCCTTCTCAGAGACCCCATCCACATAGAGCAGCGTCACGCTAAAACATTGACCGTTTATTTACGGAAACGCCAACACAAAACTTCTTGCAGGCGTGTTTGAATATAAATTTGCCGACGCAACTCTGTCCCCGATCCCCAATAATACTTTTATCTACACTCCGCAAAGAAAAATTCATGAATCTTCATTTTTATTCATGATATAACCGCAGTGCGTCTCCGGAAGATGACAATTGCTTTGTTATGATTAACTCGCCAACTATAACACGTATAATATTTACTAAGAAACGGTTGTGAAGAGTTTGTTCAAATCGTATTAATGGTTTTGATTAAAGAATAAATCAAAATCTTACTCTTCTCTTGTCTTGTCTTTTATAGATCATTAGACACTCCATACAAATCTTATTATTTTGCAATAAAGAAACTAAAAATAAAAAAATAGAAAGACCAAACTTAAACAATCTGGACACGAAAATGCGATAAATGAAAACGTTGTTGGTGGCACTAGTTTGTCAAACAATTTCTAGTTTTTTTTTTAACTAACCAAATAGTACCAAAACATACAAAACACAACACCATTTTTAATACCAATACAACGTCAAATCAATGTCGATAATCGAGACGTGAGACGACGACGCCGACGACGCGATGACACACCAAAAAGTGTCGCAGACGTGCTGCATTGCGTCTACGAGCGTCATGATTTTGTAATATTTGAACTTAGATTCACACCGACAGTGTTGCATCGCAATGCGTCTGCGACAACGTCTCGGTGTGAACCTACGCCACAGAATAGTATTTGTAGCCTACGCGTACAAGTTCAAATATTACATATCATGTCGCTCGCAGATGCAATTCAGCACGTCTGCGATACTTTTTGGTGAGTGGCAGCCTTAAAGCAATAAGTAAATAGTATACATCGAGCACAAAAAGTTACAAGTAAAAAAAGCCATCAAAAGCGAGTCGGACTCGCGCAACGAGAGTTCCGTACCATCATGAATATAAATATTTGGATTATGTTACTTTACGTACAGTCCTTTAAAAGTAGAATAGACGGCGGACAGGCGGATAGGTGGATGGGCGAACAGGCGGACAGGTGGAAGGGCGAATAGGCGGACAAAAAACTTTTATCACATTAAATAATAACAGAGATTTTTTTCTATGCAAACTTCGGAGATAAGGGGTGGAACGGTATTTTTTTTTCATCAAAAGACGAAAACTAAGCGTCCTAAGAAATGATTCGCGCTCTTTCATGATGCCCTAGGACTCCACATCGAGTTTTTAGGACCACCTTTCAGGTCCTGTTGCTAAAAAATGTATATGTTTATATTTCTCCCTTAGGCTCCCATTACACTGTCTCCGGTTTCCGCACTACCGGACGTAGATGCGGCGTGATTTGTCATACACTGCGGGTTTCGTATGCACATCAAGATTCTACAGTCATAGTTATGAAGCGCACTACCACAAACCGGAGTGGTGTGCGGTGCAGTGTGGAAACCGCCTAATTTGGAAAATAGTTAAGCAAACGTAATCTAAAACTATTTCAAATTTCGAGTTGACAGACAGACTGAGTCGCACGCACCGTTCCTATTTACCACTTTGGTACGGAACCCTAAAAATTACTGTGACAACTAATTGGATAGTTTTTGATTTTTTTTTTAATGCAGACTAAGATCGTTATTAGACATACGACATATTTACTGTCACATTGTCGGCTACACATTGTAAATAATCTAACTTAGGTTTACAATGTGATAATTTTTTGGTTTAACCAATCGATACGTTTTAATCCAATATTACACCCACTCCACATTGCGGCTGGTACTGTGATTCAATGCACTATTCCGCCAATTCACAAATTGAAACAGGAAAAGCAATGTATAGGTACACCACGAAAAAACTATGCACCAACCCAATAGTTACGCGAATGTGTAGCAGAATAGATTGAAGGTCCTACAAACGTGTTTGTACCTACTATAACTGGTAAATCAACTATCAACTCTATTGCCAAAGACCTAACTTGATATTTTGAATACAGTAAGAGTAGTGGTTATTTTTATTTCAATTCTGTGACGTTATGTTATTTAATTTTTTCACTTTTTTGCATTCACAATGCAAATTTTATTACTGAAAAATTGAAAATGAAGTTTTTCTTAATTCTTCATTTTCAATTTTACTGTGACGTTAAGTTTTGTTTGCTTGAATATTTTATGGTCTAAGGGTATTGATGACAAACAAAGAACATTTTTTGTTTGTACGAATATGTATTTAAAATAAGACTTTGTACATATTAAGTTTTTAAATAATAAGTAAGTATATTTTGTTATGTAATTTAGTGTCGGCAATATTTTAGTCTTACAATAAATTGATTAAATTGCCGTCCTTGATATTTAAGACCTAAGACCAGCATGAAAACAACAGTTTCGGTAAAGTAGGTATTCAACAAAATTTAACATAATAGGTAGGTAGGTACTTACTTTCCGTTTGCGCTCACAGAAGCATTATGCAAAAATATGCCACTAATGACATTAAGATCTAAAACAACAAAAAGAGGGGTAAAACTTCCCGTCATTATTCAGGCTGCGCAATTTATTATGTAAATGTTACGGTTAATATAATCTCATCAAAAACATAAAATATGTGAAGTGAGAGCCAACTTCAATATTAGGAAATATGCCTTGGTTGTTGACTTCAACGACAAAAGATGTGAGATCTAAATGGGTGCCAAGTTTAACGGTCAGTCCTGAAAATTTAGTACTTACATAAAATGTTTCATAACAACTTAAAATATAATTTCTTCTTATAACTTAGGATAATATATTGAAGCCTAAGGTCTGACTTGGCTAGTTCTCGTATACGAATTATTATTAGGTACTTACTGAAACAGTCATGGAAGAGCCCTATGTTCATCTCTAGTTTCTAGTCTACCAGCAAGCCAAATTTTCGGAAGAATACAATAAGAACTTCGGCTTTAGAGCTGGCGAAGGCTATAATATATATATAATTCGTATATGAAAACTAGCCAAGTCAGACCTTAGGCTTCAATATATTATCCTAAGTTATAAGAAGAAATTATATTTTAAGTTGTTATGAAACATTTTATGTAAGTACTAAATTTTCAGGACTGACCGTTAAACTTGGCACCCATTTAGATCTCACATCTTTTGTCGTTGAAGTCAACAACCAAGGCATATTTCCTAATATTGAAGTTGGCTCTCACTTCACATATTTTATGTTTTTGATGAGATATCATTACTTTTTGTAGAGAAATTATTAGTAGGTACCTACTTATTCATAATAAATTAATACCAAATGTTTCAGTATATTTTATTTGGCCAGTTATATTACTTTGCCCTTGTGTATCAGCTACTGACAATGAAACTAATTTTATGCTCGTGTTTGGTGTGGACGTAGAAATATCATTTTTAACAGATTTTCTTATTTCCAACAGTTTCTTTCTCCTAGTCGTAATAGTGTATGGTGTTTTGCTCGACGAAGTTGCAGTAGGTATTTAATGTTCCTGAGCAGATATTGCATTTCCATTTGCGTTTTGATTCTGGTTTCATTAAGCGATAAAGCTTTCCGGACAAACTCGTATCTTTTGCCGCACAATGCACTAATATAGAATCCTTGGCAGTATCAAAGAATACTATATAATTATTACCACGTAGCCACTGACCTCTTTTATTTATACACTGGACAATCTGTCTCCATACAAATTACAGCTAATTTTATGTGGCAATTTAAAGCGCCGCCACTACGAGTGTCCCGAGAACTAATTTTGACACAATCATTACCGCAGTCGACAATATTTTATGTCAGCCACTCCAGCGTGTAAATAATAGAGGTCAGTGTATATAGCAGTAGTTTGTCTTTTACATTTATCATTTAGCGCCATGTCTTGACAATTTATGGATGTAGCCGTTTTTGTTGACATCTAATCTTGCTTAATGATTCTTTATTTGCTAACTAGCTTAAGCTGACCCGGCAAACGTTGTTTTGTCATATAAATTATAGTGGACTAAAGTAGAATAAATAATAAGAAGACTATGTCTAGTGTGTGTGTTTATACACCAAAAGTTGCCTACACCAGACGATAGATAGCGCTAGTTAGGTATACACTACCAATAAAAGGGCCAAGATTGGTCTCTACTTCTTACATATATAAATTACTCTGTAAAGTAAAGTGCGCGTCAGATAACTCTGCGCGCATGCGCGACTGGTGCATTTTTGGCGCTACTTACAGTACATTATTTATGCTAAGCTTATGGAAAAGATTAGTATTCGATTTTGACCACGCGCAAACGTCAGTGATTACATACTCTTTGGAAGCGGCCACGGAAGAGATGACAGTTTTGCAGTTTTGTATCGAAGTTATAGTCTCACAGTTCACACTCCATTTGGTGTATAAACACACACATATGCAAATTACAAAGGCATATAAACACAGACACACACATAGGCATAGTATACATATTATTTATTTATAAGGAAACTCAGTGTAAATGAAACATAGGTTAACACTGCACCCTTTATTAACAATAAAACAACAAATATGCATCACTAAAGGCATTAAAAATGTTCAAAGAAGTCTTTTTTTCAAACACAGCACATCACCAAAGAATTCTATATAACACTCAACACAAACGAGTCATTTTCTCAAAAAACGGTAGGTACTCCGAGCAACGAAACTATATAATTGCTAACGGAATTATGGATCTTTACGAAACAGAACATAGCAAATAACAAATTTAACAAACAAAAGTATAATTTAGATTATTTGACATTATTTTCCATAAGTACACTTTAATCTCTTTAAAGTTAATACCCTTCCATCAACTTTCAACAATATAGTATAGAAAAAAAGGATTTTTCTCTTCTTTTCTATACTGTGGGTGGGTGTATTAACTTGGAGCCATCTATCGTTGAGTTTAATGAATTATTTATGTGCAAAGTGTGCACCTACAGGGAGAACATAGCAACTTTCGCATTTTTTGGCTTCTCGTTTGAATGTATGAAGATTGCGCCCCCTGGTGGTCGGGTTAAAGTACTATGCTCCGTTTTGACGTGAAAGAAGGACAAACAAACAAACAAACACACTTTCACATTTATCATTACGACTCCGTAGCTCAGTGGTTAGAGCAGCCGCCCGGAAAGCGAAAGGTCGTGGGTTCGAGTCCCATCGGAGATGGTTGTGAGATGATGGTAGATTTTTTCTAAATACTTCATTTTCCATATTTCAATAATAAAAATTGGACTGTGAATGCAAAAAAGTAAAAATTGAAATAACTTTATAATTTATATTAATATTAATAATTAATTTAAGTGAAAGGTCGTGGGTTCGAGTCCCATCGGAGCTGGTTGTGAGATGAGGATCGATTTTGTCTAAATTCTTCATTTTCCATTTTTCAATAATAAAAATTGGATTGTGAATGCAAAAAAGTAAATATTTCAATAACTTTATAATTTATATTAATATTAATAATTAATAAATAATAATATTATGGATATCGTGCTAGACGGCGCAAGTTTGTAATTAATTTAACGCGAGGACAAAAAAGTATTTGGGTAATCTGGGGTTCGAACTTGGTTCTCTCGAGTCCTCAATATTGAATGGCCACTACGCCGTTGGCGCTAGCCGAACTTCAAGAGGTATGACGAATGATTGGTATATAACAGAATAAAAACTAATACAAACTTATATTTGTACTTCATTTGTACTTCATCTAATACAAGATCTTATACAGGATAAGTGCATAGGGAACGCAAATATAAGTTTGTCAACGTTTTATTTTAAAAAAATACTAGTTTCGGATTTTTTCCTTTGTATTCACCAGATTACCTGTCTGCATGCCAAATTTCAGCTTTCTAGGTCATCTGGAAGTGGGTTATAGTTTTGATTATAGGTGAGTCAGTGATAAAAATAACGATTTTTGGACGTAAATATCTAAATAACTGTTTGAGGTGTGTATATAAAATTTGGAGCACATATTTATCTCGCTAGTCTCAATACATAAGCCAAATTTGACATGTTTCTGTGTAATAGTCTTTGAGTTATGAGGGAGTCAAAAGTGGCTCCAAATGGTTCGTGTTAAGATACACACGGTGCTGCTCGCCAGTTCTGTTTTCTTTTGAACTTGGCTGATACGCTGCCGCGTATCCAGATGAATCGGAACGAGATTCTCGTCGTTAAAATCTAACCGTCTCTGTCAATTCGGAAACTTTTAACAAGAGTATAATAGATGGAAATCAATTAATTTAAACTGCCTATTTTGTAAACGCCTTGTGAATAAATTACACATATTAAAAATCGTATCTATATATATAAAAATGAATCCCTATTTCCCTTGGTCACGACATCACGCGTGAACGGCTGGACCGATTTGGCTAATTTTGGTCTTGAAATGTTCGTGGAAATCCAAAGAAGGATATAGGGGTAGGGTATGGTAGGAGTAGGGTAGGGGTAGGGTAGGGTTGGGTAGGGGTAGAGTAGGGGTAGGGTAGGGTAGGGGAAGCGTAGGGGTAGGGTAGGGGTAGGGTAGGGGTAGGGTAGGGGTAGGGTAGGGGTATGGTAGGGGTAGGGTAGGGGTAGGGTAGGGGTAGGGTAGGGGTAGGGTAGGGGTAGGGTAGGGGTAGGGTAGGGGTAGGGTAGGGGTAGGGTAGGGGTAGGGTAGGGGTAGGGTAGGGGTAGGGTAGGGGTAGGGTAGGGGTAGGGTAGGGGTAGGGTAGGGGTAGGGTAGGGGTAGGGTAGGGGTAGGGTAGGGGTAGGGTAGGGGTAGGGTAGGGGTAGGGTAGGGGTAGGGTAGGGGTAGGGTAGGGGTAGGGTAGGGGTAGGGTAGGGGTAGGGTAGGGGTAGGGTAGGGGTAGGGTAGGGTAGGGGTAGGGTAGGGGTAGGGTAGGGGTAGGGTAGGGGTAGGGTAGGGGTAGGGTAGGGGTAGGGTAGGGGTAGGGTAGGGGTAGGGTAGGGGTAGGGTAGGGGTAGGGTAGGGGTAGGGTAGGGGTAGGGTAGGGGTAGGGTAGGGGTAGGGTAGGGGTAGGGTAGGGGTAGGGTAGGGGTAGGGTAGGGGTAGGGTAGGGGTAGGGTAGGGGTAGGGTAGGGGTAGGGTAGGGGTAGGGTAGGGGTAGGGTAGGGGTAGGGTAGGGGTAGGGTAGGGGTAGGGTAGGGGTAGGGTAGGGGTAGGGTAGGGGTAGGGTAGGGGTAGGGTAGGGGTAGGGTAGGGGTAGGGTAGGGGTAGGGTAGGGGTAGGGTAGGGGTAGGGTAGGGGTAGGGTAGGGTAGGGGTAGGGTAGGGGTAGGGTAGGGGTAGGGTAGGGGTAGGGTAGGGGTAGGGTAGGGGTAGGGTAGGGGTAGGGTAGGGGTAGGGTAGGGGTAGGGTAGGGGTAGGGTAGGGGTAGGGTAGGGGTAGGGTAGGGGTAGGGTAGGGGTAGGGTAGGGGTAGGGTAGGGGTAGGGTAGGGGTAGGGTAGGGGTAGGGTAGGGGTAGGGTAGGGGTAGGGTAGGGGTAGGGTAGGGGTAGGGTAGGGGTAGGGTAGGGGTAGGGTAGGGGTAGGGTAGGGGTAGGGTAGGGGTAGGGTAGGGGTAGGGTAGGGGTAGGGTAGGGGTAGGGTAGGGGTAGGGTAGGGGTAGGGTAGGGGTAGGGTAGGGGTAGGGTAGGGGTAGGGTAGGGGTAGGGTAGGGGTAGGGTAGAAGTAGGGTAGGGGTAGGGTAGGGGTAGGGTAGAAGTAGGGTAGGGGTAGAGTACGGGTAGGGTGGAGTAGGGGGTAGGGCTGCGGGAACGAAGTCGCGCTGGGTCAGCTAGTATTATATAAAACAAGATAAATAAATCTAGCGGCTAGATAATAGGTGCGATTGTAGAAATCGTATTTGTTTTTATTTAGGTACTGGTTTACTTTCTAGTCCAAAGTTCTTTGTGAACTTGTATTTTGGATACTAGACAACGGATAAACTTACTAAGTTTATAATACCTACATACATACATAGAAAACACCCAAACGAATACCAATATTTGTATGCCTGTAGTTCAGGCATACAAATATTGGTCTTGTGCGGGAATCGAATCTGCGACCTCTAGCGCAGAGGGTAGGGCAGGAGAACGTCACTTTTAAGTTTTAATTTAACGCAAAATAATAATGAGTACGTAATTTTATGCGCAAAATGAATGATCGGTCTGATGGATTTATTAATTAAGACCAACACCAACACCACAACCAACCCAATTGAAGTCAATATTTAATACAAATTATATTTTTGTGCTTTCATTAATTGAGATTGGTTGCAATATTAACGAACAAAATATAATCGCAATGTAAGTACCTATCGGTAATTTGAACAAAGGCTTGCCATAACTTCGTCGCCTTTGACATTATTGCAGAAATTACAAACCCAACTTTATTCCGTAGTTCAGAAGATATCAAAATAGTTCAGTATTTTTATCTCACGTACTAGTTTACCGTCAGCGCCCTTTTAGGGACACGCATCAAATAGGTTGAAAGTTGCTAAATTCACTTAGGTACCTTCGTGGAACAAAAGTACCGAAATACACTAGGCTAGTTTTTCTAAGCTAGTACCTATAGTGAGCTAGATTGCCGGTAACTCGGTCTGGGCTTCGTGTATACGGAACTATCTTCATTCGTATGTTAGAATCTAATTCAGTTTACAGTGTCCCAACTTATCTGTAGAATGTCTGGCGCCACGATCGAATTTTGATCCACTTTTGATCGCTTACGGCATGATTTTCACACAAAAATCTTGAGAATCGACTGAAAAGCACAGAGTACATCGACTGACAACAGCAAAATGACGTTTTCAAAATGGCGTCAGTAGTTCCGCTTTTGGCCGTTCTATAGATAAGTTGGTGCCGCTGTACACGAATCCAGATCGAGTTACCGGCTAGCTAGCTTGCTAACACTAGCTAACGATCCCTAGCCTCGCGTGATTTCGGTATACTTAATTCAATTACTACTGATGACAAATTAATTTAACATTTCATTTACAACCGGGACGGAGTAACACTACTTGTATTTTAAAAAAATCGACCCGTCTCACAACCAGCTCCGATGCGCGATGGGACGAGTATTGTGAGACGGGTCGATTTTTTCTAAATACTTTATTTTCGATTTTTCAATAATTAAAATTGCATTGTGAATGCAAAAAACTAAAAATTAAAATAACGCTACTTGTATCATACTTCTGTGTTAACTGTGCTGTGTTGACGCGCGCATTTAGTATAAAACGACAGCTGTTCTCGCTGCAATGCAACACAACACGTGTTTCTAACCATACTAAATGTATGAAACCAATACGTTCTCTGGCGCCAGTCAACACATCACAACACAGACGTATGTTTCCACCTTTACGATAACACAATGACATGCAACATGTCAGCACTTATTAAACATCATCGTTAAATAAAAACCATACAAATTGGAGTCGCCGGTACTGAATAAACTCAGTAAGAGCTAACGAGCAGGAATATCTTTACTCACTCCCTTATCAGGCCGTCCCAGGCGCCCTAAACAAATTTAACGCAATCGGAAAATTTGCTTTGCGAAATTAAAGTAGCTTCAATAAAGTAATTGCTAATACAGCTTAAGTACCTATGGAATTTTTTTTTCTTCAATCTTAAAAGTAAACCTTCATTTTTTGGTGAGCTAGCTGCGCTCAACGGTTTTACCCGTATGACTCCCGTGGGAATAGGTATCAGGATAAAAAACTTCAAAACTTGTCACTGCCTAAAAACAACATAAATTAAAATTAATATAGAATCATTTATTTTATTCAAAGGATGAAAATACGCGACTTGTCTGATGTCTGCCTCCTCATTTTTGGATAGGTGGTCTGCTAAGGTTGGTGCGTATATGCTATTCCAGTCTACCTATAGTCTATCTAAGTATGATTTTATTTTTGCATGTCACAATGCTGTTTCTATTAGACAAATTATAATCAAAAAACAACGATAGCATGAATCTCTCGGTAGCTCAATTGGAAGAGCAAGTGGATCGCAAATCCACAAGATAAGGGTTCGAGTCCAGTCTGAAAAGTAACTTTTGAGACTAGTATTTTTTTTCTATTTCACTATCTGAAGCCTTACTGCGAGCTGCAAAACAATTTTATAGCACTTTGTGACCGTAATTCACGCTATGATGGACATCGGCATATCCCGATAGTGTGGCCGCAGCATGATCCCGGGTCGATTGCCGGTCGGGTAACAAATATTGAAAACAAACTTTTCAATATTTTCTCTTGTTTGGGTGTAGGTATTTGTGGTAAAACCAGTCGCTGTTTCCAATTGGCATAAAACTTGTTAATAAGTTTAATAAGTCTAAGTTTGGAGCAATGTATGTGATGAAACTGATGAAGTAAAATCTAATAAAAATAATTAAGACGAATATCACTTTACCATAGTATCTGTAGGCCCGCTACAAAAAGGCTTAGGAAATTACAGTCTCATGTCAATTTGTGCGGCGATTTTGAAAGCCCCGCGCTCGGAGTCAGTAATTTAGAGTTGAACCGGACCATGTAAAATATTTAAAGTGGCACCGAGCTGGAAGCACGTACATCCAGGGCCGTAGTTAGGGACGCCGAGAGGGCCCTCTTAAGGCTTTAAGAGGGGTCAAATGCCTAAAAATTGGCATCTTTGAAGCAAAATATCTAAATATCTGTCTATTAAATTCAAATAAAAAAAATTGTCAATGAAGAACGACTACCTAATAAACATTTTTAATTGAAAGAAATTGTATTTTCTTAAACCACTTTTTATAAAAAAAAACCCCAATGAATCCCTATTTCACTCATAAATTGCAAAATTTCTCTAAATCGGCTCAAGCTTTTTATTTAGTTTTTATACCAATCGAAAGGTCTTAACGATGCGAATAATTTTAATTGAGAGTTTTATTATTATTCCGTATTTAACTGGTGAAAAGTAATTTTAACACGAAAATTGAAGTGTATTCGCGCGAGAGTGCCTGCCCCGTCGCCCTGTTATCACCCGCGAGCCCTGCCGGCAGTCAGTTTCGGTATTTCATCGAGAGTGGACTGCGCGCCGGTTTCGGAGCGACTTCAGTAAATAATTTTATAGATTTTGAAGAGTTTACACTCATTTTTCATGTACATATTAATAGAAATACTTAGTTCAGTTGATATCTTTAGCTTAATAACTGTAAATACTGCTTTTATGCAAAATTATTGTTTTTAAGTAATCATAGAAAAAATATGACTAGACGGTTAAGATTAGATGACACTACGACATATTTTTTGTCCTTTGGACTGAGCGCCGACAGGATGCAGTCGCGCTCATGTCAGAGTTAGTGATTTCTTTTTCTTGGGATGTGCTCAAAAGAAAATGCAAGTACAGTATAGTGTAGTAACAGTACCTAGTTACTTTGCATGTGGCGAATTAGGCTATACAAGGTACCTATTTTTTTTTATCATCCCGGATAATTTTAGGGATTATTCTACTCATGAAAACAAACAACTTTTATTACGGGACCAACACTGAAATCGCGATAAAAAAATCAGCTGTTCCATACAAGTAGATTACACCCTAAAATTATCCGAGGTGATAAAAAAATTTAAGTGTATCTATTGCCAAACTTCATCAAAATTGGTTCAGTTATAATTATACGTAGTGTCCGACCGCAAGACCTTAAAATCGGCCAAGTGCGAGTTGGACTCGCCTATGTAGGGTTCCGTACCCACTTAACTTACCTATTGCTTAAACCTAGCCAAAATTCTACTATAATTTTTCGTCAGCAAAATATAACTTTGTTTTTCATAGAGTTTGTATGAATGACCAAGTTACATTTGCGGTTTTTGAAAATGTGTTATATCTCAAAAAGTAATTACTATATCTCGTTCAAACCAATTTTTAACCGACTTCAAAAAAAGGCGGAGGTTCTCAGTTCGGTTGATTTTTTTTTTTTTTTTTTTTTAATGTTTGTTACCTCATAACTTTGTCAATTATAAACCGATTTTAGAAATTCTTTTTTGGTTTGAAGCATATAGTTACAAATTGGTCCCATTGTTATACGGTCAGGATCTGATGATGGCATCCTGGAGAAATCAAGGGAACTCTTCAAATATTATAGGCACACCTATAGCGATTTTGGTATTTTCTTAAGTAACTCGTGCCCTTGCATTCGGTAAGCACCATTTGGTGAAGAGTAACTGATGATGAAGACCACATATGGCCATCGAAAACATTAATTAAATACTAAATATGTTACGGGCGCAATACGATTCCTTTAAGGTTCATAAGTAATTTTCAAGTATTTGCGACTGGTAGTCATCATCTCACGATGATGAGCTGGTGATGGAAGGTACAACTCCTCAATAGTTAGGAGTTGGAGGATAATTCTTTAAATATCGTTGATACGTAAATATTTGTAGTTGTTACCTTTCAGGTTATTTAGTTAAGCTGATGATGGAAGGTAAAACTCTTTAACGCTTAGGAGTTAAAGTATGTTTTTAAGTACTACAAGCGCAAATAGAACTTTAGGTTGTATTCTTTCAAGTAATTTAGGTTAGCTGATGGTGGAAGGAAACTGCATAACAGTTAAGAGTTGGAGGGTGGTGCTTGTCTGAGTGTTCTAATTTAGATATGGGCTATAGTCGTTGCACATTAAGCTACCCTTGCTCATTATGCGGTTTCTTATAGTAGATTTCTAACACTAAAAAAGGAAAAATAAACAAAATTTTTCAAAAAAAATTAAACCGCCTTCAAAACAAAACTGCAAACAAAAACTCATTTCCCAAAAACACGTAAAAGTGAAAAATAAATTGAATCATTCAATTCAAAGTACGAAAGTGCGGGACTTTTTCTAATTAATCTTGAACTTACTGATCTGATTGAAGTCGGTGTCAAGCCGAAAGTAACAAGAACGAATACTTACTTAAAATTCAATTTCAAAATTCGTTTTTCAAAATAATAAACAATATCTCATGCGCAGAGTGGTGTAAATTGTAACCTATCAAATACATATTAATATTAATATCTATTTGGCTTGACACCGACTTCAATCAGATCAGTAAGTTCAAGATTAATTAGAAAAAGTCCCGCACTTTCGTACTTTGAATTGAATGATTCAATTTATTTTTCACTTTTACGTGTTTTTGGGAAATGAGTTTTTGTTTGCAGTTTTGTTTTGAAGGCGGTTTAATTTTTTTTTAAAAATTTTCGTTGAAAGTTTTTATTAAGATCTACAACATATAATTTTTCACTCTCTTATTTTAAAAGTTAGATGGGGGGGGATACACATTTTACCACTTTGGAAGTATATATCTTTTAAAATATTGACTTTGATAAAAAATTATAAAAGAAACCTAAATATCATTTTTAAATACCTATCTAAAGACACCTTACACTAATATGTATTATGAAAATATTTTTTATCAGTTTCAGTTCCATGTATTTTTTATTTTTTTTATTTTCTATAAAAATCCTAAAGCGGTTAACAGAATATACCTACCTACCAAGTCAAGTCTGTAGTCGTTATAGTTTTGGAATAAAGTGGCTGTGACATACGGACGGACGGACGGACGGACGGACAGACAGACAGACAGACAGACAGACATGACGAATCTATAAGGGTTCCGTTTTTTTGCCATTTGGCTACGGGACCCTAAAAACGGTACGTACCCGAACCAATTTTCCGCGTCAAACCGTTCTCGAAAAACCAAATTGAGTTAGGTACCCTAAACAAATAACATACATTATGGATGAACATGAGCGGTAAGTAAAAACCTATGTGTACTTTCGATGTACAAGTATTTATCTTAATTTTTAAATCAATGAAATCTACTGGTAAAATAAATAGCTTTTAACTTTTTTTCATACATCACCACTTCACCAGATTGCGCGATACTCCAGCAGGAAAGTAGCTTCTACAAGAAAACGAGTTGATAAACCGAACAAAGCGGAATGACAACAAAATATTTGTATTTCGTAAAAAAAAACATACAGTCGCGTTCGTTTCTTTTCATGCGTTTTCATATTTTTATTGGTCAGTATGGGTAAATAGTGCATTAATATTGAAACAGATAGTCTGATTCATTATTCTTAGAAATTCTTACCTCTTAATTTAGTCGGCATACAATACCTCAAAAATGGTATTGGGAGGTAAGTAGGGCATAGAAAAGTATGCCTCTTGGGGTAAATTATAGGTTTATACACGATAATTTTTTAATCAGTGCACAAATTTTTAAGATTGAATCGGTAAGTGAACAACTTTCTCCTAGAAACATAAGTCAAATCGAAATATGACAAAAAAAAATTGAGTCTTCATACAAATCGGACTGATCAAGTGATTGATTTACTATGGGCAGTCCAAAAATTTTTGTCGTATTTTGACCATAAAGTTAATATACCTATCGGAATAGAGAAACAAAGGGCTGAGCGAGCGGGATGTCACTAGCAACAACGCTGTGAGATAAAAGGAGATGCGTGATGCGACGTAACAGAACCGTTTTTGGCTACTGTTTGACAGTTCGTCAGCACTTATCAGCACGCTGAGAATTTAGGTATTGTATTTTTTTATTTATTTTTATTTATTTGTATAGATTTACCAATGTTTGCATACATTATTACAACATTAAACTTATGTCTATGGTTTTAAACTAAATGCATCAGACAATAACAGGTAAATACCGCATGCAATAAAGTTAAATAACATCATTAGACAATAAAAAATAGAAACATGTTTGACAAACTAGGTAGGTATTACTTATTAACCTAAAGAATAAAAAAAGGAAATATATATATAAACTGTGGTGGACTTACATGAGAAAAGTTAAACATAGATCTACTCTGAAAATCCCTCAATAACAGCTTTACAAACATAGTTGAGCAAGTTAAAGTGAACATCAAATGCGTTGCTATATTTATTTACAAGCTTGCAGAATCTTGGTACTGGTGAATTAGCACCAAAGACAGTCCTACGCAGTGGAGGGCATAGTGGTGTTATTTGATTACGTGGGTATTTGTTAGGGGCACGAAATTTAAACAATGAAAGCAATTGTGGACAGTCAATTTTATAATTAAATATTTTCCAGGAGAAACGGATGTCAGCCAAATCGCTACGACAAACCAAAGATTGCATTTTAAAATGATTCAGTCTATTTGCATATGAGGTTCTTCTAAACTTTTTTGAGATGCCGTTAGCGTAAGCTAAGTGCCATATAAATCTTTTCTGCACCCGTTCTAACCTTAGGTAGTGCGTAGCAAAGTGCGGCCTCCATACAACACTTGCATACTCTAGAATGCTACGAACTAAGCTGTTATACAATTGAATTTTGACTGTGTTACTACGAAAGACCTTAGCATTTCTAATAACAAATCCTAACATTTGCCCGCGTTATAATACTGTCCAAGTGAGGAATAAATGTTAATTTTCTGTTATATCTCCGATACGGTAGTTCCAAGGAACTATTTTTATTTTGCGAGAGTACTTGACATGAAAGCATTTAGATGCATTGAGAGTCATTTGGTTCAAGGAGCACCAGTGCACGAGGCTATTAATGTCATTTTGTAGTTTAATGCAGTCATCTGTAGAGTCTATTATTTTGCATATTATCTTCAGGTCATCAGCATACATAAAAGGTTCCGAAGCCTTCAAACAATCTGGCAGGTCATTTATGAATAAATTGAACAGTACGGGTCCCAGGTGAGAACCTTGCGGTACTCCTGATTTAATATTACGTAACACTGATTGAAAACCGTTGACTACCACAAAAAATGTCCTATTTTGCAGATAAGTTTCTAACCAGTTCAGGGAAATATTCGAGAACCCATAGACAGATAGCTTTTGCAACAATATTCCATGAGGGACACAATCAAAGGCCTTGCTGAAATCTGTGTAAATGACGTCCACTTGTTTATTGGAGTCGAGCGCGGCAATCAAAGTCTCAGTAAATGTGACCAAGTTAGTACATGTTGATCTTGATTGAACGAAACCATGTTGGCTCAGAGAAATGTGTTGCTTAAAGTGATTTTGAATGTAAGGACAAACAAGTGATTCAAAAACCTTAGCAAAGGTAGATAGGATGGATATCGGTCTGTAATTTTTTATGACTTCCGGAGCATCAGACTTGTGAACGGGGACGACTTTAGCAGTCTTCCATTCCGTGGGAAATACTCCAGTGCGCAATGATAAATTAAATATCGCTGACAGTGGTCTCACCAAATAATCAGCACATTTGACTATGAATAATGGAGGGATCCCATCTGGACCAGCTCCCTTTGTGGCATCAATGCTCTTAAGTTTTTTTATCAAGACTTCATCATCGATAACTGGTAAATTAAACTGCTGGTTGCTGTATCGCAAATGATGTTGATTATAGGAATCTCTAACTTCTAAACTACAATCATTATTATTATCTTTATGGACTGAAACAAAATAGGACGAAAAAAGCTCGCTAATTCTTGAACCATCTGACGTAGTTATTAGGCCATCTGTCATTGTAATCGGATATGAACTATGCCCACCTCGTTTTGTTTTAACATGTGACCAAAATAATTTAGGATTTTTTTTTATATCATTTTCTATCTTATTTATATAGTTTTTGTAACATTCATTAGCCAAATGCTTGCAACGCGAGTCTAATAATTTTACTTCATAGCCATCAAGGTTTCACCCAAGGTTGCCTGGAAGAAATTGCTGTTTAGCAATAAGGCCGCCTTTTGTATACTCTTCTGTTTTGTGATTGTTTCTTTATGTATTTCTTTTGTGTGCAAATAAAGCATTGATTGATTGATTGATTGATTGATCCAATGGATTGTTATATTTTTTTAATTTTATCCTGAGTTTGTATTTTTCCTTTAACATTCTAATAAGGCTGTGCGTAAACCAAGGTGGAATTTTATTCTTTTTAGTTTTTTTGAGAGGTACAAATTGCTCAATAATGTTTTTAAGGGTTTTGTAAAAAACATCAACAACATCATTTACGTCGTTTAAACCGCCAAATAATTCATCCCAGTCACAAGCCATCAACTGTTCATGAATGGAAGCATAATCTGCTTTGTAGAAATTATAAATAGAAGCTTCAGTGTTATATGGCTTGAGTATTTTTTTCGGATTTTACGTGCAATCTTAGATATTTTTAGCCAAAAGTGTGATAGAAACATGGTGACTTGCTCAGTTATTGATTGTTGTACAACACAATGAAATAACCCCGCAAAATGTTCATTTCTTAGGTAAATTATTCTAAACCGACACCTCCCTTCCTAAGGTTTATTTTTACTAATGCGCTTGGATTTTAAAGCACGAAGTGTGTTAATGCTCTTCAATAAACATTTATTTATGTAACAAGCAAATATTGATTACACATAATGCAGAATTTACGAATATTTTGTGTAAAGAAATAATTTTCGTTTTACACTAGGGCTGTATCAAGTTATTGATATTTCGTGTCCACTGTCTTTCACGCGGTAAACGAATATGTATTAGGTACTGTTATTAAAGTACCTATATTACGTTTAGATTCTAAGACACGAATCAGGGACCGGAACCGCTTACCCTAACCCGGGTTTTTATAGGGTATTTTAAAGACTTGTTTCTACAAACCCTTTCAAATTGATAAGCATATCATCGACTTACCGTATTGACAGGGTAACCAAATGAATCAAGTTAATTCGGGTAAGCGCTTACCATAAACGAAAAACCATTTTAAGTCTTACCCTGCGACAGGGTTTTGAAGCGTCAAAGCAATTTAAACTTCTGCGCGCACTACATTAGACTTATTATTGTATAACAATTTCAAGTGTGATTGCGGCATCGACAAAATCTTCGCTACGTCAGATAATAACGAATCATGCGTCGTTCACGCTAAAGGTCATTTTCGCGTGATCCGTCGGTCGCCGCCGCTCGCTATTGTTTATCCGAGTGGCCGCGGCGCCGGCATTTAAAAACGGAAGGAAGGAACTTGTTTAATATGACCGCTACATTACACGTGTTTGTTTGTTTTTGTTACTGACGATCGTTTTTAATTATTTGTAAGCAGTGAATTTTTTATATATATATATATATATATATAACTCTTCTGTGCGTGTGTATGTAACTGAAGTCCTCCTAAACAGTTTCGATTTCAATGAATTTTTTTGTGTCTTTAGGCGGATTCCAGAATGATTTAGATTTACAATTGGACCCGGTAGGTGGCGTGCTGTCGATAAGGCGGTACAAATTTCGCCGATCGAGCAGCTAGTAGCTTTTTTTATTTTATTTTTTATTTATTACAGAACCATGAACAAGTTTACAATTTGCTTAGGTCTAGTAAAATACAAAATTTTAACAAATTATAATAAGTTATTGTAAACTCAACAATATGGCTACATTTTAAGTTAATAGTGTATAGTTACAATACAAGACTCGAAGTAGGTACCTATAAAAACTTATAAATTTAAATATTGTACAAAAACTCTAGCGTGAGAAATAGTAAGCTTTATAAAATAGCTTTATAAAAAAAGTAATATTTGATATAATGCTACTTTGTAGAAACGTTTTTCATATAAATTTAACTGGCTATGGCTTCAGAGGCCTGCAACGTTATTAGTCATTTGAAACAAAAATTATCAAAATGAAATAAAAAATCACTTAATTTTTTGGATTGGCCTATTTTTGTTAATCTACGTAGGTACTAATAGCACTAGACTGTGCTAATAGTATTTAGCCTTCTTTAACATGTGATGCAATCTCGACGCAAACTAATATTTTTTCATACAAAAAAACTAGTTTTTTTCTCAATAACTGCGCATTTGTCAGTTTTTTCATATAAAAATTGTTAGGAAATTCATTATCTGTCATGAAAAAAAAAACAGTTCGATACAGCGATTTTGGTGGACTTTGGTGGCCATGCACGGTGTTTCCAAAACCCTTAAAATCGGACATCCCCCTTTTTTTCAATAATTGGAAAGAGTTAAGCTTTACAAATGCAAGAGTAGAACTCCCGTGTTTCAATTCTACTTGGTTACCGAGTAATAAATTTTTAAAAATGGGCATTTTTTAACACCGATAAATCGAAACTTATTTGTTATTAAAAAGGTACGCGCTAGAAATTTGATTATTTGAAAAGTTCGTTTTCAATATTTTGCCGACCGAGGATCGAACCCGGGACCTCTAGAGATAGCGGGACCTTGAAAACCGTTGCGTACACCACTCGGCCACGGAAGTCGTCAAATGTCGTCAAAGTAAAAAAAAAAATCCAAGATGGCGGCCAACTTTTTTGTTTGTGGGCAGATTTTGATGAAACTCGATTTTTAGTACTATTTTTACAAGAAAACTGTAACACAATGTTAAAAAAAAATATAAACCAAGATGGCGGTCAACTTTTTTGTTTGTGGGCTGATTTCGATGAAACTCGGTTTTTGGTACTATTTCGTCAAGAAAAGAGTAACGCAATGTTAAAAAAATAAAAAATCCAAGATGGCGGCCAACTTTTTTGTTTATGGGCCGATTTTGATGAAACTTGATTTCTAGTACTATTTTGACAAGAAAACAACAAAGCACTGTTAAAAATATTAAAAAATCTAAGATGGCGGCCAACTTTTTTGTTTGTGGGCTGATTTCGATGAAACTCGGTTTTTAGTACTATTACGTCAAGAAAAGAGTAACGCAATGTTAAAAAAAATCAAAATCCAAGATGGCGGCCAACTTTTTTGTTTGTGGGCCGATTTTGATCAAACTTGATTTCTAGTACTATTTTGACAAGAAAACAAAAACGCACTGTAAAAATATAAAAAATCCAAGATGGCGGCCAACTTTTTTGTTTGTGGGCTGATTTCGATGAAACTCGGTTTTTGGTACTATTTCGTCAAGAAAAGAGTAACGCAATGTTAAAAAAATAAATAATCCAAGATGGCGGCCACCTTTTTTTCTTGTCGGCCGAATTTGATGAAACTCGATTTCTAGTACTCTTTTGACAAGAAAACAACAACGCACTGTTAAAAATATAAAAAATCCAAGTTGGCGGCCAACTTTTTTGTTTGTGGGCTGGGCTGATTTCGATGAAACTCGGTTTTGGTACTATTTCGTCAAGAAATGAGTAACGCAATGTTAAAAAAAATAAAAATTCAAGATGGCAGCAAATTTTTTTGTTTGTGGGCCAATTTTGATGAAACTCGAAGTCTATTACTATTTTGACAAGAAAACAGCAACGCAATGTTAAAAATATTAAAATATCCAAGATGGCGGCCAACTTTTTTGTTTGTAGGCTGATTTCGATGAAACTCGGTTTTTGGTACTATTTCGTCAATATATTATTTTTTAACATTACGTTGCTGTTTTCTTGTCAAAATAGTACCAAAAACCAAGTTTCATAAAAATCGCCCCACAAACAAAAAAGTTGGCCGCCATCTTCGGACTTTTTTTATTTTTAAAAGTGCGTTGCTGTTTTCTTGTCAAAATAGTACTAGACTTCGAGTTTCATCAAAATCGGCCCACAAACAAAAAAGTTGGCCGCCATCTTGGATTATTTTTATTTTTAAAAGTGCGTTGTTGTTTTCTTGTCAAAATAGTACTAGAAATCGAGTTTCATCAAAATCGGCCCACAAACAAAACAGTTGGCCGCCACCTTGGATTTTTTATATTTTTAACATTGCGTTGCTGTTTTCTTGTCAAAATAGTACTAGACTTCGAGTTTCATCAAAATTAGCCCACAAATAAAAAAAATTGCTGCCATCTTGAATTTTTTATATTTTTAACATTGCGTTGCTGTTTTCTTGTCAAAATAGTACTAGACTTCGAGTTTCATTAAAATTGGCCCACAAATAAAAAAAATTGCTGCCATCTTGAATTTTTATTGTTTTAACATTGCGTTACTCTTTTCTTGACGAAATAGTACCAAAAACCAAGTTTCATCGAAATCAGCCTTCAAACAAAAAAGTTGGCCGCCATCTTGAATTTTTTTTATTTTTAACAGTGCGTCGTTGTTTTCTTGTCAAAATTGTACTAGAAATCGAGTTTCATCAAAATCGGCCCACAAACAAAAGAGTTGGCCGCCATCTTGAATTTTTTTATTTTTAACAGTGCGTCGTTGTTCTTGACGAAATAGTACCAAAAACCTAGTTTCATCGAAATCAGCCCACAAACAAAAAAGTTGGCCGCCATCTTGGAAAATTTTTATTTTTAACAGTGCGTTGTTGTTTTCTTGTCAAAATTGTACTAGAAATCGAGTTTCATCAAAATCGGCCCACAAACAAAGAAGTTGGCCGCCATCTTGGACTTTTTTATTTTTAAAAGTGCGTTGTTGTTTTCTTGTCAAAATAGTACTAGAAATTGAGTTTCATCAAAATCGGCCCACAAACAAAAAAGTTGGCCGCCATCTTGGATTTTTTATATTTTTAACATTGCGTTGCTGTTTTCTTGTCAAAATAGTACTAGAAATCGAGTTTCATTGAAATCGGCTAACAAACAAAACATTTGGCCGCCATCTTGGTTTTTTTTTTAACATTGCGTTACTCTTTTCTTGACGAAATAGTACCAAAAACCGAGTTTCATCGAAATCAGCCTACAAACAAAAAAGTTGGCCGCCATCTTGGATTTTTTTTATTTTTAACAGTGCGTTGTTGTTTTCTTGTCAAAATTGTACTAGAAATCGAGTTTCATCAAAATCGGCCCACAAACAAAGAAGTTGGCCGCCATCTTGGACTTTTTTATTTTTAAAAGTGCGTTGTTGTTTTCTTGTCAAAATAGTACTAGAAATTGAGTTTTATCAAAATCGGCCCACAAACAAAAAAGTTGGCCGCCATCTTGGATTTTTTTATATTTTTAACATTGCGTTGCTGTTTTCTTGTCAAAATAGTACTAGAAATCGAGTTTCATTGAAATCGGCCAACAAACAAAAAATTTGGCCGCCATCTTGGTTTTTTATCATTTTTGACATTGCGTTGCTATTTTCCTGTCAAAATAGTACCAAAATCCGAGTTTCATCAAAATCGGCTCACAAACAACAAAGTTGGCCGCCATCTTGGATTTTTTTTTATTTTTAACAGTGCGTTGTTGTTTTCTTGTCAAAATTGTACTAGAAATCGAGTTTCATCAAAATCGGCCCACAAACAAAGAAGTTGGCCGCCATCTTGGATTTTTTATTTTTTTAACATTGCGTTACTCTTTTCTTGACGAAATAGTACCAAAAACAGAGTTTCGTCGAAATCAGCCCACAAACAAAAAGTTGGCCGCCATCTGGGGTTTTTTTATTTTTAAAAGTGCGTTGTTGTTTTCTTGTCAAAATAATACTAAAAACCGTGTTTCATCAAAATCGGCCCCCAAAATAAAAATCATAAAAGCTACCTCCACGTGGTGATGGCGAAGTAAGCTAAAACTTGAAGTTTTTGTCTGTGTGTCTGTCAGTTGTCCGAGCCTCTGAAATATAGCGTTGCCGATTGGCAGTGGAAAATAGAGACCTTATTTCTATAAAAATAAGGCAGCATTTAGTTGGCATGTCGGGTGCCTCGATGCCCCCGCCGATGCTTCACAGGTACTGCAATGAGTGAAAGTTAACATTATGACGTAATACGTGCTTAAGTGTGTTCGGGAGCTGTTTTGGCGTGTCTTCGGTTCGATTCAAATACTAATTTTTATTTTGATATAACTTTTGAATTATTGCAAAAAAAATAAAAATAGTTTATTAGAAAACTTATATTATGATCTTTTGATTAATCACAAGAAAAAAAAAACACATCCCTAATTTGAGCTTTTCTTATATGGTACTTACCTATTTTAGTCCACGGGACTTTACTTTATACATAACTAGCGGCCGCCCGCGGTTTCACCCGCGTAGTACCCGTTCCCTTGGGAATATCGGGATAAAATATAGCCTGTCACTCGGGAAGACTGTAGCTTTCTAACGGTGAAAGAATTTTCTATATCGGTCCAGTACTTTTTGAGTTTATTCGTTACATACAAAAATACAAATCTTTCCTCCTAATAATATTAGTATAGATAGATATACCACAAAAAAAAAAACAAATGCGCTTTAAAAATTATTAGTATCCACAACACACAACACAACATAATTATAACCGAGACGAACGCCCACCACCCCGAGATACGGTATGCAGAATGCGCGGAAAAGAGACAGGAGACCATTGATGCGATGCAGGAGACAATAGGGTAACCCAATTATGTGGTAAGTGCTTAATTCAAAACCCTTTCGATACGGTAAGCCCATTGGAAAGAAGTTAAGTTAATTCGAAAGGGTTACCCTTTCTTGAGTCTTACACTATCGATAGGGTAACCCTATAATACGGTTACCCTTTAACAAGGTTTCCCTAATAATAAGCTTAATCAAAAGCAGGGGTTTTCCGGTCCCTGGTTTAGATATGAATTACCTGGGAATGTAATCCCATTTAAGATACTTAACTGATCCATAGGTATCAGTTTTTGACTGTTAGAATAGGTACCTATACTATCATTAGTAATATAAGTATCTTTCAGATTTCATACTACCTTGGATACCAGAAACACATGGACTAAATTGATTATATGCAGTAAGCATTTTGATGAAAAATATTTCCAAACGCGAGTAGTGAAACGTACTATCAATTTGTTGTTGGTGTGGAAGCACTGATAGTGCTTCCACACCAACAAAACAAAATTGTTCAAAGGATTGTGCGAAGCATGGCCGGGTCGCTAGTGTATAATAAATGATTTAAAATCTCTTCGGAGTTTTTCTTAAGTTAATATGCATACTTCACCGCAGAATCGTAGTTTTAGCCATGCAAAATACCTTCCCATCCTATTTTAGTTATATTCATAATATTACTAGGTATATATTAATATATTATTATTAGAAGACCTCCGTGGCCGCGCTAGTGGTGTACGCGCCGGTTTCAAGGTGCCGCTATCTCTAGAGGTCCCGGGTTCGATCCCTGGAGGGCTACCGCGAAACTTTATGGAAACCAAGAAAAGAAATATTAAGAATTTTTAATCCACAACGGGGTAGCACTTAGTCTTCATCATACCTGATGTTAAGTGATGATAAGGCTGAAGGTGGAACGGCACTACTCCCGGAATCCTCCTTTACTGAGGAACTGGCTATCTTATTTCTAACTGCCGGAATCTCTCTGTCTGATCCCTAACTTTTTTCAAAATATTCTATAGCCTATGTTAATTAGGGATAATGTAGCATTCTAAAAGTGAAAGAATTGTTGAAATCGGTCCAGTCGTTTTTGAGTTTATTCGTTACATACATGAATACATACAAATCTTTTCTCTTATTATTATTATTATATATAGGGGAAAGGTGTACATAATGATCCCTCGAGGTAAAATGATTCCCTACAGTTTCAACGAAAATACTAGTGCCATCTTTGCGATATACTAACGTAACGTCTTCCCTATACTTCACTCAGTAGCCCAATAAAGTGTCATGGCGGTGTGAACTGTGAGTACAGTGCGTCGATTTATTGCAAAAAATTGAAAATACCTGTCTTCGATCTAAGATAAGCCTGCAATCAAAGTTAAATTGTTGAAATTCTTTTGTGGATATGTGAATGAAAGTTTTCCTGGTAGTTTTAATTGATATTCAGTAACATTTGAAACTCGTTTTGATCTCACCAAGATAATGTTTTGAGGTCAAACTTCGACAATTCTTGTAAATTCAACATTCGGGGTAAAACGATCCCCTTTAGTAGTAATAAAACGATCCCAGGAATAATTTCACCAAACTTGAAAAACTATTTAAAATTAGTCATGTTTTTTATTGTATTCCTACCTATTTGTACTTTTTACAGATCATGCCACGTACATTCAAAGAAAAACCTACCGACAAAACTGGGAGTGAGGTTTCTGTACGACAAGACAGTTTTCTGTACCCGTAATGGTTCTAAAAACAAAAAGGCAGTTTGTGCAGTTTGGACAGTAAACAAACGGTGTTTACTAAGCATGAGAGAGAACTCGTTGAGCACATCAAATATATTGAACCAAAAATGTATGGGTTAACCAAACAAGATAGTATGGGATCGTTTTAGACACCCAGGTGTACAAAATGATCCTTTATTAGAGGTTTGGAAAATCTCTAATAAATCTAAAGATATAAAACCAAACTGCAATAATGGCATGCCAGTATAACAAACAATACTTAAATGACTTACCCAAAACTTTTTCAATGTTTGCTTTTACTATAATATTTTGGATACAGTAACCGATTTCCCTTAGGGGGATCATTTTGGACACCTTTCCCCTAATATAAAAGTAATAAGTATAGTATAAGTGTAGATGCACTAAATTTAAGCACAAACTGTTCAGTTAACTCGTTTCCCTTTAGAAGCTTCTTTCGTGCTGGAGTAACGCACACTCTGTGGTAAAATAGCTAGTGATTTATTAGCCCGTAGGTTTCATTGATTTATTAAAACAAAGATAAATTCTTGGGGTACATCGAAGGTACACATAGGTACAACTTCTGCCGTTCTCGTGGGCTGCGTAGTTTTTAGGGTTCCGTATCCAAAGGGTAAAAACGGGACCCTATTACTGAGACTTCACCAGGCTGTATCTCATGAACTATGATAGCCAGATAGCTATAGCTATAGATAGAAATTTTCACAGATGATGTATTTCAGTTACCGCTACAACAACAAATACTAAAAACAGAATAAAATAAATATTTAGGGGGCTCCCATACAACAAACGTGATTTTTTTGCCGTTTTTTGCTCGATATTAATAACGGCAATAGGTAGACGCTTGAATTATTCACAGAATATGTGATTGTATTTTCACTTTAAAAATCAAATCAAATCAAATCAAATAATTTATTGCTAAACCATAATGTTAACAGAGATGTTACGTACATAATAAAAGACCATTGTTATGGACCCTGTTGGGCACGCAAATTTGGGCTAGAAGAGCCAAAATAAATAAGTAAATCAAAATAAAATAAATAATTAATGGGGGCTCCCCTCCCATACAACAAACAGGATTTATTTGCCGTTTTCTGCTCGACATTAATAACTGCAGCAGGTAGAAGCTTGATATATTCATAGAATATTTAGTTACTTATACACTTATTCACTTCAAAAGTAATATAATAATTAAAATAAAATAAATAAAGGGGAACTCCCATACAACAAACGTAATTTTTTTTATGGTACGGAACGGAACCCTTCGTGCGCGAGTCCGACTCGCACTTGGCCGGTTTTTTCCTAATCGAAGATTCGCTCTGTACCCGCCAAATATAAATGTAGGTACCTACATTACGTTTCATTATGTTCGAAAAAACATACATAACAAGCTCGTCAATTGAATTTATAAAAACTATTATTACTTATACGTAAGTGGGTACGCATTTTTAACTAACATATCAAAGCTAGCTAGTACGCACTGGTACCACTGTTTTATAGTTCTTAAATTGGAGTACGTAAAGTCTTGGCCGGTTCCTACATAACGTGGAACACTTCTAAACCTAAAGAACAGTCTAAAGGGATTTAAAAAAAAAACAAAATCCGCCACTTACGATTTATTAAATATTAATATACTTAAAGCCTGACTAGAAAAAATAAAAACCTTTCACCTCCTCACTGTTACAAAATGGCAAAATAGAAAAAAATTTTTCGCTACATTTCCTTTTTCATTTTCTGGTCATGCTTTACATACATACATACATACTAAATGGGTAAGTTAAATAAAAGTTTGTATGTAAGTAATATGAATTTCGGCCGACGAATTGTCTTGGCGTCCACAATATACCGAAGGAAGACACGCATGACTCGGTGATGCGCATCTAAAATAGGCAGTATTCCAGAACATAATACTTATTCCCTCTGCACTTAACTAGTCATTGAACTATTCTTAGCAGTACTGAACATTTCCGCTAGATGGCGGCGACGTCGGCAAAAGAATATGCGAGCTCCAAATCGTCAAGGTCACTCACTCCTCTTAAGACCTTAAGTCGGTATGCAGTTTCAGTCTTCTTAGCTCCGCGCCGCGACCTGATACAATTTGAGCCCATTAAAAAAAACTACGCTTGTTTTTAACACGCCCTTTTTACACAACCTAGCTACGGCACTGCCTTCGTAACTTGAATTACGATTCTACGTTTTTATAGAAGCCACTCCATAATAAATGTATGTAAACCTATATAAATATTCAAAAAAAAGTGTTTACACTTTACAGTAAGCTCAGCGATACTGTTTAGTTGCAGTTTCACTCGAAATTTTGAGTGCTGTGGAGTGCCGAACTCTCATCGGTCGGGCGGGCCTCATAAGCGCAACATTGCCATTTTGCTTACGTGCGGTTAAGATTTATTTAGAAAGTTTTTTTAATACACTTACGCCCGATTGCACCAGCAGTCAGTTACGTTAACCGATGGTTACCTATTTGATTGATTAAAGCACGTGATTGGTTAACAACCAACTAACCGACGGTTAACCAACGGTTACCGTAACCGACTGTTGTTGAACTCGGGTCTAAACGGTTTAGAAATAAAAGTTTCCTGTTTCATTAAATTGGCAATAAATGTTTCACAACTACCTTACCTACCCCTCCGATGAGATGGGAGTTGTGAGACGTGTCGACTTTTTCTAATAATTACTTTATTTTCAATATGAAAATTGTATTGTGAAGGCAAAAGTAAAACTAATTTGAAATAATGTATCGTAAAATTAATAATCTAATATTATGTGCTTCAGATCCTCTGCCGTATAAGAAAGTAGTTTAATAACTTATAAGATAACTAAACAAGTGAACATTTAAAAACTTCTAAATATCTTTACTTAAATTTTAAACATCCAAATATAATATTAAAAACTTTTTAAAGCAGAACTACAATAATATCCATGCTATTATATGTAGTTAGATTTCACATTATTTTATAATAATTTAGTGAAAGTGTGTTTGTTTGTTCGTCTTTCATGTTAAAACGGAGCAACGGATAGACGTGATTTTTGGTACGGGGATAGCTTGGGAGCTGGAGAGTGATAGAGGCTACCTTTTATCCCGAAAAAACATCACATTCCCGCAGGATAAAGTTATGTAGTCCACGCGGGCGAAGCCGCGGGCTGAAAGCTAGTTGGCAATAATGTTATTAAAGCGGAATACTTTGTTGAAATGCCGTGGAGAAATGGAATCAAAGTGATTTTAGCAAAAGATGAAGGAATTTTATGGGGTTTAACGATTCCTTTTTGCTTATTAAAGGAACTTTTGAGCTACACCTTTATTTTTCACTATGAATACTCCGATCGTAGCCAGAACAGCGTAGCGCCAAGCTGCCTGAATGCAGGCTGATTGATAGACTACTTTTGTCAAAGCGCAAGCGAATGCAGGTTGCATTCAGCTCTGGTGCTTTTTGTTTTCTCTCTCAGCACATGCGATTTATAGGTGTACTAGTGGAAGCCTGTGACTTCCTCTGTGTGTAATTTTGTACATTACTGTACAAAAAGATGCGTTTGTCCTCCTGAAAGATCTTGTCTCTATGCGAATATTAATATAAATTAAAGGTGTCGGACAGAGCTACCTAAGCATTTATAGGTAATACGTGTTTATAAATAGGAGCAAACTAATGCATTTTTTAATGAAGTATTAGAAAAATCGAACGTTCTCACAACAAGCTCCACAAGTACCTTACCTTAAATTCATCAAAATTTTAATTTTTAAAATTCTAGCTCATACTTAATTTAAGTAATTTTGTGGATAACTATAATTGGCCCTAAACCATGTAAACTTTGCATCTTTGTAATTTTTTTATTACTGTGCTGTTGTTATCCTGAATAAAGAAATGAAAGTATTTGTTGGATAAATTCTCGTACTTACCAAAAGGTAGGCTAGTGATTTTAGGTTATATGGTTTTCACCTTGGAAGACCAAGAATAGCCTACGTGGAACTGATCAAAGAGAAGGTGAACGTCGTGTCTTATCAAGAAGCCAAGGAACTGGCTTTACACAGAAACGAATGGAGGAAGCTACACAGACTAGAGCGTGACTCTTAGTTAAGAAGAGAAGAGAAGCTTTCACCGTAGACTTATCTAATTTTTATTCACATTCGTGACCGTCACAGTTAACCCGCGTCATTAAATTATCTTGTCAGATTTACAAAGAAAACTCAACTAACCCCAGCATTGTCCTATACAAAAGAGGTCAGAATTAAAACACTTTCTGATAAGGGCGAACAATAGCACAATGGGGCATCTACCCAGAGAATATTACTTGGGCAAGATAAGTTATGTTAAGGCAAGCTAGATTTTGTTTAAAACTAGAACGCTCTTATTAAACATTTTATTCCTACCTAAACGCAAAGAGGAGCTTTTACTTGCATAACTAAGAAAGGCTTTTAGTGGTTATGTTTCATATTTTACTTCATTATTAAATACAAGTTCACTCGTAGTAGTATATCGTTTTACAGAAAGGGAAGAAAGATTGTATGTCAGAAATATTAACTATAGGTATAACGACCATAAATAATTTATACTAATATTATAAAGAGGAAAGATTTGTTATGTATGTACCGAATAAACTCAAAAACAACTGGACCTATTTCAAAAAGTCTTTGACCATTAGTATGCTGCATTATCCCTCTGGCCACGTAGTCCTACTGCCTTTGTCCTACTGATCGGGCCACATGAACTTTTTTTCCGGTTGGTTCGATTAATCGGATTACAAGGAATTGTAATTCCGCTTCGTCCTACCGATCGGACCACATGAACTTTTTTTCCGGTTGGTTCGATTAATCGGATCACAAAGAATTGTAATTCCGCTTCGTCCTACCGATCGGACCACATGAACAAACTTTTATTGGTGCTCAATTTGTATATCTGTTACGGCTAAGGATGGGTGTAAACATAAACTTAGTTTGGCCGGCTAAACTTAGTTTATGTTTGACGAGCGGCTAATGTTAGTTACACCTATCTTTAGCCGGCTAATCCTAAGTATAGCCGCAGCCCCTCGGCTAAATATGTAGAAGCAAATGAAAAGGAATAAATGTATAGTTTTTTACTTTATTATCGAAAATTATTAATATAAAATTAATTAGTGACGTCATTCGGAAGCACTTTAGAAGTAGCAACACCTCGAATCTTTCTGAAATTTAAGGGGCGTGGTGGGGAGGGGAGGGGAGCGCGGAGAAGCATAGTTTTTGAGAAAAAAAATTGTTTCATAAAAGCTAATTATTTATACTCAGTTTTGCACCAGAATTAAAAAGAAAATTGATGCAAATCTCTTTTCTGGCGCTTCGCCGGCCGCTGCCGCGGCACGCTCACTTCGCTTGCTCGGCTCGCGCCGTTTTTGTTCACCAATCTAACCTAACCTAAACCTACTGAAGCCTAACCTAACAGTGTTTAGTTATCTATGGCAGGTGACATATTTGCACTTACGTCAATAACGTTCCATTTCACAAAAAAAAATCGTAAGAAAACATTAGCACTATTTAAAAAGCATAATCTTCAAAATTCATATTTTCGATTGTCATAATTTTGTAAAGCAAAATGCTTTATAAAGCATTATTAATTTTTAAAAACATTAATTTTATAAAAATGTCAATATCTCGAAATTCTCATGTCTAGAACGCGTGATCCGATTGGTGGGACCACGTGGTCTAAGAAAACGTCAGTTTCTATAGTCCGATTAGTTATTCGAACCAACAGGACATCAAAAGTTCACGTGATCCGATTGGTGGGACTACGTGGTCTAAGAAAACGACAGTTTCTATAGTCCGATTAGTTAATCGAACCAACCGGAAAAAAAAGTTCATGTGGTTCGATCGGTGGGACAAAGGCAGTAGGACCACGTGGCCAGAGGGTACATTATCCCTGATTAACATAGGCTATATTTTTTCCCGATATTCCAACGGGAATGGGTACCACGCGGGTAAAACCGCGAAGATCTGCTAGTAAGATATACGAGTAAGTTAATTCCCTTTAGGCATTACCTGTAGATGCCTGTAGTGTATAGCTGTTGTTTGATATATTTAATATATTTTACCCATAGGAAAAATATATTGTTTCACAACTTCATTCTTTGCGATTTGAACTAAGTACCTATATTAAAATGACAAACGCCATTTTTACAATAAAAAGAATAAGAATGGTCATCGACCGTAAGTAATTGATTATATTCATTATTCTTCAACAGAACTACTATTTCGAATTTAGTTCTTCATTGAATTTTATTTACCCATTCTCTAGAGATTCTTTTCGTACAAACTTTGCCATGAGCAAGTTCAGAGAAAATCAACGTTATATAGCTGGGAACCGCACTTCCCTGAGGAAATACCCTTGAAGGATGTGTAAGCAAAACATCGATTTCAACTGTTCTGTAAACGTGGGAAAAGAAGTGTTTCTGCTTACACTTGTTGGTTCAGTAGAAAATAGCAATTAATTATACATCTCCAGTTTTCATATAAGATTGAATAGTTCAGATGTTTTTTTATCCACAACGAGACAACCCATTTCTTTCATCACATATGATGATAAGGCTGAAGATAGAAGCGCGCTACTCCCGGAATCCTCAACCACTGAGGAACTGGCTCTCTTATCTCTAACTACCGGAACACAACTTACAATTTTTTACGACCGATTTGGCGCAGGTGTAGGACCTGCCTTTGGCGCCAGAGGTCTCGGGTTCGATCCCCGAACAAGACAAATATTTGTGTGCATGAACATGTCTATTTGTCTTGGCCTAGGTGTTTCCTATGTATATTAAGTATGTATTTACAAAAAAAGTTAATAAGTAGGGCAGGCGTACCGGTTTTGGCCACTTTAAGGATTTTTTCACTTTTAAACGCTTAGTGCTTAATGATCTTAAGTATTTAAGAGAAAATTTATATCTAAAATTATAGAGAATTTATCGAACTTCAAGGTTACAACTTTCAAAGTTTAAAAAAAATTATAGTTTTTTTTACATAAAACGAAATGTTCGGAGGGGGGCCAAATACACCGGTTTTGGCCATTTTGCACTGGTTTTGGTCACCCAGTTTGCATTGGTTTTGGCCACTTTGATAAAATTACCATATTTATGACTTGAGTTTAAGCCTAATTGCTATCTTATCCGAGTTCTGGGCTAAAACACTACATGAAACAGTATTTCAATCCCAGGGTGCTTACCATCAACTCTTATTACGGTTTTGTTTAGGAACCTAAACTGATCTGCTTCGCTTATTCGTACCACGACAGCTTAATATCAATGACAGCGATTCAGTGATCGATCAATGACATTTCACAGCCGCTAAGCTGTCAGAAACTCTTATTTGACTTATAACCCGGTCGATTTAACATGTCACCTGCAGGTTATACCCGTCCCTCTCACTCTCCGGGCATGACAGAATCGAGTGAAAGAGACGGGTAGAAGAAAAAGGACACAAATCGTTCGGTCATTAACATTTAGCAATTCATTTGCGATCCAGTTTTTAGAAGGTCAGAGTACGAAAGAAAGCGATTCATTTTAGGAACCTATTCTGAATCGCGCTATTTTTGAATCGCTGTCATAAAGTTGATGGTAGGCACCCAGCTAGCTTCTTACCACAACTTTATAAGTACACCTTTATCACTTGATTAGAAGAAAATTAGCGGATATAGGCTAGTGTAGGCACTAGCCTCCATCCGCTTATTTAGGTAGATGGGGCAATAAAACAATAGTGCCTCCACCTTTGGACATCAGAAACACGTCGATGTCATGTTTGGATAAGATAAGTGTCACTTAACTTTAAGGGACATTTAAACATTATGACTGTAGTCTTCACCTCTAAAATCAACCTATCAAATCAATCTACGACGAACGATTTGGCGCAGGGGTAAACTACCTGCCTTCTGCGACAGAGGTCTCGGGTTCGATTCCCGAACAAGACAAATATTTGTGTGCATGAACATGTATGTCTTGGTCTGGGTGTTTTCTGTGTATATTAAGTATGTATTTACTAACAAAAAGTAAATAAATATATATTTATCCATTATCAAGTTCATGTAGACACAGTTTCTTAAGAAATTTACTATGTGCGATATTAGTATGATTGTTAGAAAAATATTTATTTATTTATCAGTCAATGAGGGATCAGTTGAAGGACACTTATCCATGACGGCGTCTTCTACCTTTTTTGACATCAGAAACACGTCAGTCAACGTCACGTTCAGTTAAGATAAGAGTATCTTACTTTTAAGTGCACTTAACTTTAAAGGACACTTAACTACTATGGTGGTTTCTGTCTTCAGCATCAAAACGCGCCAATTTCACGTTTAGATGTCATTTAACTTTAAGGGCCACTTAACAACTATGGTGGTTTTATCTTTTACATCAAAACACGCTGATTTTACGTTAATATGAGTGTCACTTAACTTTAAGGGGCACTTAACTTTAAAGGACACTTAACTAGTATGGTGGTTTCTATCTTTGGCATCAAAACACGCCGATTTCACGTAAATATGAGTGTCACTTAACTTTAAGGGCCACTTAACTACTATGGTGGTTTCTATCTTTGACATCAAAACACGCTGATTTTACGTTAATATGAGTGTCACTTAACTTTAAAGGACACTTAACTAGTATGGTGGTTTCTATCTTTGGCATCAAAACAGGCCGATTTCACGTAAATATGAGTGTCACTTAACTTTAAGGGCCACTTAACTACTATGGTGGTTTCTATCTTTGACATCAAAACACGCCGATTTCACGTTAATATGAATGTTACATCACTTAACTTTAAGGGGCACTTAAATTTAAGTGACACTTAAACATGATAGGGTCTTCTATCTTTGATATCAGAAACACGTCGATGTCACGTTCGGTTGAGTGTTACTTAATTTCAAGAGATACTCAGCTTTAAGGGGCACTCAACCACGAGGTTTTTTCTATCATTGATATCAGAAACACGTCAATTCGATCGACGTCAAGTTTAAGTGTTGCTTAACTTTAAGAGACACTTGAAGTTCCAAGGAGTCCGCTACGAACTTAAACCTTATTCTTATACACTCATTCCGAAGTACACTCGACAGCACATCAAGTTGAAATGTGATAACAGCTTTTATTACATAGGGCATAAAGGCGTTCTCAATAGGGCATAAAGGCGTTCTCAAGGTTAACATTTATAGTCTGATATGCCGCCGTGTGTACATAATAGGAACACATACATACAAAATTTTGTAACTTTCCATATAATAAAGCGGAGCAGAGCTGTGTTTTCATACATTTGACTTCAAGGTGGAGTGAGGTTCTACTTTCAAAAGTATGGAATCGGAACTCCACTCCGATTCCCTCTACTTCAGCGGACAGGCAGCCTTACGGAGTTAAAAGGAGTGAGGTAGCCGAGCGGAGCGAGGTAGCAAAACAAGGGTTTTATAAAACACTAGAAACAGAAGAATGAAAAAGAAGCGGAGTGAGGAAACCGAGCAGAGAAGCGGAGAGAGAGAGAGCCAAGCGGGGCAAGCAAGCACGGCTTCCTAACTCCGCTTCTCCACTCGAGTTGCTCGCTTCACTTTCTCTACCGTTTCACTATAAAGCACGGAGATTTATACTTATAACTTTTTAAGTGAAAAGTGGCCCTGACCAATACTATTGATTACGAAGCAGAAACAGTCCGCTCTGCATTGCTGACTCGCTCCGCTCCGCTACCGCGACAGCGGACAATCTAAACATAAGTAATTTAAAAGTGAGTTGTGAGTCTATTAAAATAAAATAACTTCATGAAAAGTTGGGAACTTCCTATTAATGGCAAAGTGGCCAAAGGTGGCACAATGCTAAAATTTCCAGTCCCACTTTTGGCCACTTATTGTTTTCCAACTTTTTGTGACAACAGTGAGAAAACAACACTTTATCCATCTGGAAGAAACATATTCTAATGTGATATAAAATATTAAATAACCATAAAATAATTTTATTGCAGAAAAAAAATGGTTTTTCAATTAACCTTGGTTTTAACATTTTGCTTAAGAATTTTACAAAATGGTAACTTTGAAACATAACATGGTGTTTATTTCTAAAATATCGTACTACATAAAAAAAGCTAAGTGCTGTAATTATTAACTAAAAGTCCAATCTTTTATTCGCCATTAATAAATATAAGCAATAGTTTTTTAATTCCTATTTATATAACTTTAAAGTAAAAAGTGACCAAAACCGGTACAGTGGCCAAAACCGGTACGCCTGCCCTATATATTTATCCGTTATCTAGTTTCCATAACACAGTTTCTTAATAAGTAACTATTTATGAGTTAGATAATTTATTAGGGTTTAAAAAAAAAACTGGCGGTAGTAGGCGGTACGGTAAACTGAAAGCATATTATACCTACTTGTAATATTTATATCATTATAAAGGAGGATGCAAATCTTGGTCCAGCCTTCCAATACAACCGATTTGGCGCAGGGGTAGGCTACCCACCAGTGGCCAGTGGTCTCGGGTTCGATTCCCGAACAAGACAAATATTTGTGTGCATGAACATGTCTATTTGTCTTGGTCTGGGTGTTTACTATGTATATTAAGTATGTATTTACAAACAAAAAGTATTTAAGTATTTATATTTATCCGTTATCAAGTTTTCCATGATACAGTTTCTTAATGAAATTAAAATGGGCTTAGATAATTGGTGTGAATGTAAGAAGTTGTTTATTTATTTATTATTTAATAGCTATGTTTGATACATAGTTGAATAAGTATTTTTGAAATGAATAAATGTTACTATTGCGAATATGGCGCCAAGTTCCAAATGTATTCTTTATTACAAAATATTCTATGTTTTAGTCCAGGCTATATGTGTGCCAAATTTTAACCAAATCAGTTAAGTACTTATTGCATTTCTGTGCTTTTGTACGCGTAGTGTAGATACGAAATAAAACGAACCTATAGTTATCAAACACGTCATTCAGTCACAAACCTTTTTATTTGTCTGTCTGACACCCAATTGCAGGAAGCTCCATTAACGTTAAAGCTTCATTAAATCTATTGCTGTCACCTTTTATTTCTTGACAACGAAAAGTGACAGCAATAGACTTAATGAAGCATTAACTTTAATGGAGCTTCCTGCAAGTGGGTGTGGAACGCACTTTTTAAATGACGTCACTGTAAATGACGATAATTAAATAATTGTTATATTTTAAAATACGATAAGTAGGTAACGTTGTTTTATTTGTAAGAAAAGCATTTTTCAACTTTAACATCTGTTTTTTTGCATATATTTTAAAAGAAAGGATTTGTAGTTTTTTTTTTTTTTGTTATTACGAAGAAACACAAAAACTACAAGACCGATTTTGAAAATTCTTTCACCAGTAGAAAGCTACATTCTTCCTGAGTAATATAGGATATATTTTATCCCGATATTTTTACGGGAACGGGTACCACGCGGGTAAATTGTTTAATAAAGAATAACTCTGGTCTCTGAACAAAGTTTGCTAAGGTTAAAATTATTTCCAGACAACTTACTACTAGGTTATCTACTCTAAGTAGGTAGGTAGGTTTTTTTGCTTGCAATATGGGATATTTGATTTCATTACACATATTAAAAAAATATCCGGTACCGGTACCCTAAAATCAAACAAATAGCAAAGCAAGTTACTTTTCAATAGAAGCCTGCCTGAAGTCCCACATGAAAACAAGATAAATATTTCCCCAGTATCACAGTTCGCGGAACGTAAAAATAGTGTTAGCTATTGTTTACTTACTTACTTTAAAAACCTCGTTGTCGGGACTGAATGACTGACGCTAACTAGAGCAACATTTTTATGCGCGAGTGCTTTCGAACGCTACAGTTTTCAATTTAAATTATGAGGTGCACTCAGATCTGTGTTATGCTGGGGTTTCACCTGCGTTTAATGCCATAACTTAGCGCGCTATTTGATATAGTACGCAGGTTTGGCCGGGTCTTAGCGCGCTAATTTGCTTTAATGATATTAAATGTTAGGTGATAGCTCGGACGGCGGTAACTTCGACACATCAAAGAAATTTAGCGGGCCTCTAGTGCGTTGTTGTGGCTACACCTAGGTATAAGAACTTGTCAAAACACGGTCACATTCATTCTCCTTTTTACTTTTGGTTTTCGTTTTGCATGGTGATATATTAAATTTAAATAATATATTTTTACACTCTTAAATAAACCAAACCCACAAAAATTATATAGACTGGAGAGCGTACCACAGAGCGTACGCTAACTAAGCCGCTAGACGCTAGAATCAAACATTAAATGAGTGTGGCTACAAATTTACCGCATAGTTTAGTGCACAAATTAAAAAACGCGAATCATGCCGTTATTAACGCCGCCGTTAGGCGTCACGCAGGTGAAGCCCCAGCATAACGTGTAACTGTGTAATTTTGACGTACAAACCATTTCCAGTGAAAATTGCGTTGTAAATTGAAACGTAGTTTTTGTGAATAGTTTTGATTACGCCTGTATACCAACAGTTCGATACACCAATAAATATGGGATCTGATTTTGAAAAAAAATTGTGTTTGTAGCTTCTAAGACGTTTACAAGTACTTATTGTAAATAACAATCTAAATAGAATAAACAAATTTGACTTTGACTTTAACTACTTATACCGACTGAATGCCAAGTAGGGCAGGCGTACCGGTATTGGCCACTGTACCGGTTTTGGTCACTTTTCACTTTAAAGTTATTTATATAGGAATTAAAAAACTATTGCTTATATTTATTAATGGCGAATAAAAGATTGGACTTTTAGTTAATAATTACAGCACTTAGCTTTTTTTACGTAGTACGATATTTTAGAAATAAACACCATGTTATGTTTCAAAGTTAACATTTTGTAAAATTCTTAAGCAAAATGTTAAGAGTAAAGGTTTTGAAAAATCATTTTTTTTTCTACAATTAAATTATTTTATGGTTATTTAATATTTTATATCACATTAGAATATGTTTCTTCTAGATGGATTAAGTGTTGTTGTAGTGGCTCTAACCGGCTCTAACCCTGATTTGTATATGTGATCGTCTAGTTATAATGTTTTTCTATGTATTTGGTGGTCTTGGTGAAAGTCGATGTTACTGGCATCTAAGTGATCTGCGAATCGTGTTTATGTTTGTACTATTTAGTAGCTGCGTGTGAATGGAACGGAAGCTCATCGAGATAAATCCATCATTCCGCAGGCCTATGGTTTTAAATAACATTGCGAAGCTTGTTAATATTAAAATGCAAATTGTTTTAATCTGATCGCGACCTTCGCCTCTCTTCTACTCTAATTCCTAAGCTATAACCAATAGATGTCTGCTCACGTAGTGGATTACACTCTGGTCGTTTAGTAGCGCCTACAAAACCTTCTAGGAAAAACCCTTCTGAGGTTTATTATTTGGGGAACGTCAGCCATCTTTGTTACGCTGCGAAGCGTATGTCAGACATCTCCAGGATGTGGACATTTATTTACTTTATTTTATAAGGTGTTCGCTAGACACCTTCCCCATAATACCATGGTATACTTTATTTATTCATATTTGTATTAATTGAGAAAGTTCGATTTGGCCAAATCGGGCGATGGCTGAACGCTAAGGAAGTGCAAGTGTGACGACGACCCAGAAATGCTGCTACCCGTTCACTGAAACCCACACGCAGATAGCCTTTAGGCTCAATAAGGCTGAGCTCGCGAGTGCCGGCCAGAGCATCCCGTTCAGTAGTCTAAGAGAATAATCTCTTATAGTCAAGGGCCCTCATTCGATTAAAGTCAGTGGGTGGAATGACTAGCTCGCAGCCTCAAGCGGTCAAACACCCCAGGATTTAAACACCCTGTGCAAGTCCTATTTCATCACAGATCACCTAGTATACCTATCTCTATTTCCTATCCTAAATACAAGTCTATAAGTGCACCTAACAGCGTCTATGTCCTGTGTAGAGGCAAAATGAACTTACACATTATACCTATTCAACACTAATACATTATACTTCCTTCTGCTCTGCTCCTGTTGTCTCTCTCGTCCAAATTCAGCAGCTAGACCCCTTTACTAACACGTTTAAATAAACTACCTATACACAGGTAACCTCAACAGTTTGAATGTAGTCTCTCCCTTAAAGTCTTTAATCACTCCCTACTATCCCATGTTTATTTATTTAGGTATATGTATAGAAATCTACCTAGACCTAGACTGAAATCTAACGAATTTAGCTCATAGAAATCGTGATTCAACTGAAAGGTGTACATGTGAGAACGCAAGGTGTTAAGCGAAGTCAAACAAACTAGCTCAATGGTTCTCCTAAGTATTTCTTAGTATTTAACACGGATTTGACTATGCCTCACACTGTGCTTCCTCTTAGGAATCTTATATCTAAGCAGTAAAACATATAATTATGGAAAAAAAATATTATTTATTTAACTTAAATGTGTTTTGTTTATCTTCGAAATAGCAAAAAGAAACTGGTTTGATTATTTAAGCTGTCACCTATAGGTTGCTATATAATGACAGCTAGATTTTCAGCTCCTATCTTAAGACCATACTACATAGAGAGAAAGCGAAAATCCAAAGAAAAAACTCTCTAAGGTCATCTAGATTCACACTTAAATTTAATTAAACACACACTAAAGTTTCAATAGTTATTTTACAACTTAAGTCTAAAGTGAGATACGAACACATTTATAGAACAAACCTGTTCCATTGATTGAAAAATGGGAAGGAAAACTATTTCACATATTAGTCTAATTTAGACTTGATTATTAACATTCATGGTAGATATTAGTGTTTCGTATTCCACCAGGCTACATAAAGTTACAGTCTCTAGAGCTTTAATTAATACTTTCACGTTAACCATCCCTATCTCTGAGATTAACTATGCATCGAGAAAAGACGCAATCCAATTCAGCCTCGATTGAGGCCTAACCCGGCTCTTTGCATTTCTATCTCATTCGGTAGACCATCTTGCAAATACCTCCGTCTATTTAATATTCGACGATTGCAATAACTGAATATCTTATATCCACAACACCCTAACACAACTATTGCGCATATTAAAGCCAACACAAAAATGAGATGTTCTATCGGGTTCCATTCGGTTATTAAAGCGAAACCCCCAGAATGGTGTTGTTCTTCGTATTGATACATTTCTACGTTGTATGTGATATACCGCTCGTTATTCTAGAGATTGTACCTTTATTGACACACGGAATAAGCCACAATGTACACAATTACATACCCCTCTCGACGTTGTTTAAATTCACTTTGTAAAATAGTTACACTTGTTTTAATATTCAAATCTACAATTTACTTAACAAAGTTAGTATTTAATTAATAGTTAACTCTTTAATCTTTATTTCTCACACAGTTAGTTACAATGGAGTCACGAAACTCCCAATCTATCACTGTCCTAAAAAATCAAATAGCGTCCCCCAATGCCAGTTGCATCCCCGTTTTCTATCTTCCATCTCTACTGAAGTTATCTCCTCCCGCTCTACGCCCATCTCGATCCCTCATTGGTCAGCTTGATGCTTGCAATCTCCATGGTGACGCCTACGCACAACTTCTCACGATCCGCCCTAACAATTCAGAGAACTCAAGTCTTTTCCTTCCTTCGTCTACTTCACCCATCTGCAACACATTTAATATCTACCAAACTCTTAGAAATCTGTGCATTTAAACTAAAATTGTCCATCATTCACCAGTTTGAATAGTTTGTCTGACAGTTGAGCGTAATTTACGGCCTACCCAAGACTTCATTTGTCTTAGTCCCCGCCGTGCGCTAATAAAACTTGTCGCTCTTAATCTATTAGAAGAAATATTCGAAACATTTTTTTGAATTTTTTTTTTTTTATTCCTAGTTTTGTTTTACGAGCCCGGCCCGCACATCTGCTAATAATACGAATGCCATCACACATTCCCCTAAATAGAATCTTAAACACCTACATCCGAATGTAAGGTCGTTTTAAATTATATTTCCTATCTGGCCACATTTCCAAACTCTCCCACGGTATTCGTTCAGTTCTCACGTTCCCTTTCTATAGCTCTTATCTGTCCATTGTATACCCAAGTAGGCAATAAACCCCGATACTCCGCCTCCTTTGTTACATAAGTATGGCGCCTCACAAACCATTGTCCCTATTTTTTTTTCTTTTATTATTTTTATCTATTCACATAATAGCGAAACAGGTGTATCGCATTGTAATTCCCTTTTATCTTGTTTGTTTGTTTATCTATTAGAGTGTACACGTTGCTACTGGGAATAGCACCAATGACGTATGGTCCTTCAAACAAACGTGCAAACTTCTTAGTCACTTTTTTAGATGCATCCGATTTCGCAAACTTTTTCAACTTCACTAGATCACCTATGTCAAAACACACTAGTTTATGATTTTTGTTATAATGAAATTCTCTACTCTCGGCTGACTTCAACATGTTCTGTCTCGCTCGTTCCCGAACTAATTCTAATGGCTCTTGTTGTAGGCCTAACCCCCCTCCAATAATTTTGTCGTTATCCGTAGATAAACGAGTTCCTGTACCCCATACTATTTCGTTAGGTGTGTAACCCGTCGTGGTGTGTATAACTTGATTGTAACAATCCTCTATTTTCGGCAATACGTCAACCCAAGAACAATGTGATTTTTCACAATACGTCCTAAACATTCTTCCTAGCTCTCTATTGACCCTCTCCGTAGAATTAGGTCGCGGGTTTCTGATTGAGGTGTGCGTTAGTACGATACCTAACTGTCTAACACCTGACTCAAAAATCCTTGATGTGAAATTTGCACCTCTATCCGAACATAAAACCTTTATTTTGACCTGTTCGTGAAATTTTCTAACACAAGTTAATGAGGCCCTGCCACTCGCCTGTCGTAATGAGTATAATCTAATTAATTTGCTGAAGGCGTCCTGCATAACAAACACGTACTTATGACCAAAGCGTCCTGCCGGTATTGGTCCATAAATGTCACAAAATACTCGTTCCCCTATCTCCCTAGCTATCACCGTCTTGATTGGTCCTGAGTGTGTCTCCAACGCATGTTTAGATTTTTGACACACGTCGCAAGCCCTAACTACCTGTCCTATTTTGCGTGCCATCTCAGTGAAGTAGTAACGTCGCTTCATTAACGCAAGAACCTTGTATCGCCCAAAATGTCCTACTTCCCCGTGTATACTAGTAATCAATTCCGTTTGTAAGTTCTCGGGAACATATAATCGCGACCTACCCGAACCTATCTCTATCCTATAGAGAATCCCGTCTATTAGTCTGTAATGTCTAGCCTCAGACTCGCTCCCAACTTTTATACGCTTAGTTATTTCGCTAACAACACGATCGCGCCCCTGATGTTCTCTTATCTCTTCCCAATTATTCTTTATGAGTCGTCCAGTTGGTATTTCAAACAAATTCATTTCCGGTCCCACAGTTTTATTAGTCAAGATATCGGTGACTCCACTTATATGTCGTGACAACACGTCAGCTACAGTGTTCAGACTACCCTTGACATGTTCAATCGTATAATTGAACTGTCCTATATAACTTACCCACCGTATCATGCGAGCGCTTAGTAATTTACACGATTGTAGAAACGTCAAACTCTTATGATCGGTCCTAATTACTAACCGAGCACCCCTTAAATACGTTTCAAACTTTGATAGGCTATAAATTATGGCCCACAGCTCTTGTTCAGTGACTGTCCATCTGCGTTCCGTTTCTGATAATGATTTACTACAAAACCCTATAACTCTCTCTTCCCCCTCACTTGTTAGTTGGTAGATGTATCCTGCGACACCTATATTCGAGCTGTCCGTTTGTAAATAATATATATCCTTCGGGTTTGGATGTGCAAGAAGCACGGTATCTACAAATAAAGTTTTCACCCTTTTAAAACAACCGTCTACTTCCTGTGTCCATGACCATCTTTTGTTTTGTTTCAATAGGTCACACAGAGGCCTAACCTCCTCACTATACTTTGATACAAATCTACGAAAATAGTTTATTAATCCCAGAAATCCTCTTAATTGTTTTATGGTTCGAGGTGCGGGGAAATCCAATATCGCCCTTACCCTATCCGGATCCATTTGTACCCCTTTGGTATTTACAATGTGCCCTAATAACTTTACCTCCACACATAAGAATTTACACTTTTCCTTCCTACTCGTTAGTCTAGCCGCCTCTAACCTGCTCAGTACTTGATCTAGGTGTTTTAGGTGTAACTTTAGGTCCCCCTTAGTGAACACTACTATGTCATCTATATAATTTATACAAAACTCGCGCACCCCTTCTAGTATCGAATCCATAGCCCTCGAGAAACCTGCCACCAATGTCTTAAGTCCTTGAGGTAAAACACAATACGTATAGGTTTTCCCCATAAAAGTGAACCCTGTATACTTTCTAGAATCGGGATGTAATGGTATCTGAAAATATGCATTATTGAGGTCAATAAGACTGATGTAATTAACCCCATAAAAGGATTGTATGATTTCTGATGTAAGTGGTGGCGCCCCAGCGTCCCCCACCATCTTCTTATTGAGTTCGCGCGCGTCTAATAAGAGTCTAATTGTTCCGTCTCGCTTTTTTGTAAAGGTAAGCGGACTACAACACGGTGTCGCCTCCTGACGGATAACTCCTAAGCCCTCTAACCCATCTAGTTCTCTTTTTATCTCCTCCCTATATGCTAAAGGTATTGGATAACTTCGCTTTATAAAAGGCGTGTCGTCGATTAATTCAATAACATGCTCGTATCTATCCGTCAATCCTAATTCGTCGGTAAACACTCTACTATATCTGTTTAAAACGGGTAACAATAGTTTCTTTTGTTCGTCATTTAAACCCATCTCGTCCAAGTAGGTAGCCACCTTTCCGCTATTGTTTATTTTCTCGCTCGCCTCATTATACACCGCCGGTTGGGCGTCCGTCTCTAACATCGTATTTATCATGTTTGCATTGTCTCTCCCGCCTAACCGTTTTAATTCGCAACTCGAATTTATTTTGACACTAGTCCTAACTCCTAAGTGCTCAATTGATAACGTCCTTTCTCTACCACACTCCACTATCCCCTTGACATGTTCCAACCAGTCGTATCCTAATATCATTGACCTAGGAAGCCTATGCAGAATTAACATTGACGTTTCAATGATTGTGCCACCCAAACTTAGCTCTATTAGTACCATACGATTCGCACTTTCACTCCGTGATCCAAATGCTCCCTGCACCTGTATAGCCGGGATAGCGATCTCGGGCAAATCACCTCTCTCTTTCCGAATAGAATCGTGTAGTTCCCTAGTTATAGCGCTTATTTGGCTCCCTGTGTCTATCAATGCACTTATACGCATCCCGTACACATCCACTCCTATCTCGGGTAATCTAGGCAACGAATAATCAACACCTAAGTAATCTAACTCGTCTAGCTCATGTGATATCGACAAAACCTCTCTACCCCTGCTTGTACAAAGATCACACGCAAGCCCTTCTTCGTCACATTCTATCACATGATTGAATTGATTTTCCAATAAGACACCTATGCTACACGCTATTGCTCGCAAACTGTTGCTACTCACTGACACTCCCCCGGTCAATGGCCTCTACAATCCCTTTCCGTCTGCTCCTAAACCCTGACCTGGCTCCCATCCATTTTTAACTAAAATCTTATATGCTATATCGTCTTTCCTATTTTCTGAAGTCCATTCATTCCCCTTCCTACACTTTGATAACCGATCGGACTCCGCTTGTGTAGGGGGTATTAGTTTTTTGTTTTATCCTCCCTCACAGACGTTGATAATGTTGACCCCTCACCTTCCTTCATGAATGTTATAGCTGGCCTAGTATTTATTGCACCCAACACGTTTGACCGTGATGTATTCCTATTAGAATATGATCCGTAACCTTTCCTGCCTCGTCGGTGAGCCCTTCCCCGAGTTGAACCGCCTCTGCCTCGCCATCTTTCCGCTAAAATCGTTGCCGCAACTGGATAATCTGTCTGTGTCCTACTGTAACGACCTCTCTGGTTATTTCCTCTTTCTCTAGCATATCTACCTATCTCTCTCTGTCCCACAACTACATTTTGTTCGATACTCCTAAGAAAGTTCGCGCCTTTCATAATAGTGGGTTCCTCTGCTCTCGTAAACCACAACCGTTGAACATCTAAAGGATAATGACGCATTATCGAATTTACTAAATCCCTTTCACTAAAAGATATAGTCAAGGACTGCATCGACTCAACATATTCAGCAAAATGTTCGGACATCGAAATCGCTGATTCACTTGTGTACACCGCGTTAATCAACCTATACCTAACGGATTCTTGTATTTGTTCAGTCCAATAAGTCCGTCTAAAGTCGTCCTCAAAATCACTAAAAGTATTCCATCTCCTTGAGTACATCTCCATCAATTTTCGTGCATGTCCCATGATGCAACCTAGCGCTATATCAATTTCGCGGTCCTGTCCATTCACTTCTCTAATATATTTTTTTAATCGTTTCAAAAACGCAATAGGGTTCGCGAATGGTTTTCCGTCAAAACTCGGCTTCGCAACTGAAGGCTGTATGACGTATAAGTTTCTAGTTTCCGAATTCGCGGCACTACCACTAGCTGTTGTGCCAATCGACTCCTGTCTAATCGTCTGATGACTATTTTGCACATTCCCGCGCGACTCTAACCTCTCGTTTAATCGCTCCGCGCTCAACTGCCGTAATGTATTTTGAAATTCATCCATTCTTTGTGACATCTGTTGTAAAGTTATGTTATCTATATTTCCCGTTTGTTCCCCTATGCCTCCGTTACCCTCACGACTTTCCCCTGTCCTATCTTGACCCCTAACCCGTCTCTTACTGCGCCTAGGCATTATAACGTCACTTAACTCAACTGCCGACAAACTAGTTTTGATTTAAACTTTCCCCTACTCCTAAATGCACAGATCGTTCTTTATGAGAAAGGTAGATAGTACCACATGTGATTAAAATACTCATGATAACAGACTTACATTGAAATGTAACAATATCTTGAGAATCTGCTCCCGCCTTTGTCTCCACCTAAATCACACATCTTTATTATGCTAACCTTTTTACGTACAGTCAAAATCGTCAAACGCGACGCTATGCTTTGAATAATATTGGAAAGTATTTTTATTTTACTCTTTTATTGTTTATTTTGTTCGGTAAGAATTCTCCACGCCCTTCCCTTTTGTCTTTAATGTACAGCCGTCAAATTTTACTTCAATGGACAACAGCAGTTAAGTTGCAAACCAATAAAACATTAACCCTAAGGTCTCCTTTGTCTCGCTTCCCATTCACAAGCTTGTCAGACAGGCTTTGTCTTCCGTGAACAAATAACTTGGCTATACAGTTGTCTAAAAATAGATTCTTTTAGTTTTATAATTTACGAAATAGGTATGTATATTTTTTTTTTTTTCGATCTCGTTGATAACATTATGACAAATTCTGACTGTAACTGTGTCTTTCCCCTACATTCAAAAGACATGTAAACAGTTTAACACAATAAAATAATCACACCATGCACATAATTAAAATAATTATTCCATGCACAATTTATCTCGCCTCCTTGTTTCGCATCACAATGTCTCGTAACATCCCTGTAAAAGTATTCCTTTCAACTGACCACGATTTCTACGTTGTGTTTATTTTATTTATTTTTGTTTTATTTATTTATTATAATTATTTGGTCCTTTTGATCCAATCGTATCGTTATTTCGAATACGTATTTGGAATCCTGGTCACGGCACCATTTTCTGTAGTGGCTCTAACCCTGATTTGTATATGTGATCGTCTAGTTATAATGTTTTTCTATGTATTTGGTGGTCTTGGTGAAAGTCGATGTTACTGGCATCTAAGTGATCTGCGAATCGTGTTTATGTTTGTACTATTTAGTAGCTGCGTGTGAATGGAACGGAAGCTCATCGAGATAAATCCATCATTCCGCAGGCCTATGGTTTTAAATAACATTGCGAAGCTTGTTAATATTAAAATGCAAATTGTTTTAATCTGATCGCGACCTTCGCCTCTCTTCTACTCTAATTCCTAAGCTATAACCAATAGATGTCTGCTCACGTAGTGGATTACACTCTGGTCGTTTAGTAGCGCCTACAAAACCTTCTAGGAAAAACCCTTCTGAGGTTTATTATTTGGGGAACGTCAGCCATCTTTGTTACGCTGCGAAGCGTATGTCAGACATCTCCAGGATGTGGACATTTATTTACTTTATTTTATAAGGTGTTCGCTAGACACCTTCCCCATAATACCATGGTATACTTTATTTATTCATATTTGTATTAATTGAGAAAGTTTGATTTGGCCAAATCGGGCGATGGCTGAACGCTAAGGAAGTGCAAGTGTGACGACGACCCAGAAATGCTGCTACCCGTTCACTGAAACCCACACGCAGATAGCCTTTAGGCTCAATAAGGCTGAGCTCGCGAGTGCCGGCCAGAGCATCCCGTTCAGTAGTCTAAGAGAATAATCTCTTATAGTCAAGGGCCCTCATTCGATTAAAGTCAGTGGGTGGAATGACTAGCTCGCAGCCTCAAGCGGTCAAACACCCCAGGATTTAAACACCCTGTGCAAGTCCTATTTCATCACAGATCACCTAGTATACCTATCTCTATTTCCTATCCTAAATACAAGTCTATAAGTGCACCTAACAGCGTCTATGTCCTGTGTAGAGGCAAAATGAACTTACACATTATACCTATTCAACACTAATACATTATACTTCCTTCTGCTCTGCTCCTGTTGTCTCTCTCGTCCAAATTCAGCAGCTAGACCCCTTTACTAACACGTTTAAATAAACTACCTATACACAGGTAACCTCAACAGTTTGAATGTAGTCTCTCCCTTAAAGTCTTTAATCACTCCCTACTATCCCATGTTTATTTATTTAGGTATATGTATAGAAATCTACCTAGACCTAGACTGAAATCTAACGAATTTAGCTCATAGAAATCGTGATTCAACTGAAAGGTGTACATGTGAGAACGCAAGGTGTTAAGCGAAGTCAAACAAACTAGCTCAATGGTTCTCCTAAGTATTTCTTAGTATTTAACACGGATTTGACTATGCCTCACACTGTGCTTCCTCTTAGGAATCTTATATCTAAGCAGTAAAACATATAATTATGGAAAAAAAATATTATTTATTTAACTTAAATGTGTTTTGTTTATCTTCGAAATAGCAAAAAGAAACTGGTTTGATTATTTAAGCTGTCACCTATAGGTTGCTATATAATGACAGCTAGATTTTCAGCTCCTATCTTAAGACCATACTACATAGAGAGAAAGCGAAAATCCAAAGAAAAAACTCTCTAAGGTCATCTAGATTCACACTTAAATTTAATTAAACACACACTAAAGTTTCAATAGTTATTTTACAACTTAAGTCTAAAGTGAGATACGAACACATTTATAGAACAAACCTGTTCCATTGATTGAAAAATGGGAAGGAAAACTATTTCACATATTAGTCTAATTTAGACTTGATTATTAACATTCATGGTAGATATTAGTGTTTCGTATTCCACCAGGCTACATAAAGTTACAGTCTCTAGAGCTTTAATTAATACTTTCACGTTAACCATCCCTATCTCTGAGATTAACTATGCATCGAGAAAAGACGCAATCCAATTCAGCCTCGATTGAGGCCTAACCCGGCTCTTTGCATTTCTATCTCATTCGGTAGACCATCTTGCAAATACCTCCGTCTATTTAATATTCGACGATTGCAATAACTGAATATCTTATATCCACAACACCCTAACACAACTATTGCGCATATTAAAGCCAACACAAAAATGAGATGTTCTATCGGGTTCCATTCGGTTATTAAAGCGAAACCCCCAGAATGGTGTTGTTCTTCGTATTGATACATTTCTACGTTGTATGTGATATACCGCTCGTTATTCTAGAGATTGTACCTTTATTGACACACGGAATAAGCCACAATGTACACAATTACATACCCCTCTCGACGTTGTTTAAATTCACTTTGTAAAATAGTTACACTTGTTTTAATATTCAAATCTACAATTTACTTAACAAAGTTAGTATTTAATTAATAGTTAACTCTTTAATCTTTATTTCTCACACAGTTAGTTACAATGGAGTCACGAAACTCCCAATCTATCACTGTCCTAAAAAATCAAATAGCGTCCCCCAATGCCAGTTGCATCCCCGTTTTCTATCTTCCATCTCTACTGAAGTTATCTCCTCCCGCTCTACGCCCATCTCGATCCCTCATTGGTCAGCTTGATGCTTGCAATCTCCATGGTGACGCCTACGCACAACTTCTCACGATCCGCCCTAACAATTCAGAGAACTCAAGTCTTTTCCTTCCTTCGTCTACTTCACCCATCTGCAACACATTTAATATCTACCAAACTCTTAGAAATCTGTGCATTTAAACTAAAATTGTCCATCATTCACCAGTTTGAATAGTTTGTCTGACAGTTGAGCGTAATTTACGGCCTACCCAAGACTTCATTTGTCTTAGTCCCCGCCGTGCGCTAATAAAACTTGTCGCTCTTAATCTATTAGAAGAAATATTCGAAACATTTTTTTGAATTTTTTTTTTTTTATTCCTAGTTTTGTTTTACGAGCCCGGCCCGCACATCTGCTAATAATACGAATGCCATCACATTGTTTTCTCACTGTTCTCACAAAAAGTTGGAAAACAATAAGTGGCCAAAAGTGGGGCTGGAAATTTTAGCATTGTGCCACCTTTGGCCACTTTGGCATTAGTAGGAAGTATCCAACTTTTCAAGCTCATTTATTAAAAGACTCACAAACTCACAACTCACTAAACTTTTAATAATGTTTAGGTTGTCCGCTGTCGCGGTAGTGAAGCGGAGTGGGTCAGCAATGCAGAGCGGAGTCGCACACTGTTTCTGCTTCGGAATCATTCGTATTTGTTAGGGCTACTTTTCACTTAAAAAGTGATATAAATCGCCGTGCTTTATAGTGACACGGTAGAGGAAGTGGAGCAAGCGTGTCGAGTGGATAAGTGGAGTCAGGATGCTTGCCCCGCTTGGCTCTCTCTCTCCGCTTCTCTGCTAGGTTTTCTCACTCCGCTTCTTTTTAGGGTTCCGTACCCAAAGGGTAAAATCGGGACCCAATTACTAAAACTTCGCTGTCCGTCTGTCTGTCTGTCTGTCACCAGGCTGTATTTCATGAACCGTGACAGCTAGACAGATGAAATTTTTACTCGTGGTCGAGTGCCAATTAAGGCTGGGTATCCCTTAAAATTAAGTAACACTCAACTGAACGTGAAATCGGCCTGTTTTGATGTCAAAGATGGAAACCATTATCGTAGTTAAGTACCCCTTAAAGTTAAGTGACACTCATATTAACGTGAAATCGGCGTGTTTTGATGTCAAATATAGAAACCACCATCGTAGTTAAGTGCCCCTTAAAGTTAAGTGACACTCATATTAACGTGAAATCGGCGTGTTTTGATGTCAAAGATGGAAACTACCATAGTAGTTAAGTGTCCCATAAAGTTAAGTGACACTCATATTAACAACAGCGAAACAAACCACCATAGTGGTTTAGTGCTTCTTAAAGTTAAGTGTCCTTCAAAGAAAGATAACTCTTATCTTAACTAAACGTGACGTTGACGTGTTGCTGATGTCAAAAAAGGTAGAAGACGCCGTCATGGATAAGTGCCCCTCACTGAACATTGACTGATTTTAGAGGTAGAAGACAACATCAAATTCAAGTGTCCCTTAAAGTTAAGTGACACTTATCTCATCCAAACATGACATCGACGTGTTTCTGATGTCAAAGGTAAGAGGCACTATTGTTTTATTGCCCCAAATACCTAAATTAGCGAATTGACGCTATTGCCTACAACACTAGCCTAAATCCGTTAATTTTCTTCTAATCAAGTGATAAAGGTATACTTATAAAATTGTAGTAAGGAGCTAGCTGGGATTGAAAAACTATTTCATGTAGTGTTTTAGTCCAGAACTCTAATAAGACATCAATTAAGCATAAACTCAACTTCTAAATATAGTAATTTTATGAAAGTGGCCAAAACCAATGCAAACGATGTGGCCAAAACCAATGCAAAATGGCCAAAACCGGTACATTTGGCCCTCCCTGCAGATTTTGTTTTATATAAAAAAAACTATTGTTTTTTTTTACTTTGTAAATTGTACCCTTAAAGGTCGATAAATTCTCTATAATTCTAGATATAATTTTTTTCTTAAAGACTTAAGATCATTAAGCACTATGCGTTTGAAAGTGAAAAAATCCTTAAAGTGGCCAAAACCGGTACGCCTGCCCTATATTGATAACGTGAATCAGTGCAATAAACAAATATAGCAGAATTATATCTTTTATCTAAGTCCAAAAGTAGGACAAAGTTTAATATTAGGTAAACGCTATAGTATGTACTTATGATAATATAAAGATTATTAGAAACACATTTTTGGCATTTCTTGGCATGACCTTCATTTGGTAATACTGACATTTAGGATAAGGTGGGGTAGGTACAGTGTTACAAAAAAGACTAAAATGTAGCGATATAAATAATTGTCTTAACCAGCTTATTTTTGGTATAGATATTAACTATTATAATATTTCTTTCATTAAAATTATTCAGACTTGAATATTATTGGGAAGTACTTAATTTAAAATGCACTTAATTAAATCTGTCGATTATAACACTATGTGACTGAGTAACTCTGTTACAGGGTAAGCAGCACAATGTTACAACATAAAAATAATAAAAAAAAACAATAGGTTAGAGAAATAGTAAACATTACTAAGTAATATAAGGTGTACTCAAAATAAGCGACAATATTTTAGAGATTTTGGTAGGGACTGCAAAACTTTCCCGTAGAAACATAGGTCAAAATATATAAAAAAAATCGGCAACTTATGCATAATAGATCAGATTGATGGGCAGTTTAAAGATGGCTGCTTGGCAAACGTGCATACCAACAACACCTTAAAAGTGAACACAGAAACGGAGAAATAATATCCATTGTTACACTGTACCCCATGTAACACTGTTACCCTAGAACATACAAGTTGAAAATTAACCTTTCTTTTCATTTTTGCATTTTCCAGCAGCATATTAACAACATCCACTTAACCAAATGAGGGGAAGCAGTCAAACTGTAGTTTGACTGCTTCCTCTCATTTGTTGTATGACATTGTGTACAATGGGACGTCAGAAAGAGTTATTTATTATCCACTTCTATTTATAGTCATGAGCAAGCTCAATGTGAGTGATACGCTTTGTAAATGCTCGCTCACATGTACCTATGGTGCACCGTTTGTGCACTACACTGAATTTTACCGATCCGGCGGTCCGTGTTTTTACGGACCGGCGCGGCGTGGCATGAAAAACACGGATGATTGGCTTGTGCACTTGTCCGGTTTTTTACTGGCCGGGGCAGCGCAGTGATCTCCTTGAAACTACACTCTACGGACGCGTTTTAAACGAGAGGAATAATGAGTTCCTTGGAACGTCAGCAATTACTTGCTTTATTGCTTTATGTACGAAGACAGAAAGAATTTTGGGTTCATCCTCTTATCAGTGAAAGGTACCTGACAGGCAGGGTCATTTACCGAAATCACAATTAATTGAGGCAGGATGAAAAATTATTTTTTAACTACTATCGAATGTCTACAGCTAGCTTTATAACAAAAAAAAGTTTCATCAAAATCCGCTTAGTAGTTTTTGCGTGAAACACGGACAACAGACGTCTGTCTGTATGTCTGTCTAGACAGACAAACAAAAATTTCAAAAACCATATTTTTGGTGCTAGATATATTACGTGTTATTGGTGAGAAATAATATTAATAATAATAAATAAATAACTCACATTCACACCAATTATCTAAGCCTATTTTAATTTCATTAAGAAACTGTATCATGGAAAACTTGATAACGGATAAATATATACTTAAATACTTTTTGTTTGTAATACATACATATTATACATAGTTAACACCCAGACCAAGACAAATAGACATGTTCATGCACACAAATATTTGTCTTGTTCGGGAATCGAACCCGAGACCACTGGCGCAGAAGGTGGGTAGCCTACTCCTGCGCCAAATCGGTCGTCAATCGAGAAAGGCGCTTGAATTTATTTTGGCGTGCGTTAATTTATTTGCGATAACTCGTAAGATATTCATTTAAATTATATGGTGTAAAAGAGTAAAATAATGTGCATGAAATGCTTAAAGCAACTAACGTATTTAGATTGATAAGGGTTAATACTGTATCCGTTTAAATAGCTTTCCAAATTACCGCATTGTTCGTAACCATTTTTAAGAGATAATATGCTATCCTTAAAAGATAGACATATGCTATCGCGGACTTTTTTGTAGATCTATAGAAGAGGAATATCCCAACATGCATTATTTTTTTAAACCTCGAAAGGATTAGGCAGCGTTTTTGCAGAAAGCTCCCGGGCGGCTTGCCGTTTGCCGGCACTTTCGACAATTATCGTTATATTTCTACCAATTTACACAAAACTTTCATAAATTATATATTAAAACCTTCCTGAAGAACCACGCTACCTATTAGTGAAAACCGCATGAAAATCTGTTGAGTAGTTTTAAATATTTAAGCATATATATAGGGAGAGAGAGACAGACGGGAAGCTACTTTGTTTTATTCTATGTAGTGATATTAAAATACAACCATCCGTTTTTTTCCGGACGGTAAAATTCAGTGTAGTGCACAAGCGTACATATGTTTTTCATTGCCGTCATCTCGGAACGGAAAAAAACGGTCCGGAATGGGGAAAAGTAAAATGACGGACGGTAAAATTCAGTGTGGTGCACAAGCGTCCATATGTTTTTCATAGCTGCCATATCGGTCCGTAAAAAACCGGACCGCCGGATCGGTAAAATTCAGTGTAGTGCACAAACGCCCTATGTCAATGTGACGCACCAACTGATGCATAATTCGACCGCTTTTGCCGTCCCGCTCGTTTCGTGCGCGTGGCTTTACAATCGAAAAATACCCTTGATCGTGATTCGTGGCGCTTCAGTCGCCGCCAACATTCGAAATTGAGCTCTAATACTACGGATGTAACGAACCTACATTTTAGTTCCAGTATTTATCATTTATAATACATCTAGATTTTAAATAACACCACTGCCTTGTTCCATTAAGGCACAAGGTAGTTAGCTACATGTACAATATACGTGAAGTCAATATCAGTTGACAATAATCCTTACTCGATAACCTCATTATTCAGCCTGTAACATTGCCTCTCCGTGTCATCCAGGCAGGTGGACCTCGTGTGACACGCATCATTTAATCAATCACAACGCGTTAACTAATTAAGTAGAAACTCATCTCATGTACAGCACACATGACACGTATTTTGCTATGTTGAATTATACTGAAATCACTATCACTGGTATCATCTTCGATTCATAGTTTAGCTGTTTAGGAAACGCGATAGCATTAATTGTCAAACTTAAAATTGTGAAAATAACATCTAGGTATTATGTAACAATTCACATATTTCTATTTAAAATACACAAGAATATAGGTATAAATCATTATAAGCGAGTTTTTATGAGAGGGATGAAATTCACGTATGAAAGAAATAAGTTTTAATCATGAGACCAAACAGTTATAATCTACACATCTACACAAATAAATAAAATTGGAGTGTCTGTTTGTAATATTAAAATAACCGCTTTTTACTACATGCATATGATTAATATATACGGTACATATACCAAAATATAATTTTTTACAATTTTTGTCTGTCTGTCTGTCGGTCTGTCTGTCTGTCTGTCTGTTTGTTCCGGTTGATCTCTGAAACGGCTGGACCGATTTTGACGGGACTTTCACTGGCAGGTAGCTGATGTAATAAGGAGTAACTTAGGCTACTTTTTATCCCAATATTGCCACGGGAACGAGTACCACGCGGGTGAAACCGCGGGCGGCCGCTAGTTGCTAATAAATTATCAAAATTAGAGTGATGACTTTATTTGTAGGTACTTTATCCTTTATAATTATAATGTATTATGCGCCATTTTTTAATCTTAGATATAATAAGTACTTGTTTACCTAATTAATTAAATCTGTTACAAAAACACGATATCGCTGTGCATATCGATGTTTGCATCTCCAGTCTTACTTATACTTATGTACGTACCTATATCCCAAACGCATACATATACCAACTCCTCGATTTAAGGGCTTATTACACTTGGCTAAATTCAGCATCTAATTAAGCATACATTGCTTGTTTTGATTGCATCACTTGCTACAATTGAGCTCAAAGAAAGCAATGTATGCTTAATTAGATGCTGAATTTAGCCAAGTGTAATAAGCTCTATAAGGCAACGCGCACGAAACCAGCGGCCAGCGGGGGGCGGGGCGGCAGCCAGTAGCGGCGGCGGGCGTCGTCGCGGCGGCGGCGGCGGGGCGGGCGGATTGTGCATCAGTTGGTGCGTCACATTAACTTATTTGATTAGATGTCTATCGCGAGCGCGCAATGAATGCAATGAATGGCCGCTCGTTTCGTGCGCAGGGCCTTAGTAATATATCAGTCGTTTCATTAAGTTTCTAATGCACACTCCACGAGAAATGCCATCAAACCAGTCGTAAAGCAACTCGTAATAATGCAGCCTCGTAATAAACGATATAGGAACTATTATTATTAACTATACTAACTAAAATTGCCAGATGGAAAAAAGTTTTTCCGTAAAACAGCAGCAGTCTTCGAATAAAGTTTTACTTATCGTCTATTTCATCATGTCAGCCGAACGATGCCCACTGCTGGGCATAGGCCTCCCCCAAGGATCACTACAACGATCGGTCCTGCGCTGCCCGCATCCAGCGGCTTCCCGCGACCTTGACCAGATCGTCGGTCCACCTTGTAGGGGGCCTGCCCACGGAACGTCGTCCGGTACGCGGTCGCCATTCGAGAACCTTTCCGCCCCAACGGCTATCAGTTCTTCGTGCTATGTATCGTCTATTTACAAAATCGCTTTTATTTACTACTAGTGGCTCGCCGCGGTTATACCCACGAGGTGTGCGTTCCCGTGGGAATATAGGGATAAAATATAGCCTATGTCACTCAGGAAGAATGTAGCTTTCTAAAGGTGAAAGAGTTATCAGTAAAGAAGACTAGCCTTTTGCTCGCGTGTACTAGATAATGTTTTCCCATGGGGAATGAGATATATTCGAGGAGTTAAAAGTAGCCTATATTATGCTATTGTAGGTATGCGTAATCTATCTCTGTGCATAATTTCATCCAAGCCCGTTCAGCCGTTTCGCCGTAATTGAGTAACAACCATCCAAACTTTCAAATGTATAATATTAGTAAGATATAACCTTAGTTAATCGCGATGCGCACCTAAACCTAGCCGCCTACCTCAAAGTGTAAGTATACCTACGTAATAAAGAAAGTATAAAATATATAGTTTAAAAAACTAAAAAAACACACTTTTAATAGTAACAGAATAAAAAGTACAAAATAACCGTCTATTCAGTAACTGAAATTAAAAAGCGTGGTGCGCGTTGTCAATATTAAGTTCTTAAAATTCATGCTGTGCAAAGGGCGCACCACGCTTTTTAATTTCAGTTACTGAATAGACGGTTATTTTGTACTTTTTATTCTGTTACTATTAAAAGTGTGTTTTTTTAGTTTTTTAAACTATATATTTATTTCTTTCTTTTTAGTTTAATAAATGGCAAACCAAATTAATATTAATTAATGCCACTAGCTTCCTTAATAAGATGTAATAAATTACATAATTAGGTACATACTTATAATAAAGTATAAGACTAATATCGGTGTCCTCCCTGTTCCAACATAAGATCCTCACCACCAAGTGTAGCGAATAGGTCTCATCTGAATGAACAAATGAGCTCAAACTCGAGGGATTTCCTTGTGGTCATTAAGGAGTGCTACTGGCTTCCTCCCTGCTCCATCATCAGACCCTCACCACCAAGTGTAGCGAATAGGTCTCATCTGAATGAAACAAATGAGCCCAAACTCGAAGGGTTTCCTAGTGGTCATTAAAAAGTGTCACTGGCTTCCTCCCTGCTCCATCATCAGACCCTCACCACCAAGTGTAGCGAATGGGTCTCATCAGAACGAAACGAATGAGCCCAAACTCGCGGGGTTTCCTAGTGGTCATTAAGAAGTGCCACTGGCTTCCTCCCTGCTTCGTCATCAGACCCTCACCACTAAGTGTAACGAGTAGGTTTCATCAGAACGAAACAAATGAGCCAGAACTCGAAGGGTTTCCTATTGGCCATTAAGGAGTGCCACTGGCTTTCTCCCTGCTCCATCATCAGACCCACATCACCAAGTGTGACGAATAGGTCTCATTAAAACGAAACAAATGAGTCAGACTCAAAGGGTTTCCTATTGGCCATTAAAGAGAGCCACTGGCTTCCTCGCAGCTCCATCATCAGACCCTCACCATCAAGTGTAGCGAATAGGTCTCATCAGAACGAAACAAATGAGTCAAAACTCGAGGGGTTTTCTTGTGGTCATTAAGGAGTTTCACTGGCTTCCTCCCCAGCTCCATCATCAGACCTTCACCACCAAGTGTAATGAATAGGTCTTATTAAAACGAAACAAATGAGCTCAAACTCGAGGGGTTTCCTAGTGGTCATTAAGGAGTGCCACTGGCTTCCTCCCTGCTCCATCATCAGACCCTAACCACCAAGTGTAGCGAATAGGTCTAATCAGAACGAAACAAATGAGCCAGAACTCGAGGTGTTTCCTATTGGTGATAAAGGAGTGCCACTGGCTTCCTCCCTGCTCCATCATCAGACCCTCACCACTAAGTGTACCGAATAGGTCTCATCAGAACAAATCAATTGAGCCTAAACTCGAGGGGTTTCCTAGCAGCCATTGAAGAGTTCTATTGCCCACCTCTTGACTCCATCATCAGATCATCTGGATAGTAGCAAATTATTGTATTGTCATCAGATTCATATAGACTTGCAAAGTTTCAGAACAATACGACAATTAGAAGTAGGTTAAAATTGAATTCCAAGATTTTCTTACATTGTGACTTAGTTACAAGTGAAGCTAATAAAAGTGTGGTAAAAATGGCCAAGTGCGAGTCGGACTCGCTCATGAAGGGTTCCGTACCCACTTAACGTACCGATTACGTACACCTAGCAAAAATACCACTGTTATTTTTTGCCGGAAAAAAATAACTTTGTGTTTCAAAGTATTCCTATGAATGACAACGTTATATTTGCGGTTTTCGAAAATGTGTTATATCTCAAAAACTTGTAAAGCCTACTTAGCTGTGATAGTTTTCCTTTTAACTTCGTCATATGTACTACTATCGTGAATTTTTTCTCGTATCATGAAACAATAATTTGGCTGGTAGGGCTGACACTTGACTCTAACAAAAGCTTAATAATTCACAAACGGATGCCTCAATCAAAAAACTGTCTTTACAAACCCACAACGTTTTTAAAATTGCTATCCAACGACATCCCACACTATGGGGTAGACATGAAAAAAAATTACATACCCACTTCACGTGTAGGGGAGGTAACCTAAAAAAAAATATTTTTCAAAATTTTACTTTACCACTTTGTTGGCGTGATAAATATGTATATTCATGCCAAATTACAGCTTTCTAGTACTAAGAGTCTATGAGCTAGACTGGGGTCAGACGGACGGACGGACGGACAGACGGACAGACATGGCGAAACTATAAGGGTTCCTTGTTGAATACGGAACCCTAAAAACGGCCTGCCGTTTTTTGAGTTTTAGCCATACTATCGAACCTTAAATTCATTATTAAATTATAGAAAGCTAAATAATATTATCTTTACTATACTATACCTTGCAGCAAATGCATAGCGAGCGTAGTTAGGAAGCGAGGCGAAGTTTGCGGTCCCAGAGCTGAGCAACTTTGTCACAAGTTATTCACCAGCACCGGACCAGGGTTTGACAAAGATAAGTAGGCTAGATCTAATTCAACGAACCGTCTGTTGTAGACATAAGAGAAACTACTGATACAAACCTAGATATTAAATAGCGAACAACGGACTACTTGTGTAATTGAAATTATTGAAAATGAAAATATTGGAAAAAGTCGCCCCGTCCGTCGTCTCACAGAGCGGACAGTGATAAAGTGACATAGCTTTACAAAAAGCTAGGTATGTTATTTATGGTCAAACTGGGTATTCAAAAATCTTTCCGTGTTCTGTTTAATAATAATGAAGAAGCAAATTAATAAAGTTTAGTTAATCACTATTTTCTTCAAGTTCACCTATAACACTATAAGTACAAATTAATGTACTGCTGATCAAGTCTTAAAATAGCTCCACTAAACCCGCACTACCTAACTAGGTACGTCCGCGAAGGCACGGACGGGTTCGATCAATATGTTACTCTTATGCTGTTGTCAACAGTGCATAAAGGTAATTTGATAAAGCCTTAGCTTCGAGTTCGACACACATATGGCATTAACAATCCTTCTCAAAATCCTGCGCTAGGAGGCCGTTTAGCCGTAGCGTCTGGGCTACTTTAGCTGATGTGACTCGGCACTTTCCTTCGTATTAACGTTATATTCTTGCATTATTTATTAGCTTACTCTCAAGGCTCGTACATAAACATATTCTTAGAAGTCTACCGGAAAAAAACGACAAACTTGGATGGCTGTTAAGGTTTTTTCTTATCTTAGGTAAGCCAACCCGTGGCTTTGATCAAAGATGATCTCTTGGCGCAGTCAGGTACAAAATTAACAACGAATTTCTTTTTCCAACGTGATAACTTATGTCACGTAAATATAAATTAGTTGTTAATTTTGTAAGTCTTAAGTCATAACATGTGCTATCGGGCCAATCGTCAAACTGATGATGATAACCAAATAATTTTGTTTTCATGCCTTGATAAAATATATTGTATTATTTAGAAACTGTCTAAACGTAAAAAGCCTAACCTTATCGATAACGTTAAGTATTTACTATATTTACCTATCTCCAGATAAGTAACTGGTTATCTACAAGCGTAATAAATCCATGATAAGTTATATCAGTAGCTAAGAATCTGAACATTGATAATGATAAGTAATTAAAATGATATCAAGTATCGATGATATCAAGCCCCCGGTGTGTGACGCCCCCGAGGTGGAGGCACCCGATTTCATTTTAGTGCGATAAAATGTATTAGTCGAATATTTAGAAGTAGCAAAGAAACAACATTTATCGAAAATACATTTATGAAAACAAAAGGGGTTCCCAAACTTTGTGTATTCAGGGCGTTCGCATCCACAAAACAATGGTTCCCGAACGAGATTATCTATTTTCGGCAACGAGTAAGCACGTGACCAAAATTTAGGCGCTAAAAGAAAAATATAGCATCGCAGTCCAGTGTCAAAACAACCCCATAAATATTATTCGGTCGTTGTTTCCACTAGTTACGACTGTTTTACAGTTTCGTGTTAGAGCTAGATGGAATCGAAGTGTGTTTTGTTCGCGCCCTTTCCTCTTATATTCCTGAGGGACTATCGGGTTATTTTTTCTTAACGTTTGTCACTATCCATCTGTGACGTCAGATGAAGAGAGGACTGACTTAGAACCTGTACACACTGGGCGCTTTCGAGCGCGCGTTTTGGTAACGCGCGCTCGGAGAACCTATCATCTCATACAATTTTGATGTTTCGTACACATTGAACCGCGCGCTTTTTGACTGACGCGCGTCAGACACGAGCTGTCAGTTTTGGCGTTAGCCGCGCGCTCTCAGATACAGGGGCTTCCTTGGGACTGTACATGTGATCGCGCGCTTTCGTGTAGAGTAGGCACACGTTGGGAAAAAAAAATTGGGAAATTGAGTCTCTAAATTTTTATGAATCATCCGTAATGTCAGTTATAAAATATGCAGAAATTCATCAAATGATTTTATAGAAATTCCAAAACACTTGAAAAACTTAGGTCAATGTTTTGATACAATGAAAAATACATTCCAAGCGTCTATTTTATCTTTTAGTATTATGTGCACCCAATGTTCTTTTTTTCTCCGTCGTTGTCACCTTTTGAAGCTATTGTAGAGGAGCCACACTCAAAGCAATTAACTTCGGAACCCATATCCGCACTAGGCCAGAAGTATACTCGCCCTAGTAACGCTCGTCGAACGCCATACAAAGGTGTAGGTACGCTATCAACGCTCGCCAAACGCAACGCCGAGTGCCTAGTGTGTACCAGCACTTTGGATCTTAATTTTTTATATTTGTGGTTGAAAACTTCTTTAGCGGCGCTGTGAACTTTTTGTGATGGGTAAAAAATGTGAAACTCGCGTCAGGACACGTGACCGTCAGATCGAAAATTCGTAAGACGTACACGTGACCTGATCGAAAAACTATTACAATGTCATTAGATTAAGTACGAAAGCAAATTTTGCTACCGTTTCCAAAGTCGTAATAGCTCAGGTTAGAAAACGGGCGTCATTGAAGCCAGAATACCTCGGTTCAAATCCAGTCCGTATTTTTTTTTGTCTAATTCCTTTTTTTTATGAAAATGTCTTGGGAGCCCTTTTCACTCCTATCGTTAGATTCACTTCTGGAGCCTAATGTAATGCTCTACTCTAAGATTGGATTAAAGCATCTCACTTGAAGCGGAAACCATTTTTGGAAAATGAATAGGATTGTACAACTTGAGTGGAGTTTGGAATAAGTTTTTAATAAAAATTTCATTTTTATGACAAGCTTTTTTGCTTACTGTACTTTAATATTGTATTGTCATCTGAACCAAACCTGTACATACAAAATTTCAGCTCCATCGGACACTGGGAAGTGGGTCAAATTAAGCTTGCAAGATTTGTCCCCCACTAACTAACATACTAACTAACTAACTAACATGGCAATAGTTAATAAAAAGCTTGTAAAATAGGAAGGCATTGCTAAATCTGTTACATTTCGATTTAACGAGTGCCCTACAATGAAGAAACAACAATTATTAGTCGAGAGATAATTAGTCACTTAGTATCACTTGTTATCTTGATAAAATTCTTTGAGATTTAAATCTACAAAGTAATTAATAAACAAACGCAATCAAATTGTTACTATTTAGGTACCTACATCAGCAGCGGTAGGTTTTATTTGATTGTGTGTCAGTAGCAGACGTATAAGTCTTTTAAAGTTACTCTAATTGATATTTTAGAAAAATAACTCTAACAACCAGCCGTTATCGAGGATAAAACTTATTTATCTACTTCCGTAATGGTCGGTCACGGGATGGCTGACCAAAAATTTATTATCTCGAGTATCTATGTATGTGAGTTTCTTTATTCCACCATAACTTTTAAATGAGTTAGCGGGTTTTAACAATGGCTATATATATTTATTTTTTTAATAAGTATTCAAAATTGAGGACGTGCGGCACCGGCGCCATTTATAAACAAAACGATTTTTTTTCTTCAATTATAGCAATTTTAGGGTATATAAGTTCAAAATATATACGTTGTATACATAAACACTAAAAGGAATAAAATGTAATATAATAATTTTAAAATTATAAAACACAGCTGCTAAAATCGAACTAACTCTTTGACGCCCGCCTCCGGCGTCCTTGAGGGTAAAAAACAAGCTCATATTGCAGTCCCCCACCTTATAAATTTAAGTATCCCGCAGCAGGGTACCCCGACTGCAATGAGGGCTTGTTATTTAATTTTTATTTCGATTTTGACAGCCGTTGTATAATTTGAAAAATATTTTCCCGATATTCCCCGTGGGAAAACGAACGGAAACTACGCGGGTTTAACCGCGCGTAGTCACTAGTAATAAATAAAAAAAAAGTTTCTAACTTTCCAACAGATCCCTCCGTCTCAAGTTTTGTGTAAAAGATCTTCATTTAAACGTAAAACCTACATAAATAAAACAGATGAAAACAGATGGCTCCCAACAGTAGTCACCGTACAAACAGCCGCAAGTCTGATTGGAAAAACTTTTCGAATTCAACTTTCTCCACATCAGGGCCTCTTTCCTGCTAATTGTGAACCTTCTCACGGAGTTGATATATCCGTTTAGTAGAACGCCCATGAAGGATTGATACCTACCACTTCATAATTACTTTTACTTTTTTGCATTTACAATGCAATTTTTGTTATTGAAAATGAAATATTAGAAAAAATTACCCATCCTCCAAGTAGCTCCGCCGGGAATCGAACCCGAGACCTTTCACTGTCCGGGCGAATGCTCTGACCGCTGAGCTACTACGGAGTCGTTAGAGGATGCGACACGATGGCCATAGGTGTTGGCCACAATGTTGGCCAACGTGTAGAGCCGGCATCAAAAGATCAAAGAGTTGTGGCAGTGTGTGGGCCAAGTGTTGGGCGCGCGGTTAATTTGCTACGAGATGCCAGAGTGATCTTTCGAACGCAAAATAAATTTTATATCCACCACCTTCTTTTTTTCCATTTCTGTTTGGTCACCTTTTTCTTATACATTTATTCACGCAGTAGCGGTATGTTGTTGGCATAAAACAAATTTGGCCAAACACATTTGACCTGAATTGAAGCAAACTGAACGACCTTCCAACGTGTGAACGCTATCACAAACTCTTGGCTAACTAATATCTTTGCCACAAAATTCGCCACAATGTTGGGCCAGTTAGGCAACGTGTTGAGCCGGCAGCGGAGATCCGCATGACAGGAAAAAGGCCTTAACAATACAAGAAAAAAAACAATCCGCATTTTGAACACCCGCATGTTTCGCATGGTCCATACTCCTTATCCATCTGTAAGGTTTATGGTTTTTTTGCTGAATAACAGCTATAGGTACTCATAGCATCTCCATACCAAGGTACATTCAACAATACCACCAGGTATACACCGTAAGGCTCAACGCCAGTTTTAGTATACTGCACTAAAGACCTTTTGCAACGGACTGCCATCTGGTAAATCCACCAATAGTGTCACAGATGGGCAGCTCAACCAAATGAAACACAAATAATATTTTTATAATGTTTTTAAGACAAAAGGTCATTTGGGTTGACCAGCAGCTACCTGGGATCTAAAACTTTCAAAAGTACGAAAGGAGCATTGTCATCTCTTAAGAATGGGCGTTAAATAGGATAAAACAACAACAGATGGGTAATGATAGTGAGTGCACAAAGCAATAAAATTTTAAACAAAAAACAATGCCACCTTTTGTAAAATTCCAGACAGCGCATTTTATTCAATCTCCGTTGGTAGAAAAAACCAAATGAGGCGGGGCTAAGAATGGGCAGCCCTTCTTGTCCATGCAAGCGAAAAAGTTTTAGAAGTGTATATCTGGTGGTTTTGTCCATTGTACGTTCAATCTAAGTTCACAAAAATAACAAAGGAGACAAGTTTGTGTCTTTTAACCCTTAACTCCAGTATAACTTAACATGGGGAAACCTCACAAAATTTCACCTCACGTTTACAATGCGATCTTGTGACGTCACAACACAACATAAATAACGATAGTGAGTGACCTAATTATTATAAGGTCTCTACTATAATTATACTTTACGTGGTTACCATGTGGATTTTAAATCTTTTTTTTTTAATTTTGCTTATCTTGTTCAACAATGCCAATAAATTCTAATGCTGACCTCTCATAACAAATAAATATTATGTCCAAATTACTTATAGTACGTAGGTATATATTAGCATATATTAGGTATTCTATCTTATACTATAATTCTCTGAACAGTTGTTTCGCGCAGTTTTACCTGCGCTGCGTGATACCAGTTCCCGTGGGATAAAAAGTAGCCTTTGTGTTATTCTGATGTATATAAGCTGTACTGTAAAGTTTCATCGAAAAGCGTTTTTGCGTGAAGGATTAACAAACATAATACGTCCTCACAAACTTTCGCATTTATAGGTATTATACTTAAGTAGGATTGACGAGAATATTACAAAACATATCGTAATTGTGTTTTGACAGTACTTAGTGGCATAATCACAGATATTTTACGATCTAGTCTAGCGAGTACCAATCGATGAATGAAGTTGATTTTACACGTTATGCTGTTCTTCAAGAAGGGTGATTAGATAAGACTGTTGAGGAATTACAGACCTATCTCGCTTCCGAGCCATAATCTACTGGTAGTTTTCAAAACTCATTCATTACAAATCGTCTCGCTTGCAGGATCGACGACTTCCAATCTTCCGAGCAAGCCGGGTTTCAAAAAGGCTATAGTCCTACCTACCATAAACCATATTCATACCTGCACTGCGACAATAATCTGTTACACAGAAGACCGATGATGATCCCGTGTTAATTTAATGTCATAAACTTACCCCTAGTATAAATAACTTTATGTTTAATGTCATTCTCTTCTCCGTTATATTACGGCACCAGTTAAGCTGTCAAATAATATGCATATAATGGATTCCGTTAAATAAACGAATGTTGTATGCGCCGACCTTATCATCAATTCATAATAATAAGGTCCAAAATTCCAAATTGTATAATATATTACAAGTAATCATTTGTACACAAACATAGGCCCATTTTCGCTAAAGTAGGGGAGGTCAGCTCAAAGCGGTCACCTTAACTTTAAATTCAAAAAAATGCTTCTATTAAATCGATTTTGGTAAAGTATTTTATATGAATAGATAGGCAATTTATTAAACTTTAAGAAAATGTAATCGCATTTAGAGAAAACTTAAATGGTTTCTCATAACTAGTAAATTACGAAAACTTGTCGAAAAACCGCTTTGCCCGAGTTAGCGCCTAAAGCGGCCATGGGGGTAAGGGCAAAATGGACATACCAAAATAATATAAGAAATTCATTTATAACAATCTTAAATACCAAAAATAATTTAAAAAATACTTTTTAATGATAAAAATATAAAGTCTACAACAGATTTTCAAATGAAACAGTTATTTTAGTTCTTACATTTATCAAAATTTTCATGTAAGTGTTATTTAGTTATACGATAATGGAACAATGTTTTCTTACATAAATTTAAGTATCAAAAGTTTTTTTTATTAAAGTAACATTATCAACAGCTAAGTGGTAACTAAATCTTCAGTCTTCCAAAGTTTTTTACTTGGCCACTTTGCCCTGACCGCTTTGCCTTTCTCCACCATTTTGTTTTAAAAATGAACTCGGCTCATATTATTTATCCCATGTTAACAAATGGTTCACAAACAAAGCCAAATAGATAAGTAACAATAGAAGTGTAATGAAATCATTGAGTTCTAGAGAGGTTTGATCAAACCAGGTTAAACTTATACCACGGATTTTTTAACAAAACACATAAAAATCTTGCGCATGCCGCCGTGGCCACGTGCTTGCTTCGATCTCTACCGAATGACTGCTTGGTGTGGGGCGGTAGGTTGACTGTATGACAGATCGGCAACGTCACGCTATCGTTTTTAGTTACCGAAAAATTTGGTGTGGCCGCTTTGCCTTCTATGGCCGCATTGAGCTGACTTCCCCTATCTATTATAGTTGATATATATAAAGGCGGATGTGCTCAATTTTGACGTAAATACTAGGTGTTATTGTTGATCGAAGCGTAAAACAAACAAATTGATAACACAAGACCTTGATACATAATACATAACAGAATATCGATGACTTATTTATTACTATCAATCATTTAAGCTAATGATATTCGAACTCTTAATTCCGTAAATATCGTAGATTATTATTATTATATTGAAATGATAACTTTATATCTCTACTAGCTTTCCGCCCGCGGCTTCGCCCGCGTGGACTACACGACGTTATCCCGCGGGAATCTGATGTTTTTCCGGGATAAAAAGTAGCCTATGTTCCTCTCCAGGCTACAAAGTATCTGTGTCCCAAATTTCAGCCAAATCCGTTCAGCCGTTTTGGCGTGATTGAGTAACAAACATCCAAACATCCAAACATCCAAACATCTAAACTTTCACATTTATAATATTAGTAGGATAAGGAAATATACAAAAAATTGTCAGAATAGTTAACAGTTATACTTACACCAGTATACAAATTTCACTAAGTACATTTACTGAAAATGAAATATTAGAAAAAAACTACCCATCCTCCAAGTAGCTCCACCGGGAATCGAACACGGGACCTTTCGCTGTCCGGGCTAATGCTCTGACCGGTGAGTTACGGAGTCGTATTTTTTTCTAATATTTCATTTTCAACAATAAAAACTGCATTGTGAATGCAAAAATAAATATATTTTGAAGTACATTTACGTCACACATTTTTAAATGAATAAAATGTTAAGTTAGGTACTTTATTATCTAAATAAAACACTTTCACGGATTTTTCAGATTTTTAAATGAACAGTTCGCGCAGAAATCTAAGATGTGTTTACTTTATTATCTTTTAAATATAATGTGTAATGTGTGTTTTTTTGTATTTTTTTTGTAACAAATAAACTCAATACTTAACTACTGGATCCATTTTGAAAATACTCTCACCAGTAGAAAGCTACTTGCTTCCCGAGTTACATAAGCTATATTTTATCCCGATATTCCCACTAGAACGGGTACCACGCGGATAAAACAGCGAGGAGCCACTAGTTTAAAAGTAAATTAGCTAAAAATAAAAGCTTGTCATAAAAAAAATGTATTTTTTATGACAAGCTTTTTTGTTGACTGCACTTCAATATTGTGTTGTCATCCAAACCAAACCTGTATGCAAAGTTTCAGCTCAACCGGATACTGGGAAGTGGATCAAATTTAGCTTGCATGATTTGACGAACGGTCAAGCTTACTTACATACGAGTACACTGCAAGTTAGATATAAAAGCTTGTAATATTGATATTTGCATCCAAAACATAAAATAGTTGTAATTAGGTCATACATTCAGCGAATTGCCTGAGAGTGTGTGCCCTTAGGAGTCTCTTTATTAACGAGACATTCGGTATATTGGCTAGAATAGACAAAATAAATGTATCAAAGGTTTAAAAAACTGATTAAATAAATCGAAAGCATTATAATCTGGAAATATATTCAATCGGCCTCACTAATAAGCACCAGAGAACTGAGCCCTTACCACGATCTGTAAGGCAATGTTAAAGTAATATTGTACGCGAGATGGCAATATTGGTACAGTACTTGTATGTGTTCTGTGACTGTGATAACTCCGTCCTGAAGACTACCTTCACACGTAGCGTAGCGTTTTTTCAGCGTATAGGCGTTCGGTGAACGTATGCGCGCTGCGCAGCGCAGACACAGCGCAGATGCCCACCGCGACAACGCGACGCACGCGTTACTCGCACTTAATCAACATTACGTAAACATTGCGTTAGCAGCTGATGGTAAGCCCTCTGGTGCTGTTTAACGGGTAGGGCCAACTACAGGGTGGTGAATAGTGTCATCGTAACAGCAAACCAGATCTTTCCTATAGCACACTCGACTGATGTAGTGGAATTTCTTCTCTATACAATGGCCTCTTGGAATACATTGCCCTTTTTTTTCGACGCATGACGGATCTGCAATAAAAAGATCATAGGCGACAGCCATGTTTTAAAAAGTACCTACATATTGTTACGTTCCTTAAGCAGCTGATTTTACCAGCGGCCAGCGGGTCGGTGGCGGGCGGTATTAGATTACTTTATAAAGTGCAAAAAGTATACCAAAAGTAAAATAGCTTTATCAAGTTGACCATGGCATCTTTATGGGATAGATCTCTTACTCTCTTACTTACGTATTGCTACAGCAAAGAACGTCTCCTCTCCCATCTCACTCAACTGACGGTACACATGATCTCTATAAGATTCAGGATAGTTCGTATATCGGGTATCCTCAGTAGTACTTGTTCTCCTAGTACTCTTTGAATTTCCATCTGCAGACAAAGATAAAAACACCAAAATGATGACAAGAGTCGACTTTAACATAATACCAGTAATCAAGAAATCCATCGTGTACGATATTAATCGGAGAACGTTTTAAGAATTAGCAGTTAAAAAACCAATTAACTTTTTTAACTCTTCTGACGGCCTTTTAGCTAATTAAAATATTAATGGACATACGGGTAGGTAAGTGCATTCGATAATTGGTACTGCGTTTAGATGAGTGGCGACATCTTCTTTTGTCAGAAGTACTACCCTCTATCTAAATGTGTTTTATTTTTTATCTATTTTATTAGGAATTTAAAACATACTTGTATGGCACATCTTGCAGTGTATATATAGATAATTTTTTCGTCACTAACTATTTGCTTTATCTAAAGTTCATAAGTAATTGTAAATAATAAATGTAATGTAATTTTGAGTGTGTAATTTTAATACAGTTCAATAATTTATTCTGTAATAGTGATTGAAACTGATCTTAATCATACTAGGTATGTTAAGATCAATTAATAGTTTAATTTTATGTATGAAATTAAACAGGTAGAAAAAATAACACTTGACGACTTTCTTGTTGGTTCTTCTTCAAGGTCCGTAGGGTTTGCGAACACAATATGTCGTACGTAGCTTCTATGACGTTCATATAATCACAAATATCACAATCAAAATGAAATAAAGAATTTTGAATTTTGTGAAATTACCTATTCACTAGGTAAATAAAACGAACAAACATAAGTTACTTAGTTATTTAAATTTTTACTTTTTTGCATTCACAATGAAATTTTTATTACTTAAAAAAGAAAAATGAATTATTTAGAAAAAATCGACCCGTCTCGATCGGAGCGTTGTGAGACGAGTCGACTTTTTCTAAATACTTCATTTTCCATTTTTCACACATAGGTTAAATTAATAATCCTTCACAACATTCGTGCACCAAAATAAGGTTAGTTCGGTTTACGGGTGACGTTTCCTCGAGTTTACGACAATCAGGAGCTCCGGAACAAAAGCCGATATATCCACTTTATGACAGTTTCTTTTATTTTTTTTCTGTTAGTCATAGTACTTACTCATACATAACGTACATCACTCAGGTCGCAGCAGATCTCGTTAAAAAGGTACTACATACGGCTCTAAAGATGGGCAGCATAGAGAAGAATAATATAAATGGGCAGCCAGGCCTAAATCCGACAAAATACACTCTATTACCGAAAAATCACATACAAAAACTAAATTTTTTTTTTGTTTCTCTTACTTTTTTCATATTTTTCGAATGAAAACATTAGTTTTATGGTAGCATTAAAATTATGTCTCTTTTTGGAAATTTGCTCCCACAGTACTTATATCTTTTTTCAAAGCATTTTTGTAATCTTTTGCACGGCAATCGTACAAACAAGGCTGCGGTTGCACCAATGATATTAACATTTTGGTAAAATCCATTGTAAGTAATTAAATAAATTAAAAAATCGTTTAATTATATAGCGCGCACCCACTCCCCTTTTCTCTCTTTTCTTTATCTATTCTTTCACCCAAGGTTGTCTGGAAGAGATTGCTACTTAGCAATTAGGCCGCCTATTTGTGCCTTTCTGTGTTGTTACTGTTGTGACTCAACGCCCAAAACCCAGGTTTTGTAAGTCGTCTATAAATTTAATGAATTTAATACTTTAGAGTTTTATTTCTAGCCAGCCCCCCCTCTTTGGGGGGGGGGATCGATGCTCCACCCACTAGAAAACTAAAATAATTTAGTCTCCTAATTCTCACCGCATCATTCCTGTGGAACTCGACCGCAAACACTAGTTCCCCCACTGACTTTTGTAATATTTTATTAGATAAATGAAAGAAATATTCGCGAAGTGATTAGGGCTCAAATGGTCTCTCTGTATGACAATTTGACACCAAGAATATGTCTGTGTGAAGTAGGTGAGGTGGATGTATGTTCGAGGCTTTGTGGAGTGGCCTAGCGAAAGCCCTATTTGAACGATTTTAGAGTATCGCTCCCTAATGAAAGACTTCATCCGTCATTCCGGCCTATTCTGCTCAGCTGGCCCTATCTATAGACATACCTTGAATGCCAGAATTAACACCAAGCAGATCATTTAAGCAATAATAAATTATAAAGAACTCACCGAAGTATTATTTCAACTTACATAACCCAAAAGTTACAACGTATGTCCTTCACATTGTGCACAAGGAAATAACACTCAATTTTACCACACACCGCACGACTCTACTCGATTCTTTAGCAGAACTTTGACACTCTCGTTTGGCACGTCTGCCTCCTACCGTAGCGTACTCACGTATCCCGAGCCTTGCCAACCATTTCCTTTTCGTATTAGCCATCCCTTCCTTTACCGCCTCTTTGTTTGTTGGAGCCTTTGTTTATACTCAACTTTCTCAAATTCTTTGGTTTTAATGGTTATTAGTAAGCGCATGTTGGGTGCATCCCAAGAATTGCTTCTCCGACACGTGGCCTTTTGTCTTTACAACATCTACCTCTTGGTTCTATTCACAATTGTTTTAAATTCAATGCAAGCATCCAACATGTTGCATGACCATTGAAATATCTAACAATAGTTTCCCATTTCCTGAGTTTTAACCGCTCCATTACTTGTTTGAGACCTAAAGTAATTAAGCCATAACTAACCTTTTTTTTTTGAATAAATGTGCAACAAAACCAATAGCCTACATCAAAATATTACGGTAAAGTTAAAATTTATTTGTAATATACCTAGCGGGGTTACATTCCCCCCTCTGAAAATAAAACGAGGGAACACCCGAAGTTATATTTTCACAATAGAACGCATTTAAATCTGCTAGTAATCACTAAGGCGACTAAAGGCTTTAGTAAGCATTCTCCTAAAAAAAATATGATATCTATATTGTCGTATGGAGATTACTATTTGACTTCTCTTATTAACAGATAGGCAATTTATCGAAAGCTTAAGCTAATCCTTATTTTGCTTGTTTACTGTACGTCAGCTTATTAGGTCCATATCCAAAGCATCGCCTTAATAAGTTGTAGTAACTCGCTGTGGTCCTACCGTACTACGTCGTTATTTTAATATATATCATCAGATACTCATGAGTTCCACATTTTCCATAACAAAACGTAATTTAGTTTTATAATATTGATAAACTGTAATCGTTAAATAATCCAGTATTATTACTGTATAAGGTCCATCGTTGGCATACGCATGCCCAAGGCCCCTACGTCATGCGATCACGATTCGTAGCACGCTTAACTACATTCTGCACGTCCCATAACTAATCCACCAACATCAATGGTTTTGGAACAGAACGATTTAAAGTATTTCCATTCTCCTAATTCTGAAATTCCCATATTACCTAAATCATACATAATACCTAACCCCATTATTATTTATAGAGCCATCAATTCCGCTTCAAAGATAATAATAAGTTCGCGGTTATCAATAAAATTGTACGAACATCACTCGTTATATAATCGCAATTAGGAAGTTAACAGGCAAACTTCCTAATTGCGATTATATAATGTTTGGTCTTTTCCTTAAATGTGTATGAAATTCACTAAGAGTAGTATCATTTTGAAAACTTAAGAAGATACACTTCTATTTATTGTATTACGGTATAATTTGAACCCGATCCCAGTCAACCCTAATCTCCACCTGCGCATTCGTACAGAATCCGAATGTTTACTAGATACATTCTTATCAATAGATGAATTGCTATCGTTATAATTACACTTAAACATGCAACTTATCTGCCCTTTATTCAGCTCCCAACTTCCAGGAACGTTTGTACCGCCTTCCTTAGCACTGAATTGCAACCTTCGCTGCTATCAGCTACAGGAATATTAGCAGGGCGCCGCGACTCCGAGGTACCGGTGCTCGGCAACTGAGCAGTGTCCGCTTGTGTCACACCCGTACGATATGAAAATGAGATAGTTAGAAAATTAGAAATGTCACTTGTATATAATACATCAATAACCCCTTTCTCTTTCTTCCACACTTCTGTCTACCATAGTTATCATGAGTGATAGGTTACCCTAATTAATAATATCTTTACACTTATACCTATTTATAAGTTAAATACATTCGTGACTATTTTTTTTTCCTGGAGGCAATGATAATTACCTTGCCTCTGAACTGCCGTTAGCATTACACAATGCTGCAAACATCGCATTTGGTTATTAGTTTATCGCACCAACAGTTTACAGTTATTGGACTGTATCGAAACTGTCTCACATCACACTAAGTGTAAAAGTTTAGTCATAGTTAAACCCATTAGGCTCCAAATATATTACACCTTCAACCATACCATGTGCTGCTGGAATAGTATTATTAAACTAAATTACAGAAGATAAGTACCTGTCTCAGGCTGGCAAATCGAAAGCTTTTGACCGCATGGTTTTATTTCCAGTAACTGTAGAACTCCAATACACCGCTGACATTAAAAATAGTCATTATATAAGACAGATAGTAGGCATATGAATTGCTTACTTTAATATTACACAGTTAGCTGTTTGCAAGACTCGAACCCGCAACTATGGCTATTGTATGTAGCAAGCTGAACAAACCCTGTTCGTGATTATCTTAATTCTACAATGTTTTACTTTGAATCTATGTGATCTACATCTTTTGTTAATTATATGTGTCGAGATTTCCCCCTAGGTTTTAATCTAAATAATTTGCTCAACCGTTGTGGCCAACCAATACTCATCACAAACTTAATAAATTGAAATGTTTTTCTGTATTTATGACAGGAGTAAAGTTAAAACATTTAATGTAAATACTTAACTTATATCTGGCACTTCGTTTTGTCAACCTTCCCTTGCTGGGTCTTCTACCATCGGCGAAAACTTTTCTCGCTGGTGGCTCCTAATTGAAGCGACAACGGCAAACCACACAGTAAAATTGGTGATTTGGTTTCTCAGCCTCGAAGTCCTCGTTTCAGCATGTGCCCAGATGATATGGAATGTAAGACAAAATAAGGTTGAGATGTATTGTTCCTCACTTCTTCCTTATTTGAACCTTACTTTATTGGGCGTAGTATCTTAATAAAAGTTTCATAATTATTTATTAGCTAACTTATATCTCATCCTAAAAATAACTTACATTTGAACCTAAACTATAGCTTAATTATTTATCAAAGTCTATCATCATATTTGAACCCTGACGAAAACGGGTTGTTTGTTTCTTAAGTATGTTAGTTATTGGAAGTAAGATTGTTGTATCCATGTTTAGTAACCCAATAAGTATAGCGTATACGCTACGCCATTAATGCTATCTGTGTCTAAATTTCGCTTGCTGAGAATTGGTTTATGCTATGTTCACAAAGTCTCAATTGGAGAAAATTAGGTCTAAACTTTTGAAAATTAATTTCTCTTCAGTTATTATAATTCTTTAGTAGTTGCATTAGGCAAAATGAAGTATCATAATTTCATTTATTAATATCTAGGACCAAAATGAATATTTAACCATCTTTTCCTTATGTTGGGTTTATTCAAAATCTTATAGTAAGTAAATACTTTATTTTTAACCTGGTATAGTAATGTCAAAATTGTTTTATAATATGTCGTATCAAATGCTTATAATTCTCCAGTTGTAGGTGATATACGTAATTCAGGGTTGACTTCTTCTTCAAATGGGTTATTCAAACCAACATTATGCGACGGCTTTGTAGAAATATCCATTAAAACGACATTTTCCTTCCTTTTGTCCATCTTGCACATTAATTTGGCGCAAAATCAGTGACCTTTGACAATTTTGACATTGACAGCCGACGACTTTATTCTATCTTCCGCTAAAGGTCTATGAAATGGAGATAGAGCAAAACTGATTTGCAACGGAGTTGTGGTTAATGGGACATAGTATAAGTAGTAAGTTACTACCAAATTTTTCACGAATTCATCAGTTATGGAATAAATAAAAAAATGGACAAAGAGTAATAAAACAAACACGATGGCGTTGCTAGATTAAAAAATGTGAAAATTGGACATAGTACAAACCAATAAATTAATCCTTTTTAGCTATACGGACTATCGATTAAACGTTAAAACGTTTTAAAGCCATTTTGATTTTCACCCCCCTCCGACTCTTATCCGTTGTAGTAGGTGTTTGTTTATCTGACAAATAACGACTAATTTTATACCTCTTTCAAAACGAACTGATTTAAACAGGTGCCTTGGCACTGTGCCTTAATATTTATAAGTCTGATTTTCCCCGGATCAATCGGGACCTGGATTAAAACATTATTAATGAATATTTTCCTTGTATTTTTTTTTCACTATCATACTTAGTTTTAATAAAGATGATTGTTACCGACTCACTGGAGGACTGAATCATAACCCTTACAATAGTAGTAATTACATAACTTTGCTTTGTTTACTTAAACAATCACAATATATCATTAGTTCATAACAAAAATATTATCGTTGTGAAAACAGTTGTTACTTTTCTGTTTTTTTTTGTATTTTACTTTATTCCACTTTATTTTATTTACTTTATCGATGCTCCACCCACTAGAAAACTAAAATAATTTAGTCTCCTAATTCTCACCGCATCATTCCTGTGGAACTCGACCGCAAACACTAGTTCCCCCACTGACTTTTGTAATATTTTATTAGATAAATGAAAGAAATATTCGCGAAGTGATTAGGGCTCAAATGGTCTCTCTGTATGACAATTTGACACCAAGAATATGTCTGTGTGAAGTAGGTGAGGTGGATGTATGTTCGAGGCTTTGTGGAGTGGCCTAGCGAAAGCCCTATTTGAACGATTTTAGAGTATCGCTCCCTAATGAAAGACTTCATCCGTCATTCCGGCCTATTCTGCTCAGCTGGCCCTATCTATAGACATACCTTGAATGCCAGAATTAACACCAAGCAGATCATTTAAGCAATAATAAATTATAAAGAACTCACCGAAGTATTATTTCAACTTACATAACCCAAAAGTTACAACGTATGTCCTTCACATTGTGCACAAGGAAATAACACTCAATTTTACCACACACCGCACGACTCTACTCGATTCTTTAGCAGAACTTTGACACTCTCGTTTGGCACGTCTGCCTCCTACCGTAGCGTACTCACGTATCCCGAGCCTTGCCAACCATTTCCTTTTCGTATTAGCCATCCCTTCCTTTACCGCCTCTTTGTTTGTTGGAGCCTTTGTTTATACTCAACTTTCTCAAATTCTATGGTTTTAATGGTTATTAGTAAGCGCATGTTGGGTGCATCCCAAGAATTGCTTCTCCGACACGTGGCCTTTTGTCTTTACAACATCTACCTCTTGGTTCTATTCACAATTGTTTTAAATTCAATGCAAGCATCCAACATGTTGCATGACCATTGAAATATCTAACAATAGTTTCCCATTTCCTGAGTTTTAACCGCTCCATTACTTGTTTGAGACCTAAAGTAATTAAGCCATAACTAACCTTTATTTTTTTGAATAAATGTGCAACAAAACCAATAGCCTACATCAAAATATTACGGTAAAGTTAAAATTTATTTGTAATATACCTAGCGGGGTTACACTGTCTTCCTGTAAGTATGCTTCTGTTTGTGAGCAATAAAGTATCTTTTATTATTATTAAGGCGATACTCGGAAAAATTATGCTAAAGCGAGATAGCAATGAGAAAACGACGCGCGCGGGAGCGAGACCGATTTTGCAGATTACGCAAAAAAAACAAAATCACTTCGTATTAAAAAACTATAGCGATTTTTAAAAAATGCTTCTATACGATCCTAAATATTATAAGTGTCCACTAATGAAACCAATTTTCTATAGTATATGTAACCCCATTTAAGAATAATCTTGATATTTCGTATTTTTTACTAAAAAATAATTTTTATTTAGAGGTATTTTCGAAAAGAAAAAGTGTCGAGGCAAAATCATTAAACCGTGTTTCTGAAACTATACGATTCTAGATAAAGGTATGAAGAAATATATATCTAATTACCAGATTTATAACAACTCTAACCGTCCTATAGTTTTATATCAAAAAGTCCATACTTTTTCCGAGTAGCGCCTTAATATCCATACAATAGGCATGTTAATACACACAAATATTTGTCTTGTTCAAGAATCGAACCCGAGACCTCTGGCGCAGAAGGCAGGTATCCTACCTCTACGCCAAATCGGTCGTCGAATATGATGAAGAATAGCATTTAGGTTATTTTTACCTATAAAATATACCTCATTTCCACGGGAAAACATCGTCTAGGGGCACAGAATATAATATAATAGTACCAAGGTACTAGGGGTCTTGATCAAGCGGACAAAAACGCGAGCGGAAAGCTAAAGCGATGATTCTCGACCGAAATAAGCACGCTAAGGGCGTTTGTGCACTACACTGAAATTTACCGATCCGGAAAAAAGCGGATGCTTGTATTTTAATAATAAATTATTATAAATAATAGAATTTATTTATTTCGTGTAGTTTAGGGTTCGAAACATTGAAACTACACGAAATAAATAATCTTTTACTATTATAAATGATTAAATTATTAAAATACAAGCATCCGTTTTTTTTCCGGATCGGTAAAATTCAGTGTAGTGCACCGTTTGTGCACTACACTGAATTTTACCGATCCGGCGGTCCGTGTTTTTACGGACCGGCGCGGCGTGGCATGAAAAACACGGATGATTGGCTTGTGCACTTGTCCGGTTTTTTACTGGCCGGGGCAGCGCAGTGATCTCCTTGAAACTACACTCTACGGACGCGTTTTAAACGAGAGGAATAATGAGTTCCTTGGAACGTCAGCAATTACTTGCTTTATTGCTTTATGTACGAAGACAGAAAGAATTTTGGGTTCATCCTCTTATCAGTGAAAGGTGTCTGACAGGGTCATTTTACCGAAATCACAATTAATTGAGGCAGGATGAAAAATTATTTTTTAACTACTATCGAGTGTCTACAGCTAGCTATATAACAAAAAAAGTTTCATCAAAATCCGCTTAGTAGTTTTTGCGTGAAACACGAACAACAGACAGACAGACAGACAAACAAAAATTTCAAAATCCATATTTTTGGTGCTAGATATATTACGTGTTTTTGGTGAGAAATAATAATAATAATAATAAATAAATAACTTCTTACATTCACACCAATTATCTAAGCCCATACTGTATCATGGAAAACTTGATAACGGATAAATATATACTTAAATACTTTTTGTTTGTAAATACATACATATTATACATAGTTAACACCCAGACTAAGACAAATAGACATGTTCATGCACACAAATATTTGTCTTGTTCGGGAATCGAACCCGAGACCACTGGCGCAGAAGGTGGGTAGCCTACTCCTGCGCCAAATCGGTCATCAATCGAGAAAGGCGCTTGAATTTATTTTGGCGTGCGTTCATTTATTTGCGATAAGTCCTAAGATATTAATTTTAAAGAAATGGTGGAAAAGAGTAAAATAATGTGCATGAAATGCTTAAAGCAACTAACGTATTTAGATTGATAAGGGTTAATACTGTATTCGTTTAAATAGCTTTCCAAATTACCGCATTGTTCATAACCATTTTTTAAGAGATAATATGGCTATAATATGCTATCCTTAAAAGATAGACATATGCTATCGCGGACTTTTTTGTAGATCTATAGAAGAGGAATATCCCAACATGCATTATTTTTTTAAACCTCGAAAGGATTAGGCAGCTTTTTTGCTGAAAGCTCCCGGGCGGCTTGCCGTTTGCCGGCACTTTCGACAATTATCGTTATATTTCTACCAATTTACCCAAAACTTTCATAAATTATATATTTAAACCTTCCTGAAGAACTACGCTACCTATTAGTGAAAACCGCATGAAAACCTGTTTCGTAGTTTTAAAGATTTAAGCATATATAGGGACAGACAGACGGGAAGCGACTTTGTTTTATACTATGTAGTGATTTATGATTAAAATACAACCATCCGTTTTTTCCCGAACGGTAAAATTCAGTGTAGTGCACAAGCGCACATATGTTTTTCATTGCCGTCATCTCGGAACGGAAAAAAACGGTCCGGAATGGGGAAAAGTAAAATGACGGACGGTAAAATTCAGTGTGGTGCACAAGCGCCCATATGTTTTTCATAGCTGCCATATCGGTCCGGTAAAAAACGGACCGCCCCGGATCGGTAAAATTCAGTGTAGTGCACAAACGCCCTAACGCTTGCTGGACCGCGCGCGATACACTTCACGCCGGCTGCCGCTGCCGGCAGTGAACTGTGAACTCGCGAGCGCCCCGCGAATCGAAAATCACTTAAAATTCAATTAAAAATTAAATAATAAAGAATTTAAACTTATGACGTCCGGAATCCTTCGGCTATTCAAAGACAATTATTTTCATATATTTTTCATTAACTAAAACCAAGTATACTGCAAGTAATAGGATATTTGGATTACGATTAGACGGATGTTTGGGATTTTATTTGACACAGTAAAATATCACCAATCGAAAAAAGAACGGTTGGAAGCACTAGATAAACAACAGCTGTAAAATAACATATATTTTTTCCAAATTTTAATTACTCGTGATTTGCGAGTAATCCATAATTTAAAATAAGCTATTTTGGGGAATCGCAGCCTTAAATAGTAGATTGTACAACAAGTGCAAAAAAGGTACCATTTTACCCGAGACGTATATATCCATCCGAGCCGTAGGCGAGGGTGGATAGTCAATTCGAGGGTAAAATGGGTTTTATGTTCGAGTTATACACTCTGCTTTTCACTTCGAGTGTGAGAAAAATAAATAACAAAATTGCAAAAAGAAAAAATAAAGAATTCGCCATATAGGCGGGAAGACTTTCTTTTTCTATTTTTTATACGTGGCATTGGCAGCACAGTGACTTTACCATAGATCGTAGTCCATAATGCTCTTGAAATACTTATTTCTTATTTCTTTTGCCTAGTTTTATTATTTTGTAATTTAACATGGATTATGTACAAAATTTAAGAAACAGAATGAAATACGTTAGGTAGTAATAAAATTTATTTAACGAAGTTTAATTGCGTGTGTGACTGTTTACCTGACGACCTTTGTCTTAGAGTCTGAGACTTAGACGAAGATTTTACTTTATGCACTAGAGCATAAAAAGCGATTTTATGCAGCCTATACCCAACATAAACACGAATTTTACGAGCATGAGAAGTGAAATAGTAGATTGTACAACAAGTGCATAAAACGTATCATTTTACCCGAGACGTATTATATCCACCCGAGCCGTAGGCGAGGGTAGATAGTCAAGTCGAGGGTAAAATGGGTTATATGAACGAGTTATACACTCTGCTTTTCACTTCGAATGTGAGGAAAATAAATAGCAATATTGCAAAAAAGAAAACATAAAGACTTCGCCATATTGGCGGGAAGACATTCGATTTCATTTAGCAAAGATCGTAGTCCATAGTGCTCTTGAAATACTTATTTCTTATAAAACTCATTAATCTTGCCTAGTTTTATTAATTCAGTAAGTAATTTAACATGGATTATTTACAAATGTGAAGAAACAGAATGAAATAGCAAGTTTATTTAACGAAGTTTAATTGCGTGTGTGACTGTTTACCTGACGACCTTTGTCATAGAGTCTGAGTGAGACTTTAGACGAAGATTTTACTTTATGCACTAGAGCATAAAAAGCGATTTTATGCAGCCTATACCCAACATAAACACGAACTTTACGAGCATTAGAAGTGAAAAAAATTTATTTGCTCTTTAACATTTACCCAGTCTTGAAAGAAATTCAGCTTTAACCGTCTGAAAGTAATAACAGTAATAATCTTAGAAATATTGAAAATTAAGTACATATTAAAAAAAAGGCCTTTCTCTTTCCGGGCGAATGCTCTCCCATTGGTAATATAATTTTTAATCTCTGTAATAGTTACTCTCGAAAGAATTTCAAAATGAGTTTAAGTAGTTTTCGAAGGCACGTTAACGTAATCTCTTAGCCATCTCTTAGCTAAATTATTGTAGATAAAAATACGTTCTTTATACGCCCAGACACGTTCTCTACACGACTGAAACAAAATACAGTTCGACTAAATCCTAATCAGATAAACAATAGACGCAGTGATTAGGCAGTGCGTGTTCAAACACATCGTGAGCCGATAGTGTTGCAAAATTAGCAGTGATACCACCATGTGGGACAAATTGATTGTGGTCCTTGCGTTCGCGGCGACTTTCCTCTTCTGGAAAGTCAGCCAAAAAGAACACAGCAAATTCAAATTCAATTTAAAATTCTTTTGTTACTATTTTTATGCGTGTTTATGTTCCTTACTCGTACTTCCATTCTTCGTATTGAACCCGCAAGAGAGGGTGCATAACGCAAGGTGAGTATTAATGAATCACATAGGAATTATTTATTTATTTATTTTATTTATTTACACTTTATTGTACACACAGATAATACAGATAGACAAAAAAAAATATACAAAGGAGACATACAATTGGCGGCCTTATCGCTAAAAGCGATTTCTTCCAGACAACCTAGGGATGGACAGGATAAGAAAACAAAATATGATGGGATAGTTAAAGGTGTACAAAGTGTTAAGTAAAAAAACAATAAACTTACTACTTACATCTAAATAAATTAATATATACCTACATATTTACACATTAATACGTCATACTTAATAACTTATAAACATTATACATATTTACATATAAATACATACTCAACAACCAATAAAATAAGCAATAAACAATAAATATGAAGAAACAAGTTTAGTGACGACTACCGGCGCGCGGCGCGGTGTCAAACGTGTGCGGCAATTTCATATGAAAACTACATAAAGGAAATAATAGGTCGGTGACGACGGGCGGCGGCGTTTCTATGGTTGTGCACGGTAGTCCGTTTGCGGCCAGACTTACTGGTTATACTATTATTAGATGTAAACAGAGATAGATAATAGGTAAATCAATTATACTATTGGAAAATTAGAAGAAAGGACAACATGTTTAATAAACGGAATAATTGTGATAGAAAAACCCACCAGCCCTGTAAGTCTGCTGTAAGTAGAAAAATGGAAAATGAAGTATTTTGAAAAAATCGACCAGTCTCACAACTAGTCCGATGGGACACGAACCCACGACCTTTCGCTTTCCGGGCGACTGCTCTAACCACTGAGCTACGGAGTCGTTACGAGAAGCGTCGAATTTATCAAATACTTCTTACGCGCTGTATAGCCAGCGTTAATTTCATCAATGTGAATATACTACCCTCACACGCGAAAGAGGGAGACGGGTCGATTTTTTCAAAATACTTCATTTTCCATTTTTCTATAATAAAAATTGCATTGTGAATGCAAAAAAGTAAATATTTAAATAATCTGCTGTAAGTGCTTTCAGGCGAGAGCTGGTGGTTTTTACAAGCTTTTATTTAACTTGCCATGTTAGTTAGTTAGTTCGTTTGTTAGTTAGTTAGTGGGGGACAAATCTTGCAAGCTTAATTCGACCCACTTCCCAGTGTCCGATGGAGCTGAAATTTTGTATACAGGTTTAGTTTAGATGACAATACAATATTAAAGTACAGTCAGCAAAAAAGCTTGTTATAAAAATGAAATTTTTACTAAAAACTATCACATTTCTTTCTATACTTACAGAATTACATTGTGAATGCATGAAAATAATTTAAAATCATGGTAAGTAAACGATTTATTAACGAGTAAGTAATAATTAGTTTTTTAAATTATTTTTCTCTATAAACCAAATAGGTTAAAGTGATAATAAAAAAAACAGGTTTTAAGATCACTCTTAAATAATTTGTGATGCTTTAACTTATGGCAATTATGTAAATGTACCTATGTTCAAAAAGATATTTGAATGGGTTTAACTTACACAGTAACCCTATGTTGTTTTTGTTAACAAATTAATAAATGAGCCCACAAAAATATTCAACCTTTTAACATTGACACTATTTGCGTCAAAAGCCTCGGGTAAATCCATTCATATGCCTCGCCACCAAGATTTTTAACACCTTCGTGTTTCAAATTTAATGTAAGCGTGTGTGATGAGCACTCTGACTGAACTCAAGTTATGATGACAATACAGGATGTTTTTCTATAAGTGCAATACCTCTTAGGTGGTGATTGTGCTCATGAATATGAACAACTTTTACTATGGGGCCAACTCTGCAACTCAACAAAAAAAATCAGCTGTTTCATACAATTTGTTAATATATTACCTACCTGACCAAAATGTATGGAACAGCTGATTTTTTTTGTGAAGTTGCAGAGTTGGCCTCATAGTAAAAGTTGTTCATATTCATGAGTACAATCACCACCTAAGAGGTATTGCACTTATAGAAAAACACCCTGTATTTTACATGGCGTTATTTAGGTAAGTATTTATTTAGTATGGAATATTTTTATATACTTTTTTGTGATTCAGTCAAAAAGATACAAAAACATAGAAGCAACCTTATTAAGCGTTTCAATTAATAACACCCTTTTTAGGGTTTCGACCCAAAATGGTAAAAAGGAACCATTATGGTGAGACTTTGTCTGTCTATCACAAATGGACATCTCGAGAACTACTAATGCTATCAACTTGAAATTTGGAATAATTTTAGAGGACGTTTGCCCAACGATTTTACTAATAAGAATTATACATTTTTGTTGCAAAAAAAATATAAAAATAATTATATATTTTTTGGAACAAGACTGAAAGGGGGTTTTAAAAACTCGAAGTGGGGCTACTAGATATGGGGTATCATATGAAAGAGCGCTGCTTGCACATTCTCAAACATTTTTTTTGTATTCCTCATAGTTTCTCGTTTTTTGATGAAAAAAGTTTAAAAAAATACCGCCCCCCCCCCTCCCCCCTTTATCTCCGAAATTTGGATAGAAAAAAATCTGAAATTATTTCATGTGATAGAAGTTTATGTAAAGATTACAGGAAAAATAAAACGATAGTAAACTATTTCAGAAATCATCAACAAAAATTATATTAGTTCCACTATCGGTCCATAGCTGGCTTTGACCTAAAACTTTAAGATTCTATACCGCAAATACTTTGAAGAATCTAGTCTCGTCGATGAAAACATTTTCACGTTATTTTATTTAAATTTATGATGGTACGGAACCCTCGGTGCGTGAGTCCGACTTGCTCTTGACCGGTTTTTTTTATTTTTGTTGATATACATGTGGGTTTGTGGGCCTTGGAGAGTTCGCCTTATAGGTACATAAAAAAAATGAAAACCACACAACGCATGACGATCTCATGCTGTTGTGTGTGACTGCGATGTCTGCGACCACGTAGCGCCACATTGCTTTTGTTTTTTTTATAATCCGCAACGAGATAGCACTTAGTCTTCATCGCACCTGATGTCAAGTTGATGACCTGATAACAAGGCTGAAGTTGAAAGCGCACTGCTCCCGGAATCCTCAAATACTGAGGAACAGAACAAGCTATCTTTGGTATCTCTAACTGCCGGAACACAACAAATTTTAATTAACTGAAGATGAAGATATAGAAGATTTACTAGGTGATCGTAAATTATTTATCAATAACATCATTATTAGGTATTACCTAATTCAAAAAAAAAAAATGTGGTACTGAAAACTGCGCTTAGCTCATCATTTCAGCCATACGACGCCCACTGCTGGGCATAGCTGCTTAGCTCAATCGGACGTTATTTTTCAGGGAGCATAAAAAACAGTTTTTCTTCTATTAAAAAAAATCGCATTAATACTTGTTTCTTTTGTTGAATTTAAGTAAAAATATGGTCGCGGATTTAATAACAAAATTAAAATTAACTTTTTTCGTTCCCATCCCATGAAAAATGGACTAGAAGTTTACATATATTGTTTTTAAACTAAATTTGTTTTAAGCACTCTTCTTGGATATACGAGGTTTACAAAGTGTGATATTTCCGAAACACAAACATTTGTATTGAACTTAGGTAGCTTATCAGTCTTATCACCTATCTAAAATGCGAATCTTCCAAACTCATCCATGTAGGGTTCTAAGGTAGGGCTATGTGAGAGCTAACTCAATGATTTTATTTTAACTTTATTAAGATTAGGTACTAACTTTAGGCTCGTTGTTTGTTGTGAATTTTTCGTCCTTTTTTTGTTTTGTTGTATTTCCAGACTTCTCTTTCTTTCCCTCTGCCATGATAGTCTTTCCTTTCTTCTCAAATTTAATGTTCCTATTCTTTTTCCACAAGTCCTTCTGTGATTCTTTTCCTTCTTTTACGTTTTTGTGTTTCCTGTTCTAGACTATCATCAATGTCTGGTACGGAAGGTATTCTTTTTTTCATTTTTCATATAAATAGTCGAAAACTATGCGGCAGAAAAAAAGTTTGAGAATGTGCAAGCAGCGCTGAACCCGAAAAAGGATCTTTTAACTTAAGATATGAGCCAAGTCCTATTTCTATCAAAAGTCACTTAAACAGGATATTTTTTTTATCAGTGCTCAAATTTTTAAGATCGACTCAGAATCGTTAAGTGAACAACTTTCTCCTAAAAACATGGGTCGAAATACGACACAAATTTTTGGAACTCCTATACTAAATCGATGGGAGCGATCAGTCCGATTTGTATGAAGAGTCAAAAAATATTTGTCATATTTCGACCTATGTTTCTAGGAGAAAGTTGTTTTCTTACCGATTCTGATTCGATCCTAAAAAATTGTGCACTGATAAAAAAATATCCTGTATAATCGATAGTCAAATATACCTATTGATAGTTAGTAAAGTGGTATACGACTTATTTATTGTTGTTCGAGATCAAGCATCGAGCAATAGATACGAATTTTATCTGAAAAGTTTCCTGATAACCAAGACTTCCTTATAAATTGGTCATGTGTTACCTATACCTACCAATAATTATAAATTAATACTTATCAGCACCTCGCGGTATTACCTGCGACGTTCCCGTTCCCGCGGTAATATAATCAAAAAATACAGCCTAGGTGATCGAGGTATAATGTAGCTCTCTAGTGGTGAAAGAATTTTCAAAATCGGTTTAGTAGTTCCATTTACTTCCTCTCATACCGCTTCGTTTTCATTTTCATTCTCATTCTAATTCTCAAACAAAATTTTAATTTATCTTCACGGACCTTTGTGTCTTTGTTGCCAATACTAAGAAATTACTGATAAAATGGAAGTTGACACTTTTATATTTTAAAAAGATCTCTCTAGAATCTAAGTATTAAAAACCCTTTTAATTTATTTTTAACCACATAGCCTATCCCTTAATATTTGCTCTCTGATTTTACATCTCGCCGGTAACGTGGTTATGTTAGTTGAACAACTAACATAAACTGCAGACTTATTTCCCGAATGCAAATTAAACGAAAGTATGTAAGTATATTTTTGTTTGCAATAAACTATATTATTACTAGCGGCCGCCCTTGAGTTCGCCCGCATAAATTTTATAATAGTCAAAGACGACGAACCAATTGTTCACGCTTGACAATATTTCAATTTACCTTCACATACCTTTGTGTCTTTGTTGCCGATAAAAATAAATTACCTTCTGATGTTGATCTTTTCTATTTAATAAATATGTAGTTTAAAAAACTAAAAAACACACTTTTATAGGAACAGACTAAAAAGTACAAAATAACCGTCTACTTATTCAGTAACTGAAATTAAAAAGCGTGGTGCGCCCTTTGCAAAGCATGCATTCAAGTACTTAATATTGACAACGCGCACCACGCTTTTTAATTTCAGTTACTGAATAGACGGTTATTTTGTACTTTTTAGTCTGGTCCTATAAAAGTGTGTTTTTTAGTTTTTTAAACTACATATTTATTTTTTACTTTTTAGTTTAATAAATGGCAAGCCATAGATAATGGATTTCACAGTCCATTCATGTGTCTGCCCAACCCGTAAACATTATAACTCAAAGGCGTGATTGTATGTATTTAGTTTTACAAATTCAAGTGGAGTCTATTAGTTACCGGATGCGCAAGCCGAACCCTTACTTCCTAGTGGTCATTAAGAAGTGCCACTGGCTTCCTCCCTGCTCCATCATCAGACCCTCACCACCAAGTGTAACAAATATGTCTCATTAGAACGAAACAAATGAGCCAGGACTCGAGGGGTTTCCTAGTGGTCATTAAAAAGTGCCACTGGCTTCCTCCCTGCTCCATCATTAGATCCTCGCCACCAAGTGTAGCGAATAGGTCTCATCAGAACGTAACAAATGAGCCCATACTCAAAATGTTTCCTAGTGGTCATTAAGGAGTGCCACTAGCTTCCTCCCAGCTCCATCATCAGACCCTCACCACCAAGTGTAACGAATAGGTCTTATCAAAACGAAATAAATGAGTCCAAACTCGAGGGGTTTCCTATTGGTCATTAAAGAGTGTCACTGGCTTCCTTCCTGCTCCATCATCAGACCCTCACCACCAAGTGTAGCGAATAAGTCTAATCAGAACGAAACAAATGAGCTAGAACTCGAGGGGTTTCCTAGTGGTCATTAAGAAGTGCCACTGGCTTCCTCCCTGCTCCATCATCAGACCCTTACCATCAAGTGTAGCGAATAGGTCTCATCAGAACAAAACAAAAGACCCTAAACTCGAGGGGTTTCCTAGCAGCCATTTAAGAGTTCTACTGCCCACCTCTTGACTCCATCATCACATCAGCTCGATGGTAGCAAATTATTGTATTGTCATCGGATTCATATAGGCTTGCAAAGTTTCAAATCAATACGACAATTAGAAGTTAAAATTGAATTCCAAGATTTTCTTACATTGTGACTTAGTTACAGGTGAAGCTAATAAAAGTGTGGTAAAAATAAGTTTTTAGTAAAAATTTCATTTTTATGACAAGCTTTTTTGCTGACTGTACTTAAATATTGTATTGTCATCTAAACCAAACCTGTATAAAAAATTTCAGCTTCATCGGACACTAAGAAGTGGGTAAAATTTAGCTTGCAAGATTTGTCCCCCACTAACTAACAAAGTAACTTAAACTAACTAACATGGCAAGTTAATAAAAAGCTTGTAATAAGGTAGATAGGTATCTAGAATCTAAGTATTTGTAAACAAGTTTAAATTACTTTGAATCACCCAATCCCTTCATATTTATTAAAGACTAGCTTTCCGCCCGCGGCTTCACCCGCGTAGACTCCACGACGTTATCCCGCGGGAACCTAATATTTTCCCGGGATAAAAAGTAACCTATGTCACTTTCCAGCTCCCAATTCCTATACCAAAAATCGCGTCGGCCCATTGCCAGAGTTGGACAGTATTTGAATTACTTGTAATTAAAATAGGTACGTAATTGAAATACAAATACGTTTTTGGTATTTGTATTCCAATTAGGGCAGAGGTCCCGTTTGTGGCCACTTTAAGGATTTTTTGACTTTTAAGCACTAAGTACTAAATGGTCTTAGGTATTTAAGAGACAAGTTATATCTTAAATGATTGATAATTTATCTACCTTTACAGGTACATTTTTCAAATTTAAAAAAGTAAAATAGTTTTTTGTATATAACACAAAATGTGTGAGAGGTGCCAAATGTACCGGTTTTAGCAACTTATTGATAGTTAAACTTTTGTAAGTATAGCGAAAAATCAAAACCAAACCCAGATTAAATCAATATTTTCTAATGCGCTAGAAACCAATCAATTGCAAAACAACAATTTAATTGTAAAAAACAAAGGTTTATAAAGTATTTCATCCAAAACAAATTTCTTAAAATTTGTTTTGGGAAAATGGGATTTAATAAAAAAAATCGTATGACTTATGGAATTCTAACGGTTGTTATTATTACCTTAAAATACTTTATTTTAATTGCCCTTAGCAAAAATGGCGAAAAGTTGTTTAGAAAACTTTTAGAGCAAAAAGTGGCCAAAGCCGGTACAGTGGCCAAAACCGGGGCTTCTGCCATACTTGCTTAAAATGTAATTTGTAGTTAGTATTTCAAATACAAAATAGTAGATTGTACAACAAGTGCATAAAACGTACTATTTTACCCGAGATGTATATATCCATCCGAGCCGTAGGCGAGGGTGGATAGTCAATTCGAGGGTAAAATTGGTTTTATGTACAAGTTATACACTCTGCTTTTCACTTAGAGTGTGAGGAAAATAAATACCAATATTGCAAAAAAGAAAAAATAAAGACTTCGCCATATTGGCGGGAAGACTTTCTTTTTCTTTTTTTATACGTGGCATTGGTAGCACAGTGACTTTAGCATTAGATCGTAGTCCATAATGCTCTTGAAATACTTATTTCTTAGAAAACTCATTAATTTTGCCTAGTTTTATTAATTTAGTAATTTAACATGGATTATGTACAAAATTGAAGAAACAGAATGTAATAATAAGTTTATTTTACGAAGTTTAATTGCGTGTGTGACTGTTTACCTGACGACCTTTGTCTTAGAGTCTGAGACTTAGACGAAGATTTTACTTTATGCACTAGAGCATAAAAAGCGATTTTATGCAGCCTATACCCAACATAAACACGAACTTTACGAGCATGAGAAGTGAAAATACATTTTTCACTTCTCATGCTCGTAAAGTTCGTGTTTATGTTGGGTATAGGTTAGGTTAGGTTAGGTTAGGTTAGGTTAGGTTAGGTTAGCTGCCATTGCTACGTATAAAAAAAAGAAAAGAAAGTCTTCCCGCCAATATGGCGAAGTCTTTTTTTTTCTTTTTTGTTTTGCAATATTTTTATTTATTTTCCTCACACTCGAAGTGAAAAGCAGAGTGTATAACTCGTACAAAAAACCCATTTTACCCTCGAATTGACTATCCACCCTTGCCTACGGCTCGGGTGGATATATACGTCTCGGGTAAAATGGTACGTTTTATGCACTTGTTGTACAATCTACTATTAACATAAATACATTTAAGCTTCATCCAGCGATATAATTAATGTGTCCTCCTAAATGATAAAAAGCAAGGAGCTTTCCAATCTTGAACGCTATCCAAATATTAAAAATGTGTTTATACAACCTAACACAAGTTTGTGCTTATCGACCTGGGTGCCTACTATCAATTTTAAGAAAGCGATTCAAAACTGGTGCGATCCAGAATAGGTTCCTGAAATGAATTGCTTTATTACGTACCATGACCTTCTAAAAACTGAATCGCAAATGAATTGCTGAATGTCAATGAACTAACGATTTGTATCCTTATTTCTTCTACCTGTCTCTTTTACTCAATTCTGTCATGCCTGGAGAGTGAGAGGGACGGGTATAACCTGTAAGTGTCATATTAGCTCGACCGAATTATAAGTTCATGACAGCTAAGCGGCTGTGAAATATCGCTGAATCGCTTGTCATTGACGCGACGGAATCTCGATCGCAATGAAGCTGTCGTGGTACGAATAAGCGAAGCAGATCAGGTCGTAATAAGAGTTGATGGTAGGCACCCTGTAGAAAGATTGTTTTCTTTAGCGGGTTTTACTCATTCTTCAACAAGCTTCTGTTTTTTTATTGGCGTATTATAATGGAACGCGAAAGTTTAAAATCTAAGAGGCTGTTTGTCTGACAGTACATGTAAAAATCTAGTGTTTATAATTTAAAAGGAACCACTGGTTTTACTGATTACTCTTCTTTTACTCTGCTTTTGCCCATGCTGGGCTGGATTACTTTTTATTCTTAGTCTTCTTCTTTATGTAGCTCTCCACTACCGGAGGTTTCAGCGAATTTTCTCCTGTGTTGTGCCAAGCAAAAAATCTGTTCAACGCTGACAATATTATTCCACTCCCGGATGTTCCGTAGCCAAGACTTCTTTCTTGTGCCAACGCTTTTCTATCATTGTGAGCTGAAGCAGCTTATACTGGTACCTATCGTGTCTTAACACGTGACCGAGGTACCCAACCTTTCTGCGTTTGATGGTCCGCAACAGTTCGCGGGTCTTTCTCACGTGCTGTAGAACTCTCTCATTTGAAACCTTCTGTCTAGCTAATGCATAGCATTCTACGGTAGCACCACAGTCATCTCAAAAGCCTCGAGACGCTTCTGGGTGACAACTTTAAGTATCTAAGCTTCGCTACCATACAACACCACTGGCCACACATAGCAATGTAATCGTCCCGTTATATGGGATCAAACAAAAAGGGAGTAAAGCAATCGTACCTATTTACGAAATTTTTGAAGATTATTTTGCAGAACAGCACATAGTAGTCGCTCTCGCCCAATCGATTACTTGATAATGGATCCTTCCATATTCGTTGTTCTATCTGCTTTTGTTTTTGTTTCCGTCTGAACACTGCTGTTAGCTTTGTTACTCCGAAGAGTAACAAAGCTAACAGGGTGCCTACCATTAACTTAAGACAGTGATTCAAAACTTGATCGATCCAGAATAGGTTCCTAAAATTAATTGCTTTCTTTCGTACTATGACCTTCTAAAAACTGGATCGCAAATGAATTGCTGAATGTGAATGACCGAACGATTTGTGTCCTTATTTCCTCTACCCGTCTCTTTCACTCGATTCTGTCATGCCCGGAGAGTGTGAGGGACGGGTATAACCTGCAGGTAGTGTTGCCAGGTGTCCCGATTTGCGCGGGACATCCCGATTTTCAAGGGTCTGGGGACGCGTCCCGATTTGCACCTGATCGGGACACTAAATGTCCCGATAAATCAATTGCATGGCTAGCAGTAAATTTTATAACTGTGATAAAAATTAAGGCAACCCTAAAGGTGGTAAAATCTAACAACTTCTCAACCGTGTCAATTATTAATAGTTATAAACTACGATTTTATTTCATTACCTATTTCTACTAGTCCAGCAAGTCTGATTGTTGTTAATGTTATTACCTATGTATGATTACCAATTTACTAGTAAAAGTAGAAACATGCGGCATTCGAATCTAACTGATTTTGGTTTTAATCGATGTGCAATGATGCCCCAAATCATACCTAATCTAAATATACTTCGCTGGCCGCTACCGCTGCACGCTCGCTACGCTCGCTTGGCTTGCGCGATTTGTTCATGAAAACCTAACATGCTCGTCACTTTGCTCCTCGAACCTATCTACTTGTGAAGGGTTGGCAAATAAGTGGAAGAGTAAAATAAATTCATAAAAGATGACTAACATAACATAAAAGAGACAGAATCAAACATTTTCGAAAAAAAATTTACACTTTTTTTCATTATTAGCGATTTTTGCAAAAGAATCCCATTATAAATTTTTATTTTATCCATATTTTCCTGTTCTTCATTGCTTCTGCTTCGTAACAAAAATAATCAACGTTCTATCCCGTCCCGTTCGCTTGCTATGCACAGTTAACTGCGGACGTCAACAAAAAAGTCAACGTTGTATAGCGTGAACTAACCAAATAACAAATAATGTTGCACTTCATGCATTACATAACGATATATCTCTTTTGGTTCGAAAACTATTAATTTTATTGTCAAAAGGACATAAAATAAATATTTTTTTAAAATAATCGGATGTGAAATATCCTTTTTTTTATTTGTTGATGAAATCTGGTACAATCAACACCCTTTTCGTTTGTGCACCATATCGAGGGGCACACTGTTTATGGAAAGGACTCTATATCATGAGTACGTTCTTATTTTAAAAAGATGCTAACGGCTTCAAAGTCATCCGGTAGATTAAAGACAAAATTACATACATAATAATGCCGCGGGTTTCTAATGCCCATCCGTAGTAGTTGCAAAACGCAATACCTACCCACCTTAATTTAAAAACACATTATTTTATGAATGTCCCGATTTTCAACCCTAAATCCCGATTTATTTTACCTCATGCCCCGATTTAAAACAAATCAGACCTGGCAACACTACCTGCAGGTGTCATGTTAGCTTGGCCGAGTTATAAGTCAAATAAGAGTTCATGACAGCTTAGCAGCTGTGAAATGTCATTGAATGATCACTGAATCGCTGTCATTGATACTAAGCTGTCGTGGTACGAATAAGCGAAGCAGATCAGTTTAGGTCCTAAACAAATCCGCAATAAGAGTTGATGGTAGGCACCCAGCAGTGTTTCCTCGTCGGAACTGGCACTGGCGGATCGCACGCCGGCCGCGAACTCGCTGCCCACGGGCCCACCCGCGGCTTCGCGTCGTCGCGGTAATATGGCACTAACCGCCGCCTGAAACGCCAATCAAAATTAAAATTAGCTAACAGACTGTCACAATTAATTCCCAATTAAAAGCACCTTAGGTTTCTGAAACGAAAATTATCTCACAATTAGGTTTGGATTTGTATGGGCACTGACAGACTGTTAACAGACTGTTGACAGTCTGTCACATTTTTCTTTCAGAAACCCAAACTACAATTAGTTGGAGATTAATTGGGAATTAGGTAATTTTAATTTTAATTGGCGTTTCGGAAACTGGGTGTAAGAGTATTGTGTAATTTGTATTTCGAATTTAAAAAAATGAGCTAAAATCTTTAATCAACAATAACACCTAGCTAAATATTTTATTTTGTATTTTATATTTCAAATAGGTACATTACTTAAATATATTTTCTATTTCGTATTTTATATACTTGCGAAATAGTGTTTTGTAATTTGTATTTCAATAAAGCAAAGCATGTATTTTGCCCAACCCTGTCCGTTGCTTACGCTTCCACACGAAGCTAAGCAATCGGTAGCAGACAGAACGTGCTTATCTCCGCGACCAAAGAGCATGTAATCACTACGTTTATCCGCGGACTAACATGTTAGACCGCGGCACAGCCTTACTACACTGTGACCGCGGGCACCGCGGGCTAAATTCTACTATATTTTAAACATCGCAACAGCTACTGCTTGCTTCACACGCACTATTGCAATTTTACAGGTATGGCGCCTGGCTAGTCAAACACATCACAAAACTGTTTGAAATAGAATGGAATTTTCGCAAAGGAGAAATACTGGCCGAGGAGAGAGGCGCAATCATCGTGGCGAATCATCAATCATCCCTCGATATTCTAGGTGGGTAAGCTAAGTTATTGAAAACGATAAGTATATCAATGAAACGAATGGATCAAGTTTCAATATATATAACAATTTTCGGAATTTGGTTTCAAGTCATAAAAATATTATTACAGTAAGTAAGTACTTACGTATTGTAAAATATTGTTTAATATGATTCACAGTATAATACCTACCTACCGTCTTACGGCCAGAATTAATAACCTATCTACAGATAGGGATAGGTGCTATCCAGATTAGTTGCTATGCAACGCTTGATATTAACATAGAATTAACGACAGTTGCCAGGGTGTTGCTAGGTGTTGCCTAGCAACTGATCTGGATCGCAGCTATCCCTATCTGTGGATAGGTTATTAATACTGGGTGTGTAATATATGATATAACAACATTTCGTATAATACCTACTCACAAAATATAACAACACATTACATAAAATCATTTCATATAACGTTCATTTTGTATAATCAACGAATGATATAAATTCAAAATATATAATTTTAAACCGTATAATGAACATTTGATATAAAAACGTTTCATATGATAAACATTTACTATAACACTTAAATGGCTTGATGGGGACATTAAATGGCTGATGATGATGATGATAACACTTACATTGTATAATATTTAAAACACATAATGGTTATATAACATAACATCATTTCATATAACGTTTATTTAGTATAATCAACGAATAACTATTTCTGGCGCCTTGCCGGCCGCTGACGCGGCACGCTCGCTTCGCTCGCTCGGCTCGCGCTTTGTTTTGTTCACAGTTCTAACCTAACCTAACCTATTATTAATTGTTTTGTCACGGTTGTGGCTTTTTATGGCGGGGGGGCTTCGCCCCCCGAGCCCCCCTTTCGAGCGCACTGTACCCCCCGTGCCCCCTGCTCATTTGCCTACACTATACATTTAATTGACTAAATTGATGATTATATAAAACAAAATTATATCAAATGAAATTATTACATATGATGATTATATGAAATAAAATTATATCAAATGAAATTATTACATATGATGATTATATGAAATAAAATTATATCAAATGACCGTTATAGCAAATGAGTTTTATATAAAATATGTTTATATAAAATGAGCGTTATGTTAAATGATATTATATAAAATGATGATTAAGTATATGAAATAAACATTATGCAAAATGAAATTAGTTGAAGTGTTGTTATGACATACGTTTATTATGTCATATGAACGTTATTGAAATGAAATTATACCAAATGAAATTATATTATTCATTACGCACCCATTAATACTGGCCGTTAATTGTCTGAATATCTATCGCGATCGCTTTCAGTTCGAAAGTTCGCAGTAATACAAGCGAATGTGACAGATATTGGTTAGACAATTAGCCCCCATAGTCTAGAAGAATAATCTGAAAAGCCTTCTCCTTTTCATGTTGAACGGCATGGAATGTAACAGTTTGACACCGGGTTTTTTTAGACTAATTTGACCCTGCTGAACTCGATTTTGCCCGGTGACATTCCAATTTCCCCCCCCTTCCCCCCTTTTTCATTGGAAATATGTCCCTCGCCACGGTTTTTTCCGTTTTGTACAAAAACTATTAAATCTATATGAAAACTGTCAATGACAAAATTAATCTACATTAAAGTACAGTGTTGCGCGCGGCAGCGTAGGAAGCGTACGTGTCTGTTACCGCTATACCTGTGCGCACGGCTTTTTCTTTTCTACCCGCAGTATACTTTTCCAATTAACATTATGGAAGAAACTGAGGATGAAAATAATAGTGATTCGGAGTTGATCAACGAGTGTGAACGCGAAATGGAGGAGATGTTGGAATGGGATAACACGGGGACTGACTACCAAAGTACATCAAGAGTTGTTGAGAAGAGAGTACGCGCAGAAAGCGAGGAAAATAGTGAAGAGGGATATGTCACAGTTACGAATAGAAAAGCAAAAAGATTACTTAGAAGTAACTCACCGATTCTACAGAAAAATACTACACAAAATAACACTGACAGGACAAACGAAGATGAAAGCGGAAATTCCTATGAAGTTTGCATTACGTCACTCACAGCGCTGCCTAAACAATTTGCCATGGCAAAACTTTTAATGCAAGAAAAAATTGAAAACATACGCCGCATCAAATATAAAAGTCCTTTCAGAATCCTTGTACTATTTGAATCAAAAGAACAAGCTGAAAACCTACTTAATTGTTCAAAAATAAGTGAATTGGGATACAGATGTCAGTTGACTACTGAAATTAATATTTCATACGGTGTTATTAGAGGCGTTGACTTAGAAATAGATATAAATGAGATTAAACAATCTTTAAATAGCATTTACGATATTGTGTCGGTACTAAGGCTCAAACGACTTGATTCGGAAGGAAAGTGGGTGGATAGTGAATCAATCAGAGTCGCTTTTAAGAATCCTACCTTACCTCCGTATGTACAAGCATACGGGTGCAGGTTTAAGGTGGAAAATTACGAATTTCCAGTCACCCAGTGCTCTTTATGTTGGAAATTTGGTCACTTCGCCAAGTTTTGCCCTACTAAAAAAGCGTTATGTCCAAAATGTGGGAAAGAGCATAATAATTGTGAAACTTTGAGTTACCGCTGCTTAAATTGTAAGGGACCACATATGTCGCTGGATAAGGATTGTCCAGTATTTATAAGAGAAAAAAGAATTAGGAAAATAATGAGCACACAAAACATAACATATAGAAAAGCCCTTCACCTCTATCTTCAGGAAACAGCGAAAAGCAAAGATGCATTAGATAAAGTAAATATTAACTCAGGGAATGCGACTGGGAATTTCCTCGCGCCAGCAATGAACAGTAAAAAGACCTACAGCACTGTTTTGAAAACGCAAGCATGCATACATAACGAGTTATCTCGATCCAATAGTACGATAGAAGAGGAAACAGAAACAGTTTTTGTAGATAGTGGAAAAGAAATTAATAAAAAGAAAAACGGAGAGAAGAAAAAACAACAAACCCACTTTGTGACACGCGTTGTGGGGAACAATGTCCAAAACGAAGAAAAAGTTCAGGAAGAAGAGCACCAGCAAAACAAACAAAAGTTCAATTTTAAAAGATTTGTAATGAAAATTAAATCAATCGTACTTAAGGACTATAGTATGGAAGAGAAAATAAGTTTATTTTTTAAGTTAGTTATAGAAGAATTCAAGACCTTTTTTGTAAATACTTTTTGTAAGGGAGAAGCTGTCAGTATATTGTTAAAAAATCTTTTTGATGGATAATAGACCCTCTAGCCTAGCCTTTATAAACATACTCCAGTGGAATGCACAATCTATAAGACCCAAGTTAGTCGGTTTTGGGGCATTACTAAGTCAGGAAAAAGTTCATGTGGCCATCATAAGCGAAACATGGTTGGAATCTGAGTCATCTATACATCTTAGTGAGTACAATTTCCACAGGAAGGACAGACACGATGGATACGGAGGTGTCGCGATTATAACCCATAAATCGCTTAAAGTTCAGGTATGTACAACCAAATTAAATAATTCTCAGGTAGAAATAATTAAAATAAGATTACTAAATTGTAGGTGTTTAGAATACATAATCTCAGTGTACTGTCCATCATCTGTGCGTACTTCTCAGGTTGACTGGGATGAATTGTTTGGGTTGTGTCCAAAAAAGTCCTTAGTTGCTGGAGATTTTAATGCACACCATTCAAATTGGTCGTGTAAAACAGACAGCAGGGGCTCGCAATTAATGGATTCGGCTTTAGAAAATGGATTTGTACATTTGAATAATGGTCAATTTACTAGAATTAAATTAGTAAACGGAAATTTACAAGAAAGCTCACCAGACATTACGTTTTCCACATCTGATATTGCTATAAATTTTGAATGGCAAGTATCACAAGAAAGCTTAGGCAGTGATCACCTAGTAATAAAAATATCTATGAACTACGAAACTAATTTACAACATAATAACAGACGAAATTACAAAAAAGCTGACTGGATATTATATAGAAATTATTTGAAGGAAACACTCACAGAAGAAATTATTGAACGCGATTCCATTCAATCTAGGTATGATCACTTTTTAAACCAACTTAAAAGGGCTGTAGATAAAAGCATTCCTACCATTAAAATAAATCCTAACCCTGAAACTAAATTTAAGCCCAAACGCTACTGGAGTCCTGCACTGTCTCACATTGTGGCTCAGCGCAGATTATGCCTTAAGTTTTTTAGACGCAATCCAACACCAGATAATTTAAAACGGCTGGAGAACAAAATTAATGAATCGAATCGTCTAATTAGACAAGCGACAAATAGCGGTATCGCTATCATTTTATTTTAAACAATTAGCCAACAACTTGGCTAGTATAACCTCTGCTTCTATTGAGCAGTTTAACTTTGATACTTCTAATGTAACTTTGGAATCTGTTCCAAATAATTCGATTCTTTTGAATCCAAATACTGACATGGTTAATTTAAATTACCATTAGAGACAACGGAGGCATACTCTAGCCCAGTATTGACAAGAGGAAGGCCTAAATGTTTAAAAATAGTACACCAGAATATCCAAGGCTTTTCTGCTGGCAAAGACCTAGAAATAAGTTTATTTTTAAATTGTGAAAATATTGATGTGTTATGTGTTACTGAACATTGGTTAAAAGAATATGAATTATTGTTAAATTTGGATAATTATAGTGTTGTAAGTTCATTTAATAGAAAAACTACAATAAGGGGGGGTTCTTTAATAATTTTACCTAATAACACACAATATAAAGAGCGAAAGGATATAGTATCCCTCTCTGTTGAACGAATTTGTGAGATATCATGCGTGGAACTTGAACAAATAATTATAATCTGTGTATATAGCCCCCCTGGAGCAAATTACACAGTCTTTGAGTCCACTATGGAGGATGTTTTGAAAATATGCTGTCGTAAGAAAAAAAAAATTTTAGTTTGTGGAGATTTTAATATAGACATCTTAGATATTAAATTAGCACAACTCTCCAGTAAATTCCTTAATCTTTTTAAATCATTTAATTTGCTTCACACTTTTAATGAACCGACGCGAATTACGCCAACATCGGCTACTTGCTTAGATAACATCTTTTCCAACTGTAACTTAATTGAGAAATCGGTAATTAATATTATTAAATCCGACCACAGTGGACAACTAGCTTCTTTTGAGCACTATAATGTTATTCCTAAACGCGAAGTAATTTGCAGGCCAATACCGAAACGTGGTATTAATAAATTTAGAAATAATGTACAAGATAAAATTCAATGTTTGCCAGCTTCTGCTGACGCTAATAACTCTTATCAATCATTATTTGATATTGTTGAAAAAGAATTTAGTAACAATTTTAAACAAAAAGTTATAAAGTGTAATGATCGTAAGAAGTTTAGTGACTGGGCCACACCTGGTATTTATAATAGCAGAAGAAAGTTATTTGAACTCTATGCACAAAAAACGACTTCCTGTGATCCTAGCTTCATTGAATATGTCAAGAAATATTCAATAACATTTAGGAAAGTATGTGCTTTGGCAAAATCTAGGTATATTTCAAATAAAATTAAATCATCTGAAAATAAAATAAAAGCTACCTGGAGTATTATAAACCAAGAAACTGGCAAAACAAAAAGCAAAATTAATTCATTTAACTTAAAAATTAGTGATCAGACTTTTGAATCAGATATTGAGGTGGCTAGTGCTTTTGAAGGTTTCTTTGCTCGAATACCGTTAGAAACTACTAGCAGACTTAATTCTTGCCCCAACACCGCTGTCTCTCTTATGGAATCTAGTGTGAACAAGTGCCAGGAAACATTTAGTTTTAGCTATGTCACTACCGAAGATATTATTAAAGCATTCAAAGCAATAAATATTAAGAAAACAGAAGATCTCTGGGGCATATCTACAAGTATCATCAAATCAATAATTGATGTGATAGCTCCATCATTAGCAATAATTTTTAACCAATGTATAAGTGAAGGGGTCTTTCCTAATTTAATGAAGAATAGTAAAATTATTCCTCTGTTTAAAGCTGGTGACAAAAGTGACCCAGCAAATTTTAGACCTATATCCATACTACCAGCAATAAGTAAAATATTTGAGAAATTAATTTATGCTCAACTTTTAGAATATTTTAAATTAAATAGTATACTGCATGAGAAACAGTTTGGTTTTTCAAAAGGTAAAAGTACAACTGATGCTGGGGTTGCATTTCTAAAACATGTACTTGATGCCTGGGAGGACAAGCAGGATGTAATCGCTATTTTTTGTGACCTTTCCAAGGCATTCGATTGTGTTGATCACCAAACACTATTAAGGAAGTTAAAACATTATGGTGTTTCTGAATTGTCAGTAAGCCTTATGCATTCATATCTGTATGAAAGAACTCAGAAGGTAGTTATTAATAAAACTGAGTCTACCGGAGCTCCCATTACTATGGGCGTACCCCAAGGATCAATATTGGGCCCGCTGTTGTTTTTAATATACATAAATGACCTTCCTTACTACGCGAAGAATTTATGTGAGACGGTGCTATTTGCCGATGATACATCTCTAGTCTTTAAAGTAGATAGAGGTGATGACTGTTCTGACGAAGTAAATAGTGCTCTTTCAAAAGTGTCACATTGGTTTAATAGTAATAATTTATCATTGAACTCAAAGAAAACTAAGTGTTTAAAATTTTCGTTACCTAATGTAAGACAAGTTGATTTTCATATTAGACTAGACGGCGATACGGTCGAATTCATTAACAATACAAAATTTCTAGGTATTATATTAGACTCGCGACTACAATGGGATCCTCATATCGAAGCCTTGGCGAGTAGACTCAGTTCGGCTGCATTCGCAGTTAAGAAAATAAGGCTCTTAACCGATATTGAAACGGCTAGAATAGTCTATTTTAGTTATTTTCATAGTGTTATGTCCTACGGCCTTTTGTTGTGGGGCTCAGCCGCTAACATCCAAAGTATATTCGTGCTCCAAAAAAGGGCTATTCGCGCCATTTACAACCTCCGATCGAGAGATTCTTTAAGAGATCTATTTAAAGAAATAAACATTTTAACTGTTGCAGGACATTACATCTATGAAAATATAATTTATGTGAAAAAGTATTATAATACATTTGTAAAGCAGAGCGATATTCATCGCTTTAACACAAGAAATAAAGATAAACTTGTCGTTCCCAAGTTTAGGCTAGAAAAATCCAGAGCGTCATTTCTGGGGAAAAGCATAGCCTTTTTTAATAAAGTTCCACAGCATATAATTGAACTACCATTGCATAAATTTAAATGTTACATTAAAGAGTCGCTGATGAGCAAAGGATACTATAAAGTAGACGATTATTTGAATGACCGCAATGCATGGTCATGATGTAACACATAACATAATCACTGTTTAATATGATGTATTTTTATACTAAGCAATTGTTGTATTAGTAACGATATGTTTTTTTTTTTTTTTGTAAATGTCGTTACCTAACTAAGAAACGCTGGCAAGTTTCTTGCGCCCATTCTTCTTGTCAGTTAAAAAAGTCTTGAATGGGTGGTAGGAAAATATTGACGATTCATAAGTACATATTTATTATGTCTAAGTGAATAAAGAATATTTTTATCTTATCTTATCTTATCAAGCAAAATCACAAAATTGGCAATATTTTTGTAACAGCTTTGATGAATGTACCTCAGTGACCGAAGTGTGGCAGAGAATAGGTTGGGTGAAAGGAATTAGACGTTCTGTTTACAATGCACCTGATAAGAAAAGGATTGAACTTTTAAAATCTCTTGCTCCTGATTCCGCGTCGCCGTGTGCACCTAAATTCGAATACAGAAACGAATGTCTTGAATCTGTGTTTTCAATTCATGAATTAGAAAACTGTTTAAAAGGAACTGACACAGCCCCTGGCGAAGATGAGATTACCTATTCTATGCTACACAATCTACCCAATATAGGAAAAAGGTATCTTCTTAGTTTGTACAATGCAATTTTTTATTTTAACTGTATCCCTAGACAATGGAGAGATGTAAATATTGTTCCCATTCCAAAATTAGGAGGTGATCCTAATACCATACCAAAACTGAGACCGATATCACTTATGTCTTGCATATGTAAACTCTTTCATACCATGTTAGCCAGAAGAATAGAGTGGTTTGTAGAAAAAAATAAAATTATACCAACTTATTCAACTGGTTTTAGGAAGGATCAATCAACTCTAGATTGCTTAGTGCGTCTTATATCATCTATTCAAATTAACTTTGAGAAAGGAACTCCCACTGTGGCATGCTTTCTTGACATAGAGAATGCGTATAACAATGTGTCAGTCCTACAAGCTACGAACATCTTACATGACCTAAAAATAGGCAACAAAATCTGCGAATACATCTGGTCCTTTCTAAACGAAAGGTACCTTAAAATTAAAAATGAAAAGGGTGACGATAGCGAAATTAGACGAACGGATAGAGGCCTAGCTCAAGGAGATCCTTTATCTCCACTAATTTTCAATATCGTTACACACAAACTAGCTCAACAAATTACGGATATACATTTATGCCAATATGCAGATGATTTTGTACTGTACATAAGTGATAAAAACCTTCGAATATGCGAAACAAAGTTACAAGTGGCATTGAATATGATAGTCAACCAATTAGAAAATATAGGACTAGAATTGTCCGCGGAAAAATCTAAATTCTGCATTTTTGGGAGAGGAAGAAGAAAGAAAGAGGTCAGTCTCAAAATTAACGAAAATCAATTAACATCTGCATATTGTATAAAATATTTAGGCATATGGCTTGATAGTTCTTTACGTTGGAATAAACATATTAAGGAAATAACCGAAAAAGTATCAAAGTTTTTGAATATACTCAAAATGTTAGCTGGTTCTGGTTGGGGTGTTCATCCCAGACACCTGAGAAGACTTTATATTGCACTACTTAGAAGTAGATTCGATTATGGTAGCTACCTCTACGACAGCAGCGCAAAAACTCTTTCGTGTAAGTTGGATAGGATCCAAAATCAAGCTTTGCGGATTATTGGAGGATTTATTAAAACTACCCCAATACATGTTATGGAGGCCGAACTTTGTGTTCCCCCACTGTCCATAAGACGAAAATATTTAGCCTTCAAATATTGTTTAAAATCAAGGACTTATGCAGCCACAACCGACTTACTTGAAAAATTATCAGCTGCCACTCAAAACAGATATTGGGAGGGAAAAAGGAAACCTTTGCTTAGCGTAGTTTATAACAAAACCAAAGATCAGGAAATATGTACGAACTTTCCTTTGGAAATGTTTTCTCTCGAAATTTGGGTCACTAATATTGACACATTTAATGTTATAAAACCATACCTAGAATGTACCAATGAAGGGAAGAAAATGTTACAACCTAATTTATTAAGACACGATGTTCTAAATGAAATAACAAAAAAATATTATGACGGTTGGTGTAAAATCTTTACTGATGGCTCTCATGATTCACGAGGTAAAGGTGCAGCTTATTATTGTGCAAGCATGAAAACCATAGGGACATTCAAAATCACCGCTGATGTGTCTATCATGACTGTAGAATTGGTTGCTATTTACAATGCACTCTTATTCGCTAAAAATAGGAATTTTACAAAAACTGTTGTTTTCACAGACAGTAGGAGTGCATTGCAGCACGTTGCTCGGTGTGCCTCTGGCGGCAGAGGTATACCGATAGCATATCAGGTGCTGCAACTCATTCATGATAGTAACAAAAGGGGCAATCAGCTAAGGCTGCAATGGGTTCCCTCACACATTGGCATTAGAGGTAACGAGGAGGCTGACCGATATGCTAAACTTGCAACAGTTAATGGCCTAGAAGTTCAAATTAAACCCTATCGCTCCGAAATTTTGTACAAATATAAAAAAGAATGTCACGGTTTATGGAAAGAACACTTCATCGAAACTTCTTTAATAAAAGGTATTTGGTACAAAACAATGCAGAGTGAGCCTCCTCGTATACCTTGGTGTGCAAATGTCAGTGTGTGTAGGAAATATGTTGTACTTTTACATAGATTACGATCCGGACACATCCCGTGTAATAAGTTTGCACACTTAATGAAGAAAACTGACTCGCCTAACTGTGACGCGTGTGGTAAAACAGACGATGTGCAACATATGTTACAACAACAAAAATGAAAGGGAGAGACAGCAATTAATTTGTTACTTAAATCTGACGGTATCTGATGTGGGAGTTTTCCAAACTATTTTGGCGGATCCCGCATCGGATGCAGCCAGGCTTGTGTGTGATTTGGTGCAAATACTTATTTAATGTGTTGTGAAACTAAGTTTAGGGTATAATGGGACTGACATACTCTGTGTAAAAGTCCCTAAATTAAATAAAGAATAAAAAATAAAAAAAAATTAAAGTACCTACCAAACGGTGTTTATTTTATTTTTATAGCACTTATAGTTTTTGAGTAATACTGTCCCAAACTTTGTAGTTTTTCCAAATTTTGAATATTATTTTTATTAATGCTATATTTATAGGGAAATGGCTAAATTTGGATAAAAATAATGTATTGACTTATTAATCCTGATAGATTAACGTACAAAACAAGACGTCATGGACGTCATTACGAGTTTTTATTTACATTCTACAGTTCGTAACGGCAAATCTATAATTACGTATGTTTGAGAACACACGAAACTTTTAAAGTTATGTAGGTACTTAAATTTGGTCTTAATAATATTTAACTATTTATAATCCAATAAAACATGTTATGAAAAATCGAAATCACTTAAGGTGGTTCGATCAGGTTACTAGCGCCACCAATAGAAATAAATCATTTACGATTTATCAAGGGTTTAGAATAAAAGTTTCGGTTATTTTGCGCAAATAGAAGAGTAAAGTGCAATTTTTAAGTATTTTTTCATGGCCTCAAATATGAGTATGAAGTTATGGATCTCGATATTGCTAAATGTGGCCACTTTTGGCACTATTGATATTCACGACTTATTGCTTAAGTTTGAGTTCTTAAAAGTATATATATAAAATGCATTTTACTCTTTTATTTGCGCAAAATAACCGAAACTTTTAATTTAAGCCTTTAATAAAACGTAATTGATTAATTTCCATTGGCGGCGCTACTGAGTTTAAGAAAGAAGTTTTGGTGCAGGTATAGGGATCTGTAAAGAAAAGAGGCCTCAATTTAGACAAAAGTATATTTTAATCGTCATAATAGGTCTTTACATATGAAATTGCCGTCTTTTTCTCACATGTTTATTGGTCTCTATTTTTTTTATTAATATCAATATATCAAAATTAATAGTCAGTTTCGAAAATAGAGTATGTCGTCATGTTAAACATCTAAGAAAAGAATAACTAAACACGCGTCCAAATTTTTTATAACTGCTTCAAAGTACCGCTCTTTGGTTGTCGTCAATTTGACAGCTTTGAACAGTTTTTTTTTTTATTCTAAGACAGTCCAAAGTGATTATAGGCAATAACTAGTTAGAATAATTTTGTCTGATCATATCTCGATAGTTTCGTTGAATTCGGAGTTCACATGTCCAAGAAACCCCCAAATATCTTTGTATGCCGATTCCAACTTCCTACAATTTCCCCATAGAAAACGGCAATTTCATAGGTAAAGACCTATTAGATTGTGTTTATTGTTTGATGATAATAAAAAAATTATAAAATTTCTGACTTAAAATTATTATTACATTTATTGCACATTTGCAGTAACATTCTTATGGCATACTCCCCGACAGAAACAGCCAGATGTGCAAGGTTGCTTCACGTCTCTGCGGCAAATGAAAGCTGCCGTTTTACACCCTGCCTTACAGCCGCATGTAAGGAGGTCTTTGCAGGCCTTGGGAACAGCTTCTAAGGTTATAAGAATGGGCGTGAGCTTATATCCCCTTCTTGCTGCCAGCCGTAATCCGTTGGAGAAAGCAGTTCTAATTCTCCAACATGTGCATTTCTCCAAATAAAAGTTTGGTAATGCGCTCGACGGATATGAAAGTGAGCAGCATCTGAAGTTGGTGGCAGTGCTTCAGGAGATGTGGCTTTAGAAAATAGAAATACATACCTTTGAAAGTTTACATACCTACATAACTTTAAAAGTTTAGTGTGTTCTCAAATACGTAATTATAGATTTGCCGTTCAAACTGTAGAATGTAAATAAAAACTCGTAATGACGTCCATGACGTCTTATTTTGTACGTAAATCTATTAGGATTAATAAGTCAATACATTATTTTCATCCAAATTTAGCCATTTCCCTATAAATATAGCATAAATAAAGATAATATTCAAAATTTGGAAAAACTACAAAGTTTGGGACAGTATTACTCAAAAACTATAAGTGCTATAAAAATAAAATAAACACCGTTTGGTAGGTACTTTAACGTAGATTAATTTTGTCATTGACAGTTTTCATATAGATTTAATAGTTTTTGTACAAAACGGAAAAAACCGTGGCGAGGGACATATTTCCAATGAAAAAGGGGGGAAGGGGGGGGAAATTGGAATGTCACCGGGCAAAATCGAGTTCAGCGGGGTCGAATTAGTCAAAAAAAACCCGGTGTCAAACTGTTACATTCCATGCCGTTCAAAGTCGTAAATTTCGAAAATTCTTCTAGACTACCAGGTCCAAAGTCATGTCTATGTTTAAGTTTATCCACCACTCCAGTCCAAACAACGTGGTTGTCAATCAATGTCAAATCAACCATTCAACGAAAACAAGCAGATGTTTTTTGTAACTTTGTCGTAGTAAACAAATTCAAGAGAACTCTTATCCACTTCATAATAAACACGTAAAAATGCGTAATAGTCGATACAGATATAGGTAGCTGATAACAAAATGGCGACAACTTTATTGGGTCATGAAAGTAGGGTAATCGGAGTTATAAAACACGATAAACTATGGTATCGTGGCATTAAGGGATGTTTTTTTATTCTCATCTTAGTGTCAACTATACATAGTATATCTACACTCGACTGTCGCCAGTCACATAGTGCTTACCAACCTTACCCCACCAGCTGGCTGGCGTCGGCAGTTCAAGCCAAACTGCCAATATCCGTACATTTGACAGCTGTCGTCCTTAAGGCGGTACCCTGACCGAAAGTGGCGCCCTCAGAGTAAGAAAAGGATTTTTATAAAACTTTGCAAAAAAATATTTCTAGCAATGTGTCTAAATGTCAATGCGCAATCCCGACACTGGGAAACTATAGAACCTGTGATAGAACTGTTTAATAATTAATTATCTACTAGCCTTCCGCCCGCGGCTTCGCCCGCGCGTGGACTACACAAATAATCATCTTGGCCGTTGAGTTGTGTCAACCATCGCGTAAATTATGCTTATAGAATGTTCAACGGCCAAGTCACATAGTAAGAAACATTAGAGTTGGCTTGCCTTTCCTGAGAGGTACCTATCGTCACTTTTTATAGAGAAACTAGCTATAAGCCCGCGGCTTCGCCTGCGTGGACTGCACGACGTTATCCCGCGAGAACGTGATATTTTTCCGGGATAAAAAGTAACCTATGTCCTCTCCAGACTACAAAGTATCTGCGCCTCAAATTTCAGCCATATCCGTTCAGCCGTTTTGGCGTGATTAGTAAGAAACTTCCGAACATCTAAACTTTCACATTTATAATATTAGTAATACCACAGATTACTAAATAGTTACTATACTTGGGTCATTTGTTTATTGTGAATGATTGATTAGTCATCTAAATAAATGATACCGACTTATTACTTACGTAACTGCATAAAAGATAATTTTTCATTGAACTTAAATCCTACTAATATTATAAATGCGAAAGTTTAGATGTTTGGATGTTTAGATGTTTGGATGTTTGTTACTCAATCACACCATAACGGCTGAACGGATTTGGCTGAAATTTGGAACACAGATACTTTGTAGCCTGGAGAGGAACATAGGCTACTTTTTGTCCCGGAAAAAATCACATTCCCGCGGGATAACGTCATGTAGTTCACGCGGGCGAAGCCGCGGGCGGAAAGCTAGTATGCAATAAGTTTAATTAGGAATTTACTATAGAAAGAATGAAAGAAATTGCATTCATATTGTTCTAAATTTTAATTGGCTTGGGTTTTTAAAGATTTTTCGCCCACGGGCAATTTACCTTTATTCCGAACCTGACCAAAAATCCTAACCCCAATGGGGGTTTTTAGTCAGGTTCTACGAAGGATTTTATCCGTATATATCCTTCAATAAAGGACATTTTATCCGTAGCTCCGGGACCAACGGCAACCAACGGCAAAAAGCCGTTGTCTCGGCTGCTTATTATACCTTTCCAGCACTAGGTGTACCAATTGAAAAAAATGTATTTGTATTAATTCCAGGGCTCTTCAACATTTGGCATGTGGTCTACAAAATGTCGGCCATAGCGAAGAAGGAAATATTCTACGTGTGGCCATTTGGACTGTCAGCTTATTTAGCTGGAACTGTGTTCATAGATAGAGCCAAAGCGAAGGACTCATACAAACAACTTGAAATTACATCGAAGGTCATGGTTAAAAACAAGGTAAGATAATATAAGTAGTAACTAACTAACTAACATATGTAACGAAAAAATTCTAAATGCAGACTTGTAAAGACTAAACAAAAAAGATATTGTTTTTTTTTGTATAGGTCTTTTGCGGTAGGTATTCATAAAATACCATTACTTTACATTTTAACTCAATGTTTCAAAGCACCTTCAATTTTTTCTTACTGTCATAAATAATAGGAAGGTAAATTCCGTGCCAGATAACTCTGCGCGTGTTACCTACTCTATGGAATAGGTCAATTTATAATTCTGACATTTTTGAGTTATGAAGGTTCACTTGCAGCAGCTAAAATCTCAGTTTTACTAAAACTAGATTTAACCCATACAAAAACATCGAGTTTACAAGAATGACATTTTTTTTATCTGAAATAACTTTTTCATAGAATGCTTTGTGTTCTGTGGGGATATACTTCAACACCATCTCGCCATCAAACATTAAAGTTTGGCGAGTGATTTCTGAAATGTGCTTTTGTTTGTATTTTAGTGAAAATAAATAAAAAAAAACAATGTTCATAAGTTAAATTAAGTAACAATTTGAATCAGAACAAAATCAGACGCACAAATTATATAGACTAGATCAGACGCGGGCGGGAAACAAATTAAAAATGACACATGATGGCAGTGACATTTAATTTTTGTATCGCCAGCCTAAATCCGTTCCGATCATGTAATCCATTTAGTTTTTCTACAAAGGGCCTACAGTGGTTTTTTGTGCCTTTTCTGCACAAATGCACTGTTTTCATCACAGATAAAAAGTATTCACTGTGTGAAATTACCTATGAGGAACGTTTCCTAGAACAAACCATCAAAACGTCATAACGTGGACTAATGCCCTTTCTGAAATCACCGATTCAATTATATCATGGCCAAATGCTGTTAAAACCTGTCAAAAATACAAAAAATACAAGATAAATACTACCTATAACATTAATAAACCCAAAAATGACAGAATTAAAATAACTTGACCTAGGTAGGTATATTCCCTAAAGTAAAACGCGCGACTGGGGCATTTTTGGCGTTTACAGTATATTAAATTGATCTAAGGTTAAGGTAAAAGGTTATTAGTAAGTATTCGATTTCGACCGCGCACAGACTTATCTGGCGCGCACTCTATAGTCCTACCAAAGTCCCACACTCCTGTCTATTCCGGTGGCAGCCGTGACGGTGACAGATGAGCCAGCTGTCAAAATGGAATGTCATTTATGTCATATTTCCAAAGATTGGTTCACCATAACAGAAATGCTTGTCGCTAATCTGGATACGCGGCAGCGTATCAGCCAAGTTCAAAAGAAAACAGAACTGGCGAGCAGCACCGTGTGTATCTTAACACGAACCATATGGAGCCACTTTTAACTCCCTCATAACTCAAAAACTATTACACAGAAACATGTCAAATTTGGCTTATGTATTGAGACTAGCGAGATAAATATGTGCTCCAAATTTTATATACACACCTCAAACAGTTATTTAGATATTTACGTCCAAAAATCGTTATTTTTATCACTGACTCGCCTATAATCAAAACTATAACCCACTTCCAGATGACCTAGAAAGCTGAAATTTGGCATGCAGACAGGTAATCTGGTGAATACAAAGGAAAAAATCCGAAACTAGTATTTTTTTAAAATAAAACGTTGACAAACTTATATTTGCGTTCCCTATGCACTTATCCTGTATAAGATCTTGTATTAGATGAAGTACAAATATAAGTTTGTAATAGTTTTTATTCTGTTATATACCAATAATTCGTCATACCTCTTGAAGTTCGGCTAGCGCCAACGACGTAGTGGCCATTCAATATTGAGGACTCGAGAGAACCAAGTTCGAACCCCAGATTACCTAAATACTTTTTTGTCCTCGCGTTAAATTAATTACAAACTTGCGCCGTCTAGCACGATATCCATAATATTATTATTTATTAATTATTAATATTAATATAAATTATAAAGTTATTGAAGTATTTACTTTTGTGCATTCACAATCCAATTTTTATTATTGAAAAATGGAAAATGAAGAATTTAGACAAAATCGATCCTCATCTCACAACCAGCTCCGATGGGACTCGAACTCACGACCTTTCACTTAAATTAATTATTAATATTAATATAAATTATAAAGTTATTTAAATTTTTACTTTTTTGCATTCACAGTCCAATTTTTATTATTGATATATGGAAAATGAAGTATTTAGAAAAATCGACCATCATCTCACAACTATCTCCGATGGGACTCGAACCCACGACCTTTCGCTTTCCGGGCGGCTGCTCTAACCACTGAGCTACGGAGTCGTAATGATAAATGTGAAAGTGTGTTTGTTTGTTTGTTTGTCCTTCTTTCACGTCAAAACGGAGCATAGTACTTTAACCCGACCACCAGGGGGCGCAATCTTCATACATTCAAACGAGAAGCCAAAAAATGCGAAAGTTGCTATGTTCTCCCTGTAGGTGCACACTTTGCACATAAATAATTCACTAAAGTCAACGATAGATGGCTCCAAGTTAATACACCCACCCACAGTATAGAAAAGAAGAGAAAAATCCTTTTTTTCTATACTATATTGTTGAAAGTTGATGGAAGGGTATTAACTTTAAAGAGATTAATTAAAGTGTACTTATGGAAAATAATGTCAAATAATCTAAATTATACTTTTGTTTGTTAAATTTGTTATTTGCTATGTTCTTTTTCGTAAAGATCCGTAATTCCGTTAGCAATTATATAGTTTCGTTGCTCGGAGTACCTACCGTTTTTTGAGAAAAAGACTCGTTTGTGTTGAGTGTTATATAGAATTCTTTGGTGATGTGCTGTGTTTGAAAAAAGACTTCTTTGAACATTTTTAATGCCTTTAGTGATGCATATTTGTTGTTTTATTGTTAATAAAGGGTGCAGTGTTAACCTATGTTTCATTTACACTGAGTTTCCTTATAAATAAATAATATGTATACTATGCCTATGTGTGTGTCTGTGTTTATATGCCTTTGTAATTTGCATATGTGTGTGTTTATACACCAAATGGAGTGTGAACTGTGAGACTATAACTTCGATACAAAACTGCAAAACTGTCATCTCTACTTTAGTCCACTATAATTTATATGACAAAACAACGTTTACCGGGTCAGCTTAAGCTAGTTAGCAAATAAAGAATCAATAAGCAAGATTAGATGTCAACAAAAACGGCTACATCCATAAATTATCAAGAGATGGCGCTAAATGATAAATGTAAAAGACAAACTACTGCTATATACACTGACCTCTATTATTTACACACTGGACTGGCTGACATAAAATATTATCAACTGCGGTAATGATTGTGTCAAATTAGTTCTCGGGACACTCGTAGTGGCGGCGCTTTAAATTGCCACACAAAATTAGCTGCAATTTGTATGGAGACAGCCTGTCCAGTGTATAAATAATAGAGGTCAGTGGCTACGTAGTAATAATTATATAAGTAGTATTCTTTGCTACTGCCAAGGATTCTAAATTAGTGCATTGTGCGGCAAAAGATACGAGTTTGTCCGGAAAGCTTTATCGCTTAATGAAACCAGAATCAAAACGCAAATGGAAATGCAATATCTGCTCAGGAACATTAAATACCTACTGCAACTTCGTCAAGCAAAACACCATACACTATTACGACTAGGAAAAAGAAACTGTTGGAAATAGGAAAATGTGTTAAAAATGATATTTCTACATCCACACCTAACACGAGCATAAAATTAGTTTCATTGTCAGTAGCTGATACACAAGGGCAAAGTTATACAACTGACCAAATAAAATATACTGAAACATTTGGTATTAATTTTATTATGAATAAGTACCTATTAATAATAATTTCTCTACAAAAAGTAATGATATCTCATCAAAAACATGAATTATGTGAAGTGAGAGCCAACTTCAATATTAGGAAATATGCCTTGGTTGTTGACTTCAACGACAAAAGATGTGAGATCTAAATAGGTGCCAAGTTTAACGGTCAGGCCTGAAAATTTAGTACATAAAATGTTTTATAACAACTTAAAATATAATTTCTTCTTATAACTTAGGATAATATATTGAAGCCTAAGGTCTGACTTGGCTAGTTTTCATATACGAATTATATATATATTATAGCCTTCGCCAGCTCTAAAGCCGAAGTTCTTATTGTATTCTTCCGAAAATTTGGCTTGCTGGTAGACTAGAAACTAGAGATGAACATAGGGCTCTTCCATGACTGTTTCAGTAAGTACCTAAGAATAATTCGTATACGAGAACTAGCCAAGTCAGACCTTAGGCTTCAATATATTATCCTAAGTTATAAGAAGAAATTATATTTTAAGTTGTTATAAAACATTTTATGTACTAAATTTTCAGGCCTGACCGTTAAACTTGGCACCTATTTAGATCTCACATCTTTTGTCGTTGAAGTCAACAACCAAGGCATATTTCCTAATATTGAAGTTGGCTCTCACTTCACATAATTCATGTTTTTGATGAGATTATTCTGTGTCGCTAGTCCCACATTTCCATTTCCTGTCTGTTCCGATTCCGGCATGAAGCTCGACTTAATACTGAGGTAACTGGAGTTCTCACCCTGAATAAAAAAGTGTACCCAGCAAATTTGACATTTATGTATGTAGTGGCTGTGAAGTGTAAAGTGTAGGTGAGACGGAAGACAGCCACTGTATAATTTTTAGAGACAAAAAAGTGTTAGTACTGCACTCTCCAGTTACCTCAGTATTAAGTCGAGGCGAGCTTTATGGATTCCGGTGACATACGTGACGGAAAAGCTAGTGGCAACCAATACCAAGTTATAGCTTTCTTTACTTCCATGGCAATTAGCTTGCAATACCAAATAAGCTGTCAAAATAGACCACAAATCCACAAATAGACTGTCGTATGAATTTTTTTTTCTCACCGGAACAGTATTTTGTTTTTCCAAATCAATCAACCTTTTAAGTATTTCAACTCCATCTACCAAAATTCATAGCCAACTTTATTTCGAGTTGGTGTGGGGGGGTGGTTGCTCAAGCCTTCGCTGAACGTGGGGATCACTCTAGTAAATGTTAATTCTACAATAAAACGCAGATGGCGTTAAAAGGTTCAAGTAATATTATAACAGTGATAAAAAACCGTACTAGAAAAATAAGTACTAAGTTTTTGTGTTTACTGATTTTACATTAGCCAAATGAAAGTGTGAAAATGGAAGCAGGGATTTTGCTTTCCTTTCTTTAACTGGCTACTAAGCCGAGCGAGCCTAGAGCCTATATACATTGAGCGCTTTGAAGCGCGCGTTTTGTTTTTTTTTATAAAAAACTGGGTAGGCATTTGACCACCTTGTTTTTCTTTTTGTTAAATGAGGGAGTTTCTTTTGACGTTTCATCGTTCAGTTCAAAAATTTGTACTAGATGGCGCTACCCCACTATAGCGATCTAACTTTTTCTGAAGAAGTAAACGAAAAAGTATTTACCTAAAAGAAAATAGTAAAGAAAATAGTCTGTCTGAGTAATATAAGAAAAGTTATTGTGTTTATTTATCTTACTCTATGCATTGTGTTGGCTTATGAAAGCTTTGGAGTGTGTCTGTGCAGGGGGGCTACCGGCTAAGAAATATGGATATGGGTATGGGCTTCAACTGTCATTTGGATTCCTTAACTTGATAGATTTTTACTGCTTTGTTCTGTTGAACGTTGCTAGCTAGTTATCGTTATACCCGACGTCACAAAACAAGGAACTGATAGCGGCTATTTTCTTTATAAAATTGATTTAAAGTTTCCAAAAACGTATGAAGTTTATACCCATAAAGTTACGCGGTAGCCCCCCTGATGTGTTTTGTTGTTATTTTTTTATGCTTGGTGAAATCGATTAGTCCATTTATTACAACCAAAATATGTTTGCACTGAACATGGATGGGGGCCCATCCCTGCCGCACACTCACATTGAGCTTCTAATATTATGTGATTGACAACTTTTCGAATGACATTATAATTCATGTTTTTTCGCATTTCTGATGCACATTATACCAGCCATAAAATAAACACCTTCAGTATTATCATAGGTTAATCGGCTAGAAATAAAAAACCCCTCTCGATACATATTGGCAGAAGTGTCCACATTTTCTCTTTCAGTCAATACAGAATACCTCATTAGATCTTCTTTAGTAATCGATGGCGCTATTGTATCACACTCGTGATATCAAAAAAGCTTCTTTGATCCGGGACGCGTGTCTTATACGATGTGTCTGGGTAATTAACAGCCCCTATACCGGCAAAAAAATCTGGGTATGGACATGGGCTTCATTTGACATTTGAAGCCCATATTATGCCCATACAAGGACAAAATATGGGCTTCAAATGACAAATAAAACCCATGTCCATATCCATATTTTTAGCCGGTACAGAGGCTGATCAAGACGACACGATCCATAGTCTTTCTTTCGATATGATTGAAGTTCGTTCACCAGTGCGGTGATTAGGCAAGTCCAAAACGTTAAGCAATATCGGTGTCAAGTATTTAGTGCCAGGCCAAAATGTAAGCTATCCAATCGGGGTCCAGTATTCAGTACCAGTCCAAGCCAGGTTTCAATCAAATTATCAAGAAAAACGAATACGCTCACAAAACAACACCAACACCAACGCATGGAAGCAAAGCAATCCGCAGACCTCACAGAAGAAAAACTTTACCACAGACAGATTAATTTGACAGTACCTACAACCGACCGACACTCAAGTCTTTTTATGCCCCCAGTACACGATGGCCGATCATGGTCGGCGACCATGACCAATACATCGTACATTGACACTTTTGAACGAACAAGTTTAAAAAGGTTCTTTCAAAAGTGTCAATGTACGATGTATTGGTCATGGTCGCCGACCATGATCGGCCATCGTGTACTGGGGGCATTAGGCTGAATGAACTAATCCTTTACCATAATATGCTGAAAAAAGTAGGTTGTGTTAGGGTTACAGCGCCATCTAGTGCATCGAAAAATTACTGCAGGAAACTCTCCCATTCTTGTTTGTTAACAGGATGTGGCCAAAGATGTTGCATGCTTGTCCAGGAGATGCCTGTTCACTCTGGCCTTGAAGATACCAAGGTTGTAGTTATCGGGGAACACATAGGCAGGCAACGCATTCCATTCCTTAGCGGTTCGCATAAGAAACGAATCTGCGAAGCGTTTAGTGCGGACAGGTGGAGTGTCAACAACGTAAGGGTGATAAGCTAGCCTGCGTCTGGTTCCCCGATGGTGGAAAGGGGCTGCGGGAACAAGGTCGTGCAGTTCTCTCGCACACTCCCCAAAGTGTATTCTATAAAAAACCGATAGACACGCAACTTTGCGACGGTGACTGAGGCTCTGAAGTTCCGCCGTAGCCAACGCTGAGTTTCCAATGAGCTTCCTGGCACGGTTTTCGATCGATTCCAGAAGTTCTAGCTGATACTTAGCAGAACCATCCCATAGGTGACAACAGTACTCAAGGCACGGACGAATCTGCGCTTTGTATAACAAAAGCAGTTGGTCCGACGACGTGACGTTGGTAACGCGCGCTCTGAGAACCTGTCGTATTTTGATATTTCGTAGAACATTAAACCACGCGCTTTTTGACAAGCGAATGTCAGACGCGAGCTATCAGTTATAGATGGCCCAAGAAACTTGTATGTTGTTGTAGTATACAGTTCCATGGGATGGCCTTAACTTGCTACTACACAGGTGATCTGTGGCCTTAGCCGAGGGCTGCCTTGGGAGTAGAGTGCGCGCCAGATAAGTCTGCGCGCGGTCAAAATCGTATACTAATCTTTTCCATAAGCCTTGAACAAAAAATTGTTCTGTAACTAGCGCCAAGAACGCCCCAGTCGCGCGAAGAGTTATCTGACACGCACTGTAGAGTGTAGAGTCCGCACCCGAGTCCGCGCCACTTATCTTAGTATTTGTCAGAGAGCGCGCTGTGGTCGCGTCGTGGTCGGTCGGAAAAATATGCCTTATTTCCATGACATAATTTTAATACGTAGTATTTTTTTTACCCTGTGATTTTGGTTCCAAATATTGACAAACGCCAAGTTATGAGGCGCGTACACTACATGTGATCGCGCGCTTTCGTGTAGAGTGGACACACGTTCAGGAAAATTTTAGGGAAGGTACTCTCAAATTTTTTATGTATGTATCATCCGTAATGTCTACCCGTAATATTTATAAAATTTGCAGAGATTCATCAAATGATTTCATAGATATTCACTAACAATAAAATTGAAAAACTTAGGTCAATGTTTTGATACAATAATGTAACAAACATTCCATGCGTCTATTTTATCCTTTACTATTATGTGCACCCATGACCCATGTGCACCCAATGTTGTGCACTCAATGTTCTTTTTTTGTCCGTCGTCGTCGTCATTTGAAGAGATTGTAGAGGATCCAGAACTATACTCGCCCTAGTAACGCTTGTCGAACGCAATGCAAACAAAGCGCTCTATCAATGCTCGCCAAACGCAACGCCGAGCGCCCAATGTGTACAGGCTCGTCTTTTTAATATTTTCTTGTAGTTTTACTTTTTCTCAGTAACGTACCTACCTACAGACTTGCTGGTGAAAGCTCGAAAATGTACCGAACTTTTACGTCGCATCTCCCAGTACAGTAATAAGTATCATATTCTTTGTGTTCCAGACAAAAATTTTCGTGTTTCCCGAAGGCACACGAAACAAAGATTACACCAAGATGATGCCTTTCAAAAAGGGCGCGTTCGCAATGGCTGTTGCGGCGCAAGTACCAATCATCCCTTTGGTGTTCTCACCCTACTATTTCATAAATCGAAAGAAATATATTTTCGATAAAGGTAGGTCATTTTTTCTTTATAGCATGTGCATTAAGACAGTTTTAAAGGTTTAATCACAAATCAACGGCATGGCAGCCCACGCAGAGCGCATGAGCAGATGATAAAACCCTTGAAACTTGTAAAATTTAAGACTTTTAAAACTATTTTCAAAAACCTTCAATAGGTCTTTTTCTTAGGTAATGTAAAATGACAGAAAAACATAAATAAAAATGCCCTCTGGAACTGTAATCGCAATAAATGCAGTCTAGTTAAGTCAGTTCTGGCATGAACCATTTTATCCCTGCGGAGCTGCGAAAATTCTTTAAAAACTATGTTCAGCGTTTCAGTCGCGAAATGTAGGTAGGTACTAAACGGTACCTTAGCCATAGTAAAAGTATGCCTTAGCGAAAAGTTTTCTCAGAAAGGGTCATTTCATGACATAAGCTAATAGCATTACTTTATATACTGTGTTTATGATTATCTGCCCCCTTACTCTTGAAACAAATAATAATGTCAAACATTGAATCAGAGAACCTTATTGCCTTGCAAATAAAGCCCATACTTTTGACGTTTGACGTTTATTTCATGCCAATGCTCGTACTTTAAAACTTCAGAGGCATTAAAAATCCCACTCTCCCTGTGTCGAGCTACCCACTAAAAACATATTATTCGCCCAAAATCGAAGAAATTTAAAAGGTATATCATTTAATTTTCAGGTCGTATTATAATACAATGCTTAGAGCCTATCAGCACCAAGGGTCTGACTCCTGAGGACGTCCCAGAATTAATGAAGCAAGTTCAGGAAAAAATGATGACGACTTACAAGGAGTTGGCCAAAGAAGTATTAGACAGCTTACCCTCAAATTACCCTTACACGACGAGGGGTTAGAATAAGATCTTGTTAATTTAGCCATTTTGGTATTATTACTGTTTAATTAGTTATAAGATATGGTTGTTTTTTTATAAGGACTAACAATTTTATTTAAAAGAAAAAGAAGATGCGCGCCGAAAAGTGTGCTAATAGGCTAATAGGTAGGTACCTATGTAGGGAGAAGAGAGACACTTGATCCCCCAGGGAGTTATGGTACAGTCATTTTTAAGAACTGCTGTAGACCTGGCATTGTTTAATACTAGCAACACTGGTAGTTTATTGTATGCAAAGATATTATAATATAACTGTATGTAGAACACAGTGACATCTTTTCTATCATAATGAGGGATTTTTTGACAGCTCTAAAAAAAAGGTTTTTTTCGAAATGGCCAAAAGTAATCTAAAAGACAAGAAGTTGGGTCAAAAACACGCACGCACGACTGCTATGCTATGCTTGTCATGTCCTCATGACAGTCGAGCGAGGGGCTTTACACACTTTTTGATTGCATAAGCTTCAACTAGTATTACGTTCCGTTCTGATATTTTTGTTACTTCGTTGTTATTTTACTGGTTTTGTTAAGTTTTTCTTCTTGTTGTTAAGTTTGGCCGTTTGTTTTGTTGTGAATAAACTCAACACAATGAGTAAGGACTATATTTCTGGTCACACCGACTTCGCTATTTGTCAGCGCCATCTCGTTTCATTATCAAAACTATTTTTTTTTGTTTTTTTCTGTCCCTCAAAAATCTCTCATTCTATAGTTTCATTTCAATATGGCCGGTGCGCAATGTTTTTGACGACATCCTAGATAATTTTTGTTAGTATTTGAGTTAATATTTTTCTTATTTAAGTATATCACACATTATTAATTGTGATTTATTCATTTTATAGTAAAATGAATAATACTAAGAACAAGTACTAAGAAATATATTCTATAATACTAAAAACAAGTTGTAAGGCTTGTAAAAATTAGGTTGATCTAATAGCCTCCATATGTCTAGGGCATGCCTTGGGAGACTTGGTATGTTTTGTAAGGGTGAACAGAAAAGGATAGCCGCATAAGAAAGCGTGAGAGACAGAAAAGTCTTCTTTTTAGAATTTCTGACATTTAAGCTAAGAGAAATGGAATTGAGAAGTGATTAAAGTTAATTAATATCCACGTAATACCTACAAAAAAATGATTTTGTAACAAATAAAAGTTCATTTAAAAGTAAAGTTTCTATTTTAACCTTGACTTTGAACACGGGTTAGATTTGGTTTAACTCTTTATATAGTACCTATATACCTATTCCTAGTTGGTAGTATCAAGTATCCCCTACATCACACATTGAGGATCAAGTCTTCCAGAATATGGGTCACATGGTACATTTACTGACATTAGGTTTTTTTTTAATTTACTACAACATTTTTCAATGGGCGATTTTCTGAAAGCTCAGTCACTAGATGGCGCTGTCCCACCTATGCAGTTAGAAGGAACGGAACGTTATAAATTTTACTTTGACGCGACTTTTTTACGTAAAACGGAACGTCAGACAGATGTTATTTATTTACCTAAATCTTTAAATTTACCAATTTCGTTTCTGTTCCTCACAGTAGTACTTATTTAATATATTATTAGTTTCCTTTGGGTTGTTAAAAAGTAATTAATTTAAATATGTTTCATACCAAAATATACCATAGACATGTACATACTTATTCAACGCCATCTAGTGAAGCAATTGGAAGCTTTTTTTTTTTTAAATGGCCTCTCAGAAAATCGCTCATTAATACTTAAGGCCTTTTATAAGGCAATTCCTAGATAAATTCCGGATTCATTAATAAAAAAAACCACTTAAAAACAGTTTGAGTACTTGAATTTATGCTCAAAAACAAAAGGAGGGATCAAGACAGTGTCCCTCTTCTCCCATACTTATTATGTAAAATGACTTGATTTGGCAGTATGAACTTTAACAACCTCGCTCAAAGATATTTTACATTAGAAAGATTCAAAGTTTCTCAGATTTATTTGTTTTAGGAACTATAAACATTGCAATATTTATTACAAATGTTTCTGGTGGTGAATAACTACGAACAACTTTTTTTATGGGGACAGCCATAAATACAAATAAAAATTAATTATACGGCAGTGTCCCTGCCAAGTCGAGGGTGAAGAAAACACTACCATCCTTTTCTGAAACCATTATGGCGTATTTTCATACCCCTATTTGAAGATCCATGAATAGGTTTAGAACGCTTAAATTATTGTTATAGTAAACTATAAGCACAAACGAGACCCAAAAATTTTAAGATTGTAGCTCATTTATTTCCGAAGTTATGAGAAAGCAAATTTGTATTAAGACACTGACTCACTGATCATCAAAATAGAACTACCTAGTTCTTCCCATAAACCTAGAGACCTTAAATTTGTTAAACTATCAAAACTAAGATAATTTATGATCAGTATAAGTACCTAGGGTGGCAGAACCAGTAGTCAGCCGTGCACCAGTACTCAGCCTTTACAGGCGTTAATTCAGTATAAATAGTACGGAAATTTGTTTGTACACCATTGAAATAACGTTGGACCGAATCTATGTTCCCTCATTGGTTAATATGCACACCAATAGCATGACAGGTTAATTAGCTAGCTGTACGCTGATCATTCAATGATATGACCAGCGGATTTTGATAATTTCATGAAATACGACTATTTCATGAAATGACCAATCATTTTATGAAATCAATTCAATGATCTTACCACGACGTATAAAAGGTCTGGAGTATAAAGAGTCTTAAGAGCTCAGTTAAACTAAGGGAATTAAGGAAATATCGCTCTTTCTCGAAAAAGGTGAAACTTAGGAAAAAAAATTGTAAGTAATTATTGTCAACTTTTGCAGATACTTATTTGCATGATCTACATCTTTTGTTATTTTCTTGATTTCTTAGACAAAGAATTTATCTGATTGTTTCATGACGTAAATAACTTTAAATATGTTGTAGGTACTTAATTTCTAAATTAAAAATAAACGTTTAATTCTGTTGATTTCCAAAATTTTATCAGTTTTGTTTATGTGTCCGGGGCTGCCCGACCTTCCCATATCTAGTAGAATGTAGAATGGCTTGACTGAAAAATGTTGATACTTACTTATTTTGATATGTACAAAGAAACATTTTTTATTAATATAGTACCTATAGTTTTATTTCTTCTCGAAAACCATCATGTCTACGCCAGTAAACATCCATATCTCCATTGGGTGCCGACATAGAATTTTTTCACAAAGCGTTTAGCAATTGGCAACAAGGATAGTTATTTCCCGTGCACATTCAGCAGATTCATCAGCATCATCAATCATCATCATCAGCCATTCAGAGTACACTAGGTGTACCAATGACCTGCCACCTGGGGGGCTACCGCGTAACTTAATGGGTATGAACTTCATACGTTTTTGGGAACTTTAAGTCAATTTTATAAAGAAAATAGCCGCTATCAGTTCCTTGTTTTGTGACGTCGGGTATAACGATAACTAGCTAGCAACGTTCAACAGAACAAAGCAGCAAAAATCTATCAAGATAAGGAATTCAAATGACAGTTGAAGCCCATACCCATATCCATATTTCTTAGCCGGTAGCCCCCGATTCACGAACCATCGGAAACGGAATCGAATTTGAATTCTGTTCTTTATTCTACATTGTCTATTCTACAGTCTAAGACAGTGCATATTATATCGTTGTCAGATCATAAAATTCATGATATAGTCGGTCATTTGGAAATACCTAGTCGTATTTCATGAGTTGACCAATTTAAATTGACAATATCGTTAAAAGTTCAAAGTTTAATGATATTTTCAACAACGTTTGGTCATATCATGAAAACTCGACGATTTCATGAAACGATCAACAATATCATGAAATTATCAAAGGAGATGGTATCAAAATTGACCCAGAAATCGATATGAACAAACTGTAGGTATGCCAATCGATTGCTTAGAAAGAGTGAAATAACCCTACCCAAGTCCCCCCGGCTTAAGGACCACAGGCGGGCACTTTTGATATGTTTACCTCCTAACTAGCCCAAACAAAGTAACAAAGTAAAAAATTGTGTTCCAAGGATTTCCCTCTATATCTCTTCGTTGACTGGGCTAAGAATGCAGTAGGTATTACACAGAAACAGAAGTTCCCAAACTAGGCTTAAGCCTGAATCTTGTAGAACCAGAATTATTTTAGTTCAGTAAGAATTAAAATAAGTACATATATTATATAAGTTTAAAAGCATAACAAGCGTCTAGTTAATACTATACAAAACAAAATACATCTAACAAATCTTTAACAACATGACAGGTATAGAAAAATGGAAAATGAAGTATTTAGAAAAAATCGACCCGTCTCACAACTAGCTCCGATGGGACTTGTGAGACGGGTCGATTTTTTCTAAATACTTCATTTTCCATTTTTCTATATTAAAAATTGCATTGTGAGTGCAAAAATTTAAAAATTAAAATAACATGACAGGTACTAATATATAATATTCTGTGACATGACAAAATTGGGTAAGTCTAAGAAACATCAACCTAGGATTTCTTCTGTCGATGTATACCTAGTCCAGTAAAAGGAGCCAATTTATTAGAACCGTTTTTGCTTCAGAAAGGGAACATGACCCAATATCGCAAAATCGAATAACTGCATTGTAGACTCGTGCTTGAAAAAGTCACTGAATCTGCTAGCAAACGTCGAGTTCACAGTTGGGATAGGAATTCTGAAGACTCTTTCTCTGAGTAGAATTTCAAAGTGTTCGGAACAAAGCAGACGTAAATGGGCAATGAGCGATATTTTAAGGATAAATAACTGTACTACTAACTGATAATACTTGTGCTTTATTATATGTAGTCGTCCAAATCAAAAGGGACCTTATGGCACATACGTCTTTATTGTCGTTGTTTTGTATTCGAACAACAGGAATAAAGGCGTAAGTGCCGAGCGCCACAAGGTCCCTTTTGATTTGGACGACCACATAGGTAGTTAAGTTGTAGGTTGTAGGGTATCTAAAATGTAACCAGGGGGGCTACCCCTTAACTTTATGGGTATGAACTTCATACGTTTTAACTAAGTCAATTTTATAAAGAAAATAGCCGCTATCAGTTTCTTGTTTTGTGACGTCGGGTATAACGATAACTAGCTAGCAACGTTCAACAGAACAAAGCAGCAAAAATCTATCAAGATAAGGCAAATAAGGAATGCAAATGACAGTTGAAGCCCATACCCATATCCATATTTCTTAAGCCCTCAGTACAGGGGGGCTACCGCGTAACTTTATGGGTATGAACTTCATACGTTTTTGGGAACTTTAAGTCAATTTTATAAAGAAAATAGCCGCTATCAGTTCCTTGTTTTGTGACGTCGGGAATAACGATAACTAGCTAGCAACGTCCAACAGAACAAAGCAGCAAAAATCTATCAAGATAAGGAATTCAAATGACAGTTGAAGCCCATACCCATACCCATATTTCTTATCCGGTAGCCCCCCTGTAGATAATTTTTAAAACAGATCGATTCGCACGTTCTGCAACTAAAATTGTGGTCTTAGCAGCAGCACCCCAAACCGAGATGCATTAAATAATCAAGTATTGGCAGATTGCTTTATAAATAATGGTAAGCAATTTATCATTGGCCGAGTTTCTCAGTTTTCTTAAAATACCAGCAAAGTAACAAGGGCAACAAACGAACCTTTCTTAAACGTTTAGCCAGATTTTGTATGTGAGATTAAAGTGTTCATCAATTAAGTAAGATTCGAGTCAGTGCGGTTCATCATCATCATTTCAACCGTAAGACGCCCACTGCTGGGCATAGGCCTCCCCCAAGGATCTCCACAACGATCGGTCCTGCGCTGCCCGCATCCAGCGGCTTCCTGCGACCTTGACCAGATCGTCGGTCCACCTTGTAGGGGGCCTGCCCACGGAACGTCGTCCGGTTCGCGGTCGCCATTCGAGAACCTTTCCGCCCCAACGGCCATCGGTTCTCCGCGCTATGTGTCCCGCCCACTGCCACTTCAACTGAGCAATCCTTCGAGCGATGTCGGTCGTTTTAGTTCTCCTGCGGATCTCATCATTTCTGATTCGATCGAGCAGGGAAATACCAAGCATCGCTCTCTCCATTGCTCGCTGGGTAACCTTGAGCCTTCTTATGAGACCCATAGTAAAAGACCACGTCTCGCTTCCATAAGTCATAACTGGCAACACACACTGGTCAAAGACCTTAGTCTTGAGACATTGAGGAATTTTGGACGCAAATATATGCCGGAGCTTCCCAAACGCTGCCCATCCGAGCTGGATTCGACGAGAGATCTCTTTCTCGAAGTTGGACTTACCTAATTGGATTGCCTGTCCTAGGTAGACATAGTGGTCAACAACTTCGAGTGTAATGTTCCCAACATTAACTGGAGCGGATGCAACATGGGCGTTGGACATGATTTTCGTCTTATCCATGTTCATCTTCAGACCCACTCTTTGGGAAGCATTGCTGAGATCTTCGAGCATTGTGTTCAGGTCTTCCAAGGTCTCAGCCATGAGAACTACATCATCGGCAAACCGCAGGTGTGTTAGGTACTCGCCATTGATGTTAATGCCGAATCCTTTCCAGTCCAGTAGCTTGAAAATATCCTCCAACGCAGCTGTGAATAGTTTCGGAGAAATGACGTCTCCCTGTCTCACACCTCGCTGTAGTTGGATAGGATTAGAGCTCTGGTTCTGTAGTCGGACTGACATGGTGGCGTTTTGGTATAAGTACCTCAGCACCTCGATGTACCTGTAGTCTATTTGGCACCTCTGAAGAGACCAGGGGGGGCACACTTAGAACATAAATTTTTGACAGCTTTGTGTACCAACCGTTTTGACAGATTGGTGGTGGTGTACCAAGAGGTGTCGTTTTGCCGCGATAGATGGCTATTGTGTTTCTTTTTTTTATTCTGTGGAAAAGTAGTAAAGTATAGAGAGTATTCTAGTTTAGAGTTTATAAACACGAATAGAAAAAAACGTACAATACAAATCTATCGTATTGTATCTAGAATATGAAGGGTATTATGTATAATATTATTGCAAAATGATTTAATAATCAAATTTAAAAAACCAAGTAATAATTCCTATAGAGAAGATATTTTTTGTGAAGCACTGGCTGAAAACAGAAATAATAATAAAAAGAAGAAAAGACAATAATATCAATTTTATGTCAAATTAATGTCACTTGTCAAGCTCGAATTTTATGCAAAAGTTAGCTGCTAAAATTATATATTTTTGTAAAAACAGTGCTATATTATGTTGAAAATATTGTGAGGCAAGTGTGTGTTGGTAAATCCGTGTAATAATTAAGTAGGTACATGATAGTGATATACATAATACTGATGACGATGATTTAAAATCACAAATTCTGGAAGTTGCACAGACCTAGGTGTTATTATTGTTGATCGAAGGTTGCAAAGAAGATATCAAAAGACGAGCTGCCCTAACCTAACCAGATCAGCCTTTGAAAAGCTAACGAAGATAATTATATGGAAAGATCGCCGCATAATCAAAAACACCAAGGTTCGATTCACGATAAGATTACTATTCCCTATCTTCTTATTTGGAGCTGAAACATGGACGCTCCAATAAAAGTACCACAAGAAGATTGATACCCTTGAGATGTGGTGCACGATGATCTAACGGACTGCGCGTCGCACAAATGTTTCCACTAAAAAGGAGCTTCGGATCAAACAAAGACTTTCGACGATTGTGCTAGTGTGAATTCTAAGAATGTTTGAACTTATCATCCATAACGCAAGCTCCTTGGAATGATTCGATTGAAGAAACAAGGAAGAGTCAACGTTTTCGCGGCCGATCACCCACAACATGATCAAGTCAAGTGTGTGTGACCTTACAGAACGCACACGCAGTGGCACAAATAGAGAGATATGGAACAGCATCGCAAAAGCCGCTACCAATTTAGGGGACCATGACCACAACCACTCTATAAACTTTAGTCTTAGAAAGAAGATGTAAATATAATAAATACAGACATATATAATTATACTATACTATTAGGTAATAAAAATCCAAATCAAAACTGGGTGTTTTATTTTTATCGCAAACTCCTTAAAATCACTAGAACTACGATGGCTGTCCTTTCGCCAATTCAAATGGAAGTGGAAATTAGATCCACTTTTCATTTGAGCTAGCGAATAGGGCCATAGGGCCAGGTGGGTAGCTTTAGTACAGGCTATTATGAGTGACACCAATTTACAGAGAGCAGCACTGGCGACAAGATGGCGGACGTTCAAAATGAGGTGACAAAAATATGATTAACGTCATTTCGTGTGTACCTTACTCCTTCTGGCTTATGGGCTGTAAAATCCTTCAGTGACGGATAAACCATTTCTTATTTTAGTATTCACAACAAACGTAACGCAAGAGTTTATGAATTATTGACGTTTGAACAAGGGCCACACGACCTGACGCTTCAGATTATGGATGCTGAAAATAACAAAAACTAGCTAACGAAAGTCCAGTTTCACTCCCTGGCTGCTCAGTGACGCAAAAATAAATAAGATTTAACACACAAACATCATTCAAAACAGAATAGATCTCTTATAATCGTTGTTCAAACAAGGGCCACACGAAACTGTGTGTACCAGATTTAATTTGTCAAAATATCGATAATCATACCATTTGGAGCCAAATAAAGCAGTCTAGCAGCGTCACGTTTGATATGTGACAGCATACAACACTTCAAATCCGTTCGCATAACAACACATCAATAGAAAAAGCAAAAACAATATTTTGACCCGTCAGACTGTGTGGCCCTTATTTAAAACCGTCACATTACGTGAATTTAGCGTTACGAATGTTGTAAAGCACTTAATAGTCAAGGGAATTTCCGTCACTGAGGATCTAGCTTTACCTGGGACCAATCACTGCAGTACTTACGATGCAATTCAAGTTTAAAATTAGTATGAAAATAAGCTAGGGTGACCACGAAGTAATTTTTTGAGGACATCGTATTGAAGTTTACTGAGAATGCTTACCTATTGTAGCTTACCTATTGTAGCATTAGGATTTTAAGCAAATAAAACTACAGTAAATTGTTCAACAATTTTATGATTTAGGTAAGTATTAACGCTAAAGTGTGACACATTAAAAAAAGTTATGTTGTTATTTTAATTTTTAGTATTTTGCATTCACAATGAAATTTTTATTATTGAAAAATGGAAAATGAAGTATTTGTATTGATAAATAATGATTGAAATATTTTATACAGGATAATTTTTTTATCAGTGCACAAATTTTTAGGATCGACTCAGAATCGGTAAGTGAACAACTTTCTCCTAGAAACATAGGTCGAAATATGACAAAATTTTATTGACCTTTCATACAAATCGGTCTGATCACGTAATCGAATTAGTATGGGAAGTCCAAACATTTTTGTCGTATTTCGACCCATGTTTCTAGGAGAAAGTTGTTCAGTAATCGATTCTAAGTCGATCCTAAAAATTTGTGCACTGATAAAAAAAATATCCTGTAGAATAAAGAACGACTCCGTAGCTCAGTGGTTAGAGCAGCCGCCCGGAAAACGAAAGGTCGTGGGTTCGAGTCCCATTGGAGCTGTTTGTGAGACGGGTAGATTTTTTCTAAATACTTCATTTTCCATTTTTAGGGTTCCGTAGTCAACAAGGAACCCTTATAGTTTCGCCATGTCCGTCTGTCCGTCCGTCTGACCCCAGTCTAGCTCATAGACTCTTAATACTAGAAAGCTGTAATTTGGCATGAATATACATATTTATCACGCCAACAAAGTGGTAAAGTAAAATTTTGAAAAATATTTTTTTTTTATGTTACCTCCCCTGCACGTAAAGTGGGTATGTAATTTTTTTTTCTTGTCTACCCTTTAATGTGGGATGTTGTTGAATAGCAATTTCAAAAACGTTGTGGGTACGTAAAGACAGTTTTTTGATTGAGGCATCTGTTTGTGAATTATTAAGCTTTAAATTGCAAAATTTTGTTCGAGTCAAGTTTCCCCCCCTCTACCAGCCAAATGGTTGTTTCTGGAAACGTGAAAAATTTCACGATAGTAGTACATATGACAAAGTTAAAAGGAAAACTATCACAGCTAAGTAGGCTTTACAAGTTTTTGAGATATAACACATTTTCAAAAACCGCAAATATAACTTTGCCATTCATACGAATACTATGAAAAACAAAGTTATTTTTTTCTGGCATAGAATGACAGTGGTATTTTTGCTAGGTGTATGTAATCGGTACGTTAAGTACGTACGGAACCCTTTATGAGCAAGTCCGACTCGCACTTGGCCGATTTTTCAAGTTAATTTGTGTGAAATATGTCAATAATGTCAAAGATATAACAGTTCAATCACAATATGTACAAATGATTTATTGAAAATCAGACTAGTACTATAGGTACCAACTAGGTATTCTAAAATATCGATACTTACTATAAATTAACTGTATCGGTATGGTACTGACTGATATTAAAATATCGGTATATTAACCAGTATGTCATCAGTAAACCTTTTTGATTTACGTAAATGAGCCACCTTGCTACGCGAATAATTTGTGTAAGACAGTGACAGTGCTATTTGCCGATGATACCTCATTAATTTTCAAAATTGATAGAGGTAATAATTGTTCTGACGACGTAAATAGTGCTCTTTCTAAAGTTGCTCATTGGTTCAACATTAATACTTGCTACGCGAATAATTTGTGTAAGACAGTGACAGTGCTATTTGCCGATGATACCTCATTAATTTTCAAAATTGATAGAGGTAATAATTGTTCTGACGACGTAAATAGTGCTCTTTCTAAAGTTGCTCATTGGTTCAACATTAATAATATGGCCTTAAATTCTTAGAAAACTAAATGTGTTAAATTTTCCTTACCTAATGTAAGGGAGGTTGATTTGGATATTATGTTAAACGCAGACGTAGTCGAGTTAATTGAAAGCACTAAATTTCTTTGTTTTTCATTAGACTCACGACTTTAATGGGATCCACATATTAAAGCCTTGTTGAGTAGACTCAGTTCTGCAGCTTTTGCAGTAAAAAAATAAGGCAATTAACTGATATTGAAACGGCAACACTAGTATACTTTAGCTATTTTCATAGAGTAATGTCCTACCACATTCATACGCTGCGGCAAGTTATACAGAAGACCGAAGAGTATAACTTGCCACTATGCTTGGCGTTCGTGGACTATGAGAAAGCCTTTGATTCGATCGAGACCTGGGCAGTGCTGCAGTCTCTCCAGAGGTGCCAAATAGACTACAGGTACATCGAGGTGCTGAGGTAATTATACCAAAACGCCACCATGTCGGTCCGATTACAGAACCAGAGCTCTAATCCTATCCAACTACAGCGAGGTGTGAGACAGGGAGACGTCATTTCTCCGAAACTGTTCACAGCTGCGTTGGAGGATATTTTTAAGCTACTGGACTGGAAAGGATTCGGCATTAACATCAATGGCGAGTACCTAACACACCTGCGGTTTGCCGATGATGTAGTTCTCATGGCTGAGACTTTGGAAGACCTGAACACAATGCTCGAAGATCTCAGCAATGCTTCCCAAAGAGTGGGTCTGAAGATGAACATGGATAAGACGAAAATCATGTCCAATGCCCATGTTGCATCCGCTCCAGTTAATGTTGGGAACATTACACTCGAAGTTGTTGACCACTATGTCTACCTAGGACAGACAATCCAATTAGGTAAGTCCAACTTCGAGAAAGAGATCTCTCGTCGAATCCAGCTCGGATGGGCAGCGTTTGGGAAGCTCCGGCATATATTTGCGTACAAAATTCCTCAATGTCTCAAGACTAAGGTCTTTGACCAGTGTGTGTTGCCAGTTATGACTTATGGAAGCGAGACGTGGTCTTTTACTATGGGTCTCATAAGAAGGCTCAAGGTTACCCAGCGAGCAATGGAGAGAGCGATGCTTGGTATTTCCCTGCTCGATCGAATCAGGAATGATGAGATCCGCAGGAGAACTAAAACGACCGACATCGCTCGAAGGATTGCTCAGTTGAAGTGGCAGTGGGCGGGACACATAGCGCGGAGAACCGATGGCCGTTGGGGCGGAAAGGTTCTCGAATGGCGACCGCGAACCGGACGACGTTCCGTGGGCAGGCCCCCTACAAGGTGGACCGACGATCTGGTCAAGGTCGCGGGAAGCCGCTGGATGCGGGCAGCGCAGGACCGATCGTTATGGAGATCCTTGGGGGAGGCCTATGCCCAGCAGTGGGCGTCGTACGGCTGAATTGATGAATTGATGAATGTCCTATGGCCTTTTGTTGTGGAGTTCAGCAGCTAATGCTGGAAATATCTTTATACTCCAAAAGAGAGCTGTTCGCGCCATATACAATCTTCGGCGAAGACATTCTTTAAGAGACTTGTTTAAGGAAATTGATATATTAACCTTGGCAGGACAATACATTTATGAAAACTTAGTGTATGTAAGAAAGCATCTTAATTCATTTGTAAAGAAAAGTGATGTCCATAATTTAAATACAAGAAATAAGAATAAACTTGCTGTTCCAAGATTTAGACTAGAAAAAACTAGAGGCTCGTTTTTGGGGAAAGGCATAACCTTTTTGAATAAAGTTCCACAAGATGTAATTTAATTGCCTTTGCATGAATTTAAAATACATGTTAAAAAGACTCTCATCAGCAAAGGTTATTATGAAGTCAAAGATAATCTGAAAGACCACAATGCTTGGTTATTAAATGTACCTAAACCTAACTTTACATTTGTTTAAAAGGATAATAATCTAATACTTGGGTATGAGAAAAATTTCCACTTAAGTGTTATTTAATAATATTGTATAATAATATGTGCTTTACGCTATAAGCAATTATTGTAATAAGTAACTATATGATTTTTTTGTAAATGTCGTTACCTGAGAAACGCTGGCAAGTTTATTGCGCCCGTTCTTCTTGTCAGTTAAAAAGTCTTGAATGGGTAGTAGGAAAATATTGACGATTTATAAGTACATGCTTATTATGTCTATGTGAATAAATAAATATTTGATTTGATAAAATAATATTGCGAATTTTATACGTATTTTAGTGAATCTATGGTGGGGACATGGCTGGTGTGTATAATAATTTCATTTGTTGCGTTATTGGTGTGATAGAATAGTTGGTATAACCCTTACTAATATACTACTTACTACTATCCTAATAATCCTACTATTAATATTATAAATGTGAAAGTTTAGATGTTTGGATGTTTGTATGTTTGTTACTCAATCACGCCAAAACGGCTGAACGGATTTGGCTGAAATTTGAAACATAGATACTTTGTAGCCTGGAGAGGAACATAGGCTACTTTTTATCCCGTAAAAATATAACATTCCCGCGGGATAAAGTCGTCTATACCACGCGGGCAAAGCCGCGGGCGGAAAGCTAGTGTACTATAAATTATGTTGTTGTGTGGCCCATGGATCAGGCTAAAACTTCTGACGTAAATATAGCCTAATTTGCGATAAATGGGCATATCTCGAATAATCTGGCCACACTGGACGCACTTCGGTAGAATCGGGCAAACGGTTAAAACAACGTCCGTGCGAGCACATAGCTGGAGAGGAACATAGGCAACTTGTTATCCCGGAAAAGTATCACATTCCCGCGGGATAACGTCGTGTAGTCCACGCGGGCGAAGCCGCGGGCGGAAAGCTAGTTAATATTATAAATGTGAAAGTTTAGATGTTTGGATGTTTGTTACTCAATCACGCCAAAACGGCTAAACGGATTTGGCTGAAATTTGGGATATAGATACTTTGTAACCTGGAAAGGAACATAGGCTACTTTTTATCCTGAAAAATATCACATTTCCGCGGGATAACGTCCTCTATACCACGCGGGCGGAGCCGCGGGCGGAAAGCTAGTGTACTATAAATTATGTTGTTGTGTGGCCCATGGATCAGGCCTAAAGCTTCTGGCGTAAATATAGCCTAATTTGCGATAAATGGGCATATCTCGAATAATCTGGCCACCTTGGACGCACATCGGGAGAATCGGGCAAACGGTAAAAATGACGTCCGTGCAAACACATAGCTGAGTAGTCATGTGACGTTACAAAGGAAAAAGTTCTTATTCTCGTGGATTGTCACATAATTATGTTCCATGCTTCGAGCGTTAAAAAAAAAACGTGCGATAGAACTTCAAAAAAGTTTACGTGCAAACGATCCCTGCTGGCCTAGCACGAGCGGCTTACCCCACTAAGGTGTAAGCAAGACAGCATGACGGGCTATATCAAATCGCGTGATATAATGATGGTCATGCTAGGCAGGCTGGCTTGTTGAAAAAATATCGATATATTGATATTTTTAAATCGATATATCCATATTTTTAGCTGATAAATTATTTTGATCCGATATAATACAAAACCTACAAAATAAGTCACACCAACACATCAAAATATCACTATAAAAATTACTGCATTTAATGCGCGTACTCGTGCAAGTAATAACAGTTTTTGTTTCATCGAAATCTGGCTACGATTTCCAAAGTTACAGCGTTGTAAAGTTTCACCAATAATAATAATAATAAATAATAAATCAGCCTGGGTCGTCCCACTGCAGGGGAAAGGCCTCTCCACCTTCCTTCCATTTCACGCGGTTTAGAGCTGTTGTGTGCCAGTCACTCATATACGAGTCAAGATTTTGTAAATTTGCTTTCCTTGCGCGCTATTGCGATGACGTCATGTCGCACTGACATCTCCGATTGCAGCTGTTGCGGGTGATTTCCGTCCAACTGTACCTACATAGAGTCTGTCCGTGCGCAATCTGTGCGCAACTGGTGCGTTTTTGGCGCTAGTTACAGGTCATTTTAATCGTTCTAAGGTTATGGTAATTGATTAGTATTCGATTTCGACCGCGCGCAGGCGCAATCTAAAACTGTCACCTACTGTCGATACCAAAAGACATTTATCCCACAAACTTATCTGACCCTGTGGTGGAGGTGCCACTAGCAGTACAAAATTATCGAAATGGCTGTCAGTTTTTAGGGTGCATATTTGACCACCAAGTCAGTTAAGGTTGTTAGTACATTTTGTTTTGACGGTTGCTATATGTATTGACAGAATACCGCCCGCCATTATGAAAGTTGATTTAATTTATGATTCATGAAAATAAAACATGTATTTGAAGGTTGTTTTTTCACATAGGCACAATACAAAATTTTTAAACATGTCATTGATCGACTATAAGAAAATAAATAAATTTATTGCGAAACCGTGAGAGCGCAACTATATAGCCAAACGATTCTATGTAGGTATATGGAAGCGCCAACTCTCAATTGCGATGTGACGTCACACGGTACTGCCATTTGGTTCACCCGAATTTTCCACGGAGGCCGTACTTTAACGTTTAATAATAATATCTCAGTCATTTTTGAAGATAGGAAAAAATAAAATCAGATTCTTTTTTCTCGAGTTACATATTTTTTAGATATGCTGATAACAACAATCATTGGTGTGACTCATTATATCCAACTAGCATACGCCCGCGACTTCGTCTGCGTGGAAAGTTTTTTGCTGTACGTGCAATTGCGTCAGGTAATCGTATTAATTTGACAGTTAATATCGTATTCAATCGGCTGCATTGTATGGAATGACATTTATTATGATACAATATGAACTTTCAAATGAATACGATTGACTTTACGCAATTCCATTCCGCAGTTCAGTAGTTAAGATGTAAAGGAGTAACAAACAAAAAAACGAATATTCACAGTTATAATATTAGTAAGGATATGGATTATTTTTATTTGGTTTCAAGGTGCCGCTATCTCTAGAGGTCCCGGGCTCGATCCCCGGTCGGGTAAATGTTGAAAACGAACTTTTCAATATTTCCTCGGGTCTGGGTGTATGTGGTAATACCCGTCGTTGTTTCCAATTTCCATAATACTAGTGCTCAAGCTACTATACCTTGGTATTGGAACAATGTATGTGATGGTGTCCAATATTTATTTATTTATATCTAGGTAACTTTAGTCGCTAGAATGCAAAGCTGTGAAACTAACTAACTAACAGGACAATTATAGGCTTTTTGTCCATGAATGTACGTACATTGTTGTCACCCTGTTTTAAAAATCTCATACAAATTGTATCAAGGATTGCATCGTAACTACTGCAGTGATTGGTTCCAGGTAAAGCTAGATCCTCAGTGACGGAAATTCTTTTGACTATTTAGTGCTTTACAACATTCGTAACGCCAAATTTACGTAATGTGACGGTTTTAAATAAGGGCCACACAGTCTGACGGGTCGAAATATTGTTTTTGCTTTTTCTATTGATGTGTTGTAATGCGAACGGATTTGAAGTGTTGTATGCTGTCACATATCAAACGTGACGCTGCTAGACTATTTTATTTGGCTCCAAATGGTATGGTTATCGATATTTTGACAAATTAAATCTGGTACACACAGTTTCGTGTGGCCCTTGTTTGAACAACGATTATAAGAGATCTATTCTGTTTTGAATGATGTTTGTGTGTTAAATCTTATTTATTTTTGCGTCACTGAGCAGCCAGGGAGTGAAACTGGACTTTCGTTAGCTAGTTTTTGTTATTTTCAGCATCCATAATCTGAAGCGTCAGGTCGTGTGGCCCTTGTTCAAACGTCAATAATTCATAAACTCTTGCGTTACGTTTGTTGTGAATACTAAAATAAGAAATGGTTTATCCGTCACTGAAGGATTTTACAGCTCATAAGCCAGAAGGAGTAAGGTACACACGAAATGACGTTCATAAAATATGTGTCGAGTGGGCTCTCTATTACTATATATATTTATCTTTCTCTATGGAAGAGACTGCAGCACTGCCCAGGTCTCGATCGAATCAAAGGCTTTCTCATAGTCCACGAACGCCAAGCATAGTGGCAAGTTATACTCTTCGGTCTTCTGTATAACTTGCCGCAGCGTATGAATGTGGTCTATGGTAATAGACCACATCCATAGACCAGTGCGGTTAGTGCTGCCCAAATAATTATTTTGAGGCGTGAGTTTATTTTGCAGATACATATAGACTGAACAAATATTAAACTTTCTACTTAAATGAGAGGAACATAAAACAACAGTTAAAACGGTGCGCTTGTTTGGCTAACAATATTAGAAGCTTGCCAAAATGGTGTACATGTCCAGCTCGGTTCCACTCGCCATTTCTTTACCAAAACCACCTGAAAGGAATGTGACGAGGATGTGATTTCTTATTTCAGTAATCATTTTTAATGTACCGGCTTCCCGGCAGAATTATTGACAAAAATTGGTGGGCCAGAGGAAGACATGCTGTTGACGTTACTTTTGAGACAAATAGTCCAACTCCAAGAGCATCTCAGAATGTACCGACGAAATGAATGTCTCAAAGGTGTCACAAATGTTTTGTGACAGCTACAGATGCATTAAATACTTTTGTTATGCGTTTGGAATAGAGAAATAAGCTTAAGTTTATTTAAAAGCATGCTTTTATATGTCCAGCTCGGGACCACTAATCAAAATCGAAAATATTCGTGAAATACGCATTTTATTACAACTAAAACAAAAATTATAAACCGTTTTAGTCACCTTAATAGCTCATGAATCTGATTCGGTGACTTGTTCATTAGTTTTAAAGAAAATTTAAAATGATTTTTTCTTTGAAGCTTCGATTCGGGTGACCATTTCGTGTTCAACTTTAGGACACAATTATGTATTTATTATACTCCTATATTTAGTTCAGAAGGCATAGTTACTGCCTAGACGTAGCCATCGCATAAGAATTCGGTTATGTTGTGTACAGTCTGATGTGCCGCCGTGTGTAGCTAACACACGGCGGCACATCAGACTGTACATGTTGACCTTGAGACCGCCTTTATGCCCTACGTAATAAAAGCTGTTATCGCAGTTCAACTGTTTAACCTGATGTGCTGTCGAGTCTACATTGATAGTAGGTATTTAAAGTTCTAAAAGGTAGTTAGGTAGATAATATATCTTGAAATACATTTCATTTATAAATTAATAATACCCAATGTCTCACGTGAGATGTCGCTTGTGTCAACACTGTCAACCAACCGCGTGAAGTTTTATAACCTTAGACAAGCTTATGTGCGGTTTCATATACAGGATGATCCATCGGGACGGATCAGTATGGGAAAATTTTAAACTATAAGAGATAGAGATATTTGTTCTAAGGAACCATGTCGTTGATTTTAGAGTTAAGAATAACTGCATTCAAAAATTTTCAAAAAACTTATGCATGCCTCGGGAATCGAACCTTGTCAGTTTTTAAAACAAAAAATGTTATGTTATTTTATTACGAACTAGCGGCCGCCCGCGGCTTCACCCGCGTGGACTACACGACGTCATTCTGGGTTATTAAATAAAGGACAATGAACATTTTTGTATACATGGCAGCTGTCGTTTCTTTTTTCTTGTGGCCATCGACCAAACATTGAAATATAATTTATTGGCAGCATTACAGAAAATATTTGCAAAGAAAGTATACCTGTAAACTCGGGCCGAACCATGAAGTTAATATACCTATCGGAATAGAGGAACAACCACGAGCTGTCAAACGAAACCGAAATTGGATGGCATTTGTGTGTGTAAAATTGTTTATGTATGCGTGTGCCTCAATGAGCGCGTGTTGTAGGTTGCCAGGTCGAGTCGTCGGTGTTGGTAGCCGGAGCCTACCCGGAGATTCTTAGCACCCCCTGCCCCGCCGTTACCATAGCCGCTACCGTAGCTAGGAATAGCGAGGCCGCCCGCCGGGGACTGGGGGCCGATATGTTGGTTGTTGTTATTTTATGGGGGGGTTGTGCCATAATCGCCACGCTTGGCAGGCGGGTTGGCAATCGCAGTATTGGCCTTTTGTAACTGGAGACGCTGCTGCCCATCTCCTGATGGCAGTTTTCCCTTAGTCGCCTCTTACGACACCCACGGGAAGAGAGGGGGTAGTGCTATTCTATTTATGTGCCGGCACTACACGGCACGGCATTGGCTTCATCCAAATTGAAAGACAGAAGTGAACCGTGTAATATCGTCATAATACATATTCGTTTACCGCGTGATAGACAGTGGACACGAAATATCGTTAACTAGATGCAGCCCTAGTGTAAAACGAAAATTATTTCTTTACACAAAATATTCGTAAATTCTGCATTATACCGACATTATAGCGACCTTTCGCTATCCGGGCGACTGCTCTAACCACTACTGTTATGAGACGGGTCGATTTTTTCAAAATACTTTATTTTCCATTTTTCTATGATAAAAATTGCATTGTCAATGCAAAAAAGTAAAAATTTAAATAACTTGCAATAGTAATTTCTTCTTAAGCGATTGTCAAATATCTGGAAAGGTATTTCTTTCGCTTGTGGGGGTAGTAATATCATCACATTAATAAAATTAACACTGGCTATACAGCGTGTAAGAAGTATTTGATAAATTCGACCCTTCTCGTAACGACTCCGTAGCTCAGTGGTTAGAGAAGTCGCCCGGATAGTGAAAGGTCGTGGGTTCGGTCCCATCGGAGCTGATTGTGAGACGGGTCGTTTTTTTCTAAATACTTTATTTTGCATTTTTCAACCAAAAAACCTCTAAAAACAACTAAAATTTAACCAAGTTGTTAAATAAATTGCGTGAAAAAATCCGTGAAATTGTTTTATTTATATGGACAGTTCGCGCAGAAATCTAAGATGTGTTTATGAGATATAAGTAATAAGCAGTAAGCACTATTTGAGACACATTTTTAAAAACAGCAAATGTAACTTTGTCCTTCATACAAACACTATGAGAAACAAAGTTAAGTTCTAGCTAGTCTCACTCGGTTCGGCTCGAGTTTACAGGTATACTTTCTTTGCAAATATTATCTGTAATGCTGCCAATAAATTATATTTCAATGTTTGGTCGATGGCCACAAGAAAAAAGAAACGACAGCTACCATGTACACAAAAATGTTCATTGTCCTTCATTTAATAACCCAGGATGATGTCGTGTAGTCCACGCGGGCGAAGCCGCGGGCGGCCGCTGGTTCGGAATAAAATAACATAACATTTTTTGTTTTAAAAACTGACAAGATTCGATTCCCGAGGCATGCATAAGTTTTTTGAAAATCTTTATATGCAGTTATTCTTAACTCTAAAATCAACGACATGGTTCCTTAGAACAAATATCTCTATCTCTTATAGTTTAAAATTTTCCCATACTGATCCGTCCCGATGGATCATCCTGTATATGAAACCGCACATAAGCTTGTCTAAGGTTATAAAACTTCACGCGGTTGGTTGACAGTGTTGACACAAGCGACATCTCACGTGAGACATTGGGTATTATTAATTTATAAATGAAATGTATTTCAAGATATATTATCTACCTAACTACCTTTTAGAACTTTAAATACCTACTATCAATGTAGACTCGACAGCACATCAGGTTAAACAGTTGAACTGCGATAACAGCTTTTATTACGTAGGGCATAAAGGCGGTCTCAAGGTCAACATGTACAGTCTGATGTGCCGCCGTGTGTTAGCTACACACGGCGGCACATCAGACTGTACACAACATAACCGAATTCTTATGCGATGGCTACGTCTAGGCAGTAACTATGCCTTCTGAACTAAATATAGAAGTATAATAAATACATAATGTGTCCTAAAGTTGAACACGAAATGGTCACCCGAACCGAAGCTTCAAAGAAAAAATCATGGGTTATTCCACTTATCCCCATCGACTTCCCCCATCAACGGGGGATTGTGAACTTTTCTTCCACAAATCCCCATTCAGTACTGAACAAATTGACAATGGGGATTTGTGGACAAAAACAGTTCACACAACCCCATCAGTTGAAAATAAAAAACTATTTATTATAATAATCAGATAAACAATAATATTAATTACTTATATTGATGTTTGCTACTGTGTATGCATTTAAAAAACATTTTAAATAATAAAATGAATAAATATATTTTGACACTCACATCAATTAGGCATCCAAATTAATTTCATGTGTAATTTACACGTGTTGTCTGGAAATTGTGCTTTAAATAAAAAATAAAATAAAATAAAATCATGGATACTAGACAACGGACGTTTTTAATTATAAAAGAAGTATAAATATTTGAAAATATACTTAACTCGGCGTCATGGGGGTGGAAAATTGTAACATGGACGTGGGGGTTGGCTCATTATTACCCATGTAGATACTGTTATAAGTCAGTATATATTTAAGAATATAGTAAATATTTGTTTTGTGCCTCATTTTAATTTTATTAAGGCAATAAAACACAGAAAAAATAAAATGAATACACTTTATACTATAGGAAACAAGGCTTTGAAACAAATACTCTAAAAATCAATAAAGTTTGCTTCATCTAGCTAACTCCAAGTTATTTCTTTGTATAAACTTCCATGACTCGTTCACACAAAATAATAATCTGTAATAATAACAGGTAAAAATACCGGCCCACCCGTAACAATCCTACTAATATTATAAATGTGAAAGTTTAGATGTTTGGATGTTTGGATGTTTGGATGTTTGGATGTTTGTTACTCAATCACGCCAAAACGGCTGAACGGATTTGGCTGAAATTTGGGACACAGATACTATGAAGCCTGGAGAGGAACATAGGCTACTTTTTATCCCGGAAAAACATCACATTCCCGCGGGATAGATTCGTGTAGTCCACGCGGGCGAAGCCGCGGGCGGAAAGCTAGTATGTCATAAATAAAGTAGCGACACTTTGAAATACTGATCTTAAGGTAATGACAATAAGTAAGTACCACAATTTCTGTACGAAACAGTTACTCCATGTAACAGCTCAGTGGTTAGAGCAGTCGCCCGGAAAGCGAAAGGTCGAGGGTTCGAGTCCCATCGAAACTGGTTGTGAGACGGGTCGATTTCTTCTAAATACTTCATTTTCCATTTTTCAATAATAAAAACTGCATTGTGAATGCAAAAAACTAAAAATTAAAATAATTTTATGTATACTGGGGTAGTATTCAAAAAATTGCCGCTTTCACCTGCCAGACTTTCAAACCTTGTTGTACTTTGATTTTTGGTTTTAAAGTAACGCAACTGCTAAAAATAGGTTAAAGTACATCAGTTGCATCGAGGCAAATCCTCTTAACCCATTTATATAATGATGGAAAACTCGAATTTAAGTTTGTAACTCCATTTTCTCATTAACATGCGTGTCCAAAACACGAGTGTGTGAGAAATTTATACATGAAATATTGCACATTGGAGATAAACAAACTGCAACTGAAATACTTAATTGATATAAGTCCAGCAATAGTCTCCTAAAACTTTGTGACTCGTAAATCGAGAAAGTAGGGGAGAAAAAAATAAATATGTTTTGAAAACAATAATTTCTACATCACCTGTCCACCACTTCAACTTCAAATATTTTCCGTTGGTTCGCAAACTAGCTTAGCAATGAGTCTCTACTCCTCCATCCACGTTGCCTGACAATGCCTGCTAACGGCGGACGCGGTGAGAAGTATGTGAGTGTATTATTGTGATCAAAAATAAATATCGAGTTTTCGCTGGGTAAATTTGTAACGATAAGTTCTATTTTTTTTGCCTACAATAATTTTAACAAATATCAAGTAGTGATTAAAGTTTCATCTCATGGTATAAGTACATAGGGTCAACTTAAGGGTGGAGTAGGTATGGCTTTGCTAAATTAAAGGTATGCATATATCCTACGACATAACAGTCATTTTCTCATTAACCTGTTTCTAAATAACCTGCTCAATGCATGTCAGGTGGATGAGATGTGTTCGAGTGAATGAGATGAATAGTATTGATCGTCAAATTAGGTTCTTATTAAGCCTTATTAAGGTTCATAGTAATAATCTAATTAACCTGCCAAGGCAGGTGAATTAGAATCTTACCAGCTAGAAAACCAGACTATTCCTTGTTCCCTTTTAGTGAAAAGTACTTGTTTTTATATAACAAATTTAATAAAATATCATAAAAATTACATTCAACATTTTTTTTTACTTTTTGTCAAAAGCGGCAATTTTTTGAAAACTACCCACTGATATGTATGTATGCATTGTATGATAAAATAAAGGAATACCTTTATTACTATTTATTTATCATTATTTAATGTATTTCATATAAGAATATAATATAAAAGTAACACTTTAAAAATTCAAAGACTGGTTATTATAGAAATAACTTGGATTTAGCTAGATGAAGCAAACTTTATTGATTTTTAGAGTATTTGTTTCAAAGCCTTGTTTCCTATAGTTTAGTGTCTTCATTTTATTTTTTCTGTGTTTTATTGCCTTAATAAAATTAAAATGGGGCCCAAAACAAATATTTACTATATTCTTAAATATATACCTACTGACTTATAACTGTATCTACATGGGTAATAATGACCCAACCCCCACGTCCATGTTACAATTTTCCACCCCCATGACGCCGGGTTAAGTATATTTTCAAATATTTATACTTCTATTATTATTAAAAACGTCCGTTGTCTAGTATCCATGACTTTATTTTATTTTATCTTTTATTTAAAGCACAATTTCCAGACAACGTGTAAATTACACATGAAATAAATTTGGATATAATTTATGTGAATGTCAAAATATATTTATTCATTTTATTATTTAAAATGTTTTTAAATGCATACACAGCAGCAAACATCAATTTAAGTAATTAACATTATTGTTTATCTAATTATTATAATAAATAGTTTTTTATTTTCAACTGATGGGGTTGTGTGAACTGTTTTTGTCCACAAATCCCCATTGTCAATTTGTTTAGTACTGAATGGGGATTTGTGGAAGAAAAGTTCACAATCCCCCATTGATGGGGCAAGTCGATGGGGATAAGTGGAATAACCCAAAATCATTTTAAATTTTCTTTAAAACTAATGAACAAGTCACCGAATCAGATTCATGAGCTATTAAGGTGACTAAAACGGTTTATAATTTTTGTTTTAGTTGTAATAAAATGCGTATTTCACGAATATTTTCGATTTTGATTAGTGGTCCCGAGCTGGACATATAAAAGCATGCTTTTAAATAAACTTAAGCTTATTTCTCTATTCCAAACGCATAACAAAAGTATTTAATGCATCTGTAGCTGTCACAAAACATTTGTGACACCTTTGAGACATACATTTCGCGGTACATTCTGAGATGCTCTTGGAATTGGACTATTTGTCTCAAAAGTAACGTCAACAGCATGTCTTCCTCTGGCCCACCAATTTTTGTCAATAATTCTGCCGGGAAGCCGGTACATTAAAAATGATTACTGAAATAAGAAATCACATCCTCGTCACATTCCTTTCAGGTGGTTTTGGTAAAGAAATGGCGAGTGGAACCGAGCTGGACATGTACACCCAAAATGATATTTTATTTTGGCTGTAGGAACGTAGATCATTTAGCCTTCGTGACGATGAAAAAATTTCGGGCTTTTGACATTAGTTTGACAAAAGTATAATGTTGCCCATATACTGCGAATTTCCTCTGTTTATTACACAATACTGCTCCTTTGTGTACCTACTTTTTTTAAGAATAGAATTTAATGGACGTGAATGTGACAATTAACCACCCTTCCCAGAGAGACATAATCGATGTGTGAGAGTTTAATTAACATTTTTTTATTAAAAATTAAAGAAAACTCCTTTTAAGAGTAGGTATAATATCAATTTCGTACAGTAGGTTTTTTTTTTTATTCACAACGGTGTAAGACTTAGCCTTCAACACCAGCACGGGTAGCATGATGAACTCGAAAAAGGTTTTGTCAGACATCGAAACGTCAAAAATGACATTTCATCGTAGACAAACCTACTCGTCTTAAACCTACCACTCTTCTCGGGTTTCTCATGCTACGCGTGCTGATTTTATGTGGTGATAAGGCTGAAGTTGGAAGCGCACTACTCCCGGAATCCTCAATCACTGAGAAACTGGCTATCTTATCTCTGACTGCCGGAACACAATAATGCTGAAAACATCATTGTTATGGCGTCAGACTTAGATAATGTGATGGTAGCAATAGCAAGCCAGGCGGACTAAGAACAAGTCCTACCACCAACCAAACGGAATTCAATATGTACTACCCTACCACTGGGAAAGGAACCCGGGACCTCTCGGTCTGAAGCAGGAGTTGTGTACCACTAGACTACAGAGGCGGGTAAAGAAGGCGGTAGGTATAGTAGTTTCATTACAATAATCAATTTAACAAAACAAGTACCTACCTAATCATAAATATTCTGATTTGATCGGGCGGCAGGTAAATGGTACCATATTATCTTCTTACAATATTATGCAATTTTATTTTTCGAAAGGTAGCAACACTGACAACAACAACAATCAAAATCAATCAATCATCCATCCGCCATCAAACATGAATGGAAAACGTAAAATATTAGCCGAACTGCCGAACTAAATTAAAAATCTGCGTATTTAAATAATAATAAGTACTCCAATTTAAATAAGAAGATAGATCAAATCGTAAACAAAGCATCAGTGAAATTAATAAATCGATTACTAGAGTAAGAAGAAAGCAACAAGTGTTGTGTACCGTTTATTGATAGTGAATAAGTGTGAAAAAAGTGTTTCTTATATTAAAAAAACGTTTTGTGTAACCATAACGATGTGGGACAAAATGATTTACGTATTCGTCATTATGTTATTTTCCTACGTTTTAAAACAATTGTTCTCAGAGACGCCAAATTTCATTAAATTTAAAGCCAAGTTCCTAATATTTTATATATGGTCGTCAATAACTGCAGTTATTTTAATGCCATTCTTTGTGTTCAACCCAAAAAATGTGAAGAACTCCTTGTAAGTATATTCAGGTTGTCATTTTATTATATAACCTTTTAAAGTTCAATCTAACAATTAAGTTCAAAAAAGTCAATTTGTTCTAGACTGACTCATATCACAATACTTATGGTACATAGTGCTACACTGGGGGGCTACCGGCTAAGAAATCTGGATATGGGTATTTGCTTCAACTGTCATTTGAATTCCTTATTCTGATAGATTTTTGCTGCTTTGTTCTGTTGAATGTTGCTAGATAGTTATCGTTATACCCGACGTCACAAAACAAGGATAATAATAATTATTATAAATAAATACTTGAATACGCTTTTCAAATTTGGAATCCTTACTTTGTTAAAGATATAGACCTTCTTGAGCGCATTCAAAGGAAGGTTACAAAAATACCAAGACAGTTTAAGAACCTGGAATACTAGATAAGGTTACAACGCTTCAACCTCACTAGCCTGAAGGATCGCAGAGAAAGAGGAGACCTGATTGAAACATTTAAAATATTAACTGGCCATTACGATGTTGCGGACTTCGACAAGATTTTCACACGTTCAAAAAATCCCCAGCTAAGAGGCCATAACCTTAAACTAGAAAGAACAAGATCGCACAATAACCCGCATAAACACTTCATGAGCAACAGAGTGATCAATGCGTGGAATACATTGCCACAACATGTCATATCAGCCGACAGCATCAATAGCTTTAAAAACAGATTAGACAAGTACCTATCTGAGCTATAATTATTCTAAGTAGTAATGTTCACTGGATACAGGCATTTACCAGTTCTTGTTAACTGTCTGCCTGTTTAATAATAATAATAATAATAATACACACTTTCACGGATTTTTTCACGCAATTTATTTAACAACTTGGTTAAATTTTTGTTGTTTTTAGAGATATTTTGTTTTATCCGACGTTTCGGCACCTTTCCAGGGGCCGTGGTCACGGAAAACTACCCACAATTTTTTTTTATTTTAATAAAAGAATATACCCACTTTAATTGCCTTTGTTTTTCGTTCGGAAATATAGGGCAAACAAAGAGAAGCATAGGGACGCGCGTTAAAGAACATGTAGCTGACATCAAACATAGGCGCGATAATAAGTCTGCAGTGTGTGAACATTCATTTGAGGGAACCAACCATTATATAAGGTTTGACAAACCGCAGATCCTCGCTAGAGAACTAAGATACTTTCCGAGATTGATACACGAGGCTATTGAAATAAGCAAATACCCAAATTTCAATAGAGAAGATGGTTGGAAGATACCACCAGCTTGGGACCCTATAATCCATCAAGTAAAGTCTCAACCCAAACCACACACTGCAAGAACTAAAGATATGGTTAGTTCTTTTTGCAAATAATTTTAATAAACGGAGATCGTCCCCCTTCGTGTAGTTTTCTTGCCAGTTCTTTCTCCGAAGGGCTCCAAATTTTGTGAACTGGTGGTCGAGTCAGTAACTTTTTGCTTTGCCATAAATAATTATTATCCTAATTACTTAAACAAATCAAAATATTAAATTAATACTTAAATCATTTTTGTTATAATTAAATATGAAGTTAAAATAATCAATACCTAACCGTATCCTGTTTCCGAACAAAAACAAAGACAATTAAAGTGGGTATGTTCTTTTATGAAAATCAAAAAAAAATGTGGGTAGTTTTCCGTGACCACGGCCCCTGGAAAGGTGCCGAAACGTCGGATAAACCAAAATATCTCTAAAAACAACTAAAATTTAACCAATTTGTTAAATAAATTGTGTGAAAAAATCCATGAAAGTGCTTTATTTATATGGACAGTTCATGCAGAAATCTAAGATGTGTTTATTATTATTATTATTAATTATAGGGGGGACGCCAGCGAAGCCGGACCGGTGATCAGTCACCTAGGTCGGGACCATTTCACCATTTCACACAAGCTGAAAAATCACGGGGGAGGCGGGTTATCATTTACCCCACTGGCGTCGGACACTCGAACCTACCTGTGCGCTTACAGTACCTGCTGAGTTGACTTATCGTTAACTTGTTTAGATCCTCTTCCTTAAGCTTGTCTGTTCCAAAGAGCTCCCAGCGCAGTGATGTGTACATCGGGCACTCTGCCATGAAGTGGTAGTTTGTTTATTCTCTTTCTTTGCATTGCGGACAGATAGGGTCTTCTGTCCGTTTAATCACTGATAGGTGTATGTTTAGTGGGCAGTGCCCAGTAAGTACACCTACAATCGTTCTTATAGTTCTCCTACTCTGTTTCAGAAGTTCTCTAGTTTTCTTTTTGTAAACCGATTTGATGAAGATCTTAGACTGTCTGCAGTCCTTTCTTCTCATCCATCTTTGGTTGGTTTCTTTGATTGTTCTAATCTCGATAATGTTCTTAGTAATTCTATATGCGATTGGTAGTCTCGGTTCAGGGCCAATGAAGGGTTCATCAGCTCCTCCCCGGGCTAATTCATAGGCTTCCTCATTACCTTCAACCACAAAACAAGGAACTGATAGCAGCTATTTTCTTTATAAAATTGACTTAAAGTTCCCAAAAACGTATGAAGTTCATATCCATAAAGTACGCGGTAGCCCCCCTGATCTAAGAATGAATGTACCTATACCTATAAACATTATTGTCATTATAGTATGGAAAATTTAGTTTAAAGAATGTAGTGTGGTTACAATAGAAAAAATAATATAAATGTTTGATATATAATATAATATATATCGTATAATATATACCTAAAAACTCTAATCTTTATTCTTCTTAGGTTTGGCTCACAAATTTTGAAACATGTAACCAAAATCATAGAAGTTAAGTGGCACCTCAGAAATGGTAGAATATTGGCAGAAGATCGGGGTGCTGTCGTAGTTTCTAACCACCAGTCATCAATTGACATATTAGGTAAGTTAGTTTAAGAATAAAATTCCAAGCAACACCCTAATTATAGGAAACAAATATAGACAAAAGCCCGCAGCGGAAATCTGGTCTATACTTTGTTCAATGTAGCACAGCACAGGTCTTATGACAAATCATTTTCGTGCAAATCAAAATGTTGTTTCTGCCGGCCTAGCATGAGCGGCTTATAACGCGCGATATGATATGGTACGGCAAGTTGTCTTGCTTACCCCACTAAGGTGTAAGCAAGACGGCATGCCGTACCATATCATATCGCGCGTTATAAGCCGCTCATGCTAGGCCGGCTGGACAAGAAATAGAGTGTAATTTTCAAGCATAACCTGCATATAAAATGTCAAATGCTTATTTTCTCGAGTCTAATTCCAATGGCATTAAGAAATTTTTGCTTTGCATGATTAAGCTATTAGAGGACGCATTCTACATTAAACAAAGGATAATGCTCTAGTTTGCCAATTAAATTATCCATCCACAACCATTTGACAACAATAATATTCGTTTGCATATTTTTTTACACTATATCCAAGATCTGTAGGTCTAGCACAACTTAGCGCGACTCTTTGTCGCGCTCCTTTCAACCAATCAACACGTCGCCTTAAGTCACGCCCGCTATCTACGAGCGATCTGATTGGTTGAAAGTGCCCGCGACTCTTTCTCACTCGAGTGGCGCTCAAATTGTGCTAGCCCTACTGGACGATTTTCAATATTCCTACTGATGATCTGCTTGGGGTTTGAGAGGTACTGAAAATATTTCCAAGTCAGCGTGCTCAAATCCTCTCGGGAATCCACTTGTAGTACCTGATGCTCTTATTTCTTTACATGCAAAAACTTGATTAAAAAAATTATCACATAAGTACTAATTGTGCAGCTTAGAATGAATGACCACAGGTCATTGATATAAATGACCTTATTTCCATACTAATATTATAAATGTGAAAGTGTATTAGTTTGTACATCTGTCTTTCACATCAAAACGAAGCAATGGACCAACGTGTCATGTCAATCCGTTGCTTCGTTTTGACGTGATACTCACAAACTTTCGCATTCATAATTATGTAGCAGGTAATAAAGGGGAAATCCTTGGGGCAAATCGTAGTAGTTTAACTACATCATTGGTTTTTTTATGAAACATTAATGAGAAACGGATAAAACCAAAACAAATGATTATTCTACTAATAGGAAAACTTGCATAAACTATTAATTAAAGTAGGAAAATAGAGGTGTTGAGCTATCGCATTTTAAAACTTCCAAATCCTTCATAAATCTTAATTATTTCAGGAATGTTCAATATCTGGCATGTAGCAGACAAAATTGCTGCCGTTGCAAGAAAAGAAATATTCTATGTATGGCCATTCGGATTGGCCGCATATCTCGCTGGGGTTGTTTTTATAGACAGAAATAACTCAAAAGATGCTTATAAACAGTTAAAAGTTACTTCAGAAATAATGGTAAAAAATAAGGTAATCAGATAAACATATTATAATCACTTTTACACTCCAGTCCTCAATAGGGTATCTGACTGATATTTGACTTTTTTACTTAACACATTTGCTGCCACATGAGTAAACTACTATGTATGTACTACGACTATAGTCTTAGTTGGCAGTGAACATGTAAAAAATGTTTTTCGTAATGTTAGCAACACAATACAGTGTTTATTTTCATATCTTGAATATTTGCAGAGATATAGAGCATCCAACTTTCTAATTAGACAAGGGAGAGTGCTACAAGCATGTGACGTCACTTGCCTGTAGCCCCATAGTCTCGTAATAGAGAATTTCTTTTAGAAAAAGATGGCTAGAGTCACAATTGAATAGCACATGAGTCGCTTGATGTAAAACAGTATTTTTAAAATTTGGTATTCTTGAATGTTACATTTTTAATGTAATTATTAAATATATATACCTATGTCAGTACATTTTAACAACAATCAAATACCCTGTTGTAACATAATAAAACTTTATTGTTTATGTAAAGTTGATTGCATGACTTAAATACTGAACTAGTTTAACCCTGCACTTAAACAATATTTTGTTACATCATTGCACAATATAATTATATGGCTGGCTCAATGAGACATTCAAACAACAAACTGTTACAGACAAAAATATGGCTATTTCCTGAAGGAACAAGAAATAGGGACTTCACAAAACTGCTACCTTTCAAAAAAGGTGCATTTAATATAGCCGTTGCAGCTCAAGTGCCGATCATACCAGTGGTATTCTCACCGTATTACTTCATTAATAGGAAAAAATTCATTTTTAACAAAGGTAAAGTATTTAAACAGTTGTTATTTAAATTTCTCATCATACATTGACTTGATTGTTTACATCCAAGCATCCACTACAAGAAGTATATAATAGATATGGTGGTGGAACCCTGTTGCTTTAATAATTTTAAATGTAATGTCGAAAATCGTGGTTTGTAATGAAAGTAAGTACACGCAAAATGTAAGATGTACCTAAGTAGTTCAGATTATACACAATTTGCACGCGCTGTGCGTCGCCTCTCCTGGATTGAGCCCTTATTGGAAAGTCGGTGCTCTTATAATTATGGCAACTTGTGTGTTCTGATGTTATTGACTTTATTTAGTGTAACGAATTTATTGAAATTTAATGCTGCTCCGATATATTTGAGGACCTCGCCCGCTACGATATATCTGATGGCGACTGTACCAATGTCCATTTAGACTTGAACAACCATTTGACTTCCGATCGAATCAAAGCAATAGTCACGTCTTTGTTACAACTACAAACAATGTCTTGTATTGCACCTTGTCTGTCTACATTACTCCATATTTTTTTGCAGCAGTATTTTTAATGAATTGTTTAGTAAATACTTAAATTGTTGTCATTTCCAGGACACGCAATTATCCAGTGTTTAGAACCTATTCCTACGAAGGGTCTGACAATGGAAGATGTGCCAGAGCTCATAGAACGCGTACGAAATATAATGGATGCTGTTTACAAAGAACTCTCGAAAGAGGTCCTCAGTACATTACCGCCAAACTACCCACTGGCCACTGTGGATTGATCGAGAATGAAAGAGGTATAACTGAAAAGTATTATTTGAAAACAGGCTTTATTATTAGTAACGTAGCATAATATAATTTCATAAAAAGAAAGAAAAACCTACATTCTTATGTCTGTGATCATTAAAAATGTATTGATTGGACAAACATTTATGAAATTAATTGCCATAAAATAACTTTATTTCTTAATTTTTGTGTTTAATACTTACATATTATATAAATTGAGGCTAAAATGTTTACTAACTTGAATAAATATTAATGTTTGTGAAAAGGGTGATTGATAAGTGCGTGGATATCGCTTTGTTTACGCTCCACTCGATTCTAGAAAACTCGGCCCGTATGTGTTGCAGTAAACTCGCGTGGTGTAATTGTATGTTACGAAATGTTGGTTTTGCGCTACAGTTTTTGAATACAATATGAGCAAACTGTTGATGATAGATTAAATTGCGTCAGTTTAACGACGACCGACCCTTGATTGAATACCAATTATGTGATGCCACTGCACATTTTAGTATAAACCGACAGTATTGTTTGGGCTTGATTTAATTGTAAGTATTAGTGACGCAATAACATAGCAATAGCAAAACATATTTAAAATTACCAGTGTTGCCACTTCTGTACAATATATATATGAAAGACACATAAGGTTCACTCAAATAAACACCACTAGGTACGTGTAATTAAATACGACGAAAAAATAGTTAAATAAGTATACTATGTATAAAATAAAATACCAACTTTTTAGAAGTTTTCTAGTTATAAGTACTATAATCTTGTTTTAATCTAGGCAGCTAAGCTGATAATATCACAGATTTTAGAATACTATTTTACCTATAAATAATAGTTCTTATAGTATAATCTGTTTTCTATAAGTATGTTAATCACTAATCAATGCAAGAAAATAAAATAGTTTGTAATGAATGAACGCTTTCATACCTAGGCAAGATGCCTAGTTCAAAATGTTGGGGTAGTTGGGGTCGCCGTCATCAATATCGATGACAAGGATGTCCTTGTCATCGATGTATGTATGTATGTACATATTGTAGCTAATGTAAATTTTTATATACAACACAATGCATTCAATTCAAAGATGTACCTAAACTACATTTATTTCAAGAGATTTCGCCGTATAAGCGCAATGAAATGAAAGAAATCAGTTTTGTAAAAGTGATTTATATAAAAATATAAAGTGATTAACTTTCCTTATTTTCTTGCTCGAATTAAAATTGTGCCATTTATAAAAGTAATTGGATCCAAAGATTATTTAGAAAGGGACCAGAATTTTTTTAGTAGTTACTATTCACCGCGTTTCAATTGTGCCGAAATTCTGTTAACATTAGGAAAAATTAACATATACTTACATGTTATTTAAATTTTTACTTTTTTGCATTCACAATGCAATTTTTATGGTTGAAAAATGGAAAATGAAGTATTTAGAAAAAAATCGACCCGTCTCACAACCAGCTCCGATGGGACTCGAACCCACGACCTTTCGCTATCCGGGCGACTGCTCTAACCACTGAGCTACGGAGTCGTTACGAGAAGCGTCGAATTTATCAAATACTTCTTACACGCTGTGTAGCCAGCGTTAATTTAATCAATGTGAAGATATTACTACCCCCACACGCGAAAGAAATAGCGAATAGCGAACGACCTTTCGCCCGGATATCGAAAGGTCGTGGGTTCGAGTCCCATCGGAGCTGCAGGGCTAGCACAACTTGAGCGCGACTTGAGTAAGAAAGAGTCGCGGGCACTTTCAACCAATCAGATCGCTCGTAGATAGCGGGCGTGACTTAAGGCGAAGTGCTGATTGGTTGAAAGGAGCGCGACAAAGAATCGCGCTAAGTTGTGCTAGACCTACTGGTTGTGAGACGGGTCGATTTTTTCTAAATACTTCATTTTCCATATACTTACATACCAAACTTTTAACCTCTTCACAAAGTATGATTTGTAAAAGCGAGTATGTAAAATCCTTATTTATTAAATACTAGCTGACCCAGCGCGACTTCGTTCCCGTGGCCCTACCCCCTACTCCACCCTACCCTACCCGTACTCTACCCCTACCCTACCCCAACCCTACCCCTACCCTACCCCTTCCCTACCCCTACCCTACTCCTACCCTACCCCTACTCTACCCCTACCCTACCCCTACCTACCCCTACCCTACCCCTACCCTACCCCCACCCTACCCCTACCCTACCCCTACCCTACCCCTACCCTGCTCCTACCCCTACCCTACCCCTACCCCTACCCTACCCTACCCCTACCCTACCCCTATATCCTTCCTTGAACTTCCACGAACATTTCAAGACCAAAATTAGCCAAATCGGTGCAGCCGTTCACGCGTGATGTCGTGACCAAGGGAAATAGGGATTCATTTTTATATATATATAGATTTGTCATTAAAAATTAAAACTTAAACCGCTTTTACTAATGTGACTTTGTAAAGATAGAGGGCCATTGATGTGCTCTATGTCATATTAATATTTAATTTTTAAAACCTCTGTTACTTCGGAGCTATATTATGCGAATTAGTACATTATGTACCTACTATAGTATTATAATTTTTAGCAAGGATGCGTTAAAACTACACTCAAAAGCCGCAAGATCAGACGCACAAAGTATGATATATGTGCATATTATATAGGAAACCTATGAAATTGCCGTTTTTTCTCACATGTTCATTGATCTCAATTTTTTTAATTATTATCAATATATCAACATTATTAGTCAGTTTCGAAAATAGAGTAGGTATGTAAGTACGTTATGTTTTAAACATCTGAAAAAATTATTAAAGACGCATCCAAAATTTTTATAAAAGCTTCAAAGTACCCCTCTTTGGATGTCGACAATTTGACTGCTACGAACAGATTCTTTTTTATTCTAAAGCAGTTTCTTAAATTAGTTTATAGGCAATAGTTCGATTAATGTTGTCTGATCATATCTCTAAAGTTTCGTTGAATTTGGAGTTCACATGTCCAAAAACCCCCCAAATATCTTTGTATCATAATTCCAACTTCCTACGATTTCCCCATAGAAAACGGTAATTTCATAAGTAAAGAAACACCTAATAGTTAAGAGAAGTCCAAACTATTCATTATGCGAAGTGTCGCAGCCAAAAACGTAGGCTGCGATGACATACCTAACGTTACGACTATAGGGTGCTATAGGATAAGTTATACACCTCGAAGTTTTTCAGGATTTTAATTTTTCAATAATATATATAGAGATTTTTCCCGTACGATTTAACGATGTATAGTCGCCAGCAGAACAAACTTAACATTTTGTTCTACGAATACCGCTCTTATTATACATGTATTAAGGGCATGCTCAAGGCAATATGTAAAGCATCAATGCCTGTACCAATCTCAACGCATCTGTCTTAGAGAACAAAGTGATTTGCGCTTTAAACGTACAAAAAATCAGTGTTCGATGTTAAATTAAATAAGACGCTAAATATCAATATAGTGGTAATATCGAGCGGAACATCGTAGCCGCATACACATTTGTTATCGATTAGTTTATTTTATCGATGTTTACAATACAATAGATCGTCATGACATAACATAACAAATACGAGTATAAGCATTGAAATCAACAACGGCTGTCTCCCTTATCTAGTCGTAACATTCATATACAAATTCATATAGTATTTTGTAGTATGTTTTTGTATTATAAGTATTGATTTGTTAATACCAAAAATTTATTTGAGTAGGTATAGCGTTTCCGACCGGTTGAGCTTTGACTTTTAATAAGACTTTTATTACTTTTTTAACAATACTATTGACGGTCATATTAGGCATAGGCCTGGCGTTCAGTAATGGTTCAGTGGTATAGTCAGGGAGAAATTCGGTAAACCACTACTTACTTCTGTTCGTGTGGCTGGTGTCTCCCCATTCACGCGCAGACCGTTTTACTATTTGGTTATGTATTAACCTAGGGTACAGTAAATAAGCAATTAGGGATAGGCACTGCAAGTTAACAATGAGACGCCATCCACACCAAAAGAAGTAAAAGGTGGTTCACCGAATGTGTCCCTATTTGTACTTCCTTATTAGTCACTTTTTATTAGCACCATAGCAATATTAAATAACATGTTTTTGATCTTTTCGACCTGACTGAAGTATTTTATCCGTCAAAACCCAGAGTTCCCCTAAAATATATGTTCTTATATAAACGGAAGATGTACCGCTAGGGCATATTGTTACACTTAAAAAAATGCATAAATAAATAAAATATGCATAATGCTAATAGCATTGATATCAGTCAGCCAGCACACCAGTTAAACTTATTTCCAACTAGTAGTTCGAAAAGTACTATACTAGAGTATTATTTTTTTATTTATATGTTCATAATTATGTCATGCCAATAGCGCCACCAAAAACTTATGAAGGCTATTTTTAAAATAGTTTATAACCTGGTGGTCGAATACCGAACTAAATGAAATCGAAACCCGCCGTTATAGGTATACCACTGACGCCAACGAGTCGAATTTATTGACACAGTCGAAGCGAAAACATGTCAAAACTCTTGATCTGCAACAAGCATTTTTTTGGGTTCGGCAGTGTGACCTTAGATCTTTAAAAAAGTACACCTATAACCGCGGGTTTCGATTTCATTTAGTTCGGTATTCAACCGCTTCTCGATTGACGTTACAATCGTTACTAGAATGGTGATTTGCGATTTTGATCTCAACTCGATTCCGTCAGGAGTTAGCCTGCATACTTATTTTGTTTTGTTTTGCGATGTTTTTGTTTAATTTTGTGCTAACGCATAACCGTTAGTGAAGGGATGAATTTACTTAGTAAACAATAACTGTACGTATTCCTAATAATATGCTCATTTTTCAAGGCATTTCCGGTTTTGCGATATCATAAAATTACATGAAAAATCCTAATTAGGATCGAGTTCCTTATAAAGTGCAATGTTGTTCAGAACTGTCGAAAGCTTGTTGAAAAAACAAATTTTCAGAAGAGCAATAAGGGTGCGTAGCGTATGTAATCTGTTGAGTGAAATATCAAAAAATATGATAAGTATTTAAACTTGCTTTGTTTGTGTAATAAGTTCCTTGTTCTATATTGATTACGAAATTAAAAATGCATGTTATTTATAAGACAGAATTTGTTATGATTTAATTGGAGATAATATTTGTTGGCCCATTGGCTTCTGTGAAACTGAAAAAATATGTTTGTTTTATGTATTAATACATAATAATATATCGCAGGCAATTTCTAAGATTTCGCCGTTTGTTACAACCTGATAGGTGCGAGTAGCGACGAGCACGTCAGATTTACATGAATCAAAAGCGCGAGCCGAGCGAGCGAAGCGAGCGTGCCGCGAAAGCGGCCGGCGAAGAGTCAGAACCGACTTTATTACGCGAGTGGCTAGAAATAAACTTAATATCCACTTCAGTTTGCCACGGAATTATGTTGATGGCGTTTGAATTGTCAATGGTATATTGTGTCATCAATACATTGACAAGGCAAGAAACATTTTCAGTGATCAATGTAAATATATCTGTCTACCAATATTAACTCTGTTTTGACTATATTACTGTGTACCTATATTTATATATAACATAAAACGTATAAGGTTATTTTATATTCTCTCACTTGATAAAACTAAGTCAACATTATTTATGTCAACATCACCATATTTTTATATTTTTTTATAAAGTAGTTTTATCGCAAATCTATAACAATTCGCTTGTTATTCCAATGACTTGTCGGTTGGCCCGCAAACATATTTTCCAAAACAGTCCAATTAAAATAGTCTGTCGTGGTCGTATGTATTTATTTTAATAATATTTTTTTATATCTTCGTTTTTTCTGGCAAACGTATACTTACATTAGTTTTATGGACAATTATGGTTTTGAAATTTGTGTAAATACCGTGGAAATATACATTCTTACATTAAGGGGCCAAACAAAAAATTGCGAACACCAAGATTCTTTTCTAATTTCTCATTCCATTCAAATTCTGCGATGACCATGGCTGCGTTACGGTTTGGTGCACCATGTTTTTCCTAATTTATTTAAAAGATAACTAGAAAATATTTAAAACAATTATCCTGTTATCTCATAGAATTTTGCGATGCAATGTCGCTGTTTTATTGTTTATTCCCTTATCTCTTAGGTCGGCCAAAGGGGAATGCACTCTTATCCGTTAACGTTGTCTTTGTACGAAGTTTTATGCATCGTAGTTTGACTATCGGAATGCCTGTATTGTAGTGCGCTTATTGCGTGCGTCGCATCCAAAGGATGAATACCACGAGGCAAGTTATTGCATACAATTTGTTGTACATTACTACTTTAAAGTCACAGCAATGTAGGTACTGCAAATGGTATGCAAAAACTTGCCTCTTGTAATTCAACCTTACGGGTCTAACATCAGCTGTAATCGCACTATTGGCATAATGTTGATGAGAACACGGGGCGGTTCCCTATACGCGTGTAAGCGAGATGGCGCTATACACAATATATTTATTAAACAATGCTTAAAGCACTTCGCGCTTACAATATTACTTTAACATTGTGTTACAGCTCGTAGTAAGGCCTCAAGTGTTGTTCTCTTTAACCCATGTCTATGAAGCAGTGATTATAGTGACCTAGTGAGGATGTATATATTTCGGAAGCTTAGAAGCGGTATTTTAAACATGAATTTTTATTCACTCGTGAGGGATTTTATTAACTTATATTTTTATTAGTACTTAATGACAAAATCTTAATAAAGTCGGTATCTTTCGACATTTGTAGACAACTGATAAGTAAATATTTTTTATCGAAAGTTAAGTACCTATAAATCTATATTATGATTCACGATCACGATAATTTAAAAGATCGATCGATTGTTTACGATGTTAAATGACAAAAGCTAGATTTTACTCTACTATTAATGTTAAGGGCCCTTACAGACGATTGAAACAGGATTATTTATTACTATAAGTAAATTTACTTTTTGCAATAATCAACTATTTTATACAGAAACACAATGTCACACATTTGAATAGAATCAGAGGCTGCTACAGCCAACGATATCGTCTGAAAGGGCATTTTTTATGTCCAAAAACTCGCTATGAGATTATTTAATCAGGTCTTATGCAATACTTACTTTATCAATCTAGATATTCTAGATATAGAAACTTATTTATGTCATTGTATGTATTTGGTGTATTTTAAGAAGTGCTGTATTCATTCACCAAAGTGTATGTAGGTAATTATCCGAACATTGTGATTAATAGTTTTTAAATTTAATCATGTGTATACCTTGTAGTTTGTTATTTGAGACAAACATTGAAATCGGAACTATTTTTCCATATTTTCATATGTGAAGTCTTTTAATAAAAAAGTAACACAGTGAAAACGCATTTCATTTTAAAAAAACATGTATATATTTTTGTCTACGTAATATTTACATAAATTGTACAAAACTAATACGGATGACCACCAGTTATTTTGTATGTTAATTATTATCACAGTTTATTAGCATTTCGGCAGGCTTTCACTATCTGAAACAAAAACAAACGTTCGTCAAACTCAAGCTTTGCCATTTTAATCACTTTGACAATTCATATATTTGGTTGATCAAACCAGCAGCGTGGTCTGAATATACAGGGTGACATCGAATTCGAAGTCGTTAGCATCCTTTTAAAATAAGAACATACTCATAATATAGAGTCTTTTCCCCAAATATGAGGCAAATTCAAGATGTAAAATATATGTTTTAAAACCCTGAAAAATCGCTTAAAATACTCAGTAATTGATCACTATAGTTAAAAATTAAAATAACTAAAAATAACAATTTGATTAAAAAAACATTTATCATACAAGCCTTAAACTACTTCATTGGCCTCTCGACAAAACGCGAGCTCTACTATAACGTGAATTTATTCGAGTTCGCGCACGGAATTCACCGAAACAAACAATGTCATTCTTCGTTATATTATTATGATCGAAGATGTCACTCATGCTTTATGCCCGCTTTGCCCGCGCTGACGCCGGGCACCACCCCTTTTCACGTAAAAACATAGCTTCATAATTATGAGTACATTAATGGGCTGAATGGATGCCAATGACTTCAAAAACACCCTGTAGAGGAAAACTACATTATTTTTGTGTATCATGATTGCTCACTCAGTTTCATCTTAAACATAAAGATCCAGACAAATTATTATAAACTATCCTCTTTTCACCTTGCTTTGGTTGGTGTATGATTTCCTACCATAGGTAAGTATGTGCAGGATTATGTTGCAATACATACGAACCTTAGCCATGGCATCTATACGTTCTTTTACTACTACTAATTGACTGTTTTGTTAACATGTTAATTGTTTAACATGGCCTAAATTTGTAGCTTAAGTGCCAAGGTGGTTTTAGTAATTATTTTGTGTAACAAAATCGTTCCAACGAATTATACTTTCAGTTGACAACGAATAGTTCCTAATCCTATCCCATTTGATTAACTAAATGACGCAAGGAGTTGATCAATCAAAATTAATACTTATAATATCAATCGAATCGTTTCATTTTAAAATCATATTTGGCTATGGCTACTCTACCTACTGATTAATAGTAAAAGCAAATTACTATGCCTGATTTTAATACTCGAACTTGTATTTGTGAGACCACTCTCCTTACTCTCGAAACAAATTCCAATAGCTAATTATTGCGTTTTTAGGGTTCCGTAGCCGAATGGCAAAAAACGGAACCCTTATAGATTCGTCATGTCTGTCTGTCTGTCTGTCCGTCCGTTTTATAATATATTTTTTTCTTTAACAATAATAAAGCAAAACCTGTGTTTGGAAGCCCCCTCTTTCTAAAATAATAATGTTTCTTTTAGGTACCTACATAACTCGATCCAATTATAGATAAGTATGCAATTTAAATTCAAGAATATGGGGGCAGAGAGTGGCCAGTTACCTACTTTTAATCAAACCCTACCGAAAGACAAATGCCACTCACAAACATGAAATAAATGAATAAGATATTTGAACTTGTCAGTACTTATACAAAACTAAAGCAATGAAATTAACCTACCTCACTAGTGTTCCAAAAATTTTGCGCGCCGCGCCAGTGTCTCCGAGGAAGTTCTCGCGAACTCTTCCTGCATGTTCATCTGGACCTTCTCGACGAGCGACGTGATGTGTTCCTTGTCCACTCCCTCAGTCTCGATCATTGGCATTATAGTAATTATGATTTCACCTGGAAACGAAATACAATAATTAAGAGTTTAGGGTAATATTTAATTTACTAACTTGTCCGATAATAGTTAGGAATGCCATTCTTCGATCAACAATACCACTAACTAGATAGGTAATCTAAAGCCACATCTCCTGAAGCACTGCCACCAACTTCATATGCAGCTCACTTGCATATCCGTCGAGCGCATTACCAAACTTTTATTTGGAGAAACGCACATGTTGGAGAAGTTGAACTGCTTTCTCCAACGGATTACGGCTGGCAGCAAGAAGGGAATTAGCTCACGCCCATTCTGATAACCTTAGAGGCTGTTCCCAAGGCCTGCAAAGACTTCCTTACATGCGGCTGTAAGGCAGGGTGGAAAACGGCAGCTTGCATTTGCCGCAGAGACGTGATAAAGCAACCTTGCACATCTGGCTGTTTCTAAGGAGGAGTATGACATAGTAATGTTTATTACTGCAAATGTGTTATATTTAGTCAAAAATTTGAATTTTTGTATTATCATCAAACGATAAACACAACCTATGACGATTAAAATATACTATTGTCTAACTTGAGGCCTCTTTTCTTTATAGATCCCTATACCTGCACCAATACTTACTTTTCAACACACTTGCTCATAAAGTGAGCCTTATTACATCGATCTTAGGGCCATAAACCGAACTATAACCCACGCGTGCATAATAATATTACAGTACTAGTTGCGTAATAGAATTATCCCTACAAAGTTAAGTAAGTACCTAACTGCAAATTATATGCGAGTAAACAGAGACTTTTCAATTTAACCGGGTAATACAGTATCCCTACAAAGTTAAGTTAGTACCTAACTGCAAGTTATATGCGAGTCAACAGAGCATTTTCAATTTCAGCGGGTAATAGATACAATTCTTTTTTTGTAACAACAAAGAGGTTTTATACGGCTGAAAATCCATTTACGTTTTTAGAAGAAATAAATGTGTCCCTAATTAAGACAAAAAACATAATTAAGTATATTATTATCAAATTATTTATAATTCACAATATATTGTTATAAAACATTTGCATTTTATCACTATTATTATACTTAATTATTTTGAAGTAGGCTGTATGGCTGTATGTAATCAATCACCTCACATTTGGCGCGTGCAAAAAAAAAACTTGCGCGCTTTTTCCCTTAGTTAATATTAGGTTAATACATTATGTATGCAATAAATGTTTGTTTTTCCTCGCAAGTGTGTTGAAAAAGTGCGTATGGAACTCGTGAGCAACTTACTCACTAGACACTCGGCTGATTTACGCCCTCGCCTGCGGCTCGGGCTGCAACCCACAGCCTCGTGTATAATGAGCAACCTAAGCTCACTTGTATCATAATATACTTTTCAACACACTTGCTCATAAAGTGAGCCTTATTACATCGATCTTAGGGCCATAAACCGAACTATAACCCACGCGTGCATAATAATATTACAGTACTAGTTGCGTAATAGAATTGTCCCTACAAAGTTAAGTAAGTACCTAACTGCAAATTATATGCGAGTAAACAGAGACTTTTCAATTTAACCGGGTAATACAGTATCCCTACAAAGTTAAGTTAGTACCTAACTGCAAGTTATATGCGAGTCAACAGAGCATTTTCAATTTCAGCGGGTTATAGATACAGTTCTTTTTTTGTAACAACAAAGAGGTTTTATACGGCTGAAAATCCATTTACGTTTTTAGAATAAACATGTGTCCCTAATTAAGACAAAAAACATAATTAAGTATATTATTATCAAGAAATTTATAATTCACAATAATTTGTTATAAAACATTTGCATTTTATCACTATTATTATACTTAATTATTTTGAAGTAGGCTGTATGGCTGTATGTAATCAATCACCTCACATTTGGCGCGTGCAAAAAAAAAAGCTTGCGCGCTTTTTCCCTTAGTTAATATTAGGTTAAAACAAAGTATGCAATAAATGTTTGTTTTTCCTCGCAAGTGTGTTGAAAAAGTGCGTATGAAACTCGTGAGCAACTTACTCACTAGACACTCGGCTGATTTACGCCCTCGCCTGCGGCTCGGGCTGCAACCCACAGCCTCGTGTATAATGAGCAACCTAAGCTCACTTGTATCATAATATACTAATAATCTATTTCCTTGAGACCATAGTTACTGTACAACTTTCTCAAACTACTTTAGTGAACTAGCACGTGCGTTAGTACATAATATATTACATATCGTTGACTAGCGCCCTGTAAAATATTTGCTTGCTTATCTTTAGAAACCTACCTCTACGAAATATAAAGTAGGTAGTTTATGAGGGTTAAATTGTTGTTCAATGTTCGCAAGTTCGGCGCTGTAAGTTGTCAAAGGTGAACAAAAACTCGTAAGACTGGTAATGGGGTCTTGTTTTGTAGGTTAATACATCAAGATTGATTAGTGCATACATCACTTTGTTCCAAATTTAGCGGATTCCCTATAAAATGGCGAAAATATAGTTAAAACTTAAAATAAATTAAAAACCTTGAAATTTGCGTGGGTGTTACTCAAAAACTATAAGACCTATAAAAATAAAATTTATACCACGTGGTAGGTAATTTAATGTAGATTAATTTTGTCATTGACAGTTTTCTTCTAGATCTAACAGTTTTTGTACAAAACGGAGAAAACCGCGGCAAGGAACATATTTTCAATGAAAATGGGGGGAAATTGGTCTGCCACCGGGCAAAATCGAACTCAGCAGGGCCGAATTAGTCTAAAAAACCCGGAGTCAAACTGTTACATGAAATGCCGTTCAAAGTCGTAAATTTAAAAAATTCTTCTAGACTAGGAAGATCCCCTAATACGGGGCTCTTGTAGTTCAGAATATTTATGATAAAAAAGAAAAGAACATGATTATCAACATTATGTATGAAACCCAGAGAACCCAGATCAAAATTAGAAAAATACTTAAAATTGGAATAAATAATTTGTCTGCAGCTAAACATTTTTGCAGCATGTTGGAGCTATGTTGCTATTTCTTTTAAATAGGAGCGTTTCGAAACAAATAGAAGACATTATTATTAATCATTTTATTTTGATCTGGGTTTGACAAATAATGTTCATATCTACGGGACGTATATTTCGTCACGAAATTTATCATAACTACAAATTATCTCTACAATCACACCAATTATCTAAGCCATGTAAACTGTGCCATTGGTAACTTAGTAACGGATAAATATATTATACTTACTTAAATACTTTTTGTTATACTAGTGAATATGTACTTATTATACATGGAAAACATATAGACCAAGACAAATAGACATGTTTAGTTTATGCACATTTAATATTTGTCTTGTTCGGGAATCGAACCCAAGACCTCTAGCGCACACTCCACACGGTCGACTTAAAAACGCCAATGACCACTTTCCTGTAGCTTTCATACAAAGTCGTCACTTGTTTCTTAGTCTAGCTTGGTGGCGGCGTTTGTGGCCCGTGTGCGGCGACGGTTATTGCCTATTCCAAGGTAAGCTTCATATTCAAATCTTGTGTTTTAGAAACTACGCTGTATACTAAAAATAACAGGGGTTTATCCGTTTACCTACATAAGTTAAGTTGATTTCCCGTCGCTTCGTGTCTAGGAAGTGGTACTTTGAGCCAAACGAATGCTTGCCGCCATGGACATTATTATTCTGTGCCTTGGCCACGTAGAAGGCGCGCTTTCTGAACGGCAGCAGCTTGCTTACGCTGAAACAATTAGTATAAATACCTACCTGAACCAAATCTACGCCGCTTGGTGTCCAGGAAGGAAGTGGTACTTACTTCGAGACGACAATGGGTTGTATGGGCGCGCCGGCCGCCATAGCCACGTGGAAGGCGCCCTTCCTGAACGGCAGCAGCTTATGTCGCCACTGTGCCTTTAGGGAACAAGAGAAGCTTACGCCGAAACAATTAGTATAAATACCTACCTGAACCAAATCTAAGCCGCTTGGTGTCCAGGAAGGAAGTGGTACTTACTTCGAGACGACAATGGGTTGTATGGGCGCGCCGGCCGCCATAGCCACGTGGAAGGCGCCCTTCCTGAACGGCAGCAGCTTATGTCGCCACTGTGCCTTAAGGGAACAAGAGAAGCTTACGCCGAAACAATTAGTATAAATACCTACCTGAACCAAATCTACGCCGCTTGGTGTCCAGGAAGGAAGTGGTACTTACTTCGAGACGACAATGGGTTGTATGGGCGCGCCGGCCGCCATAGCCACGTGGAAGGCGCCCTTCCTGAACGGCAGCAGCTTATGTCGCCACTGTGCCTTTAGGGAACAAGAGAAGCTTACGCCGAAACAATTAGTATAAATACCTACCTGAACCAAATCTAAGCCGCTTGGTGTCCAGGAAGGAAGTGGTACTTACTTCGAGACGACAATGGGTTGTATGGGCGCGCCGGCCGCCATAGCCACGTGGAAGGCGCCCTTCCTGAACGGCAGCAGCTTATGTCGCCACTGTGCCTTTAGGGAACAAGAGAAGCTTACGCCGAAACAATTAGTATAAATACCTACCTGAACCAAATCTAAGCCGCTTGGTGTCCAGGAAGGAAGTGGTACTTACTTCGAGACGACAATGGGTTGTATGGGCGCGCCGGCCGCCATAGCCACGTGGAAGGCGCCCTTCCTGAACGGCAGCAGCTTATGTCGCCACTGTGCCTTTAGGGAACAAGAGAAGCTTACGCCGAAACAATTAGTATAAATACCTACCTGAACCAAATCTACGCCGCTTGGTGTCCAGGAAGGAAGTGGTACTTACTTCGAGACGACAATGGGTTGTATGGGCGCGCCGGCCGCCATAGCCACGTGGAAGGCGCCCTTCCTGAACGGCAGCAGCTTATGTCGCCACTGTGCCTTTAGGGAACAAGAGAAGCTTACGCCGAAACAATTAGTATAAATACCTACCTGAACCAAATCTAAGCCGCTTGGTGTCCAGGAAGGAAGTGGTACTTACTTCGAGACGACAATGGGTTGTATGGGCGCGCCGGCCGCCATAGCCACGTGGAAGGCGCCCTTCCTGAACGGCAGCAGCTTATGTCGCCACTGTGCCTTTAGGGAACAAGAGAAGCTTACGCCGAAACAATTAGTATAAATACCTACCTGAACCAAATCTACGCCGCTTGGTGTCCAGGAAGTGGTACTTCGAGACGACAATGGGTTGTATGGGCGCGCTGGCTGCCATGGCCACGTGGAAGGCGCCCTTCCTGAACGGCAGCAGCTTGTCGCCACTGTGCCTTGTGCCTTCAGGGAACAGGAGCAGCTTTCGCTGGAAGAATAATTAGAATATTATTTTTGGCGTACCGATTTGGCGCAGTACGGATACCTTGCCTTCTCTGTGCTCTAGGTCTCGGGTTCGATTCCCGAACAAGACAAATATTTATGTGCATTAACATGTCTACCTGTTTGTCTTGGTCTGCATGTTTTCTATGTAGGTACCTATAATAAGTACATATTCACTAACAAAAAGTATTTAATGGCTGATGATGATGATGAATAACCATAGATGATTCTAACATTGAAAGAGTGATTTTAATCCTATAGTTACAAACAGAGGTAGTTAGGTAGGTAGTGCCCTAAAAATATGTCATTTTGTAAGTACGTACTGCAGTAGCAAAGTAGGTGCAGAAAAAACATATCAGGAAAATCCAGACAACTCACTGTGATCGATGGATGATAAACGTTTATCTTTTTAGATTATTATTTGCAATCAAAGCTGAAATAGATTGCTGAATTACCTACATAATGAGAAAGAAGTTGTTTCCATAGATACGAATTCAGATTACGAAATGAATAATTAGTAGCCTTATCTAAACTGAATTATTAAAACGTTCTATCAATTTCAACTCACATAATTACTCACAGTTCAGTAGAACAGACGTTCTAATGAACTCTGAAGGCAACAATACGATTTGCACACAATCGTAAGAAAAGTAATTAGCGTTTTCTGAATCACCCATTATTTTCCTACAAAATAAACACATCGACTCGCGTGCTTCCCATTATTTTGAGCAGGCTTACAGATTGTAAGTAGGTATTTACCTAGACTAAATTAGTTCTTAAACATTGGGACCATTTGTGTTTTGGTTTTGAATGACGGTTGCATGACCTTCATTAGACACAGTGCCTAAATCCACGCGTTTCTTGAAAAACTGCTACGCTATGTGTATAACCATTTTCAACATTTTTCGCATGGAATACTTTCCATGCGAAATAAAATGTTTGCCAATGAGAAAATTTAAAAGCGTACTACGTCAGTGGCTAGTCGAAAATACATTTTACTCGGTGGAGGAATTTCTGAAACGTAAAGAATAATAACATGGCTATAATGACAGAATTTAAATTATATGGTAGATGCATAGATCCAATTTGACGAATTATTAGATAATCTGTAAAACTTGGTTGTGCTAGGACATAAACATTTGCATGCTGTAGACTTACGGCTAAATAGGTTTAAGTGACTTTTATTCTATATTACCAACTCTGTTGTACCCTATTTAGGTAGTGCAAATAAAGTTATTATGAATTAGTTGTATCCAATAAAAAAAAACCGGTCAAGAGCGAGCCGGACTCGCGCACCGAGGCGCGAGGGTTCCGTAACATCATAAATTTAAATAAATATAACGTGAAAATGTTTTCATCGGCGAGGCTGGATTCGTCAGAGTATTTGCGGTGTAGAATATTGAAGTTTTAGGTCAACGCCAGTTTTTTTTTTTATCCACAACGGGGTAGCACTTAGCCTTCATCACACCAGCCGGCCTAGCATGAGCGGCTTTTATCACGCGATATAATATAGCACGTCATGCTGGCTTGCTTATCCCACTAAGATGTAAGCCAGACAGCATCACTGGCTATAGGTATCATATCGCCAACCAAACCGAATAAGTACAAAATGTACCCCCACTAGGAATCGAACCCGGGACCTCTTGGTCTGAAATCGATGGTGTGAACCACGTAGACCACAGAGGCGGTTAGCTCTTGACCGATAGTGGAACTATGAAATTTTTATTGATGATTTCATACATACATGACAATTATACTTACTCAACATTGACATTTTCTTATTAGTATTTTTTATATTTAATTTCCCAATTATTATTATTTTCGCATTTATTTCTAATTTTCTGATTATTATTACTATTTTTGACATTTCTAATTCTAATTTTCTGAATTAGAAATATACTATACCTACACTATATCAGGCCTGTTTCACTCCCCGTGTCGGCTCGAAAACGCCGGCGTTGTAAATCCATAGAAATTAGGTCCGCAAAAGAGCTAGAATACTTATATGCGATAGAAAGAGCTGCAACGACTGGCCGTTCGAATGACTTAACGGAGTGAACTATCTGTTACATAGTAACTATTTAGTAATCTGTGACTATATACAGGGCGTCCCAAAAATTATGAACTGGGAATCGAACCTACTGTAATAAAAAAATTATTTCTTTTATTTTATGTACCGATCGAAAGGCTCGATTATACCTAAGCATTTCTTCTAAGTAACATAGCATTTTAAATAAAAGGAAGACTATGAAATTAACATTTAATGTTGAATGGTGTTTTAAATATATAATGATTATATAATTTAAATATATATTGTAAGTATTATTAGTATTGTAAGTAGTATTTATGAAACGTTTTTAAATCAAATGCTCATGATACGGTTTCAAATTATATATTTTGAATTTATATCATTCGTTGATTTTACGAAACTAGCGGATCCTCGCGGTTTCACCCGCGTGGTACGCGTTCCCGTGGGAATATCTGAATAAAATATAGCCTAGGTCACTCGAGAAGAACGTAGCTTTCTAATGGTGAAAGAGTTTTCTAAATCGATCCAGTAGTTTCGGAGCCTATTTGATACAAACAAACAAACAATCAAATCTTTCCTCTTTATAATATTAGATACTTAGATGAACATTATATGAAATGATTTTATGTAATGTATTATTATATTTTGTGAGTATTATACGATAATTATGTTATTATATCATACTAGCGGCCGCCCGCGGTTTCACCCGCGTGGTTCCCGTTCCCGTGGGAATATCGGGATAAAAAGTACATATAAACCTTCCTCTTGAATCACTCTATCTATTAAAAAAAAACGCATCAAAATCCGTTGCGTAGTTTCAAAGATTTAAGCATACAAAGGGACATAGGGAAAGAGAAAGCGACTTTGTTTTATACTATGTAGTGATTACACACCCGTATCAGATACCTACTCTACAAGTCTCATCATAACATAAGATTCTGTGACATAACCAAGATGAATTCGACAGTCCAAAACACATAGTTTTAACTGTGACTACATCCAGGTCATTACATCTCGCTATCAGCTTATCAAAGTTTATCGAAGTAAACAAATCCTCATGTGAATCATTGTCTTTGCCTCAATATAGTGTACCTATCTTAAACAGCACTAAATTATCAGTTACCATGCCTATGGCAAAGATTGTATGCCATATTTTAATTTTATCAACACACTACTGGCTGCCCGCGGTATTACCCGCGTGGTACCCGTTCCCGTGGAAATATCGGGATACAAAGCCTATTATGTCACTCAGGGAGAAAATAGATGGTGAAAGAATTTTTAAAATCGATCCAGTAGTTTTTGAGTTTATCCATTACAAACAAATATACAAAGAAAAAATCAAATCTCTCCTCTTTATAATATTCTCTCTCTCTTCCTTAGCTATATATCCCATATGGTGGTGGGTATGGTCAGATTTCCTGGTCTCATGTCTCCACTTCGCACGATCTTTTCCTGCCTTTTCCATATCCAAGAATGCGACGTATAATGGCCGGTTTTTAGCGTGATACTCCTCTGCAATGGTATTTAGAGCAAACACTTTCCTCTTAATTATAATCAGTTTATAATTGGAAAATGAAATATTTAGAAAAAACGACTCCGTAGCTCAGTGGTTAGAGCAGTCGCCCGGATAGCGAAAGGTCGTGGGTTCGAGTCCCATCGGAGCTGGTTGTGAGACGGGTCGTTTTTTTCTAAATACTTACTTCATTTTTCCATTTTTCAACCATAAAAATTGCATTGTGAATGCAAAAAAGTAAAAATTTAAATAACCAGTTTATAATTATAAAAATAACACATCAGATCTATGGGGTCATTTTTATAGACATTATAAATTCTTCCCATATAAAAATGAGCGTTGATGTCTTTTGGTAAGAATATCCGCACGTGATACGAGTATGATACAAGTATTATCTTTCGTGCAAATTATTAATTGAAAAATGGAAAAAAAATCAGTAATAAAAATTGCATTGTGAATGCAAAAAACTAAAAAATAAAATAATTTATTAATTGCTTACTTTCTAATATCAGGATTTAGATACTATCTTCGGTAATCAAAGGTCGTTTACTTGTGCATCACAACATATCATTTAAGTGAAATCAGTACGAGCACACCTAATAAATAAATCAGTTCTATTTTCCAAGAGCTCTTGACCTTAACCTTGGCATTACACGTTTAGTTAACTTGCTATTAATATTAATGTGGTGCTAGAGTTAATCACCCGTTTTTAGTTTACGATACTGGGACGCGGGTTTTCCTTGGGGTACACTTTTCAGCTGAGGCGGTGAAGCAGAGACATTATAGTACTCCCCTTAAATCCTAAATAGTATAACTTTTTCGAGGAGCCCGTGGCGCAGTGGATAGCGCGCTCGGCCTGCGATCGTTGAGGTTAAGCAACGTTCGCAATGGTCGATCACGGGATGGGTGACCAAAAACTTTTCATCTCGAGCTCCTCCGTGCTTCGGAAGGCACGTTAAGCCGTTGGTCCCGGCTGCACTTGCAGTCGTTAATACCCACCAATCCGCACTGAGCCCGCGTGGTGGGTCATGGCTCATTCTCCTTTTTCATCCATAAGGAAGGCCAGTGCCCCAGCAGTGAGGACATTAAAAAAAAATGGCTGATGATGATGATGATGATGATAAGTTTGTCAATGTGCAAACGTTACTAACGAGTTTGCGTTTAAAAATTTATAATAGATTTTATTATATGTATTGATTTTTTTCGGGTTAGCACTTAGCCTTCATCACATCTGATCTTAAGTGAGGATAAAGCTTAAGGTGGAAGCGCACTACTCCCGGAATCCGTAATTACTGAGGAACTGGCTATCTTATCTCTAACTGCCGGAACACAACAATGCTGAAAATATCAATTGTTATGATGGCGTCAGACTTAGATAAGATGGTGGTAGCTAGCCAGGAGGACTTTGAGCAAGCCCTACCACCAACCAAACCGAACAATGTATAGGGGTAGGTACATTAGATACCGGGACCTCAGATACCGATGTGGTGTGTTGTGTACATAAAATGCAATGCGTATGCGTGCAGTAAAATTTCTTTACTATTACGATCTATTGATCAAAATTTAACTCAAATGCGCTAGTAACCCTAGTACCACAGATTACTAAATAATTACTAGTAACAGATACTGCAGTCCGCTAAGCCATTTAAATAAATAGCAACTCTAACTATAACGCAATAAAGTGGAATTGAGCTTGTACGGCGCAAATTACGAACTGCCGCTCGTTGCATCTCTTTCTATCGCATATATTCTAGCTCTTTTGCGGACCTAATTTCTATGGTTTTTCACCAAACCTCGCAAAGGGCGAGATTTGCGTGCAAGTACCTACATCGAGTGACAGACGCCTGCTAGTACCTCAGTTAAGTATAACAAACTTACACCAGGCCAGGGGTATTGAAATTAGATGTTACAAGCAGCATACAACTGACTCCGCCTACTTGCTAATTGAAAACAGCTCCAGTCTGCGCAGAATTGCGCAGCGCCTACTGTAATACCCGTAGACAATAATAGAGTTCTTAAAGAAATGTTAATGATAGTGGAATGAAAGCATTTGTATGCAACTCGCACTCATAACCCTCAGCTGTAGACCTTGACATGGTTTTGAAGTCTGATGACCTACGTGCAACAATCGCAGGAAGCGTCACCTTTATAAGTATATCTTTATCTTCAAGGCGATATTGGTTTTGAGGAAGATCTCGATATTCAAAAATCTAGATACCTAAGGTTATACCTACTGCATTTAGCATGCACCTGGATGTTTTTGGATATACAACGTGTACTTAACAAAATTAGTGGTTAACCATAAAATACATACATACATTTTCATATTTTTGTTATTATTTTTTGTATGAAATAACTAAGTTTTTCTCGCGATTTCGGAGTTGGTCCCATAGTAAAAGTTATTCAGTTTGATGGTCCATCTACCATATTCTGGGTTAGCCATTAATTCTGTTACATCTCATCTCGTATAAACTGGATTCATTGGTGTTGCAGCGCTTGAACAAAGGATTGCTATCACCTTGTCTTTGTGGCAAAACCCCATTTCATAGGTAACGTAAGCCGTAAGTTTACGGACGGAAGAAGAGATAGCCATGACAAATTTAGAAGGGTTACGTTTTTTGCCATTCGGCTACGGAACCCCAAAAATGTAGTATTTCCACAAAACTTGCAGAAAGGTCGCTTTACCAGTTATTGAATCTGTAATTGAATGGAGCATGAATAATAGTTTCAGAATAAAGTGGCTGTGACATACTTGTATACATGCTTTTACGATTTTTATACAAAAATAAGAAAATAAGGAGGGGCTCCCCAAAACTGATATAGAATGCTAATATTATAGAAAGCCTCACCTTTTCATTCCTGATGGCGGCAGCTTGTTTTTTGAGGGTTTCGCAAGCGAACTGCGCCCCGCGGTCGATGGACATGGTGCCCCACATCGAGGTGACGGTTCCGAACGGGACTAGGTACTGCAGGGACCGCTTGGCCACCACCGTGCACCGGGTCATCAGCTGCCATAACACCACGAGAACTTGAGTGGAGATCAGTAGCCTCTCACCTTTTCATTCCTAATAGCGTCAGCCTGTTTGTTGAGGGCCTCGCGGCCGGACTGCGCCCCGCGGTCGATGATCACGGTGACCCACAAACATCCAGGTGGCGGTTCCGAACGGGACTAGGTACTGCAGGGACCGCTTGGCCACCACCGTGCACCGGGTCCTCAGCTGCCATAACACCACGAGAACTTGAGTGGAGATCAGTAGCCCCTCACCTTTTCATTCCTAATAGCGTCAGCCTGTTTGTTGAGGGCCTCGCGGGCGGACTGCGCCCCGCGGTCGATGATCACGGTGACCCACAAACATCCAGGTGGCGGTTCCGAAAGGAACCAGGTACTGCAGGGACCGTTTGGCCACCACCGTGCACCGGGTCATCAGCTGCCATAACACCACGAGAACTAGAATGGAGATCAGTAGCCCCTCACCTTTTCATTCCTAATAGCGTCAGCCTGTTTGTTGAGGGCCTCGCGGGAGGACTGCGCCCCGCGGTCGATGATCACGGTGACCCACATCCAAGCAACGGTTCCAAAAGGAACCAGGTACTACAGGGACCGCTTGGCCACCACCGTGCACCGGGTCATCAGCGTTTATAACATCGCGAGAGCTAAATGGAGATCAGTAGCCCCTCACCTTTTCATTCCTAAAAGCGTCAGCCTGTTTGTTGAGGGCCTCGCGGGCGGACTGCGCCCCGCGGTCAATGATCACGGTGCCCCACATCCAGGTGGCGGTTCCGAAAGGAACCAGGAACTGCAGGGACCGCTTGGCCACCACCGTGCACCGGGACATCAGCGTTTATAGCATCGCGATAACTAGAATGGAGATCAGTAGCCCCTCACCTTTTCATTCCTAATAGCGTCAGCCTGTTTGTTGAGAGCCTCGCGGGCGGACTGCGCCCCGCGATCGATGAACACGGTGCCCCACATCCAGGTGGCGGTTCCGAAAGGAACCAGGTACTGCAGGGACCGCTTGGCCACCACCGTGCATCGGGACATCAGCGGCCATAGTACCGCGAGAACTGGAATGGTGAGCAGTGAAATCACTTTAGTTACCAGCCCCCTGATACACGAACCGTCGGAAACTGATTCGGATTCGAATTCGGTGCTTTGCCTTTGTCTATGCTATAATGAGTGCCAGAGACAGGGCACACATTCCACTGTCGGGAGCGTTTCCGTCGGTTCGTGAATCAGGGGGAAGGAACGAAATCATCGAACTAAGTAGTTTTCGAATCGAAAGTACACAAACCCAAGATAATTAATGGGAAGTGCTAAGTAGTTACCTCATTATAATTTTGTCATCTATATTCAAACTACAAACTAACACTGAAATAATTATGGAGTAGGTACCCACTGAAAATTTAAATAAAAAATTATTAACTTCAGCTTTACTGTAGCGTACAATATACGCTAGAATCTAAGAATAAATAAAACATATTCGGAGGCTTAAACATTTTCCCAAATACCAACCAAGTGCGAGTCGGTCTCGCGCACGAAGGGTTCTTTCTTACGTACCATTAAAAATCACGATTGTTATATGGGAGCCCCCTATGTTATTTTAATTATTTATTTTTGAAGTGAAATATACACCTTAATATTTCGTGAATATTTCAAGCGTCAAGGTACCTATTGCCATTATTAATATTAACCAAAAAACGTAAAAAAAAACACCCCTTTTGTAGCCTTAAATATATATTTTTTCCGTTTTTAGTATTTCTTGTTATAGCGGCAACAGAAATACCTACATCATCTGTGAAATTTTTAACTGTCTAGCTATCACGGTTCATGAGATACAGCCTTGTGACAGACAGACAGACATTTTTACCCTTGTGGTACGGAACCCTAAAAAGGAGCGTACGGTGCCGGTATTGGGTCGGCTACATTCGTTCCTGAATAAGATGTTTTTCGTAAGTACTAAACAGAGGGCCTACTCTGAAACGTAAAACCCGAAACTTCGTTATACCCGTCCCTAGCACGCTCGAGTCATGACTGAATCGAGTGAAAGGGACGGGGCTAACCGAAGTTTCGGATATGCGTTTCAGAGTACGGTCCCAGGTCACATTCATCGCTAACATTACGATGGTTTCTAGTTCATGAGTATACGTAATACTTAGCATATTGTGCAATATTTGTTCAAAAGAAAACCTCGCAAACAGGAAATTCTACCAACATTCAGTTTACCTAGCAATCTTAGCAATGACTACAAAGCGTTATCCCATTATGGACATTACCAATTCCGATTGTTATACTATTAGTCTTAACAACATTGTCACAGTTTTAAACTAAGTTTGTTTGTTTATAGGTACCATGCAGAAACAACCTTAAGATTTTAAAAAATAGAATGAATAGTGTAATTATATGGTTTTTTCTTTTGTCTTCAACGGTATAGCACTTAGCCTTGACCTGATGTTGACACCTGATGTTATGTGAAGATAAGCTGAAGGTGGAAGTGCACTACTCCCGGAACCCTCAACCATTGAGGCACTGGCTATCTTATCTCTAACTGCCGGAACACAATAATGCTGAAAACAACGTTGTTATGGCGTCAGACTTAGATAAGATGGTGGTAGGCGGACTAAGAACAAGCCCTACCACCAACCAAACCGAATACAATATTATGCGATTATTATAAGAATAGGACTGTCAAAACGGCCATATTTGTTTGCGTTTCGCTTCCACTTCAGGGTGTAGGATGTGCAAGAAAAGGAACAAAGATCAAAAATGCCGTTTGACAGCCCTATTCTTATAATAATCGCATAGTATGTTCATTGGCATTGGAAATCGAACCCGCGAACATCTAGGTCTGATAGCGTCAGCGCGATGCCCTCAACAAACAGGCTGATGGCTGGTTCATATGTCATGCTCGTTAACGGGTGCCAGCAGTGAGATGGGTCTGCCCTAACTGCCTGTCTAAAAATAGGCTGTTCTTTACCCGACTACGGCAAAGCAAAAAAGGAGGGTTATGATTTTGACCGGTATGTATGTTTAATAGGTACTCACCGTAGAGATCGATGCCGCTCTTGTGGTTCTGCAGCACTACTGCGCCGCGAGAGTTTTCGATGTTCTCGCACCGTGCACCGTGCACCGGATGCCTAGCCAGCGAGCCGTGCCTCAGGTACTCCGTTGGTACAGGATACTAGCAGTAACGTGAAGGTCACGAACATGTCCTTTGACCAATCTTTACTCACTATAGAGATCGATACCGCTCTGGTGATTGAGCAGTACCACAGCGCCGCGGGAGTTGTCGATGTTGTCTAGGCCGCGCACCGTCCACCGGATGCCTAGCGAGCGAGCCGTCAGCCTCAGCAACGCCGCTGGTATCCTGAGCGTAAAACAATTGTTAAATCCATATTATCCATACTAATATTATAAATGTAAAAGTATGTTTTTTTATTTGTTTGTTTGTTTGTCCGTCTTCCGTCTGTCACTTCAAAACGGAGTAACGGATCGACGTGATTTTTGGTCTAGGGATAGCTTGGGAGCTGGAGAGTGTCGTACATATCTAGGCTTCTATTTAACCGACTTCAAAAAAAGGAGGAGGTTCTCAAGTGATACTGATCTGATTGAAGTCGGTGTCAAGCCGAAAGTAACAAGAACAAAATATTTAGTTAACAATAATACACAATATCTCACGCGCGGAGTGGTGTGAAATACATAACAAAAGTAGGTTATGGCTTGGCACCGACTTCAATGATCAGTAAGTTCCAAGATTAATTAGATAAAGTCCCGCCCTTTCGTCCTTTGAATTGAATGATTCAATTTATTTTTTACTAGCTGTGCCCGCGACTTCGTTCGCGTGGAATAGTGACTTTCGGCAGCATTTTTCATTTTTTTAGCTACTAAGGTTTTTCGTTTTTTTGTGTATTTATTTTATATATATTAGTTTAGCGCTATGATACATATTAACACATTCAAAAATTATTTCACATAGCCTTCCGCCCGCGGTTTCGCCCGCCTGTACTACACGACGTTATCTCGAGGGAAAGTTATATTTTCCCGGGATATCAATTAGTCTTTGTCACTCTCTAGCTCCTAAAATATCCACATACTAAAAAAACACGCCGATCCGTTGCTCCGTTTTGACGTGAAAGACGGATATACGAACAATAAACAGTATGTCAAAAGAAAGAACTTATCACGCTGAACAACTTCTCTTAAGATGCTATCTCATATAGTTTAACCTGGCTGCTAGGGTTCCACATCAGCTGGCCTAGCATGAACGGCTTTTATCATGCGATATGATATAGCACGTCATGCTGTCTTGCTTACCTACCCCACTAAGGTGGAAGCAAGACAGCAAGACGTGCTATATCATATCGCGTGATATAATGATGGTAATGCTAGCCAGGCAGTTGTACCAAGCAAGACCTTCAAACTTTGTACGTCAATAGAAAATGCTCATCACATTTAACAATTTTCCATAAGACGGTATTTTTATATCTCTCATAGTTTGGCTAGACTGCTATGGTTCCACATCGGCCATTTCGATCTTCTAAATAAATTATAGCCTACCTATAAGTTGGCGACAACTAATCCTTACTTTCCTTACTTATATATTATAAATGCAAAAATGCGAATCTGTCTGTCTGTGTGTTACACAATCACGCCTAAACTACTGAACCGATTTGAATGAAAATTGGTACAGAGATAGTCTAGAGCCTGAGAAACGACATAGGCTACTTTTTTATGTGAAAAAAGGGCTGTAAGGGGTTGAAATAGGGGATGAAAGTTTGTATGGAAATTACGTCATTTTTAAAGCTAGTAGCTTAAAACTTATTTTATAGAAAACTTATTTAAGGAAAATAATTGTTAAACGTGATGAGCACTTTCTATTGACGTAAAAAGTTTGAAGGTCTGGTACACCCGATGTGGAACCCTAGCAGCCAGATTAAACTATAAGAGATACAAACATAGCGTCTTAATAAAAGTTGTTTAACGTCATGGACATTTTCTATTGACGGAAAAATATCGAAGGTCTGGTACACCTGATGTGGAACCCTAGCAGCCCAGCTTAACTATAAGAGATACAAATACAGCATCTTAAGAGAAGTTGCTCAGCGCAGCTCAGCTATAAGTATTTTCTTTTGACATACAATATATACTAATATTATAAATGTGAAAGTGTGTTTGTTTGTATGTCCGTCTTTCACGTCAAAACGGAGCAACGGATCTTCCTGTTTTTTTTAGTATGTGGATAGTTTAAGAGCTAGAGAGTCCCATAGGCTAATTTTATCCCGGAAAAACATCACATTCCTCGAAAAAACGTCGTGTAGTACACGCGGCAAAACCGCGGGTGGAAGGCTATGTGATATAAATTTTTAATGTATTAATACGTACCTACTGTTTATGTAATATACTTACACGGTATTTTTTATCACCCCGGATATTTTTAGGGATTATTCTACTCATGAAAACAAACAACTTTTATTAATATAATAAAACTGTAATCTATACTGTAAAACTGTCGACAATCCAATTCTGTACATTGAAAAGAAATAGAAAAAAATACCTCCAGGGGTCTTCTTAACCAAAACAGATACCACAAATATAGTTTTTGAATTTTTTGTCTGTCTGTCTGTCTGTCGCCGCGATTCACGCAAAAACTACTAAACGGATTTTAATGAAACTTTTTTTGTTATATAGCTATTAGTTGTTGCCAACATATAGGGAGGCTATAATTTATTTAAAAGATCGAAATGTCTGATTTGGAATCATAGCAGTCCAGCCAAATTATGAGAGATATAAAAATACCGTCTAATGGAAAATTGTTAATGTGATGAGCATTTTCTATTGACGTACAAAGTTTGAAGGTCTGGTACACCTGCCTGGCTAGCATAGCATGACCATCATTATATCACGCGATATGATATAACACGTCATGCTGTCTTGCTTTCACCTAAGTGAGGTAAGCAAGACAGCATGACGTGCTATATCATATCGCGTGATGAAAGCCGCTCATGCTAGGCCAGCTGATGTGGAACCCTAGCAGCCAGGTTAAACTATATGAGATACAAACATTATAGCATCTTAAAAGAAGTTGTTCAGCGTGATAAGTACTTTCTTTTGACATACTGTTTGTATTATTTGTTTGTCCGTCTTTAACGTCAAAACGGAGCAACGGATCGGCGTGTTTTTTTAGTATGTGGGTAGTTTAGGAGCTAGAGAGTGACAAAGGCTAATTTATATCCCGGGAAAATATAACTTTCCCTCGAGATAACGTCGTGTAGTACAGGCGGGCGAAACCGCGGGCGGAAGGCTATGTGATATAATTTTTTTGTGTTAATATATATCATAGCGCTAAACTTATAAATATAAAATAAATACATAAAAAAACGAAAAAACTTATAAGCTTAAAAAATTAAAAATGCTGCCGAAAGTCAATATTCCACGCGAACGAAGTCGCGGGCACAGCTAGTAGCTATATAACAAAAAAAGTTTCATTAAAATCCATTCAGTAGTTTTTGCCTGAAACGTGGACAACAGACAGACAAAAAATTCAAAAACTATATTTTTGGTATCTGTTCCGTTTAAGAAGACCCTTGGTGGTATTTTTTTCTATTTCTTTTCAATGTATACAGCCCCTGTACCGGCAAAAAAATATGAATATGGACATGGGCTTCATTTGACATTTGATGCCCATATTTTGTGCTTTTAAGGGCATAATATGGGCTTCAAATGTCAAATAAAGCCCATGTCCATACCTATAATTTTTAGCCGGTAGCCCCCTGAATAGAATCGCATACAGTTTTATAAGTAATAGTTATGAATTATTTTATTTATTTACTTAATATACACGGTAATTTTTTTATCACCCCGGATAAAATTAAAAGGATTATTCTGCTTATGAAAACAAACAATTTTTATTATAGGACCAACACTAAAATCGCAAAAAAAACAGCTATTCCATACAAAAGTGCAAAAATATTTAATCAAAATGTATGGAACAGCTGATATTTTTTCGCGATTTCAGTGTTGGTCCTATAATAAAAGTTGTTTGTTTTCATGAGTAAAATAATCCCTAAAAATATCCGGGGTGATAGAAAAATACCGTGTATATTACATAAACAGTACAGCTACGTATTAACACTTTAAAAATTTATATCACATAGCCTTCCGCCCGCGGTTTTGCCGCGTGTACTACACGACGTTTTTCCGAGGGAATGTGATATTTTTCCGGGATAAAATTAGCCTATGGGACTCTCTAGCTCCTAAACTATCCACATACTAAAAAAACAGGTCGATCCGTTGCTCCGTTTTGACGTGAAAGACGGACATACAAACAAACACACTTTCACATTTATAATATTAGTATATATTGTATGTCAGAAGAAAATACTTATCACGCTAACCAACTTCTCTTAAGATGCTGTATTTGTATCTCTTATAGTTAAGCTGGGCTGCAAGGGTTCCAAATCAGGAGTACCAGACCTTCGATATTTTTCCGTCAATAGAAAATGTCCATGACGTTAAACAACTTTTATTAAGACGCTATGTTTGTATCTCATATAGTTTAATCTGGCTGCTAGGGTTCCACATCAGGTGTACCAGACCTTCAAACTTTGTACGTCAATAGAAAGTGCTCATCACGTTTAACAATTTTCCTTAAAACGGTATTTTATATCTCTCATAGTTTGGCTGGACTGCTATGGTTCCACATCAGAAATAGCGATCTTCAAAATAAATTATAGCTATATGTTGGCAAGGACCAATAGCTGTATAACAAAAAAACTTTCATCAAAATCCGTTCCGTAAACTTTTTTGCCGACGTCATCACACGAAAAAATTCATCCCGTGTTTTCACCCTCTTTAGGGTAGTTTTTTTTTACAAACTTTGAATGTCGTATTTATTTATCTAATCAAAAGCCTATAAAATAATTTTGAAGCTTCTAGCTTTAAAAATGACGTTATTTCCATACAAACTTTCATCCCCTATTTCAACCCCTTACAGCCCTTTGTTCACATAAAAAAGTAGCCTATGTCCTTTCTCAGGCTCTAGACTATCTCTGTACAAATTTTTATTCAAATCGGTTCCGTAGTTTAGGCGTGATTGTGTAACACACAGACAGACAGATTCGCATTTTCGCATTTATAATATAAGTAAGGATTTTACGTTTTTTTGGGAAGTGAGTTTTTGTTGGCAGTTTTTTATCCCGAAAATTTAGAGCGAAATGCTAGTAAATATAAGTAATATAGGAGTACTCATGAATATTTAGATATTATTGATCATGTACAGGTACGGAAAAACAATAACTTAATACCTAAATAAGTAAACAAACATTTGTGTTCATGTAAAATACTGTTGCAATCGTTGCAATATGTAAAAAATGGATAATTTAATTTAATGTTAGTTATCTTATTTTAGTAAAATTCAAAATTAAAACGTTAGAAGTTAGTGATTCAAGTCCATATAGACTGTAACAGGCATTATACGATTATACGTTATAAATTGCGATGTAATTAATAACACAAGATAAACATGATAACTATAGTACCTACGTACCTAAGTCTGAAGTTCAAAGGTGTAATTATCCACTAACAAACAGGAAATGTGTTGCACGTTAAGCCGTTGGTCCCGGCTGCATTTCCACTCGTTAATACCCACCAATCCGCGGTGTCATGCGGTGTCAATCATGGTCTTTTCTCCTTATACATCTATAAGGAAGGCCAGTGCTCCAGTAGTGGGGAAAATAAATGGCTTAGGTTTAAGCAATCACCAGATATAATGAAATATAACGCCCAAAAAATTGTAAGTACTTACCAGAATTTAATCCCCATTTTAATATGAACTTATCACCAATAAACGTAAAGTCTGCTAACCTAATAAAGGCAAACATCTTCAGAATAATCGCTGAGCTACCCAAAAAGGCCACGCATGCACCAAATATGTACTCGCATTTTATTCAAAAATGTCATCCTAATATGTTACACAATTTTATCCTAATAAAATAAATTAATATACAAAAATCATTGTTAACCCAAAAAATATATATGAAGTTCTAAAGGTTTACCGATACTACCGTAAAATGTTTAGTAAAGGCTGAGCTTCTTAGAGCTTTCAATAAAATAACGACACAAAAAAAAAACATTAGTTTGCATTCACTTATTAATGGCTACCATTTAAAGCGGCAGTTTACATACAAATAAAATTAAAACTTAATAAGGCAGTCCTCAGTGTAATTTTAAAATTAGCGGTGACGGCGAGAGGGGTGAGAATAAAGCCGCGAGACTCAACCAATTTGCCATCAATATAATATACTTGGTTATATGCATGTGTCATCGAAAAATAATAAAAACCGCTAAATTTCTAACCTATCACGTGTTCTACAGGACAGGACAGGAATTTCCTACGAAAATTATTTTGCGGTTCTTGTCATTTTCCGGTGACACATACATTTTATGGCAAACGTAATGATATATTTGGGTAGTAATGACATAAAATCGCGCTTATCGCCCCATCAGCACGGTTTCATAGCAAATAAGTCAACAGTTAGTAATCTTGTAGAATACAAATCCTACTTGTGCTCAGCTTTCGCAAAGAGGTATCAAGTTGATTCGATATATACCGATTTTTCGAAAGCTTTCGACAAAGTTAATCACCAGTTACTATGTCGAAAGCTTGAAAGTTATGGCATCCATGGTAGCTTGCTAAGATGGTTCATATCGTATTTAGATAAAAGGAGTCAACTCATTAGTGTGCAGGGACATCTTTCTTCTCGATCTGAAGTTACCTCCGGAGTTCCACAAGGCTCCCATTTAGGGCCATTGCTTTTCGTCATTTTTATTAATGATTTAGCAGAAAGCCTTACCTGTCCTTGCCTACTCTATGCTGATGATTTAAAAAAATTTCACACAGTGAAAAACATCCAAGATTGCCTTAAACTTCAGCAGAATTTAGAGCTTGTAGCTAAGTGGTGTTCGGACAATAAAATGTTCATAAATTCTAGCAAATGTTTTATTATTTCCTTTGGTTCTGCTAAAAGAAAGCTATTATTTGATTACCATATCGGAGGTATTACCTTGGAACGTTCATCTGTTATTAGAGACCTTGGTGTGTTCTTTGATGAAGCTTTAACGTTTCGTCCGCACTACGACTACTTAATCTCTCACTGTAATCAACTGCTTGGTTTTATTTCGCGCTGCACTAAAGAATTTACAGATCAATCGACCCTTATATGTCTTTACTATTCTTTAGTGAGAAGTATACTAGAATATGCATCGGTTGTTTGGTCCCCGCATTATGCCGTGCACTCTATTCGCATTGAAAGAATTCAGAAGAGATTTCTTAATATCCTCAGCTTCAGGCTACGCTTGGGTCGCAAATACAAATCTTATGACGCTAAACTTGAAAAATTTAAACTATCATCTCTTGAATCTCGGCGCAAATGTCATCAACTACTGTATCTTTATAAGATTGTGCATTCACTCGTTGACTCACCATCTCTTACTTCATTACTTAACTTTAATATTAGGTATAAATTTCGAAATTGCTCCCATAATGTGTTTGCTTTACAGGTCTATAAAAATAACACGTCCTATTATAATCCAATTGCAAGTATGTGTCGATTGTACAATAGTTTATTAAAGGATCACTCTTCGTTGGATATTTTTTGTCCAACGCTTCTTAAATTCAAAAGAGAAGTAAGCAGTATTGTATCGTAACAGTTTTTTTTTTAATGTCTATTATTGTTTATATTAATTGTCATGTTTTAGAAATAAATTGTAAAAAATGTTTAACTGTATAGGTGCAATGTTTGGATCATACTATGCCCACATGTTAAGAGTTCCAATTTAGATTTATATTTTGTATTATGTACTTGTATTTTCTTTATGTAATTGTAACTTGTTTTGTGAGCTAAATAAATAAATAAAAAAATAAAATAAATAAAACTTGGCTAGTTAAAATTTGGTGCACGCGTGGCCTTTTTGGGCTATGAAAAGTTTTTGTAGTGCAGGCATGACTTAAATAGCCCGAAAGATGTTGGTAAAGGTTTCATTTATTTGTACATATTATATTTTTTTTGGATGAGGCTGTTTAGGGTAACGATTGTTTTTTTGGTGGTCATTAAATTTCATCCCAAAATAAATGGCTAATGATGATGAATAACCTACAATAATACTAACACGTAAATGAATCAATTTATTTATTGCAAAAATTTGAGTAGGTATCTCTGAGTTATTCCCATCCGATCCCATGCAACCGATCCCCTGGTGGATCGGTTTTATTTTTAATTATTTTTTATTACCTATTTAGCTACACAAGAGGTCATTTACAATTTTGAGTCCTTCATATTTTCCTGTTCTTTCCGCCCGCAGCTTCGCCAGATTCCGCGGGAATGTGATATTTTTCCGGGATTAAAAGTAGCTGCCTGTCACTGTCTTGGTATGGGGATACCAAAAATCACGTCGTGACTGGCGCATCAAAGCATGCATTCAAATTGACAACTCGCACCACGCTTTTTAATTTCAGTCACTGAATAGACGGTTATTTTGTACTTTTTAGTCGGTTCCTATAAAAGTGTGTTTTTTAGTTTTTTAAACTACTTATTTATTATCTTAGTAATCCTAAGAAGTTTGTTACTTCCGTCTATAATACATCGCTCGGTCCATTTGGTATTTTGTGAAAAATGCATGATTCTAGTTTAACCTACTTAGATTATATTTTAAGTTCAAGAGTCCTGAAAAATGGAAAATGAAGTATTTAGAAAAAATCGACCCGTCTCACAACCAGCTCCGATGGGATGGTTATGTGAGACGGGTCGATTTTTTCTAAATACTTCATTTTCCATTTTTCAATCATAAAAATTGCATTGTGAATGCAAAAAAGAAAAAAATTAAATAACTTCAAGAGTCCTATTAATGTTATTATCATAATTTTAAGAGTCATCATTACTTAAGCGTCGTATCGTCAGCAAAGATTTTCATAGGATTACGAATTTTTTTTTGGCGTGTCATTCATTTATGTACTTACATGTATATTATTATGTTACAGTCAAACTCATAACTGGTCAAAAGCACTTTTGACTGAAAAAATCAGGCAAAAGTGGTTTTGACCGATGCCTTTAGTCGTCAACATACGTTTTATTGGACAGATTCTACTTTCGTAAAAATAGTTTGTATTTGAGATCAAATCAATTTTTTTTTTTTTTATCCACAACGGGGTAGCACTTAGCCTTCATCACACCTGATGTTAAGTGGTGATAAGGCTGAAATCAAGGCTGAAATCGAAGAAGAAGAAAAGAAATTGTGCTTCCATATTTTTGGATCAGACATTGGTCATACGTTTGCCTGACTTCAAATATTTAATGCTTATTATTGGAAGTAATTAAAACTTTACAAATATTTATAGAGCGTTTCTTGAGTATTGTCATTAACGAACGACATAATTTTCTGCCAGCGATAAATACCTACTATCGTGTATTTAAACTAATGTTAGTAAACAATTAGACCATTTTGATAATTCTGAATATTGACAGACTGCATTTTGTATTATCTGTAAAATATATGGACGATGTACTATTTAGAAAGATCACATGTTAATCATAATACTTTTCACTTCTCATGCTCGTAAAGCTCGTGTTTATGTTGGGTATAGGCTGCATAAAATCGCTTTTTATGCTCTAGTGCATAAAGTAAAATCTTCGTCTAAGTCTCAGACTCTAAGACAAAGGTCGTCAGGTAAACAGTCACACACGCAATTAAACTTCGTTAAATAAACTTGTTATTTCATTCTGTTTCTTTAATTTTGTACACAATCCATGTTAAATTACTAAATTAATAAAACTAGACAAAATTAAAGATTTTTGTAAGAAATAAGTAAGTATTTCAAGAGCATTATGGACTACGATCGGCTAAAGTCACTGTGCTGCCACTGCCACGTATACAAAAAAAAAGTCTTCCCGCCAATATGGCGAAGTCTTTATTGTTTCTTTTTTGCAATATTGTTAATTATTTTCCTCACACTCGAAGTGAAAAGCAGAGTGTATAACTCGTGCACAAAACCCATTTTACCCTCGAATTAACTATCCACCCTCGCCTACGGCTCGGATGGATATATACGTCTCGGGTAAAATGGTACGTTTTATGCACTTGTTGTACAATCTACTATTGTTTGGAATGCAATTTTATCAACGTATCGCATCTCTCACTCGTCAGACCGTGCCGGAACGGAGCCGTAACGTCTGCCGCAGAGGTAGGGCGTTTGTGCACTACCACTGAATATTACCGATCCGGAAAAAATAGGATGCTTGTATTTTAATAATTAATCATTTATATTAGTAATTAATTAAATACAAGCATCCGTTTTTTTCCGGATCGGTAAAATTCAGTGCTAGTGCACAAACGCCCGTAGTCTGCCGGACCGATGCCAGCCGGTTGTTCTAAATCGTACCTACGTCATATTAAAGCTACTATTTCACCTGACGTAGGTGTACTTGGAAGCGACAAAATCATAAGCTGATATTCAAGTTGAAAACAAACTATTTAATTTTATTTAACTGCATTTGAAATCTACAAAGAAGTTAATTACGTAATCGAACAATCAGAATAATCAAACGTTTCACAATAATAATTGTACATTTCAAATATTTAATTACTTAGCCGATATGTTTCCCTAAATAAGTATTAATGAGACTACTAATAAGTTCCAAGATAAGCAAAAATAATACTTACAAAGCATTTTTTGGATCGAAAGGTTTCAACAACATCAATGGCAAAGGTGCTGATGCGAACACCAAAGACAGCACTACAAATAAAGTAAACTGAAAGAAAACAATAACAAGCAATTAATTATTAAGGTCGAAAGTACATTTACATCAATATAAATTCAGTTTGATAGATATAAGTAGGTTGGTACACAAAAGATCATATTTTTTTTTTTTTTATTTATTACTTTTTGTGAGCTAACATAGATCCTATAAGTACTGCTGCTACTAGCTTGCTACTAGGTAATTTTATATGAAAAATTGTGATAGAAAAAAAACACCAGCCCTGTAAGTAGCTTTCAGACGGGTACGAACAAGGAAACAAGATATTTATAAAAAATATAGGTAATATGGGTATAGGCTAGGTTAATAGTGTTTCCACTTAGCCTTACTGGTAGCTCTAAGTGGAATGTTTTTCGATATATCCTTACCAGTAGGGATATCTGTGTGCGTTAACGCCGCAAAAACTTGTGCTTTAGAGACATGAGACCTTATCAGATAATTAGTGTGTCATGAGGAGAAATTTGTTTACTAATAGCAAAATTTGTGTGAATTGTAGTTTTTGAGATATTTGACAAAAACAGTTTTTGCTGGAGTCACGTTTTAAACATTACCCTGGCAAAAAAAGTTGTTTCAGCTTGGAACTGAATACATGAATAGATAGCTTTTGTTGCTTAGTAAATGTTAGCAAACAGCAAAAATTGTGTGTGTTATGGTTCTTGACTTGAGTTATTTGAGTTTTTGCTGGGGTAACGTTTTGAGATTTCCCATATCTCGAAAACGGTTCAACGCAGAAGTTTGAAAAAAATACCAGTAAGAGACCTGAATTTGTTTAAATTTGTTTAAACATTAGTTTTTGATTTGGTTGTCGTAAACCAACGTAATTAAATGTTATCGAAAATCAGAAAAAACTGATTTGTAAGTAAACTATTACATTTACAACCAAACAAACAGCGGCAAAAAATACCCGTGGTAGTTGCGTGGTAGACACTTATTATGTCAAGAATTTTAGATCTTGTAACTTTACACGATTTAAAGATAAAAGTAAATTTGATAAATTTTAGACTGGTCGTACTTTAGAGATCGAAAACACAGTTTCCATAACATTAAGGCACATGGCATACATTAAACAAATTTAAGTAATTCATGAAGATTAGTTCCTGTTAATTTCAGCTTTCAATAACGGCTATCATGAAAGTTTTAACAAAAACAAGAACATGACAACAATTCTCTAGTAACCCGCCCAAATTGTAGAGGTCACGTAAAAGCGACCGCGCCATACATAAGCGTAACCATCTTAAATGACGGGATGTTATGGATGTTTTGTTAGTACAGTTGCGTACAGAAGTTTGCTGGTCAGATTATCTTTAAATATAAAATGTACGTTAGTCTCGCAAAAACTAAAGAATAGCTAGGCCGATTTTAGTTTTAAAATGTTTGTCGTATTCCAGGGGGAAGAAGTTAAACGGTGAGAAATATATATGGAAAAATTGCGTGGAAAATTGTTAAAAAACATTTTCCCGTAAAAACTGTTCCTACCTAGTTACTCACCTGTCAAACATAGTGTCACTGGATTGACATATTTAATGGTTGTCAAGGTGATAGCAAATACTATTTAACGGCCGGTTTCCGAAACGAAAATTAAAATTAAAATTACTTAATCTCCAAATAGATTTGTGATTTCGAAAGCATAATCACATAATTTACAAACGGTCAACGCCTGAAAAATTTATTTGAGAAATTTGGTCAATTAGCTGTGAATCAAATCAATGAGAAGTTTTCCAGTAGGTTCTATAATGCTCAATAGATGTCGCTGCGACCACTTTTCTTTTTTTTCTTAATTTTCATGTATAGTGCTACAAGCTTTTCTGTTCCGGTGACAGTCGTGACAGAGGAGCCACTTGCAATACGAAATTACCTGTCAAAATGGACTGTCGTATGAAAACTGTTTTAGTACCAAAGAGAATCACCGGAACAGAAAAGATTGGCTGGCACACTATATGGTATGTTTTTTTGCGTTCCCCAGGTCACGGGAAAGTTGAATGTATTGTTTCACGAATTTTGTTGCGTATATAATATTAATGAATTATCGTTTTTTTCTTATTATACCTGATTTTGATTATATTTTAATTTAAATAACTGTTAATGTCAGAAAGAAAAGAAAATGTGGAAAAAGTGGCATTTTCATGAAAAAGTTGAAATTAATAGCTCAAATTAATTAAGAAGTTAGTACCTATGTACTGAATTTTCATTCTCTAGATGCAAAAACAAACTTGAACAAACTTTTGAAATTGACAGTTATTGTACATTTTTATAGGTACAACAAAAATAGCGAAGTATGGATAAAAACCTACGGTTGAACTTTAAGTCATATCCTAAAAGTAGTAATTTAGAAATAAAACCTTATATAACAAGATTATTTACATATTTATTTACATTTTAAAATTTTATTTTGTTTTGCGTAGGCTGACAAACGTCCAAGGTATTGTTATTAAAAAAAAAAAAAGTTTCGCTAGCGCCATCTCTTGCACCTATTTGAAATAAGCTTACGATACCTTTTGGAAAATTCCTCATTAAACAAGTATTTACATTATTATAGTGAATTGAGTTAAATGTTCCCTTAAATTAAGATTTTTAAAAGTGATATTATTACCTAATTGTGAGATAATTTTCGTTTCAGAAACCCAACGTGGATTTAATTGGAAGTTAATTGTGACAGTCTGTCAGCTAATTCTGAAACGCAAGTCATCGAAAAAATAACGTACCTTACAAATTAATGACGCTGAAGTTACTGTTTGTTTTGATTTTCGTTTCAGAAAGTATTTGGCGATACGAAGTTAGGTACGGGTTCATGTAGTAAAAAATAATAAAATGGTCATGATTAATTATATTTTATTTAAAAATCAGTCTTTTGGAAATTGTATGCATTGCTTTGCCTTAGCATTAACATTTTTAGGGGAAAATCACAGATAAGTTGATTACTTAAGTAGGTAAGTACCTAGGTACCTATGAAATAAAAATTAATTAGGGTAAAATGCTTTAATTGTTAGCATCCGCCCTATCATTGGCATGGCACCCCAAAATTTTGCTCGAAAACAAGAAAAAAAATAGGTTACTCAAATTATGCATTTATATTGTACAAAATTGGCCCTTAGTTTTTGCCATTTGAGCTTAACACTAGGGTGCCAATAATAAGGGCATTTTACCCTACTTACATTATGTACGGTCAACAGCAGCAAAATTTGTCATCCTACTAATAAAAAATAAAAAAATTCACATTCAGCGGGTTCGGATGCGATTTTTGGAAATTCAATGAATGCAGTTCGTTTTTTTTAAATAAAAATGAAGTCTCCTTTCAGTAAAATTTTATATCTTCAGTATTTAAGGTACTTTTCCTCCAAGTGACATAGTTTTGGGACGCCCTGTATACTATTTTTCTCAGAAAAAAATTCTCTATCGATCTGTCTATACGAAACACACAAACTCGCAAATAAAATGTTTATACGACCCAGACATTTTTGGTTGTATCGTGTCACAATAGTTAAATTATCAACGTAAAAGCCAAATGTTTTGTTTCGGTAGTTTGGTTTTGATGTATCAACCATAAATAAACCCAAAGAGCGACGTCTACCACGTCTCGCGTCTAGACAGTATTACGCACGGCTTCGTTGACATTTCAGAGAGCGAGTTTACTTCGGAAGTCCTGTTAGTACACCTGATAGGTTAGAAATTATATAAAAAAACTCGTCTTTTACAGGACTTAAAGGCAAACTGACAGTTTGCCTTTAAGTCCTGTCAGTTTGAAACTGAACACGTGGTGATTACTTGCTCAGTGTACAGTCGCTCTCTGAAAGGTCAACGCAGCCGTACGTGGGCATTTTTCAAATCTTTTGACCATTGCCATAACGTAATGTCCACTGACTTATAAATTCTCTTATTTAATAATTATTAGTGTAAACATCATGTTTAAAATGGCAATCGATAGCAAATTTAAACAAAATTAAATTCAAATAAAAAAAATAAAAAAAACCTAATAAAAAATAAAAATAAAAATGTAACTACATGTACCTCAAATTTGCGATGTCCCATGCATACCTTCCAACTTTGAAGTGTCATAATCCCCAAATATTCTCATCATATTCACACTAAAATCACTTGATTTGTGGTAAAACAATATGAAATTACGTTTTTTAATGTCTTTTAATTGGTTGTCATATCAAAATCAGCAAATAAATCATATTTTATTTTGTCCTGAAAATGTGATGATACCGAAATTCCCAGTTACTAACGACGATTTTGTCGACTTTAAAATAATACTAAGTGTCCAGATATTTTTTCTGTGGCAACCATTTTTGGACGGTTTAGCATCTATCATCCGTTTCTTTTTCCGGCTTTTAGCATTGGTTATTTACCGTTACTAACAGTTCAGAGCAGTATGTCGTCAAAAATATGTTCCGATTAGTACATTGATTTTTAAAGATACATATTATTGTTTTAACACGAAAGTTGTTTAAAGTTTTGCACCAAGTATCTAAAAATAACTGAAGTTTATTAGAATCATAGGTTTTAGTGTATTTATATAAAATATTGTGATGTGAAGTCATAAAATATACTTTCTTAACGTTTAGGAGAGTATCGTTTTTGTATAGCATTTCTTTGAAAAAAAAAATATTCCGGTTCCCTAACGGTCAACTTTTTTGAAAAACGCCCACGTACCTAATACTGTCGCGAGACGCTCGTTCAAACAAATTCAGGTCTCTTACTGGTATTTTTTTCAAACTTCTGCGTTGAACCGTTTTCGAGATATGGGAAATCTCAAAACGTTACCCCAGCAAAAACTCAAATAACTCAAGAACCATAACACACTCAATTTTTGCTGTTTGCTAACATTTACTAAGCAACAAAAGCTATCTATTCATGTATTTAGTTCCGAGCTGAAACAACTTTTTTGCCAGGGTAATGTTTAAAACGTGACTCCAGCAAAAACTGTTTTTGTCATTATATCACAAAAACTACAATTCACACAAAGGAGACTGGCGAACTTCTACCTATGTGTTTTCAGACCTCTATACAGGGTAAATTTTTTATCAGTGCACAAATTTTTAAGACCGCCTCGGAATCGGTAAGTGAACAACTTTCTCCAAGAAACATAGGTCGAAATATGACAAAAATTTTTTGACTCTTCATACAAATTGGACTGATCACGTGATCTATAGTATGGGAAGTCCAAAAATTTTTGACGTATTTCGACCCATGTTTCTAGGAGAAAGTTGTTCATTTACCGATTCTGAGTCGATCTTAAAAATTTGTGCACTGATAAAAAATTTACCCTGTATAAAGGTCTCGTTCATGGAAAAAATCTAATGGAACTTAAAGAACTATGCTAGACTAACAAAAAAGTTAATTGTTTATATGCTTTTAAAGTTGGGAGAACAGTGATATGGTCAATAACCTAAAAAAATAGAGGTTAGGGTAAAAATCATTTATAAATTTTATTTAAAAACAACGCAAATAATGATTTACTAATAAATAATGAATGTTAAAATAGATGAATGGGTAGGTAATAACAAAGACAAATAACGAAAGGAATCATTATTTTAATAAAGACATAGAGGTAAGTATCGCACCGCTGCGCGCGCCTGGCGCCATCTGCGCTAAGCTTTGCGTGCGGATCTTCATTCGTTTTTAATTTATGTTATGTAATTACCTTCTTTGATGTAGGTATTTAATAATATGTAAATAATAAATGACCTTGATACATGACTATGCGTCAAATGAAACGGATTTATGAAGTGTTTCAATGTTATTTTGCCCTTTTCAGTCAATTATTTGCGATTTGAAAATTATTTATCTTTTTATTCCATTCTTTAATAAATCAGGCGTTTGTAAAAGGTAATTGTAGGAGTTTAAATTAATTTAATTTTCATGTTTCTGAAAGTGTACGACTTTGTAAAATATTAGGGCGATTCTCGCCGGTCTCCTTTGCTATTAGTAAAGAAATTTCTCCTCACGACACGCTAATTATCTGATAAGGTCTCATGTCTCTAAAGCACAAGTTTTTGCGGCGGTAACGCACACGGGATATCTGGGTAGGGACAAGTGGGCGGATTTTTCATAGAAACTTACTTTAATGTAGTATCTGGCTATAGAGCTGATTGTAAAAAGTATTATGAGGAGTGCCATCACGCATCCTAGCACCACATTGAAGGCAGACATTTTTGCTAAAAATCGTTAAATTTCTGCAACAAAAAATAAATAAATATTAAAATAACAAATAGAAAAAAACAGGCATTACTTAAGTACCTACTTATTAAAAATGAATAATATTAAACATCGACCGATCGATTGATGACCGATCTGGCGCAGAGGTAGGATACCTGCCTTCTACGCCAAAGGTCTAGGGTTCGATCTCCGAACAAGACAAATATTTGTGTGCATGAACATGTCTATTTGTCTTGGTCTGGGTGTTTTCTATGTATATTAAGTAAGTATGTATTTACAAAAAAAAAGTAGGTATTTAAGTATATATGTATCCGTTATCAAGTTTTCCATGACACAGTTTCTTAATGAAATTTACATGGGCTTAGATAATTGAGGTGTGATTGTAAAAAGTTATTTAATATTTATTTAATACTAGCTTTCCGCCCGCGGCTTCGCCCGCGTGGACTTCAAGACCTTATCCCGCGGGAATGTGACATTTTTCCGGGATAAAAAGTAGCCTATGTTCCTCTCCAGGCTACAATATATCTGTGTCCTAAATTTCAGCCATATCCGTTCAGCCGTTTTGGCGTGATTGAGTAACAAACATACAAACATCCAAACATCCAAACATCCAAACATCCAAACATCTAAACTTTCACATTTATAATATTAGTAGGATTTATTATCGACCCATCTAGCTCCCATGTAGCTCCGCCGGGAATCAAACCCCGGAACGCCGGAACTTTCACGGTGCGAGCGAATGCTCTGGCTGCGGATAATTTTAATGTGAAATAAAACTGTAAGTAGGTAGGTAAGTATTTTAAATGAAAAAGAGGAAAAATACTAAACTAGGAAAAACAGTCTCCAATTCTAATGAGACGGAAACCGTAGTCTTAAACTGTGGGATTTTTTAAATAGCCTACTTAATATTAAATAGCATTCTGAGTGCAAAATTTGGAGTCACCACTAAAATTATAAATATCACTCAACATATCTTGCCTCGCACCATTTATTATCTACGCATGATAGAATAAATGTAGTAAAATTATGCAACTGATTCATACTGATTTTTATCAATTTAGATAATGCTAAATGCTAATTAGTGCGTTCAAAATACAAAGATTAGGTACCACCTACCTACACTTATTGTCACAGTAAAATACAATCATACCTGTTATCTAAAGTATACATAAGTCAATAAGATATGATTTCCAAAAAATACTAATTATTCGGAAAGTTACTCAGATTATAATGAATCTGTAAACAATTAAATCTGTATTAAAAGCATGCTGCGTGAAAGGATGTGTTTTATAAAGCCGAAGCTGCAGTAGTGAGCGAAAGCCATCTGCAACGCAAAGCTTAACACAATTAATTAAATTAATTACCTAATGGATGGATGGATGGATGGATGGATGTATTATGGATGTTTGTTACACTTTCACGCAAAAACTACTGAACGGATCTGGATGAAATTTGCAACGTAGATAGATTATAGGCTGAAATAACACATAGGATACATTTTATCCCGATATTCCCACAGGAACGGACACCACACGGGCGAAACCGCGGCGGCCGCTAGTACTTTTTATATTTTGCCCGTGTTGTTGTCGTGGTTAGGTTTTTCATAAATTGTATTTATGGAAAAGATTAGTAAACGATTTTCACCGCACGCAGATTTATCTGGCGCGCACTCTTAACATGAGCAAAAAATCGTACCTATGAAAAGTTGTTACCATTTATTTTTAAATCGTAAGCGAGATGAAATGAAAGGCGCACTAGTGTACATACAATAGAGTGATTAACACAATCCTTGGTCGTTTTAATTATTGGTAATTAACATGCCAAGATTGCCAAGTCTATGTGGAAAAAAAGAAAATTACCTAGACGCTATAAATCGTTATCTTTTACGCAACTGCAAAAAAGTTATTAATGTTTCTGTCATGTATGATAAAACTACTTAATAAAAAAAATTATCAGCCCAAGACAGTGAGGTAAATATTCTTTGCCCAAGGTAAGTTTCATTACATACCAGAGGTGGTTTGACTCCCGAGCGTGCGAGGAAGTCAATAAAACCGAGGGTATTATGTATTATATTATCTGTGGTATTATTAAGTTGGCGTTTAGTCTTGAGGTGCAAACTGTACTTTTCACTTTAAGTGCGAGAAAAATATAGGAATCGTAGGGCTATATATAGCCATATATGGGCGTACTTTTAGAGCATGAGAAGCTTCGATCAACAGTGTTATTGTACATCGAAGATGAGAACTGAAAAAGTAATTATTTTTCAAAATTCTTTCTCAAAACTCATGGTAAATTTTATCTTGGTCACAGAATATATTTATTATAGTTGTCTTGGTGGTATGGTGTAAACATCACACCAGCCGACAACTGCAAACTTGCGGTTTTTAAAACTAAACCTTCTCCCACGCCTTGACAATTAAGGCCACGGGTATTCGTCTTGTGTATTTTAGTTAGAGTTTAAAACCGATGTTTTAGACGCTAGCCACTGCTCTAACTAGATCACCGAACATAATAGGGGCTCAGTAACCCAGCGATGTGGGGGCTTAACCCGAGATAACACGTGGTCAACTGGTCATCGACTCGGCACACCCTCGTGACGCGCACGTCGTCCTTTCGCGACTGACATCATTCTTGTTTTATCTGGCCAGTAAAACAGTTTAAACAAATGGACCACTTACAATAACCCATTCAATATCGTTTCATAACACTAGTGTATTACAAAAGCGTGTCGATAATATAGTTTTGGCATTATTAGAATAAAAAGAATACCTTTTCCCTGTCGTGTCGTGTATAAGAAACATAAATATAAGTAGTTACTAGCTAGGTATTACCTACTATGATCCTAAAATACACAAAAAATTTAAAGATGTAGATCGCTGTACATATCTGTATTACTTATACATATTACTAGCTGTGCCCGCGACTTCGTTCGCGTGGAAAAGTGACTTTCGGCAGCATTTTTAATTTTTTTAGCTAATAAGGTTTTTCGTTTTTTGTAAATTTATTTTATATATATTAGTTTAGCGCTATGATACATATTAACACATAAAAAACTATTTCACATAGCCATCCGCCCGCGGTTTCGCCCGCCTGTACTACACGACGTTATCTCGAAGGAAAGTTATATTTTCCCGGGATATCAATTAGTCTTTGTCACTCTCTAGCTCCTAAAATATCCACATACTAAAAAAACACGCCGATCAGTTGCTCCGTTTTGACGTGAAAGACGGATATACAAACAATACAAACAGTATGTCATAAGTATTTGATTGAATCAGGCGTCACTTGGCGGAAGTCCCTTACCATTGTGAAAAATAAATATATGTAGCTTTCTTCCGCAAATAATCGCAAAACTTGCACCTTCACCGATCACACTACTCTACACGTGTGAGGATGCCCCGGGTTGGGGCGAAACACGTGTAGAGTAGTGTGATCGGTGAAGGTGCAAGTTTTGCGATTATTTGCGGAAGAAAGCTACATATATTTATTTTTCACAATAGTATGTCATAAGAAAGAACTTGAACAACTTCTCTTAAGATGCTATCTCATATAGTTTAACCTGGCTGCTAGGGTTCCACATCAGCTTGCCTAGGCGGCCATGAACGGCTTGTATCATGCGATATGATATAGCACGTCATGCTGTCTTGCTTACCTACCCCACTAAGGTGGAAGCAAGACAGCAAGACGTGCTATATCATATCGCTTGATATAATGATGGTAATGCTAGCCAGGCAGGTGTACCAAGACCTTCAAACTTTGTACGTCAATAGAAAATGCTCATCACATTTAACAATTTTGCATAAGACGGTATTTTTATATCTCTCATAGTTTGGCTGGACTGCTATTGGTTCCACATCGGCCATTTCGATCTTCTAAATAAATTATAGCGTACCTATAAGTTGGCGACAACTAATAGCTATACCTACTTATAACAAAAAAAGTTTCATTAAAATCCGTTCAGTAGTTTTTGCCTGAAACGTGGACAACAGACAGACAGACAAAAAATTCAAAAACTATATTTTTGGTATCTGTTCCGTTTAAGAAGACCCTTGGTGGTATTTTTTTTCTATTTCTTTTCAATGTATACAGCCCCTGTACCGGCAAAAAAATATGGATATGGACATAATGGGCTTCATTTGACATTTGATGTCCATATTTTGTGCTTTTAAGGGCATAATATGGGCTTCAAATGTCAAATGAAGCCCATGACCATACCCATAATTTTTAGCCGGTAGCCCCTGAATAGAATCGCATACAGTTTTATAATAAGTATGAATTATTTTATTTATTTACTTAATATACACGGTAATTTTTTATCACCCCGGATAAAATTAAAAGGATTATTCTGCTCATGAAAACAAACAATTTTTATTATGGGACCAACACTAAAATCGCAAAAAAAACAGCTATTCCATACAAAAGTGCAAAAATATTTAATCAAAATGAATGGAACAGCTGATATTTTTTCGCGATTTCAGTGTTGGTCCTATAATAAAAGTTGTTTGTTTTCATGAGTAAAATAATCCCTAAAAATATCCGTGTATATTACATAAACAGTAGGTACCTACGTATTAACACATTAAAAATTTATATCACATACCTAGCCTTCCGCCCGCGGTTTTGCCGCGTGTACTACTCGACGTTTTTCCGAGGGAATGTGATCTTTTTCCCGGGATAATTAGCCTATGGGACTCTCTAGCTCCTAAACTATCCACATACTAAAAAAACAGGTCGATCCGTTGCTCCGTTTTGACGTGAAAGACGGACATACAAACAAACACACTTTCACATTTATAATATTAGTATATATTGTATGACAAAAGAAAATACTTATCACGCTGAACAACTTCTCTTAAGATATGTATTTGTATCTCTTATAGTTAAGCTGGGCTGCAAGGGTTCCAAATCAGGAGTACCAGACCTTCGATATTTTTCCGTCAATAGAAAATGTCCATGACGTTAAACAACTTTTCTTAAGACGCTATGTTTGTATCTCATATAGTTTAATCTGGCTGCTAGGGTTTCACATCAGGTGTACCAAACCTTCAAACATTGTACGTCAATAGAAAGTGCTCATCATGTTTAACAATTTTCCTTAAAACGGTATTTTTATATCTCTCATAGTTTGGCTGGACTGCTATGGTTCCACATCAGAAATTGCGATCTTCAAAATAAATTATAGCTATATGTTGGCAAGGACCAATAGCTGTATAACATAAAAACTTTCATCAAAATCCGTTCCGTAAACTTTTTTGCCGACGTCATCACACGAAAAAATTCATCCCCTGTTTTCACCCTCTTTCATCATCATCATCATCATCAGCCATTTAATGTCCCCACTGCTGGGGCACTGGCCTTCCTTATGGATGAATAAGGAATAATAATAATAATAATAATCACCCTCTTTAGGGTAGTTTTTTTTTACAAACTTTGAATGTCGTACTTATTTATCTAATCATAAGCAAAAATAATTCTGAAGCTTCTAGCTTTAAAAATGACGTAATTTCCATACAAACTTTCATCCCCTATTTCAAACCCTTACAGCCCTTTGTTCACATAAAAAAGTAGCCTATGTCCTTTCTCAGGCTCTAGACTATCTCTGTACCAATTTTGATTCAAATCGGTTCAGTAGTTTAGGCGTGATTGTGTAACACACAGACAGACAGATTCGCAATTTGGCATTTATAATATAAATAAAGTAAGGATTATTATAATGTTGCGAATATGGGCATGCTGTATCTGCAGGGATCCCTACCAAAAACACGTTAGAATAAACGTCTATTCCAATAAAATGTCTATTCCAAGTGATTTATAATTTTTGAAATAGCTACGAACCGTGCGTTGGCTCTTCTTTCACTATGTTAAATTAGCAGCACCGTTTTATATTTTTTGCAAAACCGTAGCACGTAGTCAAGAAAATTTTCTACGACATCTACGGTTTCATTTAAGTGCTACGGATTTGCGTAGCGCTTTTAAAATGTATGTTATTTATTATTATTATGTATGTAGGTAAGTAAGTAGGTACATACCTCCTATTTATTACAGTACAAGCTGGTTCGAGTGTAAAATAATCTTTTATTCGATTAGTATCTTGTGAACTACCAATGTAGGTAGATACATGTGATAGCTAGCACATCAAGCGTTACATTTTTTTAGTGTAATAATTTATTGTTAACTGATGTATGTGCTGTCGACTTAGATATCTAATGAAAATAATAATTACTACTTCATTTATTACATAGGTACCTACCTATGTAATAAATGAAGAAACTTAAGATAAGATAAGATAAGAAAAAGATTTATTTGCATCACAAACACACAAAAAAAAATACATTGAAAAATTAAGGTAAGTACCTATACAAAAACTAATATTATGATGCGTGGATTGTGTGTCACAGCGATGCAAATAGGCAAAAAGGCTCAGCGAAATATTTGCCCTGTATGAGCAAAACGCTGGTTTTCAGCCAATGCCCATTAGGAAGGCACTGAAATTATTAAAATGAAACAAACTGGGGTGTGTATTTACAAAAAATCATCAAATTATCATATATTGATAATAAAATAATTCCTGAATAATAAATTATGAATAATCATTATAATAATAATTTAAATAAAATATAAAAAAAAACATCAAAAGTAAAAAAAAACAATAATTTAAAATAAAAAAATAAAAACTATAATATCATAAAAATAATAAATTAGTGCTTAACAATCAACCCAATATTTGAAAAGACTCAAAAACATTAGAAATCATGCAGAATTATACAATATGAAAGTCAATAAATAAGAAGAAACAATTACCTAAAATAAATAAATTCATCTTACATGACAGACAAATTCATCTTCAACTTGTATCTCAAATACCTTTTTAACTGCGCTATTTGATTATTCTCATAACAATGAGTATACTTTTGATAACATTTTTAACTGCAGTTATAACTTGTATTAGCTACGGACTCACAACCATTGAATGTATGTAGGTAGGTACTGTAGTGTGTATAACCACAGCCGTTAGATGAAATTGTAGGCTGTGGGCAGTTAGCTTTTTAAAAAGGAATAGAAACTGCTTTACGATTATATTCTCAAATCAATCTTTAAAAAATATGAGTTTAAAAATGAAAGATGGATTTGACGCAGGGATATACTAGACGGTAATAAAGAGAGAAGTTCCAAAAAAGATAAAAGATGCTATAAAAATAGCATATGTACTAAAATAATATTGAAACTAGTGAAATAAAAAGAAATTATGAATCCCTGTGTTTAAATCAACACCAGTAGGTAGCTAATAGAAAAAGCTTACAGTGGTGAAGGCGCCGAGTCGAAGAAAGGAGAAACCAATGGAAGTATTATATATTTAATTGTAGATACATAATTTTCTTTTTCCCCGTGTACCTAGGAAAAAGCAGCTAAGCGAGTGGCCCTAATATTTTGATATAAAAAATAAATAAATAAAAAAATATATCATTTTTCTGATCGGCGGACATTTTGTGAGAAAATATTTTCACGGAAAAATTTTCACAATGGAGTCGATATCAACCTGTTTCTCGGGCAGTCCGCATGAATCCTTTTCATCATTCTTAGAAGAGTTCAAGGAAGCGGCTGCCAAACAAAAATTCATTTCTTCGAATGAACTCCTGATGTTACTACCATCATATTTGAAGAACGGGGCATTATATTTCTTTAGGGAAATTAAAAGCTCTATTAAAACATTTGATGAAGTTGTGTTGAAATTCAAGGAAGAATTTATAGAATTAGATTATGGTGAAAAATTTTACAATGCGAGACAGGAGAACAGGAGTCCCCTGGATTATTTTTATTATTTAGCCAATCTAGCAGGGAAGGCTGGTATTGTAGAAGATAATATATTTATAACACAATTCCTGAGGAATCTACAACCGTATTTACGGAGTAGATTAATGCTAACCCATTTCACGGATAAAAAGGCGTTGAAAGCAGTATTGATCCAAATAGAAAAAATTAGCCCTGATAGAAAGGAAGAAAATATAAATGTTTATAGGAACTCGGCGAGTTTTGGTCCTAATATGGCCACAGCTAATAAAGGGGGGGGAGATAGTAGGCCGAGCAGGCCATTTAATTTTAATACGCCGGTACAGAACCGAGCAAGATATTCATCATCGCCGCGTGCTCAAGAAGCTGGTGTTGGTCATAGTGTTAATGGTTTTAATGTATATTCTAGGAAAGCGGAATATGTACCACGTCGCAATGATGTAGGACGAGGAGAACATCTCTCCTGGCGGATGCAGCAGCATGGCACGGAGGAAGTAGGACGATTGGGACATGCGAATGTTGTTGCGGACGGAGCGTCGTCGAATCGGCAGGTCAGACCAGTTGTTCCTTTTTATGCGCATAATTTTGCAGATGTGGCCCTGATCGATACAGGTGCTACAATTTCATGTATCAGCCAGACCGCTGCGGTACAAATGAATGCAAGGCGTGTGGCTGATGATGAAAGGTGTGCGAAAGCAGTGAATGGGAGCTTATTACAGATTGTGGGAAAATGTTGCGTAGATTTTTCTCTGAATAATTTTAATTTTTGCCATGAATTTTTAGTAGTAGCTGATTTGAACCGTAGTGTTATTTTAGGAGTAGATTTTTTAGTAAAGAATAGAATGAATATCGATATTGTTAATTCATGTGTGTATTTTTTCCAGAATAAAATATTGTTTTGTGATGACAGTCAGAAACAAAACACGATTCGTGATAGGATTCTTTCAGAACAAAAGATAGAATCGATTTTTCTTGACAGTTCGAGTTCGATCGCGAACGAACAAATGAAGTTCAGCGGAACAGCTGAGAATAAGGGTTATGATATAGTAGGTTCGATGGATTTTCAGGGGTTGAATAAGAGTAGGTATGTTTATTGTTCGGATTCGCGCAAAGTTGCGTGTGGGGTAGAAGAGAAATGTGTTAAGGTAGAGAAGGATTTAGGTAGGATTAATAAGCGGGGTTTGTTAGATTTATCAGAGGGGAAAGTAGACGAGTTTTCGAGCGAGCAGTTAGATAAGCCAGGGATAATACCGGTTAATAATAATATAGAGATGAGTGGGGATGAGTCTCCGGTGCAACGGGACGTTGTAGGTAGAGCCAACGTAGTGGTAGATTTTGTAAGTAGGGAGTCGTTTAATGAGGAGAAAGGGCGAGAGGTAGGAAAGAAGCAATCTTCTTTACATATTGAACCTGATGATGGTATAGATTTGTTGAGCATCAACATGCCGGAAAAAGTTCATGTGAATATTATTAAGGTACAGGCGTCAACAAAAGTATCGCCAGATAGTATTTTGTTAGGTAGGGAAAAACATTCAGCAGCAGATCGTTCGTTGGGGTTAGATATGATAAGTTTAGATGAGACGGTAACAGGAAAGGTTAATCGTATAGGCGGATTATTTACTAAGGCTTTGAATAATATTGCGAGGGCGCAAGTTATTCAAAAACGGTATTGTTATAAAAGGGCGCGATCTAGATCGTTTCGGGTCAAGGACCAGATCTTATTGTATGTGCCAAGGCGAGTTACGGGTAGATGTATGAAGTTGGAGCGGCTGTACCGTGGTCCTTATAGGGTCGTACAGAATGTGGGACGGTCTGATTTGTTGATACGTCGTATAAATTCGCGATCGCGTGGGGTGGTTGTACATTCGAATCGTTTGAAACGTTTCGTGCCACGCTGATGTATCTGTCTGATAGAATGTTGGATGATAGTTATTATTCGTAAATAAGAAAGTTATTTGTGGTTACATCTTTAACCTGTAATTTTATCCATGTTGTATATTTGTGTTTTAGGAAAGATGTATTGTATGGTTGTAAATATGATATTAACCGGTGTTTTTTTTTCATGTTGATCCTGAGCTGTGATGACTGATGAGCTGGAGAATGAGGCCACATTATAAGCATGCTAGGTCGTGCGTTGCGAGGACCCAAGGATATATCTTGTAGCATACTAGAAATTTCCGTGGTAGTCTACCTTTGTATGAGAAATATTTGTTGGTTGACATAGTTTGTTGGACCGATCGCTTGATTTTATTTTTGGGAGCAACATGATAAGGCAATAAGCTATTTGTCATGGGGTCCTGGTTTTGGTCCCACGCCCTTAAGAATGAGATTGAGACGAGTTGGTAAGGTAAGAGTAAGGGATTGTTCCCAAGGTTGATAACGAATGTTTCTCAAAGAAAGTAATTTCTGACGTGGAATAAATCGGGTATTCTATGCATGTTCGGAATTCCTTTGTAGTATTTTACCTTGGGTAATCGTTTAAACTCACGATAGTCATCTTGAAACTTTGAATGGTAACAGATAATTTCGTGAACTTCGATAGATTATGTGAGATGATTGTATATTATGGTATCGGCTTTAAAAGTAGTGGATTTCGCTGTGTGGTTGGGACAATATCTATGGCCTCATTCTTAAGCATCTTGAATTTGTTTATTCTTTAAGAAGCTTTTGTATCTGGTTGTATTTTTATCGTCTTGATTACATATGTGTTATTTTCTGCATTTGAAAAAGATATTTTTTTCTTCTGTCTTTGCCTGCGTTAATTTTGGATTATTTCTATTCGGTGGAAATAGATCACGAGTTGGTGATATAATTATAATAGTTGGCAAGGAGTAAAGTTTAGGGTTAATAAATAACGGGGTCGTGGGAACCTCTGGTAAATTTTTAGACCAGTTTTTTTTGCCAGATAGTTTATCGAATGATGATCGTTCGAGAAGCTAGACCCTAGCTGGGTCATGTTTCCATGGTTCTATGGTTTATAATTCCGTTTCTGGTCTTAGCTAGTTTAGATTTTAAGTCGCGATACAAAATGTACTGGAACTTGTAATGATTATTTAAGTAGGGTCTGCACCTTAAGTGTGGATAGGTTATTGGTTAAGTAGGGTCTACGCCTTAAGTGTGGATAGTAGTTTGGGGTTAGGATCTGCACCTTAAGTGTAGTTAGGTATGTATTTTGAGGGTCATGCCTTATGTATGATCGAAATTTTTTTCTTAGGGTTGTCACCTGTTGAAAAAAAATTTTTTTCTCCGATGAAAAATTTTTTTTTTGAATGGAGGGGGGAATGATTGTAGTGTGTATAACCACAGCCGTTAGATGAAATTGTAGGCTGTGGGCAGTTAGCTTTTTAAAAAGGAATAGAAACTGCTTTACGATTATATTCTCAAATCAATCTTTAAAAAATATGAGTTTAAAAATGAAAGATGGATTTGACGCAGGGATATACTAGACGGTAATAAAGAGAGAAGTTCCAAAAAAGATAAAAGATGCTATAAAAATAGCATATGTACTAAAATAATATTGAAACTAGTGAAATAAAAAGAAATTATGAATCCCTGTGTTTAAATCAACACCAGTAGGTAGCTAATAGAAAAAGCTCACAATATACTTTGGTACCGCCTACCTATTTGTCGGCATTGTATGTCAATAATACTGATATCGGGCCATCTCGTTCATGCATTTTAAGTGGGATATCTCCGAAATCATCGCAACACAGGCGCGAGTCCAGGATACCCCCTTGCTTACATTTTTACTTGCATTTTTTTATTATTATCACTTTCTGGAATGTTAGGTTGGTGAAATGAGCTAAAATGTCCCTCCCCTGAAGCTAAGATTTGTATTGGTGGTATTGGTATTGATGGATTCGGTATCCGCATCTTATAGCCCAAAAATGCGAATTGATGGGAATGCTGCGAGCAAGAACAGCCAGGGCCAAAGCTTTAGGAGTTGAAGACAGCGTGCTTTAGAAGCATGAAGAAGCACGAAGATTGTATTTGCCAACCGAATCAAGATTTTTAGTGACCGACCAATCCGAAAGATGCTTTTCCGCTACATAATCAGCAAGGCTTTTAACTCTCTCCGCTTTAGTGGAACGGCAGCTCACTTTTTTAATTATAAGGCGTTATGTTTTAGGCTTAGATTTGTTTTCTCGACATCTTCCAAACTATTTACCCGATTCGCAACCCAAAACCATCGGAAAATCCGCGTGGGCCAGACTTTAATCAACAATAGTAATTTAACAAATACATAAAAAAAAATGTATTTATTAAATTGTAATAGTTAAGTCATACTAAATACATATGCAGAGAGGGAAATATCCCTCTCTGCATATGTATTTAGTATGTATATGTATGAAATTATGTTTAATTTTTTAGTTATAAAATAATTAGTGTAAACGCAATATAAATTCTTCAAATGTTGTGTATGCCTGTAATTGGTATAGAGCAGGCGTACCGGTTTTGGCCACTGTACCGGTTTTGGTCACTTTTCACTTTAAAGTTATATAAATAGGAATTAAATAATTATTGCTTATTATATATATATATTATATATATATATATATATATATATATATATATTACTTTTAGTTAATAATTACAGCACTTAGCTTTTTTATGTAGTACGATACTTTAGAAATAAACACGTGTTATGTTTCAAAGTTAACATTTTGTAAAATTCTTAATCAAAATGTTGGATTTTTAATCTGTAAGTGTACAAGTTTAATGAATAAATAAATTAAATTAAATTAAATTAAGGGTAAAGGTTTTGTAAAATCATTTTTTTTCTACAATAAAATTATTTTATGGTTATTTAATATTTTATATCATATTGGAATATGTTTCATCTAGATGGATAAGTGTTGTTTTTTCACTGTTCTTACAAAAAGTTGGGAAACAATAAGTGGCCAAAAGTGGGGCTAGAAATTGTAGCATTGTGCCACCTTTGGCCACTTCGGCATTAGTAGAAAGTTTCCAACCTATCATAAAGTTCATTTATTTTAAAAGACTCACAACTCACTTTTGTTTGCTAACGTACTAGAAAATTAGCGGATTGAGGCTAGTGTAGGCACTAGCCTACACTAGCCTCAATCTGCTAATTTTCTTTTAATCAAGTGATAAAGGTATACTTATAAAATGGTAGTAAAGAGCTAGCTGTGATTGAAATACTATTTCATGTAGTGTTTTAGTCCAGAACTCTAAAAAAACGAATTTAAAAAACTAAAAAAACCCGTCTGCGGTGCAATAAACTAAAAAGAAAAAAACAAGCAAAAAAAGATCGATTGTGGATTGAACATGTTCTTAGTTCTTACTAGTAAATTGTATGCAGCGTTATATGCAGCGTTTGCGTATAAAATCTATAAAAATATCATGGATCCCGCCTGCTTCCAAGAATTCTCTTACTTAAAATTTGTATTAAGTACCTAATATATATAACGCTGCATACAATTTACTAGTAAGAACTAAGAACATGTTCAATCCACAATCGATCTTTTTTTGCTTGTTTTTTTCTTTTTAGTTTATTGCACCGCAGACGGGTTTTTTTAGTTTTTTAAATTCGTTTTTTTTATTTTAAGCTTTTTAGTTAAATGTTCTATGTACATGAGCAAGACCTCGCAGACGTGTCAATTCTTGTAGGGAGTTTTGGTCGTTAACTTCACGAAAAACCAAAATTCTAAACAACTCCTATTATTATCGCCTCCTAACAAATAAACCAAAGAAAATAAAACTTCTAAACCAAAAATCTAACTAAACAACTCCTATCCTATTATAATAATATTACTATTACTATTATATTATAATAAACCAAAGAAAGAAAATAAAACTTCTTGACTAACTTAACTATCAAATCAATGAAAGAAAACGATTTCGTTAAAAAACGACGAACATTTTTTTTTTTAAATTAATTAAAAATTACGTCATATTATTATACCTAAAACAGATATTTTATTTTAACATCGCAATTCGCTATCATTATTGTACCTCAACAATTCAAGCTATTTCAATTTTTAAATACACTTACTTTATAAAATGGGACTACAGTCCCAAGGATCACTTTCAAACCAACTTTTTTGGGTACTGTAGTACCCAGAGGTCAATCGACGGTCGACGGGTAAAAAAATCTGTATATTTATTAGACAATGGGAAATGCATCTAACTTTCAGTATTTTATTTTTGCCAAACGTTAGCTCGTTTTAATCGACTATCAGCGCCATCTAGCTGTGACCAAAGAAAACAATATCAATATAAAATTCAAAAATGAATGTTGAAAAGCGCAAAAGAATTTATCGCCTAAAAGCCGCCATTTTGTTTTTTTGTTAATTTTGATGTCCCATTGTCACTCGGCCCGTTAAGACGAATCTGACGACGTATCATTTATTAAAATCGGTTCAACCGTTTAGAAGTTACGAGGGAACATAGAAACGGACACACATACATACAGGTCAAATACATAACCCTTTTTTGGCTTCGCCGCAGACGGGTAAAAAGACATCAATTAAGCATAAACTCAACTTATAAATATAGTAATTTTATGAAAGTGGCCAAAACCAATGCAAACGGTGTATTTGGCCCCCTCCGCAGAATTTGTACTAAATTAAAAAAACTATTGATTTTTTTTTACTTTGTAGATTGTACCCTTAAGTCGATAAATTATCTATAACTCTACATTATAAATTTTCTCTAAAATACTTAAGATCATTAAGCACTAAACGGTTAAAAGTGAAAAAATCCTTAAAGTGGCCAAAACCGTATATAAGAACTTTTATTGTAAACTGGTTATATTTAAGAATGTGTAATATATAAGATGGTTTGAAACAAACTGCAAAGCGAGCAGGGGGTGGTCAGGTTAAGTGTTTATAACGTAAATAAAATAGAAAAAAAATCCCTAATTTTTTTTTATTTAATTTTACAAAAAACTCTAATATTATTTTTTGATATTTTTTTATATCAATTCAATATGTACAATAACCAAACGTTTTAATAAACTGATTTCATTTTACGATGAAAACAAGTAATTTCAGAGCGCACGCGAGCTGGGCGCCGCGGTCATCAACCCCGGCGGACCAACAGCTGATCGGCCAGAAAAAAAAAATTGGGTTATTTTGTTATGTTCTATTCACTTGACCTGAACACCTCCTGCTCTATTTGCAGTTTGTTTTACACCATCTTATATATACTGTTGGTGTACCTTTTCCATAAAAAAAAATAGTAGATGAAGGCTCACTAACTAAATCACAGGAACTTCTTATAAATATACGCTCAAGTGGGCGTATATCGCTTGGCCATGTTTGTCCCTCCAACTATGTATTTAGACCTAGGTGTTATTGTTGATCGAAGGGGCCAGAGCTCAAATTTGGCCATAATAATATGAAATGTACGAAAATGAATGCGCAAATGATACACAGTCTAAACGAAGTAGGGTCATTTTTGTGTGTGCAAGACTGATAAAAAAGTGATTTGACACTATGTGTATCATTTTTAATACACCCGAGGAGGGTGACATATTTTCTTCACTCAATCAGGCCAAAAACACTGTGCCACCGAATACCTTTTTTACAAGCTTTTATTTAACTTGCAGTGTATGTATGTATGCATGTCCGTTCGTCAAATCTTGCGAGCTAAATTTGACCCACTTTCCAATGTCCGATTGAGCTGAAATTTGGAATTTACCTTTAGTTCCGATGACAATGCAATTAAATATATAATCAGTATAGTTATCAATTCAGAATTCTTGCAAATTTTCAAGTACTATATTCTTGTTTTGTTGTGATGGTTACTTGACACGTGCTTGACCAAAGCCATCTTCTATCTCACTCGTTGCACTTGTAACAAGCCATGCTCCTTGGAAAAGCGGCAACGTTGCAGTCGATTACGTCAACGTGTTCTGTTCCGGTGGCCAAAACTGGAACTAACGTGTTTTGATCATAATGTTATTTTACTGTCAAGTAGCACTGTCCAACCAGCGCTGCTGTCACCGGAACAGAAAAGATTGTTGATCTATACACTTTACTCTTTGTTCTATATAAACAAACAATCGTGTAGTGTTGCCAGGTTAGGCGATAACTCTCAAATTATGTGGAAGTAAAAATCAACGAACACTCAAAAAACAGTATAGAGGTAAATGCTTGGAACACAATCTTTGACTTTGTAACTTTGTTTGGGCTAATAAGGAGGTAAACATAGCAAAAGTCCCCGCCCGTAGCCCTTAATCCGGGGGGGGGGGGGGGGGGGTTTGAAGGTCTCATTTTTTTTTCAACCCGAGTTTAGGACAAACTAGTTTTTTCTAGGCCAAACTAGTTCATCGCGTTGACATTTCAGAGAGCGACTTTGCCTCGGAAGACCTGTAGATGTAGAACATGACACAAAAAAAATAACCACCATTTTAACCAATCACGTGTTCTACAGGACTTCCGAGGCAAACTCGCTCTCTGAAATGTCAACGCGATGAACTAGTTTGGCCTAGGAAAAACTAGTTTGTCCTGAAATCGGGTTTGGCCGGTAAAATATATACAGTATTATACAAAACTTTTAGCCCAAACAAAGTTCCAAAGTCAAAAATTGTGTTCCAAACATTTCCCTCTATATCTCTTCGTTGACTAGGCTTAACTTGATATAATATATTAAAAAAAAATAACTTTCGCCGTAATTCAATTCACATCTTAGATTTCTGCGCGAACTGTTCATTTAAATAAAACACTTTCTCGGATTTTGCACGCATTTATTTAACAACTTGTTTAAATTTGCTTGTTACAAAATAAAAAGAAAAATTATTATTTTTGCACATTTTGGATATTTTTTTTATCTGGATGTGGCAAGTCGGAATACTCTTTGGTCATGTCAAGAAACGTTGCTGTTTGATTTTCTTGATTGCTGTTTGGGTGTTTTAATACAATATCTATTGTATAATTAGTGCATATAAATACGTGATCATTGTTGGAAATTACTTATGAAACCTTGGATCTCGAAAGATTTGGATTCCCGAAGGAGGAACACTGCGTCAGCGATGGATTCGTGCGATACCTCGAGCCGACTGGGAGCTTACAACATCGTGACTGTGATATAGTTAAAATAAAACAACCCTTAGTTATGTACGCGTATTATTTGATTTTAAGGCGCTATAATCAGGAATTCATCTCATCTCATGCATACAAGAAATTAGGATTACATTTTACTCCCTAAGGACTAAAGTGGTTATTTAGTCCCGCTTCGTAGGGCTATATTTGCGTACTTTTAGAGCATGAGAATTGAAAATTATTATTATTTCTATTAAAACATTAATTTAAAGTCTCTATACTTAGGCTTTTTCTCAATTACTTACTTAAAAAATTTACATTTAATTAAAAGTTTCCCTGTCAGTTACAGGCCACTCGAAATGGTTTTGAAGAATTTTTCGTCATTCTTTTGTGACAGGTACCTACCGTTAAATTTTTTTCAAATCCAAGATCTTTTTTTTGTTTATAGGTCTTTTTCTTTACAAGCCCGTTGCATTGGCAAATCCAGGTGATTTCTGTGGGTATTTGATAAGAAAAAGTGATGTGATACAAGGCCTTGTCCAGTGATGTGATACAAAGCCTTCGCCAAGGCCAGATTTGGTGTAGCTTTTTTGATTTGATTTGATTTTGATTTGGTACGAACGTGTGTAGCACGGATTACCTATATTTGCTTTACAGCAAAGTTCGTCCGCACCAAATCGGCGGTTAGGTCTGGTCTGGACGTGTGTAGCGGCTATAAGAACTAACGAACGAACTTTAAAAAGAAGCAAAAAACGCGAAGTTGCTTTAATCAGACCCTACTAGGTGTCACTTCACTACATAGTATATCACTACATAGTATAAAACAAAGTCGCTTTCTCTGTCCCTATGTCCCTTTGTATGCTTAAATCTTTGAAACTACGCAACGGATTTTGATGCGTTTTTTTTAATAGATAGAGTGATTCAAGAGGAAGGTTTATATGTACTTTTTATCCCGATATTCCCACGGGAACGGGAACCACGCGGGTGAAACCGCGGGCGGCCGCTAGTTGCACATAAATAGTTCACTAAAGTCAACGACAGATGGCTCCAAGTTAATACAACCATAGTCTACCTACAGAAAAGAAATATCCTTTTTTTCTTTATGTAAGTACTATGTTTATCAACTTTGATAGAAACTTAAATGTGTCTTGTTCTTTAGTATTTATTTTTTAAATACTTACTAAAATTTACAACTGAAAATCAGCGTTTGCTTGCGTTGCAAGACAAGTAATATGACGCTGAGCTGCGACCATTGAGTAGGTACTGCTGCGGCACGGCACACACACATTTTTATTTGGAACTTTTTGTCTTATTGAGTCTAATTTGTGTTTTCTATTCTTGTTCGTAATACAGTGCTACCTTCTCTTATACCTATGTGAATATGCCTTGTATTTAATGAATACTTATGTGTGTGTCTATAGTAAGAATCTACAATCTCTATTTGGTGGTAAAATATATATAAGGTCCTTCCTAAATAGTGCACATAATTTTAAGGGGTCAATGTACTCACGCATACAAAGAGTTATGACTATGGTACCAACATTGGAAACGCGAAAAAAAAAATCAGCTGTTCCATAGAAAACTTTAAATCGAATAGATCAAAATGTATAGAACAGCTGATTTTTTTTCTGAAAAACTGAAACATGTCCAATAACTAAAAATACAAAAATAAATTATATTTAAAAAAACCTTTTATTTAAAATCAAGCTTTTATTCAAATGTCCTAAAAATAATAAAATAAACTGTGTATCAAGTCAAATCCAACAAACTTATTACATTAAACAATTTATATGTTTTAAAAGCTTGTCGCGAGATTTTATTGTTACTGGGCTTGCACTAAACACAAATGCTTTAACTTATATTTGACATATGAAATTAAAGCGACAAGCTTTTAAAACATATAAATTGTTTAATGTAATAAGTTTGTTGGATTTGACTTGATACACAGTTTATTTTATTATTTTTAGGACATTTGAATAAAAGCTTGATTTTAAATAAAAGGTTTTTTTAAATATAATTTTTTGTTTATAGTGGGGGCAAATCTTTTCGTATAAGCGAAAAGACTGTATTTGCCCATGCCACCGAATACCTAATCATGTATCGCCAATTAGGTATAGCAATTTATAGATTGTTAACAAATTCCTGTCAAAGTACATTGAAATTGCAATAACATGAGCACTTAGGTATCTATATCACTGGTCGCGATCGTGCCGTGATTATCGCCGTTTTGTTGACAGTTGCCCACTTTCGTCGGCAACACGTGACGGGTGCCCGGTAAGGCTGATAACCTTTGGCATCACGCAGCAAACATCAATGTCAAACAGTCAAGAACTAGGTAGTTGTAATGCATTTGCAATTCCATCTTCTTGACAAATTACTAACAAATTCTGATTTTTATCCGCAATGCACTTAGCATTACTTAGGTAGGCACGTAGGAAATGGATTGTAAAGTTTTTTTATCATAGATATGTATCGGGTCCATAGTTCAAGTATGTACTTGAACTATGGACCCGAAGAAGAAACCGATGGACCGATGAAGAAATTTGTGTTCAGAAAGGGTACCTAGGTACCCTTTCTAGGTACACTTTCCTAGGTAACCTTTATCTTTTAAAGAAGATATCCGATGAAAATTGAACATAAGTACCTATCTACATAGATTTTTTCATTAAATTATGCTCGGTTACTTACCACCAATTTGGAGGTAAGTACCTACTCTATTAAAAATCGTGAAGCGTGCTTATTTAATTATCAACAAGAAGTTAGCAATCTCCTTTCAGCCATGTAGCCCACACTTCGATCAATCGGACTACGCGGATGAAAGATGTTTTTTTTATTAAGGCGCTACTCGGAAAAAGTATGGACTCTTTGATATAAAACTATAGGGTGGTTAGAGTTGTTATAAATCTGGTAATAAGATATATATTTTTTCATACCTTTATCTAGAATCGTATAGTTTCAGAAACACGATTTTATGATTTTGGCTCGACACTTTTTATTTTCGAAAATACCTCAAAAAAATAAAAAATATCAAGATTATTCTTAAATGGGGATACATATACTATTGAAAATTGGTTTAATTAGTGGACACCAATAATATTTAGGATCGTATAGAAGCATATTTTAAAAATCGCTATAGTTTTTTAATACGAAGTGATTTTGTGTTTTTTTTGCGTAATCGGCAAAATCGGTCTCGCTCCCGCGCGCGTCGTTTTCTCATTGCTATCTCGCTTTAGCATAATTTTTCCGAGTATCGCCTTAACGACTTTTTAACTTTTAAGTTGCTGAGGGCAAAAAAGCTTACTTAACCTATAACAACATAACATGTATGTACAGTACATATATGGTTTGATGACCAAACTATACAAAGTACATTTTTACCCATTCACCTTTGAATAACTAGCTATAGGTACCGAACTTTGCTTTAAGTGCTTATTGTAGTGTTTGAGTCCAGCTCGAATCCCCAAATTTAAGAAACCCTGTGGTTCGACTGCATAGCCGAACTAGGCAGAACTAGATGACTGGTTATTTTAACACAAATGGCTACCTACGCAGCTACGATGCAAAAAAAATCGTAGCATAGCAATACCACAAATTTATTCATGTGGCAAATTGGCAATACGTCACTTCTTATAAGTAACTTCACTATCACATAAAGGTCTCGACATCAAATCTGTTTTTTTTATAATTATAATATATATTAGGTACACTGTTAATTTTGTGACATTTTAAAATACCGGACTGACTGAACGTCTATGCTCTAAATATTATTCTGTGCTCGCGTTTTGTCAGACCACCGACCGTCCTTATGTAATGTAGGTAATGTCTCAATGAAACTATCCTTGGCCTTGGCTGACACAAGTCAGGTAAACTCTTCAAAAAATCGACACTGTGCTGTGCTTCTAGGGGCTTCCCTAGGGGCTTCCCTAGGGGCTAACATATTTTTAAGTCGCTACTAACAATAATGGATCTTTGTTATCTGAAATAAATAAATTACTTACTTACTTACTTACTTTAGTTCCCAGTAAGAGAGGATTTTTGGAAAATCCCCTAAGGGAGTAAAAAATGGGGTCCAAAATTGAATGAAACTTTTTATATTTAATTACTGACCTGAAGGATGAAAATTAAAAGATCTCCCAATAGAAGCCTGCCGTCGTAAGTCAGACAATCTTCAATTCCCTTAGGTATTGAAAGACACCTACACATAAAAAATGGGGTCCAAAATTGAATGAAACTTTTTATATTTCGTCCGTGAATTCACTTGAAATTAAACTTTATGCATAAACTGAAAATAATAAACTTAGTTCCTCTAGTGGTGATATTTGAAAATGTGTCCTCCAAGGGGGTAAAAAGGGGTCTCTTTATATTATTTGAGGAAGCGTTTCTATTGCGTACACCTAGAGAAGCTAGTTTGAGATCTAGAATTCTGTTGCTGGTAGGTATCGTTTTGAACGTCTGACGTCTCAAGAAGGAGCACAGAACTAAAATAAAGCAGACGATCAAAGCACGAATAATAAATTACACACGGGCGAAATCGCGAACTTCCATTAGTTATCACATAAAATAATTTAACTGATCATTATTCGCTATGAGTACAGTCACGAGCAATAATATAATAGTATACAACATAGGACTATGTCATATTACAATTTTGAATGACTTCTGTGACACTGATCGTTTTCTTTCGGAAAGCTTCAATGTGACAAAGTTCTATGTTGTATACATATTATTGCTCGTGAGCTCGTGACTGTACCTGTACCTATCATCTTTTGTGACTGTGCATTTTTTTAAAGTCAAGATGAATTCTGAAGCGGCCTTGAAATTCATATTTAAAGCGGATATCTAGGTACAACTTAATACCTAGTTAATCTGCCATAATTATAACATTGGATAAATTATAATAGTTATTTAAGTTTAATAATGTTTCAGAAATTACAAATAAAAAAAAGTTGAATCAGTTTTAAGATGAATTATTAAACTTGGTACGAAAATAACGCATACACTACCTATACTTAGGCAAGTAGTACCTACCTACTCGTAACATCAAATTTTCAATCGAAGGACCAAAAGAACAAATAAGTTCATGCTAAATAGTTTAAATTTACATAAAAATAATAAGATAATTTATATTTTTTATTTATTTAATTACTGACCTGAAGGATGAAAATTAAAAGATCTCCCAATAGAAGCCTGCCGTCGTAAGTCAGACAATCTTCAATTCCCTTAGGTATTGAAAGACACCTACACATAAAAGAAAAAAAACCACTAACACTTGACACACTAAGTTTTAACGTATCATTCCTTTAGAATTAAACTAGAAATTTTATAATAAGGGACTGTGGCTGGTCGTGCATTTGCGCTCGCCTATATTTTTCGTATTCGGTAGTTCGGTACTAGAAGTCAATGCACACGTCAAGCCGCGTCTGATGAGTAACCCCGATAGGGCTACGAAACACAAATCCACAGTATGTATGTGTCGCTTGTTGACTGATCGCGATTATGATTATGACTAAGGCGAGCGCGGATGCACGGAGCTCGAGATAGCAGTAGTAGGTAATGTAACAAGGTAAATAATTAGGCACATAAGTAATTTAAAGTTTATCGCCGAGTCAACGCTGATACTTCAATTTTATCTAGAACTTGCTTTTGCTTAAGAGGTGATCGCATTTTGGACTTGATTGAGACTGATTTCGCATTTTTTGTTGCTAAACTCTCACTTTCAGTGCTAGATTTATTAAACGATCCTATTTCGAAGGTTCCTCCTGCATTATTGATTTATTCACAACTTCGTTAGAATAAAATAAAATAGGAAAGGCTTAACGAAGACCTAGGTAGGTACATAATGTCTCAATGACACAACGACATTTAACTTGCAGATCCTGAAAATTGGTTATTCGGTTTATTGAGGCGGAATATTTGATTGGTAGTGAAGGATCACAGGCAGGAGCCTACCTATAGCTACAGATTAGATAATATTTACTACGTTAAAGCGCCAAAAATAGTGGGATCATTCGATCCACAACCGGGACAAATATAAATACTTAATTAAAATAAATACTAATATTGGTTGGACACCATCACCTACACTACACTACACTGTTCCAATACCAAACTGTAGTAGCTTGATTACACTGTACATTGATGTAGAAGTGTTGGAAATTGGAAACAACGACGGGTATTACCACATGCATCATGCATACACATATTTATGAACATTTGTTTTTATTATGTGTCTGGGTGTTGTTATCGTTAAGTAACATCGGTGCTTCCATCTTACACACAAACACAACAATAGGTACTCCAAGCGATATTAAATATAAGTAGGTAGTTAAATTTAAGGGTTGGGTGGGCGTGTTATTGTTTTTTTATTATCGGCAAACGACTCGTCAAACAACCACGAACTAATTATGTGGCGTGTTAATGTAAATAGAAAGAACACTAATAAAATGCCTGAAAATCAAACATAATTCGATCCAGTGGGCGTGTAATATAATGACCGTTTCTAACACTTTCCTAATGGAAAATTTCAACGCAAGGTTTGTTCCATATAAAAGATACCAATTCCAATGGTGTTGAAATTAGTTACCTATTCTAGTGTGATATCGATGAAATGGTGAACTATGGAAATTTCCTAAAATCTTTTATTATCATTTGATAGCTTACTGATTGCAATGCAACTAAGCAAGCAACTAAATTAGGTCATTTATAAATTAATTAAATAGTGACTTGAGATGAAAATAATCTTAGTTCGAGTCTTAGGATAGTAGGTACTACTATCAACAAATAAGAGGGTCTCGCTCGAGACGATTTCCAACTAAGTACCTAGATAAATTACTAAAAATAACTAAACAAAATACCTACCCACTTAAATCGAGGACTCTCTTTCAAAGAGGTTTATTATTAGATCATTTGATGCTTATTGTGAAAAAATCTAAGCTTGAAGCTAACTTGCGCAAAAAAACGCAAGACGCAAGTAAAAAAATGCACATGCATACCACGACAATACCTGCAGCTGCAGATATATATATAGATATAGTAAGGCAGCGACACACCCATGCACATTCACCGATTAGAGTACCTACATGTGTTTTGCCCCACCACTTGGAGGCTTCCTGGCTGGGTGGATGGATCTTTATCTACGTACTAGCCGATCCTCGCGGTTTTACCCGTGTGGTACCCGTTCCCGTGGGAATATCGGGATAAAATATAGCCTATGTCACTCGGTAAGAGTGTAGCTTTCTAACGGTGAAAGAATTTTCGAAATCGGTCCAGTACTTTTCGAGTTTATTCGTTACATACAAAAATACAAATCTTTCCTCTTTATAATACCTATAGATTTGACAATTTTGCTGTCATTAATTTTGCCGTAATGCCTTTTTGTTAATTAATTTATAGTTGAGGAAGAGCGGTGTCTCCAAACACGGGCTTTATCTGCTCAAATGGAGGCTCCAATCCACTAATTTAAAGAATAATAAATTATTTTATTTTTATTTATTTTTCATATGTCTCTCTTTTTTTCACAATGGGTAGGTAGGGACTTCCGTTAAGTGACGCCTGATCTTATATTAATTACCTTACTCTCTACCTATGCGCCTGATTCAATCAAAAACATTTGATGCTTTTTATAAAATAACGCATGTTGTTTTTATCCTCTTCAGATTTTGCTACGAAAGTAGCTGTTATTAAGTATGTTCGCGATAGGGACGCTCAAGAAGGGGAACATAATATTATAAAGCAAAACCTCCGATTTGCCGATGACATTGTTTTATTCTCCAACTCCGCCACTGAAATAGGAGACATGCTCGAAGAACTAAAAACAGCTAGCCTCGAGGTTGGACTCCACATGAACATGGAAAAGACCAAGTTAATGACCAACAGTGTCAAGCGCAGAATTTGTGTGAGTGATGCGGAGGTTGAGCATGTCCAGGAGTATGTCTATTTGGGCCAACTAGTTTCCTTCCAGGCGCGTCAAGAAAAAGAGGTTGCTCGACGCACTGAAAGCGCTTGGAGGAGCTATTGGTCTTTTAAACATCTCATGAAAGGCGACGCACCAATTTCGTTAAAGCGTAAACTCATGGACATGTGCGTGCATACTTCCCGTCCTCACATACGGCGCTCAAACTTGGTCTTTGACCAAAAAACAAAGGTCTGCCCTCGGGGTGTGTCAAAGGGGGATGGAGCGCAGCATGCTGGGCATTAAGTTAGCCGACCGCATAAGAAATACGATACTGCGTTCCAGAACTCTTATTGCTGACGTCTCCCAAAAAGCAGCATTACTAAAATATAACTGGGCCGGGCATGTCTGCCGTATGCCAGACGACTACTGGGCAAAACTCGCCACCAAATGGACCCCCACAGTTACACGTCCACGCGGCAGACCGAGACGGCGGTGGCGAGACGATCTTGACTCGTATATGAGTGACTGGCACACAACAGCTCTAAACCGCGTGAAATGGAAGGAAGGTGGAGAGGCCTTTGCCCTGCAGTGGGACGACCCAGGCTGATTTATTATTTATTATATTGGACTGCTGACGGAATAAATAAGTAATTCGGAATATTTCCAACCACAACAACTGCTTGAACAAAATATCTTAAACCTTAAGAACAGAGCCGGATTTAGAGATCTTGGACGAACGAAGGAGTGGAGGCCATTAATTATTTTTCCGAATGTTGTTTCTTTCAGCCCCTTGATTCACAAACCGTCGGAAACGCTCCCGACAGCGGAATGTATGCACTGTCTCTGTCACTCACTATAGAATAGACAACGACAAAGCACAGAATTCGAATCCGATTCCGTTTCTGACGGTTCGTGAATTAGGGGGCAGGTCTCCTCTCTTGTGCGGACCCGGAGCCTGCTCACTCCCAAATCCAGCCCTGTGATGTGAGGGATATAAGTAGGTAATATAAAAACAACTAAGATGATCTTGTGTAGGTAATAAATAAGTATTTTTATTTAACAGTATAGTGATCATGTTACAAAGATTGTGGCTGCAGCATTAAAGAAATTAAAACTTCCATTGTATACCTACAGTCGAACCAGTTGAATGCGTGACCCACCATAAGGTCATTTTCCAACAGATATTATAATTCAACAAGGTCGAAATTGAAGATTGTTGACATTGGCACTGACCTTTATAGTTTTGACGATGGATCAGGATTCATTTGTTTCGACTGTACATGTGTACAGTCAACAGCACATCAATTTAAACAGAACTGTGATTTCTCACTATAATTTTGAACTTCAAGTGTTCAAAGTTTTGAAATCAATGTGCTGTTACTATTACTACTTCCAGACTTCATCAATAAATAAAATTATATCTGATTATATAAATACATGGAGATCCTTGGGGGAGACCTATGCCCAGCAGTGGGCGTCGTACGGCTGAAATGATGATGATATAAATACATAATTAATATATCATTTATAATATTTCACAAATGTAATACAAATATACTATTGAATCCACATAGCTTGGTGCTTAAAAGAATAAAAGTAAAATACAAGATATAAGAAAAATCTTGTTTTGTGGTTATATTTTATGTTTATTAGAATGACCCATATTAAATAACTTTTTCTCACTCATACTCTGAAAATGTATTTCCTCGCATTTCGTGAGAAAAGTTTTATACAAGCCTTGTTCTGGAAGCTATTTGCATTGCCTCGAATGATTAAAGCATAATTCAAAACCATCCTCGACAACGCAAATTGCTAGCTTCCCGTACTCGACTGTAATGTGCTATTTAAACTTTCATGGGATTTTCACCATGTTTTAAATTAATGTCGAGTCCCCGATATTTCGGCGCAGTTGTACACGCTATGATCACGGAGTAATCATGGCGACAACAATTTAAAACATGGTAAAAGTTATATTTACTATGACCCATATTATTTATTCAAGCAACAAATTGAGACAAATTAAAATATTTTGTTTGGTTAACAGCAGGTTAGGCTATACCAAACTAACTAATGACCTCATGGAAATTTGTTCAGTATACTATACTGCCGGTGTGGCTTAAAAATCTAGCAAAATATTACTCTAAGCAAATTAGACTTTAATATGATAGACTATCGGATCCTCGCGGTTTCGCCCGCGTGGTACCCATTCCCGTGGGAATATCGGGATAAAATATAGCCCATGTCACTCGGGAAGAATGTAGCTTTCTAATGGTGAAAGAATTTTCTAAATCGGTCCAGTAGTTTGGGAGCCTATTCAATGCAAACAAACAAATAATCGAATCTTTCCTCCTTATAATATTAGTATAGATATTGGATTCAAAATTCAAATACAATTTCAAGCATGATAACACTATGTTTTTGATTTGCAAGTGGTGCTTACAAAAGTACTTCATGACAGCATTAAAATTGATTTTGCTCTTAATTAACTAAATTATATGTTGCACACAAATACAATTGAAATGAGCAGCAGCAGTGAGCAGAACAGTACCTGTGAGTTACTTTTTTTTTATTTGCTAATTTATTTTATAGAATAATTATCTTGCTTAATCAACAACATACATTATTCAATTTACAAAGTTTACATACTTTTACAAAATGTGACACATATTTCAGTTATTGTGATTTAAGCGATTTAAGTAAGCTGATTTACATTTGATTATACTTTGACTTTATGACATGCTGTCCTTTTATATGTTAAAACTATTCAAAATACTAACAGTCATTATAATTACAATATTATGTCAAAAATAAATAACTTAATTCAATAAATTACATTCAACATAAACATAATTCAATAAATACAATTAAAAATGTGGAATATAACATCAGCTAAAATATTTGGTGTAAACTGTGACCAATGATCTTGCAATATATCAAAACATTTTCTTCTTCATGGCAGTATATCTCTCTGTGTATTCATTATATCCTTCAAGAGTTGCCAGCTGTTTAGCTTCAAATAGATTGCCATCAACATTAAGAGTATGAAGTTTTGAATCTCTCAGTAAACTAGGGCTAATGGCTTCTAAGCTGAGACAGTTCTCTTCTAATCTCAATATTTTCAACTTTGGTGCTTCATGCAAGTCGTCACTTATCACCGATATCTCATTTTGGCTTAAATTTAACTCCACTGCGTAAAACTCAGACATACCAGAAGGTATCTCTGTAATTTTGTTGTGAGACAGTTCTACAACCTCTAGATTATGCAAGCCAATTAGCTGAGGTGGAAATTTAGTAAATTTATTATTGTTCAGATAAACCTGTTTTAAATTACTCAAATTATGAAACGACTTAGGTAGCGATGGTATCGAGTTATTAGACACGTTTAATAACTCTAATTTCCTTATATTTGTAATGGATTCAGGTAATGATTCCAATTTGTTGTTTTCCAATTTAAGTTGTTTCAATAGCTGAAACTTACTTATCTCGGCAGGCAAATGCGATAGCTTGTTTTTAGACAGGTCCAAGTTTCTCAAAATTTCACATAAATCAAGTACTTCAGGAGGAATTTCTTTCAATTTATGTTCAGCTAATTGCAATACGCCTGTTTTTGATGCTGTTTCGTAGTGTTGTTTGAGACCGGAATTACCCATAGCTTGCGGTAATTTCTATTGACGATAAAGAAAACTACCTATATTCATGAAAATTTAAATTAATATTGTTTTACACTATTGTAAAATAAACACAACAAGGGTGCAACAGTTTACTCTATATAATTTGTGAGTTTACTGCATTTACAGAGACAGAACAGAACAGACAGAGTTTACTTAAGCCCCCAGTACAGGATGGCCGACCATGGTCGGCGACCAAGACCAATACATCGTACATTGACACTTTTGAAAGAACCTTTATAAACTTGTTCGTTCAAAAGTGTCAATGTACGATGTATTGGTCATGGTCGCCGACCATGATCGGCCATCGTGTACTGGGGGCATAACATACAGTAGAGTAGGTACTATTATTTTTAGACAGGGTTGCCAACTCAATACTACAAATTGGTGCTAAACGTCATCTAAAATAGTGCTAGATAAGTATGGATTTCCAAAATTAGTGCTAGATTATTAAAAAAATCATAAAATTATAAAAAAAACATTTTTTTACTTGTGAATGACGCTTATTTCGATTATTTTTGCATTCATTTCTGTTTTGCAAAATATACACATTGCTTTCAAGCTATTACCGAGTGGTCTATCTAAGACATATCTAAGCCATTTCTTGTATTTCGGATCGAACGATCCGGTCCCACTTTTTTTCTGAAACTTTGAGCATACCTGACTTTTTTGCTTAAAGGAATATCCATTTTCGTAACTCACCCACCACGCACTAAGCTTTTTCGTCCGTTTTAAAGAAGCAAATCATCATCAACAAACAAGAGAAAGAAAGACATAACTATCTTAAGAAAGAAATGACATCAGGCACATTCCCTTTACAAAAAACCTAAAAATGTATAGCTATTCTATTGAAGTGAATGACTAAAGTTTATCACAAACAAACACGAAAAATACCTATAATTTTATTATGTGTATTTTTGTTCGAGTTATTTAGGTTTAAAGTATTTTGTTTTTGGTAACACTGATACTGAAACAGCAACACGAACAAAACGTTCCGTTACTTGCGTTATTTTGACCTAGAGAATATTGTGTTTCCATAATATTGAAATTGGAGCAATTTGACTTGATTTATGTATTAACTCATTTAATTCTTTATAAATTCTTCTTTTATATACTATTATTTTAATTACATCAGTTTTTGTGACATGATTCACATGATCTACTAAAAAAATAAAATACGAGCGTGCGTGCGTCGGAACGTCTTTATAAACTGTTGTCAACTTTGACATGTAAACAAAGGGTTTTTTTTAATTTTATAAAGAGGTTGACACACGGATGACATTCTTTGTTTTTTTTAATGGCTAGAGATGTTCGTTTCATGATAAATTCATAGTAATTTTTGTGTTTTTACACAAATTAATTATTAAACAATGAAAGACTTTAAAATTATTTTGGTACACGTAGTAAGTTCACAGTGGCGCATAGTGCCTAAATAAAATATAACGAAGCTTATACAGTTTTTGGCAATATGTGCCTGATGTCCTTTAGTCAGGCAGGTCAAATTATATCAGATTGCCGTTGCATAAAGCGTTTTGTTACTGACCGCGTGACTGCATTTTGTTCTGCGGTAACCAGAAAATAATCAGCATGAGTAGGTACTATTTAGGCTAGATTTGGTGCTAGGTGCTATATGCCGTTTTTTTGTGCTGGACTTATGAAAATAGTGCTAAATCTAGCACCGAAAGTGCTAAGTTGGCAACACTGTTTTTAGCTGACATTGACAGGCAGGGAAACTGACAGCTGACAGTGAACTGACACCTGACAGTGACAGTCCACACGTCACACACCATGGAGCTAGACTTCATACTGAGGTAACTGGAGAGAATACTGTGCCGGTGGCCAAAATGTGAAACTAACGTGATTTTTTTTAATGTCATTTTGCTGTCAAGTTGATGTCCAACCATAGCGCTGCTGGCGGCTAAAGTTCTTAGAAGTCAGGGCCGGTTAAATTACTACAAAAAAAAAGAAAAACGTACGTAGCGCGCCGCTGTCACCGGAACAGAAAAGGTTGTGGCACTGTATGGTCATATAAGTCCCTCTATACGAGCAGTCTGTGGGTGAACTATACGCAGAACATAAACTTATTATACTTTACCCCTAGTATAAATAAGTTTATGACGCCGAAATGTGTGGGTCATCAGCTTCCTCATAAGACATAGAGAAATTCTAATCATGCACTATTTTGATGCAAAATTGATGCAATCAAACGTGTCAGTAATAATATTAGTGCAACCACAAGTTCGTTACTATGAGTTGTTTTTTGTGTGTTAGCTGGAGAAATGTGTCACCAGCTTACACATGCCGTTAAGGAAAACCAGTGAGGTTAGGGTTTTAGACTATAGTCCAAAAGTTAATGCACAATTGGTGCAATTAGAACCAGAAAAACTAACCGTCACACACTAATACTGTTGAAACTACGATCATAAAAGTGTGTGCGAGCTGGAGTACCGTGTCTCCGGCTTGCACATCTGTATCTTCGTAATTATATAAGGTACGATGATGTGTTATACCTCAAAAGTTGCTGCAAAATTGATGCAATAAGAACCAAATTTATCAAATCTTTAGGTAAAATAGTTTTGGAGCTACGAACCGATAAGTATGTGTAAGCTGGTGACACGTAACACGGGCTGACACATAGTGAATCACTGTAACTGTATAAGTAAGAGTTTCGTATTATATATCAAAAAAAACCTTATAGTTGGTGCAAACACGAGGCATAATTTCAAATCTCTGGGAGTCTTAGTTTCAAAATTATAGGCAAAAAACTGTTTTCCCGCCAAAAAATTCAAAATAATGGTCTTGGACGCAGCTAAGTGCGGCGTTGCCGTTCCGTGCGCTACACTGTTGCAAACGAGTTTGAACTTAAGAGCTGGTGTTATTAAGAGTCACTTTAATTGCGCTTTCGATCGTTTTCATTTCTGTTCTGAAAATTTTTGGGCCAGGAGCCGGCTGATATAAGTACGCTGATTCCTAACCTTTTTATGAGAAACAGATAGTTTCATTACAAGTTATTTTTTAATTTTGGCGTTAGAAACTTCACACTCATTTGTTGATAAAGCAAAGAAATAATTAGATTTGGCACAATAATAAACATAGAGGAATGCAGAAAGGTAAAATTTATGTAGGTACCTATAAAAACTACTACATATTTATTACAGAGAGAAACCCTCATTCATAGAACGGTGCGAAATGATTACACTACTACTACTGTCCACTGGCCGCTTGTCACTGGCTTACCATTGTCACGTACTAGTTTACGACAGCTCAGCCAGTGGACAAGCTCGGTCAACGCAAAGCACGTATGAGCAGTTTTCAGGCTACGCTTTTGCATTAACTCTCGAGAGATGGCGCTAGTTAAAATTTGAGAAATGTATTTTAGAAGAATTTAACCAACCAAGGCTTCTGAGTAGTAGTATTCCCGAAGACTATAGGCTTTTAGCCCAAAATTTTAACATTTTGGTCCTTGTCTAGGGCTATGCTAAATGCTAATGAGGTAGCCTTCCCTTGCTCGCATCTTAAAATACAACAATTGAATTCTATTGTATTTTTCGCACATGTGAGCACACTCCAAGTATAAGCTTGATGCTAGCCATTTTAAAAAGGCTATAGGCCTAAAACCGCCTTTAGGTCTTTAGGCGACTGTAGCCTTTTTTCTAATAATCCTACTTAATATTATAAATGTGAAAGTTTAGATGTTTGGATGTATGTATGTTTGTTACTCAATCACGCCAAAACGGATGAACGGATTTGGCTGAAATTTTGAAAACAGATACTTTGTAGCCTGTAGAGGAACACAGGCTACTTTTTAACCCGGAAATATATCATATTACCGCGGGATAACGTCCTGAAGTCCACGCGGGCGAAGCCGCGGGCGGAAAGCTAGTAGGTTTATATAAAGGAAGGCTAAGGCCTCTTTTAGGCTAGGCCTGAGTACGCCGTCATAATAATTAATTATGCCACGCAATGTTAAAAATATTAAAAATCCAAGATGGCGGCCGATTTTGATGAAAGTCGGTTTTTGGCACTATTTTGAGAAGAAAACAGCAACGCAATTTACGCAATGTTAAAAATATAATAAAAAAAACCAAGATGGCGCCTAAACTTTCTTTGTAGGCAGATTTCGATGAAACTCGATTTTTAGTACTATTTTGACAGTAAAAGAGCAACGCAATGTCAAAAAATTCAAAAATTCAAAATGGCGGCCTATTTTCTTGTTTTTGGGCTGATTTTGATAAAACTTGGTTTTTGGAACTATATTGACAAGAAAATGGCAATGCAATGTTTAAAATATTAAGAACCCAAGATGGCGGCCAACTTTTTGGTTTGCTGGCCGATTTCGATGAAACTCGGTTTTTGTACTATTTTGACAGTAAAGCAGCAACGGACTGTTAAAAATATAAAAAAATACTAGATGGCGCCCAAATCTTTTGTTTGTGGGCCGATTTTTAAGAAACTCGGTTTTTGGTGCTATTTTGACACAAAACAGCAACGCAATGTTAAAAATTATAAAAATCTAAGATGGTGGCTAACTTTTTTGTTTGTGTGCTGATTTTGTTTAAACTCGGTTTTCGGTACTATTTTTACAAGAAATAAGTAACGCAATGTTAAAATTGACAAATTGAAACTTAATAAAAGCTTGTAAAATATTTTATTTTGATACTTCTTGCCCCTAATATGCCACCCCTAATAAATTATAAGGCCGTGTAGGTGCTGGCCTAGAATAACACTACCCCCTATCATCCCGTGGGTGTCGTAAAAGTCAACTAAGGGAAATCGCTATTAGAAGATGGGCAGCAGCGCCTTTTCAATCATTAGGCCATACTAAAATCAGTAAAAATTACTACAGTTTATACAACTTGATTGGTAAAATAAAAACGTTTTAAAGTTTGAAATAGGAGCTTTATTAATAAGAATATAAATAAAGTTGCTTCGTTATAATATGTGGCTTGGCACGTTCCTTCCACTCGAGACCACCAGGACTATACCACCGGTGGTGTCGTCTAAAATCACTATTCATAGGTAGGTATGTAATGTAGGTTTAAGTATTTTCTTTATTCTCAGCCCCTATGTTCATATGTTTACAACTTACAATTAAATAATAACGTGAAATTGTCTTCTTTATTAATGGCAGTATCACAGACTAGGTACTTATGAGTGGTTACTACGTTCGACATCACTAGGATAGTGTCGTACGGAATAGTGATTCCAAACGTCACCACCGGTGGCACCTATAGTTTTGGTGGTGTCGAGTAGAAGAAACGGTTTGGAATTTGAAATAACAGTTCTGACAGCGATGATGGCGAAGACGAATGTAATTTACCAACAGGCAGAGTTCGTAGTCGTAACCTCATCAGGATTTTTGTTAACACTTATGAAACTATAGTTATAGCACAGAATAAGCAACTTTTCATACAGTAGGCCGACGGAGACGTCTAGACAGGTCAATCGTGCGGGGCTTGCGGGGTGAGACGGGGGAGTGGTTGTCCCGAGTTACATACAACGCAGTTCATAGTAACTCGGGACAAGTCTTCTAGGGCTATCACGTCTTTATCGTTATAATTTATTTTTAAATTAATATTATGGTGGATACGACATGTAAAATAGTGTAAGTGCGTGCAAATCTTCATCTCGCTTATTAAAAAAAAAGGCAATTTCCAATATCCAAGATGGCGGCCAACTTTTTTGTTTGCGGGCCGACTTTGATGAAACTTGGTTTTTGGTACAATTTTGACAAGAAAACAACAACACAATGTCAAAAATAAAAAAAAACAAGATGGTGGCCAACTTTTTTTTGTAAGCCGATTTTGATGAAATTTAGTTTCTGGTACTATTTTGACACGAAAACAACGCAATGTTAAAAGTATAAAAAAGTCCAAGATGGCGGCCAACTTTTTTGTTAGCAGGTCGATTTCGATTAAATTCAGTTTCTAGTACTATTTTGACAAGAAAACCACAACACAATGTTAAAAGTAGGTATAAAAAAAAACAAGATGGCGGCCAACTTGGATTTTTAATATTTTTAACATTGTGTTGCTGTTTTCTTGTCAAAATAGTACTAGAAACTGAGTTTCATCGAAATCGGCCAACAAACAAAAAATTTGGCCGCCATCTTGGATTTTTATATTTTTAACATTATGTTGCTGTTTTCTAGTCAAAATAGAACCACAAACTGAGTTTTATTGAAATCGGCCTGCAAACAAAAAGTTGGCCGACCTATTTGGCGCAGGGGTAGGCTACCCACCTTCTGCGCCAGGGTCTCGGGTTCGATTCCCGAACAAGACAAATATTTGTGTGCATGAACATGTCTATTTGTCTTGGTCTGGGTGTTAACTATGTATATTAAGTATGTATTTACAAACAAAAAGTATTTAAGTATATATTTATCCGTTATCAAGTTTTCCATGATACAGTTTCTTAATGAAATTAACATGGGCTTAGATAATTGGTGTGAATGTAAGAAGTTATTTATTATTATTATTTATTATCTTGGATTTTTATCATGTTTAACATTTCGTTGCTGTTTTCTTGTCAAAATAGTACCAGAAACTGAATTTCATCGAAATCGGCCAGCAAACAAAAAATTTGGCCACCATCTTGAATTTTTATATTTTTAACATTGCGTTGCTGTTTTCTTGTCAAAATAGAACCAGAAACAGAGTTTCATTGAAATCGGCCTGCTAACAAAAATGTTGGCCGCCATCTTGGATTTTTTAATACTTTTAACATTGCGTTGCTGTTTTCTTGTCAAAATAATACCATAAATCGAGTTTTATCGAAATCGGCCCACAAACTAAAAAGTTGACCGCCATCTTGGATTTTAATTTTTGACATTGCGTTGCTGTTTTCTTGTCAAAATAAAACCAAAAACCGAGTTTCATCGAAATCAGCCTACAAACAAAAAAGTCGGCCGCCATCTTGAATTTTTTTTAAATTTTGACGTTGCATTTGCATTATTAAATTATTTTATTAACTAGCTGTGCCCGCGACTTCGTCCGCGTGGAATAGTGACTTTCGGCAGCATTTTTAATTTTTTAGGGTAATAAGCTTTTTAGTTTTTTTATTTATTTATTTAATATATGTAAGTACAGCGCTATGAATGCTATGATACATATTAACACATTAAAAATTTACATTACATAGCCTTCCGACCGCGGTTTCGCCCGCGTGTACTACACGACGTTATCCCGAGGTAAAGTGATATTTTCCCGGGATAAAAATTAGCCTATGTCACTTTCTAGCTCCTAAACTACCCACATACTAAAAATCACGTCGATCCGTTGCTCCGTTTTGACGTGTAAGACAGACATACAAACAAACACAATTTCATATTAATAATATTCGAGATAGTATGTCAAAAGAAAATACCTACTTATTACGCTGAACAACTTATCTTATGATGCTATATTTGTATCTCTTATAGTTTAGCTGGGCTGCTAGGGTTCCTCATCAGGTGTAGGTACCAGACCTTCGATATTTTTCCGTCAATAGAAAATGTTCATTACGTTAAACAACTTTTCTTAGGACGCCATGTTTGTATCTCATATAGTTTAACCTGGCTGCTAGGGTTCCATATCAGGTGAACCAGACCTTCAAACTTTGTATGACAGTAGAAGATGCTCATCACGTTTAACAATTTTCCCTAAGAACGTATTTTTATATCTCTCATAGATTGGCTGGACTGCTATGGTTCCACATCAGATATTACGATCGTCAAAATAATGATATTATATGTTGGCGAGGACCAAATAGCCTATATAACAAAAAAAGTTTCATCAAAATCCGTTTAGTAGTTTTTGCCTCAAATGCGGACAACAGACAGATAAACAGACAAAAAATTCAAAACTATATTTTTGGTATCTGTTCCTTTTAAGAAGACCCCTGGAGGTATAATTTTTTGTTTCTTTTAAATGTAAAGAATTGGATCGTTTACAGTTTTATTATAAGTATAGATTATTTTATTTATTTATTTATTTAATATATAGGTATTAGTACAGTGCTATGATACATATTAACACATAAAAATGATATATCACATAGCCTTCCCGCCCGCGGTTTGCCCGCGTGTACTACACGACGTTATCCCGAGGGAAAGTGATATTTTTCCGGGATAAAAATTAGCTTAAGTCATTCTCTAGCTCCTAAACTTCAATTCGTCAACTCGTTGCTCCGTTTTGACGTGAAAGACGGACATACAAACAAACACACTTTCACATTTATAATATTAGTATAGACTGTATGTCAAAAGAAAATACTTATCACGCTGAACAACTTCTTTTAAGATGCTATATTTGTATCTCTTATAGTTTAGCATTGCTACTAGGGTTCCACATCAGGTGTGCCTGACCTTCGATATTTTTCCGTCAATAGAAAATGTTCATTACGTTAAAAAACTTTTCTTAGGACGCCATGTTTGTATCTCATATAGTTTAACCTGGCTGCTTGGGTTCCACATCAGGTGAACCAGACCTTCAAACTTTGTACGTCAATAGAAAGTGCTCATCACGTTTAACAATTTTCCTTAAGACGGTATTTTATATCTCTCATAGTTTGGCTGGACTGTTATGGTTCGACATCAGATATTACGATCTTCAAAATAAATTATAGCCTATATGTTGGCGAGGACCAATACCTGTATAACAAAAAAAGTTTCATCAATATCCGTTCAGTAGTTTTTGTGTGAAACGCGGACAACAGACAGACAGACAGACAGACAAAAAATTCAAAAACTATATTTTTGGTATCTGTTTCGTTTAAGAAGACCCCTGGTAGTATTTTTTTCTATTTCTTTTCAATGTACAGAATTGGATCGTTTACAGTTTTATTATAAGTATATAGATTTAATGTACCTACCCGGGGTCGTAAAAGGTCCACCGTCACTTTTAAAGTGACAACCCTTACGTACTTACGTGAATACCTATACAGGCGTCGGCATCGCCCAACTTCAAGGGCGTCGTCCAACTGTATAGAAAGATTGCTTAAACTGTGGTTATAGTAATAAAGCCGTAAGTAAGTATTAAAGAATTAAATACCTACTTAAGTGCAGGTACATGCTCGCGATCTATTCAGTTTATGTATTTATATTAAAACCAACGTATGTTAACGTTAACATGTTTCATAACCGGCGCTACTCGGAAAAATATGGACTTTTTGATTTAAAACTATAGGACGGTTACAGTTGTTAAAAATCTGGTAATAAGATATATATTTCTTCATACCTTTATCTAGAATCGTATAAAACACGATTTTATGATTTTGCCTCGACACTTTTTATTTTCGAAAAGACCTCTAAAAAATACGAAAAGTGAAGATTATTCTTAAATGGGGTTACTTACACTATTGGAAATTGGTTTAATAAGTGGACACCAATAATATTGAGGATCGTATAGAAGCATTTTTTTAAATCGCTGTAGTTTTTTAATGCGAAGTGATTTTGTGTTTTGCTTGCCTAATCTGCAAAATCGGTCTCGCTCCCGCGCGCGTCGTTTTCTCATTGCTATCTCGCTTCAGCACATTTTTTCCGAGTATCGCCTTAATTTTCCTGGAGTAGAGTTTCCTGGGGGAGTGTCGCGACGAACGCGATGCTCAAAGAAGTTTGAACTTGGCGCCAATAAAGTGACATCACAACTGTCACGGCAATGACAGGCCTACAGTGATTGTCAGTTGTAATTCCATAAAACGACGAGTAAATAGTTTAAAGTGATTCAAGATAGAAAACCGGGCTGAGGAAACCGTGCTCACCGTACTGAATATAAAGCTAAGTATTTAAACATGATAAGACACTTTACGATAATAAGTATTGACGGTGGAATAAGAAATTTACTTGATAAGACGTGATAAGACTAACCACAAATTATTATGTCTGTTTCTATGCGGCTTAAGAGAGAGCTGGCCAGTTCTGGGATGTGATCCAAGGTGTATCTCGATTGCGATAGTTCTATTAAAGTAAATGGGGTATGAGATACGTCTTGGATGGAACGTCCCCTTGGATATTGTGTTCCTCAAATGGGTTGATGATTACAAAGGACGACGGTAAGGCATAAGTAAAATCTTGGATGACAAGAGCTTAATGAAATCCGGAGGATGCTAGCTGTATAGCGTACTCTGAGACCGCTACTTGGGTGCGCCTTGAAGTAGTGATGAGAGATCCTCCGGTAGCCACAGCCTAATAATGAGATTAGATCACCCACGAGAGGAACACAGGTATCAATTCTTATATACTTAAAATCCGGAGGATGCTAGCGGTATAGCGTACTCTGAGACCACTATTTGGGTGCGCCCTAGAGTAGTGATGAGAGGTCCTCCGGTGCTCACATAGTGTAACAGACTAATGGTAGAACTATGTTAACTAAAATACGACTGTCAAAATCGAACTAGCTACCTACTTTATTCCGTGTCCGGAATCTGACACGGAATACGGATCCGTTATTCCGGATGATGTAATAACCTCTTAAATCGAGCGACATATTGTGAAGGTAGAATCTCTGGCAAGGAATTTATAATACAACAGGAAGGTGCACTCCTGCTAAAAAACGGTCCTAATGAGATAGTAAGCACGAGGTCAGTTTATCTCACTCCATTCCATTACGGCGGCCACGAACATGCGAGACGGGCGGCGGGCGGCGACGAGCGAATTGCGAACTTGACACAACGAAGACGGAAAGCGTCATTCGGCTTGTATTGTTGCCACTTTAACATTCTGAAATCTATCATTCAAATTCTTTTCTAGGATAAGCTATAAAAAACTTAAACGACCTGATACATTTTTATGCCTAATACGGTAATACCTAAATTAATATGCGATGTTTTCTATTGACTAAAAGTAATACGAAGCGGAAATTTTACGAAATTTAATTTTTATAACGAAAGTTGTGAACCATAAATCTACTAAACCTGTTATTTAAGAGTGCTGGCAATTTTAGAGAAAGGGACACCCTCACCTCGTTCTTGGGGTCTCAGCTGGACCGTTGACATTTTGTATTGAAATATAAACCTTATCTCTTAAAATTAAAGTGTATTATTAAATACACAAAAATACGGAGTGCACCTTCCTGTTGTACGTAGTACTTATAAATTCCTTGATCTCTGGCTATACGTGTATTCACTGTCATTGTAATGCAGCTGTATGATAGTACTATTTAAGCAGACTACAGACGGTGCAATTTGACATTATACAATCTACAGCCACTATCTGCTGGAGTCGGTCGCGGCAGATAAAGAAAGGGAGTGGAAATGGTGACTCTGTTATTTGTCTCTCGCTTACGCAATATACTGTATGAGCGAGAGGGCCGCCATTTGCAATCCCTCTCTGTATCTGACCGAGTTATACCTACTGTCAACCAGCCAATCGCGACTCCAGCAGATTGTGGCTGCAGATTGTATGTCAAATTGCACCGTCTCGAGGAGTAGGTACATTACACGACTTTATTAGTAATTTGTGATTAGCCCCGCGAAGCCGAGCGAGCGATGCAGATGCAAGCGTGTCGTATGTCGTATCGCAGAACGGCCGGCGAGCGCCATTCAGAATCGAAATGGTTGGGTTTCATTATCCTAAAAATGTTGGAGCCGGATAGTTAGATAGGTATTTAGATGTTTAGATAATATGTGTGTAGGTATTGTTTAATTATGTTTTATGACCATGTCACATTTGACATTTAAAACGTTCACTATTTTGAATTTAGATCAACCAACCGTTAGGTATTGAAATTTTAGATGTTCTAATATGAACCCACCCAAACTGAAATGGTGCTCATTGTTGTATTAATTGTTACTAAACGCGTGGCTCAATGGATAGTACGCTCGCCTGAAGTTCATGAGGTCTGTAAAATTTGTGTTATTTGTAACATGTACTTACTTAATTAATAATATTGTATAACGTAATATTACAGTAAAGTTTATTATAAGTAAATATATTTAACAAAATAATAATTTACTTAAGGAATTTATGAAACAACTTACCCTCATTAAATACGCCTAAGAAATACGCTAACGCTATTTTAAATAACACATTGATCCAAATTAAATGTAAGTAATCTCTTAACAAAATGTCATCATTGCACTAGAGTGCTCGTCAGATAAGTCTGCGCGCGGTAAAAATCGAATACTAATCTTTTCTATAACATAAGAACAAAAAAGTGCACTGTGACTAGCGCCAAAAACGCGCCAGTCACGCGCAGAGTTATCTGACAAACACTCTACACTGCACTCCCCAAGCACATCTGTCTGTGATCTTTACCGCCGGAGAGAGTAAATAGAGAAATGAAAACAGTTGATTGAACGTTTTGTTTGAAGTTATGAGCCGTGCGAGCGCGCAGTGTTGCCAAAAATAAATGCACAATTCCTCAAAGCAGTTGGTATTTTCCGACAAAATTTTGTCAAGATTTTATATTTTCACGCGATTCGGCGAATAAAAAAACTCGATAAGTACCTACATACTATACCTACGGATATTTTCAGATTAGTTTATTAGACCTAAAATAAAATTTACAACAATATTAAAACTTATGATTGTATAGAATTTTGTAACATGACATGAGTACCTAAACGTTAGGTAGGTACGTAAAGTCCCTTTATTACTTTTTGTACCTAATAATCGTGAATAAAATACAATAAAATTATTTTCCACACATATAATTATTAAGTAATGATAACTGTCAAAAACTGTTGGGTAGGAATAAACGGAGTTTATTACGGAAGTCACGAAGCATAGATCATAGACATTTGAATGCTACCGTAAAAAGAAAAATAAACAATAATCACATGTTTTAATAAAATAAATAAATAAAACATTACTTAATATCAAGGAGTTTTTTTACACGTTAGACAGATGTTATTTATTTACCATAATCTTTAAATTTACCTATTTCGTTTCTGTTCATCACAGTAGTACCTATCAGGTGCCCTACCACAAGCTCTAATGGCAGTTATTTTTATGTTGAGAGAGTGAGACACCGCTATACGGCGTGTAAAGCGGCGTCTCACTCACTCAACTTAAAAATAACTGCTATTAGAGCTTGTGGTAGGGCTTCACCGTCAGTACTTATTTAATTTATTATTAGCTTTTTTAAAAAGTAATTAAATTAAATATGATTCATACCAAAATATACCATAGACATTTACATACTTCGTTCAACGCCATCTAGTGAAGCTTTTGGAAGCTTTTTTTTAAATGGCCTGTCAGAAAATCGCTTATTGAATGCGTAAAATTACGTAAATGAAAGTGTACCTACCTACTTGTTAACAAATTATTTATTCATAGTTTTAGATTATCCCTGTAATTTGTAGCGATCAAAGGAATATTTTACATTTTAGAAAGGTCTTTCGTATTAAGTATACCTAGGTACATAAATCTAATCTGTCTGCACTATTATATGTTTATTATTGTGCCAAATCTACTATTTCATTGCTTTATCAACAAATGTGAGTGAGTAAAGTTTCTAACACCATTTAAATATTACTTGTAATCAAACTATCGGTTCTTCATACAATTTTAACATTGCGTAACTTATTTCTTGTAAAAATAGTACCGAACGAATTTCAACAAAATCGGTCCACAAACAAAAAGTTGGCCGCGATCTTGAATTTTTAAACATTGAGTTGCTGTTTTCTAGTCAAAATAGTACCAAAAACCGAGTTTTATCAAAATTGGCCCGCAAACAAAAAAGTTGCCCACCATCTTAGTTTTTTATATTTTTAACATTGTGTTACCGTTTTCTTGTCAAAATAGTACCAAGAACCGAGTTTCAACAAAATCAGCCCAAAAAAAAAGTAGACCGCCATCTTGGATTTTTTAATATTTTTAACATTGCGATGCTCTTTTCATGTCAAAATAGTACCAAAAAACGAGTTTCATCGAAATCGGCCAGCAAACATAAAAATTTGGACGCCATCTTGGATTTTTTAAATATTTTTAACATTGCGTTGCTGTTTTCTTGTCAAAATAGTACCAAAAACCAAGTTTCATCAAAATCAGCCCAAAAACAAAAAAATAGGCCACCATTTGCAATTTCAGATTTTTTTCAACATTGCGTTGCTCTTTTACTGTCAAAATAGTACTAAAAATCGAGTTTCATCTAAATCTGCCCACAAAGAAAAAGTTGGGCGCCATCTTGGATTTTTTAATATTTTAAACATTGCGTTGCTGTTTTCTTCTCAAAATAGTGCCAAAAACTAAGTTTCATCAAAATCGGCTCACAAACAAAAAAGGCAGCCGTCTTGGATTTTTTAATATTTTTAACATTGCGTGGCATAGTTAATTATTATGACGGCGTACTCAGGCCTAGCCTAAAAGAAGCTTTAGCCTTCCTTAATATAAACCTATTATTAGAAAAAAGGCTACAGTCGCCTAAAGGCCTAAAGGCGGTTTTAAGCGCCCCACACATGGTCAGTTGACCAGACCATGATCGGCCATCGTGTACTGGGGGCATAACAATGGCAAGCCAGTGACAAGCGGCCAGTGGACAGTAGTAGTGTAATCATTTCGCACCGTTCTATGAATGAAGGTTTCTCTCTGTAGTAGTTTTTATAGGTACCTACATAAATTTTACCTTTCTGCATTCCTCTATGTTTATTATTGTGCCAAATCTAATTATTTCTTGGCTTTATCAACAAACGAGTGTGAAGTTTCTAACGCCAAAATTAAAAAATTACTTGTAATGAAACTATCTGTTTCTCATAAAAAGGTTAGGAATCAGCGTACTTATATCAGACGGCTCCTGGCCTAAAATTTTCAGAACAGAAATGAAAACGATCGAAAGCGCAATTAAAGTGACTCTTACTAACACCAGCTCTTAAGTTCAAACTCGTTTGCAACAGTGTAGCGCACGGAACGGCAACGCCGCACTTAGCTGCGTCCAAGACCATTATTTTGAATTTTTTGGCGGGAAAACAGTTTTTTGCCTATAATTTTGAAACTAAGACTCCCAGAGATTTGAAATTATGCCTCGTGTTTGCACCAACTATAAGGTTTTTTTTGATATATAATACGAAACTCTTACTTATACAGTTACAGTGATTCACTATGTGTCAGCCCGTGTTACGTGTCACCAGCTTACACATACTTATCGGTTCGTAGCCCCAAAACTATTTTACCTAAAGATTTGATAAATTTGGTTCTTATTGCATCAATTTTGCAGCAACTTTTGAGGTATAACACATCATCGTACCTTATATAATTACGAAGATACAGATGTGCAAGCCGGAGACACGGTACTCCAGCTCGCACACACTTTTATGATCGTAGTTTCAACAGTATTAGTGTGTGACGGTTAGTTTTTCTGGTTCTAATTGCACCAATTGTGCATTAACTTTTGGACTATAGTCTAAAACCCTAACCTCACTGGTTTTCCTTAACGGCATGTGTAAGCTGGTGACACATTTCTCCAGCTAACACACAAAAAACAACTCATAGTAACGAACTTGTGGTTGCACTAATATTATTACTGAGACGGTTGATTGCATCAATTTTGCATCAAAATAGTGCATGCTTAGAATTTCTCCATGTCTTATGAGGAAGCTGATGACCCACACATGACGCCGAAGCAGTACGGCGCCCTACTGACAGATGATTAAAAAAGAAAAAAGTTAGTTCCAAAAAACTCAACAGATGGCGTTCATCAGACATGGGTTTGCTTTTTTTAAATTTGCTGGCAAGGGCCCTGTTTAACCATTTTTACAAGTCTACAATTATGTAAGAAAGCTATTGTAAGATCCATTGGGACGGGTCAGTATGGAAAAGTTTGAAACTATAAGAGAAGGAGATATTTGTTCTAAGAAATCATGTCATGGATTTTTAAATTAAGAAAAACTTCGATTCCCGGTATACTCGTGTATGAGTATTTTTTAAATCTTTGAATGCAGTTTTTCTGAACTCTAAAATCGACGACATGGTTCCTGTCGTGATGAAGAATGGGTGTAAGGTTCTCCGATCACGATGTATGGATGATGAAAGAACTCACCATTGAGGATTCCTTCCCTTATCAATTAATGTCTACATTAGTGCTTTTGTCAATGTTTACCTGCTTCGCCTTAGTGTGTTATAAACGGTATTCTTAATTCCAGCCCTGAGGTGTTGTGTTGAGAATTTGGTTTGAGTTAATTTACATCATCCTCCTGTAATTATAAATGGAGTATAATGCAACTGATATGTGCATTCTAAGTATTTAAGATGTTAATGTAGGTTCTGGCAGGTTAATCCCGATGTGACTCTCAGAAATAGTTAACATAGTTCTACCATTAGTCTGTTACACTATGTGACCACCGGAGGACCTCTCATCACTACTCTAGGGCGCACCCAAATAGTGGTCTCAGAGTACGCTATACCGCTAGCATCCTCCGGATTTTAAGTATATTAGAATTGATACCTGTGTTCCTCTCGTGGGTGATCTAATCTCATTATTAGGCTGTGGCTACCGGAGGATCTCTCATCACTACTTCAAGGCGCACCCAAGTAGCGGTCTCAGAGTACGCTATACAGCTAGCATCCTCCGGATTTCATTAAGCTCTTGTCATCCAAGATTTTACTTATGCCTTACCGTTGTCCTTTGTAATCATCGACCCATTTGAGGAGCACAATATCCAAGGGGACGTTCCATCCAAGACGTATCTCATACCCCATTTACTTTAATAGAACTATCGCAATTGAGATACACCTTGGATCACATCCCAGAACTGGCCAGCTCTCTCTTAAGCCGCATAGAAACAGACATAATAATTTGTGGTTAGTCTTATCAAGTAAATTTCTTATTCCACCGTCAATACTTATTATCGTAAAGTGTCTTATCATGTTTAAATACTTAGCTTTATATTCAGTACGGTTTCCTCAGCCCGGTTTCATATCTTGAATCACTTCAAACTATTTACTCGTCGTTTTATGGAATTACAACTGACAATCACTGTAGGCCTGTCATTGCAGTGACAGTTGTGATGTCACTTTATTGGCGGCAAGTTCAAACTTCTTTGAGTGGCGGTATTTGTTAAGACAAACGCGGATAAATTTACGAGAGCGAAAGATATATGTCAAAGATCAAGGCGCGACCCACATAAACTAGTGTTAGAAATAGTCCCAAAAACTGTTTTCTAAAGAATTGCCACGCTATGTCCCAACACATATACAATAAAATACCGTCCGACTTTAAGGAATTGCCCCTTAGGCGCTTTAAGGCAGTATTACGGAAATGGTTGTTGGAACACACATTTTATTCAATTGATGAGTTTATGCAGCACAAAGAATAAGTAGTTTGCTGTGGTCGACGCATGGACGTAATATAAATTAATAATTAGGTATCTACTTGAATATAATTTACATTTGACATTGGCTTTATATCTATTTCTTATGACATTATGATTAAATCAATTTTCGTTTGACATGTATAGATAATAATTCAATTCAATAGTAATTCAATTTAAATATTATTGGATATGTTATTGGATATAAGTAATTTGTATTTTTGCATGCTATTTAATATGGCTAAATAGGCTTAAAGCACATTATTTAAGATGACCAACCTATCGAATGTAAACCTACCCTATTTACAGCAAATAAAGCATTATCTTATCTTATCTTATCTTATCTCCACCGGAAACTTATACAGCTCCTGAAAGCCTTCCTCCGGTTAATTCAATGTCTGTTTTTATTACGGATAGCGACGAAATCGTTAGCGTTATGAACGGCCTTAAAAACACCTCTGCAACTGGATGGGATGGGATCCCTACATCTATTATTAAAGCCACCGTGACCATACTGGCTCCTGTCCCCCAGCAAGTATTTAATTTGTGCATTACGTGCGGGGTCTTCCCTACAGCGTTTAAGAAAGCAGTCGTACATCCGATTTTCAAGAGTGGGGACAGAAGCAGTGTTACAAACTACAGGCCCATATCAGTGTTAAGTGGGTTTTCCAGGGTCCTAGAGAAGATCTTAAACAAAAGACTCACCAACTACCTTGAAATTAATTAATAGTATTATTTCAAATAATCAGTTTGGTTTCAGAAAAGGTAAATCCACGGAAGACGCTGTGTTGCTTTTGACAGAAACAGTAGTTCGGAATTTGGAATCTAAACGTAGGCTTGCTGGTTTGTTCTTAGATCTTTCCAAGGCATTTGACACTGTTTCTGTGCCCCTTCTCATTCATAAGCTATCCAATATTGGTATTCGCGGGACCGCATTGGATATATTTACGAGCTATCTCCACGGTCGTTCTCAATATGTAACCATCAATAACTTCAGAACTCAGAAGCCGTGATGAAAGCATCTGCTGTGGGGTTCCTCAGGGAAGTGTGTTGGGACCCACTCTCTTCAACACATACATTAATGAGCTTTGTAAATTAGCCCTTCCAAACTGCAACATCTTAGTTTACGCGGATGACACAGTCTTGCTCATTGATGGCAAGGATTGGGACGAAGTTTCCAAAAACATCAATCTCGCTTTTAATGAAGTTATGAAATGGCTATCGGCAAACTTGCTTACTCCTAATTTAAATAAAACCAAATTTGTCCCCTTTGCCGCCAATGTCTCAACACTACCATCGGATGCGTTTACTATTCGCGCTCATTCATTACGGGAACATAACTGGTTGAATTGTGACTGTTTGCTGATTCAGCGTGTTCCTCATATTAAATATCTTGGCGTTTGCATTGATTCTCTGCTATCCTGGAAAGAGCATATTAAGACCACCGCCTGTCGAACTAGGAGACTTATATTTATCTTTAAGAAACGTAGAAACATTATTGATTTTGATACTTTGAAAATAATTTATTATGCATTGGGTCAATCTATTTTATCCTATTGTATTACTGTCTGGGGATGTTCATGTAAAACTGTTCTTCTAGGCCTGGAAAGAGCTCAACGAGCTATTCTTAAAGTAATTGCCTTTAAGCCCATCTTATTCCCAACATTTGACTTATTCGCAATATTTAAAGTTTTGACCGTTAGACAAATGTATATCCTTAATGTCGTATTACGCAAACATATGCAAACAAGTTATGTCGATTGTCTCACTTTAAATAGACGAAGACCCTATGCAGTATGTAAAACTAAACGCTTCCGATTGGCCTTAGCGCGACGTCACTTTTATTTCATTTCTCCCTCCTTATATAATAAAGTCAATCAACATCTAAATATATTTCCCTTAAGCTTAAGAATTTGTTAAAAGAAAACAATGGAATGGCTTCAGAATTTATCATATTCGGATACAGAAGAATTTCTTAGTATTTTTGTGGGCAGTTAATTGCGTATGCTGTTCACAGTGTTCATCTCAAAGACAGAGAATATTGATGTGAGATTTCATTTCAAATATATTAATCGTACACACACAAAAGACACTCACACACACACTCACACACAAACACACACACACACACACATATATACACACCCTCACGAACAAACACACACACACACACACACACACATACACTATAATACTCCTGCATGCTAAATTTAAAAAATATATATATTTTATTTCTAAGAAGTAAGTTAATAGTTTATCCTGGTCTGACGTGTATAGTGCAAATAACTTAAACATAGCATTCGATAAATTTCACGAGACACTGCTACTTTTCTACAAGTTGTGCTTCCCCATTATTAAGATTAAAATAAATAACACTATTCCAAAAAATAGGAATTGGATTAGTCGAGGTCTTAAAATCAGCTGTAAAACAAAACGATTTCTACGCTTTAAATATTATACTCATAAGACTTCCTTGAATAAGGACAAGTACAAGACATATTCTGGTATATTAGAAAAATGTATACACAACTCACAAAAGCAATCTAATATAAATATCATTAGAAATAGTAAAAATAAATGTAAAGCTACGTGGTCAGTGATACAAAGTCAAATCTCAAATAATAAAAATGACAATAATATAATTAAATTAAAATTTGACAAAAAAACATTGACAAATCCTTCTGACATAGCTAACACCTTTAATGAATATTTTATTAACCGGACATGTTCGCAAACGCCCAATATCAAATATGACCAAGGACCATTAGCTAACTCTATGTATTTAAATCCAGTGACAGCTCAAGAAGTAAAAAAAAATATAATGAGTTTAAAAAACACTAACTCTGAAGGCTACGACGAAATATCTACTAAGATATTAAAAGCATGTGTCGTGGAACTGAACGATGTATTGGCTCACCTTAAAAACTATCCCTAGTTAAGCCTCTACACAAAAAAGGGGTTAAAGATGACGTAGACAATTACCGGCCAATCACACTAATACCGATTCTTTCAAAGGTATTTGAAAAGTGCATGTTGAAAAGAATGATTGTTTTCTGTTCAAAATACAGGATATTGAAGGATGAACAATACGGCTTTCAAAAAAACAAGTCCACTATATTAGCTGCTTTTGAACTTATACGTACAATACTAATTAGTCTTAATAAAAAGTACTTCACAACTGGGGTATTTTTTGATTTGTCAAAAGCATTTGACTTCGTTGATCATAAAATACTTTTTAAAAAAATTGAAAATCTTGGGATAAGAGGTCTTGCACTAGATTGGATAAAATCCTACATGAGCAGTCGACGGCAATGCGTTATTATCAATAAAATAGTGGGAAACGAAATGCGATCTATCTCATCAGACTTAAGGGAAACATCATGTGGAGTCCCACAAGGGAGCGTGCTAGGACCCATTTTATTTTTACTTTATATTAATGAAATTACCCAAATGACAAATCATAAATGTATTTTATTCGCCGATGACATATCAATAATAGTTACATCTAATGACTCTTTATCTAGACATGAATCTGACATTAATGAAACAGTTGACATAGTTACTGAATGGTTAAAATCTAATAATTTAAATATAAATTTGACAAAATCCCATTATTTACAGTTTAATAAATCTAAACATAAAAAATACAATTTTAAATTGAATGTCGCTAAAATAAAAGAGGTTCCCCAATTAAAATTTCTAGGTATAACATTAGACGAGGACCTAAATTGGAAAGGGCACTTAGATAAGATTTGTAATCGTATAAACCAATACGTGTATGCCCTCAGACGTTTAAGAAATGTAACAAATAGGGAAACGGCTGTTATATCTTATCACGCATTTGTAGCATCGATCTTACGTTACGGTATCATATTGTGGGGCAATAGTACAGACAAAAATAGAGCATTCATCGCTCAGAAAAAATGTATCAGGGCTATATGTGGAATTCCACCAGACCAATCATGTAAACCCTTGTTTAAAAGTCTTGGGTTGTTACCGCTTCCATCACTCTATATTTACGAGTGTTCCGTCTTTGTCCATAAGCACATATTGAAAGATGAAATTACTATTGCAAGTTATTTTTAATTTTTAGTTTATTGCATTCACAATGCAATTTTTATTACTGAAAAATGGAAAATGAAGTATCGACCCGTCTCACAATGGGGTAGATTTTTTCTAAATACTTCATTTTCCAGTTTTTAGTAATAAAAATTGAGTGATTAATTTCATCTTTAGCGATTGCCAAATACCTGGAAAGGTATTTCTTTCGCGTGTGAGGGTAGTAATATCTCCACATTGATGAAATTAACGCTGACTATACAGCGAGTAAGAAGTATTGGATAAATTCGACGCTTCTCGTAACGACTCCGTAGCTCAGTGGTTAGAGCAGTCGCCCGGAAAGCGAAAGGTCGTGGGTTCGAGTCCCATCGGAGCTGATTGTGAGACGGGTCGATTTTTTCTAAATATTACATTTTCCATTTTTCAGTAATAAACATTGCATGGTGAATGCAATAAACTAAACATTAAAAATAACTTGCAATAGTAATTTCATCTTTAGCGATTGCCAAATACCTGGAAAGGTATTTCTTTCGCACGTTATACGTCTGTGTGCAGCTACGACGCTGACTGCGGCACGTCAGTTGTCAATATTTACAAATTGTCATCATGGATTTTTAAATACGCGAAAACATTAATATAGTACGCAGATATCAATGTATATATACGAATAAAAACTCTAAGAACAGCTCTTATGGGATAAAATAGGAAAGGAATTACAAATTGAAAGAAAAATGTCAACCGCGATCCGAAAGAAACACACGACGTCGCAGATGCGATGCGTGTCTACATTTCAAATAAAAAAATAATTATCCAATAATTAACTAAAAAGTTCTGAGGTACAACACATAAAAAACATACAGTCCAATTGAGAACCTCCTCTTTTTTTGAAGTCGGTTAATAAATAAACAAATCGCGGCAGCGCGCGCTGCGCGGGCACCGGGCGTTCGGTTCACATGTCTCCTCGGTGGCTCGGTACAAGGTGGATTCAGCAATGCAATGTATGGAGAACTGCAAATATTATAATATTCGGATCCAACAAATTTTAATACTGAAGTGTATACGAAATAAGTATATTAAACGAAACAAACAATTGTTTAAGCATTTCATAATTTTGGTCGTTACGGTGTCGATTAAGTTCGAATTTGCAATGAAAAAGATGTCTAGTATATCACTTTCTCGTGAATTTAGCAATGTATGGAGAACTGCAAATTAATATATTATTCGAAACCAACAGATACTGAAGTGTATACGAAAATCACTACATAGTATAAAACAAAGTCGCTTTCTCTTTCCCTATGTCCCTTTGTATGCTTAAATCTTTGAAACTACGCAACGGATTTTGATGCGTTTTTTTTTAATAGATAGAGTGATTCAAGAGGAAGGTTTATATGTACTTTTTATCCCTATATTCTCACAGGAACGGGAACCACGCGGGTGAAACCGCGGGCGGCCGCTAGTATGTTTATAAAACGGAGCTAACAAATGTTTTAGCATTTCAGAATTTTGACCGTTACGGAGTCGATTGAGTTCGGAATTGCAATAAAAAAAACGGCCTGTATATCACTTTCTCGATGAATACGTTGGGCTACGTCGCATAATTGAGCGAGAGCGAACGATGCCACCCCGCGCGAAATATATGCCATATGAGTCGAATAATAAGGCGAAAAAGGTGGAGTCAACAATGCACGGGAGTCGGGCTGGATCAACTAAGTGCCTAATTTGGTGTTTATATATATTAAAAGATATATATATTATTTTTTATTTATTCTCTGTTTAAGTCTTATGTTATTATGAGAGTAAAATATATTTTTTTAAAGAAATTTTCTAATTTTCATCACCGTGAAACTAATTTCCGCCACGCCCAAATGTTTATTTCTTCTTAAATCCAAAACCAGACACTACATTGAAGCAGCTCTGCGGGGCTACCGGCTAAAAAATATGGATATGTACATGGGCTTCATTTGACGTTTGAAGCCATATAACCACAAAATAGTGATTATAACGCGCCCGATTAGTGTGATCAGCAATGATGACCCTAATGAGGCACTTCCGTTAACGCCGGGTCATTTTTTAATAGGCGAGCCTCTTATAAACGTGGCAGATCATAATTTTGAAAACTCGACTGTGAGTAGTTTAAATAGATGGCAGTTCATTCAGAAATCGTTATAAACATTTTGGAGACGTTGGTCTCAAGATTATTTAGCTACTATGATGAACACTGAACAGAGCCCCTAGTGTAAGTTTTTATGTAAAGCAAACGCAAACTATCGCGAGTCCGTATTTATGTCAATTTGTATGAAAACTGCATAAGCGCGCTACTCGCCGCTAGAGGCGCTGATACAGTTTTCATAAAAAATGACATAAATACGGAATCGAAATAGTTTGCGTTTTTTGACATAAAAACTTACACTACGGGCACTGGTATAAGTGGAGGTCTCACATACCTAACCCAACGATAGGTGAAATTGTTTTAATAAAAGAGGATAACTTACCTTACCACCAAGTCGTTGGCTGTTAGGACGAGTGCTTGAAAAGCATCCGGGTAGTGATGATATCACCCATGTGTTTACATTACGCACTACATCATCATCATCATCATTTCAACCGTAAGACGCCCACTGCTGGGCATAGGCCTCCCCCAAGGATCTCCACAACGATCGGTCCTGCGCTGCCCGCATCCAGCGGCTTCCCGCGACCTTGACCAGATCGTCGGTCCACTTTGTAGGGGGCCTGCCCACGGAACGTCGTCCGGTTCGCGGTCGCCATTCGAGAACCTTTCCGCCCCAACGGCCATCGGTTCTCCGCGCTATGTGTCCCGCCCACTGCCACTTCAACTGAGCAATCCTTCGAGCGATGTCGGTCGTTTTAGTTCTCCTGCGGATCTCATCATTTCTGATTTGATCGAGCAGGGAAATACCAAGCATCGTTCTCTCCATTGCTCGCTGGGTGACCTTGAGCCTTCTTATGAGACCCATAGTAAAAGACCACGTCTCGCTTCCATAAGTCATAACTGGCAACACACACTGGTCAAAGACCTTAGTCTTGAGACATTGAGGAATTTTGGACGCAAATATATGCCGGAGCTTCCCAAACGCTGCCCATCCGAGCTGGATTCGACGAGAGATCTCTTTCTCGAAGTTGGACTTACCTAATTGGATTGCCTGTCCTAGGTAGACATAGTGGTCAACAACTTCGAGTGTAATGTTCCCAACATTAACTGGAGCGGATGCAACATGGGCATTGGACATGATTTTCGTCTTATCCATGTTCATCTTCAGACCCACTCTTTGGGAAGCATTGCTGAGATCTTCTAGCATTGTGTTCAGGTCTTCCAAGGTCTCAGCCATGAGAACTACATCATCGGCAAACCGCAGGTGTGTTAGGTACTCGCCATTGATGTTAATGCCGAATCCTTTCCAGTCCAGTAGCTTGAAAATATCCTCCAACGCAGCTGTGAATAGTTTCGGAGAAATGACGTCTCCCTGTCTCACACCTCGCTGTAGTTGGATAGGATTAGAGCTCTGGTTCTGTAGTCGGACTGACATGGTGGCGTTTTGGTATAAGTACCTCAGCACCTCGATGTACCTGTAGTCTATTTGGCACCTCTGGAGAGACTGCAGCACTGCCCAGGTCTCGATCGAATCAAAGGCTTTCTCATAGTCCACGAACGCCAAGCATAGTGGCAAGTTATACTCTTCGGTCTTCTGTATAACTTGCCGCAGCGTATGAATGTGGTCTATGGTACTATAACCTTTTCGGAACCCGGCTTGTTCGGGAGGTTGGAAGTCGTCGAACCTGCGAGCGAGACGATTAGTAATGACTCTCGAAAACAACTTGTAGATTTGGCTCAGAAGCGAGATGGGTCGGTAGTTTTTCAAGAGAGTCTTATCACCCTTCTTGAAGAACAGCATCACATCGCTTCTGCCCCATGCCTTTGGCGTTTTGCCCTCGAGGATGACAGAGTTGAAGAGCTTCTGGAGGACCTTAAGTATCGGCTTACCGCCCGCTCTCAGAAGTTCTGTTGTGATTCCGTCATCGCCCGCCGCCTTGTTGTTTTTGAGCTGCTTGAGAGCCATTCTAATCTCGTACAGGCTGACGTCCGGGATATCTTCGGTATAGTGTCGGGTAAGCTTGGCTCTAGGTTCTGTAGCCTTACTTTCAACAGGTGTTTGCGTGGAGTACAACTGTCCATAGAAACTCTCAATCTCCCTCAGGATTTCAGGTGTTGATGAAATGATACTACCGTCCTCAGCTTGCAGCCTCGTCAGTTGACTTTGCCCTATAGCCAGATCTCTAGCGAACACTTTGGAGCCTTTGTTCCGCTCAATGGCCTCTTTAATACGCTCGGTATTAAATTGGCGAAGGTCGCTTGTCAAGGACTTGGAGATCTGCCTATTTAGCTGTCGATAACGAAGGGCATCCGCTGAGTTCTGTAGTTTCATTTCGTTTCTCTGATCCATGAGTCGGATAGTGTGGCTGGAGAGTTTCTTTAATTTAGGACGGTGGGTTTTGTAGTGCTTGGACCCTACCGTGCGGACAGTATGCACCACCATGTTGTATAGATCGTCCATATCGATGCTGTTCTCAAGGGCTTCGAAGTGGTTTTGGAGCTCGAGCTGAAAGCACTCGGGGTTTTGAATTTGAGCCGGTATTGGTCGGAGCGTAGATTTTATTAGTCGAGATCTTTCCAGCTTGACGTTGATATTCAATGTGCCTCTAAGCATGCGGTGATCGCTTCCCGTCTTTACGGCGTTGATGACAACGACATCATTGAATATTTGCTTCCTCGTTGACATAATAAAATCTATCTCGTTTTTGACTTTACCGTCCGGACTAATCCAGGTCCATTTGCGGCTTACGGGCTTCTTAAAGAAGGAGTTCATCATGTAGAGGTTCTCCCTCTCCATGAAGTCTGCCAGCATCTGGCCCCTTTCGTTCCGTTGCCCAAATCCAAATTGCCCCACTCTCAACTCATCACCACAGCGTTGCCCCAACTTAGCATTAAAATCCCCCATCACAACCGTGTAGTGGGTTTTATAGCTATGCATGGCTTTAGAGATCTCCTCATACATAGCCTCCACTTCGACATCGTCGTGTTTCGAGGTCGGAGCGTAAACCTGAATGACATTCAGCGAATATCGTTCCGATATTCTGAGTATTAGGTACGCTACCCTGCTCGAAACACTTCCGATGGTGATCACGTTGTTACGCACTACAGTCGTCACAAAATAAGATGCCCGTTTTGACACATGCCAAAATGACGTGATTAGGCATGTAACCATACGAGTCTGTGATCGATTCTCGCGATTAATCGATTAAGGTTCTGAGTAACTAATCGATTATAGTAGGTTTGCAACTTATGTGGATTAAGACTAAAGTTATAATTATAAAATGTTAAACTTACTATAAGTATAGGTACTTACTTATACTTTTAATAAACATATTATTATAGTGTATAAATTGACCTTTTATGTTATATAAACTTGAATAAATTGCATAATTTATATAAGAGCGAACGCGCACTTATGATTTTTAATCGGGCGATAGTTTGGTCGTTCTCGAATTCAGTATAGAGTTATATGGCAGTGGCAATCGTCACGTCAGTGCGCTTAAACTATCGACCGATCAAACTATCGAAAATTACTGGCCGATAGTTGTACGATCAAACTATCGCACAACTATCGGCCGGGCGGTAATGTGCATGAAGGACTATGTGAGCGCGCGCACTGCATTCAACTAAACTATCGCACAACTATCGGTAGACTGCGCATTCAGTATCGGACTATCGAAAAAGACTGGCCAGTAATAGTTACTACAACTATAGTTATAGTTACAGTTATACAACTATCGGCCTGTGCATGAAGGACTATGTGAGCGCGCGCCCAGATTCAACTAAACTTTCGACCAACTATCGGTCGACTAAAAATCACAAGTGCTCGCAGGTTCTCAAAACCAAACTATCGGCCGACAGTTTGATCACGATTGTCTTACGATTCCGACTAAACTATCGGTCGACTAAAAATCACAAGTGCGTGTTGGCTCTAAAAGTGCAAGTATTAACAGCATAGACATGGTCATAGAGTAGCTACATCACTACATAGTATAAAACAAAGTCGCTTTCTCTGTCCCTATGTCCCTTTGTATGCTTAAATCTTTGAAACTACGCAACAGATTTTGATGCGTTTTTTTTTAATAGATAGAGTGATTCAAGAGGAAGGTTTATATGTACTCTTTATCCCGATATTCCCACGGGAACGGGAACCACGCGGGTGAAACCGCGGGCGGCCGCTAGTTACTTATATAACCTAGACAACCTTGCACACCCCACCATGTCGAATCGTCACGTTCACCTTTCCAGAGATTTCTTAAAACACGTTTCGTTTGGCTTGTTCGAAGCGTTCGCATCGGACAAGCGTGCGTTCACCATAAGCGGCTTGTACACGTTGGTCCAACCATTGGCCAATACGTCGTATATTAACACTTTTGAAAGAACCTTTTTAAACGTCTTGTTCGTTCAAAAGTGTCAATGTACGATGTATTGGCCAGTGGTTGGACCAACGTGTACAAGCCGCTTATGGTGAACGCACGCTTGTCCGATGCGAACGCTTCGAACAAGCCAAACGAAACGTGTTTTAAGAAATCTCTGGAAAGGTGAACGTGACGATTCGACATGGTGGGGTGTGCAAGGTTGTCTAAGTTGTATTTAAAGTTTTTTTTTTTATTCGGTTCATTCGAAACGTTGTCGCTTGAATAAGTGTGCGTTTGCCTAGAAACCGTTTTATCGAAATCATTGTTGCCAATTCATAATTTCACTAATGCGCCAATCTAGTTTTCACACAAAAAAGATCTATTTTACAAATTAATCTATTAAAGTGGTTATAACGATTATTTCGATAAAATTGAATGAAGCTGGAGAAATCCTGCACACAACGGTTACAACACTAGTATTTAAAAAAATAAAGACTGAGAACGTAACTGTTTTTCGAGACGTTTCGTAGTTAATCGAATATGAGTTTACTTTAGAATAAACGCAAAAATAATACGCGTAATACACTTTGCCTTAATTTATGACGCGTTAAAAAATGTAACATATTATTTTCATACGCCTTTGACAAGTAATCAGCATATATTTGATTTTTTGGTTTTCGTAACAAGTTACATTCTAGGGTCATTACCATGTGTCAAAACGGGCATCTTAATTTGTGACGACTGTAAAACTTCTATTATTAAGAGGCCTGTTTCAAAACTATGTATATTACCTGTCTCTGATTAATTGATTGAATTTTTTAGTACCTAATTTAAATGTTAGTTCTTAAGTTTTTTACTTTATTTTATTTTTTATTAATTTCTCATAATAGTTAGTTCGATAGCGTATTGTATTTTCAAGTTTTATTGTTAAGCAGTGAAAGTGTTAGTGCAATTTAAGTTTCTGTTAGAATTTTAAGAAGTTTAAGAACTTCTATTCTATTTTATTGTTAGAACGTAGGTAACTTCTTTAAGTAAGCACAACGCATGTGTTGTTAGGACATTTTGCCAATAAATGTCCTATGGGGGCGGTATGTTGAAAGCTCCTTATCCTTTTTTACGTGTTTTTAAAATAGAACATAAAGACGTCACATGTGATCCGTAAAATATCTGAATGAAAGGTCGATAAAAAATTAGTAAAGAAAATAAATGTTTTTTCAGTTCATAACCAAAGTACATTAAGATCAATAGGACATTTATACATGGTCAAGGTCGTGGGAAGCCGCTGGATGCGGGCAGCGCAAGACCGATCGTTGTAGAGATCCTTGGGGAAGGCCTATGCCCAGCAGTGGGCGTCGTTCGGCTGACATGATGATGATGATGATGATGTACTCCGGCAATTAAATTTTAATTGAATTGACATACATAGATTATTAAAAATAAAAATTGTGACGGAAATTATACAAAGAACACCTTGTCGTGAGAATGGCCGATAGCTATTTTCCAAATTTTGCTAGCACCATCTCTTGAGAGTTAGACAAATCTTAACCTGAAAACCGCAATTGAATGGCAGAGTTTCCGACAGTAATAATTTCGATGCACTACAGTCGTCACAAATTAAGATGCCCGTTTTGACACATGGTAATGACCCTAGAATGTAACTTGTTACGAAAACCAAAAAATCAAATATATGCTGATTACTTAACAAAGGTGTATGAAAATAATATGTTAAATTTTGTAACGCATCATAAATTAAGGCAAAGTGTATTCCGCGTATTATTTTTGCGTTTATTCTAAAGTAAACGCAGATTCGATTAACTACGAAACATGTCGAAAAACAGTCACGTTCTCAGTCTTTATTTTTTTTAATACTAGTGTTGTAACCGTTGCGTGCAGGATTTCTCCAGCTAGATTCAATTTTATCCAAATAATCGTTATAGCCACTTTAATAGATTAATTTGTAAAATTGATCTTTTTTGTGTGAAAACTAGATTGGCGCTTAAAGCATTAGTGAAATTATGAATTGGCAATAATGATTTCGATAAAACGGTTTCTAGGCAAACGCACACTTATCCAAGGAGAAAGTTTCGAATGAACCGAATGAAAAAAAAAAAATCTTTAAATAAAACCTAGACAACCTTGCACACCTCACCATGTCGAATCGTCACGTTCACCTTTTCAGAGATTTCTTAAAACACGTTTCGTTTGGCTTGTTCGAAGCGTTCGCATCGGACAAGCGTGCGTTCAGCATAAGCGGCCTGTACACGTTGGTCCAACCACTGGCCACTACATCGTACATTGACACTTTTGAACGTACACGACGTTTAAAAAGGTTCTTTCAAAAGTGTTAATATACGACGTATTGGCCAATGGTTGGGGCAACGTGTACAGGCCGCTATAATAAGTAATGTAGCTACTCTATAACCATGTCTATGCTGTGAGCTGTAGTTAAAATACTTGCTCTTTTAGAGCCAACGCGACTTGCGATTTTTAATCGACCGATAGTTAAGGTTGTTCGATCAGCTCAGTAGCGCCACCAATAGAAATAAATCATTTACGATTTATCAAGGGTTTAGAATAAAAGTTTAGGTTATTTTGCGCAAGTAGAAGAGTAAAGTGCAATTTTTAAGTATTTTTTCATGGCCTCTAATATGAGCATTAAGTTATGGATCTCGATATTGCTAAATGTGGCCACTTTTGAGATTCACGACTTATTGCTTAAGTTTGAGTTCTTAAAAGTATATTTTACTCTTTTATTTGCGCAAAATAATCGAAACTTTTAATCTAAGCCTTTAATAAAACGTAATTGATTAATTTCCATTGGTGGCGCTACTGAGCTGATCGAACCACCTTAAGTAGGAATCGTAAGACGATCGTGATCAAACTGTCGGCCGATAGTTTGGTTTTGAGAACCTGCGAGCACTTGTGATTTTTAGTCGACCGATAGTTGGTCGATAGTTTAGTTTAATCCGGGCACGCGCTCACATAGTCCTTCATGCACACACAGGCCGATAGTTGTCCGATAGTTGTATAACTGTAACTATAACTATAGTTGTAGTAACTATTGGCCAGTCATTTTCGATAGTTCGATACTGAATGCGCGGTCTACCGATAGTTGGGCGATAGTTTAGTTGAATGCAGTGCGCGCGCTCACATAGTCCTTCATGCACATTACCGCCCGGCCGATAGTTGTGCGATAGTTTGATGTGCGATAGTTTGATTGTACAGATATCGGCCAGTCATTTTCGATAGTTTGATCAGTCGATAGTTTAAGCGCACTGACGATTGCCACTGCCATATAACTCTATACTGAATCCGAGAACGACCAAACTATCGCCCGGTTAAAAATCACAAGTGCGCGTTCGCTCTTATATAAATTATGCAATTTAAGTGGATTCGATTCAACTTTATATAACATAAAAGGTCAATTTATACTTTAATAATATGTTTATTAAAAGTATAAGTACCTATATAGTAAGTTTAACATTTTATAATAATAACTTTAGTCTTAATCCACATAAGTTGCAAACCTACTATAATCGATTAGTTACTCAGAACCTTAGTCGATTTATCGCGAGAATCGATTACAGACTCGTATGGTTACATGCCTAATCATGTCACTTTAGCATGTGTCAAAACGGGCATCTTAATTTGTGACGACTTGTACAGTGCCACAACCATAGATGTATTATTCATCTATGGCCACAACCTTTTCTGTTCCGGTGACAGCGGCGCTACGTACGTTTTTTCTTTTTTTGTAGCAATTTAACCGGCCCTGACTTCTAAGAACTTCAGCCGCCAGCAGCGCTATGGTTGGACATCAACTTGACAGCAGAATGACATTAAAAAACAACATGATAGTTTCACATTTTGGCCACCGGCACAGCAAAGTTTGTGGCACTGTAGATGGTATGGACAACTTGCCGTACCATATCATATCGCGCGATAAAAGCCGCTCATGCTAGGCCGGCAGGTATAACGATAGCTAGCAACGTTCAACAGAACAAAGCAGCAAAAATCTATCAAAATAAGGAATTCAAATGACAGTTGAAGTCCATACCCATATCCATATTTTTTAGCCGGTAGCCCCCCAGGGGGGCTACCGCGTAACTTTATGAATATCAACTTCATACGTTTTTGGGAACTTTAAGTCAATTTTATAAAGAAAATAGCCGCTATCAGGGGGCCGATTCTCAGGCAATCGAGAAAAGTTCATATTTATAGCTCGAAATTCAAATATTTTACGTAGATAACACATTTTGTGTATTGTCAGTACCCCTAGTGTAAGTTTTTATGTCAAAAAACGCAAACTATCGTGAGTGCGTATTTATGTCAATTTGTATGAAAACTGTATCAGCGCCTCTAGCGGCGAGTAGCGCGCTTATGCAGTTTTCATACAAATTGACATAAATACGTACTCGAAATAGTTTGCGTTTGCTTGACATAAAAACTTACACTCGGGGTACTGAATTTCACAATCGAAAAAGTTCGATCGAAAACCAGTCGAACGCAACGAGTGGTACAGACCAATAGATATTCGTATACGAACTTAGCTGTCAAAATGAATTTGTTAACATGTGGGACAGCATAGTTTGTTTGAATCGTTTTAACTTTTCAATAGAAACCACAAACAAAATGTTCGACATACGAATTACCACACTGAAAAAGTTCGAATGCGTGAGAATCGGGCCCCAGTTCCTTGTTTTGTGACGTCGGGTATAACGATAACTAGCTAGCAACGTTCAACTGAACAAAGCAGCAAAAATCTATCAGAATAAGGAATTCAAATGACAGTTGAAGCCCATACCCATATCCAGATTTCTTAGCCAGTAGCCCCCCTGGGAGGCTACCGCGTAACTTTATGGATATGAACTTCATACGTTTTTGGGAACTTTAAGTCAATTTTATAACGAAAATAGCCGCTTTTAGCACACCTACGACACTCCATACTACGACCCCCGCATAATAACCTTCTACTACTACGTAACTGACATAACGTGTGTACACGCGTCAAATGTGTGCGTCAACGATGCAGGGATGACATCCGCCGTAGCACACTCCGGAGCTAGTGGTACAAAATATATCGACTAGATGGCGTGTGCCGCGTGCGTCACGAAATAACTTTGCAAGAGCGTCCCAATTTATTATTTACGTATGTTTATATTATGTCGGGTATGTTCGGAAGCAATCATTTTACAAGCTTTTTTTCAGTACAAAAGCGATTGTCAAAAGGCCGTGTGAATGGCACAATGTACTTTGTATTGAAATCTTCAGAAACGCACCTGTCGTACGGTACTAACTAATTTAATAAAAAATGAAATGAATCCAACAAATAAAATTGTCTTTAATTATCACTACATAGTATAAAACAAAGTCGCTCTTCGCTTCTGTCTGTCTGTTTCTAAGCTTTTTATTATTTGACACAAAACAAAAATGATAAATAGTTCCTTCGTAGTGTAAACTTCCAAACATATAGTTTTATTGCTTAAATAATGTGCATGTTAAGCCAAACGGCCTATACATCGTGCACAAAGTCCTTTGTCAGCCAACACACCACGTAAAAGGAAATTGTTAAGTGACTTATAAACAGAGTGCAAAAGACGAAAAAATTTGGATACTCAGCAAGAATGTGCATCTCAAAAAGATACCAATATGTCCTCTCAATTACAAAAAAATATCAATTTTCAAACCCGTCTAAAACAAAACAGTCATGGCAATAGAAACACTAAAGATTTACAGTTATTTGCTTTAAATTTATATTGCCAGTCCATTAGCATAAAGAGTCTTAGCAAACGTTAAACATGCCAAGCGAAAGGACGTTGCGCCGAATGAATATCAACATTGATACAAAATTTTCACCTAACGTTTCACAATGTTTAGAGACCAAATTAAAATATTAAAAGACTCAGAAAAATACTGCATTATTTGCGCTGACGAAATTTCATTAAAACGGTACTTATATCATCAAATTAACGAGGATAAGATTATAGGTTTTCATGAGATTGACGGGACACAAACTGGAGAACCAGCAACGCAAGCTTTTGTAATCATTGCCAGAGTTATACATTAAAATTGGAAACAACCTAATCGCATACTGTTTTTTGGCTCAAAGCAAAAATTACAAAGAACTTAGTGCGTGGTTAGATCATGTTATTTCACAAATTTTAAATATTGGAGTTCATGTAATGTAGCCTTTGTATCAGATCAAGGCTCAAATTTTTTAAACATGGCTAATGAAAGAAATGTGACTGTTGTCACAGTCACAGACTGTAGTAAGCCATACTTTTTATTGAAGGAAAAATAAATACTATATTTTTATAAATAAATAAATCACCATCATCATCAGCCATTTAATGTCCCCACTGCTGGGGCACTGGCCTTCCTTATGGATGGATAAGAAGAATGGGCCATGACCCACCACGCGGGCCCAGTGCGGATTGGTGGGTATTAACGACTGCAAGTGCAGCCGGGACCAACGGCTTAACGTGCCATCCGAAGCACGGAGGAGCTCGAGATGAAAAGTTTTTTGGTCACCCATCCCGTGACCGACCATTGCGAAAGTTGCTTAACCTCAACGATCGCAGGCCAAGTGCGCTATCCACTGCGCCAAATACTATATAAATATATATTTAATGCAAACATTATTACTCTTGGTCATATTTGTTTCCCTGAGACTTTCGTTTTAAATACTTTTTGAGCATCAATATTTTTTTTTGGCAGAGGTGACATATCAGCCTACTTGGGGTTTCCTATTACCGACGATTCCAATAATCTTCGTTTCTTAGCCTCTGATTTAAAGTCAAGCCGCAACTTCCTTTTCCGGGGTGAATTTTCACTTAAAATCTGTGTTTTCTGCACTGAGTGTGACACCTGTGAAGTATTTGTACTTGGAATTTCTGTTGATGTTTGAGATTTGCAAGTACTCTAAAAGGCTATTATCAGTTTGAGTAAATTTTGATGTAAATACGAGTACCAGATGAGTCTTCTGGCTGCAGTAATAATAGGGTAGGGGCTGCATTTTTCTTAGACACTCTTTTTGCGCGGTCAGAATTAGGGAAATGAAGTTCGCAAACAAAATAACTAGTATGAAGTGTCTCCACGCTTTTTTGGTTTAAAAGGCGATACTCGGAAAAATTGTGCAGAAGCGAGATAGCAATGAGAAAACGACGCGCGCGGGATCGAGACCGATTTTGCAGATTAGGCAAAAAAACACAAAATCACTTCGTATTAAAAAACTACAGCGATTTAAAAAAATGCTTCTATACGATCCTAAATATTATTGGTGTTCACTAATTAAACCAATTTCCAATAATCTACAATTTTCGTATTTTTAGAGGTCTTTTCGAAAAGAAAAAGTGTCAAGACAAAATCATAAAATCGTGTTTTTGAAACTATACGAATCTAGATAAAGGTATGAAGAAATATATATCTTATTACCAGATGTGTAACAACTGTAACCGTCCTAAAGTTTTAAATCAAAAAGTCCATACTTTTTCCGAGTAGCGCCTTAAGTCCATTCGACCAATTTCTTTAATCCAATACTTGCACCTAATGAAAGTTAAATCAAATCAATAAAAGATCCTCTAATTTCATAGAATTTAATCGTATCATAACATTTATTATTTGGTCAAACAATTCGTATTAGAATATTTGTTTTCTGTTAATATTAAAGTTGATATCAATCATCTATGATTCAACTGCATATACGAACGCCACTGCAAGGTTATATCGCACGATCCTCAAATCGAATTTTGCTTACGAAATATAATGACATCGTTGACTTGGTTACATTCTTGTTGACTGATTGACTGACAAGACAACCGACAAACGTGTGACGTTTACTCCTCGGTTTACTATCTCAATGCGGGGGAAATGAATTGGCGGGGGGAGGTGAGTGTCGCTTCTTTACGTTAGTAATATTATAGTATTCTTTGCTTTTAGTTTCTTGTTAATGAGCGATTTTCTGAGAGGCCATTTTTAAAAAAAAAGCTTCCAATTGCTTCACTAGATGGCGTTGAATAAGTATGTACATGTCTATGGTATATTTTGGTATGAAACAAATTTAAATTAATTACTTTTTAAAAACCCAAAGGAAACTAATAATATATTAAATAAGTACTACTGTGAGGAACAGAAACGAAATAGGTAAATTTAAAGATTTAGGTAAATAAATAACATCTGTCTGACGTTCCGGTTTACGTAAAAAAGTCGCGTCAAGGTAAAATTTATAACGTTCCGTTCCTTCTAACTGCATAGGTGGGACAGCGCCATCTAGTGACTGAGCTTTCAGAAAATCGCCCATTGTTGTAATTTATTATTAGTTTCCTTTTGGTTTTTAAAAAGTAAATAATTTAAATATGATTCATACAAAAATATACCATAGACATGTACATACGTCGTTCAACTCCATCTAGTGAAGCTTTTGGAAGCTTTTTTTTTTAAATGGCCTGTCGAAAAATCGCTCATTATCATTACACAATGGGTTATGTTATGATAAATACAGTTAAGTATAGGCGAACTAATGATTGTAGCTACCTACATACGAATGGCATTCACCGGCGCACGACCGCGCGCGCCGCGCTCCACAGATGACTGGAAGAAATGTTAGTCCGACGCGATATTTATACGACTGCCATCCTGCTCACGCGGCTAGTCTCTGTCCATTGCGTAGGTACTCGCGATTTACGTTATTATTTCAGTACATGATATTTTTATATAAATGTGACAATTTTGGAATAAATATTCATTACTATTTCGGCATTGCTGTTCACATTACCTACCTACCTACTGACACGAGAACCTCGACATTGGTGACCCCGACGTGATGACCAACGAAGATACAAGCAAAGTTAACTCTGCGACTGCGGGCGACGATGAAATGGCACAAATCTCGCTGAAAGCTCGAGTACCACCGTTCTGGCGACAAAAACCAAGACCATGGTTCGCTCAATTGGAATCCATCATCGTAAACCAGAGGATGGGGGACGAGGCAAAATACCATTTCGTTGTGGCACAATTGGAACTGGCCGACATCGAACAAGTTGGAGATATTATTTTATCACCGCCAGAAAGCAACAAATACGCAGCACTGAAGGAACGATTGCTATCTGTTTATGAAGAATCCGAGTCTAGACAACTACAAAAGCTACTAGGAGAGATGGAACTAGGCAACCAAAAGCCTTCCCAGCTACTAAGAAAAATGCGTGACCTAGCGCGTGATAGCGTACCAGATAATACGCTGAAATTCATGTGGACCGGACACCTGCCCGCCTCAGTACGTGCCGTACTCGCTATTAGTACGGAATCAAAACTCGACGTACTAGCTACTATGGCGGATAAAATGACAGAACAGACACCAGAAGTTAGCTCCGTTTGTTCCTGCTCAACATTGAGACCCACAAGAAATGACGATTTATTAAACAAGATCGACGCTTTATCGAGGGAAATTTCATCTTTGAAAATACATCAAGCACAGCGAGGCAGATCGTTCAGAAAAAACCGCTTCAACCGAAATCGCTCCCGCTCAAGATCGAGGAATCGTGAACAGAAGGATTCGATATGTTATTTTCATAGAAAGTTTGGAAAAGACGCTTACCGCTGCCAGCACCCCTGCGCTTTCAAGAATAGTAACAATAACGAAGAGTCGTTAAACTAACTTCGACTCAAGCAACGACGGGGGCTGGAGTCGCTGAAATGTCAAACCACCGTCTCTTTATTCAAGACAAAACCACAGCACAACATTTTCTCATCGATACCGGCGCAAATGTCTCCGTACTACCGGCGACCACGAAAGAAAAAATGCAGATTACTCCCAGTAATTACCTTTACGCCGCAAATGGTTCATCGATATCCGTTCATGGCGAGAAGACACTAGTACTCAACTTGGGGCTGCGTCGACCTTACAAATGGAGATTTGTCGTCGCGAACGTGTCAAGACCAATACTGGGCGCCGATTTCCTTCAATATTACAATATTGTTGTCGACTTGCGTGGAAGAAGATTGGTGGATAAGCAAACCGATTTATTTTCAAAAGGCTGCCTTATACCAACAACGCAAGGCAGTGTGAGAACGTTAGATGACAACCAGCCATACCATGACCTACTGAAGAAGTACCCCGAGATCACCAGGCCTAGATTGAGTACTACCTGCAACAGTAACGTCGAACATTACATAGAAACCAAAGGCCCACCGGTATTCTGTAGAGCAAGACCACTATCAACACAGAAATACAACTTAGCCAAAGAAGAGTTCCGCCAAATGATAGATCAAGGAATTTGTCGACCTTCAAGCAGCGCATGGGCAAGCCCACTTCACCTTGTAGAGAAGAAAAACGGTCAATACCGTCCCTGTGGAGATTACCGGAAGCTAAACGCAATTACTGTTCCCGATCGATATCCAATACCGAGGCTTCACGATTTCACCCTTAACTTAAAGGGCAAAAAGATATTTTCGAAAATAGATTTACAAAAAGCCTATTTTCAAATCAAAATTCGCGAAGAAGACATTAAGAAGACAGCCATCATTACACCGTTTGGACTATACGAATTCACTAGAATGTGTTTCGGTTTGCGTAATAGCGGCCAAACATTCCAACGGCACATCGATGACGTCATGCGGGGACTGCCTATATTTTCATTCGTCGACGATTTGCTCTGCGCTTCGGAAGATGAAACCTCTCACAGAAAACTACTCGATGAAGTGTTTAGACGACTACAAGAAAATGGAGTTCAGATTAATGCCGCCAAGTGCATTTTAGGTCAAGAAAACATAGAATTCCTCGGATATCAAGTCTCTTCCGAGGGAATTAAACCGACGTCAGACAAAGTAAAGGCCATCACCGACTACCCACTACCAAAAACAGTGCAAGAATTGAGGCGATATTTGGGAATGATCAACTTTTATCGTAAAAACATTCCAAACGCAGCGCAACACCAACAAGTATTAAACGAATATTTTCATAACTCAAGAAAAAACGACAAGAGTTTAATAGCTTGGAACGATGAATCATTAGCAGCGTTCGAACAATGCAAGCGGGATATCACTAACGCCGTCCTGCTCAACCACCCGTCAGCTGACGCACCGTTCGCACTAATGACCGACGCATCGGAGACATGCGCAGGCGCCGTTTTACAACAACAAATTAACGGGACTTGGAAACCGCTGGGATTTTTCTCGAAGAAACTTAGCGACGCTCAACAAAAATACAGCACGTATGATCGCGAGCTGTTATCGATATATATGGCAGTTCGACATTTTCGACGAATGTTCGAAGGAAGCGATCTTACTATATTCACCGACCATAAACCTCTTTTATACGCGCTGACAGCAACAAGTAAGAACGAAACACCTCGCCGCACTCGATATTTGGAATATATTGGACAATTTACCTCCGATATTCGTCATATCGCCGGGAACGAAAATGAAGTCGCCGACGCCCTGTCCCGCCTAGAACAAATAGAATTCCCTTCACCGATCGATTATTCTTTGTTAGCGAAACGACAAAACGAAGACGAAGAGCTACATACACTTATGGAAAATAAGAAGCACGAATTCAAAAGGATAATCATGCCTAGCACACAAGTACAAATCATATGTGAGACGGCGACTGGCACAGCTCGCCCCTACCTCCCCCCAGACTTCAGGACTTTCAGCCTATCAAGCACTTCATAAACTGAGCCACCCTGGGATACGAGCCACAAGAAAAATGGTAACCAAGCGTTACTTTTGGCCTTCAATTAATAAGGATGTATCAAATTGGACTCGAACCTGTATACCATGCCAACGATCGAAGACACAGCGACATACTTACGCACCAATAACGAAATTTGGAAACGTCGACCGCCTGTATCACGTTCACATAGATATTATTGGACCCCTACCACTGTCCCATAATTATAGATACTGCCTCACTATGATCGACCGAGCGACTAAGTGGCCAGAAGCGTGCCCCCTGGAAGAAATAACCGCAGAAAAGGTCGCCGATGCATTCTACCAAACCTGGGTATCAAGATTCGGCTGTCCAGCTATCGTAACCACCGACCAAGGCAGACAATTTGAATCCGAAATATTCAAAGTACTGATGCAGCGGCTCGGGATTCATCGGTCACGAACAACGGCATACCACCCGCAATCGAATGGTATTATCGAACGCTGGCATAGGACGCTAAAAACAGCACTGACTGCACGCCTCCAAAACAACAACAAATGGACGCGCGAGCTACCCACCGTACTACTGGGGCTACGCGCGGCTATAAAAGAAGACATAAGACTCAGCCCAGCCGAGCTACTATATAATCAAGGATTACGACTACCCGGCGAATTCCACGGCGAAAGTACAAGACCTACCCTCACATCGTCACAATTCCACAACGACTTAACGGACGCAATGCACAGAGCGCAAGAACAAAGAAAATCGTCACGGCCTACATATATTCAAAAAGATTTAAATACATGTTCACACGTATTTATAAGGAACGACGCCGTGCACAAGCCGCTCACACCTAACTACATCGGCCCCTTCGAAGTTATCAAGAGGAGCGACAAAGTTTTTACACTTCAACTGCCACTGCGACAAGCAAACGTAAACATGGAGCGACTCAAACCGGCGTTCATAAGCACTGAAACACACGCGAATCCAGACGAGGACAACGCCGGCACCGACACCATGAAATCCAGAGGCTCCTACGTAACAAGAAGTGGAAGAATCTCCAAGCCCACTGTACGCTTCGCTGGGGACGGAGTCATGTAGCTACCTACATCGAGCATACGAATGGCATTCACCGGCGCACGGCGGCGTGCGCCGCGCTCCACAGATGACTGGAAGAAATGTTAGTCCGACGCGATATTTATACGACTGCCATCCTGCTCACGCGGCTAGTCTCTGTCCATTGCGTAGGTACTCGCGATTTACGTTATTATTTCAGTACATGATATTTGTACATAAATGTGACAATTTTGGAATAAATATTCATTACTATTTCGGCATTGCTGTTTACATTACCTACCTACCTACTGACACGAGAACCTCGACATGATCATAGCGGTGAACAATTTTCAATGGGCGATTTTCTGAAAGCTCAGTCACTAGATGGCGCTGTCCCACCTATGCAGTTAGAAGGAACGGAACGTTATAAATTTTACTTTGACGCGACTTTTTTAAGTAAAAAGGAACGTCAGACAGATGTTATTTATTTACCTAAATCTCTAAATTTACCTATTTCGTTTCTGTTTCTCACAGTAGTACTTATTTAATATATTATTAGTTCCCTTTGGGTTTTTAAAAAGTAATTAATTTAAATATGTTTCATACCAAAATATACCATAGACATGTACATACTTATTCAACGCCATCTAGTGAAGCAATTGGAAGCTTTTTTTTTTAAATGGCCTCTCAGAAAATCGCTCATTACTTAGGAACTCTACTTAAAGCTTTACTATTAGTTAGACACAAAAGACAATGGGTGATTTTCTGAAAGCTCAGTCACTAGATGGCGCTGTCCCACCTATGCAGTTAGAAGGAACGGAACGTTATAAATTTTACTTTGACGCGACTTTTTTACGTAAAACGGAACGTCAGACAGATGTTATTTATTTACCTAAATCTTTAAATTTACCTATTTCGTTTCTGTTCCTCACAGTAGTACTTATTTAATATATTATTAGTTTCCTTTGGGTTTTTAAAAAGTAATTAATTTAAATATATTTGATACCAAAATATACCATAGACATGTACATACTTATTCAACGCCATCTAGTGAAGCAATTGGAAGCTTTTTTTTTTTAAATGGCCTCTCAGAAAATCGCTCATTCTACTATATACTGCAAGTTGCGCCATACATGTTTCAAATGTAATTCTTAATAAAATGAATAAAGACGAAAGAAAACACATTTTAAGGCAAGCAGATAAGAGCAGACCCATTCCCACTGGCAGCACCCGTTCACGAGCATGACGCATGAACCAGGGGGGCTACCGGCTAAAAAATATGGATATGGGTATGGGCTTCAACTGTCATTTGAATTCCTTATTCTGATAGATTTTTGCTGCTCTGTTCTGTTGAACGTTGCTAGCTAGCTATCGATATACCCGAGGTCACAAAACAAGAAACTGATAGTTGCTTTTTCTTTTATAAAATTGATTTAAAGTTCCTAAAAACGTATGAAGTCCATACCCATAAAGTTACGCGGTAGCCCCCCTGGGGGGCTACCGGCTAAGAAATCTGGATATGGGTATGGGCTTCAACTGTCATTTGAATTCCTTATTCTAATAGATTTTTGCTGCTTTTTTCTGTTGACCGTTGCTAGCTAGATATCGTTATACCCGACGTCACAAAACAAAGAACTGATAGCGGCTATTTTCTTTATAAAATTGACTTAAAGTTCCCAAAAACGTATGAAGTTCATATCCATAAAATTACGCGGTAGTAGCCCCCCTGGGCCAGCAATAGGGTATTTTACTGTTGTTGAAATGTAGATATTTAATGATGACGTTAAAAAATATTGCAATTAAGAATACCAAATGTGAAAAAATAATTTGAATCTGTTTTATTATAAAAGAATTATAGTCTGTTTGATTTTGACTAAAGCTGTCTCTTTCTAAAACGAAATCTTCTATGGCGTGACTATGACGCTACTAACCCACTGACGTCACTAAGATAGCGTCCTGTCCTTGTCTAATTATGAAGTTTGAAGTCCTATATCTTTGAAAATATTCAAGATAATTCAAAATGAAAACTTGTTTTGTGTAGCTAATATTTCAAAAAACATTTTAAAGAAATAAAAAAAAATCAGTAACATACGGTATGTTATTATACGTTACGGTAGGTACGGAAGTTACGGTAATTTAGGGTGAAAACTCTAGTTACTACCTCAGTATTTAGTCTAAGCTCTTTGGTCGCTATAGTTGGGGTGGGTAGCGCCACCTAGTACAAATTTTTGAACTAACGACTCTCTCATTAAAAAAATATTTAGTTAGTCTGTAGGTGAATTTGATTGGATTGGATGGAATGGAACATGGAATGGAATGGAATTTGGTATTTGGTGGAGAGGGCTTGCTTGGTGGAAGTTTTTTGAGGGTTATTTTCCAAGTTTTGTAGATAAATTTAGCTCTAAATTTAAAAATTAGATTGAATTCAAGGTGTGAAAGTGTATGGCTAGTTATATCTATGTTTTTATTACAGAAGAATTGAACAGTGTAACCAAATTCTAAATTATTACCGCGGGAAAACTGTGAAACGTTTGACTTTGACTACCTACTTTAATGGCCGCAATAGCGCCAATGCTCTTGGTGTTTGTTCTTTTGATATAAATAAAAGTGATGGCTAATCATTTAGAATCATGTTTTTAAGTTAAAATTACTCGACTGAGATGGACATCAACGCTGGTAAGCAAGTGTTATTAATTATTTGTACGTAGCTCAAAAATCGACGAAATTGCTCATTCCTTGTCAGAAGATCTCTTTTCTCCTCATATCGAGAAAACCTAATGAAGAAGCAAACCTTTATTCGATCTATAATTTTTATTAGTCTTCTGATAGAACGTCTAATCATAATGCTTTATACTATCCCGTAATCTATAAGATATTTGCATTAGTGTACTAACACTAGCAAGTCTACAGTGCCTATTTAATTTAAAATACTCACAATATGATTAGAGTTTCCAAGGCGGCACATTTTCGTGTCCTCTCCTCGTTCACTAAATCTGTGACTTGTTTATATGTTTAGTTTGACAAAGACATTATGGTCATAAAAAGCATAGGTTAAAAATTATTTTTATTTTGTGTATTTCTAGCACAATTTCCATTTTATTCCAATTGAAAATTCATGTTTGAAATTTATGAGTTTCTTACTAATGATAAAGTCAGCTTCAATATTTACATAAATATTAAATGCAAAGTTACAGGCTATAAAATTGATATGGCCCTTGTTTTTTTATATTACCAATGTTACTCTTTGCTTATGCAATATGGCAAAGAGTAAATGTTGAGTGAGCATGCTGAGCAGTGAGCTGATGTCAAACTTGACAGAGAGAAAGGAGCTTTTGAAAAGTATAGAAATTGTGAACCTCATTTTTCTACTTAGCTAAATAATGGTCTTGCTATAGATACTGGTTTTGTAGCAGTATACTAATAATTATAATTAACCAGTTATCTTTCTTTCTCAATAAAATTAATGGAATATCTATTTAACGCAAAATAGTTGATGATATCTCACTCCAGTAAAACAATCCACAAATGCATAGGACTGTTTCCTCAGTATTATTCCTTAACCACTTGTCTGTTGATTGCCGGATTCCGCCAAATGCTCGGTCTGTTGAAAGCCGGAATCCGCCCAAAATTTTCAAAATGAAAAGTTTTTTTTTGAATTTTATTTAATAAATAAAACGTGAGTTTTGTTTTAAACAAAAAAACAATATGTAAAGTATAATCTAGGCTGAATGTTCAATGATTTTATGAACCGCTTGCCATTTAAAAATAAAATAAAAGAGCGCGCTAAAACCCTGTCTGTTAATTGCCGGATTCCGGCATCCACAGTTTGGGCGATTTCGAAAATGACAGTTTAACAAACAAGTGGTTATGTAGGTAAAATTAAAATGTAATATTACTGTAACAATACAAAATTCTAAATAACATGTAACATTGTGCCAGAAATACATCCAGTAATACATCCAGACAAAATACATAGGAAAATCTTTCAAGTGTAAGTCTAAAAAACATCTTATAATATGTAGATTTTTAATGTTTACAAATTTTCTTTATTTTGCTATTCAATGGAATTGGACTACAAGTGAGTATTCTTTGTGAGAAATTCGTACGAAATTCAATGGGATAGATTTTGATGTCTCATTTTCCTTTCCTATGCAATACAGGCATTAAAATAAGTTATGATGATAAGAAAAATGTTATATAACTTGTTCAGACCTTTTCTTAACCTTAGATGTATTCCTGTCTTACACTAATCGAAAATGTTGTTGTTTTACATCTTTCTATATTTCCTTTGCTTCATACAACTTTTATTAATATAAACTAACTTTTATTTGCTTTAGATAGAAATTGTTTATTGAGTTGCTAATTTAAACTAAGTTTCATAGTATGGAATAAATCTGACTTTACATTAAAAGGACTAGGTTCAAATAACTAATTTTTAGTTGATTTTCTTTTAAAGAGGTCTCAAGACAACTGTCACTCATTCATGTTCTGCTGAGCGACTTTGACAAAACGGTTACACCATGTGCTAGTAAAAAGAATGAGAAAAAAGAAGAAGAAACACAGGATGCAATGCCAGACTCAACTACCAACACGGAGAAAAACAATGCAAACCCATTCCACTGCGGGGATGATGTCCTTGTTTCAAACAAAGATGGACGCTATTATTTAGGTTGGTATAAATTATTTATCTTCTATTATAATGTTGAACAGCAAATAAAAGAAGTGCTAACTCAATTGGGTCTTACAAATACTTTGTCATACTACATTATCTAGAATTGTAGACTAATATTATAGAGAAGGAAGATTTCATTTTTTGCTGGCTATGGACAAAAACAAAAACTACTGTACTGATTTTGAAAATTCTTTCACTAGTAGGTATATGGCTAAATTATTCCTGAAAATCTGCTATTTTCCCACGGAACAGCTACCTAGTAATGCAGCAGCTAGTATCTTATAATGAGTTCATCTTAAACTAATTATTATTGAAACTATTTAGATTTAATTACCTCTGTATATATAAAATACGTTTTATTAATGCCCGTTGTCCTTTATCAGGGACAATAGTAGAATTGAGCACAAGTAACGACAATGACTTGTGCGAAGTGGGCACGGGTGTGGCCAGTTGCCTCATCAAGTTCGGTGATGGGACGCATTCTTGGGCGCCTGTATCCTCGCTGAAGTTACTGAGTGCTCCGCCGGCTGACGATGGCCGTATCATGTGCGTGGTGTGCAAGCGGCGGGAGGGCCCCGCGGCAAGCCCTGCCACCAACGCCATCATCGCTTGCGATATGTGCGGGAGAGGGTACCACGCCAAATGCCACTCGCCGCCTGTCGAATCTTGCATCAGTGGTAAGTGTGTCTTAATTTCGGTGATGGGACGCATTCTTGGGCGCATGTATCCTCGCTAAAGTTACTGAGCGCTCCGCCGGCATTTCCTATGATGTAAAAGACTCATAACGTCATATCAGCCGGCCTAGCATGAGCGGCTTTTATCACGCGATGTGATATGGTACGGCATGCCGTCTTGCTTACACCTTAGTGGGGTAAGTAAGCAAGACAACTTGCCATACCATATCATATCGCGCGTTATAAGCCGCTCATGCTAGGCCGGCAGGTATTGAATCAATACAGAACATATGAAGAAGAAAGAAATTACATTTATTGACACACACATGATTAGTAACAAAAAATAATAAAACAATGAGAACATAAGATTTAAATTAACTGGTAATAAACAAAGTAAAAGGAAAATAAAAAATTAAAGTGCAAAAAAGAAATTTAAACTATCTTATTTTGTAATGTGGGGCCAATAAACTCCCTGTCTCAGCATAATACCTCTCCTCTCTCTACCTCATATAGATGGTATTAAGTACAACCAGAATCAAATTTGTATCATGGTACAACCAACATTCTCAAACCTGTAACCCATCTAGCATTAAATTTATGAACCAAATTATATGTGCGAGAGAAATAGTTCTCAAAAATGCTTGTACAGTCATGAGCAAAATATGTTAACAACATAGTACATTTGTCATATTGAAGCATTCCGAAACAAAACTTTCTGTGCCTCAAAAGTCATTAAATATTGTACATAATGTGACATAGTCCTATGTTGTTTACATATTATTGCTCGTGACTGTACACACTAAAAATAAAAACAGGTTAATTAAAGGGTTAGGATTAGGAGTGACCATCATAACCCCTCCCTATGATAGCAGGCTTACTAACACAAATTTGTAGAAGAATAGGTGAATACTTCTAGAAACATCTGTAGTCATACTTACATTATGTCCCATTTTCAGGAGCATCATGGCATTGTAAAAGATGTGTCGAACAAAGGTATAGGGTGGCGGCGGCAGAAAATCGGGCTCTGAAGCGGTCAGATCTGTTTAGATTTAAAGGCGGCCAGCAGAGGAGGCAGCAGCAAGAGCTAACACCTCCCTGTGATGTAGGTTTGCTTATATTCATAATTCTTTATTGCAAGGCACAGTTACAAGTACAGGTTTCATGTGACACCCTGTAAGGGCGTTACGTTACGTTCTTACATTCCAATAAGAAATTTCTAAACTAGTCTTCCTCCCACGGCTTCCTCCGCGTGGAATACACGACGTTATCCTGCGGGAGTGTGATATTCTCCGGGATAAAAAGTAGCCTAGTTATTCTTCAGCTCGCAAACCATCCCTATACCAAAGCTATCTTCTATCTCACTCGTTGCACTTGCGCAAGCAGCCGAGAAATAATAGCGGGCCATGCCTATACCAAAAATGACGTCGATCCGTTGCTGCGTTTAGACTTGTAAGACGGACAAACAAACGAACACATTTTCACATTGCTATTATAAGTATGGATAGAATAAATTCTTAATTACATCACTTACTTCTAAAGTACAGCCCGATTAAAACTTTGGCGTCTCGGAATATCACGCGTCACGATGCGCAGCGCAGTTCACAATAGGGGACTGGACTGTTTTCTTTTTTCATTTAAGTATAGAAAATGTCTTTAGTATGCATAACAACACTTGAATTTATTCAAACATTTAACATACTTTCAAAGATTGTGTATCTCTGCAAGTATCAAACTTTCTTATTAGACACGCAGGCTTATCACGTAACTTGCAAAAGCCAAGCGATAGCAAAAACCGCGCAATTATTGCTCTAAAATCGCAAATTCGTACTATGGATAGAGGTTTGTATTTGTATGTAGATTCAACTCGATTAGCGATTTTAGAGCAATAATTGCGCGATTTTTGCTATCGCTTGGCTTTTGCAAGTTACGTGATAAACCTGACGGTCAGCGCTACCTACTTGTGACGTCACAAGTGGATAGCGTCATATTTCAGCCACAGAAAATTTCGTTTTAGAAGGAGATCTAGCTATCTCCTTCTAAAACGAAATTTTCTGTCACAATTAATCCCAATTTAGCAGCTCATTACTTCCTTGTTAGAAAACTATATTGAATTTTCTACTTTCAATGCTATAGTTTTTACCATAAACTTATTTATACTAGGGGTAAGTATAATAAGTTTATGGTTTTTACTGTTACTATTTATATTTAAATATTTACTAATCAATTACATTTTATTTTTACTTTTTTTTGCATTCACAATAATAATCGGCAGAATTTGTTTTTCGCGATAATAAAAATAATTACATGGGGTTTTGTTAAGGCCTCTATAAAATTCTTAAAACATATAAAATTTACAACTTGTGTTTTGCGGTTTTGTCTGTAGGCCGTGGTTACATAATATGTAACCGTGACCGTTTAGGAAATAAGACACAGTATATGTATGACTATGACCGTTAAAGGAATAATAATTAAGGAAAATCTCAGGGACATGAAAAATAATTAAATAATCAGACATGTTTTCAATCAAAAAAAAACAAATATTTAATCATTTTACTGTAATAGTATCACATTCAAAATCAACATTAGGCAGTCTTGATTTTTTCATTTTGGTAGAAAACCTTTTTAGTAAAAAAAAATTCATACCTTTATATAGACTTAAATTCCCCTATAACTAATTCACAACAACCTATTTTAGATTTAAAAAGTGACATGTAGCATGCATCAACAATCATTAGAAAATCCCAAAGAACAAATAATCAAATTATAATAAACTAAAATACCTAGTTATTATTATTATTATACTTTTATTTCTTTAATTTTTTGTGAATGCAATATATTTGTGTGCTAATTTACTTGTCACATGAAATAGGTGACCACAAAACTAGTTCAATACATAACCAAAAGCAGTTATTTTGGTTAATTAATTAACCGAGCTGTTTATTATTCCCAAACAATAATGTCTAGTTCTAACTAACATGTTTGTTCATGGCTAAGCTTATTTTTTACTCTTGCAAAACTTTTAGTAACTACTGGACTTCGAAATAACTTTTTGTATACTTACTTGCAACTAAAATTCTCGTTTACTTAGTTTTTTGTTGATTGTAACCAAACTACTGGGTATTGCACAAACATATTCCCATTTTACTTATGAGGCTAATGTTTCCAAAACTGTTTAATTGTTACTAACAGATTTGTTTACTTTATTTTAGCTGTACTTCTTTTGCTAAATGATGCCGACTACTTTTGTTGCATGCAGCAATATGTTTTTGTTACTACTACTAGTATGTCAAACGTGTCAATTCCAAATACCTACGCAAATCCTCTTATGGGGTGAAAATACCCACCAATATGAACAACTTCTACTACAAGAGTAAGGTCGAAATTGCGAAATATACTGCCTCTCCATACAATACATTTCCTTAGAGTTCCTAAGTAGGATTTTCTATTGAACAGTTGGATTTTTAGGGCTACGAACCAAAATCTTAAAAAGGAACCCTTATGGTGCGACTCAGTCTGTCTTTCTGTCTGTCACAGCTGGATATCTCGAGAACTAAGTACTAATGCTATCAACTTGAAATTTGGAATAGTTTTAGATGACGTTTGCCCAACTATTTTGCAAATGAGAGGAATAAAAATATTTATATATTTATTGCAACATGGAAATAAGAGACATGATAGCTACAAAAAGAAAGCTTAGACGTCAATGGCAAACAAGTAGGAACGCGCACTTTAAAAGTGAACTAAATAAAGCGCAAAAAATGTTGTCAGGGATGATTAAAGATAATGAAAACGCAACGCTTAGAGATAAACTTCTAAATCTCTCACCATATATGGCTGACGACTATTCACTCTGGAAAATAACCAAACCGCTAAAAAGGCCTAAAGAACACGTGCCTCCACTTAAAGAACCAGGCGGTAACTGGGTAAGGAAACCTGAAGAAAAAGCAGAGCTGTTCGCCAAACATTTAAAGGAAGTTTTCAGACCTAATGAGCCAGACATTATGTTTCCCGAAAATGAAATCGATGACATCCTTAATAGCGATCAACAGATGTCTTTACCCCTACAACTCTGTACATCCACTGAAGTCAGGAAACATATTGCACAATTGAAAAAGAAAAAGGCCCCAGGATTTGATTTAATAGCATCAGAAGTTCTGAACCACCTGCCCAGAAAAGGGATTATTCTTATTACAATCCACTGTCGATTCGTCGTTTCGATCTTTCTGAAACGACGGATCGTACAGTAGGTACATGCTTTTAGTTGTAAAAAGTGTGTTTTATAGTATGGTTGAGCAGTAGCAAGCCACTTAATAATAATGCAAACAAGTTTTGTATTCTAATCCGTATAAATTGTGGCAGCCATGGTCGTTATTTAAAACTAAACTCGGCGATATTTACGCCAAACAGCGTGTTTTGACCAGTTGATCACCCGCTGAGCTAACGATTTGATCGCAAAATATCGTCGTTGCGGGTCTGCCGTCGTCGCCGCGATGCTAGTGCGATTGAGAGAGAGAGCAAACATTCTAGCTTTTCTAATCGCGCGGTTGGCCGCGCTGCCGCCCGTCTCAACTACTGACACGTTATGACTTGCCAGATGCCCGTTTTGCTTTCCCTGCATAACATAAGGACACAAGTATATTTTTTTTTGTATGAGTTGTGAAATCCAAGGACCGGTTGATTCTATAATTGCAATGCAATTTAACACCACTGCCATTGAAATACATAACTTGTATGCACTATTATTTTCTGACTTGATATTAATCAAATACTTAAATAAAAAAAACTACTTATGTAAGTACTAAAATTAATACAATTTTATGCCGGAGCTTCACCTGCGTGACGCGTCTTAGCGCGCTAATTGTATCAAATTAGTGCGCGAAGACCCGGCTACACCTGCGTATAATATCTGGTGAAGCTCGGACATAATGAAAACAACAAAAAAACTAAGTACTAAGTATCAATTTACCAATTCCATGGTGATTGTTTCTTGGAGTGATGTCAGGGATTTCATAAATTTAATTCGACTGTTCAGTTTAGCCCTGTGCCCTATCACAGCTCAAAACGAAGCAACGCAACGGATCGACGTGATTTTTTGCAGGGGATAGTTTGGGAGCTGGAGCGTGACAAAGGCTACTTTTTATCCCGGAAAACCATCACATTCCTGCGGAATAACTTCGTATATAGTCCACGCGGGTGATGCCGCGTGGGGAAGGCTAGTAAAGTTATATTAATTGGAACGTCTTATTTCAGACTGCCTCTACTACGTCGTCAACAGCGTCAGAAGCTGGCAAGGATCAAAATGAGAACCACTGTTATTGTGGGGAAAAGAGCGATTGGTTGGCCCAGGTAGTATCGCTTTATCATTCTTCCCGGCTAGGACACAAGGACGGAATACCTTATGTATCTGGTATGGAATACTTTCAGATGCTATTGTGCTGCCGATGTACACGTTGGTTCCACCAAAGATGTGTGTCGAGCTTGCAGTATCCATTGTACGCGGGCGATAAGTAAGTTGACAATCGTTTGTAAATTATACTGCTAATAACTACTAATATTATAAAGAAGAAAGATTTGATTTTTTTTCTATCGGGTAGCACTCGGCCTTCATCACACCTGATGTTAAGTGAAGATAAGGCTGAAGGTGGAAGTGCACTACTCCCGGAATCCTCAATTACTGAGGAACTGTTACTTTTTTGCTATCACAATACAATTTGAGTTATTGAAAATGAAGTACTTATTAAAATATCGATCCGTACGTACCGATACAAAAATATGCCTACCAGTAGTGTTTGAGGCTCAACTTACACTGGCGCAGAGTCGAAGCGTTAATCTAAAAATTTCACATAGCCACTATAAATTTCACCTTTATCTCTACAACAGATACGGCACATATTTCTTCTGTAAAAAAAGACGCGCGAATGCGCGCGCCTTCATTTCTCCGAAGAAATATGTGTATTTACGTTGTGGAGGTAACAGAAATTTGCTATGTGTAATTTCAGATTGACGCTTTGACTCTGCGCCAGTGTGAGTTGAGCCTAAGCGCAAGCACGCGCCGTGAGCGACGAGGCGAGAAGTTTCACATCTTTCCATACTTTGGTCTACACGGCGCACTATGTTATTACAGTGCGGTATAAGTGGGCTAAGACCTTAACACCAACATGTCGCAATAAATGATATGACTAGACTACGGCAGCAACTCCAATTTTATTTTTACTCCCATCTATCACCATCAGCTATCCACTCCAGGTTGAAAGTTAGGAGTTATGTGCAACCTGCCTTAGGTTAGTATTAACTTTCGTATTAATTAGTTAGTATTTATTATCAGATCCGTAGTTTCAGAGATTTCCCCAAACATCCAAACAAAATTCACATCTTTATACTTACATCTCATAAAACTCCCAATTTCTGACCTGGGGTGGACCTCAGCTCGGGGTAGAATATGGGAAAAAGTCGCGACTTGTTTGTGTAGTTTCACTGGTTGCATCGCGCGTCCGCTCGATCGCTCATGTTCTCTTTGCATAAGGTTATTCTAAAGCCCCCAGTACAGGATGGCCGATCATGGTCGGCGACCATGACCAATACATAGTACATTGACACTTTTGAAAGAACCTTTTTAAACTTGTTCGTTCAAAAGTGTCAATGTACGATGTATTGATCATGGTCGCCGACCATGGTCGGCCAACCTGTACTGGGGGCTTTATTGGAACACCGTGGCGTCGCCAATCAAAACATGTCTAGGTAATTGTATTAAAACGTACTAATCCTCCACGTGGCAAACGGCTTGGCCTCGCCGCCAGCCCGGACGGCCCGTTGAGCTTGTTGCTATTTCGATCGGTAATACCTAGGTAAAGGGTATACCCAAACTTTATTATGTTTCTTTTAATTTGCCTACGGCGTTAAAGGATAGCGAGCGCGATTTCTTCGATGTCCAGTTACTTAGGGTGCGTGATCAAGTAGGTAATACTAATTTAGTCTGGCATCTGTTTTAGCGTCTCACGAACGCCACGGAAGCGCTGCCGGCATGCCAATGAGATAGAGGTCTAAGTGTCGACCCATATGAGCCACAACCACACCACATCGCAGCGACAAATGTGGTTACGTGTGAATAGTGTCGATGTAGCTTTTTGTAGTTGCGTTGTTGTTGTGCGACAAAATGTCGTTGTCGTTAGCAGTTGTGGTGTGGTTACGTCGTTTGCGATGTGGCCGGCCGCTAGTTCGCAACGTGTCGTCGCTGGTGGTAGCGTTGTGTGTGACCGGTATATCACCGGTATCATAGTGTGAATTGTACTATTCATTTCCAATACAAAATGCGCCCCGCCCGTGTTGTGGTTGTGGTTCGTGTGGGTTGAGCCTAAGGCTGCCTGTCCATTAACGCGGAGCGAGCTGGCGGAGCGGACAAACGGAGAAATTTTAACCAATAGGATTGCATAAAACCTCCGCTCCGCTCCAGTGGACTGGGTTTTGCGAGCTAGTTTTAAAACTCATACATTTTCGGAAGCGGAGCGAGGTAGCGGTGTGAGGCGGCGGATCGGGGCAGCGGTGTGAGGCCTAGCCTACCGTACAGTCCGCAATAAAGGTGTGCTATTATGTTATATTCGTATATTATAGCATATCGTTATGCTACATTAAAATTTTAGGCTATTTTTAATGCTATAATATATTAGTATTAAGTACCTAATATAATAAATAACCTATTATAACCTATGTTAAACTAAAAGTAGTTATTAATGTTTTTACACTACTAAATGATCAATTACTTACTTTTAATAAACCAATTCTTTATTATTTTTTCCACTATTTTACAAATAACAACACGAATAAATTCATATTACGCTATTAAAAACAGAATTCTTAAGTACTTTTTAAGCCCCGAGCGAGCGTGAGTTTGCGATCAAGAATTCCACAGGACAGCATTAGTTAAATATACTAATAACAGTTATAAATGTTATAGCAGAAAAATAACATGTTCGTTCAAATCGCATGTCGTACGTGATTTATGATATTAGTCCTTATTGATAAGACATTAGAGTCTGTCTCAACTGTTTCAAATATAACGCGTTATTTGGTTTTACAACTTTCAAAATTCAACTCTATTTCTATTTGATAGAGTTGAATTTTGATAGATTTGATTACCAAGAAAAGAGAGAGCAATACTTGCATCGCGTGCGGCTGGAATAACGGCTGGATAGAGAAGGAGAACACAGTTCATTCGTTGAGTTCTGTCTTTTCATTTGTTCATTTCGAATACACTAGATGGCGTGCGGCGGGCGCCCTACTTGATATAATTTAATATAGCAATAGCAGAATAAGTTATATTTTTATATTAGGTGCGATAGTTATATTTTTATAACGTTATGCTATATGCGTTATCGAATATAACGCACACCTTTAGTCCGCAACTCCGCACCGCCAGCTCGCTCCGCGTCAATGGACAGACACAGTCCGTAACTTCTCTCCGCAACACTCGCTCGCACTGCTCCGCCAGCTCGCTCCGCGTCAATGGACAGGCACCCTAAGGGGTAACTCTGTATCGCCTCCAGGTTGTATATATTCGCGTGCGCGGACTGTAACGGCGGCAGCGAGTACCTGCGGCGGCTGGAGCTGGGCTGGTTAGACCTCGCCCACCTCGCGCTGTACAACCTTACCGCGTACAACGCGCCCAACTACTTCGATCTGGACAGCGTCATCATGCCGTACATCATGGATAATTGGCACGCGCTGCAGCTGCCGGAGAAGGTAATAATAAAAGGAAAACAGTTTTATTTCGTATCAGTGACATCCTTATTTTATCAGTAACAATAAGCCCTCATACAGACGAGCGGCATGTATTGACGGCAGATACCACTGCAGCCATCGACGGGTGGCGACTGGCGACACTTGCAGTTGTGGCGAGCCGCGTAAATGTTGCAGTCGTGGTCGACTACAAGCGTTGGTGGCTGCGGTGGTATCTCAACCTCAGGCCGTCAATCGAGCGAGAATCTCTCTGTATGAGCGGTAAGACATGTTAGTGTCAAGAATTTGAAATGAGTATTAATCCGTCAAGCCCGGCAAAATGAGACACAATAGATTTTTCACGTTGAATAGATAGATACACACAATAGATGTTCTGACGTTAATAATAATAATGATGTTAGTTTCCATTTTCAAACACTGCTAAACTTGCATTCGCTGTTCGAACGGCTAACCCGTCTTGCTTTTCATACAAACGCTGCTCATACGTGATCTTATTATGTATTTTGTGCACTATATCTAGGTTTCTATGAAAACAAAAAATGAAGCACAGGAGAAACAAATTCAGTATAAGCCTGCAAAAATCAGTTTTTATATGCAAAAATTTTACCTGAACTTTGGGCGTTCATAAAACTCATAAATTGTAAAAGTAAAAAATTTATTTTCATAGACACCTTGCAAATATATTGGAGATTCTAAGTGACTAACTTGTATTTCTTTCTGAAAAACACATATTTCCTGGAAAAAGTTTTATGAAATTTCCGCACACTATTTTTCGTTCAATGTTATCGCGTTTTCACTTGCTCACTCTTTTTCTAACATTGCGCTGGATGAAACAACAAGCTTTTTAAATATGCTTGCGTTGACGATAGACGGACCGGGAAGGGCCCTCTTAACGCCACATTCCGTCTTAATTCTCTACACCTAAAGCCATCGGGCACACGAGAGAACAATAAAGCCAAAGTTTCGTCGTCGACGGATACGTCGAGGACATCATTATCATCAAAGCCAACCCATATGCCACGACCTTAGCCCCCTTATTACAAAACGTGGACTAAAGTTAGACCTGGTTTAAATTTCATGCTAATTCTGTCTTTCATTTGGAAAATGAAAGTGACAGCACCAGTTTAGTACCAGTTTTAAACCAGGACTATTTTAGTCCACGTTTTGTAATAAGGGGGTAAGTGTTCGTTGATCCTAGTGTGAATTGAAAAATACTATATTTTAATTTGACAGATGTGGCGAACTCCGGTGACCGAGCGGCGAGATATGATCTTAACGGCGTTAACATCGTCTCGCAAGCGGTTCAAGTGCGGAAGGGAGATGAAGAAGCGCGCCACCATATGGGGCTTACGGCTAAGACGTCCTCCACCCACGCCGCTGCAACTTTCCTCTCTAGAACAGGTATGAAACTTCTAGTCCCCTGTTTGATCTACAGGATGTATATTAGAATACAGAAAAGTTGTGTGTTTTGTCACATTTTTTATTTACTTACTTTATAAAGTCACTAGCTTTTGCCCGTGACTTCGTTCGCGTGATTAAGATAGTTGTGCGTTTATTTTGAAAGTCACGGATTACCACTTAGACTTTAGACCTTATTTTGTGTTCCATGCTCACTTTATCTTCTGACATAGTGGGTCAGTCTTTGTTCGCTTGGTTTTTACTATCAATTAACATGCACTATGAATGAAAGCTATCTACCCTCCAAAAATGATGTCTCTACCTTCAACCTAAATGGAAATTCCTTTACAAACAGAAACACCTTGTATAATGTATAATGGGAATTTTTCAAAACCATTTCTTAGTGCTCACCTACACCATAAAAGGTATCTATTCTCCAAAAATGGTGTACCTATCTACATTCAGCCCTATACAAATTCCCATACAAACTGAAACACCCTGTACTGTAGCACCCTGTATAATGGAAATTTTCCAAAATGCTTTCTTAGTGCTCACCTACACCATGGAAAGTATCTACCCTCCAAAAATGGCGTCTTTGCCTTCAGCCCTATTAAAATCCTCATACAAACTGGAACACCCTATAGCATCCTGTATAACGGGAATTTTCCAAAACCCTTTTTTAGTGCTCACATACATTATAAAAGGAATCTACCCTCCAAAAATGGTGTGTCTATCTACAGCCCTGTACAAATTCCCATACAAACTGGAACAACCTGTAGCACCTTGTATAACGGGAATTTTCCAATATCCTTTCTTAGTGCTCACCTACACCATAAAAGGTATCTACCCTCTAAAAATGGTGTCTCTACCTTTAGCGGTTAGGGCTCTACGCCTATGCCAACAATGAATGAATGAATCAGTGAATCAGTCAATCAATTTAGAGTTTTATAATATGTATAGATTAGTGCATGTTCAGAATACAAGGAGGTACGAAGTTAGTGGGCGTGAGAAGAAAGTGGGCGGGGTTTGCGTGGTAATCCCTTTTAGCGATGCGATGCGAAAACTGCTATGCGAATTTGCATCGCAGTTTTGTGTGAGAGCCCTAATCACTAAGAATCAGCTTTAATTTATACAGTAGAAAAGGTCATCTTATATTCAGATACCTGTCCAGGGCAAAACAGGAATAACACTGCCTTTGATGTTTGCAATGGCCGTGCATCATAAAACAGCTATCGAAAGGTTTCTAAAACATCATCCCCCATATTCCAAAACGTGAACTAAAATAGTCCTGGTTTAAAACTGGTACTACACTGGTGCTGTAACAATATATAACAACCGTGACCATATAATATTGCCTGCAATAAGCCGTTCATAAAATACTCTTGCCAGGCTTTAAAGATTAAAAATCGGAGTAAGTAAAATTGCGTAAGAGAGAAATCCGAGCGTTCTATTCAGTGTGGAAGACGTAGCATAAAAGGAGCGCACCTTTGTTGTTCGTTGAATAAAAGAGAGTGCGGTGCGAATGCTCTTTTTTATGGTACTGTAGCCGAATGGCAAAACACTGAACTCTTATAGATTCGTCATCTCTGACTGTACGTTAATATTTGGAAAGAAAGTCTATGCTAGATAGAATATGCTCTTTCTACCCAGTTTATTGCGTTCTGTGCTTCGATCAACAATAACACCTAGTTCTAGATACATAGTTGGAGTGACAGCCAAGGCCAAGCGTCGTACGCCCACTTGAGAGTATAATTATAAGTAGATTAATTTGACAGTGTCAATAATACTAAGGTATTTGAAACTTGGAACGCTTCTTGTCATTTATAATGTATAGTGCGAGAATCTTTTCTGTTCCGGTGATTATCTTTGGAACTAAAACAGTTTTCATACGACAGTGCATTTTGACAGCTAATTTCGTATTGCAAGTGGCTCCTCTGTCACGGCTGTCACCGGAACAGAAAAGCGTGTGGCACTGTAAGATCGCAACATTCGTAACCTTTTTCCTCCGTTTATAAAAAAGTCAGCCTGTCCATATAAAGTTTTCAGTTAGTTCGTGAGCCTTCATCTAGTACTATTGTTGATCGAAGGTTCTGTGACAGAATTATTTCATTATTATCAATAATGAAATAATAATAATATTGTCAAGAAATTGACATGGTATTCTAATCAAATCAACAGTTTCTCATTTTATAGAGTACGCGCCATTTATTGGCGTGTGTCAATTTCTGGATTTAAAATTATGACATGGGAATATGGCTTGTTTTCTGACCGACCACGACGAGGATCAGCGCCCTCTGACAAATGCCGGACTCAGATTGTCAACTTTGAAATTCTCATCATCTTGAGTGCGCCAGATACCTAAGTCTTCGCGCGGCCAAAATTGAATACTAATCCTTTCCATAAGCTTAGAACAAAAAATTGTACTGTAACTAGCGCCAAAAACGCCCTAGTCGCGCGCAGAGTTATCTGACACGCACTCAGTTCTACCTTTTTTTATTACAGATAAAGAAAAAAGAACCCTTGACAGATGAATTGGTCAGAGAGTATGCACCGAAGCTAAACTTTTTGCCCCGACCGCCATCGCCACTGCCTCCACCCGTTGTAGATGACAGGTATTAATAAAAAAATAATATATTTTGTTAAAGTAAATTGTATTACGAATTGTTCCATTCAACATAACCCCTTTCTATCTTTTACAGTTCGCAACCATCTAGCAGTAACACAGATAAAGTTAGTTCCTATAAAAATCACAATCAACGTATGATAGTACCAGTTGATGGTCATTGGCTAAATTTGATGATGGGCAAACGATTTCATGAAAATCTAAACTCCAATTCAAATTCAGAGAATGATTCCACTAGTTCCTATGAATCTGTCAAACCTACCGAAAACGATGAGCAGCGCTCTCCTACACTGTGCACTTCGTCTACGAGAAAATCTGATGCCAAAGAAGAAATAGAACCTATAACCGATATAAATGAAACTGAAACAAATGAAGCTAAATCCACCTGTGAAACTCCTCCAGTGCCATTACTCAACACCTCCTTAGTTCCCTGTTCTGTAAAGTTAGATAATGTATCCAAAGAGAATGATGACAAAACGACCCTCGCCGAGAGAACAACTAACAACTTCAATATAAATACACATTCAACTAGAATAGCTACTATGAATCTAGAGGTGTCTAAGTTATCTACTAAGAACATTATCGAACATTCCAAAATTATGTCTTTACAACATATGGACAGTTTGCCACCTTACAGCAACTTCCATGACATGGAGTCGTCAGGTGATGAGACCTCCAGTCGAGGCACGCTAGACGCTATTATACCACCACTTAAAGACTTTCAAGGTAAAAACAATCCGTTTTTAATGCAAAATACATATCCATCCAAGAATTTCCCGTCTAATTTAAGTACTAGTAATAAAAATAATAAATTGAATGGTAAACAATACTTCCATTCGAGATTGTCGCTACCGGTACAGTTAAACCCGATGATGGGACCTCTGGTGCGACCTTTGAAGAGGAAGCTTAGTGAAAAGGATATTGTAATATTACCTAATGGAGAAGTGAAGAGGAGAAAGTATAGGAGGCCTAGAAAATATTTACAAATGCAGGTAATTATTAATTTATTATATCTTTTTATATTTATCTTTCAGTTCTAAATCAGTAGTGGAAATCATTCGACATTGTTTCGCATTATCGTAACAAAGATGGTTGTTTAACAAATAAATTCTGAAAGCCGTTTTCCTTTACTCTATGAAATATGGGAGTGCTACAGGGATCAGTATTGGGTCTTTAACTATTCTTAATTTAATTTGATGTTAATATAGTAGATTGTACAACAAGTGCATAAAACGTACTTGTTATCCCTCGACTTGGCTATCAACCCTCGCCTACGGCTCGGGTGGATATATACGTCTCGGGTAAAATGGGTTTTATGTACGAGTTATACACTCTGCTTTTCACTTCGAATGTGAGGAAAATAAATAGCAATATTGCAAAAAACAAAAATAAAGACCATATTGGCGGGAAGACTTTCTTTTTCTTTTTTTTTATATGTGCCAGTGGCAGCACAGTGACTTTAGCATAGATCGTAGTCCATAATGCTCTTGAAATACTTATTTCTTAGAAAACTCATTAATTTTGCCTAGTTTAATTAATTGAGTAATTTAATATGGATTATATGTACAAAATTTAACAAGCAGAATGAAATAACAAGTTTATTTAACGAATTTTAATTGCATGTGTGACTGTGTACCTGACGACCTTTGTCTTAGAGTCTGAGACTTAGACGAAGATTTTACTTTATGCACTAGAGCATAAAAAGCGATTTTATGCAGCCTATACCCAACATAAACACGAACTTTACGAGCATGAGAAGTGAAAAAACATTTTTACTTACAGTTGAACAAATCATGTCCACTCCCCGACGACACTAATAAGACTGCGCAAACGCAAAACGAGAACGTAGAAATTGCGCCACCGACAGCTCTCAATAACGTAAAATTTCACGGTAGAAGGCTGAGGCAGAGACAAGAGAAAAACTACTACGAGAACGCTCGCCGAAACACGAATAGCAATGCGAACAACAACAACAGCGTGAAGAGTTTACAACTGAGTCCTCATAAAGGGAATATTAGTGTGAGCGAAGTTGATGCTCAGCAGTTGTCGGCTTTGAAGTCGAGTGTGCAGTCGTACTTTAGAGCGGGACAGACGTTCAGGGTGCTCGCTCGGCGCCTGACGCCGGATGCTCCACCCGCCTACCTCATCGAGTGGGACTCCAACACTTCCTAGTGTGGCATTACGTGAATTTATTTAATGTATACATATAATAGTGTCTTTTCGCCCAGCATATTAACTAAATCGTAGCTGGCCAAAATGTGCTTTTTTGGGCATGCATGGAATAATTAGCTCTGGCGAGTATGCTAGGCGAAAGGACTCGTATAATATATATAAGCGCTTGTCTGTAGTCTTATTATAGTTGTACAGATCGAGGAATGTGATATATTATAATTCCAATTTGATTGTTTTATTTTGTTTCTTAAACAAAGCAGATCATAAAGTCAATAGATAGTGAGGAAACACGAATCATTTCAGGCACATCCAATACATACAACTTATTAGCTAAGATTCAGACCAACAGGCGTACATCGGCCCGGCCCAGACGGCATTTTAAAATGCGGCAGGCCTATTTCACTCCCCGTGTCGGCTCGAAAACGCGGCGGCAACGCCGGCGGCGGTGTAAATCCATAGAAATTAGGTCCGCAAAAGAGCTAGAATATATGCGATAGAAAGAGATGCAACGATTGGCCGTTCGTAATTTGCGCCGTACAAGCTGAATCCTACTTTATTGCGTTATTGTTGCTGTTTATTTATATGACAGCGGAGTGAACTATCTGTTACATAGTAACTATCCCTGTTTTCTCGTGGTCCCATGATTTTGTCCCATTAATGGGCACACGAGGGATAACTATTTCTCGTGGTCCTATTAAAATTGTGCTCCCAGGATTTTGACCATTTAATGGGACCACGAGGATTTACTATTTCTCGTAGTCCCATTACTATTTACGGTTGTGGAAATCCCCTCCTGTCTACAATGTGTAACAGAATTAATAGCTAAACCAGAATAATTATCATAGATAAGGGACCATCAAACTGAACAACTTTTACTATAGGACCAACTCTGAAATCGCGAAAAAAAATCAGCTGTTTCATACAAAGATTTGATTGATAATGAAAATATGAAAATGTATGAAACAGCTGTTTTTTTTTCGTGATTTCAGAGTTGGTCCCATAGTTTAGTTTGACGGTCCCTTTCTACCATTAAGGTGTAAATTCTTACTCGGCGTTAAACAACAACCGCACGCGACATGACTCCCGCGCTGTATTTGTAAAAGTTTGCCTATGCAGGAAATATATAGGAGGGATCCACAAATTTAGATGATAATGGGACTACGAAAAACAGTACTCCCTCGCGGTCCCATTAAATAATAATGGGACCACGAGAAATAGTTATCCCTCGTGGTCCCATTAATGGGACAAAATCATGGGACCACAAGAAAACAGGGGTAACTATTTAGTAATCTGTGAATGCGGTAAAGAAAATTAAAAACTGGAAACACACTGTACTACCACAGCGTAAGAACTAACAGTGGGACAACGTCTTTGAAGCCTCGCGCAATGCCGCTTTCCGTCATTGCCGCAGGGTTGTCACATTTTTTATTTATTTTTACGTAGTTTGTTCCTTATATAAGTAATATTATACATATGCGGAACTATGGATATTTCTTTGTTTGTTACTCAATTACGCTGTAAGACCTAGACAGATTTGGATAAAATTTGGTACACAGATAGATCTTAGCCTGGAGTAAAACAGAATAGTTTTCATCACTTTTAAAGGTTTCCTATGGATGACATTCCTGAAGTCTACGCAGACCATATTCGTAATTAGCAACCCAGAAAACCATGAAATCGCTACCCATATTATTATATTTAAAATGTCGAGTCCGCCATCTTGGATCTTAAAATAGATGTTATATTCGTAATCGGGACCCCCGAAAACCATGTATCCAACACCCATATTGACTTTATTTAAAATGTCGAATCTGCCATCTTGGATTTCGAAATAGATGTCATATTCGTTATCGGCACCCCCGAAAACCATTTATTCGATACCCATATCGATTTTTTTGAAATGTCGAGTCCGCCATCTTGGATCTCGAAATAGATGTTATATTCGTAATCGGCACCCCCGAAAACCATTTATTCGATACCATGAAGTTTGACTTAATACTCTGAGGTAGCTGGAGCTCTCACCCTGAATAAAAAAGTGTCGCCAGCAAATTTGACATTTATGTATGTAGTGGCTGTCAGCTGTCTCATATGACCATACGTATTTTTTAAAAGTGTAGGTGAGACGGAAGACAGCCACTGTGTTATTTGTGGTATTCAAAAAATTGTTCGTACTGCACGCTCCAGTTACCTCAGTATTAAGTCGAGCTTCATGTTCGATACCCATATTTTTTTTTATGTCGAATTCGCCATCTTGGATCTCGATAAGCTCTATGGTTGACTGTAACCAAATTCAGTTCTATTTTTAAAATACTTTTACACCCTAGGGTGGAACGCATAGTTTTCCGCTGCTCAGTTTAAAAATACATCACTTTCCGAATATGAGAGATGAAAAATTATATTACGACTGCAATGGTATTTGAATTAGGTAGGTACTGACGGGACACATTGTGGCCGAAAGTACGTCGCGTTATAGCATAGTGTACAGTCGCGGAACGTGAAATCAGTGGCCGTACTCTGAAACGCTAATCCGAAACTTCGGTTAGCCCCGCCCCTTTCACTCGATTCTGTCCCGACTAGAGAGCGAGAGGGACGGGTATACCGAAGTTTCGGGTTTTGCGTTTCAGAGTAGGCCCTCAGCCTCGCAGCTTTGGTCGCGTAGGATTAACGGCATATATTTACTTACGCCGCGAACTCTACGCATACGACTGTTATTTCGTTCGTGAAGATCTAACGAGGAGTTTGGTCAGAATAACCTTCGTTTTCGTTTGAGTTCGCAGCAATTTTAACAACTTTACATTATGGCGGCGACATGCACGAGCCCCTCGACTGCGAAGACCTTTAAAGTATCGATCAATACGATCGAACGAGGGTTTAGTACCTATTCAAAGAAAACTGGCTTCCAGCGCCTTCCGATCGCAGGATAACCAACCGGTTGTAAAACCTGACGATTGCCAGTTTAAATTGGAATAGTGGCTATAGCTATTTTGATATCAAAATGGCGGGACCACTATTCAGTTATTAAAAACTCCTGTCGTGATCTTAAACTGTACACACCAATATATTTACATCATAAAGGCGGTAAAACAAACTAAACGCCTACATAAATAATTTATAAAAGAAAATCTAGTCGACGCGTCATCTCCGCAGCTCAGCGGTCAGAGCATAATTCTAGGAGCCATAAAATAAAATTGTAGGTACTTGGCTTGAAATTTTTATTTTTTGTTCAGGCGCTTTTCTGGTGTAGTTATATTTGTGTCCGTTACGCTGGCAAGAAAGTAGCTTCTAGAGGGAAGCGAGTTTGATGAATAGTTAGTGCGTAATTTGCTGTAAATGTGCGCCAAATAAAAAATTTGTGGGCCTAATACTTTTGGAATAAAACGGGAAAAACGAATTCTGCTGGAGTAACGGTGCTCCAGCAGGAAGATTCTAAACTAATGATCGGAGAGAAATAAAAATTATGTGGGCGGGTAGCTTAGATTCTAGCAGGAATGTGCGCCAAATATGAAATTTGTGGGCCTTACAGTTTTGGAGATATTTGATTTTCTGCTGGCGTAACGTTTTGCCGAGTCCCAGATCTCGGGAACTACTGGATGTGCGATCTTACAATAAAGGCATATAAGTAGCGCCTAATTTGTGCTGTATGCACATACAGAAAACATTTCAAAAATATTCACGGATTATTATATATATATATATATATATATATATTCATTGAAGTAAACAGACATATTCAGAAATCAAAAAAATTATTCTAGCGCCTAAACTACCACACAAATATAGAAACCAAAAACGGTGTTCTATTCTTCTTGCTATTTCTAATTACCATAAAAAGTTTGAGAATCCCACAGTTACGCGTTTTTGAATAATACCCACATGAAGGTGAGACAGACAATGTCATGACTTTGACGATCAGCAGGATAAAGATATCAGAGATTATTTAGATCCTAGCCCAATAAATAATTAGTGCTGTTACTAAAGTACATGTTCTGAAAATTTCAGCATCAAATTTTTCGTAATAAAGTAAATATTCATTAAAATCCAAAACAACTGCCAGTATTCTGATTAACCGACCAAATTCGATAGACCACGAAAAAGCGACGCGCTCATACATATTAATGACCTTCTTAACTTTTTTGCCGATCAGATTTGTACACGTCACGTTTGTGTACACTTAAGTAAAAAAGTGATTTGACTGAGTACTTTTATTTAATTTTTAATGACGAATGAAGCTATTTCTGTTTTGTTTTTTTACTTGAAGTGAAAGAATTCAAATAATTTTAACATTATTTAAGTATAAAAATAAAATTAAGGTTGTTTTGTAATTTTATTTCGTTTTTTTTCAAACATAGGTACCTAATGTGCAATGTGATTAAATTGACAATAGACAGTGATCTCACATGAATAAATATTCCACCAACCAATAACCAAGCTGCCTTAAGGGCTTATTACACTTGGCTAAATTCAGCATCTAATTAAGCATACATTGCTTTCATTGAGCTTATTTGTAGCAAGTGATGCAATCAAAACAAGCAATGTATGATTAATTAGATGCTGAATTTAGCCAAGTGTAATAAGCTCTATAATATGCGGCCCGCTGTCGGTACACCGATACATAGCGCGGCGATGTGTGCGTGACCTCTCACCGACGTGTTCACCGATGCGCCGCCGCCCGCCGGGGCTAGAACTGGTTTGCGCCCCGGCTCAGTTGCGGCACTAGTTGCGAGTTTTTGGCGCCATTTTGGCGGGTCAGGTTAAGTGGATATTTTAATTAATCGCAATTTGTTTCATAGTGGACTTTGTGACTCAAGATAGGTGTGGTTTTGTGCCCCAAGTGTGTACGCAACTGGACGATGTGTGGAATGATTAAAATATGCGCTATCTCGGTAACGTGATGCCGAGTGTTTTATTGTAGTGGTGACTACCTCAGCAAGAATTACCAAGAAGACCGACTCGACATATTTGACGCCAAATACTCCAAGAAGCAATGGAATGTAACACACCTACATTCTAATGAAAACATAAGAAACTATAATAACATACATAATACTCAAGAATTGGCAGTATGGCTTGATGTCTTCGCCTGTCCAAAAGGACGAACTTTTTTACAATACAATACAATACCTGGTGGCCTACCACAAGCTCTTATAGCAGTTATTTTTAAGTTGAGAGAGTGAGACGCCGCTATACGGCGTGTAGAGCGGCGTCTCACTCTCTCAACTTAAAAATAACTGCTATAAGAGCTTGTGGTAGGCCACCTGTTGCGGTATAAGTGACAGGGCCGCACCGCACGTCGCGCGCATAAAGCCCCCAGTACAGGTTGGCCGACCATGGTCGGCGACCATGACCAATACATCGTACATTGACACTTTTGAACGAACAAGTTTAAAAAGGTTTTTCAAAAGTGTCAATGTACGATGTATTGGTCATGGTCGCCGACCATGGCCGGCAAACCTGTACTGGGGTCTTTAGACGAGCGAGATTGAGGAAGTTAATAGAGTGATTTTGTCGACGAATTGGGGGTTTTTTTTTTATCAGCCCGGATAATTTTAGGGATTATTCTACTCATGAAAAAAACAACTTTTATTATGGGATCGACAGTGAATTCGCAAAAAAAACAGCTGTTCCATACATTTTGATCTTCGAGCAACGAGACCCGCGTTGCTCGAAGATTTTGATAAAATATTTTTGCACTTTTGTATGGAACAGCTTATTTTTTTTTCGTGATTTCAGTGTTGGTCCCATATTAAAAGTTGTTTTTAATATGATTCGCGACTGAGCAGTCGCCCGGAAAGCGAAAGGTCGTGGGTTCGAGTCCCATCGGAGTTGGTTGTGAGACGGGTCGATTTTTTCTAAATACTTCAATTTCAATCTCCCACTTCTGTTAGTACCTACATCAAAAACTTTTTTTCTCATACCATCGATTGAAGATATTCGATCGCCGCCGGTTCCCAGCACGACAAAGGGTAGTAAATAATGAGCGATTTTCCGTCAGGCCATTTTAAAAAAAAGCTTTACTAAATGGCGTTGAACGAAGTATTTACGATCTCTATAGTTTTGTATCTGAATGACCTTTATTGCAATCAAAAATAAATCGTCTAGATATGACTTTTGGCTTGCTTGGCGCCAAGAGCACAGAATATATAATAGTACTGTGACGGGACGTCCTCGTCGGCCAGTGGTTCACTAGCAGGAACGTCGGAAGTCACCGCCCAGTATTTAATTTGTAGATAATAGATGAATAAAAAGATGATGTTTAATAGGGACTTGACTTTTTATTGTAAAGGTAGTAATAAAGAAAATATAGGAAGCATAGGAAGATTAGGAACTGTAACAACAAGATAAAAAATACATGAATAACAAAAAGTAGGTAGGTAAGTAGGTAGTAGTGGGTATGATGATGAAAACTTACCCCTTTCCAAGGGTCAAGGGTTCCACTTATTTAAAACTATAACAAACAACTCAAACTGGTATAAAAAACTGGTAATGCTCCGAGAGCTCTGTACGGCTTGGTGATTTTAGTAGAACTGAATCAAAAATGATGAACAGGACACGTGAAACGAAGATTTTGAATTTGAATTGAAAGAACAGGATAGGATTCGATAAAATTAATGGCCAGTATGTAGAACTAGATGGAGTTTCCAGTCATCATAGAGTTTTTAACCATCCATAATGACTGGTATGAATCGACATCGTTACAGTACTAACGCCTAGAGCCTAGCGAGTCACCTTGGTAAAACGAACGTTCTAGAATGTTCGCGACCGGCTGCACTGCGCGCTTGGCGCCTAGCTAGTTGCGCTAGTAGAATGCAAGCCACTAGGCTCTAGGCGCCAAGCTAGCCACCTGCCAGTGCGTACGTAGCCTTAGTTTTCTAGAAATTCGTGGACCGTGGACAAACATACATACACTTACGAAAATTAGCACAGATGCTTGGAAGCATTCTATTTAATAAAGCTATACTAAAATATAATCCAATTCCAACTAAATCACATACATACAGGGTCGCTACCGCGTAACTTTATGGATATGAACTTTATACGCTTTTTGGAACTTTAATTACTAATTTTATAAAAAAAATACCTACTACAATTGTTTTGTGACGTCGGTCGTCGGGTATAACGATAGCTAGCTAGCAACGTTCAACAGAACAAAGCAGCAAAAATCAATCAAAATATAAACAAAGCGTTCCGTTTTATGAAACAAAAGTCGCGTCGAAGTAAACTTTATTACATTCCGTTGTTTGTGACTGCATAGGTGGGACAGCGCCATCTATTGAGCTAATCAAAACGAGCTTTCAGAAAATCGCCCATTCGCCAATCATTAGATTTAATCGCAAAAAAATATGTGTTAGCAAAAGCTGTAAAGCTTGGGCAAATCTTCATCTTGAAGAAAGTTTCTTTGCGCTATAGAGCCTTTTTTTAGTGGGAGAAAGCAACAAATAATTCATTAAGTACCTAACTACTTGAATTTACAAAAAATAATTATTAACAAAGTGTTTAAACCATTCATGTTTCATGTTTATATATTATTTGAGATTTCATTAACAAATGTGTTTTGTTGCATTCCTGGGGGGCGATCGCGCTAAATAATTTCAACCAAACCACAACCGAAGCTGGTAACGTCATTCTCGAAGTAGGTTTTTCTCGAAAACTGAAAAAGCAAGATTTTATTTTGTATTTTTTTAGGCCTTTTATCTTGCCAATTTTGAGTTAATATTGTAGATTACAGAGAGAAAGAAAGAAAAATAATTTATTTTGTGAACCAGTTGAATACGCATATTAAATCTCCTTATTTTGTAATGAAATAGAATGGCAGTGGCAGGCAACCCTAGTAACAGCTCGCACAAGCGCAACGCCACAGAACAGATTCGTGCTCAACACAACAAACAGTGTGCAATAACTTTCTATGCTACATATCTTCTCATTGATCTTAGACTGGGCACTTCGATCAACAATAACACCTAGACTGGGCACATAGAGAGGGAATTTTTATACGGAATTCCGAAACGGAATCATTCCGAACGCAGCTTATCCATACCAATTTATCAACTTACGGATTTTTTATATTTTAACAATGCGTTGCTGTTTTTTTGTCAAAATAGTACTAGAAACCAAGTTTCATCAAAATCAGCCCACAAACAAAAAAGTTGGCCGACACCTTGAATATTTTATATTTTTAACATTGCGTTGCTGTTTTCTTGTCAATATAGTATCAAAAACCGAGTTTCATAGAAATCGGCCCACAAACAAAAAAGTTGGCGGCCATCTTTGATTTTAAATATTTTTAACATTGCGTTGCTGTTTTCTTGTCAAAATAGTACTCGAAACAGAGTTTCATCGAAATCGGTCCACTAATAAAAAATGGCGGCCATCTTGGATTTTTAATATTTTTAACACCGCGTTGCTGTTTTCTTGTCAAAATAGTACTAAAAACCGAGTTTCATCAAAATCGGCCCGCAAACAAAAAAGTTGGCCGCCATCTTAGATTTTTAATATTTTTAACACCGCGTTGCTGTTTTGTTGTCAAAATAGTACCAAAAACCGAATTTAATAAAAATAGGCCAACAAAGAAAAAAGTTGGCCGCCATCTTGGATTTTTAATATTTTTAACATAGCGTTGCTGTTTTCTTGTCATAGTACTAAAAACCGAGTTTCGCCAAAATCAGCCCACAAATAAAAAAGTGGGCGGCCATCTTGGATTTTTAAAATTTTTAACATAGCGTTGCTGTTTTCTTGTCCAAATAGTACCAAAAACCGAGTTTCATCGAAATTGGCCAACAAACAAAAAGTTGGCCGCCATCTTGGATTTTAGAAATTAATACATCCCAGACAGTAGTTCTATAAAATATGATCAAGATTTGCACGTATGCAAATCGTATGCACTATAATATTAATTAAATAAGAAGTTTGTTTATTTGTCACGCCCCGCACGATTGACCTGTCTCTCTTGACGTCTCCGTCGGACTACTGTATGGAAAAATGGTTCCTTCTTATACTGTGCTGGTATGAATAAAGGCTCAAACTATCCTTTTGAATGATAGAGCACTATTCACCTACATTTACCAAAAAAAAGTTATGAACGCGACTGTACATTAAATTTTTCTGCATAATACGACACATTAAAGAAGGTCATCAATATGTATGAGCGCGTCGCTTTTTCGCTTAGTAACAGCACTAATTATTTATTGGGCTAGGATCTAAATAATCTCTGATATCTTTATCCTGCTGATCGTCAAAGTCATGACATTGTCTGTCTCACCTTCATGTGGGTATTATTAAAAAACGCGTAACTGTGGGATTCTCAAACTTTTTATGGTAATTAGAAATAGCAAGAAGAATAGAACACCGTTTTTGGTTTCTATATTTGTGTGGTAGTTTAGGCGCTAGAATTATTTTTTTGATTTCTGAAAATGTCTGTTTACTTCAAATCCGTGAATATTTTTGAAATGTTTTCTGTATGTGCATACAGCACAAATTAGGCGCTACTTATATGCCTTTACTGTAAGATCGCACATCCAGTAGTTCCCGAGATCTGGGACTCGGCAAAACGTTACGCCAGCAGAAAATCAAATATCTCCAAAACTGTAAGGCCCACAAATTTCATATTTGGCGCACATTCCTGCTAGAATCTAAGCTACCCGCCCACATAATTTTTATTTCTCTCCGATCATTAGTTTAGAATCTTCCTGCTGGAGCACCGTTACTCCAGCAGAATTCGTTTTTCCCGTTTTATTCCAAAAGTATTAGGCCCACAAATTTTTTATTTGGCGCACATTTACAGCAAATTACGCACTAACTATTCATCAAACTAGCTTCCCTCTAGAAGCTACTTTCTTGCCAGCGTAACGGACACGTTATAGTATTTAACAATTTTAATTGAAATAATAGTTTTAAAAGTATAATAACGATCCAAACGTAGTCGTACTATATCGTATAAAATTTGATGTCAAAATAACGGGGCCACTTTCTTTGTAGAATTTTTTGATATTTTATGTATGAGTGTAGAATTATACTATGAAAGTATAAAGTAGTAGAAATATTGTTTTAAATCCTAAACAAATGGTATTCGAAAAACCTGGCGGGGTCCCGTCATCTGACGTTCATGCTTTTCTTCTTCCTTTGTGATGCGCACCGCCAAGGAATGGAATACCCTGCCTGCGTCAGTTTTCCCGAATGACTACAACCCTATAATTTTTAAAGCTAGAGTAAATAGGCTGCTTTCCTTTAGGCGCATTTGGTCCATTTCACACTATTCGCGGTTGGTCCAATTTGCGATTGGTCCAATATAAAGTGTATTTCCAAAATTAAACAAAATAACACATATTTATTATTTCTGTCTATTCTATTTATTAGTCTGATGCAGTTGCAGCTTGTACTAGGTCAGTTGGGCCGCGCAGGAGGAAGCCGCCAATAACCAAGCCGTGGATTACTAACGGTTTATTACGCTGTATGAGGAATAGAGACAATCTGCATAAAAAATTGAAAAAGGATCCTGATAATGAAGTCTTAAGGACTACTTACAAACGTTATAGAAACTATTGTTCCTCTTTAATAAAAAAAGCTAAGCGTATACACGAGAAACAAGAAATCTCTAGAGCAGTTAACAATAAAAAACAGCTATGGGAAGTAATCAGGACGATTACTGGCTCTAAACGGTCTTGTGATGAATCTCCATCTCTTATTTCCTTGGATAATCCACAGTGTAGTGTGAATGAGGTTAATAACTACTTCGCCACCATCGGTAAAAAGCTTGCTGATGGGATTAAACCAGGTAGTGACGGTGATGCCATTTCCAACTCTTTCTTAAACACATCACCTTTGAATTTCTTTGCAATGGCTTCAACAGATGAGATGGAGGTATCTCGCATCATTGCTGGACTCAAAGAAAGATGTGCTGTCGGTATAGACAAGATTTCCAGCAAACTGGTGAAAAGGTATGCCCCATCTTTGGTCAGTCCAATCACGCACATCTGCAATCTATCGATGTCGAAAGGAGTCTTTCCTGCCGCTTTTAAGATTTCTCTAATAAAACCTATTCACAAAGGGGGAAATCGAGACCATGTGGATAATTACAGGCCCATATCCATACTACCAACGCTCTCCAAAATCCTGGAACGCCTGATGAATGAGAGGTTAATTAAATATCTTGAGAAAAGCAATTTTCTCTCTCCTTCTCAGTACGGCTTTCGGAGCGGCAAATCCACGAATGATGCGGTACATGACTTGGTTGATTCTATCGCCACCAACTTAGATGCTAAAAGGAAATGTGTTGTGGTATTCCTCGACCTGGCAAAGGCCTTTGACACGGTATCGATCCCCCGCCTTCTGGCTGGCCTGGAGGGAGCCGGTGTCAGGGGAGTGCCTCTTAAATGGTTTGAAGATTATCTGAGCAACAGAGTGCAGAGAATTAAAATAGACCATTGGATTAGTGAGGTGTCTAGTGTCACGTATGGTGTACCACAGGGCAGTATTATTGGCCCTACACTCTTTTTAACATACATAAATGGCCTTTGCGAAACCCAACTCACTGATGGTAAAGTTTTTACCTTCGCGGATGATACCGCCCTTTTCTTTAGTGGAGACTCTTGGGATGAAGTTTTTGGCAAAGCACAGAAAGGTTTCGACAAAGTCAACCAATGGCTGAAGACCAATGTGTTGACACTAAACATTTCCAAGACCAAATTTATGCCATTTGGGTCAGGCCGTAGATTTTGCCACATTCGAGGGTACAAAAGTCTCCGCCTCATATAATTTTAAATATAGTACTCTTAGAAATTTCTCAATCTTATCATCGTGTTTCCTAAGAAATAGCAAACCAAGGCAGATATAGATATTTGGATAAGTTTGTAGATTTGGAAAACTATTTGACATTTCCCTCCCAAAAGTGACGGATTTTTTATAAAAACCGCGAATCCGCATTGGTAGGTGTCCAGCTTAAACATCGATAAAATTATCATTTTTAAACTTATTGATGAGCTGTTTGATTTGACGTTATAAAATAATAATAAGGTTGCCATTCCTTTAATATTTTTGCGTATTTCCTAAGAAAAAAGATAAATTTTCGGCAATAAGATTTTTTTTTGAAAAACCATTTCTTTGCGCTACTTATATTGCGCAACCATTTTCACCCATATTATGGTTTTAAAACATTTATTAAGATTTTGTTTGAGTGCTGGCATCACCAAAGAATCGTATTCTATGGTCAATGCAGCGTTGACGACCATATTTTTTGACATTTCGGTGTCAACTCCGATCAAAGTGAAAAGTGTCGCCTACTTTGCAGAGTGCATTTTTTGAGATTTCAAGGTAAGTTTTTGATTAAAACTTATAATTGTTTTTGCGCATGGTGTAATTAGATGTGTGTGATCTGTATATGTTAAATTAGCCTTGTAAAATAATATATTTTAAGAGTTATAATCGATTTCATTTGCGCCTCGGTTCCGCAAAACTGCCTTTATGCCACTTTGCGATACCGGTTGCGTAGAAATTGCGCCACTTATTTTACGCTATTGAATAATAGTGCATGCACACAAGGTTTTCAAGTGTTTTTATTATTTTGAAATTACTTTTAGCTGTAATTCCGCTAAAAAACATGACTAGCATTACTATTAATTGATTTGTTAGCTTTTATTAATATTCTATAAGTACAGGGTGTTCGGCAGAACGTTAAACATACGAAAATAGGGATAGGTGCGGTGGTCTGCTACCTAACCAGCCCCAAAGATTTTACCTAGGTCCAAAGTTTTTTTTATTTTGTACCTATTTTATAAGTTTTGGAATTTCGACACATTCATACTAACTTTTAAACCCATCTAACTTTTTTCTTATGGTTAAAGAATCTTTATTTCTCATAAGAATAATACATTAATTCACTTACTGAGAAATAGGTACACAAATTGTATCACTTTATAACTTTAGCACAGATGAACGGACTAAGAACAAAACATAATTAAATTATAGCATATTATTTGAGCTACAAAAAACACTAACTACCTACTAGTTATTATTTATAAATAAATAGACCCGCACGATTGTCACCAACGACAAGGTGTCGGATGTGTATAGCTACGAAATGCTCGGGCATGGAACCTGGATGTACAACGCGAGTCAAAACTAGATGTGGCATTAACTACAGACCGATGTTTAATGTAATAGCACTACTTAATTATTATATTTCTTATTATACTGAAGTAGGTTTTTTTATTATAATAATAAACCCAATAAAATACCTACTGTTTATATATTATAGGTATATATTCTTTTTCTTAAATAGGCAAAATATTATAGTACCATGTTTTGAACTGTGGTTTGTCCTAGATTGTTATTTAAGAATATTGCTCGATTTAAGATATTCTAATTTATTTTTTCTTTTTGGCATTCATAATTGTTTTTTTTTTATTCTTCTAATGCTTTTTTTTAATAAACTATTTATTAGGTATACTTATATATTACAAAAAAGAAAAAACAAAAAACTTTTTACTTATTATTAAAATTGTCTTATATCTTATGTTTGTGATTTACGATAAATGATTTAAGCATTTTTTTGAAACTAGCCATCGTTTTTATATTTTTAATATGGTTGGGCAATTTATTATATAGTTGAGCACCTTCGTATTCTATATTATTTTTGCCATAGTTTGTTCTAGGTGGTCTTAGAACTAAATTATTAGCACTACGTAACCGAATTTTTTGTATTTGTGATTTCCGTTTAAAACTTATGCCAGTGTTAATTTCCTTATTTAAGATCTTTCTTATAAGTATGCATGTTAAGTATACATAAGTTTGTCTTATATTCATTATCTTGGTTTCTTTGTAGATTTTATCTGTATTTGCGCGAAAATTATACTTAAATAATGTTTTAATTATTTTATTTTGCCTTGTTTGTATAACTTTTAAATTACTTTTAGCAGCTGTTCCCCATAATTCAATTAAGTAATCTATGTGCGGTTTCACTAGTGAATTGTAGATAAGAAAACGTACTTGTTTAGGAAAACATTTAACGTTGTTAAAAAGTGCACCATTTAGCGATATTAATTTAGACTTGATTTTTTCTACGTGAGGCTTCCAAGTAAGATGACTATCCAATATAATGCCAAGGTATTTTTCTTTATATTTTCTATTAATTTCTTGGTTGTTAATGTAAAGTTTTATATCATCACCAGTATTTTTATTTTTAGCTGCAAAAATTACATAATTAGTTTTAGCAATATTTATAGTCAACAAATTAGACTGAAACCAATCATTCAAAACATTTAGATCACTTTGAACTTGGGGCAGAATTGTATTGACTGAACGACCAAAATAGAATATACAAGTGTCATCTGCATATAGTGTTGTATCTCCTTTAAGGTTAATATTGGATATGTCATTTACATATATTAAAAAAAGAAGTGGGCCCAGGATAGATCCCTGAGGTATACCACATGTGATTTGCATTGTATCACTTTGATGGTCACCTATTTTTACCAATTGTTTACGATTTTGTAAATAAGAATGTAAAACTTTATATGCATTACCTTCGATACCGATGTCAAATAGCTTTTGCAACAGTAATTTATGGCTAACTGTATCGAAGGCTTTTTTTAAGTCAATAAAAACGCCTAAGGCTATCTGTTTTTGGTCTATCTTATTTTTCAATTTAGTTACAAGGTCAATGGTTGCTGCAAGAGTGTTTGATTTGGCACGAAATCCGTATTGTTTTTGGTAGAAGTAATTAATTGAATTTAAATATGTGTCAAGGCGAGAGTGGAGAACTTTTTCAAAAACCTTAGAGATTACCGGAAGAACAGATATTGGTCGATAGTTACTGGGATCCCACTTGGGTCCTGACTTATAAATAGGAGTTACTTTGGCAATTTTTAAACTGTCCGGGAAGATGCCATGCTCGAAACATTTGTTGATACAATTTGTAAGTGATTTGGCAATTATAATTTTAACACATTTTAATGCTTTCGTACTGATTTCGTCAATGCCACAGCTAGTATTAGGATCAAGATTATTTATTATTTCTATCACTTCTTTCGTAGTTACCGGTGCTATTTCAATTAGTTTATTGTCTTGTGATTTGATTGGTTTTGTATTCTGGTGTTGACTCTTGTGATACTTGTCTGGGATCTCTCTTGCTAACATAATTCCTATTGTTGAAAAGTAGATGTTGAGTTGCTTGCATATCTCTTCTTGATCTATTATTGTGTTAGAGTCAATTATAAGCTTTTCCGGGCCTGATGCTTCTCTTGTTCTGTTGTTGGACAGTTCATTTATTAATTTCCACATTTTCTGAGGTTTCTTCATGTTGTCTTTAAATCGTTTCTTGTAATGTGCAGCTTTTGTTATTTGTATGGTTTTAGCTATCTTATTTTTTGTATGTATGAATTGTTGCTCAAGTTCTTTATTTAATTTGTCTTTTTTGTGATTTTGCCAAATTTTATTTCTTTCCTCCAAAGCTTCAATAATGTCTTTATTTATCCAATCACGCCTGGGTGGATTTAGAATTTTCTTCTTAGTAATTTTACTCATGGATATGGAGTTTTTTATCTTTGCTTCAAGATTTTCAAAAGATTTGATGTTTTCCAGGTCTTGAGATTCCAAATGTTGAAATAATTTTCTATAGTCTATAGCAGTATAACTTATTTTCTGTAATGGAGGAGGCTCATATTTTTTTATTTCAAAATATATATGTTTATGATCTGACATGGATGAGTCAACAATTGCAAAATGGAAGCTGTCGTTTTTTAAATTTGAGCAAACATGGTCCAAAATAGTTTTGGTCGTTGCAGTTTCACGGGTACAGTATTGCGGATCAATTTTATTTAATACTCTGAAGCTATTTTCTTTATATGTGTTTTTATATTCACGGGTGGCTTGTGTAGATTTAAGTAGATCAAAGTTAAAATCTCCAAATATGATAGCTCTTTTCATCTTTTCTAGTTGGAGTGAGTACGTTTCCAAGAAGTTGTTTAAGTTGGTTCGCTCAGGCTTGTAAATGGCACCCAAATTTAGTGAGAATTTGGATACGTGTACCCATAAGTAATGATTTTCGTCTTCATCGAACTCCTCGATTAGGTGATGTTGCAGGTTGTTGTGCACAAAGGTAGACACGCCACCTCCTATACTAGTTTTCCTGAAGTTGAAGTAATGTGTGTAGCCCGGTATTTGTAACCCCTTTGCTTCTTCCTCACTCTTAATCCAAGTTTCTGTTAGGACAATTATGTGTATGGTTTCCTGAAATGAGTTTAATATACATTTGAGTTCGTCCAATTTACCGGGCGTCACGATACTGCGCGCATTTGCATAAAAACATTTGAGAGACTTTTTTGTTTGAATTATTTCCGTATACGTGTTAGCCAACTGGTACGTTATTTCTTCCTTTAACGAAATTTTGCTTGCGTTAGAGTCTTTTGGGTATCGACCGCAGTAGGTGTGGACTTTTTTTCAGAACATTTGACAATTTTTGGAGTCCCTTTAATGTATTTTATTTGCAGGTCAGTTTCTCCCTGTGACATACGAGTTTCAAGCTCTTTCTTGAGGCTCTGAAAGTATTTTCGTTGACTTACGGTTTGGTCTGAAAAAATTTTGACATTGTTATTCTTGGTTTTATTACGTAGTAATATTTTAGCAATTTCATCAGATGCGTAGGAGACTTTTAAAGGGCGATTTTCTCCTGTCTTATGCTTCCCAAGACGAAAGAGTCTCTCTGGTTGCGGGCATTCATTGTATATGAGCTTGGTAACTTTCAGAACCTCTTGGTTGTCATATTCCTGACGCTCGGTAGAAATACTGGATTTACATTCCGGGACTCCTATTATCACTATATTTTTGGACCTTATTTTTCGTTCTTGTATTTCAGTGATTAATTCTTCGCAGTTGGTAGATGCTTCGACAGAAGATGATGATGGAATTGCACCTTCTAGTGCTGTAATGTTAGATTTAATTTCTTCAATTTTCCTTTTATTAGTTTCCGTACTTTCTTTTAGGCTATCCATATCTGTCTTAAGTGTTTTTTGTTCCTGAATAATATGATCAACTGTACTTCCGATATTTTTGACGTCATCTTTTATAGTGTTGACAGTTTGGCAAAGCAAATTTATATTTTCATTTTGTGTGTTACTCGTAGATGTTATGAACGTCATCATGTCAGCCATTTGTTTTTTTATTTCCGATAACTCATTTTTAATAATATCAATATCATCATCTGGTTGTTTGCGTTTATTGCGTAAGGTTATTTGGGATGCCATGTCTAATTCACTATCATAAGTTTTTTTTGATAGATTTGGTTGAGAACCTCCAAGTTTAGTGCTAGTGCCGCATCCAGTCGGTGAGCGTATTGGATTCATAGTAGATCCGTGTTATATTTACTCACTTGGGTTTTGCCTGTGGACAAGAGCAGCACGGCCAGTCAGAAAAGAAATTCGTTTCCGTCTCGTTTCCCCGAGGTGGTGAGGGGGGTTACCGTGTCCGCTGCATGCAGCTACTGATTCACTTGAGAAACTATATATATTCTTTATTGACAGATCTATTTTTTTATTTATTTTTGGCATCTAAATGGTTGGCAAGTCCTTTTAATAGTGATACTTCAAGCAGGTTGTTGCTAGAGTCAAAATAATGGACTCTCAAACATTGAAAAGAGTTGAAATAAATTTAAAGTTGTATTATATTTATACATATAATTAATAATGAATAATACCAAATACCTCCATCTTACAAATTAAATGTATTTTTTTTTGTAAATTGAACAAATCATACATAGGTACTTACTAGTTTTTGTCATCCTGTTTAACTTTTCATTGTGCGCAATATATAAAAAAGAATAACTCATAGGTACATTATTGTTAATTATTAATTAAACATACTTACATACCAACATCGTGTTTCTTTTTCTAGTTTGATGCAATACCTCTTGTTAGTACATGTTTGTTAAATAAAATCACATTAATGTACGTGCTCCTTAATAATTTTGCGCTACCATTTCGCGCCACTTTGTGCGACCGACTCGTAGAAAATTTTGCGTCACCATTGCGCTATTTGTGGCAAAATCTACGGCCTGACCCATTTGCGATTAGATCCAGTCAGCTGCCGCCCCAATCATGGGGTATTTCTGTCCATAACTGCGAGCCTCAGTCATCTGAAATCCTATGTGACTGTCCTACCCTTGAAAGAACATAGAGTATCAAGTATCTTGGCGTTGTTTTGGACCAGACCCTTACCTTCAAGCTTCATATTGACTTACTCACTTCAAGGGTGAGAAAACTGACATACGTTTTCAAGAACCTGAAGCATGTCGCTGATCTCAGAGTTATAAAAACTGTTTACTTTGCTTTATGTCACTCTCTTCTTGAATACTGTATCTCAGCATGGGGCGGAGCTGCCAAATCTAATATGCTGGGTCTAGAGAGGGCTCAACGATTAATTCTCAAGGTTGCTGCAGGACTCCCATATCGCTACTCTACTACTGATCTTTATAGGAACTGGGATATCCTTACAGTACGTCAAACCTTTATTCTTCAAACAATCTTGAGAAAACACAGTCAGATAGAATACGACCCCGACAAAGTGAAAGACAAGCGTAGAAAAGGTAATGTTTGCACTTCCATCCAACTTAAAACTTCTTTCTCCCATAACTTCTACTGCTTTCTTGGATCCCACCTGTATAATAAGATTAACAGCACTCTCAACGTTTACCCTCTTCACACAATAAGTTGCAAAAACTCAGTAAAACAATATTTAAAGTGTTTGGATTATGAGGACACGGAGTGTTTGCTCCTGCACCTCTCGTAGCTATTTATTTACATTAAGATTTTATTATTTTTATTTTTATTTGAAGTGTGTCTTGCCCTATCCCCCTCACGCCACGCGTCACTACAGCATCCCTATTCAAACACGCCCCGTACCTACTCATGAACACTTGCACACACTAACATGACATACTTACATAACACACTAACTTAGAACACTAAAATAATACACCAACTCACCAATCACTCAATATTACATTTCAATACACAACTCTATAAGTCTTTTAGCTTGTAAGTAATTTGTCCGATCATACCTTTAAAATGTTTTAATTTTTATTTTCTTTTTTTTTTCTTTTCTTACCTAAGGTTCAAGTTCTTTTTGGTTGTGTAACAAAATTAATTTGTAAGCTAGTTTGTCTTGATGTACCTAGTCCTATCTGCGGGAGAGGGCTGGCGACCTGTGGGACGGGTTTCTAAGAAACCCTTTTCAGGCACCAGTCCTTCACAAACTTAGGTTACTAAGTAGCATTTAATAAAATTGTAACTGCTTATTAAGTTTGTGAAGTGACCAATAAATGATTTATTTATTATATTTAAGTATATTTATGTACATATATTTTGTACTGTATTTATTCATTATCAAATTACACATATCTATGCACATATTGTATTGTATTTATTCATACTTATATAAGTACTATCATAACTTGGATTATCAAGCTTCTACAAATAATTATTAGTTTTGAACTTTCACAAAAGCTCAACGATCTACAACAAAGATATACTTAATATATTATTAAATAAACACTTTTTACCTACCGGGCGGGACCTAAGCCACGTTATAGATTCCGTTTTATAACTTGGAAAACATTATAAATTTTGGGCCAACCGCGAACTGGACCAACTGCGAACTGGACCAAATGCGCCTCAAGGGGCTGCTTCTGGATACGCACGCTCCATCTTAGGCTTATTTCAACCCTAAGGTTCAGTTGTGAAGCCAAGAGCAAACACATAAAAAATAATAATTAAAAAATCCTAGCTAGCCCTATCTCACGTGGGTGGTTGCGAGTCGCCAAGTCGTCGCCAGGTGAGGTAGGTAGGGTTGGTATTCCCGACTCGGGAATGTTGAGGTACAAAGATATTGTTTTGTTTGACGTCACTGCCCTAACCTGGCGTCCAAAAGAGATCTATATGCTTCGATGTGCCTGTGATCGGTATTGAGGTAAGGAAAGACGCGTAACGCAAACGTGAGTCGTTGTTTTTATTCCACAAAACAAGAAAATGTTAGATGCAGTAGGTAAGTTAACTTCTTTAAGGGCCCCACCCCACAGACTATCAGTTCGCTTGCAGTCCTAGATCGGATAGTCCATTTGCCGTTTGAGACCTCCATCGACCACACATTAGACCGATCATTGCCTGTCGGCAATAGTCGAAAACCGGCTTTGAGGCCACCCACTTGCAGTCGAGTCGTCAGTTTTAAGGTCATAGCCCACTTAAGGTCATAGCCCATTTAGACCGCACCGCTCCCACCCAACCAAAGTATGAACAGCCAAATATGGACTTAAGTGGTTGGATGATAATCTCTTGACACTGAACGTTCTTAAGACTAATTATATCTGCTTTGCCCCCAATGACGCCTCGCAGCCAGGCGTGGATTACTGTGTTAGGATACATAATTGCTCCCACTCCTCTAGTCATTTTCTTGTAGCCTGTAATGTAACTGTCCACTCATTGATAGGGTATCATCAACAAAATACTTAGGTATAATGATAGACCAGAGACTCAGTTGGCATCTTCATATTGAAACGACTATGAACAGGATCCGAAAACTTATCTGGATGTTCAAAACGTTGAGGGGTTTGATGACAACTGAGCTCTTGAACAAATTCTATATCGCGATGGTACAGTCGGTAATCAACTATTGCATTGTGGTATGGGGTGGAGCGGATAAGACTAGCTTTCTTAGTATAGAACGCGCTCAAAGGTCACTCTTAAAGGTGATGTACAGTAAACCTTTTCGGTTTCCTACTGGTGCTCTTTACAAGATTAGCGGTATTTTAACTGTAAGGAAGCTATACATCCTTAGTATTATTTTAAATTGCCATAAAAATTTGCCATACGAACATAGTAAGGCAAAGAAACGTAGGAAAGATATTGTGGCAACTTCATTCCCAGTTCGAACAGTCTTTGTAAGACGTCAGTACGATTGTCAATCTACATTTTTGTACAATAAAACAGACGGGTAATTAATCGAATTTTAAAAATCTATCCCATGTGTTTAGCCACTTGTAAAAAGGTGATGACTGAGTGGTTAAATACCATTACATATGAGGAAGTTGAATGTTTGCTTGTTAGATTATCGTAAAAATTCATCACACACTGAAAACGTACACACACACACACACTCAAATACACACACACACTCACATACACACACACACACCTACTAACTCGCCGATAATTTTAAGATTATATTTCTTTCCCTTTTGTTTTTTTTTTCTTTTTATTTTGGAAAGTTTGTTCTATTATAATGTATAAGAAATCTTTGTAAACAAGCTGGGAAGTGGCGAGTCTTTCCCATAGCAAGTATCTAAGATTACTCAATGGGAAGACTCAGCGCAAAATATTGTTATTACGATTTCAGCCCCCCTAGCATGACCAACCAAAACGCGATATGATATGATAAGTTATCCGGTTTGTCAAAAGACTATGGGTTTTGACGTTTGAATGTCAATAAATCGCTTTATCATGCGATACATATCGAGTTTTGGGTGGTCATGCTAGGCTTACAGGAATAAATGATTTTTATTTATTTATTTATTATTTATATCGTTCACTGTAGATGCATTTTACAATCGGTTCATTCAGTACAGTAAACCAAGAAAGTTGTAGGTACAAACTGCGTGACATGCTCCTTTCCCATCTTACTGTTATTTTTGTGGTTTGTAAGTGACCATGACCGCATCCCCGCGGTGTGTTACGTTCTGGCCCGGCCACGGCGTCAAATAAGGCTGTGGTTGTGTCAGTAAACGGTACGGATAAGTACCTCGTAGTACTTCGATGGAAAAAAAGAGTACCACAGTATTTCATCAGTTATAACACATTTTTGGTGGCCGGGCTGCAACGCATACGACCCAGCCCGGCCACGCTTCTATGGAAATAAATAGGTAACTTTACGATACAATTTTGGTACGAGGTGATGGTACGTATTCTGTACCAACGAGAATGTGTCCGTTTACCCTTTAAAATAGCAATTAAAGCTATTTATTTTTGCATCGAAATTTCTGAAATAAAACGCCTGACATTATTGTTTGAGCAAATAAACGTAATTTGACGTCTTGAGAGATTATCACTCAGGGCTGCCTCCATACAAAAAATTGTTTGTAAATATGAGTTTTACGAAATTTTAAGTAATAGAAAAAAAAAAATTTTAAAAGGGAACCGCCTTCAAAAAGAATCTTCAAACTAAATTAACAAACACTAAAAAGCTAAAAAAGTAATTAGAATTTTTAATTCAAAGGATGAAAATGCGTGACTTTTTCTAACTTATCTTGGTACCTACTTACTGAACTGTTTGAAGTCGGTGCCAAGTCTAATAGGTATTTGAGGTAAATACGTCCTACACCTCACGCTTGGGACCGGGTTTTTTAATTTTTGTTATTTCACTCAGTATAATTCGTTCCTATTCTTTTTGGCTTGGCTTGGCACCGACTTTTTTGTTAATTTTGTTTGAAGATTCTTTTTGAAGGCGGTTACATTTTTTTTAACGTTTTATTTTTCGATTTTTAGTGAAAATAATCGTAGCGAAACTACATGGTGATTATGATAAATTGTTGTAATATCCTGACCGTGACGGAGTTCAGCTATCCATTTTAGCTACTTAGATAATTTGAAGGTATAAAACTGAAGGTCCATTCGTGCATATGGTATTTATAAAACATCCGATAACTATGTTGAGGAGTTTCAACTCTCATCATCAATCAGCTCACCTTAATAACCTGAAAGAATATAGGTAGGTAACTATTAGTCCATACGTACGATTAATACTTAGGGAATTATTCTCCAGCTTCTAACCGTTAAGGAGTTGTAGCTTCCATCACCAGCTCATCACTATGAGATGATCATACTACCAGATGCAAATACTTGACTAACTTCAAAAATAAATGGAACGATGTTGCCTATATTAGAGAATTTCTCTCAACTTTCCTGCGATTTCATCTCCTGATCTTGACTTGGTGAAAATAAGATCTCGTCAGGAGTATAAACTTTCGACAAAAAAAAATAAAAAAAAAGATCCTCACTTTGATGAAAATAAAGAAGTCGTCTAAATAAGCAAACTAAAGTCTCAATACGCATTATTCACGATAATTCCAGAACTTCTCGTCAGTTCTTGATGAAATTTGAATGAGACCACACGAGAAGCGTCACCTTTCAAATAAAAAAAGAATTATCTAAATCCGTTCATTAACGAAAAAGTTCTGAGGTAACACACATAATTGATAACCTCCTTCTTTTTTGAGTTGGTTAAAAAACGTTATATACCTATGTATGAAATGGATATTAAATAAATAAAAAGTACTAATTTTTTTTCAAAATCAATGTTTATTTTGTTGTACTTAATATATTAGTAGATACAATCAGGCTTTAAACTTCGATAACGAAAACCACAGCCACTACAGGGAACTAAGTACATAAAAAAACCGGTCAAGAGCGAATCGGACTCGTGCACCGAGGGTTCCGTACCATCATTAATATAAATAAATAAAACGTGAAAATGTTTTCATCGGCGAGGCTATAGTCGTCAGAGTTTGCGGTGTAGAATAATGCAGTTTTAGGTCAGTGCTATCTCTTGACCGATAGTGGAGCTAATGTAAATAATAATTGGTTGATGATTTCTGAACAAGTTTACTATTAAGAGACATCGTTTTATTTTTCCTGTAATCTTTACATGAACTTCTATTACATATAAGAATTTCAGATTTTCTCTTTGCAAACTTCGGCGATAAGAGGGAACGGTATTTTTTTTACATTTCTTCATCATAAGTCAAAAACTATGCAACCTAAAACAAAAAAAACAGATGTTTGAGAATTTGCAAGCAGCGCTCTTTCATATGATACTTCGTATGCCCTAGTAGCCCCACTTCGAATTTTTAAGATCCCCTTTCAGACCCTGTTCCAAAAAAATATTAATAGTTTTTTTTCTCTCTTATTTGCAAAATAGTTGGGCAAACGTCATCTAATTTCAAGTTGATAGCATAAGTGGTTCTCGAGTAAACCAGTTTGTGACAGACAGACAGAGTCGCAACATAAGGATTCCTTTTTACCATTTTGCTACGGAACCCTAAAAACAATAAGTCAAACTTTACCCCCATATAACGTTATAATGAAGCGATGAGTTCGATTCGATTTATTCTTTCTATTTTTCGTATTTAAGACAGTTTAAAGATTACGTACCTATCGATGCATAAGAAGTAAGTATTAGAGAAATTCGTTGCGTCTTTTTACGACTCCGTAGCACAGTAGTCAGAGCATTTGCTCGGACGACAGTGAAATGTCGTGGGTTTGAGTCCTATTGTGGCAAATTGCGAAACGAGATTCTCTTCGATCTTTTCTAATACCTATGGTATGGTATAGTTATGTCGCACGGTTCAGTTTCAAAAACTTTATTTATTATTTTAATATGCCCATAAAAAGGGACCACCATACTATAAATGTTTCAAATCTATATCACCCTTCCGAAATGTATAGGAAAATATATTTACTCTTCTTTACGAAAACCTTTTTGTATTGAGGCAGCCCTGACTGCTAAGCTTTTAAAATATTTTGGGGTCTTAGAAACTATTTACACTAAACAAAATGTAAGTGGAAAAAGACCAATGGGAAAAGATAGATGTATAATTATAAATTTTTATCAAATTTTAACTAAGCCTAGTTTAAAACATATGAGCCATTGCGCCTACAAAAAAAAAATATACAAAAGACGTCGAGTTACGTATATTGCTCAATCAACAATATCAGGCGTTTTATTTCAGAAATTTCAATGCCAAAATATATTGTTTTAATTACCATTTTAAAGGGGAAACGGACACATTCTCGTTGGTACAGAATACGTACCATTACCCCGTACCAAAATTGCATCGTTAAGTTATCTATTTATTTCGATAGAAGCGTGGCCGGGCTGGGTCGTATGCGTTGCAGCCCGGCCACCAAAAATGTGTTATAACTGATGAAATACTGTGGTACACTTTTTTTCCATCAAAGTACTACGAGGTACTTATCCGTACCGTATACTGACACAACCACGGCCTTAGTTGACACCGTGGCCGGGCCAGAACGTATCACACATCCCCGCGCCCGCCGTGCCGCCCCGTGTTGTTCTTTCCAAATTTTTTGGATTGCCAAAATGGCGTGATATGATAACCCTTTCCAAGGGTTACCTATCACGCCTGTTTCAGTAAAGTCCGTTTCGTACAAGAAGTGTCTTGGCTACTGTTCTCATATGTGGATGTTCTTTCTTGTTTTTATATTCATTGCGCAATAGCTCATTTTTAAATGTTAGAAGAGTCTGTAGCGCCATTCTCAGGGGTATCCATACTAATACATATTTAAATGTGAAAGTATGTGTTTGTTTGTCCGTCTTTCACGTCTCGTCGAAACGAACGCATGACAGAAAGCGCGAGCTTGCTGCCCGCGCATGCATTTCCGTTCTCTGTTTGTGACAGTCAAGCGTTGCTCGTTCCTCGTCTCCTCTAAATTATTACTTACTTGATTAAAGATTACTTACCAAGTATTAGAAGTCCATTGCTTAGTGCTTACCAGAGCATTGGGCTGCCTAACCACCAAAGCGGATCGATCAGAGAGTTAAAAATTCAACTATTCACTGCAGGAGCGGAGATTTATGAAACTATATTGATTAAATTTTAACTAGCTCATCGTCATCGCTCCGCAACTTCGCTTCACTGTGGTGGATAAGCAGTAGGGATAATTTTAAATATTTCTATGTTATTCACATTCGTATTCGTATACGGCGAATATCATTTTGATATTCGTATGCGTATTCGGTATTCGCTAAAGTACTATTCGTTGCATCCCTAATAAGCAGCCTTAAGGTTCGCGCACATTATGCCGGGGCGCAGCGCAGCGCTAAATGCGCACATAGCACATCAGTGACGGGCCGGGCCGCAGCGCATTGACGAATTTTGAGTACCTACAGTGCAGTGTCTGACGTCCTACTCGTTCAAGATAACATGACACCTGCAAATTATACCCATCTCGTTCACTCGATTCTGTCATGCCCAGAGAGTAAGAGGGACGGGTATAACCTGCAGGTGTCATTTTATCTTGACTGAGTAGTAAGAGAAAAATCCGCTTGCTATATCACACTGTGTCGGAGCGCAGCGGGGCGTGTGATACGTTCTGGCCCGGCCACGGTGTCAACTAAGGCTGTGGTTGTGTCAGTATACGGTAGGTACGGATAAGTACCTCGTAGTACTTTGATGGAAAAAAAGAGTACCACAGTATTTCATCAGTTATAACACATTTTTGGTGGCCGGGCTGCAACGCATACGACCCAGCCCGGCCACGCTTCTATCGAAATAAATAGATAACTTTACGATGCAATTTTGGTACGGGGTAATGGTACGTATTCTGTACCAACGAGAATGTGTCTGTTTCCCCTTTAAAATGGTAATTAAAACAATATATTTTGGCATTGAAATATCTGAAATAAAACGCCTGATATTGTTGATTGAGCAATATACGTAACTCTACGTCTCCTGTATATTTTTTTTGTAGGCGCAATGGCTCTCATATGATTTAAACTAGGCTTAGTTAAAATCTGATAAAAATTTATAATTATACATCTATCTTTTCCCATTGGTCTTTTTCCACTTACATTTTGTTTAGTGTAAATAGTTTCTAAGACCCCAAAATATTTTAAAAGCTTAGCAGTCAGGGCTGCCTCACTACAAAAAGGTTTTCGTAAAGAAGAGTAATAGTACATTACAGCCGAGGACAGGTAAGTAAGAAATTACATTGTCGAGGATGGTTTGAAGCACGAGCCGCAGGCGAGGGCTTTAATCATTCGAGGCAAGGTAATTTGCTTACCGTACAAGGCTTGTATAGTGCTTTTCTCAAGAAATGCGAGGAGATAAAAAAAACTGTTTATCTAAATAATATTTATTAAAATTTATATCACACATGTTCGGGCAATTATTAAATGTAAATGTTATTGTTTTCCCGGGCACACTTATGTATAAATCGCCCATAATAATATTATTTTAATGATGTATCATTAAAATACGCCAACAACACAGATTCCGAAAACGTATGCGCCTTTTTTTCACTTTTCAAAATCAGATCGTAGATTTTCATATATCTTTCTTTTGATTTTGCTGTCAGTAAGTTTTCTGTTATTAATTTTGCTTCTGCTCTCAAATTTGGTGGAGTAGGTACATACAATGTATGTATATGTTTCATTGGCAGAACTCATTTTGATAATTTATTACACAATATAAACTGTATTATCTAATCAACCGCTGAAAATCATTCCCGCCGTTTTTTTAATATTGGTTTGTGAGGCCATGTCGAACGGTCATACAGCCTAGTGATACTTACTACTTGCTACTAAAATGCGCAACTTCAATACCCGCTTCTGGGCGGTAGATGGCGCTGTATATATTTCCCATACAAAATTAGAAATAAAACTATTAATATTTTTTTTTGGAACAGGGTTTGAAAGTATCATATGAAAGAGCGCTGCTTGTAAATTCTAAAACATCTGTTTTTTGTTGTTTTAGGCTGTATAGTTTTTGACTTATGATGAAAAATGTAAAAAAAATACCGTTCCCTCTTATCGCCGAAGTTTGCAAAGAGAAAATCTGAAATTCTTATATGTAATAGAAGTTCATGTAAAGATTACAGGAAAAATAAAACTATGTCTCTTAATAGTAAACTTTTTCAGAAATCATCAACCAATTATTATTTACATTAGTTCCACTACCGGTCAAGAGATAGCACAGACCTAAAACTGCATTATTCTACACCGCAAACTCTGACGACTATAGCCTGGCCGATGAAAACATTTTCACGTTTTATTTATTTATATTAATGATGGTACGGAACCCTCGGTGCACGAGGCCGATTCGCTTTTGACCGGCTTTTTTATGTACTTAGTTCCCTGTTGTGGCTGTTGTTTTCGTTATCGAAGTTTAAAGCCTGATTGTATCTACTAATATTAAGTACAACAAAATAAACATTGATTTTGAAAAAAAATTAGTACTTTTTATTTCTTTAATATCCATTTCATACATAGGTATATAACGTTTTTTAACCAACTCAAATAAGAAGGAGGTTATCAATTCGACTGTATATTTTTTTTAATTTTTTATGTGTGTTACCTCAGAACTTTTTCGTTAATGAACGGATTTGGATAATTTTTTATTTGAAAGGTGACGCTTCTCGAGTGGTCTCATTCAAATTTCATCAAGAACTGACGAGAAGTTCTGGAATTATCGTGAATAATGCATATTGAGACTTTAGTTTGCTTATTTAGACGACTTCTTTATTTTCATCAAAGTGAGGATCTTTTTGAAATTTTTTTTTTGTCGAAAGTTTATACTTCTGACGAGATCTTATTTTCACCAAGTCAAGATCAGGAGATGAAATCCCAGGAAAATTGAGAGAAATTCTCTAATATAGGCAACATCGTTACATTTATTTTTGAAGTTAGTCAAGTATTTGCATCTGGTAGTATGATCATCTCATAGTGATGAGCTGGTGATGGAAGCTACAACTCCTTAACGGTTAGAAGCTGGAGAATAATTCCTTAAGTATAAATCGTACGTATGGACTAATAGTTACCTATATTCTTTCAGGTTATTAGGGTGAGCTGATTGATGATGAGAGTTGAAAATCCTCAACATAGTTATAGGATGGTTTATAAATACCATATATTATGAACGAATGGACCTTCAGTTGTATACCTTCAAGTATCTAAGTAGCTAAAGATGGATAGCTGAACTCCGGAACGGTCAGGATATTACAACAATTTATCATAATCACCATGAAGTTTCGCTAAGATTATTTACACTAAAAATCGAAAAATAAAACGTTAAAAAATGTAACCGCCTCCAAAAAGAATCTTCAAACAATATTAAAAAAAGTCGGTGCCAAGCCAAGCCAAAAAGAATAGGAACGAATTATACCGAGTGAAATAACAAAAATTAAAAAAACCCGGTCCCAAGCGTGAGGTGTAGGACGCATTTACCTCAAATACCAATTAGACTTGGCACCGACTTCAAACAGTTCAGTAAGTAGGTACCAAGATAAGTTAGAAAAAGTCACGCATTTTCGTCCTTTGAATTAAAAATTCTAATTACTTTTTTCGTTTTATAGTGTTTGTTAATTTTGTTTGAAGATTCTTTTTGAAGGCGGTTTCCTTTAAATCCTCTAAAAAATGTTTTATTTCTATAACTTAAAAATTCGTTAAACTCATATTTACAAACAATTTTTTGTATGGAGGCAGCCCTGAGTGATAATCTCTCAAGACGTCAAATTACGTTTATTTGCTCAAACAATAATGTCAGGAGTTTTATTTCAGAAATTTCGATGCAAAAATAAATAGTTTTAATTACTATTTTAAAGGGGAAACGGACACATTCTTGTTGGTACAGAATACGTACCCATCACCTCGTACCAAAATTGCATCGTAAAGTTACCTATTTATTTCGATAGAAGCGTGGCCGGGCTGGGTCGTATGCGTTGCAGCCCGGCCACCAAAAATGTGTTATAACTGATGAAATACTGTGGTACTCTTTTTTTCCAACGAAGTACTACGAGGTACTTATCCGTACCGTTTACTGATACAACCACAGCCTTATTTGACGCCGTGGCCGGGCCAGAACGTAACACACCAGCGGGGCGGGGCGGGCCGCATCGCACGCAAAAAGATCCGCAGTGGATTATGCGACCCGCTGCTCCCCGGCATAGTGTGCGATACCTAGTTCATATAAAATACTAACGACGAGCGATTTGAGCGGATTTTTGCGCTGCGACCCGGCAGAATGTGCGCGAACCTTTAAAGGTGGTATTTTAAACCACCAAATCATCATAAAAAAGCGCGCCAATAATAAAATACCTGGCGTAGTAACATCGGTCTAAAGGTCACTCATAGCCCACTTATACCACACCGCTCCCACCCAATCAATGTATGAGCAGTCAAATATGGACCTAATGTCGTGCTCTGTAGACGCACTTTAGCTTGCGGCAGGCTCGCTTACCGCGCGCTGTCTGCTATTGTATATTGTATATTGTTACTGTTAAGTGCATCTACAGTGAACGATATTAAGTCCATAATTGGCTGCTCATACTTTGGTTGGGTCGGAGCGGTGCGGTATAAGTGTGCTATGACCTTAAGTAAGGCCGTCTCGCATTTTTGGTGTACCGACGACCGCTACTACGTGAAAGCAAAATACTTCTACGTTATATTGTTGCAGTAATTACTCCGCCGCGGGGTCTATTTTGCTGAGTAATTAATGAAGATCATGCTGCGCTACAAAATTAACTTCAAGTTCCGGAGAGCTAATGAACATGTTCATTAAGTATTAAAAAAATCTCGATTGCATACTTAATGCGCTGATACAAAAACTGATATGTTGAATCCAAAACTGCGTCTACCAAAAAGTCCGATTCGAATATTACAGCCACTTTGCGGTAAGTAGACACAGTACACCTTAGACAACTAAGTTTCAGAGAATGATTTTCAAATCATATTAATTTAAACAACAAAGATACAATATGGAATGTCAATATATTTACTTCATATCTACATTGTTGATTTTAAAGTTCTGAGTAAATGACTGAAATTAAATTCTGCTTAATAATATACAATAATTTTTGTGTTGTATTGGCAATATCATTTATCTTATTACCTTATTGATTATGTAATATTTTTTTGTTACTGTACTTCATTTTGTCCTCTGGTTTTATCTATCTACAACATAAAAAGACATATTCCAATGTAAAATAAATATATTTCAAATCAAATGTATGACATTTGATCTGTTTCGAGTGACAGACTGATAAAAAATCTACTAACATTAAGCAATATTTATCGAAAATCGAATACGTAACAGAAATTCAATCTAGTAATAAATACAATAGATCCATAACCTTGTTCATTGCACAAAGGACCAGTCTAGAATAATATTTATAATAGTAAACAGTAAGAATGTTATAACGTAAATGTGATGACTACATTAAATTACACTGAGCAATGAATAAGGGCATGGAGAATTTAACAGATTTCATGGTTTAGTTGATTGTCTATTTATCAATTACATAAAATAAAGCATTTCTGATTCTTTTTTAAAATTCAATCACTACCACACTAGTCATTAGTACGTACTATAAAACAATTACGGAAGATAGAAGATGCTTCTAGAACGAAATATAAATATATAGGCATACGAATGTAAGAGAGTTGTTTACTATAAGAACTTACAAGGAAACTTATATAATACACATTATTTAAAATGCAACCTCCCTAAAGGCCCATAACACGACCACAAAAGTCAAGATTGATGGTACAACAGTTTAATTTAAAATAAGTATATCTATTCACAGCACTTATCCACATGTTAGTCAACGTTCCACACACAAAACGATCACAAATCACTTTGGTGTCACTTCACCACCCTACAAATATCGATTGCATTGCTATAATATTCATAATTACATACTCATATGTACATAGTGATAATACGGTCCGTGATAAAAATTACAAAGACTCTTCAAATGCAGCCATTAAATCACTTTGCAAATTCATATCTATTTGCCCAGCCATCTGCAACAAAAAATAAAAGGTGATTTAAACATGGAAATAAATGAGGAGTGTCAATTCAAAGACTTATTTCCTTATTACTATTTATACTTTTTTTAAGGCAGAGCTACATTTGTCTAGCGCAGTGTGTTGACGCGCCGTACCAGGCGTTCGAAACTGTCCCGTGGCCAGGCGGTTATGCAGTGTGGGTGTGGCGCGACTCTCTGTCGTGTCCGTAATAATTGTGTGAAACTGATATTCTGGCGTCGCACCAGGCGTTAAAAAGGCAAATAATAATTGGTATTCAATTTTGACACTCATATGCACCTTTATACTAAACTAGTAGCCGCCTGCGACTTCATCCGCGAGTAATTTGTTTATATCGCTTCAAATTTCGTGTCAAAAAGTAGTATAAGCGTTATCCAAGCTCGCATCATCATCATCCACCCATTTATATGTCCATGCTGCTGGGGCACAGGCCTTCCTTACGGACTGGCCACAGGCGGCGGCGGCGACGAGCGAATTGCGCAATCATTGCGCGCTCGCGGCAGACGTCTAATCGAATAAGCCAATAAAACGCAACAACTGATGCGCAATTCGCTCGTCGCCGCCCCGCGCCGCCGCGCATGGCTGTAGCCAGTCCTTTATAGATGGAGAAGGAGAACGGGCCATGACATGACTAGAGTTGCAAAACTTCTGAAAGATTCGGAATAATTTATGGAATACTTTTCAGAACGTTTCTTTCAATCAGATTTTTTCAAAATAAACTTGATTAAAAATATTGCCAATTTTTTTTATCTTAGGTCAATCTTGCTAAACTATCTTATACCCGAGTCCCGCCCGATCGAGGCGACGACGTCGGATTAACGAACAACTCGTGCGCGGCGCCACAGATCACAAACAACAACAACAAAACAAATCACAAATTCTAGTGGCTAGCAGGGCGGGGTGGGGCGCCGCGCGCGCATGTCGGGCGAGATTATTGGGGCTGGGAGTTGTGGGAGTGTCCCCTCAGGAAAGTATTCGCCCGCTCCCCGTCCCCGCCGAAAAGAATTCATATTCATAATATTTCGGAATGATTCCCGGTTGGAGGGAATATTTAGATTTTCGATTAAAATAAACGTGTGTGTTGTTTTTTAAAAACGAAGTGCTTATTTGCTCAGTGATGGACTGATGGTCAATTGTTTGTTATTTAGCGTAAGTAAAATTTGAATGTTTATTTTATTAAGTACATACTTACCTATGTAAAGCAAAATTAACAACCAAGTAGGTACCTACTGCGGGCATTACACTAAATTTTTGATGCTTCGACAGTGATAGTACTTTTAAATCTGTGATTACTTCTAAAGTATTCATTTAAATAAAAAAAAGGTACAGGCCAATTTTGATCTACATTAAATGGCCAAGGTAACTAATATACTTATTTGCATAAGGATTAATACTGATTAGGAGGAATTCCTTTAGGCGCATTTGGCCCAATTCGCGATTGGTCCAATTCACATTACTCGCGGTTGCTCCAATTCTCAGTTGGTCCAATTCGCAGTTGGCCTAATTCGCACTTGGTCCAATTCGCAGTTGGGACAATTCGCAGTTGGTCCAATTCGCGTTTGGTCCTATTCGCGGTTGGTCCAATTCGCGATTGGTCCAATATAAAGTGTATGGTGATAAGGTAGAAAGAAATATCCTTTAGGCGCATTTGGCCCAATTCGCTATTGGTCCAATTCACATTATTCGCGTTTGGTCCAATTCTCAGTTGGTCCAATTCGCAGTTGGCCTAATTCGCATTTGGGCCAATTCGCAGTTGGGTCAATTCGCAGTTGGTCCAATTCGCGGTTGGTCCAATTCGCGATTGGTCCAATATAAAGTGTATTGTGATAAGGTAGAAAGTAATATAACCAGCATATTTGATCAAACGTATGATAGATAACACTACTTTACAAGGTTTTTTACCCACAGATGAAACTGATATGTATCAGTAAAGTTATAAACCCTTACTTAAAAACTGAAGTTGGAAAAAAATTAGGACGTCCAATTTTGTAAATATTAATATATTTAATTTTGAAATTTTTAGACATTAATCTCAAAAACAAATCAAAAATAGGTCGTGTTACTCCTTATTTTATACTGATTAGTATCAGTTTCCCTTATTATAGACCAGTAGTAATCCGCTCACATATTTTTATCCCAAAAGCCTTGGTATCTTTCCTCAAAAACCTTCAAATCCTGGTGAAAACGTTCGCCATGCTCATCATTCATGCTTCCGAGGTTCGCAGGAAAAAAATCGAGGTGAGAATGTAAAAACTGAATTTTAAACGACATATTCACTCCCATTCTCTGGTAATTTCTCAATAAATTGGAAACAATTTTTGAATAATTCTCAAATTTATTGTTTACCAAGAAGTTTGTCACTACTGCTTTAAACGAATATACCTACCAACAATCTTTTTCGACACTGGATAAGTAACCATCAAACTTTTCATCTTTTAATATCTTACTGATGTACTGTGACTGATGCAGCATCAGGATATTGTATGTGCTTTCGGTTTTTGTTGTTAAAACCTGGTGTTTCAGTGAGGCAGAAGTAACAGTCAGCACAGCAGAATGATTTGTTGGTTCTCTCCTATCATTGGGATGCCGAATCGTAAATGTTTTCTTTTCCTGCAGCCCAGTTCAATATTATAGTTCTGCAATTTTCACACACTACACCAGGAAACCATTTTTTATCAAGGTTTGTTACCGAGATTTGAAAGTAATAGAAATATGCTCGTTTTACGGCCACAGTGACTGGTCTCTTCTTTTTTGACAAAATAATTTGACCACAAACATAGCAAAAGTTATTTGGGTTTAATTTACACTGCCTTAATGACATTTTAAAATAAATGAAAAAGTTTAAATAATACTTAAACGCAATAAAAACAAACTATAAACTCAGACAAGGCTAACAAGATAGCTTACAAGTTAATGTGGATATATCAAAAACTTGACGTGATAAAAATATGAGACATATATTTTTGTAGTAAGGGGATAGGTAGAAAACACATCCAATATGAATTATCTTTGGGTTAATGAAAAACTTTTTTTTTGTATAATAGGGTATTTTACTGTTGTTGAAATGTAGATATTTAATGATGACGTTAAAAAATATTGCAATTAAGAATACCAAATGTGAAAAAATAATTTGAATCTGTTTTATAATAAAAGAATTATAGTCTGTTTGATTTTGACTATAGCTATCTCTTTCTAAAACGAAATCTTCTATGGCGTGACTATGACGCTACTAACCCACTGACGTCACTAAGATAGCGTCCTGTCCTTGTCTAATTATAAAGTTTGAAGTCCTATATCTTTGAAAATATTCAAGATAATTCAAAATGAAAACTTGTTTTGTGTAGCTAATATTTCGAAAAACATTTTAAAGAAATAAAAAAAAAATTAGTAAAATACCATATTATAATATATTATATAAATATACACTTTTTACCTACCTTAAACATAATATAAAAAGAAATCAGTAATCAAATTACTTCGCGCGTCATTCTTTAATTTTGTTCTCATCGCAAAATAGGGACATTTTTAAACTAATAGACGCTTAATATTGCAAACACGGAGCTTAACATTAGCGTAATTTTAAGTTTTAACAAAAGTACCGAAAGTACCGAATTTCCCGGGAAATGAAGTCTCAGTACCGGTACTGCGTAAAAGGCCAATTTCCCGGGAAATACCGGGAAAAATCGGTACCGGGAATTCCCGGGAGCATGCCCTATTAGCCACGTTATAGAGTTCGTTCTATAACTTGGGAAACATTATCCATCTTGGCCTAACCGCGAATTGGACCAACTGAGAATTGGACAAACTGCGAATTGGACGAACTGCGAATTGGACAAACTGCGAATTGGACAAACTGAGAATTTGACCAATTGCGAATTGGACTCACTGCGAATTGGACATAGTGCGAATTGGACATTTTTTTGAACATTGGACCAATTGCGAATTGGACCAAATGCGCCTAAAGGGAAAGTAATATAACCAGCATATTTGATCAAACGTATGATAGATAATTATAATATATTATATAAATATACACTTTTTACCTACCGGGCGGGACCTTAGCCACGTTATAGATTCCGTTCTATAACTTGGGAAACATTATCCATCTTGGCCTAACCGCAAATTGGACCAACTGCGAATTGGACGACCTGCGAATTGGACTAACTGCGAATTGGGCAAACTGAGAATTTGACCAATTGCGAATTGGACTAACTGCGAATTGGTAATTTTTTGAACATTGGACCAATTGCCAATTGGACCAAATGCGCCTAAAGGGTCACCAACATCTTGTATGTGTGTTTATACACCAAAAGTTGCCTACACCAGACAACAGATAGCGCTAGTTACACACTACCAATAAAGGGGCCCAAGCTTGGTCTCTATTTCCTACATATAAAAATTACTCTGTGAAGTATTGTGAGTGTCAGATAACTCTGCGCGCATGCGCGACTGGGGCATTTTTGGCGCTAGTTACAGTACATTTTTTTATTCTAAACTTATGGAAAAGATTAGTATTCGATTTTGACCGCGCAGACGTCAGTGATTACATACTCTTTGGAAACGGCAATGGAAGAAATGACAGTTTTGTATCGAAGGTACGACAGTTGAACGATTTTTCATAGAAAATTACAATTTTTACTCAATTTTCCGGAATATTAAGTAGCCTATGTTACTCTCCAGCTACCAAACTATCCCCATACCAAATATCACGTCGACCCGTTGCTCCGTTTTGACGTGAAAGAAGGACAAACAAACAAACAAACAAATAAACAAACAAACAAACATACTTTCACATTTATAATATTAGTATGGATTATAAAGAGGAAAGATTTGATAGTTTGTTTGTTTGCATTGAATAGGCTCCGAAACTACGGGACCGATTTAGAAAATTCTTTGACCAATAAAAAGCTACATTCTTCCCGAGTGACATAGGCTATATTTTATTCCAATATTCCCTCAGGAACGGGTACCACGCGTGTAGAACTGCATTTTGAATACATTTAAAAATTATGCCCTTAAAGAGTTATGCTTAATGAAATTATGCCTTTAATAATCATGCATTTCGATGATTATGCCTTTCAACACGATGCGTTTCATGTTTATGGTGAAAAATTTTATGCTTTTCATCAGGAAACCAAGTAAGACTCAGGGCGTACGGTGCGAGGGCGTGACTTCGTTCTTGAATGGCGACCGCGTGCCGGACGACGTTCGATGGGCAGGCCCCCTACAAGGTGGACCGACGATCTGGTCAAGATCGCGGGAAGCCGCTGGATGCGGGCAGCGCAGGACCGATCGTTGTGGAGATCCTTGGGGGAGGCCTATGCCCAGCAGCGGGCGTCGTTCGGCTGACATGATGGTGATGATACTTGGTTTTAGTTAATGAAAAACATATGAAAATAATTATCTTTGAATAGCCGAGGGATTCCGGCCGTCATAAATTTAATTCTTTAATTGAATTTAAAGTGATTTTCGATTCGCGGGGCGCTCGCGAGTTCACAGTTCTGGACCTGAGAAGTCCATTGTTAGTCCATTTTTAGCGGTTTTTGCTTCTTAAGCCCAATGTATATAAAATCCCGTATTCTTTCCAGCGATAAAACTGTATGTTCAAAAAGTCGGTCAGAATCCTGAGTTTTATAATTGTATAACAACGTAACAGACGTTATGGCCTTGAGGCATATGTCGCAAGTGATAATACAGTAAAATACTTTGTACGTAACCAATATTGTATCTAGTATTATGAACTGGCATTTTAACGTAAGTGCGGAGTTACATACTTCTGCCTCTACCTTGTCCTGTCGCGATTCCTATAAAAACATGACACATAAAACTGTATGTAACGGATGATCTATGATAGTTATAAACAAATTGCTAAAACTTTTGCTTTTCTTAGTTACTTAGGGATAAAGTCCATACAACAGCAATTTTTTCACAACGTTGTCTCTACTGTAAAATTATGGTTTTGGCACTTGCAGCTTAACGCCTCTCAGGTCCAGAGTTCACAGCCGGCTGCCGCTGGGTCCGCACGAAGTGTATCGAGCACGGCCGAGCAAGCGCTAGCGTGCCTATTTCGGTCGGGAATCCTCGCCTTAAGCTCGAATCGGACTGTAACCGAGGTGTACTTACGGCCTCTCTGCGGCGGCGCTCCTGCTCGCGCTGGCGGAGCCTCTCGCGCTCGCTGGCGGCGGGCTTGTCGGGCGCGGCGGCGGCGGCGGCGGCGGCCGCGGCGGGCGGCGACGCGCGGGCCACGGGCGACACACTCGGCGACGCTACTTCAGCACTTTCGGCCTTACGAACGCCTTGTACGCCCCTGTTTGCCATAACAGTATCAGTACTGTGTGTTCGGGGTACCCTTATAGAGAATGGAGCAAAGTTTATACGTTATTATGGTACTTTTGTTGACTAAAATTATACATTTGAATATGGAGAATTGTGTATACAATACATTGGGGCCATAAGAATTTAGCTAATGAACTAATTAAGAAATAGTAACAAAATTCAGTTTTGGCCTTATAAACTGAGCTTTAAATGGTACTTACATATAGAATAGAACTTTGAAATGATTTTTTTATTTATAATGGTCAGTAAATTAATGTCATGACAATGATAAAATAAAAGAAAATATAAAAATACTTGCCTCATTTTGTCATCATCAGGATGCCTTCGTTCTGTTTCTTGTCGTTGCCTTTCCCTTTCTGCTTGCTGCTCCTTTTTCCGTAACTCTTGCTGCTCTATTAACGCTCTTTGTCGATCGATTTTCTCTTTCGCTTGCTTTTTAAAGGCCTGTAATATTTATACAAAATTAGGAATAGGTATATTTCAAATTACGATGGCTTTTTTATGTTTCGTAATACATTGAAAAAATGATTACCTGAAAACTGTCCATCATCGGTTTCTGTTTCATTTGACTGTTTGTACCCATATTAGGTATACTTTGAGGGCTACCAGCTTGTGCCAATGAAGACCAAGAACTAGCATTTTTAAGATTTTGCTCTTGTTTCATTTTGAAGGCTTGCACAAAGTTAGAATTCTTTGCGTCTTCGAGTTTTTTGTCCATTTCATATTTCGCTCTATCATACATTTTATTGGTAACCATATTAGATACACCAATGAGATCTTCTATAGGTTTCGGCGTCAGAAGGGGTTTGACGTCCTCCTTCTTGACCGCTGGAGTAATCGAACAAGGAGCCGCCGCCATATTGTGATGAGACTGAGCAATGACACTGTGCGGTGCCGAAGGGACGGGGTCGAAGATAGAGGACACGGGCACAACAGGAGCTATGTCAGGTATACTAGGCTTAACGTCGGGTCGCAACATGTCGCGCTCGTGCATACTTTTCTCTACGAACCCATTGTGTGGTGGTGGCACATACATTTCATTCTTTATTTGTTCAGGTACATGAGCCGCTATCTCCGTCAAACCACCCAATTGAGCCATCAGGTTCTGATGCGCCGCATCGGGCATCATGGGCGTCTTCGGCAAAGAAAACTCTTCTTCGAGACGCAATGAGGACTCGGATACGCCGACGCTGACGTCCATAGGCACGTCGGCGTTCAGAGTTCTCTCCAAACTCGCTAGGGATCGTTCTATCGGATCAATGTAGTGGGATGGGTCCACTTTGTCAAGTCCGTTTCGAGGTTCCGCTTTGACGGGCGGCTTCTGTTCGTCCAGTTCGCGAGTGAGCGGGGGTTCGGAGGAGTCGGGCATGGAGGCGACGGGGTGCGCGGCGACGGGCGCGGGCGGCGGCGGCGGGGCGGGCGCCGCGGGCGCGTCCTGCGGCTTGGCGTCCCCCGCCGCCGGCGCCGGCGCTTGCTCCACCGGCTCCGGCTTCACCTCGCCGGCGCCCGGCGGCTCGGCCGGCGCCACCGCGCTCACCGGTGCGGACGATACGGGCGCCGCTATTGGCGGCACCGCCTTCTGAAATAATTCAATTAGCGCCAACTATTTAGATCGATCATTGAACTTGAACTTCATAAAAACAAACTATGAATGAATAATAAACACTTCGAGATATTTACATTATGAGGTTGATGTTGCTGCGACTGCTTCTTTGCTTTCTTTTTGGGTGTGCGTCCTGAACCGGTGCCTGAAATAAAATTTATCATGTTTTTACCGACTGCACATCTGGTATAGTATAACGTAAGTACACTCAATAAAGCGACTCATACTTAACTTTAAATCTTCATTTTTCCGTAACTAAATATGAAAGTTATTTATGGACAAGAAATTCAACTGTTTTCACTGATATGTTCTGGTGCCGTCTGAAAATATCACAATGCAGGAATATTGTCATTTCATCTACATAATACACATTTTTGGAAATCTTCAGATCTCAGGGCTAGGGAAATGAAATTCTGTATAAATTACTTAAAAGATTTACTTAAATTCTCGTTATATACTGAAATATATACAAAGTTTATCTCCGCTCACTCTTATTATCTAAACAATTTTAAGTCATGAGTTGATTAAATAAACTTATATAAAATTTCTTTTATCTACCAATGGTGTTCTGTTTACACTTTTATCTTCTACATCCGTAACAACTTAATGTTGCTCTGAAATAACTAATTGTACCACATGTATTGGTATTCATAAAATTTCAATCCTATGGCGACTAACACTTCTATACAATTAATTTAAAAGCAAATGTAGGTTCAAAAAGATTTTATTGGCAAATATAATCTCCATAAGTATTGGAAAATCTTATCCAGTACGTGGTATGGTATACAATAGTTTGTATGTTCTTTTCCATAGGCCCATTTTGCCCTAGGAAGTACACTCGGCGTTAGAAAAATAACACACTCATTGAAATAAATAGCACTTTAGGGTTTCCTTCAAATAGTACCTGCAAAATATTGTTAATTTGTCAGTAGCTCAACAAAAAATTATAAAATAAAACCTACAAGAGCAAAATCGCTACTGTAGTTTAAATCAAGCATCCATGTTTATTATGCGGTTAATTTAATATACTAATAATGAAAGAATATAGCAAAACAAACCATCTTTGAAGGTACACTATTACAGTAGTAACTCTATCAAACGAAAGAATTTTATGCATCACAGAAACGGACATCTCAAAAAGTGGGAGATTTTTTTACGCTGAGTGTATAATATAAAAATTTATATATTACTAAAACCTAACTTACTAAAATATCTCAAAGCAATCAGCAGGTTGTACTTAACAAATCGAGACATCTTCTAAAAACCCTGATTGCAATTAAATAAAACTGTTTTGTGGGTTTTATTAGGAATGTACAAAATGTCTACATTTCAAATATAAATTAAAACGCTGATTGCGGGTCCCTGATACTATTATCAGAGGTTGAATATTGTTAATAAAATAACGAATATTCGGTGTAAAAGACTCCAAATTAGATAAATAAATACTATACATATAGAAGCAAAATGATCAACATTTTACAATTTGAAATGTGATACATCTAATAAAATACTAAGTTGACATGCTAAGTACTTTTACATATATTTTTTTTATAAATATGTACTAAAAATAATAACATCAATAATGAAACATTTTAGGCCAGTTATGTTTACTCTTTTTATTTTTGTTTTCCTATTAACTTCTTAATACCTATATTCTATGGGTAATTTGTTGCAATGTTGTAAGAAATTGTTCATAATTATATCATACACTATTTTACAATTCGAAATTAAGGGGCTGATATGAGCCAATTAGCGCCGCCAATCGATTTAATTGGTTTTCTTCTAAATAAGCCCAATTTCACACGATTTGAAAAAGCATTCAAACAGTTTTAAAACGGGATTTTGTTAAAAGTGGATACTTATTATACTAAAAGTGGTTCAAACCCATTTTGAAATTATTGAACGCATTTTATAATGGTGTAAAGTTGTTCAATAAATATAAGACGTTATTCACAAGACCTTGACTGATTCCTGGCTGAGAAATTGTGCTTTGATAAAAGAAATAAAATAAAATTGATTGGCGGCGCTCATGCCAGCCTCTTAAGTTATCTGGTTATTTATTTTTGAGCTAAACAAGCATTGCATGTCACAAAAAAAAACATCCTAAATTATTGCTTTCCATTTTAATAAAATTAAATGTTTTGCGAAATTGTTGGTGCTACAGAAAGTTTTCTGATAGTTGCTAAAACAATTTCGTTCTTATTTTTTTAATGCCATCGCAAATTTTTTGTTTGTTTTTTTTAGTTAGTCAAAAACAACCCCAATTGATAAATTACGAGTGTCCTATAGCACCTGTCGTTAGTACTGAATTTGGCAGGGTACCGCTTTTCCTTCTTCCTTCAATAAGGACCCACATTAAACTAACATGCAGTCTTGAACGATAGTCGTCATTTTAGGGTTAATAAGATATAGGTAAGTGCCGGGCATACTGACTAATATTTTACATTTATTCATAGCAGTCTATAAATTTACTTAAAGAGGCTATATTTCGCCAGATACAATTCAAATAGCCCACGTATTTGAATCCAATTCGTGTTGTATACATTTTTCACTCTCAAAGTTAATTTTATTATTTCATGAACAAGTTTGCAAACAATTGGTGAAGGAAGGAGGCCAGCTAGGTTTTTGGTAACATTGTATTGAAAATTTAGATCGCACGTCACAATTCGGGAGCAAGCATTAAGTTCTTCAAGCATTAAACCAATAAAACCATACCTTTTCAGACTAATTTTTAACTACAACATGTCACAAAATTACATCCTCTTAATCCCACTTGGAACTATGTATAATTTTGCTTGCAAAGATGGTATCCGTCCTTACACAATTGTTTGCATTACACGCTACGTGACTGCACTCGGCTCGTCAGATGTCTGGTGGATCCTCTTCACTTCACTGGACGTACCGACACTACTATCGATCTTCAATCTTATTATAACTTCCACGGCTCGTATGAGCTCGGTAAATAATAAAATCAAGTAAATTTCACACTTAAAAGTCACTAGTGCCATGAGATCTGAAGTTTCCAATATTACTAATAATAAATTCGAATTTTAAGGATGCAAATGAAATAACATCGCGTTTGAGGACATGATATAGTTAAAAATATTTTGGTGAAAAGGTATTTCCTATTGGTTTATATAAGCAAACCGAATATAAAATTCGTCTTACCGGCACCACTAAAATATCAGTGAACACCAAAGCTGGTCTCCTTCTTACTATTCGTTTGTGCCAAATTACAATGGTCTCTTATGCAAAGCAGACTTTGAATTCGTACTGTAATACAAAATCAGAACTTCAGGTGGTATCCCTCTTTCCTTTATCACAGTGAAAATCATACTCAGAGCTACTCTGTTAGCTCTCTCACTCGTACTCCACAACTCAAAAAACAAAAGGTTTGCTCTTTATACCCTTTTACGTTTCTTAAAACCCAATGTTGGTACCAAAAGAGACCTATGACTAATAAGTAATAATTTAAGTTCATAGGTGTTTTTTTAACTTACCACACACTCTATTATCATTCACTCAAAATCCAAAATTATACAAGCACATTCAACAAAGACTTTACTAAGCAGATACACTGCCTGAGCCAACACACAAACCCAACCTACGCATTGAGGGCGTATCGTGAAATTTTTAGTACATCGTAACGATTGGCAAACTAAAAACCTTTTCGAAATAAAATAAGACGTCACAATATGTAAAGCTAGAAATATAGTAACAATACCTTTCCCTCCTTGGGACAGAAAGGTCTAACTCACGTCACGAACTATGATAAAAGACATCACTATTCCATAATGTGAGCTTCTTTTGTCATTGTTTTTATTGGAAATAGTTTCATTATTAATGAACATACTTTTCACACACTTAGCTGTTGATATTATTTTGAAGACTAGAATAATGATTGAATGGTTCAAAATAGCAAATTTTTATTGTTTTAAAACACAAACATCAGTCATTCAATAAAAAAATACTGGCAAAGGTAAAACGTCTTAAACCGTTTCCGAAAAAAATTACGACAACCTATTTTGTCAGATCCCAAGCAACTCTAATGTACACAAACAAATTCAAAGACTCCACTTAATTTAAATGCACATAAAATTAAAACCTATTATTATATTTTAATTTACATCTTATCAAGTACCATTCAGTACTAGTTTTGTGTTTGATAAATGAACAAAAAAATATTTGTGCCGCTAAATATTCTAACCTGCTTCACTGTCACTGCTGTCAGAAGAGCTGGTGTCAGTACTTGAGGAGGAGTTGGAGGAGTCGGATGAGCTTGATGATGAAGACATACCGCCGCCGAGGCCGTCTTTACACCCTTCTGTCAACAACAAATCAATATGAAGATACTTGCCAATTGTACGTGCTTTTGTGATTTTCGTCTGATCCCAGTGACGTGTGATGTTCGAAGTTTGTAGAGGCGTGTACGCCCCAACGAACATATGTATTAAACACTTCGTTTGCATGTGCGTACCACTAAAGAACATCAAACCTCATGTTTGTCAAAAATGTTCGTGGCAATCTAATTCCGTTATTCTGCAGACAAAGTATTTGTGTTCGCTTTGCTAATTTACGTCCAAACTTACGAAGTTTCTTATTATGAACGAAACAAATGATCAGTGCTCGATGTTCGTATTCACCATCACCATGTTTTGTTCGTTCGTGCGTACACGTCCGAGTGCTATTTTTATAACAGGTTCGCCCACTAAATCCAAATTTTGGCTTCCGATCTCCCTCCGTAAACGGATACAAAAAGTATTTCAGCTATGAACCGAGACAAGAGTAATCAGAGTCGAATCGGACGCAGTGCGCAAACGCTTTTAGTCAATAATAATTAATATATTGGCAAGATACAGCTTAATACAATAAATTCACAAACTTATGACTAGAACATGTATTTATAATATTTATATGCCTCTGCTGCCGAACTTGGCAAATTCGTTTCGGCATTCAGCGCCTAAACCTCCACCACAGATTACTAAATAGTTACTATGCCTCCACCGACTTTTCCAGATTATTTAGTCAAACTTAGCAAATTTCGCGGGCGGCATAAGTTCGTTGGCACTTATAACATTGAGATAACAGTATATTGGGAGGAACAGTTTAGTATAATAATAGATTTTAGAGATTTTTACCTTTCTTTTGCTGTTGCTTTTTAGTTGTTCCTAATTGGCCTGATACATCCTGCAGTCGTTTTTCTAATTCTTGCTTCTTCTCTGCCATTTGTTCATCTTTAGATTTACCTGACATTTTACGATCTGGAAATGTAAGAAATAATACAATTTCCTGTATAGCATTCCAGACTAAGTATATATCAAACTGTTAGCCAATTTTTAATAAGCATAAGTTTCACCAACATTATTTGCCTTTCAAGGACAAATCATTCTAAATAAATTTTGTCACATAAATACAATACAACATACTAAAATATAAGTTGGATAATTAAATACAGTAAAAACATTTGCATAAAATCTAGTGCGGTTAAAAACAAGTTTTAGTATTAAGAAAATGATTATCACAAACAACAAGGAATGAAACTACAGAAACTACACAATAGGAATGAAGGATGGATAAGGTAAATAATGTCGGCTTCACTCACAATGAGGCTTACGTGTCTTTTTCCGTAGACAGGACGCGACGTAATTCTCTAGTTCCCTTAAAGTAGACGGTTTCAGTGTTTCAAAATCTATTTCAATTTCGTCTGGATTTGAATCTCGCAACGAGGGCTCTCTGCTCTGTATTATATGCACAACCTTGCCAAGTTTGTCGCCTGTTGGAAGTAAATAAAAGAAACACATTTCACAAAAAAGTTTAAAATGAACTAAAAAAAAATTGCCAGTTTTTCTTTCACATATTGAAAGTGACAAAGTTAATAGAAATTGTTGGACAGTACAGTTAAGATGATTAGTTTTATCTTGTATCTCTAAGGGTGCGTTCACATCTCGCGAGCCAGTCGCGAGCTGCGCGCTTACAGTTCCAGCTAGCGCGCCGCTCGCGCAAGGCGCGTAGCTTGCGCGCGAACTGCGCACGAAATTTAAATGCACGCGCGCAGCTCTTGAGATGCGTATTCGCGAAATGTGAACGCACCCTAACAGGAGTCGTCATGAGTTAGTTGCTTAGGGCTCTTATTGTGACGTCCCATGGCAAGTGACGTCAGCAATATTTACTTCCGACTTTTGGCTGCTTGGCGTCGTAACCAAGCCGCGCGCCACCAGGCCCCAAGTGAGGTAGGGCTAGGAATGTTATATATAATTCAATTTGACTTGTTTCGTTTGCCGTCGGCTGCTGGCGTCGCTGTCATGGCATCCCAATGAGATAGAGCTCTTAGCCTGGCCGCACACGGGCCACCGAAAAACGCCGCCACTTGTTTTTCCTTGTAGCTTCAAGTGGCGGCGTTTGTGGCTCGTGTGCGGGGCCGCTTATTGCAGTGCTTCCGGGTGCTCCTACTAATTACTCCTACTGATAGGAGCACCGGGTCACTCATGTCCTGATGCTCCTATTGAACATAAAAAGAACGGGAAATAATGTAATATTCTAAGTTTAATTCTACCTGTTCCATCACATTACATATTGTTTATATATATTTTTTCGATTTGATCCAGCCATTTTTTTCTTTTTTGTTTGTCTGTACAGTGTGATAAATATGTTTAATTTATTTGCTTGAAAAATATTTCTTTTTTTTTTGCCTAAAGGGATTTTTTGTTTGACTGTAATGTAATTAATTATGTAATGTGATAGGAACAGGAAGAATTAAATTTAGAGTATTACATTATTCCCCGTTGTTTTTATGTTCAATAGGAGCATCAGGACATGGGTGTCCCGGTAGGAGGAGTAGGAGTAATTAGTAGGAGCACCCGGAAGCACTGGGTTATTGTATACTGACCGGGCAGCTTGTTGATGTCGAGCGAGAGCTGTCGCTTCTCGTCGTAGGACATGGGCTTGGCGACGTCCTCGTCCTCGGAGTCGGGCGGCGGCAGGTGCGGCGCGGGCGCGGCGGTGGGCGTGGAGCCCTTCTTCTTGCCGGCCGGCGCCGCGCGCGCGCCCGCCTTGCCGCCGCCGCCGCCGCGCGACCGCCCCGTCTTGCCGCGCACGCCACTCGCAGCTGCACCACACGCATGAGAGTTAGACATCGGTTACACGCTAATTCTGGCGTTATCGTCAGTTCAGTCCATCATTCTGGTCAGAATGACAAGAGAATTATCGTGTAACCATTCAGACTGACAGACTGATGGTCTGGACTGATGAAAATTAAATATCCCACTAATATTATAAATGTGAAAGTTTGGATGTTTGGATGTTAAGATGTTTGGATGTTTGTATGTTTGTTACTCAATCACGTCAAAACGGCTGAACGGATTTGGCTGAATTTTAAGACATAGATACTTTGTAGCCTGGAGAGGAATATAGGCTACTTTTTATCCCGGAAAAATATCACATTCCCGCGGGATAAGGTCGTGTAGTCCACTCGGGCGAAGCCGCGGGCGGAAAGCTAGTTTTATATATTTTTCAGTCCGTTTCGAATGACAGAAAACTGACAGGAGACTGAACTGACGCCAGAATTAGCGTGTAACCGATGTCTTAGAGCCAATACGTACTTGTGATTTTTAATCGGGCAATAGTTTAGTCGGAATCGGAAGACGATCGTGATCAAACTGTCGGCCGATAGTTTGGTTTTGTGAGCATGCGCGCACTTGTGATTTTTAGTCGACCGATGGTTGGTCGATAGTTTAGTTGAATCCGGGTGCGCGCTCACATAGTCCTTCATGCACAGGCCGATAGTCGTGCGATAGTTGTCCGATAGTTGTGCGATAGTTGTAAAACTATTGGCCAGTCATTTTCGATAGTTCTATACTGAATGCGCAGTCTACCGATAGTTGGGCGATAGTTTGACCGTACAACTATCGGCCAGTCATTTTCGATAGTTTGATCGGTCGATAGTTTAATCGTCAGTGCGCGCACTGCCATAAAACTCTATACTGAATCCGAGAACGACCAAACTATCGCCCGATTAAAAATCACAAGTGCGCGTTCGCTCTTACTATAATACCATTTTGTACTACCACTACTCTCTAGGCTGGTTTCACAATATCCGGGAGACCCGGGACGCCCGCGAACGAGAGAAAACAATAGTAAGGCCGTACGGACCAATCCACGTTGTTGAATATGAAACGATGATGAATGAAACGATATACGGTGGCGGTCACATAATTAAAGACACCAGTCGATTTTCATACAAACGAGGTATCTTTGAAGCCTTGTCAGAATACCAAGGCTTCAAAGATACCTCGTTTGTATGAAAATCAACTGTTGTCTTTAATTATCTGACCGCCACTGTATATCTAGGGCTTCACAGACTGTGATACCAGCCTTTGTCTATTCTATATACCTTTGTATTTTGTAATTTTGTTTGTAACCAATAAACTCAAACAGTACTGGACCGATTTTGAAAATTCATTCACTAGCACGCGTAGCATGACAAACCCGAGAAGAGTTTTGTCTACCTCGAAAGTCTATAATTGACAGCCGAACAATAGCCTTGTCTACGATGAAATGTCATTTTTGACGTATGGATATAGACAAAACCTTTCTCGAGTTCATCATGCTACCCCTGCATTAGAAAGCCACATTCTTCCCGAGTGACATAGGCTATATTTTATCCCGGTATTCCCACAGGAACGGGTATTGCCACTAGTCTAATATAATTTTAGAAACAGAGCTTTGAGTAATTACACAAAAGAGAAATTTAAGTGTTTTTTATTTTAAAAAATATCCATAAACTGAAAATTTCGGAAGATACGAGAAAGTTCCGTTTAGCCGTCGAGAAATTCTATTACTTGACGGTATAAAGATAAAATCAGTACTAAATTTTTAAAGGCTTTGAATACAGACACGAGGTTTAGTTAAGGCCAGTCTACACACTATTTAAATAGAAATTAAAAAAAATCTTACCCAAATTCTCTGCGATATTGTTAGCTTTAGCATTATATGCCGCGGCGGCATTCGCTTTAGGAACGCTGGGGTTGGGTATCTGTTTTTTCGATGATTTATCCTTAACTTTTTTCTTAGCCTTCTTCTTTGTATTGGATTCCTCTACTAGTTTTTTCATTTTCTCCTGCAGAGCGAGAAGTTCTTTTTCTAGAAGTTTCACCTTGTTAGTTCTCTCTTCCTCAGAGTCATCAGACTCAGATTCCGACTCTGACCCAGATTCTGAACTCGACGCGGAGCTTCCTTTATCAATATGCGGCACTCCGACATGAACTGGCTCGTCGGGGATTTTCGCGTACCTGAATAGGACAAATAAAAGTTGCATTGCAATAACGGTATTGAATAATTACAAGTCATAACCGATACGAAATAAACCTCTGATAAAAAATGGGATATCGAATTGCGCAAGGCTCGAGAGTGCTGTTTGGTTTAGCTTGGACGTCACTAGTAAGGACCAACGAAATATTATGTACATAGCTCACCTCATTTCGAAGACATCTTGTAACTTTCTCGCCATAGCCACAACATCATGATCCGGAGGGTTATATTTGTAACAGTTTGTAAATATTAAGCGAACGTCTGCGGCGAATTCCGCTGCTGTTTTGTAGGCCCTGTTGTCCATTTTTTGCTTTACAGTGCCGAGATCCATAGGTTTTTTAATAATGTCAAAGTAGTCATGAAGACCCAGTAATTCTGCATCTACTGGTTTATAAAAAGGCCAAGCATATCCCTGTTGAAGAATACATAGTTAGTGAAGGAGTTGTACCTATGTTGTGTTATGTCCTAAGATCTTATTTTAAATTGTTATAGGAAAAATCATATCAATGGCTAATCTTTAACCACTATACTGCAAAAAAACTTCCTTCGTAATAATATAACAATATCAAAGTAATTTGAACACTTACCGAGTGCTTCTTTGAGAACAATTCCTTTAATATTTCATTACAACTTTTTAAAGCATCAGATAACTTTTCCTTGCTTTTGGCAAGCTGAGGTGTCATGACTGAATGATGTGACGCGCCAGCCCCACCCACACCTGGGGATAGTCCTCCCATTTTAAACCCTTCTTCTGCCGCTCGGCTAACCTGTAGAACATTATTTAAATTAGAGACAAGACATGCGATAGATCGTAGTGGTGGAGACTGGAAAGAGAAGTACTGCGCCGACTCCAAGTAAAAAAAACCGGCCAAGTGCAAGTCAGACTCTTTGTTGTTATAGCGGCAACAGAAATACACAATCTGTGAAAATTTCAACTGTCTAGCTAGCACGGTTCATGAGATACAGCCTGGTGACAGACAGACAAACAGACGAAAAGGGAAGTCTTATAGGGTCCCGTTTCTACCCTTTGGGAACCTTAATTAGTATAAGGATGCCCTTCTACATAAGCAGAGTTCAGCTTAATTAGTATAAGGATGCCCTTCTACATAAGCAGAGTTCAGCTTAATTAGTATAAGGATGCCCTTCTACATAAGCAGAGTTCAGCTCTACTAGGCTCAACTTATGTGGAAATGTACCCTAAGGACAGAAAAATCGTGACGATTACAAGGATAAATTTTATTTTATCAGCCATAAGAGTTTCAAAGAATTGTATAAATACCTTCTTTTGCCGCCCGCTTTCCCGCCTCGTTGATATTTTGGCCGGTTTGGGACCACTCTGTTGGTCTATTGTCGGAGTAGTGTAGCCGCCTTCGAATGAGCTGCCCATGGGCGTGGTAGTGTCAGCTTTTCTTTTTACGCCCTTTTTCACCTTAAAAGTATGTGTAGCATGAATTAAAGACATTTTTGTGGGAAAAGGGAAAAAAGATTTCTCATCACAATCTTGCGAATTTATAAACTTTTATGATATTTACCTTAGCTGGTTGTGTTTGAGATAATGTAACTGCAGGAATGCTGGAGACAGGAGGCGCAGGAGGAGGAGCCACGTGAAAACTAGAAGGTTGCGTCGCCACCTACAACAATCACGCTAGTTAAGATTATCCAGTATATTTGCCTTCTGCTAAACACGTTAAGGTAAGATGTCACGTTTCACAGCTGTCCGGGAAGCATGTCAATTTGAATTGTTGAGCGGTATGATATCATACATATGGGAGTGAAAATCAAGCAGCCCGGACAAGCCTTTTGGATACCGGTGAAACCAGCTGGCAGCCTAGCCTGTCCATTGACGCGGAGCGAGCAGGCGGAGCGGAGAAACGTAGAAATTTTAACCAATAGGATTGCATGAAACCTCCCCTCGCTCCAATGGACAGGGGTTTGCGAGTTAGTTTTAAAATTCATACATTTTCGGAAGCGGAGCGAGGTAGCGGTGCGAGGCGGCGGAGAGAGGCGGCGGAGTGGGGCAGCGATATGAGGCCTAGCCTACCGTATAGTCCGCAACTCCGCTCCGCCAGCTCGCTCCGCGTCAATGGATAGGCACCTTAAGCATGGCAGCATGTGCAATTGTGCATGCGCAAATGCTTTGATGTGTAGAGTAGGCCTTAATAAAGTAATTTACTTAATTGAGAAATCGGTAATTAATATTATTAAATCCGACCACAGTGGACAACTAGCTTCTTTTGAGCACTATAATGTTATTCCTAAACGCGAAGTAATTTGCAGGCCAATACCGAAACGTGGTATTAATAAATTTAGAAATAATGTACAAGATAAAATTCAATGTTTGCCAGCTTCTGCTGACGCTAATAACTCTTATCAATCATTATTTGATATTGTTGAAAAAGAATTTAGTAACAATTTTAAACAAAAAGTTATAAAGTGTAATGATCGTAAGAAGTTTAGTGACTGGGCCACACCTGGTATTTATAATAGCAGAAGAAAGTTATTTGAACTCTATGCACAAAAAACGACTTCCTGTGATCCTAGCTTCATTGAATATGTCAAGAAATATTCAATAACATTTAGGAAAGTATGTGCTTTGGCAAAATCTAGGTATATTTCAAATAAAATTAAATCATCTGAAAATAAAATAAAAGCTACCTGGAGTATTATAAACCAAGAAACTGGCAAAACAAAAAGCAAAATTAATTCATTTAACTTAAAAATTAGTGATCAGACTTTTGAATCAGATATTGAGGTGGCTAGTGCTTTTGAAGGTTTCTTTGCTCGAATACCGTTAGAAACTACTAGCAGACTTAATTCTTGCCCCAACACCGCTGTCTCTCTTATGGAATCTAGTGTGAACAAGTGCCAGGAAACATTTAGTTTTAGCTATGTCACTACCGAAGATATTATTAAAGCATTCAAAGCAATAAATATTAAGAAAACAGAAGATCTCTGGGGCATATCTACAAGTATCATCAAATCAATAATTGATGTGATAGCTCCATCATTAGCAATAATTTTTAACCAATGTATAAGTGAAGGGGTCTTACCTTATTTAATGAAGAATAGTAAAATTATTCCTCTGTTTAAAGCTGGTGACAAAAGTGACCCAGCAAATTTTAGACCTATATCCATACTACCAGCAATAAGTAAAATATTTGAGAAATTAATTTATGCTCAACTTTTAGAATATTTTAAATTAAATAGTATACTGCATGAGAAACAGTTTGGTTTTTCAAAAGGTAAAAGTACAACTGATGCTGGGGTTGCATTTCTAAAACATGTACTTGATGCCTGGGAGGACAAGCAGGATGTAATCGCTATTTTTTGTGACCTTTCCAAGGCATTCGATTGTGTTGATCACCAAACACTATTAAGGAAGTTAAAACATTATGGTGTTTCTGAATTGTCAGTAAGCCTTATGCATTCATATCTGTATGAAAGAACTCAGAAGGTAGTTATTAATAAAACTGAGTCTACCGGAGCTCCCATTACTATGGGCGTACCCCAAGGATCAATATTGGGCCCGCTGTTGTTTTTAATATACATAAATGACCTTCCTTACTACGCGAAGAATTTATGTGAGACGGTGCTATTTGCCGATGATACATCTCTAGTCTTTAAAGTAGATAGAGGTGATGACTGTTCTGACGAAGTAAATAGTGCTCTTTCAAAAGTGTCACATTGGTTTCATAGTAATAATTTATCATTAAACTCAAAGAAAACTAAGTGTTTAAAATTTTCGTTACCTAATGTAAGACAAGTTGATTTTCATATTAGACTAGACGGCGATACGGTCGAATTCATTAACAATACAAAATTTCTAGGTATTATATTAGACTCGCGACTACAATGGGATCCTCATATCGAAGCCTTGGCGAGTAGACTCAGTTCGGCTGCATTCGCAGTTAAGAAAATAAGGCTCTTAACCGATATTGAAACGGCTAGAATAGTCTATTTTAGTTATTTTCATAGTGTTATGTCCTACGGCCTTTTGTTGTGGGGCTCAGCCGCTAACATCCAAAGTATATTCGTGCTCCAAAAAAGGGCTATTCGCGCCATTTACAACCTCCGATCGAGAGATTCTTTAAGAGATCTATTTAAAGAAATAAACATTTTAACTGTTGCAGGACATTACATCTATGAAAATATAATTTATGTGAAAAAGGATTATAATACATTTGTAAAGCAGAGCGATATTCATCGCTTTAACACAAGAAATAAAGATAAACTTGTCGTTCCCAAGTTTAGGCTAGAAAAATCCAGAGCCTCATTTCTGGGGAAAAGCATAGCCTTTTTTAATAAAGTTCCACAGCATATAATTGAACTACCATTGCATAAATTTAAATGTTACATTAAAGAGTCGCTGATGAGCAAAGGATACTATAAAGTAGACGATTATTTGAATGACCGCAATGCATGGTCATGATGTAACACATAACATAATCACTGTTTAATATGATGTATTTTTATACTAAGCAATTGTTGTATTAGTAACGATATGTTTTTTTTTGTAAATGTCGTTACCTAACTAAGAAACGCTGGCAAGTTTCTTGCGCCCATTCTTCTTGTCAGTTAAAAAAGTCTTGAATGGGTGGTGGGAAAATATTGACGATTCATAAGTACATATTTATTATGTCTAAGTGAATAAAGAATATTTTTATCTTTATCTTTATCTTTATAAAATACAAAAACAACAGTTAAGTTACCTGCTGAGGAAGGCCAGTATGCGTGGCAGGGGGCGTGGCGGCGGGCGCGGGGACGGTGGGCGCGGTGGTGGTGGCGGTGAAGAGCGCCGGGTGGGGCGGCGCTATCGTCTTGACGGGCGCGCGCGGGCCCGCGGGCGCGGCGGCCGTCACCGCGGGCGCGCTGCCCGGGACCACGGGCCGCTTCTTAGCACCACCACCTTTACTACCCTTCGACGGCAACTCTATTTCCTTCTCCTCTTTGTCCATTGACGCTATCTACAACACCAATGATGGTTTAAGAACCTCGAACCCTCAACTGGAATGTATCGATAAATTAATTGTGGAAGATTGACATTGATCCAGGTAGCCGGCGCCAATTTTAGGTGCCAGTAAAGTAGGCGGCAAATTTACTCGATGCTAGGGCGGGGTTAGCGGTGGAAGGCCACCGAAAACGTTTACTGCCACCGGCGGGCGCTGAAATGCAGGCGACATAGGCGACAGCTCCTGGGTCAATGTAAATCTGCCATTCTTTGAAAGCTTACCCGATTTAAAAAGAGTTTTTCTAAAGTTTGAGCCATGATAACTACATCTTCGCCTGGTTTGTTGTAAACGTAGCAATTAGTGAACATTGTATTGAAATCTTGAATACATTCTTGCGCTGAATAATAGTAATTTGACTCTAACCGCTTTTTGATGGTGCCTAAGTCCATAGGCTTTTTTATAATTTTATGGTAGTCCTGAAATCATAAAATATTAGTTACAGTTCATTGATAATGTTTTATGTTATATATAACAGTGTCAGCATCATGTCATGTGAGACAGTGTTTATGTTTAATTTCTTGTTTTACCATGATTATCATACTATGATGATATAAATATATCTAGTTATGAGGAGATTTGGGTTTTTGTCACAGCTTATAGAGACTACTAAGTTTAAATATTATGTATGTTCAGAGAGGTCTAAAACCAAGTGTACCTAGAGTATAAAATAAACTAAAATAAATAATACATACTGGAAGGTTTAATTTTTTTGCATCCACTGGTTGTTGAAAGGGCCATGCTAACTTGTGTTTCCAAACAGCCTTCATTACATTTTTTTGAAGAAACTGCAATTGGTTAGTCATGCGACCCTGCCTCCGCGGGGCCTCTTCGGGCGGCGCGCCATTGACGGGTTCCGCCGTCGGCTATCGAAAACCAACCATTTTTACATCCAAACTTTTTTCTTCAATTAGAAATTAGTAGGCTATAATTATGTTGCCAAGAACTTACCGTACTGGTCGTAGCAAGTGGATCAACAGCTTGCTGCATTGTGCTGGAATCAGCAATCTACCTGCCAAAATCACATAGCCACTGTAGTATGAGGTAGAAAGTTTTCCAGAATATTTTTTATAAAAAACAAAAACAGATTGATAGAACTCTCACCTCAATCGTAACAAGAGGTTCATCCAATTTCTTACACTGAGGCATCAGCTAAACCCTCTGATAACACCAAAGATTTCTAGCATAATAATATTGTTTAAGGTGCTAGAGCACCATCGCGAAATTCATCACATTCATATACAAATTTTTCCTACCTGAAAGTTATTAAAAATATTCAACATGAGGAGAAGATGTCAAATACCCAATAGAATCTGGAAAAATTACTATTCATTTAATCTTACCTTGTGAGGTAGTTGAAGCTTATGAAAAGCACCTATGTGCTTCCTGAAGAGAAACAACCCCAGTTCTGTAATAGAAGAAATAAATGTTTAGTTCATATTATATATGGTACATACTTTTTTTTAAACAAGCATTATAATTACAGTGGTTGAATATTTATCAATAATTTTAGAAAAAAAAAATTACGACTTGGTGGCGGTGCTAAGAAGTATCAAACCTAAATTAGATTTTCTTAAGCACATAAAAAATCGGCCAAAGGGTTCCGTACCGACTTTAACGTACCGATTACATACACCTAGCCAAAACACCACTACCATTTTTCGCCAGCAAAAAATAACTTTGTTTTTCATAGTGTTTATATGAATGGTAAAGTTACATTTGCAATTTCTGAAATAACTTTGTTTTTCATAGTGCTTGTATGAAGGACAAAGTTATATTGACGGTTTTTGAAAATGTGTTATATCTCAAAAACTGCTGACTATACTTTATCTCGTTCTACTTAGTGTTTATTGAGGTCTACATTACCGCATTATATTTATTTTAGATTTTTCACTCTTTTATTTTAAGGCGATACTCGGAAAAAACGTGCTGAAGCGAAATAGTAATGAGAAAACGACGCGCGCGGGAGCGAGACCGATTTTGCAGATTAGGCAAAAAAAACACAAAATCACTTCGTATTAAAAAACTACAGCGATTTTTAAAAAAATGCTTCTATACGATCCTCAATATTATTGGTGTCCACTAATTAAACCAATTTCCAATAGTGTAAGTAACCCCATTTAAGAATAATCTTCACTTTTCGTATTTTTAGAGGTCTTTTCGAAAAGAAAAAGTGTTGAGGCAAAATCATAAAATCGTGTTTTTGAAACTATACCATTCTAGATAAAGGTATGAAGAAATATATATCTTACTAGCTGACCCGGCGCGACTTCGTTCGCGTGGCCCTACCCCCTACTGCACGCTACCCCTACTCTACCCCTACCCTACCTCTACCCTACCCCTATCCCTACCCCTATCCCTACCTCTGGCGGGGATAACTAATTAAATGACGATTGATCAGTTTTCGACCGGAGAGGAAAAATGATTAAATTACTAAAATGACTATTAAAAAATAAGGGTTGATCGTAGAAGGGTGAAAATTGAGGATTGTATGTGTTTTTGTATGTTGTATCATAAAAAAATAGAAATTAAAAATTTTGTCTAAAAGATAAAAAAAAAATTTAGGGGTGGACTACCCCTAACATTTAGGGGGATGAAAAATAGATGTTGGCCGATTCTCATAGATACCGGATAAGCACAAAAAATTTCATCAAAATCGGTCAAGCCGTTTCGGAGGAGTATGGCAACGAAAACTGTGACACGAGAATTTTATAACCGCCCGCGGTTTCACCCGCGTGGTTCCCGTTCCCGTGGGAATATCGGGATAAAACGTACATATAAACCTTCCTCTTGAATCACTCTATCTATTAAATAAAAACGCATCAAAATCCGTTGCGTAGTTTCAAAGATTTAAGCATACAAAGGGACATAGGGACAGAGAAAGCGACTATGTTTTATACTATGTAGTGATTACCAGATTTGTAACAACTGTAACCGTCCTATAGTTTTAAATCAAAAAGTCCATATTTTTCCATATTTTTCCGAGTAGCGCCTTACGGCGCTAACATTGGTCCACTAGCGCCGCCAATTCATTTATTTTTATAATGCCCGAGCTTCACCTGCGTCTAATGCCATTAATTAGCGCGCTATTTGATATAATTCGCAGGTGTAGCCGGGTCTTAGCACACTAATTTGATACAATGAGCGCGCTAAGACGCGCATGCCGTTATTAACGCTGTTAGGCGTCACGCAGGTAAAGCCCCGGCATTATACGTAAACCAGATCAATATTTAAAAAAAGGAAACAACCATGCCCTCTTAAATTGTCTCTTAAGAGGGCATAGTTGTTATTTTCTATTTCTATTGGTTGTCTATTTTTTAATAACTCCTACAGTTTTCATCCTTTCTGTAAGTTTTAAAATCCATTTAAACCAAAAATAGCCACTTTTGGTTGAAAATAAATGAATAGGTGGCGCTAGTGGACCAAAGTTAGCGCCTTGAAAGTTAGAAGGGGGGTGGGGGACATTTCACCACTTTGGAAGTGTCTATCTTTCAAAAGATTGACTATGAGAAAAATTTATGATTAAAGAAACCTTTGTCATTTTTAAAGACCTTTTTTTTATTTTCGTACGAAAATTTAAATGCTGTTTACAGAATACATCTACCTACCAAATTTTAAGTGTGAAATATTTATAGATTTGGACCAAAGTGGCTGTGACATACATACGGAACGGACAGACGGACGGACGGAAGGGTTCCGTTTTTTGCCATTCGGCTACAGAACCTTAAAAACGATATACTTAGTTAGGGGAATAAAAAGGAACTTATTTATTTTACCATTTAACAGTGTAGATTATTATCCTGCGCAGACGAGGGACTTTTTTCTTGTCAACATAAACTAAATGTGGTAAATTTCGTCGCGAATTCAGCGCATACGGGATCTGCCATTCCTGAAGGTCTAGATCAGGAGGAGTTGTTAGAGTACTTCATGGTCAGAATACCCTTTGTTTGCATTGAAAACAGCTACTTCTTGGTTATGTCGGCGGACAAGTCTCTTGTCTGCGCAGGCCCTATTTAATTATGAATTTGTTATTTATCTGTAAAACATATAAAACATATAAAAATAATAGATTCCTTTATCCATTTACCTTAGGGCTGCCATCAGCTACATTACGGACCCAGGACAAAAACTTCAAAAACCCCGGATCAAAAAAGGAATTACACCAACAAATTTTTGGTGTAATTTCTTTTTTCGAGGTAGTCTGGGAAAATCTTTATAGGTATCATCTTTTTAAAAATCATGATTTGTTTCAACCCTTAAAATTTTTAATTTTTCGGCTACAGAGCGCAAAGCGGGTGACTAGAGAGGTTACGTCATGCAGCATGTCACGTGACGAGACTCACGAGTGCACGGGTATATTTGCCGCACCGAATTTTTAACTATGAAATGCTGTTATTTATTGTACATCATCCATAAAGTTATCCAGATTTTCCCTGACATAGAAAGTGCCCGGGTTCCACCCAGACACTTCAGCAACCCAGCCTGGACACCCTCCAAACTAGAACAAATCTGGGGAAACCTGAACAATTGGCAGCCCTAATTTACCTACATATTAAAATATGCAAGAAAGAATAAATAAAAAAAATCAAAAATACCATTTTTCAATTTGTAGGTTTAATTTATAATGTATAATAGTATGTATTTTAAAGAGGTAAGATCAGATTTTTTGTTTGTTTGTAATGGATAAATCAAAAACTATTGGACTGATTTTAAACATTATTTTACCAGTAGAAAGCTACATTATTCCTGAGTAACATAGGCTATATTTAATCCCGATATTGCTACGGGAATGAGAACAACGCAGGTAAAACCATGGGAAGCCACTAGTAATGTATGAACCGTGTACCCGAGTAGAGTAAACAGTATAGTAGCAAAGTAAAGTACGTTTTATAATACGGTGCAAAAAAAAAATGTCACTCACATTTGAGTTTGACATTTTCTTCATGTCTCTTTTAAACCAAATTTGTGAGGTTTTGGTTTTACAGATTTTGTTAAAATCCACTTATAAGAACTATATCTTGGGTTAAAGCACATAAGATAATGCAAAATGGGTTAGATAGTAATAGTAGAGACACAATAGTAACAAGTAACAATGGTTTAAACTTAAAAATAAACAAAAACAATAACAGAAACAACAAGAAATCTACGAAATAATGTAAAAGGAGCACTGTACGCGAAGCAGATAGGAGCCCACTTAAAGTAAATAAAATACAAATCAAAATCAATCAAATAATCACACACATGTTAAAGTAGGTTTGTCACCCCTGCAACACAAATATTTTGTGCCTTCGTGTTGCCAGTATGTGAAAAAAATATCCATCTAACATCCCTTCGAAAAATTATTGTGTTGTTTACGTAAGAGTAATTTCCATTTTTTTACTTTTATTAATAATGTTAAGCAAATATCTATCCAGTCAAAGTATGTTTTGAATTAACAGCAATGTCGTTCACAAATAAAGAAATCTACAGAATGTGAATATGGTAATACCGTTTTCTTTTTTTATTGCACCAAATTATAAAACATACTTTAGAGTACTGACATTCATACTAACTATACCTATATAAACATTTGTATTGTACTAAAATATAGAGGAGTATAGTAGCTATCATCACGGGGCGAGCTATGTACTCTTAACACTTTGCGCTTCAGTGGGGACTGAAGCTCACTCTGATGCACACTTCCCTACTACTGGTTATGTATGTTATTATGAAATAGAGTAAAACTTGATAAGATGGGCATTCATAGTCTTCTATCAATGCAATATACTGATATGAAACTTGGTATTACACTACCAAAGACCATTAATTCACATGTAAACACTTACTCTAGATACTAAAACTAGTAAAGTAGTACATAATGCTAGTTGATTCTACCATATGCTCTACCCATGTACCTGGCTATACATATAGACCGGGCGGACACGACAGTTAGAGGTGTAAATTTTTTTACAGTATGCAAATTTGCGAGAACGTCTTAGACGACGACATTTGTAAACACAATCAAAATTCGATTTTTTATCCCTGTGCATCACTTGAAATTTAATTTTAAAATAATTTCTGGAAACCACGAGGGAGCCTTAAGCAAATAGCTTGTATTATTTTAAAAATTATTTTGGTTGTATAGTGATAAGGAATGTATTGATAATGTTGTTAATGTTTTGTATCATACAACTAGGATACAACAATATTTTATGTAGATTCTAAAGGACCTTTTAAATCGATCAGTCACATCAATGAATCAGAAACACATAGTAGATGTACTGATTTGGTTACCTTCCACATAACAATTTTGGCACAAACCAATTGATCCTGCTGGAAATATTTCCTCCCATTTTATGAAATTATCAGAATGATTACCAAAAACACCTCCACAGCCTCAATTAACCTCAAAGAAGGCGACTTGTTTTAAGATCCAACCCAAATGAAATGTTGATTCATTACATTTATTGACATGTAGTAGATGTTAGGTACTTATCTCAAGTCTAAAATTGCATACAACTCTGATGACCATCTTTTAGCCTTGGCTACATTTTAAGGCTAGATAGAACAAGGCATTTCGTAGAAAATCAATCGTTCTAGAATGTTCTTTATTTAGATTTGTTAGATAGTAGGTCTGAGGCTTCGGCGACACGGAAAATAGTCAAAACGTAACATTTAATCATGGTTACTAGGATATAAAATATAGTTCATTTCACATTAAAGCTAACTATGCCATGAATTGCAAAAGGGGAAGAAAATGGGTGGCAATCATAAAATCTAAACGTCTTTACAATAGGTTACCAGAAATAAACCTAGGAACGTACAAAATTACATACACTTTGAAGGCACTCAATATTAGGAAAATATTGTCCTTAGAACACAGGATTCAAGAAGCGAATGCAAATAAATTTGGTGGAAATTTCATCAAAGGAGGCCAAGAGCAAAATTGCTTTATTTTCGATGAATTCTGCGAGTGTTCAATGCGACTTATAGAAAAAAATATGCCCAGTAAAGTAGACTACAAAAATAACATCAAATTATGCCTTAAATCTACTTTTTAAGCTAAGAAACTGTGTAAAAAGACTTACGAAAAGATATTAACGCCAATATGGCGGACGAACTAAAAATACGACGTCGGGATGTTGGAGTACCTTCCTCACAAGCAAACTTTATCGATTTGGTCTATTAAATTAAACACACCACACATAGTCCTTTTTAAGTAGTCAGTTATAATTAGATGTAATTCATCTCATCGTAAGAACACAGTCACTGCCTTTTTAAACAATAAAGAACAGCACAACGCGAATTACAAAGACGCAGCCGAACATAGACATGGCGGCCAAGCTTTTCTCTGCCAAAAGTAGTAAGCGTCGCTAAGAACAAAATTACACTTATGTTTATGCTGTAAAGAAAAATACTACAAAATTGGCATACTAAATTGAGAAAAACACATTTATTTTATGTTTTCATTCACAGATGACATTAGAATCCATTAATTTCTTTGGATACAATTATTTTGAAATCATTTCAATCGAAACTAGGATATTGCAACTTTTCCAGGGTTACCATAATTTGTGCAAATACTACTAAGCAATGATGAAAGAATTTATTACTATACTAGATGAAAACTCTGCTTCGCTCGGGTAAAATGTAACATGAGTCTACTACTAAATTTTTACAAAATTTATGTACCTTTGTGATTATCGGTTCTCAACTCTCAACGAACATTTGGCAAGGCTTAGATTCGGATCATGATTGTGATTAGTGATAGGTTTTTATCCGGATAAATACTCAAAATGGATAAATACTCATAAATATCCATTTTTACTCGAGTATTTATCCAAAAAGGCGGATAAATACTCTGAACATTTTTATTTCTCTTTAACGTAAATTTTGAAATTAGAATGTAGGTAATTAGTATTAAAATTAAAATATGTGGTTCTACGTTTTTAAATTACAAATAATGAATCAAAAGAACTATCTAATATTTCAAGTTATTTATATTTTTTTGTTCTTGCATTCACAATGCAATTTTTATTATTGAAAAATTGAAAATGAAGGACACTCAGGGCCGTAGCTAAGGGGGGGCATTATAGGGCAATGCCCTACCTTAAAATGAGTTATGCCCTACCTTAGAATTTTGTATTGGCCAGCATTGCAAGCTATGGTACGGGAAATCCATTTTTTTAACTAAAATAAGGTTTAGGAATAGGAAAAATGTGGTAGTAAAAAAAACCACGAGCCCTTTATGTAGCTTTCAGGCGGGATATTGTTTTATTAAAATAAGGTTATTGTTTGTAGTTTGAGTTGGGTTCAGTTGGGTTAGTAAAGTGTACGGAGTATTTTTGTCAAAAGTCGATACAATATTTTTTATAACTACATTGTTTAAAGAAACAATAAAAAATATATGGTTTTTACAGTCGTACATACATATTTGTCACCCCTCCGAACAATAATATAATACGGTTACAAGTTTTTTTTTACTTTGCCCTACCTGTTACCACTGCCGCCCTACCTCAAATTCAACGCTAGCTACAGCCCTGAGGACAATACGAAAAACAAAGTTATTTTTCGCTGGTTAAAAAAAATTGTGGTATACCCGACTCTATTACGACAAGATTTTGGTACTTTGGTTTTGGATTTTGGTACTATTTTGATAAGAAAACAGCAACGCAATGTCAAAAATTATTTTTATAAAAAAATAAAACCGCCTTCAAAAAAACCACATCAAAAAAGGAAGAATTAATTCATCACCAAATAAATAACGTAAGTACTTTGAAGTCGGGCGTGAAACATGTACAATTTTTTGTTGTTTTTGTTAAAACCCGCCCGACTTCAAAGTACTTACGTTATTTATTTGGTGATGAATTAATTCTTCCTTTTTTGATGTGGTTTTTTTGAAGGCGGTTTTATTTTTTTATAAAAATAATTTTTATTTCACTCTTTTTAGTGCATCGTGCAAGCAATTTACGTGTTGTCTGGTAAATAGGTATGTGATCAAACTGAAAACCTCCTTTTTCGAAGTCGGTTAAAATTCCTTGAGGTATCCCCTTTTTAACAAAACAAGAATCATCTAAATCGGTTTATAAACAAAGGAGTTATGCCTAAAGATACGTATTAAATTCACATAAAGTGGTAACGAAAACGACAGTATTTTCAAGATTTCCTGAAAACTACCTACTAAACCGATTACAAAATTTCAAAAAATGGGACCAACTTGGAAACCAACCTGATGTAATAACGTTTGAACCATTTCAATCGGTTCAGCCGTCTTCGAGTAATCGGTGGACATACACAAAAGAAAAAAAAAAAAAAAAGAAAAAACATACATACAGACGAATAGAGAACCTCCTCCTTTTTGATTTAGAAGTCGGTTAAAAATATTAAAAAATCCAAGATGACAGCCAAATTCTTTGTTTGTGGGCAGATTTTGATGAAACCCGTCTTTTTGTCAGTTTTGACATTGCGTTGCTGTTTTCTTGTCAAAATAGTACTTAAAACCAAGTTTCATCAAATTCAGCCCACTAACAAAAAAGTTGACCACCATCTTGTATTATTTAATATTTTTAACATTGCGTTGCTGTTTTCTTGTCAAAATAGTTCCAAATACCGAGTTCCATAAAAAGCGGCCCACATTCGTCAAATCTAGTCCAGCAAAACAAAAGTTGGGCGTGGATACAGCTAAAAAGATATTTATCCGTGATTTTGAGTAAATATCAGATAAAAACGGATAAAAACGGGTATTTATCCATTTTCGATAAATATCCGAGTATTTACTCTTTGAGTATTTATCCACTGCCCATCACTAATTGTGATTAATTTTAATACATTATGGTTCGGAAGGAATAAAACTGCAAAAGTTTAAAACCCTTTAGGGCAAGTGGCAAGATTGGCCACTAAGTGAGTGACTGACCACGACCAGATATAAGCCCATGCTTACAAGGTCTAAATTCGTATTCAGAAGCCATGTAGGTACTGCGATCCTTATGATATTTTTCCACAAACTATCAACGCTCACAGGTCTAAAAAACCGGTCAAGAGCGAGTCGGACTTGCGCATCGATTGTTTCGTACCATCATAAATATAAATAAATAAAACGTAAAAACAATTTCATCAGCGAGGCTATAATCGTCTGTCAAAGACTTTGCGGTATTGCGGTGTAGAATATTGCAGTTTTAGGTCAGCGCTATCTCTTGACCGATAGTAGAACTAATGTAATATATTTTGTTAATGATTTCTGAAAAGTTTACTATTTAGAGACATCAGTTTATTTTCCCTGTAATCTTTACAAAAACTTCTATTACATAAAATAATTTCAGATTTGTTTTCTATGCAAACTGCGGAGATAAGGGGGGACGGTATTTTTTTACACTTTTCATAAACAGTCGAAAACAATGCAACTTAAAAAAATAAAAGAATGTTTGAGAATATGCTAGCAGCGCTCTTTCATATGATACCCCATGAGCCTTAGTAGCCCCACTTCCAATTTTTTAGACCCCTTACAGACCATGTTTAAAAAAAATATACATGTGTTTATTTCTCTCTTATTTGCAAAGTAGTTGGGCAAACATCATCAAAAATTTTGGATTTTAACAGTCATGAACAGGCTGACCCTTTCTAACTTTAACTAGTCGATAATCTTTTCCGTTTATATGCCTAATGATGAACGTGACAATTTAGTTGAATTTACAGAGTGTTTGAGCGAAATGTACGCGATTATTGAAAATGAAAATGTGGACGTTATATACATGTTGGGTGACTTTAATGCTCGTCCCGATATGCCTTTTTTTAACGAGCTAAATAGTTTTTGTGTTGAACAGCAACTGTGTGTAGTCGACACTGAGATGTTGCCGGTAGACTCGTACACCTATGTCAGCGATTCTCATGGCTGTAGACGCTGGCTCGATCACTGTGTGGCTACGGAAGCGGCTAGACAAACAGTTATTAGTGCTAAGATCCATTATGACGTGTTATGGTCCGATCATATACCACTAGAGATTGTTTGTGACCTAAATAAAAGTATACCTAAAATAGTATTTAAGAACAATGAGAGCAAAAATGATAATTTATTGAATAAAATAGTATGGGGAGAAAGGGAGCAATTTCAAATAAACAAATATTCTAATATATGTAACAATAAATTCAGAGATATTGATTTGCCTAGTGAATTAAGTTTATGTAGTGATAAATAATAAATAAATAACTTCTTACATTCACACCAATTATCTAAGCCCATTTTAATTTCATTACGAAACTGTATCATGGAAAACTTGATAACGGATAAATATATACTTAAATACTTTTTGTTTGTAAATACATACTTAATATACATAGAAAACACCCAGACCAAGACAAATAGACATGTTCATGCACACAAATATTTGTCTTGTTCGGGAATCGAACCCGAGACCACTGGCGCAGAAGGTGGGTAGCCTACCCCTGCGCCAAATCGGTCATCAAAAAGTGATAATTTATGTCTTGATTTTGATTATAGAAAAATAATTGATAATATGTATAATTCTATTGTTGCAATACTTAAGGAGGCTTCTGTTTCAAGTTGTGATAGAAGGCAGAGCAAGAGGGGTGGCTATGTCACGGGCTGGAATAAACACGTAAGAGATGCCCATCAGAGGGCAAGCCATTGTTTTCAGGAATGGTGCTTTTATAGTAAGCCTAGGTCAGGATGGTTATTTGAGCAAATGTGTTGTTCCAGAAAACTTTTTAAAGCTAAACTCAAATATTTTCAAAATAACAAAGACCAAATAAAATGGACATAATTGCATCTCATCATAATTGGGTAGTTGACTGAACTTTTTTATTGACTTAAAATGGTCATTTAACTAGTAGCAACACAACATAGGTATTTATTTTCAAATATCTTGCATATTTTCAGCGATATAGAGCATCAAACTTACTAATCAGACAAGGAGAGCGCTATAGAAACGTGACGTCACGTTTCTATAGCACCATACTCTCGCCATAGAAAATTTCGTTTTAGAAAGAGATAGCTAGAGTCACAATTAAGTAGCTTATAATTCGCTTGTTATAATACATATTGAATTTCTTTTTTCATATTTGTTATTCAATAATGTTATATTTTCGCATGTCATAATTAAATATCTACAGTGCAACAACAGTCAAACACCCAATTCTAAAAATTTTACTCAGTTCTGGAAATCCAGCAATAAACTTAATCCCAGGGTATGCAATCCAGTAAGTGTTGAAAATGTAAGTGAGCCACGTGGGATAGCCAACCTCTTCATGAATCATTTTAAAGTGGAGTCCTCGATGGTGGAACCGGGTGGTTCGGTGTTCGATGCTGGGAATCATGTGAAAGGTAGCAGCCCCGTTAAATAACATCAGCTGAAATCAAAAAGGCTATTCAGCAAATGACGAGCGGTAAATCTCCCGGACACGATGGCCTCAGCATCGAGCACCTGAGGCACGCAGGTGCTCACCTCCCAGGAGTACTTACAATGTTTTACACATTCTGCATTCGTCACAACTACTTAACAGACGATCTCATGAAAACCATTGTGATACCAATAATTAAAAGTAAAACTGTTGATGCCTTTGACAAGGAATGTAACTATAGGCCAATCTCTTTAGCCACAATTCTGTGTGCTACATCACGGCGTGGACCACTCTGAAAACCACAATTCTGACTACATGGTCATTTTGTCCTATTTCGTCCTATTTCTGTCCCAAATTTTCAGAATTCGTCCTAAAGGGGACGAAAAGATATAAATGGTCCATGCCAAAGCAAACCTTCATTATGGCACGGACAGGCTATATTTATTGAACCATAACACCTAGCCAGGATCTGACTAGTATAACATTTTGTCCCTTTTTTATAGAACCCGCAATGCCTGGAATCAAAACGAAATGAAGCGCCGTTCAAAAGATATAAAGGAATGATTTGGTCCATGCCATAATTAACCTACATTATGGCGCGGACTTTTTAACCAGGTCACCTAGAGAAAATCTGCTTATTGGAAACGATTCGTGTACATTCGTCCCAATTCGTCGTAAAAGCCACAGAATTCGTCGTCCTTTGGTTTAGGAGATATTCAGTTTTTTTATATAAGTACAGTCACGTACAAAAGCGTACAGTAAAAATTAATTAAAACTATTCCGTTCCGTAATACGCAGTGTTCCGATTGTAAAACATTAAGAGAGTTATTTAAATTTTTACTGTTTTGAAAAATTGAAAATGAAGTACGTATTTAGAAAAAATCGACCCGAAAAATAAAACCGTACCTTGAAGTTAAAAACCGTACCTTTTCAGAAGCCAGCCTTCCTTTTTTGGGATACTCCATGGGATGTTCCATACTGGCAACACTGGTGAGGTGTGCCGCAATATATTGTGTGCCGCAATTCATCAACTATATTTCCCAAAATAAAACATTTTTTCAAAGTGAGTTTACTGTGATTTTGCAATAAATAAATGTGATTTGGTGACAAGGAGGTCAAGGAGGTATCTGTGAATGTACAATTATTATAAAAAACGTTATCTTATAAAAAAAAGTGTCATGTAACCTACCTAATAATATTTTTCTAATAATAATGATAAAACTTACACGGGCTGAATTTTTATTGGTTTTAAAGCCGAAACCCCGGTGTTCTACCTATCATTCTGAACAACTTTCACTATGGGACTAACTCTACGGTGAAAAAAAATCAGCTGTTCCAATCTAATATCTGTCTCATAATGAAAGTTATTCAGTTTGATGGTCTGATTAACCCCACGAGATGTTTTAAATGAATAACAAATAACCCTGTATATGTACACACGGCGGCACATCAGACTATACATGTTGACCTTGAGACCGCCTTTATGCTCTACGTAATAAAAGCTGTTATAGCAGTTCAACTGTTTAACCTGATATGCTGTCAAGTGTACAATGTTTCAAGTACCTAGCTATTCCATTGAAGGAAGAAAAGTTTCATACAAACAAACCCTTTTTTCCCCCCAATCCCCACTCCACTATTCACTTCACTCCCACGGTGGGAGTCCCACCTCCAAATATTAATAATTTCGAAAGAAGAGCAATATAACATTGAAATGCAACTTCATACATGACCTCTATCGAAATTATTTTGTACGCGACTGTACATGTTTTTGATATAGTTTAGGAGCCCAGGATCAAAATATCTCTTATAACCTTATAATCTTTGTTATAATCAGTACATAAAATTTTCAGAGGAAAATATCAACAAGCATCCAAAAACTGTTTTGGTCTTTTGTGAAATCAAAGAATGCTACAGGTGTCATACCATCGAAAATGTCGTATAATAATCAAACTCTATCTTCAGGCAGCGAGATTTGCGATGCGTTTAACCAATATTTTAATTCTGTGTTTGTTCCCCCTAGTGAAAATTCATCAACTCTTTTTGATACTTGCAATCACTCTAATTTAGATATTAATATAATAAACATAAACAAGTCCCGCATTCTAAAAGAATTAAAACATGTCAACACTTTTAAAGCAGCAGGCTCAGATAATATTTATCCTCTTTTTATTCGTAACTGCGCTGAGGAACTTGCCATACCTTTAACAATCTTGTTTAGTAAGTCTCTTGAAACGGGCATTTTTCCCGCCAAATGGAAATCAGCTTTGGTTACTCCAATTCCGAAGAATACTCAAAAACATCTCATCACTGAATATCGGCCCATTTCTAAACTTAGCATCATATGCAAAATTTTTGAGAAAATTGTTACCGCTGATATTGCTACTGCTGCGCGTAACTTCATATCCCCACAACAACATGGGTTTTTCAAAAATAGAAGCGTAGACAGCAACATGATAACTTTTACTGAATTCCTGTCAGATTCAATGGAGAAGAACTTCCAAACAGACGCCATATATACAGATTTTTCTCGGGCTTTTGATAAAATAAATCATAATATGCTCATTAATAAACTTGCAGCAGCCGGTATACATGGAAACCTTCTAAGATGGATCCATTCTTACATTCAAAACAGAAGCCAAGCAGTTTGTGTGAAAGGGTACACTTCAAAGTTCCTCCCTATACCATCCGGAGTCCCCAAGGTTCACACTTGGGACCTCTGCTATTTTCTCTCTACATTAACGATATTTCTAGCGTTTTTAAATACAGTAATCACCTACAATATGCAGATGATACAAAGTTTTACAGGGTTGTGAAATCTATTGAAGACTGCTACAAATTACAATCAGACTTAAATGATCTTTATAACTATTGCCTAAGAAACCAACTATTCCTTAATATCAAGAAATGTCACGCAATTACTTATACTCGCAATAAAAACAAAATAAACTTCGATTATTCTATCAACGGTACGACAATCAATAGAGTGACTCATATAAGGGACTTAGGAATTATTATGGATGCAGAGCTTTCCTACAATTACCACATAGATCACATAGTAAAAACCGCTTTTCGCCAGCTTGGGTTCATTCTTAGAATAAGTAAACCATTCAAAAATATAAACACTCTTAAAACTTTGTATTTCGCATTCGTCCGTTCCATCCTAGAATTTGGGAGTCCTGTTTGGAATCCCTGTTATGGTGTTCATATTAGTAGACTTGAAAGGATCCAAAAAAAGTTTGTTAAATCGCTAAACTTTCGTAGTCACTCAGCCAATGACACATATAATAAATCTTTAACAAATTTTAATATTCATACTCTATGTGACCGAAGAAAAATTTCTGATATTGTCATTCTTTTTAAAATTCTTAACTCCTTAATTGACTCATCTGACCTTCTAGGCTATGTCCAGCTCTCATGTCGAGCTCGTCTTCCAGTGCGCTCCTCACGTATCTTACCCCTCTTTGTACCGCCACGGCGTTTTAAAAATTACACTCGGAACTCATTCTTTTATCGTTCCACCAACGTGTACAACAAAGAACTACAAAATATTGATCTTTTTAACTCATCACTTAAAACTCTTAAGTTAAGGCTTAAAGCAAATTATGATTAATTTTAGTTATTTTTTTTTCTTAATTTTTACAACTTAATCTCACCCTGACAATGTCTTATTTTTAGTTCTGAAATTTTTATATTATGTTTTAAGGTATTAATAGTACAAATTCATGAGCTAACGTAACTAATAAGTAGTAATGTCCACTTCGAATATTTTTGTTTGTACGTTTGGGCACTGTAGGTCTAGATTTGATAATTTAATTTGTAGCAAAATATTTTCTGTAATATACATGACTGTTTGTTGCCAAAATAAATGAAAAAAATAAATCTCTTAAGAAAATATTTTTGTTTATGACTTAAAAATTAAGGTTTTGAGTTTCGAAAATGCATAAAAGTTACGTATTACTTTACGTTATACTTTTGTGTTACTAATACACTTAATTATTCTAACACAAACACGCAAAACAAGAACAAGTTACAAACATCGTCACTAAATAGGAAGTCAGCTCCTGTACTATAAAAACAAAATTTTAATTCCGATTATCTCCTAAACCAAAGGACGACGAATTCTGTGGCTTTTAGGACGAATTGGGACGAATGTACACGAATCGTTTCCAATAAGCAGATTTTCTCTAGGTGACCTGGTTAAAAAGTCCGCGCCATAATGTAGGTTAATTATGGCATGGACCAAATCATTCCTTTATATCTTTTGAACGGCGCTTCATTTCGTTTTGATTCCAGGCATTGCGGGTTCTATAAAAAAGGGACAAAATGTTATACTAATCAGATCCTGGCTAGGTGTTATGGTTCAATAAACATAGCCTGTCCGTGCCATAATGAAGGTTTGCTTTGGCATGGACCATTTATATCTTTTCGTCCCCTTTAGGACGAATTCTGAAAATTTGGGACAGAAATAGGACGAAATAGGACAAAATGACCATGTAGTCAGAATTGCCGTTTTCAGAGTGGTCCGCGCCGTGATGTAGCACACCACATTTCTAGACAAGATACTGGATAGTGTGCTTAATAAACACTTAAACCAACATGTAAATCTGCACGACGCCCAGTTTGGTTTTCGACCTGGGTTATCAACTGAGTCGGCAGTACTGTGTCTTAAGCACACTGTTCGGTATTACACGGACAGGAACACGCCTGTATATGCGTGCTTCCTGGACCTATCTAAATGCGTTTGTGCACTACACTGAATTTTACCGATCCGGAAAAAAACGGATGCTTGTATTTTAATTATTTAATCATTTATAATAGTAAGAATTCATTTATTTCGTGTAGTTTCAATGTTTCGAACCCTAAACTACACCGAATAAATAAATTCTATTATTTATAATAATTAATTATTAAAATACAAGCATCCGTTTTTTTCCGGATCGGTAAAATTCAGTGTAGTGCACAAACGCCCTAAGTCGTTTGATCGGGTGTCATACAATGTTCTATTGAATAAATTAAATAACAATACCAGATTGCCGGCTGAATTAGTCGGAATGTTTAAATATTGGTACGACAACCAGATAAATTTAGTTCGATGGGCAGGAGAGTTCTCCAATACCTACAAAATGCAATGTGGTGTGAGACAGGGAGGGTTGACCTCACCGACATTATTTAATGTGTATATGAATGGGTTGATTGAGGAGCTTAGCAGCGCCGGGGTTGGCTGTTCAGTAGATGGTTGTTACGTAAATAATTTAAGCTAAGCTGATGATATGGTGCTGCTGAACCCCTCAGTCAACACCTTAAGGATATTGCTGGCAATATGCAAAAGATATTTAGTGACCCATGTACTCAAATACAACGTCAAAAAGAGTGAGATTTTGGTCTTTAAAGCTGGCACCAAAACCTACTCGGTTCCGCAAATAAATCTATGCGATTCTCCTCTTCGGATCGTTACACAATTTAAATATTTGGGTCATTGGGTCACGGAAAATCTGAAGGATGATGCCGACTTGGAAAGGGAGCGCAGGGCACTGGCGATGAGGGGTAATATGTTGTCACGCAGGTTTGCACGTTGTTCTCGTGAAGTAAAAATCACTCTTTTTAAAACATATTGTCAAACTTTGTACACGTGCAACCTGTGGAACAATTTACACCAAAAAAGCTTTCAGTGCCCTCCGCGTCCAATACAATAATGCCTTCAGGGGGTTGTTGGGGCGTTGCAGTGCCTCGGGGATGCTCGCTGCTTGGAACACAGACGGCTTCCACGCCGTGTTGCGCAAGCGCGTGGCTCGTCTCTGGGAGCGAGTGCGGGGCAGCACCAACACTCTCCTTAGGGGTAATCGCGGATAGGGTGGATAAATAAATATAGTTTATGTGTATTTATTTCTTTATCAATAAATTTTGAATTATTTTTGCCTTTTTACTTGTGCACTGCTTCTCGCTCTCTTTATATTTCTCCTATGCCTCAAAGGTTGTCTGTTAGAAATCGCTGTTAGCGATAAGACCGCCTTTGCCCACATAAGTAATGTATGTATCGTTGATAATGTTTTTGTATTGTAATTCTTTGAGTTTGCAATAAAGCGTATTATCTATCTTGATTCCTTATGTTTATTTTATTTGTTAGGTTTTTATAGTAATAGAGCTCAATTTCGAATGTAGGAGGCAACTGCAGTGCCACTATCAAGTCTCGAGATTCTTTGGTGAATCGGAGGTCGCCATTGCTTGATCGAATTCTACTAAAATGGGTATAATCGGCAAAGTATGGTAAGAACTTTTGTGGAAAGTGTTGCTATACGACAAAATTAAGTTTAGTGTTGCTATCTAAATTTTCAATTTGTAATGCACTTGGATGTGCGGCCGGCCACCAAAGATATTATAATATATGCCAAATTTGGGATAATAATATGCCAAATTCCAACACAGTTTTACTACGGCATTCACTACACCATGGCCCGCTATTATTTCTCGGCTGCTTGCGCTCCTGCAACGAGTGAGATAGAAGATGGCTCTGACTAACTACAGTCGTCACAAATTAAGATGCCCGTTTTGACACATGGTAATGACCCTAGAATGTAACTTGTTACGAAAACCAAAAAATCAAATATATGCTGATTACTTACCAAAGGTGTATGAAAATAATATGTTACATTTTTTAACGCATTATAAATAAAGGCAAAGTGTATTCCGCGTATTATTTTTGCGTTTGTTTTAAAGTAAACACAGATTCGATTAACTACGAAACGTATCGAAAAACAGTTACGTTCTCAGTCTTTATTTTTTTAAATACTAGTGTTGTAACCGTTGTGTGCAGAAATTCTCCACCTTCATTCAATTCTATCGAAATAATCGTTATAACCACTTTAATAGATTAATTTGTCAAATTGATCTTTTTTGTGTGAAAACAAGATTGGCGCTTAAAGCATTAGTGAAATTATGATTTGGCAACAACGATTTCGATACAACGGTTTCTAGGCAAACGCACACTTATCCAAGGAGAACGTTTCGAATGAAACGAATGAAAAAAAAAATCTTTAAATAACACCTAGACAACGTTGCACATCTCATCATGTCGAATGGTCACGTTCACCTTTCCAGAGATTTCTTAAAACACGTTTCGTTCGGCTGGTTCGAAGCGTTCGCATCGGACAAGCGTGCGTTCACCATAAGCGGCCTGTATAGTGCAGCAAGCTTTTCTGTTCCGGTGATTATCTTTGGAACTAAAACAGTTTTCATACGACAGTCCATTTTGACAGCTAATTTGGTATTGCAAGTGGCTCCTCTGTCACGGCTGTCACCGGAACAGGAAAGCTTGTGGCACTGTACACGTTGGTCCAACCACTGGCCAATACGTCGTATATTAACACTTTTGAAAGAACCTTTTTAAACGTCTTGTTCGTGCCGCTAAAATAAGTAATGTAGCTACTCTATGACCATGTCTATGCTGTGAGCTGTAGTTAAAATACTTGCACTTTTAGAGCTAACGCGCACTTGTGATTTTTAGTGGTCCGCTAGTTTAGTCGGAATCGTAATACGATCGTGATCAAACTGTCGGCCGATAGTTTGGTTTTGAGAACCTGCGAGCACTTGTGACTTTTAGTCGACCGATAGTTGGTCGATAGTTTAGTTGAATCCGGGCGCGCGCTCACATAGTCCTTCATGCACAGGCCGATAGTTGTCCGATAGCTGTTGTATAACTGTAACTATATAGTTGTAGTAACTATTGGTCAGTCATTTTCGATAGTTCGATACTGAATGCGCAGTCTACCGATAGGTGGGCGATAGTTTAGTTGAATGCAGTGCGCGCGCTCACATAGTCCTTCATGCACATTACCGCCCGGCCGATAGTTGTGCGATAGTTTGATCGTACAACTATCGGCCAGTCATTTTCGTTAGTTTGATCGGTCGATAGTTTAAGCGCACTGACGGATTGCCACTGCCATATAACTCTATACTGAATCCGAGAACGACCAAACTATCGCCCGATTAAAAATCACAAGAGCGCGTTCGCTCTTATATAAATTATGCAATTTAAGTGGATTCGATTCAAGTTTATATAACATAAAAGGTCAATTTATACTTTAATAATGTTTATTAAAAGTATAAGTGCCTATATAGTAAATTTAACATTTTATAATAATAACTTTAGTCTTAATCCACATAAGTTGCAAACTTACTATAATCGATTAGTTACTCAGAACCTTAATCGATTAATCGCGAGAATCGATCACAGACTCGTATGGTTACATGCCTAATCATGTCACTTTAGCATGTGTCAAAACGGGCATCTTAATTTGTGACGACTGTACACCCTTCGAGCAACGCGGGCCTTCCGTCTCGAAAACGGAAGACCCAGGTTGCTCGAAGACTAGATAGCACGAGTGGCGATTATCGCGAGAATTTTTGCGATCCAGCGGCCACACTATCGCTATAAAAACAAGTGAAGTTGAACATTGGCATATCCCTCTGAGTACTGAAGCATATCCCCATAGTGTAGCCCCAGCCCAGCAAGTGCCACTATCTTTTCTGTTCCGGTGACAGCGGGGCGGCACCGGCGCACATTTTGGCCACCGGAATGAAACAGAAAAGATTGTGGCACTGTATTTGCGTGAATGTGAGTGACCGGCAACTCTTCGAGCAACGCGGGCCTTCCGTTCCGGGACGGAAGACCCGCGTTGCTCGAAGCCGGCAACTTGATCGATCTCCAAACTATCGTCCAACATTCCAACACTCCAACATCCTTCACAGTTGGAGTGTTGGACCTCAGAACAATAACTAAAGCTATAGAAACCGTACTAAAATAAAAACTGTGTATCAGCTATCGTACTCACTTTAAGTAATTGAGCATACATGAGTAAGAGTGAAATAGACAATCTTTGTGAGTTTCTATTGTGTCTGTCATTGTCACAAGCTCGTAAAGTACAAATGTCAATTGGTTCTAATTGGTTGTAATATAATACTACCAAAATAAAAATTTAAAAAAAATTTAATGGCTGATGATGATGAAAATAAAAATGCGTCTTTGTTGAGAACGTAGTTTCTGAGGTACGACCAATTTAACACGAACGTATTACAATGGTCGAACAGCTTCGCTGGCAGCTAAAGTGAAAATTTATTAATTTACAAGGAATTCGGTGATAAAACAACAGGAAAGTGTGCATACAGACTCTCTAGAGAGCTTGCATTCCGTGTCTAGGATGGTTTGTGTTGTTTTAGGCTGTTAGTCTAATATATCACGGAAAGAAAATTCGGATGAGATTGAATCATTTCATCGGTAAGTTTTGTTCCAAAATGCAAATATTTTTGAGAATTTAACATCAGTATTATCCGAAAATTGTAATAAATTAATATTATCAATAGAAATGTATGTGAGTTTTGGTCTATTTTTTATATTTTCTTGCATTTCTGTTAATGTTGTTAAGGTTATGATAGTGCTGTGATTTTTTTTATCGATGTTAACAATTTTTACTTCTTTCAGATTTCCCAAAGATGAAACTATTAAAAATAATTGTATACGCCGTATTTCAAAAATCAACTGAACAGGAAAAGTGAACAGTCACGTTATGCGTAACACTTTGGACTACAATCATTTGAGCCAAATGAGAACATTAAAGATGTGTTTATAAGAAAAAATGGTTTCTTTATTTTAATTAATTGATTAATTTCCTTTTCAGCTTAATTCATTCTAATGTTTTCAATAAAAGTTGGTGAAGGAACCAGCATTACTATGTGCAATTTTTTTACTTATTATATTATCAACTAGCGGATTTACCCGCGTGGTACCCGTCCCCGGGATAAAAGATGGCCTGTGTCACTCGGGAAGGATGTAACTTTCTAATAGTAGAAAGAATTTTCTAAGTCAGTGCAGTAGTTACTGAGATTAGCACGTTCAACCAAACAAACTCTTCAGCTTTATTATAACACTAGCGGATCCTCGCGGTTTTACCCGCGTGGTACCCGTTCCCGTGGGAATATCGGGATAAAATATAGCCTATGTCACTCGGGAAGACTGTAGCTTTCTAACGGTGAAAGAATTTACGAAATCGGTCCAGTACTTTTTGAGTTTATTTGTTACATACAAAAATACAAATCTTTCCTCTTTATAATATTAGTATAGCTAAAGACTGCAAATTTTTATAAAAGAAAGTGGTACTTACTGCATTTATAATATTGCAGGTGCTATACTTAATTATTCATTGGGCCTACTCACACGTACCACAACCACACAACATGTGGGCGGGGTGTATTTTATATTATTGTTATGCATTAACAATGCAATTTTGTAAGTATAGGAAAAACTTTTTTACTATCACATTTTTCCTATACTGGGGTGTATTTTGTATTGGAAATGAATACCTAGTACAATTTACACGTAGGTTTTTACATTTTGCCGTCATTATCGACAGCATGCGTAAGTAATATCGACCACCACCAGCGACGACGCTGTGAACTAGCAGCCGGCCACACCGCATACGACGTGTCCACATCACAACTACTGGCGACAACGCAATCACATTGACATTTTGTCGCACAACCACAACGCAACTGCTAAAAGCTGCATCGACACCACATTTTGTCGCTGAGATGTGGTGTGGTTGTTTGTGGTAGGTACGTGTGCGTCGACACATTACCATACCGTACTTACTAGTGTCATGGACAAACATAGAGATTTTGTATGTAAACATACATTACATTTTTACATTAGATTTTATGCCGGCTCCAAACTATCGTCCAACACTCCAATTGTTCGTCCAACCTTCCACGTGTGGAGAGGTAGTTCGTGAATGTGTGACGATGTTGGAACGTGTTGGGGCGAGATCGGTCCGATGGCGGTAAATCGTACCCAGATCAAAGGAGTTGGCCGACTCGCACAAACAGACCCTCCACACATCAGTATCAGTGTCGTCACTTCACTCAGGCGATTCAGACGTGTGACGCGCAGCGTCCCGTTCTTAATTACGATACCGTACTCTTGTTTTTGGAGTTATTTGAAGCAGAACCGGTACTAAGGAATCCAAAGCATCGCCGCCATAAGGATAAAATAGCATTTAGCATTACACGATGCTTGGTTGAGAATTTCGAAGTCTATCGATAAATGATGTAGGTATTCAGGTATTAATTTGACAGGTGACAAAATGCACCTATGAAATTAATTCTACCTACCCTACTGTATTGGAATAATAATGAATTACGCACCTTCCTTTCATAGATAATTAACCTTTCGCTATTGAAAATTGAAAATAAAGTACCTATTTAGAAAAAATCGACTCATCTTCAGGTTTTTTAATTTTACGTCGGTTATGAACTTGCAAAAAATTATTATATGCACTGAAAAGGTACAGCGCAGAAGCACCTATCACTTCAACGTCCTCCATAGTGAATGAGGTTGGCCGTAGATTGGACGATGTGTGGAGAGTCTGTTTTTAATTTATCGATATTAATGTCGATGACGTTGCATCACTGGCGTAAAAAAAACTTGTGACAACCTTGTAAATTAAGAAACATTAGACTGTATACTATCTCTTTCTTACACATGTACTATTGCATAAGATAAAAGAGTACGAACTAATGTATTTTGTTGTTATTTTAGCACGGTTTCTATAGCTTTAGTTATTGTTCTGAGCATGAAGTTCGACTTAATACTGAGGTAGAGTATTAAGTCAAACTTCATGGTTCTGAGTGTTGGACGATAGTTTGGAGATCGATCAAAACAGACTCTCCTCATAGGTGCATTTTGTCACCTGTCAAATTGATACATTTTCCAATACAGTAGGTAGAATGCGATCCAGATAATAGCCGCTACACACGCTCCTATCCGACCACCGATTTGGTGCGGGCGAACTTCACTGCAGATCTGATCCGCGCCTACACACGTTCAAACCAAATCTGCCAGACCAAATCGGTCGGCGCTACACACGTTCCGATTTGGTCTGGCCGACCTCTAGCCGTTGTTGCAGTGTTGCCAGCCACTGCTAATCTCCCAATATTATTATTATTTATAAATACTGAAAACATCAATTTGCTTGCAATAAATAAATTAAAAAGAAAAATATTATCGGTTTTTAATGTCTTATTACTACAAAAAAAACAATTTCATTATTTTTTAATTTTCTGTTATTTTCATTAAAATACTAAACATGCTAAATATTTACTAAAAGCAACACTTATTGATGAGGTGTTATGCCCTTTTTATATATATTTAGTTTTACGACAAATTGCTAGTTTTTAAACAAAATATTCTAAAAAAACAATTAGATAAATATAATCTTTTCATAAATGGCCATATTTAAACCTTTCGTTCGTTCAGTCCTACGTAAAACTCATGAACGAGCATTAAATTGAATCCTCTGAAAATCCCTTAAACGTAATTTACCTGCTTTAAATATTTCCGCTTTTACATATTTTCTCCCTAAATCTAGGGGAAAACCTCCAAAATTGTCAACACTGCCAAGTTGGTCCGGTCGGAAGCCTACACACATTCCGATTTGGTAGGAAGTGAAGTTCGTGCGAACCAAATCCGGCCGACCGCGTCAAACACGAATATGGTCGGACGACTACGCTACACACGTCCAGATTTGGTCTGGAGCAGACCAAATCGGCGGTCGGATCGGAACGTGTGTAGCGGCTATAAGGGCGTTTGTGCACTACAACTGAATTTTACCGATCCGGCGGTCCGTGTTTTTACGGACCGGCGTGGCATGAAAAACACGGATGAGTAGCTTGTGCACTTGTCCGGTTTTTTACTGGCCGGGGCAGCGCAGTGATCTCTTTGAAACTACACTCTACGGACGCGTTTTAAACGAGAGGAATAATGAGTTCCTTGGAACGTCGGCAATTACTTGCTTTATTGCTTTATGTACGAAGACGTAGAAGACAGAAAGAATTTTGGGTTCATCCTCTTATCAGTGAAAGGTACCTGACAGGGTCACTTACCGAAATCACAATTAATTGAGGCAGGATGAAAAATTATTTTTTAACTACTATCGAATGTCTACAGCTAGCTATATAACAAAAAAAAGTTTCATCAAAATCCGCTTAGTAGTTTTTGCGTGAAACACGGACAACAGACAGACAGACAGACAAACAAAAATTTCAAAAACCATATTTTTGGTGCTAGATATATTACGTGTTATTGGTGAGAAATAATACTAATAATAATAAATAAATAACTTCTTACATTCACACCAATTATCTAAGCCCATTTTAATTTCATTAAGAAACTGTATCATGGAAAACTTGATAACGGATAAATATATACTTAAATACTTTTTGTTTGTAAATACATACATATTGTACATAGTTAACACCCAGACCAAGACAAATAGACATGTTCATGCACACAAATATTTGTCTTGTTCGGGAATTGAACCCGAGACCACTGGCGCAGAAGGTGGGTAGCCTACTCCTGCGCCAAGTCGGTCGTCAATCGAGAAAGGCGCTTGAATTTATTTTGGCGTGCGTTAATTTATTTGCGATAACTCCTAAGATATTCATTTAAATTATATGGTGTAAAAGAGTAAAATAATGTGCATGAAATGCTTAAAGCAACTAACGTATTTGATTGATAAGGGTTAATACTCTATCCGTTTAAATAGCTTTCCAAATTACCGCATTGTTCGTAACCATTTTTAAAAGATAATATGGCTATAATATGCTATCCTTAAAAGATAGACATATGCTTTCGCGGACTTTTTTGTAGATCTATAGAAGAGGAATATCCCAACATGCATTATTTTTTTAAACCTCGAAAGGATTAGGCAGCGTTTTTGCAGAAAGCTCCCGGGCGGCTTGCCGTTTGCCGGCACTTTCGACAATTATCGTTATATTTCTACCAATTTACACAAAACTTTCATAAATTATATATTAAAACCTTCCTGAAGAACCACGCTACCTATTAGTGAAAACCGCATGAAAATCTGTTTCGTAGTTTTAAAGATTTAAGCATATATAGGGACAGACAGATGGGAAGCGACTTTGTTTTATACTATGTAGTGATTTATGATTAAAATACAACCATCCGTTTTTTTCCGGACGGTAAAATTCAGTGTAGTGCACAAGCGCACATATGTTTTTCATTGCCGTCATCTCGGAACGGAAAAAAACGGTCCGGAATGGGGAAAAGTAAAATGACGGACGGTAAAATTCAGTGTGGTGCACAAGCGTCCATATGTTTTTCATAGCTGCCATATCGGTCCGTAAAAAACCGGACCGCCGGATCGGTAAAATTCAGTGTAGTGCACAAACGCCCTAAGTGTGCGCGCGACTGGTGGCGTATTTAATGTTGCCAGTAGTTGTAAATAATTTTCCCATCACGTGTAGATGAGGAAAAAATCTAACTGGCTTTTGTCCGGTTGCTATAATTGAGAATACAGTAAATTTTATCTAGATACTTCCATTTATAATAGCAATATAAAACTGTAAGACATTAAAAACACTTTTATAAGCAGATAGATTTTACATTGTTTATTATAATTATTATTGTTAGTAATGTAGGAATTAAATAACAACAAAATAAATATATTTCGAAATATTTTATTAAGTAACTATAGTAACTATAGAGTAGATAATAATAGTAACTAAAATACCCCAAGCGAAAGCAAAATATCACATAATGGTCACCCTAAAAATGACCTATCAAACAAGCAGCCCGCGCCTGCACTTTAGCAAATGGTTTAAGTAGCCTGTTATTGTCCTGTTTTATTTCGCAAGCACATTTCATCTGTAAAACAATCTCTCTTCCAGCACTTTTGATAACTATTGGCATGACGATTACTAAATAAAATAATAAAACACAATGACACTTGACACACTCATTTCGCCTGTCACAACAAATACCATGGCGACCTGCCAAATTTTAAATTAGTTCCAAATTCGACCGCGCGCAAAGTTAAAAGGCAAGCGCTTCTAATTTCATAGGTGCATTTTGTCACCTGTCAAATTAATACATGAATACCTATGATATGATTTATCGATAGACTTCGAAATTCTCAACCAAGCATCGTGTAATGCTAAATGCTATTATATCCTTATGGCGGCGATGCTTTGGATTCCATAGTACCGGTTCCTTCAAATAACTCCAAAAACAAGAGTACAGTAAGTATCATTACTCCAATCATTCTCCAATCATTTTGGTTGGTGGTAGGACTTGTTCTTAGTCCGCCTGGCTAGCTACCACCATCTTATCTAAGTCTGACGCCATAACAATGATGTTTTCAGCATTATTGTGTTCCGGCAGTTAGAGATAAGATAGCCAGTTCCTCAGTGATTGAGGATTCCGGGAGTAGTGCGCTTCCACCTTCAGCCTTATCACCATCACCACTTAACATCAGGTGTGATGAAGGCTAAGGCCACGTTCGCACGGACGTAATATTATCGCGCGTTGAAGCGATTTTTTGACGCCTTGAAACATAACTTATGGACTTTCCCTAATCCGTTCACACGCGAGCGATTTTTTTACGTGGCGTTATTTTATCGCACATTGCCCGATTGACGGCGCGACGCGATGGACGCGATGGATATACAACATACGGGCAGCCCTATTGGCGTTCATACAAGCGTTTTTTTAACGCTACCTACTGTCAGTGGGTAACTTTTTTTACGTCATTAGGTTTATTTTCATTTAGGTGAAACCTTCCAAATAACCCAAGGGCTCATTCGGGAATCTTGTCGCTGTATTTTATTAGGGCCAACAAATAAGCAGTAGTTCATCAAATGAGCTGATTGACATTCTCATATTAATCGAAGAATTTTTGAGGAAATCGTTGAAGCTTACTGTACCGAGTGTAAAATTTACCAGTAAGATAACTCTCTCTGAATGAAGAGGATGAAACCAGTACTGCCTTCTATTTGCTTATCGTTTCTTAATATACCAAACGGCGATTGCCAAGATGTCGTCCGAATTCATGATAGGTACGCCTGCAGTCCGCACCGTGTGAGCACAAAACGCCAAGCGATTTTTTTACGTCTATGCGAACACCTCTGGTTCCTAGGCGTTGACGTTGTGATATCGCCCCGCTAACGCAACGCCTTTCTGCACGCCCGTGCGAACGTGGCCTAAGTGCTACCACGTTGTGGATAAAAAAATAAAAAAAAATCAGCCATATTAAAAACAAATTGGCGCGAAATAATTAAGAACAGGGGACGCTGCGCGTCACACGTCTGAATCGCCTGAGTGAAGTGACGACACTGATGTGTGGAGGGTCCGATCCGAGGGTCTGTTTGTGCGAGTCGGCCAACTCCTTTGATCTGGGTACGATTTACCGCCATCGGACCGATCTCGCTCCAACACGTTCCAACATCGTCACACATTTACGAACTACCTCTCCACACGTGGAAGGTTGGATGAACCATAGATGTATTATTCCTGTAGATGGAGCATAAAAATATGAACGATTCCTTCTATAATCGACTCTCGTCTCTCAAATGGCGACATTTCGTGTGTTAAAAAGAGATAACAATAGCCCAACGTGTGCGTCCTAATGAGCCGCGCGCCACTTAAAAGTGAACGTCATATTTGTTTGTTAACCACTAGTCTATATAATTTGTGTTTTCTAGTATTCTTTAGATGTTTTTCCACTTTTTCTCAGATATTTCTTTACAGAAATATGGATACATTATTCGAAGATGCCTTCGGTACACGTAAGTAAATCTATTTACGTAGTTTTATGTATCAATTATTTATTACATTAACCTAAATTTGAGTTTTGTTGTTTTAGGTAATTCCAAGAGGCAACTTTGTATTTCTTAAAACTAACCAAAACAAAAGAAAATACAGTTCACAACTTAACCGGAGTAAAGAAGATTCGGTTTCTCAGAAAGTTATGAAATTTATCAAAGGCTAAAGAGTCGCAATAGTTTTTACAAGTGCGTCATGCCTGGTACCACGGAGGCCTCTTTAACCAAAGTTAAACTGTGGGAAAACTCTGCTACCCTTCCACACCCATATGTGCTCATCCAGGAAAAGCTCCCTCCTGGCCTTGAACTTCCCAGATCATTATCACCTGCACGCGTGAGGACCTCATGTTGGCTGCAGATAATGCGGTGAGAGTGGCACAGTTTTGGGCCAACAACATATGATTTTGTACTTGTCATTGACATGTTGAAGAAGAAGTTATGAATGAAAGGTAGGTAATGTTTGTTTATTCTTTTTATATGAATGTAAGTAGGTATGTGTAATTAATTATTGATTAGTTTTGTTAAAAAATATACATTTTCAATATACATTTAGAAGTGATATCATATGGTGATAATGATAAAGCACAGTAGATTACTTGGGATTAAATTTAAATAATCAGTTGTCACATTTAACAAGTTTCAATTTAGTGAAGTTGTTAATACCAAGTCAAGAGAAAATAACAGTGTAAGTAATTCAATAACTTTGTCAAAACATTTAAAATGCCTTATCATCAAATTCATATTTCTGATTCTGACAAACAGAACAGAATTATAACAAATGTACCGGTGGGATAATATATGATTGTTGTCGGTACAAATGATGGTTTATTGTGATTGTCTTATGACTAGGTATGTTATAACTGTTACTGCTACCTACTATCTTAGATCTTACTTAATTATATATACTACCTCTCATCAGTCTATGTACAAAGCTTATCTACTTAATAACAGTTATTAACTATAAACATTGATTATCTATAACTTGTGCATAGCGGCACAACAAATAAAATGTGCTTTATACACACTACTCTTTCTTGATTTACAAACTTTTCAGCTCAACATCACTTATTTGTTTATAAAATGTTATGGCAGATTATAGTAACAATATGTAGAATCTATACTAACCAAATCTAATCTTTTCAGATAACTTGAGTCTCAACGAGGTTCGTGGAGTGATGCGAAGATGCCCGTGTCTGCCTTTTCTTGCGGTTATAAGTTATCAAATCATAGTTACGATGGGGCTGACATGTACTGTTGTATAAAAGTCCCTTAAAAAAATAAAGAGAAAAAAAAAAAAAAAAAAAGTTATCAAATCAGAATTATGGTGCAAATTACTGCTGTTAGTTGCTATATTGATTACTTACTGCATTAAATGATTAACTATTAGAATTAGGTTATTGCGTCTTGCATTGAAAGTGATAAACAGTAAATAATGAAATGGCAGATACTAAATAAAACTACTAGGAAAAAAAGCATTAGCATTTGTGCGTAAAAAATATTTGCAAGCAGTTTAATTTTTCTTGTGGCTGATAAAGTATTTTTATTTCTTAGTTTATCTATAAAGTCAATTTAGTAAGTAATTTCATTACTCTCATTCTTTGTCTTGTATAAATCTCAACTTATACTTATGTACCTACTTAGTATTTGATAAAATTATAATGTCAAGTAATAAATGCCTCCTTTCATCAAATGTGTTTTTTATTTGAGCAGAATTTAAAATAATATATAACTAGGGTTGTACCAAAACGACGATGATTTGCACAACTATCGATAACGTATCAAGGGTGTCGATAGTTCTGGCAGCACTATGTTGTCAAACTCTAATCGGGGTCCGTCAATCACTAACAAACGGCCGCTATAAGGCTTGATTCCTATCTGTACTAGTCTATATAATTTGTGGTTAACCAGCTGGTTACAAATGCTTCAGAAAGAAAATCTTTTTTTGTAGTAAAATATAGAAAGATTTGATGGTGTGGTGCGGTAAATCTGTTATTTGTTAAGAATGGCTTGTACTGTTCCCGATTATTCAAGCAGAGTGAGTGTTTTGAAAGAGAATAATGAACACATATCATTTCAGAGGTAAGTCACACTCATTGTTTTGTGTTTTTGCGAACACATTTTTATAACTTACTGGTCCGTATTTGCAAAAACTAAATCGCTGTATGTGTATACACAGTTTAACATTGACTTGGTTGAAGAAAATCGGGTGTTTTTAGGCTAAAAATATATAATTTAAAGCCAATTGGGATTTTTTGACATTTGACCAACCTGATAGTGTTGTAGTCCGATTTTATTATGTAATATCGATAAAATTTTTTAATGTTAACAATTTTGTATTTAAACTTAATTTTTCTCAATTTTAAACAGATTTCCCACCGCCGCGCCGCCGTCGATGTAAAGGAAACGTGAATAAGAAACGTTAGAAAAGGCAACGATTGGAGACCTTCGCAACAAACAAGAATATGCTCGATGCACTTATTAAAGCAAATTGTGGATTTATACTTAAAAAAAATTATACATTACGAGTACCTATAAAAATTAGCGTGAAATCTGTACCTATTTTTTTTAGTTGATATCATTCAGCAGATTATTTAATTTAATAAATTGATTAGAAATCTCGTTCAGTTTTACGACTATACCTCCTAGTATAAATAGTATAATTATCCTCATTATCATATTAATGTCCTCACTGCTGGGCTATAGCCCAATTAGCCCATATAGCCTTCCCTGCGCATGAAAACACCATAGGTAGAACGGGCCATAAGTGCCATAACCCACCACGCGAAGCCAATGCGGATTGGTGGGTGAGGGTGCCAACGACTGCTAATGCAACCAGGACCAACGGCTTAACGTGCCTTCCGAAGCACAGAGGAGACCGAGATAATAAAGTTTTGGGTCACCATTCAGGGGGGCAATTGCGTAAGATAATCGTATTAATTTGACAGTTCATATCGAATTCAATCGGCTGCAATTTGTATGGAATGACATTTATTTTGATACAATATGAATTGCAAATGAATACGATTGACTTTAGGCAATTCCATAGCAGATGTCCAACCGCAACGAATGTTGCTTAACATCAACCACCGGATGCAGAATGCGCGTACCAATGAGCCTTCGATCTCCTCAAGTATAATTATAGTACCTACTTCATATTTGGCACTGATTCAAAATTAAAGGGCTTGCTTAGACCATGAAACTGAACAACTTTCTCTTTGGAGCATAGCGTACGTGGAAATATAAAAAAAAACTGCCACACTAGATCGATCAGCTGAGCGTGCGCTTTTGTCTGGCTGGAGGGAAGAAATTTTTGCCATTTTTCGACCTATGCCGAAGTTTCATAGCATAAACAAAATTCTAAGACCGTAAGCACTTTGGACACGATTAGTACTAAAAACTGACAGAAAAGCGGATTATGAACCGCCCCATTACATTAAGTCTCTAGCCGCATTGAAAAGCGCGAAGAGCTCTATTCAATGCGGCGTAGTTTCGATCAGCCGTATTGAATACGGCGTATCTTGAATCCGCCGCATTACAATGCGGTGCTGTTTTCCAATACAGCTAGTTGCTATGTAATACGGTGAAATATACAATACGCCTGCGATATATACATATGCATTGTAATTTTATGTATCACATTGCATTTAACTTATTTTTAAATGTTTTATCGATAACTTGTAATAAAAAAAACCACAGCACTATCATTGCATCATCATCATCTAATGTCATCTAGCATTGCATAGTCAAAATGGAGACATTCACTAATTACGACGCAACAGATTAAGATGTATGTCTCTTTCTATCTTATGACAATTTGATAGTGTTAGAAGGGGTAAAGGATGGGTGAGTTATAGCTTATTTTTGTGATCCATCTACAGGGATGAACAGTTGGAGTGTTGGACGATAGTTTGGCAAAAAAATATGGTTATGGACATGGGCTTCATTTGACACTTGAAGCTCTTATATGGGCATAATATGGGCTTCAAATGTCATATGAAGCCCATGACCATACCTACCCAGATTTTTTAAGCCGGTACAGTACAGGGACAGGATGGCCGATCATGTTGAGCCCCCAGTACAGGATGGCCGATCATGTTGGCTGACAAGGAGGGCTACCGCGTAACTTTATGGATATGAACTTTATACATTTTTTGGAACTTTAAGTCAATTTTATTAAAAAAGTTGCCATTATATAGACCAAGACAAATAGACATGTTCATGCACACAAATATTTGTCTTGTTCAGGAATCGAACCTGAGACCTCTGGCGCAGAAGTCAGGTTTACTGTGCTCCATGTAAATGTGATAAGTAATATAATATGTGACATGTGATAAGTCAAGCGCAAAACCTTTGGTTTTGCGCTTGACTTATCATCATACAATGTATACAATTTTTGACAGCTGAGATTAAAATGCGACATCTATTGATGAAAAAACGCACTAAAATCTCTACCTGTCAGAAAAACGCTCATTTGTTTTCGTTGGCCGACACTTTTACTTTTTTGGTCCAATTTGACTGATCTCCTTTATTTATTTTTCTTATAGTCGATCAATGATCAATTTTGTATTGAGCCCATGTGCAAAACACCTTCAATCAAATACATAAGTTGTATTTTCGTGATTAATAAATTAAATCAACTTTCGTAATGGCGGGCGGTATTCTGTCAATATAAATAGCAACCGTCAAACTTCGATCAACAATAACATGACAATAACACGAAGCCGTCAAATGGACAGTAGGTGACAGTTTTAGAGTGCGGCTGCGCGCGGTCGAAATCGAATACTAATCATTTACCATAACCTTAGAACGAAGAAAATGTACTGTAACTAGCGCAAAAAACGCACCAGTTGCGCGAAGATTGCGCACTGGCCACTGACGGACTCTATGTAGGTACAGTTGGACGGAAATCACCCGCAGCAGCCGCAATCAGAGATGTCACTGCGACATGACGTCATCGCAATAGCGCGCAAGGAAAGCAAATTTACAAAAGCTGGTGAAACTTTGCAACGCTGTAACTTTGGAAATCTTGGACAGATTTCGATGAAACAAAAACTGGGGGGCTACCGGCTAAGAAAAATGGATATGGGTATGGGCTTCAACTGTCATTTGAATTCCTTATTTTGATAGATTTTTGCTGCTTTGTTCTGTTGAACGTTGGTAGCTAGTTATCGTTATACCCGACGTCACAAAACAAGAAACTGAAAGCGGCTATTTTCTTTATAAAATTGACCTAAAGTTCCCAAAAACGTATTTAATTTAATTTAATTTAATTTAATTTAATTTATTCATTAAGGCACATCAACATCACAAACACAAAACATTTTAAACATATCATTACATTAATTAAAACTAGTGTTTCTGACTATTAAAGACATGCACAGCATTTATAAAAATAAAACAGTTCATGATTATGTTAACATAAAAGTACCTATCTACATATTTAAATATCTATAAATAATTGAAAATTAATTAATTATTTTATTTTACATGTATATGAATTTAAAACTAAAAGTAATAAAAGAGTTGATCCAAAGCACATTTTAAGGGAAAACAGACGAGAAAGTTTAATATTGTAAGTCACAGATCATAATGCAGATATACCTCTAATGAGCCTGCAATATTTTACGTTTATTTTACGTATGAAGTTTATACCCATAAAGTTACGCGGTAGCCCCCCTGTTATTACTTGCACGAGTTTTGATGTGTTGGTGTGACTCATTGGCAGTATGGCTTAATGTCTTCGCCTGTCCAAAAGGACGAACTTTTTTACTACTACTGACATCCAGTGCTGCCAATTGCGGGGAAAATCCCCGATTTCGGGGAATTGAGGGAAAAAAAAAAATTGAGGGTTGACGCGGGGAGAGCGCGGGGAATGACAAAAATCGGGGAATTTCGGGAACCAGGATATTTTTTTCATTTAATACGATACTAACGATTTATGTAGGTAGGTATTTGATAGTTCTGAACGCATCCTTTACGGTTGTCATTTAAAATACAAATTATAGTACATATCGACAATCTTATCTGGGGGGCGATCGCGTTATTTCAAAAGATAAAAGTTTGGTTTCGTTTCGATAGTGTTTCAGTTCTGATATTGCCATAAAGCTTAAAGTCAACCAAACTTTAACCATTTCCACGCCATTAACGGATCTGGTGGCCTACCACAAGCTCTTATAGCAGTTATTTTTAAGTTGAGAGAGTGAGACGCCGCTATACGGCGTGTAGAGCGGCGTCTCACTCTCTCAACTTAAAAATAACTGCTATAAGAGCTTGTGGTAGGCCACCAGAAACGTTAACGTTTAACGAACAAGTTTAAAAAGGTTCTTTCAAAAGTGTCAATGTACGATGTATTGGTCATGGTCGCCGACCATGATCGGCCATCCTGTACTTGGGGCTTTAGAGATGCCATTGACAACGGCGCTATGGTTGGACAGCAACTTGACAGAAAAATTACATTAAAAAGAAAACACGTTAGTTCCAGTTTTGGGCACCGGAACAGAAAACGTTGTCGCACTGCAATATTGTTCTTTGATCTCTACCCTTCATTTAAAAGTATTGCTACATATTAGTAATCTGTGAAAAGTTTTTAAATGTTTTCTTGACGCGTATGTACCGGTTGAAATTTTCAATAAAATTAAGTAAGGAAAACCTGTTAAAAAGTGCAGTAACTGTCAAAAATCATGTAGGCAAGTTGCTTGTTTTTCGATAAAAACAATGTTTTTATTCCAAAAATATAATTTAAAGGAATTTGTGAGAAATTAATCAAAAAAGCGGGGAATTTCGGGGAATTGGCAAAACTGATGCGGGGAATGGAGATTTTTTTATTGGCAGCACTGCTGACATCAACTGACATCTGACATCAAAGATGACTGACTGACTGACATGACGTTTGGATTTTATGTTCTTTGGATTCTTTGATTTGATTTGATTGTGGTGGATTGTGGACATTGTGGTGTTTTGTCGTAGATACGTAACAGTTACTCGCTTAATTTTATAAAAATTTTAATACAATGTCTCAAAAAATCTTTTATGCTAAAACATAGTTCCTCTTAAAGTGGTAACGAAACTGAAGTTACGGGATTGTATGGTATAAATTCAACGAGTTTTACTTTATTTAAGACGCTGACTTATCCGCAATAGGTAAGTGATTTTCTCATTCTATTATCCGTTATTATTAGTCATCCATCATCCCACCATCAATAACAGTGGTTAGCAGCGATAGGTACTGTAACTGACTGTACCAGTTAGTCTATTGAACTCCAGTGTATTTCTCCCAAGCCATCTTCTCTCCTTTTTAAATTAGTGGATAATGAAGTTAGCTGCACAATTTCTTATGTCTACTACACTAAAATGGTTAACCTTATACTTATTGTAGAATGCTTGGGTACTCATTGTGGAATTATTTGCATGTTTAGAATATCCATCCATTCTTGTATTGCCATGTTATCTGTGTTCTTTTCTATGTTTGGTATGTAGGATTTATTATTCATCTGTGTTTTAAAACATTTAAATAAAACATTCTTAATCGATTTCACTCAAACTCCCTTGAATTTTTAAGGTGGATGCTGCTAGTTAATAAATGGCAATGGACCTGTAATCGTGTAGTAAATTAAAGAGCTCAATCAAGTAAGTGAAAGAAAATAAAAATACTAACAAATGGGCCAGACAATTGCATCACTACATAGTATAAAACAAAGTCGCTTTCTCTGTCCCTATGTCCCTTTGTATGCTTAAATCTTTGAAACTACGCAACGGATTTTGATGCGTTTTTTTTTAATAGATAGAGTGATCCAAGAGGAAGGTTTATATGTACTTTTTATCCCGATATTCCCATGGGAACGGGAACCATGCGGGTGAAACCGCGGGCGGCCGCTAGTTGTCTACAAAGCGAAAAAACAATGTGTTAATACTTTAACCGAAACTGAGAAAATATTATATTCAGAATCATGAGTAGAATCAATACCAAACATTTTAGATAGAAGTCCTTTTCTAAAAAAAAAATTATTTTCATTTTTTGCCGCTTCAAATAATATTTGTGTCTACTGTCTATTCATACAATACGTGTGCAACCCGTTACATGCTCTCTTACGTCATAGTAGAGCTTAAAATCTCTCAGAAAGTCACGGAGACCTATGAGCAATTCATCTTGGAAGTTTCTTGGAAAAATCTAATGGAATTTATTATAAAATAAATAATTTGGGGTGTATGGGCTTTTCGGGTATTGCATTAACATATTTTATATTTTATTTATTCGGGACAATAATCAGTTATACAAAATTCGTTTTTTCTTAATATTAATGGTAGCTTATATAACTAAATGTATAACCAACAGCATTAAACTGTTCAGAAAAAAAGCAGAAACTCAGTAAAAATTTGTATGGGAAAATGTTTTCTCTTTTATTTTATTTTTTCGTCAATTTTACAATGTTTTTATTAGTTATTCTGCTATTCGGGACGGAAACAAATCCAACAAATCAAAAACCATGGCAATCGGTCCAGCCGTTCTCGAGTTATAAGTGTTGTAACAAACACGACTTTCTTTTATATATATAGATTATGTATTTGCAAATACTTGTTTTTACTATAATATATACATTTAATTGTAATTTATATCATGAGTATGCTTCTTGACAGACATGGCTGTCGAAAAAAAAAATCGTTTAGGTGCCAATTGAAAACCAGCGTCAGGTATACTATACCTGACATAATGCTGATTTGGCCACCTATTTTGGCGCAGCCGTGAGACGTTTAAAAAAAACAAATTTCAATTTCGTTTATTCAACTTAGGTTTGTTTAACAACACTTATGAACTTTATAATTCTTCTTCTTTTTGTGCAATGGCGTTTCCCTTTCGGATTTCGCCAATATCCAGTTTTTAGCTCAGTTGGTTGTTTCTACAGACTCGTTGCTTGTCTCGGTATCTTGTAGGAGAACAGTGTATATAGAGTACAGAGGTGGTGGGAGGGATCTTTTTGAGGCTGTAGAACAAGCTGTTGAGATATCTGAAATAGAGACGAACACAATACTTACATATAATATTTGTTAGTAAAAGACAGACAGGTAAATTACAATCTTATATTGTTAGTAGTTATAAAAGCACATAAAACATCAATGCAGGGGGGTTTCACATAGCTAAGAACAATCTTAAAATTTGTGGGTTTGGGGATACTTGGGGGGAGGAGATCATAAAGGGATGTTGGATATTTGGGACAGTTAAAAAATATGTGGTCAGCTGTTCCCTCCTCCAGACCGCATTCACAAAGTGATGAGTCCTTAACCCTAATTTTGGCCAGATGGACAGGAGTGCATGCATGGCCTAACCTCAAACGGCTTACAGTGGAGGTGCATGCTTTGGAGGCTTTTTTATATTTAAAAAACCATGGCTTGTCCGGTAAGGAGTGTTGAATGTCAGCGTAATATTTCCCTACAGTCTTGCTTTTCTCCCGCCACTGGGTTTCCCATGTAGTTCTCATAATTTGGGTGGCCAAAGGGTACAGATCGTGAGAAAAGGCTTTATTATGATCCGGACATCCATTGACAATCGCCTCTTTTGCGATTATGTCAACTTCTTCATTACCAACTATTCCTGTGTGTCCCGGTATCCAGGCCAGAGAGACTTGGTATCCAAGCAAGGAGCATTTTAAAAGAATGTTCCGAATTTGAAGGATGAAAGGGAAATTAGATTTGCTATGGAAAGGGTTGGATAAGATCGCCTGGAGAGAGCTTTTGGAGTCAGTGAGGATAACAGTTTTACCTATTTTATGAGATTCCACATAACGAACAGCCTCAAGAATTGCTGTAGCCTCTCCAGTAAAAACGGATGTAACAGGGGGGCATTTGAAATTTAGCATTATTTTATATTTAGGAATCCAGACCGCAGCTCCAACACATTCTTTATCAGATAGTTTAGAGGCATCCGTGTACATTACCAGCCAGTCTTGCCAATTTTTCCGGATGACTTCTTGTAATTGGAACTCAGCATCTGGTGAATCTTTAGAGATACCTAAATCTAGGTGGATGTCAGGTTGCAGTGTTAGAGAGCGGTACGGGTTCCCAAATATGGGTTTAAGGGCACATTGGTAAACAGGACAGGGAAGGCGGATGAATTTAATGAAACTACGGAACAGGCAAGGGGAGTCCCTGAGTTTCCAGAATGTTCCTGATGATATAAATTCCGACAATTGATGAAGTTTGGCAAGGAGTGGATGTGAAGAATTTTGGATAATTTTAAAGAAAAATTTGTCGGCTAGGTATTGTCTTCTAATGGCCAGTGGGGGGTCCCCACACTCCACCTGCAAACCATTTATCGGGGATGATTTCATTGCTCCTGCAACAATTCGGAGGCATTTGGACTGGATCTTATCGAGCGACTTCAAAGATGATTTAAGACATGGTTCTAGAAGGAATGAGCCATAGTCCAAATGCGATCGAATCAATGCATTGTAAAGGAGTTTTTGACAAAATGGGTGGGCGCCCCACCAGGTACCAGAAACAGATCGGAGAATATGGGTATTTCTCTCACATTTTTGGGCAACATGGGAAACATGTTGAGTTCCACTCAGTTTGGAGTCCAGTACTATTCCTAGAAATTTAGCATGGCTTTTTAAAGGGATGTCTTGGTTGTCATATTTGACTGACATGATAGGTGTATTCCTTGCGCGACTGAATACAACCATATTGCACTTGTCTACCGAGAGAGAAAGACCATGTTCCAGCAGCCAATCACGGAGGTAATCTAGTGCGGCGTTAAGTAGCTCGGTAGCTTGCACGGAATCGCTGTGTGAAATGTACAAGGCCAGGTCGTCAGCATACTGCAGGACATTACAAAAAGGGGTTAAAGACAATTCTAGGTCATAGGTATAAATACTATATAGTAAAGGGCTCAAGACTGATCCTTGGGGAAGGCCTCTCCAGATAGTTCTTGAGGGGTATAGAGCATTATCGTGACATATTTGTATAGACCGTGAAGACAATAGATTAAAAATTATATTTACAAGCCTCACAGGAATACTCAGATTAAGCATTTTCTGCCTGAGTATCGGAAGCAGTACGTTGTCATAGGCAGATGATATGTCTAAAAAGACCCCCGTCACATTTTCGCGTTTGGATAGGCCAATCCAGATATCAGTCAAGAAAACACTGAGACTGTCCATTGTACCCATTCCTTTTCTAAACCCGAATTGACTTTTGGCGAGAAGACCCCTGCTCTCCACTATCCACTCTAACCGGTTCTTAATTAGGTGTTCCATTATTTTGGCCATTGTACAGGAAAGGGCAATTGGTCTATACCCATTAGAGTCGTTGCTAAGTTTCCCGGGCTTTAGGACAGGGATAATAATTTGGGCTTTCCATTCCTCAGGAGGAACCCCCTTAAGGAAGATGTTGTTAAGCAGAGAAAGAAAGAGGTTCTTAGTGGAAGAGCTACTGTTGACTAAAAACGAGTAGGGAATCCCATCGATACCCGGAGAGGAATCTTTGAGACCATCCAGAGCTGCATTAAGTTCCTCCAGAGAGAATGGAGAGTCAAATTCGGAGTGCAGGGATGATATTGGGGGCACACATAGTGTAGCCTCAATTTCGGTTGGGACTGATGGCGGGGCGAGTTTATCTTGGAAGGCTTCCAACCAGGCTGATGGGTCATTGGTGGTTATGTTGCTGTTGGTGGAGGCAGAGCAACGGAATTTTCTAATATTTCTCCATACCAGAGAAGGTTGGGATCTTGGGGATAAGGATTCGCAGAACTGGCGCCAACCTAATCTCTTCTTTTCGGTAAGGACTCTCACAGCCTTAGCCGCAGCCGATTTATACTTGATAAAGTTGGACTCAGTCATGGAAAGGGAATATACACGTTCTGCTGCCTTTCGCTCCTTGCACACCGTCGTACATTCTGAGTCCCACCAAGGAGGTGAAGAAGATTTACCCTTGTGAATATTTTTAATAGGCAGGCATTTCTCCGCCGAAGACAATAGCTTATTTCTAAAGTCGGCATAAACAAGAAGATAGTTGTCAGGTGTGACGTCAGGTAGGTCTTGAATACCTTCGTCTAAGGCCAGCCTATAATCAGCCCAATCAGCCTTAGATGTGTTGAATTTAAGGCGTGGGCGAGGGGAATTCGGGCAGGCTATGGAGCGAGAAAGGCGGTTGTCAGAGGTGAATATGACAATAGGGTAGTGGTCACTTCCATAGGTTGTGGGGAGTACTGTCCAGGTGTGGTCGGGAGCGAGCGAAGGAGTACACAGACTTAAGTCTACGGCGCTCTTAATGTTTTGGGATGGATAAACCCTGCGCGTAGGTGAACCATCGTTGAGCACACACAGGTTAAATTGGTCGCAAATGTCAAGGAAGGGAGAGGATAAATGGTCACAGTAATAGCAGCCCCAAGAAGTGTGATGAATGTTAAAGTCACCTAATACCACAAGAGGAGGGGGAAGAGAGGAGAGTATCTTGGAAAGCTCAGCAAGGGATTCATGGGTAGGATGGGGGATGTAGACAGATAGAAAGGACACATTAGAAATTCTCACAGCTACTGCATTTATACGCTCACTGTGAGAAGGGAGGTCGATTTTGGAAAATGTTACTGTTCTGGAGATTAGGAGAGCGGAGCCTCCATACCCGTCGCTTCTGTCGTCCCGAAGGCACGAGTAGCCTGGGAATCGGACTCGATCGCCAGGCTTGCGACGCATCTCCTGAACAGCGAAGAGGAAGGGATTAAATTTATTGAGAAGGTGTAGCAGATCATGTTTTTTATTCCTGCTGCTGCAGCAGTTCCATTGAAGAATGGGCGCCATTGGAGCAGGCAATATTAAGAAGCTGAGATAGTTGGTCTCTGAGGTTGTGCGGTAGGGGGACATCACTAAATCTTCCTAGAAGATTGATGATGGTGGAAAGGAGGAGTGAGATGAGGTTGTCGTTAGGGATAGGAGAGTCAGTAGGGATAGCACAACCATTAGGTTGTTGGGAGTGTGGAGTTTCAACTATAGCCCTATGGGCTCGAGCATCATACCCAGGGCTTGCAGATGGGAGATGTTGATTCCTGGAGATGGAGACTGTTTTACGGTAGGAAATATTTTGGGTCCTAGGGGAGAGAGGTTGGGTTGGGTGTTGGGGGGACGGGGGGGTGAAAGGGACTTGCTCAGTTCTGGCAGTGTCAGCAAAGGACCTTCTGACCTGAGCAAACCTTGCTGATGCATCAGAGTAGGAGAGACTCTCTTGGGACATCACAAGTTTTATTTGTTTTTGCCTTGATTGCTCAGGGCAAGAGGAGTCCGTAGCCTTGTGTGGCCCCGAACAAAACAAGCAGGTGGGTTCCTGTCTACTACAACTGATGCCTTCATGAGCTTGTGAGCAAATGAAGCAGCGGGCCTGCGATCTGCATTGGGACTGGATATGTCCAAACCGACAGCATTTGTTACATTGGATCGTGGGGAGTACATATGTTTCCACTGGGAGGGAGGTGAAAAAACAGTAAACATGCTGTGGGAGCTTTTGGCCAGAGAATGTAAGAACTACTGTCTGGGTTGGGACCCAAACAGGAGCGTCGTTGTTGTATGTCTTCCTGTTTAGCCTGCGGGCCTTGATAACAGACCCATACCCTGTAGGTACCTCTATAGACTCCACCAGTTCCTCTAAAGTCCAGTCTACTGGGACTTGTCGGACAATTCCCATCCTAGAAATGCTGTAACTGGGAATAATCGCATCATAATTTTCTGTCACAAGTGCTGGGTGTTCTAAGAAAGCATTTGCGTCGGCAAATGACTTGAATTCTACGGAAATTCTATTTCTTCCTACTCGTTTCACACCGTCCATAACCACATTTTTAATTTTATTTTTAAAAAGGAAATGACCGAATTGAATCGGGCGGAATGCGGTGCCAGATGAGGGTTCAGTTGTTGATTTGCTGACATGAACTATAAATGGTGCAGAGTCTTTTGCAGTATATTTATTTTTGTTATCTGCAAATTCAGGTCTAACATAAGTGGATTGGGTTGCGAGTGAGGATACAGGAATGTTAGTCTTTTTAGGAGGTTGGGGAATGGTATTATCCGTCGGGGGTCGTTTTCGAGGATTATGGGAGCCTGCATCTATATTCATTTGAGTAAGAACGGGCGAAGATGTATGAGCACATGGCCCGCCATCACCGCCTCCAGGATCGGGAGGTTCCGACATTGAGTCGGAGTCGGACGACACAGACAAATATACACGCAACTACTTACCAATAGACGTACACTTAACCACCACCAGTAAAAACAAACACAATAAATAAGTCAACAGCACTAAAAACCAAAATTTACCACTTATACAAGAAAAACAATGTTGCTCGTACTCAACCTAAAAGCAGAGTCAACTTTATAATTATTATCTATTGTCATTTCTTTTGTATTTCCTTTTGTTTTTTTTTTTTTGTTATTATTTGTCTAGCTGTATTTTGTTATGTATCGTCTCGCGTCTGTGACGAAATAAACACATTTTCTTTCTTTCTTTCTTTCATTATCCACAAATTACTAGTGTGAAATAGAAACGAGCACACTGTTGTAATATATATAATATAAAAGAAATAGGAGAAAAAAAATATATATTTAAAAAAAAAAAAGCGAAAAGAAAGGATCTGGTTATTTGAAATATACCTGATAATTAAAGGTTTAGGAGGTCTATTACAGTTTGTTTGAATTGGTTTTTACTTAATAAAAATAGGTCGATGTCATTAATTCCTTCGTTAAAGATATTTAACAACATAGTGATTGGAGCTCGATCTCCGGCATTTGCTCTACACCTGTCTATATAAAATGTTCGGAGAACCCGTGAACTTCTGGTGTTTACATTTCTAGGCACACAAAAGGAAACCTGGTTAAACATGTTGTATTTATAGCATATTGGGCACACTTTGGTTTTTATTTATTATTTCACACATACAACCACAATTACAGAATGTTTTACCTACGGCAAAGTAGCAACACAACATAAATTATTTAATTATTTTGTTTATAACATAATTAATATAATATACTAGCTTCCCGCCCGCGGCTTCGCCCGCGTGTACTACACGACATTATCCTGATGGAATGTAATATTTTCCGGGATAAACTATGTCATTCTCCAGCTCCCAATCTACTCCCGTACCAAAAATCACATTGATCCGTTACTCCGTTTTGGACGTGAAAGACGGACAAACAAATAATACCTAGTTATTGATTTTCCCGTGGGAATATGATACTATCCTGTGGTAAAAAGTATTAGTAGCTTATTATAATCCTTGCCTGGGTCTCAAATTATTTACTTAAAAACCAATTTCTGTCCCCAAATTAGCCTGCGCTCAAAGTTATTTTTCCATACAATGGGATTTCCCGCGGTAAAAAGTAAAATATATCCTTTCCAGGGCCTTAAACTGTCTCTATTCTAAATATCATGCTTCCCATGAACTCAAACTATCGCCTTAAATACCAATTCCATTCTACAGCTTTGCCCGAGCTAAAACTTATTTTACCATGGGAATGAGCCTTATTCCCGCGGTTACAATTTGCCTATGTCCTTCCTAGCATCAGGACATGGGTGTCCCGGTGCTCCTATCTGTAGGAGTAATTAGTAGGAGCACCCGGAAGCACTGTCTCAAACTATCTCCATTCCAAATTTCATCAAAATTAGTTCAGCCGTTTTGACGTGAGCAAATACAATTTTGCATTTATAATAATAGTGGGGATAGTAGAAATAGGAATATGAATGGCCGGCCGCGATTACGTCCGCGAGTACTACATCGCAAAAGTTTGTGTCAAAAAGTAGGTAGATAGGCATTCTCTAAGGTCTCATCAGTACCATCATCAATCTATTTTAATGTCCCCGCTGCTGGGGCACAGGCCTTCATATAGATGGATAAGGAGAATGGGCCATGACCTTCCACACGGGCCCATTGAAGTTATGGTGTACTAACCAATCCAAATGCAGCCAGAAGCATCGGCTTATCATGTCTTCCGAAGCACGATATATTTTTTAACAGCAATCCCATGATAGACCATTGCAAAAGTCACATAACCTCATCGATCGTAGGCCGAGCACGCTACCTGTGGTTTAGGCATAAGAAGGTAACGATACCTAGACAAACAGGAGCTACTTTCGTATCAATAATATTCAGACATTCTCCTACTCTTGAACTACCAAAATGCAAAAAATCAAGTCAATACTTTGCTAAAAAATGTGTAATACTGATTTTCTTGAGTTTTATTCCAATGCATAAAGAATTGTTTGCTTTGCACGAAAATGACCTGTCATGGGACCCATGCTTCATTATATAAAGTGAACAAAAAAAACTGTATCCCACGGGCACTGTAATTTTCCCGAGATAAAAAACCGTATAAAATTTTCCCGGCCAGAGTTCAATTATCCCGATCGATTTAGCCGTTTAGTTGTGATTGAGCCATAAACATCCAAACTCCGTATCTTTAATATAACCCCACCCACCCTATATAAACATTAGCCCCTCCTTTCTACCCTATTAGGGGTTTTTTTATTTTGCCTACGCAGATCATTTTTAATCATGACCTAGTATCCTACATACCAATTTCCGTACTCCTAAGTCCAGAAATGAGGAAGTTTTTACTTAAGCCTTATTCCCCCTTTCTACCCTATTAAGGGTTTTTTATAACTTCGTATACGCAGATCATTTTTAATCGTGACCAGTATCCAACATACCAATTTTCATACTTCCAAGTCCAGAAATGAAGAAGTTCCATATAAACTTTATCTCCCCATTTTACCCTATTAAGGGGGAGTTGTTTTTACTCTGCTTACTCAGATCATTTTCGGTCGTAACCAATATCCAACGTACCAATTTTCATGCTTCTAAATCCATAAATGAGGAAGTTCCATATAACCTTAACCCCCCCTTTTACCCCTTTAGGGGGGGAGTTTCCTAAAATCCGTTCTTAGTGGACGTCTCCTAGGCATAATCTACCTTCCTGCCAAATTACATCTTCATTGGTCCAGTAGTTTTCGAGATTTCGTGATGAGTGAGTTATGTCCCCTCAATTTTATATATATAGATAAGGCCGATCTTGTGAATTCACTCAAATTACATGAATTAGCATGTTGAATTCTGTGACATTGGCCTGGCAGTAGCTTTAATCGCAGCTTAAGGATATAGCATAGGTAAAAAAAATATCGTCGATGGCCGTTGCTTACACAAGCGAGGGGGTGCTGGGATCGGTAAGACTCCGGCCGCGGCACTCTCGTAGACTGAGAAATACGTGTAGACGCGGCATGCAGCGCGCATTCTATTTACATCTAAAATATCACCTATGTGCGCTTTTACTAAGGAAATTATATTATGTAGAATACAAGAAGAATTATTATGAATATTTATTGTAAACGTCGGTTTGTAGGAAGAGTAGATCTTAGATATTATTCGTATGTAGTAAAAAAAATTTTTTTTAACAAAGATAGTCACTTCAAACGATTCTTCAAAATTCAGAACACAGCAGCAGCTATTTATATTTATTTTCTATCTCTAGATATCTATAGATATCTATAATGGATATATTATCGAAATGATCTTCGCAGGCAAAACTACAACATTTGCTACAAATTACACTGAAAAAAATAAATAATGTATACTGCTCTAACCAGTAGGTACATTTTCAGATTTATTCCAATCAAATTAATATGAAAAAATATAAATAACTCATACTAGCCCATCATCTAACACTTTTTTACAAAATAAATCTACTTAGTTAATCAATATTTAAATAAGTATACCGTTTATATAAAATCACGCTATCAATCTATAATATAAATCAATATATAAAAAAAAACTTAAATAAAAATATTGTTTAAGTACAAAAAAATAAAATAAAATACATATTATTCCAATACCAAAAATGATAATATCAAATAATACAATAACTTGTGTCATTGAAAATTGGAAGCAACGATCACATACACCCAGATACAAGAAAATATCTAAAAGTTAGTTTTCGACATTTACCCGTCCGAGAATCGAACCCGGGACCTCAGAGATAGTGGCACCTAGAAAACCGGTGCGTACACCAATCGGCCACGGAGATCGTCGAATTTGTTTAAACAAAATGTCATCATCATCATCATCATGTCAGCCGAACGACGCCCACTGCTGGGCATAGGCCTCCCCCAAGGATCTCCACAACGATCGGTCCTGCGCTGCCCGCATCCAGCGGCTTCCCGCGACCTTGACCAGATCGTCGGTCCACCTTGTAGGGGGCCTGCCCACGGAACGTCGTCCGGTACGCGGTCGCCATTCGAGAACCTTTCCGCCCCAACGGCCATCGGTTCTCCGCGCTATGTGTCCCGCCCACTGCCACTTCAATGATGCAATCCTTCGAGCTATGTCGGTTGTTTTATTTCTCCTGCGGATCTCATCATTTCTGATTCGATCGAGCAGGGAAATACCAAGCATCGCTCTCTCCATTGCTCGCTGGGTGACTTTGAGCCTTCTTATGAGACCCATAGTAAAAGACCACGTCACTTCCATAGGTCATTACTGGCAACACACACTGGTCAAAGACTTTCGTCTTGAGACATTGAGGTATTTCGGACGCGAATATATGTCGGAGCTTCCCAAACGCTGCCCATCCGAGCTGGATTCGACGAGAGATCTCTTTCTCAAAGTTGGACTTACCTAACTGGACCGTCTGTCCTAGGTAAACATAGTGGTCAACAACTTCGAGTGTAATGTTCCCAACATTAACTGGAGCGGGTGCAACATGGGCATTGAACATGATTTTCGTCTTGTCCATGTTCATCTTAAGACCCACTCTTTGCGAAGCATTACCGAGATCTTCGAGCATTGTGTTCAGGTCTTCCAAGGTCTCAGCCATAAGAACTACATCATCAGCAAACCGTAGGTGCGTTAGGTACTCGCCATTAATGTTGATGCCGCATCCTTTCCAATCCAGCAGCTTAAAAATATCCTCCAACGCAGCTGTGAACAGTTTGGGAGAGATGACATCTCCCTGTCTCACACCTCGCTGTAGTTGGATAGGATTAGAGCTCTGGTTCTGTAATCGGACCGACATGGTGGCGTTTTGGTATAAGTACCTCAGCACCTCGATGTACCTGTAGTCTATTTGGCACCTCTGGAGAGACTGCAGCACCGCCCAAGTCTCAATCGAATCAAAGGCTTTCTCATAGTCCACGAACGCCAAGCAAAGTGGCAAATTATACTCTTCGGTCTTCTGTATAACTTGCCGCAGCGTATGAATGTGGTCTATGGTACTGTAGCCTTTCCGGAACCCGGCTTGTTCGGGAGGTTGGAAGTCGTCGAACCTGCGAGCGAGACGATTCGTAATGACTCTCGAAAACAACTTATAGATATGGCTCAGAAGCGAGATGGGTCTATAGTTCTTCAAGAGAGTTTTATCACCCTTCTTGAAAAACAGCATCACATCGCTTCTGCCCCATGCCTTTGGCGTTTTGCCCTCAAGGATGACTGAGTTGAAAAGCTTCTGGAGGACCTTAAGTATCGGCTTACCGCCCGCTCTCAGAAGCTCTGTTGTGATTCCGTCATCGCCCGCCGCCTTGTTGTTTTTAAGCTGCTTGAGAGCCATTCTAATCTCGTACAGGCTGACGTCCGGGATATCTTCGGTATGGTGTCGGGTAAGCTTGGCTCTAGGGTCTGTAGCCTTGCTTTCAACAGGTGTTTGTGTGGAATATAGCTGTCCATAGAAACTCTCAATCTCCCTCAGGATTTCAGGTGTTGACGAAACGATGCTACCTTCCTCAGTTTTCAGCCTCGTCAATTGACTTTGCCCGATAGACAGATCTCTCGCGAACACTTTGGAGCCTTTGTTCCGCTTAATGGCTTCTTTAATACGCTCGGTATTAAATTGGCGAAGGTCGCGTGTCAAAGACTTAGATATCTGTCTATTGAGCTGTCGATAACGATGGGCATCCGCTGAGTTCTGCAGCTTCATTTCGTGTCTCTGATCCATGAGTAGGAGAGTCTGACTGGAGAGTTTCTTCAATTTGGGACGGCGGGTTTTATAGTACTTAGACCCTACCGTGCGGACAGTATCCACCACCATGTTGTATAGATCGTCCACGTCTATGCTGTTCTCAAGGGCTTCGAAGCGGTTTTGAAGCTCGAGCTGAAAGCACTCGGGGTTTTGAATTTGAGCTGGTATTGGTCGGAGCGTGGATTTTATCAGTCGCGCTCGCGATCTTTCGAGCTTGACATCGATATTCAATGTGCCTCTCACCATACGGTGATCGCTTCCTGTCTTAACAGCGTTGATCACACTGACATCATTGAATATGTGCTTCTTCGTCGACATGATAAAATCGATCTCGTTTTTGACTTTACCGTCCGGACTGATCCAGGTCCATTTGCGGCTTACGGGCTTCCTAAAGAAGGAGTTCATCATATAGAGGCTCTCCCTCTCCATGAAGTCTGCCAGCATCTGGCCTCTATCGTTCCGTTGCCCAAATCCAAATTGCCCCACTCTCAGCTCATCACCGCAACGTTGCCCCAACTTTGCATTGAAATCCCCCATCACAACCGTGTAGTGGGTTTTATAGCTATGCATGGCTTTAGCGATCTCCTCATACATAGCCTCCACTTCGACATCGTCGTGTTTCGAGGTCGGAGCGTAGACCTGGATAACATTCAGCGAATATCGTTTCGATAATCTGAGTATCAGGTACGCTACCCTGCTCGAGACACTTCCGATGGTGATCACGTTGTTGACAAGGGATTTATGGACGATGAACCCGACACCACCAAGGGACTGTTGGTCGCCCTCCCGGTGGTAAAGTAAGTTACCGGATTGCAGGGTTATCGAGTCCTCCCCCTCTCTTCGGACTTCAGATAACCCAATGATATCCCAATGTAACTTACTTATTGCCTCTTCCAACTCTACGAGCTTCTCGTCGAGCCTCAATGTGCGCGTGTTGTAGGTTGCCAGGTCGAGTCGTCGGTGTTGGTAGCCGGAGCCTACCCGGGGATTCTTAGCACCCCCTGCCCCGCCGTTACCATAGCCGCTACCGTAGCTAGGAATAGCGGGGCCGCCGGGGACTGGGGGCCGATGTATTTCTTGTGTAAGCATTCAGGGGGGGTTTGCCATAATCGTAGCGTAAACAAAATGTAGCGCAACTGAAATAATTGATACTTTGTTTACTAATGTAAACTTGCCACGTAAGGTTATAAATAAGCCACTTTAAAAAAACCTTTTTTCATTACTCATTTTAAAATATCTTTATTTTTCACTGTCACTATTTTTCGCCATGTACACTCGGGGACAAATTCGGTGAACCACATCTTACTTCTTTTCGTGTGGCTGGCGTCTCACCGTTCAGTTGCAGTTCCTATCCGTAATTGCTTATGCATTGTACTACCCCAGTTTAATACATAAAAAAATAGTAAAAGGGTCTGCGCGTGAATGGCGAGGCACCAGCCACGTGAAAAGAAGTAAGAGGTGGTTCACCGAATTTGTCCTCGAGTGTACGCATCATATCCCTTGTGCTCTAAAAATGGGTAAAAACGTAAAAACTTGCCTAACGTCAGGTCTTTTTTACCACTTTTATTAGCTTCACTTGTAACTAAGTCACAATGTAAGAAAATCTTGGAATTCAATTTTAACCTACTTCTAATTGTCGTATTGATTTGAAACTTTGCAAGTCTTTATGAATCCGATGACAATACAATAATATGCTACCATCGAGCTGATCTGATGATGGAGTCAAGAGGTGGGCAATAGAACTCTTCAATGGCTGCTAGGAAACCCCTCGAGCTTAGGCTCATTTGTTTTGTTCTAATGAGACCTATTCGCTACACTTAATGGTGAGGGTCTGATGATGGAGCAGGGAGAAAGCCAGTGGCACTCCTTAATGACCAATAGGAAACACCTCGAGTTCTGGCTCATTTGTTTTGTTCTGATGAGACCTACTCGCTACACTCGGTGGTGAGGGTCTGATGATGGAGCAGGAAAGAAGCCAGTGACACTTCTTAATGACCAATAGGAAACACCTCGAGTTTGTGCTCATTTGTTTCGTTTTGATAAGACCTATTCGTTACACTTGGTGGTGAGGGTCTGATGATGGAGCTGGGAGGACCCAGTGAAACTCCTTAATGATGTCAAGAAAACTCCTCGAGTTTGGGCTCATTTGTTTCGTTCAGACGAGATCTATTCGCTACACTTGGTGGCGAGGGTCTGATGATGAAGCTGGGAGGAAGCCAGTGGCACTCATTAATGGCCAATAGGAAACCCTTCGAGTTCTGGCTCATTTGTTTCATTCTGATGTGACCTAATCGCTACACTTGGTGGTGTGGGTCTGATGATGGAGCAAGGAGGAGGTCAGTGGCACTCCTTAATGACCACTAGGTAACCCCTCGAGTTTAGGCTCCGTTGTTTCGTTTTGACGAGACCTATTCGCTTAACTTGGTGGTGAGGGTCGGATGATGGAGCAGGTAGGAAGTCAGTCGCACTCCTTAAGAACACTAGGAAACCACTCGAGTTTGGGCTCATTTGTTTCGTTCTGATGAGACCTATTCGCTACACTTGATGGTGAGGGTCTGATGATGGAGCAGGTAGGAAGTCAGTGGCACTCCTTTATTACCACTAGGAAACCCCTCGAGTTTGGGCTCATTTGTTTCGTTCTGATGAGACCTATTCGCTTCACTTGGTGATGAGGGTCGGATGATGGAGCAAGGAGGAAGCCAGTGGCACTCCTTAATGACCACTAGGAAACCCCTTGAGTTTGGGCTCATTTGTTTCGTTCTGATGAGACCTATTCGCTACACTTGGTGGTGAGGGTCTGATGATGGAGCAAGGAGGAAGTAAGGGTTCGGCTCGCGCATCTGGTAACTAATAGACTCCATTTGAATTTGTAAAACTAAATACATACAATCACGCCTTCGAGTTATAATGTTTAAGGGGTGGGCACACACATTAATGGACTGTGAAATCGATTAACATCCTCATCCATAGCTTGCCATTTGTTAAATTAAAAAGTAAAAAATAAATATGTAGTTTAAAAAACTATAAAAACACACTTTTATAGGAACAGACTAAAAGTACAAAATAACCGTCTATTCAGTAACTGAAATTAAAAAGCGTGGTGCGCCCTTTGCAAAGCATGCATTCAAGTACTTAATATTGACAACGCGCACCACGCTTTTTTATTTCAGTTACTGAATAGACGGTTATTTTGTACTTTTAGTCTGTTCCTATAAAAGTGTGTTTTTATAGTTTTTTAAACTACATATTTTCTGTTTAAATATTATGCGATATGCTGAAATATTTGTACTAATTAAAAATTAATACCGAAGCGACAGCAACACAACTATATGTTAAAATGTTGTCATATTCATTGACATGAATCTCAAGACAATTTTGTGGTATGTGTGACATGACAACCAAAGGCGACAGCAAAAAAGACAATAATGGGTGCATCCATTGCATTGTAAAGTGATTGACTGATATTCGGAAAATTCTAAACAGTTAAACAATGTTTATTAAATTAGTCGCGTGAATTGAGTGAACTCACAAAGGTAGTTTTATAATGTGGTTGGTTATAGTACTTGAATAAAATTTTGAGTGAATAGATTCACCCAGAAGATGCCTATTCACTTGCGACTTTAAGAGGTTTGGGTTGTAGGTACTCGGGCAAACAGAAGCCGGCAGGGTATTCCAGGCATGATGAAGGAGTACTTAATTCTCTGAGCGTGAGTTTAAAGGAGAGGGCGGAATGAGGTTATGCAACTCAGATGCACACTCGTTAAAGCATATCTGACAAGTGACTCAGGGGATGAAACTCATAGCTGAAGTCCCCCATCGACAATATGGGAGTGCTTATTCGCCAGGCAAGATAAAGAGGTACGCACTGTGTATCAGACTAACACCAGTAACATAGAGATCCTTACTACCGAACTTAGTAACTGTACGGTCATTTCAGTCTACAAACCTCCCAATGCACCGTATTACTTCAGCTGTCCGCCGAACTTTAACGCCCATCCGGTTAGATTCGTCCTTGGTAATTTTAATAGCCATAGCGAGAACTGGGGATACAGAACCAGTGATGACAACGGAGTGAAGGTTGAAGAATGGGTTGATGGACACATACCTACTATCTTTGATCCATGATCCAAAACTTCCGTCATCATTCAACAGCGGTCGCTGGAAAAGGGGTTAAAACCCTGATCTAATCTTTGTCAGTGATCACATAGATCACCAGTGCGTGAAGACAGTAAGTGGTGCAATACGGAGGACCCAATTATGTGCCAGGCCTTACGACCTGAAGGATAAAATAATAAAATAAAATAAAAAATATCTTTACTCAACTTGACTTAATAAATAAGCTCTTTTGAATGGTCAATATTTTCGTTCAAGACTTTTTTAACTGATAAGAAGAATAGGCGCAATAAACTTATCAGCTTTAATAATTGGAGTAACGATATTTCCAAAGATTTATATCGTTAACTTTTACAACTTTTTCATTATAATATTACATTAGTTCAGCTAAGGTTATTTGTTACAACAAATCCATGCATTACGGTCTTTCAAATAGTCGTCTACTTTATAATATCCTTTGCCCATGAGCGATTTTTTGCCATGACTTTTGAATTTGTGCAAAGGCAGCTCTACTAAATTCTGTGGAACTTTATTAAAACTAGCTACGCTTTTCCCCAAAAACGAACTTCTTGTTTTTTCAAGTCGAAGCCTTGGAACGGCAATCTTATTTTTATTTCTTGTTTTGAATTGATGTATATTGCTACGTTTTACAAATGTATTGAGATACTTCTTCACATATACCATATTCTCATATATGTATTGTCCTGCAACAGTTAATATGTTGATTTCTTTTAAAGAATCTCTTGGCCGAAGTTTGTATATGGCGCGAATAGCTCTTTTCTGAAGCACAAAAATACTTTCGATGTTAGCTGCTGAACCCCAAAGTAATAGGCCGTAGGACAATACACTCTGAAAATAGCTAAAATAGATTAACCTTGCCGTTTGAATATCGGTTAAGAGCCTTACTTCTTTAACAGCAAATGCCGCAGAACTGAGTCTACCGGCCAAAGCTTCAATATGAGGGTCCCATTGAAGTCGATAATCTAATGTTATATCTAAAAATTTAGTACTGTTAATTAATTTTACTACATTGTCATCCAATTTTATGTGAATATCAACCTGTCTTACATTTGGCAGGGATTTTTTTTCACATTTTGTTTTTTTTTTCGAGTTTAATGATAGATTAATTGATGGTACCACGGCAAAAAGAAATTGCCATAGTACTATCAATGGTACTGTCTAATGGTACCATGGTAAAGGAATGGATTATTGCTATGAAACCAATGCGCAACTTTCGATAAAGTACTATTTACTTCGTCAGAACAATTATTACCTCTGTCAACTTTAAAGACTAGAGGAAGTGTCATCATCAAATAGCACTGTCTGGCATAAATTCTTTGCTTAAAAAGGAAGGTCATTTATGTAAATTAAAAACAGCAAAAGGGACCAGTATTGACCCCTGGGGTACGCCCATGTTGATAGGGGCTCCAGTAGACTCAGTTTTGTTGATAACTACTTTCTGTGTTCTTTCACATAGGTATGATTGCATAAGGCTAACCGATTTATCATAGACACCATAATGTTTTAATTTCCTTAAAAGCGTTTGGTGATTAACACAATCGAAAGCTTTGGATAGGTCACAATAAATACCAACTACATCTCGCTTGCTCTCCCAAGCATCAAATATATGTTTTTAAATATAATATGATAGGATGACATACCAAGACCAGTATGAATTAGATCCCATCTCACAGGACACCATCGATTTTGGGAATGAATTGCTAGAAGCCATATCCGAAACAACGAGAGAAAAGTGGAACAAGCTAATCGAAGGCGTAGATATGACGCATAAAAGCAAGAAGGCATGGTGTTTTATAAGGAAACTAAATAATGATCCTAAAATCGCTGATCGTCATTCCAATCTGACCACAAACCAGATCGCTCACCACTTACTCCAAAATGGAAAAGGTTCCACGAAAAGTCTCCAGAAAAAATTTACACGAGACCCTGGTAAAGAGGTTAACCACTTGGACGAGGCTTTTACAGAAACAGAGCTCAAGTTTGCCCTTGATAAGCTCAAAGAAGGTAAAGCCGCTGGCTTTGACAACATCAGGGTCGAGCAGCTGAAACGGTTTGGTTTCGTACTACTTATACAAAACTGTCATTTCTTCCATGGCCGCTTCCAAAGGGTATGTAATCTAATCACTGACGTTTTAGCCACCTACTTTTAATAAATGACATTTGTGGCAGAGAGTGTTTATAAAACTTCTTCGAGATTATTTATTTTTATGAGTTTATTATCTTTGATATAATATGTTAGTCAGTTTAAAGTTAGCCCGCCATTTGTTTATACTTTGTGCAATGAAATTTAAATAATGAAATACATATTCCTCCTTCGGAAGTACTTGTACCTATGCAATATTTCATTAGAGTATCAAAAATTTTACTCCGACTATGCAAGTCTCCTTACAGAACTCCGCAAACTTATCTGACGCGGTGGTTAAATTTGAGAGTTAAAACTGTCAATACAGCTGACAGACCTTTCATTCTTTTTTATTGCTACTGGCGCCTCAACCATCGGTTTTAGATATTGTTGTGGGGATTTCGAATTTCAAAACCGCGAGAGCATTTCTTGCAAGAAATTGTATGCATGCTCTATTTTGTACTAATAATGGATAAGAGAATCAGTAATAAAAATGTTTTGAACCTGAAATTTACACAAAATGGTGCGGTTTATGTTCCTCACTCAAAGGAAAGAAGCTGGACTTCTCACAGTCTCATAAAATTGGTGTAATGGTGATATTAGATCAACTAGGTATATAAAATTCTTACGTCGGTTTTATTTCAAGAATTGCTTTTACATTATGTCTCTGTAAAAAACTTTTTCAACAAGCGAATTTCTTATTTCTTGATGCAATTTTTTACACCTACCTATCTTAACTTTCTCACATTTTCAATTTTGAGGAACCTAAAACGAACATAAATTTAATATACAGTAGTAGAAGTTAGAAACTTAGACTAATTATGTACCTACAACACAACAAAATATTGGTACTCAAATAGGTACAACTTTTATGGGCTCTTAAGTATCTTAGGCAATATTATCCGTCACTTTTATTTCAAACTATTGATGTTTGCTTTAGGTAATGAGTAAAATAACTTGTCCTAGGTTATATAGGTCTACCCAAGTAACACACAAGCAAGATAACCATACACATTAGGAAAACTTTACAGTTTAAAGATGAATATCGTTTGTATAAGAGCCTTAGAAATAGCTAAATGCTGAATTAAGTTGAGTTTGGGCTCTTAAAATTCTTGATGCTTAATAAGTTCTGTTTTTGTGTACTTTATTTCTTTAAACTTAATAAACAATATGTGTTAGACTATTATACAAGCTTTATTAAGCATTACGCATTCTAGGTATCTTAACGCTGAAAAAAAGCCCCTATGGAAGCATTTATCTGAATAATCATAACCTGTATTGCTATTATTCAATAATTACTAAGCTAGTAGCGTTTGAATCAGCTGATTGCTGAATAAAGTATAACAATCTGAATAAGCTATTACATAATGCTCTTATACAGCTTGATACTGAATAGATGTAAAGTGAGATAATTATTTACTGCTTAAATTGGATAAGATGTAATTTTTTACCAGTTATTCAGCTGCTGAATAAAGAAGATTATTAAGGCTTTTATTAAGTTTTCACCGGCATAAAAGTATGTTATAAACTAACTTATTCAAATTAAAGACCACAGGCACGGTCTATCAGCGCAAATAGCTATGCTAAGATTTAAATATCAGCTTTGTTTAAATCTCTTCGTAAGCTATATTTTTTATGAAGAGGATTCCGTACATCAAATATATCAAACAGAATTGCAATTCTGATTCTCCCTTGCTACAACTACCCATAGATATGCAAATCGGCAAAAAAAGTTACTTATGTATCTATTATTATTTTCTGCGCTAGGTACCTACCTAGTGTGTTACGTGTTGCTGTTAAGAATTAATAAAACATTATTTTTTATTGTTACAAAGTAAATTTAATTCTTAGTGTTCACAAGTTTAACTTAATCAAAATAATTACAACAACATTGTCATACATTATTATTGCAAAACATTACTACGTAAGTAAGTGGAAACAATAAAAACTCAAGTTCAATCATGGTCAGCTGTCTTTTTTTTCAAGCCTTTTTAGTACTAACTTAGATATTTAAATAAAAGTACCTAACATCTTAAAAGAAATTAGACTCGTTTGATTTTAATTCGTTTAATGAGTTAATTTTCGAAAACTATTTATTTCTATGTTCTTCGTTTGATGCCTGTGTTTGCATTTGTTCCATTGCCTGCATATCATTGGATGAGTTCTGATCCTCTTGATGTATATCTTGTATGACCTCAAACATTTTGATATTTGCGCTGGTGCGTTTTATTTTCGGGTAGACGTTCCAATTCGTATGCTATTATTCTTGCGAAATCGTTATTTCTTGGATCATTGATATTATGGTTATAGAATTTCATTTGCATATGGCAAATAGTGAGTTGAATATGTAATCACTTTTTTCTTTTTATTTCCAACGTCGTCTCTTATTACTTTTGTAAACACGATATCGGTTTCACGTGTTCGTGTTCCCTGTTCCAAAAATGTTGGTTTCTGACACAGCAAAGCTTTCTGATCTCCAACGTTACAAGTAAACAATAATTGAGTCTCGTCTTCCATGCTTAGATGTTATTTTAGTTTGACCGCGACCTAAAATAGAAAAAAAATATTTTTGAGTAAAATTAATTTATTCATCAACTCGCGAGTGTAAAACTCATGTGTGCAATGTACCAAAAATTATAATAACACGTGTAAATAACTATGTGACAAGCAAATACAATTATTATTATATTATAATCGTCATATCTACAAATCTTGGGTATCGAGCAAGATATCGAATCGAGCGTATCGCAAAAATGCAGCAATATCGTGTTTCAAAAAATATATAGTTTTTACACGCATCGTTATCGGGTTTTACAATATTGATCTCATATAAGTTTCAATATCTATATACGATTTGTATCGGCCAACCTTATTCCACATAAGAAAAAAAATCATTCAATTATAGAACCCTAAAAATTCGAAGTAATGTAGAAATGTGGTCAACTATTCAATTGTTATTCAGAAGTTAGTGTAGTGAAATGACTCTATTCAAGTGAAATCTTAGTAACTAGACTCTTGTGCACTTTTATTCAGCAATGAAAGCAAAACAAGCGATCGCCATTTAAAGTCTTTGTGAATATTTATAATTTCAAAGAATTCACCAAGATTACCTGAATGTTTAATCTTACAACTACAACATTTTCAATTCGATTTATCGTATGTTTAATTGGAATGGCTAGAATTAGAAATTTCGCCATAAATATTTTAGTCAGATCGAGCATGCATGTACGAAAATAATATTTACAATCACTTATCTTGATTATTTACGAAGCGCGTCAAAAATAACCGAAAAAATCATAAACTATTTACGACAAAATAATTTGCGCACTAAGAATTAACATGTAGAAAACCTCTAACTTAATTAATGAAACTTTTGCTTACCATTTTAATAAATTTACCATTTTGTCAATTATCACTCACGACATTAAAAATGTCTAACTAACTGATTGTCAATCTAATTCCACGATTTGTATGAAAAAAATCTGTATTATTGTTAACAAGAAATTAATGTTGAGTAAATTCTGAATACAATAACCAATTCGACATAACTGAATATTTGAGGTGTAATAGCTTAATAAAAGCAATATCAGCTGTTATTCAGAAGTTATTAAGATTATTGTACCATTACTAAGCTCCTACTCAAATGTTACTCAGACGTTATTAAGCTAAAAGCATTTTAATTTGGGGCCTATTTTGTTTGAATAAAATCTGAATAGATGGTACTCAGACGTTATTCAGCTTAGTATTCAGCTTATATTCTAATGATTGCTCTTACTCAAACTTTATTCAGCACGTTTGTGTTACTTGGGTATGGTTATGCAATAATTGGCAAAGCACTCATCTATACCCAATCCTGAAGCGCTATTTCAATATTTCCTAGCAAAATAAGCATCATTGAAAAAAATTAGGATCCTAGCGTGAGTTTTTTTTTTCAATTTTGGCGCAATCGGAGCGATACAGTCTCCACGTCCAAACGCCGCCATTGCCAGGCGGAGACTGAATAATTTTGCTGCGAAACGGTGCACGATGCATTTTGGGATACTAGTTATTGACTATAAATATAACAAAAATAAATTGTAGTAACTTCCCTAGATATGACTAAGAACTACTTACACAAAAAAAATTTGCTTGATTACTCAAATAGTTATTGAGATAATTGAGTTTAAGACGGAAAAAAGGGGTCTTGAAAATATTTTTTTTAGTACATTGTATTTATTTGATTCAAATAAATTTTAGTAACTTCCCTTCATAAAGAAAAGATCTATCACATATAATATTTTGGAAGGCCTAGCAATGATACTTTGTCAGGAAATTTAATTTAAAAACATTGAAAATTCTGAGTTTGATCGCCGCAATAGCCTTAAACCGCTAGCTAGCGGGCTGTAGAGGCGCGCAGGCGCTACCTGGAGTTGGGCAGGCGAGTCGAGCGGGTATTGTTTCACCTCTTTTCATACTTTGTTTCACATCGCAAGCTAAGCTATGCATCGGCATATAACTTGACCAAAACCATAGACAAAAAAACCTGCCCAGTTGCAATATTTAGTACAAAAGTTTTTTCTGCACAGATTTTTGGTTAACTTCTTTTAATGGACAATCATAACATACAAACACAGGATTTCCTCCCCATTTCTGGAGTTACATATACGCAAATACTTGTTGGATTAAAACCCGACTTAGGTACGATTCAGAATTTAAAACCGACCGGCTCGCATCGGGCCGGGCTGGAACGGATGCGCATATTGCGCATACGCAATGTGTATGCATGCCGCGGAAGCCGTCCGAGTTAGGTCAAAGGGTTAAACGTAAACACCAAGTGCTACCCCGAAACAAAACATGTGTTTTGTTCTGTACAATAGGCAAAGTTATGACGTGCAGAAATACCGCGCTATGTTTGGGATATCAAAAGTGCGCGACATTACATTGTTTAAATACAATCACAGTACCTACTTACGCTTGTAATCGTGTTTATTCAGATATCCAAGGTCTCCAATGCTTAATTACTTTAATTTCTCCTTTTATATCCAAGTATGCTGGATTCGGAATTGACAACATTTCATTTTTTGCAAGGCAGTAAAATTCGAAAACCATTTCGAGATTAGAACTAATTAAACATGAAAAACAATTTTTAAAATTTTTTGGTCGTCTATTTATAAAGATATTAAAAAAATGTGTAAAATGATCAATGTCAGGAAGTTCTAGCGTGTATACATATGCCTGGAACTAATCCCCAAGAAGAAAAAAAAAACGAAGTAAACAAACAAATGTCAAAGTTACTGTCATTTTAATAGTGATGCCTGCTTGACTCAGTTTTCGAATTATTATCGATTATTTTCATTTAAAAATGGGTAAGACACTGAAATGTTTTTGTTTTATTATTACACAAAGATTTTTAAAAGTAAGTACTTACACAGTTACACCTTGTTTTAAAGTATTGAGCAAGTTGGTTAAATAAGGTTACAAGTAAAGGTGTACGTTATATTCGATAATGCATATAGCATAACGTTATAAAAATATAACTATCGCACCTAATATAAAAATATAACTTATTCTGCTATTGCTATATTAAATTATATCAAGCAGGGCGCAGCACGCCATCTAGTGTATTCGAAATGAACAAATGAAATGACAGAACTGAATGAATGAACTGTGTTCTCCTTCTCTATCCAGCCGATATTTAAGCTTCTTGATCCAGCCGCACGCGATGCAAGTATTGCTCTATCTTTTCTTGGTAATCAAATCTATCAAAATTCAACTCTATCAAATAGAAATAGAGTTGAATTTTGAAAGTTGGGAAACCAAATAACGCGTTATAATTGAAACAGTTGAGACAGACTCTAATGTCTGATCAATAAGGACTAACATCATAAATCACGTACGACATGCGATTTGAACGAACATGTTATTTTTCTGCTATAATATTTATTACTGTTATTAGAATATTTAACTAATGCTGTCCTGTGGAATTCTTGATCGCGAACTCACGCTCGCTTGGGGCTTAAAAGTACTTAAGAATTCTGTTTTTAATATCGTAATATGAATTTATTCGTGTTGTTATTTGTAAAATAGTGGAAAAAAGAATAAAGAATTGGTTTATTAATAGTAATTGATCATTAAGTAGTGTAGAAAACAATAATAACTTCTTTTAGTTTAACATAGGTTATATTAGGTACTTAATACTAATATATTATAGCATTAAAAATAACCTATTATTTTAATGTAGCATAACGATATGCTATAATATACGAATATAACATAATAGCACACCTTTAGTTACAAGTCATGAAAAGTATACATTTTTTAAAACTACAGTTGTATATCACATGTGAGACGAAATAATCAAGTGTAGTGTTGATTTATTGCATCTGACTAAATAAAATAAATAATCCCTTTAAACAAAAATGTTATTATTATCGACACAATATACTAGCGTGCTAGGAACATCTCTACGTAGAACTTCATGTCATGGACAGTTTTTTTTTTTAATTTGAAAGTTAGGGAGAGGAAAGTTGAGGCTAAGGAATCACTTACTATATTATTCCTGGGGCCCGATTCTCAGGCATTCGAACTTTTTCAGTGTGGTAATTCGTATTTCGAACATTTTGTTTGTGGTTTCTATTGAAAAGTTAGAACGTTTCACACAAACTAAACTGTCCCACATGTCAACAAATTCATTTTGACAGTTAAGTTCGTATACGAACATCGATTGGTCTGTACCACTCGTTGCGTTCGATTGGTTTTCGATCGAACTTTTTCGATTGTGAAATTCTGACAATATACAAAATGTGTTATCTTCGTAAAATATTTGAATTTCGAGCTATAAAAGTGAACTTTTCTCGATTGCCTGATAATCAGCCCCCAGATATTGTACTTACGTCCTTTTAGAATATACCATTTTCATTTAATTATTATCTCAATAATTTATGAAAATAAAAAGAAAAGAAAAAATACATTTCCTAAAAAACGATAACCTTTCATTATATCCATAAAAACAAGTACCTTAAAATTCTGAAATGTTGTCAATTCTTAGAAGTTAGGTTAGATCTCACTTAACTGAAAAACAGTAAGCGTAAAGGAGCTCACAGATGATCAGTCGGCCTGTCGGTAACGGCCTGTCAGTACCCCTAGTAATCGAAAACTATCGCTCTATCTCTTTCATGATAAAATATGGCCCGGTCAGCTGTTCACAGCTTGTAAACAAGCCTACCAACGCCAAGCATTGATATTACTAGAGTTGAGATTTTATATTATTTTTATGCATTCACAATGCAATTTTGTAAGTAAAGGAAAAATGTGATAGTAAAAAAAAAACCACGAGCCCTATAATATAAGTAGCTCCCGCCTGAAAGCTACTTATAGGGCTCGTGGTTTTTTTTTTTTTTTTTACTATCACATTTTTCCTTTAATTACTAGAGTTTATCGGAAGTAGGTAAGGTAGGTGTACACTTACCTTACGAACGATGATACATACACCTGCACCTGCGTAAAATTCTATTTAAGGGTTTTATGCTGTTAAGCCAAATTCGGCACCTATGGACTAGACTAGAATACACCTTAAGGCCTCTACAGACCAAACCCGCCGGCCCGCCGGCTTCCCGGCGGGTAAAGGGCTTGTTGCCCGCCGGATAACAAGCATATAATCGTCGCAAGACAAGCCCGGCTGACAAGTGGGTTCGATAGCTATGCATGAGCTATCGAACTCACTACACTACACGGTTGTGATGGGGGATTTCAATTTTCAATGCAAAGTTGGGGCAACGTTGCGGTCCAAATCCAAATTGCCATCAGTTGAGTGTGGCAATTTGGATTTGGGCAACGAAATGAAAGAGGCCAGATGCTAGCAGACTTTATGGAGAGGGAAAACCTCTATATGATGAACTCCTTCTTGAGGAAGCCCGTAAGCCGCAAATGGACCTGGATCAGTCCAGACGGTAAAGTCAAAAACGAGATCGAGTTTATCATGTCGAAGAAGAAGCACATATTCAATGATGTCAGTATGATCAACGCTGTTAAGACAGGGAAGCAATCACCGCATGGTCAGAGGCACATTGAATATCAACGTCAAGCTTGAAAGATCGCGACTGATAAAATCCACGCTCCGACCAATACCGGCTCAAATTCAAAACCCCGAGTGCTTTCAGCTCGAACTCCTAAACCGCTTCGAAGCCCTTGAGAACAGCATAGATGTGGACGATCTATACAACGCACTGTGGTGGATACTGTCCGCACGGTTAGGTCCAGGTACTATAAAACCCGCCGTCCCAAATTAAAGAAACCCTCCAGCCAGACTCATGGATCAGAGACACGAAATGAAGCTACAGAACTCATTGGATGGGATGCCCATCGTTATCGGCAGCGACAGATATTTGAGTCATTACGAATCGTCTCGCTCGCAGGTTTACCGACTTCCAACCTCCCGAACAAGCCGGGTTCCGGAAAGGCTATAGTACCATATACCACATTCATACGCTCCGGCAAGATACAGAATACCGAAGAGTACCCTACAACTTGCCACTTTGCTTGGCGTTCGTGGACTATTATGAGAAAGCCTTTGATTCGATTGAGACCAATAGCTATAGCTGTTGTGGAATTGCGTAAAGTCAATCGTATTCATTTGACAGTTCATTAATACGATTACCTTACGCAATCGCACCCCTGGGCTGTGCTGCAGTCTCTCCAGAGGTGCCAAATAGACGACAGGTACATCGAGGTGCTAAGGTACTTATACCAAAACGCAACCATCAGTCTGATTACAGAAATAGAGCTCTAATCCTATCCAACTACAGCGAAACGTCGTTTAAGCTTCTGGCCTGGAAAGGTTGCGTCATCAACATCAATGGCGAGTCCGAGTACCTAACACCTACGCAGCTACGGTTTGCCGATGATGTAGTTCTTATGGCTGAGACCTTGGAAGACCTGAATACAATGCTCGAAGATCTCAGTAATGCTTCTCAAAGAGTGGGTCTTAAGATGAACATGGATAAGACGAAAATCATGTCCAATGCCCATGTTGCACCCGCTCCAGTTTATGTTGGGAACATTACACTCGAAGTTGTTGACCACTATGTTTACCTGGGACAGACGCACACTGGAGCAAGGTATATGGAGGTAATGCGTAAAATAGTATTTTCAAAATGTGGGTAATTTGCAAAAGTGCAATGACTTGTCATGAAACTGTAACAAATTTCACGAAAAGCACACACGCATTTTCAATAATTTAATTTACACAAAGTGGTGTGACAGTTATAATCAAACTAAATTATGGCAAGCGAAGATCAAGGTAAGCACAATTTAAAACTTAAAATTTAACTAGTTGAATTGTGCTGATTAAGTACATATTAAGTACATAATATTTTTTTATTTACCTACTTATGGGTATTTCACAAGTTTGCGGAAAGTTCTTTTAAAATAATTTGCTGTTTTATATACACAAAACATTTCTTAATACGAGACTATAAGCAGAAGTGAAAGAACTTTGTGCAAATTGAACATTAAAAAAAAAGATGTACTTAACTTTATGTAATTAAATAAATCTGTGTTTCTAAAGCGCCATAATTTCAGTGTTTTTTTTTACCACACTTTTATTAGCTTCACTTGTAACTAAGTCACAATGTAAGAAAATCTTGGAAATCAATTTTAACCTACTTCTAATTGTCGTATTGATTTGAAACTTTGCAAGTCTATATGAATCCGATGACAATACAAAAATTTGCTACCATCGAGCTGATCTGATGATGGAGTCAAGAGGTGGGCAATAGAACTCTTCAATGGCTGCTAGGAAATCCCTCGAGTTTAGACTCATTTCTTTTGTTCTGATAAGACCTGTTCGTTACACTTGATGGTGAGGGTCTGATGATGGAGCAGGGAGGAAGCCAGTGGCACTTCTTAATGACCACTAGGAAACCCCTCGAGTTTGGCCTCCGTTGTTTCGTTCTGATGAGACTTTTTAGTCGCACTTGGTGGTTAGGGTCTGATGATGGAGCAGGGACGAAGTCAGTGGCACTTCTTAATTACCAATAGGAAACACCTCGAGTTCTGGCTCATTTGTTTCGTTCTGATGAGACCTATTCGCTACACTTGGTGGTAAGGGTCTGATGATGGAGCAGGAAGGAAGCCAGTGACACTCCTTAATGACCAATAGGAAACCACTCGAGTTTGGGCTCATTTGTTTCGTGTTGATAAGACCTATTCGTTACACTTGGTGGTGAGGGTCTGATGATGGAGCTGGGAGAAAGCCAGTGAAACTCCTTAATGGCCTCAAGAAAACCCCTCGAGTTTGGGCTCATTTTTTCGTTCTGATGAGACCTTCACTTGGTGGTGAGAGTCAGATGATGGAGCTGGGAGGAAGCCAGTGGCACCATTAATGACCACTACGAAACCTTTTGAGTTTGGGCTCATTTGTTTCGTTCTGATGAGACCTATTTGCTACACTTGGTGGCAAGGGACTAATGATGGAACAGGGAGAAAGCCAGTGGCACTCCTTAATGGCAAATAGGAAACCCTTTGAGTTCTGCCTCATTTGTTTTGTTCTGATGTGACCTATCCGCTACACTTGGTGGTAAGGGTCTGATGATGGAGCAGGGAGGAAGTCAGTGGCACTCCTTAATGAACACTAAGAAACCCCTCGAGGTGGGCTCATTTGTTTCATTCTGATGAGATCTACTCGCTACACTTGGTGGTGAGAGTCTGATGATGGAGCAGGGAGGAAGTCAGTGGCACTCCTTAATGACCACTACGAAACCCCTCGAGTTTGGGCTCATTTGTTTCGTTCTGATGAGACCTATTCGCTACACTTGGTGGTGAGGGTCTGATGATGGAGTAAGGAGAAAGTAAGGGTTCGGCTCGCGTATCTGGTAACTAATAGACTCCACTTGAATTTGTAAAACTAAATACATACAATCACGCCTTTGAGTTATAATGTTTACGGGGTGAGCAGACACATGAATGGACTGTGAAATCGATAATCAACTACCCATAGCTTGCCATTTAATTAACTAAAAAGTAAAAAATAAATATGTAGTTTAAAAAACTAAAAAACACACTTTTATAGGAACAGACTAAAAAGTACAAAATAACCGTCTATTCAGTTACTGAAATTAAAAAGCGTGGTGCGCCCTTTGCAAAGCATGCATTCAAGTACTTAATATTGACAACGCGCACCACGCTTTTTAATTTCAGTTACTGAATAGACGGTTATTTTGTACTTTTTAGTCTGTTCCTATAAAAGTGTGTTTTTTAGTTTTTTAAACTACATATTTATTTATGTTATGTCGCTTTAGTAGTACGTTTTGATACCACATGGCAGTTCAGCGGGTTTTCTTGCCGGCATTTTGTTTACTTTAATTACGTACGCACTTTTTCTTTTCTGTTATTTCAATGACAAATGCACATTAGCAATTTAGCCTTTTCGCACTTCAATATATTTGTGCCTATTAGTTAATTTCGTTGAACATGAATTCCGATAATTTATCAATTTGCCGCACCCGATTTAAAAGTAGAAAATAGTCCTTTAGCAAAATTTTACTGTTAATTATTTACTCATCACATTGTATTGGTAAAACAAATGTACGTCAATCTAACAAAAAAGTAATGTAATCTGGCAGTTAGCAAAATAAACTTAAGCTGGTCAAAAGCTGGTGGGTCATGGCTCATTCTCCTTATTCATCCATAAGGAAGGCCAGTGCCCCAGCAGTGGGGACATTAAATGGCTGATGATGATGATGATGATGGTCAAAAAAACCTATACCGATTTACTAAGAATTTTTGATAAAATTTGCTGGAGTTGCAAGGAAAGGAAATGCGAGGGATGTTTCTAAAATAAAATGATGAAAATGCAGGGGAGGTTCTTACGGATGAAGAAAAATAAGGGATAGAAAGACGGACTATTTTGAAAGCCTTATGAATGAGGAGAATGTCTGGAATGGTGTACTCAAGGATATACCAGAGAATGTGGGATATGAGTGCGAGAGGTAACCGTGGACAAAGTTAAAAAGTAATTGATGGAATGAAGAATGGAGAAGGAGTTGGTCCAGATGGAATACTAGTAGAAGTATGGAAGCTGTTGAGAGCTGATGAATGGGAGTGGTTAGCTTTATTTAATAAATTGATGCGTGATGCAAAGCGGTGGTTGGATAGTGGCGGCAAAGACTCGAGAGTGTTGGGCTTAGTAGGAGTAAAACCGAATATATTTTTTTGAGATTTCAGCGGTTTCTCCAGCCTTGTGCCCGTAAGCCTAGGTAGACTGCCCCTACCAGTCTACTCCAGTTTTAAAGGCAGTGGGCGGGACACATAGCGCGGAGAACCGATGGCCGTTGGGGCGGAAAGGTTCTCGAATGACGACCGCGCACCGAACGACGTTCCGTGGGCAGGCCCCCTACAAGGTGGATCGACGACCTAGCCAAGGTCGCGGGAAGCCGCTGGATGCGGGCAGCGCAGGACCGATCGTTGTGGAGATCCTTGGGGGACGCCTATGCCCGCCCAGCTGTGGGCGTCGTTCGGCTGACATGCTGATGATTCCGTAATACACACTGACAATGTTATTTTTATATGTATTGAAGCTAGTGGCGTAGTAAAAAATAAAAAATAAGAGATTTTTTTCCGGATTCTTATTGCCTGCTATATAAATAAAGTACTACAATCTACAAACAAATATTTATGAATTATCTAATAAGGCTGGTTGACACTTTGAAAATAATGCGCGGCGCGAGTGAAAGTGACCATTTATACATTTATACGCATTACCGAGGTCATTCAAATTAGTATTACCTACTTACTTTCATTAAACCGTAACACCGACCAGTACATACCAGTGACTGTACTACGGTATTTGAAGGTTATCGTAAAGATAACTCTACTTCAAGCAAAGCATATATTACCAATAAATATTACTTATAGGCTAATATTTGGTCGGTATAAATAAATCTTCCCAAGTTGTTTAATTATTTAATCCTTCTGAATATTCTATAAAAATAAATATAATGTGAATTTACTTTTGTCATTTGTAACACTTTTATAAATTTTATTATTGTTAGGTAGGATACATTTTGATTGTCCTATTACTTAAACATTTTAAGACTCAATTTGGAGCCCTCTGCGAACAGGTTTACACAGAAAAGCAGTTTCTAGACAAGAACATGTACTTTTTCCTGTTTGTTTAACCTGACATTGCCAATAGCAGGAGGAGAACTTGTTCCTAAATGTTACTTAAGTTTGATGTTATAAAAATATTGCAGTTTTCCTTAAGTTCTCTTATAGATCGAATATTGTATCTGATGTCACAAGATTATATTATGCCCCGTTTGTATTACCGCGTTATTGTTACTGTTCAGGGAAGACTTTTAAAATATCTATGTAAGTTATCATTTTATTTAACTGTTTGACTAAGGCGAGCCGATTTTTTGTCTGCAAATGTCTTTTTGGTCTGCACTGATCGTTTTCTTACTTAGAGGTTCATTGGCCTGCCGATGATGCCTTGTGATTGTAAACGTACCACAAAGCTACACTTTAGGCTTATAAAAAGCGTTGCCGAAAGCAGCCCAGTTGTAATTGTAATGAATGATACACAGACCTTACTTCACCTCAGTACGCGCGGAACTGTCTCAAGGCTGGTCGCGTAACAAGTTGCAAGCACTGTTCTACTAAAGCTCGAGTAAGATCAATCAAAACTTTTACACGGACTTGTGTTTTCTGCGTTACGCCTTGCGCTTACGTGTCGTTTTGTGTAATATCAGTGTAAGGAACTAGGTAGTATTGTTGATCGAAGGTTTAAGGTTAATAATTTATGCTCAGTTGTTTTGTTTTTATTTGCGCTAAATGGAATTGTGAAAGAAAATAGACTCTACATGATTTCATTACATTCTATCTCATTGATTTAAGAGCTTTGCTCTTACTTCTCCGTAGCTTACCTATTAAGCTGGTGAAAATTAAATCGTACTTATATGAATTAGCTGCCATGTATTTTAAGTTAAAATAAATGTCAGAACTTTATTGTGATATAAAACTTAGATTTTGCCATTCATCATTGGTCAGTGGCCTGCTTTTCTCTTAATTATTATTTATCTGTAGAACAGTTGGCACATTTTATTTTGTCTGTATTGTTCTTCGACGCTAACTAGTTAAGTAAGTACTAAAGTTAATGTGAGAATTACATCCGAGTAAAAATTGCACACATATTTAAACATGTTTGAAGGAGAACGTGAGAATCTTTAAACCCAAAGTACCACCTACAAATATTATTCTGTGGTACCACCTTGCAGTTCATGTTCATAAGGGCATTATTACGAGTAGACGATAAATAACTATATCCTCTTTCGGTCTAATGTTGTCAAATTATTAAATTTTAAATTAGGTATCATGCGTAAGTTTACATAGCATGTAATGTAAATGTAAGCAACTTTTTATTGTCTTCTCGAAGTTATGACAGGCAATAAAGGAGCTCCGAATTATGTTTTCGGTTTTAACATACATGTTTAATAAACTACGGTTAGTTCAAAAGGTAACTAGTTTTAAAACAATCGGAGAAGGTAGGCAATCTTTAGTCGGTTCATCATACTCACAGTCAGTTTGTCACGCTGCTTATTAGGTACTAACGTTAACTGTCGAAAAATTACAACTTAACTGGAACTTGGAAACGCGACTAATGTAAATTAACCATTGAAAATTTTGTCGTAGATACTTAGACACAAATTCTTAATGAAATGGAACACATGCATATGGACCACTCTAACCATGAAATGGGTCACGAAGGGCACATGGGTCACGAAGGGCACATGGACCACGAAATGGACCATATGATGCCTACAGACCACATTCACAATGCGTCTCACCTCATGGATGTAAGTTTATAAATAAGTTTATTTATATTCTTAAACTTAATACTTATCTAAGTAGCTCTTGTCAGTGTGGCCTCCTCCATTCATTTCTATCCCAGACCCTGTTCCTTGACTTCCTAATAAGACACGACCTTCACCTTATCTTTTTATCTCTGTTACATGTAGGCTATTCTCGGTCTCACTCTCCCTCTATTTATTCTTCTGTGATGTATTTAATTAATTCGTTGTCTTGTCAAGTGGCCGAATATCCTCCCTTCTCTGTCTTCTTGATATCTGTAGTTTTTCCTTTACTCTTTCGAATACAAATGTATATGTCACCATTTCTATCCAATTTATCCTTTCCGCCCTTCTCTAAAATCACATCTCGATTTCTGTAATACCTGTGCCATTCTCTATGTTTCACATTCGCAGAGAAACGTAGGTTTTGATGCAGTTTTCTGTTTTTTTTGCTTTGCTTTGAAAATGCACTCTTTCTTGTGAAAGACTTATTTTTCTATTGTTATTCTTGTTTTATTATCTAAAGTGCATCTTGCGTCATTTGTTATTTATATTGCCTAAGTATTTAAAGTTAGTTATGGTTTCAATTGCATTTCAATTTATTTACGCAATGAAAATTGTCATGCTTCGAATGTTCTTCTTAACATAAATTCTTTCTAACCACATCTTCGACTTCTATATACTATCAGTAGAACCCTGAAACAGCCAGCTTTGCACCTTTTGATAGAGTCCCTGTTATTGCAGTTCAACACAACAGGTGACAGCGGTATGGACTACAGATCAGATTACAGTGGCCACGGAGACCATGCTGCTCGGGGAGGACATGAAGGACATGGTGGCCACCACATGGCTATGGGACACAGCGGAGGCCATATGATGTCTATGACAGTAAGTACAACAATATTCAGCCTTTCTATATTTGCTGTTGTAAATTGTTACAACAGCAAATATAATTCTCAAGGGCCTAATTCTCAAGCTAAATTTCGGCAAACCATGTTACAGCTATTGAGCTGTAACATGGTTTGCCGAAATTTAGCTTATAGACAGGGCCCTTGAGAATTATGTTTGGGGCAAGGAGGAATCTCACAATTTTTTGTCCCCAATTTCTCTACTCTACAGCACCTGTATTATGGTAATTAAAATCGACCAAAAAGGTCAAATCACATTCGCCTATTCGTAATTTTTTTCTATCTGAATTCACAATAAATATACTTATTTTATTTTTAGTTTCATGGGGGGTACGTAGAAACGATACTGTTTTCATGGTGGAATGTAACAGAAGTAGGCGAATTCATTGGCTCATTTTTTGCAATCTTCCTAATGGCTCTACTCTACGAAGGGTGAGTTTTGTATATTTTCGTATTCATTATTGCAGTATATCTTATCTATTAACCACTTCCGACAACGTGGAACCACATGGCTTTCGATAATAATGCACCACAATAATAAGTAGGTCGATAAAATTTTCCTGGATAGTTTGTTGCGTGGTTTGTTAACGATAAAATGATTGTCCAAGAAACCAGTAGGTACTTTTATCATTTTGTTTGTTTCGTGGGAACCTAATGCCAGAGAATATTGATAGAAGAGATAATGATGTTTACCTAGCCCAGACTAAAACTTACTTTAAGAGTAAATGATCATCTCCAGCGGTTATTTTTATAAGTTGTCCAATCATTGCTGTGTTGTATCTATACATCAATTATAAATAGGAAAGATATGATTTTTTGTTTGTTTGTAATAGATTTAACTACTGGACCAATTTTAAAAATTTTAAGAAAGTTACATACATTCTTCCTGAGTGAAAAAGGCTACATTTCACCCCCATATTCCCACGGAAACGGGTGCCATGCGGGTTAACCGCGGGGAGTCTCTAGTTCGACATATTATTGTGTTTAGCAGTAACCAAACCATAGAAGCCAGACTTTATTCAAAACTTGGTCTAAACCCCGTGTCCGTTTCGTAGCCCTATACTTGATGTGTTTACAATACAATGTTACTATATTTGTTCTAACATTATCAGATAAGAGTAGGGAATACGTCCACAATCAAACTGATGCACAAATTGTTCAAGTACTTTCTGATAAATATACCGAAACGTATAAGCATGGTTGGATAGATTTATCACCTATCTGATAGCGTAAAAGCGGCATTTAATTGTTTTTAATATGTTACAGACTAAAATACTATCGAAAACATTTACTATGGAAAACCTACACTGGACTTCAATATTGCGCTGTGTCTCCTCCTGACAAAGGTGCTACAAATATCTGTGCACCGGATGAACCTCAAGTTATACAGTTGAGTAACTAAGTATTTATGTAAGCCACAGAACCCGAGAAATAGTTAGAAATAGCAAATGGGCGGGGTGCGCGTGGAATAGGCTTTGCTCAAAACAGCAAACTAGGCATGGAATGAATCGTCTGTGATTAATCATATGATTTATGCAATCTTATAGTCACACCTACTACTTTATTTCATGTAGTCTGCTACAAATCATAATTTGCATGCAATGCATAAAAATAATTTAAATCTAAATTTAATGGCTGTTTCATCTTAATCGATTGTTAAACATTTGTAAAATGTTTCTTTCGGATGCGAGGGTTTCCTCACATTGATGAAGCAACGCTGGCCTACAGCGTAACAAGTGATAGCAAAATTCGACGAGTCGTGTAGGCCTTTCGGTAGCTTAGTTGGTCAGAGCATCGGGCCGGATTCGCGGAGGCGCGGGTTCGAATTCCGCCTGAAAGCTGCTTATAGGGCTCGTGGTTTTTTACTATCACATTTTTCCTATGGGTACTTACAAAATTGCATTCTGAATGCATAAAAATAATTGAAATCTAAATTTAATGGCTGTTTCATCTTAATCGATTGTTAAACATTTGTAAAAATGTTTCTTTCTGATGCGAGGGTTTCTTCACATTGATGAAGCAACGCTGGCCTACAACGTAACAAGTGATAGCAAAATTCGACGAATCGTGTAGGCCTTTCGGTAGCTTAGTTGGTCAGAGCATCGGGCCGGATTCCCGGAGGCGCGGGTTCGAATCCCGCCTGAAAGCTGCTTATAGGGCTCGTGGTTTTTTACTATCACATTTTTCCTATACTTATTTGAATTTACCTAAATTTATTTTTGATTTTATCAAAATTTATTTTATTACTTCTATTCAATTTAACATTTTTTATTTTTATAGTAGCGTCATTTTATAATAATCATCATTCATATTTCATAACCATTACATAGCTACAAAGAAGCAATAATTAAAAATCGTTACCTGTGCAAAATCACAATCATTTCCAATACATATCAGCAATTCATTTCAATTAATATCAACAAGTGAGATGATATTATATCTTGACTAGCTTTCCTCCCGCGGCTTCGCCCGCGTGTACTACACAACATTATCCTGATGGAATGTAATATTTTCCGGGATAAACTATGTCATTCTCCAGCTCCCAATCTACCCCCGTACCAAAAATCACATTGATCCGTTACTCCGTTTGGACGTGAAAGACGGACAAACAAATAATACCTACTTATTGATTTTCCCGTGGGAATATGATATTATAATCCTTGCCAGGGTCTCAAATTATTTACTTAAATACCAATTTCTGCCCCCAAATTAGCCTGCGCTTACAGTGATTTTCCATACAATGAGATTTCCCGCGGTAAAAAGTAAAATATGTGCTTTCCAGGGCCTTAAACTGTCTCTATTCTAAACAACATTCTTCCCATGAACTCAAACTATCGCCTTAAATACCAATTATATTCTACCGCTTTGCCCGAGCTGAAACTTATTTTACCATGGAAATGAGCCTTATTCCCGCGGTTACAATTTGCCTAGGTATGTCCTTCCTAGCATCAGGACATGGGTGTCCCGGTACTCCTATCAGTAGGAGTAAATTAGTAGGAGCACCCGGAAGCACTGTATCAACTCAAACTGTCTCCATTCCAAATTTCATTCTCTAAGGTCTCATCAGTACCATCATCAATCTATTTTAATGTCCTCGCTGCTGGGGCGTAGGCCTTCATATAAGGAAAATGGGCCATGACCTTCCACACGGGCCCATTGAAGTTATGGTGTACTAACCAATCCAAATGCACCCAGAAACATCGGCTTATCGTGTCTTCCGAAGCACGATATATTTTTTAACAGCAATCCCATGATAGACCATTGCAAAAGTAACATAACCTCATCGATCGCAGGCCGAGCACGCTACCCGTGGTTTAGGCATAAGAAGGTAACGAACGATACCTAGACAAACAGGAGCTACTATCGTATGAATAATATTCGGACATTCTCCTACTCTTGAACTACCAAAATGCAAAAAATCAAGTCAATACTTTTTAAAAAATGTGTAAAACTGATTTTCTTGAGTTTTATTCCAATGCATAAAGAATTGTTTGCTTTGCACGAAAATGAGCTGTCATGGGACCCATGCTTTATTGAATAAAGTGAACATAAAAAAACTTTACTTTTTCCTGAGTTAAAAAAACCGTATGAAATTTTCCCGGCCAGAGTTCAATTATCCCGATCGATTTAGCCATAAACATCCAAACTCCGTATCGTTAATATAAACATTAACCCCCCCCCCCCCTTTCTACCCTATTAGGTGTTTTTATATTTTGCCTACGCAGATCATTTTTAATGTTGACCTAGTATCCTTCATACAAATTTCCATACTCCTAAGTCCAGAAATGAGGAAGTTTTCATATAAGCCTTAATCCCCCCTTTCTACCCTATTAAGGGTTTTTTTATAACTTCGCATACGCAGATCATTTTCAATAGTGACCAGTATCCAACATACGAATTTTCATACTTCTAAGTTTAGAAATGAGGAAGTTCCATATAAGCTTAATCCGCCCGTTTTACCCCATTATCGGGGAGTTTTTTTAACTTCGCTTACGCAGATAATTTTCAATCGTCATCAGTATTCAACATACCAATTTTCATACTTCTAAGTTCAGAAATGAAGAAGTTCCATATAAACTTTATCTCCCCATTTTACCCTATTAAGGGGGAGTTTTTTTACTTTGCTTACTCAGATCATTTTCAGTCGTAACCAGTATCCAACGTACTAATTTTCATGCTTCTAAATCCATTAATGAGGAAGTTCCATATAACCTTAACTCCCCCATTTTATCCCTTTAGGGGGGGGGGGGGTTTCCTAAAATCCGTTCTTAGCGGACGTCTCCTAGGCGTAATCTACCTTCCTGCCAAATTACATCTTCGTTGGTCCAGTAGTTTTCGAGATTTCGTGATGAGTGAGTTATGTCCCCTCGATTTTAATATATATAGATGATTAAAACACACTGCTGTGAAAAAAACACAATCATTTCCAGTTGATATGATAATGATAAATAATTAACTGTGAAAAATCATTGCCTGAGATGAGAAAAGAAGAATCACAGGTGAAATCATATGATTTTGGTGAATCATATGATCACATGATAATGATTTAAACGTAGCAGCCATTTCCATGCCTACAGCAAACCCTCAATTTAATTCCATGTTTGATAGTCAACATACAAGAGCTCATCTTCATAAAATCGTCTTTCGTTCTTGACCATATGTTTTTTCTTATAAGTACCTACATAAGGTTTTTTTCTTATAAGTTTCAAGATGAAACAATAAATGAAAGAGCGGGCTCCTCCTAATTCAGGTTTAATCAAACTTCAAAGGAGGAGCCCAACCCCTGTAATAATTTTGAAATAACTGGAACAATAAAGATATTTTTGTTTTTTTTTGACAAAAAACAAGGAATGGTTCTTATAATGTGGAATTATAATTATATCTATCTACCTATTCCCGTTATTTAAAGTACTTTCCCTACATGTCCCATAACTCTGGGACGCCATGTATTGTATAATTATTAACTTTGTACGATTTTGAATTACTTCAGGTTGTTATGGCAACTAGCCTATTTCGAATCCTCACTTCATTGAGTCCGAATGTGTGACATTCTCCTTCAAAACTATTTCTCGTGTTTTGTGATGTAGCCTAACGTTTTATAATGGGGATTCAGTACTTACTCGTAGTGCAAGTTTGTCAACGAGCAAACTTGGTAGTTGCGTTTGAGTTACCTACATTTCGACGGATAGCTCGTAATGATAAATAAATAAGGTCTAGAATAGAATTCTTAACGCGAACGCGATACCTGTAACGTTTTGCCAATGACAAACTTTCACTTAGGTACATTAGTACTATTATATATTCTGTGCTTAGGTACTGATGATTGCAGTTTTATCTAAACAACAATAATTAACATTCTAAAACTAACTGCAAATATCTGAGTCCAGTTTTATTCGACTTTGATCGAAATAGCCAGTCAATGACAAGTAATTGAAATTGATTTCGGAACTCATCATTAGTTTAACTGCTCAGATGAGAGGACCGCCGGCCGCCAACACAATTTATTAGGAATCGTATCGTAGTGTACGATGCGTATTTTGTGGTTCAAACCACATAATGGTCTGTATCGAATAGAAGATAATGAATAAAACAATGATTGATGACAATGATTTGATTTCGTTAAGTGCGTGCAGTCTGCACACTAGCGCCGCCATTGAAAAATAAAACAATGTGCTTAAATAAAGACGAAATGTAAATTATCTCTCTGTAGTGCACTCCGAAGAAGCTTTGTGGTACTTTTTATCGCTTAAAGGATATTTGTTAACCTGTGTCGTTTAGTTTAATTCAGTTTTCTTTGCGAAAAGTGGCCACTTTTAGCAATAAAATTCCATTAAATTAAATGACAAGCTAGAAAATATAGGTAAATCAAGTACCACAAAGCTTCTTCGGAGTGCACTACAGAGACATAATTCGCAATATGATCTTTATTTAAGCACTATGATTTTTTTCCGATGGCGGCGCTAGTGTGCAGACTGCACGCCCTTAATATAAATATGTAAACAAGTATTACAAAATAGTACCGGTACTAAAAATGCTCAAATTAAGCAAAACGGTCTATACGTTAAGAAAAATGTGGTATATACCTATTGGAAAATTTTGACTTTTATGCTTAATTAAACTTCAATCATACATAATTAAATTGAAAACATTGAAAATCCTTTTTGTTTTACTAATTGTACATTCAGATTTAAATTTATGTTTGATTATAGTGAGGAATAGAGAGCTATTGTTTAAGTTATTTTAAAATCTTCATTATTTTTCAGGCCAATGCCTCATGTGCTGGAGAGGAATGTGTAAGTCTACTCCTTGTTTACACTTTACTTACTATTAGCTCTTTAATTAAACACTTAAAAACAGCATGCTTGTTACCGCAGTTTAATACAAGCTCTCTGACTGAAGTGAAATCAGACTCAAGACACTTGGCAATACAGGGTGGAAAAAAATTATGGTCCCTGGAAGAAAACTACTTTAAATGCAGTTAGCGCATTTTAGTAAAAGGAAACATTCTTTAATCACTATCACTACATACTATTAAACAAAGTCGCTTCCCGTCTGTCTGTCCCTATATATGCTTAAATCTTTAGAACTACGCAACGGATTTTCATGCGGTTTTCACTAATAAGTAGCGTGGTTCTTGAGGAAGGTTTTAGTATATAATTTATAAAGGTTTTGTGTAAATTGGTTGTTTATTTTATATTTATTTTTTCTTTGGACCATAAACAGTTGTTTTGTTTTTAACTAGCGGCCGCCCGCGGTTTCGTGGTTCCCGTTCCTGTGGGAATATCGGGATAAAACGTACATATAAACCTTCCTCTTGAATCACTCTATCTATAAAAAAAAAACGCATCAAAATCCGTTGCGTAGTTTCAAAGATTTAAGCATACAAAGGGACATAGGGACAGAGAAAGCGACTTTGTTTTATACTATGTAGTGATAATGCAGGCGTGGAGGCATGCCTTTCCTCTGTCAGGCTGCCTTTATGTTTTGCTAACTGGTAAGGTTATTGTATGTTGTCCCAAGTATGCAGTCTCTTCAGACGTCTTGTCTGCAATGGTTCAAAAAGACTCTGGGCCAGTTTGTTCTTATGATTACTGATTCGTTATTTATTTATTTTTCTTATAGTCGATCAAAGAAATGGTTAAGAAATTTTGTATTGAGCCCATTTGAAAAAACACCTTCAAATAATGTTTTATTTTCGTGAATAATAAATTAAATCAACTTTCGTAATGGCGGGCGGAATTCTGTCAATACATAAATAGCAACCGTCAAAACAAAATGTACTTACATACTTAACTGAGTTGGTGGTTAAATATGCACCCTAAAAACTGACAGCCATTTCGATAATTTTGTACTGCTAGTGGCGCCTCCACCACTGGGTCAGATAAGTTTGTGGGATAAATGTCTTTCGGTATCGACAGTAGGTGACAGTTTTAGAGTGCGCCTGCGCGCGGTCGAAATCGAATACTAATCATTTACCATAACCTTAGAACGAAGAAAATGTACTGTAACTAGCGTCAAAAACGCACGAGTTGCGCGCAGATTGCGCACAGACGGACTCTATGTAGGCAAAGAATATATACACTAACGCGAAAAGAAACGACACTTAAGCATGTGTGCACGTAAAATCGCTTCCGGCTGTGTGTGGGTGTCTGGATGTGAGCGGGGGCCGTGAGAGGCGCGCGGGGCGGGGAACAGGCAGTCGGTGAATGCCTTGGCCGAGGGCTGCCGCAATCTTCATACATTCAAGTAGGAACTACTAGGAAGCCAAAAAATGCGAAAGTTGTTAAAATTCAGTCGAGAATAAATAATTATTGAGAGAACAAATTTTTATTTGGGCGATTATTGATTCACTCACTCAGTATTTTTGTCACTAACCTAATATTTTCCTTGGGCGATTTAGTATTTTATTCGGACACTTGGATTAACTGTGTCACACTGTTAGTAGCTTATTTTACGTACACCTATATTAGTATTATAATTATAGCATTTATTATTCCTCAATGAAAAAAAACTACATGTCATTTTAATTACAAAATTATCAGTATTTTAAATAATTGATTTGCTTGCATTATTATAGTAAATTGATATAATATTTCAATGTAATTTTAGATTTGATTATATGAATTGATTTGAAACGCGCCCGCTTGCGCGTTTGCGCATACAATTTTGGGTAGTCAACTACCCAGTGGGCGCGTGGAGTGATAAAAGAGAGATTATATAATTAAATATAAATTCAGTATATTAAAGACCCCTTATAGGGTAAAGGCCTCCTCCATTTTACTCCAAGTTTTTCTGTTCTTTGCATTTGTATTCCAATCTCTTCCGACTACTCTTACTATCTCATCAAGTCATCTTTCTTTTGGTCTACCTCTTTTCCTTTTATTCGTTGGTCCCATGAAGCTCGACTTAATACTGAGGTAACTGGAGAGTGCAGTACGAACAATTTTTTGAATACCACAAATAACACAGTGGCTGTCTTCCGTCTCACCTACACTTTAAAAAAATACGTATGGTCATATGAGACAGCTGACAGCCACTACATACATAAATGTCAAATTTGCTGGCGACACTTTTTTATTCAGGGTGAGAGCTCCAGTTACCTCAGAGTATTAAGTCAAACTTCATGGTTGGTCCTGTCCAAGTAGTTACTCTTTGTGTCCATTTTTCTTTGTCCATCCGTGCTATGTGGCCGGCCCACCTCCATTTCAGTTTTTTGCAATGTTTCAAGGCGTCGATTACATTTGTAGATTCTCTTATGTCTATATTTCTTTTTCTGACTTTTCTTATTCTGGCATACCTGTATTTTATTGTTTGTGTTGTTATTATATATCCAGGTTTGGCAGCCGTATGTGAGACAGGGTAGGAGACACGAATCTAGAATTTTCTTTTTGAGTCTCATCGGAAGTTTTAATTATAAAATGTCTTTGTTGCTCCAAAACTTGTTCCATGTGATGTTAGTTCGTCTTTTTAGTTCATCTTGATGTCTAGATGAAGAAAATGATACTTATTTACCGAGATATACGTATTCCTAAACATATTATTATTAACTACAACCCTAAATTTTTTAAAGCTAGAGTGAATAGGCTGCTTCTGGGGAAGCTCGCTCCATCTTAGGCTTCTTCTCAACCCTAAGGTTCAGTGTGAAGCCAAGAGCAAGCCCATTATAAATAAATAAAAAGAAATCTAATAAAGTATTTTCGACTCGAATGGGTATATTAGTCATTCGTAAATGGTCGCTAGTTTAGTTAATTTTTCGCAAGCAAAATATAACGCTGCTAGGTTTCTTATTTAAGTATTTTATTATCTGTCGTTCATATTTTATTTTGTCGGAAATTTTATTATTTCCCATTTTGTAAAGATACCATTTAAAAAACAAAAGTTGAAAATTGAACGTGTCTTTCATTACCTAAATGTTCTTACACAAGTTTACAAAATATAATAATCTTCTTTAGCATAAGTCTATATTCCATTTCGGTATCAACCCTAGCGCCGGCTAAATGTCACCGGCGATCGGACTCTCACGTACACGGAGTGTCACCGCTGTGATGTAGGTACAGTTAGACGGAAATCACCCGCAACAGCCGCAATCGGAGATGTCAGTGCGACATGACGTCATCGCAATAGCGCGCAAGGAAAGCAAATTTACAAAAGCTGGTGAAAGTTTACAACGCTGTAACTTTGGAAATCCTGGCCAGATTTCGATGAAAAAAAACTATTAGCACTTGCATGAGTACGCGCATTAAATGCAGTCACTTTTATAGTCATATTTTGATGTGTTGGTGTGACTCATTCTCCAAGACTGCATCCAGGAATGGACATTATTCAAGTGTTCTTGAAGATTCCTTGATGCTACTTCGGGGTAACTGTGTCATGTGACAGTATGGCTGTGTCATCAGCAAAAGTGGCTGTAATGACATTATCCGACTCTGGAACATCAGCTGTGTAGATGAGATACAGCGAGGGGCCCAGCACAGATCCTTGAGGAACTCCTGCTTTTATGTCATAAAAATCGGATGTAGTGTTATTGATTTTGACATAAGATTCTGCTGTCTAAATAGGACTTCAATAGGAGGTACATGGTGTTCGGTAATAGTTTTTTGAGTTTGTAAAGCATACCGTTGTGCCAAACTTTATTAAAAGCCTGCTGAACGTCTAAGAACACTGCAGAGCAGTACTTCTTATCTTCCAAGGTATTTCTTATGTATTCGCAGACTCTGTGGACTTGCTCAACTCAATGGTTGAATGGCGCCGTCTAAATCCAAACTGGTGCTCTGGGATAATTGTACTTTCTGTCAATATTTCATTGAGGCGTAACAAAATGATTTTCTCAAGCACCTTTGACAAAACAGGTAGGAGGCTTATCGGTCTATATAATTATGTCAAGTGCGGTGGTTTTTCTGGCTTTGGAATCATAGTTATTTGCGAGACTTTTTATATACTTGGAAAATAAGCAACTCGTAACACAGCGTTGAACAATGATGTAATGAAAACTATAGCTTTCTGCGGCAGGTTACGCAACACCTCTGCGGTGATAAGGTCAAATCCGGGGGCTTTTTTGAGTTGTAGATCCATTATTGTTCGACGAACTTCTGCAGGTGTACATCATCGAATAGGGAGACTAAGCTGAAGGTCGCTTTTAAGGAATTTCACAACCTCACGGTCAATGTTTTCGTTGCTTATGTCAGTATTAGGCGTAAATACGCTGCTCAAGAATGACCCATATGCTTCCGCTCTTTCTTGGTCCGTTTTGGCCCACGTACCATTTGCATTTTTAAGTGGATGTTGAGCAACTTGCGGCTTATCGCGGGATTTCAACGTTTTCCAGAGTGAATATTCGTTTTTAACTGAGGCAGTGGGGGTCAAACTTTGTAGGTGTTGCTGTAATGTTTCATTTTCTATGTTTACCAAGAGCTGTTTAAGACTAGCGGCTGCTTTGTTAAAATCCTTTTTATCCGCTGGATGACGACTGCAGTGCCAGACTCTTCTAAGACGCCGCTTTTCCAGGACCTTTTCTTTTACTACTCGTATGTTCGGTACGTTTTGATCTTTCACAATGTTTGACGATTCCCGAGAGGGCGGAGTGCAGGTCCAAGCAGCTTTTTGTATCATCTTACTTAGATACTCAGCAGCGCCATCAATATCTTCCTCAGTTTTGAGGCTGATTTTAAGCTCATTTTAAGTTTTCATTTAAGTACTGTTGAAATGCTCTCCAATCTGGGTGCCTGTTATACAGGTATAGAGGCTCAGGTCTTTTTATTACTGTAAAGCTCATAGTTGCAATCACTGGAGTATGGTCTGATGAAGAATCAAAGCAACTTTCTCCATCCAAAAAAAATGTGTTTGTACGCCCTTGTAGATAAAGAAGTCCAACAGGTCTGGCACCTTAGCTGGATCTGCGGGCCAATAAGTTGGTTGACCAGTTGAGAGAGCATTGAGATGTAATTTTCCAAGAGTTTTGCGGAGATTTCGTCCTCTAGTTGATATGAGACGCGAGCCCCACATTGTGTGCTTGGAATTCCAATCACTTCCCGCTATAAACCGGTTGCCTAGCGATTGGAAGAAGGTGTTAAAATCTTCTTTTTCTGTTTCAGGATTTCTCTTTTGCTTTGGTTGGAGGGCAGTAAACCGATGATAGCGTAATCGGACTTTGCTTGTCATGTATCATTATCGACGTGGCTTGTATTTTGGCAGTCCGGTATTCTGGCAATATTTGATGTTTAATACTTTTTCTAATAATTATTGCTGTACCAGCATGTGCTGCATCGCTCGGATGGTAGGTTACATAGGTGTTATAACCACCTATGTGGAATGATGTTTTGTGTGTAAGGTGAGCTTCAGAAATCGGTAATACATCAAGATTTTGTGTTTTCATCAAAATTGCGGCTTGCTTCTTGCCCAGTAGGCCATTGATGTTCCAAGTTGCAATTCGGAGACCCATTTAAACAACCAGTTTATTGATAAGGGTTGTCAAGAGACTCATGAGGGTCCCCATTTGGTCAATAAGACGATCTAGCTTTTCAGCTTGCTTGGCTAAAATGATTTCAAGATTTGTTCCAGCTGTTCCTGCTGTGACTTGAGCGTATGTTAATTCTGGTTGGGCGATTGTTGGTTTGTCACAATATTTATCAGCCATATCCATTCCTTTATTCAGGGTTTTCAATTTATTTAATGGAATTCTTGAGACTAATATCATCTTTTGTATTTCTTGGAAGACCTTACAACCTTTGTAATTTGCAGCATGATCAACCAAGCACAGGGCACATTTTGCTGGCTCTTTCCTGTCTTTTTTTGGACAGTCTGCAGTGTTGTAAATTTTTGCACACTTGACACATCTATATGGACCGCAGGTAGTAGTTTCTGGTATGTCCATACTGTTGGCAGCGTTTACATTGTGGTATTGATTTTTTACGTTTTGGGTCTTCAATGGATACGGATGTGTGGTATATGTATTTCAGTTTTTTCACTGCATCATTTGCTGGTCCAGGAACAAGGTTAACAAACCAGGTTGACAGAGGAGTCTTAGTCGGTTCATGTCTAGCAGAAATGATATCATCTCTTACAGTATTGCCAGTATTTTCGATTGCCTCTTTAATTGCATCAACAGGTGTCGAATGGTGCAAGTTTTTTATTACGATTCTATATCTAGATCTAAAAATAATGGGATATTTCTCTCCTATAGATCTACAAAAAAGTCCGCGATAGCATATACAGGGTTAATTTTTGAAAATTTTTGGACTTCCCATACTAAATCGACCGCGTGATCAGTCTGATTTGTATGAAGGGTCAAAAAATTTATGTCATATTTCGACCCATGTTTCTAAGAGAAAGTTGTTCACTTACAGATTCTGAAACGAGCTTAAAATTTGGATGGTGTTCAAAAATTAACCCTGTATGTCTATCTTTTAAGGATAGCATAATTACACTCATTCGGTATATCTTTAAAAAAATTTTTTACGAACAATGCGGTAATTGGAAAGTTATTTAGACGGATACAGTATTAATCCTTATCAATCTAAATACCTTAGTTGCTTTAAGCACATGATCGTTTTTTTTTTTCACAAAAAAAAAAATAACCACGACATTTAAGGCGATCGCGAAGCGCGTAAATTTATAAGACAACATCTTCCGTGATTTCGTGGTATCTATCCCTAGGGATTATGTCATTTTGCTGTCAAGTGGATGTCCAACCATAGCGCTGTGGTGGCGGCTGAAGTTCTTAAAAGTCAGGGCCGGTTAAATTGCTACAAAAAAGAGAAAACGTACGTAGCACCGCTGTCACCGGAACAGAAAAGGTTATGGCACTAATCGGCACTATACATTTACGGCCAGAATTAATAACCTATCCACAGATAGGGATAGGTGCTATCCAGATTAGTTGCTATGCAACGCTTGATATTAACATAGAATTAACGACAGTTGCTAGGGTGTTGCTAGGTGTTGCCTAGCAACTAATCTGGATCGCACCTATCCCTATCTGTGGATAGGTTATTAATTCTGGCCGATACTCACACAAGCGTGGCTCACCCGCGCTCGTGAGATAAAACATCTGTCAACTTTTTGCATTTGCAGTAGTCTTCTTAAAATTAAAAGTACTTATTACTTTATATTTTATTAAAAACTGTCTAATATGATATCCCATTGTTTACAGGCCTACTATGTTAAGTTCGGCGCACGCATGGCAGACATTTCTACACGGAGTGCAAGTGCTTGTGAGCTATATGCTAATGTTGGTGTTTATGACTTACAATACTTGGCTGTGCGCGGCCGTTGTCCTCGGCTCCGCGACAGGGTACTTCCTCTTCGGCTGGCGCGAATCCGTCGTAGTAGACTTCACCGAACATTGCCACTGATACAGGACTTACAACAACAGGACACATAGATTTGGACTGCATTGTAAATCTTAGTATTATTAATTAGGACTGGCACTCCTCCAATGTTTATGTTGTTTAGATCTATACAAAACGGCGCAAAACCTTATTCTGACGTTATTTTATACTTATTTATCGATGTCACCATAGCTAGTGGCGACATCAGCCTTTTAGTCTAAACCTCGCGGGCTTTCAATCTGCTCAATATACTCCATGGTGTATTTATTGTTATCATGATTAAGCCTCCAGTACAGGATCGCCGAAGCCGTTGGCCGAGCACGATCGGCGATCGTGTACAGAGCCAGTTTGTGTGCATTTGCAACGGCAATCCTTCGCAACTGGCCTTGTACACGATCGCCGGTTGTGCTCGACCAACGGGATCGGGGATCCTGTAATAGGGGCTTTAAGAGGAACTCATATTGTACTTTTTGGGCGGCAATGTTTTGTACCAGTTATATAATTGTAATTTTTAGGGTTATTATGTATACATACCTATTTAGGCTAGTGATATTAAAATAGATTAATGTTTTTTAAATTGTTTTATTTATAAGTTCTGTAACCACCAACTTATAGGGTAAAAAATAGAGATTATATTTATTAACTCTCGTGATATGAGATCATTACACTAGATAAAAGAAGAATTAAAAAACAAGATTATAACATTGAAAATGAGGTATTAGAAAAAATCTACCCGTCTCTTAACTAACTCCATTGGTCCTATTGGAGCTAGTTGTAAGACTGAGTAATTTTTTCTAATAAGTACTATATCTATACTAATATTATAAAGCTGAAGAGTTTCTTTGTTCATTAGAAAGCTACATTCTTCCCAAGTGAGATAGGCTATATTTTATCCCAATATTCCCACAGGAACTGGTACCATGTGGGTAATCCGCCTGGGAGAATCCGCTAGATTTTAATAAAAAGGGACAAGTAAATATATGTGTTTCACAATTTACATACTAATTTGGTGTGTCTAGCATTTCTTGCCAGGACCTATCCCACAGTTGATGAAGACAAACTTCTCATTTAAGAATTGATCAGCTTTTCAATACAGGTACTTCAGTAAAATAAGGATGTAAAACAAGTGGAATAGATCTTATAAAAAGATGCTACGTCTTAGATGATTTCAAGTCTTTAGTGGCATATTTGAATGCATATGTTTGCAATGTTTTTTTAGGTTGGAGCTACTATTGCACCGGTAACTGCAAAATATACAAATATATGGTCTCACCTCCGTGTGAATCCGTTTATGTGTTTTTAAAGAGTTGACAAATTTCGTTTGAAATGAGCATATATCACATAAGTAAGGTTTTTCAGAAGTATGTGTCCTTTTGTGTTTACTTAGATTTGATGAAATTCTCGAGGAGTAAGTGCAATTTATAAAATTGCAAGTATAAAGTTTTTCTTTCTCTGAAGAAATACTCTGTGTTACGTTCTGGGAATGCCTGCAAAGATCATTTCCAACATTTTATTTCTACACACTTGTTCACAAAATACATATTTATTTAGCAATATAAAAAAAAACATGGAACAGTTCTATCTAATACGTATCAATACATAGCATTCTCAAATATTTAAACAATCTTTAAATTTAATCCATCATTTACTCTTAACATTGGGACATAGCCAAATTTAGGCACGCATAACTCTACTTCGACCCGCTCGGGACGTGCGCAAATTTGTGCACGAGTGCTAACACTTCAAATTTAGTATAAAATAAATTATTAAAAAAATATAAAAAATTAATTATTAAAATTTTTACTTTTTTGCATTCACAATGCAATTTTTATGGTTGAAAAATGGAAAATGAAGTATTTAAAAAAAAAACAACCCGTCTCACAACCAAATAATAATTATATTAATTAAAAAATAAAAAAATAAAATAAGATGAATAAATAAGTTATTATAACTTATAAATTTATTTAATAAAAAAATTTGAAAATCCGCCATAGCGAGCGGAAGTATGACAGAGAAATTAAATTTAGCTATATTTTAAGGGTTAAGATATAGTATTTATAATCTAACAATAATAATCGTTAGTCAATAATTGATATTCTACACTTGAGGCACTTTACAGAAAAATATACTGAAAAAGTTATTGGGGCTCATACATAGACTATCAAAATATGATTGAAAGATATTCTCAACATACAGGTTGATATTACTTTCTCCAGTTATAGGGTCACCATCTGGAGGATTATCTTCATCACTAGATATGATAGCTTGAATTGGTGTATCATCTTCTTTGGTAAGATTCGAGTACGTACAAGTCTGTAATAATTTAATATTAACTTCTTTGTGTTTCTCTAACAACTGTGATATATACGACTGAGGCTGAGGTCCAAATTTAATAACATTTTCTTTAGCTGGCCGTCCACTTTTATTCAACACAGCAAGCTGCTTTTTAGGGCTTAAATTTAGTGGGTTTGTATCATTCATTTTTACAATACTTAAATTATTTTTTAATTTAGGTACAAGTCTTTCTCTTTCTTCTATCGAAATAGCGCGCGCTGTGGCTGTGGCGCGATGTAAAAACAACTACAAAAACAAAATATCAAAATAAATGCAATTGTATTGTAAAAAAGTTCGTCCTTTTTGGACAGGCGAAGACATCAAGCCATACTGCCAATTCTTGAGTATTATGTATGTTGTATGTTATTATAGTTTCTTATGTTTTCATTAGAATGTAGGTGTGTTACATTCTAATGCTTCTTGGAGTATTTGGCGTCAAGTATGTCGAGTCGGCGGTAATTCTTGCTGAGGTAGTCACCACTACAATAAAACACTCGGCATCACGTTACCGAGATAGCGCATATTTTAATCATTCCACACATCGTCCAGTTGCGTAAACACTTGGGGCACAAAACTACACCTATCTTGAGTCACAAAGTCCACTATGAAACAAATTGCGATTAATTAAAATATCCACTTAACCTAACCCGCCAAGATGGCGCCAAAAACGCCAAAATAAATGCAAAATAACATTCGTTCGATTTTTTTTTTTTATATATTCGTTCCTAAACAAGGAATTTATAAGTACTAAATTTATAAGTACTACGTACAACAGGAAGGTGCACTCCGTATTTTTGTGTATTTAAAAATACACTTTAATATTAAGAGATAAGGTTTATATTTCAATACAAAATGTCAACGGTCCAGCTGAGACCGCAAGAACGAGGTGAGGGTGTCCCTTTCTCTGAAATTGCCAGCACTCTTAAATAACAGGTTTAGTAGATTTATGGTTCACAACTTTCGTTATATAAATTAAATTTCGTAAAATTTTCGCTTCGTATTACTTTTAGTCTGTAGAAAACATCGCATATTAATTTAGGTATTACCGTATTAAGCATAATAATGTATCAGGTCGTTTAAGTTTTTTATGGCTTATCCTAGAAAAGAATTTGAATGATAGATTTCAGAATGTTAAAGTAGCAACATTACAGTGCCACAACCTTTTCTGTGCCGGTGACAGCAGCGCTACTTACGTTTTTCTTTTTTTTGTAGTAATTTAACCGGCCCTGACTTCTAAGAACTTCAGCCGCCAGCAGCGCTATGGTTGGACAATAACTTGACAGCAAAATGACATAAAAAAAAACACGTTAGTTTCACATTTTGGCCACCGGCACAGCAAAGTTTGTGGCACTGTACAAGCCGAATGACGTTTTCTGACGTTTTCCGTCTTCGTTGTGTCAAGTTCGCAATTCGTTCGTCGCCGCCCGCCGCCCGTCGCGCATGCTCGTGGCCGCCGTAATGGGATGGAGTGAGATAAACTGACCTCGTTCTTACTATCTCATTAGGACCGTTTTTTAGCAACAGTGCACCTTCCTGTTGTATTATAAATTCCTTGTTCCTAAACTTCCTAAAGGAACAGACTAAGGTCTGAGCGGTCTGAAACCATACTGCCTCGTCATTTTAGTAGGTTTTCTTTCTTCAGTCGTGAAAATATGTCTTTAGCAATACTTGTTCTTACGTTAAGTCATTAAAATGCGTGGGTGGTTCGTTCGTACACATTTCAATGCTCATGGGAGTTTAACGCGGGAGTAGCAATCTGAAACGTACGGAGCGCCTTACTTTATTTCTCACTTTTAATTCATTGTTCTTCATTAATGGCACATTATTGCACTAATTCCACCACACAAACACAATAAAGCCCCAAAAAACTAATTTATAAAATTAAGAAATAAAGCCCGTCCTTTTCTTCTCGCTTCCCGCGCAAAAGCCAGTACAAGTTGGCCGACCATGGTCGGCGACCATGACCGGCGATCATTTAGTGACAGTGTTCACACGATCGCCGGTTTCATTCTGCGTTGGACTGGCCGTGAGGATGGATGTGTATGCAATGACGGCTTATGCAATTTACATTTACAGCGCTTTTAATTTATTACGAGAATGATTCTATATTAATAGAGTCTGGATCTTGTATAATATGTCTAGATAAATGTAATTATGCATTGAAGTAATAATAGACATATTTATCATAACACCCAGACACAGAAAAAACAAATACTTACTCAATATTTCTTGGGCGGGGATTGAACCCAGTATAATAATAATAATGTATTAATAATGTAATATTAATTTTATTTTTATTAACTTAATTTTAGATAACAAAACAGAATACTCCTATACATCTTGTGAATTTAAGTGTATTTTATTATCATTTGAATAAAAAATATATTTTATCTAAGATATACAACATCAAGGATATTTTTGACAATGTAATATGCTCCACAAAATGGCCTGATTGCGAAAAAAAACAGTAAATCTAAATCTTCAGACGAACTGAATGATCGGCCAACGTGTGAACGATCTTTGTGGCCTGCGACAAACTCCCTTTGAATCGTGCACGAAAAACCGACACGGGACGGATCGCCGGCGATCATTGCTCACAGTCAGCAATCACACGCAAACCGGCCCTGTACACGATGGCCCAACATGGTCGCCGACCATGATCGGCCATCCTGTACTGGGGGCTTACGATACGACGTATTGGCCAATGGTTGCGCCAACGTGTACAGGCTGCTATTATAAGTATTGTATGTGTTACCGGTTAGACGGCAATCACACGCAAACCGGCCCTGTACACGATGGCCCATCATGGTCGGCCAATATGATCGGCCATCCTGTACTGGGGGCTTTAAATAAAACCTAGACAACCTTGCACACCTCACCATGTCGAATCGTGACGTTCACCTTTCTAGAGATTTCTTATAATAGGTAGGTACGTTTCGTTCGGCTCGTTCGATGCGTTTGCATAGGATAAGCGTGCGTTCACTCATAAGCGGCCTGTACACGTTGGCCCAACCACTGGCCAATACATCGTTCATTGACACTTTTGAACGAACAAATTTAAAAAGGTTCTTTCACAAGTGTATTGGCCAATGGTTGGACCAACGTGTACAAGCCGCTATAATAAGTAATGTACGATCGCCAGCACGTCGGGTTACTACAAAATTTCAGTTATTAATGGGAGAGTTTCCTGCAGTTATTTTTCGATGCACTAGATGGCGCTGTAACCCTAAAACAACCTACTTTTTTCGGCATATTATGGTAAAGGATTAGTTCATTCAGCCTAAAAAAGACTTGAGTGTCGGTCAGTTGTACTGTCAAATTAATCTGTCTATGGTAAAGTTTTTCTTCTGTGAGGTCTGCGGATTGCTTTGCTCCCATGCGTTGGTGTTGATGGTGTTTTGTGAGCGTATTCGTTTTTCTTGATAATTTGATTGAAACCAGGGTGGCTACCGGCTAAGAAATCTGGATATGGGTATGGGCTTCAACTGTCATTTGAATTCCTTATTCTGATAGATTTTTGCTGCTTTGTTCTGTTAAACGTTGCTAGCTAGTTATCGTTATACCCGAAGTCACAAAACAAGTAACTGATAGCGGCTACTTTCTTTATAAAATTGACTTAAAGTTCCCAAAAACGTATGAAGTTCATATCCATAAAGTTACGCGGTAGCCCCACTGGCTTGGACTGGTACTGAATACTGGACCCCGATTGGATAGTTTACATTTTGGCCTGGCACTGAATACTTGACACCGATATTGCTTAAGGTTTTGGACTTGCCTAATCACCGCACTGGTGAAGGAACTTCAATCATATCGAAAGACTATGGATCGTGCGTGTCGTCTTGATCAGCCTCTGTACCGGCTAAAAAATATGGACATGGACATGGGCTATATTTGACATTTGAAGCCCATATTTTGTCCTTGGATGGGCATAATATGGGTTTCAAAACTTTCAAATGTACTAGCCTATTAACCTATGATAATACTGAAGGTGTTTATTTTGTGGCTGGTATAATAAGCATCAGAAATGCGAAAAAACATGAATTATAATGTCATTCGAAAAGTTGTCAATTATATAATATTAGAAGCTCAATGTGAGTGTGCGGCAGGGATGGGCACATAGAGCTCTGAGTACTGAATCCTATGGAGATGGCATACCTACGAAAAATTGAAGCCTACACACACACACAAGCACACATACCAAGAAACCAAAATGGCGCCTTTCCGTAGTGCTGCCCTATTTGTACATCGATATATTTATTGATGAAGTTATAGATACAAGTATTTTTGTGACTACCTACCTATATTTTATAAAAGCAGTTTCGTAATCACCTCGATAATTTAAAATGGAATTATAGTGTATAATTATATACCTAGTTTTTTAGAATAATAAAACTTAATAATGTGCTTAAATTATACCTACATTTGCACATAATTAAGTTCTTTATGACAATGACACAATGTGTATGTGTTTGTGCATGTACGCACACAATCATTGGCCCGACCGCGCGCGTGATGCCCCCAGTACAGGTTGGCCGACCATGGTCGGCGACCATGACCGGCGATCATTTAGTGAGAGTGTTCACACGATCGCCGGTTTCATTCTGCGTTGGACTGGCCGTGAGGATGAATGTGTATGCAATGACGGCTTATGCAATTTACATTTACAGCGCTTTTAATTTATTACGAGAATTTTTCTACAATAATAGAGTCTGGATCTTGTATAATATGTCTAGATAAATGTAATTATGCATTAAAGTAATAATAGACATATTTATCATAACACCCAGACACAGAAAAAACAAATACTTACATCATATCAATATTTCTTGGGCGGGGATTGAACCCAGTATAATAATAATAATGTATTAATAACGTTTTATTCATTTTATTTTTATTTACTTAATTTTAGATAACGAAATAGAATACTCCTATACATCTTGTGAATTTAAGTGTATTTTATTATCAATTGAATAAAAAATATATTTTATCAAAGATATACAACATCAAGGATATTTTTGACAATGTAATTTGCTCCACAAAATGGCCTGATTACGAAAAAAACAATAAATCTAAAATATCCTACACGTCAGTCAACGCAGAAATATTCAGATCAACTGAATGATCGGCCAACGTGTGAACGCTGATTGTGGCCTGCGACAAACTCCCTTTGAATCGTGCACGAAAAACCGACACGGGACGGATCACCGGCGATCACTGCTCACAGTCACCAATCACACGCAAACCGGCCCTTTACACGATGGCCCAACATGGTCGCCGACCATGATCGGCCATCGTGTACTGGGGGCTTAAGACGCAACAACTGTAAAGCCCCCAGTACAGGATGGCCGATCATGTTGGCCGACCATGATGGGCCATCGTATACAGGGCCGGTTTGCGTGTGATTGCCGTCTGCGAGCAACGCAAACCGGCCCTGTACACGATGGCCATGGTCGGCCATCCTGTACTGGGGGCTTCAAAGCGAGAAGAGCCGCCAACTGCTTCCTCATCTATAGTAATATCGTAAACAGGAAAGATTTGATTGGTTCTTGTTTGAATTTAATAGGTTCTAAAACTACTGGACTAATTTAGAAATTTCTTTGACCATTAGAAAGCTACATTTTTTCCGAGTGACATAAGCTATATTTTATCGTGATATTATGATCCGCATGTTATTATTAAATTTATTGCTTGTTAAGTACATAATGTATCAAACATACAAACGCAGATACAGATTAAAAAAAAGGTCCTGCCGGCCTAGCATGGCCGGCTTATAACGCGCGATATGATATGGTACGGCATGCCGTCTTGCTTACACCTTAGTGGGGTAAGCAAGACAACTTGCCGTACCATATCATATCGCGCGTTATAAGCCGGTCATGCTAGGCCGGCTGTAGTTTATTTACAAACTAACCTTAGTAAAATATAGTTCATGTTGCAGTAGTAGTAGATAAAAGACCAACCTACTATATTTTACTGAGGTTATAGTTTGTAAATAAACTACACGACCTTAGCTTCAATCTGTACGATTGTAGATACATTAATACTTAGCGAGCAATAAATTTGATTGAGGGCGCCCCACTTGTCGGCTCTACTCGCCTTACTTAGAAACTGCAATTTTATGATCAACTTTTTTATGTTTTCCGAGTCACGCGTCTATACACATGCGAGACCTCCATAGAATTCCAGAGCAAAGGTCGCGAGAACCAGTTAAAGTAAAAAAAAGGGAATGAAATAAAACAAAAAGCTCCATATTGTAAATACCTATTATGTTTATACAACAAGGATTGTTTTTTTTACATAACACACATTACAATATAAATCACAAAGGAGAATGCCTACTAGGTACTGTAAGCTTTTTCTCTATTAGCTACTTGTCTTCAATAAAATACTTTCCTCTGGTATTGGGGTTTTATTTCATTAGTTTCAATATTATTTTTAGTACATATGCTATTTTATAGCGTCTTTTATATTTTTGGAACTTCTCTCCTTATTATCGTCTAGTATATGACTGCGTCAAATCCATCTTTCATTTTTAAACACATATTTTTTAAAGATTGATTTGAGAATATAATCGTAAAGCAGTTTCTATTCCTTTTTAAAAAGCTAACTGCCCACAGCCTACAATTTCATCTAACGGCTGTGGTTATACACACTACAATCATTCCCCCCTCCATTCAAAAAAAAAAAATTTTCATCGGAGAAAAAAAATTTTTTTTTTTCAACAGGTGACAACCCTAAGAAAAAAATTTCGATCATACATAAGGCATGACCCTCAAAATACATACCTAACTACACTTAAGTTGCAGACCCTACTTAAATAATCATTACAAGTTCCAGTACATTTTGTATCGCGACTTAAAATCTAAACTAGCTAAGACCAGAAACGGAATTATAAACCATAGAACCATGGAAACATGACCCAGCTAGGATCTAGCTTCTCGAACGATCACCATTCGATAAACTATCTGGCAAAAAAAACTGGTCTAAAAATTTACCAGAGGTTCCCATGACCCCGTTCTTTATTAACCCTAAACTTTACTCCTTGCCAACTATTCTAATTATATCACCAACTCGTGATCTATTTCCACCGAATAGAAATAATCCAAAATTAACGCAGGTAAAGACAGAAGAAAAATTATCTTTTTCAAATGCAGAAAATAACACATATGTAATCAAGACGATAAAAATACAACCAGATACAAAAGCTTCTTAAAGAATAAACAAATTCAAGATGCTTAAGAATGAGGCCATAGATATCGTCCCAACCGCACAGCGAAATCCACTACTTTTAAAGCCGATACCACAATATACAATCATCTCACATAATCTATCGAAGTTCACGAAATGATCTGTTACCATTCAAAGTTTCAAGATGACTATCGTGAGTTCAAACGATTACCCAAGGTAAAATACTACAAAGGAATTCCGAACATGCATAGAATACCCGATTTATTCCACATCAGAAATTACTTTCTTTGAGAAACATTCGTTATCAACCTTGGGAACAATCCCTTACTCTTACCTTACCAACTCATCTCAATCTCATTCTTAAGGGCGTGGGACCAAAACCAGGACCCCATGACAAATAGCTTATTGCCTTATCATGTTGCTCCCAAAAATAAAATCAAGCGATCGGTCCAACAAACTATGTCAACCAACAAATATTTCTCATACAAAGGTAGACTACCACGGAAATTTCTAGTATGCTACAAGATATATCCTTGGGTCCTCGTAACGCACGACCTAATACGCTCATAATGTGGCCTCATTCTCCAGCTCATCAGTCATCAAAGCTCAGGATCAACATGAAAAAGAAACACCGGTTAATATCATATTTACAACCATACAATACATCTTTCCTAAAACACAAATATACAACATGGATAAAATTACAGGTTAAAGATGTAACCACAAATAACTTTCTTATTTACGAATAATAACTATCATCTAACATTCTATCAGACAGATACATCAGCGTGGCACGAAACGTTTCAAACGATTCGAATGTACAACCACCCCACGCGATCGCGAATTTATACGACGTATCAACAAATCAGACCGTCCCACATTCTGTACGACCCTATAAGGACCACGGTACAGCCGCTCCAACTTCATACATCTACCCGTAACTCGCCTTGGCACATACAATAAGACCTGGTCATTGACCCGAAACGATCTAGATCGCGCCCTTTTATAACAATACCGTTTTTGAATAACTTGCGCCCTCGCAATATTATTCAAAGCCTTAGTAAATAATCCGCCTATACGATTAACCTTTCCTGTTACCGTCTCATCTAAACTTATCATATTTAACCCTAACGAACGATCTGCTGCTGAACTCTTTTCCCTACCTAATAGACTGCTAACTGACGATACTTTTGTTGACGCCTGTACATTACTATTATTCGCGCGAACCTTTGCTGTTACGTTGATGCTAAACAAATCTATACCATTATCAGGTTCAATATGTAAAGAAGATTGCTTCTTTCCTACCTCTCGCTCTTTCTCCTCATTAAACGACTCCCTACTTACAAAATCTGCCACTACGTTGGCTTTACCTACAACGTCCCGTTGCACCGGAGACTCATCCCCGCTCATCACTATATTATTACTGACCGGCATTATCCCTGGCTTATCTAACTGTTTGCTCGAAGAAGAAAACTTGTCTACTTTCCCCTCTGAAAAATCTAACAAACCCCGCTTATTAATTCTACCTAAATCTTTCTCTACCTTAACACATTTCTCTTCTACCCCACACGCAACTTTGCGCAAATCCGAACCATAAACATTATCACTCCTACTCAACCCCTGGAAACCCATCGAACCTACTAAATTATAACCCTTATTGTCAGCTGTTCCGCTGAACTTCATTTGTTCGTTCGCGATCGAACTCGAACTGTCAAGAAAAATCGATTCTATCTTTTGTTCTGAAAGAATCCTATCACGAATCGTGTTTTGTTTCTGACTGTCATCACAAAACAATATTTTATTCTGGAAAGAATATACACATGAATTAACCATATCGATATTCATTCTATTCTTTATCAAAAAATCTACTCCTAAAATAACACTACGGTTCAAATCAGCTACTACTAAAAATTCATGGCAAAAATTAAAATTATTCAAAGAAAAATCTACGCTACATTTTCCTACTATCTGTAATAAGCTCCCATTTACTGCTTTCGCATACCTTTCATCATCAGCCACACGCCTTGCATTCATTTGTACCGCAGCGGTCTGGCTGATACATGAAATTGTAGCACCTGTATCGATCAGGGCCACATCTGCAAAATTATGCGCATAAAAAGGAACAACTGGTCTGACCTGCCGATTCGACGACGCTCCGTCCGCAACCACATTCGCATGTCCCAATCGTCCTACTTCCTCCGTGCCATGCTGCTGCATCCGCCAGGAGAGATGCTCTCCCTGTCCTACGTCATTGCGACGTGGTACATATTCCGCTTTCCTAGAATACACATTAAAACCATTAACACTATGACCAACACCAGCTTCTTGAGCACGCGGCGACGATGAATATCTCGCTCGGTTCTGTACCGGCGTATTAAAATTAAATGGGCTGCATGGCCTACTATCTCCCCCCCCTTTATTAGCTGTGGCCATATTTGGACCAAAACTCGCCGAGTTTCTATAAACATTTATATTTTCTTCCTTTCTATCAGGGCCAACTTTTTCCATTTGGATTAATACTGCTTTCAATGCCTTTTTATCCGTGAAATGGGTTAGCATCAATCTACTCCGTAAATATGGTTGTAGATTCCTCAGGAATTGTGTTATGAATATATTATCTTCTACAATGCCAGCCTTCCCTGCTAGATTGGCTAAATAATAAAAATAATCCAGGGGACTCCTGTTCTCCTGTCTCGCATTGTAGAATTTTTCACTATAATCCAACTCTATAAATTCATCCTTGAACTTTTCCACCAATTCATCAAATGTCTTAACAGAGCTCCTAATTTCCCTAAAGAAATATAATGCCCCGTTCTTCAAATATGATGGTATTAACATCAGGAGTTCATTCGATGAAATGAATTTTTGTTTGGCAGCCGCTTCCTTGAACTCTTCTAAGAATGATGAAAAGGATTCATGCGGACTGCCCGAGAAACAGGTTGATATCGACTCCATTGTGAAAATTTTTCCGTGAAAATATTTTCTCACAAAATGTCCGCCGATCAGAAAAATGATATATTTTTTATTTAGTTATTTTTTATATCAAAATATTAGGGCCACTCGCTTAGCTGCTTTTTCCTAGGTAGACGGGGAAAAAGAAAATTATGTATCTATAATACAATACTTCCATTGGTTTCCAACTCTGTCTTCGACTCGGCGTCTTCACCACTGTAAGCTTTTTCTCTATTAGCTACTTGTCTTCAATAAAATACTTTCCTCTGGTATTGGGGTTTTATTTCATTAGTTTCAATATTATTTTTAGTACATATGCTATTTTATAGCGTCTTTTATATTTTTGGAACTTCCCTCCTTATTATCGTCTAGTATATGACTGCGTCAAATCCATCTTTCATTTTTAAACACATATTTTTTAAAGATTGATTTGAGAATATAATCGTAAAGCAGTTTCTATTCCTTTTTAAAAAGCTAACTGCCCACAGCCTACAATTTCATCTAACGGCTGTGGTTATACACACTACAGTACCTACCTACCATAGAAAAAAAGAAATGTCTCAAAAAAAAAACAAGCATTATTAAGTATTAACATAATAAACAGTTTGAATGAGATCTTTACTAGCAAGCATATTTTTTTAATATATTTAGAATATAGCGAAGCGACATCTAGTGGTAAAAAAATATACTTACTTTTAATGTGCTAGAATGAATGTAAGTATGTTGGACAACAACTATACAGCAAAATGACATTAAAAAAACACGTTATATATAAGTATCCAGTTTTTGGCAACCGGAACAGAAAACGTTGTCGCACTATAATTTCGATTTTGCCAGTGGCCTAATTAACGTCTTTTTCAAAACTTAAACTGTCGTTGACGTTTGAAACTGTTCTTCAAAATGAAAAGAGCACATAAAAATAGTTTTCGTACGAGTCTTTAAATTTTCCTTTCGCATTGTATCCAGCCATATTTTTCTTTTTTTGTTATTTTTAGGAAACCTAAAACAATAAAAACAGTTTAAAATTAATACACTCAATTTACACTTGAAATTTGAAAATATCGATAATTCGATAAGAAAAATGCTATCAGGGCAACTCTAGCGCAAAACAAACAGATTTATATTTGCTTGAAATACACCAACAAAACTCACCAAAATAAGTATTAAGCTACATTTGGCATGAATTCTAAGTAAACTATTCACAGGAAAACCAAAACACAAGGCATTTATTGAATTGTTTTGGTGTTTTTGCAAAATAAATAGTAGGTACGTACCGGTGTAATGTAATGTTTGGACGATTTTCACTTTTTTTGATGCCACAAACTACCACACTGCAATTAGACATGTTCCTTGTTGCTTTCTCTCACTTATTAATACCTTTTATTCACATGAAAGTCTCAAATTAAAAGACTTTTATCACAAAACACTGCAAATACAACTCGCGTTGACAGCTCACATACTGAGAAACCTAAATGGCGACCGGCTTCAATCATGCATTACGATGACGTCACGTTTCAATGTTGCCAAAAAATAGGTCGAATAAATATATTGCTGTCTCTTTTTACATGAAGTATTGGAGGTAAGATAGAACAAGATGGCTACAGGTTTATGAGTACAATGTCGATTTAGCTCATATTTGTATAACCGATAGTTCATATAGAACAATATGCCATCTCCATAGGATTCTGTACTCAGAGACATAGAGTAACTTAGTATATATAGGAAATAGAGACCAATCTTCGGCCCCTTTATTGGAAGTGTATATCTGGCGCCATCTGTTATCGGGCTTCATCAACTTTTGGTGTATAAACACACACATATGCAAATTACAAAGACGTATAAACATAAACACACACATGTATAGGCATAAAATACATATTATTTATTTATAAGGAAACTTAGTGTAAATGAAACATAGGTTAACACTGCACCCTTTATTTACAATAAAACAACAAATATGCATAACTAAAGACATTAATAATGTTCAAAGAAGTCTTTCCTCAAACACAGCACAACACCAAAGAATTCTATAATAATAACATCACACTCAACACAAACGAGTCTTATTCTCAAAAAACGGTACTCCGAGCAACGAAACTATGTAATTGTTAACGGAATTACGGAACTTTACGAAACAGAACATAGCAAATAACAAATTAAACAAACAAAATAACAAAAGTATAATTTAGATTATTTGACATTATTTTCCTCAAGTACACTTTACTCTCTTTAATGTTTATACTCTTCCATCAACTTTCAATAATATAGTACAGAAAAAAAGGATTTTTCTCTTCTTTTCTATGCTGTAGGTGTATTAACTTGGAGCCATCTATCGTTGACTTTAGTGAACTATTTATGTGCAAAGTGTGCACCTACAGGTAGAACATAGCAACTTTCGCATTTTTTGACTTCTCGTTAGTTCCCATTTGAATGTACAGTGCCACAAACTTTGCTGTGCCGGTGGCCAAAATGTGAAACAACGTGATTTTTTTAATGTCATTTTGCTGTCAAGTTGATGTCCAACCATAGCGCTGCTGGCGGCTGAAGTTCTTAGAAGTCAGGGCCGGTTAAATTACTACAAAAAAAAGAAAAACGTACGTAGCGCCGCTGTCACCGGCACAGAAAAGGTTGTGGCACTGTATGAAGATTGCGCCCCCTGGATGGGCACCCATCCATGTTCAGTGCAAACATATTTTGGTTGTAATAAATGGACTAATCGATTTCACCAAGCATAAAACAATAACAACAAAACCCATCTGCACAGACACACTCCAAAGCTTTCATAAGCCAACAATGCATAGAGTAAGATAAATAAACACGATGACTTTTCGTATATTACTCGGACAGACCATTTTCTTTACTATTTTCTATTAGGTAGGTAAATACTTTTTCGTTTACTTCTTCAGAAAAAGTTAGGTCGCTATAGTTGAGTAGCGCCATCTAGTACAAATTTTTGAACTGAACGATGAAACGTCAAAAGAAACTCTCTCATTGAAACTGAATTCTTAAGAGCGAACGATAGTTTGATCGTTCTCGGATTCAGTAAAGAGTTATATGGCAGTGCGCGCACTGACGATTAAACTATCGACCGATCAAACTATCGAAAATTATTGGCCGTTAGTTGTATAATGAAACTATCGCACAACTATCGGCCGGGCGGTAATGTGCATGAAGGACTATGTGAGCGCGCGCACTGCATTTAACTAAACTATCACCGAACTATCGGTAGACTGCGCATTTAGTATCGAACTATCGAAAATGACTGGCCAATAGTTGTACAACTATCGGACAACTATCGCACAACTATTGGCCTGTGTATGAAGGACTATGTGAACGCGCGCCCGGATTTAACTAAACTATCGACCAACTATCAGTCGATTAAAAATCACAAGTGCGCGCAGGCTCTCCAAACCAAACTATCGGCCGACATTTTGATCACGATCGTCTTACGATTCCGACTAAACTATCGCCCGATTAAAAATCACAAGTGCGCGTTGGCTTAAAGCTGAATTTTATTTAAAGAAAGACAGTTTGTAGTTACCTGACGTGCTGGCGACTGTACCTACTCTATGAGCATGTCTATGCTGTGAGCTGTAGTTAAAATACTATTCAAGTTTCTAGACCATAAAAGGTCAATTTATACTTGAATAATATGTTTATTAAAAGCACAGATTACTAAATAGTGTTAAAAGTATATGTACCTTTATAGTAAGTTTAACATTTTCTAAAAATAACTTGTCTTAATCCATATAAGTTGCAAACCGACTATAATCGATAAATTACTCAGAACCTTAATAGATTAATAACGAGAATCGATTACAGACTCGTATGCCTACAATAATCACGTCACTTTAGCATGTGTCAAGTCAAGTTTTTTTTTTTTGGATTCTTTGGCGGGAATTTGAAACAAGAGGGCGCAAAGTTTTTGCAAATTTGAATTTTTTCGCAAAATTGGTGTTATTTATATAATTTTCAGTTTCAGTTGTGTAAATAGTTTGTAAATATTAGTTTTATTACTAAATATAATGTTAGGCAGTGAGGCCGGGGGTGAAATCCCCCCGGCCACCAAGGGCACGGGGTCTACGGTCAAACGAGCTAGAAAAATGAGCCATCCAGACGAAACTAACAATGATAGCGGCGGTGGTGAGGAAAGTTTGAACTTTTTACCGTTTTATAAACCAAATTACAAAAGACTCTATCCTGAAAACTCTACTAACTTTGAATTTAAAGTGTTTGTTGAAAGCGACAGCAATGAACGTTTGGGCAACAAGAGTCCCATATACCTTAACCACATTTTTACTACGGAAATCAAAGGAGTGGTGGCCATACACCGAGTAAACGCAAGCAAAATAGCAGTTGTATTTAAGCAGTACAACAATGCCAACAACTTTTTGACAAACAGTACCTTCCTGGAAAAATACAAACTTAAAGCCTACATCCCAGCAGCGCAAATTGAAAAAACTGGAATCATTAGATACGTTCCAGCTAACATTTCCAATAAAGAACTATATTGTAAATTATCATCAACCTATGAAATTATTGCGGTGCGCCGCTTTGTTAAAAAAATTGCAAATGAGAAAGTACCATTACAAACGGTCAGTATTACTTTTCTAGCAAATACATTACCTGATTCCGTGCAATACGATCTATTTTCATACCGAGTTTTCGAATATGTTCCACCTCTGCAGCAATGCTACAGATGCTTTAAATTTAACCATTCGGCCAAGGTATGTAATGGCAAGCAGCGTTGCAGTCTCTGCTCAGGAGAGCATCACTATAAAGAATGTGCATCGCCAAATAATTTAAGCTGCGTTAACTGCAGCGGACCACATTTGGCAATTTCCAATTTATGTCCCATTAAAATAAAAAAGAACATGGAAAAGAAAAGTAAAATAACTTACGCAAGCACTGTTGCCATCACAAAACCTAACAATGTAAATAAGTTGTTGAGGTGACAGGTTGAGTTCACTATGGTTGTCTGTCGCTTAGCAACATACTGTTGATATGGCAGCTTAACTTGTCTGTTGTTTTTATAGTGTCAATATATATTATTTCGATTCTCTTACAAAACTACTGTTTTTCTTTTATCTAATATCTACTTCACGTTCACTTTAATATGGTAGCAGAGTAAAACTTAAAGTTTAAGGTAGAGAGTGCTACAAAAGTTTTTCCGGGATGGATAAGGCTATAGCGGAAGCCTCAAAGGTGCAAATAGTGCACCTAAACGGAAACAACTACAAGCACTGGAGATATAGAATTGAAACAGTGTGCAGAGCAATTCCCGGAGCTAAACAAATTTTAGAAGGTAAAATGATCAAGCCCGGAGAACTAGCAGCGACTGCTGATGCAGCTGCAAAAGTTAAGTATGAGAACGATTTACTACAATTTATAAAGATAGATTGTACAGTATTGACTCTGATGACAACGAATATGACCGATGTGTTACTGGAGCAAGTCATGCGTTACAAAAGCGCAAAAGAGGTATGGGATGAACTAGAACGCCTATACAGTGGAAGTAGCGAAGACAAAAGTTATGATCTCTGTCTAAAATTCTTTGATTATATAAAGGATCCTGAACATGACATAAGGAAGCACATATCTGCGTTGAAGAATATTTGGCACGAGCTGAATAGCCAAATCGAAGCAAATCTGCCCGAGATACTACTGATTTGCAAGATACTCGGAACCTTACCACAAGATTATTTTGCTTTCAAGTCGAGTTGGTTTTTAATAACAAAAAAGGATCGGACAGTGGAGAATCTGACATCGCAACTGAGCGCTTATGAAAAAGCTTTGACTGCTAATGTTGAAACAGATAATACCGAAAATGTATTAACCGTCAAGACACTGAGGAAGAAGAAGAATACAGTTTTGAAATGTAATTATTGCGGACAAACTGGACATGTTGTGAGAAAATGCCAAAAATGGATGAACGATGGAAGACCTCCAAAGCCGTCAAACGCTAGTAGAAATCCAAATGTAAACTTGACTGTGTTAGCTATAGAAGATGGATTGCCAATGGATAAAGTTAACTGGTACGTTGACAACGGAGCGACAAGCCATGTTACTAACAGAGGTGACTTCTTCGAGAGCTTCGAGCACTTTAAAGGAACACATACGGTATCTGCGGCGAACGGAGAAACCATTGAAGCCATTGGTATAGGCAACATTAGAGCTGAAGCCATCGTTAATGGAAAAGTTGAGCAAATACTTTTGAAAAACGTTTGGTATGTCCCAAAGATTAGAAGAAACTTATTCTCAGTGCTAGCTGTGCATGATAACTTGATCACAAGTACGTTTGAGTCTACGCCTAAGCAATGTATAGTAAAAGTAAATGGAGAAGCAAAAGTGATTGGAGCTAGAACGATTAAAGGGGGACTATTCAAGCTGGAGTTGAAATCTGTCGCGCCTAAAAATCAAGAAGTCAATCAACTACTGACAAACCCTTTACAAGTCTATCATGAAAGGCTAGTACATCAAAACAAAAGACATGTTCGTCAAGTGATCGAAAAAGAACTAGGATTGAAAATGGATAACAAACAATCCGACATTTGTGAAGGCTGTGTTTATGGAAAGGCGCACAGGCATTCATTTGGAACAAGGGTTAGAGCCACTAAACCTGGACAACTAATCCATACAGATTTATGCGGACCATTTCCATATTCGATTTCGAAGTTACGATATTACATTCTGTTCAAGGACGACTTCACACGATATCGCCACATCTATTTTCTTAGGCAAAAGTCTGAAGCAGCTTTAAAGCTAAAGATTTTCTTGAATGAAACTAGAACGGCAGGACATGTCATTAAAGAAATGTTAAGTGACAACGGAGGTGAGTTTGTTAGCGCGGAATTTAAAAATATTCTAACTGAAAACGGAATTAAGCAAAGATTCACTATGCCCCACACCCCAGAGCAAGCAGGCTGCGTAGAGCGTGAAAATCGGACGGTAGTAGAAGCCGCACGCGCCATCATGCATGCGCATGATAAAATTCCTGACGGTTTATGGGCAGAGATAGTAAATGCGACAGTCTACGTGTTGAATCGCACAGGGCCAACGAGTGTACCAAGCAAGTCTCCACATGAGCTGTGGTACGCACAGAAGCCAGCGATCAAACACCTTAGAATCCTTGGTTGTACCTGCTATGCCCATGTTCCTAAAGCTAATCGCAAGAAACTGCACAAGAAAGCTCAAAAAGGGATACTTATTGGTTATGAAGGAGATGAAGGCTATAGGATCTGGGACAAAGAGGCATTCAAATTGATTAGATCCAGAGATGTGACTTTCCAAGAGATACCGCTACTGGGAAAATCAAGAGAGGATGTACCTAGACCGACAGAGCCGACGCCTGTTCTTCAAAAGAACGTCAATCATAATTTCCCAAGTTTTGAAAGTGAACATCAGATGAATGTTAATAGAGAGATTAGAGAACGACGTGCTTCAGAGGATGATATCGAAATAAGTTCAAGACCTTCGTCATCAAGGGCATATATTGAAGCCAATGATGAAACGGTAGATGGTATGAATGAAGGAGATTTCGAACCCTTGCCCTTTGAAGAAGATAACGAAAATCTAGAAGAAGGAAACGAAAGCGACAATTCTGACGGAAACGTTGAAACAGAAGTAAATCGTAACGATAATTCTGATGAAAACGTCGAAAGAGAAGAAAATCGCATGGTTCTTAGAGATAGAGCAAATCTAAAGCCTCCTGTAAGGTTTAATGGTTATATTATGGCTCTGGAAGCCAACAATTTATATGAGCCTCAAACCTATAAGCAGGCAATATCATGTAACGACAAAGAGAAATGGACAAAGGCTATCGAGAGCGAAATAAACTCGTTAAGAGATAACGAAACATGGGAACTAGTCGAATTACCAAAAGGTCGAAAAGCCATCCCATGCAAGTGGATTTTCAAAATAAAGACGAATCCCGATGGCTCGATTGATAAATATAAGGCTCGACTAGTCATAAAAGGATATTCGCAGAAGAAAGATATTGATTTCCATGAAACCTTTAGTCCAGTTGCTAGGAGCAGTACGATACGAACCGTCTTAAGTGTAGCTGCAAAGGAGAAACTGAAGCTATCACAATTCGATGTGTCTACAGCCTTCCTATATGGTACATTAGACGAGGAGATTTACATGAAACCGCCTGAGGGTTATGTTGATGAGAGGTATGTCTTCAAATTAAAGAAAAGCTTGTATGGATTAAAGCAAGCTCCTCTCTGTTGGAACAGATGCATCACAGACTACATCGTAAAGACAGGATTCAAGCAAAGTTATTCAGATCCCTGTTTGTTTGTAAGAAGACAAGGAAAAGAAAAACTTATTCTAGCCCTGTATGTTGACGATGGTCTATTGGCATATACCAGTGAGAAAACGGCTAACTGTTTCCTGAATGAACTGAGAGCACATTTCAAGATAACAGTAAAACCCGCAAACTATTTTCTAGGTATGGAGATAAAAAGATACTCTGATGGCTCTATTCTGCTGCATCAAAAAGCATACGTCACTCGCTTGTTGGAGAGGTTTGGTATGGACAAATGCAAGCCAGTGACAACACCAATTTTAAAGGCAAATAATGCTCAGGTTGAGGATGAAATTACGGAAAAATTCCCTTACCGTGAAGCCGTTGGTGCCTTGTCTTATCTGATGACAAGCACAAGGCCTGATATTGCCTATGCAATAAGTGTTGCATCACGAAATTTGGAGAAACCAACAAAAGAGAACATCTTGAACGTAAAAAGAATAATGCGATACCTAAAAGGAACTATGGACGAAGGTATACGTTACAGGACAGATAATGTTCATAGTTTGGATTGTTATAGCGATGCAGATCATGGCGGTGATATGGAAACTGCGCGATCTACATCAGGCATTCTCTGTATATACGCTGGAGGTGCTATTTCCTGGTATAGCAAACGGCAGAGCACTGTTGCAATATCCTCGACAGAGGCAGAAATAGTAGCAGCTAGTGAAACTGCTAGAGAAACTATATGGCTACAAAGGATATTACAAGATCTAACTGGTGTTCACTGCCCTGCGACCTTAAGTATAGATAATGAAAGTGCAATAAAACTGGCGAAAAATCCAACAGAATTTCATCAGAAGACAAAGCACATCAGAATAAGATTTTTCTTTGTCAGGGAATGTATTCAAGATGGAAGTATGACAATTTGCCATGTGCCAGCAACCAGACAAATAGCTGACATGCTTACAAAACCGCTATATGGGCCCAGACTTGAAATGCTAAAGAAGATGGCTGGCATTATCATCATCAACAGGGGTGGATGTTGAGGTGACAGGTTGAGTTCACTATGGTTGTCTGTCGCTTAGCAACATACTGTTGATATGGCAGCTTAACTTGTCTGTTGTTTTTATAGTGTCAATATATATTATTTCGATTCTCTTACAAAACTACTGTTTTTCTTTTATCTAATATCTACTTCACGTTCACTTTAATATAAGTATGATGCTGAATTCCCAGCTCTTGTAAATAATAATGTAAATAACTCGAACAATGAACAACGCTCTACTGTCCACGAACAGAAAACTGTAAATAAAACTCTACAATCTGGGAAATCTGTCGCACAGAGATCTCTATCAATTGACGAACTTAAAAAACAATTAATTAATAACGCAGAAATAACCAACGCCATAGTTCGAACTCTTATTTCAATAGCAAATAAAGGAGATGACACGCCAATCACTTCTATTTCGATTAAAGAATTATTACTCAAAAATCTTACTTGATTTATTATGGATAAAAATCAGTCTAACTTGTCTTCTCTAAGAATAGCTCTTTTTAACGTTCAAAGTATTCACAATAAAGTGCCTCTTTTAATACATTTTTTACAAGAAAATTATATCGATATTTGTTTATTAAATGAAACTTGGCTAAAAGATAACAGGCCTTGTCGTATACCTGGCTATAATATGTATTCTAAGAATGCTGAAAATGGACATGGCGGTGTAGCCATACTAATCAAACCTTATCTAAAGTATAAAACTCTGTCTACAGTTTTTTACGAGGAATTGCAAACTGTTGCTATTTCTCTTTCTACCTCTCGTGGCGATTTGTCTATTCTATGTGTTTACTGCCCCCCTTCAGGGACATTTCGAACTAACAATTTACGTAACATTATTCAGAACCTTCCTAAGCCCGTTTTCGTGGCTGGAGATTTTAATGCTCACCATATCGCTTTTGGCTGCTTAGCAAACAAAAGTAGAGGTGAGCAGTTATATACACTTATAGATGACTTAGACTTGTGTATATTAAATGAAGGTGATGCAACGACTATGCGGTATCCGAATCGTAACCCATCAGCTATTGATGTATCTTTGGCTAGCCCATCGATTACCCCTCTCTGTAAATGGTCCGTTCATGAAGATAACATGGGAAGCTATCATTTCCCAACAATAACTGAAATAACTATTTCAACTCATCGATATAATATTAATCCTCCTTCTGATAAGTTCCTATATAATAAAGCAGATTGGAATAAGTTCAATGAGCTTTCAAAATCTTCTTTTGACAATGTAAACCTTAACAGTGATGATCCTCTTACCCTCTTAGCTCCTATAATGCTTTTTGTGTTACACTCTCTTCCCTAAAGACACAGTGTATTCCAAAATTTACCAAAACCTCAGCATACAGAACTAGGCCACCTGCACCCTGGTGGAACGACAAATGCAAAAATAGTGTCATGAATTCTAAAGAGGCTTTAAAGTTATACAGGAGGGTTCCTACCATGGAAAACTACATAGCTTACAAAAAAATAGATGCTTTTAAAAAACGAACTATTGCAGAGGAGAAAAAGCAGAGTTGGAGATCATTGTGTGACAGTTTTAACAGAACCACCCCTATTGCAACTATTTGGAATAATATAAAGAAATTTAAAGGAACAAAAGTAAACAACAAATCTTACTGTGATGAATTTATTCCACAATTTTTTGATAAATTATCGGGAAACAATAGTGAAAATACAGTTAATTTAAAATGTTATTGGTGTAACCGTTTTAATTAAAGTAAATAAATAAATAAATCAAACAAAAATAAACAAATTTTATTTTAATTTTTTTATTGAACTACTGGTCAATTTACCTACGGTCAACTCACCTACACGGTTTATTAAGTTTAAAAATAGTGACTCATGTACAGACACGAGCAATAATATTATGTATACAATACAACATAGAACTTTGTCACACTGTAGCGTTCCAAAAGAAAACGATCAGTGTCACAGAAGTCATTCAATATTGTAATATGACATAGTCCTATGTTGTATACATATTATTGCTCGTGACTGTATTGCTGATAGGTGCGAGGAGCGAAGCGACGAGCATGTTAGGTTTACATGAATATACTGCGCGAGCCGAGCGAGCGTGCCGCGGCAGCGGCCGGCGAAGCGCCAGCAGCGACTTTAGACATATTCCCATCCCATTTCCTATTAAACTGAAGTACAGTTCTGTTCTGGCGCTTCGCCGGCCGCTGCCGCGGAACGCTCGCTCAGCTCGCGCAGTATGTTCATGTAAACCTAACATGCTCGTCGCTTCGCTCCTTGCACCCATCAGCAATACAGTCACGAGCAATAATATGTATACAACATAGGACTATGTCATATTACAATATTGAATGACTTCTGTGACACTGATCGTTTTCTTTTGGTCACTGTTCTAACCTAACCTAACCTGAAACGTCTGTTACATTTTGTTGGGTGGCGGGGGGCTTCGCCCCCCGTCACCCCTTCTGTTTTTCCCAAAATAGGTATATAAAATTTTTGAAAAAGCAAAAGTTTTTTTGAGCAAAAAAAAAAAAAAATTTTTATATGTCCATCGGATGCCTCCTAGGTATCTCCGGGGTACCATAGGGGATCGAAAATGTTGTTAGATTTCAGCTATGACGCACCGTCTTCGAGATATTTTCATTTTTATTAAATTCCTTATTGAAAATTTTACGTTAAGTCCCCGCTCCATACTAAAACAGTCAAAAATTTTATGTTTGCGACACCCTAATTTTTGTTTGATTTATTTATTTATTTACTTTAATTAAAACGGTTAAGTACACCAATAACATTAATTAAGTAGGTACTTACTACTAAGTACGGTAGTAACACGGGCTTTTTAATTTTGCCCCTCTTACTACTTACTACTGGAGTAGTAAGAAGGGCAATAAAAATTAATGGTATTACTACTGGTAGTAAGATTGGTAGTAAGAAGGGCAACAAAGGCGTAATGCAATAACAAAACGATTTTATTAGTTTTTTTTTTTTTTTTTTTTTTATTAGTTTATTCTTGACTTGGATACAGAGTCCTTCAGTCGCATACATTTTTATAGTTATTTATATTGTATGTAGAGTACATAAGGAAGACATACAAAAATTTCAAAATCAGAGAGAGAGCAGCAAGCAGCTGACTAACATAAAGAATCGATAAGATATAATCGATAGCATAAGATAAGCAAACAAAAGGGAGATAAATATTATATAAACTTAACTAGAAACAAAATTAAGATTATGTACATCAAACTAAATTTAAACTATGTACAAAAAGTATTTACAAGAGAATAGAAAACTAAATTAAATCTTTTCTACTGTAGTAATAATGTACTTAAAAATAGGATTGAAAAAATCACTGTTATTTAAGAGGTCTTGAACGCGGCGGGGAAAACTGTTTTGGTTTTGAACTGATAGGGAACTGTCACTTATGTCACTGATCTCACTGATAAGGGTGGACCCAAAGCACAAATTATATAGACTAGTACAGATAGGAATCAAGCCTTATAGCGGCCGTTTGTTAGTGAATGACGGACCCCGATTAGATTTTGACAACATAGTGCTGCCAGAACTATCGACACCCTTGATTCGTTATCGATAGTTGTGCAAATCATCGACGTTTGGTACAACCCTAGTAATATACTATTATTTTTAAATTCTGCTCAAATAAAAAACACATTTGATGAAAGAAGGCATTTATTACTTGACATTATAATTTTATCAAATACAAAGTACATAAGTATAAGTTGAGATTTATACAAGACAAAGAATGAGAGTAATGAAATTACACTAAATTGACTTAAACTAAGAAATATAAATACTTTATCAGCCACAAGAAAAATTAAACTGCTTGCAAATATTTTTTACGCACAAATGCTAATGCTATTTTTCCTAGTAGTATTATTTAGTATCTGCCATTTCATTATTTACTGTTAATATCACTTTCAATGCAAGACGCAATAACCTAACTCTAATAGTTAAACATTTAATGCAGTAAGTAATCAATATAGAACTAACAGCAGTAATTTGCACCATAATTCTGATTTGATAACTTATTACCACAAGAATAGGCAGACACGGGCATCTTCGCAGCACTCCACGAACCTCGTTGAGACTCAAGTTATCTGAAAAGATTAGATTTGGTTAGTATAGATTCTACATATTGTTACTATAATCTGCCATAACATTTTATAAACAAATAAGTGATAGTTGAACTGAAAAGTTTGTAAATCAAGAAAGAGTAGTGAGTATAAAGCACATTTTGTTTGTTGTGCCGCTATGCACAAGTTATAGATAATCAATGTTTATAGTTAATAACTGTTATTAAGTAGATAAGCTTTGTACATAGACTGATGAGAGGAAGTATATATAATTAAGTAAGATCTAAGATAGTAGGTAGCAGTAACAGTTATAACATAGTCATAAGACAATCACAATAAACCATCATTCGTACCGACAACAAACATATGTTATCCCACCGGTACATTTGTTATAATTCTGTTCTGTTTGTCAGAATCAGAAATATGAATTTGATGATAAGGCATTTTAAATGTTTTGACAAAGTTATTGAATTACTTACACTGTTATTTTCTCTTGACTTGGTATTAACAACTTCACGAAATTGAAACATGTTAAATGTGACAATTGATTATTTAAATTTAATCCCAAGTCATCTACTGTGCTTTATCATATCACCTTGATATCACTTCTAAATGTATATTGAAATAAGGTTTTAGGAAGGTTTTTTTTAACAAAACTTATCAATAATTAATTACACATACCTACTTACATTCATATAAAAAGAATAAACAAACATTACCTACCTTTCATTCATAACTTCTTCTTCAACATGTCAATGACAAGTACAAAATCATATGTTGTTGGCCCAAAACTGCCACTCTCACCGCGTTATCTGCAGCCAACATGAGGTCCTCACGGGTGCAGGTGTCCGGGCATAAAGAGCAATCAATGAAGTGGGCCATGGTCTGTGGAGTGTAACCACACCTGCACGCGAGATCCGTGTTACTGGTGAAGCCCCACCTGGACAGGTTGTCTTTACTTCGACCAACTTGGGTACGGAGTCTATTTAAAGATCTCCATAATGATCTGGGAAGTTCAAGGCCAGGAGGGAGCTTTCCTGGATGAGCACATATGGGTGTGAAAGGGTAGCAGACTTTTCCCACAGTTTAACTTTGGTTAAAGAGGCCTCCGTGGTGCCAGGAATGACGCACTTGTAAAAACTATTGCGACTCGACGTCCAGTTTAGCCTTTGATAAATTTCATAACTTTCTGAGAAACCGAATCTTCTTTACTCCGGTTAAGTTGTGAACTGTATTTTCTTTTGTTTTGGTTAGTTTTAAGAAATACAATGTTGCCTCTTGGAATTACCTAAAACAACAAAACTCAAATTTAGGTTAATGTAATAAATAATTGATACATAAAACTACGTAAATAGATTTACTTACGTGTACCGAAGGCATCTTCGAATAATTTATCCATATTTCTGTAAAGAAATATCTGAGAAAAAGTGGAAAAACATCTAAAGAATACTAGAAAACCGAAATGAGTAAATAAACGTCATCTTGAAATTCTTGAAAAAAGTGACAGCTTTAATTTTAGCCAATGGGGGCACCCCAACAAAATGGCGGTCTTAATTATAGCCAATGAATGGGTATCGGGGCTCTCGGCCACTAAGTTTTGACCTATTCTATGGGTGATTCCAACGCCGATAGGAATCAAGCCTTATAGCGGCCGTTTGTTAGTGAATGACGGACCCCGATTAGATTTTGACAACATAGTGCTGCCAGAACTATCGACACCCTTGATTCGTTATCGATAGTTGTGCAAATCATCGACGTTTGGTACAACCCTAGTAATATACTATTATTTTTAAATTCTGCTCAAATAAAAAACACATTTGATGAAAGAAGGCATTTATTACTTGACATTATAATTTTATCAAATACAAAGTACATAAGTATAAGTTGAGATTTATACAAGACAAAGAATGAGAGTAATGAAATTACTTACTAAATTGACTTTATAGATAAACTAAGAAATATAAATACTTTATCAGCTACAAGAAAAATTAAACTGCTTGCAAATATGTTTTATGCACAAATGCTAATGCAATTTTTCCTAGTAGTTTTATTTAGTATCTGCCATTTCATTATTCACTGTTAATATCACTTTAGTTTCAATGCAAGACGCAATAACCTAATTCTAATAGTTAAACATTTAATGCAGTAAGTAATCAATATAGCAACTAACAGCAGTAATTTGCACCATAATTCTGATTTGATAACTTATAACCGCAAGAATAGGCAGACACGGGCATCTTCGCAGCACTCCACGAACCTCGTTGAGACTCAAGTTATCTGAAAAGATTAGATTTGGTCAGTATAGATTCTACATATTGTTACTATAATCTGCCATAACATTTTATAAACAAATAAGTGATAGTTGAACTGAAAAGTTTGTAAATCAAGAAAGAGTAGTGTGTATATTTCATATTTCATAAAAAGCACATTTTGTTTGTTGTGCCGCTATGCACAAGTTATAGATAATCAATGTTTATAGTTAATAACTGTTATTAAGTAGATAAGCTTTGTACATAGACTGATGAGAGGTAGTATATATAATTAAGTAAGATCTAAGATAGTAGGTAGCAGTAACAGTTATAACATACCTAGTCATAAGACAATCACAATAAACCATCATTCGTACCGACAACAATCATATATTATCCCACCGGTACATTTGTTATAATTCTGTTCTGTTTGTCAGAATCAGAAATATGAATTTGATGATAAGGCATTTTAAATGTTTTGACAAAGTTATTGAATTACTTACACTGTTATTGTCTCTTGACTTGGTATTAACAACTTCACTAAATTGAAACTTGTTAAATGTGACAACTGATTATTTAAATTTAATCCCAAGTAATCTACTGTGCTTTATCATTATCACCATATGATATCACTTCTAAATGTATATTTTTTAACAAAACTAATCAATAATTAATTACACATTACTTACATTCATATAAAAAGAATAAACAAACATTACCTACCTTTCATTCATAACTTCTTCTTCAACATGTCAATGACAAGTACAAAATCATATGTTGTTGACCCAAAACTGTGCCACTCTCACCGCATTATCTGCAGCCAACATGAGGTCATCACGCGTGCAGGTGTCCGGGCATGCATGCAGAGCAATCAATGAGGTGGGCCATGGTCTGTGGAGTGTAACCACACCTGCACGCGAGATCCGTGTTACTGGTGAAGCCCCACCTGGACAGGTTGTCTTTACTTCGACCAACTTGGGTACGGAGTCTATTTAAAGATCTCCATAATGATCTGGGAAGTTCAAGGCCAGGAGGGAGCTTTTCCTGGATGAGCACATATGGGTGTGGAAGGGTAGCAGAGTTTTCCAAGTTTAACTTTGGTTAAAGAGGCCTCCTTGGTGCCAGGCATGACGCACTTGTAAAAACTATTGCGACTCTTTAGCCTTTGATAAATTTCATAACTTTCTGAGAAACCGAATCTTCTTTACTCCGGTTAAGTTGTTAACTGTATTTTCTTATGTTTTGGTTAGTTTTAGAAATACAAAGTTGCCTCTTGGAATTACCTAAAACAACAAAACTCAAATTTAGGTTAATGTAATAAATAATTGATACATAAAACTTTGTAAATAGATTTACTTACGTGTACTGAAGGCATCTTTGAATAATGTATCCATATTTCTGTAAAGAAATATCTGAGAAAAAGTGGAAAAACATCTAAAGAATACTAGAATAGAAAACCGAAATGAGTAAAAAAACACAAACTAAATAAACGTCATCTTGAAATTCTTGAAAAAAGTGACAGCCTTAATTTTAGCCAATGGGGGCACCCCAACAAAATGGCGGTCTTAATTATAGCCAATGAATGGGTATCGGGGCTACCGGCCACTAAGTTTTGACCTATTCTATGGGTGATTCCAACGCCTGACCCAAAGAGCATGTAATCACTGGTGGACCGTTGGTTGGATTGTAAACTTAGAGCAGTTGAGGATTATGTGTTGCAAATCGGCATCTCGGCATCTTCTTCAGAGCAGTGTGGACATCTACTGTTGCTGTAGACATTGATTCTATGGAGATGCGTCGGAACTAAACAATGGCCAAGTCTCATTCGTGTGATTACAGTTACAAATTTCCTGCTCTCAAATCTCTTACTTTTGCTATACCAAGGTTTTGCTGGTAAGTCTTTCTGTATCTCAGCATACCACTTGCCTTTAGTCTGTAATGTATTATTCCAGTGACTTTTCCATAGGTCTTTTGCATTTGCCTTGAAATATGCATAGTAATCCGTAAATGGGACTTGAACTGTTTGGGTGTGATCTTGGTTATGTTCCATGCGTGTCAATTCGTCTGCTATCTCATTACCTTCAATGCCACTGTGTGAGGGAACCCATATAAAGTTTACATTAAACCCTCGGTTAGTTAATTGCTCTATTAAACAAAGAATTTTACACAAAATATAGTTTGATTTGTAAGACGAAAGGCCATGGAAAAGAGAAGTTAATACACTTTTAGAATCAGTCACTATAACAATATTTACATTATTTACATGACAATTTATATACATTAAGGCTTTAAGTATTGCATAACTTTCTGCTGTGAATATGCTGCAATTCTGATTTAACTTAAAACAATCACTGTAACTAGCTTGTGGATCATAAATAGCCGCTTTGACATTGTGTTCATCTTTAGAGCCATCTGAGTATACAAAATAACTGTCGGCTTTATTGTTCTTAAACTCAAGAAAATCTATTTTACTTGTTATTAAGGCTAAATGGATCTTGTTTCTATCATAATTTATCAGGCTATTGTAAGACCAGTCATAAATAGGCCACTTATTACATTTAGAAATATCTTTTGATTTGTTTTTAACGTGAGAATAAATTGTTATGATTTCAGTACCAGAAAGGAGTGAATGGGGAGTTAAATTAGGAGCTGCTAACGAATGTAACTTTTCTGTCATTTGATCAAGTTTGGAGTCAAGACTATTGTCAGAGGACACAATTTTTAAAAAGAAGTTCTCAGCTAACTGTAGTCGTCTGAGGAATAAAGGAGGTATGCAAGTTTCTACTTCTAGAGAATTAATGGGGGTGGAGCGCATTGCTCCACAGATTAGTCTTAATCCTATATTTTGTATTACATCTAGTTTTCGGAGAAGGGTGCTACTAGCATTCAAATAGGCTAAACTACTGTAATCAAAGTGGCTTCTGACTATACTTTTATACAGCATGCTCATGGTTTTTGGGTCTGATCCCCAGAAAGTACCAGCTAAGTGCCTTAAAATATTAACACTTCTCATTGCCTTTTTACAAATGTAATCAATGTGCTTCTCAAATTTTAATTGTGTGTCAATAATCACTCCTAGGAATTTGTATTGAGCAACAGTGGGTATTTCAGAGTTGTTGTATAAAATTTTCATATTAGAATTATTTTTGCTAAAAATTAAAACTGAACTCTTTTCAGGACTAATATCTAATTTAAGTTTGTCATGGTAGTATGTAAATAATTGGTTTAAAGCATTATTTATATTATTCTTAGCTATATCTATGTTTTGATTTATACTGTACAAAAGCAAGTCATCTGCAAATTGCAAAATATTTACATTATCTGTGTGTACATATTTTAAGATTTCAGAAGTATAAAGGTTGTATAATAATGGAGATAATGTAGCACCTTGCATAGTTCCTTTATTAGCTGCTTGAGGGCCATGCAGATTATTGTTATATTTTACATAAATGACTCGATTCCTCAAAAATTTAAAAAGCCATTGTAGAGTCTTTTCTGGTACACCAATATCATGCAATACTTGAATAAGTTCTTCTATATTCACATTGTCAAAGGCACCCTTAACATCCAAGAAAACACATACCATGTTGGAATGACTCAGTTTTACTTGTTTTATGTCGTGTATTAATGATACAAAGCTTTCAGAGCAACTTTTACCTTTTCTGAAACCATGCTGGACTGTAGGGATTAAATTGTTAGTTTCTGAAAAATAGTCCAAACGCAGCTTCAACATATTTTCAAATAATTTTCCCAAACATGATGATAAAGATATAGGTCTGTATGAAGAGGCAATATTTGCAGATTTGTTTGGTTTTAATACAGGAATAACACATTGTGTTTTCCAAGATTCTGGTATGATGAGGTTTTGCCATAATTTATTATAAATGCCAAGTAATGTTTGTTTTGCATTTGGATGTAATTGTTTAATTAAAATGTATGGAATATTATCTAGCCCTGGTGTGGTATCCTTCCTGCTTTGTAATGAATTATTTAGTTCATTCAAAGAAAATGGTTGGTTCAGAAATGAATTATTAGTATTTTCCTCAGCACTATTGAATAATGATAAAAGTCTCTCTTCATTGAAATCACTAGAATCTGATAAATTGTCCAGAAAACTTGGAACCCATTCATCATCAAAATTCTTATTATGATTACTACTACCAATTTTTTTGAATTTTTTTATGTAATTCCATATCTTAGAAACAGGTGTCATTCTATTAAAACTACTGCATAAGTTTTTCCAAGATTCAGAACTCTCTGTTTTAATAGTTCTTTTCTTAAGAGCATCCAATTTTTTGTACTGTATATAATTATCGATGGACGGGTTCGATTTATATTCTTTTAATGCTTCTTTTGAGTTTTTTATAGCATCCTCACATTTTGAATTCCACCAAGGAACTGGTTTTCTATGAACATTATTACTTAACCTACTTTTTCTTTTGGGGATAGTTTGTTCCCTTAGGTCATTTAAAATATTTACAAAGCTATTATACACTTCTAGACAATCATCAGATTCAGTATTCAAATCAGAGAAACAATTTTCAGATAATGCATAGAATTCAAGCCAATTAGCTTTATTATAAATGTATTTTTCTTCCACAGGACCTACTTCATACTGGGAAGGTTGGATATTCACATGAAGAGATATCGGGTAGTGATAACTGCCTAACGGATCATCCTGAACATGCCAATCACACAAATGAGCTATGGAGGGACTAACAAGAGTAACATCTATCGCAGAAGCCTGTCTATTAGGATATGGACAAGTTGTTGGTGTGCCGTCATTCAAAATACATAAATCTAGTTCGTCAATTAGATTGTATAAAATATTGCCTCTATTATTATTACTATAACATCCAAAACTTACATGATGTGCATTAAAATCACCCATTATGATGCATGGTTTGGGAATATTATTTAAAATGTTTTTTAATTTATTCGCATCAAATCTGCCAGTGTTGGGTGGACAATAAACACAAAGTATAGTTATATCTCCTGATTGCGTCATAATAGTTAAAGCAACGTTTTGAATAGTTTCCTGAAAATTAGTGTTTAAGACAGAGTATTTCAAACCATGTTTAATCAGAATACCTACACCATTGTGTTTGTTTTCGGAATTTTTAAAAATAAAATTATAATTGGGAAAATTTGGAATAACAGATTTATCAGTAAGCCAAGTTTCGTTAAGCAAACATATGTCAATTTCTTTATCTAAAAGCAACTTTTGTAATAGTGGTTTTTTGCTCTGTAAACTTTGTACATTAAACTGTACTATATGTAAATAATTATCCATTAAAGTAAATTAGATATAAATATTTCTTTTATTTTCTTAGTGGTTAAAGGAGTTTTGTTATCTTTGTTATTGCCTAGAGCTATTAGCGACTTTACAATAGCATTAAGAATGATGTCATTATTAACTATTTGAGAAATATCTACATTTTCATTATTTACACTTACATTGTTCAATTTTGGATAGGATTTCAAATCATTAATGGCTGGAGGGAGAGGGGGAGGGGAACTCACCACAGTGGCATAATTTGGCTGTGAGTACTTCTTCTTATTTTCTTCTAATTTCTGTTTCTTGATGGGACAGTCTCGGGATATGGCCAAGTGGTTGCCGCTACAGTTGATGCATACTACTTCTTCTACATCGCAGTCTTTATATGAATGTTGACCAGCACAGGACGAGCACATTTGTGTACCTCTGCAAACTTTTGCTGAGTGATTAAATTTAAGGCACTTAAAACATTGCAGGACAGGTGGTATATACTGGTGGATATTGTATCTGAATAATTGTATGTAAGCATATTGGGGTAAGGTAGTTGTGGCAAACGTAACGGCAATAGTAGTCGGGGGTACAAGTGAATTGTTAATCTTTTTCATAAATCTTTTGATTGAAATTACTTCAGCATCACATGTAATATTTTTGTATATCTCTTCATTGGACATTTCTTTTGGGACATATCGCAATACACCAATTTTTTCGGTCAAGTAAGATGGCACAAAAGCCCTCATTTGATGCTTGCTTAAGAAGTCATCCATTTTTAAAAAATAGTTAGCAGAAGATGCTTTTTTGAAGGTGACTCCAATTTTGTGTGCGTTTACTCGATGTACGCCAGTAATGCCTTTTACATTTTCTGAGAATAATTTTGTCAAAGTTATGGGATTTTTGTTGCCTAATCTTTCTTGTTCGGTAGATTCCACAAACACAGTAAACTCTCCAGCACTGTTTTCGCAAAATAGTCTTTTATAATTTGGCTTTGTATACATTTTATACTTATCATTTTGCTGTTCTTGGGGGTCGTTAGATACCTCCGTATATCGTCGTTTTTTCTTCTCAGCGGGGTCCTCCCCATTGCTAGGGGGACCCATCTTGAGCGTGTTTTAAGTTTTCTAGCGTGTTAATAGAAATTGGCAGGGATATAATCAACTTTTATTAAAAAGAAAATTTAAAGCTGCCGCCTTGTTCGACTTCCCGCCAAAAAGTCCGATTTTATTAGTTATTATTTGTGTTGCCATGCCAATAACATAACTCATTTTATCCAAAAAGTACAGATTGCCGTCTTTGATACTATACGACTCCTATTCCAGTGCCCCCTATATAATTCTTTGCCCTTTTATGACATCCTTTTAAAATACAAAGCTCCTCTTCCCTATAACCTTTCCTCTATCCTGTCCTTATCTAATAGAATTTATGTTAAATGTCTTATTAAGTTTTTGTCTCACCATAATATCTGTTTATAATTCATCCTTCATATATTTATTATCTATTTATCAATATTTAATATATTTACGACCCATGCCCAACTCCAAACCCATCCTTCCTTCTCCCACACTGAAACTGGCAGAAGCACAAATTATATAGGAAATAAGATGCCCGTTTTGACACATGCTTCTTCTTCTTTATTTTGTAGTGGCAATCACAAATTATATGGCAATCCACTCCTCTTGACAGGGGAATACTTCTGCCTGTGTTTACTAGTCTGTCACATCACAGATCACTATAATACTGTCTACTAGTCTATTTAATTTGTGTTATTTTGTGACGATCGTCAAGCAAAGTTTGTTTGTGGCACTGTAACTTGTATTTTAGTGTTTTCCTGTAATTCTTCAGATTTAGATAAATTTAACACAATGTCACAATTAGATATTTCGTGTGGCTTAGAATTCTCTACAACTCCCGACTTACAAGCATGTCTAACGCAGGCATTACATTCAAATTATTCTTTTATAGTAGCACCTATTGTACATCCACGTTTTCGCAGACAACATGCATCGAATTCTGCAAAGATTGGCGGGTTTACTCGATCTGATATGATACTATCGCCGCAAGACTGGACCTCTCATTTAGTGGGGAAATTGTCTCCTTATCTCGATGTAGACTCTGAGGTACCAGTGGTCCAGAGACGTCACGAAGATTGCCTGAATGAAGAACTATCTTACTGTCGTGGCTTAGGTTTGCCGGCAATAATGTTATCTCTAACAAATGGGAAAAATAACAACTTAGCTAGATTGATACAATCTTATTATGAGAGTTGGTATGTATTTTTTTATTATTGCACCCCTCATGGGGGTGTGTTTCATTTAATATAATTACAAATAAACTAATTTCAATGGATAAGTACCTATATCTTTTATTGGATATAATTTTGGTTTACTTGATCTAAATACACATGTTAATAACATTACATTATATCATTCATTTTAATATATTGGTTCTTATTCTTTCAAAACTTCCCTACTAATATTATAAATGTGTATGTTCCATTTTCACGTCAAAATGGCAGAACCGATTTTGATGAAATTTAGAATGGAGATAGTTTAAGGCACAAGGAAGGACATAGGCTACTTTTTACCATGTGAATAAAGCTCATTCCCACAGGAAAATAACTTATATTGCGGGCAAAGCTGTGGAATAGAATTGCTATTTAAGGTGTCAGTTTGAGTTCCAGGGAAGAATTTATATTTATAATAGAGACAGTTTGAGGCTCTGGAAAGGACATAAGTTACTTTTTACCAGGGGAAAATATCTCATTCCCATGGGAAAATCACTTTTAGCATGGGCAAAGCTGTGGAATGGAATTGGTATTTAAGGTGATAGTTTGTGTTCCTGGGAAGGATTATATTTATAATACCGACATTTTGTGGCCCTGGAAAGGACATAACTTACTTTTAACCGCAGGAAAAAATCTCATTCCCATGGGAGAATCACTTTAAGCGTGCTGCCTGCAGGCAGAAATTTGGTATTTAGGTAAATAGTTTGAGACCCGGGGGAAGGATTATAATTGGCTACCTTTACTTTATACCAGAGGAATGTATCATATTCACATGGGAAATTCAGTAGGTATTATTTATTTGTCCCTTTTTCATGACAAAACGGATGATCAATGTGATTTTTTGTAATTGGGTAGAATGGGAGCTGGAGGATTGGATACACAGGCTACTGTTTATCCCGGAAAAATATCAGATTCCCTCAGGCTAACGTCATGTAGTACACGCGGGCGAAGCCGCGGGCGGAAAGCTAGTTTACTATAAAACTATATTTGGTATAATAATCATATCTCATATTTTTCTATTTCTATAAAAAAGTGTTTTATCCTTAAATTGATATAAAATATTATCTGACACAGCCAAAATATTCTGCTATCTGTAGCGATTTGTTTCTGTCAGTATATTCTGATATACTGCCAGAAACAAATCGCTGCAAAACTGACTCCACATAGTCTTGTATGCCCTACCCCAAGAGTGTAATTTAAGCCCGCATAGGTTTGATCGTCAGCCTGTACGAGATAAGAATGGCTCTCAAGCAGCTCAAAAACAACAAGGCGGCGGGCGATGACGGAATCACAACAGAACTTCTGAGAGCGGGCGGTAAGCCGATACTTAAGGTCCTCCAGAAGCTCTTCAACTCTGTCATCCTCGAGGGCAAAACGCCAAAGGCATGGGGCAGAAGCAATGTGATGCTGTTCTTCAAGAAGGGTGATAAGACTCTCTTGAAGAACTACAGACCCATCTCGCTTCTGAGCCATATCTACAAGTTGTTTTCGAGAGTCATTACGAATCGTCTCGCTCGCAGGTTCGACGACTTCCAACCTTCTGAACAAGCCGGGTTCCGAAAAGGTCATAGTCATAGTACCATAGACCACATTCATACGCTGCGGTAAGTTATACAGAAGACCGAAGAGTATAACTTGCCACTATGCTTGGCGTTCGTGGACTATGAGAAAACCTTTGATTCGATCGAGACCTGGGCAGTGCTGCAGTCTCTCCAGAGGTGCCAAATAGACTACAGGTACATCGAGGTGCTGAGGTACTTATACCAAAACGCCACCATGTCGGTCCGATTACAGAACCAGAGCTCTAATCCTATCCAACTACAGCGAGGTGTGAGACAGGGAGACGTCATCTCTCCGAAACTATTCACAGCTGCGTTGGAGGATATTTTTAAGCTACTGGACTGGAAAGGATTCGGCATTAACATCAATGGCGAGTACCTAACACACCTGCGGTTTGCCGATGATGTAGTTCTCATGGCTGAGACCTTGGAAGACCTGAACACGATACTCGAAGATCTCGGCAATGCTTCCCAAAGAGTGGGTCTGAAAATGAACATGGATAAGACGAAAATCATGTCCAATGCCTATGTTGCATCTGCTCCAGTTAATGTTGGGAACATAACACTCGAAGTTGTTGACCACTATGTCTACCTAGGACAGACAATCCAATTAGGTAAGTCCAACTTCGAGAAAGAGATCTCTCGTCGAATCCAGCTCGGATGGGCAGCGTTTAGGAAGCTCCGGCATATATTTGCGTCCAAAATTCCTCAATGTCTCAAGACTAAGGTCTTTGACCAGTGTGTGTTGCCAGTTATGACTTATGGAAGCGAGACGTGGTCTTTTACTATGGGTCTCATAAGAAGGCTCAAGGTCACCCAGCGAGCAATGGAGAGCGATGCTTGGTATTTCCCTGCTCGATCGAATCAGAAATGATGAGATCCGCAGGGAACTAAAACGACCGACATCGCTCGAAGGATTGCTCAGTTGAAGTGGCAGTGGGCGGGACACATAGCGCGGAAAACCGATGGCCGTTGGGGCGGAAAGGTTCTCGAATGGCGACCGCGAACCGGACGACGTTCCGTGGGCAGGCCCCCTACAAGGTGGACCGACGATCTGGTCAAGGTCGCTATGCCCAGCAGTGGGCGTCGTACGGCTGAAATGATGATGATGATGAGGTTTGATTTTCGAAAGAGAACTAAATTCAACGACTCCGTAGCTCAGTGGTTAGAGCAGTCGCCCGGATAGCGAAAGGTCGTGGGTTCGAGTCCCATCGGAGCTGGTTGTGAGACGGGTCGATTTTTTCTAATACTTTATTTTCCATTTTTCTATGATAAAAATTGCATTGTGAATGCAAAAAAGTAAAAATTTAAATAAATTCTACTTACTGTAATAAATATACAATATAATATGTGATGTGGAAGAAATTTTTGAATTCAGACCATTGTTGGTGCAAAAAAGAAGTAGCGATGTATCACATCCGTCTGTCAAATTAAGCCGATTTAGCCGATACTGATGCGGACGACACTTGGGCCCCACTGGTTGGAGGAGCGATAACAAGCGCTCAAGTGCTTTGTTTACATAAAAAAATGGGCCACTTCAAAAAAACCTCTCACCCCAAATAGGTTAATCATTACAAACTTGGCATTCGCAGAGAGATTTGTCAATGTTATTGTGTTCCTGTTGGCTTACTTCAACACAAAGAAGAATTTATTTTATGTTTACATGTATGTACTTACCTATTATTTATTAACCATCTAAATTTTAGTCATCACCCGTCACTGATATGGGTTCGTGTGCCGCTAGTAAATTCCAACCTCAGGACTTCAGATGATGATGAAGACGAAAATGAGAACCCAGGGAATGAACCTTGGTTTTGGTGGTCAAAGTTCCACGAACGCCTGGACTATTTTAAAAATGTTGGTGTTGTATTGGAGTTGTCTGCTGATCTGCCATCTGAGCAAGTTCTGAAGAGATGGTTGGGTGAACCTGTCAAAGCTATAGTAGTACCTACTTCTATATTCCATAATAATAAGAAAGGGTAAGTATTTTTTATTCTTTAATGTACCTAGTTTAAAACTACTAGACTAACTTTCTTCACTTTGCAATAGCTAATAATAAGTCCTATTCAATTTCAATTAAAAGAATATACTAGCCTCCTTTTTTGAAGTTGGTTAAAAGTCTTAAGTGGTTATCCATTCATCCAGTTATTACTTCTCAATAACTATTCATTAAATATGCAGACTTTCTGCTGTACTCAGAGACATAATTTAACGCTTTCTTCTGTCTCTTTTTATGTCCAGTATTTTATAAAGTAGGAAAGATATTTTATTGCCAATTAAATTTAATTTAACTGGTTTTTCTGAGTGCAGCAGTTAACTGCCGCTGCTGCTGCTGCTACTTTATTCAATACTGGACGTAAAAAAGAGACAGATTAAAGTTAAATTATGTCTCTGAGTATGGCAGTCAGTGTCCTAATGGTACCTTCTTTGGAACAATTTCAATATAATATATTATGTCACCGGAAAATAATAAAAACCGAAATATATTTCCTAAAAAAAATAATCACGAAATTCTAACCTATCACTTGTTCTACAGGTCTTCCGTAAATTGATAAATTTCCTAGGAAATTAATAAATTTGCAGTTCTTGTTGTTTTCTGGTGACATATACATTTCTTTCTGTAATTTTTATTGATTTCAGATATCTGAGAAAAATATAAACTTAAATAAAATCCTACTATTTCCAGATATCCTGTGTTATCTCGAGCTCATCAGGCACTCGTTGTCAGTATGGTGGAGCATGAGGCTCAGGTGATTGTAAGTGGAGCGAGGCGACACAACATTGATTACTATTTGCAGTACCTGTACAGACTTTGGAAAAGACAACCCACTCCTGCTAATGACCCAATGCTGAGCTACGCTAGAGGGTAATTACATGTTTTAATTTACTTTAGTTTTTAGTTATATTTTTGATATTATACAACTTTTACTATGAACAGTGCAAAAACTTAATACGGTATTTTACTGATTTTTTTTTATTTCTTTAAAATGTTTTTCGAAATATTAGCTACACAAAACAAGTTTTCATTTTGAATTATCTTGAATATTTTCAAAGATATAGGACTTCAAACTTTATAATTAGACAAGGACAGGACGCTATCTTAGTGACGTCAGTGGGTTAGTAGCGTCATAGTCACGCCATAGAAGATTTCGTTTTAGAAAGAGACAGCTATAGTCAAAATCAAACAGACTATAATTCTTTTATTATAAAACAGATTCAAATTATTTTTTCACATTTGGTATTCTTAATTGCAATATTTTTTAACGTCATCATTAAATATCTACATTTCAACAACAGTAAAATACCCTATTCAATAGGCGGGTCCACAGAAAGCGAGCAGCCTCGGGCGAGGCCCGCCGCGCGCAGCATGCGCCGGACCGCTCCTTCGGTATGGACGTGCCTCGCGCGCGGCAGGCGCATGCTCACGCGCGGCCGAGCCGAGAGATGTCGGTTTTTTGATTTGCTCAAAGGTGCCTCAGTCGTTTGCCTCGCGCAGTGTGGACGCCACGTTTGGTTCTTGCCGCGTTTGTTCAAAAAACTTTCAACTTAACAAATATGGCTCAGGCTGCGCGAGCGAGGCAGCCTCGCTGTATAAGATTTTCCGACGAGCATGCCTCGCGCGAAGCCTCAAGGCAGCTCCACACCAAGCGAGCAGCCTCGCGCGAGGCCCGCCGCGCGCGGCAAATGCCTGCTTCGCGCACGACGCACGACACTTGAACAAGCGCGGCACGAATCAAACCTGGCATCTACACTGCGCGAGGCAAACGACTGAGTCACCTTTGAGCAGATAAAAAAACCGACACCTCTCGGCTTGGCCGCGCGCGCGCTCTCCCGTGGCTGAGCATGCGCCTGCCGCGCGCGAGGCACGTCCACACCGAGCGAGCGGTACGGCTTCGCCCGAGGCTGATTGCTTGGTGTGGACCCGCCTTCGTGAAAAAAGACGTGTGGCTAGGCGGCTCCACAACAAGCGAGCAGCCTAATGACTGTGCGTTTTATTAAAAAATTATTTGTTTAAAGATTTTAATAATCGTTATTATTATAACTGAGCATTTATTTACTGTTATTTTTTGTTGTCCAGATGGGAAGATTATCTTCAAATACCATTACAACCACTTGCTGACAATCTGGACACCCACACATATAATGTTTTTGAAAAAGATCCTGTCAAATATGATCAGTATCAAAAAGCTATTGCTAAAGCATTACTTCACCTACAGAAGAAACCTATTGAAGAGCAAGTAAGTAACATCATAATGAAGATTAAGAAACTGAAATATGTTTGTGTTATTATTGTAGGTTAAAGCAATCTTTTTAGCCTACATCACCCTTAAAAAAAAATGTCCTTTCTATAACTGTGTGTAGCTGTCATTTTTATTAATTGTCTTATTATTATTTATTTCCAGAGACCTTTGATAGGTGATTGCATTGTAGAAAAAAAGGAATTAGGTCAAGGTGACTGTAACCCAGCCAATAATAAAAAGACCATAACTGTGATGGTACTGGGAGCTGGACGTGGTCCCCTAGTAAGAGCTACTTTCAATGCTGCTGACATTACTAACAGTAAAGTCAAGGTAAAGGCAATTAACTAAATCTCATGCCTATGCATACCGCGTTTTTTGTATCGATACACACGCGCCCTTGACTCGCGACTCTTAAAATAGTGTAATAAGTAACAAGAAGGTGTTTCATATTGATACAGGTAATTGCAGTAGAAAAAAACCCTTGTGCAGTAGTAGTTTTGGCTGCCCAAGCACGAGAAGTTTGGAGAGACCGCGATGTAGTTGTCATTCCGGGAGACATGAGACACATCAATTTGACTCCAAAGGCGGATATTATTGTTTCAGAACTGTTAGGTGAGGTGGCTATACAACTTTAGTTTACGATTTTCAATTGTGTTCATGATTGCTTGATAAAGAACATATTTACAACACAAATAGAGGACTAATGAAATTTCTTAAGGCTACATTGGTCCACTAGTAGCGCCGCCAATTGATTTCTTTATATTACTTACTCGTAAAAACCAAGTAAATATTAAAGAAAGGGAACAAACATGCCCTCTTAAATTGTCTCCAATATTTTTAATAACTAATATTAGGTATAGGAAAAATGTGATAGTAAAAAACCACACACATTTTTCCTATACCTACTTACAAAATTGCATTGTGAATGCATAAAAATAATTTAAAATCACAACTCTAATATCTTTCAGTCTTTTTATGTATTCTAGACTTACAGAACTTACAGAAGAGTTGAAAGGGGGGGCTACCGGCTAAAAAATATGAGTATGGGCTTCATTTGACATTTGAAGCCCATATTATGCCAAAACAAGAGGCCAAGTGCGAGTTGGACTCGCCCATGAAGGGTTCCGTACCACTTACCGTACCGATTGCCTATTCCCAGCCAAAATACCACTATCATTTTTCGTCAGCAAAAAATAACTTTGTTTTCCATAGTGTTTGTATGAAAGACAAACTTACATTTTTGAAAATGTGTTATATCTCAAAAACTGCTTTCTATATCTTGTTCAAACCAATTTTCGTTGAAAGTTTTTATTAAGATCTACAACATATATATTTTCTAGATTTTTCACTTACTTATTTTAAAAGTTAGAGGGTTAAGGGGGGACACACACATTATACCACTTTGGAAGTGTATATATTTAAAAATATTGACTGATAAAAAATGATAAAACAATCCTAAATATCATTTTTAAATACCTATCTAAGGACACCCCACGCTAATATGTTTTATAAAATATTTTTTTTCAGTTTCAGTTCCATGTATGGGGGCCCCCTTAATTTTTTTTATTTTCTATAAAATCCTAAAGCGGTTCACGGAATATATCCACCTACCAAGTTTCAAGTCTGTAGTCTTAATAGTTTTGGAATAAAGTGGCTGTGACATACGGACGGACGGACAGACAGACGGACAGACGGACAGACAGACAGACATGACGAATCTATAAGGGTTCCGTTTTTTTGCCATTTGGCTACGGAACCCTAAAAACTATAAGCAACAACTAGAAGCAACTTTAAGGACAAAATATTATGCCAAAAACTAAAAGCAAAAACTATAAGCAACTTTAAGGACAAAATATAAGCTTCAAATGTTAAATAAAGCCTATGTCCATATCCATATTTTTTAGCCGGTAGCCCCCCTTTTACGTATAATAAAGCGCTAGTGGACCAATGTTAGTGCTTAACTATTGTCTTTCAGTTTTGTTTTTTTTCTATCAAAACATCGGTCGCAAGCGCGTCACATCACAGTTGCATTCGTGGTTCACAATTTTTTATGTTTTTGCGGACTAGTGGCCTATCTTTAAAGCGCATTTTCACTACATAGTATAAAACAAAGTCGCTTTCTCTGTCCCTATGTCCCTTTGTATGCTTAAATCTTTGAAACTACGCAACGGATTTTGATGCGTTTTTTTAATAGATAGAGTGATTCAAGAGGAAGGTTTATATGTACTTTTTATCCCGATATTCCCACGGGAACGGGAACCACGCGGGTGAAACCGCGGGCGGCCGCTAGTTATCTATAAATTATAATGACCCATAAACTTGCAATTCCTGGAAATCAATTGTCTTTGTGAAAAACATGTGTGCACAGTCCCGAGCTTATGGGTTTATGTAAACATAAATTACGATAATAATGAAGTCCAATAATTTCAGGGTCATGGGGTGATAATGAATTATCACCCGAGTGCTTAGACGGCGCAGCAGGGCTTCTCAAGCCAAACGGAATTTCAATACCGTGCGCATATAGCTCCTATGTTGCACCTATATCTTCGCCGAGGTTGTGGTCAGCAGCCAAGGTTGCTGTTTCTGGCACATCAGTTCAGAAAGACAAGAATCTTGAGACATTATGGGTTGTCTACATGCAGAATAAGCACGACATAGCAGATACAAAGGTAAAGCCATAATGTGTGAAGTCCTACCATTTATAAATATCTATTTTCTTCAAGCCAGTGTAAAGCTAGAAACACATTTCTCTAGTGCAGCGTGTTGACGCGTCATGTATCGGTTTCATACATTTAGTATGGTTAGAAACACATTTATGCAGTGTGTTGTGATGCGGAGCGATCTGACGCGACGCCAATCGCTCGGCTCCGATTGCGCCAGACCCCCCACCACCGCTCTGACGCGTGTCAACACACTGCATAAATGTGTCTCTAGCATTGTATCGTCAGATGGCTCGGTAGCGGACTGCGCAGAGAAGCGCTAGTATTTTTTTAGTTTATCTATTACAAACAAAGTGTATTTTATAGTATTAGTATACAGGGTGTTAGGGGCACCCTTGCAAAAACTTTAACCATGTCTTCAGTCTATCATGCTGAACAACGCACAGCAAGATTTTTTGTCGGAAATGAAAAAAATATTTTGACTCTCCATACAAAATGTCCCGATTAGTTGCTAAATTTGTATGAAAAATCGTTTTTTTTTACACAAATCGACACAAAGGCTGGCAACGCATATGCAACCCTTCTGGTGTTGTAGATGTCCATGGGCGACGATGACTACTTCCCATCACGTGGCTCGTCTGCTCGCTTGCCCCTTTTTAATATAAAAAAAAAAGATATAAATTGCATCTCGTATTTATTCATCATCATCTTATCATCCTAATCATCAACATATTTTTTTTGGATTAAATATGTTCAAGTAATAACAGAAATTGCAAGTCTGCCTCAAAATTGCTATCAGAATCCGAAGAAAACCTAATACAGATGTTAGCACGGCAACGACTCGATTGACCCTGATCAAAAATTTCGTCAGAACGCGCCGCGCCACACTACAATAGTTGTGCACACACGGTCCTCGTGTCGTACGACGCGTCAACACACTACACTCGACAAATGTGTTTCTAGCTTTATTTACACAATTTAATTTTACTTTAGGCACTCAGATGTTTATTTTTAAAGACATTAACTCTAATACAGAATTTGGTAGATTCCTACAAGTTTTCCCATTTAAAGTAAAATATTAATTTATTTACTTAATTTTTTTCGGTCCAGGCAATAATTGCCTGACAACCTGTAATGGATCAATCTAGAGCAATTAAGTAGAGCGCGGTTGCTCCATATTTCTTGGTATTGTATGGATGGCTTTATCTCAGCAACAAACAGATTGATATCCCCCTTAATTCCTTGATTTAGTCGTGACGTTATATTTTGCGGGGATTGTCTGGAAATGCGCAATTTTTGTTGCCTGTGTAAGCGCGCTTTTTACATAATATGAATCGTCATCATTTCTCTTTTTTTAACTGGCAATAAGAACATTGTTGACTAAATTTTCGTCATTTAATTCCAGTTGGTGTTTAGTTTTGAACATCCTGCACGCGGACAAAGAGATCATGAAGGACAAGAATTAACGGATTATAGAGATCTACCTTTGACAGATAACCGTCGTTCAGCTACTGTCTCATGGAAGGTTGAACAAGACAATGTGATGCACGGATTTGGTGGTTACTTTGATAGCAAGTTATTTGAAGATGAAATGATCAGTATTGTACCTTCGACACATAGCCCGGGAATGATTTCATGGTTCCCTGTCTTTATTCCTATAAAGGCGAGTTCTTCTAATATTATTATTATAAATGCAAAAGTTTGAATGTTAGATACTTATTTGTTATTCAAATCACGGCGAGACGCCTGAATGGATCTGGATATAGATTATAATCTATATCCAGATCTACAGACTATAGTCTAGAATAGTAAATAGGCAACTTTTTGCCCTCGGAAAATATCTCATTCCCGCTGCAATACATATCGTGTAGTTCATGCAGGCAAAGCCGCGGACGGTGCATAAAAATCTTATACATCGCAAAAATTTACATTTATGAGAGCTGATTATACTTTAAGCTAAAATTAGTAGAAAAATGGAAAATGAAGTATTTTGAAAAAATCGACCCGTCTCACAACTAGTCCGATGGGACTCGAACCCACGACCTTTCGCTTTCCGGGCGACTGCTCTAACCACTGAGCTACGGAGTCGTTACGAGAAGCGTCGAATTTATCAAATACTTCTTACGCGCTGTATAGCCAGCGTTAATTTCATCAATGTGAAGATATACTACCCTCACACGCGAAAGAAATACCTTTCCAGATATTTGACAATCGCTAAAGATGAAATTACTATTGCAAATTATTTAAATATTTAATATGTATTAATAATTAATAGGGATAAATAGATAATAAATATTAATAGGGACTCGAACCCACGAGTTGTGAGACGGGTCGATTTTTTCAAAATACTTCATTTTCCATTTTTCTATAATAAAAATTGCATTGTGAATGCAAAAAAGTAAATATTTAAATAATAATAAATAATAAATAAATAATAAATAAATAACTTCTTACATTCACACCAATTATCTAAGCCCATTTTTAATTTCATTACGAAACTGTATAATGGAAAACTTGATAACGGATAAATATTTAAATACTTTTTGTTTGTAAATACATACTTAATATACATAGTAAACACCCAGACCAAGACAAATAGACATGTTCATGCACACAAATATTTGTCTTGTTCGGGAATCGAACCCGAGACCACTGGCGCAGAAGGTGGGTAGCCTACCCCTGCGCCAAATCGGTCGTCAAATCTAAAATGAGTACTTATTATATAAATAAATTTCTTACAATCACACCAATTATCTAGCTCATAAGTAGTTATCATTAAAAACTGTGCTATGCTTGTATTTTTTCAGACGCCTTTACGGGTACATAAAGGGGAAACAATCACTGCTACATTCTGGAGGTGTGTAGATTCAAGAAGAGTGTGGTATGAGTGGATTGTTGAAGTAGGGAGTTGTGTCACACCTCTACACAATAGTAATGGACGTAGTTCTGAAATGCTATTATGATTCAAAGTTTATATAAAATATTATGTAAGGATATGTTAATAATTGTCAATAAAAAAAGGATGTTACATTATTATGCCTCTTTAATTTTTAGACTTTGGAACACCTAAATAAATAAATGAAAGATAACAGGTACTTAATCTAGAAAAAAGTTCACTTTCAATTTTATTTTTATATCATAGTTAACAAATCAATAAGTCAATTACAAAATCAAGTCTTTTTAAGGGTGCCATCCAACTAGTCTATAAGCGCGCTCCAGACTTAGTGCGCGTTTTACGGAATTTTCCGAGATTTCGCGGCCTGGATAACCACGCTCGACTATAAAATGATTTGCGGTGGTTTCACATCACATCACACACACACTTCTCATCACTCTCTGCGCGGGACGGACGTCTCGCGCCCGCCCTCTCCGCTCTCCTCGCACTCTCCGTATTGTGAGTATTCCAGTACACAGCGACCTTTCGCTTGTACTCGTCGCAAACATCGCTGCTTTGCGTTTGTATCAAAACGTAAAGTGGTTATTTTTGCTCGCGATTTGAGTTGGTGGAAACTTAACAGTGCCAACTAAGCCAACTTGAGCGCTCCCGGTTCGCTCTCTAGGCCTCCCAGGCCTAGGAAAACCGCAGTCCCGGACCCATTGCACTTGGGCCTAGTCCCAAGGGAAAGGGAGCGAGTGGCTATCCATTAGGGATACCTGCTCACACGGCAGTCCCCCCTCCCCCCTGCCCCTGGCGGGGGGTGTCTCTTTTGCTCTTCTAGCATTGTTATTATCTGTCTCTTTTAAATTTCATTTTCGCCGCTATGGACGCGGCAAAAGCAACCGAGCTTTTTGCTAGCTTGGCTAATACTCCAGGCGCAATGGAGCGTTTAATGCCCATCATTATAGCGTTCGCGCACGAAAAGGGCATACCACTAACCCCGGTTTCCCAACCCCCACCTTCCAATGAGATGGAGGTCACTCCCACCTCATTGAAGAGGGCCTCGTCTGAGAGGTCCCTTTCTTCGACTCCTGACCAGGAGTCAGACATATCTCAGGACTTCCCGACTGTTACTGTAAACAGTCTGCCCCGCAAGGGGAAAAAAGGGAAAAAAGCCAAGAATCGGCCCTCGCCGATTTCGGAGCTCCCGAAAACCCTCTCCCCCACCCCACCCCCGGTTGCTCAAAGCAACCCCTCTCCCACTCCGCTAGACAAGATCGCTCCCGCGATCACAGCGACCCCCACGGCCAATGTGCCATCAACCTCCGCGCAAAACGCGCCAACCCGCCCACACACGCGGGCCGATCCCACTTCCGCCAAACCTAAGGCGCCTCCCCCGGTTTTCCTTCGGGCAAAGGACAAATGGACCGAAGTGTCCAAAATGTGCCTAGCCGCAAAAATTAATTACACCCGTGCGTCCAACACGGGTTCGGCCATTAAGATCGAGGTGTCCACCATCTCTGATTATCGTGAGCTAATCAAGCTGCTATCCACTTCCAAGATAGCCTACCACACTTTCGCGCTCTCGGAAGAGCGCAAGATCCGCGCGGTACTCCGAGGGGTACCCGTGGAGCTTCCCACCGATGAGATCAAAGCCGATCTCATCAGCCAGGGCTTCCCTGTCGAAGCCGTACATCCGATGTACGGCCATGGCAGGCGCCGCTTCCCTCTGGCGTTGGTCGCTATGACCAACACAGCCCAAGCCAAAGAGCTTTACAAGGCCAAAGAAATTACCATCTGCGGCCTTTCAAAAATCACCGTCGAGCCCCCGCGCAGTCGCGGGGTCCCAGCGCAATGCCACCGGTGCCAACTTTACGGGCACGCGGCGGCCAATTGCACGGCCCCACCAAGGTGCGTCAAGTGCCTTGGCTCACATTTCACCAGAGAGTGTGAACGCACTCGTGACACTCCTGGTCAGCCCGCGTGTGTCAACTGCGGCCTCACCGGCCACCCGGCCAACTGGAGAGGGTGCATACGCGCCCCCCGCCCAGATCCCAAGTCCCAGTCATATAAAAAAGGGCCAAACCGGCAACCTCCCAGGAGGCCGCAGGCGGGCCCTCCCCCCCCTCCCACAAACAACACCCAAAACTTCCCCGATCTTCCAAAATCGGGAGGTAGGACAGCTGCACAGGCCACAAAGTCGGCCTGGGGTGGCTCTAAGACCTACACCCCTACCCAGGCACCCCCCACAAATTGGCGCTCTGAAGCGCTCCCCCCCATGCAATCACAATCACAGTCCTACTCTAAAGAGGAAGACCTTGATTACGTCCTCAATTCAATAAAAAATATTGACTTCGATGAGGTCTCAATCATAGCCCATAAGTTACGCAATGCCCGGACTAGCCGCGAGCGCGTAATAATAATGGCCCAACATAGTCAGTGTCTAAAAACACTTCAAAGTTTGAATTAAAACTTCCTCCCATTCAATTATTATTATTATTATTAATACTCCGCCTACCATTCCACGGCCAACCTGAGCCGCCTATTGGAGGCCCAGGAAGCCGTCTTAGCCCAGGACCCTTCTGGTCATACCCAGTCACTTTCACAGGACCCCTCAGGTCAGCCCCAGTCCTCTCAATCGGCGATTACCCCTTCTGGGAGTCAGTCGAATTAATTTCATTTCATTTCCGGCCACGCCCACTTTGGGCGTCAGTCGCATTAAATTCACATATGGCCGGTCAACCCTTCAGGATGTCGGTCATTTTCAGTGCGCACTTCACTTAGGTGAGTGACGCCCTGCGCCACGCCCCTCCCGGGGCGTGGTCGCCTTCGATAAGCTGAAATACCCGTCCAGGTAACAGCTGTTTTCAGGCAGTGTTTAGTCGGTAAGAGTCCGACATAACCCTTACAGCCGGCTGTAATGGTATCCATAAGGATTCACTGCCTCCTTCCCTCGCTTTCCGGAAGGTTGCCGGACGTGCGATTATTTCAATAGGAAATGGTCGGACGTTCGACGCAAAAAAAAAAAAAAAAATCACATCACAGTTAAGTTCGCAGCTTCTACGCTATGGACGTCGAAGTGGCTGCTGCTGCGTCTCTAACATTGTTCGCTTTAGCGTATTACAATAATTAATTATGTAAACATACATACATATACACTTACAAAATTTAGTACACGTGGGAAGCCTAAATAGAACGCTACACAAATATTATCCAACTAAATCACATAGGTACATACCTACAGGTCAAACTGATAACCTCCTTTTTAAAGTCGGTTAAAATCTGAGCGTCGCGGAGTGCGAATGTGAAATGTTTGCGACACGGCCGAGTGAAACCGGCCTGCCATTAGTTAGATTCAGTTTGACATACCTACCTAAGTCATTTATGTAAATGAGAAATAACATTAGGCCAAGGACACTGCCCTGCGGTAGGGCAACAGTAACTGGAAGCTCGTCCACAGCTAAAACAGCTAAAGTTTAGCTTGTTGGCATCGGTTGGTTAAATAGTCTCCAAAAAGTTTGAGAGCCAACCCTCTGACACCGATTGCTTCCAGCTTTAGAATAATAATTGGGATGGAGACTGTGTCAAAAGCCTTCGCAAGGTCAAGGACTACTGCTAAAACCTTCCTGCTTCCGTCCAAGATAGTGACTATAAAATCAGTTAATTCATGAACAGCTTCATCTGTCTGTCGACCGGCCCCTACAAAAACCAAAATGCGGTGGATAAAAGATTATTATAATTAGCCATGCATGCCCATATATGGACATAATGGGTCCCCTTCCTCAGGAGAGAAGACCGGCTATGGGGGATTTTTCTGACAGTTATAAAGAAAAAAAAAGTTGATTTAAAGTGGTGACAGATGGCGCTCGCAAATAACGAAATGATCAAACAAAAGTAATCTAAAAGACTAGAAGTGTTAGGTCAAAAACACGCACGCACGACGTTGCCAGGCTATGCTTGTCATGTCATGTCAGTCGAGCGCGGGGATTTTACACACTTTGATTTTGATTTAGATTTACGTTGCGTTCTCACTGATATTTTTGTTACTTCGTTGTTATTTTACTGTTTTAATATTAAACAGTGCTACCTACGAATTTGAAAACAAATCAAAATGTTATCAACTCGTCATTTTAGTTTATTTCTGGTCACACCGACTTCGCTATTTGTCAGCGCCATCTCGTTTCATTATTAGAACTTTTTTTTTCGTTTTTTTCTGACGAAAAAAAATATTTGTATGATGGGGGCAAAAAGGGGCAAGAGGACTCAACTGATTCATTTAAAAGACAAATCAGGGAATAAGAAAAATAATATTTCAGGATTTATACATGTGGATACATTTTCTAATCTATAAACAAAGTCAAAAGACCTATCAAAAATTATAAATATTATGTGTTATAATATAACATAATATTACAGACAAACAGACAAACAGCTTTATAACTTACACATTACAGATTATACATCATAAATATTTCAAAAATACCATAAAACATAGCTGAAATACAGTAGTTTACGATACAACAGTTATTTTTAATGCTACCTGAAAACAAACCCGACTAAATCATTTCATCGAACAGTTAAAAATATGGTAAAATTTAAGTCAAATTTCCTTCTCAAACTGTTGTCTTTCACGTGGTTTTGTAAGCAAAGTATCGTTACTTATCGTCATAATATAAATATGCAATCATATAGTGAAACTATCCAGCTATCGTCCTGAATACCTACCTACTTACTTTTTTAATATTGAATGTTGAAATTTTGAATAAAGTGACGCTAGATGGGTATCTAATATTAGACAGTGTGCGACGTGGAGAAAATACTCCCTAAGATTGCATATCTCGCGGTTATGCAAAATCTTAGCATTTAAGAAGCCACGACCACCGCACTTCCGCGGGATATACAATCTCATGGTCGATGAACGTGGGTGATGCATGCGGTGTGCGGTTAGCAATGTACGAACTTTTCTATCCAGGGCATCGTTCAGTTTGAGTCCATTTAAGTATGCCAAAGGAATACATCAGTAGCTGCATGACCCATCCATTGTATGCGCGAACCTTGTTTCCGCCAGACAAAAGACTTAAGGACTTTTGAAAGGCACCCCAAGATTAAAAAAAAATGTATTTATTAAATTTTTAATGTCAGCAGGGATATTATTATAAATTTTAACACGCATACCTACACATACAGCTTTTACAATATTTGGCTGATTTTGGTAAATCTCTTAAAACGAGCCTCTGAGGACCCCTTTTTAGTCTTTGACTTTATGTCGCTAGCTTTGAGAATCAAGTCTTATTGTTTATATACAAAATTACATATTTCGTATATATACAAACATGGCACCGTTAACAAACCAAGGCCTCCGAATAGTGGTCTACAGGGTTCATCTGGTGCAGCACCATAAATGCCTCTGATACACTTATTTGTGCCCGAAATGCTCGATCCCTATCTGTACCACCGTTGCCCCATATTATGATCCCATAGCGCAATATGGAGTCAACATACGCGCGGTAGGCAGCAATAACAGTATTCCTATTCGTCACATTCTTTAATTTTTTCATTACATATACGAACCTATTAACTCTGTTGCTAACGTTATCAACATGTTTTTTCCAATTTAAATTATTATCGACATGGATTCCTGGAATTTGAGTTTGTTTCTCTTCTTTTATTTTACTTACGTTAATATCAAAGTACTTAGGGTTATAAGATTGATTTAAATTGTATAAAACACGATTTGTACAAGTTAATTTTAAATTGATTAGATGGTAGCCATATGATAATTTTGTCAATAGTGCTATTATTTTCTAATTCATGAAAGTCAATTGAACTTATTTTATTTGATGTCACTGTACGGTCAACGTACTGACCGACATTCGTAACGACCTACATTTAATTTGTTAATAATCATATTTTTCATAGCATTCAGTCAGTCTACATTCAACTCGCGACTCATCAATTAGCGTTACAATCAATTACGCAATAAAAGTGATTTTTAGTCAATTCCAATATTTTCATTTATCTCTTTTGGTGTGTGGCATCCAGACCATACATCAAATTGGTCCTTCGAAGCCTTCGGAGGCTGGGATCTGAACTCGCGTGTGCACAAAAGTGTCCAAGCGCAATTTATTGCCATAGCAGACCTGCCACGTAAGTCAAGCAGCCTTCGGTGAGTCAGTTAACTATATTATATAGTCACCACTCAGCATCATGATGCAAGATCTTCTCGCCAAGCAGAATCAGATCAGTGGAGCGATGGATTCGCTTCTGATTAACTTTAAGAAAGACGGTGCCGATCGTAAGACCCCAACTTATGTCAAAAAACGCCTGAGCAACCTCGAGTCTCACTGGCAAGAGTTTCAGGTAAATCATATTAGGTTGTGTGAATTGTGTCCGTCAAGATGGCGGGATCAAACATGGAATCCAGATAATTTTGATAAGTATATAAACTACCTAATTACTACTATTTGCTACCTTCAGTGAAATAATTGCTACCTTGATATTTTTAAAGTTATAAGCAAAATGATTTGGTCTCGCCATCTTGATACCAAGATGGCGGGATCAAACTAAGCCATTCGCTGTTATTAATTACATTTGATTTTAATATTTACTACCTCTTTGCTACCTACACATAGTCATACCTCAAAGTTTCTGTTGCTATAATTTTGAAGTTATGAAATATAAATTGTGGTCTCGCCATTTTGACGATCTCATTTTATTAAAAGTACAATTAGTTAATATATTTTTTAATACTTATAATTTACTACCTTATTTCTACTTTACCGTACAGTAATTGAAATTAATTTATTTCAAGTAATTTTGAATAAAATAAAAAAAATACTTGTCACTACTTTTTTATTCTATGGTCTATATTCCTATAATTTTTGGCATAGTATGTATCAGTGTTGGCATTATTCGATTACTTTTTCAATTTGGTTGATTTAATCGTGATTGAAGTTAGTCATGACTAAAATAGTATAATAACCAATTAGCGGCCAACTTTTTTGTTTGACTATGAGTGCAAATCTTCATCTCGCTTAATTTAAATAAATACGTTAATTTTCAAAATCCAAGATGGCGGCCAACTCTTTATTAGTGGGCCAATTTTGATGAAACTCGGTTTTTTGTACTGTTTTGACGAGAAAACAGCAACGCAATGGTAAAAATATTATAAATCCAAGATGGCGACCAACTTTCTTGTTTGAGGGTCGATTTTGGTGAAACTCGGTACTTGGTACTATTTTGACAAGAAAAGAGCAGCGCAATGTTTACAGCATTAGCCATTTGATGTCCTCACTGCTGGGGCACTGGCCTTCGTTATGAAAGGATAAGGAGAATGGGCCATGACCCACCACGCGGGCCCAGTGCGGATTGGTGTGTATTAACGACTGCAAATGCAGCCGGGACTAACGGTTTAACGTGCCTTTCGAAGAACGGAGGAGCTCGAGATGAAAAGTTCTTTGGTCACCCACCCGTGACCGACCATTGCGAAAGTTGCTTAACCTCAACGATCGCAGGCCGAGCGCGCTGTCCACTGCGCCACGGGCTCCTCAAATGTTGCTCAAATACAAACGGCTCGCAATGTTTAAAATATTAAAAATCTAAGGTGGCCGCCAACCATTTTGTTTGTGGGCTGATTTCGTTGGAACTCAGTTTTTGGTACTATTTTGATAAGAAAACAGCAACGCAAGCAATTAAATACATAAATGTTACTATTATCACAGTACAACGAATTTTTCCATACAGTAGGCCGACGCTCTTGAAGTTGAGCGATACCGATGCCTGTATAGGTATTTACGTAAGTAAGGAAGGATTGTCACAAATTTAGGTCGATGCAATAATAGGTCTTCATATTTTAAAAAACATACTTAAAATATGGATCGTGTGGACATTTTCATTTTTCCTGTTTGTTTAAATAAACAATAAAACCATTTTACGTCATTTAAGCAAACAAAAAGTTTACAAGTTGGCTAGGTATGTTTTGTTTAAGTACTTATAAAGTTATCACATATTAAACGCCTCGCAGTTGCTTAACTAGTAACAAGTTATTTATCATGTCATGATCCACCTATTATTATACGGTCAATTTCGTATAAATGAAAAACTTAGTACCTTCTAATAATTGCTTAAAACTTATGCATAAATATTAACTTTAAGATAACATTTTAGACATTCTTTTATTTATTCTTACATTTATATCATATTTTTTATATTAAAAATTAATTCAAGTTTTAAAAAATCCTAATAATTATTTTAAATAGAAAACGCTATTTTTAAAATATTATTTTCGTTTGTTTTCAGTTTTCCTCATCATAGAGGGGTATAAACCTAGATTTCTTCACTCGTCCCGCTCTCGTCCCTTGCATGCCTGTCACCTCACGTCAGGTGCGACAGACAATAGCGTTCTGCGAGTAATTAGTTTTATTAGAATTACTCGTAAAATAAACATTATTTTTGCAAATCGTTAATAGGGTCACTAGATAATATAGTTTGATATTATGTATTATTAGTATTAAAGAATTGGCAATTAATTTAGAAAAATCATATAACTTTACAAGATTGAAAAATATCCTTCATTTATTTAATATCATTTTCAAGATAAAAATTTTTTTTTGTTAATATCGAAATGAAAATCTTGAAAATGATATTAAATAAATGAAGGATATTTTGCAATCTTGTAAAGTTATATGATTTTTCTAAATTAATTTTTATCAAAAACAGTCAAAGTTTATCGATCATCATTAATGAATATATCCAAAGTGAAATTTTATCAAAAAAAAGCGATCAGTTTCAAAACAACAATTTCAATAATAATTGAAACTTTGAACGCAAAAAGAAAAAAATTGTAGCATGAATCATCATAGACTTATTTTTCTTGTCAAACTACCAAATACCGAGTTTCACCAAAATCGACCCTCCAACAAAAAAGTTGGTCGCCATCTTGGATTTATCATATTTTTACCATTGCGTTGCTGTTTTCTCGTCAAAATAGTACAAAAAACCGAGTTTCATCGAAATTGGCCCACTAATAAAAAAGTTGGCCGCCATCTTGGATTTTGGAAATAAACGTATTTCTTTAAATTAAGCGAGATGAAGATTTGCACTCATAGTCAAACAAAAAAGTTGGCCGCTAATTGGTTATTATACTATTTTAATCATGACTAACTTCAATCACGATTAAATCAACCAAACTAACTAATCGATTGAAAAAGTAATCGAATAATGACAACACTGATATATACTATGCCAAAATTATAGGAATATAGACAATAAAATAAAAAAGTAGTGACAAGTATTTTTTTATTTTTATCAAAATTACTTGAAATAAATTTATTTTGAATTACTGTACGGTAAAGTAGAAATAAGGTAGTAAATTATAAGTATTAAAAATTATATTAACTAATTATACTTTTAATAAAATCAGATCGTCAAAATGGCGAGACCACAATTTATATTTCATAACTTCAAAATTATAGCAACAGTAACTTTGGGGTATGACTATGTGTAGGTAGCAAAGAGGTAGTAAATATTAAAATCAAATGTAATTAATAACAGCGAATGGTTTAGTTTAGTCCCGCCATCTTGATATCAAGATGGCGAGACCAAATCATTTTGCTTATAACTTTAAAAATATCTAGGTAGCAATTATCTCACCAAAGGTAGCAAATAGTAGTAATTAGGTAGTATATATATTTATCAAAATTATCTGAATTCCATGTTTGATCCCGCCATCTTGACGGACACTGTGAATTTGATGATCGTTCGCATGAGTACTTCACGGAGAATTTTCATCAACGTGTTACTAATTTCTACAACGAAGCGAGAGCATTCATTCAGAAATATCTGCCGGTGGAGGGAATAGAGGAGAAAATTGTTATTCGACCTGCTACTCCGTTAGCGAGCCATCCACAGCAACATTCTTCACCGCAGCTTTTTCCTCTAAGCAAGGGTACGCCATCCGCAGGATCCTCGCAGCAGCATCCCTCATCACAGCGGGGTCAAGGTACCAACAGCAAATTAGACGAGATGCTACGGAAGCAGAGAAGCAACTTCAAAGCATTTGCCCGTACTCTTCAATCCGTTAATTTAGAAATTCTCTCAGAAAAATGGGAATTTGAAGATGCACTCAAGTCACTGCAAAGCAGATGGTTTGTTATTGATGCTCTCCATTGGGACATTGATAGCGAACAGTATGAAGAGAATGAGCAATACGAGCAGACATTTGCACTCTATGAAGGTAAATATTTAGATATAAAAAAGTCAATTAACAGTAAGATGTGGTCACAGTCTCATAGAGAAAAAACAACACCGCAAATCGACATCCCTTCATTCAGCGGTAATTACCATCAATGGGAATCGTTTAAGGATTTGTTTGTGGAAGCCATTCATAGCAATAAGTCCTTATCAGCCGCGCAAAAAATGCAGTACCTGAAGGGAAAGCTCAAGGGGGAGGCAGAGAAGCTGATCCAGCATCTTAACATTAGCTCCGACAACTATCAGATAAGTTGGGATATATTGAACCATCGATATAATAATAAGAAGCTGATTTTCAACTCTCATCTTAACATCATAATGTCTCTTCCAATTATGCAACATCAATCCGCCGCATCCATTAAGAAAATACATGACACCGCAAATGAATGTCTCAATGCAATAAAGGCCTTAGGGGTAGACATAAGCACCTGGGACCCGTTAATGGTTTATATATTGTCAAACAAGTTAGACGCTGAATCATACAACGATTACATCAGTTCGCTAAAAAATCCAAGAGAACTTCCTACTTTACGCGATCTTTTGGATTTTCTAGAAAATATGTTTACGTCACTTGAAATGTCTAAACGCAAACCGGAGACTGCCAAGCAATCTCAACAACCAGAAACATTCAAATCCAGTCAGAAAAAACAGTTCTTTTACAAATCATTCAGTAGTAACGAAAATAACTCAGTTAAGAAAATTAGTCATAATTCAAGCAAATTTTCGGTCAATGCCCTGTATGCAACCAAGAACATGGCATCTTTTACTGTAAAACCTTTGTGGACATGCAGCCGCAAGCTAAACTGACAACAATAGAACAACTTTTGTTGTGCAAAAACTGCTTTAAAAAGCATGACAATAAGGAGTGTAATCGAAGCAAATGTCGCGTATGCAAAGGCGATCACAATACATTGCTTCACGACGCGTTCGCAAAACACGCAAGTTATGTGCCTACGAACAACGCTCAAGCCAACCAGCAAAGTCAGCAACAAAATAACATACATGTTTCGCAAGGTGATTCGAGCGAAATTTTGCTTGCTACAGCTCTGGTCAAAGTTCAAAAGGCAGATGGAACTTATACAATTTTGCGTGCTCTAATTGACCAGGTATCCCAAGCCTCCATCATTACCGAAAATGCCGCACAACAGTTAGGTTTAAAGCGTAACCGATGCAAAGGTATTATTTTCGGCGTGGGAGCAAAGGAAAATACATGCAAAGGTTTTATCAATGTAAAATTAGCTTGCACTCATAATGACTTTTATGTCACGGCTAGTGTTTACATAATGAACCAAATGGTAAATAACCTACCAAACAGATCATTCCCGCAACCGTCATGGTCACACATTGAGTCCCTACAACTTGCTGACCCAGAGTTTTACAAAAGTCGCCCTATCGACCTTTTATTAGGAGCCGATATTTATCCTTCAATAATAATGGCAGGAATAATTAAGGAAAATGACTCACTACCGATCGCACAACAAACACGGTTCGGTTGGATTTTATGTGGTAACACTAACACACAACAATCACTCAATTGTAATGTTATCATAGTAAATGAAGAAGATTTTTCTCGTTTCTGGTCCATTGAGGATATCTCAGAGGATGACGTCATGTCTGCGGAAGATCAATATTGTATGCAGTTGTACCAGTCAACAACTAAACGTCAATCTGATGGAAGATATATAGTTAGACTTCCATTACATCCAGAGGTCGACGAAAAATTAGGTCAGTCAAAAGCCAAAGCGGTGGCCCAATTATACCAATTAGAAAAGAAATTTAAAAGGCAAGAAAATACCGCGATATTATACAAGCAATTTATTACAGAATATATAGATCTAGGTCATATGCACTCGGTAACATTAAATGTCAACGAACTAAAATATTATTTACCTCACCATTGTGTGCAACGCGCTGATTCAACAACCACTAAGCTTCGCGTTGTATTCAACGCGTCAGGAAAAACAGATTCTGGATAGAGTTTAAATGATCTCATGTACCGGGGGCCCAATTTACAAAAAGATCTATTATCTTTAATTCTGATGTGGAGACAGTACCCATTCGCATTCATTGCAGATATCGAAAAAATGTTTCGACAAATTCGAATTCACGCACAGGATCAGCGGTATCAGCAAATTGTATGGCGAAACTCCACAGATGAACCAGTACAAGATTTTCAACTAGCAACGATCACATATGGAACCAAAGCAGCCCCTTTCTTGGCAATGATGACACTCAGGCAGTTGGCTAGTGATGAAAGTCATAAATACCCCGAAGCGACAAAAGCGTTGCAGTCGCAGTTTTATATGGACGACTATTTGGGAGGATGTTTCAGCGTCGAATCCGGTCAACAACTACAAAAGGATCTTATCGACCTACTGAAGTCCGGAGGGTTTAACCTTCGCAAGTGGTTATCTAACGAACCGAAGCTTAGCCAACGTACTGAGACAGAACCAGAAACATTTGACTTCCGGTACGAACATACAACAAAGGCATTAGGATTAACTTGGGATTCAAAGCAGGATACTTTTACTTTTCAGTCCAAAATAAGTAAAAGTTCAGAAGTCAGACCGACAAAAAGAACCCTTTTGTCGGAAATATCAAAGATATTTGACCCCCTGGGGTGGTTATCACCGGTAGTCATTCAACTTAAGTTATTATTCCAAGATATATGGGTCGCCGGCCTCCAGTGGGATGAACCAGTACCAGACAAAATTTTTCAAACTTGGATGAAGTTGCGGTCAGATATCGAACATATAAATAAGATAAATATTCCGCGATGGATTGGCTGCGGAGAAAGTGACGTCATAGAATTACACGGTTTCTGTGACGCGTCCACCAAGGCCTACGCCGCTATTATTTATGCACGCATACAAAAACAAGGCACAACGTCAATCACGCTCTTAACAGGCAAAACCAAAGTTGTACCCCTAGCTAGCAACGCCAAACAAGTCTCATTGCCACGACTGGAGCTTTGTGGAGCGCTTTTGCTGTCCAACCTGATGTTAAAAGTTATGAACAGCCTTAACAACCACAAATTCCAAGTTTATGGATGGTGTGACTCAACTGCTGTGTTAGGATGGCTGCAAGGCGAAGCCAGCCGCTGGAAGCCTTTCGTCGCCAACAGAGTAACTAAAATAGTACAGATTATTGAAGCGAGCTCGTGGCGCTACGTCCAAACAAAAGAAAATCCAGCCGATTGCGCAAGCCGCGGTCTTACAGTTGAGCAACTGCAACAACACAGCCTCTGGTGGAATGGCCCTTACTGGCTATCAACATACAAAAAACCATCGGAGTCCGAGAAAGAACAATTCAATACCGAACTAGAAATAAGAAAAACAAAACAAACAAATGTTACTCAATTAAATAATACGGAGTCGAATATCATTCATCGATTAATTCACGAGCACAGCAATTTCACGCGAGCATACCGAGTACTTGCATGGGTATTACGACTGACATCACGTGACAATAACAAACCAAAGTATTTATGCCCCGATGAAATACGACAAGCGCGTTTAAAGATAGTAAAGTTTGTTCAGTATCAAGATTTTTTTGAAGACATCGGCCATATTAAAAAACATGGCGTTTGTAAGCCCAAAAGCAAATTACTATCTTTAAATCCTTTCATAGATGCGGACGGACTTCTAAGAGTAAAAGGTCGTTTATCCAACTCTCATCTTAGTGAAGATATGAAGCATCCATTGATCATACCATATGAAAGCCGCTTAACTGAATTAATCATTGATCAAGCACATAAACAAACGTTCCACGGAGGCGCACGCCTTTCTCAATCATTGATTAGGAAACAATACTGGATCCTAAGTGGTAATAGAGCCGTCAAAAAACACATATTCAAATGTGTCATTTGTAAAAGGCAAAAGCCTATCTTACAACAACAAATGATGGGTGACCTGCCGGCAGCAAGAACAACATTTACAAGACCCTTCCTACACACTGGTGTCGACTTTACCGGCTTCGTAGAGGTCAAGGCCAACAAAGGACGCGGAATAAAAACATGCAAAGGGTACGTCGCGCTGTTTGTGTGTATGGTGACAAAAGCCATACATTTAGAACTCGTGTCGGATCTGTCCTCGTCAACATTTTTGGCAGCGCTACGAAGAATGGCTGCGCGAAGAGGCACTCCAAGTCACATGTACAGTGATAATGGAACCAACTTTGTTGGAGCCGACAGAATCCTTCAGAAGGAATATGCAAACATCAGGCAGTCAGTTTTATCAGACGATTTCCTCACTGAAATCAGCGAAATGCAGATTAAGTGGCATTTTAATGCCCCATCGTGGCCGAGTGCAGGAGGGTTGTGGGAGAGCTCAATCCGGAGCTTAAAGTACCATATGCGCCGGGTCATTGGGGAACAAAAACTGACCTTCGAGGAATTTACCACCTTATTGTCTCAGATAGAAAGTTGCTTAAATTCAAGGCCTCTGTGCGCGATAAGTGAAGATCCGAATGACATAAATTATTTAACACCCGCACACTTACTATCAAGCGGTCCCATCCTCACAATCATCGAGACAGAACAGGATGAAAGAACAAGGTGGCACCTAGTACAAAAAACATTTGGTGACATATGGAAGCGATGGCAAAGTGAATATTTAACGCAACTCTCTATCAGGCATAAATGGCAAGAACGTCGACCAAACATACAAATTAATGACGTTGTTGTTATCCACGACGCTAACTTGCCTGCGGGGAAGTGGGCTCTAGGCCGGGTTATTGACACTCATCCCGGTAAAGACGGCCTAATTCGCGTAGTAAGCGTCAAAACAAAGAGTGGCATTTTAAAAAGGCCACTAGTGAAATTGTCTATTTTACCAGTAAACAAACAAACTGGTACACAACATACAACACAGCGAAACGCGAGTAACGACGAAGAATTGCATACCAAGCCAAGGCGAGTTCGATCAATCAAAACATCGTGCTTAAACTTTATGACAGCAATCTTCATGTTATTTGTGTTGCTTATAACACCATCAGTACAGGGAGCTTATAACGTATCGGCGCTACCAACAAACAATTCTATCTATTTTGATAAAATGTCTGAGATGCGATTAATTCAAGACCATTGGAAACTCGTTGTTTATTACGACATGCAGCCGTACTGAACGTGCAACCAATCGCTCTATAATTGGCCATGAACATCAAAAAGGACACCTATTTAACTATCTTAGAGTACGAACTTCAAAGATGCATTGAATTAGATATCCATTCACACTTGTGTGAATTACAAAAACCCATTTATCAAAGAGTATCGAACGACAATCTTTGTGTAATAGAACATGAAACGGGCAAATGCAAAACATATATAAGTCAGTGTAGAATAACATGGACAGAATTAGTCACCGTTAATACATTTCTATTTACCTGTTGCGGTCAATGCTCGCTTAGAATCATATGTGGGGATCAAATTTCACACGAGACCTTCAAAGGTGTAAACATTATCGCACTCGGAAACAGCTGTGTAGTCAAGGGCGACACATTCACAATAACGTCGCATCATCGTTATACTAGCGAGGTTACTGTAACACCAGACGCGTTATCGGTCTCGATCGCACCCGTCAATAAAGTTTTGAACATATCGCTCCCAGTCAGCGTGGTTTTCAACGAGACTCACGACCGGAGATTGGAACAAATGAGCGAACAGATAAAACAACTAAAATCGGACGCAGATCAACTCGACGACGACTACAGCATCAGTTTTCACGACGTGCATCATTATGTGGCTATCTACGGGATAGCTGCGTTGGTGGTGGCTGGCGCAGCGGGCGCGTGGTGCGCGCACGAGCTCCGGGTCTACAACCGCCACCGCCGCGCCCGCCGCAGCCGCCGCCGCCCACGCCGACGACGCTGCGGCTGCCATCGCCGCCCTGCCGCTGCACGCCGCCCCGCGGCTGCGCAGTGGCGGCTCAGCCGGAGCTGACGTTTCGGCGCATCATAGTGTAAGTGTAAGTGCAACTCAGTGTGATAAGTGCAGTGGTTGTGATAGTGTTAGTGATAACAGACAATCTAGATCATTGAGTGATTTAGTTGAGCGTAAAGATAATGTTACAATGCCTACATTCGAAAAAATCACTTTCATAAGTGATTCGTAATTAAGTATATCGTACAAATATTGTCGGTTATCATTTGTTTTTCATCTCGTACACATATTGTCGGGAATCATTTGTAAAATTCACATGCCATTTCACTCATCGGTCATCTCCTGCGCCTCATCTCTCGCCCGGGAATATGTACGGTCAACGTACTGACCGACATTCGTAACGACCTACATTTAATTGGTCCTTCGAGCCGGATCAATTACGCAATAAAAGTGACTTTTAGTCAATTCCAATATTTTCATTTATCTCTTTTGGTGTGTGGCATCCAGACCATACAGTCACAATAACTGAAATGTCATCTGCATATATTATACATGAAGGAGGGTTATGGTATCCATCACGGTTGTTCATGTCCATGGCATGGGCGTAAGGAAGCGAGTTTATTTTAAATGAAACTAATTAAATTTAGTTTAAAATCAACAGCACTATTTAGTTTTGATAATTACAAATTTTACAAATGCCAAGAGGTATGCGGAATGGCATGTGAACCTTCAGCGCCGAAACTCACATTAAAAACTGAGCTCTCGTTCTCTTCGTCTCGCGCGCCACGGCGCCGGAGGCGCCGATGGCGTGCGGGTGGCCATATATAGGCTTTCGCCTTTGATGGGGCGTCGGGTGCGCAAGCCGTATCGGACGGCTCGGTCTTCGGGTCTAGCCCCTGTGCTCTTCACCGTCGTCGCGCGGTCCGCCCCGCCAGGTGAGACCCGTGAGGGAGGCCCAGTGGAGGCGACCAGCGAGCGGCGACGGACTATATGCGCAGGGGCGAGATCGTCATTGTGCGGGTAGTTGTGAAAAACTACTGGGGTGGGGTGTCCTCTCCCGGCATTGAAGCGGAGGGGGGCACCGCGATGTTGATTGTGGGCGGGTAGGCTGCGACCGCTCGGTATGAGCAAGCGGGAGCCACACCCGCCGGTGGTGATGGTGTCTTCAATATTGGCTAATTAGTGGAATTCCAGGTGCCTGTCGGACAGCCAGTCGTCCGAGAAGCCGGGGTCATGGCCCAGGACTTCTATGTAGAAGGCCCTGTTTTTCTCTGCTCGCGCGCGCTGGCCCGGGGTCAGCGGGACTTGGGCGGCGGCAGCTGGGGGCCCGTCAGCGGGCGGTGCGGCGGCAGTAGGGAGCCCGTCATCGGGCTGAGCGGCGGCGGCGGCTGTGGGCCCGACATCGGGCGGGACAGCGGCGGCCGGGGCGGCGGCGTCTACGAGCCCGTCATCGGGCTGTGTGGTGGCGGTGGCGTGTGGCCCGACATCGGGCGAGACGGCGGCGGCCGGGGGCCCGTCACCGGGCGAGACGGCGGCGGCCGGGGGCCCGTCACCGGGCGGGGCGGCAGCGTCTACGAGCCCGTCATCGGGCTGTGTGGCGGCGGTGGCGTGTGGCCCGTCATCGGGCTGTGTGGCAGCGGTGGCGTGTGGTCCGTCATAGTCAACGGGCGGGGCGGCGGCGGCTGTGGGCCCGTCAACGGGCGGCACAGCCGTGGCATCGGAGGGGGCGAGGGGGGCAGGGCCGCGCCCTCGCTTGCGTCTGCGTCGTTTTGGTGGCGGCGGGGCGCCACGGGTGGTCGGGGCGTTGGCAGGCGCCATGAGCGTCGCCGGCGCCGTCTCGCTCACCAGGGGAGCGGGTGCGGGCGCGGGCGGTGCGGCGGAGAGGCCGGTCCTGGCGATCGGGCCGGCCTTTTTGTTGCGGCACTCTCGCACGAATGCCGGGCACGTCGAGTGGTTCGCTGGGTGCGGGCCACTGCAGTTTGCGCAGGTGGCGGGGTCCGACCTCGGGCGAGGGCAGTCGGAGGCGGCGTGGGCGTCACCGCAGCGCACGCAGGCGCGCGGGCGGTGGCAGCCCTTGGACGAGTGGCGGAAGCCCTGGCATCGGTGGCACTGCGGCGGACCGCGCTTGCCACGCCAGGCCTCGATGGTGACGCCTGGCATGCCGAGGAGCTCGCTCACCTCGTAGATGGCCGTCTTGGGGGTGTCAGGTGGCATCCTCAGGGCGACGTAGAAGATACAGCCGGGGCGGCCGGCGCGGGCACGGATTTGCTTCACGTGCTCCACCGTGAAGCCGCGCTCGCCGAGCCCCGACTTTATCTCCTCCGGCTCCGAGTTGTAGGGGAGGCCGCGGATCGCGACCTTGGTGCTCCTCTCCTCCGGAAGCGTGTACGAGTACCAGCTCAAATCCGTCGCTCCGAAGTGCGACTGGATGATCCGGTACTCGTCGCCGTCGACGGGGGAGAAGCGTATGCCCTTGCCAAAGGGCCGGGCGCTGGGGGCGCGGCCGAGCACCTCGCGGAGGGCCCGCAAGTGTTTGGGCCAATCGGGGAGAAACTCGACCACAATTGGCGGGTACTTGCGGCCCTTGGCGGCGGCGGCGGGGGCGGCAGCGGGCGGGGCGGGGGCAGCGGCGGGGCGCGCGGGGGTGCGTGATGGGGCGGTCGCCTGCGCATAAGTCGCGGCGGGCGCGGCAGGCGCGGGCGAAGGCGTCGGTGACGGCCGCGGAAGGACTCGACGCGGCCGTGGGTCCCGTTGTGGCAGCGGGGCGGGGGTATGTAGTGGCTGCGATGTTGGCGGAGCAGGCGGCGGCATGTGGGCGGTGGCTTCGGAGTCGGGGCGGTCGCCAGTACTGCGCGACCTGCGCGGGTCGCGCGGCAGCGGAGGAGCGTAGGGACGCTTCGACTCTCGCATGCCGGGTTGCGACGGCATCTTCCTTTTGCCGTGGCGGCCGGGGTCGGCGGCCGGGGGAAGCAGCAGCGAGGACCCTTCGAGGGCATCTAGCGCCTCTAGGGCCACTTGGTCCGATTCCGTTAGAACCGGCACTTCCCCGAGTTCGTACTCCACAAGCCGGATGTATGTAGCTATCCAGCGTTGCAACCGGAGCGATATCGCTCCGGAATGGTGGAGCCTGCACAGCATCGCCTGGTCAGTCATCAGCCTGACACGAGGCGATGTGGACAGGGCTCCTAACCGGACGCGGCTGGATAGCTCCACACTGTTGGCCGTTGGAGTCGAATACGGGGGCGCGGGGGTCTGGGTGGCGGCGGTGGTGGCGGCGGTAGCGGCAGCGGTGGCGCTGGCGGGCTCGTCGCGGCCTGGGGTAGGCGGCGGGAGCGCGGCGCTGGGGGTAGTGCGGCGGGGCGCAGCACGCGGCGGCGATTGCTCAGCCATGGCACGCGGCTTACGCAGGGGGCGTGTTCGGCGCGACCCTGACTGGTTAATCCAGCCTGCAGCTCTGGGGGGTCGGTGTCGATCGCTAGCGGGAGTGCTAGGCGACGTGCCCCGGGACCTAATCGCACTGTTAGGGCGAGCCTCTCGGATTGTGTTTTAAAAAAAGGATTTTGGTTAAGCCCTAACAAACAATAGAAATAGAAAGAATTAGATTTGGTTGAAGAGACGACAATCACGATCAACGGGCTGGGAGAGACTGGCTCTTGGTCGACGCGGAGCGCGTCGCGTGGGGAACACAATGCTATGTCAAGCGTTTTGGGATCAGGGCGTAAGCCCTTTCCTATACACGTGAAGGATGTAACACCTCCCCCCAGTAAGATTTAACTTCAAGGTTCATGAAGTTAAATTTTAGAGGTTTCTTCGGATTTTAGGAGATGGTACATCTTCTGTAATCCTGGATTCTGTTGTTCTTATGGTTGCTAATTCCAATTCGGTTTCCGGGGTTTTCGCGGCGGCCGCGGTTAAATCGTGATTATCGTTATCTCTTAGTTTATTATAAATTTTATAAATTATTACACTTATAATAATAACAATTATTAGTACGAAGATTGCCGAGTAGTGCCCCCCATATTTAATTATGTGAGGTTCATTTATAATTTCATTTAACTGCTTTATCATGGTAGAGTTATTTTCGGTCGGAATATTTAGTTCTGTAAAATCCAAAGTTTTTAAGTTGAGTGCGGGAACACTATTCGACGTTTCTTTAAATTTATTAATGTTACAACAGGAGTCGTTAATAATATTAAAATTAAGGTTCACTACGGGTAAAGATAAATTTAAAACATTATAATCGGGTAAAAGTTTCGTGCTTTTGCAGTAAGCTACACAATTCGCAGGAAGTTTTACTATGCCGGTACCTAGTAAGTTTAGTTCAGAGAGTCCGGACTTATAGCAATCTATTGTTAATTTACTCGACTTGGATAGTACAAAAATCCATTTATTGTTCTTAGTTGGTTTCCAAACATTCATAGTTCCGAGAATAAATGTAGTTTTACATTGTGGCGGAAGGAATGATATGACTTCCGATAATAGTTGGCTTTCACAGTTAGGGTTGCCAGCTGTGGGAAACACATTGGATATTTTACATATAAGATTTTGATAATCAATATTATTACAGTCTGTCATAGAATTAAAAATACTATATTGTGACTTATCTTTAGTAATGATAATATATTTACTGTCTGGGATAATTAAACTGAAGGAACTAGGATTTGTGGTGTTGTGTGGCGTTGGTAAGGGTATGTTATTATATAGGTAGAATTCTTGCGGGCTTACAAGTGGGATTGACAGTATATATATTAATCTGTTGTTCATATAATAGCACGTTAATTTTGAAATATTTAGGATTAAATGAATAAGACTTAATTCTACCTTAACGGCTAATTCTAGGTTGTTAGGTAAATATCTTACATTACTAATTAATTCTAGGTACAATTCTTTAGGACTTATGATAGACGGGTGGATGACGTTAACATTACTGAATAAAATTTCGTTGGTGATATCTTCAAGCTGGAAGGATAACGTAAGTATTGCTGTTTCCAGATAGTTGAGAAGTATATTTAATTCTGTATTAATTGATATATGATTGGTGATGTTAGATAATTTTCCATATAAGGCTGTTAATCTATCCACGGCAATATTGATGTTATCTTCGTTAACCTTAAGTTTCTACAATGTTTCATTATGTTTATACAAGGTCGATTGAGTTACCATTATGTGTTCTTTCATGAGAGAAGCTAGTTTTTTCTGGTCGCCTTGAAGGTCATTAATAGCATTATCGTATTTAATAGCGTCATCCTCGTCTAAAGTTCCGATTATTTGTTTGAATGCAGTGCCGATTCCTCCAAACCATGCCCCTCGCTTATTTCTATTGTCTATCAAGTGGGCAATGGACGAATACTCATGAGTTAAATCGTTATACCTTGTATCGAGCGGAGAAAGTAAATTTTCACATTGAATCTTTGTGACTACCTCAGATTGCTGACAGAAATATCGGGTGGTACTTAGAACTGAGTGGATGTTAGCGAGATGTGGTGCTATGTGAGAAATATCTACGGGAATTAGTACTCTAAGATGGCCATTAATGATTTTGACTTTACCAATATAGTCGAAATATATCCCTGGGCTTGACGAGATGTGTTCAACCAGGCTCGATGCCGTTGAGATTGGCACACTGGAATTAATTATTTAATTATGAGTTATTATATATGTACCTATTGTTTAAACTATCCTTATTAAACTTATTTACCTAATTCATAGAAATATGTATTTTATTAATTAAAGGGATTAATTGGGAATATAAAAACATGGTTATAATATATGTACAAAGTTAGTATAGGATTAAGTAGAACTGGGAAAAACTCCAGCTAATTTTATCTCGTCCATATGATGTCTAACGTGACGTCTGTTTATGAGTAATGTTACATTGTTATTACTGTGTACAGCTAGGATTTTATAGGGACCTTTCCATATGGGAGACAGTGCTTTACGAAGTCGTAAATGATTTCTTAAATATACATAATCACCAACTTTATATTTGACTGGTTTGGTTTTAGTATCATAATAATTTTTGGACCTTTCTTTGGAGGTTTCTATATTTTTGAAAGCTTTTTCCTATGATAATTTGAGGCGGTGCTGGAGCATTCTGACATAGTCTGGGTATGTGGTTAGGTCTTGGCTGTATAAGGAATCAGGGATAAAGGCCTTATGGCCGAATAAGAGTTCATATGGTGAAAAGTTAGTAGTGCTATGAGTAGCTGTATTATAGGCTAGAATTGCGGTGTAGACGTATCGAGGCCAATCATCTTGATTTTCGTTGACGTAAGATTTAAGGTATTCTTTGAGAGTGGAGTGGCTTCTCTCCAGGGCACCTTGCGTTTGAGGATGGTATGGTGTTGACCATAACTGTTTTATCTTAAGGAAGGTGCAAGTTTTCTTAAAAAGGTCGGCTGTGAAGTTTGTACCTTGGTCGGTAAGAATTGTCTGTGGGATTCCAAAGAGGGAGATGAAATGTACGAGACAGTCAGTCGTTTCCTCTGAGGAGACGCTGCGAAGAGGGTAAGCTACAGAGAACTTTGTAAGATCGTCTTGGAGGGTCATTATATATTTAAGGTTGGCAGGGCCTGATTCAGGTAATGGACCTACAATGTCTAAGGCCACTCTCTGGAAGGGGCTAGTAGAAGTAGAAGTGATCTGCATTGGAGCACGATTTATTCGTCGAAGGGCTTTGTTTCTTTGGCAAAGATCACAGGCCTTGATATAAGTTTCAACATCGCTTTTCATGCCTTTCCAATAGTATTTTTCTTTAATGCGGTTGAGCATCCTGTTGCAGCCTAGATGTCCCGCGACGGGAAGATCGTGGTTTTCTTTAAGGATTCTTTTAATATCACTGAGATTTGGGTAAGCTATGTTGTTGTGGTAGATATTTATTTGTATGTTAGTGTCATGGAAAATGTATACAAGCATATTGTATATTTTTGCGAAAGATAGTTTTTCAAAGGGATTTCTAAAATCTGTGATAGCTATTTCAGTGATATTATCGCCACTCGTCGTTAGTTTGGATTTAATGTTTCTAAGGGTTTGGTAGATCTCCGGATATGTGCATTCGTCAAAATGATGTACTTTGGGGTATAAAAGGTAAGTAATTTTATTATTGGTTTGGATTTTCTCGAAAGAGTATAATTGTTTTTCGCTGTAACGCATTTCGTCTGTCATTTTCTCTAGGATTTCAGGTAGGTATGGGTTGGATTCATCTAGGTCTATGGATGTAGGGATCAGAGTGATTTTACAGTGGGACTTTGTAAGGGATTGGTTGTGTTCGACAATTCGGGTGTTAAATTGATTCTTTTTGTCACTTATTTCTTTTAGGAACTTGGAGTACTCATCGTTAGAGTAAGAATCGCGTGAGATTGTAGGATCAGAGTCGTGGGCTGAGCTGGATAGAGGCGTTTGGAGAGGAACATTTTCAGGTACTTCGTTTTGGGCTTCAGCATCTGAAGTGGAAGGTATAGCAGGATCGTGAGTTGAGGTAGAAGGGATCGGTTCAGGTAAACGTTTTTCGTTTTCAGGATTCAGCGGGACTTGTAAAGGTAAGTTGTCAGGATTCAGTGGAGGTGATTTTGTATCCATTGGTTCAGGATTAGTAGGACTGTAATTGAAGGTAAAGTCATCGTCATCTAAAAGATCTATACAAGGTAAACTATTACTATCATAATCTGGAGTTACTGGAATTTGGACACCAATGTCTTCGAGTGTCAGGGGACTAAAAGGACGAGTCGTAGTTTCTTCGTGTTGGGCCTCAGAAGGAACAGGGGATTTATTTTCCTTACGGTCTGGTATCAAAGGATTCACTGGGTAACGAGAAAGAGCGTCTGCGGCTGAGTTGAGTCTACCTTTTCGGTATACTATTTCATATTCATATTCTTCGAGTTGCAGTCGCCAACGCTGCATTTTACTGCTTGGGTCTTTATGATTGAAAAGCCACTTTAGTGGTCGATGGTCTGTGATAATCTGGAATTTCCTGCCGTAGAGATAAGGACGGAAAGTTTTACAACCGAAGATGATTGCAAGAAGTTCCTTTTCGGTAGTGCTGTAATTGCATTCGCTTTTATTCAGCGTTCGAGACGCGTAGGCTATAGGATGGTCTTTACCGGCTGGTCCTTGTGATAGGACAGCACCGATGGCGTGGTTTGATGCATCGCATGTTAGCACAAAAGGTTTAGAGAAGTCAGGGTAGGAGAGGACAGGTGCAGAAGTAAGTCTTTGTTTGAGAGTGTCGAAGGCGACTTGTTGTTGATTTTCCCAGGTGAAGTTAGTGTCTTTTTTCAAAAGGAGGGTAAGAGGTTTAGCAATTTTAGAGAAGTCGGGAATAAAGCGTCGATAGTAGGAAACGAGGCCAAGGAATGACTTAATGTCTTTAGGTGATTTAGGTGTTGGGAATTTTATAACAGCGTTGATTTTGTCAGGGTTAGGTTTGACACCGTTTGAAGATATTATATGACCAAGATAGCCGACTTCGCGCCTAAGAAATTCGCACTTATCCGGTTGTAATTTAAGATTGAATTGGCGCAGTCTTTTGAAAATTGTTTCTAGGTTTTGGATCATAGTTTTTAGGTCGAAGGAGTACGTGACAATATCGTCGAGGTACACGAAACAGCGGATGCCTTGAAGGCCTGAGAGAGCCGTATTCATTAGTCTCTGGAACGTAGAAGGAGCATTTTTTAGGCCAAATGGCATGCGTTTGAACTGGAAGTGTCCTTGGGGTACACTGAAGGCAGTTTTTTCAGCATTATTAACGGGAATTTGGTGGAAACCAGACGCTAAGTCTAGAGTAGAAAAGTATTTGCTGTTGCCTAATTGATCTAGGATTTCGGTGATCTGTGGGATAGGATATGTGTCACCAATTGTGACGTCATTGAGCTTCCGATAATCGATGACTATGCGCCATTTTTGTTCGTTGGAAGCGTCGAGTTTTTTGGGGACAATCCAAATGGGGGAAGACCAGGGTGAAACTGAGTGTTCTATTATTTCCTGATCGAGCATTTTCTCAATTTGTTTCTCTACTTCTTTCTTGTGAACCTCTGGGAATCTATATGATTTAGTATGGATGGGTTGTTCTGTGGTTGTTTTAATGTCATGTTTAATGGCGTTCGTGTGAGATAGTTTTTCATCGGGTAGGTGGAAGATGTCGGAGTAATCGGAACAGAGTTGAAGAAGAGCGTCAGTTTCCTCGTTATTGAGGTGATCTATGCGAAGAAGGCTTAGGACCTGTTGGGTTCGCTCTGCCCCGTTTTTATTAGGTCTAGATTCGGAGAAATTGATTGGGACCACGTTTTTATGATTAGCGGATTTAATTGAAGTGAGTTTCAGGTTAAGGTTGGAATTGAGAATGATTGGGATTTCGGACAAATTAGCAACGGTAAGGTTCACTTTTCTATTTTCCTTTACTTTCACTAGGCAATTAGCAATGAGAAGGTTTTCTTTAGGTTTCTGATCTAGGATGAGCCCTTCCTTTAAGTGTGGGTTTGAGACAGTTACTTCTACTACCTTTTCGGTACGAGCAGGGATTACGTGATATGGTTCAGAGAATTGGATTTGGACATAGAAGTCTTTTAGTTTTAGGATACCGAAAGTGAAGTCAATGTTTCCTTTTGTTGCATTAAGGAAATCGTTGCCAATTATGCCGTCATAGGGAAATTCTAGGTTACTTACAACGTGGAACTTGTGGGTTAAACGGTATTTAGGGTTTTTGTCACTGAGCGATAGAGGCAAGTCAAAGGAACCTGAGGTTGGAATAACATCATCTTTTGATGTTGTTGTGGTGAGGCCTTTTAGGTTGAGGATTTCCTTTTGTAGAGGGAGATTGGGTTTAAGGACGGAGTCTTTGATTAGGCTGATAGAAGAACCGGTGTCTATAAGAAGAGTCAGTGGAATATGTGATGCTTCGCAGTTTACGATTATGTACGGTAGAGATTCCTTTGAGGGGTCGAATGAGATTTCATAAATTTGTTGAGGTTTGGTAGAATTAGGAGTGAGCTTAGTAGATTTGGTGATGGTTTTAGTAGATACAGGGGGTACAGTGGATACAGTGGATGCGGTGGTTAAAGGGGATTTTTTGAGTCTATTGGACTTATTAGATTCAGTGGATTCAGCGGATACAGTGGATACAGTGAATTCAGCGGATACAGTGGATTCAGTGGATACAGCGGATTCAGTGGATACAGTGGATTTATTGGATACAGTGGATTTATTGAGCTTCTTATTAGATTCAGCGGATACAGTGGATACAGTGGATTCAGCGGGTACAGTGGATTCAGTGGATACAGTGGGTACAGCGGATTCAGTGGATACAGTGGATTTATTGAAGTACTTATTAGATTCAGCAGATACAGTGGATACAGCGGATACAGTGGATTTATTGAGCTTCTTATTGATTCAGCGGATACGGTGGGTACAGTGGATTCAGTGGATACAGTGGATTTATTGAGTTTCTTATTAGATTCAGCGGACACAGTTGGAACAGCGGATACAGTGGATACAGCGGGTATGGTGGATTTAGTGGGTCTTATTGGGATTGATACAGCGTGTCTAACTGGAATCGGATTGGAAATTGGAACTGGATTGGAAATTAGAGTGGTGGTGTCGTATCTAAGAGGGCGTCTCGGGCGACACCTGAACGAGACGGATTTTAGTTTAAATCTTGATTTTGGTCATCAACCTCGTCGTATCCCTGAGGTTCTGGTTCGTTGAAATTGACACGACGGAAGGGAATGGAGCCGGAGGGTTGTGAAGGATTCGGGGTACCTCTGAATCTATTGTTATATTCGCGCTTGCAACACTGTTCGATTGTGTGGCCAGGGGCCTTACAATATCGGCACAGGATTGGATTAGGAGGAGGATTAGGAGCGGTATAGGTGGTATTATAGCGCGGAGCATTCGGAAACGGTAGTGACGGTCTTTGTTGTGATTGTCTGAAAGGGATTGGCATTCTAACGGGACGGTTATCGCGCCTGATTTCGGGAACGTTTCTTTTATATAACGTTTGCTGAATTCGCTCCTCCGATATGGCGAAATTTATAGCTTCATTTAAAGATCTGGGCGATTTGCATCTAATTATGTTGGAAATTCGTGGTTGTAGACCTATAAGGAATTGATGGAGGGCAAGTTCTTCCATCGCGGCTGTCCTCCCAGGGAGTTCCCTCACCTTTGTGTTGGACAGCGATATCTCTGTCAGGATCTGGGATAGTAATGTCTCGATTCTTAATGAAAACTGTGATACATTGTCTGACGGGAGCTGCTTGCTTTCTTGCAGTTCCATCATGAGATGGGAGTAATGTTTCCTTTCACTAAATTGATTTTTCAGGAAGTCTTTGAGTTGATCCCAGTTTAGGAATTCCTTTATTGAGCAAGCAACTTCCGCTTTGCCTTGTAATTGGCATAATATATATTTGAATACTATAGGTTTTTGCGTATTCGTCGCTAAATCGTATGCATTATTGCAGTTAATAAGGAAGGAATTTAAAGTTTCTCTACTCCCATCGTAGGGTTTTATAAATTTCAAAAGGATATTCAAATCTATATTGTCCACTTGAGTTGGGGTCTTTTTACCCCGGCTACTGCTCTTTGGAACCGGACTAGCGGCTCTTTCGTCCTCAGTGTCAGTAGGCAAATCAAGAGTGGCTGGATTTAGTAAAGGAGCCGGCATTGTGTTCGGCATTGTTGTGTTATAAAGATAAACTATACAGTTGGCACAAAACAAATAAAGTTGAAAAATAGACGTAGTTGAATTTAGAGTTCGGTTTGAGAGCAAAAAAAGGATCACTTACAGGGCGCACAACAAAAAACAAAAGTACATTTCCACACGATGCACGATGTGACGCAGGTACACGGCTGAAGTGGTTCGGGCGCCGGCGCTTGCGCAGCTGGGTGACGGGTCGTCGTGGGAACAGGCACACTTGTGGGATTTGGCGAAGCAGTTTTTTGTTTGGTTGCACTGAGCTATTATCGTTTTATGACACTGTGTTTTAGTTATAGTTTGAATAGGTATTATTAGATTTTTTCAGGAATTAGCAGTATATCGAGTTCGTCGAGCACTTGGACACTATTTACATAGGTGAGTAAGATTTTCAGGTATTTGAAGTAGCAGGATACAGAGTTCGTCGGTTACACACTACGCGTAGGTAAGTAAGATTTTTGATTTCAGGAATTGGAATTAGCAGGATACAGAGTTTGTAGATCACGTGGGCACTAACACTACGCGTAAGGTAAGTAAGAGTTTTCTTTTCAGAAACTAGAAGTAGCACGATACTGTTTCTTAATCACTGGATACTGCACAATTATTGCACTGCACTTTCGCGAACTGAGGCGTACCGAGGATCCCGATTTTTGGATCCTATTTGAGCTGCCACCAGAATGTTAGGGCGAGCCTCTTGGATTGTGTTTTAAAAAAAGGATTTTGGTTAAGCCCTAACAAACAATAGAAATAGAAAGAATTAGATTTGGTTGAAGAGACGACAATCACGATCAACGGGCTGGGAGAGACTGGCTCTTGGTCGACGCGGAGCGCGTCGCGTGGGGAACACAATGCTATGTCAAGCGTTTTGGGATCAGGGCGTAAGCCCTAGGGTTGTGAAAAAATAATCGATTATTAAAAAAATCGATTATTTTTCTTTAAAAATCGATTTTTAATAATCGATTTTTTAAATATGAATAATCGATTATTAAAAAATCGATTATTTTTTTTCTTATTTCCAACAACAAAAAACGATTTTTTTTCATAGCCATGCCGCGCCGCCATCTATCACGTTTAACAAGTACCATCTCGGGCCGTCCGTAGCGTAGCGTAAGGTGGTATTCCACTTATCAGGGATCTTTGTCCAATATACATTTGATCAAAGAAATTGGACGTCGAATATATGAAATTGGACGTCAAAGTTGTCCAATTTCTCTGATCAAATGTATATTGGGCGGCGATCTTTGAAAAGTTGAATACCACCCGTAGGTGGGCATTAATGGCCGGTACACACGTTCCGATCCGACCACCCCGATTTGGGGGGCTACCGCGTAACTTTATGGGTATGAACTTCATACATTTTTGGGAACTTTAAGTCAATTTTATTATGAAAATAGCCGCTATCAGTTCCTTGTTTTGTGACGTTGGGTATAACGATAACTAGCTAGCAACGTTCAACAGAACAAAGCAGCAAAAATCTATCAGAATAAGGAATTCAAATGACAGTTGAAGCCCATACCCATATCCAGATTTCTTAGCCGGTAGCCCCCCTGGGGGGCCAAAAACCAAAAACGTATGAAGTTCATATCCATAAAGTTACGCGGTAGCCCCCCTGGTCAGCGCGCCGGCTCAGTTGCGGTATAACTGATGCCCCCAGTACACGATGGCCGATCATGGTCGGCGACCATGACCAATACATCGTACATTGACACTTTTGAAAGAACCTTTTTAAACTTGTTCGTTCAAAAGTGTCAATGTACGATGTATTGGTCATGGTCGCCGACCATGATCGGCCATCGTGTACTGGGGGCATGACAGGGCCGCTGACTGTCACGTTTCGTTGACATAAAAATTTGAAACACTTATATCTTGATATTTTTTCATAAAATCAACCTAAATTATAACAAAAAGCCTCATGTTAAGATTGACCCTCATATTAATAATACTGTTGTTCCTAATTTTAAGTTTTTCTTTGGATTAAATTTAACTTTTCAACGGTTTTTTTAAGTGCCATAAAAAATCGATTTTTACATAAAAATCGATTATTTCAATACAAAATAATCGATTTTTTTAAAATCGATTTTTTTCTGAGTAGAAATAATCGATTATTAAAAAATCGATTTTTTTATATGGAAGTCACATCCCTAGTAAGCCCTTTCCTATACACGTGAAGGATGTAACAGCACGATTAGGCCGGGGACGGCTCGCGGTACTTAGGTCCGTGCGCTAGCGAACACGCAACAGTCCTGAACTGAGCTCTCTACAACGGGGAGCCGCTTATAAAGGCTCCGATCGCCCCACTCTGCCCCTACCACTCTGGCGCTGACGTCACCCGCAAGCCCGCACGGACTACACGTCCCCTCTAGTCATTTGACTTCCTTTTATTTACAGTTTTTAACGATAATCACAATGTTATTACTTTTAATAGTAAATTACTAGCACAATCAACTTAAAAGATGTTATTGTAAATAAATGACTCAATAAACTAGGAAAACATGAGATTAAATTTAGAAAATGCTTGATTATTATGATCGCGCCGTCATACATAATATACATTTATGGTTAATTGCATTGCAAACGTCATTTATTTAAATAATAAACAATAATAGTCCGAGAATACTACCTTGTGGAACATAATTTTTATTGAATTTTAGACGTGAAGTGTAAGGTATCATTTCATTATTGAGGACTTTGTTTACGATAACACAATGGGCGTTTTCACATTGGACGATAACGGTAACGACACGATATCGGCACGATATCGTCGGACTGGCAGTTTCATACAATCACTATTAAATGCTTTCACACTGTGTCGTTACCGTCAACGATATCGTCTGTCGTGCCGATATCGGTGACGACACAAGTGCGGAAGATGCGAAGCCGGTTATTCACGAAAGTAACCAAGGGTAATTAACAGTTTATTTGTTATTTATTGCTTTTTTGGGTTTTTACGCTAAAAGCCACCGCTAGGTAGCGCTTTTTTTCTTGATTTGCTAGGTGTGAGTTCCGCGACGATTATGCCTGCTTGTTGATTGGTGGAGAGGAGAGAGGAGGTGGATCTCCTCCCGCCTCACCTCTCCCTTCTATTTCGAGTATGTAATATCGACAATGACCGAACGATAGTAATAATTTTTAAGTGACTTCAAAAAAAAGAAGCTTCTCAGTTTGACCTGTATTTTTTTGTATGTATGTTTGTCCGCGATTATCTCGCTTTTGGCTGAACTGATTTTAATGCGGTTTTCAGGAAAGTATTTGTTACATTTAGGATAAGGTTTTAGTATTTTAACCGACTTCAAAAAAGGAGGTTCTCAGTTTGACCCGTATGTAGGTATGTATAAGGGTTTGTCCGCGAGATGCGGTTTTCAGAAAAGTATTTGTTACATTTAGGAGAAGGTTTTGGTATTACAACCGACTTTGAAGAAGGAGGTTCTCAGTTTGACCCTTTATGTACATTATGTATGTTTGTCCGTGAATATCTCACGTTTGGCTGAATCGATTTTGATACGTTTTACATCAGATGAGTATTTGTGATTGATGCGGTTTATGTGTACATGATAACATACTATAGGTATAAATAAAACACTTTCACGGATTTTTTCACGCAATTTATTTAACAACAACCAAGTTGTTAAATAAATTGCGTGAAAAAATCCGTGAAAGTGTTTTATTTATATGGACAGTTCGCGCAGAAATCTAAGATGTGTTTATACTATAGGTACTATTTACCAAGATAATAGGTAGGTACACGAAAATTGCCTGCATGATGCACTAAAAAGAATGACATAAAAAATATTTTTATAAAAAATAAAAGTGCCTTCAAAAAAATGCCGCCAAAAAGTCAGAAATAATACCTCTAACTCTAATACTGTATTCACAACAAATAACTTAAGTACCTAGTACCTACTTTGAAGTGCCCGACGTCTTGAAAGTACTTACTTACGTTAAGAGGTATTATTTATTTCTTACTTTTTGGTGGCATTTTTTTAAAGGCGCTTTTTTTTATATAGGTACTAGCGGCTGCCCGCGGTTTCACCCGCGTGGTTCCCGTTCCCGTGGGAATATCGGGATAAAAAGTACATATAAACCTTCCTCTTGAATCACTCTATCTATTAAAAAAAACGCATCAAAATCCGTTGCGTAGTTTCAAAGATTTAAGCATACAAAGGGACATAGGGACAGAGAAAGCGACTTTGTTTTATACTATGTAGTGAAGTAATATGTGCATGTAAAAATAATGTGCCTTATTGGTGTGGATCTTTAATTGGTTTACTGTAGCTATTAATAGTTTCATAATTGGTATTTTAACTGTTGATCCACCAAATAAATAAATGTCCTCGAAAGTGTCCTGGCTTATTCGAAAAAATTTATAAAACATTTTACTTCGCGCACACAGTTTATCGAAGAGAAGGTAATATGTTCCCTCTAAATATCGCACTTAAAGAATAGGATCAACTCAAAATGTTATTTGACGATAACGTTTTTTTCGCCGTAAATATAAAAGATAAAGCAAACGTAATTTGTTTACTGCTGCCATTATTACCTCGAATACCTATACTAGTATAATAACTAATATAAAACTTGGAGCCGCGCGGTTACTTTAGCTGGCGTAATGCGAGTGCGTCTAACCGCATAGCAAGCTGCTGGTTGCTGGTTATCGTTTCACACACCGATATCGTGACGATATCGTGCCGATATCGGCGGACGATATCGGGACGATATCGGTGTAATATCGTGTCGTTACCGTTATCGTCCAGTGTGAAAACGCCCAATCATGATGTCCAGGAGCTGTGGTTCCAACAAGACGGCGCAACATGTCACACAGCTCGTGCCACAATCGATTTACTGAAAGACACGTTTGGTGATTGCCTAATTTCACGTTTTGGACCTGTGAATTGGCCTCCAAGATCTTGTTATTTGACACCGCTAGACTATTTTCTGTGGGGCTATGTAAAGTCATTGGTCTATGCGGATAGGCCACAAACGCTTGACCATTTGGAAGACAACATTCGCCGTGTTATTGCCGATATACGGCCACAAATGTTGGAAAAAGTCATCGAAAATTGGACGTCCAGATTGGACTACATCCGAGCCAGCCGTGGCAGTCATATGCCAGAAATCATATTTAAAATGTAATGCCACAACAAGATTATCTTTCGAATAAAAAAAAATCATGTCAATCGAATAATCCATTGTTGTTTTATTGCAATTTAAAGTTCTATACCTATAAAAAAACATCCGTTATAAATCATTTGTCCTTATTTTTAGGGTTCCGAACCAAAATGGTAAAAAGGAACCCTTACATAATAACAACTGCATATGTCGAGATAGTCGAGAACTACATTAGTAGTGCAACTCTTACCTACTACACTAGGTACCCTTATCTCCAGTTTGCATAGAGTAAATTAAAATTATTTTATGTGATAGAAGTTTGTGTAAGGATTACAGGGAATATAAAGCGGTGTCTCTATGTTCACGCCGCGCGTGATTCATTCGCGTGGGTTCGGCGCCAACCGCCGACCGCGCGACATCGCGACCAGTTGGCCGTAAGCAGCCGTGAGGAGCGCCCGGTCCGGGTACGGACTTGTGACCCGTGTGTGTTCGCTTTGAAAAGCGCCGGGAAAGTTTTAGCTGCCTATTAGGGCATTGTGTAGTATAAGAGTGTTAGCTGTAAGAGTTTCCCATCGGGGGTTGTGTGGAGATCGTTTAGCCAGGCGCGCCGGCGAGACAACGTTCAGCCCCCCTGGATTACGGACACTATTTTCTAGTAAGGTAGGATTAGCTTAATTTACTTAATTTTGCATGAGAAACCTTCGTTTCAATAAACTGTGGAACACAGTAGATGTGGTCATCACAATTGTGCGTGATCATATTTTTGGTAGCAGAGCTTAGTTGATATAATTAATTTTCATATTAAAATTAACTACATAAAATTTCATAGTAAAAATAAAAAGCGTACCTAAAAAGCGTACCTAAAAATTATTTTTTTTTGTTGAAATCTCGAGGGTATTTGAAGATCCCGAGACGATTTGAAGTACTAAGAAATTGTTCTAGTAAATTCTCGAAGCGAATGTTTCTCACTTGGTGGATCCGATAATAGATAGACACTTATATAATTGTTGTCACATACTAGTGTTTTGATACGAGTTTACTCGCCTAGATGTGTATATTTTTTTTGTGTGTCCGGATTTATTTGACGAATAGTTCGTTCGAAAGTGTGTTTATTAGTACCACATACTAGTGATTTGATACGAGTTTACTCGCCTAGATGTGTATATTTTTTTTGTGTGTCCGGATTTATTTGACGAATAGTTTCGTTCGAAAGTGTTGTTTATTAGTACCACATACTAGTGTTTGTTCCGAGTCCGCTTGCCTAGTTAAAAAAGTGGAACTAGTTTTAATTATTAGTAGTATTAAATTACGAGTATTATTATTAAAAATAGTTTTGTTTTCGTTTGTTGATAACGGTTTAGTAGTTGATTTGCGAGGTTGACTTGGCCGTGCCGTTATGCCATACCGTTAATCCTATACGTTTTGTTTATACCGTTATATTGTTAGCCCTTGAAATTGGTAAGTTGCTAATAATTTATGAAAATAGTAGGGTCCGTGTATGTCGTCCGAATTTTAATTGTGTTTTATATTATCGTGACGCGACCTATTTCTATTGCTTTTTTTGTTGATGTTTACCACTTTTATATTTCTTTGTTTGCTTTGTTTATTAAACGGATTATAAATGGCTCCTACGAATCCGACCGCCGTATCCAGGGCTGGCATCCAAGGAGCTTTGCGTTGGCTTGCTTGTGCGGTCACATTAATAGATCGAGCCGACCGGGTAGGCGCGTTGCTAGCTCGGTATGGCGGGCTGGCAGCTCGGCTGCAAGACCTGGAGCGCCACGCCATGGAGTGTCGCGCGCATTATTTGGAAAACCCCCCAGCTGATGATGCCGTGTCGGAACAGCTGGAGCAGGATGTAGCCCAGGCCTATGAGCTGGCTGACCAGTTCACGGAGGCGGCTGAGAGGGCCCTGGCTGTTCGGAAGGGGGAGCCGGTTTTGAGCGGGGAGGTCAAACCTACCCCGACGGCGTTGCTAGGCCGATTACCTACGCTGGAGATTCCCACTTTTAATGGGGATCTGTCAGCCTGGATGGGCTACATTAATTTGTTTGACAGTTTGGTGGATTCACGACGGGACTTATCCCCTAGCGAGAAGTTGGCCTATTTGCGCTCCTCCCTGCGAGGAGAGGCCAGCGCGGTAATCCAGCACCTGCTCATCAGCGACGACAACTACCAGGTGGCTCGCCAGCTTCTGGTTAGCAGGTACCAGAATGTCCGGTTACTGGCGGACACCCACGTGGCCACGATTTTGGCCCTCCCGCGAATCACGCGGGTACACCTGTTACGGAGGGAGTTGCTGAACCCGCTACTGTCAGCGGTCAACTCCCTAAGGCGATTGGACCTGCCGGTGGATCAGTGGTCCTTTGTACTGCTGCACATAGTCCTCGCCAAATTGCCCGCAGAAATGAAGGGGCGTTTCGAGCAGAGGTACGGAGGCGACAGCGCCTCGTATCTCCCGCCCTTCGCGGACCTCCTTCGTTTTTTGGAGGACGAATGTAGGGTGACGGACCACCTGGAGCCCGCCCCGGTTCCAGGTGTTGGTCGTATGGTGGCGGCGAGGGAACAGCCCCGTCGCCCGACCAATCGCTATGCTGCCTTCCAGCAGTCCCCTCCCCCCGCACCGAGTGAGCGGTGCAGGTATTGCAGGGGAGATAGGCATGTGGTGCACGAATGTGCCAAATTTAGAGGCCTCCGCCCAGAGGGACGGAGGGCCGTTGCGAAACAGCGCCAATGGTGCTATAGGTGTTTGGGGGGACACATGCAGTCGGCGTGTCCCCAGACCGAGGATTGTCGTCTTTGCGGAGGGAGGCATCACCCCCTCCTTTGTTTGGACCGCAAGGACGCCGGGAGCGACCGGGGTTCGAATTCCTCGCGCACGGGCGGGGGCCCGGCAGCCCGGAACCGGTCCCCTAGAGATTCGGCGGGGCTTAGCCCCCCCGTTCAGTCCCCCCCGGAGAGGGGGAACTATAGGAGAGACGCCCCCGCCACGGGCGGGGGTAGGGGGGTACCACAAGAGTACGCCACGGTGGCGATGGGCACGGGCCCTATTTGCTACTCCCCCCCCTAATGGAGAGGCCTCGATTGGGGTACTATGTACCGAGGCACGCCCCACACGGGTATTACCCTGCACCTAGGAGTGCTGTTGGTCGGGGCCAGTATGTACCCGATTGGGACCCGCTCGCCCGGTACGAGCGTCCCACATTTGGCGCGCCGACTCAGGCGCGAGGGGGACAAGTACCCCCCCAAAATTTTTAATGGCGCCCCTGTCGGACCCAACCACCCCTCCGGAGCTTGTGCTGTTGCCAACAGCCTCCGTGAATGTTTGGGGACCTAAGGGCAATGTTGTCACGGTGCGTGCCCTTTTGGACTCAGGTGCCCAGGGGTGCATAATGTCCAGGTGGCTTGTCCGACAGCTGGGTCTTTTGCTTGTGCCGCATCACGAAGCGGTACGGGGGGTGGGAGACTCGCGGATCCCTGATCCGATTGGTCGAGTTGAGTTCTCCTTCTCCCCCCACTTCACGCCAAGGCCGAAGATCGGTGCTTCGGCGATAGTATTTGATAAGGTGGTTGGACCACTCCCGCAAGTGCGAGTGCCGCCATCCACGATTGAGCTGACGTCTGGACTGGCTTTGGCTGATCCTTCCTTCCACCGACCGGGCCCAATACACTTGTTGATTGGTGCGGATGTCCTCGGTCGTGTACTGTGTGGAAGCAAGCGAGTTTTGCAGACAGCCGATCTTGTCGCCTTGTCCTCGTCGCTGGGTCATGTGGTGATGGGAAAGGTACCACAGACACCAGAGACCCCGTCGGTAGACCGCCAGACCATTGTCGGTTCTACTTTGTCCGACGTTCTCCAAAAGTTTTGGGAGGTGGAGGAACCCCCCACTGCCAAGCGGTTGGATCCGTTAGCCGAGGAGTGCGAATTGTTCTACCAGAACAACACTGGGCGCCTCCTCTCGGGTCGCTTGATTACCCGCTTGCCCTTCTTGGCGGTTCGCCCTCCTTTAGGGAGCTCCCGACCGATGGCCGAGAAGAGATTGTTGTCCATGGAGCGTAGGATGGCCAGGGATCCCGCATTCAAGGAGAAGTATATAGACTTCATGCGGGAGTATTTGGACCTTGGGCACATGTCCATCTCGCAGTTGGACTGGCGTAATGTGGAACATTACTTCCTGCCACACCACGCTGTTTTGAAGACTTCCAATGGGAAGATCCGCGTGGTCTTTGATGGTTCAGCGCCCACGTTAACCGGAGTGTCGTTGAATCAGTGTCTGCATGCGGGGCCGAAGTTGCATCACGATGTCTGTGATGTTTTGACCAACTTCCGCCGGCACGCTGTCGTCTTTGTGGCCGATATCCGCATGATGTTCAGACAGACCGTGATTCACCCGGAGGATAGACGATACCAGCTCATCCTTTGGCGTGAGGATCCCCAGGATCCGATGTTGGCTTACGAGCTGAACACCAACACTTATGGTTTGCGGTCGAGCCCCTTTGTGGCGATCCGTTCGCTTTTGGAGCTCGCAGAGCGCGAACGGCTACGCTATCCCCGGGCATCTGCTCTTATTGAGGGGGGGGCCTTATTTGTCGACGATATCTGCACGGGGGCCTCGAGCTTAGATGAGGCTCTCGTCTTACGTGATGAGCTGATTGCGCTCTTGAGGGCTGGTGGCTATGAGTTGCGGAAGTGGCTGTCTAACTCACCGGACCTATTGGCAGATTTGCCTAAGGACCACCAGCAAGAGCCGCTCCTCTTTGAAAATCCGGAGACTCCAGACATGCTGTCTGTTTTGGGAGTCCAGTATCGACCAGTCCCGGATTTGTTCACATATAGATTGGAACTGCCAGACCCAAAGGTCTGGACTAAACGCACGGTGCTGTCTACTGTAGCCCGTACCTTTGATCCGAACGGTTGGCTCAGCCCTGTAGTGTTTTCGATGAAGTGCTTCCTACAGGAGCTCTGGGCTGCGGAATTGTCATGGGATGAGCCCCTCTCTGGTAGCCTCCTACGAGAGTGGGTGAGGTTCGTGTCATCCCTACCCGACGTCAATCGGGTTTGTATACCGAGGCAAATGCTGCCTTCGGGAAAGTTTAAAGCCTCCCTGCACGGCTTTTGTGACGCGTCCGAAAGCGGATATGCGGCAGCCGTTTACATCCGAACGGTGGATGCAGCAGGCGTTGTCGCCGTACACTTAGTTACGGCCAAGAGTAAGGTCGCCCCCCTTCGGACTAGGCTAACCATTCCGAAGTTGGAGTTGTCCGGCGCCACTCTCTTAGTGCGGCTACTCAATCATGTTGCCGACACCTTGGGAAACGGTGTCGACTTGGAGTCGATATTTGCGTGGTCTGACAGCCAGGTCGTCCTTTGTTGGCTGAAGAGTTCAGTCCACACCCTTGAGGTTTTTGTGGCCAACCGGGTCTCACAAATTCAGACTTCAAAGGCCCCGTTGATTTGGCGCCACGTACCGGGCGAATTGAACCCCGCAGATTGTGCCTCCCGCGGCTGCGAGGCGCCTGAGTTAGTGGACCACCACCTATGGTGGAGTCCATCATGGTTGTTACGGCCTGAGCGCTCATGGCCTGCCACCCGGGCTGTGGCCAGAGTCCCAGACCTAGGCATGCGTGTTCACGCCGTGGAGACGGTGGCGGCTCCGCAGATGGAGTTTTTGTTAGACCGCTACAGTTCTCTTGATAAGTTGCTCGGCGTGACTGCTTGGATGAGGCGCTTTGTGCGAAATTGTCGCCAGCCTCAGGAGAAATCGTTGTCTCCGGTCCTCGCCCCACAAGAGCGGCAAGACGCTCTGTTGCATTGGTTGCGAGTGACGCAACAGCGAGAGTTTGAACCGGAGCTGAAAGCCCTGCGCTCAAGTAAGCCCAAGTTGAAGGGACCCTTGGTGCGGTTGAATCCTTTCTTGGACAGTACCGGATTGCTGCGTGTCGGAGGTAGGCTCAGACATGCCAACCTGCCGTACGGATCACGCCACCCTTTGTTGCTCCCCAAGGATGGACCGTTAGTTAGACTGTTGATTACAGACCGACATGTAAAGAATGCTCATGCCGGTTGTAATGCTTTGACCGCGCTCCTCCAACGAGAGTTCTGGATTTTGTCAGCGCGGAGAATAATCCGATCCGTTATTTTTCGTTGTCTCCCGTGTTATCGTTTGCGCGCCGATACGATGCAGCCCCAGATGGGTGATTTGCCTGCCGATCGAGTGAACGAATCGATGCCCTTCTCAGGAGTTGGAACGGATTTTGCGGGGCCATTTACCGTTAAGACATCGCGGCTTCGTAATGCTAGAACGGAAAAGGCTTACTTGTGTGTATTTGTTTGTTTGGCCACTAAAGCGGTCCACCTGGAGGTGGTTAGTGCCCTCACCACAGAAGCCTTTGTAGCCACGTTGAATCGTTTTGTGTCTCGCCGCGGAATGCCGTCGTTAATCAGGTCCGATTGTGGAACCAATTTCAAGGGCACCGATAGGTATTTAAAGGAAGTTTGTGAATTTTTGGATAGGAATAATTTTGAGATCGGATCCACACTCTCTCGCAGAGGGGTACGATGGCAGTACTCCCCGCCATCCTGCCCCCACTGGGGAGGGATTTTTGAAGCAACTGTAAAGGCCGCTAAAACTCACCTTCGTCGCGTTATTGGGGAGACGGTCCTCACGTTTGAGGAACTCGCGACCGTATTTTGTAAGGTTGAGGCGGTCCTCAACTCGCGTCCGTTGTGTCCGTTGTCTTCGGACGCGAATGATTTAGAGGCCCTTACGCCGGGCCATTTTTTGATTGGCAGACCGCTTAACGCCTTGCCGGAATATCCTTATTCCGAAGTGCCCTCCGGACGGCTCTCGCGATTTGAATTGCTCCAGCAGCTTACGCAAAGTTTTTGGCGCCGTTGGCATCTGGAGTATTTGCACATTTTGCAGCAACGCGTTAAGTGGTCGGATAGGACGACCCCACCCAAGACTGGAGACCTCGTGTTGGTAAAGGATCCAAACCTGCCGCCCCTCCGCTGGCGTTTAGGACGCATTGTTCAGCTTCATCCGGGGTCGGATGGTGTGCCCAGGTTTGCCGAGGTCCTGGTGGGGGACTCTGTTTTGAAGCGAGCGATCGCTACCCTCTCTCGCCTGCCCTTAGATTGAGTTGGCGGACAGTTTGCTACTGTCCGGGACGGGGGGATGTTCACGCCGCGCGTGATTCATTCGCGTGGGTTCGGCGCCAACCGCCGACCGCGCGACATCGCGACCAGTTGGCCGTAAGCAGCCGTGAGGAGCGCCCGGTCCGGGTACGGACTTGTGACCCGTGTGTGTTCGCTTTGAAAAGCGCCGGGAAAGTTTTAGCTGCCTATTAGGGCATTGTGTAGTATAAGAGTGTTAGCTGTAAGAGTTTCCCATCGGGGGTTGTGTGGAGATCGTTTAGCCAGGCGCGCCGGCGAGACAACGTTCAGCCCCCCTGGATTACGGACACTATTTTCTAGTAAGGTAGGATTAGCTTAATTTACTTAATTTTGCATGAGAAACCTTCGTTTCAATAAACTGTGGAACACAGTAGATGTGGTCATCACAATTGTGCGTGATCACTCTAAATAGTTAACTTTTTCAGAAATCGTCAACAACAATTACATTAGTTTCACTATCGGTCAAGAGATGGCACTGACCTTAAGCTGCAATAATGTACTTACACCGCAAATTTTTTGAAGAATATAGCCTCGCCGATGAAAATATTTTCACCTTATATTTATGATTGTACGGAACCCTGTTCTTACAATGGGCGATTTTCTGAAAGCTCAGTCACTAGATGGCGCTGTCCCACCTATGCAGTTAGAAGGAACGGAACGTTATAAATTTTACTTTGACGCGACTTTTTTACGTAAAACGGAACGTCAGACAGATGTTATTTATTTACCTAAATCTTTAAATTTACCTATTTCGTTTCTGTTCCTCACAGTAGTACTTATTTAATATATTATTAGTTTCCTTTGGGTTTTTAAAAAGTAATTAATTTAAATATGTTTCATACCAAAATATACCATAGACATGTACATACTTATTCAACGCCATCTAGTGAAGCAATTAAAAGCTTTTTTTTTTAAATGGCCTCTCAGAAAATCGCTCATTATAATTTTGCACCGCTATCGGTGTTTCGGACTATTCCGACCACATTCCGACCAAAGATGTACTAATAAACCATAGATGTATTATTCTAGTACGGCTTGTTAGCTAAAAAATATGTGAATATCGGTCCCATCTGGCAGAAAGCATGAAACTTGGCATACATGTAGCTTTTATATATGTGCTTCAATACTGAAAAAGAAACAGGTTGAAGGACTGGTTTTTCCCCCCTCTCCCCCCTCTTTTGTGTCCCTAATTATAGTATTTTTAATTTTTTTTTTAAACTACTAATTCTAGGAGAAAGCAGTCAAGAGATTTTTTTTTCTTCATAAAATTATCTACAAAACAGTCTTTGGATTTATCTTGATAGGATTTATAGTTTTCAAAATATGCGTAAATCTATTTAATTTTTGCAAGAAATTATGGGAATAAAATTAAATAACACGGGCCTACTACGGAGCTATTAGCCGATGCGGTTTCCCTGTATGGTAAACTCGAAAAAATGAAGTTACAAGAATTTTGGATATCCTTCGGTGTCGGTAAAGCTACACGTAGTATCGCTATCCATCAACTGGTTAATACACTCGGTCCAGATATATGCAGTGGCATTCTGTTTTTCCATGCGTTTACTGGCTGTGATACTGTATCGGGCTTCAGTGGAAAAGGAAAGAAGTCGTTTTGGAAAGCATGGAAATCTTTTCCTGAAGTCACCAAAATATTCAAAGAATTATCACAGCCAGTAAATGAGATTGAAAACCATCATTTGTATCTTTTGTCAAGATATGTTATCATAACATATGATAAAACAATTGACGTAGAAGACATCAATCAAGCGAGGAAGGCATTATTCATTAAAGGACGGGCCATGGATAGGTTGCCACCCACATTTAGTGCTCTGTTAGAGCATACGAAACGGGCATGTTTGCAAGCGGGATTCATCTGGGGTCAGAGCTTGATAGCAAACCCTGAATATCCCAACTTCCGAAATTGGGGATGGAAGAAAGAAAATGGTGTCTGGACTCCATTATGGAGCACGATCAAAGAAACCGCAGCATCCGTAAAGGAGTTAACTAAGTGTTCCTGCCGCAGCTGTATTACAGGTCGATGCCTATGTAGGAAGTCAGGGCTTCCTTGTACTGGCCTCTGTAAGTGCGGGGGAGATACCTGCGATTGTAATTAAAATAAATATAAGTATAATTTTCACTGATTGAACTGGTTGTTTTATTAAGTTACTTGAATCCTAGTACAGTCCCCTGCAGCTAAATGTATCCAGGGTATGTATGGCAATAGGCGCGGTGTCCGCCATACTAGCCTGTATACATTTAGCTGCAGGGGACTGTACTTATACCTATAAGGATAAGCTTTCTTGCTTCGGAACAGGTCCCGTAAACATATTGTACAGACGCAAAAAAGGAGTTATTTCGTTGAGCCAGACGCCGTGAGCTGTAACTCGGGAACCAAACCTTCTACAATAATTTGTTATGTATCGTTTTGTAGCTTAATGTATACAGTTTTTAACCCTTTTGTCAATTTTATCACAACACCTTTCATTTAGCATTAAGTGAAGAAAAAAGGAAAAAAATATTAATTTTTTCATAAGTTCACATTATAATGACGGCTTTATTAAAAAACTATTAGTCTTATAACTATAAATGTGGTATCGTTTTGTAGGTAAATTATCGTCAATTATTTGGTCTTTGAAAAGTAAACTCATCACTCCTACCGTTTTTGTAAAAAATGAAAAAAATCAAAATGAGGGAGATAAAATGGGGGGGAACGGGGGGGGGAGTCATTTCCCAGCGTGTTTCTCTATCGAAATTGAAGCACATATATAAAAGCTACATGTATGCCAAGTTTCATGCTTTCTGCCGGATGGGACCGTAATTCAAGCTAACAAGCCGTACTATTCCTGTAGATGGAGCATAAAAATTTGAACGATTCCTTCTATAATCGACTCTCGTCTCTCAAATGGCGACATTTCGTGTGTTAAAAAGAGATAACAATAGCCCAACGTGTGCGTCTTAATGAGCTGCGCGCCACTTGAAAGTATACGTCAAATTTGTTTGTTAACCAGCTGGTTACAAATGCTTCAGAAAGAAAATCTTTTTTAGTCGTAAAATATAGAAAGATTTGATGGTGTGGTGCGGTAAATCTGTTGTTTGTTAAGAATGGCCTGTACTGTTCTCGGTTATTCAAGCAGAGTGAGTGTTTTGAAAGAGAATAATGAACACATATCATTTCAGAGGTAAGTCACACTCATTGTTTTGTGTTTTTGCGAACACATTTTTATAGCTTACTGGTCCGTATTTGCAAAAACTAAACCGCTGTACGTGTATACACAGTTTAACATTGACTTGGTTGAAGAAAATTGGGTGTTTTTAGGCTAAAAATATATAATTTAAAGCCAATTGGGATTTTTTGACATTTGACCAACCTGATAGTGTTGTAGTCCGATTTTATTATGTAATATCGATAAAAAATTGTAGTATTAACAATTTTGTATTGAAACTTAATTTTTCTCAATTTTAAACAGATTTCCCACCGCCGCGCCGCCGTCGATGTAAAGGAAACGTGAATAAGAAACGTAAAAAAGGTGACGATTGGAGACCTTCGCAACAAACAAGAATATGCTCGATGCACTTATTAAAGCAAATTGTTTAAGAGTATAAAAATTAGCGTGAAATCTGTATTTGTTACTTGATATCATTCAGCAGATTATTTAATTTAATAAATTGATTAGAAATCTCGTTCAGTTTTACGACTATACCTCCTAGTATAAATAGTATAATTATCATCATTATCATATTAATGTCCTCACTGCTGGGCTATAGGCCTCCCTTGTGCATGAAAACACCACAGGTAGAACGGGCCATAAGTGCCATAACCCACCACGCGAAGCCAATGCGGATTGGTGGGTGAGGGTGCCAACGACTGCTAATGCAACCGGGACCAACGGCTTAACGTGCTTTCCGAAGCACAGAGGAGACCAAGATAATAAAGTTTTGGGTCACCATTCAGATATCCAACCGCAACGAATGTTGCTTAACATCAACCACCGGATGCAGAATGCGCGTACCAATGAGCCATCGATCTCCTCAAGTATAATTATAGTACCTACTTCATATTTGGCACTGATTCAAAATTAAAGGGCTTGCATAGACCAAGAAACTGAACAACTTTCTCTTTGGAGCATAGCATACGTCGAATTATAAAAAAAATATTCTGCCACACTAGATCGATCAGCTGAGCGTGCGCTTTTGTCTGGAGGGAAGAAATTTTTGCCATATTTCGACCTATGCCGAAGTTTCATAGCATAAACAAAATTCTAAGGCCGTGAGCACTTTGGACACGATTATTACTAAAAACTGTCAGAAAAGCGGATTATGAACCGCCCAATTACATTAAGTCTCTAGCCGCATTGAAAAGCGCGAAGCGCTCTATTCAATGCGGCGTTGTTCGATCAGCCGTATTGAATACGGCGTATCTTGAATCCGCCGCATTACAATGCGGTGCTGTTTTGCAATACAGCTAGTTGCTATGTAATACGGTGAAATATACAATACGCCTGCGATATATACATATGCATTGTAATTTTATGTATCGCATTGAATTTAACTTATTTTTTAATGTTTTATCGATAATTTGTAATAAAAAAAAACCACAGCACTATCATTGCATCATCATCATCTAATGCCCCCAGTACACGATGGCCGATCATGGTCGGCGACCATGACCAATACATCGTACATTGACACTTTTGAACGAACAAGTTTAAAAAGGTTCTTTCAAAAGTGTCAATGTACGATGTATTGGTCATGGTCGCCGACCATGATCGGCCATCGTGTACTGGGGGCTTAATGTCATCTAGCATTGCATAGTCAAAATGGAGACATTCACTAATTACGACGCAACAGATTAACATGTATGTCTCTTTCTATCTTATGACAATTTGATAGTGTTAGAAGGGGTAAAGGATGGGTGAGTTATAGCTTATTTTTGTGATCCATCTACAGGAATAATACATCTATGTAATAAACGTAGATGGATAGTAGAAAGTGAAATGTACAATGCAGGTTGCATCTCTTTTTAACTCACTATGGAAGTCATTTGAAAAAAAGAGATAAACATAGTAGCTTTGTTGCTACTTAATATCGAAGTGGCACCGTTTTGTCTATACATACTTACTTATTATGATATAGAGCTATAGTGATGCACCATTCGTAATGAAAAGTATCGATAACTTCATTTTATCAGTTACCAAAATGAACACCTCGTAGCTAGTTAGTCCTTCCTGACTGCCTTTTATCCCGGAAATTTCAATATTTTCCTCGGGAATGAGCGATTTAAAGGCCAGCGAGGCCATTTAAAAAAAAAAAGCTTCCAATTGCTTCACTAGATGGCGTTGAATAAGTATGTACATGTCTATGGTATATTTTGGTATGAAACAAATTTAAATTAATTACTTTTTAAAAACCCAAAGGAAACTAATAATATGATAAATAAGTACTACTGTGAGGAACAGAAACGAAATAGGTAAATTTAAGGATTTAGGTAAATAAATAACATCTGTCTAACGTTCCGTTTTACGTAAAAAAGTCGCGTCAAGGTAAAATTTATAACGTTCCGTTCCTTCTAACTGCATAGGTGGGACAGCGCCATCTAGTGACTGAGCTTTCAGAAAATCGCCCATTACAAGCGGACGGGATAAAAATAACGATGCAAAAGTGAATTTGTGTATCTGTCGCAGGGATTTTGTCAAAGTCGTGATATTATAATTCCACTAGTGAAATTATAATTTCCCGTGATATTATAATTCCACTAGTTAAATTATGAATAGACAGTATTTTTGTATCAATAAAAAAAATCGCTCGCAGCCGTGTGCATACTGTCTCGTACTGTCTATTCATAATATCACGTGAAATTATATTATCACGACTTTGGCAAAATCCCTGCGACATATCTGTTTATTATAGGAGATGTAGAGGAAAAAGAAAATAAATAAAAAAATACTGTACTGAACTGTACCGTTTGTTTTCATAATATGAATACCTACTTTACTAATGGAAAGATAATAAAACAAACATCAGTTTACTTTTATGTTTAAAACAAATTAACATCTTCTCAATCTTACTTAATTATTATTACAATTATATATGTCGCAGCCAAATGGTTGAATCCGCCATTCAATTAAACGCCTACTAGGCCGATCAATTTTTCCGTAAGCTATTTTATCTTCCCATAAGTTGATGGAGTCACAAAAAAAATAACTATAATAAAAAAATATATATATATAGCCTTTCGCTTCAGACCATCTTTCTTTGGATTTTCTTAGTGGTTTAGTATTTGAGCCTTGCTCATTTTTTGTAGGTCTGTTTGCCAGTTGGCAAAGGCCTCCTCCAACCTTTTCCATTCGTGTCTGTCCTCAGCCACTCTATTCCATGTCGCTCCTGCGACTTGTCGTATGTCGTCGTCCCACCTTCTTTGTGGTCGACCTCTCTTCCTTTTGCCCTCTCTGGGATACCACCTTGTTATAATTTTGCTCCATTTTTCTTTTCCTCTTATCATATGGCCTGCCCATCGCCATTTAAGCCTTTTGATTTTGTATGTAACATCTTGGACTTTGGTCTTGCTTCTGATATAGTTGTTTTGTAGTCTGTCTGATTTTTTGACATTTAACATACTTCTTTCCATCGCATGTTGGCATGTTGTTAGTTTCTTTATGTGTTTTTGTGTTAAAGCCCATGTTTGACTGCCATACATTAGAACGGGTAATATGCAAGTATTAAATAATTTGCCTTTTAGATGTATTTCAAGTGTTCTGTCTTTCATTGCCTCCTTTAGACCCCAGTATCTTTTCCAACTGTTAGCTATTCTTCGTTCAACTTCATTGTTTATGCAGTCATTTTGCGTTATTAACTGTCCCAGATAAATGTATTCGTCTGTGTACTCAATTTCAGTATTTCCCACTTTAATGATGTTTTTATCCCCATTAGTCAGTGCTCTTGTTTTCTCAGGGTTCATTTTCAGGCCTACTTTCTCACTTTCCAATGCCAGCTGGTTTATCATTATGTTTAAGTCTTCTGCGGTTTTGGCAAACAGCACTTTGTCATCAGCGAATCTTAAGTGTGTGAGTTGGTAGCCATCCACGTTTATGCCAAAGTTATCCCAGTTTAGAGCTCTGTATATTGATTCTAGCACTGCCGAGAACAGCTTTGGTGACAGAGGGTCTCCTTGCCTTACACCTTTTTCCACTTTAAACAATTCCCCTTTCTTTTCTAGCTGGATTCTTGCTGTACTGTGTTTGTAGACATTTCTGATCAGTCGGATGTATTTGTGCTCGATCCCTTGGTCCCTTAATGTTTCCCATATTTTTGTATGAATCAATGAATCGAATGCCTTGCTGTAGTCAATGAAAGCAATGTAATATGTGAGCTGGTATTCGGAATATTTTTCTATTACTTGACGCACCACATGAATGTGGTCTATCACCGAGTAGTCTTTGCGAAAACCTGCCTGCTCGATAGGCTGATGTTCGTCTAGTATTTCTTCTAATCGTTTGAGAATAATTTTTCGAATATCTTATAAATGTTCGACATAAGGCTGATGGGGCGGTAATTGCCAATGTCATACTGGTCTCCTTTTTTGTATAACAGGATAATGTTGGATTCTGTCCATTGTTTTGGGATAGTCTCGGTTCATAAGAAACTTCATAAGAAACGAATTAGAATCTTTCTGGGGCTTGCTTGACTATGTGAAGAAAATCTGGTAGGTTTCGAGATGGTCGATGTCAAAGTTCTTATTGATCGTGGTACTCGTGATTGTGTGTCATTATGTTTCCTGTTAACAGAAAAAAGTTAGACATAAGTATTGTATAAAACATGTTGCAAAGTTGTGCGAACTAATGGGTCCTCCGGGCTATGTCAGTTCAGTAGGCACTTTAGCAATTACTTTCTTATTTTTTTACTAATAATAACTATTATTTCTTAAAACAAAATACGGGTATTTTTTGTAACACCTTGTTTATAAAATAATCATACATTATCTATCCATACCTATGTACCTCAATCATATACTTAGGTATACTTCTAAAATGAATAGCTTAGGTACAGAATGAAATTTTATAGTTAACATAAATTCAGAATACAAAAATTAGGTACCTGCTGAACGTTTGCTGGTTGATTAAAAAAAAACCGTATCAGCATAAATCCGAATATTTTGTTTGTAGATCTCGTTTTTTTTTTAAATGCAAACTGCATACTCTTGCATTTCTTGGGGGAAGCCAGTTTGCTCTTCCTATAATTATTTTCAACCACCTTAATTTTAAATCGGTGTCTGTGGGAAAGCTGAAAATTAAACATATTGTTTTTAAATTAAATTTGCCATGTACCTACCGAAACGAACGAAAGAGTACTTACACACATAAAATAAAAGTACTATGATTGAATACTAAGAACAAAAAATATTGATTCTATTATCGATATTTTATCTGCAAAGTACCAACACTACAAGACCAATGGCGAGTAAATGAAATGTCAAACAAAATGTCGATCGATATCTAACAAAAGATTTTCATTTATTTGTTTTATCATCAGGTATAGTTACGTGTATGAAAACAATAGATAACAGTTTTCTACAGTATTTTTGCAAAGAAAGGCTTACCAAAAATGGCCTAGTTATTTGAATAATTGGAAAAAACGGAGGCTCACTCACCGATGAAAGGATATTATTCCGAGTTTGTCCTTTAAATTACTGTAGGAACTTTTGCAGCTCCTTACAGCGCAAGCCATGGTGTTTTGGCAATACCCACAGAAAGACTTTTTTCACTAATCTTGCATAAATAAACCACAATTAATAAAAAACCACGAACACTGATGTAGTCCACTCTGGCCTACAGAAACTCGGCTGGTGGCGCGCTAGGTTTCAATACGGAGCGTTGCCTATATTGCTATCTCTTTTCAATCCACGCTGAACTGTCATTTAGGAGGAAAGCAAAGATATATCGTTTCGTTGTTCAACTTTTTAGTGTCTGTTCGAATCCAATTTGGAAAAAATGTAAACAAACCTGTTCCATTAAAAATTCTCACACTTTCGGCCACTAAATGGATTTAAAAACACATTCATTAGTAATTAGAAGGTTTCAACTTATATCTCACTAATTTGTTCCAAAGATCGGAGTACGTTTATTATTTTTAAAATTTATTTGAAAATTTTAAGAAGAAAAGTGAGGTTATTTATCCAAGCAAAAATCTTGTCTTATCTGTGATCGCCATGGTGATCGCATAGTGCTTGACGAAATTTCTATCAGATAATTAAATTATTAGTTCAACTATATCGATTATTAATCGATGTTATGTAATCGAAGATAAAATATCTCTGTCTTGATAAAAATTATCACAAAAATCACAAATATTAAAAAAAGTATATTCTCGGGTCCGTTAGGGCTGGGACATAGCGGAATTCCGTGCGCATAATTTGCTGAAACGATGTCATTGCTACTTTATCGTAAGTAGAGTCTTATGAATATGATTCAGAAATTTATTGTACAACTTTTGACTTTAAATTTGAAAATATTTTTTTCGCTATTTATCAAGTAGGATAAATACAATTTCTAACGAGTGAGAATCGAGTCCGTGATCAACAACCGCGATCGAATCGCGATAACTATCACCCGTGTAACGTTTTTTAATATATAATATATATAATATAATAAAGTTTGCCAGCAAGTTAGCAACACTGTCGTCGATACGACTCGACACGACACGACGCATTACCATTTTTTTCGGTAATTATCGATTGTTCACATTGGACCGATTACCGGTAAAAAACCGATTACCGATTACCGTTTTGCATACCCTAGCATCCGCCATACTGTTCATCTGTTGATCAACCACATAGTTTATGACACTTTAAATACATAGATAAATAGTCAACTGAGCTTTTCATACATTCATTTTGTACCCCTCGGAAGTCCTGTAGAACACGAGATAGGGTAGAATTTATTTTTTAGTGACTCCTTCAACTTATGGGAAGATAAAATAGCTTACGGAAAAAATCATCGGCCTAGGCGTTTAATTGAATGGCGGATTCAACCAGTTGGCTGCGACATATATATTGTATATTGTTACCTTTTTTTAACCACAACGAGGTAGCACTTAACTTAACGAGGTAGCAGGACGTCAGCCTGTACGAGATTAGAATGGTTCTCAAGCAGCTCAAAAACAACAAGGCGGCGGGTGATGACGGAATCACAACAGAACTTCTGAGAGCGGGCGGTAAGCCGATACTTAAGGTCCTCCAGAAGCTCTTCAACTCTGTCATCCTTGAGGGCAAAACGCCAAAGGCATAGGGCAGAAGCGATGTGATGCTGTTCTTCAAGAAGGGTGATAAGACTCTCTTGAAGAACTACCGACCCATCTCGCTTCTGATCCATATCTACAAGTTGTTTTCGAGAGTCATTACGAATCGTCTCGCTCGCAGGTTTGACGACTTCCAACCTCCCGAACAAGCCGGGTTCCGAAAAGGTTATAGTACCATAGACCACATTCATACGCTGCGACAAGTTATACAGAAGACCGAAGAGTATAACTTGCCACTATGCTTGGCGTTCGTGGACTATGAGAAAGCCTTTGATTCGATCGAGACCTGGGCAGTGCTGCAGTCTCTCCAGAGGTGCCAAATAGACTACAGGTACATCGAGGTGCTGAGGACCGACGATCTGGTCAAGGTCGCGGGAAGCCGCTGGATGCGGGCAGCGCAGGACCGATCGTTGTAGAGATCCTTGGGGGAGGCCTATGCCCAGCAGTGGGCGTCGCACGGCTAAAATGATGATGATTATGTACCGGGTTCTTTATTTTGTTTTAATATTTATGATAAATTTGTGATGGAAAGTGACCTTAAATAATATATATTATGTTAAAGTCACTTTTCAGTTTGTTATGTGATGATGATGTGTTTGTGTGAAATTAAAAAAATCCCGCCTGAAAACTACTTATAGGGCTCGTGGTTTTTTACTAAGTATTACACTAACGCGAAGCTCCAACATAATAGCATTCAATTAATCGAATCGAAGCCATCAAATTATTTATCGATTTATAAATGGTATAATTTTTACCACATCACTAAATAGTCTATGGTCAGAACAATGGCGTCTTTGTTTACATTTTTTCCAAATTGGATTCGAACAGACTTTCGGATCTTTGATTCCGATCCGACACTGAATTTTCTCATGTTCAACTTAAATCGGATGACCGATTTGCCTGCCGCCCCCCAGAGCTTCAGTCCGCCACAGTGACTAATTCAATTAGTTAATTGCTCTAGAAGATTCTGTGCTAGAAGTCTATATTACTTATTATAGTTAATATTATTTTTCTTTTGCCAAGGAAATATATAATATAGGAATAGAACCCTGCGTATGTGCTATTGTATTAGGTACAAAAAGAAAGAACCAATAATTGTCATATACGCTCGCGTTTTTATATTTTATATTTTTTTTTTATCCACAACGGGCTAGCACTTAGCCTTCATCACACCTGATGTTAAGTGGTGATAAGGCTGAAGATGGAAGCGCACTACTCCCGGAATCCTCAATCACTGAGGAACTGGCTATCTTATCTCTAACTGCCGGAACACAATAATGCTGAAAACATCATTGTTATGGCGTCAGACTTAGATAAGATGGTGGTAGCTAGCCAGGCGATACTATAGTTTCTGTGCGAAACTATAGTATCGTAGTAAGAAAATAAATTCCTCACATGTAGGTAACTAGTTACGTAGCATTAGTTTCGTAGGCGGTTGTATGTAACCAATTTCGTAGAAAGAAAAAGTCTTCTTCTTACAAAACTAGTATCGTAGTAAGAAGAATTATTCTTCGTACGATACTAGTTACGTAGCACCGGTTTCGTAGGCGGCGAAGGGATTTTTGCATTGCATTTTTCGACGTGACTTGCCGTCAGTGGCGTGTGGGAAACATTTTTTGTGACTTGATATGCCGACGTTGGCGGTGAAAACTTGAAAAGGTTTTAAAAATTATTCATCAAGAAGCATGATAGGATCGAGCAAAGAAAGAAAGAGCAAAAGAAAAAGGCGTATAGACTGTAAAATTAATTTATATAACATTTTCATGGATAGCAATAATTTAAAACTGAATTACTATTTACAAAAAAATAAACTAACCTAGGTAGGTGGTACTTAGCAATATTGGAAACAGTCACTTTTTCAACAATCTAGTGATGTTAATTTCCTTATGGAATTCATCAATATCTTGATCCCATCTCTTCTCAAAATAGATGCCTGTAAATAAAGAATATAGTTTTAAAGTCTCATGAAATTAAGTGTTACAGTAGGAGGAGGGGAAAAGATTAGGTACCAACTTTAAGCCTAATGGAGATTATATTATGATCAAATAATGTTTTTTTAGATTCTGAAATAATATTCAAATCAAACTATAAATTTACATGTTGACTGTCCAAGATGTCTAGTTTTTTATTCGATTTTGTTGTCTGCCATTATAAGTTTGGTGATTAAATTGAATTTAGGTATCCAATACTGCAAACATTTATTTCATCAATGTGAAGATATTTCTACCCTCACACTCAAAATAAATATCTTTCCAGATATTTGACAAAGATGAAATAATTGCTATTCTTATCAAATTATTTTTACTTTTTTTATACATTCACAATCTTCAATCAAAGTCTTCTAACAAAGTTCACAATGAAATTTTTATTATCTTATATTCTTTTATTAAGTATTATTATTCAAAATAATAAAAATAAAGTATTAGAAAAAGGAGAAATAAAGTGGTAGTATTGGATAAATTTGATGTCTCTCTTAACAACTCCTTAGCTCAGTGGTTAGAGCATTCGCCCGGACAGTGAAAGGTCATGGGTTTGAGTCCCATCGAAGCTAGTTGAAAGACGGGTAGTTTTTTCGAATACTTCATTTTTAATTATAAACATTGTAACAAAGTAAAAATAATGCATACTTAAATAAATTTCTAACTATTTTTACTTATGTATACTTATATAACCTTGCATAAATTTGGCATGAGTCCCTGTTTTAATAGCCCATGGTAGATAATATTTTAGGTAAAGTTGTCTGTGTTTAGGCCTTAGGCGCCCTGCACCCCATATTCCACCATTTATACACATTGGCAATCTTGTTTGAATACCTTCAACCCATTTGACAGTAACCTAAAAGAAATTCACCAATCAAGATAAATGAAATTAGTTTTACAGTGGATCAATAAATTAAAAAATTAATTAATGAGTTGAAAAAAAAATGTGAAAACAATAATTTCTTTTAATATTTTAGTTAGATTTTACTAATTCATAAGTAGAACAATAAGTAGAATCTGTAGAATATCCTTACTTCACCTAACATTGTAGTTTTCATAAATAATGTAGCATGAACTATATCATGAACTTCTCTATATCTTTGCATTACATAAGCTAATTCAGGATCCGACATAAACTGAACAGGTAGTCGTGAATCTGCTGTAATGTTGTTATCTCTCATAAATTCTGCATACACTCTACCAACAGTGTCTTCAGGCAGCTCCAGTAACTTGTCAAATGCTACAGATTTTGAATTGATTCGGGGCTTTTCGTGTAGTATTTCTGATCCTTCAGATGTTTCAAGCATTCTGGCTTTCATGTGTTTTACAGCGTTTTCTCCGGTAACCTCTCCTAGGCAAGCAATCATATCACCTCTATATGGATTGAACAAGGCTATAGCTGCTGATCCCCATGATAACAGTGCCCTTTGAAAAGGATTTGTAGGTATGAAATTCTTTTGCAGCTCTTCTACAAAAGATTCATTTTTAGGAACTGAGCTAGAAAACTTTCTTACACAAGTTATTAAGCGCATTATTTAAAAAATTGTCATAAACTTTGGCGCTATGTAATTATAAGAATAAACCACCAGTTAAAATAAATACATTATTTATGTAAAGCTCAATTTCACGCTAATGAACACCACAGAACAATATTGTGAACACTCACAACCAGGCCAAAGACACAAATTATATAGACTACAAGTCGTCCGTCACAAATTAAGATGCCCGTTTTGACACATGCTAAAGTGACGTGATTAGGCATGTAACCATACGAGTCTGTGATCGATTCTCGCGATTAATCGATTAAGGTTCTGAGTAACTAATCGATAATAGTAGGTTTGCAACTTATGTGGATTAAAAATAAAGTTATTATTATAAAATGTTAAACTTACTATATAGGTACTTATACTTTTAATAAACATATTATTAAAGTATAAATTGACCTTTTATGCTAAATAAACTTGAATCGAATCCACTTAAATTGCATGATGTATATAAGAGCGAACGCGCACTTATGATTTTTAATCGGGCGATAGTTTGGTTGTTCTCGGATTCAGTATAGAGTTATATGGCAGTGGCAATCGTCAGTGCTCTTAAACTATCGACCGATCAAACTATCGAAAATGACTGGCCGATAGTTGTACGATCAAACTATCGCACAACTATCGGCCAGGCGGTAATGTGAATGAAGGACTATGTGAGCGCGCGCACTGCATTCAACTAAACTATCGTTAGACTGCGCATTCAGTATCGAACTATCGAAAATGACTGGCCAATAGTTACTAAAACTATAGTTATAGTTACAGTTATACAACTATCGGACAACTATCGGCCTGTGCATGAAGGACCATGTGAGCGCGCGCCCGGATTCAACTAAACTATCGGTGAACTAAAAATCACAAGTGCTCGCAGAATCTCAAAACCAAACTATCAGCCGACAGTTTGATCACGATCGTCTTATGATTCCGTCGACTAAAAATCACAAGTGCGCGTTGGCTCTAAAAGTGCAAGTGGATTAAGACTAAAGTTATAATTATAAAATGTTAAACTTACTATAAGTATAGGTACTTACTAATACTTTTAATAAACATATTATTAAAGTATGAATTGACCTTTTATGTTATATACCTAAACTTGAATCGAATCCACTTAAATTGCATAATTTATATAAGAGCGAACGCGCACTTGTGATTTTTAATCGGGCGATAGTTTGGTCGTTCTCGGATTCAGTATAGAGTTATATGGAAGTGGCAATCGTCAGTGCGCTTAAACTATCGACCGATCAAACTATCGAAAATGACTGGCCGATGGTTGTACGATCAAACTATCGGCCGGGCGGTAATGTGCATGAAGGAAGCGCGCGCACTGCATTCAACTAAACTATCGCCCAACTATCGGTAGACTGCGCATTCAGTATCGGACTATCCAAAATGACTGGCCAATAATAGTAATTACTACAACTATAGTTAGGCCACGTTCGCACGGACGTAATATTATCGCGCGTTGAAGCGATTTTTTGACGCCTTGAAACAGAACTTATGGACTTTCCCTAATCCGTTCACACGCGAGCGATTTTTTTACGCGGCGTTATTTTATCGCACATTGCCCGATTGACGGCGCGACGCGATGGAGGCGATGGAAATACAACATACGGGCAGCCCTATTGGCGTTCATACAAGCGTTTTTTTAACGCTACCTACTGTCAGTGGGTAGGTAACTATTTTTACGTCATTAGGTTTATTTTCATTTAGGTGATACCTACCTAAATAACCCAAGGACTCATTTGGGAATCTTGTCGTTGTATTTTATTAGGGCCAACAAAGAAGCAGTAGTTCATCAAATGAGCTGATTGACATTCTCATATTAATCGAAGAATTTTTGAGGAAATCGTTGAAGCTTGCTGTACCGAGTGTAAAATTTACCAGTAAGATAACTCTCTCTGAATGAAGAGGATGAAACCAGTACTGCCTTCTATTTGCTTATCGTTTCATATCATACCAAACGGCCATTAACAAGATGTCGTCCGAATTCATGATAGGTACGTACGCCTGCAGTCCGCACCGTGTGAGCACAAAACGCCAAGCGATTTTTTTACGTCTATGCGAACACCTCTGGTTCCTAGGCGTTGACGTTGCGATATCGCCCCGCTAACGCAACGCCTTTCTGCACGCCCGTGCGAACGTGGCCTTATAGTTACAGTAATACAACTATCGTCCTGTGCATGAAGTACTATGTGAGCGCGCCCGGATTCAACTAAACTATCGACCAACTATCGGTCGACTAAAAATCACAAGTGCGCGTTGGCTCTAAAAGTGCAAGTATTTTAACTACAGCTCACAGCATAGACATGGTCAAAGAGTTGCTACATTACTTATTATAGCGGCCTGTACACGTTGGCCCAACCATTGGCCAATACGTCGTATATTAACACTTTTGAAAGAACCTTTTTAAACGTCTTGTTCGTTCAAAAGTGTCAATGTACGATATATTAGCCAGTGGTTGGACCAACGTGTACAGGCCGCTTATGGTGAACGCACGCTTGTCCGATGCGAACGCTTCGAACAAGCCTAACGAAACGGGTTTTTTTAGAAATCTCTGGAAAGGTGAACGTGACGATTCGACATGGTGAGGTGTGCAAGGTTGTCTAGGTTTTATTTAAAGTTTTTTTTTTCATTCGGTTCATTCGAAACGTTCTCGCTTGGATAAGTGTGCGTTTGCCTAGAAACCGTTTTATCGAAATCATTGTTGCCAATTCATAATTTCACTAATGCGCCAATCTATATAGTTTTCACACAAAAAAGATCAATTTTACAAATTAATCTATTAAAGTGGTTATAACGATTATTTCGATAAAACCGAATGAAGCTGGAGAAATCCAGTTTTTCAGTCCCTGTTTTTCGAGACGTTTCATAGTTAATCGAATCTGAGTTTACTTTAGAATAAACGCAAAAATAATACGCGTAATACACTTTGCCTTAATTTATGACGCGTTAAAAAATGTAACATATTATTTTCATGCGCTTTTGATAAGTAATCAGCATATATTTGATTTTTTGGTTTTCGTAACAAGTTACATTCTACGGTCATTACCATGTGTCAAAACGGGCATCTTAATTTGTGACTGTTGGAAAACACAAAAACCCAAGTCCGTAATAATAGTTATGGTTATATACATCTATGTTATATTTTCCAGACAGAGAGTATAACATAGATGTATATAACCATAACTATTATTACGGACTTGGGTTTTTGTGTTTTCCAACAGTCACAAATTAAGATGCCCGTTTTGACACATGGTAATGACCGTAGAATGTAACTTGTTACGAAAACCAAAAAATCAAATATATGCTGATTACTTATCAAAAGCGCATGAAAATAATATGTTACATTTTTTAACGCGTCATAAATTAAGGCAAAGTGTATTACGCGTATTATTTTTGCGTTTATTCTAAAGTAAACTCAGATTCGATTAACTATGAAACGTCTCGAAAAACAGGGACTGAAAAACTGGATTTCTCCAGCTTCATTCGGTTTTATCGAAATAATCGTTATAACCACTTTAATAGATTAATTTGTAAAATTGATCTTTTTTGTGTGAAAACTATATAGATTGGCGCATTAGTGAAATTATGAATTGGCAACAATGATTTCGATAAAACGGTTTCTAGGCAAACGCACACTTATCCAAGCGAGAACGTTTCGAATGAACCGAATGAAAAAAAAAACTTTAAATAAAACCTAGACAACCTTGCACACCTCACCATGTCGAATCGTCACGTTCACCTTTCCAGAGATTTCTAAAAAAACCCGTTTCGTTAGGCTTGTTCGAAGCGTTCGCATCGGACAAGCGTGCGTTCACCATAAGCGGCCTGTACACGTTGGTCCAACCACTGGCTAATATATCGTACATTGACACTTTTGAACGAACAAGACGTTTAAAAAGGTTCTTTCAAAAGTGTTAATATACGACGTATTGGCCAATGGTTGGGCCAACGTGTACAGGCCGCTATAATAAGTAATGTAGCAACTCTTTGACCATGTCTATGCTGTGAGCTGTAGTTAAAATACTTGCACTTTTAGAGCCAACGCGCACTTGTGATTTTTAGTCGACCGATAGTTGGTCGATAGTTTAGTTGAATCCGGGCGCGCTCACATAGTACTTCATGCACAGGACGATAGTTGTATTACTGTAACTATAAGGCCACGTTCGCACGGGCGTGCAGAAAGGCGTTGCGTTAGCGGGGCGATATCGCAACGTCAACGCCTAGGAACCAGAGGTGTTCGCATAGACGTAAAAAAATCGCTTGGCGTTTTGTGCTCACACGGTGCGGACTGCAGGCGTACGTACCTATCATGAATTCGGACGACATCTTGTTAATGGCCGTTTGGTATGATATGAAACGATAAGCAAATAGAAGGCAGTACTGGTTTCATCCTCTTCATTCAGAGAGAGTTATCTTACTGGTAAATTTTACACTCGGTACAGCAAGCTTCAACGATTTCCTCAAAAATTCTTCGATTAATATGAGAATGTCAATCAGCTCATTTGATGAACTACTGCTTCTTTGTTGGCCCTAATAAAATACAACGACAAGATTCCCAAATGAGTCCTTGGGTTATTTAGGTAGGTATCACCTAAATGAAAATAAACCTAATGACGTAAAAATAGTTACCTACCCACTGACAGTAGGTAGCGTTAAAAAAACGCTTGTATGAACGCCAATAGGGCTGCCCGTATGTTGTATTTCCATCGCCTCCATCGCGTCGCGCCGTCAATCGGGCAATGTGCGATAAAATAACGCCGCGTAAAAAAATCGCTCGCGTGTGAACGGATTAGGGAAAGTCCATAAGTTCTGTTTCAAGGCGTCAAAAAATCGCTTCAACGCGCGATAATATTACGTCCGTGCGAACGTGGCCTAACTATAGTTGTAGTAATTACTATTATTGGCCAGTCATTTTGGATAGTCCGATACTGAATGCGCAGTCTACCGATAGTTGGGCGATAGTTTAGTTGAATGCAGTGCGCGCGCTTCCTTCATGCACATTACCGCCCGGCCGATAGTTTGATCGTACAACCATCGGCCAGTCATTTTCGATAGTTTGATCGGTCGATAGTTTAAGCGCACTGACGATTGCCACTTCCATATAACTCTATACTGAATCCGAGAACGACCAAACTATCGCCCGATTAAAAATCACAAGTGCGCGTTCGCTCTTATATAAATTATGCAATTTAAGTGGATTCGATTCAAGTTTAGGTATATAACATAAAAGGTCAATTCATACTTTAATAATATGTTTATTAAAAGTATTAGTAAGTACCTATACTTATAGTAAGTTTAACATTTTATAATTATAACTTTAGTCTTAATCCACATAAGTTGCAAACCTACTATACCTAATCGATTAGTTACTCAGAACCTTAATCGATTAAACGCGAGAATCGATCACAGACTCGTATGGTTACATGCCTAATCACGTCACTTTGGCATGTGTCAAAACGGGCATCTTATTTTGTGACGACCTGTGACGACTGTAGTAGTGCACTCGAGCGTGCTCGATCGCACTCATAGAATAATATTACTCTACTCACAAGGAGAGCGCACTCCGGGGCGCGCTCTAGCCGCACACGCAGAATGAAACCGGCGATCGTGTGAACACTGACACTAAATGATCGCCAGTCATGGTCGCCGACCATGGTCGGCCACTGGGGCCATTACAGTATTACAACTGTCTGGACATCGGCGGCATTTTCGCCAGAGTCAAACGCGATGACTGACTGTATGTAGTACAGTGCCACAAACTTATCTGTTCCGGTGGCCAAAGTGTGAAACTATCGTGTTTTTTTTAATGTCATTTTGCTGTCAAGTTGATGTCCAACCATAACGCTGCTGGCGGCTGAAGGTCTTAGAAGTCAGGGCCGGGTAAATTGCAACAAAAAAAAAGAAAAACGTACATAGCGCCGCTGTCACCGGAACAGCAAAGTTTGTGGCACTGTAAGTAGACTGGTAGTAGTGTAATCATTTCGCACCGTTCTATGAATGAAGCCTTCTCTCTGTAATAAATACGTACAGTCGTCACAAATTAAGATGCCCGTTTTGACACATGCCAAAGTGACGTGATTAGGCATGTAACCACACGAGTCTGCGATCGATTCTCGCGATTAATCGATTAAGGTTCTGAGTAATTAATCGATTATAGTAGATTTGCAAGTTATGTGGATTAAGACTAAAGTTATTATTATAAAATGTTAAACTTACTATATAGGTACCTACTTATACTTTTAATAAACATATTATTAAAGTATAAAGTGACCTTTTATGGTCTAGAAACTTGAATCGAATCCACTTAAATTGCATCATTTATATGAAAGTGCATGTATTTTAACTACAGCTCACAGCACAGACATGCTCATAGAGTAGAACATACATTACTTATAACGGCCTGTATACGTTGGCCCAATCATTGGCCAATACGTGTCGGTCATAGACACTTTTGAAATAACCTTTTTAAATTTGTTCGTTCCAAAGTGTCAATGTACGATGTATTGGCCAGTGGTCGGGCCAACGTGTACAGGCCGCTTATGGTGAACGCACGCTTGTCCCATGCGAACGCATCGAACGAGCCGAACGAAACGTATTTTAAGAAATCTCTAGAAAAGTGAACGTGACGATTCGACATGATGAGGTGTGCAAGGTTGTCTAGGTTTTATCTAAAGCCCCCAGTACACGTTGGCCGACCATGGTCGGCGACCATGATCAATACATCGTACATTGACACTTTTGAACGAACAAGTTTAAAAAGGTTCTTTCAAAAGTGTCAATGTACGATGTATTGGTCATGGTCGCCGACCATGATCGGCCATCGTGTACTGGGGGCTTAAAGAGTTTTTTCATTCGGTTCGTTTTAAACGTTCTTCTTGGATAAGTGTGCGTTTACCTAGAAACCATTTTATCGAAATCATTGTTACCAATTCATAATTTCATTAATGCTTTAAGTGCCAATCTAGTTTTCACACAAAAAAGATCAATTTTACAAATTGGTTATAACGATTATTTCGATAAAATTGAATGAAGCTGGAAAAATCCTGCACACAACGGTTACAACACTAGTGATTAAAAAAATAAAGACTGAGAACGTACTTGTTTTTCGAGACGCTTCGTAGTTAATCGAATCTGCGTTTACTTTAGAATTAACGCAAAAATAATAGGCGGAATACACTTTGCCTTAATTTATGATGCGTTAAAAAATGTAACATAGTATTTTCAAACACCTTTGATAAGTAATCAGCATTTATTTGATTTTTTGGTTTTCGTAACAAGTTACATTCTAGGGTCATTACCATGTGTCAAAACGGGCATCTTAATTTGTGACGACTGTAGTAGGTTTTATAGGTACCTACATAAATTTTACCTTTCTGCATTCCTCTATGTTTATTAGTGTGCCAAATCCAAGGAATTTATAATACAACAGGAAGGTGCACTGCTGCTAAAAAACGGTCGTAATGAGATAGTAAGAACGAGGTCAGTTTATCTCACTCCATCCCATTACGGCGGCCACGAACATGCGCGACGGGCGGCGGGCGGCGACGAGCGAATTGCGAACTTGACACAACGAAGACGGAAAACGTCAGAAAACGATGAACGTCATTTCGTGTGTACCTTACTTACTCCTTCTGGCATAAGAGCTGTACAATCCTTCAGTGACGGATAAACCATTTCTTATTTTAGTATTCAGAACAAACGTAACGCAAGAGTATATGAATTATTGACGTTTGAACAAGGGCCACACGACCTGACGCTTCAGATTATGGATGCTGAAAACAACAAAAACTAGCTAACGAAAGTCCAGTTTCACCCCCTGGCTGCTCAGTGACGCAGCAGAAAAATAAATAAGATTTAACACACAAACATCATTCAAAACAGAATAGATCTCTTATAATCGTTGTTCAAACAAGGGCCACACGAAACTGTGTGTACCAGATTTAATTTGTCAAAAAATCGATAATCATACCATTTGGAGCCAAATAAAGCAGTCTAGCAGCGTCACGTTTGATATGTGACAGCATACAACACTTCAAATCCGTTCGCATAACAACACATCAATAGAAAAAGCAAAAACAATATTTTGACCCGTCAGACTGTGTGGCCCTTATTTAAAACCGTCACATTACGTGAATTTAGCGTTACGAATGTTGTAAAGCACTTAATAGTCAAGGGAATTTCCGTCACTGAGGATCTAGCTTTACCTGGGACCAATCACTGCAGTACTTACGATGCAATTCAAGTTTAAAATTAGTATGAAAATAAGCTAGGGTGACCACGAAGTAATGTTTTGAGGACATCGTATTGAAGTTTACTGAGAATGTATGTAGCTTACCTATTGTAGCATTAGGATTTTAAGCAAATAAAACTACAGTAAATTGTTCAACAATTTATGATTTAGGTAAGTATTAACGCTAAAGTGTGACACATTAAAAAAAGTTATGTTGTTATTTTAATTTTTAGTTTGTTGCATTCACAATGAAATTTTTATTATTGAAAAATGGAAAATGAAGTATTTGTATTGATAAATAATGATTGAAATATTTTATAGAATAAAGAACGACTCCGTAGCTCAGTGGTTAGAGCAGTCGCCTGGAAAACGAAAGGTCGTGGGTTCGAGTCCCATTGGAGCTGGTTGTGAGACGGGTAGATTTTTTCTAAATACTTCATTTTCCATTTTTAGGGTTCCGTAGTCAACAAGGAACCCTTATAGTTTCGCCATGTCCGTCGTCCGTCTGTCCGTCCGTCTGACCCCAGTCTAGCTCATAGACTCTTAGTACTAGAAAGCTGTAATTTGGCATGAATATACATATTTATCACACCAACAAAGTGGTAAAGTAAAATTTTGAAATATATTTTTTTTTATGTTACCTCCCCTGCACGTGAAGTGGATATGTATTTTTTTTTTCTTGTCTGCCCCTTAATGTGGGATGTTGTTGGATAGCAATTGACAACATTTCATAAAATTTATCATGTGTTTTTATTTGCTATTTAGAAATAACATTTAAAAAGAGGAGACTCGTATTTTTTCCTTTTCCAAATTTTTTATTTTTAGTCATCGTAAAATTAATTTGAAAACTTACTCATTCAAAAAGAGCCTAAGTCCAGGAAGAAGGCAGGTTGGCGGACATACCTTTGCAAATTAATTAAAAAAATACATTCTGACGTCGTCAAGTCAACGTGGCACTAATGACGTTTGTTGTTTGTTGTTGTTACGGTTTCTCGTTTGGTTTAAGTTGTTTTATTTGATGTTATTTCTCTTCATAACTCGTAAATTTAATTCAAAATAGAAAAAACTGGTCGTGAATTAGATCCCTTAATTTTATGTGTAGTTCCTGGCTGCAAAAATACAGTTCTGAAATGCCCAAAAAAACATTTTTTACGTGCCCATGTCCACATGTTCACAGTGGTGTGCTGCTTTATATAAAAATAAAGTACCATGTGGTAGTGTGTACTAAATTACAGGGATTGGATGGAGAATAAAGTCACAAGAGCTCGACTAAAACCTCAAGTACCAAGAAGGCTTCAAAATGTTAATAAAGATCCAGCATTTCCTTCAACATCAGGACATTTAAATCCCTTTCCAAATACACAAGAAAAAGGTGTTGTGTGTTTTTTTTGCATTGGTTATGTCCCAGTTGTCTCTAATCCAACTGTTTTTTTTCTGGAATATATTCAATGTACAGACATTTTTCTAGTTTTTAGTAGTTTAGAAAGGTAGATTCTTAGATCAGGAAGTAGATAAAGATTGAAACTGAAATAAACGCATATCAAAATGAAATTGTATTTTATTAAACAGACAAAACACGACTACTTTATAAATATTATCAAACACAGATTTCTATTTTATATAACAAAAATAAGTAGGTACTTAAATACTAAACTATAGCCTGACTTGATATTTCACACCACACATGTAATGGCGGGCAGAGTAACTACTGAACGAAACAAAAACACTGGAGAATTTCTCAAACATGCTATTTGTTTGGCTAAAGCATACTTGTGTATGTGTGTATACTAAAGTGTCTTTACTCTCATCAATAACTGCTTTAACTATATACATTTTTGGTCGAACTTTGTGTTCAGGAATTACTCTGCCCTTGATGGTACACATGGCTTGCTCTCGTTTTACTTCCACATAGCCTACAGAAGTTTGAAGTTTCTACGTAGGCATCTCTCGATGAAAATAAAACTTCAGCTCCCCTTATTCCCACAACGATAAATGAGTCGTGTTCACGCATATTCCAATAACATCATCATGTCAACTTTGGGAAGGTTGCGAATGTCTGCCATATATTAATCCTTCAGCCACCTTCATAATTTTCAATTGTTAGTTATGATAAGTTAGCTTTATTAATCTTCCTTCTGTAGGAGTAGGAGGCACAATATTATTTTTACTGATATCGCAAGTCCATAGTTGTATGCAAAAAGCTTAGACTAAATACTGAGGTGCAGTACGATCAATTTTTTGAATACCACAAATAACACAGTGGCTGTCATCCGTCTCACCTACACTTTAAAAAAATACGTATGGCCATATGAGACAGCTGACAGCCACTACATACATAAATGTCAAATTTGCTGGCGACACTTTTTTATTCAGGGTGAGAGCTCCAGTTACCCTCAGAGTATTAAGTCAAACTTCATGGTTGTATGTCAAAATATGTCAATAAACAAAACAGGTTAGGTTTAGCGAAGAGTATCACTACAACTCGAAATTGACATCTGCAGTTTATACCCATCTCCGTCACTCTCCGGGCATGACAGAATTGAGTGAAAGAGGCAGGTATAATTTTTGTACCCATTACTCATCTTGGCAGCGACAGTTTTTTTTAATGAGAGGCGTTTATTTATGTTATGCAAAGGAATGTCAGTATAATGTTCCTTCATCAAGATAAAAGGGGCTTTTTTCCGAATATTTCAATAAATAAGTGATTTAAAAATCCGAAAAAATATGTACATTGTTAGAAATTGAAAAATCTCGAAATGGTTTTCGATTTAAGGTACCTTGTTAAAAATGAAAACATGTCAATTTCAAAAACGTTGTGGGTACGTAAAGACAGTTTTTTGATTGAGGCATCTGTTTGTGAATTATTAAGCTTTAAATTGCAAAATTTTGTTTGAGTCAAGTTTCCCCCCTCTACCAGCCAAATGGTTGTTTCTGGAACCGTGAAAAATTTCACGATAGTAGTACATATGACAAAGTTAAAAGGAAAACTATCACAGCTAAGTAGGCTTTACAAGTTTTTGAGATATAACACATTTTCAAAAACCGCAAATATAACTTTGTCATTCATACGAATACTATGAAAAACAAAGTTATTTTTTTCTGGCATAGAATGACAGTGGTATTTTTGCTAGGTGTATGTAATCGGTACGTTAAGTGGGTACGGAACTCTTTATGAGCGAGTCCGACTCGCACTTGGCCGATTTTTCAAGTTATTTTGTGTCAAATATGTCAATAATGTCAAATATATAACAGTTCAATCACAATATGTACAAATGATTTATTGAAAATCAGACTAGTACTATAGGTACCAACTAGTTATTCTAAAATATCGATACTTACTATAAATTAACTGTATCGGTATGGTACTGATATTAAAATATCGGTATATTAACCAGTATGTCATCAGTAAACCTTATGCAATTATATTTGTGTAAAAGAAATCAGAAAGTAGTTGTTAATAACATCGCATCTGCTGGAGCCCCCATTAATATGGGCGTCCCCAAGGTTCAATATTGGGCCCTTTATTATTTTTGATTTACGTAAATGAGCCACCTTGCTACGCGAATAATTTGTGTAAGACAGTGACAGTGCTATTTGCCGATGATACCTCATTAATTTTTAAAGTTGATAGAGGTAATAATTGTTCTGCCGACGTAAATAGTGCTCTTTCTAAAGTTGCTCATTGGTTCAACATTAATAATATGGCCTTAAATTCTAAGAAAACTAAATGTGTTAAATTTTCCTTACCTAATGTAAGGGAGATTGATTTGGATATTATGTTAAACGCAGACGTAGTCGAGTTAATTGAAAGCACTAAATTTCTTGGTGTTACATTAGACTCACGACTTTAATGGGATCCACATATTAAAGCCTTGTTGAGTAGACTCAGTTCTGCAGTTTTTGCAGTAAAAAAATAAGGCAATTAACTGATATTGAAACGGCAACACTAGTATACTTTAGCTATTTTCATAGAGTAATGTCCTATGGCCTTTTGTTGTGGGGTTCAGCAGCTAATGCTGGAAATATCTTTATACTCCAAAAGAGAGCTGTTCGCGCCATATACAATCTTCGGCGAAGAGATTCTTTAAGAGACTTGTTTAAGGAAATTGATATATTAACCTTGGCAGGACAATACATTTATGAAAACTTAGTGTATGTAAGAAAGCATCTTAATTCATTTGTAAAGAAAAGTGATGTCCATAATTTAAATACAAGATATAAGAATAAACTTGCTGTTCCAAGATTTAGACTAGAAAAAACTAGAGGCTCGTTTTTGGGGAAAGGCATAACCTTTTTGAATAAAGTTCCACAAGATGTAATTTAATTGCCTTTGCATGAATTTAAAAAACATGTTAAAAAGACTCATCAGCAAAGGTTATTATGAAGTCAAAGATAATCTGAAAGACCACAATGCTTGGTTATTAAATGTACCTAAACCTATAACTTTACATTTGTTTAAAAGGATAATATTCTAATATTTGGGTATGAGAAAATTTTCCACTTAAGTGTTATTTAATAATATTGTATAATAATATGTGCTTTACGCTATAACCAATTATTGTAATAAGTAACGATATGATTTTTTTGTAAATGTCGTTACCTGAGAAACGCTGGCAAGTTTATTGCGCCCGTTCTTCTTGTCAGTTAAAAAGTCTTGAATGGGTAGTAGTAAAATATTGACGATTTATAAGTACATGCTTATTATGTCTATGTGAATAAATAAATATTTGATTTGATTTGATAACACAATATTCGAATTTTATACGTATTTTAGTGAATCTATGGTGGGGACATGGCTGGTGTCCTACTAATATTATAAATGTGAAAGTTTAGATGTTTGGATGTTTAGATGTTTGGATGTTTGTTACTCAATCACGCCAAAACGGCTGAACGGATTTGGCTGAAATTTGAGACATAGATACTTTGTAGCCTGGAGAGGAACATAGGCTACTTTTTATCGGGAAAACGTCGTGTAGTCCACGCGGGCGAAGCCGCGGGCGGAAAGCTAGTCCTACTAATATTATAAATGTGAAAGTTTAGATGTTTGGATGTTTGGATGTTTGGATGTTTGTTACTCAATCACGCCAAAACGGCTGAACGGATTTGGCTGAAATTTGGGACACAGATACTTTGTAGCCTGGAGAGGAACATAGGCTACTTTTTATAACGGAAAAACATCACATTCCCGCGGGAAAACGTCGTGTAGTCCACGCGGGCGAAGCCGCGGGCGGAAAGCTAGTGTATAATAATTTCATTTGTTGCGTTATTGGTGTGATAGAAGAGTTGGTATAACCCTTACTAATATACTACTTACTACTTACTACTATCCTAATAATCCTACTATTAATTATTATTATTATCCTACTAATATTATAAATGTGAAAGTTTAGATGTTTGGATGTTTAGATGTTTGGATGTTTGTTACTCAATCACGCCAAAACGGCTGAACGGATTTGGCTGAAATTTGGGACACAGATACTATGTAGCCTGGAGAGGAACATAGGCTACTTTTTATCCCGGAAAGGTATCACATTCCCGCGGGATAAAGTCGTCTATACCACGCGGGCAAAGCCGCGGGCGGAAAGCTAGTGTACTATAAATTATGTTGTTGTGTGGCCCATGGATCAGGCTAAAACTTCTGACGTAAATATAGCCTAATTTGCGATAAATGGGCATATCTCGAATAATCTGGCCACACTGGCCGCGGGCGGAAAGCTAGTTAATATTATAAATGTGAAACTTTAGATGTTTGGATGTTTGTTACTCAATCACGCCAAAACGGCTAAACGGATTTGGCTAAAATTTGGGATATAGATACTTTGTAACCTGGAAAGGAACATAGGCTACTTTTTATCCTGAAAAAATATCACATTCCCGCGGGATAACGTCATCTATACCACTCGGGCGGAGCCGCGGGCGGAAAGCTAGTGTGTGGCCCATGGATCAAGCCTAAAGCTTCTGGCGTAAATATAGCCTAATTTGCGATAAATGGGCATATTTCGAATAATCTGGCCACCTTGGACGCACATCGGGAGAATCGGGCAAACGTCCGTGCGAACACATAGCTGAGTAGTCATGTGACGTTACAAAGGAAAAAGTTCCTATTCTCGTGGATTGTCACATAATTATGTTCCATGCTTCGAGTGTTAAAAAAAGTGCGATAGAACTTCAAAAAAGCGCACGTGCAAACGATCCCTGCTGGCCTAGCACGAGCGGCTTACCCCACTAAGGTGTTAGCAAGAGAGCATGACGTGCTATATCATATCGCGTGATATAATGATGGTCATGCTAGGCAGGCTGGCTTGTTGAAAAAATATCGATATATTGATATTTTTAAATCGATATATCCATATTTTTAGCTGATAAATTATTTTGATCCGATATAATACAAAACCTACAAAATATGTCCCACCAACACATCAAAATATCACTATAAAAATTACTGCATTTAATGCGCGTACTCGTGCAAGTAATAACAGTTTTTGTTTCATCGAAATCTGGCCACGATTTCCAAAGTTACAGCGTTGTAAAGTTTCACCAGCTTTTGTAAATTTGCTTTCTTTGCGCGCTATTGCGATGACGTCATGTCGCACTGACATCTCCGATTGCAGCTGTTGCGGGTGATTTCCGTCCAACTGTACCTACATAGAGTCCGTCCCTGCGCAATCTGTGCGCAACTGGTTGCGTTTTTGGCGCTAGTTACAGGACATTTTAATCGTTCTAAGGTTATGGTAATTGATTAGTATTCGATTTCGACCGCGCGCAGGCGCAATCTAAAACTGTCACCTACTGTCGATACCAAAAGACATTTATCCCACAAACTTATCTGACCCTGTGGTGGAGGCGCCACTAGCAGTACAAAATTATCGAAATGGCTGTCAGTTTTTAGGGTGCATATTTGACCACCAAGTCAGTTAAGGTTGTTAGTACATTTTGTTTTGACGGTTGCTATATGTATTGACAGAATACCGCCCGCCATTATGAAAGTTGATTTAATTTATGATTCATGAAAATAAAACATGTATTTGAAGGTTGTTTTTTCACATAGGCACAATACAAAATTTTTAAACATTTCATTGATCGACTATAAGAAAATAAATAAATTTATTGCGAAACCGTGAGAGCGCAACTATATAGCCAAACGATTCTATGTAGGTATATGGAAGCGCCAACTCTCAATTGCGATGTGACGTCACACGGTACTGCCATTGGTTTACCCGAATTTTTCACGGAGGCCGTACTTTAACGTTTAATAATAATATCTCAGTTATTTTTGAAGATAGGAAAAAAATAAAATCAGATTCTTTTTTCTCGAGTTACATATTTTTTAGATATACTGATAACAACAATTATTGGTGTGACTCATTATATCCAACTAGCATACGCCCGCGACTTCGTCTGCGTGGAAAGTTTTTTGCTGTACGTGCAATTACGTCAGGTAATCGTATTAATTTGACAGTTAATATCGTATTCAATCGGCTGCATTGTATGGAATGACATTTATTATGATACAATATGAACTTTCAAATGAATACGATTGACTTTATTCAGTATATATTTATCCGTTATCAAGTTTTCCATGATACAGTTTCTTATTGAAATTAACTTGGGCTTAGATAATTGTTGTGATTGTAAGAAGTTATTTATTTTTTATTTATTTATTTAATTCCATTCCGCAGTTCAGTAGTTAAGATGTAAAGGCGTAACAAACAAACAAACGGATATTCACAGTTATAATATTAGTAAGGATATGGATTATTTTTATTTGGTTTCAAGGTGCCGCTATCTCTAGAGGTCCCGGGTTCGATCCCCGGTCGGGTAAATGTTGAAAACGAACTTTTCAATATTTCCTCGGGTCTGGGTGTGTGGTAATACCCGTCGTTGTTTCCAATTTCCATAATACTAGTGCTCAAGCTACTATACCTTGGTATTGGAACAATGTATGTGATGGTGTCCAATATTTATTTATTTATATCTAGGTAACTTTAGTCGCTAGAATGCAAAGCTGTAAAACTAACTAACTAACAGGACATTATAGGCTTTTTGTCCATTAATGTACGTACATTGTTGTCACCCTGTTTTAAAAATCTCATACAAATTTTATCAAGGATTGCATAGTAACTACTGCAGTGATTGGTTCCAGGTAAAGCTAGATCCTCAGTGACGGAAATTCTTTTGACTATTTAGTGCTTTACAACATTCGTAACGCCAAATTTACCTAATGTGACGGTTTTAAATAAGGGCCACACAGTCTGACGGGTCGAAATATTGTTTTTGCTTTTTCTATTGATGTGTTGTAATGCGAACGGATTTGAAGTGTTGTATGCTGTCACATATCAAACGTGACGCTGCTAGACTAGGTACTTTATTTGGCTCCAAATGGTATGGTTATCGATATTTTGACAAATTAAATCTGGTACACACAGTTTCGTGTGGCCCTTGTTTGAACAACGATTATAAGAGATCTATTCTGTTTTGAATGATGTTTGTGTGATAAATCTTATTTATTTTTGCGTCACTGAGCAGCCAGGGAGTGAAACTGGACTTTCGTTAGCTAGTTTTTGTTATTTTCAGCATCCATAATCTGAAGCGTCAGGTCGTGTGGCCCTTGTTCAAACGTCAATAATTCATAAACTCTTGCGTTACGTTTGTTCTGAATACTAAAATAAGAAATGGTTTATCCGTCACTGAAGGATTTTACAGCTCATAAGCCAGAAGGAGTAAGGTACACACGAAATGACGTTCATAGAAAACGTCATTCGGCTTGTAATGTTGCTACTTTAACATTCTGAAATCTATCATTCAAATTCTTTTCTAGGATAAGCCATAAAAAACTTAAACGACCTGATACATTTTTATGCTTAATACGGTAATACCTACTTTAATATGCGATGTTTTCTATTGACTAAAAGTAATACGAAGCGGAAATTTTACGAAATTAAATTTTTATAACGAAAGTTGTGAACCATAAATCTACTAAACCTTTTATTTAAGAGTGCTGGCAATTTCAGAGAAAGGGACACCCTCACCTCGTTCTTGCGGTCTCAGCTGGACCGTTGACATTTTGTATTGAAATATAAACCTTATCTCTTAATATTAAAGTGTATTTTTAAATACACAAAAATACGGAGTGCACCTTCCTGTTGTACGTAGTACTTATAAATTCCTTGGCCAAATCTAATTATTTCTTTGCTTTATCAACAAATGAGTGTTAAGTTTCTAACGCCAAAATTTTATAATTACTTGTATGTAATTAAACCATCTGTTTCTCATAAAAAGGTTAGGAATCAGCGAACTTATATCAGACGGCTCCTGGCCTAAAATTCTTAGAACAGAAATGAAATCGATCGAAAGCGCAATTAAAGTGACTCTTAATAACACCAGCTCTTAAGTTCAAACTCGTTTGCAACAGTGTAGCGCACGGAACGGCAACGCCGCACTTAGCTGCGTCCAAGACCATTATTTTGAATTTTTTGGCGGGAAAACAGTTTTTTGCCTATAATTTTGAAACTAAGAGGCCCAGAGATTTGAAATCATGCCTCGTGTTTGCACCAACTATAAGGTTTTTTTTTATATATAATACGAAACTCTTACATATACAGTTACAGTGATTCACCATGTGTCAGCCCGTGTTACGTGTCACCAGCTTACACATACTTATCGGTTCGTAGCTCCAAAGCTATTTTACTTAAAGATTTGATAAATTTGGTTCTTATTGCATCAATTTTGCAGCAACTTTTGAGGTATAACACATCATTGTACCTTATATAATTACGAAGATACAGATGTGCAAGCCAGAGACACGGTACTCCAGCTCGCACACACTTTTATGATCGTAGTTTCAACAGTATTAGAGTGTGACGGTTAGTTTTTCTGGTTCTCATTGCACCAATTGTGCATTAACTTTTGGACTATAGTCTAAAACCCTAACCTCACTGGTTTGCCTTAACGGCATGTGTAAGCTGGTGACACATTTCTCCAGCTAACACACAAAAAACAACTCATAGTAACGAACTTGTGGTTGCACTTAAATTATTACTGACACTATTGATTGCATCAACTTTGCATCAAAATAGAGCATGCTTAGAATTTCTCTATGTCTTATGAGGAAGCTGATGACCCACACACACATGACTCCTTGCCAGCAAATAAAAAAAACAGACCCATGTCCCATGCAAGTCCCATGTCTGATGAACGCCATCTGTTGAGTTTTTTGGAACTAACTTTTTTCTTTTTTAATCATCTGTCAGAAAATCCCTCATTTTCTAAAGAAAATAGCCGTCGTTTTGAGGTTAGAAATTGATTATTTGCGTGCTTTTTGCGTGCATTGCAGATCAATTTTATTGTAGATTAGTGGTCTTCGTGCTCTCTTTTGAAATTGGTTGTAGGGTTAGAAATTAAGTACTACGTTTTTAAATATTTTGCAGTCAGCAAAACACTACCTGTTTTATGTTTGGTCATTTATCATTTAAAATTTCAGGAGCCAAAAGAATAAAGAAAGAGATTGCACTTTATTCAAATAAATTTGTTAATTGGACAACAAGGTGCTATATGGCCAAAACTCTCCGACCAACTAAAATGAGTGTTACAAAAAAGCCAATAAAATTTAAAATCCTCAAAACAGAACTCGCTAAGGAACTGATTTTTATTAAAAGCATGCTATCAGTATTAAATATACCCTTGCAGTCGAAAGGTAACCAAATATTGTCGATGATAAGATAACTAATCAGACCAATGATATTTTTTTTTGTAAATTAGTACCACTCCATACTCAACGACTCCGTAGGTCAGTGGTAAGAGCAGTCGCCCGGATAACGAATAGGTCGTGGGTTCGAGTCCCACCGGAGCTGGTTGTGTGACGGGTTGATTTTTTCAAAATACTTCATTTTCCATATTTCGAATTAGTACCATTTAGTAATACTGTAAGTATTTATAAATTTTCTAGGTGAAGACGACTCAGATTATCTTATCACAAACAATAATAAAAATGAAAACAAAGAAGTACCAAGGCGTGCTCGTAACATTTCGGAACTTGAAGAAAAATTGCAGAAGCTTAAATCTCAAAACAACTATAATTTGAAAAACAAACTTGTTAAAAAGAGCTTGAGCAGCAAATTGAATAAGAAATTAAAGAAGAAAGAGAGACTCAATAAAAATAAACAGAAACCAATAGTAGGCGCACCATTTTCGAACACTGGGAAAACTGAGAAAGAAGAAAAGCCCAATGTGAATATAGCTAAACCAGTCTTTAACACTGACGGCAAGTTGGTATTTTCAAAATTTGATTTCACAAATGTTGGCAAAAGTGGTAAGTTAAATCATATCTTATTTGAACATTGATTTATAAGTTCTTCCACCATAAATTTGTATACACATTATCTTTGATAGTATCAACAAAAATGACAAATTGATCATAGAATTAAAACCACTTTTTATGTATTTTTTATCACACTATATTTTGTACACAATATGGTAATTCTGAAATGTGTTCTTATAGTAGTTTATAGTAGTCTATTGCATAATGAGTGGTATTAAAACGCGAGTAGGAGTTTAAAGAACGAGCCTTGGCGAGTTTTTTAATAGTATCCCACGAGTCGAGTTATGTGCAGTCTCATACACTACTTTATCTACACTCATTACATTTATTATATATTTCAAAAATAAAGCAAAACAATATTAATTATAAAATGTGAATTGGTGTCAAACCCCACTCATAGGAGTCTATACGGTCTATACTTTCTAAATTCAAAATTCTGATTTTAAAAACTTTCTTTGTTGCCGGCTTAAGAAGGGCTTGAAAGAGTTGGAAGTCAGGGGCGGTAAATCATATGGTTGCCATGGAGATTATTGAAGACTGTAAAATTAAGAAACATAACACCCGTTTGCACTAAACTTAAGAATCGTTTAAGTCTTTTCCTAGCTAACTTAAGACATTCTTAACAAAAAATTGCTTTGCACTAACCTTAGGACATTCTTAAATGGGCTTTAGGCTATTCTTAACTTACGGGCCCAATATCGAGCGCCTAAGGCTTAAGAAATACCTATATCAGTGATTATTGTCTGTGGCATTGTAAGCAAAGAGTAGTCCGACAAGCTTTTCTGTTCCGGTGATTATCTTTGGAACTAAAACAGTTTTCATAGTTCCATTTTGACAGCTAATTTCGTATTGCAAGTGACTCCTCTGTCACGGCTGTAAAGTGAGCCTTATTACATCGATCTTAGGGCCATAAACCGAACTATAACACACACATGCATAATAATATTACAGTACTAGTTGCGTAATAGAATTATCCCTACAAAGTTAAGTAAGTACCTAACTGCAAATTATATGCGAGTAAACAGAGACTTTTCAATTTAACCAGGTAATACAGTATCCCTACAAAGTTAAGTTAGTACCTAACTGCAAGTTATATGCGAGTCAACAGAGCATTTTCGATTTCACTGTGTAATAGATACAGTTCTTTTTTTGTAACAACATAGAGGTTTTATATGGCTGAAAATCCATTTACGTTTTTAGAATAAATAAATGTGTCCCTAATTAAGACAAAAAACATATAATTAAGTATATTATTATAAAATTATTTATAATTCACAATAATTTGTTATAAAACATTTGCATTTTATCACTATTATTATAATTATTTTGAAGTAAGCTTTATGGCTGTATGTAATCAATCACCTCACCTTACATTTGGCGCGTGCAAAAAAAAACTTGCGCGCTTTTTCCTTTAGCTAATATTAGGTTATTGTATGCAATAACTGTTTGTTTTTCCTCGCAAGTGTGTTGAAAAAGTGCGTATGAAACTCGTGAGCAACTTACTCACTAGACACTCGGCTGATTTACGCCCTCGCCTGCGGCTCGGGCTGCAACCCACAGCCTCGTGTATAATGAGCAACCTAGCTCTCTTGTATCATAATATAATATTAAAGTTGATTATGGCATAAAGTGTATCATTATACGTTCAGGCACGAGTTCATAATTCGAATAATAAAACATGAGTGTAGATAAAATGATTTTTAGTATTTTCCTATGTTTCAACACCTTTCCAGGGGCCATTACCAAATTTAAGTAGGTTACCAGGGATTTGAATCTGCACACATAATTTCTCTTTTAAGTCCTTATCATTAATTTATACACCATTTAACAATTTACAGAGAAGGTACAGAAAGTTGAAAAAGACCCTAAAAAGATTTTAGTTAATTTGGAAGAACAGAAACAGAAAATTCGTGAACTTGAAGAAAAAGGTGACAGCAAAGCAAAACATTTAAAGGAAAAAATTGCTTGGAAAACCGTTCTACAAAAGGCTGAAGGCGCAAAAGTAAAAGATGATCCCACTTTATTGAAGAAATCGATCAAGAAACTTGTAAGTCTCATAGTCTAAAATCTAGATAATAATAAAAAATTGCTTGGAAAACTGTTCTACAAAAGGCTGAAGGTGTAAAGTAAAAGTTGACCCCACTTTATTGAAGAAATCAATTATAAAACTTGTACATAAGTCTCATAGACTAAAATCTAGTATTAATAAAAATATAATAGAATGAAAATACAACTTATCAGTCATGCCTTATTTAAGTTTATCCATATTAATAGAAATTTATTTGAACTGTTATTTCATAAATAAATAAAAATATAAGTAATGTTTGGATAACGAAAAACTGTAAAGCTTAAAAACAATGGTATAATTATTGTTGTAAAGGATTTCTACACGAATTTAAATTCCTTTTTATCCCATCGATTCGAAAAGCGATGATTGTTTATCTAATAACAGGGTCCAAAACGATTCATTTTTTACCTGTTATGACAAGAGGGTATAAATGAGATTTGAATTTTGAACAGCTTCATAACAGGGTCCAAAACGATGAGATTTGAATTTAGAACATAATTAAAGAAGCATTGGTTGGAGTGTAGCAAAGGGTGTGCAGTACTTAAAAAAAATTCTACTGATTTTGTATGACCAAGAAATTTTCAAAAACGGAATTATATAAAATTGAGATTATCTCGTAAACGGTGAGTCGTAGCTAAAATCTAACAAAATTTTCAACCCCCTACGGCATCCCCGGAGATACTTGTAAGGAATCAGATGGACATATATTTTTTTTATTTAATTTTTTTTTTATTTCAAGTCTCAAATTTTTTTTACTTGCCCGACTAGCGCTATGTATGATGTATCCGAACGACAAAGAAAGGTAGGTAGTTTGAGTTGTCTTTACTGCTTTTCTTATAGAGGGGGATGAAAAGCAGAGTGTATTACTCGGCCGCAAAATTATTTTCACCTCGGGCGGCGTATATTGAATCCCTCGCTGCGTTCAGGATTCTACTTTAGAACCCCTCGCTGCGCTCGAGATTCTACTCTAGAATCCTTCACTGCGCTCTGGATTCAAAATAGCGCCCTCGCCGTAAATATATTATTTTGCTCCCTTGTAATACAATCTACTATTATTATTTAGAGTAATATTAAAGTAGAGAGAAAGTAAAGACGAAATAGTCACCTTACTTTCTCACATCTAATTTAAACTTTTTTACAGGAGCAAAAGAAAAAACAAAGTAAGAAAAAATGGGATAACAGGATACAAAGTGTTGAGCAGAAGAAAGAAGACAGACAGAAGAAACGCAAAGAGAATATTAGTAAAAAGAAGAAAGAAAAGAAGTCAAAAGTTATAAAAGCAGCCACTAAACGAGGACGTGTTGTAATTTAAGTTCAAACTTTGTATATATTTGTAGTAATATAGAAGTTGCGATTTTATTATTGGTAGTATTATTTAGAATGGATGGTGAATGAATGGATGGTCGATGGTATTATTTAGAATCTTAATAATAAGTATTATAAATGCGAAAGTTTAGATGTTTGTTGCTCATTCTCAGGTAATATTGCCTGAACAGATCTCGCCATAGGGATAGTCTGAAGGCATATAGGCAACTCAACTTTTTACCGCAACGCCCGCAGGTGGCGGAAAGTTACTTGCATTAAAAAATATCCTACATCCATTGATAAAAAATATTTAAACATTTTATCTTGATTATGAATACAGATTGGACTCAAATTAATTGTATACTTATCTATAATATTTTAAGAGGAAAGATTAGATTTTATGTCTGATCGTAATGGATAAAATCAAAAACGCCTGGACTGATTTTAATGTTACACCGGTTATAGGAAGCTGCACTTTTCCCAAGTAACATAGGCTATATTTTATATTCCTACGGGAACGGGAAACACGTCGGTGAAACCGCGCAGAGCCCCTAGTAGTTAATACTTAGGTAATATCGGCACCTAAGGGTTGCACTCGTAATTACATCGGCGCCCGCCGGCGTCCGCTCTCTTGCTTGGCATCACCAGCCCCCTGATTCACGAACCGTCGGAATGGAAACGCTCCCGACAGCGGATTGCATGCCCTTTCTCTGTTGCTCACTATAGAATGACAAAGCACAGAATTAGAATCCGATTCCGTTTCCGACGGCTCGTGAATTATGGGGCTGATCTCTTCATGTCGCTGCCTTTCGTGTCGCCCGTGGAAATTCATATTCTCGTATTCGTAAGGTTAGTCGTAAATTAATTATTAACCAATTCGGTGCAGTGGTATTTTTTGCAAATGTTTGTGCCTGGCGGGGCGCGGCGAACAAATGATTCGTGGCTCCTCTGGGGCGCCAAGTGCCACCAGGGACTTACATGGCTCCTCTCAGGCGCCACGCGCCCTACACAAAAGATACTTACCCATGGCGCCTGTGCGGCGCCATCCGCACTGAATCGGTTTTGTGATATTATTATAGCTAATAAGTTTATTCATAATTAATAATAAACTACACCGACCCATCTCGCTTCTGAGCCTTATCTAAGTACAAGCTGTTTTCGAGAGTTATTACGAATCGTCTCGCTCGCAGGTTCGACGACTTCCAACCCCCCGAACAAGCCAAATTCCGAAAAGGCTACCGTACCATAGACCACATTCATATGCTGCGGCACGTTATAGACAGAAAACCGAAGAATATAACTTGCCACTATGCTTGGCGCATGGAAGTATTACCTAAACACTTCCATGGCTTGGCGTTCGTGGCCTTATTTGATCGAGACCTTGGGCAATGCAGCAGTCTCTCCAGCCGGCCTAGCATGAGCGGCTTATAACACGCGATATGATATGGTACGGCATGCCGTCTTGCTTACAACTTAGTGGGGTAAGCAAGACAACTTGCCGTACCATATCATATCGCGCAATAAAAGCCGCTCATGATAGGCCGGCAGAGGTGCCAAATAGACTATAGGTACCATGAAGTTTGACTTATTACTCTGAGTTACCTCAGTAGTAAGTCGAGCTTCATGATAGGTACAGTCGCCATCGCCAGCACGTCAGGCTACTACAAACTGTCAAATTTCTTTAAATAAAATTCTACCTTATGATATCCAACAGATTGAGTTCAGTTTCAATTAACAAATTTTAACATTTTGTAGTAACCTGACGTGCTGGCGACCGTACATACGAGGTGCTGAGGTATTTATACCAAAACGACACCGTCATCATACACCGTGTCTTGGTCCGATTACAAAACCACAGAGCTCTAATCCTATCCAACTACAGCGAGGTGTGAGACAGGGAGAAGTAATTTTTCCGAAAGTGTTCACAGCTGCGTTGGAGGGTATTTTTAGGCTTCTGGACTGGAAAGGATGCGACATCAACATCAATGGCGAGTACCTAAAACACCTGCGGTATGCCGATGATGTAGGGGAAAGGTGTCCAAAATGATCGATTACTGTATCCAAAATATTAGATTAAGAGCAAACATTCAAGAGTTTTGGGTTAGACATATATGTAAGTGTTGTTATACTGGCATGCCATTATTGCAGTTTGATTTTAGGTACCTATATCTTTAGATTTATTAGTAGAGATTTGCCAAATCTCTACTAAAAGATCATTTTGTACATACCTACGCTTGGGTGTCTAAAACGATCCCATACTAGTTATCTTGTTTTTTTAACCCATAACTTTTTGGTTCAATAAATTTTATGTGCTCAACGAGCTCTCTCGTGTTTATTGTGATTTTATCACATTTTGTAAATTTTAAAAATTAAATATAAAAATACTAAACGTACCTAAGTAAATATTTTCAAAATTGCTTTCTTGGTGTTGGATATGCGGCTATTACCTATCATTTAAGGTATATTTTACAAATAATGATTCAACCGTATCATACTTATCTGGAGGAGGCCCAAACTTGGTATGTTTTGAAAATTATTTTTATTTTAATTTAAAACAAGTGACTGAAATATAATGATGTGATTAGTGATGGGATTTTATCCGGATAAATACTCAAAATGGATAAATACTCATAAATATCCATTTTTACTCGAGTATTTATCCAAAAAGGCGGATAATAGTTATTTGTTATACAAGAGAGCAAAATCACAGTGAGTGATTTAAAGGCACGAGACATCAGAAAATTTTGCTCTCGTGTTAAACATACAACTTTTCACCTCTACCAGGGAGAAAAGTGTTACAGGTCAGAAAAACAACATTGAAGGCAACATTTAACAATGAAGAAAACATCAAAATTAATAATTAAGAGTAAAAATGCAAGTTGAAGGTAACTGTTTGCATTGCGTTCAAAAACTGCACTGCATGTAATTTTTATGAAAACCAAACATGATATTAGTAAGCGATATAATGTTCACTTCATATTATTTATTTTAAATATTGCGTGTTTAATAAAAAGCAATAGTAGTACAATCGTATTTATATAATTTGTTATTAATTTTTCTTACTTTATATTTATATCATGCATGCGACCTCATTTCGTCCATACTCTTTATTTCGAACCTCGAGTATCCGTGTATTTCTTTTTTAAGCTTTATATTTCATGTCCATCGATGTAAAGCTATCTATCTATCCTTTTTGCTCATATTAATTTTAAAAGTTCCATCCTTGTCACTCTATTTCTTTTTCTTAATTATTTCAAAAGTTGGTGTAAGAAATTAAAAAAGCACTTTGCCTCACGCTCGCAGCAAAAATCGATTTTGCTGCGAGTTTTTAGGCGCCAAAAGCGCCCTTTTCGAGCTTGAGTGGTGAAAATACTCTTTGAACATTTTTATTTCTATTTAACGTAAATTTTGAAATTAGAATGTAGGTACTTAATTAGTATTTTTAAGATAAAAATATGTGTTTCTGCGTTTTTAAATTACAAATAATGAATAATAGCAAAAGAACTATCTAATATTTCAAGCTATTTATATTTTTTTCTTCTTGCATTCACAATGCAATTTTTATTACTTATTGAAAAATCGAAAATAAAGGACAATATGAAAAACAAAGTTATTTTTTGCTAGTTAAAAAAAAGTGGTATATCCGACTCTATTACGACAAGATTTTGGTACTTTGGTTTTGGTACTATTTTGACAAGAAAACAGCAACGCAATCTCAAAAATATTAAAAAAATCCAAGATGGCAGCCAAATTCTTTGTTTGTGGGCTGATTTTGATGAAACTCGACTTTTTGTCATTTTTACATTGCGTTGCTGTTTTCCTGTCAAAATAGTACCTAAAACCGAGTTTCATCAAAATCAGCCCACTAACAAAAAGTTGGCCGCACTCTTGGATTATTTAATATTTTTAACATTGTGTTGCTGTTTTCCTGTCAAAATAGTTCCAAAAACCGAGTTCCATAAAAAGCAGCCCGCATCCGTCAAATCTAGTCCAGCAAAACAAAAGTTGTGCGTGGATACAGCTAAAAAGATATTTATCCGCGATTTTGAGTAAATATCAGATAAAAACGGATAAAAACGAGTATTTATCCATTTTCGATAAATATCCGAGTATTTACTCTTTGAGTATTTATCCACTGCCCATCACTAGATGTGATACATTTTTACAATCGGCTTATAATCCCTTTCATTAGATACCTTAACACGATAGGTTTCAGAACAAAAAATATTTTTTCCTATAAGTACAAATAAAAGATGACGTCATAACTCCTCTCCTTTTTCGTTTTTTTTCTCGTGCTACGGGTCAAATTGTATCTTATGGACTAAAGATCAATCATTCCGATTTTCATGCCTTTAACACCATTTGCAGCATTTTACTGAATTTCGGGTTGTACCGCTAGGACTAAAAAAGTTTACCACTAAAAAGCAAATTTTGTAATGTGAAATGTTTACATCAATGGTTTCACCGAACGGTAGCCTGTGCAATGAGAAATTAAAGGCTCTCTCTCCCACATACCGGCGGCAGCAGTGTGATAATCATCGCCTATTACCTACGCTAGCTATAGCTAGGTACAGTCAGCGTCAAATTGATATAAGCGTCTAGAGTAGTCAAAAAGATCTGAAAAACATAAAACCAATTTGATCTAGGCAGTTCGAATCATCATATTGTTGTAAGCGCGCAAGGTGTTCAAAATATCTAGGCACTCATTGTTTCATATTTATATGAGCAGTCAGAGTGTTCAAAATCATCTAAGCAAACAAAGCTCTCAAAATATCTGTGCAATATGGTGTTGTACATTATGCACAGATATTTTGACAGCTTTGTTTGCTTAGATAAATTTGAACACTCTGACTGCTCATATAAATATGAAACAATGAGTGCCTAGATATTTTGAACACCTTGCGCGCTTACAACAATATGATGATTCGAACTGCCTAGATCAAATTGGTTTTATGTTTTTCAGATCTTTTTGACTACTCTAGACGCTTATATCAATTTGACGCTGACTGTACCGTTTGTGATTAAAATTCTTCGTCTGATGATAAATCAATATCCATATTAAGTAAGATAGATTTTTAGAACACTCCTAACCGTGGGTAAAACCAAATTTCCTCCTTGACGTACCAACGATATCGCAGCTGTGTGTGGGATCGCATATGTACACTCGACAGCACATCGAGTTAAACAATTGAACTGTGATAACGGCTTTTATTATGTAGGGCATAAAGGCGGTCTCAAGGTCAACATGTATAGTCTGATGTGCCGCCGTGTGTACCTACGTCCCAATACAAATGATCCTAGGAACTCATATCGGAATATCGCAGGACCTGGCAGGACGGAGGAACGCAAGCGTCTTACTTCTATTGCGTGCGTCGTTAAGTATTATCTTAGCAGTGTGTAACTTCGTAGCCGTCCTAAATACATAATGTAAGTACTAAACAGATATCGCAATAACGCATCCGCTCTCCCATTGTTTTTTTTAGTGCAAAATTTTTTGTTCAGTTTTCCAAAGGTCCCGCGGGCAATTTCGATGAGAGTTGAAATTTTATTTAAGGAATTGAATGTAAGGACCAAGAAAACGCTGTAATATAACAGAAAAGTTTATTATTTTTTCCGATATTATGATGCTATTGTAATACTTATAAATATAATTAGTGTGGTAGCTTTACCGCAAAAGTAAAGAGTTTTATCGCACATGGCATTATATTATAATAAAAGTAGTTATAAAAATGTAGATGCTATTCATAAGTAAGATACTTACAATTAGTTAGAGCGATACATAAAATAAGTCAGAATAATAGGGACGTCTGCGCACCATTCTGATAGAATTTTGGTATGATTTTCATCTTCTCCCTGTCTATTATGAGTTCTGTCAGTCTAGTGCTATATTTATTGGAATGGAGACAGCGTTTTAAAACTATATGTAGGAGAGAGACAGAATATATACCTAAAATATTTTCAGTTTATTAGGTACGTCCATTGTGTTGTTTCGGAAGTCATCCCTTAGGGCCTAAAATGAGTAAAGCGGGCGTCCGCGACGGGCACACGCGCGCGGGCCGCGTGGACTCGCGCGCGGGCTCCGTGGAACCGCATCACATAGCGCTATTGACTGAACAAGCCCGTGCGTGCTACCGCTGGCCCGCTGGCGGGCCCCGTCGTCGCGGGCACCCGCGCGGGCGACCGTCGCGGGGAAACGGGCCACATGGCGCGGGCGCGGGGCCCGCCTCCCCGCGACCGACGGGTGCCCGCGACGGAGCACTTTTGTATGGAACCGCGCGGGCGTCCGCGTGACGCAGTTTAGGCCCTATATAGTCTTGAAATTTATGGAACGGCCTAAACATAAGATTTATTTAATTTGGTCATAATAATAAAATCCATGTAAAGGGCCCCACAGACGATCAGTCCGCCTACTGGCAACAACCTGTCAATTGCCCGCAATCTACCACACAGTTTTTCATACAAAACCAAATATCATGGCCGAATGCCATAGATTTCGGCCAACGACAGACCGTTTGCCTGCTGGCGGACTGATCGTCTGTGGGGCACTTAACCCTTTGCTACTACGGTGTACCACTAATTAGGTCATTTTCGAAAGAATGCATACCTACGTACGGCGCATGGTATGGCAGGGTGACACACCTGTCTGTATTTCACGAAATTGTTTAAAGCTTGCAGCGATAGTATCACTTGTCACCCTAGCCTGGCAATACCACATAACTTGGCAGATGACGGAGGGCGTAAAAATAAACCTTATTTCGGTGTCTTATTTTTAGTATTTTTTTTATCCCCGACGGTTAAGTGATGATAAGGCTGAAGGAGGAAGCGCATCACTCCCGGAATCCTCAATTACTGAGGCAAGGACGTACCCAGGGGGGGGGGGGGGGTCCAGGGGGTCTAGGTAGACCCCCCCTCGAAATAATCCGCGGGATGGGCGTGAACAGTTCACGACGTTATCCCGCGGGAATGTGATATTTTTCCGGAATAAAAAGAAGCCATGTTCCACTCCAGGCTAAAAAGTATCTGTGTCCCAAATTTCAGCCCAATCCGTTCAGCCGTTTTGGCATGATTCAGCAACAAACATCTAAACTACCCCCCCCCCCCCCCCAACGGACCCCCCCGACAAAAAATCCTGGGTACGTGCTTGTACTGAGGAACTGGCTATCTTATCTCCAACTGCTGGAACATAACAATGCTGAAAACTTTGTTGTTATGGCGTCTGAATTGTATAACATGGTGGTAGCTAGCCAGGCGGACTTATTACGTATTCGATTGGGTCAGTGGCAGGTAGAACTTTTATTTTCGGATTTACGTGTGTTCGGTCACGTGCCAAGTTATGGAGCGCGGACTCTACCTTAATGACGCGAATGATAGCATCGAAGGTCGTTCATTCTACTTTTACCAGAATAGTGTAAATCAACAAAATGGTCTCTATAGCATAATTTGGCTATTTTTATATACTTAGATCAAATTAAATGGAAGAGTTATATAAAGACCAAATAAAGCGGAATAAAAATTACACTGTCTGACAGTCTACACTAATAGATAAACTATTATTCTATGTAACTAAATTCATATGAACACATTTTTCCTTAAAACTAGATGCAATATAAAATTACACACCTTACTATGATAATTACAAAGAGACAAAATGTTCGTCGCTACTGGAAGGTATGCCATTATTTTCTTAAAGAAAAATAAAAGTTGTTTATAATAAATTGGTTTACAATTTTTTTATACAAATTACAGGCATGTAAATTGGACCAAAAAAAAGTTGAGCTTTGTTAGAACCTTGTTCTATTGAAGATGTCCTGTTTTTGTAGGAATGAAAAGAATAGGTAAGTACAGTCAGCGTCAAATTAATATAAGCGTCTAGAGTAGTCAAAAAGATCTGAAAAACATAAACGCAATTTGATCTAAGCAGTTCGAATCATCATATTGTTGTAATCGCGCAAGGTGTTCAAAATATCTAGGCACTCATTGTTTCATATTTATCTATGCAGTCAGAGTGTTCAAATTTATCTAAGCAAACAAAGCTATCAAAACATCTGTGCATAATGTACCAACACCATAGTGCACAGATATTTTGAGAGCTTTGTTTGCTTAGATGATTTTGAACACTCTGACCGCTCATATAAATATGAAACAATGAGTGCCTAGATATTTTGAACACCTTGCGCGCTTACAACAATATGATGATTTGAACTGCCTAGATCAAATTGGTTTTATGTTTTTCAGATCTTTATGACTACTCTAGACGCTTATATCAATTTGACGCTGACTGTACTTACTAACTTTCAACCCACGGCAGCAAGAGCTCAACGTTTTTCTGGCCAACAGTACCAATGATATCTTAATTGTTAACTTTGTACTAACTGCTATTAGGTAGGTACTTAACATTTACTGATCGAAAAAATATAGATTTTTATATAAAGGCATGCTGGTGTAATACCTAAAGATTTTCAATTGTCCAATATTTTGTAATATTTACCATTCAATGGATGCATGATGAAAAATAAATTATATTTACCTACTTATATGATTCGAAAAATGAAAAATACATAAAACTGGCTTATGGAGGAAAACAGATGGTTGAACATTTATATATTTTGGAAATGTTCGATTTTATTGTCGTTCGCCGTCTGGCTGGGGCAGTGTAAGACGGATTTGAAATTTATTTGAAAACTTGCATCATTCCTATTACCTACAATAGAAAATATTTTGTCGAGAATAGAGTTTGTTTTTTAATAATATTACATAGAACTAGTTGAAGCGTCGTAAACAGCACTCCAGGTAATTACAAGGTATAATATTGTGAACTGAATTTTAAACCTTATCGAGTTGGGACACTAAGGTCAAATTTGATTGCTGAAATTTACCAAAATCAATCTATATGAGTGCTGTTTATAAAGTGACCCTGTTGATGAAAGTTGAACAGTCAGCGTCATATAGTAGGTATAGCAGCACAGATTACTAAATAGTTACAGCAGTCAAGATCACCATATACTTGGAAACATCCAAAATGGTCATTAACAACGACTCGGTCAAAGCAATCAAATTATTCAAGCCATCCACTATATTCAAAACTAGCGGCCGCCCGCGGTTTCACCCGCGTGGTTCCCGTTCCCGTGGGAATATCGGGATAAAAAGTACATATAAACCTTCCTCTTGAATCACTCTATCAATTAAAAAAAAACGCATCAAAATCCGTTGCGTAGTTTCAAAGATTTAAGCATACAAAGGGACATAGGGACAGAGAAAGCGACTTTGTTTTATACTATGTAGTGATTACTGGAGCACGCAAATGTCTGAATGAATACTTCTAAACAGCACAGGATGTTATCAATTATGCCGGGGCTTCACCTGCGTGACGCCTAACGGCGTTAATAACGGCATGCGCTTCTTAGCGCGCTAATTGTCTCATCAAATTAGTGCGCTAAGAACCGGCTACACCTGCGTATTATATCAAATAGCGCGCTAATTAATGCCATTAGACGCAGGTGAAGCTCGGGCACAACATTAGTACATTAGACATTAGTAGCGCGACAGCAACACCGCCACTACTGGTAGCGCAGAACCCAAAGTATTCAAAAGTTTTGGAGCAAGTTGTGAGACGGGTCGGCTTTTTCTCATACTTCATTTTCAATAATTTTGATAATAACAATTGCATTGTAAATGCAAAAAAGAAAAAATTTGACAAGATTCAATTTGGCCAAAACTTATTTTTTATTTTAGCTTCTCATCACTTCGAATTTTGAATTTTGAGAGTCCGCATCCGCAATCCTGTATATTTGAACTTGGTGGATGGCCTGAACAATTTGATTGCTTTGGGCTTTGGCAGTCATTGTTAATGACCATATTTGATGTTTCCAAGGTTTTATAATGGAATATAAGAAAGCAAATACATAGTGTCAAGACTGGATAGCACAATGATATTTGTTCAATTACCAATTTATGTTTACTCAAAATACAGAGAGGTGAGACTTGGACCATGCTTCATATAAAAATACTGCTTGAGGTCCATGTTTCATTCATATATTATTATAGTAAGAACACTATATAATAAGTAGCTTTACAATAAACAGCAGCATATTTTTATAAGATATTTGTAAGTAATGAATTTTTGGTAGCAAAAGAAGCTTTGTCTCTCTTACAGCTAACATAACTAATCTATTAAATACTTAATCATAAAATTAAAAAGGCTATGTATAAGTGTCAAAAACAATTGTAAATAGCAACAACTATTTTAAGTTATGAATAAAGCCTCCAGATATAAGTTATGCTTTCCATAGTATGCAAATCAAATAAATAACATAAAAGATACTCAAGATAAAATTTAAGAGAATTTATAACTGCTATCATACAATTAAAGGCTTGATAACATAGAATATAGCCTCGATCCTTATATCTTAAATATAAGGAGCCACTTATTTAAGAATATTTCTTATATAATTATATTTATGAAAAACAATATACTTTTATATTATATAAATTGCAGCAATATCTTTTAAGTGTATAACACTTCTTGAATAAATATTATGGGCAAAGAGAACATAACAAATATATTCCTTAACCACAACATGTAGGCTTTGCCAATGATTCATTGCACGTAAATTTTCCTATCCTTACAGCATCATGCACAAAACAAAAGTACCATGTGAAAATTGTTTCGAGAGATTACCTACAATTAAAATATATTCTTAATATCTCTAAAAGCTTACATTTTTAATGTCTTTGGAGTATCAAGTACAGACTTCCCCAGCATTTAATATTACATGCTTCATGTACAATCTCCACTGACCTCTTACATATAAAAATAAAATAATACAAAAACTTTAACATAAGTAACCTATAATATTATTCAGTAAAAATTATAAAAATAACATAGCTCTTCTGCAAAATAGAAAAATAAAAAAATGTTGTAATACTGCACATAATAATCATTACTCTAAATCAGTCAAGACACATTTTCACAAAGACAAAACCACAGCTGTGTTATGTTTAAATTGTAATGTACAAATCGATTTAGTTCTATTTCAGAGCTTCAGCACATTAATTGCTTGTTTTAACTGGAGTCAAGTACTTTTGATTTGAGGTAGTAATAACAAAATCAAAATGTTACCCATTGGTTGCATATAACTTGCTTACTTCTCAATTGAAAAAACACTTAAAAGCTCAATGAAACAATATGAAATTATTGAGTAAAAAAAGTAGCAAATGTACTGGAGTTTTAGAATACATTTTTACAAATAGAATGCTTTGTATTTTATACTGTAAGAAAATCTGGTTTACCAAACTATAGTTGAAAAGAAACCACTATTTGAACACATAGTAATGTAAGATTTCTGTTCACTGGATAAACAATATCTGTAACAAATTCGGTGGGTAAGCAGTTTATCTGAATTATTTTGAAATTAATATAATAACTCACACACTTCAATATGTTCAAATTGGTGTAATAATAGTAACCCTAACATATTTACTTACAAACTAAGGCCTAAATTTAAATGGTAATAATAAAGCAAGTCGTGAGGCGGGATATTTGCATCAGTCTTGTGAAATTCTCAATTGTGAAAACTATTACTGTTGTTTTAACTATTTGGTAATATTGATAAAAGAAATTTATTGTTATTATAGTTATTTGTGAATGTAAAAACTGCAGTATCCTGTGTCATCAATTCAACTCTGATTTTAAAGATGACAGTGTAGCCTCGAGTACTCGACCAGCAGCATATCCTGGTATGTTCAAGTATGCTGGTTTGTCATGTTCACATAGCCCTGGTTGAGTGCAGCAGCGGTTTATAGCGGCACCACTTGTTGAACCACTCTGGCTGCCACTGGCATCTGTTGATGTGCCTTGGCATAATAATTTGTGGTTGGTAAATTGTTCTAATGAACGCAACTGTTCTCCACAGTTGTCACACTTCAATTCACGAGTGTGGACCTTTCTGTGACTATTCAACGATCTTGAGTTATCAAACACTTTAGTGCACATGTCACAATATTTCAATACTTTTTCTCCAGTGCACACTACCCTATGGTTGTTAAGTCTGTCCAGTGACATGTAACGTTTGTTGTTACAAAGATCGCATTTGAACTGCTTTTGTGGAACTCTTCCTGTGTGAACTTGCATATGTTTGCGGAGATTACTTTTATCCTTTATATATTTTGAACAAACAGAGCATTTATTGACATCCTTACGTGTATGGTTAGCTTCAAGATGTCTACGCAAATAAGATTTTTTGTGAAATGGTTCAAGACAGATTTGACATCTGAAAGGCTTTTGAGCAGCATGAACTTGTGTAAGATGGGCATTGAACTCCAAAATGGTGGGATAACTTTTCCTACAATGTGGACAGTGAAAAAGCTTTCGACAGACAGCAGCACTAGAGTCACAGAATGGGTCTGAGCAGTCATCACAAAATGAATCCAGACCTGCTGGCGGTGGGGTTGCAACTGCACTGAACTGCTCCATATCGGTATGCAAAGGGTCACGATCAGGAGTCCCAGGTCCAGAAGGTTCTTCTTTCACTTTTGTTTGTTCATTATTTTCAACAAAATCATCTTGTGTAGGAAGGCTTCTAGATGTACTGGCAAGCATCCACCATGGATTGTAATGCCAAGTGCCCAGTCCAGACTGTACTGACTGACTTTTTATGTCAGTTGACTTTGTTTGTGTTTCGGCATTGGTAAATCCGGGAAAACTTGGTAGTTCTTGATGTTTAGATCTTGTGCTTTCGAAAATACTATGTTGTGAGAGTAAGTTTTCGTAGTCACTTGTCTCCAACTTTCTTTCATTTCTGTCACCTTGTTCTCTTTTAGACATGATTTTATGATAAGCCCTGAAACGTGAGGTAAATTAATGAAATGAGAGAAGGAAACCTTTTTAACGTGAGGACAAGAACTACGGAATTAGTGAACAAAGTAAACAACGGAGTAATTGCGCGCCCATAAAACAAGATGAACCTTCTTTACTAAAACAGCAAGTTGGGATTTATAAACTATTTATAAAAATAGGTGAAAGAGTTATAAACATAGTTTATCGATTGATATTACTTTATTTACGTATTTGCATAAACAAACAAAGTGTTTGTTTGTGCGCTTGCTAATATTAATTTGGTAAAGAGAAATCCTGGAATTCTAAGTTGATAGCTGTTTCATATCAATTATTCACAATGTGATCCATTTATTTAGCAGAAATAAAGAAATATACATACTATTTACGTGTTTTCTATAAAAAAAATACTACAAAAATTTATTTTAGAAAACGTCGGCCATTTTGTTTGGAGGAAAGTTTATATTTTTTAAAGAATTTGTTGAGAGATGCGAAAGTATACATTCAGCCTTATAGTTATTTATACAATATGTTAAAAATACACTGTCTTACGCTTTATTATGATATCTTTTATGATTTAAATTAAGATTTATATATTGCGCTAGCAAAATTTGAGAAATAGGTACTTATAAGGGCCTTACGTGACTTATAAGGGCCTTACACACGAAGTTTTTTTTATGCGCTCACGACGCGCGGCCTCTGCGCGTTTTCATCGCGTTTTGGTAGGTGTTTGGTAGTTTTTACACTTTTTTGTCGCAAATGAATCGTGCTGAGCGCGCGTTTGTATCGATAAAAACGAGCTTAATCTCATAAACGTTCTAGTGGGGTTATGTTTTTCGAATGTAAGTCCCAGCGACTCCCAGCCAGGGCCGCTCCGACCCCCCACAGCGCCTGTGTGCGAAACCTAGGAAGCGCCTCTTTTTTTCACGAATCTTATTAAAATTATCTGTTTCAACTTATTTTTATTTCTTTTTGTTAATTTTGACCGAAATAAATGTTCTCTAGTTTAATATATTTAGATAATATTTTCCTAAATAGGTAAAACCAGTTCGTTTTCGCTTGCCAAGTACTGCGAAAAATAAAACGCGAATTAAATTTTTACATACTTTATTTATTACTAGCTGTTGCCCGCGACTTCGTACGCGCGGTGTAGTGACTTTTGTGTTAGTTTAGTGTATTTGTTGCTAACGCTCTTCTTGAAGTCCTATTCTCTACTAAAAGTGTCTAAAGAATATCTAATACGCAGGCTAGGGTATGAACATGGTATGTTGTTATGATATGCTGCATGAACTTAGTCGAGCCCTCATTCATAGATCTGTCCGTCTGTCAAGAAACTTTTTCTCAAGAATGCGTGGGAGTTATCAAGCTGAAATTTATATCAAATTAAATACTCAAGTCTGCAATCCCTTAGAGCCGAGAAAAAAAATCAAACTTCTCTTCTCTTCTTCTTAAACCAAATCAAAAGGGCCACTTGCAGCAATACTTTGCTTCCGTTAAATCTCGATTTTATTTTAAATCCCATTTAGCTACTTGTTGTTACCGATCTCGATTTAAATTTAAACCGCTATCTAGGTCGCCTTAGGCTGTTAAATCTCGATTTACAGTAAGTTGTGATAACTTATCGGTATTTTCATATTGTTTTTATACGCAAAAATGCATTTATCACATCACACATAACAGTGTATAATGATAATGATTATTTTGAAGAGCCGTCCTTTGTTCTTCCACGTTACCTACTTGCTAGCTAGATCTATTCTACGCGAGGTTCATAAGACTGAACCACACCAAACGATCCATCTTGGATTGGCCAACCACGATCTAAGATAGGGGATCATGGATCGTGAATCTAATTTATTCTCTTGGGTCGCACGAGGCACGTCCACTCCGACCACTACTATGGAGCTCCAGTGGAGCGCACTCTTGCCGCGCGCGATTGGAGCGCGTATTATCGTTTAGTGTGGGTACGGCTCAGCAGCATGCGCGCTTTCACGATTCAAACAGAATGTTCTTACTTAGTAATGCATTCACATTTATAATATTAGTAGGATATATATAAGATGGTGTAAAACAAACTGCAAAAAGAGCAGGAGGTGTTCAGGTCAAGTGAGTAGAACATAAAAAAAATAGAAAAAAATATCCCACTTTTTTTTTATATTATTTAATTTTACAAAAAATTCTAATATTATTTTTTGATATCAATTCAATATGTACAATACCAAACGTTTTAATAAAATTATTTCATTTTACGATGAAAACAAGTAATTTCAGAGCGCACGCAGGCTGGGCGCCGCGGTCATCAACCCCGGCGGCGGTCCAACTGCTGATCGGCCAGCCGCTATAGCGATACTCCTACCGCGCTATTGTATGCGCCCAATTGCTTCCGGATTATCGTTTACCGTCTCGTGGTTAGTACGAGACAGGTAAACGATAAAAACAAAATAAGTAATTTTGTTTTTACGTTCGGTATTAAGTTAATTATTGAATTGATATCCATAAATAATATTAGAATTTTTTGTAAAATTTAATAAAAAAAAATATTTTAGGATTTTTTTCTATTTTATTTACGTTCTAAACACTTAACCTGACCATTGCTCGTTTTGCAGTTTGTTTCAAAACATCTTATATATCTATGTAGGATATTATATACGTGTAACAAAAATAATTTCGATAGCGGCGCCGGCGCCCCTATTGTCTTGGCGCCTGTGTGCGCCGCACACTTCGCACACAGGGGCGGCGCGGCCCTGCTCCCAGCTACTCCGTAGCAGGGGGGCTACCGCGTAACTTTATGGGTATGAACTTCATATCAGTTCCCTGTTTAGTAACGTCGGGTATAACGATAACTAGCTAGCAACGTTCAATAGAACAAAGCAGCAAAAATCTATCAAAATAAGGAATTCAAATGACAGTTGAAGCTCATACCTATATCCATATTTCTAAGCCGGTAGCCCCCCGGGTGTCAGCCCTGTCAGAATAGGTATCAATTTTGCTAAAGTAGGTAAGCTTGGACTCTGTAGGGATATTTACTCATGTGGCTACCGCGTAGCTTTAATACGTTTTTGGGAACTTTAGGTCAATTTTATAAAGAAAATAGCCGCTATCAGTTTCTTGTTTTGTGACGTCGGGTATAAAAATAACTATCTAGCAACGCTCAACAGAACAAAGAGGCAAAACTCTATCAAAATAAAGAATTCAAATGACAGTTGAAGCCCATACCCATATCCATATTTCTTAGCCAGAACGTTGCTAGCTAGTTATCGTTATACCCGACCTCACAAAACAAGGAACTGATAGCGACTACTTTCTTTATAAAATTGTTAAAGTTCCCAAAAACGTATGAAGTTCATACCCATAAAGTTACGCGGTAGCTGAGGTAGCCCCCCTGGGGGGCTACCGGCTAAGAAATCTGGATATGGGTATGGGCTTCAACTGTCATTTGAATTCCTTATTCTGATAAATTTTTGCTGCTTTGTTCTGTTGAACGTTGCTAGCTAGTTATCGTTATACCCGTCGTCACAAAACAAGGAACTGATAGCGGCTATTTTCTTTATAAAATTGACTTAAAGTTCCCAAAAACGTATGAAGTTCATATCCATAAAGTTACGCGGTAGCCCCCCTGTTTCTTGCGTTGTGTTGTGACCATGGAGCTAGACCTCATACTGAGGTAACTGGAGTTTTCACCCTGAATAAAAAAGTGTGCCCAGCAGACATTTAGTATGTAGTGGCTGTCAGTTGTCTCATATGACCATACGTATTTTTTCAAAGTGTAGGTGAGACGGAAGACAGCCACAGTGTAATTTATGGCCACAAAAAAGTGTTAGTAGGTACTGCACTCTCTAGTTACCTCAGTATTAAGTCTAGCTCCATGGTTGTGAACTTGAGTTGTGAGTGACCAAAGCCATCTTCTATCTCGCTCGTTGCGGGGCGCAAGCAGCCGAGAAATAATAGCGGGCCATGTTGTGACTCGTATCATGGTCTATAATAGATGTTGGTGATACGAAGTTAACCGGGTCCGGTGTCCGGTCGGGTATAAATAATATGGCAAAACAACGTTTGCCGGGTCAGCTAGTAGTATATATAGGTAATAGTATAATATCCGTAAATAGGCGAAAGTATGGTCACTCATCGTAGTCATCGTTGAAAGAGGCAAAATGAATAGAATAGAATAGAATAGTCTTTTATTTGCAGGCTAACACGGTACAGTAAAAGTAACAGTATCAGTAAACACTGAGTCTCTCGCTCGGCACCTTTGAGTATACTCAAAGCTCGGCATAGTCGCACAGTTTTTTCACAACAGCGCATTCCTGTATATATAAGGTCCTTCTTAAATAGTGCACATAATTTTAAGGGGTCAATGTACTCATGCATACAAACAACTTTTACTATGGTACCAACATTGAAATCGCGAAAAAAAAACAGCTGTTCCATAGAAAATTTTAAATCGAATAGATCAAAATGTATGGAACAGCTGATTTTTTTTTCGCGATTTCAATGTTGGTACCATAGTAAAAGTTGTTTGTATGCATGAGTACATTGACCTCTTAAAATAATTATGTGCACTATTTAAGAAGGACCTTATATATGTAATACTTCCATGCTCGTATCAGATGCAAATAAAAAAGAAACTGTCAAGTCAAGTGTCAGTGTCATGTTAAGTCACAAATTATATACAGTGCCACAAACTTTGCTGTGCCGGTGGCCAAAATGTGAAACTAACGTGATTTTTTTTATGTCATTTTGCTGTCAAGTTGATGTCCAACCATAGCGCTGCTGGCGGCTGAAGTTCTTAGAAGTCAGGGCCGGTTAAATTACTACAAAAAAAAGAAAAACGTACGTAGCGCCGCTGTCACCGGCACAGAAAAGGTTGTGGTACTGTAGACTATTTAAAGTCAGGAGTTTTTGGCGCCATCTTGGCGGGTTAGGTTAAGTGGATATTTTAATTAATCGCAATTTGTTTCATAGTGGACTTTGTGACTCAAGATAGGTGTGGTTTTGTGCCCCAAGTGTTTACGCAACTGGACGATGTGTGGAATGATTAAAATATGCGCTATCTCGGTAACGTGATGCCGAGTGTTTTATTGTAGTGGTGACTACCTCAGCAAGAATTACCGAGAAGACCGACTCGACATACTTGACGCCAAATACTCCAAGAAGCATTAGAATGTAACACACCTACATTCTAATGAAAACATAAGAAACTATAATAACATACATAATACTCAAGAATTGGCAGTATGGCTTGATGTCTTCGCCTGTCCAAAAAGGACGAACTTTTTTACAATACTATTTAAAGTCAATGTCAATTTTTCCAGTCGAAGTCAGTCGAAGTGGTTTTGTTTGTGGAAGACTGGAAGTGGTTTCGATTTTTGTTATTTTGTTGTGTTGTGTTAAAAAATAGTGACAAGTATTGGTAACAAAATTAAGAAAATATTACCCTTAAAATGGAATGGCTGAGTTCTACTATTTTAAAAGCATTTTGGAGACCGACCATAAACACTGTTAGGTTAGGTTTCGTCCTATGTGAGAATTTTATTGGTAAGGTTAACCCCGAGCTTAATGTTGCATAAATTTCATTTTAGGACTCGTTACCATGCTGACAAAACACGACTTGTTAGAAGATACGGCTACGAAGAAAAAATATGGTGTGGTGGGCTATTACCAAGACAAGGTGCAAAAAGACTTCCAATGCCAGAATACAGGTAATAGTTATATCATTATAATACTTTAGTTGGCTAGAACATGCTTAGTGAATGTATTAATGTTTGGTGTGTCGTTTATTCAGGCCTGCTAATGCTTGGACTGAACGCAAAGCACTTTACGGACAGAATGATTACATAGATATTTTGGGTCCTGGTAATCTTCATCCATTGAAGACATTGTACACAGTTCCTTCATGGATAAAAGGAGTATCTGGTCAGGAATATAATGTAAGTTAATATGAATTTGCTGCTGGGTCATTCCATGGAAAACGCTACCGCAACATATTTTCTTAAAATGCTGATTTTAAAAGAAAATGTGTCTTAGGATAATCTTAAAAGCCTATATTTTAATAGACCACCCTTAATTTCTTAATTTATTTTCGAATTTATTCTGTTTTTACTTATCAAAGTCAGGTTACTGCATAGATGTATTATTCCTGTAGATGGAGCACAAAAATATGAACGATTCCTTCTATAATCGACTCTCGTCTCTCAGATGGCGACATTTCGTGTGTTAAAAAGAGATAACAATAGCCCAACGTGTGCGTCTTAATGAGCCGCGCGCCACTTAAAAGTGAACGTCATATTTGTTTGTTAACCAGCTGGTTACAAATGCTTCAGAAAGAAAATCTTTTTTTGTAGTAAAATATAGAAAGATTTGATGGTGTGGTGCGGTAAATCTGTTGTTTGTTAAGAATGGCCTGTACTGTTCCCGGTTATTCAAGCAGAGTGAGTGTTTTGAAAGAGAATAATAACCACATATCATTTCAGAGGTAAGTCACACTCATTGTTTTGTATTTTTGCGAACACATTTTTATAGCTTACTGGTCCGTATTTGCAAAAACTAAATCGCTGTACGTGTATACACAGTTTCACATTGACTTGGTTGAAGAAAATCGGGTGTTTTTAGGCTAAAAATATATAATTTAAAGCCAATTGGGATTTTTTGACATTTGACCAACCTGATAGTGTTGTAGTCCGATTTTATTATGTAATATCGATAAAAAATTGTAGTGTTAACAATTTTGTATTTAAACTTAATTTTTTTCAATTTTAAACAGATTTCCCACCGCCACGCCGCCGTCGATGTAAAGGAAACGTGAATAAGAAACGTAAGAAAAGGCGACGATTGGAGATCTTCGCAACAAACAAGAATATGCTCGATGCACTTATTAAAGCAAATTGTGGATTTATACTTAAAAACAAATTATACATTAAGAGTATAAAAATTAGCGTGAAATCTGTATTTTTTTAGTTGATATCATTCAGCAGATTATTTAATTTAATAAATTGATTAGAAATCTCGTTCAGTTTCATGACTTTACCTCCTTGTATAAATAGTATAATTATCATCATTATCATATAAATGTCCTCACTGCTGGGCTATAGGCCTTCCCTGTGCATGAAAACACCACAGGTAGAACGGGCCATATGTGCCATAACCCACCACGCGAAGCCAATGCAGATTGGTGGGCGAGGGTGCCAACGACTGCTAATGCAACCGGGAACAACGGCTTAACGTGCCTTCCGAAGCACAGAGGAGACCGAGATAATAAAGTTTTGGGTCACCATTCAGGGGGGAATTGCGTAAGATAATCGTATTAATTTGACAGTTCATATCGTATTCAATCGGCTGCAATTTGTATGGAATGACATTTATTATGATACAATATGAACTGTCAAATGAATACGATTGACTTTATGCAATTCCATAGCAGATGTCCAACCGCAACGAATGTTGCTTAACATCCACCACCGGATGCAGAATGCGCGTACCAATGAGCCATCGATCTCCTCAAGTATAATTATAGTACCCACTTCATATTTGGCACTGATTCAAAATTAAAGGGCTTGCCTAGACCATGAAACTGAACAACTTTCTCTTTGGAGCATAGCATACGTCGAAATATTAAAATAAAACTGCCACACTAGATCGATCAGCTGAGCGTGCGCTTTTGTATGGAGGGAAGAAATTTTTGCCATATTTCGACCTATGCCGAAGTTTCATAGCATAAACAAAATTCTAAGGCCGTGAGCACTTTGGCACAAAGTAACTACGCGGGCGGGCGGTCGCCCTAGCAGAGAGTCCGCTTAGAACAAAGTGCCATTTTCGTCACGCACACATAGACGTCACATATACAGGCAAAATGGGACAGTTTGGGACAGTACTCAGTCGCGAGTATCGCAAAGAGGTCAGTGATCGCAAGTTCCAAAGAGCATTTAATTGATCACTTCACGTCCGCGCCGCTACGTGTCACTGTGACACTTATATACCTATTTTACCATTAATTAACCAATATTATTACAGTTGCAGTGTATTTGGTTGTCTAAATACGACTAAAAACTGTGCATACACGTTCTTTAAATTTCCAAACGATATTGAAAGGTAAGTTATGTCAAACTGTTTTCTCTTGTTGGTAGGTGAGTATACCTAGGTACTTTTGGGACTAGCCGCTTTGATAACGACTATGAACCATACACATTCATCTTATAGTTAGCTGGTTGTGGTAAAACGCCAGTAATTGGGTTCTATTGTCCTTATTTAGATGTTATAGTATTCTCAAAACTTCTTGGCGGTTCAGCGAACACAGCCACAAGTCATGTTGACGAATTTTCAAGTAAAAGTTGTCGTTGCATTTTCTTTTATTTTAGCAGTGTTATGAAATCCTACTTACATTTTAGAGACTTCAGTTATTAAACCCCAAATAACATTTTACTTGCAGTATTTTTTTTCATCTAAGCGCACGGCAGTGTGCCAGCCAAGTTCAGGAAAGGACGCCAATCAATAAATCCCAAATAACATTTCACTTGCAGTAAAGTTTTCTTTATCTAGGCGCACGGCAGTGTGCCTGCCAAGTTTGGGAGAGAACGCCAGTCATTATACTTACCCCAAATAACATTTTACTTGCAGTAAAGTTTTTTTTGACGCACGGCAGTGTGCCAGCCAAGTTCAGGAGAAAACGAACCACGCACGATTATGCGTATACCTATTTATTTTAACGTCTTAATCGTAGGAGTGCCATAGGCTATTTTCGTTGCAAAACTAACTAGTTCATTTTAAAAATCAAATGATTTTTTTTTCAGACGAACCTTATGGATAAGTTTAATTGATCGAGAAGATGTACGCAACAAATGGTCAACATATCTTCGAGTTTGTGAGGCCCATTTCGAAACCAATTCTATAATCAAGACATCGAACCGAACTGTCCTGAAAAAGGCATTAGTGCCTTTTTCAGGACAGTTCGGTTCCCAAACTTTTGCTACCTGTCAAAAAAAAATTAAATGAAGAATCGCAAGCAACTGTGGAGACTAATGAATCTTGTACACAATATGAAAAAGTTAAATGTGACTCAAATTCACAAATAGCAACTCACGTTTCTGCAAATTCTCCCAGAAAAAGAAAGCTGAAAAACTATATTCTTGAGTTCAAGAAAAGACTATGAAGAACAGCTGCGCCAGAAACAAATATGAACCTGTTTACATCTCGATAGCGTAGCTTCTATGACGTTCACAAGTATTGTAAAAACCAATCTAAATTGAATAAACAAATTTGACTTTGACTATTAAAGTACTTATATTTTTTTATTTACCTATATACGATAAAAACACAACATAGGTATTTAAATACACTTTCTTGTTTTCAAAATAGTTACCACTATTGCTTGATACAGTTCTTGCGTTATAAAGGTTTTTCAATTTTTGAAGATGACAAGTTATAAATTCAACATTTAAGAAAATATTAATTATTTGAAGTGCTTGAACGAAAAAATTTATGGAACTTGTAACCCATTTAGATTTCAACTATTTTTCGCTGAACTTGGCACCTTTTTTACCTTTATGTTTTCGTCGAACTTACTTAGTGCCTTTTTCACGTTTATGTTTTTAGTGGGATAACTATCACACCATATTTATATCTTGTTCATAGAGTACATTATAACATATAGGAATGGAATACATTACAACATAATAGGTACGGTATAGGTACAATAGGATCTTGTCTTCGTCGTGTGTGGCGTCGGGACTTTAAATGGATATTAGATGCTCTGTTTACCATCTAAGCAGCATCTAAGGCATGTAAACTTGTTACGATGTATGTATAAACGAATTTATTTATGTATGATTGTTAACTTTTACTACTTACTCCTTTTTAAATTCAGAATCAATACAGAAGCAACCCTAGTGAGTCAGACAAGGATAGGTATAGATTTTCAAAAATGGTGGGAGCGGTCCTTCTGTAAACTCTTTATTTTGTGACTTTGGACAGGATTAGTACTAAAAACTGACAGAAAAGCGGATTATGAACCGCCCAATTACATTAAATCTCTAGCCGCATTGAAAAGCGCGAATCGCTCTATTCAATGCGGCGTAGTTTCGATCAGCCGTATTGAATACGGCGTATCTTGAATCCGCCGCATTACAATGCGGTGCTGTTTTCCAATACAGCTGCTATGTAATACGGTGAAATATACAATCGGTACGCCTGCGATATATACATATGCATTGTAATTTTATGTATCGCATTGCATTCAAATTATTTTTAAATCTTTTATCGATAACTTGTTATAAAAAAAAACCACAGCACTATCATTGCATCATCATCATCTTGCATTGCATAGTCAAAATGGAGACATTGACTAATTACGACGCAACAGATTAACATATATGTCTCTTTCTATCTTATGACAATTTGATAGTGTTAGAAGGGGTAAAGGATGGGTGAGTTATAGCTTATTTTTGTGATCCATCTACAGGAATAATACATCTATGGGTTACTGTATACGATTGATGGTAGTTTATTTTTATCAAAACTCAACACCAAAACAAGAAAACTACTGTCAGATTGACATTGCGCGTTTCGCTGTTAGAAATGACAAGTTTTAAGCAACCAGTGCCTGAAATATTATTTGAATATTTTAATAATTTCTTAGATTTAAGCATGACACTTACGTGTAACACCCGTTACAAAAAAAGAGCATTTGTTCATTTAGCGACTGAGTTAATGCACGCATTATAAAATGCATTTGAGGAAGTAAGGTTATGATTAAGAACTGCTAATATTTTCTATTTATTTGATGTTCAGCTTATTTATTTGTGAGATCATTTTTTGATATGACTTTATTAGGACTAATAAAAGGTTCGTTGTGCTGGTTTATGGTTGTTGCATCTAAAAATCTTTCATTGCATTTTATGATGCGTACATTAACTCAGTCACTAAATAAACAAATGCACTTTTCTTGTAACGGGTGTTACACGTACGAGGCATGCTTTAAAAGTTCTAAGAAATTATTAAACATACCAAATAATGCGGCTGCTTATCTTTTCCTTTCTATCGGCGCAGCGGCGGTACGCGCAATGTCAATCTGACAATTATTTTCTTTTTTCGGAGTTGTAAAAGGGGACTGTACCTTCAACAGTTTTTCCATAAATATTGATGTTAGAGAGCAGTAGGCCTGATACTAAGTTCTACTAAGTTCCTATACCTATTGATTATTGCCAAAAATTTGATGAAATAAACATTTATTACTACAAATATTGGTTTAATTTCGTACTCGTAACACCCGTTACATTGGCCTGTAACACCCGTTACATTTTTGAATTAACATGAAAAATCCTAAGTGTATTTTAGTTTTAATATGAATAGTCTATAATGTTTAGAATTTCTTTAGAAATACGTTTACATTTTTTTTCACTTCAAAAATAAACACAATTCGCAGATTTTTGCTTTTGTTGCGGGTAATCCGGAAAGCATAGGCAAAATCGTGTAACGCCCGTTACGAACATATATTGTTCCTAATTTCTTTACTGCTAGCTAATACTGTTAGTTTTAATACGGATGACGAAACTTTGACCTAGGTGGAGGGTGTTAAGCTAATAAAAAGGATATGTTTTCTTTTTGCATCATTAATTAATCGTCAAGTAAAGGTGTACGACCTGTAACACCCGTTACATGGAATGACCCTGCTGTTGTTCTGAGACTAATTGTCTGATTAGGTTATGATTTATTTTCATGTCTAAATATTTATTTACAGATACTACTTAGGAAGAAGAAGATGTGGGCCAAAACAGGCTCCCCTCAAGTCAGACCAACCAAGTGGAAAGAAATGGAAAAGAGAATAGGATTCCTTTACAGAAAATTAAATAGAAAAACTAAAACTGGACCATCACCAATCTAATATTTGGTCCTTCATTGTAGGAATAGAATAGAATAACATCTAATAAAAATTTAAATTTAAATATATATAAGGTTATTATTTGGTTAGATGAACACATGTTTGATTTATTTATACTCTTAAATTGATACTTATCAACAAAATATTAGTATTTATACTAATATCAAAAAGAGGAAAGATTTGATTTATTGTTTGTTTGTTTGTTTGTAATGGCTAAATTCGAACTTCTGAACCAATTTTAAAAATTATGTCACCATTAGAAAGCTCCATTCTTCCTGAGTACCATAGCAATAGCAATAGCCATAGCAAAGGCCATAGGCTATATTTTATACATGGGCTGGGCACTATGCATGTTAGACCATGGGAAGCCCTTATTGACCGGTAAAATTAGTCAATAAGGTTAATGACTGAGGGTGTCTGTCGGTCAAAACCCTTATGGACTGATTTTATCTGACAAAATCAGTCAATAAGGATTTTGACCAACACCCTCAGTCAATAACCTTATTGACTGATTTAAAGACGCGGCAGGAAGCTTGCGGCAGGTGACAAATATGAGCGAGTTTGCCTCGGAAGTCCTGTAGAACACATGATAGGTTAGAAATTTAAGGCGATCGGGAAGCGCAGCGAAAGGATCGCCTTAAATTTCGTGTATTTTTTTTTTAACGCAACTTATGGTTTATGTTATGACAAAAAAAAATTACCATTTCTAACCTATCATGTGTTCTACAGGACTTCCGAGGCAAACTCTCACTTCTGAAATGTCAATGCAGCCGTGAGCTTACTGTCGAGAGATGCTTGTTAACTGATTTTTGTAGTCAAAACTGTTTTTGACTATGGGCATCGGTCAAAACCTTTTTTGACTGAAAAAATCCAGTCAATATGGTTATTGACTGAGGGGTCGGTCAAAATCCTTATTGACTGATTTTGTCAGATAAAATCAGTCAATAAGGGTTTTGATTTTGACCGATACCCTTAGTCAATAACCTTATTGACTAATTTTACTGGTCAATATGGTTTTTGACTGGTTATGGGTTCTGACTGTAACATATAATATAGAACTAAATAACTATTACTCAGTTGGTCAGTTTAGCCTAATTAATTTTATTGTAGTACTAGCCTTCCGCCGCCCGCGGCTTCGCACGCGTGAACTATAACCACAGAACACAATTACTCCTAGCGGAGAAGAAGGTCAACTTCATATAAAAAATATAGGAACGATTTAGTTTGGAAGTGCTGCCATCTTAAGTCGGCCCAAGGTAAACTGTTTGAAGCGGGAAATTTGAAACGCCTACAACTCACTTGGGTTTTGATTTTTGATAGGCACATCCAAACCAGGCGAGCAGCCTCGAGCGAGAGTTCATCCTCTCGAGTCGAGACCACTCACCCGGTCTGGATGTGCCATAAACGGAATCTATTTATCGGGGAATCCTACTAATATTATAAATGTGAAAGTTTAGATGTTTGGATGTTTGGATGTTTGTTACTCAATCACGCCAAAACAGCTGAACGGATTTGGCTGAAATTTGGGACACAGATACTTTGTAGCCTGGAGAGGAACATAGGCTACTTTTTATCCCGGAAAAACATCACATTCCCGCGGGATAACGTCGTGTAGTCCACGCGGGCGAAGCCGCGGGCGGAAAGCTAGTTAAAAATAAAACTTTTGTTTCTAGCCAATATTTCATCATAACTTTATTAATTTTTGTATACATAATGTTTTCTGTTTAACAACAAGTGTTTTTCTATGTACCTCTAATACAAAATATTAATACATTATAAAAATATACTCACGCGTTGCAATGTGACAAACACATGAACAAATTCAATTATACATGGTCTCTTTTTAACCGTACAGTTTGTATTTAACTATGCATTTGAAATATGAAAATGAAATGCCTTTAACAAACTGAACCCAGATGCTCTGACTTCACAGTCAATATCTCATGCTAGATCATATAAAGGAACCAGATGTGAAGGCCCAGGTTGAGATTCTATTGAAATTAGCGATGCAGCTTTGAACTGAAACAAAATGATGGTTTAATTAAAATGTTTTTACATGTACTTTATTCACTTGCAATTAATAAATAAGTATAGGTATTTGTTTAGCTTACATCTGAAGGAACAGCTGTTCTGAGAAGATTTTTCTTAGATGAATCAGTAAAATCCTCATCCCTGAAGTGTTTCTGGCACAACATTCTGTGTTCATTGTGAAATTTTGTTTGCATTGCAATAGAGCTGTACTCTTTTTCAGGGAATATGTATTGCGCCCAATGTTAACAGCTGAAAAACATAATGATATCTGAGAAATATAATTATACAACTTATACAATAATAGTAGGTAGTAGGGATTACTGGTGATGTAGACTGGTGAGAAACTTGAACACCTATTATTAATTAATTTGAGTATTGTCAGTATCGTTGTAATTGTAAGTAGTAAAATTAAAGGCAAATAGCGGGACTCTAATAGCTGTAGGGGTACAAAAAAAACTTTTATTATTCTCAGTAGATTGTTGTAGAATTGAAGATCTATCCAACAAAAAGTAGGTACTAAAATTGTCATTAATTCATTAAATCACCTAAGAACATAGGAAAAGTCGAATCTTCAGGAATTATGTTTTCGAAAACTATAAGTGTTCTAAGCCTGAAACTTTGCAGGAAGTCTTCTTAGACCTTTTACCATAAAATTACCAGCATCCAAATCGTGGGACGATACCCGATAGGTACCTATACTAAATTTTTACCCAAATAACATCTATTAAACAGAATTATATATTGGAGGAGCCCGTGGCGCAGTGGATAGCGCGTTTGGCCTGCGATCGTTGAGGTTAAGCAACGTTCGCAATGGTCGGTCACGGGATGGGTGACCAAAAACTTTTCATCTCGAGCTCCTCCGTGCTTCGGAAGGCACGTTAAGCCGTTGGTCCCGGCTGCACTTGCAGTCGTTAATACCCACCAATCCGCACTGAGCCCGCGTGGTGGGTCATGGCTCATTCTCCTTATTCATCCATAAGGAAGGCCAGTGCCCCAGCAGTGGGGACATTAAATGGCTGATGATGATGAAACAGAATTAGCAGGCCGGCTCTTTTCTAATACATACCGAACAAGGTTTCTTTTAAATGGTTTCAGAAACCGAAACAATTTGACGTTGTCTTGGCACTCTTGCTTGGCCAAATGAGCAACCGCACTTGATGAAGCATTTCCTCCTTTGCTCTGCATCCGCCATGGTATGGTAGAACCGTGGATTGCAGGTCACATCACAGGCACCAAATAGATAGGGTCAAAGTCTCAAAGAGTCAATAACTCTCGAAAAGATGTACAGCAAACAAAGGTGGTTTAGTTAAGAGTCACTGTCTCACGATGCGAATCACAAACTTTTGTAACACATAGAACTGAAACTCAACGTTTTGGTGGTAAATTACTTACAAATAAATGAAATCAGGGATTAGTTAGGGGCTGGGTTTAACTTTTTTTCAGGATCCAAAGTGGGTAGGTAGCAGTTAGGTAAGGTAGGTACGTAGACTTATACAAAATACTCTATGGTACGTAGCTACTAGTCGGTCACGTGGTATAACAGTATTGCCATAACTGATAAATTGGAGTATTTATTTATATAGCAACATTAAAAATTCAGCCCTTGTAGGTATCTCAAGGCTTCCATACAAAGTTGACACCACTATAACCGTTACCCCGCGGGATCCTAAAAAAAAGTAACTTAAGTCACTCTCCAACTCCGAAACTATCCCCATACCAATAATCACGTCGATCCATTGCTCTGTTTTGACCGCTGGTTTGTATCGGAAAAGAATGTTTTTACTATTTTCCACGCAATTTTTATGTTTTTTCTCTCCATAAAAACCTTCAGTGGAAAAAATAAATAAATAGACTTTTGCGCTTAGCAACATTTTTTATATATAGGGTGGAGGCGTTATGCATCGCTCCCATACATAACCCAAAAAAATTGTATTAAGCTATGTGCTTCATCTTCATCACATACTAGTCGGTTCGGTAGTCGCTGCCATTAGCGGAAAAAAGGTGCACTTGATGAAACCAGCACCATATTTTAGTATGTTGTTAAGCATGACTATTCTGACTAAAAAACCATCGGGAGACAGTTTCTAACGTGGTTGAGTCACCAGTTATGACGTCATCAAAATGGCCGCTGCTGCGTTCTGAATATTGCGTATACAACAGTGCCCGTAGTGTAAGTTTTTATGTCAAAAAACGCAAACTATTTCGAATGCGTATTAATGTCAATTTGCGCCTCTAGCGGCGAGTAGCGCGCTTATATAGTTTTCATACAAATTGACATTAATACGCATTCGAAATAGTTTGCGTTTGCTTGACATAAAAACTTACACTCGGGGTACTGAAAGTATGTTACATGCAAGCTTGTGTGGGGTGGGGTGTCATGAAAAGCAAAATTAAATGCGCTACAATACAATACTCTACATTTGATCTTGTAAATAAATGCCATAGTTTGCGAGAAATTTTAAGTTTTGTGTAAAATTTCCAAAAAAAACTTTTGTTTTTGGTTTTCATCAACTTTACTAGTAAGTTTACAGTAAAACATTGTATGAAGATAAGAATGCTACATTAATAAGTTATAAAACACCATTAACATTTAGAAAATCGGTTTATATACTAGCAAAATACACTATTTTTGTTCCATACCGGATGACACCACCATGAGTCGAATGGCTGTTTCAATACAATTAGCAAGGCAAATAAAGGTAAGTAACTTGCGAAACGATATTTTTAGTAAAGCAATATTTTCAATAAAAATATTATTTTTAAAACAAAATTAAGAATACCGAGATCGTTTTACTGCAATTTACTTTGGATATAGTTAATTTAAGTTACACACTATAATATAAGTAAACAATAATATTTACTTTTTACATATTATTTTGCCTGGAGGATGCACCTTTGCATGCGCAAAGTGCCTGGAAGACGTGGAATACATTCAGAGAAGGAGATGCCGCTTTTCAAGCATATACTTTTGGGATATAACCATGCGAAAACAGCAGCAAATTTGTGCTCATTGAAACCATTGTTGTACACTCACATGAACCATTCTAGTAGTGACACAAATAATGTAACTAAGTACTGCGAGGAGGATTTTGCTAAAAAAAGACCAGAGAGATCGAGAATATTCCTTCAACAAAAGATGCTCTCCTACAGCGTATAAAAAGGGCTGCATAACAGACCCACATTTGGACCAATTGCCTGAATAGCGACTCACACATGCTAGATCCTTGAAACTGGGTTGGCAAAAGCAAAACGAAGGACCTTCCTGATGCTAGCCTCAGCTGCAAGGAGCTCCAGCTGTCCGTATTAAGAACTTCACCAATTCAAGTGATGTTTTTTGAACTATAAAATAATAATAATAAACAACTTGCTCTGAAACATAGTCTTGTGGCATCCGAGGTGCCGTACTACAGATATGCACCAGAACAGGTCCTTGAAAATAGCCATGCCACTTTATATTGGGATCGATCTATCATTACAGACAGGACTATTGTAGCTAATAAGCCTGATATTGTATTGATAGATCGACACGAACGCCGCGCAATAATTGTTGATGTCACTGTTTCCCATGACGACAACCTTGTGAAAGCTGAAAAAGAAAAGAATAAAGAAAACAAATATCTTGATTTAGCTCACGAGATTGTTGACATGTTGTGGGACATTGATTCAGCAATTATTGTTCCGATAGTCATATCTGCCCATGGTCTGATAGCCAAGAGCCTCGATAAACACCTTAAGAGGCTTGCGTTAGGTGGATGGATCGGGAGTCAGATGCAGAAGGCAGTACTTCTGGACACGGCCCGTATAGTGAGGAGGTTCCTGTCTCTGGATCCTTAGCCATCGGTAGCCGGGACCCTGATCTTGCTACCGTTGGGGAACTGCATTTTTGTATTTTTAAATGTTATACTTTTTGTGTTATACATTGTAAAAATTTAATGTTTAGAAATATAATTTGTAATTGTATTTAAAATGTAATAAAGGGAATAATAATAATAATGATATTCCTCATACGAAGCGCTAAAGAATGGAATGAGCTGCCTGTCTCAGTGTTCCCTGCTGATACTTACAGCCCAGGTCTCTTTAAGTCTAGAGTGAATAGGCTTCTCCTGGGCAGGCATGTAATATCCTAGACTGCATCCTGTTAGCCAAACGATGGTTTGCCCAGTTAAAAAAAAAATAACTACTTATATCCGAAGTTAATTGCAGTACAACGATCTCATTACCTATTCTTAATTTTGTTTTAAAAATAATATTTTTATTGAAAATATTACTTTACTAAAAATATCGTTTAGGAAGTTACCTTTATTTGATTAAAACAGCCATCCGACTCTTGATTGTGTCATCCGGTGTAGAACAAAAATAATACCGCCTTCAAAAAGACCACATCAAAAAAGTAAGAAATAATTCCTCACCAAATAAATAACGTAAGTACCTACTTTGAAGTCGGGCGTGAAACATGTAGAATTTTTTGTTGTTTTTGTTAAAACCCGCCCGACTTCAAAGTACTTACGTTATTTATTTGGTGAGGAATTATTTCTTACTTTTTTGATGTGGTCTTTTTGAAGGCGGTTTTATTTTTTTATAAAAATAATTTTTATTTCACTCTTTTTAGTGCATCGTGCAGGCAATTTACGTGTTTTCTGGTAAATAGGTAAGTGATCAAACTCAAAACCTCCTTTTTCGAAGTCGGTTAAAATACCTTGAGGTATCCCCTTTTTAACAAAACAAGAATCATCTAAATCGGTTTATAAACAAAGGAGTTATGCCTAAAGATACGTATTAAATTCACATAAAGTGGTAACGAAAACGACAGTATTTTCAAGATTTCCTGAAAACTACTGAACCGATTTCAAAATTTCAAAAAATGGGACCAACTTGGAAACCAACCTGATGTAATAACGTTTGAACCATTTCAATCGGTTCAGCCGTCTTCGAGTAATCGGTGGACATACACAAAAAAAAAAAAAAAAAAAAAACATACATACAGACGAATAGAGAACCTCCTCCTTTTTGATTTAGAAGTCGGTTAAAAAGTAGTGTTTTTCGCTTGTTTATAAAACCGATTTTCAAAATGTCAATGGTGTTTTATAGCTTATAAATGTAGCATTCATATCTTTATACATACAATGTTTTACTGTAAAGTTACTAGTAAAGTTGATGAAAACTATAAACGAAAGTTTTTTTTGGAAAATTTAAACAAAACTTATTTCTCGCAAACTATTGCATTTTTACAAGATCAATGTAGAGACAATATTGTAGCGCATTTAATTTTGCTTTTCATGACACCCTACACAAGCTTGCATGTGTGTGACATACTTTCTGTTGTATACGCAATATTCTGAACGCAGCAGCAGCCATTTTGATGACGTCATTACTGGTGACTCAACCACGTTAGAAACGGTCTCCCGATGGTTTTTTAGTGAGAATAACATGCTTAACAACATACTTAAATATGGTGCTGGTTTCATCAAGTGCACCTTTTGGGCCCTATATGACGCGGGCAGCGACTATACGTTCCTTGAGTAATTCTGCATTTCTAGAAAGTATGAATAAAAAACGTGAGACTAGACCGGGAGGGCGAGGTACAAAGATGGCCGCCACCCGTCATCTTTAAAATCTATTGTCGTCCTGGTGGCTATTAGTACCCCAAAGCTATCCGATATTTTTGTAAAAAATTCAATAACAGGCCAAATTTTTGTAAACGGCCCTTAAATATAATTTTAAGAGACTATATTTTGGAATCCAACATAATATCGCATTGGAAGGTATAAAAAAAAGTTATACCCCGAAAGTTCCATCCTAGCCTATTTATAAGGAATAGAAGTACATCACTCGGAAGTAAACCACAACTGGACTTGTCACCACAACTTCCTATTGACATGAATAAAGACATCACCACTCCTGAACCTCCAGACTGGAAAAGAATCCCTGTACCCAGAACTAATAAAAGAAAAAAGCTTTCTCAAACACCGTCTCCAGAAGGACTTAAGACAAACAACCGATTCAGCGAACTACCGGTAGACCCAACTGAAGAATCTGTTGTTCCAAAGGAGAAACAACCTAGTAAGCCTCCGCCCATAATCGTCTATGGTATTGACGATATTAACAAACTTGCAGAGCTATTAGAAATTTCTGCTGACAAAGAAAGTTTTACTCTGAAAATAGTAAATAGAAACCAACTCAGAATCACCTGCAAGAATGTTGAGGTCTACAAAAGTATAATCTCTATTGTCCGGAGCAAGGGACTAATAGGTCATACGTTTAACCTGAAGGACCAACGATCCTATAGAGTGGTTATAAAAAACCTACACCACACAACCCCACATACAGCCATCGAAGAAGAAATATCAAAGTCCGGTAATGTAGTTTGTGGTGAAATTATAAATGCAAAATACGGACCAGAAAAAAAACCCACATCAATATTCTTTGTTTACGTGGTCCCAGGCCCAAACAACAAAGCCGTTAAAGATATTAAATACATATACCACCAGTCCGTCGCCATCGAAGATCCTAAAAAGCGAAAAACTATTACGCAGTGTCAACGATGCCAACAGTATGGGCACTCAAAGAATTACTGCATGAGGCCATATCGTTGTGTAAAATGCGCTCAAGGACACAAAACGGCAGACTGCCCTAAAAAAGATCGCAGCACACCGGCTATGTGTGCCTTGTGTCAAGGCGCACACCCAGCAAACTACAAAGGCTGTGAAATATATAAAGAGATCCTAGAGAGACGAATGGCAAGTAACCCTATGCTCAAAGGTAAAACCAGGGTGATGCCAAGTAAAACTAGCCCCATAGATACTCGACCACACCTTAAAAAGACGCAAGAAGAAGACAAACAGCTCTACTCAGACATATTGAAAAAGAAAATCGAACCGTCAACTACAACCAGCATAAACAGCAAAATAGAAGAACTTCTTATCAAACAGTCGGAAAAATTCGACATGATCTTACAACAGATGAGCACTCTTATGAGTCTCATAGTCACCTTAGTCGAAAAACTATCAAAATGACTGCCTTGAGAGTGGGCACTTGGAACATCAATGGTCTTGCCCCGAACAAGGCTGAATTAGAACTCTTGATATACAGTAATCAACTTGATGTTGTTCTAATCTCCGAGGCACATTGTACAGATAGAAGCAAAATTAACATCAAAGGGTGCAACACCTACTTCACTAGTCACCCTGATGGAACGGGACATGCAGGAGCAGCCGTCGTAATAAGAACCTCCATCAAGCACCAAGTGCTTCCAGAATTTAGAACACACCATATCCAGGCTACGACCATTGCGGTAGAAAGCAGCTGTGGACAGCTTAACCTATCAGCAATATACTGTCCACCAAGACATAGAACTAGTGCAACAAACTTCACAGAATACTTCTCAACATTGGGGGCAAAATTTGTGGCTGGTGGCGACTGGAATGCCAAAAATACATACTGGGGCTCAAGGCTAACCACCACTAGAGGCAGGCAACTGAAACTAAGTCTTGATGAAAACGATCTAAACAGTGTTTCGTCGAGAGAACCAACCTACTGGCCCACAGACCCAAATAAAAAACCAGATTTGTTGGACTTCTTCGTGGTAATGGGACTCTCGACAAATTACATGAAAGCTGAATCCTGTCTAGACGGTAGTTATGATCACACTCCTGTTATCCTAACTATCAGTACGTCTATCATTAGCTATGAAAGGCCTGATACCCTGTGCAATAATCTTACTGATTGGGAAGGCTTCAGAGAATACATTGACGAAAGCATTGACATGAAAGTCTCACTGAAAACACCTGACGAGATAGATGACGCAACCCATTACATTACTAACCTTATACAAAAGGCTTGCTGGATTAATACTCCACCACAAAATGAAAGTAATTACCAAGCGGTTGGGAACGTACCTCTCGAGATAAAACGCCAAATACTAGAGAAGAGAAGATTACGCAAGATATGGCAACAATCTGGACATAAAAGTGACAAGACTGCACTCAATAAAGCTATTAGAGAGTTAAAAGACGCAATAGATAAGCTGAATGATTCCACACTGAAAAACAAATTAGAAAATCTAACAGCCACAAAATCGACAGAATACTCTCTCTGGAAGTTTACAAAAACGTTGAAGAGGCCGCAGCTATATAAATGCCCCATTAGAACACGGACTGGATGGACTAAGACAAGTAAAGAAAGAGCCAATACTTTCGCAAAACACCTATCAGCCATCTTTACACCTAATGACGGCAAAAATGCGGACTTTGAAAATGAAGTTGAATGTGCACTACAGCAGGACCTCCAACTTTCCATCCCACCACGACCAGTCACAGTTGGGGAACTGAAGAGGATCATTAATGGACTACAAAACAAAAAAGCTCCTGGTTTCGATCTCATCACAAAAGAAATTATCATGCAACTTCCCAGGAAAGCATTAGTTTTTCTCGTCGTTCTTTTTAACGGGGTGCTTCGAGTACAATATTTTCCCAGATTATGGAAGGTATCTATAGTAACTATGATACAAAAGCCAGGAAAGCCCCCGGAAGATGCGTCATCGTATAGACCCATAAGCCTCTTGGCTGTGTTATCCAAAATATTTGAGAGGATTCTCCTGAGCAGAATATTACCTATACTCAAAGAAAACCAGGTAATACCGCAACACCAGTTTGCTTTCAGACAACACCATTCTACAGTAGAACAAGTGCATCGGGTCTGTGACAAGATAAGACAGAGCTTTGAAAAAAAATAATACTGCTCTGCTGTATTTTTGGATATCCAGGCAGCTTTTGACAAAGTGTGGCATAGAGGCCTACTGTACAAAATAAAATCGTCTCTACCGCATAGCTACTACCTGTTAATGGAGTCATACCTCACGAACAGAATTTTCCAGGTTAAAGAGGACGGAGAGCTATCCGTTATCCAAGACATAATGGCGGGAGTTCCACAGGGATCTGTCCTTGGCCCCGTCTTATATTGCATCTACACTGCTGACCTCCCAGAAACACAAGGGGTAACTACTGCTACATTTGCTGACGACACTGCAATCCTAGCAACCAGCAAGGATCCGATAGAAGCATCATCTGTCTTACAAAATAGCCTTGATAAGGTCGACGAATGGATCCAGAAATGGAGAATAAGGGCCAGCACAACTAAGTCTGTACATATCACGTTTACACTTAGGAGGGGAAGCTGTGCTCCGGTAAAAATGGGAGACAGTGTTCTACCACAGACTGACTCTGTCCGATACCTCGGTATGCACCTGGACAAAAGGCTGACCTGGAAAAAACATATTAAATCAAAGAGAGACGAGCTGAGCATACGGGTTAGAAACATTCACTGGCTGATGGCACGTAACTCCAAATTGTCGATCGATAACAAACTCCTTATATACAAAATGATCCTTAAACCAATATGGATGTATGGCGCTCAACTGTGGGGAAGTGCAAGCGACTCCAACCTAAACATAATTCAAAGGCTACAAAACGGCATTCTAAGAACTATTTCAAATGCACCATGGTTCATTACCATCACAGAGAGCCATGAAGCTCTAAACATAAGAACTGTTAAGGAGGAGTTAAAACTAGCAGGGAATAGATATAAAACGCGTCTGGAAAACCACCCAAATGACCTAGCAACCGCATTAGCAACTATTAGCTACAATAAACGACTGAAACGCCAGGACATACAAAAACTTGGTGACAGATGGTGAAGGATGAGGGGTTTCCTGCTGAGGAACTCCTTAAACATGTTAAAAGACATAGAACAAATCTGCTTATAGTTTGGGACTGATTGCAGATAAGCACAAAAAACAAAAAAAAAAATACCCCGAAAATGGTGCAATTCTTTCAGCAAATATGCTATCACCAATTTTATCGTTAACATGTGTTTATGTTAACCATATCTAAGCACCAAAGTCGAAATCCATAAAGATATAAAACGGGAAACTAATACTTTAGGAAGAAGTCGGTTGTTTCTGATAGCATTTTTAACATAGGTGTAATGCCAATTTGAGTTTCCGTAGAGAGTTTTTTTAAAAGTTTATTTGTTTTTCATTTACAAATATAGGGGGATTATACACTTTTACGAAAGATAATAATAAATGTATTCAAATGTAAAGTGAATAACACTTATACCATTTTTGCCTATTTTTTATAGATTTTTTAAAGCTTTGTATTTGTTTTTTTTTTAATGTCGCTGTCATAAATATCGGTGGATTACTAATGAATTATTTATTAAACTAGATAATCTAATTTTCAATGTTAAGAAATTACTGATATAGAATTATTGTTGAGTCTCCATAGAGCGAATTAGTTTGGCTCTCGGGCTATAGAGCAAGTTTGGTATCATTTTCGTATAAAGCGAAGACGTAGAATTCATTGCTGATATTAGTTTTTTCAGTTTTATAGTGATTTTACAAGAATAACGTAAAAAAGGTGAAAATTTTGGTTGGTGATTTTTGGTTTGAGATCTAATAACATAAAATATCAACCCGAGGTCGTGGGTTCGAGTCCCATCGGAGCTGGTTGTGAGACGGGTCGATGTTTTCTAAATAGGTACTTCATTTTCCATTTTTCCATAGATTGTAACTGTTTTATATCAAAACTAGCTTTCCGCCCGCGGCTTCGCCCGCTTGTACTACACGACGTCATCCAGAGGGAATGTGTTCCTTCCTGATCAGAAGGTCTAAGTAGCTAAATGTCCAACAGCGCGAAACGTCTGATGAGCAGTAAGTCTAATTAGCAGAATGTCTATGTAGCAAAACGTCCAACTATCAAATGGTCTTTATAGCAGAACATCTATTTAGCAAATCGTCACATTATCAAAATGTCTGGATACTCAGGCACAAAATTCTACACACAAATTACATCGGGAGGGAAACGGACACGGAATCATAATATGTACGTACGTACAGACTTGTACATACCTACAGATTCTTTGGTCTATGTAGCTTAAATCATATCTTTTTGATGATAACTGACAATTTATTGTCAAGAATGCTATTTGATTAGCATTACATAAAGCTCTTAGAAAAGAAGCGCTTTGGCAAGATCGCAAATACAAGAATATGTTATTTGAAGGAAATAAAAGAAGGAAGATCGATTTAATGTTCAATGCCAAATACAAAAGAGCTGCAAAAGTTTGAGGGCCAAAAAGATAGTCCCTATGAATTTTTGATACACCTTGGTCATATCAAAAGAATAAGTAAATAAATGCAGGGGAATTTGTGCGCCTAATATCCTAATAATATTTATGGCGCTACTAGCTTTTTAATCCAGATTTTGTTTTTCTCAAATAAATGTAATGTAATTTACAAATGACTTTTCCTTTTTATCATGAGTGTACACATTTCACAAATGACTTTTTGCTAAATAGATGTTCAGCTATACAGACCATTTGATAGTTGGACGTTTTGCTACATAGACATTCTGCTAATTAGACTTACTGCTCATCAGACGTTTCGCGCTGTTGGACATTTAGCTACTTAGACCTTCTGATCAGGAAGGGATATTTTTCCGGGATAAACAAAAATTAAGATCAAGAAAAAGACAAAGATAAAAAAAGAAAAATAAAGATAAAAAAAGACTAAAAAAATGAAAAAAAGATAAAAAAAGAAAAAAGATAAAAAAAGATAAAAGATAAAAAAGAATCTTATCCTATCGTATCCTATTATTTTGAGTGTTATTTTAGTCTTTATTATAGTATAGGATATTCCGTATCTGTGATCTAAGTGAATTCATAAATACAGTGTAATAAAGATTCATAAAAACAGTTTAATAAAGGGCTACTTAGGTCACGGCAAAGCGTTACATAAGTGCGGGCTTAGGTCACACAATGAAGCTCGACTTAATACTGAGGTAACTGGAGAGTGCAGTACGAACAACTTTTTGTCCACCACAAATTACACAGTGGCTGTCTTCCGTCTCACCTACTCTTTAAAAAAATACGTATTGTCATATGAGACAACTGACAGCCACTACATACATAAATGTCAAAGGAGATCAGTCAAGCTTCATACATGTTTGGACCAAAAAAGTAAAATTGTCGGCCAACAAAAATAAATTACTAATTACTATTCTAAACACTGTAACGATCATTATTTGTTATGACGTCAACAGCGTACGACTAGTGGCCAAGCAGTTATTCAAGTTAAAAATGACATTTATTCTTCATTTTCAAACTTGAATACAGCTTGGCCAAAGTGCGGCCAACGAAAATAAATTGCACATTACTATTGTAAACAGTGTAACGATCGTTTTTTGTTATGACGTCAACAGTGTACGATTAGTGGCCAAGCAGTTATTCAAGTTTGAAAAGGTCAATTTTTTTCTTTTTTTTCAAACTTGTATACAGCTTGGCCAAAGTGCGGCCAACTAAAATAAATTGCACATTACTATTGTAAACAGTGTAACGATCGTTTTTTGTTATGGCGTCAACAGTGTACGATTAGTGGCCAAGCAGTTATTCAAGTTTCAAAATGACATTTTTTCTTCATTTTCAAACTTGAATACAGCTTGGCCAAAGTGCGGCCAACAAAAATAAATTGCACATTACTATTGTAAATAGTGTAACGATCATTTTTTATTATGACATCTTTGTTGGCCGCACTTTGGCCAAGCTGTATCCAAGTTTGAAAATGAAGAGAAAAAAATGACCTTTTCAAACTTGAATAACTGCTTGGCCACTAATCGTACACTGTTGACATCATAACAAAAAGTGATTGTTACACTATTTACAATAGTAATGTGCAATTTATTTTTGTTGGCCGCACTTTGACCAAGCTGTATTCAATTTTGAAAATGAAGAAAAAATGTCATTTTCAAACTTGAATAACTGCTTGGCCGCTAATCGTACACTATTGACGTCATAACATAAAATGATCGTTACACTGTTTACAATAGTGATGTGCAATTTATTTTCGTTGGCCGGCACTTTTACTTTTTTGGTCCAATTTGACTGATCTCCTTTGCTGGGGACACTTTTTTATTCAGGGTGAGAACTCCAGTTACCTCAGTATTAAGTCGAGCTTCATGGGTCACACTGTGCTATAAAGTTATTACTTAGTCTTCGATCAACAATAGTACTAGATGAAGGCTCACGCACTAAATGAAAACTTTATATGGCACAGACAGACTGTCTTTTTTAAACGGAGAAAAAAGGTTACGATCTTACATTATATTTATAATTGACATTATATTTCACAGGAAGCGTTCCAAGTTTGAAATACCTACCTTAGTATTATTGACACTGTCAAAATAATCTACCTATTTATAATTATACTCTCAAGTGGGCGTATAATGCTCGGCCATGTCTGTCACTCCAACTATGTATCTAAATTTAGCAAAAATTTTGCAACTAATCGGAACATTTTGTATGGAGAGTCGAAATATTTTTTTAATTTCCGACAAAAAAATTATTGCTTTGCGTTGTTCAGCATGATGGTCTGAAGCCATGGTTAAAGTTTTTGCAACGGTGCCCCTAACATCCTGTATAGACCGGGCGGACACGACAGTTGGATTGGAGGTGTACAATTTTTTACAGTAAGTATGCAAATTTGCGGGAACGCCTAGACGACGACATTATTTTGTAAGCACTATCAAAATTAGATTTTTTTATCCCTGTGCATCACACTTAAAATTAAATTTTAAAATGTAACAAAAAAGTACGCGTGTGAAAAGTATGCAAACGCACATTTTAATTTCCGACAAAAAATATTGCTGTGCGTTGTTCAGCATGATGGTCTGAAGCCATGGTTAAAGTTTTTGCAACGGTGCCCCTAACACCCTGTATAGAAAAACTGACAGTAACTAGAAACGTAGGTGATGGTCACAAGATCCAACGCTACTGAACTGTCAAATGAACTTTGATCGCCGTCTCATTTCATTCATATAAAGACAACAATATAATGTTAATTATACTTCATGCTTCGTCCTCAAGATTAGCTTGATTTAACACTTGTAGTACGCCCTAGTAATCGCCAATTTCACACTATATTGAGAATATACCTACTTATAAATTAAAAAAGTAATAAAAGAAAATTATTATTTTTTAAATTTCAAATGTGGGTAGTCAAGACCAACCTGGCTCAAGCGCCCATCATAGCTGTCATTCGCTTTCTAGTGCGTCGCCGTTTCACATCTAGTTTTTAAATTGTGTTAAAAAAAATTGTTAGTTGTTGTTGAAAGTGATTATTTAGGATGCCCAAACGCAAAAAAGATAATTGTGAACACATTAAACGAAAAATTATAACATTGGAAAGGAAATTGGAGCGAAAAAAGAAGCACCACGTGTAAGATTAATCTTGTTCTGAGTTGTCGGAACAATCCTATCGCTCGTCGTCCTTATCTAAAGGTACGTTTTGTTTTTATACATTCAGAAGTCACTGGCCTTGACATATTATATTGCATAGTTTTCTAACGTTTCGCAAAGAATGCAAACGATAATTACGTTCAACGATAAAACCTGTTGACTATTTAACTACTTATTACTAAGTTTGTAAAATAAATACTTTTTGATAAAGTATAACAAAATTATTAATTAATTTTAAAGTTATAATTGAACATAAATGTATGAGTTCGTCACAGACTTTTACAAGTTCTCGTATAAGTAGATTTCAAACAGTTTGCGGGCAGTACTTTCTTTGAACTGGAACTGCTTCTTACTGAAAATAATTTACATAAGTGACTAAGCTAAAAAACAGCTATGTACTCTAAAGTATTATGCTTATTATGATGTGTCGATTTTCAATAGTTTGCGGACAGTACTTTTTTTTTCGAACTGGGACTGTCTCTTACGAAATTTGATTGCATACCTAAGGTTAGTAAGTTCAGTAAGTATGCAAATTTGCGGGAACGCCTAGACGACGACATTATTTTGTAAGCACTATCAAAATTAGATTTTTTTATCCCTGTGCATCAAACTTAAAATTAAATTTTAAAATGTAACAAAAAAGTACGCGTGTGAAAAGTATGCAAACGCACATTTTAATTTCCGACAAAAAATATTGCTGTGCGTTGTTCAGCATGATGGTCTGAAGCCATGGTTAAAGTTTTTGCAACGGTGCCCCTAACACCCTGTATAGAAAAACTGACAGTAACTAGAAACGTAGGTGATGGTCACAAGATCCAACGCTACTGAACTGTCAAATGAACTTTGATCGCCGTCTCATTTCATTCATATAAAGACAACAATATAATGTTAATTATACTTCATGCTTCGTCCTCAAGATTAGCTTGATTTAACACTTGTAGTACGCCCTAGTAATCGCCAATTTCACACTATATTGAGAATATACCTACTTATAAATTAAAAAAGTAATAAAAGAAAATTATTATTTTTTAAATTTCAAATGTGGGTAGTCAAGACCAACCTGGCTCAAGCGCCCATCATAGCTGTCATTCGCTTTCTAGTGCGTCGCCGTTTCACATCTAGTTTTTAAATTGTGTTAAAAAAAATTGTTAGTTGTTGTTGAAAGTGATTATTTAGGATGCCCAAACGCAAAAAAGATAATTGTGAACACATTAAACGAAAAATTATAACATTGGAAAGGAAATTGGAGCGAAAAAAGAAGCACCACGTGTAAGATTAATCTTGTTCTGAGTTATCGGAACAATCCTATCGCTCGTCGTCCTTATCTAAAGGTACGTTTTGTTTTTATACATTCAGAAGTCACTGGCCTTGACATATTATATTGCATAGTTTTCTAACGTTTCGCAAAGAATGCAAACGATAATTACGTTCAACGATAAAACCTGTTGACTATTTAACTACTTATTACTAAGTTTGTAAAATAAATACTTTTTGATAAAGTATAACAAAATTATTAATTAATTTTAAAGTTATAATTGAACATAAATGCATGAGTTCGTCACAGACTTTTACAAGTTCTCGTATAAGTAGATTTCAAACAGTTTGCGGGCAGTACTTTCTTTGAACTGGAACTGCTTCTTACTGAAAATAATTTACATAAGTGACTAAGCTAAAAAACAGCTATGTACTCTAAAGTATTATGCTTATTATGATGTGTCGATTTTCAATAGTTTGCGGACAGTTTTTCGAACTGGGACTGTCTCTTACGAAATTTGATTGCATACCTAAGGTTAAGCAATACATAATCTCAAATAATGATAACATAATCATCATTATATACACTGCAGTCACTGGGTCCTACAAACAGTACAACGGGACTGTTATAAGGTACTACTAAGTGTTATTTGCGGACAGTACGTGTTGTTATAACTGGGGACTGTCTCTTATAATATTATACTGACATGCTAAAATTGTATGAACATGAGGCTTATACTCTGTCCCTTACATACGACCAAGAGGTCATAGTTGACCTTGACGCACCATGTTCTAAGGGTTAACCTGAAGGACAATTAGAACAAGTACTGGAGCCACTTTTGGAACCAATCCCCAGTACATCCCAGTTTGAAAATATTACAAATATATAGGATGGTCATTCGTCGACTGAGGCTCCGAAGCGTGATCTACCTTCAAATCAAACGTCTGCTCTTGAAATAGAAAACTACAGTTAGATAGTGAAGTATTATAAATATTAGGTACTGACCCTACTTCAGTCAGGAGTGCTGGAGTTTTCCAGCACTGGGTCACAACAGGTAGTCGTTTGTGGTGCGCGTCCCGACAGCGAAGCTGGAAACTTTCTTGAAGGAGGATTTCTGGCCGCAGGGGGTGGTTTACCGGCGCTTCCGGGGGACGTTGCCATATGCCACCGATTCAACACCGAGAGCTGTTACTTAATTTTATCTTACTAACCTAGTGCTACATTTATATACTAACAAAATTGTGTTATATAATCTATATATGTTAGTCTATAAGGTATTTATTATATGGGCCTGATATTGTGAAATATTGTAAGTTGCCTGAAATAAATGATTTATTTATTTATATATTTATTTATTAACAAAGAATTGCGTAAAGAACTCATAAGTACATGACCCCAGAAAATTGCAAATCGATTGACCCACCTGAGCTTGATCCTAAGATTAAAGCAGCTGTTTCAGATATTATTGCTAAACGCAATAAGGCCATTCAACTGAAACAGAAGGAATCGACTGCTGGAAACACTTGTCTGGTAAAATCTAGACTATTATATTGTCTGCAAATGAGAAAAATACAGCCTTGCTAAAAAAAACTTATGGATTTGGCAAACATTATGTGTGATTGTCAACATTCTAATTAAATTTTTTCTGAGTGTCGTGAAGATGGATCTAAGGGATTATCTTAAAAATATTAAAATTGATAAACAATTATTCGGTGAAAACTTCAGGGAAACCATAAAATCAGCTAAAGCTATAAACAAGTCTGGCACAGACCCAAAGCAATCAACGACACAAAAGTTTCCTAATAAGAAGCCAAGTTCTAATCCATATAGTTCTTCGTGAAATTTAAACTGGAAGGGTCCGGTTCCTAGTCTTCGGCCGACAGGCCCTCCCAGGACAAAGGAGCCTGCAACGACTTCGACGCGTAGATGGCTCATCAACTTATCGAAGCAGTCGCAGTATCCGTGGCAGAGACAGAACAACAGCCGACGTTAAATACGTTAACGCATGCAGGTCGTTTATCATTTTTCTATATAGAATTTTAATGATTACCAAGGACCCACTGGTTCCTTTTAATGTAAAAGGATATAAGATTCCCTTCAATCGAAAACCGATGCAACCTGTATCACCGTCAACCCGAAAATGTAGTGAAAAGGAAAAGGCTCTTTTCATACACGAAATTAAAAATTTGCTGTCTCTGCAATTTCAGAGATAACAGATCTGATCAATATCTATCAACTATTTTTTAGTACCCAAGCCAAATGGGAAGATGCGCTTCATCTTAAACTTATCACTAAATAAATTTATTGACACAAGTCATTTTAAACTGGAGAATTTAGGAACAGTTATAAAATTGATATCGAAAGATTGTAATCGTGCACAGTAGACCTGAAAGACGCATACTTTTTGTTAAAAATTCACAAGGAAGACCGAAAATATCTAAGATACCAATTTGATCAAAAAACATATGAATTTAATGTCTTATTATTTGGCTTAAACACAGCTCATTTGGTTTTCACTAAAGTCATCATAATGATGTCATGAAATTCTTAAGATCATGTGGTTACCTGTTAACAATATATTTGGATGACCTCTGTCTAATATAAGGGTCTTAAAACTTACAAGATACCGTAAAGTTGCTTACAAGCTTAGGTTTCATTATAAATACCGATAAAAGTTATTTTATACCTTCTCAGTCTTGTAAGTTCTTAGGATATAGTTTAGACTAAAAGAAATTCTAGGTCAGTTTGCCAAATTTAAATTTGCAATACAAAAGTTTTCTAACGGTGTAAAATTAGAGAATTTGTTAATTTTATTGGACTGTTAATATCCGCTTGTCCCGCCGTGAAATACAGCTGGTTGTATACTAAATTATTTCAAATATGTATAATAAGTACATGGATATACCTTGTTATTTGGAACATGATTTCTATTGGTGGAGCCGCACCAAAATAAAAATAGTCAAGTATGACCCTGAAGTTTTTTCAGGTGCCTCAACTACGGGGTGGGGAATTGCATGTGGAGACAACAGAGCTAGTGGTTTATGGAGTGTAAAAGAAAGTAGCAGACAATAAATTATTTAAGAATTCTTGCTGCGTTTATTGGTTTAAGATATTAACTGCCAAGTACTTCTACCAATTGACAATACCACGGTAATTTCCTACGTAAACCGTATGGGTGTTATACACTCCCCACACTTGACAGAAATCGCAAAAGACCTCTGGCAATGGCGTAAACGTAAAAATCTTTACGTTTTTGCATCTCATATTCGATCTTCAGATAATACTATGCAGGCAGACCAAGAATGGCAGCTAGCTGATTATGCCTTTCAACAAATTGTTGAAAACTTCCATAGGCCTGACACTGATACGCTAGTCGTTGAAATAATAAATGTCCAAGATATATATCATGGCATAAGGATCCGGATGCATACGCCGTAAATGTTTTTTTTTTCAGTGTCGTAGTTGAAATTCAATTTTTATGTTTTTCCTCCTTTCACAATGATTCTTAAATGTTTAAGAAAGATTATCTCTGACAATGCCACAGATATACTTAATAGTTGTTCTATTTTGGTCCACATAACCGTGGTATCCACTATTTAAGAGTCTTTTATAAGTAAACAATTCGTTTTCAAAGCAGATTCAAACCTAATTTTTGGATACCTTTTGGATAACTCCTTTAGACAATACGAAGTTTGCTATTAAAAGTGGTTTATTTATTGTCAACAAAATAAACTAAACTTATACGAAAGTATCAGTTCCCGATATACAACATTTTTTGCAACTGCTTTTAACAGTGGTGCTCAGTATGGCACAATTAACTGTTATCATTCTGCTTTGGCTTTAATAACTAAAATTAATATTTCGTACCAGACCTCCACCCCCTAAATTTAATGAAGTCTGGAATATAGCACAGGTTTTAAATTGTCTTGAAAAGTAGTTTGCTAACGAAAGTTAGAATCTGGAAAAAATATATATATAAAAAATAAAAAATAAAAAAAAACCAAAAAATAAAAAAATAAACTTTATTAGCCATTGTCACAGCCCATAGGGTACGACGAACCCTTTCAAAAATTAAAAAGTCTTCTTTAGCAATTAAAATCAAAATTCCCCATTTTTTTAAAGACATCTAGGTTGGCGCAGCTCAACCATTGCTCGTTATACCATTCTATTACGAAAAGCCAAGTATTTGTCCTGCAAGAGTTTTGATTACTTACCTTGAAATGACAATGTCTCTCTGTCCTGTTTCCGACAATTTATTTATTAGTTACCGAAAGCCATATAAGCCTGTTACGTCACAAACCTTATTCAAATGAATAAAAAATACGTTACATTTAAGTGGAATTGATATTTCTACGTTCACTGCGCATAATACCCGGTATGCTGCTACGTCAGCTGCGCAAAATTTAGGTTTTAGCATAGACCAGATTATAAAACTGCAGGTTGGTTTTCAGAATCACATACGTTTGCCAAATTTTATAACAGGCCAGTAAACAGCAGTTGTGATAAAAAATTTGGCACCACTGTTTTGAGTGCTTAATCAAAATATTTTTCGTTTATTTCATAAGCGATGTTGATTTTTTATGTAACAAATAATACTTTTTTATTGCTTTTTGTTTCTATGTTGAGAAAATAAAGAAGCAAGCTATGTTATAATTTCAATCTATATTATTCAGTAGCCTATTACAATTTTTGCATATTTTTCGAACACTTAGTCTCTAAACGTCTACAAGTGTTAAATCAAGCTAATCTTGAGGACGAAGCATGAAGTATAATTAGAGATTAAACGAACTTACCTGAAGTGAAGTTCTATCTTAATTATACGAAGGCTTCGTCCGAAGAGATTAGCTTCCCTCCCTCCCAAAAGTTATTACCTACTCCCCTATATTATTCGAAAAATATAATACTCCAAACTAAATGACAGCTATGATGGGCGCTTGAGCCAGGTTGGTCTTGACTACCCACATTTGAAATTTAAAAAATAATAATTTTCTTTTATTACTTTTTTAACTTATAAGTAGGTATATTCTCAATATAGTGTGAAATTGGCGATTACTAGGGCGTACTACAAGTGTTAAATCAAGCTAATCTCTTCGGACGAAGCCTTCGTATAATTAAGATAGAACTTCACTTCAGGTAAGTTCGTTTAATCTCTAATTTTAGAGCAGAATTTGTGCAAGTGGATCGAATATTTACTTAATAGTTTTTGATCAAATTCGTAGTAAGGGGCTGATACCGGGACGTGGCCGATACAAGGCGGTTTTACCCTTGTTTGAGATTCGTCTCATCTTAAAACAGTGATTAGCCTAAAGCGTTAGGGTAAGTTTGGTTTAAAAATGAAACTAAATAGGCACATATTATTTTATTTATGCAGTGCAAACCTAGCTAAGATATATATTTTTTAAAGAAAACAAGTGAAACGAATTAAATACACCTACAGATGTTTTATCTCACGAGCGCGGGTGAGCCACGCTTGTGTGGAGCCACGCTTGAGTTGTGTGTGTAAATGTACATGCACACTGTCTGTCTTTGCCTGCGTGCGAAAGCTTGGGCGGGAGCGCTCTTTGGCCGAGTCTATAATTTGTAGGCTGAGTAGCCGGCCGACGCACACACGAGGGGTGTGTCTCACTATTTCTATTGCTGAGGCGGCGGCGGGTACATGCACACTGTCTGTCTTTGCCTGCGTGCGTGCTCGGGCGGGAGCGCTCTTTGGCCGAGTCTATAATTTGTAGGCCGAGTAGCCGGCCGACGCACACACGAGGAGTGTGTCTCACTATTTCTATTGCTGAGGCGGCGGCGGGTACATGCACACTGTCTGTCTTTGCCTGCGTGCGTGCTCGGGCGGGAGCGCTCTTTGGCCGAGTCTATAATTTGTAGGCCGAGTAGCCGGCCGACGCACACACGAGGAGTGTGTCTCACTATTTCTATTGCTGAGGCGGCGGCGGGTACATGCACACTGTCTGTCTTTGCCTGCGTGCGTGCTCGGGCGGGAGCGCTCTTTGGCCGAGTCTATAATTTGTAGGCCGAGTAGCCGGCCGACGCACACACGAGGAGTGTGTCTCACTATTTCTATTGCTGGGGCGGCGACAAACAAAACGATGTATCACCTTTTATGACGGCGTGCACATAGAAACTATTCGTTCCTTTTTTAGCTAAAACCTCTTCAACATAGTAGGAAAATGACTGACTTCTCAACCAATGGGAATTAGCTGTTTCTTTCGAGTACCTAAGTACCTAGGTACCTACTAGCGGTTTTTGCCGCAATAGAATTAATGGGATACTTATAGGTAATTAAAAAAAACGCTTGTCCCACATTTCTCACATGTTAATAACTGTGACACAGTCTTTGACTTCTACAGCTATTACCGTATTATATGTTTCTGTACCTATGCCATGATTATAAATAAAGTAATTTTTTTTTTATTTATTCTATTTTGTATTTCCATGGAAATAGTGGGATACAAATTACAATACAATACACCCCACACGAGCGCGTATGTATACGCAACGCATTACAACTACAAGTACCTATAGATCGCGTCACGTAAAAAGAACGCTGGCGAAGTACACTCGGCAGCACATCAAGTTAAACAGTTGAACTGCGATAACAGCTTTTATTACGTAGGGCATAAAGGCGGTCTCAAGGTCAACATGTATAGTCTGATGTGCTGCCGTGTGTACCTGCACAGCGCATATATTTTTAACCGACTTCTAAATCAAAAAGGAGGAGGTTCTCTATTCGTCTGTATGTATGTTTTTTTTTGTGTATGTCCACCGATTACTCGAAGACGGCTGAACCGATTGAAATGATTCAAACGTTATTACATCAGGTTGGTTTCCAAGTTGGTCCCATTTTTTGAAATTTTGAAATCGGTTCAGTAGTTTTCAGGAAATCTTGAAAATACTGTCGTTTTCGTTACCACTTTATGTGAATTTAATACGTATCTTCAGGCATAATTCCTTTGTTTATAAACCGATTTAGATGATTCTTGTTTTGTTAAAAAGGGGATACCTCAAGGTATTTTAACCGACTTCGAAAAAGGAGGTTTTCAGTTTGATCACATACCTATTTACCAGAAAACACGTAAATTTCCTGCACAATGCACTAAAAAGAGTGAAATAAAAATTATTTTTATAAAAAAATAAAACCGCCTTCAAAAAAACAACATCACAAAAGTAAGAAATAATTCCTCACCAAATAAATAACGTAAGTACTTTGAAGTCGGGCGGGTTTTAACAAAAACAACAAAAAATTGTACATGTTTCACGCCCGACTTCAAAGTACTTACGTTATTTATTTGGTGAGGAATTATTTCTTACTTTTTTGATGTTGTTTTTTTGAAGGCGGTTTTATTTTTTTATAAAAATAATTTTTAGCTTATACCATCACTTTCTAAGCTGTATTTTATAATTGATGTGTGAATAATGCTTATTGTAAGTAGATTAATAATATCAACTTGTTAGTGGGTCGAAAGTGATGGTTTAAGCTAAAATTAAAAATATATGCGCTGCGCAGGCACTTCGCCAGCGTTCTTTTTACGTGACGCGATCTGTATGGCCCACCCGCGCTCTTGAGATAAATATACATAATTTAGTATTTGGTTTAATAATTAATTAAGTTTGAAGTATCTAGTATTCCCCAGTCTTCTTTAATGATGTCGGCTGCTTTCAAAGCGATCATGATGACAGGTGCATTGGTGTGAGCCGCCGGGATGCGTGGCATGACGGACGCGTCGGCAACCCGCAGGCTTCGGATGCCGTGTACGGATAATCTGGGTGAGACGACTCCTGACGGGTCGCCGTCTGGAGCCATTTTACATGTGCCAGCCTGGAACCAAAATAAATATGGGATAGTAGCGGACTATAAGGCCTAAGGACTAAGGGGAGGGGTGGCCCAATCCAGGGGGGCTCCCAAACGCTTCCAGTATACCGGGCCACCAACCCTGGGGCCCCAGATTAGGAGTTCAATTCGATGCGAGGGGGGGTGGTACCACGTCGCCAACGGGCTCGTCACAATAAGATAAGATTGAACCTAATTCGATATAACGATTACATACTTATGGCTGTTTTCACCAAAACTCGATCGAAGCGACGTTTTCGAGCCCGGTGCCAAGTTAACTTGTTCGGGTAGTAGGTAGTTATTAATTTTTATTATTTAAAACTTTATTACACAAAAACAATTTACAATTTTCAATTACACTTCCTCGCAAAACCTAATGATAGGTTTGTCTGCGAGTTAGTAGGTAAGTTATTTACTTACGTATATTATATTACCTATCTTATGTGTTTTATAATATATATTAATCTAGTTACAAAAAATACTTAGTTAGGTTACAAACATTAATCAAATTACATGAGTGTGAAATGCTATCCCAAAATACGAATGATAAAATCACTGAAGGCCAAATGAACGAAATCCCAAATCACATTTTACCAAAAACATTTTAAGCCGAATCACGTTAATCCAAATGCACGAAATTCCAAATCACGTTTTACCAAAAAGATCTTTAATCAAATCACGTTAACCCAAATGAACGAAATCCCAAATCACATTTTACCAAAAACATTTTAGTTGAAACACGGTCATCATCATCATCATCATGTCAGCCGAACGACGCCCACTGCTGGGCATAGGCCTCCCCCAAGGATCTCCACAACGATCGGTCCTGCGCTGCCCGCATCCAGCGGCTTCCCGCGACCTTGACCAGATCGTCGGTCCACCTTGTAGGGGGCCTGCCCACGGAACGTCGTCCGGCACGCGGTCGCTATTTAAGAACCTTTCCGCCCCAACGGCCATCGGTTCTCCGCGCTATGTGTCCCGCCCACTGCCACTTCAATGATGCAATCCTTCGAGCGATGTCGGTTGTTTTAGTTCTCCTGCGGATTTCATCATTTCTGATTCGATCGAGCAGGGAAATACCAAGCATCGCTCTCTCCATTGCTCGCTGGGTCACTTTGAGCCTTCTTATGAGACCCATAGTAAAAGACCACGTCTCACTTCCATAGGTCATTACGGCAACACACACTGGTCAAAGACTTTCGTCTTGAGACATTGAGGTATTTCGGACGCGAATATATGTCGGAGCTTCCCAAACGCTGCCCATCCGATCTGGATTCGACGAGAGATCTCTTTCTCAAAGTTGGACTTACCTAACTGGACCGTCTGTCCCAGAGGCTTATTTTGATATTTAGCGCCCTGGGCCAGATACGTAAGCCGCCCCATACTTTCAAGAAAATAAAATAAACATCGCGCGCGCTCTATAGTCCGGTCAAATTAGACCAAAAAATGAGAGTGAAGGTACATTTATTCGCAAGAAGCTGAAATTTGGTGAAATTGTTCAAAACATAATTATAAATGAAATTTAAAAAGTCCTCATCGATCCGGTACCTGGAAAAAAAACCTCGAGGTCAAAGGTAAAAAAATGGGTATTTCGCGATTTCCAGCAAAACGATAAGTTTTATCATAAAAGTAGCTCAGACAAAAATTTTAGACCATGTAATTATCTACAAAAAATGCATCAATACTTTTTCCTTAAGAGCCACCGTTTCTGAAATATAACGATTCAAAAAGTTGGAAAAGTTGTAATCAATCATGTGCATCATATGCACGTTTCCACGTTACCTACTTATGAGGTAGCGCGTATTTTTAACGTGGTTTCCCCGGTAGGCCTATTTCACGGGTATGTTGTGATTCTAAACGATTGCATTATAGCAGACTAGCTGTCCACCCGCGGCTTCGCCCGCGTGGCCTACACGACGCTATCCCGCGGGAATGTGATATTTTTCCGGGAATAAAAAGTAGCCTATGTTCCTCTCCAGACTACAAAGTATCTGTGACCCAAATTTCAGCCAAATCCGTTCAGTCGTTTTGGCGTGATTGAGTAACACGCATCCAAACATCTAAACTTTCACTTTTACGTTATCCAGCGGGAATGTGATATTTTTTCCGGGATAAAAATTGCATATGTTCCTCCCCAGGTTACAAACTTTGTGTGCCCGAAATTTCAGCCAAATCCATTCAGCCGTTTTGGCGTGATTGAGTACAAACGTCCAAACATCTAAGCTTTGCATATGATTACGAAAATTTAATTTATAATTATGTTTTGAACTATTTCACCAACTTTGAGTTTCTTGCGAATTAATGTATCTTCGGATGTCTAAATTGACCGGACTACTAAGACAGCTCTGATGAAACAAAAAAAATTAAAAAAAAATTTTTTTTACTATTACTTCTAGATGTTGTTGACAATAATTTACGTAAACTTTTTGAATTTCTTTAGACAAATGGGAAATATAATATAGGTAAAGATCATATGGCCCAAAGCTGACCGGCCGCCCCGGTAACCATTTTGAATTTCATCAGACAAATAAGAAATTAAATTTAAGTAAAAGTCATAACAGGTGGGCGGGCACGCAAAACTGAGCGGGGCGGCCTAAACTTTTCGAATTTCATCAGACAAATAAAATTTCAGTAAAGATCATAACAGGTGGGTGGGCACGCAAAACTGAGCGGGGCGGCCCGAGCCACCCTGATAAACTTTTTGAGTTTCATCAGAAGTAAAGATTATAACAGCTGGGCACGCAAAACTGAGCGGTACGCCCCGAACCGCCCTGGTAAACTTTTTGAGTTTCATCAGAAGTAAAGTTCATAACAGCTGGGCACGGAAAACTGAGCGGGGTGGCCCGGGCCGCCCTGGTAAACGTTTAGAGTTTTATGAGAAGTGAAGATCATAAAAGCTGGGCACGCAAATTGAGCGGGATGGCCCGAGCCGCCCTGGTAAACTTTTCGAGTTTCATCAGAGAAGTAAAGATCATAACAGCTGGGCATGCAAAACTGAGCGGGGCGGCCCGAGCCGCCCCGGTAAACATTTTGAGTTTCATCAGAGAAGTAAAGATCATAACAGCTGGGCACGCAAAACTGACCGGGGCGGCCCAAGCCGCCCTGGTAAACTTTGAGTTTCATCAAAAGTAAAGATCATAACAGCTGGGCACGCAAAACTGAGCGGGGCGGTCCGAGCCGCCCTGGTAAACATTTTCAATTTCATCAGAAAAATGAAAAATAAAATTTAAGTAAAGATCATAACAGGTGGGAACGCCAAGCTGAGCGGGGCGGCAGAGCCGCCCTGCTGCAACTGGCAATGCGATCGCCCCAATATCAACCAAACAGTAATTATTATGACTTTTAGATTTTGTTGACATTTAGGTACTAAAGCTATTTTAATTTCTTTCGAAAAAGTAAAAATACAACTAATATAAAGGTAAAAAGGCGGTCCGAGCCGCCCTTCCTCGTCATACGAAGCGATCGATCACCCTAGTTGTTATTTATAACCAGACAATGATTAGGTTTTTATTATTAGATTTATAAGTTTTAGATGTTGTTGACAATAATTTATTAGCAAGCTTTTTGAATTTCTTCCGACTTCCGATGACAAGCGGGTGCGCTGAGCTGAGCGGGGCGGCTTGCGCCGCCCCTAGCAGTCTACCGCCCTGGGCCATGGCCCCCTTGGCCCTTAGGTAAATACGCCTCTGGTCTGTCCTAGGTAAACATAGTGGTCAACAACTTCGAGTGTAATGTTCCCAACATTAACTGGAGCGGGTGCAACATGGGCATTGAACATGATTTTCGTCTTGTCCATGTTCATCTTGAGACCCACTCTTTGCGAAGCATTACCAAGATCTTCGAGCATTGTGTTCAGGTCTTCCAAGGTCTCAGCCATAAGAACTACATCATCGGCAAACCGTAGATGTGTTAGGTACTCGCCATTGATGTTGATGCCGCATCCTTTCCAGTCCAGCATCGAGACCGATCGAATCAAAGGCTTTCTCATAGTCCACGAACGCCAAGCAAAGTGGCAAGTTATACTCTTCGGTCTTCTGTATAACTTGCCGCAGCGTATGAATGTGGTCTATGGTACTGTAGCCTTTCCGGAACCCGGCTTGTTCGGGAGGTTGGAAGTCGTCGAACCTGCGAGCGAGACGATTCGTAATGACTCTCGAAAACAACTTATAGATATGGCTCAGAAGCGAGATGGGTCTATAGTTTTTCAAGAGAGTTTTATCACCCTTCTTGAAAAACAGCATCACATCGCTTCTGCCCCATGCCTTTGGCGTTTTGCCCTCGAGGATGACAGAGTTGAAGAGCTTCTGGAGGACCTTAAGTATCGGCTTACCGCCCGCTCTCAGAAGTTCTGTTGTGATTCCGTCATCACCCGCCTGCGATATACCTGTTAAAAATAAGATTACACCCGCGTGGTTCCCGTTCCCGTAGAAAAAGTATCCTATATTTTAATCCAGGCTATCTACTTGGTATCTGTGTGCCAAATTTCAACCAAATCCGTTTTGTAGATATTGCATGAAAGAGTAACAAACATCCATCCAAACATCCTCATAAACTTTCGCATGGATCATTTTTTGGTTATTTGTGGTTTTTTGTTTATGTACCGTGATTTCAACTAAAATGTTTTTGGTAGAATGTGATTTGGGATTTCGTTCATTTGGGTTAACGTGATTCGATTAAAGATGTTTTTGGTAAAACGTGATTTGGGATTTCGTGCATTTGGATTAACGTGATTCGGCTTAAAATGTTTTTGGTAAAATGTGATTTGGGATTTCGTTCATTTGGCCTTCAGTGATTTTATCATTCGTATTTTGGGATAGCATTTCACACTCAAATTACATTACTGTGTGTTCAGGTATACGAAATATCCTAAAATTGTCTATTGCTAAGAGATCTGCAGGCAGACTGTTCAGTAAATAGGGCACGCGCTTGGATAGGGTTCTATCGCCGTACTACACGCTGGAGCAAAGTCTTAGACGATTCATAAGTTTTGGTGAAAATGGCCATTATAGCCTCTTTTTGTATTCATTTATTTTGAAGACGATCGTACGATCTTTCGCTTCTGTGTAGAGATATTTGCCTTTGGCGCAGAGGTCGCGGGTTCGATCCCCGAAATAAACAAGTTTTTAATACTCTTGTAGTATATAGTAAGTAGTCAACTTCATCATCATCATCATGTTAGCTGAACGAAGCCCACTGCTGGGCATAGGCCTCCCCAAAGGATCTCCACAACGTTGGGTCCTGCACTGCCCTCATCCAGCGGCTTCCCGCGACCTTGACTAGATCGTCGGTCCACCCTGTAGGGGGCCTGCCCACGGAACGTCGTCGTCCGGTACGCGCCTACGCGGTTGCCTACTAGTAGGTAGTCAACTTAAGCACAGTCATAGGTAGGTATAACTCGGTAATTTAAAGAAAGTGACTGGAAACTGCGGCCCTGCTATTTGTGCCTCGCTTCAGTACTATCAGAGTCGATTAGTATCAAAAGCGGTAATCTGACTTTTAGAGAATTTTTCGTAGGTAAATGCAAAAAAACGTTTTATGTGTTGTCTTAAGCCCTTAGCAGAATGCCAGATTTGCAACTAACTTCAAACTTTGATGAGTATTTTGTATGGTAGATTGCTGCTTTTGTAACGTAATGCAATAACAAAACGAATTTATTAGTTATTTTTTGTGTTGCCATGCCAATAACTCATTTTAGCCAAAAAGTACAGATTGCCGTCTTTGATACTAATCGACTCCGTACTATATTTAGTGAGCGAGAGATATTATGATTATGACACCTAGTCTTGCCGGTTCTTCTCGTTACAAGGCCTCCCGCCGTAGGATTTGCGAACCGATAGCGTAGCTTCATTGACGTTCACAAGTGCTGTATCAGCCTAAAATGAATAAATGATTTTGAATTTTGAATTTAGTTTCATTAGTAAAAACGTACCTGATGGTCCAAAGTGATGGCAGTTTGCATTATAGCACACTCCCAGTACTCGTCCGAATCAAACAACAACGATTCGCATCCTGGAAATGGGATGTCATGCAGCCGGGTTCCGTACTGTTGAAACGCCGATGTCCGAATAACTTGTTGGATCTGTTGAATGCAAATAAGAAATACCATCACTTACTATTGCCAAATTAAATTCCAATTTCAAATTAAATAAGCTTTACGCCCGAAACGCTTGTTCAAAGTCCGCCTGACTAGCTACAACCATCTTTTCTAAGTCCGACGCCATAACAACAATGTTTTCAGCATTGTTGTGATCCGGCAGTTAGAGATAATATCGCACATTGAAAACAAAAGTGACACTATGCTGAAAGTGTAGTTTTTTAGTTAATGCGATATCTACATTTCTTTTAAGTAAGCGCTCCTAATGCAAAGACACGTGTTTCAATAGTGAGCTTAATTTTACCTAGAGGGCGGTAGTGTCAGTTTTTACTTTGAATGTGCTAAAGAGTTGATTAAAAAAGTGGCGCTATATTAGTGCGAGACGGACTACAGAAGGAAACACACGTCGTGTTAAGTAAAAAAGTGACATTTTCCCTATAGTGCCATTTTATTGGTAATTTGCTTAAATGATCTACAGTGCTTGTAAATAAATAAATTCTAAAAATAAGTTGGTTACGAAAAACAAAAGTGACACTATAAGGAACTTTTTTTGTATATTTTTTTTCTAAATTCTTGGATAGACTTTTCGCTTTTGTAATAAATATAACCTATATTAGGATAATTAAACAGCGAGGTAAAAGTGATTGCAGTATTTTATTTTGTTACTTCATTTAAATATTGGCTATAGAACTCTGCCAAGTACTTTAAATGGCCGCCGTATTGAAAAATCATGGTTTTTGTTTAACGTCACTTTTGTTTTCAAGGTGCGATATTATAGCGAGTTCCTTAGTGGTTGAGGATTCCACGCTTCCACCTTCAGCCATCAGGTGTGAGGTAGGCTAAGTGTTACCCCGTTAATGACCTCTGTTATGGCAATTGGAAACAATCCCCCTAATTCATAAACCGTCGTAAACGGAATCGGATTCGAATTTTGGGCTCTGTCTTAGATATATTTTAATAAAACAAAAGGAAAAAAACCGGGCAAAAGCGAGTCGGACTCGCGTACCGAGGGTTCCGTACCATCATAAATTAAAATAAATATACGTTATGTTTCCATCGGCGAGGCTAGATCCGTCAGAAGAACTCAGAGTATTTGCGGTGTAGAATATTGCAGTACTAATATAATTTTTTTTGATGATTTTTTAAAAAGTTTACTGTTTAGAGACACTGTTTTATTTTTCCTGTAATCTTTACATAAACTTCTATCACATAACATCCCCTCTCCCCTCTTGGATGCCGATGCTACCGGTCGCATTAAAGCAAGCTCCGTATCAATTTTACGCCTAAATTTCCGAAATAAATAATATTAAAATAGTTACAAAATTCAAGCCAAGTACCAGGATTCAATAAACAAGAAGAAGTGTCCTGCTTCAGTGAGTGAAAGAGACCGTGAAGAAGAACAAATGCAACTAGCTACCAGCTGCTCCTGCGCCGCTGCACAAGTAAGTGAAGCACTCAAGCTCGTCCAATTGCTATCATCGCTCCCTGCCGCTTATTGGTCGCATTGAATATTAGCGCCCCACCCCAGATCGCTGGCACTGCCCGCTGCTTGTTGTAAAACCCGTCGGCACGCACTTCATTTAGGCCTACGCTCATAAAATAAGCCTACTATGGCACTACAACATTCGCCACCGACTAATATTGCGACTGTTTCGACTCGTAAACAAGAAAGCACGCTCATTAGTTATGGGTCGGATCCCCAACTGTCGTCACAACCCGTGGAGCAAACAACACCGCAAAATTATGGTTGCCGCCGTGGTAAAAGGCCTAGAGAAACTGAGACATCTCCGTCTGAGTTCTCTAGCTTTAAGGAGGAAATCAAGGAGCTAATCACTTCGCTGATTCGGAAGGAAACTATTGAAATCACAAACAGCTTAAAGGATATAAAACAGACTAACGAAAATATTGAATCATCCATCTCGTTATTAACTCACCAAAATGAAGAATTTCGTAAAAAAATTGATTTCCTTGAACAACAGGCAAGAAAGGACAAAGAATATATAACTATCCTTGAGGACAGGGTTGAGGATCTCCAGAGATACACCCGTAAGTCTAGTATTGAACTAAAAAACGTACCACGAAAACAACAAGAAAATCGAAATGATTTGTTAAATATGGTTACGAATTTAGCTAAAACTATCAATCTTGATCTCTGTCCACGGGATATCAAGGACATTTTTCGGCTGAAAGCTAGAAAGGAAGCTGAAAAAAATCCCCCCATCATCATTGAACTAACCTCCACCATAACGAGAACAGACTTACTGAAAAAAACAAAGGAGTTTAACTACAAAAACAAAGCAAAACTGCAAGCTAAACACTTGGGCTTAACTTTCAACGAGGACACACCAGTTTTTATTACTGAACAATTAACAGCAAAAGGTGCCAGGCTGTACTTTCTATCCCGGGACTTGGTAAAATCGCATAAGTACAAGTACTGTTGGACTGCTTTCGGTAAAGTCTTTGTAAGGAAGGATGACAACTCTAAAATAATTTTAATCCAAAACGAAGCTCAAGTACACCATCTTTTTCAGGAAGCCTGACTATCGAATTTTATCTATACTACTTTTGTATCATTATTTATAAGGCTACTCATAATGTTAAAAAATATTTCTACTTTTATAAAAATTCTGTTCAATTTTGTTTACATAGAAATTTCTTTAAACCTTTGTATAACTAACCTCACAATAATAAAACACAAAGTCTCGTCCTATAAACAAGTACACAAACACACACTAAACTCAAAATATCTTTACTTAACTTACCTAGTAAGTTGTTCACACTTATCACTATTTGTACATAAAGATGCGTACATTTATTCGTACTCTTGTCCACATGAAATGAGTAAACACGTTAATATTAACGACACGCATACATATCACATAATGAACCTATTACTTGCACTCATAACTTTTTTACTCGCACTCATAACTTTTAAAAGAACACCTCAAATACACTTAACAGCTGATATTTACTACACAACTTTTGAATGTTTTTACTTTCTTTCAATTTTTATTCACTTACTTAACAAAACTGTGCGCTTGACTGGCAATTATAGATCATTTAAAGATTATTTTATCGAGCGGTGCATGTCCGCGTCCGATGATTGTCGCTCTGTCACTAAGGTACTTTTTAAACAACAACCGCATAGCATCTATGCTCAGCATAATAACTTAGATCTATTTTTATGACAGACGGTTTTAATATAATACAAGATTTAGACAATATTCGAGCTGCGAACTCAGTGACATGCAACATTGAATCCTTGTCGAATTATTTTATTGCAAATTTGCACAATAATAATATATCGATTCTCACCCAAAATATAAGAAGTATTTATAGGAACATCGATGACTTACAGATAACTTTATCACAATTGTCTAGTGAGGTTGATGTTCTTATACTTACTGAATGTCGGTTGAACTTATTGAAACCAATCCCAACGTTATTAAATTATGTTTGCTATCATACCAATAAATTGCTTAACCAAAATGACGGCGTCGTTGTATACATAAAGAATAATATTCAAGCTAAAATTAAAGAGCTTAACTTATCAGAAGCGACTGGTCTTCAAATCCAGGTATCCAATTTAATAATATTCGGTATCTATCGTTCCCCGTCGCACATAAATGCAGAAAACTTTTTAAGTTCCCTACATACACATCTAGATTGTTTCTCGGGGCATCAAAATATAATAATTATGGGCGATATAAATATTAATCTAATTGTGTCACCTACTGAAAAAGCCCATGAACGTAGAAATAGATTAAATTATCTTTGTGTCCTATCGTCGTTTGGACTCCTACCCGGGCACACTTTCCCCACAAGATTAGACAGCAGTATTGACCATGCCATGTTGAAACTTGATAATACATCTAAGACAGCCTTCGTTGCAGTTCTAAATACTAGCGTGACTGATCATCAGTCGGTTTTTCTAAACATTGAGCATGTCGGTAAGAAAGAAAATCCGCGTAGGTTTAAAACGGTCATAAACTACGAAAATGCACATAATACTCTTTTGGCTGCGGAAACATCTATGCTCAACATTTACAACGATCCTGATGTGTTTGCGTCAGCGTTGATTGGTATGGTCAAGTCAGCGCTAGATGAAAACTCTAAAAATATACCAATACCAAGTAAAACTAGGATATTGAAGCCATGGATTACGATGGGTGCTATACGTTGTATAAAGCTAAGGAATAATATGCAGTTAAAAATAAGGACAGCTACACACAGTGAAATCCTGAGAATAACTTATAAACGCTTTCGAAATTACTGTAGTAATCTGATTAAAAAGTTAAAGCGACAATACAATAAAAGACAAATAAATCTCACAATGAATAATCCTAAAAAACTATGGTCAACTATAAATAATATCACTCATTATAAACCACCTAAAACTACTAATTCAGAACTGCTTAACAGTACATCATCGCCCCAAACTTCAGTGAATCATGTTAACGATTTCTTTATAAATATTGGTCATAATTTAGCAGAATCTATTAGGAATCGAGTTGGCCAATCATTGGATTCATGCTCTTCCATTACTGACACTCAAGTGGCCCATTCCTCTTCATTTGTTTTATTGGATACTGACCCATGTGAAGTTGATCGCGTTCTTAAAGGACTGGACTCGAACAGTGCGCCTGGTTGGGATGGCATAACTACTAAATTTATTAAGTGTGCTAAAGAGTTCCTAGTTCCTCACATCACCACATTAGCGAATATTTGTTTCCACACCGGGGTATTTCCCAAGGTATTAAAACGTTCCATTGTCACTCCCGTGTACAAGGGAGGGGACAAAACAGATCTTAATAATTACAGGCCCATTTCCGTCTTGACCGTTATTTCCAAAATAATTGAAAAACTATTAAACGAACGACTGGTTAGTTACTTAAACAATTTCAAAATCTTATCTTGTGCTCAATACGGTTTCAGACAGAGAATATCCACCGAGGATGCTATTATAGACTTAACGTCTTCAATTGTTAGGGCAGTGGATAAGGGTAGCAAATGTCTTGTGGTATTTTTAGACCTCAAAAAGGCCTTTGATACTGTATCTGTCCCCACCCTTGTACAAAGGCTAGAAAGATTAGGAATTCGAGGTACGTCTTTGACTCTCTTTAAAAGCTACCTTAGTGACAGAACTCAAGAAGTAAAAATTGATGGCTATAGGAGTAAAGAAAAAGGTGTACTTTTCGGTGTCCCACAGGGAAGTGTCCTTGGTCCGACGCTCTTCCTGGTGTACATTAATGAACTCTGTAACCTGGAGGGCGTTGGAGGAAGGATATTTTCTTATGCGGATGACACAGCAATCGTTTTTACTGGCAAATCTTGGGAAGACGTCCGGGCTAATGCTGAGAGTGGCTTATTTATAGTGTCTAAATGGCTTGATAATAATCTCCTAACATTAAATATCTCGAAAACGAATTACATCTGCTTCACCCCCAATATTGCCTCTCAGCCTGGAGATAGTTTCTGCGTCAGGATTCATAACTGCTCAGACGCTACATCTTCAAACTGCGATTGTCCGGCTTTGCGAAAAGTGACGTGTACTAAATATCTGGGTATAATGCTAGACCAAAGACTAAACTGGCAATCACATATTGAAACAACTATGAGCAGAATTAGGAAATTGATTTGGCTGTTTAAATCATTAAGGCACGTGATGAAGCCTGATCTTTTAAATAAAGTCTATGTTGCTATGGCCCAATCTATAATCAACTATTGTATCACAATATGGGGAGGCGCGGATAAAACGTGGTTCCTAAACGTAGAACGAGCGCAGAGGTCACTGATTAAAGTTATGTACTCTAAGCCATTCAGGTTTCCTACCGATACCCTGTACAAAATCAGTGGTCTTCTGTCTGTAAGAAAACTGTATGTTCTTAATTTAATAATTAAATGTCACAAATCACTGCAGTTCGACGATAATAAGTTAAATAAACGGAGAAAGGACATTGTTGCATCAACACATCCTATTCGCACTTCCTTCGCCAGACGTCAGTTTAATAACCAATCCGCTTATTTGTACAATAAAATCAATCGTATACTTAACATCTACCCTATGCAACTAAACAAATGTAAAAAAGTTGTGACTGATTGGTTAAAATCTAAATCATACGAGGATGTTGAAAATCTACTTGTTAGAATAACGTAAATAATTTAAAAACTAAAATGATTAATTTGCACAAACATAATATAGTTCTAATCAGGCATTCTTACTCACAAGCACACACACATACACACACACACACACACACACACACACACACATTAAACTAACTTAATTTTAATTCTAATCTTTATTTTACTTTGTTTTTATTTTGTATTAAAATAAGCTTGTAGTAAACCTACCATATTATTTGTAATCCGATATGGGAAGTTGCGAGTCATCCCCGATACGAGTATCACTGATTACTCACTGGGAAGTCTCGGCGTAATTACTGTATATTGACTATGAGAAATAAAGCTATTTTAATTTAATTTAATTTAAAACATAATTTCAGATTTTTCTCTATGCAATGCAAACTTTGGAGATAAGGGGGAACGGTATTTTATTTACGGGTCTACCTTTTTATGGCAGAACTTTTTATGTCATAATATTGTTATGCATAACTATGAATGCATAAACTTCATTTCACAGAAAATCGTTTGGCACACACTCATTTCATGAATGTATGCTAATTCAATATGCAGAAAGTTTCTAGTCAGAATCGTTCTGTAGCATTTTCGTATCTACAATAATTAAATGGCAAAACCATCATATCGCAGAAACTTCACAGTCAGAATCGTCATTTCGCATAAATTTCGTATCTCTAATAATTAAAAGGCAAAACCATCATATCGCAGTAAGTTTGCAGTCAGAATCGTGCTTTAGCATATATTATGTTACATAGCAAAAAATTAATTAGAATAAAAAAAAATTTGCTTACCATAATAATAAAATGTGTTAAACGCCAATTTTTATTCCCTGGGAGATACGACGATGATATTTATTACTACTTATTTCTTATCAGGCGTTAATAAAAAAAATATTTTTGCTATACTTGGAGGTAGTCATTATTCGATGTGATATTCAGCGGTGATATTTATTTTTATTTTTATTTATTTAAGGACAGCTAGCAAGTACATACACCAAACACAAGGTAAAAATACATTTGAAACTTACAAGCTACAGTGTTGTCTTATTATTAGCTGCCACGACAAGTAAGACAACAAGTAAACTTAACTAAGCAATTTGTTACATTCACAAACGCTAATTATTTTTTTTAAATATTACTATTTGCATAAGTTATATAATACTTATTAGCTAAGCATGCAAATCATGTAAAAAAAGAAATTTACCGTTTTTTAATTATATCTAATAATAGATGTTTAAAAGTGACAAATTTAGAATTAATATCCAAAACAGAATCTTTAGCAAGTATATTAAATTGACCCATGGTTCTATGTATAGTTGAAAAATGGCGTAAGTTGCTTTTAAATGATTTCTGAGAAAACAGTTTGAAACGTGTGCTTCTGACAGTCTTGAATGGAACGTGAAAGGAGATTTGCTCAAGGAGAAATGGACAGTCTATAGTGCCACTAATAACCTTATATAAAAATAATTGATCAAGAAGCTGTCTTCTTTTTTGAAGACTAAGTAAATTAAAATGAGATAAACGTTCTTCATAGGTGCAAAGTTTTTTAGCCAGATTATGCTGAAAGGCCAAATGCCAAAGATACCTTTTCTGAATGGATTCAATACGTTTGATATGAACGTTGTAATGTGGAGACCAAATAACACTACCATATTCCAACGACGATCGTATCAAAGAATTGTAAACAATGATTTTACTTTTTGACAATCTAAAATTTTTTGTGTTTCGTATTACAAAGCCAAGAATTTTAAAACATTTTTTAACCATTTTATTTATATGACCGCAGAAGTTTAATTTTTTATCAAAATAAATACCCAAGTCTCGAATTTCATCGACATTACATAAATCTTGATTTTTAATTTGGTAAGTGTAAGGAATATTATTTTTTTTTCGTGTGAAGCGAATAAAATTACATTTCTTAATATTAAGTGACATTTTGTTAAGGTCGCACCAATCAACAAACCTATTTTAGTCATCTTGCAGAAGGATGCAATCCGAGGCGTCTTTAATGTGCTTTACAATTTTTAGATCATCATTATTTATATGCTATAAATAAAAAGAACTGTACCTGAAACATTGTGCCACGTCATTAACGAATAGATTAAAAAATAAGGGGCCTAAATGGGAGCCTTGCGGTACACCAGATAATGCTTCTAGACTATTGGAAGACTGACCATTAATAACGACTTTGAATTTCCGATTGCTGAGATACGAAATACACCAATTTAAGAAATTTCCATGAATGCCAAATTGAGATGACAATTTTGAAATAAGGATGCTATGGTCAACTCTGTCAAACGCCTTGCTGAAGTCAGTATAAATGACGTCAGCAGAGGCTCGAGAATCAACTGCAGTTACTAGGTCGGAAACAAAAGAAGATAAATTTGTGCTTGTGGACCGGCTACTGATAAAACCATGTTGTTGTGGTATAAGTTTATTTTTGACATGCCAAAAGATAATAGGGTACACAAGAGACTCCAAAACCTTTCCAAAGATAGGAAGGATGGAAATTGGCCTGTAGTCACCAATGTTGGACTTTTCACCACTTTTAAAAATGGGTACTACTAAGGCATCTCTCCAAACTGTGGGGAAATAACCACAGGAAAGGCTTTGGTTGTAAATCATAGAGAGAGGAAGCGCAAGCGCATCAGCACATTTTAACACAAAAATGGCCGGAAGCCCATCTGAACCTGCACCTTTTCGCCAGTCTAGTTTCTCTAGTGCTTTCTTGACTTCGTCGGCAGAGAAGCTAATATTACATAAAGGAAACACAGAGACATTCTGGTCTTGGTTTTGAGACGCGCCGTAACTATTATTATTTGCAGGGTTACTAGAGTCAACAAACGCAGAAGAAAAGCACTCGGCAAACAAATTACACACTTCTTTAGGGCCCGTACCAGATTTGTTATTAAAAAACATCTGAGATGGATATGCACTTCTGCAGCATCTTTTTTGTTTAATAAACGACCAAAAGATTTTAGGGTTAGATTTAATATTTGATTCAATCAGCGAGATATATGAATTGTAGCAAGTTTTGATCATTTTTAAAGATCTGTACTTAAGTATATTGTAAGATATTTTATCCAAAGGGTTTTTAAATTTCGAGTAAAGTATTCTATATTTATGTTTTTCTTTTAAAAGTCGTATTAAATCTTTATTAAACCATGCAGGATATTTGCGAGAGCGGGGTATAATTCTGGGTACATGTTTAACTATAACTTCATTTAAAATTTTATAAAAGTCATTAACCATATCATTGATGTCATTGGAATTTGACAACAATTTGCACCAGTCGATATCATTTAAATATTTAATTATACTGGTGTAGTCTGCTTTGAAAAAGTTATATTTGGGTTTCGCTTCGTTACACGAATTTAAGGAACTAGCAGAGTCATTCGAAAGAGTAAAACTGAGAGGAGGGTGGTGCAAATCTATATTAGTGAAAGGCGTGGCACAACGCTTCAAATCGTATATTGGAAAATCACAAAGAACTAAGTCTAGAATTTTATCATTGTTGTTACGAATACAATTATACTGATGTAAATTTGAGAAAGATATAAAGTCCAAAAGTTTATAATTTAGTTTACTATTGCAATTAGAAGAACCAATGGAATACGATGAGTCTGATGATTTCCACAGTATGCTGCCCAGGTTAAAATCACCAACAATTAGTGTGGGACCATCATTCTCGAGAACACGGCAAGTATTATTGATAAAAGTAGTAAGAATGTGTTCCTTAATAGGAGAGGGTAGGTATACTGCGCAAATTTTTAATCTCACTGGCTTGTTATCAAAGTGTATATTCACACTCACCCAGATATCATCACACTTACTGTCAAAATTGGTTAAACGGTACGAATTGTTTTTTTTTGATACGGCTATCAATACTCCGCCTCCGGATTTGTTACTGTGAAAACCACTAGACTCCCTATCTCGTCTGTAAACTATATAATTATCACTAAAAAGCTCAGAGTCCAAGATATCACTACCCAGCCAAGTTTCGCTTAATACAACAACATCATAGTCCATCAACGATGAATGTGTGTAAATATCTAAAGTTTTTGTACGTAGACCACGTACGTTTTGGTAGTACACCTTAAGGGGCAACATTTTTACAAAAAAATACCAAAACAAAATGATCAATTGAAAAGAGAATCTGATAACCTACATCATTCCTTGATTCCTTTTAAAGTATCAGCATCGCGTACCAAAATGAGGTTCGAATTCTCTGATTTACGTAAAAATATATTTCCGTTGCGTACCCAGATGAATTTATAATTTAACTCCCTGGCACGAAGTCTTGCAGCCGCATGTAAGTGCTTGTTTTCGGGAGTAAGGTTCTCCACTACAAAAACAGGGGTCTTCTTGTCATCGATGCCCAACGTACTGGTGTTAAGTTTCTCTTGAGGATGCTTTTTGTTGTAATTAATTACAGATGCAAGAAGTGTGTCTCTTATACGTGGTGAACTAAGCTTAATCAAAATTGAGCGAGGCCTGGAGCTGCTCGGATTCAGTTTCGCGACTCTTGAACAATATTGAATTTGAGATTCATCGATGGGGTTGTTGACAACTTGACCTAGCTGTTTAATCAAACTAATAATATTTTCGGAACGATGCTCCGGCACACACTGAATCTCAATGTTACTCGAACGACTTAACTGGTCTATTTGTTTTAATCGAGATTTCATTATGTTGACTTCATTCCGTAGGGATTCATTTTCTTTTTTTATGTTTTTTATCTCCTCGTTTTGCGAAAGAACATTTGATCTTAGTGAGTCAAATTGATCACTCATGAAATCGATCCCAGATTTAATTTCGGAATAGCGGTCATTTAATTCACGCAGGCTTGTATTCAATGACTTATTAAATTCGGAAATGCAAGTTTGGATTGCGGATTTCATTTCATCTCTTATAATATCTCTCAATTCAGAACGGCAGACAAAATCGGAAGTCGTGGCCACAAGTGAGATATCTTGTTTATTCTGCACCTTACGACGAGTTGCCACAAACGTCATATCGGCAAGACCTGTAGGTGTAGACGGTCTTACCAACGCATTTGAATTGTCACCTTTTGGCTGCTTACTCAAACAGTTAGGACACAGCCAGCTACTCTTGGTTTCATTTAAAATTGTATCGCAAGGAGCTACATAGTTTAAGCATAAGAAATGGTAGTAATCCTTGCATCTCACGCATCCGAAATAATCATCGTTTTCAATCGTTGCGCGGCACGCTGCACACAACTTATTCATTTTTGTTGTGTTATTGAGTAGGCAAAGGCAATAGTTTTTAGTTTATCACTCACGTTCACGTGAACACTGCAAGGGCGCGCGGGACGAGGTAAACGACGCCTGTACCGGACGAAGCTTAGGATAGGATTTGTCACACACAAGAAACAGCGATCACTGGTTAATTATAAGGTTCAGAATTATGTAAACTTATTTTGATAAATTTCTATTTTGCGGATAATAAAAACGCGACACGTCTGCTTCCAACGCACTTCGGACGAGAATTGCTTTAATATGTTTTTTTCGTATTAGAAATACGCAAACATGCAAGCGTGCAAGCGAGCAGCAAGCAAATAAGTATGCAAGCATGCAAGCAAGTATGCAAGCAAGCATGCAAGCAAGGATGCAAGCAAGCATGCAATCAAGCAAGAATGCTACAGTCAAGCAAGCATGCAGCATGCAACAAGCTTGCAGCATGCAGCAGTCAAGCAAGCATGCAGCAGTCAAGCAAGCATAGAGCATGCAAGCAAGCATGCAGCATGCAAGCAAGCAAGCATGCAGCATGCAAGCAGGCATGCAGCAATCAAGCATGCATGTAACAGTCAAGCAAGCATGCAGCATGCAAGCAAGCATATAGCAGTCAAGCAGCATGCAGCATACAAGCAAACATGCAGCAGTCAAGCAAAGCACGCATGGGTTCTGTTACAGCTCCGGCGCTGCGTGGCTCTGGCGGTCCCACGCAAGCTTATCGTCGCAGATGATTTTCGCTCACCACCGTAGATTCCAAATAAAATTCTGCCATCTTTTAAGAATGCCAAATGATATTATACCAAATACCAAATAATCGTGACACCAAATAAACGTTATACTAAACGAAATTCTGCGAAATTCAAACTATGCTAAAGGTAAATATACCATATCAAATTCTGCCATCTGAATATTATGCCATTGTAAATTCGGACATACAAACATTCGGCCAATCAACAATTATGAAATATGTTTTCTGCCTTACAACTATTCGTCAAAAGAAGATTATGCCAAGTATGTTATGCCAAATAAGTTTCGGAGGATCGAGATTCTGCCAGATAGATGGAACCCTTTTTTTACATTTTTCATCAATAGTCGAAAACTATGGCACTTAGGAAAAAAAGAAAAATGTTTGAGAATGTGCAAGGCGCGCTCTTTCATTATGATACCCCATATACCGTAGTAGCCACATTTCGGATTTTTAAGACCCCCTTTCAGTCTCTGTTGCAAAAAAAAAAAAAATATTTCTCTCTCAAAGATATTTTCTCTCTTATTTGCAAAATAGTTGGGCAAACGTCATCTAAAACTATTCCAAATTTCAAGTTGATATCATTAGTAGTCCTCGAGATGTTCATTTGTGACAGACAGACAAAGTCTCGCCATAAGGGTTTCCTTTTTAGGTACCACTTTGGTTCGGAACCCTAAAAACAGCTTTTTTTCTGTGACACGAAGTCAACTCCTTAGAACAGTTAAGCTGTTGTTTCCTCGTCGTATATTGGTAAACATTCCTCGTATATCTTTCCTGAGCAATAACAGCTCTATTTCCTTGTATACATTTCATACCACCAGAGCAGTGAAGCCGAACAGAGGCTAAGTTTACTAGGAATGCCATGTGGTGTGGTTTAAATTACGGACTACATGCAAGTGGCGTCTTTGAGCAATTTATTAGATTGGTCGTTAATTCGTTTGCAAGAAGTAGTTCGGTTGTTCATCACAATATTTGCTTAAAGTATTTCGTCTCTGTTCGATTATTTAGTACCTACCTACTTACTAGGGTTAGGGTCCAATATTTTTCGTACTTGGTTTATTTTTGATACTCGCATGCATGCGCTCGCCCCTCCTCGCGGACTTTCGTTTTCCTCTACTAGGCGGTATTTGCGTTCGTACGTGGTTTGAATAAAGCATTTAGGGTGCGAGAGCTAGTTTGGAAAATGCCTACTTATCTATAGAATACTTACAAGTCGCACTCCGTTTACTAAAGCTTTTAAATCTGTGGGATGGTTGAAGTAGTTCATCTGAATCGAAGGGTGATCGGAGAAATTGGAGGAGCGTAGTTTGAGTCGGCCGACGCTCCGCGGCCGGATCAGCACTGGGTTTATGGAGAATGTGCTCTGGCGCACTAGCAGGGGAAGCGAGCTGTACACCTGCCGGTACCATTGGTCTGTTACACCTGTAAAGTTTACATTTGTGATATTAATAGAGATGCGAAGATATTTGTTTTTAATTACTCTATTTCTTTTTCAGATTCTTCAACAAACCATCTTATATCTAAATAACATAGCTAGATACATCTACGAAATATCCTCAAACCTTGCGTTATTTCTGTACAGATCGTCATATCTTTGAAAAGAAGAAGCATGGTTTCGCACCTAGCAGAGTTCTCATGATGTTTAGGGAGTCCCCAGCGAGTGATCCGGCGCCCATCACCAGCTTGATGTCAGGCAGGGCGGGAGGCTGAGTGGTCGTCCTGTACGAACTTGGTGCGCGCGAAGGCTAGCCCGGCCGCGCCCCGCTAAAAAGGTACGCGATGGCCGATGTCGTTGATGTATAAAAAAAAGCTTGCCATCTCACCTAGCAGAGTTCTCAAGATGCCCAGAAAGTCCCCGGCAAGTGATCCAGCGCCCATCACCAGCTCGATGTCAGGGCGGGAGGCCGAGTGGTCGTCCTGTGCGAACTTGGTGCGGGCGAAGGCTAGCCCGGCCGCGCCCCGCTAGGTACGCGTTGGCCGATGTCGGTGATGCATAAAAAAAAAGCTTGCCATCTCACCTAGCAGAGTTCTCAAGATGCCCAGAAAGTCCCCGGCAAGTGATCCAGCGCCCATCACCAGCTCGATGTCAGGGCGGGAGGCCGAGTGGTCGTCCTGTGCGAACTTGGTGCGGGCGAAGGCCAGCCCGGCCGCGCCGCCCGGTAGGGTGAGTGGCCCGCGCCCCGCTAGGTACGCGATAGCCGACGTCGGTGATGCTGCTACCATCTGGAAACATTGGATGTTCGACTATGTAGGTACAAAGGAGATTCTATCATAAAGTACACGGCTACACGCTGCTCGTCCTGGTTTTGTTCGCGTGTTGCCTGTTTCCGTGGGAATATCCCGGGATAAAATATATAGCCATGTTCCTCAGATATAATGCATTAGCTTTGTACTGGCGAAAGAATTTTCAAAAGCGTTTCAGAAGTTCCACAGATACTACTATCCAAACTTACAAACTGTATTTCAGATTGAAACTTTTTAGGTTAATCTGTTTTTAATTTCTAAAGCAATATTAAGGTTTATTAGATGACTTAACACGTCTATACGACGTGACGTGAGGGCGCTAGGTGCTTTCCTGGCAGAGCTGGGTTGGCGGTTTTTCATTAACTAAAACCAAGTATACTGCAAGTAATACGATATTTGGATTACGATTAGACGGATGTTTGGGATTTTATTTGACACAGTAAAATATCACCAATCGAAAAAAACGGCCGGAAGCACTAGATAAATAACTGTAAAATAACATATATTTTTTCCAAGTTTTAAGTACTTGTGACTTGCAAGTAATCCATAATTTAACAACTTCCCTGTCCTATGAGTCATATATGACTCACACGAATTCATTTCTCTATACAATCTGAGGCACATTTTGCGGTATGAACGTGACGTGATATTTTTAAATCATACGTGGACTTATAGCAAAAATCCTAATGTTTACAATGATATTTTTATGTAAAGTTATTTTTTATGATATTATAATGATTTTATTTAGCGTAACAATAAAGAAACCTGTGGACGTGGGGCATAATCAAAATGAGTTGTATGGGGACAGGGAAGTTGTTTAAAATACCCTATTTTGGGGAATCGGCGCCTTAAAGAGAAAACAATTAAAGAAGAAAGATAAAATTAAACCATAAGTATAATCCATACTAATATTATAAACGTTAAAGTGTGTTTGTCCGTATTTCACGACAAAACTGAGCAACGGATCGACGTCGTGATTTTGGGTAGGTATGGGAATAGTTTGTGAGCTGGAGAGTACCATACCCGGAAAAATTGCACATTCCCGCGGGGTAACGTCTCCTCCCGTAATCCACGCCGGCGAAGCCGCGGGCGAAAGGCTATGTAAAAACTTTGATGAAAATTGATATTTGATAAAAACGTGTGAGATTGCCTCATATCGTTACTTTCCTAATTTAATTTCCCTCGAACCTAATTTAAGAACTTAGACAAGATCTATCATAAAACCTATCAATTAGCTTTTTCTTGCAAATTCATGTCGACAATAACTGATGGATGGCCTAATATCGTTATTTTTATGAAAGTAATGTCTGTCTCAGACATTTATTATCAAATCTCACTTGCAGAATCATTGATTTTGACGTTCAATTGATTTCCATATTTTTGAAATTCTTACATAACTAGTAGGTATGTGTTGTAATGTAACACTTATTGTAACACCACTTACATCGTTTACGGTGATACTAGAGTCATTAACTATGAAGGCATTTCCTGAGAAGGTGACGTGGTCTTGTAAGTTGTACCCCACGGGAAGATTCACCAGAGATTCGATTCCAACTTCCTGTAAGTGTTCTTTAGGACCGAGTCCCGAAACCATCAGCAGTTGGGCAGATCCTATTGAACCCGCGGATAAAACCACTTCCTTGGCAGCACGCACTCTTAACCTGTTGAATAAAAAAAATTCTTAAGGAAATCCCACTTAAAGAAGATGTGTCGAATGAAAAATAGAAAAGTCTCTCTTACTTCTTCCCTCCTTTTGATACTTCAACACCATATGCCGTTTTGGTAGCAGGATCAATTAATATTTTGTTAACTATGGAATATTTTGAAACTTTCAAATTTCTCCTATATCTAATTGGTTCTAAGAAAGCTTTGGAGGTGCTACATCTTCTCCCTTTCCTCATAGTTGCCTGTGGTTTCGAGAACCCAATGACTCGTTCTCCATTTGGGTCTCTCCACTTGTATCCTAATTCTTCTCCGGCTCTCCTAAAAAGATGCTCCAATGGCGACTTATATGGAGCATGTTCAATATCTAAGTATCCACCTGTACCGTGATAAGACGAATTCCTTAAACTAGCTATCCTAATATTTTCAGACTTCTTGAAATATGGCAGTACTTCCGAGAAACTCCAGCCACGGTTTCCCATTTTGGCCCAGTCATCGTAGTCGTCTGGGTGACCCCTTTGGTATATTAAGAAATTTAAAACGCTACTTCCACCTAACACTTTGCCTCGTGGTAAAAAGCAAACGTTACCCCTCAGACCTTTACATGCATTTTGTTCAGGTTCCGAGCTGTGCATCCAGTTCATCGGTGTCGACGATAGAAAAGCGGCAAATATTGGTATGTCGGAGAAGAAATTTTCATTACCTCCGGCTTCTATCAGTAATACTTTCCATCCTTCTACTTCACTCAGCCTATTAGCCAAGACACAACCGGCTGAACCTGCTCCAACTATAACGAAGTCAAATTCTTCCTGGTCTAGGGGTGTGTAATCTTTTATAAACCCCTCCCTGGGGTCTCGTGGCAGAGGACGGAATAAGTCTGTCCAGAAATCAAACATATTAGGTATGGCAGATTCCATGGCGTTGGCCACGGTGACATAAATGTAAAATAGCACCCATCGCATGATTTATTCGTCATTCCTGAAACAAATATTGAAAGTGTTAATGTTGATTTGATACTCAGTATTAATGACACGTCATAATGCTGGTCATAAGTAATCGAAGGAATGTGAAGGTCATCCTTTGTCACTATTTCGCTTAGAGTTGAAGCCTACTTCACTGGGATGATGCCATAATACTCGTAGAATACAAATGTCCCTTGAATGACTCGTTGTCAGTCAATCGCATCACATACTTGTTGCGTGGGCGTCTGCCCCGCATAAGTATGGTATTATTAAGACGGCCCAATAAATATTTTTCGTAAGTCCTAATAGTACATGATCAAATTCTGAGTAGCATTGCGAGTGCTTATTTTATACTCTCTGTCAGAAATAAGACACTTATAAGACTTTGTACTTGCATTTTAATCATTGTCTAGCACAATTTAATAGGTAGGTTTAGGGCTAGAGACTTTACATAAGGGAATGTTGAGTTAGAGCGTGTTTAACTAGAGTTATTTTATATTCAAGATATTCTGGTTCAACAATCATTTCTAACAAAAATATTTTCCTCTCAGTCCCAAATAAAACTTTTTTTTAATTATACTTCGGATACGGAAACTTTGTTCATAATCACAAGACTTAACATAAGGGAAACTAGAGTTATTTTATATTCAAGATATTCTGATTCAACAATCATTTCTAACAAAAATATTTTCCTCTCAGTCCCAAATAAAACTTTTTTAAAATTATATTTCGGATACGGAAACTTTGTCCATAATCACAACAAAACCTTAACCTTAACATAGTAGGTATAGAATTCTCGCTGATATCATAGAAATATCTACCTACTTAAAATAGCGGTACGATTTCGGTTTGTCCGTTTCATCATGTCAGCCGAACGACGCCCACTGCTGGGCATAGGCCTCCCCCAAGGATCTCCACAACGATCGGTTATATTTGTCCGTTTATATAGGTATAATTAAAATTAATTATTTTGCAAGGACAAGTTACAGTTTGATTAGTTATTTATTATTTGAAGAAAGAAGCATTTTATTGTCTTAAATGTATCGCAACACGACAACGAGCAACACGCAAAAACAAAAAACACTGTGGTGTTTAGTTATGTCCGTAAGTGTCGGTACAGTGATGTTATTAAGCAACTTTGAAGGTACTAGCGGCCGCCCGCGGTTTCACCCGCGTGGTTCCCGTTCCCGTGGGAATATCGGGATAAAAAGTACATATAAACCTTCCTCTTGAATCACTCTATCTATTAAAAAAAACGCATCAAAATCCGTTGCGTAGTTTCAAAGATTTAAGCATACAAAGGGACATAGGGACAGAGAAAGCGACTTTGTTTTATACTATGTAGTGATTATATGATTATTTCTTGTAAGCACATCTTAGATTTATGCGCGTACTGTTCATTTAAAGACGAAATTTAGGAAAAATCTAAAAATCCTTTAAAAAACACAACCAATAACTAACTGAATGTGTTTATTGAAGCGTGATTATATCCTTGAAAGAATGTTGTTTAATTCAATTACTTACATATTTCTTTTATTTTTTTATTTGACATAATAATAATGTATTGAAATAATATTTGATTGGACATTGTAATATTTATATTTTTGCTTTAATAATTTTTTACTGTTAATTTAATGATTTGGATTTTGATGGATGGGTTTAAGTGGTATTATTATTATTATTTTCATTATTGCATCTCGACAAGGCAGAATACGGTTTATTTTAATCCTCGCACTCGTACATACTTGTACCACCGTACCACCTGTATTCGCAATACAATAATTATGAATAAAAAAATAACAATTTGTTTAAAAAATCGGCCAAGTGCGAGTCGGACTCGCTCATGAAGGGGTCCGTACCCACTTAACGTACCAATACGTACACCTAGCAAAAATACCACTGTCATTTTTTGCCAGAAACAAATAACTTTGTTTATCATAGTATTCGTATGAATGACAAAGTTATATTTGCGGTTTTCGAAAATGTGTTATATCTCAAAAACTTGTAAAGCCTACTTAGCTGTGATAGTTTTCCTTTTAACTTCGTCATATGTACTACTATCGTGAATTTGTTTACGTATCCAGAAACAACCATCTGGCTGGTGGGGGGGGGGGGGGGGGGGACACACACACTTGACTCTAACAAAATTTTGCACTTTAAAGCTTAATAATTCACAAACAGATGCCTCAATCAAAAAACTGTTTTTATGAACCCACACACAACGTTTTTAAAATTGCTATCAAACGACATCCCACACTATGGGGTAGACGAGAAAAAAAAATTACATACCCACTTCACGTGTAGGGGAGGTAACCTAAAAAAAATATTTTTCAAAATTTTACTTTACCACTTAGTTGGCGTGATAAATATGTATATTCATGCCAAATTTCTAGCTATTCAAATCTATGAGCTAGACTGGGATCAGACGGACGGACGGACGGACGGACAGACGGACAGACGGACAAGGCGAAACTATAAGGGTTCCTTGTTGACTACAGAACCCTAAAAATGAGAAGATATTGTCAACCTCTTTCCCTGGCCCGGCTAAAGGCAGGGAATAGAGTGAGCAGATTTAATATTAATAAATAAAAGTAGTTTTTAGATGTATAATTTTAATAACAAAAAAAGAAACATACAATGTACCTGTAATTAGGCATCATTATTAATTACAGTTACAAAATTAAAAAATATATAGATTAAGTTTTTATACTACATGTAAAACAAATGAGTGGAGTGGGTACCTAATCTTTTGCTCTCTTAAAATAATAAATAACACGGAAGATTATTTTGTTCAAGTAAGTAAAGTTATTTACTAGAAAATCGTGATAAAAAGGGTACGATTTTATACCGTCGTCGTCGCACCGAAGTTGCAGTAGAAAATCGTGGCCATAAAGGGTACGATTTTATACCGTCGTCGTCGCACCGAAGTTGCAGTAGAAAATCGTGGTCATAAATGGTACGATTTTATACCGTCGTCGTCGCACCGAAGTTGCAGTAGAAAATCGTGTCATAAAGGGTACGATTTTATACCGTCGTCGTCGCACCGAAGTTGCAGTACAAAATCGTGGTCATAAATGGTACGATTTTATATCGTCGTCGTCATAACAAAGTTGCCGTATTTCTTGCCCAAATAAAGGTCATAAAAATTGGAACGCCCTTACTTGATGCAGACAAAAAGCACGGATAAACGTCAGGATCACGACTGGAGCTGCAGAAATTCGCAGATCGTTGACAGTCGCAGATCGAATTCATAAAAACAATGAAATCTTTTTATGAATAATAATCAGGAAATATCCCTCCGCTTCCCTCCCTTTAGTTATTAATCCAATTATCATGGAAATGATGCAATGTAGCGTCTCTTATTAGCCAACAAAACTTTCCGAAAACAACCAGAAGTATGAAAAGCCCAACAATAATGTATGTGATTCCTACAAGGAATCAACAAAATTTTAACATCTGTTATAAAATTATATTAATTTGGAGCAAAAATATGCTTCACGCCTTGAGAAGTCAAAATTTTCCCAAGAAAGCGCGGGAAACGCGTCGAAGATGATCGGCACAAAAAAATAATAATATGGTGAGCAGGATGAACGATGTAAAACTTATGTGTAAGAAAAGGATAGTGGAATACTTAATATTTTTAAATGTTGTCGAACATGAATTAAAAAGTTATTAAAATAAAATACATAGATACCAAGGAGTTTTATACAAGAAGGTTCATAGTTTGAATTTGGAGTATGGATGAAATGAGGTCGCATGTGTGAAATAAATATAAAATAAGGAAAATCAATGAGTTATAATAACACATTAGTGTTTTCCCCCCTCTCCTCTGGACATCTGAGGCGATCAGACGTGTCATAAGTAATCCTATCCTTGTGTAAATAATTAAATATAAATTAAATACAGTGATAAAATCATGAACGGATATTAGGAGCGCATAAACGTAAGGAGCGAAACAAACATAAACAACGTGAGTTGCTTTTCCACTGAATATATTGCTCCGTCTATTCAAGTCAGGCAAGGGTCGAGTTACGCTAGACGGAAAAAACTTTTGTACCAAATCGTCGCTACCGACCAATATAAGCTGAGCTCCGGTTGAATTTAACTTCTATCAATATATTGTGCCCTGGTACATTTGACTCGCAGTCGCAGGTACGCTTTTGTTCATAACATGCTACCTATACGACACTCCCCTCCGGCACCCGCCGCTCAGGCGCGCGGAGACTACCGAGCGTCCGAACAAAAAGGTCCACGCGCTACTAAACAAAGTGAACTACCTACGCCTGAAATAAATGTACAACAAAGCTCATCGGAATATGATCTACAAAATTTGTCAGATGAACATTCAAACTCTAATTCTAATGTGTCACGTCGCCAAAACAAGCGTAAGAGAACCAGTACGTCGGAAATGCAATTAAATAATTTTATGGCTGAAATCAGAGACATGTTCTCGGACTTAAAACAACAACAAGACTCAAAGATGGATAAAATTATAACAGCCTTTGAAGAGATTAAAACGCAAAATTCTGAGATAAGCTCATCAATTGAATTTTTGTCTGCGAAATACGATTCTATGTCTCTTCAAATTAGCGAGTTAAAGTCTGAAAACTCGCAGCAACAAGATTATATAATCAATCTTGAACAAAAGTTGGAAAACTTGGAAAGACTTTCGCGTTCAACTTGTCTGGAAATTAAAAATATACCTGTCACTAAACCAGAATCCAAAGTTAGTTTAATTGATACAGTCACTAAACTTGGAAAGATTCTAAATGCTAATACTGAAAACAAGGACATCAAGGATATTTTCCGTATCTCCACGAAAAATACAGACAACAAAACAATTATTGTGGACTTTGTTAGCGTTATTGCTAAAAACACATTTCTGCATGCGTATAAAATTTATAACAAAAGTTATTCCAGAATCAATACAGAAAATCTAAAAATAGTTGGACCACCTAAACCTATTTTCATATGTGAGAACCTTACTCCAAAGATGAAAAGATTATTTTATAACGCGCGTGTTCTTAAAAACAGTAAGGAATACAAACATTGCTGGACTTCAAACGGCAAGATTTTTATGAGAGAGAAAGATGGGTCCACATTGTACTTAATACAGGATGAATCAGATCTGAAAAAAATTGAACATTTAAAATGACTAATTTATATATATTATTTTTCCATTTTAGATTACCTTTACCTTAGATTAAGTTATCAATGGTTTTGTTATTATCACTCTGTAACTTTCACATATTTGCCTAAATTTAGATTTACTTGCTATATAATGTTTTTATTTTGTTACTCTATATTTGGTATAACTCTTATTGTTTTTAACAACACTCTTTTTTATTCATACTTATTCACACCGTGCAAAATATTCATAGACTATCAAATAACTTGTACTCATAGAACCACACAAAACATTCATGTACACCTACAAACATGCTCATTTTATTATTGTCACTCACTTACACTCACTCAACACATACACACACAAATTACCACCCATACCCATATAGTACACATGCAAGCTTATTATACACATTATCTGCAACCTAACTCAGTTATACACACCCAAATAAACTGTACACATATCAGCTCACATTTCGCTTCTTTACCAAGTAACTATAAAGAGACCCGTGCCACTACTTTGCTATCAATCATAATTTATATATTTGTTTTTTTTTTTTTGGCCTTTAATTGCACTTCAATTAACCTTAATAAATTTCTTAGAAAACTCAGTTTCTTATACAACTTGTTTTAATATATTTTATCTTTTATGGACCACAACATAGATATATCATTAGAAATTGACAATATATCTGTTGGTAAATCATATATTAGTACACCCGAAAACACATCAGTATATATAAGCAACCCGGAAAATCAACTTAAAATTTTTCATATAAATATTAGGAGTATTGGTTGCACTGTCAATTACGGTAATCTCTTTCTTTTACTGGAGAGGATTCAACTGAATGTTGACATTATTATTTTAACGGAATGTTGGTTAAGCAAATGTCCTTATCTTCCTCAAATAACTGGGTATCGTACTCATAACTCTTCTCACTCTAATCAAAACGATGGTATAGTTATATACACTAAGGACGATATGCTAGCTAAAGTGGATGAGCAAATTGTGACCGATGCAAACTGTCTGACTGTGAAACTTTCCAACGATGTAGTGATTGTTGCCATTTATCGGTCCCCATCCTGCCATAATATTGAAAACTTTTTGAATAGTCTAGATGCTCTTCTTCTTTCGTTGCATTCTTTTAAAACCGTAGCTTTAATTGGAGATATTAATATTAATATCATTCAGGATATTATAAATGTAAATGCTAATTCTTATCTCAGTTTGTTAGCATCCCATTCCATGTTGCCCACTCACTTCTTTCCAACTCGTGGCAAAAACTGTTTGGATCATGTTATTCTAAAAACATCCAAAAACTCCATTACGTTGGTTCTAGACTCTTATTTTACTGACCACGCACCCATAGTTTTTTGTATTGATACTTATTGTAAGTCAGCGCAATCTACGAAAAATTGTACTCTTAAACGTCTTGATATCCCAACTTGCGTAACTGAACTTGAAAAGATGGACTTCTCAGATGTTACTAACAACGGTAACGCCGAGGATGCTGCTAATATTTTAATTGATAAACTATCTTCTGTAGTTAAAGCGAATACTCGTACCATCTGCATTCCTAACAGAAAGCGCATCTCCAAGCCCTGGATTACCCCCGGTTTGCTTCGCTGCATCCGGCAGAGAGATAAGCTACATCGTCAAACTAAAAAACATCCTAATAACGATATTATAAACACCTCATATAAACGATACAAATGTTTTTCCAATACATTACTGAAGAAAGTTAAACAAGACTATGAGCGTTCTCAATTTATAAAGCATAAGAAAAATCCAAAGAAAGTTTGGAATCTTATAAAAAATGTCACTAATATCAAACATACCTCTACTGCATCTGACGATCTGTTAGCGTCGCACAGCGATCCACAAACAGCTGTTTCCTCTATAAATAAATTCTTCGCTAATGTGGGAAAAAAATTGGCTTCAAATCTCAATAACAACTCTTCAACAATACCCCCTGACTATTTATCTGAACAAAAATTTTCTGTATTGCACTCTATGGCTTTGTTGAGCACCGACGATGCAGAAGTTGAAGACAAAATAATGGGGTTAAAGCTCGACTGTGCAGTGGGCTGGGACGGCGTCTCTAATTCATTAATAAGAGAAGCTAGACATGTTCTGATTCCGGTCTTGACTCGCTTGTATAACCTTTGTTTCTCAACAGGTACCTTCCCCGCGGTCTTTAAAAAAGCTATAGTCCATCCTATTTATAAGAGTGGAGACAGATGCAGTGTTACCAATTACAGACCCATTTCTGTACTGCCAGTGCTGTCGAAAGTTTTAGAAAAAATTATCAATAGTAAATTAATTAATTTCCTTCAATCTAAGAACCTTTTGGCTTCAAATCAATTTGGATTTATGCCTGGAAAGTCAACAGAGGACGCTGTTTTGGAAGTTACTAGTTGTATAGCTGATAACCTGAATAACAAATTAAATTCCCTGTGTGTCTTCCTTGACCTTTCCAAGGCTTTTGACACTGTATCTGTCCCCATTCTTCTAGATAAACTACAACAGATAGGTGTTAGGGGTATTGTATTTGATTTATTCAAGAGTTACTTGAACGAACGAACGCAATGTGTCCGCATCGACAATTTCTCTAGTTATGAGGAACATCTTGACTATGGCGTACCACAAGGCAGTGTTCTTGGCCCGACCTTGTTTCTTGTATATGTGAATGAATTGTGCCAATTGAATCTGTTAAACTGTAAAATTGTCATGTATGCTGATGACACAGCTATTGTGGCTCAAGGGAAAAGTTGGAATGAGGCACGGTTCTTTGCTGAGTTGGCTTTAAGAAAGGTCATGTTGTGGCTAACGAGAAATGTACTGACCTTAAATCTTAATAAGACTAAATTTGTCACTTTTGCCCCCACGCGCTCTTCTCAGCCAGATACAGTGTTTACTTTAACTGCACATAACTGTAACGAAACCTCTAACAATCCCTGTACCTGTGCTTCTATATCACGCACACATAGTATTAGATACCTAGGTGTTATGGTTGATAGTCTAATGTCATGGACCGAACACATTCATTCTGTCGCAGTTCGTATTAGAAAGCTTGTTTTTGTATTTAGCAAGTTAAGAGCTATTCTCGATCCTGCTACCCTTAGGACAGCATACTTTGCACTCGCCCAGTCTATTATGTCGTACTGCATTACGGTTTGGGGTGGTTCTGGAAAGACCATTATGTTGGAACTTGAAAGGACGCAAAGGGCCATCTTGAAAGTTATGGCCTTTAAGCCAAGAAGGTTCCCAACTACCCTACTATACAACTATTGGGAAGTGCTCTCTATCCGCAAACTATTCATACTGAATGTAGTGTTACGTAATTATTATACTTGTAAATAAATAAATAAGATGGAATATTAATAAATATGATAAGGACACGTTGTCTTTCTATATACAAAAAAAACACAACGTTACAATATCACAATGAGCTTTTAAGGCGCTACTCGGAAAAAGTACGGACTTTTTGATTTAAAAATATAGGACGGTTACAGTTGTTACAAATCTGGTAATAAGATATATATTTCTTCATACCTTTATCTAGAATCGTATAGTTTCAGAAACACGATTTTGTGACTTTGGCTCGACACTTTTTATTTTCGAAAATACCTCTAAAAAATAAGAAATATCAAGATTATTCTTAAATGGGGATACAATTATACGATTGAAAATTGGTTTAATTGGTGGACACCAATAATATTTAGGATCGTATAGAAGCATTTTTTTAAACTCGCTATAGTTTTTGAATACGAAGTGATTTTGTGTTTTTTTTGCGTAATCGGCAAAATCGGTCTCGCTCCCGCGCGCGTCGTTTGCTCATTGCTATCTCGCTTTAGCATAATTTTTCCGAGTATCGCCTTAATATAAAAGCTAATTGAGATATCACCAGGAAATTCGTCAAGTCATGAATACCTAAATTTTAATTATGTAAGTAATTTAATTACTCTTGTTATTTCGCAGTGCATTGTTACCCTTTACCTACTTTTTGACCAGGTCAAATGAAAGTGATCACACCAGTTCAGAACGTGGACCATGACTCCGAAAATACTGGTTTTTTTATTTGGACGAAGGATAACAACATTGACGACTCTATATGCATAAGTATGTTTTGAATTTTGTATATAGTCCAGTCACGTTAGGAAAATAAAGGGGTCATCCTCGGAATGAGAGATAATATTCATACGTCAATAGTCAAATGTCAGAAGTATAGGTAAAATCTAATTAGGATTATCAAGAAATATTTTTGTGACTTTTTTGACCTTGAATAACTTCCGACGCAGGCACAAGATTTTGTGTGACTTTTGAGACAACTTTTAGAACACCAAAATGAAGGTGTATACTAGTTTACAGCTTATTAGGTATCTCTCATTCCGAGGTTGACCCCTAATTTGACTGGACCAATAATAATAAAGAGAAGCGGAAAAAGGCATGATAAGAAAGAAGCCATTGTTTGGCTTAGCTAGAGTTTAACCAATACTTATTCTATAGGCTTAAGCAGTGACATTATTAATGGAATTGTAGGAATGCTTTTTATGAACTGACAGCTTAAGAAGATTGATGATATAAAAAAAAAACTGGAAGTTTAAGAATCTGGGCAAAAGGAGGTTATTGATTTATTTGTAAGTTAATAAGGTTTTTTTAAAGAGATTAATTATTATCCGTGAAAAACTTGATTATTTGTGATTTTGTACTTAAGATTAGTTAGTTTCCGCCCAGGCTTGTTTGGTGCAAACTAAATGCATTAGAGCTATTTATAAAACTTCCTCTTGAATCACTTTGTCTATTGCTAAAAATCACATTAACCCATTGACGCCTGGCCTGACCGGCCGAATAGGGCCGGAGAACAATGGAAAATCTATTTATTGTGTCCCATTTCTAAGGCGTTCAAGGAATCCGTTGCGTTGTTTGAAAGATCTAGGCGTAGTACCTAGGTACAGTCAGCTCAAAATGATCTGAGCATTCAAAGTGACCAAAAATATTAAATATTTATTTAAGTTTATTCCATCCTGAATCTAAAAATAACAAAGGGACTAAATATTGTGAAGTGGTTTATGAGAAAAGTTAAGCACCTAATTGAGAATGCACCGAATTGATAAAATGAATCACCGAATTTCAAAATCGCCCATCGAATTTAGAATTGATGAACCTAATATAGAAACAATGTATTTGAATGATCAAAATAATAAATACTATAAACGTTTTGTTAACTGACTGCTGGTCTATTACTGAAAAATGGAAAATGAAGTATTTAGAAAAAATCGACCCGTCTCACAACTAGCTCCGATGCAAATAAAAATTGGATTGCGAATGCAAAAAACTAAAAATTAAAATAAGTTGCTGGTCTATTAATTTATTAGATGGTTAATTTTAGGATTAAGTGCGCCTAATCTTTAATCTTTAATTAAAATATTACTGATAAAATAAAACAAAAATTCAAATCAACATGTTTAAGTTTCAATAGCGACATAAGAATTAGTTTTAATTTTTATTTTAGAAGAATTTTAATAAGTTATGAAGAATCTGATAAGCAATCCTATCCACTCCAATACCAAATTTAATATATTTAATTGCTTTCGTAACAAAAAATTCTCTCAGAACGTTCCATGGCTTGTGGCATGTAGCATCAGGGATAAATTCGGTGAACCATTTCTTACTTCTTTTTGTGTGGCTGGCCTCTAACCATTCACTTGCATTCTCCTTCCATAACTGTTTATGTATTGTTCTACCCTATTAATACATAACAAAATAGTTAAAGGATCTACGCGATAATGGCGAGGGCCAGCTAGATAAACTCCACAAAACAAGCAAACCGGGTAAGGAAGGTAATATCGAATCAGGGTCCTGGCCTACTGGGCAACCTGCGTAAACCTGATGTTCCTATGACTTTGGATCAGGAGGAGACGAATGCCGTTCTCCTACAGACCCACTTCCCAAACTGCCATCCTCTACAGCATATCGAGTGGCAGAGTGTAACAAGTCATCCAACAGATGACCACTGGTAAACTGGCAAAGACCACCAAAGGCTAAAAGGGTTGATCACGCACAATTGTGATGATCATCTACTGTGTTCCACAGTTTATTGAAACGAAGGTTTCTCATGCAAAATTAAGTTACTTAAGCTAGGCCTACCTTACTAGAAGATAGTGTCCGTAATCCAGGGGGCTGGTCGCTGTCTCGCCGGCGCGCGCGCGCCTGACAAGTAGGTCTTCACCCAACCCCGATGGGAAACTCTTATAGCTAACACTCTTATAACTACACAATGCCCTAATAGACAGCTAAAACTTTCCCGGCGCTTTTCAAAGCGAACACACACGGGTCACAAGTCCGTACCCCGACCGGGCACTCCTAGGTGCAAAAACTCGAGATCTCGGTCACAATACGGGTAGGTAACTGGCGCGGCACGTCGCTACAGAAACACACAACCTTGCCTCACGGCGGCGTACGGCGTACTAATCCTACACGCGGCCCGAGCGCATTCTCCCGTGACCTTGACAATGACAACTGCCCGCTCGCAAGCGCGCGTGAACATCCCCCCGTCCCGGACAGTAGCAAACTGTCCGCCAACTTAATCTAAGGGCAGGCGAGAGAGGGTAGCGATCGCTCGCTTCAAAACAGAGTCCCCCACCAGGACCTCGGCAAACCTGGGCACACCATCCGACCCCGGATGAAGCTGAACAATGCGTCCTAAACGCCAGCGGAGGGGCGGCAGGTTTGGATCCTTTACCAACACGAGGTCTCCGGTCTTGGGTGGGGTCGTCCTATCCGACCACTTAACGCGTTGCTGCAAAATGTGCAAATACTCCAGATGCCAACGGCGCCAAAAACTCTGCGTAAGCTGCTGGAGCAATTCAAATCGCGAGAGCCGTCCGGAGGGCACTTCGGAATAAGGATATTCCGGCAAGGCGTTAAGCGGTCTGCCAATCAAAAAATGGCCCGGCGTAAGGGCCTCTAAATCATTCGCGTCCGAAGACAACGGACACAACGGACGCGAGTTGAGGACCGCCTCAACCTTACAAAATACGGTCGCGAGTTCCTCAAACGTGAGGACCGTCTCCCCAATAACGCGACGAAGGTGAGTTTTAGCGGCCTTTACAGTTGCTTCAAAAATCCCTCCCCAGTGGGGGCAGGATGGCGGGGAGTACTGCCATCGTACCCCTCTGCGAGAGAGTGTGGATCCGATCTCAAAATTATTCCTATCCAAAAATTCACAAACTTCCTTTAAATACCTATCGGTGCCCTTGAAATTGGTTCCACAATCGGACCTGATTAACGACGGCATTCCGCGGCGAGACACAAAACGATTCAACGTGGCTACAAAGGCTTCTGTGGTGAGGGCACTAACCACCTCCAGGTGGACCGCTTTAGTGGCCAAACAAACAAATACACACAAGTAAGCCTTTTCCGTTCTAGCATTACGAAGCCGCGATGTCTTAACGGTAAATGGCCCCGCAAAATCCGTTCCAACTCCTGAGAAGGGCATCGATTCGTTCACTCGATCGGCAGGCAAATCACCCATCTGGGGCTGCATCGTATCGGCGCGCAAACGATAACACGGGAGACAACGAAAAATAACGGATCGGATTATTCTCCGCGCTGACAAAATCCAGAACTCTCGTTGGAGGAGCGCGGTCAAAGCATTACAACCGGCATGAGCATTCTTTACATGTCGGTCTGTAATCAACAGTCTAACTAACGGTCCATCCTTGGGGAGCAACAAAGGGTGGCGTGATCCGTACGGCAGGTTGGCATGTCTGAGCCTACCTCCGACACGCAGCAATCCGGTACTGTCCAAGAAGGGATTCAACCGCACCAAGGGTCCCTTCAACTTGGGCTTACTTGAGCGCAGGGCTTTCAGCTCCGGTTCAAACTCTCGCTGTTGCGTCACTCGCAACCAATGCAACAGAGCGTCTTGCCGCTCTTGTGGGGCGAGGACCGGAGACAACGATTTCTCCTGAGGCTGGCGACAATTTCGCACAAAGCGCCTCATCCAAGCAGTCACGCCGAGCAACTTATCAAGAGAACTGTAGCGGTCTAACAAAAACTCCATCTGCGGAGCCGCCACCGTCTCCACGGCGTGAACACGCATGCCTAGGTCTGGGACTCTGGCCACAGCCGGGGTGGCAGGCCATGAGCGCTCAGGCCGTAACAACCATGATGGACTCCACCATAGGTGGTGGTCCACTAACTCAGGCGCCTCGCAGCCGCGGGAGGCACAATCTGCGGGGTTCAATTCGCCCGGTACGTGGCGCCAAATCAACGGGGCCTTTGAAGTCTGAATTTGTGAGACCCGGTTGGCCACAAAAACCTCAAGGGTGTGGACTGAACTCTTCAGCCAACAAAGGACGACCTGGCTGTCAGACCACGCAAATATCGACTCCAAGTCGACACCGTTTCCCAAGGTGTCGGCAACATGATTGAGTAGCCGTACTAAGAGAGTGGCGCCGGACAATTCCAACTTCGGAATGGTTAGCCTAGTCCGAAGGGGGGCGACCTTACTCTTGGCCGTAACTAAGTGTACGGCGACAACGCCTGCTGCATCCACCGTTCGGATGTAAACGGCTGCCGCGTATCCGCTTTCGGACGCGTCACAAAAGCCGTGCAGGGAGGCTTTAAACTTTCCCGAAGGCAGCATTTGCCTCGGTATACAAACCCCATTGACGTCGGGTAGGGATGACACGAACCTCACCCACTCTCGTAGGAGGCTACCAGAGAGGGGCTCATCCCATGACAATTCCGCAGCCCAGAGCTCCTGTAGGAAGCACTTCATCGAAAACACTACAGGGCTGAGCCAACCGTTCGGATCAAAGGTACGGGCTACAGTGGACAGCACCGTGCGTTTAGTCCAGACCTTTGGGTCTGGCAGTTCCAATCTATATGTGAACAAATCCGGGACTGGTCGATACTGGACTCCCAAAACAGACAGCATGTCTGGAGTCTCCGGATTTTCAAAGAGGAGCGGCTCTTGCTGGTGGTCCTTAGGCAAATCTGCCAATAGGTCCGGTGAGTTAGACAGCCACTTCCGCAACTCATAGCCACCAGCCCTCAAGAGCGCAATCAGCTCATCACGTAAGACGAGAGCCTCATCTAAGCTCGAGGCCCCCGTGCAGATATCGTCGACAAATAAGGCCCCCCCCTCAATAAGAGCAGATGCCCGGGGATAGCGTAGCCGTTCGCGCTCTGCGAGCTCCAAAAGCGAACGGATCGCCACAAAGGGGCTCGACCGCAAACCATAAGTGTTGGTGTTCAGCTCGTAAGCCAATATCGGATCCTGGGGATCCTCACGCCAAAGGATGAGCTGGTATCGTCTATCCTCCGGGTGAATCACGGTCTGTCTGAACATCATGCGGATATCGGCCACAAAGACGACAGCGTGCCGGCGGAAGTTGGTCAAAACATCACAGACATCGTGATGCAACTTCGGCCCCGCATGCAGACACTGATTCAACGACACTCCGGTTGACGTGGGCGCTGAACCATCAAAGACCACGCGGATCTTCCCATTGGAAGTCTTCAAAACAGCGTGGTGTGGCAGGAAGTAATGTTCCACATTACGCCAGTCCAACTGCGAGATGGACATGTGCCCAAGGTCCAAATACTCCCGAATGAAGTCTATATACTTCTCCTTGAATGCGGGATCCCTGGCCATCCTACGCTCCATGGACAACAATCTCTTCTCGGCCATCGGTCGGGAGCTCCCTAAAGGAGGGCGAACCGCCAAGAAGGGCAAGCGGGTAATCAAGCGACCCGAGAGGAGGCGCCCAGTGTTGTTCTGGTAGAACAATTCGCACTCCTCGGCTAACGGATCCAACCGCTTGGCAGTGGGAGGTTCCTCCACCTCCCAAAACTTTTGGAGAACGTTGGACAAAGTAGAACCGACAATGGTCCGGCGGTCTACCGACGGGGTCTCTGGTGTCTGTGGTACCTTTCCCATCACCACATGACCCAGCGACGAGGACAAGGTGACAAGATCGGCTGTCTGCAAAACTCGCTTGCTTCCACACAGTACACGACCGAGGAGATCCGCACCAATCAACAAGTGTATTGGGCCCGGTCGGTGGAAGGAAGGATCAGCCAAAGCCAGTCCAGACGTCAGCTCAATCGTGGATGGCGGCACTCGCACTTGCGGGAGTAGTCCAACCACCTTATCAAAAACTATCGCCGAAGCACCGATCTTCGGCCTTGGCGTGAAGTGGGGGGAGAAGGAGAACTCAACTCGACCAATCTGATCAGGGATCCGCGAGTCTCCTACCCCCGTACCGCTTCGTGATGCGGCACAAGCAAAAGACCCAGCTGTCGGACAAGCCACCTGGACATTATGCACCCCTGGGCACCTGAGTCCAAAAGGGCACGCACCGTTACAACATTGCCCTTAGGTCCCCAAACATTCACGGAGGCTGTTGGCAACAGCACAAGCTCCGGAGGGGTGGTTGGGTCCGACAGGGGCGCCATTAAAAATTTTGGGGGGGTACTTGTCCCCCTCGCGCCTGAGTCGGCGCGCCAAATGTGGGACGCTCGTACCGGGCGAGCGGGTCCCAATCGGGTACATACTGGCCCCGACCAACAGCACTCCTAGGTGCAGGGTAATACCCGTGTGGGGCGTGCCTCGGTACATAGTACCCCAATCGAGGCCTCTCCATTAGGGGGGGGGGAGTAGCAAATAGGGCCCGTGCCCATCGCCACCGTGGCGTACTCTTGTGGTACCCCCCTACCCCCGCCCGTGGCGGGGGCGTCTCTCCTATAGTTCCCCCTCTCCGGGGGGGACTGAACGGGGGGGCTAAGCCCCGCCGAATCTCTAGGGGACCGGTTCCGGGCTGCCGGGCCCCCGCCCGTGCGCGAGGAATTCGAACCCCGGTCGCTCCCGGCGTCCTTGCGGTCCAAACAAAGGAGGGGGTGATGCCTCCCTCCGCAAAGACGACAATCCTCTGTCTGGGGACACGCCGACTGCATGTGTCCCCCCAAACACCTATAGCACCATTGGCGCTGTCTTGCGACGGCTCTCCGTCCCTCTGGGCGGAGGCCTCTAAATTTGGCACATTCGTGCACCACGTGCCTGTCTCCCCTGCAATACCTGCACCGCTCACTCGGTGCGGGGGGAGGGGACCCTGGAAGGCAGCATAGCGATTGGTCGGGCGACGGGGCTGTTCCCTCGCCGCCACCATACGACCAACACCTGGAACCGGGGCGGGCTCCAGGTGGTCCGTCACCCTACATTCGTCCTCCAAAAAACGAAGGAGGTCCGCGAAGGGCGGGAGATACGAGGCGCTGTCGCCTCCGTACCTCTGCTCGAAACGCCCCTTCATTTCAGCGGGCAATTTGGCGAGGACTATGTGCAGCAGTACAAAGGACCACTGATCCACCGGCAGGTCCAATCGCCTTAGGGAGTTGACCGCTGACAGTAGCGGGTTCAGCAACTCCCTCCGTAACAGGTGTACCCGCGTGATTCGCGGGAGGGCCAAAATCGTGGCCACGTGGGTGTCCGCCAGTAACCGGACATTCTGGTACCTGCTAACCAGAAGCTGGCGAGCCACCTGGTAGTTGTCGTCGCTGATGAGCAGGTGCTGGATTACCGAGCTGGCCTCTCCTCGCAGGGAGGAGCGCAAATAGGCCAACTTCTCACTAGGGGATAAGTCCCGTCGTGAATCCACTAAGCTGTCAAACAGGTTAATGAAGCCCATCCAGGCTGACAGATCCCCATTAAAAGTGGGAATCTCCAAAGTAGGCAATCGGCCTAGCAACGCCGTCGGGGTAGGTTTGACCTCCCCGCTCAAAACCGGCTCCCCCTTCCGAACAGCCAGGGCCCTCTCAGCCGCCTCCGTGAACTGGTCAGCCAGCTCATAGGCCTGGGCTACATCCTGCTCCAGCTGTTCCGACACGGCATCATCAGCTGGGGGGTTCTCTAAATAATACGCGCGACACTCCATGGCGTGGCGCTCCAGGTCTTGCAGCCGAGCTGCCAGCCCGCCATACCGAGCTAGCAACGCGCCTACCCGGTCGGCTCGGTCTATTAATGTGACCGCACAAGCAAGCCAACGCAAAACTCCTTGGATGCCAGCCCTGGATACGGCGAGCGGATTCGTAGGAGCCATTTATAATCCGTTTAATAAACAAAGCAAACAAAGAAATATAGAAGTGGTAAACATCAACAAAAAAAACAATAGAAATAGGTCGCGTCACGATAATATAAAACACAATTAAAATTCGGACGACATACACGGACCCTACTATTTTCATAAATTATTAGCAACTTACCAATTTCAAGGGCTAACAATATAACGGTATAAACAAAACGTATAGGATTAACGGTATGGCATACACGGCACGGCCAAGTCAACCTCGCAAATCAACTACTAAACCGTTATCAACAAACAAAAACAAAACTATTTTTAATAATAATACTCGTAATTTAATACTACTAATAATTAAAACTAGTTCCACTTTTTCAACTAGGCAAGCGGACTCGGAACAAACACTAGTATGTGGTACTAATAAACAACACTTTCGAACGCAACTATTCGTCAAATAAATCCGGACACACAAAAAAATATACACATCTAGGCGAGTAAACTCGTATCAAATCACTAGTATGTGACAACAATTATATAAGTGTCTATCTATTATCGGATCCACCAAGTGAGAAACATTCGCTTCGAGAATTTACTAGAACAATTTCTTAGTACTTCAAATCGTCTCGGAATACCCTCGAGATTTCAACAAAAAAAAAAAAAATTATTTTTAGGTACGCTTTTTAGGTATTTCTAGGTACGCTAACTAGGTACGCTCTGCTACCAAAAATTATGATCACGCACAATTGTGATGATCATCTACTGTGTTCCACAGTTTATTGAAACGAAGGTTTCTCATGCAAAATTAAGTTACTTAAGCTAGGCCTACCTTACTAGAAGATAGTGTCCGTAATCCAGGGGGCTGGTCGCTGTCTCGCCGGCGCGCGCGCGCCTGACAAGTAGGTCTTCACCCAACCCCGATGGGAAACTCTTATAGCTAACACTCTTATAACTACACAATGCCCTAATAGACAGCTAAAACTTTCCCGGCGCTTTTCAAAGCGAACACACACGGGTCACAAGTCCGTACCCCGACCGGGCACTCCTAGGTGCAAAAACTCGAGATCTCGGTCACAATACGGGTAGGTAACTGGCGCGGCACGTCGCTACAGAAACACACAACCTTGCCTCACGGCGGCGTACGGCGTACTAATCCTACACGCGGCCCGAGCGCATTCTCCCGTGACCTTGACAATGACAACTGCCCGCTCGCAAGCGCGCGTGAACAAGGGTCATAACACAAGAAAATGTAAGATACGCCTTGGTTGGTAGGCCTTGGTGCGTTCGTCGACATTGAAGGGGCCTTTGACAAGACTACCTTCAGTAGCATTGAGGAAGCGCTGGTAAGGAGAGGTGTTAACAGATGGATTGTCAACATGCTTTGCAACAGAGTGATACAGGTATCCGGTGATGGAAACCAAAGGGCGCTTGTGCAAGAGGATGCCCCCAGGGAGGCGTCCTCTCTCCACTGCTATGGAACCTGGTAGTAGACGACCTGCTCTCACTCCTTAACCCAAGTCACTTTTACACCATAGGTTACGCTGATGATATCACCATCCTAACAATGGGTACTCCACTGCATCTTCACGTGCAACAAGAGGTGAAAGCAGCACTTAGACTAAAACACCCAGGTACCCTCAGGTTTCCAAAGGTAAGACACATAAAGGGCCTACTGAAAGAATGGTTGCACACACTCCTTGTGGAGGCGGTGTGTGATAAGGTCAAACAATCCTTCATCTTTGATAAGAAATACAAAATACAACTGAATGACTTATAAAGCTCTCCAGCACAACACAGAGCGCTTCTGATGTACACCGATGGCTCCAAGACATCTAATGGAACAGGGACAGGTATGTTCTTAGAAGACTTAAACATACAACATACTGGCAGATATCAGTTAAACACTCAATTAATTTACCACAAATCTCATTAAATAGTTCATAAACAAAATTAATGACGCACACCGATTTGAGAAATGACCCGACCCCAAAAACACTGAATGATTTCGAACCTCCGAAAAATGCTCCTCAATGCGACAAGTCCCCCGTCCACACTGTTCAGTCGCTCGGGCGCATTCGTATTGCGCGTAGTTGGTGATATAGGTAATAAGTGAATTTCACCGAATTGAGGCACACGCTTCGGACAAAATTTAAATGTGTTACTGTATTAAAACCCAAGGATGTACAATAAATATAATAACGTATATGGATTTATTGTCTATCCCTTGTTCTGTGAATGTGAGAATTATAATGAGCAAAATATTATTTTAAAAGTTATGAAACAATAACGAGTAAATTCTGGAAACCGGACACTCCATTTTAAGCCAAATTCTGCCCGTTTTTGAACTTTCAGATTTGTTTTAGGCGTTATGTAAAACCTGGCAGTTTTCTAGATATGCTCACCATCAGGTCAAGAGTCTTATAAATATGTGTGATTTTTTTCAAGTACGTAATTCAATTTTAAAGGTACTTTTTTCGCTCCAGTAGGTCAATCGGTCGTCCCCGTAGAAATGCCCTAATATTTGATTTTCATTACGAACATAGTCTTCCTATATGACCCTTAAATACTCATAGGCATCTACTTAGTAAAAAATATATTTGACGCATTGTGTTGTGTATAGTGTTATCAGATTTCCCCGAACATTGTTATACTTATTAAGTGCGCGCCCGCGCTACTACAGCTCATTTAAAGTGTTATTTTTCATTTATCCCACACAGAATGTGTGAACAAATTATTGTCTGTTGTTTCATTAACAGTGTCCGTGGCTAGTTCGTGATTTATTAATGTTGAGATAAAACGACAAGTATGGGATAATTTTCAATGCAACACAAGTACGACCAAAAAAGATTTATTTAAAATCGCGCCTCGCTCTAATTGTCTTGACTTTAAAATTTAATTTAAAAATAAAAATTAATGTTGAAATAAATGTAAGTACATTATACCTCATCATATCAGCCAAACGACGCCCACAGCTGGGCATAGGCCTCCCCCAGGGATCTCCACAACCATCAGTCCTGCGCTGCCCGCAACCAGCGACTTCCCGCGACCTAGACTAAATCGTCGATAATAATTTATGTAGGTAAGTTTAAGTAATTTAAGTGTGTATTATTTTCGACGATAATAATTTATGTAGGTAAGTTTAATTAATTTAAGTGTGGATTATTTATTTATAAAAACTGTATTATGTACTGTATATAAACAGATTTATGTTTAAAAAACATCGTAAACTTTTCATTTTTCATATGGCTCTATACAGACAGTTTGAATGCAATTAGTATGACTGTAATGAAACTGCAAACCAACTACGCTAGAAGAACTGCTCCGCGGCTGCAAATGAACTGCACACTGACTGCGCAGTTCGTCGCAGTCCACTTGCAGCCAGCATGCAGTTCTAGCACAGTTTCGATGCATTTGAACTGCAATTTTGCAGCTGGTGTGCAGTTCAAATGTAGTCCGTCTGTGTTGACCCTAATAGTTATAAGATCTAGTGATAGTGGTAATGACCATGAAAGTTTAAAATGTTTAGCTGTAATCAAGGTCTATTTATGATCTAAGGTCAAAAATATTATTCGATGAGAGTATGAAGCCTGCGGCGCGGCGGTGGGCGGGCAGCGGCGCGGCGCCTCAATGTTGCGTGCGAGCCTCAATCTGCCTAATGAACCGCATTTTGTCTTCCTAGTAAGTATTACGATAACAAGAAGCTCATAAAGATAAATGATTTTGCCGGCCATGATAGCGGTTGCTTGGCTAATATCTAAATATCTTTAGAGTCGAAGGCAGCAGCTCTCTTTTTTTTATGTGATTCTTGAACGGTATGATGATGTGTTATTTTAATATCCATAGTTCTCTGAAGATTTTCTCCAATGTGAGAGAAGAAAGAAGTTTTAAGAATTATTACTTTTCACTTAAAAGTAATTTGATACTGTATTAAACAATATCAATTAATTACTTATATACGAGTATATTATACAGGCTATTATCAGGATAATAATTTATTGATCGGATGTAAGTTATATTCTATGCTTAAATAACCTTTTTACTGAACAAAAAAACATAAATTATTTTAGTCTAAGCACCACCCACCTCTGGGACCGTACTCTGAAACGCACATCCGAAACTTCGGTTAGCCCCGTCCCTTTCACTCGACTCTGCCATGACTGGAGCGTGTGAGGGCAGTCCCTCACACGCTCCAGTCATGGCAGATGTACATCGTTATACCAGTGTATAACGATGTTCCGGGTTTTGCGTTTCAGAGTAGGCCCTCTGTGTCTTTTACCGTTTCGGCACGTATTTGACCATCTCTGTAAATGGCCGGATAGATTTTCATCAAATGTGGCTAAGAACAATCTCGATTAATTTAGCTTTCAATAAAAAAAACCGCATCAAAATCGGTCTAGTCGTTAGGAGCTACGTTGCCCCAGACAGACAGATACACACACACGTCAAACTTATATTATAACACCCCTCTTTTTGCGTCGGGGGTTAAAAACGAAGCAACGGATCGACGTGACTTTTGGTATGGGGATAGTTTGGTTTTATCCCGAAAAATATCACATTCCCACGGGATAATAGAGTAGTAACGAGTAGTCCAAGGAGGCGGAAGGCTAGATAACCATAAATAACGGACATAAGTAATATTTAGATTCTCTAAAAAACTTCTTCAAACAAACATCACTTTACCTAAACATACAAAGCTAGGACCTGCGCATAGTATATCAGGTCAAACTGATAACCTCCTTCTTTGTTGAAGTCGGTTAAAAAGAAAGTCACTTACCGACCTTACCGTCTGTCGTCTCTGTACGCTTAGATCTTTCAAACTAGGTACGTAACGGATTTTCATCGATAGACAGAGTGAGTGAAGAGCAAGGTTTATATCTATACTAATATTATAAAGCTAAAGAGTTTGTTTGTTTGTTTGTTTGTTTGTTTGAACGCGCTAATCTCAGAAACTACTGGACTGATTTTGTTTTTGTGTTAAATAGTCCATTTATCGGGGAAAGCTATAGGCTATTGTTAGGTACACGTACAATAACGTCGATTGTTAAAGGATATCTATCTATCTATTCTATACTTATAATAAATCTGTAGAGAGGTCAATTCTGTACATGAAATATATTTCCAAAATAACTATCAGGATGTGATTAGGGATCGATATTGATGCCAAAAATGCAATCAGTAAAATTTTTGTCTGTCTGTCTGTCTCTCTGTCTGTCTGTCTGTCTGTCTGTGTGTATAACCGTTATAGAAACAAAAACTACTCGACGGATTTTAACGAAACTTGATACAGTTATTTTTCACACTCCTGAGCTGGTTATAGTGTACTTTTCATCACACTACAATCAATAGGAGCAGAGCAGTGAAGGGAAATGTTGGGAAAACGGGAGCGGGTTACTCCATTTTTTAAGCTTCCGTCGCGTGTGCAACCTTCATGGTTAAAGCTACACAGAAATCATGTATGACGGAAATGTTCTCCTTAAAATTATATAAAATATATCCCACGACTGCATATGTCTATCTTTTATGGTAGACTCACAACAACACGTGTAACTCCCGATAGCTTAGCAGTTCGAAGCTTCGCTCGACGCGTCTCGCGGCCGAAGGTATAAAAAGGCGGGGCGTCCGAGCGCGAGCTTCATACAATTATAATAAAAAGGAACCTTCAATTTTATTGTTACCACTTGCAAGTGAGAAGGAATAGATTTGTATACTTTTAACGTTTTCGTTGCTTATTCAATCAGTTTATTGTTGACATGTACGCAAAAATTTAAACCGAAAGATTAGTTTAAAATACGATCTAATCAAAGGCAGCTGCGCGCTGAAGAATACGTGCACCTTCGCGACGCCATAATCAATGATAGATCTACTTACCAAAGATAACATTTTTGGAGAAGTATTGTGTTATATGTATAGTGTTGAGTGGCAAAAACGCGGCTTGCCTCACGCACATATCCTGCTTTGGTTAAAAGATAAGGTTCGACCTAAGTTTGTTATAATTTTAGACGACGTTTGCACAACTATTTTGCTGATAAGAGAGAAATAAAAATATTTATATTTTTGCATTCACAATGCAATTTTTATGGTTGAAAAATGGAAAGTGAAGTATTTAGAAAAAATCGACCCTCTCACAACCAGGTCCGATGGGACTCGAACCCACGACGATTGTGAATGCAAAAAAGTAAAAATTTTAATAATTTATATTTTTTTGCAATAGGGGCGGAAAGGGGTTTTAAACAATTTGAAGTGGGGCTATTAGGGCATATGGGGTATCATATAAAAGAGCGCTGCTTGCACACTCTCAAACAATTTTTCTTTTTGTTTTAGGCCGCATAGTTTTTGACTTATGATGAAAAATGTAAAAATAATACAGTCCCCTCTTATCTCCGAAGTTTGCAAAGATAAATTGTTTTAGGTGATAGAAGTTTATGTAAAGATTACGGGAAAAATAAAACGATGTCTCTAAATAGTAAACTTTTTCAGAAATCATCAACAAAAATTACATTAGTTCCATTATCGGTCAAGAGATGGCGCTGACCAAAAACTGCAAAATTCTACATCGCAAATTCTTGGAAGAATATAATATGCCTCGCCGATGAAAACATTTTTACGTTTTATTTACAACTAAAATATCCTCCTTCCTACCTACTCGCAGGTTGCTTTGTTTGGGTGAAGCATAGTTGTAGATTTTTCTATTTATTTATGATGGTACGGTACGGAACCCTCGGTGCGCGAGTCCGACTTGCTCTTGACCGGTTTTTTACTGTCCTACGTTTGATATATAGTACAATAATTTCTAAATTGGCCGTAGTGAATTAGGCTGCAGTATGAAAAATTCGTTTTGGCTACATAAACAATTGACTTTTGTTACTTTTTTACGTAATACTTATGATAATCCTTTGTATGACTGAAAGGAATCCTACTTATATTATAAATGTGAAAGCTTAGATGTTTGCTACTCAATCACGCCAAAACGGCTGAACGGATTTGGCTGTTAGGGATACAGATACTTTTGTAGCTTGGAGAGGAACATAGGCTTTTTATCCCTGAAAAATATCACATTCCCGCGGAATAACGTCGTGTAGTCCACGCAGGCGAAGCCGCGGGCGGAAAGCTAGTAACTAATATTTTGGTTGTATAGTTGTTGTAACATGAACTCTAAGTTGTATTAAAATTATTAATTATGGTTAAGGTGCGGTATTCGATTATTTTAAATATTTTCACATATCGTTTTGTTAAAGCCAAATTATAAATAGGTACGTTTTTCTTAAAACCTCTTTGGTGCCGCTGCCTTAGAGGAAATTAAAAAAGAAAAAGGAAAAAGCGGGAGAGGATGTTTTGGACACGAAAAATGGCGGAATGTTGTAAAACTAATAATTATTGAATAAATGTTGTTGAAATATTTAACTGATGTTTGAACTTTGGCATGAAGCTTAAAGTTCAGAAGGGGACACGTAAAGGATATACAAAATTTCCTTCCACGCCTGCAAAACCAAAGTTAAGTGAACTTGTTGCATGTTATTATATAGCTAAAGAAGATAGTTTTTATTGCAAAATAAAACTTTAGCGTAAAGTTTCAAGGCAATTTATGTTGAAAATGTATTGAGATCGCATGATTTATGTATTTGACAATAATTATACTCATTTGGTGTTATTTGATTGGAATGAATTGTGAAAATTGACAAGAGAAAATTGTTGTACTTAGTGTGATTTGAAATTGCAATTGCATTGATTTTTTTTTCTGTAAGCCTACAAGATTTTAATGATAAATAATAAAATCTGTGTTATAGTATTTTGGAAAGGAATCAATGACAAAAAAAAAACGGTCAAGAGCGAGTCGGACTCGCGCGTCGAGGGTTCCGTGCAATCATGTGAATGGGTAAAACGTGAGGATGTTTTCATCGGCGAGGCTATATTCGTCAAAAAATTTGCGGTGTAGAATTATTGCAGTTTTGGGTCGGCGGTTTCTCTTGCCCGATAGTAGAACTAATGTGGTTTTTGTTGATTATTTCTGAAAAGGTTTGCTGTTTGGAGACATCGTTTTATTTTTCCTGTAATCATTACATAAACTTCTTTCTGTTTCTTCTGTTCTTCAGAACCTGTTGCAAAAAAGAATGAAATATTTTTAATTCTCTCTTATTTGCGGAATGGTTTGGCAAACGTCTTCTTAAACAAGATTTCAAGTTGATGGCATTAGTGGATCTCGAGATGTCCAGCTGTGACAGACAGACTGAATCGCACCATAAGGGTTCCTTTTTACCATTTTGATTTGGAACCCTAAAAAGCAGCTGCAGCTGAGCGCTGTATATCTCACCATACCTTAGATCTCGATTCCCGTTCGGAATAACAGCTGTCATTATGTTCCGTTCAAGCAGATTACAAACTTCCAACAGTTGCTAATTAAGTTATTGTCAAGCTGCTACAACTTGTGATAGTATTTTTTTTATTGTAATAAAAGTAATAAATGAACCTAAGGATCCTGATAGTTTAATTAAAACAAAAAACCTTTTATTTAATATTGTTGGCAATGCAAAGATGTTGATCAAATATAACGAAATAGGTACATACTAATTTTATTGTTTTCTTTTATGATTCAAAGCTATTCTAAATGTAAAAATAAAGTTATGCAGCAAATCAAAATTATTATTGCGTTATGGTTTCGGTTAAGAATCCTGTTTAGGTACAAGTTAAGGATTCTATAATCTTGCTTTTAATAAATGTAAGATTTATGTAAAATTCATGCAAGTAAAAAAAAAACATTAAGTTAAAATTCGGCAATTGATAATACAGAATAAAATTGTAACCGTCCAAAAAGGAATTTGCCTTTGATAATGAGCCGTGCGCGGATGAAAAAAAGATTATGTAGATGGCGGGTGTTGAGTGGTTAGTATGAAGGTTTAGACAGCATTGTCTCAAGAAATAAGGAGTTTATTTTTATTGGATTAAAGAGAGATAAAGAGTTTATGACGGAGTTTCATTCCGGGGTTCTTCTTACATAAAGCCGTTTTTCTTTTGTAAAGGTTTTTAATTATAACATTTTGATCTATGCGTTTCTCTAAATTCCAGAGACAATGATGGCAACGTCACACCCGAAATCAAGGGCTAAAATGTGATGATGCTCGAGGTTAAGAGCTGGTATATAATGATGCCTGAGGACAAGGGCTAATATGTGATGATGCTCGAGGTTAAGAGCTGGGTTATTAGGATGCCCGAGGATAAGGGTTAATATGTGATGATGCTCGAGGTTAAGAGCTGGGTTATTAGGATGCCCGAGGATAAGGGTTAATATGTGATGATGCTCGAGGTTAAGAGCTGGGTTATTAGGATGCCCGAGGATAAGGTTTAATATGTGATGATGCTCGAGGTTAAGAGCTGGGTTATTAGGATGCCCGAGGATAAGGGATAATATGTGATGATGCTCGAGGTTAAGAGCTGGGTTATTAGGATGCCCGAGGATAAGGGTTAATATGTGATGATGCTCGAGGTTAAGAGCTGGTTTATTGGGATGCCCGAGGACAAGGGCTAATATGTGATGACGTTCGAGGTTAAGAGCTGGTATGTGATGCTGCCCGAGGTGAAGGGCTGGTGTCGTGTACCGGACGACGTTCTGTGGGTAGGCCCCCTACAAGGTGGACCGACGATCTGGTCAAGGTCGCGCAAGGCCGCTGGATGCAGGCAGCGCAGGACCGATCGTTGTGGAGATCCTTGGGGATGTTTATGCCCATCAGTAGGCGACGGCGACGTTCAGCTGACATGATGATGATGTATGATGATGCCCGGGGTTAAGGGCCGGACCGGATACAGAAGATGAAGTTGGTGAAGGCTGGAGCGAGACTCCCATAGACTCCCTAGCCTATGGAAGAGTGAGACGAAGGACAAACCGGTGTTTTTACGAAAGGAACGTTGCGAGTCAATGCAACCATATTATTTGAGCACGGGTTAATTCTGGTCAAGCAAACATTATAGCTGAAGGATTGTCTATCTAAACTTAAGTAAGTATTTCAATAATGTTCTGTGTACGACATTGATTGACTTATGATTTTCCGTTAGTACATGCACGTTTTGTGCCGAAAGGAAAAAACGTGGATCACCTAAGATGTGATACAAGTCACAACACGATTTAGGTATAATATTTAATCGTATGAGAGGTGTGCCCGTATGAACGCCATAGTATCACTCACTTGTGGTGGCTTTGCGACTTGTAGATCGACATATTCGACTTGCAAACATTATTTTTAAATGCGATATTTCAATTATTTGAATTAGTATAGCAAGTGATTCGGAATAATGGGTGTTCTTTGAGGCTAATGGGACAGTATGACCTTTTTCTCCAGGTCATTATGAAATTGATGGAGTAGGCAGTACTATCGTCATTAGCCATTAACATTAGGTATTTTCAGTGTGAATTAGTTTAACTTTTAAACTTCTTGAGATGGCTGCGGTGAAAGTATGTTTGAATAACTTTAACGATACTTATAATATTCCATACCCAACTATGTAACAATATAAGAATTATAATATGAAGCGCTAACAAGTTCTTTCCGTTATGTATTGTGAAGTTTGAGCAATAACAAGGACTTATAGCGTGCTATATCGGCGAGATCCTCGGGGGTCGGATAAGACGCAAGTTTGTGCAACGGTAAGGGCGTTAAAAACAGGATAGACCCATAGCATAGCTTCAGTGGGACTACAGTGGTGGTAAGCAAATGCATGAGATTGAGATGGAGATTGAGAATTGAGATTGCGTGTGCGACTGAGATTGAGGTTTAGATTGAGATTGTGAATTGAGATTGAGAATTGATATTGAGATTTGAGAGGGAGAATTGTTATTGAAAATTGAGATTGAGAATTGAGATTGAGAATTGCGAATTGAGATTGAGAATTGAGAATTGCTATTTGAGATTGAGATTGAGATTGAGATTGAGATTGAGATTGAGATTGAGATTGAGATTGAGATTCAGATTGAGATTGGGACTGAGATTGTGATTGCGCTTGTGTGTGTGACTGAGATTGAGATTGCGATTGCGTGTTCGACTGAGATTGAGATCGAAGTTTAAATTGAGATTGAGATTGAGAAATTGAGATTGAAATGTAGAATTTAGATTGCGATTGTGTGTGCGACTGAGTTTGAGGTTAAGATTGAGATTGAGATTCAGATTCAGATTGAGATTGAGATTGGGATTGAGATTGAGATTGAAATTGAGATTGAGATTGCGATTGCGTGTGTGACTGAGATTGAGATTGGGATTGATATTGAGATTTAGATTGAGAATTCAGGTTGAGATTGCGTTTGCGAGTGAGATTGAGATTGAGGATTAGATTGAGATTAGATTTGGATTTGGCATTGCATTTGGGATTTGATTCGGGATGGGATTCGGGATGGGATTCGGAATTGAATTCGAGATTTAGATCCTGGATTGGAACTGGGATCGGATCTGAGGTTTGGTCCAGGATTGAATTCGGGAACTGATTCGGGATTGGATTCGAGATTTAACTTGGGATTTGAGATTGGATCTGGGATTGGATATGGGATTGGATTTGGGCTTGGATTTGGGATTGGATTTATGATTGGATTTGGGATTGGATTTGGGAATAAATTTATGATTTGATTTGGGATTGGATTTAGGATGGGATATAGGATTGGATTTGGGATTGGAATTGGATTTATAATTGGATTTGTGATTGGGATTGGATTTGGAATTGGAATGGAAATTGGAATTAGAATGGGAATGGAAATTAGATTTGGAATAGTGTTTGGAAGTAGATTGAATTGGATTGCATTATGTTGCATTGTATTAGGAATCCTAATTTAGGATTGAGATTTGAATTGGAATTGGAATCTGAATTGGAATTGGAATTGAAATTGGAGCTGGAGCTGGACCTGGATCTGGCACTGGAGCTAGAGCTGGCGTTAGAGCTTGAGCAGGAGCTGGAGCTGGAGCCTGAGCTGGAGTTGGAATCTGAATTGGAATTGAAATTGGAGCTGGAGCTGGACCTGGATCTGGCACTGGAGCTAGAGCTGGCGTTAGAGCTTGAGCTGGAGCTGGAGCTGGAGCCTGAGTTGGAGTTGGAGCTGGCACTGAAGCTAGGGCTGGCGTTGGAGCTGGAGCTGGAGCCGGAGCTTGAGTTGGAGCTTGCACTGGAGCAAGAGCTGGCGCTGGAGCTGGAGCTGGAGCCGGAGACGAAGCTGGAGCCTGAGTTGGAGCTGGAGCTGGAATCGGAGCTGGAGCTACGTTGGAGCTGTAGTTGGTTGGCGTTGGCGCTGGCGTTATGGTAAAATGGATGAAATGGCTTTATAAGGTTTTGTTTATAGCTCATGATAACAGCCAATCACTATTGTTTTATTAACAAAGTAGGATGAAGAATGGAGAATAGTCATTTACTACAATAAATAAATGGTATTATTGGCTTGCTGAATTGCCCGTTAACATGGTTTAATCACGCCCCCGCACATAAGCCCGTCGTTCGTCCGCTGGTCGCCTCCGCTGGGCCTCCCAAACGGGTCTCACCTGGCGGGGCAGACCGCGCGACGACGGTGAAGAATACTGACTGGTGTAGGTCCGATGACCGAGTCAACCGTGCGTGAGCGGCCCGTAGAGCCGATGCGCTATAAAGAGGCTCGCGCCAAGAAATAGTCACCCGAGATGAAGAAGACAAGGACTTGATTTACATTGTGTTAAAATCAGATAAGGCTCTTGCGAGGGCTTTTGCGCAAAGCTTCGGTGGTGTGGTGTATTTACAAACATCATATAGTTTGGATTCTCTTAGATAAAATTGACATTGTCTCATGTCCCAATAGGCGCGAGATAACTATATAAATGAAAATAGAAACATTGGTATCAGATATATAACGGTAGCTTGAAAACGTCCCAAGATATAATATCGCCACTATTTCGACGTTGGTATGCAACGTTAAAAGTTGTAAAATATATCGCCTACTGTGTTTGTTTATGGAATTCGTTTCTAAATTTGTTAAACATTATTGTACTATTCAAATCAAAGATGTTACTTATTTTATTGAACTAAAATGTTGGCATTTGTAATAATTATTTTGTATTAAATTATTGATCTGTAGTTATGGTCCAGGAAGCGGTCGCGGGCGGCGTGCCTATGTTAATAGAATTTATTGGAAATAGATGAATTATTTATTGATTGTTGTAGTAGTTAGGGAATCAGCATCGCCTTACGCGGTTGTTCTTGTAAAGAGAAAAACGCCATTATGTATACACCATTGTCGGCAAAGACGGGCGAATATTTATGAGAGAATGATAGCTATGGATAAAACTCAACCTTAGATGAGTTACCTAAGATCAGGACATTGATAGAAGTTCTGGTTTATGACAATAATTTTGAAGATGCTCTAGACAGACTATTTGGTACTGATACAATGTAAGTTTCAGATATAAAAAAAAATGTTCTGGTTAATCGAACGATGTATTTTATTAGCGTTTCAGGGCAATAGTACCTACCAAAATGTTTGATGCATGGGATGCACATTTTTCTTATATTTTACGGAATAGTTCTGTGGTAGTCTATGCACCGACTGCTTTTGAAATTGTGATCTTGTAAATGTAGGTACTAAGGAATAAGACATTTTATTGGGTGACTGATAAATATGTGCACCTAGGTATAAATAAACATATTTTAATTGTGTAAATGATGATGTTAATGATTGTAATCATAATAATGGTTGAGGAGCATGGCAGGTAGGTATTAATTGTGAAAGTTAGGTAAGTACTAAGTGTAACAAATGGCTAAAAATAGGTAGGTATAAGTTTAAAAAAAAATACGACCAACTGCATTGTATTGTACTTACCCTAGTTACGGTGAATTGAAAATTGTAATAATAATTAAATGAGCTGGCCTATTTATATATTTTTAATATTTTTGCTGTTCGTATAAGAATATTTTGAGTAAGTACCTAGTAGGTACTTTGTGTAAATAATTTGCTCTTTGATTTTGTATTCGCTGAAAGTATAATGTTTTTCTTTGCTTTGCATAAAACGCGAAGGGACTCGCGTCTAGCAGGAAGGCCGAGCTGTTAGGTACACGTACAATAACGTCGATTGTTAAAGGATATAACTAATATTTTGGTTGTATAGTTGTTGTAACATGAACTCTAAGTTGTATTAAAATTATTAATTATGGTTAAGGTGCGGTATTCGATTATTTTAAATATTTTCACATATCGTTTTGTTAAAGCCAAATTATAAATAGGTACGTTTTTCTTAAAACCTCTTTGGTGCCGCTGCCTTAGAGGAAATTAAAAAAGAAAAAGGAAAAAGCGGGAGAGGATGTTTTGGACACGAAAAATGGCGGAATGTTGTAAAACTAATAATTATTGAATAAATGTTGTTGAAATATTTAACTGATGTTTGAACTTTGGCATGAAGCTTAAACTATATAACATCACGCTACGACCAACAGAAGCGGAGCATTCATGAAAAATGTTGCAAAAAATATTTCTTTTTAGTAGGTTTTTACTTTTTTCCTTTTCCTCAAATGAACGCAGGTGAAACTGCGGAGCACAGGTAGTGTAAGTATAAATCATGCATATTAATTATCTTCATTGCACCCGTGCGAAGCCGGGCGGGCGGGGGCGTCGCTAGTTATGGCTTTAGATACTAGCCTTAACGCAGAAGTTAGAGCATAGCACAGTAGGCGAGGGCGTTACGTAACGAGGCATCATCAGACACTGGTCCCAATAATAATTAGGAATTCTAACACACATGCTATTTTAAACTTAAAATCCTATCAGGGCTCTGCAGAATTATGCTGCAAATTGTGCTGAGCTTAAGAATTAAAAGAATTATAATTACAAGAATAAAATTATATAATATGGGTATATGTCCTAGTGGTAGAATATAAGTAATCTGCATGAATAAGGGCTTTTTTATATAGTGCCTGGCCTTAACGCAGGCGTTAGCCCTAGCACTTTGTAGGCGAGGCGGTAACCGGCATTACGTAACGAGGCATCTTGCGCCGCACCGACACGACACCGGTCCCAATTAAGAATTCTACCACACATGCTATTTTCAACTTGATATCCGATTTATAGATATTTTCTAAGATAATTAGGTATTATATAGAACAAAATATGCCATAATGTAGCGCAGATCAATTGAAAGCAAAAAATAAAATATAATTATTTTGTAAATCAGAGGTAACGACCTTTTTCATTAACATTAACATAGAAATGTTTACACGTTTTTTGTACGGGATTCATACATGGTAATAGGTAATTTATACCTAATTAATTATTTATGAAAACTGACCTTCGTGTTGATAAGTGGTGAATTAATTAGTTTTTATTGAATCAAAGTTATTATTCACTAGATATTTGCGTAAGTAATTGTAATACAAACAATAATTTGAATTATTAATTGTTTGATTTTTATTGAGTTTATTTAGCAGTTGGTATTATCCTACTTCTATACTAATATTATAAAGTGGAAAGATTTGATTGTTTGTTTGTTTGCATCGAATAGGCTCCGAAACTCAACGCACTAAACGCTTTGCAGATTAGTTTCTTATGCGAACCGCTAAGGAATGGAATGCGTTGCCTGCCGGAGGGCGTTTGTGCACTACACTGAATTTTATCGATCCGGAAAAAAAACGGATGCTTGTATTTTAATCATTTATAATAGTAAAAAAATATTTATTTCGTGTAGTTCACGAAATAAATAAATTCTATTTTTATAATAATTAATTATTACAATACAAGCATCCGTTTTTTTCCGGATCGGTAAAATTCAGTGTAGTGCACAAACGCCCTATGTGTTCCCCGATAACTACAACCTTGGTATCTTCAAAGACAGAGTGAACAGGCATCTCCTGGACAAGCATGCAACATCTTAGACCACATCTTATTAATTTAAACAAGATGGTGGTCAAATGCCTGCCCAGTTTTATATAAGTAAAAAAAACTACTGGACCGATTTAGAAAATTCTCTGATCATTAGAAAGCTACATTCTTCCTGAGTGACATATTATAGTGGCTATATTTTATCCCGATATTCCCACGGGAACGGGTACCACGCGGGTGAAACCGCGAGGAATCGCTAGTACTTATATTATAAATGCGAAAGTTTGTGAGTATGGATGTAGGTATGGATGTTTGTTACTCTGACGTAAAAACTACTAAGTACATGGATTTTGTTGAAATTTGGTAAGTACACAGATAGTATACTTTTTATCCTGATATTCTCATGGGAACGGGAACCACGCGGGTGAAACCGCGACTGCTAGTCTAACCATAAAATACCTACACACGGCCACTAATATGCTACACGGCTCTATCAATGAGATGGATCAATTAAGAAATCATCCTCATACGATACGACACGAAACGACGAGTATATCATATTATAAACAGCATTTTCCGTAAGAGTTTGAAAACTTTGAACTCACGTCTCTGAAGATAAGTTTGTTTATCAATTATTATTGTTTTGTCTGTTAAGTTTGTACTGATGTCTCTATCATATAGTTCTATTATTAGGAAATCATCCAGAGACGATTATGTTCTATAGGTACTAGATAATCAGTATTACCCATTAAAGTTTGGAAAATTCGTATATTATCCTTTTCTTAAAATATTTCTCGTGAAATTTTAAAATCTGTGTAGGTAGGTACTCACGTCTCTATCAATGAGATGAATCAATCGGAAATCATCCACATACAAGTACCTATGTCCTGTACTTTGTATACGGTATGAAGTGCCCGTCAAAGTTTGATAGCTTCCTGTTCGCAACGCAACACATCAACACATGGATCAATCCACATATAAATATGTCATACACATATACTTGATATCTCTCACAATTTGGGATTCAACCACATGAACACTTCAATTTCATCACGTTAACACTATGTCACTAGAACACAAATGTTAACACTTGGGTTAAATCACTGCACGCTTACTTGATCATTACTTGATTTTTAACCGACATCAAAAAAGAAGGAGGTCCCCAATTCACCTGTATATTTTTAATTAACCATTTTTTTTTGTTGCGTGAACGCACTGCACTGCACGGAGCGCGGATTTCGATAAATGGTCGCGCGCGCTGCCCCGAGCACGCAATTTAAGGTCGCTAGCATCCATCGGCCTTCGCAGGAAATATAGCCTTTGGTACAATTTTATATAAATCGATCTATTTAGTACGTGCCAAATGAGGTGTGATACCATGGTCTGGTACAAGGCATAATTAAATTAAAGCTTTACTTCTACTAAGGATTCATTTAAATGCTTACCTACAGGAATTTTTCAATACTTGGCATTTAAAAGTAACAGGTGTATGTAAGTTCTGATTTATGTCACTTCCTACTTTCCGTTTTTTTTTGTTCATTAAAGTAACGAAAAGCAATATCCACAGAATAAAATTGTTGATTGACAACTCGCAAAAGTGGCGTAATTGTATTTATTATCAAATCATAATTATTACTCTCACAACGTCTCAACATAATACAAGTACTTACCCATTTTAATAAAGTTTGACATGATTAGCATCTATTTACGATTCAATATTTTTAATGACTCATTTGTCATTATACAATTAGTTTTAGGCAGTTTGTTTTTAGATAAGTGTTTACATTTTGATTTTCGCATTTATTATAAGTACCTACCTTTAAAATATACCTACATAAATATAGGAGTTAGGTAGGTAGGCACTAAAATATAATGTAAGAGTACCTAGTCATAAAATTGTCTACTACCACATAAATAAGTCAAGTCACAAACTTCGTCGTTGCGTGTTCTTGTGGTAACTATACTAAATGATTTCCAATAGACAAGGTAATTGAAATTTCTGTTAAAATACAGAAAGGTGGTAGAACTCCGCAGAATGCTAAAATATGTGTGTACAAAGAAATGCTTTTACGCGGCATTTTATGCATGCAACTAGGCGAATGGGCCTTTGTTCACATCCTTCATGCAACACAGGGGACTTACTGACTGCATCCGATTTAATATGCATGAAGGAACTATCGGTAATACAGAAATTCATCGCAATTTGCTTTTGTAAGCTTAGTGGATGAATATTTTGGTAACGCTGCTTTTCGCACTGGTGTATTTGATTTTATTAGTCTCTTTATATTATGTTTGGAAACTTTTTAATTGCGCATACTTAGAGATAAGCGAGATTACGACCTACAATTTAGGTTATGGTATGGCTTTAAATGTCTAAAAAGGAGGACAGGAAAACAGGACGATTTAAAAAAAGGCTGACAATCCAACTTGGATTACCTACACGCGGAAGAAGTTCCGGGAAAAGGCTTAAGTATAGGGTTGCCGCCTTTTTATTGAAGGAATAGTAATTTCTCAAAAACAGGCAAAAAATACAGTACCTAGGTACTTACCTACTTTCGGGACATTTAGGAAAAAAGATTACTTACCAACACATTTATTTCTGAATTCTGACCATATCGAGTTTTTCACTAGCGTTAATTTAGTTCACTACTACCTATAAGTATAAGAACTTCTTTACTAACAATATTATTTACTTTTACTTCATACAAACTTTGGACACCTGTTTCATCGTTTCCCGTGATTTTGGAAATTCCTTTGTTAGCACATGCCGACGACGTTATAAATACCTAACTATTCGCGTGCCAAATTAAGCACAATCCGTTGAGTGGTTAAGCTGCGTGCTGCGTGCGTGATATGATAATAGATCAATCAGTAGGTGTAACTGTCTAACTGTTGCCTTTATGCATGGTGTTGGTGTAGTGGTCAGACACAGACAACGTACCTAAAAGGTACGCAACTAAACTTTTGTGTACTTAAATGTCCTTTCGATACTTAGGTAATGCCGAAAAACCGATCGTTGTTTTCTTTAAAAAATGTTTACGGTTTAAAGGTCACTGTACTAATAACGTGGGAATAAAAATAGCATTGTTCGTTTGACACTATTGATGTTAACTATTCAATGCCACATACAAATTACTGCAAAATATGTTCCATCTCCATATAGCAGATTACCTTCAATTTGGGTCGAGAACATTTTATATTTATTTTTTTATTTGATTTGAAGGTCAACAACTATTTATTAATGACTTTAAGTATAAATAAATTACTGATTTTGCTTTTTTTTAATTAAGTGCTTTTGATTATGACAAAATATAAAATTGATAGGTAACTAATACAAATGAATTATAGAACGAATCACTGGCACGCAAAGAAGAAGAATCTCGCAATTTCCTAAACAAATAAACAGTAAATAAATATTCAAAAAAAAAAAAACATTGATAGTCCAAGGCCCAATACTTACTTGAGGAATACGCGTATATCAATATCAATATTTTGTTTTTATCGAAAATGAAAGATTACACATTTGGATATGAAAGTAAATCGGTTGTACATTATTCACACCTTCAATTAATGAAGCCTCTCTCAAATAAATCAACTTAAAATAACTAAGCACTATCAAACTTAACAGCTGCAAAGCTGCTCTGTTTATTTAACTTACTTACTTGATATTGGCTTTTAAAAGGTATTGTCAAACTCGATGAGCTAACAACTGAACAAAAATTACAGCTTGAATTGAATTGAATAATGTAGTTTTTTTACCATGACAACTTTGAATTATTGTGAAAAATAAATATATGTAGCTTTCTTCCGCAAATAATCACAAAACTTGCACCTTCACCAATCACACTACTCTACACGTGTTTCGCCCCAACCTGGGGCATCCTCAGATGTTTGTCCGTATGCAATCCAGCACCGAATGTCATTCGGTCAATGGTTAGGGACTTCCGCCAAGTGACGCCTGATTCAATCAAATAACTTTGAATTACTTAGGTAGGTTTACCTACTTACTTTATCTGTGCAGCCTGCAAATTGCATCTGTGCATCTACCACTGCATAATGCATGTAGACTGCACAATTTCTGATTCACCTTCACAGGACGACGTTCCCTCTCGGCAATGACCTGCCTAACCCGCAGTACTTATAAAGTTAACAGAGACTTCCATACTAAAACTAGTAAATATAGTGAATTAAATACTAGAAAAGAAACCACTTTTATTCAAATCGTTAGTCGGTAAGGTGGAGATAGATAAGATTTTCTTAGAATTTAAAAGAAGAAACAAATACCTAATTTCTTACATCATTATCATCAACTTTTATGTTCCGTTTCCGTGGGAATCGAACCTACGTGCGACCTCATGATCGGATCTTGGAAAGCATACTTGAACGGTTGAACCACTACGAAGGTAGATGGTACACCAAAGTCGTCGACAAAATATAAAAAAAGTAACAGCAATGTCAAAGCCAACATTTAAATCACAATTTAAGGGCTTTTGCTTAGAATTGAAACTCTTGCTAAAATATTTTAGTGGAATTACTGATGCCATTTATCTCTATTGTTTAGAGTATTTCCCCTTCAGGTGGCGATGGCGTCATAAAATTGTACCCGGTATACATTTTGGGGTGCAAGGCTCCCCGGGAAACTTTAGCAAATTTATGCTTAATAACAATGTTGGAAAATAATTTAATCTAACTAGGTACTTGCCCTAATAGATTTCTAGCTAAAGGTGGCTAAAGCTAGGTATTCCATAGAGAACGGATGACGAATTAGTGGCTCACGGCACGCTCGATCACCTACTCGTCTGTAAACGAGTTCTCGCTTCATATCAAGTATTTGATTAAAATGGCTGATGATAAAGAGTCAAATCCTGGAATTTTAAAAATGGGATTCTATTAGTATGAACCAAATGACCAGAGTTTCTTGGCTTTCTTGCCCGTTCTTCTCATTACAAGGTCTCCCGCCGCCACCAGCGCCGCAGGGTTTGTGAACCGATGCCGATGTCGTAGCATCTGACATTTACGAGTGCTGTAACAGCCTAGGCCCTAGACCAGGGTAGGGTAGGCGAACCTTTATGCACCAAACGTTCCAATGTTTAATGAGGTCATAGGGTAGGGGTAGGGTAGGGGTAGAGTACGTACGGGTAGGGTAGGGGTAGAGTACGGGTAGGGTAGGGTGGAGTAGGGGGTAGGGCCACGGGAACGAAGTCGCGCTGGGTCAGCTAGTAATAATAAAATATGTAGTTTAAAAAACTATAAAACACACTTTTATAGGAACAAACTAAAAAGTACAAAATAACCGACTATTCAGTAACTGAAATTAAAAAGCGTGGTGAGCGTTGTCAATATTAAGTACTTGAATGCATGCTTTGCAAAGGGCGCACCACGCTTTTTAATTTCAGTTACTGAATAGTCGGTTATTTTGTACTTTTTAGTCTGTTCCTATAAAAGTGTGTTTTATAGTTTTTTAAACTACATATTTATTTTTTACTTTTTAGTTTAATGAATGGCAAGCTATGGATGAATGGTAATCGATTTCACAGTTCATTCATGTGTCTGCCCACCCCGTAAACATTATAACTCAAACGCGTGATTGTATGTATTTGTTTTAAAAATTCAAGTGGAGTCTATTAGTTACCAGATGCGCGAGCCGAACCCTTACTTCCTCCCTGCTCCATCATCAGACTCTCACCACCAAGTGTAGCGAATAGGTCTCATCAGAACGAAACAAATGAGCCCAAACTCGAGGGGTTTCCTTGTGGTCATTAAGGAGTGCCACTGACTTCCTCCCTGCTCCATCATCAGGCCCCTCACCACCTAGTGTAGCAAATAGGTCTCATCAGAACGAAACAAATGAGCCCAAACTCGAGAGATTTCCTAGTGGCCATTAAGGAGTGCCACTGACTTCCTCCCTGCTCCATCATCAGACTCTCACCACCAAGTGTAGCGAAAAGGTCTCATCAGAACAAAACAAATGTGCCCATCTCAAGGGGTTTCTTAGTGGTCATTAAGGGGTGGCAATGACTTCCTCCCTGCTGCATCATCGGACCCTCACTACCAAGCGTAGCGAATAGGTCACATCAGAACGAAACAAATGAGCCAGAACTCGAAGGGCTTTCTATTGGCCATTTAGGAGTGCCACTGGCTTTCTCCCTGCTCCATCATCAGACCCTTGCCACCAAGTGTAGCGAATAGGTCTCATCAGAACGAAACAAATGAGCCCAAACTCAAAAGGTTTCGTAGTGGTCATTAAGGAGTGCCACTGGCTTCCTCCCAACTCCATCATCGCATCATCAGACCCTCGCCACCAAGTGTAGCAAATAGATCTCGTCTGAACGTAACAAATGAGCCCAAACTCGAGGAGTTTCCTATTGGTCATTAAGGAGTGTCACTGACTTCCTTCCTGCTCCATCATCAGACCCTCACCACCAAGTGTAGCGAATAGGTCTCATCAGAACGAAACAAATGAGCCAGAACTCGAGGTGTTTCCTATTGGTCATTAAGGAGTGCCACTGGCTTCCTCCCTGCTCCATCATCTGACCCTCACCACCAAGTGCGACTCATACATCTCATCAGAACGAAACAACGGAGGCCAAACTCGAGGTGTTTCCTATTGGTGATAAAAGAGTGCCACTGGATTACTCCCTGCTCCATCATCAGACCCTCACCATCAAGTGTAGCGAATAGGTCTCATCAGAACAAAAGAAATGAGCCTAAACTCGAGGGGTTTCCTAGCAGCCATTGAAGAGTTCTATTGCCCACCTCTTGACTCCATCATCAGATCAGCTCGATGGTAGCAAATTATTGTATTGTCATCGGATTCATATAGACTTGCAAAGTTTCAAATCAATACGACAATTAGAAGTAGGTTAAAATCGATTTCCAATATTTTCTTACATTGTGACTTAGTTACAAGTGAAGCTAATAAAAGTGTGGTAATAATAGATTCTGAGCCGATTTCGGCTACAGCGACTGCTGGGTAGGCTCAGCTAGTGGCGTCTACTTGCTCCGCGCGGTGGTGTGCTCGCATCGCATGTGACTGTTGTAGCCAATTTTGACTTTGAAAGTTCTGAAGCATTTTGGGCAAGTGAGTACGCCGTCACTAAAATGGTAATTTAAGGCCGCTGGTGGTTTAACTTTTAACGCATCTCTCTTAGCGTCAATTTCATCTCTACGTAAAGTTTCAAATGCTTCGGTTTTTTGCATTAGGAGACGTCTCCATTCCGGACGGTTTGCAGCTACTGACTCCCACGTTAAGGGATCAATATTGCAGCTCTTCATGTGCCTTTTGAGCACGTCTTTGTAACGCAGGAGCTGTCCGCCTTGCTTGCGCTTGCCTTCCTGCAGCTCACTGTAAAAGATGCGCTTTGGTAGTCGCTCTTCTGGCATACGAAGCACATGACCACACCACCGTAAATGACGCCGCATCAGATATGATTCTATTCCGCAGATGTTAGCACGCCGAAGAACTTCAGTATTTCTGACGCGGTCCGCTCAGTGGATGTCCATGATATCCCGCAAACACCGGAGATGAAATTAGTCCAGTGTCTTAATATGCCTGCGATATAGGCACCAAGTCTCTGAAGAGTTGTGATGGGTAAAAAATGTTAAACTCGCGTCAGGATCACGTGACCGTCAGATCGAAAATTCGTAAGACGGACACGTGACTTGATCGATAAACTGTTACAATGTTATTAAGGCAAATTTCGCCACCGTTTCCAAAGTTGTGATAGCTCATGTTAGAAAACGGTCGGCATTGAAGCCAGAAGACCTTGGTTCAAATCTAGTCCGTATTTTTTTCTTTCTTTTGTCAAATTCCTTTTTTTTGTGAAAAAGTCTACGATGCCCTTTTTACTTCTGCCGGCACTCCCGGAGTGCAACCCGTTGTTTTTTTTTATGCATAATGAATTTCGTGAAGGGTGACATGCCAAAAATATTTTGTCGCGTGCCTTTGATTGAATAATCATTATTGATTCGTGATTCTTGATCATTATCATAGGCGCTATTAATTTTCAGCTTACAGTTAAATATTAATGACAAATCCTAATAAATTGACTTGTCACATATAGATTTCACCACAGGATTTCATTTTTCTTTCTAAATTGAATGCCGTGGTAAAGTTCCTATAATGTTTTCGTAATTATTACTTAATGTTACAAATACTTACTTCAACGTAGTGTAACGGTCGGTTATGCAAATGGCCCAATTCACCTTTATAGATGAAAGACTGTTGGGAAAAAGGTCGAGAAATTCAACAACAAAGCGGTTTATTCACCTTTGACAAAACTTGTTTGAGAAAGCCTTACAATAATAGATATAGGTATTCAATGAAGGACATCCAAAGATAACTAATTTATTCGGAAGACTTGAATTAGGTAACTATCATATAAAACAATACGCGAGTAAAACTAAAACAGCACCCGATTTAGTTCACATCATCTGTTGAATAATTCAGCAACCATTTAAAAGCTCCTCTTTTAAAATTGTATTTGTTCCATTGCAGCGGAGATTCTATATGATAGCAAAAAAAAGTTGGCATAGTATTTTTCGTGCTAGCTTTCAATTCAGCTCGGAAATATGAACGTGCTCAATTCAAAATCGTAGATAGCAGCGTGAGTCATAGTCGTTACTGTTGTGGCAGTAAGTAGGGTCATGCAGGGTTTTGTTGCGGTAGCAACCGCATTATCGAAAGCAAAAAGTTTTGGCCATCTGGGATGGTGAATAGAATAGGATCTAGGAGAAGAAGACCCCCAAAATATTTAAAGGACTGTAAACAGGAGAACAATAACACTTTCATTAATTATTTAAGCTGCGACTTAGCCAATATTTACATTTTAAACCCATTCGGCCACGGAGGCCTAGGATTAGGCCATTCATCTATTTTTATACTTCCACTCCACGCTGGCACAATCCGTTAGTTACGATTTCTTAACGTAATTTTAAAACTAATGCCTAGCCTGGACTGTAATTGCACCATTCATAGAATAGAACTTGTTTTTTAAATGCCTACTGGTTTGAGTTATGTAAGTTATACGAGTACTTACGCATTTTTTGTATTTACGTTTCTTATCACGGTACGTTTCTTTACTGGTGTGGACATATAGAACCCCAAATTAGATTTTACCCCTATTTCACCTCTTTTAAATATGGATTTTTTGGGACCAAAGACTATCCAATTAGTAATAATATACTTAAAATTACCCTTTACAGACATTCTTAAAATTGGTCTTGATCTTGACTGAACGAAAACTTTTGGAGTGTAGTTGAACCTCCCGCTAAGATAATTAATAGAGAAACGTCATTGTTCAGCGCTTCTTTCGTAAACTTTAATTTTAAGTTTGTTTACTTTAATACTATTAACTCCATACTCCTTAACCATGTGTAGGACTCGACGAGGTTAATAATCTACGACGACGCAACCTTTGCACCTTTGTTTAAGGTTAAACAGTTTAAATTTATTGTTGAGAGCATTACCTCAAAGGTCACACGTAGTTAGAGCTCGAAAAGTAAGTGAAATTTAGTGCTGTCTAGTGTTGTATTATTTTTTATCTGCAATTAATGTATATAATTTAAAATTAATATCATCTCAAACTTAGATTTTAAATTATTTTTATGCATTCACAATGCAATTCTGTAAGTATAGGAAAAATGTGTTAGTAAAAAACCACGAGGCCTATAAGTAGCCCGCCCCCGCCTGAAAGCTACTTATAGGCCTCGCGGTTTTTTACTATCACATTTTTCCTATACATCTCAAACTTATTTATTGGCATGAGTAAGTATGCAATTGTTCATGAAGATGAGGATTTAAGTAGTATTTTTATTTCTAAAAACTCGTTAGAAGGTAAAATGTCTTATTAATGTCTAATTATTAGATCTGTAAGATATTATTGCTCGTGAGATACAAACATTTCGAAATATACATTGAGCTAATCAACATAATATATACTTATCACTAAATTAATTCTAAATTTGCGTGAATCCCTATATCCATCGTTCGAAGGCTGACATAGATTAAAGCATGTCCTATTCATTTCGACAGCCTCTAGACCTCTAGAGCCTGCGAAGCTAAAGTGTTTCAATAAGGTTACCTACTATACGGACTTAAAATTTTCAAAAGCATAATTTTAAATTGCTAGATAAAGTTGAATAGTTACTGTCAGTAGTTTTCGAAAGAAGAACGTTTAGATTTTCTTATTGATATATTGCACGTAAATAAATTCTTTAGCTGTAAAAATTATTTTTATAAAAAAATTAAACCGCCTTCAAACATGGGCGTGAAACATGTACAATTTTTTGTTGTATTTGTTAAAACCCGCCCGACTTCAAAGTACTTACGTTATTTATTTGGTGAGGAATTATTTCTTACTTTTTTGATGTGGTTTTTTTGAAGGCGGTTTAATTTTTTTATAAAAATAATTTTTATTTCACTCTTTTTAGTGCATCGTGCAGGCAATTTACGTGTTTTCTGGTAAATAGGTATGTGATCAAACTGAAAACCTCCTTTTTCGAAGTCGGTTAAAATACCTTGAGGTATCCTCTTTTTAACAATACAAGAATCATCTAAATCGGTTTATAAACAAAGGAGTTATGCCTAAAGATACGTATTAAATTCACATAAAGTGGTAACGAAAACGACAGTATTTTCAAGATTTCCTGAAAACTACTGAACCGATTTCAAAATTTCAAAAAATGGGACCAACTTGGAAACCAACCTGATGTAATAACGTTTGACTCATTTCAATCGGTTCAGCCGTCTTCGAGTAATCGGTGGAAATACACAAAAAAAAAAAAAAACATACATACAGACGAAAAGAGAACCTCCTCCTTTTTGATTTAGAAGTCGGTTAAAAAAAGTGAGAATCCAGCCAAACAAAAACTTCAGTTTTGATCACATTCGTTAATTAGATCCAAGAAGGAAAAAAGAAATAAAATGATGATTATTCAGCAAATTAGTATGATGTTGGTAAATTGGATGGGCATACTTATTAATTGACTAGCGGCCGCCCGCGGTTTCACCCGCGTGGTTCCCGTTCCCGTGGGAATATCGGGATAAAAAGTATCCTAAGTTATTCCTTATTACATCAGCTACGTGCCAGTGAAAGTCCCGTCAAAATCGGTCCAGCCGTTTCAGAGATTAGCCGGAACAAACAGACAGACAGACAGACAAAAATTGAAAAAAATGTTATTTTGGTATATGTACCGTATATATAATCATATGCATGTAGTAAAAAGCGGTTATTTTAATATTACAAACAGACACTCCAATTTTATTTATTTGTATAGATGTATAGATTGGCATGTGCGAACTCCAGGGGGTCCGTTTCCTAACTATGAGAATCACTGAAATCTTAGCTTTTCGATTAATATTACACAACGGTATACGTTTACCTTAAAATAATAGCTACTCATAGGTTGTCTCTCAAGAACGTTATTTTATGCCGTTTTATTTAGTCCCGTCGAAAACTCGAAGCCTTGACTACGCGATCTCATTTTACATACTTACATAATAATTACAAGATATGTTTCGAAAATGAAGACTTGTATATAAATAATGTGTCACAAATACCTTTAAAGTTTACTCCTCTCTGTAATGTAATAAGTGTTTACTCAATCACCTGAAAGTGCATAAAACAAGATGAACTTAACAAAAGTTGACATTATACACAAATAAGGTATATTTATAACCTGACTACCCGCATTTGGGCATGTTTCATACGAAAGTAATGAGGTTCCAATGATCAGCTTATAACATCTGGCCAAGTTGCATAACATCCTTGAGAACAACTATGAATGAAATGAACTGGATGTAGGTACCTACCTACCTGTTGCCCAATATATTGGTAAAATATTTCTCTTATGATACAGCGGGGGTCAAGGTGAAAGTCATTTTATTAAGTAACACTCAAAGGCGAAGCATGGCAATGTCATTCGTTTATTGATACTTTTGTGAAGCATGTAGTTATAAAGGCGTATACAAATAAGAGCTCATGGCGTTCTTGATCAAAGTTATGCTAATTTAATGACGTTTATATTAATAGTTTGAATGTAGGACTATAAACAATAAAGCAGTCGTTGTTTACATTTAGTTTTCCATTGATGTTGCAAAATAAGAAATATTTTTAACTTAAGTATAGAGTATGTAGGCCGTATTGTAGTTGTTGCGTCTTTCACGTCAAAACAGTTTACAATCATAAGGAGATCTTTACAATAATTGAGTAAGTACAAAACAGAGATACAACTTTTATCTTTTTCGTGAGATCTAATAAAGGAGATAAATAAAGAAATTGTGCAAAATTCTACCTTCTTTATAACAAGAACATATATTTTAAGATGTTCATATGAAAAACCTTTGAGATTAGTTTCAATATTTAAACTACCTCTAATACTTATTTTACTCTGTTGCTTATCCAAGGATCTTTTGTTGGTCGTTTGATATTTATTTACAAGTAGATGCCTAAATCTATAAAATATCTCTACGTCACAATAACTGTTTATAAATTCTTTCATTCCCATTTTCCTAGTTATCTATACTAAAAGCTTGTGCTTTTATAACTTTGTGCCAAAATTGCAACATTTGTTCTCTACATAATACTGATACGGGTCTCTCCGTTGCCAGGACTCGTACTACAAAGCCAACACAATCTAGCTCTCTATTATCAGTAGGTAAGTAGATGTTTGGAAAGCAACGCTACATTATATTACAGATGAATTACTTTATAAAGGAACGCAGTTGAATTTTCAATCTAAAATGCTGCGTGTAGGTCATTGTATAATAATTATTAGGTACTTATATCTTTTACGATTATGTTACATTCAAAACTAGTTCCAAGTGAAAAGTATTTCTGACTATACGCGTATCGGTCAAGAATCTGAATTAAATGTAGAGACAGTTTTCATTGACCCGAACTAATACAAATACAGCACTGATGATCAGTCAAATAACTTGTTACTGGGAATCGTATTCTTTTCGGTTACAATAAATATGTGGTTGTAACCACTTTAGGCAACAATCAATAATACAGTTTCTAAATATGTAGTCAAAACTTTACAGACACATTTGGCGAAGCTTCGTGGTCTTTCTGTCACTGGCGTATTTACATAAACAGCTTCGAGAGGAAAGACAGTCAAGTGTCGCACGCCAGCTCGGCAGGAGGTAGGTAGTCGTTGTTAACGAACCGAGTTGTTGAACTTGTAGAAATCTCGTAATTACACGAGCATGCACTACTCAGATTCACCACAATATCGGCTTAGAAGAGCACGCTTCACTCCTTTGTCTTCTTGAATAGTAAGATCAGGAGCGCAATCGGGCTGTTGTTGAACAGAAAAACCAAAATCGTCACTATTCCGTTCAGGTTTCCGTTTAAGATAAGAAATACTTGCAAACAGTTTGGCAAAAGGAGCCCAGGATACCAATGGCACTACGTAATTTACAACAGAACTGAATTATAGATTTTTCAACTAATAGGTTACATTTTGGTTTAATGTCTCAACTCAAGATTAGATCAATCTGATAATCAGATCTTTACAAGCTAGGTATCTCGTTAGATATTCGATGTTCAAATTCGTCGGTACTAGAATCTAAGCGGAATGTCCAAGAACAACTTCATGCGCTCGCCGATGTCAGCGACAGTGTCGGGGCGCTCGTCAAGCGGTCGCTAGCTGTCGTCAGCGGCGTCGTCGACGTCGTCCTCGTCGAGCGGTTGGCTGGTGAGCGCGGCCCAGAGCGGCGAGCGCGCGCCGAGCTGGGCCGAGCCCCGCCGCTAGCTGTCCCGCGCGTAGCCCACCGCTGCGGCTGTGCCCATCGCGCCGACTGCGCCGAACAGGATCGCACCAACTTCCCGGTCTGGTGTTATCTCCACCTGAAGAGTTTTGTGCTAATTAAAACGTAATAGGTGGATTAACAACCCTTTTCGCTGACATAGAACTTAACTGGTACAACTTGTACTGTGTAAGTTTTCATGTTGAGTGTTGGAGAGCAAAACTACTTCAAAGGTCAAAATATTATTCATCAAATGCTATACAAAACCATTTTCCGAAATCAATTTCGTTAGAAACGTTAGATATAGGCAGCACGATAAATATGGATTAAATATTTTCTGCTCCAAAGCGCTTACGACTGGCAAGGCTCTACTCCATTTTATTTTATAATGAAATTGTTTTACAGCAGATTAACCCGGTTCAGAAGCTGTTAAGCTTTTGATTATATTTTTCAAAGAACGTTACTACTTGGGCGAACTTCAATTTACTTTTATTTACGCTATCCTCATTCCAGAGCTGTGCAGTTATTGCTTCATCGTCCGTAGGCCGCTAGAGCCTCTTTGTGAACTTATCTGCACCTGACAAGCGTGCCATACATTTTTGCTGACTGAATGCAATTGCAATAACGCTTGGAGCAACTTCAGCCAACCGTGTATAACAAGTTCAACGATTTGACATTGGGGCTTAGTAGGCTAACGCAAGAAGTTTATCGTAGTATTTTAATGTAGTACAACTTACGACAGATAGCGGGTTTTTTTCCTTTGCTTGCTGCCAAATTTTATGTTACTGGGTCGACGGAAAATTCAACGCAAGTTTTGATTGATGTAGCGTCAAAATATGTGAACTAATTAAATGGCCATATGTTATGATTTAGCTAGTGTTTAGTTAAATAATTAATATTAATATTTTTATGGAATTGCATGTCTTTAATTTGTCTTTATTAATTTTGTCTGTCCCGATTAAATTGACTGTGTAAGGCAGAGGTACCCTTTGTGGCCACTTTAAGGATTTTTTGACTTTTAAGCACTAAGTACTAAATGGTCTTAGGTATTTAAGACACAAATTATATCTTAAATTATAGATAATTTATCTACCTTTAAAGGTGCATTTTTTAAATTTATAAAAGTAAAATAGTTTTTTTTATATTACACACAATGTGTAAGAGGTGCCAAATGTACCGGTTTTGGCCATTTACTGATAGTTAAACTTTTGTAAGTATTGCGAAAAGTCAAAACCAAACCCAAGTAAAATCAATATATTCTAATGCGCTAGAAACCAGTCAATTGCAAAACAACAAATTAATTTTAAAAAACAAAGGTTTATAAAGTATTTCATCCAAAACAAATTTCTTAAAATTTTCATACAAAGTATTTTTTAAAACAGAAAATGGAATTTATTGAAAAAAAATCTTATGATTATGACATAAGGAATTCTAACGGTTGTTATTATTACCTTAAAATATCTTATTTTAATTGCCTTTATAAAAAATGCCTAAAAGTTGTTAAGAAAACTTTTAGAGCAAAAAGTGGCCAAAACCGGTACAGTGGCCGAAACCGGTACGCCTGCCCTACTCTCAAATTAGGTAAGTTAGTAGTAATAACAGTACCTACAGTAATAAGTTGGATCGATTAAATTAACGGCCAACAGTAGTAATCAGACGTAACTTATAAAACAACGTTAAACTTCTTTCGGAGTTATGAACCACATTCCTCGTGAGCTACCGGCACAGGTTTCTTGAAGCCGAGAATATTTTTAGACGAGAAACTTTGTAATTGTATTACTGAGACTTGTGAAGGATTTCTACTGAAATGGCCAGTGAGCGAGCGATGGGGATCGGATAATAAGTTGTGACGTAGAACAAGTGGTAGACTGAATCAGATAAATTGCAGAATCATTGTCACTAAGAGTATAATATACCGAATGGTGTCAAGGTAATATTTTGTAAATACGATATTTTATTTCAAAAAGTAATTTACTTTCAGGGATTTAACTGCAATCAAACGAAACAAAACATTTGACATAAAAAATTGTAACCTCGTCTGTAGGTCGTTTTATTCACGAATGGGTTAGGTTAGTTACTGTACGGATGATGTCACCTGTCTAGTCATTTCGGATCAGAGCATTAGAAATTGGCCAATTATATGATTCTAAAAAGTGCACCCCTTTATTTCAGAAATTACTTCAAAACATTTGAAGAACTATTAATTTTTAGAAGGATTTCTATAATGATTATTCGATGTCAATTTACCTACATTTTAGTTACCTTACCTTTTTGTTAACATATTTTATTCTTCTGCTCGTTTCTGGAACGCCTGCGTACCTGTGACATTGTCGATTTACTCGGGCTCCGATCTCTCTTCTTGATTATCTCTTCCGTGTAAGTACAGTTCGACTGCTGGCGGGGCCCTAAGAAACCGCACCAGGCTGACAGGTTGCCGCTTGGCCTACACGGTGACAGCCACATCGGGGATATTACGTCTCCTGGCTCACTTCTGCAACTTCTGCGTACCTGTGACATCGTCGTCTGTTCAGGGTCCGATCTCTCTTCTAACACCGTGTCAAGCTCGACGGCTGGCGGGGCCCTTGGCGACCGCACCAAACTGACGGGTCGTGGCTTGGACTTCACTGGCGACAGGCGGACCACTGACAGATCGCCGCGGTCCAGCTCGCAGTTGCGTCTCCTGGCTCGCTCCCTGTATGGATATAAGCAAACATGTAGTGTAAGTCAGGATTTCTTTCTCAACGGTTACGTAGCTCTTTAAAGCAGAGTTCGCCATCCGTTCGATAGGCAAGGGCCAATATAGTAGCAAAATTAGCGGGGAGGAAATCAATTGCACTCCTTAATTATCACTAGGGAACCCTTCGAGTTTTAGCTCATTTGTTTCGTTCTGATGAGACCCATTCGCTACACTTGGTGGTGAGGGAATGATGATATAAAACTGTGATTTATTTAGTTTTTTAAACTAGGTCCTACTAATTTTTTATTTCAGACTAGCTGTTGCCCGCGACTTCGTACGCACGGTAAAGTGACTTTTGTATTTGTTTATTTTATGTGTAATCTACACTTCCTTAGGTAATTGTGGTATTGCAATGGTATTGTATTGCAATGTGTGGCACCGCAAGGTATTATGTGTGTGTATATGGGTGTAGGTCTCGGAAGCGCGGGATTCAGTGTTGCGCTCGCGATTGCTTGTTAACCGAGCTTCACGGTCCTCATCGGTTTCAAAAGCACGTAGTAACCTCATCCTCTTAGCTGACCTAGAGCTTTGCGATAAATTACTATTTTTTTCTAGTATTTCAAATAACAATAATCGTAATCAAATCACAATAATCAATGTCCGTTTTCCAACAATTCAAATTGATCTACAAATCAATAAATCGAAATCTAATTCAAGTAAAGTTTACTTTTAATTCATTAAAATCACAATAACTGAGTTTTCTCAGGGTGTCAGCCGTCAAGAGTAAGCAATTTAATATAGTCCCACACTTCTGTCTGTTCCGGTGACAGCCGTGGCAGAGGAGCCACTTGCAATACGAAATTAGCTGTCAAAATGTACTGTCCTGTCGTATGAAAACTGTTTTAGAGTGCGCGCCAGATAAGTCTGCGCGCGACTGGTGGCGTATTTAATGTTGCCAGTTGTTGTAAATAATTTTCCCATCACGTGTAGATGAGGAAAAAATCTAACTAGCTTTTGTCCGGTTGCTATAATGGGCGATTTTCTGAAAGCTCAGTCACTAGATGGCGCTGTCCCACCTATGCAGTTAGAAGGAACGGAACGTTATAAATTTTACTTTGACGCGACTTTTTTACGTAAAACGGAACGTCAGACAGATGTTATTTATTTACCTAAATCTTTAAATTTACCTATTTCGTTTCTGTTCCTCACAGTAGTACTTATTTAATATATTATTAGTTTCCTTTGGGTTGTTAAAAAGTAATTAATTTAAATATGTTTCATACCAAAATATACCATAGACATGTACATACTTATTCAACGCCATCTAGTGAAGCAATTGGAAGTTTTTTTTTTTATATGGCCTCTCAGAAAATCGCTCATTGAGAATACAGTAAATTTTATCTAGATACTTCCATTTATAATAGCAATATAAAACTGTAAGACATTAAAAACACTTTTATAAGCAGATAGATTTTACATTGTTTATTATAATTGTTAGTAATTTAGGAATTAAATAACAACAAAATAAATATATTTCGAAATATTTTATTAAGTAACTATAGAGTAGATAATAATAGTAACTAAAATACCCCAAGCGAAAGCAAAATATCACATAATGGTCACCCTAAAAATGACCTGTCAAAGAAGCAGTCCGCACCTGCACTTTAGCAAATGGTTTAAGTAGCCTGTTATTGTCCTGTTTTATTTCGCAAGCACATTTCACCTGTAAAACAATCTCTCTTCCAGCACTTTTGATAACTTTTGGCATGACGATTACTAAATAAACTAATAAAACACAATGACACTTGACACACTCATTTCGCCTGTCACAACAAATACCATGGCGACCTGCCAAATTTGAAATTAGTTCCAAATTCGACCGCGCGCAAACTTATCTGGCGAGCGCTCTAGTTCCAATGATTCCACTGCAACAGAAAAGCACGTAAGAAGCCATCATGTTAGTAGCTTTGTAGTGATAACAAAGTGTAAAGTATTTTTATTTTTTTTTATTGATTGATAGGCAAGCGCTTGTCCGCTATCACGCCTCTAAGCGTTCGTTGATGTGATCTACGATGAATCGCGCTTGCCTAATGCCATATTCTGTGCTAATGCTGCGTACACACCGGACCAACAAAGGCCAACGAACGCCATCAAAGAGGTTCTGTTTTCCCTTCTGTCTCAATCAGATGATCATAAACTCCGAATGTGAACTGGAATCGCTCCCAGTAATCCTTTACCTAGCTTTAGATTGATCTTCGAAGGCCAGAAACGTGAAGCGAGCAATGCCTGGGTGCCTACCATCAACTTTAAGACAGCGATTCAAAAATAGCGCGATGCAGAATAGGTTCCTAAAATGGATTGCTTTCTTTCGTACTACGACCTTCTGTAAACTGGATCGCAAATGAATTGCTAAATGTGAATGACCGAACGATTTATGTCCTTATTTATTCTACCTATCTCTTTCACTCGATTCTGTCATGCCCGGAGAGTGAGAGGGACGGGTATAACCTGCAGGTGTCATGCCAGCTTGGCCGAGTAATAAGTCAAATAAGAGATCTGACAGCTTAGCGGCTGTGAAATGTCATTGAGTGATCACTGAATCGCTGTCATTGATATTAAGCTGTCGTGGTACGAATAAGCGAAGCAGATCAGTTTAGGGTGGTTTAGGTCCTAAACAAAACCGCAATAAGAGTTGATGGTAGGAACCCTGATGTCGTTCGTTGGCGTGCGTAGGGCCGCCGCCCGCGCCGGTCCGTACACAGTCTAAAAGGTACCGGTATAAAATATACTAAGAAGAAACCGGTCAAGAGCCAGTCGGACTCGCGCCCCGAGGGTTCCGTACCATCTTTTCTTTTATAAAATAGAAAAAACTACAACTGTGCTTCACCCAAAGCGACCTGCGAGTATGTAGGAAGGAGGACATTTTAAACGTAAAAATGTTTTCATCGGCGTGGCATATTCGTCCGAGAATTCGCGATGTAGAATATTGCAGTTTTTGGTCAGCTCCACATCTTGACCGATAGTGGATCTAATATAATTTTTGTTGATGATTTCTGAAAAGTTTACTATTTAGAGACATTGTTTTAATTTTCCTGTAATCTTTACATAAACTTCTACTTATCACCTAAAATAATTTCAGATTTTTCTCTATGCAAACTTCGGTAATAACGGGGGGGGTGGTATTTTTTTACATTTTTCATCATAATTCAAAAACGATGCGGCTTAATACAAAAAGAAAAAATATTGAGAGTGTGCAAGCAGCGCTCTATTATATGATACCCTTTATGCCCTAGTAGCCGCACTTCAAATTTTTAAGATCCCCTTTCAGCCCCTATTGAAGAAAAAATATAAATATTTTTATTTGTCTCTTATTTGCAAAATAGTTGGGCAAACGTCGTCTAAAACTATTCCAAATTTCAAGTTGATATCATTAGAAGTTCTCGAGATATCCAGCTGTGACAGACAGACAGACTTAGTCGCACCATAAGGGTTCCTTTTTACCAGTTTGGTTCGGAACCCTAAAAATCATCATTATCATTAATTCATTATTTGTCTTAAGCATGGTATTAGGTACATTATTGAATTATACAAATAATGGAAAATATCCTAAAATTGGTTATATGTCTAAGTAATATCACAGAAAAAAACTTTTACAAACTTTTGACCTAGAATCATAAAATTTTGCAAACTTCAGATCTTACAGTACAAATAAAGGTAAAAAAATATGGTAATTTATAGTTTAATCACTAAAAAACTAATACAAACTTACATTTGTAGTTAATTTCATACAAAATGTGAGTCAGTTTGTCTACGTTTTATAAGATGTCAAGAAATTTTCCCACAATAAAAGGTACCCTATATGTTGAACCAGGTTATAAGTTATTACTACACAAAATTTGGTAAAAATCCGTCCAGTAGTTTTTGCATGAAAAGCAAACATACAAACAGACGCCCGCAAATATAAGTTGGTCAACGTTTTTTTTAATATTAAGAAATTTTCCCGCAATAAAAGGTACCCTATATGTTGAACCAGGTTATAAGTTATTACTACACAAATTTGGTAAAAATCCGTCCAGTAGTTTTTCAGTGAAAAGCAAACATACAAACAGACGCCCGCAAATATAAGTTTTTCAACGTTTTTTTTTAATATAAAGAAATTTCCCGCAATAAAAGGTACCCTATATGTTGACCCAGGTTATAAGTTATTACTACACAAAATTTGGTAAAAATCCGTCCAGTAGTTTTTGCGTGAAAAGCAAACATACAAACAGTCGTTATCAACGTTTTTTTAAATATAAAGAAATTTTCCCGCAATAAAAAGTACCCTATATGTTGACCCGGGTTATAAGTTATTACTACACAAAATTTGGTAAAAATCCGTCCAGTAGTTTTTGCGTGAAAAGCGAACATACAAACAGACAAACAGACAAAATTTTTATTATCTATCGTTTTGGGGTCTATATCCTGTACACATCACATAGCAGTAATTTTTTTTTTAATATTCCATGTACAGACTTTTTTTCCATTTCTGTTTTATTATATGTATAGATTCGATCGAGCCGGGAAATACCAAGCATCGCCCTCTCCATTGCTCGCTGGGTGACTTTGAGCCTTCTTATGAGACCCATAGTAAAAGACCACGTCTCACTTCCATAGGTCATTACTGGCAACACACACTGGTCAAAGACTTTCGTCTTGAGACATTGAGGTATTTCGGACGCGAATATATGTCGGAGCTTTCCAAACGCTGCCCATCCGAGCTGGATTCGACGAGAGATCTCTTTCTCAAAGTTGGACTTACCTAACTGGACCGTCTGTCCTAGGTAAACATAGTGGTCAACAACTTCGAGTGTAATGTTCCCAACATTAACTGGAGCGGGTGCAACATGGGCATTGGACATGATTTTCGTCTTGTCCATGTTCATCTTAAGACCCAGTCTTTGCGAAGCATTACCGAGATCTTCGAGCATTGTGTTCAGGTCTTCCAAGGTCTCAGCCATAAGAACTACATCATCGGCAAACCGTAGATGTGTTAGGTACTCGCCATTGATGTTGATGCCGCATCCTTTCCAGTCCAGCAGCTTAAAAATATCCTCCAACGCAGCTGTGAACAGTTTGGGAGAGATGACATCTCCCTGTCTCACACCTCGCTGTAGTTGGATAGGATTAGAGCTCTGGTTCTGTAATCGGACCGACATGGTGGCGTTTTGGTATAGGTACCTCAGCACCTCGATATACCTGTAGTCTATTTGGCACCTCTGGAGAGACTGCACCACGGCCCAGGTCTCGATCGAATCAAAGGCTTTCTCATAGTCCACGAACGCCAAGCAAAGTGGCAAGTTATACTCTTCGGTCTTCTGTATAACTTGCCGCAGCGTATGAATGTGGTCTATGGTACTGTAGCCTTTCCGGAACCGTTGGAAGTCGTCGAACCTGTGAGCGAGACGATTCGTATGATGAAATCCGCAGGAGAACTAAAACAACCGACATCGCTCAAAGGATTGCATCATTGAAGTGGCAGTGGGCGGGACACATAGCGCGGAGAACCGATGGCCGTTGGGGCGGAAAGGTTCTTGAATGGCGACCGCGTGCCGGACGACGTTCCGTGGGCAGGCCCCCTACAAGGTGGACCGACGATCTGGTCAAGGTCGCGGGAAGCCGCTGGATGCGGGCAGCGCAGGACCGATCGTTGTGGAGATCCTTGGGGGAGGCCTATGCCCAGCAGTGGGCGTCGTTCGGCTGACATGATGATGATGATGATATGTATAGATGGTAAAATAAATTGCTAATATCAAGCAAATTTTTAACGACCGATTTGGCGCAGGGGTAGGCTACCCATCTTCTGCGCCAGTGGTCTCGGGTTCGATTCCCGAACAAGACACATATTTGTGTGCATGAACATGTCTATTTGTCTTGGTCTGGGTGTTTACTATGTATATTAAGTATGTATTTACAAACAAAAAGTATTTAAGTATATATTTATCCGTTATCAAGTTTTCCATGATACAGTTTCTTAATGAAATTAAAATGGGCTTAGGTAATTGGTGAGAATGTAAGAAGTTATTTATTATTTATTATTAATATTATTAATTAAGTAGATTAAGTACCACTTGTGTTATGGCACTTGAAACAACGACGGGTATGTGGTAACATAACTACACTGAGAGACGAGGAAATATGGAAAATTTCGTTTTCTAAATTTGCCCGAATGAGCAAAAACCTGATACCTCAGAGAGATCTTGAATTGAACACCACGTAAGTCGTCAACATGGTAAGCTGCAATAAAATTTAATCATATTATATATTATCATTAACTTTGCAGGAATAGTTTTAGAGTGATGATGTAGATGAGGTTCAGTCGATTTTGGATACGGGGCGACCGCTTGAGTCTCCGTGTCAGAGTCTCTGGTGCGCTCATGAGATAATCATTAGATTGAAAAGCCATTCACCAAATGACAAGGGGTTGGGCCGATTTTTCGAATTCTGATCGTTTTTGACCGACCAATCTTCAGATAATAGTAGTTTGTTACACAAGGGTCGTAAGCGAGCTATTACAGAACAAGATCCAATTTGGCGACCGTGCGAGCGCAGCTCGCAAAGGGAGCTAATGGATCGAGTGCACCCGAGATATTTAGACGAGATATTTAGACGAGGCGAGCATAGCGAGCGAGGGCGAATATAGTTCGAGGGTGTGATAGCTACTTACAACCGAGGTAAGCATTCTACTTTACATCATTTATGCGAGGTAAATAAAACATTTATATTGGTATGACAAAATGATTCTTTTATAAGACAGAAAATATTTATTCAAATTTATTTCCAAAAAAACACGTGTGGCACTCGGGGACTGCCGCGGTAAAGCTATTGCATAAGTAAATAGTGTAATTACACACCAAAACAATTTCGTTCAAAAAAATATGAACAAAAAGAATGATATTATATATTTAAGAGCTTGATCATCGAATTTCGCGCGATGAACATTTATATAGATATAATATCAGATATGGGTACTTTCTCTGCGCGGCATTAATGTGTATTACCTATACCTATACCACTATTATATATTATGTGCCTATTCACAAAAAACAAAGGTACCTACCTACTTCGATCAACAATAGTACTAGATGAAGGCTCACGAACTAAATGAAAACTTTATATGGCCAGACTGACATTTTTTTAAACGGGGAAAGAAGGTTACGAATGTTACGATCTTACATTATAAATGACAAGAAGCGTTCCAAATTTGAAATACCTTAGTATTATTGACACTGTCAAAACAATCTATGTACTTATAATTATACTCTCACAAGTGAGCGTTCGACGCTTGGCCATGTCTGTCACTCCAACTATGTATCTAGAACTATAGTGAGTTCCAGATAACTCTGCGCGCGACTGGGGCGTTATTGGCGCTAGTTACAGTACGTTTTTTTGTTCTGAGGTTATTGAGAAGATTAGTATTTGATTTCGACCGCGCGCAGACTTATTTGGCGCGCGCTTTAGGTGTTATTGTTGATCGAAGGGTACACTAAATAGTACACGTGCTTGGTTTAATGGTTTCTATTAAATACAACTAGCGGATCCTCGCGGTTTCACCCGCGTGGCACCCGTTCCCGTGGGAATATCGGGATAAAATATAGCCTATGTCACTCAGGAAGAATGTAGCTTTCTAATGGTGAAAGAATTTTCTAAATCGGTCTAGTAGTTTCGATGCAAACAAACAAACAAACAATCAAATCTTTCCTCTTAGTATAGATGAAGAATCCATACTAATATTACAAATGTGAAAGTGTGTTTGTTTGTTTATTTGTTTGTTTGTTTGTCCATCTTTCACGCCAAATCGGAGCAACTGATCGACGTGATTTTTGGTATGGGGATAGTTTGGAAGCTGAAGAGTAACAGAGGCTACTTTTTATTACGGAAAATTATAAAACAAAAATGGTAATTTTGTATGGATAATAGTTTTGACTGTCGTACGATACCAAACTGTCATTTATTCCATGGCCGCCTCCGCGTCTGCGCGCGGTCAAAATCGAATAGGTACTAATCTTTTCCATAAGATTAGAATAAAAAAATGTACTGTAACTAGCGCCAAAAATGCCCCAGACGCACATGCGCGCAGACTTATCTGTCACGTAAGTCTATGTATTTTACTCACTTCGTGATTATTTATTTTCATCTGTCTAATAATGGTGATACGAAGTACTCTGTCCTACTAATATTATAAATGTGAAAGTTTAGATGTTTGGATGTTTAGATGTTTGAATGTTTGTTACTCAATCACGCCAAAACGGCTGAAAGGATTTGGCTGAAACTTGGGACACATATACTTTATAGCTTGGAGAGGATCAAGGGTTCTTTTTATCCCGGCAAATTATATCATTCCCTCGGGATAACGTGGTGTAGTCCACGCGGGTGAAGCCGCGGGCAGAAAGCTAGTAATTTATATGGCAAAGCAACGTTTGCCGGGTCAGCTAGTTAATATATATAGGTATACAAGGTGTTAGGGGCACCGTTGCAAAAACTTTAAACATGGCTTCAGGCTATCAGGAAATGAAAAAAAATATTTCGACTCTCCATACAAAATGTCCCGATTAGTTGCTAAATTTTTATGTAAAGTCGAATTTTTGAATGTCCGCCATCTTGTCGACAGTGCTGCTCTCTGTAAATTGGTGTCATCATAATAGCCTGTACTAAAGCCACCCAGCTGCCAGCTGGCCCTATGGCCCTATTCGCTAGCTCAAATGAAAAGTGGATGTAATCAAAGAGCATATAATCACTAGATGTAATTTCCACTTTCATTTGAGTTAGCGAAAAGACAGTCATCGTAGTTCTACTGATTTTAAGAAGTTGGCGATAAAAATAATACACCCAGTTTTGATTTGGATTTTTATTACCTATTGTACCTATATATAATTATATATGTTTGTATTTATTATATACATCTTCTTTCTAAGACTAAGGTTGACGGAGTGGTTGTGGTCATGGTCCGCTAAGTTGGTAGCGGCTTTTGCGGCGATGCTCCTCTATATCTCTCTATTTGTGGCACTGCGTGTGTATTCTGTAAGGGCACACTTGGTTGTAGACTTGATAAGGACTTGATCATCTTGTGGGTTATCTGCCGCGAAAACATTGACTCTTCCTTGTTTCTTCAATCGAATCGTTCCAAGGAGCTTGCATTATGGATGATAAGTCCAAACATTCTTAGAAGTCGCACTTGCACAATCGTCGAAAGCCTTTGTTTGATCCGAAACTCCTTTTTAGTGGAAACATTTGTGTGTCGAGCAGTCCGTTTGATCATCATACACCACATCTCAATCTTCTTGTGGTACTTTTGTTGGAGCGTCCATGTTTCAGCTCCATATAAGAAGATAGGAAATAGTAAGCTTTTCGTGTATAGAACCTTGGTGTTATTGATTGTGCGGCGATCTTTCCATATTATTATCTTCGTTAGCTTTTCAAAGGCTGATCTGGTTAGGTTAGGCCAGCTCGTCTTTTGAGATCAACAATAACACCTAGGTCTGTGCAACTTCCAGAATTTGTGATTTCAAATCATCGTCATCAGTTAATATGTGTCACTATTTGTAGGTACTTAATTATTATACGGATTCACCAACACACTCTTGCCTTAACAATGTTTTCAACATATTATCGCACTGCTTTTACAAAAATATATTATTTTAGCAGCTAACTTTTTCCATACTTTTTCATAAAAATCCGAGATTGACAAGTGACATTAATTAGACATAATTTTGAGATTACTGCTTTTTCTTCTTTTTATTATTATTTCTGTTTCAGCCAGTGCTTCACAGTTTAGGCGCTAGTTACAGTACATTTTTTGTTCAAAATTTATGGAAAAGATTAGTATTCGAATTTGACCTAGGAGGGTGGGGACCATGAAGTTTGACTTAATACTCTGAGGTAACTCAGTATTAAGTCGAGCTTCATGGTGGGGACAGTTGATACGGGGGTCACTTAAAACAAAGCCGTTTTCTTGGAAACTACGCACGTTGTCTATGTGTGCATGGCAACAGTACACGCCTTTAAAGTGACCCGACAAATGGTCGGTCCGCCGGCAGCGTCAGATAGCGTGGTTGTGTCACAGGACGTTTTAAAGTCTTTCGAGTGTCAAAGTAAGTTTATTGTCGTGTGCAATTAGTTTCATTTCTCCCTAGCATTCTTCTTCTTAGCAATACGGGCGGTTTCCGCAACTCGACGTCTATTGCGCCTATTTTGCGTCCGGAGTTGAGTTCCATTTCTCCCAATTGAAGTAAGTACAAGTTGATTTGACTGGATGTGCATAATCCGTGGTTATTTGCGCTTGTTTTTTGGAATTTATGATTTAACAGTGCTTAGAGATTTTAAGGAAATCGAAGTTTTAAAATTAAAGGGCATATGGGGTCAGATGAGACACTTTTTGCAGGGACAAATGAGACGTCTCAACTGTCCCTGTGTGTCAACTGACCCTGACTTTTTATACCTATAAATATGTATGACTTGTAATTTTTATTTTTACTTAACTACAGCGAGGGTTATGATTTTGACCGCGGCTATGTATTAATAATACAACTCTTAAACTTTGATCGGGTTTTATTAAAAATCACAATATAGGTAAGTGATAGACATGTGCATATGCGCGAGAGTTAGACAGTGGTCCGGTGACGACTGCTTAGTGACAATAATTATAACCAAAATAATTTAAATAAGACCTTTATTCTTTATGCTCAATGTAGTACCTATTTATCTACATAAAGTAAACTTGCGATCAGTTTGTTCATAACTTCAATAAATAATAACAAATATTGCTTAAAAGTTTTATCCCTCTGAGGAAGTAAATTTAGTATTTTGTATAATCTTATTATAATTTACTTTTACAGATGAATAAAAGTATTTTAAACAACATTTGTTATTATTTATGATGAAGTTACATAGTAAACTGATCGCAGATCTACTTTTTGTAAATAAATAGGTACTACTTATAGCTTAAAAATTTTTGTTATTTGCAGCAGTAGCTCCATCTATTATTGGCCTTGCGAACACCACAGATATTTTCTTTTATTATATAAAACTTTAAAAAAGACTGATAATGTCTTAGACTAAGCTATTATAATTTGTTAGGTATTTTTAAAGTGCCTACATGGAACTGTTGTTAAATGTCGATATTTTTCAAACTTTCAAGGCATATTATTATTATCTTTATTGTCATTCATTATACAATTAGTGACAAGACTGTAAAATTAAACCAATCAACATCAAAAAGTGCTTAATATTATTTCAGTATCCTATTTCACGTAGATAAATAAATTGTTCAATTTGAATAGTGGGTTGGGTCAGTTGAGACAGTGGGACACTTGAAACAGATATATTTTCATACTAACATTTTGCATCAATATTTTTAGTTTATAATACAATTTTGATAGATATGTTGAATATTTTGAAAACATGAAATAAAAGTACGTCAAGCTTTTGTTTTCAAATAGCTTTAAATGAAATGGTTAAAATTTTAGCAATGTTTTATTGATATTTTTTTTGTAAGCTAAATATCAAGTTCTGCACTTTTTATTCACATTGTAGCTTAGAAACATGAAATTTCCTTTCTATTCTATGAAAAGCATTTGCTTAGTTATGCTATTAAATGAGTTTTTCAGGAACTTAAAAATTCGTATCATCTGTCCCTATTGAGGGATAACTTGATACGATGTCCCCCGCCCTGGTTTTTGATCAATAACTTCCAAACTATTGAATATTGAACAGAAATGTATTAATCTTTATGTACCTTTATAAATAATTGAAAAGACATGGAAATCACTTCTCTTCCAAGTATCGCAGTTTTGATGCAAATTACCGGAAAGTAAAAATCGTCTCAACTGTCCCCACCCTCCCCTATATAAAAAAAATAAACACATTGTTCAGTACACCCCCGCCTAGATCCGCGGAATGGCATAGCGCAGTGGAAGCTGGTATTACTATATGTAACTGAACAATTGGACTGCGATACACAGCGACTTAATTGTGAAGTAAGGTGATTCTACATACGGTCTGTGCTGTCAAAAGTCTCCTGGGCAGCGTGGGGAGAGGGGGGGCGCCCCCTGGTAGCTCCGTCTTCTTCTGCAGACCTTACCAATTCGTCACCTTACTCACAACACAAATAACAGCGTTCCCAAGACACTGGGCGCTTCAGCAATACACAACGACACACGCGGGGGAGCTTGTTTATTAATATATATTTTCCCGACAACAACGCGTGTGGCGGCACTCTTTATTTCAAAACTCCGCGACCGGCCCGATCGTCACGATGGCGTCAAAATCTTGGTCGTACAACACGGGATCACAAGGATAATTCAGGATTCAATTCACACTCGATATGCCAGGCATATTCAACGCGAGCGGTTTTTAACAATTCAGCAAAATTAATCCGACATTTCTTTTCTTTACAAGAATTCCAATCAAGAGAGAACTGTCAACTTCAAGTGACAGCGAAATGTCAATTTGACGTGACATTAGAGATGCGTTCAGGAACGTCGATCTTTTCCGAACATCCCCCCGCCCCGGACCGTTAAGAACGGTACGTCAATCTACGGGTTATCGGGAGAGCCCACTAACTGCTCTCTTCAAAACCGAATCTCGAACCAAAACCTCAGCAAAACGAGGAACTCCGTCAGTTCCGGGGTAGAGTTTAACAATGCGCCCCCTTCGCCAACATAGGGGCGGCAGGTTAGCATCCTTAATCAACACGAGGTCGCCAGTCTGGGATGGGGTGGTTTTATCTGTCCACTTCACGCGCTGTTGTAGGATATGCAAATACTCCATCGACCAACGTGCCCAGAAGTTTTGGGACATCTGTTTCAAAAGTTGGTATCGCGACAAACGATGGGATCCTACATCCTGAATCGGATATTCAGGCAAAGCCAAAAGGGGCTGTCCGATCAAGAAATGACCTGGGGTCAACGCTTCCAGGTCATTCGGGTCCGAAGACAACGGGCACAAGGGTCGCGAGTTGAGGACGGCCTCAATTTTACAAAATACCGTATCAAGTTCCTCAAACGTGAGAATAGTTTCTCCAATCACGCGACGCAAGTGTGTCTTGGCAGCCTTTACACAAGCTTCAAAAATTCCTCCCCAGGTCGGACAAGCTGGAGGGCTAAACTTCCAGATTATCCCACGCCGGGAGAGGGTGGTTCCAATGTCTATTTTATTATCAACAAAAAACTTAACTACTTCCTTAAGATAATTACACGTTCCCTTATAATTAGTACCACAATCGGAACGTATCAATGACGGCAGTCCTCTACGGGAAACAAATCTGCTCAAGGCGGCGACAAAGGCTTCGGTAGACAATTCCGAGACAATTTCCAAATGGACAGCCTTGGTGGACAAACACACAAACACGCACAAGTACGCCTTATAGGTTTTAGCATTACGCAGTCTCGAAGCCTTTACAGTAAAGGGACCGGCGAAGTCGGTGGCGACTCCGGCAAAAGCTCTACATTCCGTGACGCGATCAGCAGGCAAATCACCCATCTGGGGCTGCATGGTCGCGGCCTTCAATCGATAGCAAGGCAGGCAACGGAAAACCACAGTGCGAATGGCTCGACGAGCAGACAAAATCCAAAATTCACGCTGCAAAATGGCCAACAAAGCATTACAGCCAGCATGTTGTGCATTCACATGGCGATCTGTTATTATCAGTTGAGTCAAATGTCCGGCTTTAGGTAACAAAAGGGGGTGACGAGCTCCATACGGCAGGTTCGCATTTCGAAGTCTTCCGCCGACTCGCAAAAGCCCACTCTCGTCCAGGAAGGGATTCAATCGCGATACCGCGCCCTTCAACTTGCGACGGCCTAAACGCAAAATTTCAATCTCGGACTCAAAACTATCAGCTTGTACTCTCCGGACCCAAAACAAGAGCGCGTCCCTACGCTCGTCCGGAGTGAGAACCGACGAATCACGCCTCGCGCGTGGGTTTCTGCAATTGTACACAAAACGTCTGATCCAAGCGGTAACACCAAGCAGCTTCTGTAAGGAGCTGTACCGATCCAACAACAAATCCTTTTCCCCGGCGGGGTTAGTCTCCAGGACGCATGCCCGCATATCAGGAACGGCTACGTTCGACAACGCTGGAGAGGGCGGCCACTCCGACTCAGGCCGCATCAACCACTGTGGGCCCCACCAGAGGGGGTGGTTAATTAGGGTTGGGGCTACACAACCCCGAGACGCACAATCCGCGGGATTCATGGTTCCCGGCACGTGTCTCCAAATCAACTCGATGTCGGAATTACAAATCTGCGACACTCGATTGGCCACAAACACGTCCAAGGTGTGCGTCGGAGCCTTCAACCAACAAAGGACGACCTGACTGTCCGTCCAAGCATAAACCTCTTGTATCTTAATAGATCGACCTAATGTGAGCCATACGTGGTTCAACAAACGCATTAGGAGGGCAGCTCCACACAATTCCAACCTCGGGATCGTATGACGAGTCCGAAGGGGAGCGACTTTGCTTTTCGCTATCACCAGATGCACAGCAACAACTCCGTCAACAGTAACGGTGCGGAGGTACACGGCCGCAGCAAATCCACGTTCGGAGGCATCGGAAAAGCCGTGAAGAGTAACTTTACAATTTTCAGAAGGGAGGAATAGCCTCGGCAAATGCACTTCATTAATCTCGGGGAGGGATGAAACGAAGCTCGACCAATCTTGGAGTAACTCGTCCGAGAGGGGTTCATCCCACGACACACCCGAAGCCCATAACCGTTGCAAGAAACACTTGGCCATAAACAGCACGGGGCAAATCCACCCATTGGGGTCAAAGGTACGTGCGACAGTAGACAATACTAAACGCTTGGTCCAGACTTTCGGTGGTCGTAAATCCACACAATAAGTGAACGTGTCAGAGACCGGTTTGTACTGTACGCCAAGGACGGTCACCACATGGGGATTATCAACATTTTCGAATAGGTGGGGGTCCTGCTGGTGCTCTTCGGGCAAACCTACCAGTACATCAGGCGAGTTGGATATCCATTTCCTCAACTCGTAACCTCCCGACTTCAAAAGGGCGGTGAGTTCGTCTCTCAGGACCATCGCCTCTGAGACAGATGAGGCGCCCGTGCAAATGTCATCCACATAGACGTCACTGGCCAAAATGGCGGAGGCGCGAGGGTATCTCAAGCGCTCCTTCTCGGCCAACTCCAACAAAGAACGAATCGCAACAAACGGGCTCGAAGCCAAACCGTACGTATTCGTATTCAATTCATAAATCAACAAGGGGTCCCTAGGACTCTCTCTCCACAAAATCAATTGGTACCTCCTATCCTCTGGATGGATGACCGTTTGTCTGAACATCATCCGGATGTCAGTCATAAATACAATTTGGTGCCGCCGGAAGTTGGTCAAAATGTCTGAGATCTCCGTGTGCAGCTTGGGACCTACATGCAGACACTGGTTCAAGGACGCTCCAGTAGAGGTGGGAGCCGAACCGTCAAAGACCACCCGAATCTTTCCGGATTTCAAAACGGCGTGGTGCGGCAAAAAGAAGTGCTCAACGGAGCGCCAATCCAAATCGCTCACGGACATGTGCCCTAACTCCTCATACTCCCGCATGAATTCAACATACTTCTGGCGGAAGACCGGATCCTTGCTCATGCGACGCTCCATCGCCACTAGCCTACGTTCCGCTAGCGGTCGGGATTCGCCCAGAGGAGGTCGGCCGGCACGAAAGGGGAGACGGGTGATCAAACGACCAGAGCGGAGGCGACCAGTGTTATTCTGGTAATACAACTCGCATTCATCCGCCACTGGGTCTACCCGCGGGGCTGGTGGAGGTTCCTCAACCTCCCAAAACTTCTGCACCACTTCGGAGAGAGACACATTAAAAACAAGACCGCGATCCTCATCAAGGGAATCCAAAACGCGGCGAGCAGGGCCCATCACAACTGTACCGAGTGTCGTCTGCAGAGCTACCAAGCCATCTGGCTGCAAAACTCGCTTCCCCGTCAACAAAACTCGCCCCAGGACATCGGCTCCAAGGAGAGCATCAATCGGGCCTGGGCGGAAGAAATTTGGATCGGCGAGTGGGGAATCAGACACCAAAGACAACATACTCGGTCCCAAGTCAACTGAAGGTTGACGGCCAACCACTGTGTCCAACACAATCGCCGAGGTCTTAATGCCTGGCGTGGACTTATTACGTGATGTAAATGTGAAGTCAACATGCCCTAACAACCCGGGGACTTTCACATCGCCAACACCTCTCACGCCTTCCGTGTGGGGGTGCACCTTGAGGCCCAACCGCCTAACTAACCAAGATGACACAACACACCCCTGAGCACCGGAATCCAACAAGGCGCGAACTTCCACAAGGTCGCCATTCAATCCCCTGACAAGCACAGAGGCCGTGGGCAACAAAACGGTCTCTGGAGGGGTGGCTACAATCGACCGTAAACACGTTGATTGCTAGTATGTGGGGTCCCCAGACGTCCCCCCATGATAAGGGGGTCGCTCATAGCGATCCAGTGGGTCCCATTCTCCCACATACTGCCTACGTCCAAATCGCCCGGTATCAGGCGGGTTATATCTCCCGGCCCCTTGAAGACGGGGCGGGCGCCGCTCCAAACGCGGGTATTCGGCGAGCGGCGGCGAGAATCGGTGCCTAGCATCCACCGTGTACGTCGCCCCATAGTCGCGGGGGCACGGTGACCGATTTTCAGAAGGGGGGTCCCGGGGACCCCCGGCTGTGCGAGGCTCAACACGTTGCGGAGGGCTTCTACGACCTCCCGCAACGCTCGCAAAATCGAACCCCCTAGTTGGGGACCGATTTCCCATGGGGGGGTCCGTGGGACCCCCGCCCGTGCGAGGCTCAAAACGTCGCGGGGGGCCTCTACGACCTCCGGCAACGCCCGCATAACTCATCCCCATCCTTGGGGATCGGTTTCCCATGGGGGGGTCCCTGGGACCCCCGCCCGTTTGAGGCTCCATTCGTGGCGGAGAGCGTCTGGGGCCACTCTGGTGGCCACTAGAACCGCTGCGGGATGCAAACACCGCGGGGGGTCCGAGACCCCCACCCATACGAGGTGATCCTGCAGCGACGCGCTGCGGCGCTCCGCCGCCCTCTGGGCTGTTCATGCAGAGGAGGGGATGGTGGTTGCCCTTACAAAAGCGGCATGGGTGCGCTTGGGTACATTCGCGCTGCATGTGCAGGCCCAAGCACGAGTAGCACCATGTCCGTTGTCGCGCGATCGCTCGACGGCCTTGGACGCGCTGGTCGAGGAACTTATCACAACGGGTCGTGCTGTGACCCGGTTCCCGACAGTACAAGCAGCGGGCGGTCTCCTGGACGGCGGCATAGCGGCCGGGCGCGCGAGGGGCCATACGCCCCCTACGGGGGGGTCCGGTGGGGGATCTACTCTGTGGCACAGGTCGTTCGGGTCCCATAGGACCGGCCAGAGAGGAATTATCTGCCAGTCTACTCTCTCCTTCCAGGAACGTCAAGAGGTCCGAGAAGGGTGGCAGATAAGTCGCACTATCCCCACCATACTGCTGCTCAAAACGGACCTTAACAGAGTCCGGCAACTTTCCCAGGACAATGTGCAGTAACAAAAACGACCACTGCTCCACTGGGAGTTTTAAGTTTTTTAATGCGTTGTAGGCAACCAACAGCGGATTCAACAAAGCCACTCTCAAGTGCATCACGCTGGCAACGCGGGGTAAATTCAAAATGGCGGCCACATGGTTGTCCGCCAGACGTCGTACGTTCTGGTACCGACGGGCAATCAAATCCCTAGCAATAGGGTAGTTTTCATCCGAGGGGGCCAAATGTTGAACCGATTCAAGGGCCTCCCCTTCCAACACGGATAACAAGTACGCTAACTTCTGGCCCTGGGTCAAATCATCCCGGGCATGTACGAGACTATCAAAAATATTAATAAAGCCCTCCCAGTCCTCTAGACGACCAGCAAAACGCCTTAAGTCTAAGGGGGCCAATCTAGCAAATAGAGGGGGCATACTCTTAGATGTGACCGGGGACGGGCTCGGTTCATTCTCTCTTGCCACTTGCAAAGGTCGAGCCACCTGGGTAATTCTGTCCGCAAAATCATAACACTGGTCCACATCCAAACCGACTTCTTGTCGCATTTCCACATCGGCCTCAACAGTCCTTTCCAAAAATAAGGCATACTGTTCATCAACAACAGCCAAACGTACGGGCAGATCTACGTATCTGTTCAACAAGGCCTCCGTCCTATCCGGTCGATCCAACAATGCAACCGCAGAAGCTAACCACCGTAACTCAGAACGTATTTTGGCTTTAGCAGAGGAGGCCGTCATTGTAACGTCACAAATTTATCAACAAAAACAACAAATTCAAAATATTCACTATAACACAAAATCTCCAATATTTGGAGGTTATTAATAACCACAAAATTCCAATATTACAACAACAAAGTATTTATAATGACACAAACTCTTAAATATTTGGAGGTTATCAGAAAACAACAAAACTCACTGACTATTGAAATTCACTTCATTGAAATTCACTCAAAATCACTGACTATTGAAATTCACTTGGATATCAACATACAACAAGCTAATTTTAATTATTTCAAAGCACAAGTTTCAATAAGTTTCAATGTGTAAACAATGTCTTAAATCATTTAAGTTTCACTAAGTAGTTGTCAATATTCACAACTCAAATTTGCTAACAAACTAAATAATAATTATTATGAACAAAGAAAGGCATCTGTTTACATTTTGGAACTTCAATACATGACAATTAATTACAAGACATGGAACCAATAACAAAGGAATGCCCTTTACTTTTCAAATGCAAGTTAATTACCATTTACAAGTACAAATTAATCTAGTCCGGACCAGATGGTCATCAAAACGGCACTGATTAATCGACAAAGTTTTGGCGTGGGCCTGTCAGGCCTTCAAACTACGCTACTGCTGCCAAGAAATGTTCAGTACACCCCCGCCTAGATCCGCGGAATGGCATAGCGCAGTGGAAGCTGGTATTACTAGTATAGACTCCGGACAAAACTTGGTTTCAGCCGGGATGTAACTGAACAATTGGACTGCGATACACAGCGACTTAATTGTGAAGTAAGGTGATTCTACATACGGTCTGTGCTGTCAAAAGTCTCCTGGGCAGCGTGGGGAGAGGGGGGGCGCCCCCTGGTAGCTCCGTCTTCTTCTGCAGACCTTACCAATTCGTCACCTTACTCACAACACATATAACAGCGTTCCCAAGACACTGGGCGCTTCAGCAATACACAACGACACACGCGGGGGAGCTTGTTTATTAATATATATTTTCCCGACAACAACGCGTGTGGCGGCACTCTTTATTTCAAAACTCCGCGACCGGCCCGATCGTCACGATGGCGTCAAAATCTTGGTCGTACAACACGGGATCACAAGGATAATTCAGGATTCAATTCACACTCGATATGCCAGGCATATTCAACGCGAGCGGTTTTTAACAATTCAGCAAAATTAATCCGACATTTCTTTTCTTTACAAGAATTCCAATCAAGAGAGAACTGTCAACTTCAAGTGACAGCGAAATGTCAATTTGACGTGACATTAGAGATGCGTTCAGGAACGTCGATCTTTTCCGAACACACATGTAATCAAAAAGAGAAAAATACGTTTATCTCTTTTTAACAACAGGTTTTTTGTATATTTTTCTCTTTTTACCAAAGCAATGTTAGTAAGAGAAAAAATATATGTAAACCCCTATTGTCAAAAAGAGATAAACAATGTTTTGTTAACCTCCTAGGGTGTTAGGTTTTTTCGTTACGGAATTTCTTGGTTCGGTCGCCGCGCTCAAAGCCCGCGATAAAAGCTATGCAATAGCTTAAAACTTGTAAATGTACTTATTTAAATTTTTAGTTTTTTGCATTCACAATGCAATTTTTATTAGGTACTGAAAAATGGATGCGACAGCAGTCGCCCGGAAAGCGAAAGGTCATGGGTTCGAGTCCCATCGGAGCTAGTTGTGAGACGGGTCGATTTTTTCTAAAATACTTCATTTTCCATTTTTCAAATGTACTTATTTTAAATTTTAATACAGTCGTCGCAAGTGAACAAACATTTAATTCGATGAAATGCCGCCATTTTCATTGTTTTCTACAGTAAATAGTTTTCTTATCATTTTATGAAAAAAATATAGTTTGACCAAGGAGTTTTGCATAGTTTGAATGGTAAAGTTACTTTATCTATCTAAACAATACACTGTGTTGCACATGCCAACTTACACAGCCTCTTACCATACTAGTAAATCCTAGTTACAGTGCCACAACCTTTTCTGTGCCGGTGACAGCGGCGCTACGTACGTTTTTCTTTTTTTTGTAGTAATTTAACCGGCCCTGACTTCTAAGAACTTCAGCCGCCAGCAGCGCTATGGTTGGACATCAACTTGACAGCAAAATGACATAAAAAAAATCACGTTAGTTTCACATTTTGGCCACCGGCACAGCAAAGTTTGTGGCACTGTACCGAACAGTATGATGTAATAGTACAGCCGAGGACAGGTAAGTAAGAAATTACATTGTCGAGGATGGTTTGAAGCACGAGCCGCAGGCGAGGGCTTTAATCATTCGAGGCAAGGTTATTTGCTTACCGTACAAGGCTTGTATAGTGCTTTTCTCAAGAAATGCGAGGAAATAAAAAAACTGTTTAACTAAATAATATTTATTAAAATTTATATCACACATGTTCGGGCAATTATTAAATGTAAACTTTATTGTTTTCCCGGGCACACTTATGTATAAATCGCCCATAATAATATTATTTTAATTATGTATCAATTAAATACGCCAACAACACAGATTCCGAAAACGTATGCGCCTTTTTTTCACTTTTCCAAATCAGATCGTAGGTTTTCATATATCTTTCTTTTGATTTTACTGGCAGTAAGTTTCCTGTTATTAATTTTGCTTCTTCTCTCAAATTTGGTGGAGTAGGTACATACAATGTCTGTACTATGCGATTATTATAAGAATAGGACTGTCAAACGGCATTTTTGATCTTTGTTCCTTTTCTTGCACATCCTACACCCTGAAGTGGAAGCGAAACGCAAACAAATATGGCCGTTTTGACAGTCCTATTCTTATAATAATCGCATAGTATATGTTTCATTGGCAGAACTCATTTTGATAATTTATTACACAATATAAACTGTATTGATATTTAATCAACCGCTGAAAATCATTCCCGCCGTTTTTTTAATATTGGTTTGTGAGGCCATGTCGAACGGTCATACAGCCTAGTGATACTTACTACTTGCTACTAAAATGCGCAACTTCAATACCCGCTTCTGGGCGGTAGATGGCGCTGTATATATTTCCCATACAAAATTACTCGTAAAGGATATTTTGTCTATGATAAATCTCATTTTGTTTTTTCGATTGATGTTCGTGCTAAGCATGAAGCTCGACTTAATACTGAGGTAACTGGAGTTCTCACCCTGAATAAAAAAGTGAACACCAGCAAATTTGACATTTAGTATGTAGTGGCTGTCAGTTGTCTCATATGACCATACGTATTTTTTTAAAGTGTAGGTGAGACGGAAGACAGCCACTGTGTAATTTGTGGTCACAAAATATTGTTCGTACTGCACGAAGTACGATACGAAGTATTATACTCTGTGCGCACCGTATTTAAAAAAAAGTTAACCTAATATGATAAAATAATAATGTGGCTGTATGGTGCAAATGTCCCTTTGCTTTTTCTGTTTTTATACACAGGAATAACTAAAAAAAAAAATAAAGAAAAAATTTGGTAGTACCATAGAAAATCACTGCAGTAATGAATTTCAGTACTTACTTACTGCACTAAAATCAGTGCAGTAAGTAAGTACTGAAATTCATTACTGCAGTGATTTTCAAATTTAGAATGTTTACCTCGGAAAAGTGCCACGTACTGCATTCTTTTCTCAAATATAATATTAACATTTCAGAGCATAAGTGTGAAATAGTAGATTTCATTACAAGTGCGGAAAGCCTGTCATTGCAAAGAGTTCCGACAAATGTCTACCCGAGCCGAGGCGCAGCCGAAGGTGAGGGTTGACAGTCGGAACAAGTTTTAGTTTAGTTTCAGTAGAATTTTTTTATTGATATGAAATGAAAATTAAATTAAATGAGATGAAATGAAATGAAACCTAACAAAAGCAATCCGAATCCTACAGGAGCGCCTTTCCTTATTTCTCACTTTTAAGTACCACATCGTTTTCCATTAAAGGCACGTTATTGCACTAATTCCACCATACTTAGTACCTACTACAATAAAAACCAGAAAAAACTAATTTAGAAAATTGAGAAATAAGGTCCCTCATTTTCTTTTCACTTACTTGCGCAAGCAAACTCCTTTAGGCAGAGACTATGGTAGTGCACGTCATACCATATTTAATAATCTGTGGTCATACAGCCAACTTTTTTATATTCATAAATTTAATTTGGCCGATACTAATATTAATTAAATGTATAATTAAAATTACTTTTAAATCTGATATTGAAACAAATTAGTAGCTTCTTTTTAGAGATATTTGCATGAATCATAAAAACTTCTATGATTTTTTTTTGTAAAAACTTTGTGGTTGGCTTTTTCTTTTTAATAGACAATATTTTGACAGTTGGGAAATAAAACGCACGAGTTCGGGAAAGGTAAAGAAAAAGTTCGAGTGTGTAATAGCCCACATCCCGAACGCTATACGTCCCTGCAATACGCCACTTTTTGAGCAACTGTATTAAAAAAGTTATTTCATAACCATGCACCAATTATAACATCAATCTCAAAACAAGAAAAAAGCGAATAACAACGAGTCTTCGATTCGGCGGTATCATACAATAAAACGGGTATTTTTTATCTAGGCATTGAAAAATCGGCTCTAGATTTTCATTAACAATTTTTTTTTCGCGGGCCGCGCGTTGCCTATCGGTTTTCAAGGAATTGAAATAGGTATAGCTTTAAAAAGCCATTTAGGTGTTGAATCTCATGGGATTCAATAAATTGCAATTAATCGGATCGTTTGGTAGTAGGGCTTGTTCAAAGTCTGGGCTAGCTACCACCATCTTATCTAAGTTTGACGCCATAACAACGATGTTTTCAGCATTCTTGTGTTCTGGCAGATACAGATAAGATAGCCAGTTTCCCAGTAATTCTAATTCTTCCACCTTCAGCGTTATTATTACTTAACATGATAAGGCTTAGTGTTTCCCCGTTGTGGAAAAAAAATGTTTTAAACTTCGGGTGTGAACGGAGAAAATAATTTTAGAGAGAGACGCAATCGTCTAAACTGAATTCAAATTGAAACATTGAAATATTCGTTCTTTCACAGCCTTGACATTCAAATATGTCAATTTGCAAGTTAACGCGGCTGATGAAGTAACACAAGTAATCGAATGAAAATTTACGGTGTGTACGGAAATCGTAGAAATGCAAAAGAAAATGCAGAAAATACGTTAGAATCGGGTGTTTCGTTTTCTGGATAAAGTTTTATCACACCAAACTACATGCAATAAAATTATGTTTTGGTAGATGATCATCGTTGTCCAAATTAGTGAAAAGCATAGAAAAAAATATTGCGTAGCTTGAATGTTAAAGTTACAATAAAACCCGTACAGAATTTTCATTTATAATATTTACCTATAACTTTGCCTCGAGCTAATAGCAGTAGATGATAAATAAATACATCCAATGAGAAAAAAATCTTTCCGTGTTCTGTGCATCCAATCTTTAACGTAAATAGCCATGTTTGTGTTCGTATTGTGTCGTTATGGAAAAGTGTTAACTATACTGTTTGAACGTCTCATTTACGTGTGTTACGTTACGTGTGGCGTGCCGCTAATTATTGAGTGCTACTGGGACACTATAAATAAACCAAGAGTGACTTTGCAAAATAAATAATGTAAAGCGATAGAATGTGCCATCATTATTGCTGATCATGATATTGTGTTAACTACTTTAAAAATTTGCTTTTAAAATATGATCCATACAAACAAAGAGTAGTAGCAATCTACATCATCTTTTCAATTTTAATCTCAACCAACACTCAAATCTAGGTAGGTACTACATATTTATTAAGCTAAAACAGTACTATTATATATGCTGTGTCAAAACATAATACATTACGATTATGATTCTTCAACCTTAACAAAAAGATGTAAGTTTATTCGACGTACAACTACCTACTACTCATTTAACTATTCTATAGTGAAAATAAAACAATTATTATACATTATGCTTGTTCGTATTATACGTCCAACAAACCTATAGTAAAAGTTCATTGCACGACTACGAATATTGCACTATACGGCCTTGGTGACCTTAGAGACCTGAATAGCTAAAGGACTTTTCTTAGAGCACGGGTGTTCACCCGGCTATAGGTTCGATGCACTTTTTGTAGCGCGGTGACCCCGGCTAGCCTTTACTGCTAGCAATGGCTTTGACTTAGATACATTTGCAATATTGCATAAACTACATTTTGCGTTCACGATATCTACATAATAATATAATGTAATACCTACTCTTAGGTATTGATAGCATTTTAAGTAGGGCAGGCGTACCGGTTTTGGCCACTTTAACGTTTTTTTCACTTTTAACCGCTTAGTGCTTAATGATCTTAAGTATTTTAGAGAAAATTTATAATGTAGAATTATAGAGAATTTATCGACCTTTAAGGGTACAACCTACAAAGTAAAAAAAAACGATAGTTTTTTTTTTATAAAATAAATTCTGCGGAGGGGGCCACATACACCGTTTGCATTGGTTTTGGCCACTTTCATAAAATGACTATATTTATAAGTAGAGTTTATGCTTAATTGATGTCTTATTAGAGTTCTGGACTAAAGCACTACATGAAATAGTATTTCAATCCCAGCTAGCTCCTTACTACAAGTTTATAAGTATACCTTTATCACTTGATTAAAAGAACATTAGCGGATTGAGATGACTCCGCTCTGCATTGTTGACTCACTCCGCTCCGCTACCGCGACAGCGGACAACCTAAACATGATTAATTTAAAAGTGAGTTGTGAGTTGTGAGTCTTTGAAAATAAATGAACTTTATGAAAGGTTGGAAACTTTCTACTAATGCTAAAGTGGCCAAAGGTGGCACAATGCTAAAATTTCTAACCCCACTTTTGGCCACTTATTGTTTTCCAACTTTTTGTGAAAACAGTGAAAAAACAACACTTAATCCATCTAGAAGAAACATATTCCAATGTGATATAAAATATTAAATAACCATAAAATAATTTTATTGTAGAAAAAAAAAAAATTCAAAACCTTTACTCTTAACATTTTTCTTAAGAATTTTACAAAATGTTAACTTTGAAACTTAACATGTGTTTATTTCTAAAATATCGTACTACATGAAAAAAGCTAAATGCTGTAATTATTTACAAAAAGTCCAACCTTTTATTCGCCATTAATAAATATAAAGCAATAATTATTTTATTCCTATTTATATAACTTTAAAGTGAAAAGTGACCAAAACCGGTACAGTGGCCAAAACCGGTACGCCTGCCCTACCTGCATATACTATTTTTACTAGATACCGAATGAATACGGAATGCATTACGAGTTTAACGTATTCTTCGTCAAACGACTCATGTAAGTTCGTTGCTCGACTACGAATATTGCATCGTACGACCTTACAAACATAAATAGCTGAAGGACTTTTGTTCACCCGGGTAGGTTCGATGCACTTTTTGTAGCCCAGAAACCCGGGCCATTCCTAACTGCTTACACTTGCAAATGCTTAAACTATATTTTGCTATCACGATATCAAGATATAATGCTGATGCTCTTAAAATTAATCGATAGCATTTTTACGAGCGCCGTTTTACCTTAGTACTTACATTTTTTTTTATTTTTTTTTTAATTAAGGGCACCACAGATTCGTTGTAGGCACAAAAATTCTTTACTACCTACTCCCTTTTCATGCCTGGCGAGATAGATTGCATCACGGGACAGATGTGGCCAACATTTTGCCTCGAAAGTGAATCTCGGAGAGGGTGAAAATACGGTAGCAAAGTTTGTAAGAAAAACGTCTACACGACGAAATGGTTGGCGTTCGCTAATTGCGACATTATTTTTAACTTCAAGGTCAAAACAAGGATAATGTGATGAATAGGTAGAGCTGTTCAGGTTTATTGTCCGCAAACGTGATGTTAATATGGACATTCTTTAAGATTCCGACTTAATGCGCCGATTCCCCAAAATAGGGTATTTTAAATTATGGATTACTCGCAAATCACAAGTACCTACTTAAAACTTGGAAAAAATATATGTTATTTTACAGTTATTTATCTAGTGCTTCCGGCCGTTTTTTCGATTGGTGATATTTTACTGTGTCAAATAAAATCCCAAACATCCGTCTAATCGTAATCTAAATATCCTATTACTTGCAGTATACTTGGTTTTAGTTAATGAAAAATATACGAAAATGCTTGTCTTTGATTAGCCGAGGGATTTCGGCCGTCATAATTTTAAATTTTTTATTAGGTAATTTTTAATTGAATTTTAAGTGATTTTCGATTAGCAGGGCGCTCGCGAATTCACAGTTCATTGCCGGCTGCCGCTGCGTCCGCGTGAAGTGTATCGAGCGCGGCCGAGCAAGCGTTAGCGTGCCTATTTCGGTCGGGAATCCTCGCCTTAAGGTGGTTCGATCAGCTCAGTAGCGCCACCAATGGAAATTAATCAATTACGTTAAAGGCTTAGATTAAAAGTTTCGGTTATTTTGCGCAAATAAAAGAGTAAAATGCATTGAAATACTCAAACTTAAGCAATAAGTCGTGAACCTCAATAGTGCCAAAAGTGGCTACATTTAGCAATATCGAGATACATAACTTATATTTGAGGCCATGAAAAAATACTTAAAAATTGCACTTTACTCTTCTTTTTGCGCAAAATAACCGAAACTTTTATTCTAAACCCTTGATAAATCGTATATGATTGATTTCTATTGGTGGCCCTACTGAGCTGATCGAACCACCTTAAGCTCCGGGTTGTTTTTTTTACATAATTTTCGATTATTTAAGTATGGGCTGCACCGTGTCGTCCCCTCACTATTAAGTGACTATTGTCATTGTTGGCATGGCCACAGATTACTAAATAGTTACTACGTCATGGCTGACCTGATGAACAATTTTGATACAAACTTGCTTACTTTAGTGTCTCATACATGATACATTATCTGCATCTTTGCGATGATTTTAACGTCAATGGAGAGGCCTTCTAGCTTTAGTAAAGAACCGCGGAACTACGTATCTTAAAAAAAAAAAACAGGTAATGTCCAATTATTAAAAAATATCGCTTGTACACATCTCTACATAGCTCTAACTATTCCGATCCGATCTCTGATTATTATACAAAATGGAACCTTGTTCGGAAAAGATCGACGTTTCTGAACGCATCCCTAATGTCACGTCGAATTGACATTTAGCTGTCACTTGAAGTTGACAGTGACACTGGATTGAAATTCTCGTGGCAAGATGTCGGAATAATTTTGCTGAATTTGTTAAAAATCGCTCGCGTTGAATGTGCCTGGCATATCGAGTTTGAATAAAATCTTAAATTATCTATGTGATCCCGTTTTGTACGACCAAGGTTTTGACGCCATTCATCGGGCTGGTCGCGGAGTTTTGAGTGAAAGATAACCTTTTCTACCACACGCGTTGTTGCAGGGGCAATATATATCTTGATAAGCAAGCCCCGCGTGTGTTATCGTGTAGTGCTGAAGCGCCCAGTGTCTTGGGACCGCTGTGTTGTATGTGTTGTGAGTAGGGTGACGAGTTGGTAAGGTCTGCAGAAGAAGAAGAACTACATGGGGGCGCCCCCTTCACCACTTCTGCCCCGGGGACCTTCGACACCATGGACCCGTATGTAAAATTCACCTTACTTCACAATATAAATTAAGCGCTGTGTATCGCAGTCCAATTGTTCAGTTACATCCCGGCTGAAACCTAGTTTTTTGTCCGGAGTCTATATTAGTAATACCAGCTTCCACTGCGCTAGCTGACTCCGCGGTATAGGCAGGGGTGTACTGAACATTTCTTGGTAGCCAAGAGCGTAGTTTGAAGGCCTGAGAGGCCCACGCCAAAACTTTGTATTAATCAGTGCCGTGTTGATGACCATCTGGTCCGGACTAGATTAATTTGTACTTGTATATGGTAATTGGCTTGCATTTGAAAAGTAAAGGGCATTCCTTTGTTATTGGTTCCATGTCTTGTAATTAATTGTCATGTATTGAAGTTCCAAAGTGTAAACAGATGCCTTTCTTTGCTCATAATAATTATTATTCAGTTTTGTTAGCAAATTTGAGTTGTGAATATTGACAAGTTTGTTGCTAAAATAATAGCTAATAAAAGGTTAGCTAATAAGTTTGCACTCAATACTTAGTGAAACTTAGATGATTTAGGACATTGTTTACACATTGAAACTCATTGAAACTTGTGCTTTGAAATAATTAAAATTAACTTGTTGTTGTGTAACAGTATGTTGTGTTGATATCCAAGTGAATTTCAATAGTCAGTGATTTTGAGTGAATTTCAATAGTCAGTGAGTTTTGTTGTTTTCTGATAACCTCCAGATATTTAAGAGTTTGTGTCATTATAAATACTTTGTTGTTGTAATATTGGAATTTTGTGGTTATTAGTAACCTCCAAATATTGGAGATTTTTGTGTTATAGTGAATATTTTGAATTTGTTGTTTTTGTTGATAAATTTGTGACGTTACAATGACGGCCTCCTCTGCTAAAGCCAAAATACGTTCTGAGTTACGGTGGTTAGCTTCTGCGGTCGCATTGTTGGATCGACCGGATAGGACGGAGGCCTTGTTGAACAGATACGTAGATCTGCCCATACGTTTAGCTGTTGTTGATGAGCAGTATGCCTTATTTTTGGAAAGGACTGTTGAGGCCGAGGTGGAAATGCGACAAGAAGTCGGTTTGGATGTGGACCAGTGTTATGATTTTGCGGACAGAATTACCCAGGTGGCTCGGCCTTTGCAAGTGGCAAGAGAGAATGAACCGAGCCCGTCCCCGGTCACATCTAAAAGTATGCCCCCTCTATTTGCTAGATTGGCTCCCTTAGATTTAAGGCGTTTTGCTGGTCGTCTAGAGGACTGGGAGGGCTTTATTAATATTTTTGATAGTCTGGTACATGCCCGGGATGATTTGACCCAGGGCCAGAAGTTGGCTTATTTGTTATCCGTGTTGGAAGGGGAGGCCCTTGAATCGGTTCAACATTTGGCCCCCTCGGATGAAAACTACCCTATTGCTAGGGATTTGATTGCCCGTCGGTACCAGAACGTACGACGTCTGGCGGACAACCATGTGGCCGCCATTTTGAATTTACCCCGCGTTGCCAGCGTGATGCACTTGAGAGTGGCTTTGTTGAATCCGCTGTTGGTTGCCTACAACGCATTAAAAAACTTAAAACTCCCAGTGGAGCAGTGGTCGTTTTTGTTACTGCACATTGTCCTGGGAAAGTTGCCGGACTCTGTTAAGGTCCGTTTTGAGCAGCAGTATGGTGGGGATAGTGCGACTTATCTGCCACCCTTCTCGGACCTCTTGACGTTCCTGGAAGGAGAGAGTAGATTGGCAGATAATTCCTCTCTGGCCGGTCCTATGGGACCTGAACGACCTGTGCCACAGAGTAGATCCCCCACCGGACCCCCCCGTAGGGGGCGTATGGCCCCTCGCGCGCCCGGCCGCTATGCCGCCGTCCAGGAGACCGCCCGCTGCTTGTACTGTCGGGAACCGGGTCACAGCACGACCCGTTGTGATAAGTTCCTCGACCAGCGCGTCCAAGGCCGTCGAGCGATCGCGCGACAACGGACATGGTGCTACTCGTGCTTGGGCCTGCACATGCAGCGCGAATGTACCCAAGCGCACCCATGCCGCTTTTGTAAGGGCAACCACCATCCCCTCCTCTGCATGAACAGCCCAGAGGGCGGCGGAGCGCCGCAGCGCGTCGCTGCAGGATCACCGCGTATGGGTGGGGGTCTCGGACCCCCCGCGGTGTTTGCATCCCGCAGCAGTTCTAGTGGCCACCAGAGTGGCCCCAGACGCTCTCCGCCACATTTGGACCCTCAAACGGGCGGGGGTCCCAGGGACCCCCCCATGGGAAACCGATCCCCAAGGATGGGGATGAGTTATGCGGGCGTTGCCGGAGGTCGTAGAGGCCCCCCGCGACGTTTTGAGCCTCGCACGGGCGGGGGTCCCACGGACCCCCCCATGGGAAATCGGTCCCCAACCAGGGGGTTCGATTTTGCGAGCGATGCGGGAGGTCGTAGAAGCCCCCCGCAACGTGTTGAGCCTCGCACAGCCGGGGGTCCCCGGGACCCCCCCTCTGAAAATCGGTCACCGTGCCCCCGCGACTATGGGGCGACGTACACGGTGGATGATAGGCACCGATTCTCGCCGCCGCTCGCCGAATACCCGCGTTTGGAGCGGCGCCCGCCCCGTCTTCAAGGGGCCGGGAGATATAACCCGCCTGATACCGGGCGATTTGGACGTAGGCAGTATGTGGGAGAATGGGACCCACTGGATCGCTATGAGCGACCCCCTTACCAGGGGGGGACGTCTGGGGACCCCACATACTAGCAATCAACGTGTTTACGGTCGATTGTAGCCACCCCTCCAGAGACCGTTTTGTTGCCCACGGCCTCTGTGCTTGTCAGGGGATTGAATGGCGACCTTGTGGAAGTTCGCGCCTTGTTGGATTCCGGTGCTCAGGGGAGTGTTGTGTCATCTTGGTTAGTTAGGCGGTTGGGCCTCAAGGTGCACCCCCACACGGAAGGCGTGAGAGGTGTTGGCGATGTGAAAGTCCCCGGGTTGTTAGGGCATGTTGACTTCACATTTACATCACGTAATAAGTCCACGCCAGGCATTAAGACCTCGGCGATTGTGTTGGACACAGTTGTTGGCCGTCAACCTTCAGTTGACTTGGGACCGAGTATGTTGTCTTTGGTGTCTGATTCCCCACTCGCCGATCCAAATTTCTTCCGCCCAGGCCCGATTGATGCTCTCCTTGGAGCCGATGTCCTGGGGCGAGTTTTGTTGACGGGGAAGCGAGTTTTGCAGCCAGATGGCTTGGTAGCTCTGCAGACGACACTCGGTACAGTTGTGATGGGCCCTGCTCGCCGCGTTTTGGATTCCCTTGATGAGGATCGCGGTCTTGTTTTTAATGTGTCTCTCTCGGAAGTGGTGCAGAAGTTTTGGGAGGTTGAGGAGCCTCCGCCAGCCCCGCGGGTCGACCCAGTAGCGGATGAATGCGAGTTGTATTACCAGAATAACACTGGTCGCCTCCGCTCTGGTCGTTTGATCACCCGTCTCCCCTTTCGTGCCGGCCGACCTCCTCTGGGCGAATCCCGACCGCTAGCGGAACGTAGGCTAGTGGCGATGGAGCGTCGCATGAGCAAGGATCCGGTCTTCCGCCAGAAGTATGTTGAATTCATGCGGGAGTATGAGGAGTTAGGGCACATGTCCGTGAGCGATTTGGATTGGCGCTCCGTTGAGCACTTCTTTTTGCCGCACCACGCCGTTTTGAAATCCGGAAAGATTCGGGTGGTCTTTGACGGTTCGGCTCCCACCTCTACTGGAGCGTCCTTGAACCAGTGTCTGCATGTAGGTCCCAAGCTGCACACGGAGATCTCAGACATTTTGACCAACTTCCGGCGGCACCAAATTGTATTTATGACTGACATCCGGATGATGTTCAGACAAACGGTCATCCATCCAGAGGATAGGAGGTACCAATTGATTTTGTGGAGAGAGAGTCCTAGGGACCCCTTGTTGATTTATGAATTGAATACGAATACGTACGGTTTGGCTTCGAGCCCGTTTGTTGCGATTCGTTCTTTGTTGGAGTTGGCCGAGAAGGAGCGCTTGAGATACCCTCGCGCCTCCGCCATTTTGGCCAGTGACGTCTATGTGGATGACATTTGCACGGGCGCCTCATCTGTCTCAGAGGCGATTGTCCTGAGAGACGAACTCACCGCCCTTTTGAAGTCGGGAGGTTACGAGTTGAGGAAATGGATATCCAACTCGCCTGATGTACTGGTAGGTTTGCCCGAAGAGCACCAGCAGGACCCCCACCTATTCGAAAATGTTGATAATCCCCATGTGGTGACCGTCCTTGGCGTACAGTACAAACCGGTCTCTGACACGTTCACTTATTGTGTGGATTTACGACCACCGAAAGTCTGGACCAAGCGTTTAGTATTGTCTACTGTCGCACGTACCTTTGACCCCAATGGGTGGATTTGCCCCGTGCTGTTTATGGCCAAGTGTTTCTTGCAACGGTTATGGGCTTCGGGTGTGTCGTGGGATGAACCCCTCTCGGACGAGTTACTCCGAGATTGGTCGAGCTTCGTTTCATCCCTCCCCGAGATTAATGAAGTGCATTTGCCGAGGCTATTCCTCCCTTCTGAAAATTGTAAAGTTACTCTTCACGGCTTTTCCGATGCCTCCGAACGTGGATTTGCTGCGGCCGTGTACCTCCGCACCGTTACTGTTGACGGAGTTGTTCTGTGCATCTGGTGATAGCGAAAAGCAAAGTCGCTCCCCTTCGGACTCGTCATACGATCCCGAGGTTGGAATTGTGTGGAGCTGCCCTCCTAATGCGTTTGTTGAACCACGTATGGCTCACATTAGGTCGATCTATTAAGATACAAGAGGTTTATGCTTGGACAGACAGTCAGGTCGTCCTTTGTTGGTTGAAGGCTCCGGCGCACACCTTGGACGTGTTTGTGGCCAATCGAGTGTCGCAGATTTGTAATTCCGACATCGAGTTGATTTGGAGACACGTGCCGGGAACCATGAATCCCGCGGATTGTGCGTCTAGGGGTTGTGCAGCCCCAACCCTAATTAACCACCCCCTCTGGTGGGGCCCACAGTGGTTGATGCGGCCTGAGTCGGAGTGGCCGCCCTCTCCAGCGTTGTCGAACGTAGCCGTTCCTGATATGCGGGCATGCGTCCTGGAGACTAACCCCGCCGGGGAAAAGGATTTGTTGTTGGATCGGTACAGCTCCTTACAGAAGCTGCTTGGTGTTACCGCTTGGATCAGACGTTTTGTGTACAATTGCAGAAACCCACGCGCGAGGCGTGATTCGTCGGTTCTCACTCCGGACGAGCGTAGGGACGCGCTCTTGTTTTGGGTCCGGAGAGTACAAGCTGATAGTTTTGAGTCCGAGATTGAAATTTTGCGTTTAGGCCGTCGCAAGTTGAAGGGCGCGGTATCGCGATTGAATCCCTTCCTGGACGAGAGTGGGCTTTTGCGAGTCGGCGGAAGACTTCGAAATGCGAACCTGCCGTATGGAGCTCGTCACCCCCTTTTGTTACCTAAAGCCGGACATTTGACTCAACTGATAATAACAGATCGCCATGTGAATGCACAACATGCTGGCTGTAATGCTTTGTTGGCCATTTTGCAGCGTGAATTTTGGATTTTGTCTGCTCGTCGAGCCATTCGCACTGTGGTTTTCCGTTGCCTGCCTTGTTATCGATTGAAGGCCGCGACCATGCAGCCCCAGATGGGTGATTTGCCTGCTGATCGCGTCACGGAATGTAGAGCTTTTGCCGGAGTCGCCACCGACTTCGCCGGTCCCTTTACTGTAAAGGCTTCGAGACTGCGTAATGCTAAAACCTATAAGGCGTACTTGTGCGTGTTTGTGTGTTTGTCCACCAAGGCTGTCCATTTGGAAATTGTCTCGGAATTGTCTACCGAAGCCTTTGTCGCCGCCTTGAGCAGATTTGTTTCCCGTAGAGGACTGCCGACATTGATACGTTCCGATTGTGGTACTAATTATAAGGGAACGTGTAATTATCTTAAGGAAGTAGTTAAGTTTTTTGTTGATAATAAAATAGACATTGGAACCACCCTCTCCCGGCGTGGGATAATCTGGAAGTTTAGCCCTCCAGCTTGTCCGACCTGGGGAGGAATTTTTGAAGCTTGTGTAAAGGCTGCCAAGACACACTTGCGTCGCGTGATTGGAGAAACTATTCTCACGTTTGAGGAACTTGATACGGTATTTTGTAAAATTGAGGCCGTCCTCAACTCGCGACCCTTGTGCCCGTTGTCTTCGGACCCGAATGACCTGGAAGCGTTGACCCCAGGTCATTTCTTGATCGGACAGCCCCTTTTGGCGTTGCCTGAATATCCGATTCAGGATGTAGGATCCCATCGTTTGTCGCGATACCAACTTTTGAGACAGATGTCCCAAAACTTCTGGGCACGTTGGTCGATGGAGTATTTGCATATCCTACAACAGCGCGTGAAGTGGACAGATAAAACCACCCCACCCCAGACTGGCGACCTCGTGTTGATTAAGGATGCTAACCTGCCGCCCCTATGTTGGCGAAGGGGGCGCATTGTTAAACTCTACCCCGGAACTGACGGAGTTCCTCGTTTTGCTGAGGTTTTGGTTCGAGATTCGGTTTTGAAGAGAGCAGTTAGTGGGCTCTCCCGATTACCCGTAGATTGACGTACCGTTCTTAACGGTCCGGGGCGGGGGGATGTTCGGAAAAGATCGACGTTTCTGAACGCATCCCTAATGTCACGTCGAATTGACATTTAGCTGTCACTTGAAGTTGACAGTGACACTGGATTGAAATTCTCGTGGCAAGATGTCGGAATAATTTTGCTGAATTTGTTAAAAATCGCTCGCGTTGAATGTGCCTGGCATATCGAGTTTGAATAAAATCTTAAATTATCTATGTGATCCCGTTTTGTACGACCAAGGTTTTGACGCCATTCATCGGGCTGGTCGCGGAGTTTTGAGTGAAAGATAACCTTTTCTACCACACGCGTTGTTGCAGGGGCAATATATATCTTGATAAGCAAGCCCCGCGTGTGTTATCGTGTAGTGCTGAAGCGCCCAGTGTCTTGGGACCGCTGTGTTGTATGTGTTGTGAGTAGGGTGACGAGTTGGTAAGGTCTGCAGAAGAAGAAGAACTACATGGGGGCGCTCCCTTCACCACTTCTGCCCCGGGGACCTTCGACACCATGGACCCGTATGTAAAATTCACCTTACTTCACAATATAAATTAAGCGCTGTGTATCGCAGTCCAATTGTTCAGTTACATCCCGGCTGAAACCTAGTTTTTTGTCCGGAGTCTATATTAGTAATACCAGCTTCCACTGCGCTAGCTAACTCCGCGGTATAGGCAGGGGTGTACTGAACAAACCTTAAGAAAAGGTTATTGGTGCAATTACGCCTTTAGTGCAAGTCTTTCACTTTTAGTAGTTGTAGTACCTATCCTAATTTATTTTTAGTCATTATTCTTCCCATCTTCCAATTTGAAGTGTAATTTGATAGTGGGCCGAAAAGGTCGCTTCAGAAAATAGGTTCAATATTGGTGAATCAATCAGCTGGGATTCTCGCTAGCTTTAATTTACTGAAAAGCTATGTTTGATTAAATAGATAGGTAATAGCTAGAAACTGTTTTTAGAACACTGAGCTGATGTATAAATCCAACTGTGTGGGATGTGGATGTATTTTTTGAAAATACTGTATCTTTTAAACGAAAGCTGTTAATGAAGTCTAAAGACCAAAACTAATAATTAGAAATAATAATAATAATGTGTTATAAAACTGCAAGGGTTGTTGTACTATTGTTTAGGCACCGCACTTATATATGTAATGTATAAGTTCTATCACTATTATAAGATAAAGCATATTTGAAAATGAATCCCTGTTTCCCTTGGTCACGCCATCACGCATGAACGGCTGGACCGATTTGGCTAATTTTGGTCTTGAAATGTTTGTGGAAGTCCAAGGATGGTTTTAACGGTGAGAAAATAGGGGAAGGACGGGTAAGTAGAGGTAGAGTAGAAGTATGGTAGGGTAAAGGTAGGGTAGTGGTAGGGGTAGGGTAGGGGTAGGGTAGGTGTAGGGTAGGGGTAGGGGTAGGGTAGGGGTTGAGTACGGGTAGGGGAGGGTGGAGTAGGGGGTATGGCCACGGGAACGAAGTCGCGCTGGGTTAGCTAGTCTATATATATAAAATCGAGGGGACATAACTCACTCATCTCGAAATCTCGAAAACTACTGGACCAACGAAGATGTAATTTGGCACGAAGGTTGATTATGCCTAGGAGACGTCCGCTAAGAACGGATTTTAGGAAACTCCCCCCCTAAAGGGGTAAAATGGGGGGGTTAAGGTTATATGGAACTTCCTCATTTATGGATTTATAAGCATGAAAATTGGTACGTTGGATATTGGTTACGACCAAAAATGATCGGAGTAAGCAAAGTAAAAAAACTCCCCCTTAATAGGGTAAAATGGGGAGATAAAGTTTATATGGAACTTCTTCATTTTTGAACTTAGAAGTATGAAAATTGGTATGTCGAATACTGATCACGATTGATAAATTATCTGCGTAAGCGAAGTTAAAAAAAACTCCCCGATAATGGGGTAAAACGGGCGGATTAAGCTTATATGGAACTTCCTTCATTTCTAAACTTAGAAGTATGAAAATTGGTATTTTGGATACTGGTCACGATTGAAAATGATCTGCGTACGTGAAATTATAAAAAACCCTTAATAGGGTAGAAAGGGGGGATTAAGGCTTATATGAAAACTTCCTCATTTCTGGACTTAGGAGTATGGAAATTGGTATGAAGGATACTAGGTCATGATTAAAAATGATCTGCGTAGGCAAAATAAAAAACCCCTAATAGGGTAGAAAGGGGGAGGGGGTAATGTTTATATGGGGTGGGTTGGGTGGGGAGGTATTAAAGATACGGAGTTTGGATGTATAAACATCCAAACTGTTTAGTTGTGATTGAGCCATAAGGCTCAATCACAACTAAACGGCTAAATCGATCGGGATAATTGAATACGGTTTTTTTAACTCGGGAAAATTACAGTTCCCGTGGGATACAGTTTTTTTTTCACTTTATATAATGAAGCATGGGTCACATGACAGCTCATTCTTGTGCAAAGAAAAAAATTCTTTATGCATTGGAATAAAACTCAAGAAAATCAGAATTACACATTTTTTAGCAATGTATTGACTTGATTTTTTGCATTTTGGTAGTTCAAGAGTAGGAGAATATCCGAATATTATTCATACGATAGTAGCTCCTGTTTGTCTAGGTATGGTTAACTTCTTATGCCTAAACCACGGGTAGCGTGCTCGGCCTACGATCGATGAGGTTATGTGACTTTTGCAATGGTCTATCATGGGATTGCTGTTAAAAAATATATCGTGCTTCGGAAGACACGATAAGCCGATGCTTCTGGCTGCATTTGGATTAGTTACTACACCATAACTTCAATGGGCCCGTGTGGAAGGTCATGGCCCATTCTCCTTATCCATCTATATGAAGGCCTGTGCCCCAGCAGCGAGGACAATAGGACATTAAAATAGATTGATGATGGTACTGATGAGACCTTAGAGAATGCCTATCTACCTACTTTTTGACACAAAATTTTGCGATGTAGTACTCACGGACGTAGTCGCGACCGGCCATTCATATTCCTATTTCTACTATCCCCACTATTATTATAAATGCGAAACTGTATATGCTCACGTCAAAACGGCTGAACCAATTTTGATGAAATTTGGAATGGAGATAGTTCGAGACAGTGCTTCCGGGTGCTCCTACTAATTACTCCTACTGATAGGAGCACTGGGACACCCATGTCCTTATACTAGGAAGGACATAGGCAAATTGTAATCACGAGAATAAGTCTCATTCCCATGGTAAAATAAGTTTTAGCTCGGGCAAAGCTGTGGAATGGAATTGGTATTTAAGGCGATAGTTTGAGTTCATGGGAAGGATGATATTTAGAATAGAGACAGTTTAAGGCCCTGGAAAGGATATATTTTACTTTTTACCGCGGGAAATCTCATTGTATGGAAAAATCACTTTAAGCGCAGGCTAATTTGGGGACAGGAATTGGTATTTAAGTACATAATTTGAGACCCTGGTAAGGATTATAATAAGCTACATACTTTTTACCACAGGATAGTATCATATTCCCACGGGAAAATCAATAAGTAGGTATTATTTATTTGTCCGTCTTTCACGTCCAAGACGGAGTAACGGATCAATGGATCAATGGATTTTTGGTACGGGAGTAGATTGGGAGCTGGAGAATGACATAGTTTATCCCGGAAAATATTACATTCCATCAGGATAATGTCTTGTAGTACACGCGGGCGAAGCCGCGGGCGGAAAGCTAGTATATATATATTTTTAAGTTTTCTTTCTCAAATCAAAGTAATTTAATACTGTTGAGCAGCAGCAGACGCTTATGTTAACTGTGAAATCTGTATTGGCTAATGCATTGCCAAATTATCATGTATTCCGTGTAAAAGAAGCTGTTTGTTTCCCTTAATAAACAATAAATAAATAGTTATTTAAATTTTTACTTTTTTGCATTCACAATGCAATTTTTATGGTTGAAAAATGGAAAATGAAGTATTTAGAAAAAATCGACCCGTCTCACAACCGGCTCCGATGGGACTCGACATCGGAGCTGGTTGGGAGACGGGTCGATTTTTTCTAAATACTTCATTTTCCATTTTTCAATAAATAAATAAATAAATATACATTAATGTTTACTATGAATGACACAAAGTAATAGTAGTTTGTTACACAAGGGACGTAAGCGAGCTATTACAGAACAAGATCCAATTTGGCGCCCCCGTGCGAGCGCAGCTTGCAAAGGGCGCTAAAGGCTGCTGTACACGGGTAGAGTAAACGGTAGAGTAGAGTGGTAGAGTAGCTTGCCCGCGGTGCTATAGCTACTCTACTCTACCAAATTTCAGTACCTACTCTTCTCTACCATTGATGTCTACATTAGTATAATTAGTACTCTACCACTCTACTCTACCATTTACTCTACCCGTGTACAGCAGGCTTAATGGATCGAGTGCACACGAGATACTTAGACTTAGAATATAGCTCGAGGGTGTGATAGCTACTTACAACCGAGGTAAGCATTCTACTTTACATAGTTCATGCGAGGTAAATAAAACGTTTATATTGGTACTTATGACAAAATGAATTTTCTATTAGAGAGAAAATATTTAGGTTTTCAAATTTATTTACAAAAACTTGTAAATGTACTTATTTTAAATTTTAATACAGTCGTCGCAAGTGAACAAACATTTAATTCAAATCAAATACCGAAATTTTCATTGTTTTTTACAGTACCTAAATAGTTTTATCATTTTATTAAAAAAATATTGTTTGACCAAGGAGTTTTGCATAGCTTGAATGGTAAAGTGTACTTTACGTTCTATCTAAACAATACAATGTGTTGCACATGCCAACTTACACAGCCTCTTACCATACTAGTATTATCCTAGTTACCGAGTTGTATGATGTAAACTTTTTATAAATCGATGTTGAAAAGGTCAGGTAGTATGTGATGTAGTTAGTAAGAAATAATAAGCTTAGAAAGAAGAGTTGCCCTTACCTGGCTAGCTTTGCTCTTCGTCGGAGGCAGCAAATGACAGTGAGGGCTAGGAGTGGAAACCCGAAGATGCAGGACACTATTGGCACCACTATGGACTCCGGGGTTACTGGAACAATGAGCGAAATGGTAAGAAATATCTATAGTAATATTATAAAGAGGAAAGATTTGATTTTTTATTTGTTTAGTTGTAATGAATAACTTCAAAAACCGAATAAACCAATTTAAAAAATCCATCGCCATTATTTTACCATGCCTTTAACACTGCACTTAATACAATAGCAACCGACTCAACAAACCGTTTAAAAGGACCAAGATTACAAGTGCTTTGAAGGTAAAACATTTTTGGAATGCAATGCCGGTCCTACTTGAAACGAAATTAAATTTAATAACACCGCGCATACGAGATTTTTAAATTATTTTGATATGGATACGGATAAACGAATTAACCTTAATTTTCATAGAAGTGTTACACTGCAATATGCAGATAAAATAATCATACAATATTTATCATAGCACCCATTAATTCAGATTACAGATTAACTTGAACCAATTTATACAAACGTATTGAAATCAAATGGAAACGAAAATTGTCAACAATCAAAAAGTAAAATCTCAGCTCACGGCCAAACGAGAACGGTGTAAATTATAACAAAACAAAACAAAGATTAAGTCTATTGTTTCGAGGTTCGAAAAGGTCGGACAAATATCGAATTAATAAGAATAACAAATCAGTTGCAGAAATATTCACGAATCGAACAAAAGCTTCCATTGTAGGTTTAATTTAAAATTCAAAAATAAAAGCAAAAGGGTACTACGGAGGCAGTGCTCATAACTTCGATATCAAAACATTCCTGCAAAAAGAGCCCCTGGGGCTACATTTTACGGTCTATCGAAGAAAACGAGTTATAGCGAAAAAATATGTAGTTTAAAAAAACTATAAAAACACACTTTTATAGGAACAGACTAAAAGTACAAAATAACCGTCTATTCAGTAACTGAAATTAAAAAGCGTGGTGCGCGTTGTCAATATTAAGTACTTGAATGCATGTTTTGCAAAGGGCGCACCACGCTTTTTAATTTCAGTTACTGAATAGACGGTTATTTTGTACTTTTAGTCTGTTCCTATAAAAGTGTGTTTTTATAGTTTTTTTAAACTACATATTTATTTTTTACTTTTTAGTTTCACAAATGGCAAGCTATGGATGGCGATGGTAATCGATTTCACAGTCCATTCATGTGTCTGCCCACCCCGTAAACATTATAACTCAAATGCGTGATTGTATAGGTCTCATCAGAACGACACAAATGAGCCCAAACTCAAGGGGTTTCCTAGTGGTCATTAAGGAGTGCCACTGGCTTCCTCCCTGCTCCATCATCCGACCCTCACCACCAAGTGAAGCGAATAGGTTTCATCAGAACGAAACAAATGAGCCCATCTCGAGTGGTGGTTCCTAGTGGTCATTAAGGAGACGAAGTAAATAGTGCTCTTTCAAAAGTGTCACATTGGTTTAATAGTAATAATTTATCATTAAACTCAAAGAAAACTAAGTGTTTAAAATTTTCGTTACCTAATGTAAGACAAGTTGATTTTCATATTAGACTAGACGGCGATACAGTCGAATTCATTAACAATACAAAATTTCTAGGTATTATATTAGACTCGCGACTACAATGGGATCCTCATATCGAAGCCTTGGCGAGTAGACTCAGTTCGGCTGCATTCGCAGTTAAGAAAATAAGGCTCTTAACCGATATTGAAACGGCTAGAATAGTCTATTTTAGTTATTTTCATAGTGTTATGTCCTACGGCCTTTTGTTGTGGGGCTCAGCCGACACCAACAAGTGTAGCGAATAGGTCACATCAGAACGATACAAATGAGCCAGAACTCGAAGGGTTTTCTATTGGCCATTAAGGAGTGCCACTGGCTTCCTCCCAGCTTCATCATCAGGCCCTCAACACCAAGTGTAACGAATAGGTCTCTTTTGAACAAAACAAATGAGCCCAAACTCGAGGAGTTTTTTTGACGTCATTAAGCAGTTCCACTGGGTCCTCCCAGCTCCATCATCAGACCCTCACCACCAAGTGTAGCGAATAGGTCTCATCAGAACGAAACAAATGAGCCAGAACTCGAGGTGTTTCCTATTGGTCATTAAGGAGTGCCACTGGCTTCCTCTATCATCTCTATCAGCTCTATCATCAGACCCTCACCACCAAGTGCAGCTCATAAGTCTCGTCAGAACGAAACAACGGAGCCTAAACTCAAGGGGTTTCCTAGTGGTCATTAAGAAGTGCCACTGGCTTCCTCCCTGCTCCATCATCAGACCCTCACCATTAAGTGTAGCGAATAGGTCTCATCAGAACAAAACGAACGAGCCGAAACTCGAGGGGTTTCTTAGCAGCCATTGAAGAGTTCTATTGCCCACCTCTTGACTCCATCATCAGATCAGCTCGATGGTAGCAAATTGTTGTATTGTCATCGGATTCATATAGACTTGCAAAGTTTCAAATCAATACGACAATTAGAAGTAGGTTAAAATTGAATTCCAAGATTTTCTTACATTGTGACTTAGTTACAAGTGAAGCTAATAAAAGTGTGGTAAAAAGAAAACAAATTATGACAAATGGCAATGAAACGAATCCTTTATACTATAGAGTCTATAGGAAAATTTTGATATACCAGCTGCCAGGCTTTGCCAATTTGGTGGGCGTGTAATATAATATTTGCTCTTAGGGAGTATTAGATGATAAAGTGACGTCATTTTTAATACATGTCGACATAATGGTAACCAAAATACCTATGTATCATTTTTATAACAACATTAGGCAACTTTCGTGAATATTTTATGTTCTGTACTACTGTCTTGTCTTCGTTCAAATACTGTGGTCAATATTTTTTCTTATTTGATAGTGTAGTAACTTTAAAATAAAATAAATGAACAACCCAATAATTCATTGGATTTGAGGTACTATTATTACAAGAACGAGTAGGAACTCCTAGAGCTACATAATTATACCATTCAGTATGACAAATCAATAAAGGACATGTTCTTGTTACATAGTATTATTGTCTGACTAGCGGATCCTCGCGGATTTACCCGCGTGGTATCCGTTCCCGTGGGAATATTTGGATAAAATATAGCCAATGTCACTCGGGAAAAATGTAGCTTTCTAATGGTCAAAGAATTGTCTAAATCGGTCTAGTGTTTTCGGAGCCTATTCGATGCAAACAAACAATCAAATCTTTTCTCTTTATAATATTAGTATAGATAAGTAGCTGTGGAGATGTGAATATTAATGAACGCTTAACTTATTGCACGATTTTCATCAAAACTAAGCTGATAATCCTGTAGCAGATTGTTTAAATATGAACCTCAGCATCAAAGATGATTCAAGAACGTCTTGGTACTTTACCCCTTCTGATAATGTCTCCCTGCTGAGGCACTGGCGTTCCTTATGGATGGATAAGGAGAGGTTAAACTATTATCCTTATTATCTGAAGTACAATTAGCATTGCCATAAATTCGGGTGTGTAATATATGATATAACAACATTTCGTATAATACTCACAAAATATAACAACACATTACATAAAATCATTTCATATAACGTTCATTTTGTATAATCAACGAATGATATAAATTCAAAATATATAATTTTAAACCGTATAATGAACATTTGATATATCAACGTTTCATATAATAAACATTTACTATAACACTTACATTGTATAATATTTAAAACACATAATGGTTATATAACATAACATCATTTCATATAACGTTCATTTAGTATAATCAAGGAATAACTATTTCTGGCGCTTAGCCGGCCGCTGCCGCGGCTTTGTTTTGTTCACAGTTCTAACCTAACCTATTATAAATTGTTTTGTCATGGTTGTGGCTTTTTATGGCGGGGGGCTTCGCCCCCCGAGCCCCCCTTTCGAGACCTCTGTACCCCCCGTGCCCCCTGCTCCTTTGCCTACACTATACATTTAATTGACTAAATTGATGATTATATAAAACAAAATTATATCAAATGAAATAATTACATATGATGATTATATGAAATAAAATTATATCAAATGACCGTTATAGCAAATGAGTTTTATATAAAATATTTTTATATAAAATGAGCGTTATGTTAAATGATATTATATAAAATGATGATTATATGAAATAAACATTATAATAATATAATAATAATAAATCATTTATTTCAGGCGACTTATGGCCCATACAATAAATACCTTACAGACTAACATACATATATTTATATAAGACAATTTTATTATAAAACTTTAATTGACTTTCGGCGTTGTATCGGTGGCCGTGGCAGTAGGCAACGTCCGTCCCACGGAAGCGCCGGTACACCACGCCCTGCGGCCAGAAATCCTCCTTCATGAAAGTATCCAACCTTGCTGTCGGGACGCGCACCACAAACGACTTGAAGTTTGTATTGTGGCGCGATTCCAAAGGTTGGACTCTCAAGCAGAAGTTGGCCTTCTTCTTGATGTACTCTGACACGTTCTCCACGGTGACGGTGTGGTGCAGACGGGACAGGTATACCGCCGTAGTCGGTATGGCAGCTCGCAGCAGGAAGTTGGGCCCTGTCGGTGCGGTACCATAGTGGTTCTTCGTCGTCATGCGCTGACGATGTCGCCTTTTGTTCCGAACCTCCATAAAATCTTGGTCATCTTGGCCCGGTGAGGTAACAATCGGCGCAGGTGCTCTTCGGTCTGGCAGGTCTGGCTTCTGCGACCGCGAAGTTGTTTTGGCGGCAGCAACAGCAGCATAGTCAAGTTGACTGTGCGCGGGCGCAAGCGGCGCCGCTGCGGTAGGAGGCGGCGGCGGCGGGGCGCGGTAGGGAAGCGAGCTGCTCACGGGGTCGGCGCTCGCGGCCAGCGGCGGCGGCGCTCGGGTTCTGTCGGGTCGTGGCGGTGTCGGCGACGAAACTGCTGACTTGCAACTCGACGTCGTCGACGTATCTAGGCATGCCCCGCGTCGCATGTTTACATTAGAGCCTGCGATCGGTGACCTACTTACTGCAAGCGATTCACGTAAATCGTAAACTTCTTTACGCAATTCGCTTACAGTATTTTCAGATGTTTGAAATTTGATCATTATATCAGCCAGACTCTTCTTCAAGGAAACAATATCCTTCAAAAGGCTGGTTACATCGACGTGATCAAAGGTGACGGGAGGCAGCTTGTTGAGATCCCTCGCCACGAAAGTGGGCACGTCATCTGGATCGGTTTCCTTGAACAGGGTGATGATTTCCTGCAGGCTCGTCTGCGTCCCATCCCATCACGCCTTCGGGACACCATCTGGTCAATCTTGCCGAGAGACTCGTAAAGCAGCTTCTTCGCTGTGGCCACATCATCCTCACTGAAGTTAGACTTACAGATTTGGAGCGCGCTCACCTCATCCATGACGTCCAGCTTTTGTTGTAGGAACGCCAGGAGTTCGTTAGCCACAAGTTTATCGCTCATGGCTCTATGCGTAACGCGGCACTTGGCCGCGTTTCACAATATTCACAGAAAATTTTAGCACGCGTCTGCACCGATCCGTATCGCAGACACGACTGATGATTATGTAAAATGAAATTAGTTGAAGTGTTGTTATGACAAACGTTTATTATGTCATTGAACAATCAATTGTCATTATCAAGTGAACGTTATTGAAATGAAATTATACCAAATGAAATTATATCATTCATTACGCACCCCATAAATTCATCTGAATTAAAAAATAAAGTAGAAAATAATTTTGATAACTTAGGTCCTCGGTATCATTGGACCAATATAATAAATAGAAACATAATTAATGAATTAGAAAAATCTGATAATCAATAACAAGAGTCTTAACTAGAGTTCTTTATTAATTGAAAATTGTTTATCGCTATGATCAATAGTTCGCCTAGTTGACTGTATTTATCATAACTCATTGTGTAATTGTGATGGAAACTGACCCTAGACATACTGTGTTATTCATTCTCATTCATTTTTAATTTAACGATACTGTATGAAATAATACAGGGAGAAAAGAACAACCATTGAAGAGTTTCTTGCCGGTTCTTCTCCAAGGTCTGCCGTCTCGTAGGATTTGCGAACCGATGGCGTAGCTTCTTTGACGTTCACAACAGTAATGTTGTTAGACCAACCTATCTTGAGAAAAAAAAAACTAATTTTTAAATTTTGAAAATTGCTTACAAAAAGAAACGACAATTAAGCCAATAAACGTTAATAAAATCGTAAAATCAAAGGTCCAACTCAACTTGTTTTACTAACAAACGCTCGCTTCAATAATTCTTGCTTAAATTGGGCGTTCAAATATTTTATTGTAAGTTAATTTTTTGATTGCTACGCAGAGCCACGCAGAGCGAGCCTACCGTAAAGTTAGTCATGTTACCTACCTATAGTAATTTGTGTACATAGAATGATTGAAATGAGATTTGAGTTACATGTTTAGTTTCTGATTTCTCAAATGATGATTTTACAAAAGTTTTACTCTCAGCCCTACGAAGCTACTCAGATTCGGATAATCAGATTTCGAGTCTATTGGTTTCTTTGTCTACGGGGAAGGGCGAGTAGTGTAGTCCTAGCGGTACGCCAAAAATGCTGCAAATGGTGTTAATGGCATGAAAATCGGAACAATTATCTTTTTTTGAATTTTGAATTATGAATTTTAGGCCATAAGAATCAACTTGACCCGTAGCACGAAAAAAATAACGAAAAAGGAGAGGAGTTATGACGTTATCTTTTATTTGTATGGATTTTTTTTCTGAAATCATTTCTGATTCATTTTTCATGTATCTAATGAAAGGTCAATATCTTTATTGCATTCCATAATAGTGTGTAAGGTGTTACATAAAATTGTAAGTACAATTATGGGCCCTGCTAGGCACAACAATTGAGAGAGGGAAGCTTACTAAGCCAATTCTAAAAATGTATCACATCATTATATTTCATTTACTTGTTTTAAATTAAAATAACAATCATTTTCAAAACATAGCAAGTTTGGGCTCCTCCAGATATGATACGGTTGAATCATTATTTGTAAACTATACTTCAAATGATAGGTAATAGCCTCATATCTAACCACAAAAAAAGCAATTTTAAAAATATTTACATTTAGTATTTTTTTATAATTTTTGAAAGTTACAAATGTGATAATATCACAATTAGTTGCAACATGTATGAAAAGTTTAATTTTAGACACTGAGGATGATAAACACTTATGCGAGAGGAGTTTTCAATCATTTTACCACTGAGGAGATGCCCGCTGACATTCGTCTCCACGAGGAGAACGAGGAGTTTAAGATAGAACCTGTCGAGTCTTCAACTCCTAATATCAATGATACTTTGAAAGGTAGGTGGATGATAAAATTATTGAAAACTCCTCTCGCATTAGTATGTTTATCATCCTCAGTGTCTAAAATTGAACTTTTATACATGTTCCAACTAATTATGATTTTATCAATAAGTGTAATTTTTAAAAATTATAAAAATTACTAAAGGTAAATATTTTCAAAATTGCTTTCTTAGAGTTGGATATGAGGCTATTACCTATCATTTAAGGTGTATTTTACAAATAACGATTCAACCGCATAATTTCTGGAGGAGCCCAGGCTTGGTATGTTTTGAAAATGATTTTTACTTTAATTTAAAATGAGTGACTGAAAAATAATGATATGATACATTTTTTGAATCGGCTTAGTAAGCCCTTTCATCAGATACCTCACACGATAGGGTACAGAACAAAAAAAAAAATTTCCCATACAAATAAAAGATGACGTCATAACTCCTCTTCTTTTTAGTTTTTTTTTCGTGCTACGGGTCAAATTGATTCTTATGGCCTAAAGATCAATCGTTCCGATTTTCATGCCTTTAACACCATTTGCAGCATTTTACTGAATTTCGGGGTGTACCGCTAGGACTAGAGATGGATTGTTTGTCTACTTGAAATTCGTTTCGTCAGAAATAGTTAATTATATCATTAGTGTGATAAATGACGATTTGCGTACTACTATACCGGGTGTCCCAGAGTTATTGGACATTAAGGGAAAGTACGTATTCTAAATAATGGAGATAGCAAAATTTATCTAAAAGGAAATATCCCTTAATTTTGACAAGAACAAACTGAATTCACAGATTTTGTAAAAAACAAAAACATCTTCTATAGAAAAGTACACATCGACTCGACTTGACATCGAATCCATGGTGTATTATTATTATTTCCTTGTTTTTCTTTCTTTTAATTTACCACGCTTCTTAGAGATATTTAATCCTTATGAGTTACCCTATCGATTGGTGGCATAAAAGTGCTTTTCGAATTTTAACCGGTGCTATACCGGAGCGTGCGAGGGAAGTGTATTTTAATAATCCTTGAATGCAGTTTTATTTCTTGCCGAAAATTATGGAAATGTTTCCTTTCAGTGGAATTTGCTATTTAGAGTATTTTCCCATCATGTCCCATAACCCTGGGACTTCCTGTAGGTATATTACCAGTAGGATAGATGTTGGCGCTGGGCTTGAGCCCGTTGCCCACGGGGGTGGCGGGTGCGGTACCTGCTCCTCTGTTTGAGGGTAGGAAACAGGATCACCATGATATGTTTATTACCGGTAGGAGATATAATGATAGGCGTAAGCCGCTTGCTTCCGTTGGCGCTGGGCTTGGGCCCGTTGCCCACGGGGGTGGCAGGCGCGATGCTGGTGGCCTACTCCTCTGTTTGAGGGTAGGAAACAGGATCATCATGATAAGTTTATTACCGGTAGGACATATGATGATGGGCGTGGGCCGCTTGCTTCCGTTGGCGCTGGGCTCGGGCCCGTTGCCCACGGGGGTGGCAGGCGCGGTGCTGGTGGCCTACTCCTCCGTTTGAGGGTAGGAAACAGGATCATCATGATAAGTTTATTACTGGTAGAATATATGATGATGGGCGTGGGCCGCTTGCTTCCGTTGGCGCTGGGCTTGGGCCCGTCGCCCACGGGGGTGGCATGCGCGGTACTGGTGGCCTACTCCTCTGTTTGAGGGTAGGAAACAGGATCACCATGATATGTTTATTACCGGTAGGATATATAATGATGGGCATGGGCCGCTTGCTGCCGTTGGCGCTGGGCTCGGGCCCGTTGCCCACGGGGGTGGCAGGCGCGGTGCTCGTGGCCTACTCCTCTGTTTGAGGGTAGGAAACAGGATCACCATGATATGTTTATTACCGGTAGGATATATGATGATGGGCGTGGGACGCTTGCTTCCGTTGGCGCTGGGCTTGGGCCCGTTGCCCACGGGGGTGGCAGGCGCGGTGCTGGTGGCCTACTCCTCTGTTTGAGGGTAGGAAACAGGATCATCATGATAAGTTTATTACCGGTAGGATATATGATGATGGGCGTGGGACGCTTGCTTCCGTTGGCACTGGGCTTGGGCCCGTTGCCCACGGGGGTGGCGGGGGTGGGTGCCGGTGGGGTGCCGGTGAACCGCTCCGCCATCTGCAGCGGGTCGGCCGTGGTAGACCGCGTCATCGTCTCTGCAAACAAACCAGAACTTTAAATAATTAATTCATACAGAACACAAGAATTAGGTTAGAAGGAGCTTGTCACGCATTTATTACTGAACTGACTGATGCATGGAATCGAAAACAAGCTAGTTGCCATGACAAACTAAAGACATTAAAAATCGATGTAAAAAGTATGAAGGGTTTGCTGTTTTGAGCAAAAGGTTTTGTCAATCATCCAAGTCAATCCACGGTTTTGTGATTATCCATATTATGGTTATAATTTGTAGTATTCAATTTCACAGATATTAAGTAGGGCACTAGAGGTTTCAGGGTGAAGAGTTGGAAAGATTCATGCGATATTTAAAAAGTTTGACTAGCGTTTTCAAAACTTTGCTAATGTTTATAACAGTTTGAAATAATAATTTCTTCATAAAATAAAAGTTCTATATTTACTTATTGAAGTTATTAATTTTTATTTTGATAAGTATGTATTACAATATTAAGACGACTGATGTAGAAGTCAATCATAACATATATTTTGATACAAACATCTAAACTCATTAGTAACTTTGAGACGTTAAAGAAGAGACGGCAGTTGCACACCCTTTGATGAAAATTAATTTTGAATTAAGTAGGAACTATAGTAAAATTGATGGCTGAGATGATGATAGTTAAATTCTTCATTCCTATTCCTAACACTTTAAATAACGTTGTTACAAAATAATCTAGAATTTTATTTTACTTTTTTGCCGAACAATATGTAAGTACTAGAAAAAAAAACCGGACAAGTGCGAGTCGGGTTCACCCACCGGAGGGCTCCGTACCTATACACATAATAAAGCTATAGAAACCATTAACCGACTGTGTCACTACTCGTTTGACCGCAAAATTAAGCTGGTTTCTAAAGGAAAATGAGGGAATTTAGAAGAAAAAAAACAGAATTATCTATATATTGGTATATTTGTTGGTAAAATAATACGTAATAATAAACATTATCACCAAATTTCAAGTTTATAGGTCAATTCGAAGTTATATTTATCTCTTGACAGACATACGGACAGACAGACAGACAGTTAATGATTTAATTACAAATCTATAGTTTTTAGATTTTTTCCTGTACTTGTTGTATAAGACGATATTACTTGCCAAATTTCAAAGTTCTAGGTCAACGGGAAGTACCCTATGAATTTTGATGCCCTTGAGAATGTCGAAATATGTGTTTTTTGCGGCATAAACGCCCATATCGTTTTTTACGTTATCTCAGAAGTTTGATATTTTCACAGCTGAGATTTTATTATTTTTATGCATTTACAATGCAATTTTTGTATATTTTTTTTGTATATTTTCACAGCTTTAAGGGACCGTAGAACTTAGTATATGAAAAATGGAAAATGAAGTATTTAGAAAAAATCGACCCGTCTCACAATCGGCTCCGATGGGACTCGAACCGATTTTTTCTAAATACTTCATTTTCCATTTTTCAGTAATAAAAATAGCATTGTGAATGCAAAAAACTAAACATTAAAATAACTTAGTTTATGGTTTTAATTTCAACCCGATACCTCCACGCGTTTCCGAGATAAAGGATCTTGACAGACAGACGGATGGACAGACAGACAGACGGACAACAAAGTGATCCTATAAGGCTTCCGTTTTTTTCTTTTGATGAGGTACGGAACCCTAAAAACAGCCAAGTGCGAGTCGGACTCGCGCACGAAGGTGCACTGTGGTTGCGTTCCATCAAAAAAATCATATATCATCATGTATGTATTTTCTTTTAAATTAATTATTTATTTTTAAATAAGTATATAAACTACTTATCTGTGAATATTTCAAGCGTCTACCTGTTGCCGTGATTAATTTAGAGCAAAAATCGGCAATAAAACACGTTTGTTGTATGGGAGCCCCCTTCAATATTGATTTTATTCTGTTTTAGTATTTGTTGTTAAAGCGGGAACAGAAATACATCATCTATTCTGTGAAAATTTCAACTAGCTAGCTATCACGGTGATACAGCTTCGTGACAGACATACAGACAGACGGACAGCGAAGTCTTAGTAATAGGGTCCCGTTTTTACCCTTTGGATACGGAACCCTAAAAAGATGAAAGCATCGAAAATTATACCTATATCCAATTTGGCGTTCTCGCGTGCTATCGAATGTCTATCGAACGAATTCTATCGAACATCTTAAATGTACGTACCTATGTGCCAACGCGTATAGTCATCACACCATACAAATGGATCTTTTTTGTAAGCCTACTTTGTAAGCCTACGTAATAGAATTATTAATTGTTCCTTTCGTTTACAAGAAAGAGAAAATCGTGTTACTTTAGGCTTACGGAGAACACAAAAAAGCACTCATATGTTTTATAGAAATACACGATTATAAGGATTTCGTGCATATGGTACATACATACCTAGCTAATTTATTACCTAAATTATGCCACAGAATAATATTTGTAGATTATGCCCTCAGATTTTTAGAACACTACTGCGTGCGCCGCGCGGGTATACCCGCGTAGTTCCACTTTCCGTAGAAATATAGGGATAAAATATAGCCTATGTCATAAAGAAATCATGTAGCTTTTTAGTAGTGAAAGGATTTTCAAAATACGTTTAGTACTAACAAGTGAATAGAGATAGGGAGCTAGGTAGGTAGCTTTGTTAGGTACCTTTTTATTGGTACAAACTTTCATTTACAAACTAACTCTTTTAATAATTACACCAATATTAGTCTATATACTTATACTACTGTTAGTATAAGCACAGTGTTTGGTATAAGTATATAGACTAACCCATTAGCGCTTCATACGTTAAAAATTCATCTCAGTACACTCCGCATTCTTTCATCGCATTGTATCAATAAGCTTTTTAAGCATTAGCTGAGGAACAAAGCAAATGTGATACTAGAGAAGTACAGTGAGATGAAAGCAAGTAGAAGCTCAATGTACATTTGTTTGAAGTACCTATAGCGAACGTTACACGGTCGATTTGACCAGGCCGACAACTTTCCGGTTAAAGGCCGGGAAGGCCGGGCTAACTGTGGGCCGGTTCCTGTGCGGAGGCCGAGGCCCGGTGATTTTGTCAAGCCTCTAAGTGGAAACGCACGGAAACAGTGAATGGTTAGGCATTGGTTTAACCCACTTATGGGAGGTATTTATGAAAAAGTTATTAATAGAACTATTTTTACGGCCTGCAAATAGGAAATGTTAAATACTAGGTACGATTTCAAGGACTATGATAAACAGCATTTATGAAGTGTGTTACTTAAATAGAATAATTTTTGCACAGATAAACCCTGTTGGGCACAGTAATTAAAAGGGAAAATTATATATAAAAGGATAGTTTGGATAAAGAGGTTCAAAGTGTTAATAAAACAATATGATTGCAGGAATATTTCAGCAAATTATGCTCGTAATCGTAAACTTCAATAAATGGTTAAATTAAAAATTTCACTCGTAAAATGTTATGCGGTAAATAAATGGGTGAACGTTAATGGAACTGGCGTTTAATTGAAGGTTGCGCTAAGAGTCCTGAGGCTTAACACATTAATTTCAGCGTCATATTTGATGTCGACTGCATGAGTCAGGAGGTCTGAATGTTTGCTACGATTGGCATATAATAAGCTTTGTAGATATGTGTTTCTGTGAATTGAGGTAATTTAATTTTATTTATCATATCGTATTAGTATGAATATCCTATAGTTTATTATTTGTCAAGTTCGTTTTTAGCTATAGAAAAGTATAGGAAAAATGTGATAGTAATAGTATATTTTATAACGAGGGACTAAACGAAGCCATTATATACCAGAGTTTACACATGAAATTTAAAAAAAAAATATTCCTTTTTACTCCCTAGGGACTAAAGTGGTTACTTTAGTTAGTCCCGCTTCGTAAAACTATATTGGCGTACTTTTAGAGCATGAGAAGTTAAATAGTAGATTGTATTACAAGGGAGCAAAATAACATATTTACGGTGAGGGCGCTATTTTGAATCCAGAGCGCAGCGAGATATTCTAAAGTAGAATCCTGAACGCAGCGAGGGATTTATACGTCACCCGAGGTGAAAATAATTTTGCGGCCGAGTAATAAACTCTACTTTTCATTTCGAATATAAGGAAAGTAAATACACTCTGCTTTTCATCCCCCTCTATAAGAAAGCAATAAAGACTAAAACTACCTAGAAAAATAAAAGAAAGATGTCAGGGGGCTTCGCCTTCTCTGTTTTTTCTATAATATATAAAATAATGAAGTCAAACCTTCAATAACAAAAAATTTTTTGAACAAAAAATAACAAACAAAATTTGATATGTCCATCAGATGCCTCCTAAGTATCTCCGGCGTACTAAAGGGGGTTTAAAATTTTGTTAGATTTTAGCTACAACGCACCGTTTTTGAGATATTCTCGTTTTAATAAAATTCATATTTGAACATTTTACAAGTCCCCATACAAAATCAGTTGAAAACTTTTTCATTGCCAATGAGGTAACACTATGGTTGACTGTAACCAAATTCAGTTCTATTTTCAAAACTACGATTAAGCTCATGATCTGCTCAACTCAAAAGGATAAGGAACATAAAAATCAGTACATTTTCTGACCGTTGTTGGTGAGATTTATCTATATTGTAGTGTAAGTAGGGAGAGAATTGTAATAGTGTTATCCTTTCTCACCTTTGAGCAAATCTGTGGGGAGTTCTAAGATCGTTTATCGGGAGCTTTATTGGATTGTGTTTTTCTGAAGACCGCAGCTGTATACGGGCCGGGTGTCGGGATCATACGTTTTTATATTCCATCTGTGTTAATCCGTGTAAGCCGATCGTGTCCCGAGTGATTAATGATGAAAATAATGATTAATTGCGAAGAAAAGATTTTTTGATTTAAAAAGTAATTAGATTACAATAGGTTTAGTGTTGAAAAATAGCAAATGTTTAAGAAATAATACTTTTTAGCTCCTGAAGTTTTTGCGAAGAAAAACAATAAAATCCTCCCAAATCTCCACTGAATTTCTCGATAACTTTCCGAGACGAAAACAAAGTCGTTATTTTTAAGTCGTTTAGAAAATCATTCGATAGGAAAAGGTAGCGTTATTCAATCTCGCGAAGTGCCCACTTTTTCATAAGAATTCTTCGAGGGGCTTTAAACTTCAACAAAGCTAACGTTTTAACTAAATACGACACCGTTCATTAAGGCACAAATGGAAGCTGAAATAATCTCTTATCGCTCATTTAGTAATCTGTTCTAAGTAATTGTGTTAAAAACCTCTAAATTCTCTTTGTAATATCTTCTTATACGATAAAAATAAAATTACTTTCGTTTGTTTTGATTATACCTACGATTGTAAAAGAGGAAGCGATAGGAAAATATTTTATGAAATTATTTAGGTAGCTTAAGAGCAAAATGAAAACGCAACATATTAATAAGTCAATATTACGGCCCATTTCTTCGTAATTTTTTGTTTTATAAAATTAAATATCATAATTGCCTGGAAGAGATCGTTATTTGTAATTTGTATTTTAAATACCTGCCACCGAGGTATTTTGAAGTTAGTAGGTATGTCAAATTTTTATAGGCTTCAAAATACATCATATATCCTGTTATTAGAAATGTGAAAGTTTAGATGTTTGGATGTTTGTTACTCAATCACCCCAAAACGGCTGAACGAATTTGGTTGAAATTTGGGACACAGATACTTTGAAGCCTGTAGAGGAACATATACTACTATTTATCACGGAAAAATATCACGTTACCGCGGGATAACGTCATGTAGTCCACGCGGGCGATGCCGCGGGTGGAAAGCTAGTTTTAACATAAATACATTTTATCCTTCATTTAGCGATCTTATTAATGTGTCACGTGCGTTTTGAAAAAAATTGCGCTGGAATCTCGATTGCTTTCCTAAGCAAAATGGCGACCGCTAAATATGTCGATCTTTAATGTTGGCAACACTGCACCTGATACTGTCTCTACTTAGGTATATGTCAAATTGCAGGTCAATAGTTGTTTTAATTTTTAGTTCTTTGCTTTCACAATGCAATTTTTAGTACTGAAAAATGGAAAATGAAGTATTTAGAAAAAATCGACCCGTCTCACAATCAGCTCCGATGGGACTCGAACCCACGACCTTTCGCTTTCCGGGCGACTGCTCTAACCACTGAGCTACGGAGTCGTTACGAGAAGCGTCGAATTTATCCAATACTTCTTACTCGCTGTATAGTCAGCGTTAATTTCATCAATGTGGAGATATTACTACCCTCACACGCGAAAGAAATACCTATCCAGGTATTTGGCAATCGCTAAAGATGAAATTACTATGGCAAGTTGTTTTAATTTTTAGTTCTTTGCATTCACAATGCAATTTTTTGTACTGAAAAATGGAAAATGAAGTATTTAGAAAAAATCGACCCGTCTCACAATCAGCTCCGATGGGACTCGAACCCACGACGACGAGACGATTTTTTCTAAATACCTACTTCATTTTCCATTTTTCAGGTCAATGTTTCCATTCTTGAATGGTTTTGTTTTCAGGGAATAAATAAAGCTTTTGTGTACCTTTAACTCAAGTTTGTGCTCATCAGGACTTGTAGAAAGAATGTTTTCTTTAGCAGGTTTTATTCATTCTCCAACAAGAGGCTTTTACATTTAAAAATAGTGTTTATGAAAGGAAACTCTGGTTTTACTGATCTTATTGTCCATGCTGGGCTGGATTACTTTTTACTCTTGGTAGTATTTTGTAATTTTAATTTAGTATTTTTAAATGAGTACTTGCAAGATAGTATTTTGTAATTTGCATTTCAATTAAATCAAAGCATGTATTTTGCCCAGCCCTGGGCACAAGAAGCTGAAATTTGGGATTATTTTCCAAAAGGAGCGTAGGTGAGTAGGACTAATAGAGGGTTTTGGAATAGAAAGTTAGAATGAAGATAAGTACTTGGAACCCATGGACAACTTACAGATTTTTTATTTTTATTTCATTACATACCTACAAGGTTCTTTAAATTACACATAAAATGTTTGTAGTTTTTGTTATAAAAAACTCGTACTTAAATACCCGGTCATTATATAAGTACGTGTAAGATCCCTACCGCAGCTAACAAAAGAAAGAGCTGGTGACCTTGAAACGTCTGAACAGATCTTCACAAAATTGTACCTAAGAACCATCTCATGTCAGTTTTCAAACAAAATAAACCGCATCAACATCAGTTCAGTCGTTGGAGCTATGATGCCACAGACAGACAGATACACAGTCAAATTTAACACCGCTCTATTTGTAGTCGGGGGTTAAAAAGAGATTTACATATAGTGTGCCAAACGACCTAGTTAGGTGTCACCCCTTTCCGTACATTTACGGCGTGTTGCGTCGTTACCCTTTTGTGACGAAGGCGTACGTTTTACTTGCACAGTTAACCTTTAAGGTGTTCCAGAAATAGTGGCTATTTGGCCGCTCATCGTTAAATGCTCCGTCAAATCTTTTAAGCCCGAGTGAATGTGATCCAGGGCATACGCGCCCTGGCCCCGGCCTGATGATAAGTGGGGGGAAGTACCAGTAAATAATTTTGGAAACACAAGTCATTAGGTAAAATGGTGATTGATCCTGAAATTTGTTTTATAAGGTACATATCGATCAATAGACGCGGGTTGCACTGAATTCACTATTTCTATTATACCAACTATGCCCTTTTGTAAAAATTATAAACTATACATTTTTATATTGAGTGTACCTATGTCTTATCACAGTGAGCTTAGGAATCTAATATGATCTCGCTTTAAGTATAGGTTCTTTAAGGTTTTTCAGAAATATTGGCTGTCTAGCCGCTCGCCGTAAAACGCTCAGTCAAATCTTTTATACCCGAGTGAATGTGATCCAGGGCATACGCGCCCTGGCGGATAAAGGCCGGCCTGGATAATAAGTGGCGGGGAGTTTCAGTGAATAATGTTGGAAACACCTTCCCACGTGCAAGATTGCCGCGTTCAGGTCAATAGATCAAATGGCGATTGTTCCTAAAATTCTGCTTTACATGCTGCAAACATTCTGCCGATCAATATACACGGCGTACTCTGAATAAAATAAGTAATCGTGTTTTTTGTTAAAATTATGATTGAGAATATATTGGCTTCGCCCAGTGGTTTTAGCGCTTGGTTCCCGGGACTCGATGAAAGAACTTCCATCCTCGCAAACTTTCGCATTTCACATATTAGTAGATAGCATTCCTAACCTTCCTAGCAACTTGATTTTCTATATTCGATTCATTCAAAACAGTTAGTACGTAGGTACCCGATATTGTTGCCCGGAAATAAAGTTGTAACGAAATATCTCGGAAATCTAATACGATGTTTTGCTGGAAGTACAAATCGAGCGAATGCTTAAAATATCTCTTCCCCTACATTGTAGGTAAGCCATACCAGAGGAGTTTACATGTGCGGTTAGAGTAATGTCAATTAATATTGTGAGGCACTTTATGCTGTGTAGCACCATCTGTCAATTGGGATGATGATTGATGAATAAAATAACGAAATACCAATAAAAACGTGAACAAATTATTAAAAATGTATAACATGTATTAAAATAAATAAAAAGTATGAATAGTCCATACAATGTATAACAAAGACTTAGAAACCATTTTGATAAACACAACATTTAATTTAATGTAGCTGCCGAACAAATTTATTCTGCGTTGCATACGATACGAACTACTCAAATGGTGAAGCCACCGTTTAGTAGCCGGTTGAGGTCCGGTGCCTTTTTCTGCTGGCACCGACCTCAAGGTAGGCAACTAAAGGTAATCATAAATCATAAAATCATTTACGATTTATGGTAGGGACTTTAAAGATATTATATTTTCCTTTACAACTGACAGGTTTCACTTTTTGAAGTCAGTTTAATTTAATAAATTACTTACCTACTTTCTTTATTTTATTGGTTGACAAATTTCGCGAAATTTCACTGACGAACGCGACAATAAAACTAAATCGTATTTCGATGAGATTAATTTAAATAAACGTGACATGTGCAAAGTGCAATTCATACAAACTTATAATTATGTTATTTTATCTTACCTTCATAAATTATAAATGCGAAAGTTTGGATGTTTGTCCAATCAAGGCGAAACGCCTGATCTGGATGAAATCAGGCACAGTGATAGATTATAGTTTAGTCTGGAAAAGCATATTTGCTACTTTTTGACTTGGGAAAATATCGTATTCCTACGTGAAAATGTCGTGTCGATCACGCTGGCAAAGCCGCGGGCGGAAAGCTGGTGATAAAAAAAAGACTAAATTATTAGAAAATCTTGAGTGTAGATTTATTTTGATACGATGATGTTTGTCAGTCATCTAAGTTTTGCGCTTAATTTAATATTTCAAATAATTAACGAGGTAGGTATTTAGGTAGGTATTGCGCTTGCAAAATACCTTTTCACACTTATGCTCTGAAATGTTAATATTATATTTGAGAAAAGAATGCAGTACGTGGCACTTTTCCGAGGTAAACATTCTAAATTTGAAAATCACTGCAGTAATGAATTTCAGTACTTACTTACTGCACTGATTTTAGTGCAGTAAGTAAGTACTGAAATTCATTACTGCAGTGATTTTCTATGGTACTACCAACTTTTTTTCTTTATTTTTTCTTTAGTTATTCCTGTGTATAAAAACAGAAGCAAAGGGACATTTGCACCATACAGCCACATTATTATTATATCATAATTAGGTTAACTTTTTTTTTAAATACGGTGCGCACAGAGTATATTACTTCGTATTGTACCACAAGCGCTATGTACCCTTAGCACCATGAAGCTCGACTTAATACTGAGTTAACTGGAGAGTGCAGTACGAACAATTTGTTGTGACCACAAATTACATAGTGGCTGTCTTCCGTCTCACCTACACTTAAAAAAATACGTATGGTCATACGAGACAACTGACAGCCACTACATACTAAATGTCAAATTTGCTGGTATTCACTTTTTTATTCAGGGTGAGAACTACAGTTACCTCAGTATTAGGTCGAGCTTCATGCTTAGCACGAACATCAATCGAAAAAACAAAATGAGATTTATCATAGACAAAATATCCTTTACGAGTAATTTTGTATGGGAAATATATACAGCGCCATCTACCGCCCAGAAGCGGGTATTGAAGTTGCGCATTTTAGTAGCAAGTAGTAAGTATCACTAGGCTGTATGACCGTTCGACATGGCCTCACAAACCAATATTAAAAAAACGGCGGGAATGATTTTCAGCGGTTGATTAGATATCAATACAGTTTGTATTGTGTAATAAATTATCAAAATGAGTTCTGCCAATGAAACATATACAGACATTGTATGTACCTACTCCACCAAATTTGAGAGCAGAAGCAAAATTAATAACAGAAAACTTACTGCCAGCAAAATCAAAAGAAAGATATATGAAGACCTACGATCTGATTTGAAAAAGGCGCATACATTTTCGGAATCTGTGTTGTTGGCGTATTTTAATGATACATCATTAAAATAATATTATTATGGGCGATTTATACATAAGTGTGCCCGGGAAAACAATAACATTTACATTTAATAATTGCCCGAACATGTGTGGTATAAATTTTAATAAATATTATTTAGTTAAACAGTTTTTTTTATTTCCTCGCATTTCTTGAGAAAAGCACTATACAAGCCTTGTACGGTAAGCAAATTACCTTGCCTCGAATGATTAAAGCCCTCGCCTGCGGCTCGTGCTTCAAACCATCCTCGACAATGTAATTTCTTACTTACCTGTCCTCGGCTGTAATGTACTATTTCACACTTATGCTCTGAAATGTTAATATTATATTTGAGAAAATAATGCAGTACGTGGCACTTTTCCGAGGTAAACATTCTAAATTTGAAAATCACTGCAGTAATGAATTTCAGTACTTACTTACTGCACTGATTTTAGTGCAGTAAGTAAGTACTGAAATTCATTACTGCAGTGATTTTCAAATTTAGAATGTTTACCTCGGAAAAGGTACTACCCAAAGATATTATTACCAACTTTTTTCTTTATTTTTTCTTTCGTTATTCCTGTGTATAAAAACAGAAAAAGCAAAGGGACATTTGCACCATACAGCCACATTATTATTATTATTATGTAGGTAATTATTATATCATAATTTAGGTTAACTTTTTTTAAAAAACGGTGCGCACAGAGTATATCACTTCGTATTGTAAGCGCTATGTACCCTTAGCACGAACATCAATCGAAAAAACAAAATGAGATTTATCATAGCCAAAATATCCTTTACGAGTAATTTTGTATGGGAAATATATACAGCGCTATCTACCGCCCAGAAGCGGGTATTGAAGTTGCGCATTTTAGTAGCAAGTAGTAAGTATCAATAGGCTGTATGACCGTTCCACTTGGCCTCACAAACCAATATTAAAAAACGGCGGGAATGATTTTCAGCGGTTGATTTCAGATTTGATATCAATACAGTTTATTTATATTGTGTAATAAATTATCAAAATGAGTTCTGCCAATGAAACATATACAGACATTGTATGTACCTACTCCACCAAATTTGAGAGCAGAAGCAAAATGAATAATAGAAAACTTACTGCCAGCAAAATCAAAAGAAAGATATATGAAAACCTACGATCTGATTTGGAGAAGTGAAAAAAGGCGCATACGTTTTCGGAATCTGTGTTGTTGGCGTATTTTAATGATACATCATTAAAATAATATTATTATGGGCGATTTATACATAAGTGTGCCCGGGAAAACAATAACATTTACATTTAATAATTGCCCGAACATGTGTGATATCAATTTTAATAAATATTATTTAGTTAAACAGTTTTTTTTTATTTCCTCGCATTTCTTGAGAAAAGCACTATACAAGCCTTGTACGGTAAGCAAATTACCTTGCCTCGAATGATTAAAGCCCTCGCCTGCGGCTCGTGCTTCAAACCATCCTCGACAATGTAATTTCTTACTTACCTGTCCTCGGCTGTAATGTACTATTACAGAAGCACTACAAAAGTCAAAGTTTTAAAGGAAACGGTGAAAAATAATAGCAACAAAGAGCACTTCACACACGAGCTCGAACAAGTTTCTTTGCAAAGGAAGTTCAGGTTGCGCGGTTTCCTCAGTGTCTGAATTTTTGATTAATTTTTGCACTGTGTATGTATAAATAAGCAGTGTTTACAATAACTGTGTAGTGTATAAATAAGCAGTGTTGATAAAATTTGAATATGGAAAAACTCGCATACAAAATACAATACATTGGTTTAACATAAGTATAACTATATTTTTTTAATTTTAATATTGCGGGAATTACATCCTGCAATGATAACACTAATCGCGGTAATGCTATGCATTATGCATCTGACAAAAGACGGCATTATAATAAATTAAGAATGCTTATTTAAATACTGCAGAAATTAATTTCAGATTTCAATATTATTTTCAGTTTCCTCAGATTAACAATAATTTATTAATAAAATTAACAGTTTATTAATAAAATTACACAAAAGTTTTATTTTTAACACCATGTAGATTTTAAGCTAATAATGAGAGATTTTCTACCAGCAAATTAAAAAAAAAAGTTTATTTATTAGCTCGATAGATGTCGCTGACCAGACATGAATCCACTCACCTCTATTGTTTATTACCACACAGAGATGGGCCTACTTCTCGAAAGATACAACTTCGAAACTTCGAAATGTAACATGGACTTGTAAATTCTGTTTCACGAAGTAAATAACAAGTGTTTTTTACGGTAACAAAAAAGAGTGTCATTGGAATACCTAATGACATATAAATGTGTGCGGGACAGATTATTATGATTTATTGTGTTTAGAAATAAGATGTATATAAAATTCCTTGAGTTGACCGTTGTATAATAAAATGATATTTTTGTGTGTATTTTACTCCCTCTGCTAGGTTGAGATAAATTAGATAAGTTTTATTTGTGTTGGATATAGATCGTTTATAATGTTAAAATAATTTGTAAAATGCAAAGGGCTCTCGATACGGTATTGCCTCGACGTACCTAAGGTCCGATTCGCTATCTCGCTCACTCGGGATATGCTCTTCTAGTACAGCCGCGCCTCTAGCGGCACATCTCGGAACTCCCTTACACGCGGACTGCCACAATTCCGAGAACTGATTTAGCGTTGCGCGTGTAAGCCAATTCCTTGAATTCTTTTGTGTGAAAATACGTGGAAACAATTAGAGTCGCTATAAATATCGCGTGCCCTCGCATTAAGATTCATTCGCATCCAGACATTATAAGAAGAACATTAAAGTCACTTTGCCCGAACAAGCATCAACAACCAGTGGTTTTCTTCACCGTCCGGAACCCCTCCGTCTCCGCACAGTTTATGTACACCGGGGCTGCAAACGCTCATAAACGGCCGGTCCCGTACAAAATGCATTGGCTGATAAATATTTTTCATTTCTCATATTCGAAAAAGTGATGTATATTTAAGGCCTAATCAGACGAAGGACTATTGTCCCCGTGGGACAAAAAGTCCCTGTTAGTGATGTACGTCTGGGAATATTGCCACTGCCGGCAATTTTCCACTCCCAATGTGCCCGGGAAATTTCCGGGCACATTGGGAATATTGCCCAAAATTCCCAGTAGACTTTTTGTCGTTTTGTTAAATTATATAAATAAATAATGTATTTTTCTTCTGTGTCTTACAATTTTATAATTTCTTGATAATTATGGCAAGATTATTTTGTTTTGTTTTCTTAGTTTGTTGAATAAAAAAATAAACCATTTTATATCAAACTGTATTTCATTTCATATGTGCTTACCTCTGATGTTGGTGGCTATTTATTACGAAATTCAATATAATCAAACAGTTTTAAAGTCTTATTTTAAATTGTCTTGAATGGTAAAATATTCATCTACAAAATGCTGCTTGGGAATATTGCTGGGAACTTTGGGACACTGCCGGCAACGCTGCCGGCAAAATTTCCAGTCCTTGGGAACGTGCCCGGGCACGGTACATCACTAGTCCCTGTACGTCCAAAATATTTCCTCCGGGTACTTGTCACGGACTCAACGCATATAGTGTGCGGTCATTTGTTGCCCGAAGACGTACTTCACTATCGGGCGCTCAATGCAGACTAAAGTTCGTTGTGTGCGTTGTTACGCCTATTTACGTTTGTTCTATTTTTTTCGGGGACTACCGCGAACTTTTGTCCAGTCCAGTCTCTCGGTGTCCGCCGTACTTTCGGGGACTTTTTGTCCGCGGTACTTTTAGTTCTTTGTGTGCGTTATTCGATACAATTTATAAGAGATCTATATCGATGGACAAAAAAGTACTCGGCGGACAGTCCCTCGTCTGATCAGGCCTTTAAACTGAGCAGCGGGTTCAAAACTCTGCATTGCACCCTAGGATGTAAAAGTATTTTTAAAAATAGAACTGAATTTGGTTACAGTCAACCATAGAGTTATCTCATCGGCAATGAAAAAGTTTTCTACTGATGTTGTATGGGGTGGGGGGGCCGGAACTGTTTCAAAAATGAATTTTATAAAAATGAGAATATCTCAAAAACGGTGCGTCGAAGCTAAAAACCCCGGAGATACATAGGAGGCATCCGATGGACATATAATATTTTTATTTTTTGTTTAATTGAACTTCAAATTTTTTAAATATAATAAAAAAAATGGAGAAGGCTATTCCCCCCGCCACCATTCTTTTATTTTTCTAGGTAGTTTTAGTTGTTTTTGTTGCTTTTCTTATTATGAAAAGCAAAGTGTATTTACTTTCCAAAAATTCGAAATAAAAGTAGAGTGTATTACTCGGCCGCAAAATTATTTTCACCTCGGGCGACGTATATTGAATCCCTCGCTGTGTTCAGGATTCTACTTTAGAATCCCTCACTACGCTCGGGATTCTCTATAGAATCCTTCACTCCGCTCTGGATTAAAAATAGCGCCCTCGCCGTAAATATGCTATTTTGCTCCCTTGTAATACAATCTACTATTATCTTAATGTCAATGTCACTGACATTACACTCGTAATAATAGTGAATGATTTCTTTTAAAATGGCCGCCAACTTGTGATTCTGATGTTCTACTAGAGTAAAAATACAAGTACTTCACTAGCTTTCTTACATAATTGTAGACTTGTAAAAATGGTTAAACAGGGCCCTTGCCAGCAAATTTAAAAAAAGCAAACCCATGTCTGATGAACGCCATCTGTTGAGTTTTTTGGAACTAACTTTTTTCTTTTTTAATCATCTGTCAGAAAATCCCTCATTCTAAGAAAATAATTTAAAAAATTTGGTTTCTATATAAAACAAAGCTAAGTAAATTAATATATTTTCTAGTGAGGTCTATAACTACCATTACTACAACTATTTCACTTTATGAAGTGCAAAAAAATATTTGAATTGGTTTGATTTGAAATAAAAAAACTTTGAACTTCTGCAGGCACTGTGCATGCTGTGCATTCGCACAGCCACATAGCTCACAATACCATCCAACTTCACCTGTGCACAGATGAAAAAGTTTTAATATAATCCCAACACGGGGAAAGAAGGTCTGCATAAGTAACAACTTTTTAAACTTCATATGTAATGGAGGTGGAATACGTTGAATTATTAGGGGTTAAAGCTTGGGTTAAAGTATCAAATTGCCGTATTGTATATAGATTTTCGTACATTTTGTTCCCATACAAACATATTTCTAATTTATTTACGACTATTATCTTTACAAAATTTTACACACATATTTATGTACGTTTTAACTACTCAATGATACATTCGTTAAGAGCAAAACAATACATTTTATTAAGTAGTAACTAGTAACAACTAGTTGATAAAGTACGAAATTCTGGGAACAAACATATAGTTGTAACTGTCGATATAAGTTTTTTCTATGTAAATTTTGTGGTTATTAAATTATGAAAAACTGCTCGATACGGTCTTAATGTAACGCAATATTAAAGAAATTATATATTTCTCATCTTATAAAAGTTGTTAAGTTATATGAAAAAAAAACAATAATTTCATACTTTAACCCCTATTATTTTAGTGTTCATACTTTAATCATTACTCTACCTACAGCATATTGATAATTTATAAAAACTAACAGCTTCTCTCAAGAATGTGATCGGTTATTAAAAAATATCAGAAAATTAATTGTACTTACGTTTTTAAAGACTTTTAGCTCCTAATTATAAGAAAACATGTCTGAGACGACCTATATTTTCAGAAAGGAAAAGAAGGAAAGGTTTTTGGTGAAATATCTAAACGTTAAGTAAATATTTGGATATTAATTAACTTTTGGTTAACTCATATGATCACTGTGAAAGAGTGATAAAAATGCGCTACATTTTCCGGTGCAGCAAAAGAACATTCGGCAAGCATGCACAGTGCACACACTACAACACCATCGAACCTCACCTGTGAGCAGATGAAAAAGTTTTAATATCCCATATTGGAGAAAGGAGGTCCGCACAACTAATAACCTTTTTAATTTTTTAACTTCGTCTTTATGGAGGTTGTATATCGGCCTATAGGCGCGTATTTTCGCGGCGAGCAAGAGCTTTTCGCGCGCGGCTTCCCCGCGCCCCGTGCGTTTGCCGACTAGCTTGTGTAGAGGCCTGAAACCCTGAAACTGAAACCTCCCTTATACAGCTGCATTCCGCCCGCCCGCTTACACCCTTACATTTACATAAAAACTATGCCGATGAGACAATAAAACGAGTTTTCAGGTTGATTGTTTTTGGCTGAAAGGAATGCATTTAAATATTTACCTAAAAGTCTAGTTGAGTAGCTTCAACAAACAAATATTTTGGATGTTAGATAATCCATAGAATAAAACGTTAAACCGAATAACTGTTATTTATTTACCGAAGCTACACGCAATATACAAGAGTTTTTAGCTAGTACCATCACGTAGAACTTTTATGGTATTTTCATGAATGTTTACGGGTACAAATTTCTTTAAAATATTGCTTTTGTAACGAAGGCTCTGTTTTTATCACTTAGCTTTTATCACACCTGATGTTAAGTGCTGATAACGCTGAAGGTGGCGCATTACTCCCGGAATCCTCAGTCACTGAGGAACTGGCTATCTTATCTCTAACTGCCGGAACACAATAATGCTGAAAACATCATTGTTATGGCGTCAGATTTAGATAGCTAGCTAGGCGGACGAAGAACAAGTCCTACCACTAACCAAACTGAATACAATATGTACCCCCACTGGGAATCGAACCTGGGACCTCTGGGACTGTAACCGGTGTGGTGTGAGCCACTAGACCACAGAGGCGGTTTTATACATTCTGCAATTCTTAGTGTTTTATTAATTTTAAAACCTTAATTTTTTGCAAAATATAAACTAGCAAAGTTACTAGTATCGAAAATATTCGCTGATACTTATTTTCTTGCGGTTTCATAGCAGAATTTTCGTTCGGCACCCGTCTACGCGCGGCATGATCGCGTAGCGGTTAATAAATAGTTTCTAAGCCAGTTAGTCAATGTTATTTGCCGCGAAATATTTCCCTTTCCTTCAAGATAAGTACTTCTTCCGTTAAAAGCACGCTGAGGGTTTGTTACGAGTTTCTTTATACATTCTTATTATTTTATTTCTCATTCCCTTGTGCTCAATGCAACGTCTAGGAATTGGGTATTTGACAGATTTTTTTTTATTGACTTAAAATGTTCATTTAATTAGTAGCAACACAACATAGGTGTTTATTTTCAAATATCTTGCATATTTTCAGCGATATAGAGCATCAAACTTTCTAACTAGACAAGGAGAGCGCTATAGAAACGTGACGTCACATTTCCATAGCGCCATACTCTCGCCATAGAAAATTTCGTTTTAGAAAGAGATAGCTAGAGTCACAATTAAGTAGCTCATAATTCGCTTGTTAAAATACAGATTGAATTTCTTTTTCACAATGTTATATTTCATATATCATAATTAAATATCTACATTTCAACAACAGTCAAATACCCAATTCGCTGAAACTTATTTTGCGGTTTCATGGCTGATTTCCCATCAACGCGAGGCATGATCGCATATCGGTTAGTAATTAAATTGTTCCTACGTCAATTAGTCAAAGTTACTTGCCGAATAATATTTTCCTTTCGTTTAAGAAATTCCATACTAGGGCCTCCGCGTGGTTTTGGAAAAATCCAGTGGGAAAATCGGGATAAAACTTTATAACCTATAAAAATTTTAAATCGATCCAATTGTTTTTGACTGTAACCATTCATCGTCATCATTATGTCAGCCGAACGACGCCCACTGCTGGGCATAGGCCTCCCCCAAGGCTCTCCACAACGATCGGTCCTGCGCTGCCCGCATCCAGCGGCTTCCCGCGACCTTGACCAGATCGTCGGTCCACCTTGTAGGGGGCCTGCCCACGGAACGTCGTCCGGCACGCGGTCGCCATTCGAGAACCTTTCCGCCCCAACGGCCATCGGTTCTCAGCGCTATGTGTCCCGCCCACTGCCACTTCAATGATGCAATCCTTCGAGCGATGTCGGTTGTTTTAGTTCTCCTGCGGATCTCATAATTTCTGATTCGATCGAGCAGGGAAATACCAAGCATCGCTCTCTTCATTGCTCGCTGGGTGACTTTGATCCTTCTTATGAGACCCATAGTAAAAGACCACTTCTCATTTCCATAGGTCATTACTGGCAACACACACTGGTCAAAGACTTTCGTCGTGAGACATATGTGAGTACACATGATGAGTAGTCGGTGATTGTATCCATTACAAACAAACAAAAAATACTACTACTTATTAACCGACTTCTAAATCAAAAAGGAGGAGGTTCTCTATTCGTCTGTATGTATGTTTTTCTCTTTTTTTTTTTTTTGTGTATGTCCACCGATTACTCGAAGACGGTTGAACCGATTGAAATGGTTCAAACGTTATTACATCAGGTTGGTTTCCAAGTTGGTCCCATTTTTTGAAATTTTGAAATCGGTTCGGTAGTTTTCAGGAAATCTTGAAAATTCTGTCGTTTTCGTTACCACTTTATGTAAATTTAATACGTATCTTTAGGCATAACTCCTTTGCTTATAAACCGATTTAGATGATTCTTGTTTTGTTAAAAAGGGGATACCTCAAGGTATTTTAACCGACTTCGAAAAAGGAGGTTTTCAGTTTGATCACATACCTATTTACCAGAAAACACGTAAATTGCCTGCACGATGCACTAAAAAGAGTGAAATAAAAATTATTTTTATAAAAAAATTAAACCGCCTTCAAGAAAACCACATCAAAAAAGTAAGAAATAATTCCTCACCAAATAAATAACATAAGTACTTTGAAGTCGGGCGGGTTTTAACAAAAACAACAAAAAAAATTACATGTTTCACGCCCGACTTCAAAGTACTTACGTTATTTATTTGGTGAGGAATTATTTCTTACTTTTTTGATGTGGTTTTTTTGAAGGCGGTTTAATTTTTTTATGTTTTTGTGTAATGAATAAACTCAAAAACTACTGGAACTTGTTACATTATCCCTGATTAACAAAGGCTATATTTTATCCCGATATTCCCACGGGATCGGGTACCACCAGGGTGAAACCGCTTGTTATAGATATAATACTATAAAGAGGAAAGATTTGATTGTTTCTTTGTTTGTTTGCATCGAATAGGCTCCGAAACTACTGGACCGGTTTAGAAAATTCTTTGACCATTAGGAAGCTACATTCTTCCCGAGTGACACGGCTATATTTTATCCCGATATTCCCACGGTAATTTTACAGAACCAGAGCTCTAATTCTATCCAACTACTTACAGCGAGATATGAGACAGGGAGATGTCATCTCTCCCAAACTGTTCACAGCTGCGTTGGAGGATATTTTTAAGCTGCTGGACTGGAAGGGATGCGGCATCAACATCAATGGTGATTGGTGAGTACCTAACACGCACCTACGGTTTGCCGATGATGTAGTTCTTATGGCTGAGACCTTGGAAGACCTGAACACAATGCTCGAAGATCTCGGTAATGCTTCGCAAAGAGTGGGTCTTAAAATGAACATGGACAAGACGAAAATCATGTACAATGCCCATGTTGCACCCGCTCCAGTTAATGTTGGGAACATTACACTCGAAGTTGTTGACCACTATGTTTACCTAGGACAAACGGTCCAGTTAGGTAAGTCCAACTTTGAGAAAGAGATCTCTCGTCGATTCCAGCTCGGATGGGCAGCGTTTGGGAAGCTCCGGCATATATTCGCGTCCGAAACACCTCAATGTCTCAAGACGAAAGTCTTTGAACAGTGTGTGTTGCCAGTAATGACCTATGGAAGTGAGACGTGGTCTTTTACTATGGGTCTCATAAGAAGGCTCAAAGTCACCCAGCGAGCAATGGAGAGAGCGATGCTTGGTATTTCCCTGCTCGATCGAATCAGAAATGATGAGATCCGCAGGAGAACTAAAACAACTGACATCGCTCGAAGGATTGCATCATTGAAGTGGCAGTGGGCGGGACACATAGCGCGGAGAACCGATGGCCGTTGGGGCGGAAAGGTTCTCGAATGGCGACCGCGTACCGGACGACGTTCCGTGGGCAGGCCCCCTACAAGGTGGACCGACGATCTGGTCAAGGTCGCGGGAAGCCGCTGGATGCGGGCAGCGCAGGACCGATCGTTGTGGAGATCCTTGGGGGAGGCCTATGCCTAGCAGTGGGCGTCATTCGGCTGACATGATGATGATGATGATTCCCACGGGAACGGATACCACGCGGGTAAAACCGCGAGGATCCGCTAGTTATAGATAAAATCACGTTAAGAGTTTGTAAGGAGTTAGTTTATGTTCTTATTTAGTAGGTACTCATTTTCTTTTGTTAAACCTCAACGCAACGTCTAGAAATTCGCTGAAAGCTATAATGGTTGCATGTGGTTTCATGGTCGATTTCCGGCATGGTATTGGTCGCGTATCGGTTATAATGGATCCTACGTCAATTATTAAACGTTATTTGCCGCAAAATATTTTCCTTTCTTTCAAGATATTCCGTATAAAAGCAGGTTGAGCGCTTTTAACGGGTTTGTTTATAAAATCTTATTAAGTCTAGAAATTGGCTCTAGAAAATATTAGCAGAAACTTATTTTGCGGTTTCATGCCTGATTTCCAGTCTACGCGCGCTTAAAAAGAAAAACTTAGCCTACGCTGTGGTGTGTTGATACTCATTGTTTTGTATGAACTTGAAAAAATTATGTTTTCACTTCTCATGCTCGTAAAGTTCGTCTTTATGTTGGGTATAGGCTGCATAAAATCGCTTTTTATGCTCTAGTGCATAAAGTAAAATCTTCGTCTAAGTCTCAGACTCTAAGACAAAGGTCGTCAGGTAAACAGTCATACACGCAATTAAACTTCGTTAAGTAAATAAACTTGTTATTTCATTCGGTTTCTTTAATTTTGTACACAATCCATGTTAAATTACTAAATTAATAAAACTAGGCAAAATTAATGAGTTTTGTAAGAAATAAGTATTTCAAGAGCATTATGGACTACGATCTATGCTAAGTCATTGTGCTGCCACTTCCACGTACCTATAAAAAAAAAAAAAAGAAAAACCCGCTAATATGGCGAAGTCTTTATTTGTTCTTTTTTGCAATATTGTTATTTATTTTCCTCACACTCGAGGTGAAAAGCAGAGTGTATAACTCGTACATAAAACCCATTTTACCCTCGAATTGACTATCCATCCTCGCCTACGGCTCGGGTGGATATATACGTCTCGGGTAAAATGGTATGTTTTATGCACTTGTTGTACAATCTACTATTTATTGTTGTTATACCCTCAAACACGTGTAGCTGGGTAAGATAAAAGTTTTAAAGAAGTCTGGTTGGGAAATAAAAGGTAATGTACTCCAGTACTCTTCTCCTACATTATTTTAAGTCCATGTAAAAATAACCTGTATTCACGTTATCCCAATAAAAAAAATACCGCTTTCCTAATGTATGGGTGAAAATCGTGGGAATGGACGGCGGGAATACAGGAAAATACTGTACTTACAGATTTGCTTAAGGTGATACTCGAAAAAATTATGCTGAAGCGAGATAGCAATGAGAAAACGACGCGCGCGGGAGTGAGACCGATTTTGCAGATTAGGCAAAAAGAAAAACACGATTTTGTGTTTTTTTGTATTAAAAAACTATAGCGATTAAAAATGCTGCTACACGATCCTAGATATTATTGGTGTCCAATAATTAAACCAATTTTCAATAGTATATGTAACCCATTGAGAATGTATATCAATGATGTAACCCCATTTAAGAATAACCTTGATATAAGATTTTAAACTTTCGCGTTCCATTATAATTATAAACAAGAGTAACGGGACTCAACGCGACATTTATTATGAAGTACATATTATTATGTACTTACAGCTTGACGTTTCGGCTGTGTTGCAACAACCGTGGTCACAAGCAGACATCAGCAAGCTGTAAGTACATAATAATATGTACTTCATAATAAATGTCGCGTTGAGTCCCGTTACTCTTGTTTATAATAACCTTGATTTTTAGAGGTCTTTTCGAAAAGAAAATGTGTCGCAGCAAAATCTTAAAATCGTGTTTCTGAAACTATAGGAATCTAGATAAAGGTATGAAGAAATATATATCTTATTACCAGATTTGTAACAACTCTAACCTTCCTATAGTTTATATAAAAAAGTCCATACTTTTTCCGAGTAGCGCCTTAAAATGACAGAAAATTAGTTAATATTTACGAATAACAATTTTAATCTGCTACCAAAAGAATCATACAATTTATAGAAAAATATGGAGTAATACTTAATAATATTTCTATTATTAATCGAATACATCAACGCACAGCTGTATATTCGATTCGAAAGGTTTATTGTTTAATTTAGCATTTTCAGCGCTCGCAAACATTTCAGAACCGCCCGAACAGATATTGCTTCAGCTGAAACGCAGCCATTTCAGATTTAGCCGTAAAACTGAATTGTGTATTTGGTAGTGCACGTTACGAAGTAATTGTAGTAAAATTAGCTTTTAATGTAGTGCGGCCTACTGTAATGTAGCCGGAAGTGAATTGGTTCGATATTATTTAAACAGTCGTCGTGTTTAAACTTTTGCCTACTTATATAATTATGGTTTGTTTACGTCGTGGAAAAGGTGGACCGACGATCTGGTCAAGGTCGCGGGAAGCCGCTGGATGCGGGCAGCGCAGGACCGATCGTTGTGGAGATCCTTGGGGGAGGCCTATGCCCAGCAGTGGGCGTCGTTCGGCTGACATGATGATGATGATGATGATGATGATTACGTCGTATTTCAATACAGGTGGTAGCTTCCTTTAATTTTTAACGTTTACATGTAGAAAATGTGAGTTTAATCTTTAAATTAGTCTAAAACTTAGAAAACAGACTTCTATTAAAGAATGTGAGACAGAGAAAGCGCTGAGTTTTTGCATGTTCATTATATTTTCGTTGAATTTGAAATTGTAAAATTGTACCTAAAAATATATAATACCTACTTAGGTAAGTATAGTTATTTTATGAAATCCTAATTTTGTGCTCATAACCTAAAAACAAATTAAACTTTAAACGGAAGTTGATTTAAAAGTTAATCTTCAACGAAATAAGGCCAGTCGAATACCAGAGGCACAGAATAATATTTGTAGCCAGAGGGCACTACTCTTACAACTAACTCATTACGAAGTCAAACCTATTGGGCTCAGTTAGAAAACTATACGAGTTTCCCTCTTTTCTGGTCAATGAAATGAACTTTTTAATTGGTTAAGTAGCATAATAATTAAATTACTTAACTGAAAAAATATTGAATAGGCGTTGCACAAATCTGACTTTTATTTAAACATCTTAACATCTTAGTAATTTTAGACACTAATAAATATATATTTTTTTAATCTTACTAATATCAAATATGCGACAGTTTGGGTGTTTAGATTACTAAATGACGGCGGTTAGACAGATCTGGATGAAAATTGGGACAGATATAGATTATAGTTTAGAATAGATAATAGATAGATAGAATAATTTTTTCTTTTTTTAAGCCGCATAGTTTTCGACTTTTGATGAAAAATTAAAAAAAAAATCCTCACTAATGTAGCCTCACCGATGAAAACATTTTTACGTTATATTTATTTAAATTTATGATGGTACGAAATCCTCGGTGTGCGAGTCTGACTCGCTCTTGACCGGTTTTTTTTAGTATCGTTAGTCATTTATAAATTTCCCTAGTTCATATAGTTGACTGGGCTATGATTGTGTGTCTAAAATGAAAACCGCACAAAACCTATTCATTCTGATTTAAAGACAGTGCTTGTAGAAAATATCTATCAGCGTCCTGTCAGTTACTGTTCCGCAAAATGTTTTAGCCAAACCAGCCGCACGACGACGACGTGGACAATACGCTCTCATATTGTCGGTTTCATTATAAATATAGAACTCTGTGATTGTCAGCGACACTCCAGCCGCAGACACGGAGAGGGTGTGACTCAAAAGCGACTTCATTTAATTAATTTTACTGAAAATCCTTTTTGTATCATTTGTTACATTAACCAGGCTCCTGTACATCACACAATACTGAGACGAAATTGTTATAAGTAAAGAGCTTATTACACTTGGCTAAATTCAGCATCTAATTCAGCATACATTGCTTGTTTTGATTGCATCACTTGCTAAATAAGCTCAAAGAAAGCAATGTATGCTTAATTAGATGCTGAATTTAGCCAAGGTGTAATAAGCCCTTAATAGTTTTTGTAATTCACGAAAATCAAGTAATCTGGGTACCTATATAATAAGTTCAAGAAAACACATTATGTTTTTTTGAAAATTATAAAAGCCGCCATTACTTACGAAATCCTTCCTCTAAATTCTATAAAAATAAAATTTATTTATTTTTACTTTTTTGCATTCACAATCACAATGCAATTTTTATTATTGAAAAAAACTACCCGTCTCACAATTCTATTTCTAATATATTTTTTCTAATACCTACTTCATTTTCAATATTTTCAATAATAATAGTTTAAACATGGCTTTTAGTACCTATATAACCTAACCTAATTAACACATCCAGATGGACGTAATAATTTACCTTACGGAAAATTAATAAGTCAATGATAACTAACTGATAATTTGTCGTATTCCATGAGAAGATGAATGACGCAAGCGGACTCAGTGTTATTAATATCTGCTCTTCTCTCAAAGATAAAAAGAAATCGTAAGTGCCCAGCTTGGTCATATACAGGGCGTCCCAGAGTTATGGGACATGAACGGAATGTACTCGATATAGTGAAGATAGCAAATATAAGAGAATGTAAACATTCCTTAATTTTTGAAATGGATCAAAACTGCATTCAATGTTTTATGAAAATAGGGTTGCCACAAAAAACAACAACCTGTACTTTAATGACATCAATCGATAGGGTAACTCATAAGGATTAAATCTCTCTTTGAAACATGATAAATTAAATGAAATGAAAACACTGAAAGACATCTTGTCGATGTGTACCTTTCTATGGAAAAAGTGTCTTCAAAATCTGTGAATGCAGTTTTATTTTGTCAAAAATAAAGGAATGATTCCTTTCAGAGAAATTTGATATCTCCATTATTTGGAGTGCTTTCCCTTCACGTCCTATAACTCTGGGACACCCGGTATATCAATGGACTAAACCATTCAATACTCTTATATTTATCTTTCGCATTTTTGGTTCAATGTTGTTTATATCGGTCTCTAAATTTAAAATGTTTTCGTATCTAAATGTGGTTCACTGCTCAGTTTATAGTTTAACTATCCGGTTCGAAATATAACGAAAGATGTTTATGAGCCTGCCGTTTTCGTTATAGAGATAGCTTAGTATTTTGACGATATACAAATGTCTCTAAAACATAATAGAGTTTACTAAAGTTGTTCCAGTAATATTGTTATTAAAATATTTTAATCTCGACCACATAAAATAAATATTTTCATCCCATCGATTCGAAAAGCGATGATTGTTTATCTAATAACAGGGTCCAAAACGATTCATTTTTTACCTGTTATGACAAGAGGGAATAAATGAGATTTGAATTTTGAACAGCTTCATAACAGGGTCCAAAACGATGAGATTTGAATTTAGAACATAATTAAGAAGCATTGGTTGGAGTCATGAACACAAAGTAACTACGCGGGCGGGCGGTGTGTCATGAAGCTCGACTTAATACTGATACCTCAGAGTATTAAGTCAAACTTCATGGTTGGAGTGTAGCAAAGTGTGAGCAGTACTTAAAAAAAAATTCAACTGATTTTGTATGGGGCCGGGACTTTTTTCGGGACCGAGAAATTTTCAAAAACGGAAGATTTCAAGACGGATTTCAAGAACGGAGATACTTATAAGAAATCTGATGGACATATATTTTTTTTATTTAATTTGTTTTTATTTAAAAACTCAATTTTTTTTTCTTGCCCGACTAGCGCTATGATGTATCCGAACGACAAAGAAAGGTAGGTAGTTTGAGTTGTCTTTACTGCTGTTCTTATAGAGGGGGATGAAAAGCAGAGTGTATTACTCGGCTGCAAAATTATTTTCACCTCGGGCGGCGTATATTGAATCCCTCGCTGCGTTCAGGATTCTACTTTAGAATCCCTCGCTGCGCTCGAGATTCTACTCTAGAATCCTTCACTGCGCTCTGGATTCAAAATAGCGCCCTCGCCGTAAATATATTATTTTGCTCCCTTGTAATACAATCTACTATTATAAAATTAAAAAACTGCCAAAATCGAATCGAACTAAAAAGTAAAAAAGCTCTCATTGCAGTCGGGGGGGACCGCTTAAATTTATCTATTTCCCTTTTATTCCATTTAGTATTTATGAATATAATTTATATATTTTTGAAATGTTTACTTATCGAGGCCTTTTATTTGATAGCCATATTGCTGTAGGTAATTGAAGAAAAAATATTTCATTTTTTATTGCGCCACATTTCCGCCATAATAATATATAAAAAAACGAGTTGGAGAGTGACGTACATGGGTTACTTTTTATTTCGAAAAAAATATCGCATTCCCGCGGGATAACGTCTCGCTCGTGTAGTGCACGCTGGCGAAAGAGCGGGCGATTTTTCGTATTTTAATGAGCTAGCTGCAATAAGTCTTTTGAGTAACTATGCAGTTCTTTCTCCATTTTACAAAATCTCTGAATTTAGTTTCAATTTAGAAGCTTGTCCAATTTAATTTATGATTAAGTACGAATGTAACATAAACGCGACGAATAGATAACCTAGCTCCTCCTTTTCAATTTTTGAAGTCGGCTAATGAGACGGCGACTTGACCGTCTTTTATTTTTTAATCTAACGTCTTTTGTTCTAAGAAGACTGTTACCTTACGTTATTATGCTTACGAGGTCACAAAAGCATTGCCAAGATATTAAATATTGTACAGTCTCTGTCGGTTTTCATTAAGTCAGTGTGGTTTTTATTGTCCTCGCGTTGAGCAATCCCATTATTCACAGAATTGTATAACATTTGACTGAGGGTTATAAGACGCATTGTCAAGCTTGAGCATCGTTATTAAAACCGTGAAAAGGAATAATCTTTTACACGTGTTTCAAATCCGTTTTACGACGTTTAGGAACTCAAAATTTAATCCATATTTTAGATGAAATTTGGATATTATTAAAACTTTTAATTAGCTCGGTTTAATAGTAAGATATGATAATAAGTCAGTTTAGTAACGTATGCACTGGAACCTACGTTTTTATTCCTTAGTGCCTGTACCAAGACAAGGTTTACGGATTCACTACTTCTGACTGCAGTAATGAGATCAGAAATCGTTAAGAAATGCACTTCAGCTACCTATAGATGGTTTCAGAAACGAGATTTTTGTGAATAGCTCCCGTGAGACGAGGAGTGAAAGGCCCTAAAGAAAACTTTTTCATTTCGATTACATTCAACGATTCGCTTCGTATCGAACTGCTTAAAGTGACCGTTAGAAAAGTTAAAGTATAAGCACAGATTACTAAATAGTTACGTATAAGTAGTTTTTGATGTTTGTTTTGGTTCTAAATATTCAAAGGAATTATTTAACTTAATATAATCGTATTGAAAACACCTGCCGAACACACGCGACCAAAACTACGCGGCTGAATTTTTACGTCACGCGGATGTACCTAGGTATGCAATGAGCAGTTTTCAGGTATTTACAGGTAATTTGTAACAAAGATTATCAAAAAGAAATAAGAAAACGCCAGTATTAATCATTTGCCACTGTATCTACTAATATTATAAATATGAAAGTTTGGATGTTTATTGCTCAGTCATGCCAAAACGGCTGAACGGATTTGGCTGACATTTAGGACACAGATACTTTATAGTCTGAAGAGGAACATAGGATCCTTTTTATTTTTAGCGGAAAGCTAGTTATTAGTAAAATCAAACGCGTACCTACCAAAAAACCTACTTGCCCAAAAAGGAAGGAATGCATTATATCACATACCTACTACCACACTGTACTGTTTCTCAAATTTCAGGTAACGCCATCTATCGATTTTTATGGAAAATATTAGTGTCCTCGAACTGTCAACCGAAAACTTCTCATTACGCAACGTAATTTCGGCCATAGCATGTCAGTAATTTCAAATAGCATTGCGGGCCTAATCACACCGAACCAAACTTCTCGGTTGTATATTTTCGGCATGGTGTGTTTACACACTAACGGCCTTATTAATAAACAAGGAGTAAGTTTACACCTTTAAGGCTCCAAAGTGTTCGCTAGAGATCTGGCTATAGGGCAAAGTCAACTGACGAGGCTGCAAGCTGAGGACGGTAGTATTATTTCATCAACACCAGAAATCCTGAGGGAGATTGAGAGTTTCTATGGACAGTTGTACTCCACGCAAACACCTGTTGAAAGTAAGGCTACAGAACCTAGAGCCAAGCTTACCCGACACTATACCGAAGATATCCCGGACGTCAGCCTGTACGAGATTAGAATGGCTCTCAAGCAGCTCAAAAACAACAAGGCGGCGGGCGATGACGGAATCACAACAGAACTTCTGAGAGCGGGCGGTAAGCCGATACTTAAGGTCCTCCAGAAGCTCTTCAACTCTGTCATCCTCGAGGGCAAAACGCCAAAGGCATGGGGCAGAAGCGATGTGATGCTGTTCTTCAAGAAGGGTGATAAGACTCTCTTGAAGAACTACCGACCCATCTCGCTTCTGAGCCATATCTACAAGTTGTTTTCGAGAGTCATTACGAATCGTCTCGCTCGCAGGTTCGACGACTTCCAACCTCCCGAACAAGCCGGGTTCCGAAAAGGTTATAGTACCATAGAACACATTCATACGCTGCGGCAAGTTATACAGAAGACCGAAGAGTATAACTTGCCACTATGCTTGGCGTTCGTGGACTATGAGAAAGCCTTTGATTCGATCGAGACCTGGGCAGTGCTGCAGTCTCTCCAGAGGTGCCAAATAGACTACAGGTACATCGAGGTGCTGAGGTACTTATACTAAAACGCCACCATGTCGGTCTGATTACAGAACCCGAGCTCTAATCCTATCCAACTACAGCGAGGTGTGAGACAGGGAGACGTCATCTCTCCGAAACTATTCACAGCTGCGTTGGAGGATATTTTTAAGCTACTGGACTGGAAAGGATTCGGCATTAACATCAATGGCGAGTACCTAACACACCTGCGGTTTGCCGATGATGTAGTTCTCATGGCTGAGACCTTGGAAGACCTGAACACAATGCTCGAAGATCTCAGCAATGCTTCCCAAAGAGTGGGTCTGAAGATGAACATGGATAAGACGAAAATCATGTCCAATGCCCATGTTGCATCCGCTCCAGTTAATGTTGGGAACATTACACTCGAAGTTGTTGACCACTATGTCTACCTAGGACAGACAATCCAATTAGGTAAGTCCAACTTCGAGAAAGAGATCTCTCGTCGAATCCAGTTTGGATGGGCAGCGTTTGGGAAGCTCCGGCATATATTTGCGTCCAAAATTCCTCAATGTCTCAAGACTAAGGTCTTTGACCAGTGTGTGTTGCCACTTATGACTTATGGAAGCGAGACGTGGTCTTTTACTATGGGTCTCATAAGAAGGCTCAAGGTCACCCAGCGAGCAATGGAAAGAGCGATGCTTGGTATTTCCCTGCTCGATCGAATCAGAAATGATGAGATCCGCAGGAGAACTAAAACGGCCGACATCGCTCGAAGGATTGCTCAGTTGAAGTGGCAGTGGGCGGGACACATAGCGAGGAGAACCGATGGCCGTTGGGGCGGAAAGGTTCTCGAATGGCGACCGCAAAACGGACGACGTTCCGTGGGCAGGCCCCCTACAAGGTGGACCGACGATCTGGTCAAGGTCGCGGGAAGCCGCTGGATGCGGGCAGCGCAGGACCGATCGTTGTGGAGATCCTTGGGGGAGGCCTATGCCCAGCAGTGGGCGTCGTACGGCTGAAATGATGATGATGAAGTTTACACCTAGTTTAAACCAAAAATATTGCTTAGCAATATTACTCCTTACTTTGACGTTTTAAAGCGTCATATTCCTAAGCAAACTCTTTGGTTTAAGCTAGGTGTAAACTTACTCTTCGTTTATTAATAAGGGGGTGAGCTAAAAACTGTAAAAGCTTTCACGTGTACAAAAGCATCAAACGTTTGATTCGATACAGCTATCGATCGGTTACCTACATACAACTAGAGATGCTGGGGCCACACTATCGGGATATGCCAATGTTCAACATCGCGTAAATTATCGCGTTAAATTTATCGCGATAGCACAGAATATATAATAGTAATAGTGGGGCCGCTCGATCGCAAGAATTCTCGCGAAATCGCCACTCGAGCTATCGGCATGAATGCCGTAGTAAAATTATGGCGTTTATTATCGCGATCACGTGGCTACACTGTGTTGGAATATGGCATAATAATCCAGTTGATTCTCGGCGTATTCCAATAGTGTGGCCGCAGTAAGAATGGTATTCCGAACCGAAAGTAGTCGTAAAAAACAGTGGACCCGTCCAGCCGGCATCAACGTCGATAGTCTAGTCGGAAACTCATCGTTGACCAAAATTGAGTGGTGTTATGCAAACCGAAACAGTGAGGGCGACCCAATATTCACTCCTTTTGCGAAATTATAGAGCTCACCAGGGCTTATTGCGATTCAGCTCCGATAAAAACGGACCAACCCTTATTCAATGTCGTATAACGATAGGTACACCGATCTCCAAGAATTTTATTTGATACCGATTGATTCATCAAATACACACTTTGAATATTGAACGGAAAACCTAAACGAATAAGAAGCTTATTATTTTTACTTTTTGCATCTTTTTTTTATACTTAATTTTTATTACTGAAAATGAAGTATAAAAAATTTACCCGTCTTACAACAGTAACTAGCTTCAATGGGACTCGAACCCACGACCTGCCACTGTCCGGTCGACTGCTCTAACCACTGAGCTACGGAGTCATTAGAAGAAGAAGAAGACGGACAGTGAAATGCAGGACATTTCACTCACAATTGAGTCCCATCGGAGCTAGGTTGTTAGACGGGTAAATTTTTTTTTAATAAGAAAGGGTTTAATACTTTACTTTCAATAATAAAAATTGCATTGTGAATGCAAAAAAGTAAAAATAATTTAAAATAGCAATTATTTCATCTTGATCGATTGTCAAATATACGTTGTAAATATTAGTTATAAGAGTAATTGCGATGTTTTATCTATATTCTATCTATATTGTCTTATTCATGTATTTTAGTTGTAGTTAGGTTATTTTGTAGCAATTAGTGAGGACCTGTAAGTGGCCTTCTGGTGCCTATTGTAATTGATGTTAATTTATAATTTTGGCTGTTGGTCTTCCTTTAACCCTTTCAGACCCATGAAGAAACTAAAGGGGGCAGAGTAAAAATAAATAGATATTCATAATCGTTGCGGATCTGAGAATACATAAATAATAAATTTTCAGTGCCACTTTGTTGTTTTCAGGGTTTTTCAGGTGGCGCACAATTGTATCAACGTGGGCCCAATTAGTTGATAATAATAACTGTAAATATTTTAAGTAATTGGATTTTTGCAGTTAATTTCTATTGATTTGAGGCAAATATGGATGATCTATCTAAGTCAGTGGTCGGACCTTGATAGACCTCAACATCCACAGTTAACCCTTGTGGAGTGTTAACAAGATTTTTTTTTTAATCCAATCAGTTTTTCGAATAAATCTTCATCAAAGTAGTTTTCCAAATATTCCGCAGGTAACTTGGGCGGTTCGCCACTTGCTTTCCTTGAGCCTGAATGGTAGACTTCCCGAGGAATCATTTTTTGGCCCATTTACCATCACTTTGACTGGGGGCTGTCCTCAAAGAGGAGAGTGGAACATCATCAAATGAGTCAAAATCTTCTTCAATTTGCTCCCAAACCTCATCGTCATCTTCGTCCACATCCTCGAGGTCAGATTGCTCCTAATCACATCATCTTCGAGGCTCAGTAATGGTCTCGACATGTCAATGGAGTATGTAGTTGGGCCCAAAGTGATACAATTGTGACTGTTATCTTCAGCGCCACTTTTACTTGAGAATTACCTAAAAATACAATCAAGTTAACTCTGTAGCACGTAAAGCAATCCATAATTAACAATAAATTACAACAATAACACAAAAATCGCATATATTAAAGTAATATTAATAACTCACACGCAGCGAGGCCCCAAACAACACCAACGACAAAATGAAGGAGTTTAAACTTGCACTTCGCGACGCTTCATAGCTGTCTCACTTACACCAATGGATAGAGCATATCCGTCACAATCGTGCGGCCGTGGGCCCGATCACTTACGTTTTGAAATACCGCGAAAATTTTACATCAACTGAACGTCACAATTGTGTTTGGCTGGGCTGAAAGGGTAGAAAATAAATAAATCTGAAAAGGTACCTACCTATATATTTCATTCGGGGGTCGAAGGTAGTAATATCTTCACATTGATAAAATAAGAATGGATAAATTCGAAGCATCTTCTAACAACTCCGTAGCTCAGTGGTTAGAGCATTCGCTCGGACAGTGAAAGGTCGTTGGTTCGAGTCCCATCGGAGCTAGTTGAAAGGCGGGTCGACTTTTTCTAATACTTAATTTTCAACAATTAAACGCTATCATGAAAAAATACGCAAAAAAGAAAAATTGGATTTACAAAGCTATTTTCAAATTTCCTTTTTAATACATTTAATAGGTCATTTCGATTAACTATTGAATCATAAACAATTTTCAACAGTAAGTAAATGTAGAAACTAAAAATCGAAAAGAATGTGTACTTTCTTGTATTATCTAAACTCGTGTTCGGAGTGTTTTACATAAAGCTTGAAACAACAATTTAAGCTCATGAAGAGAACAATTAGCCGTTCTACCTATATTACTAAACTTTTAAAGAGAAAGAAGAAAACTCCATTGTAGCACTTTGGAGCAAACTTGTTTTCACAAAATGCTTTTCATTCTTACATCTGAAGCATGACTAGCATTTACCGTTGAACTCAGTATATTTTTCTGAAATTTTCCAAGAACGTTGCGAGCATTCTTTAAAATGCCAAAACTTAAATAATGTTTTCGTTGATGATTAACTGTTTGCCATTACATTTCAGTTTTCGGTGGCTGAAAATTTTAATTACGCAAATGGACTTAAAAATTTAACTTACATATTGAAAGCTTGAAGTTATTTATTTAGAAAAATCGACCCGTCTCACAACTCGTTAGAGCAGTCGCCCGGATAGCGAAAGGTTGTGGGTTCGAGTCCCATCGGAGCTGGTCGTGAGACGGGTCGATTTTTCTAAATAAGTACTTCATTTTCAATTTTTCAATAATAAAAATTGCATTGTGAATTCAAAAAAGTAAAACTTTAAACGAAGATATTGTGACAATATAAAATTACGTTTACGTTAATTAGTTACGTAAGTTACTTATTCATGGAAATTACTAAGATTTTACCTAGGTACCTACTGCCTTTGCGTTAAGTTGTAAAATAATACACATATTTTTTTCGTTAAATATAAAACAAATACAAACCGATTCCTATACAAAACCTCACATTTTCATCAGTGTCGAAATTGTCTGACACTGCTTTTATGTAGGAACTCGCTTTTCGAACAAAGGTGAAATGCCTTCCAATTTATTGTGATTCGGTAAACGTGTGAGGAATTCAATCATTTTCTGATTTTACGAGCAACTGCATTCACAGGAGGACGGTTGACTCTGTAGAATGTTCGGATTTAAGGGCATGTTGTGAAAAAAGAAATCAGCTATTATTTTATTTTGTATAAATTGATCACTTACCCACCTATAAATTGCGTAAATTTTTTAATTAAATCAAAACATTCGTAACCTTTTTCTCCGTTTAAAAAAAGTCAGTTGGTGCCATATTTGAGTTTTGTTTTAGTTCGTGACACGTTATTTTAATTTTTAGATTTTTGCATTCACAATGCAATTTTTAATTTAGAAAAATGGAAAATGAAGTATTTAGAAAAAATCGACCCGTCTCACAACTAGCTCCGATGGGACTCGAACCCACGACCTTTCGCTTTCCGGGCGACTGCTCTAACCACTGAGCTACGGAGTCGTTAGGAGAAGCGTCGAATTTATCCAATACTTCTTACTCGCTGTATAGTCGTGTGAGGGTAGTAATATCTCCACATTGATGAAATTAACGCTGACTATACAGCGAGTAAGAAGTATTGGATAAATTCGACGCTTCTCCTAACGACTCCGTAGCTCAGTCGTGACACGTTGTTTAATAAAGTGGTATGGTATTGTTGATCGAAGATAATTTTAGACACTGTCTAAAATCGGTGGTGGATGGTCAAATACCTCGTTTTATCAGGAAAAGGTGTTCAACAAGCTGCAAACTATATTTGCAGATTAATTCAATTTAGCACCGCTTTCAAATATACCCATTCAGTCCTAAATATGTAGATACGCGCCGCAATATCTAAATAATGTCCCTTTAGGCTGTTACAGAGCGGAATTCTCAATATTGGCAACGGAACAATATTTTCGTAGGCAGTGAACAACAACAATATTGTAACGAGTATTTTCCTGCTCTACTTCTCGGAATGAGAATGTGAGGCTTCAATATCTTTATGATCAGTAAATTCTTTCATTCAGTAAAAAAATACATATATTAGTCAACGCATATTATTATAATAACAATTACATTCATAATTCGTTTATTAATGCTAAATTTTGTTGAGATAATATCTACCATGAAGATGTAGGCACAAATTATTAAATAAGTACTTGCATTAAAATTATATTAAAAATCCAATAATGATTCATGAAAAATATTATGTTTTTGTAAATTGAAACGTGGTTTAAACACCAATCAATCAACACGCAGTGACGTCACTCCATAAATTTCTTGCCGATCGTCGCTGCACACGAGCCACAAACGCCGCCGGCGCCGGCGCCGCCACTGATATTTTTTTCGCATTTCCGTGGCTAGCCCCATATTAAAAGTTTTTCATATTGATGGTCACTATCATCCCCTTAAATCTTTGAGTGAATAAAAAAATGTGGTGTATTAGAGTAGGTACTATAAAATAATTAAGGTACTTAAGGTAATTATAGGGAAAATAATTTGCGTAACAGTTTCGCCGAACTCCATAGATAGTTCAGCTTGGTTCAGCTATCTATTCTGTCCTATTTCCGGACACAAATAACAATTTAATAATAATAACTATTTTATAAATAACTAAAGCTGTGGCTAAAACTATATTAAGATTAAGCTATGCTAATGCATAACATAACAACAGATGCAACATTATAAAAAAATTAGTTCCTCATTCAATCAGAACTCTTTATAGTAAGACAATATCACATTTAGCCGATTGTACAACTCTATGTAATTTTAATTAGTACACAAATTTTAGGGGATGAATTTGGTTGATGGTAGGACTTGTTCTTAGCCCGCCTGGCTAGCTACCACCATCTTATCTAAGTCTAACGCTATAACTGATGTTTCATACTTTTTAGTCGAATCGATGTTTTACTTTTCTATAGTAATTTGTGTTTCTATAGTAAATATTAAATTTTATAGTATATTAAAAGTTGTTCGTATTGATGAAAAAATCATCCTCTAAAATGTTTATACTAATTAAAATTTAGTTGTGTTTATTTATTAGTTCTTTACTCAACGTAAAAAAGAATGTTTGCTTTGGCGGATAAAATATTTATCTCGGCTCATGTCTTTACTTTGTAGGTAAGTAATGTATTTATATATACGTGTTCAGAAATAAACGAGACTTTGTTTCACAAATACCTCGAGGCAATCTTTCTTCTGCTCGAAGAAGGAATAGAAGTTTCATTTTTCAATCTCTTAAATTAACTTAGAGCGAAAGAATGAAACATAATTATTATGTCATAAAAATGTAAGCTTTTGCTACTACCAGTTAAATTCAACTAGAAAGTCCTTATCTTATTTTTAATAAATTACTTTGCATCACAGTTACAAATAGTAGCCATTCAATGTTTAGTTTATTTAACGTGAAAATGTCTCTGTTTGTCTCTCTATTACTTATTCACCTTAGTGATGAATTTTGGTGACAAACTACTACTACTTACTAACTACTTCATAACAAAAACAAAATCTTCAATTGTGTGTTATAAGGGTTGCGAAATATATTGCGAAATATATACGGATTATTAAATTGTCCTTTCTCAAGTTTGAATTATGAAAAAAATATTCATGTCTATGTTAATTAATAAATAATCTGTCTTTTCCTGTAAGCTTACTGAAACTTAGTCAACAAGTGCGAAGCCAAAGCGAGTTTAAAAAAATAAGTATTCTATCCTTAACTAGATTCACATCTTTGTCAATCACGTAAAAGGGGCGAAGAAAATCAATTTGAGAAGCAGGTGCTTCACAAATACTGCATGCCCGGTATGTAACAACGACAGCTGTCTGGCCGCCACAAATGTAATTTAATTATGCAAAGAGCATTCCTACTGTCTCGACACATAAACGTTACACAAAGTCACAGATGATGACTAATATTGATGGTATTGTATTTTGAATTAGTTTAATAACTTTGTCAATCACCAAGCATATTAGTTTCCGAGGCAAGTTCTTCACAAATACTGCATGCCCAAAATCACTCGTTATATGTAGCTGAGACAATATTATAGTCGGGCTGCCACAAAATGTAATTACGTAGAGAACACTCCGCCAAACTTACCGTAAAGCAACTGTCTCGACTCATTATCACGCCACAAAAGTCACTGGTGACCTCTTCTATTGATTGTTTTGTTCATAACTCTGTCAATCGCGTAAAAGGACCAAGAACACCAATTCCTCAAACAAATAAGTACTTCACAAATACTGCATGCCCAGCGAAGCGAGGTATGTAGCTGCGACAGTTGTCTGGTCGCCACAAAATGGAATTACCTAGAGAGCACTCTGTCAAACTTACCGTAAGGGAATTGCCTCGATTCATTTGAACATTACACAAAGTCACTTACAACTACACTCGCACTCACACTCACAGTTTTAATACAAAACAGAGTGTCGGGTGACTTGCTTGATCGAGGACTGCAGGCGAACTGCCGGCGGACTGATAGTGTGTGTACCCATTGTATTGTTCATAACTCTGTCAATCACCCAAAAGGGACCAATAACAACAATTCCTCCAAATACCAATACCTACTTCACAAATACTGCATGCCCAGACTTACCAGTGCGGTAGGCGGGTATGTGCCGCGGCTGCGACAAACGTCTATCAACCACAAAATGTAATTACGTAGAGAGCACTCCGTCAAAGTTACAGTCTCAAATATTAATACGAAACCTATAGGTACCTACTTCACAAACACGGTGACAAAACGAAAATTACATCTCAAATCGTTCAAGTGAACAAAGATTTCATGTGAAAACTTTTAAAGTTAAAAGAACGAAAATGTTTTGAACTTTTGAATTTCCAATTCTCAGTGTTGAAAAGTTATGAATTTTCATCGTATATTATTTCATGGAATAGATTTATTACAAAAACTTTATTTCAGATAGCGCATTTGTGTTATTAATATTTTCTCAAACATGCATGGAAATATTGTCATTATTTTCAAAAAAACAGTCAAAAGCGAGTCGGACTGAAGCACCGAGGGTTCATCATAAATATAACGTGAAAATGTTTTCGTCGGCGAGGCTAGATTTATCAGAGCATTTACGGTGCAGAATATTGCAGTTTTAGGTCAACGCCAGCTCTTGACCGACAGTGGAACAAATATTATTTTGTTTTGATGATTTCTGAAAAAAAAATACTATTTAGAAACATCGTTTTATTTTTCCTGTAATCTTTACATAAACTTCTATCACATAAAAAAAAGATTTTTCTCTATCCAAACTTCTGAGATAAGGAGGGAGGGGGGGGTATTTTTTGTTCTGTTTTGTTTTTTTCAGAATGTGCAAGCAGCGCTCTTCATATGATACCCCATACGCCCTCGTAGCCCCACTTCGAATTTTTAAGACCCCCTTTCAGTCCCGGTGGAAAAATATACCAATGTTTTTATTGCAAAAAAGTTGGGCAAACGTCATTCCAAATTTCATGTTGATAGCATTAGTAGTTCTCGAGATGTCTAGTTGTGACAGTCAGAGTCTCACCATATGGGTTTCTTTTTACAAGCTTTTTATTAACTTGCCATGTTAGTTATTTAGTTAGTTAGAGTATGTCAGTTAGGGGGGGACAAATCTTGCAAGCTTAATTTGACCCACTTCCCAGTGTCCGATGGAGCTGAAATTTTGTATACAGGTTTGGTTCAGGTGATAATACAATATTAAAGTACAGTCAGCAAAAATTTTTGTCATAAAACTGAAATTATTACTAAAAACTTATTACCCTTTTTGTACGGAAACCCTAAAAAGAACACGCGAAGTAGGTATCGAATTTGCCGGGGAAGAAACTCAAATCCATTGCAGGAGCGTTTTTTGTATTTGGAAATTGGAACATTAGTTACAAGTTGTATGAATCCATTACAGCAGCGTTTTTGGTATAGGGATAGCTTGGAACCTGGTAAGTGTTTGAATTTGGAACATTACAACGCTCCAGCGATGTTGTATGAAAGCGCGAGCTTAATATTTTCTTTTAGTAATTGCCCCAATATGACTAATGAAACTTTTAATATTAATTAATAGTATTATATAAAAAGTATGTTTTATTTCCTTGCATTCTTTTGAGAAAAGCACTAATATTGCTTCCGGAAATGGCAAGTGCCTGTCTCGTATTAAGTAGTGAAGTCCTCGCCTCCTGCAATTGCCTGTTTCATGGCCTTTGCAATACTATATTTTATAATTTACTAGCTGACCCGGCAAACGTTGTTTTGCCATAATATAATAGTGGACCCGGTCACCAATATCTTGTGTGTGTGTTTATTATTACACCAAAAGTTGCCTACACGAGACAACAGCGCGAAAGCTTTTCCCCGGCTCAAAAAAATATCCTAGACTGCATCCTTTTAGCTAAACAAGATGGCGGTCAAATTCCTGCCCGGTTTTTAATAAAATTTTTAATAAACAATAGTTTTTTTTATTTAGAACAAATTCTGCGGAGGGGGCCAAATACACCGTTTGCATTGGTCTTGGCCACTTTCATAAAATTATTATATTTATAAGTTGAGTTTATGCTTAATTGATGTCTTATTAGAGTTCTGGACTAAAACACTACATGAAATAGTATTTCAATCACAGCTAGCTCCTTACTACAATTTTATAAGTATACCTTTATCACTTGATTAAAAGAAAATTAGCAGATTGAGGCTAGTGTAGGCTAGTGCCTACACTAGCCTCAATCCGCTAATTTTCTAGTATGTTAGCTAACAAAAGTGAGTTGTAAGTCTTTTAAAATAAATGAACTTTATGATAGGTTAAGGTGGCACAATGCTAAAATTTCTAGCCCCACTTTTGGCCACTTATTGTTTCCCAACTTTTGGTAAGAACAGTGAAAAAACAACACTTAATCCATCTAGAAGAAACATATTCCAATATGATATAAAATATTAAATAACCATAAAATTATTTTATTGTAGAAAAAAATTTATTAAGAATTTTACAAAATGTTAACTTTGAAACGTAACACGTGTTTATTTCTAAAATATCGTACTACATAAAAAAAGCTAAGTGCTGTTATTATTAACTAAAAGTCCAATCTTTTATTCGCCATTAATAAATATAAGCAATAATTATTTAATTCCTATTTATATAACTTTAAAGTGAAAAGTGACCAAAACCGGTACAGTGGCCAAAACCGGTACGCCTGCCCTACTTAGTATTTTATTATCTGCTTAGAGTCAGTTAAAGACCTATGGTGATATAGTCGGTATTCAGACTAGTCGCATCCCCCAGACGGGAAAGTTATACAACTATTTCAACGTGATTAAAAAAGTCTAAGGTAGATGATGATGATGTTTAGAGCGTCTTAAATGTAAAAAAAATATGTTGCGAAGCAAGCGGTGGTCTATTTTCCACGGAAAACCATTCATACATAGCATTTATTAAACCAGAAAACGTGGGGGTTTTACAAACTAACATTGGAATTTGATTCAGTTTGCACGCTGTTCCTTGTTGAACTGTTCTAGAAGTTTTGTCATTATTTTGCTCACTTGCAAATTTTCCCAACTTAACAATATAAACTGGAAACTTCCAAAGAGTTGGCACATTAGCGCATGATAGTTTTGAAGAAATATTAATTTTATCTTTACAAGCAAAAGTTGGTTCATTAGTTGGCTGCATGTTGCATTATTGCTGGGGTTGCTGCATGTTGGGAATAAGATACTTTCCTGTAGTATAAGGTAAAAGTAGCATATTATAATACTTTCCAGGGTCTCAAACTATTCTCTTAAATACAAATTTCGGCGTTAAAGTGATTTTCCCATGGGAATGAGATATTTTCCCGCGGTAAAAAGTAGGTTATGTCCTCACCAGGGACGCAGGGACTCAAACTGTCTCTATTCTAAATATAATCCTTCCCAGGAACTCTAACTATCACCTTATATGCCAATTCCATTCCACAGCTTTGCCCGCGCTTAAAGTTATTTTCGCATGGGAATTTCATATGTCAAATATAAATTAAAGCATGTGTGTTTCGTGCAAGCCCAGTAACAATAAAATCACGCGACAAGCTTTTAAACATATAAATTGTTTAATGTAATAAATTTGTTGGATTTGACTTGATACAAAGTTTATTTTACTCTTTTTAGGACATTTGAATAAAAGCTTGATTTTAAATAAAAGTTTTTTTAAATATAATTTATTTTTGTATTTTTAGTTATTATTGGACGTGTTTCTAAGTCGCTTCATTTCATTTAATGCTTCATTATTGCATGGTCGTTTGCCAGTTAATTTACTACAGTCTAGCTCTTCAACTGCATCAAGTCTGCAAACACACAAATATATTTTACCACCAAATAGAGATTGTAGATTCTTACTACAGACACACACATATTCATTAAATACAAGGCATATTCACATAGGTACTGTAAGCTTTTTCTATTAGCTACTGGTGTTGATTTAAACACAGGGATTCATAATTTCTTTTTATTTCACTAATTTCAATATTATTTTAGTACATATGCTATTTTTATAGCATCTTTTATCTTTTTTGGAACTTCTCTCTTTATTACCGTCTAGTATATCACTGCGTCAAATCCATCTTTCATTTTTAAACTCATATTTTTTAAAGATTGATTTGAGAATATAATCGTAAAACAGTTTCTATTCCTTTTTAAAAAGCTAACTGCTCACAGCCTACAATTTCATCTAACGGCTGTGGCTACATACACTACAATCATTCCCCCCTCCATTCAAAAAAAAAAAATTTTCATCGGAGAAAAAAAATTTTTTTTTTCAACAGGTGACAACCCTAAGAAAAAAAATTCGGTCATACTTAAGGCATGACCCTCAAAATACATACCTAACTACACTTAAGGTGTAGATCCTAACCCCCAAACTCCTATCCACACTTAAGGCGTAGACCCTACTTAACCAATAACCTATCCACACTTAAGGTGCAGACCCTACTTAAATAATCATTACAAGTTCCAGTACATTTTGTATCGCGACTTAAAATCTAAACTAGCTAAGACCAGAAACGGAATTATAAACCATAGAACCATGGAAACATGACCCAGCTAGGATCTAGCTTCTCGAACGATCATCATTCGATAAACTATCTGGCAAAAAAAACTGGTCTAAAAATTTACCAGAGGTTCCCATGACCCCGTTATTTATTAACCCTAAACTTTACTCCTTGCCAACTATTATAATTATATCACCAACTCGTGATCTATTTCCACCGAATAGAAATAATCCAAAATTAACGCAGGCAAAGACAGAAGAAAAATTATCTTTTTCAAATGCAGAAAATAACACATATGTAATCAAGACGATAAAAATACAACCAGATACAAAAGCTTCTTAAAGAATAAACAAATTCAAGATGCTTAAGAATGAGGCCATAGATATTGTCCCAACCGCACAGCGAAATCCACTACTTTTAAAGCCGATACCACAATATACAATCATCTCACATAATCTATCGAAGTTCACGAAATGATCTGTTACCATTCAAAGTTTCAAGATGACTATCGTGAGTTCAAACGATTACCCAAGGTAAAATACTACAAAGGAATTCCGAACATGCATAGAATACCCGATTTATTCCACGTCAGAAATTACTTTCTTTGAGAAACATTCGTTATCAACCTTGGGAACAATCCCTTACTCTTACCTTACCAACTCGTCTCAATCTCATTCTTAAGGGCGTGGGACCAAAACCAGGACCCCATGACAAATAGCTTATTGCCTTATCATGTTGCTCCCAAAAATAAAATCAAGCGATCGGTCCAACAAACTATGTCAACCAACAAATATTTCTCATACAAAGGTAGACTACCACGGAAATTCCTAGTATGCTACAAGATATATCCTTGGGTCCTCGCAACGCACGACCTAGTACGCTCATAATGTGGCCTCATTCTCCAGCTCATCAGTCATCAAAGCGCAGGATCAACATGAAAAAGAAACACCGGTTAATATCATATTTACAACCATACAATACATCTTTCCTAAAACACAAATATACAACATGGATAAAATTACAGGTTAAAGATGTAACCACAAATAACTTTCTTATTTACGAATAATAACTATCATCTAACATTCTATCAGACAGATACATCAGCGTGGCACGAAACGTTTCAAACGATTCGAATGTACAACCACCCCACGCGATCGCGAATTTATACGACGTATCAACAAATCAGACCGTCCCACATTCTGTACGACCCTATAAGGACCACGGTACAGCCGCTCCAACTTCATACATCTACCCGTAACTCGCCTTGGCACATACAATAAGATCTGGTCATTGACCCGAAACGATCTAGATCGCGCCCTTTTATAACAATACCGTTTTTGAATAACTTGCGCCCTCGCAATATTATTCAAAGCCTTAGTAAATAATCCGCCTATACGATTAACCTTTCCTGTTACCGTCTCATCTAAACTTATCATATCTAACCCCAACGAACGATCTGCTGCTGAACGTTTTTCCCTACCTAACAAAATACTATCTGGCGATACTTTTGTTGACGCCTGTACCTTAATAATATTCACATGAACTTTTTCCGGCATGTTGATGCTCAACAAATCTATACCATCATCAGGTTCAATATGTAAAGAAGATTGCTTCTTTCCTACCTCTCGCCCTTTCTCCTCATTAAACGACTCCCTACTTACAAAATCTACCACTACGTTGGCTCTACCTACAACGTCCCGTTGCACCGGAGACTCATCCCCACTCATCTCTACATTATTATTAACCGGTATTATCCCTGGCTTATCTAACTGCTCGCTCGAAAACTCGTCTACTTTCCCCTCTGATAAATCTAACAAACCCCGCTTATTAATCCTACCTAAATCCTTCTCTACCTTAACACATTTGCGCGAATCCGAACCATCAACATAATCTTTCCTATTTAAACCCTGAAAACCCATCGAACCTACTATATCACAACCCTTATTCTCAGCTGTTCCGCTGAACTTCATTTGTTCGTTCGCGATCGAACTCGAACTGTCTAGAAAAATCGATTCTATCTTTTGTTCTGAAAGAATCCTATCACGAATCGTGTTTTGTTTCTGACTGTCATCACAAAACAATATTTTATTCTGGAAAGAATATACACATGAATTAACCAAATCGATATTCATTCTATTCTTTACTAAAAAATCTACTCCTAAAATAACACTACGGTTCAAATCAGCTACTACTAAAAATTCATGGCAAAAATTAAAATTATTCAGAGAAAAATTTACGCTACATTTTCCTACTATCTGTAATAAGCTCCCATTCACTGCTTTCGCACACCTTTCATCATCAGCCACACGCCTTGCATTCATTTGTACCGCAGCGGTCTGGCTAATACATGAAATTGTAGCGCCTGTATCGATCAAGGCCACATCCGCAAAATTATGCGCATAAAAAGGAACAACTGGTCTGACCTGCCGATTCGACGACGCTCCATCCGCAATAACATTCGCATGCCCCAAACGTCCTACTTCCTCCGTGCCATGCTGCTGCATCCGCCAGGAGAGATGTTCTCCTCGTCCTACGTCATTGCGACGTGGTACATATTCCGCTTTCCTAGAATATACATTAAAACCATTAACACTATGACCAACACCAGCTTCTTGAGCACGCGGCGACGATGAATATCTCGCTCGGTTCTGTACCGGCGTATTAAAATTAAATGGGCTGCATGGCCTACTATCTCCCCCCCCTTTATTAGCTGTGGCCATATTTGGACCAAAACTCGCCGAGTTTCTATAAACATTTATATTTTCTTCCTTTCTATCAGGGCTAATTTTTTCCATTTGGATCAATACTGCTTTCAATGCCTTTTTATCCGTGAAATGGGTTAGCATCAATCTACTCCGTAAATATGGTTGTAGATTCCTCAGGAATTGTGTTATGAATATATTATCTTCTAGAATACCAGCCTTCCCTGCTAGATTGGCCAAATAATAAAAATAATCCAGGGGACTCCTGTTCTCCTGTCTCGCATTGTAGAATTTTTCACTATAATCCAACTCTATAAATTCATCCTTGAACTTTTCCACCAATTCATCAAATGTCTTAACAGAGCTCTTAACTTCTCTAAAGAAATATAATGCCCCGTTCTTCAAATATGATGGTATTAACATCAGGAGTTCATTCGATGAAATGAATTTTTGTTTGGCAGCCGCTTCCTTGAACTCTTCTAAGAATGATGAAAAGGATTCATGCGGACTGCCCGAGAAACAGGTTGATATCGACTCCATTGTGAAAATTTTTCCGTGAAAATATTTTCTCACAAAATGTCCGCCGATCAGAAAAATGATATATTTTTTTATTTATTTATTTTTTATATCAAAATATTAGGGCCACTCGCTTAGCTGCTTTTTCCTAGGTACACGGGGAAAAAGAAAATTATGTATCTATAATTAAATATACAATACTTCCATTGGTTTCCAACTCTGTCTTCGACCCGGCGTCTTCACCACTGTAAGCTTTTTCTATTAGCTACTGGTGTTGATTTAAACACAGGGATTCATAATTTCTTTTTATTTCACTAATTTCAATATTATTTTAGTACATATGCTATTTTTATAGCATCTTTTATCTTTTTTGGAACTTCTCTCTTTATTACCGTCTAGTATATCACTGCGTCAAATCCATCTTTCATTTTTAAACTCATATTTTTTAAAGATTGATTTGAGAATATAATCGTAAAACAGTTTCTATTCCTTTAAAGCTAACTGCTCACAGCCTACAATTTCATCTAACGGCTGTGGCTACATACACTACACTTATAAGAGAAGGTAGCACTGTATTACGAACAAGAATAGAAAACACAAATTAGACCCAATAAGACAAAAAGTTCCAAATAAAAATGTTTGTGTTTGCGAAAATGTTAAGATGTTTTTTGCTTCATGGTTTTTCCGCAAGGAAGGTGGCGCCATGTGTTTTAAAATTTTAATTTGTGGCTGGTTTAGCGGAACAAACTGACAGCGAGTTTTGGCGCCATTTTGGCGAGTTACGTTGAGTGGATATTTTAATTAATCGCAATTTGTTTCATAGTGGACTTTGTGACTCAAGATAGATGTGGTTTTGTGTCCCAAGTGTCTACGCAACTGCACGATATGTGGAATGATTAAAATAGATGCTATCTCGGTAAAGTGATGCCGAGTGTTTTATTATAGTGGTGACTACCTCAGCAGGAATTATCGAGAAGGCTGGCTTGACACACTTGACGCCAAATACTCCAAGAATCATTGGAATGTAACACTAACACACCTACATTCTTATGAAAACATAAGAAACTATAATAATTTAATAATACCACAGATAATATAATACTAGATAATACTCAAGAATTGGCAGTATGGCTAAATGTCTTGGCCTGTCCTACAAAAGGGCGAATATTATTACTACTACTACTACAACTGACCGCGAAAATTTCAGAATTTATTAATTCTTTTTGTACTAAATTGACTAGTTATCTCGCACTCGACGTGAAAAGTACAGTTTGCACCTCGAGACTAAACGCCAACTTAATATACCTACCCTCGGTTTCATTGACTCCGTCTCACGCTCGGGAGCCAAACCACCTCTGGTATATAATAGCTTTGTTTAGTCCCTCGTTATAAAATATACTATTGATAATCTCAAATTTATGTAAATAGTATATTATAGCATACTTTTCAAAACTGCATCAAACATTTTTACTTTCATTTCATTTTTTTTTAACAGACAGTTTTTTTGTCTCCTGAGCAATTATGTGACATGGACTCATGTTCTTTATCAAATTACCAATTCAAATCGGCTGTCGGGTTGGGACGTGTGTTCTATTACTAGTTGAATTTAGAGTGTGCGCCAGATAAGTCTGCGCGGGGTCAAAAACGAAAATACTAATATTTTCCATAAGCTTAGAATAAAATAATGTACTGTAACTAGCGCCATAAACGCCCCAGTCGCAGAGTTATCTGACACGCACTCTTTGAAGATTGCGCTCGCTGAATGCTCGCTGATTATCTTTGATTATAACTTTATGGTACATTGACAATGTGTCAAGCACGTGTCAAGTAACCATCACAACAAAACAAGAATATAGTACTTGAAAATTTGCAAGAATTCTGAATTGATAACTATACTGATTATATATTTAACTAGCCTTCCGCCCGCGGCTTCGCCCGCGTGTACTACACGACGTTATCCCGCGGGAAGGTGATATTTTTCAGAAATAAAAAGTAGCCTATGTCCTTTCTCAGGCTCTAGACTATCTCTGTACCAAAATTCATTTAAATCGGTTCAGTAGTTTAGGCGTGATTGTGTAACACACATACAGACATTTTCGCATTTATAATATAAGTAAGGATTGCATTGTCATCGGAACTAAAGGTGTTTTCCAAATTTCAGCTCAATCGGACATTGGAAAGTGGGTCAAATTTAGCTCACAAGATTTGACCCGAACGGACATACATGCATACATACATACACTGCAAGTTAAATAAAAGCTTGTAAAAAGACATGTTCATGCACCCAAATATTTGTCTTGTTCGGGAATCGAACCAGAGACCTCTGGCGCAGAAAGCAGGTATCCTTCCCCTGCGCAAAATCGAAAATTGTTTACTGCTATGAGCATTAGTTCAAACACCTAATTGTATATTCCCTTAAAATAGTATAATTGGGTCGGTTTCCATCACAAATTACATAATAAATTATGATAAAGTTTTCCATTTGACGACACTACCTAATTTGAAATTAAACAAGGAGAAAAAAAATTATATTGACAAGTATCTGGACGGTTCTTTATTCATTTATTCTTTTTCTCCAAGGTCTCCCGTCTCGTGCCGTAGGGCTTGCGAACCAATGGTGTATGGTCACAGGATATAATACTAGCACAGAATAAGCATCTTTTCATACAGTAGGCCGACGGAGACGTCTAGACAGGTCAATCGTGCGGGGCTTGCGGGGTGAGACGGGGGAGTGGTTGTCCCGAGTTACATACAACGCCGTTCATAGTAACTCGGGACAAGTCTTCCAGGGCTATCACGTCTTTATCGTTATAATTTATTTTTAAATTAATATTATGGTGCATACGACATGTAGTGTGAGTGCGTGCAAATCTTCATCTCGCTTATTAAAAAAAAGGCAATTTCCAAAATCCAAGATGGCGCCCACCTTTTTTGTTTGCGGGCCGACTTTGATGAAACTTGGTTTTTGCTACAATTTTGACAAGAAAACAACAACACAATGTCAAAAATAAAAAAAAACAAGATGGAGGCCAACTTTTTTTTGTAAGCCGATTTTGATGAAATTTAGTTTCTGGTACTATTTTGACACGAAAACAACAACGCAATGTTAAAAGTATAAAAAATCCAAGATGGCGGCCAACTTTTTTGTTAGCAGGCCGATTCCGATGAAACTCAGTTTCTGGTACTATTTTGACAAGAAAACAGCAACGCAATGTTAAAAATATTAAAAATCCAAGATGGCGGCCAACTTTTTTGTTTGTGAGCCGATTTTGATGAAACTTGGTTTTTAGTACAATTTTGACAAGAAAACAGCAACGCAATGTTAAAAGTATAAAAAAAACCAAGATGGCGGCCAACTTTTTTGTTTGCAGGCTGATTTCGATGAAACTCAGTTTCTATTACTATTTTGACAAGAAAACAGCAACGCAATGTTAAAAATATTAAAAATCCAAGATGGCGGCCAACTTTTTTGTTTGTGAGCTGATTTTGATGAAACTTGGTTTTTAGTACAATTTTGACAAGAAAACAACAACACAATGTCAAAAATAATAAAAAACAAGATGGCGGCCAACTTTTTTTTGTAATCCGATTTTGATGAAACTTAGTTTCTGGTACTATTTTGACAAGAAAACAGCAACGCAATGATAAAAATATTAAAAATCCAAGATGGCGGCCAACTTTTTTGTTTGTGAGCCGATTTTGATGAAACTTGGTTTTTAGTACAATTTTGACAAGAAAACAACAACACAATGTCAAAAATAAAAAAAAAACAAGATGTCAGCCAACTTTTTTGTAATCCGATTTTGATGAAACTTAGCTTCTGGTACTCTTTTGACAAGAAAACAACAACGCAATGTTAAAAGTATTAAAAAATCCAAGATGGCGGCCATCTTTTTTGTTTGTGAGCCGATTATGATGAAACTTAGTTTTTAGTGCAATTTTGAGAAGAAAACAACAACGCAACGCAATGTCAAAAATAAAAAAACCAAGGAGGCGCCTAACTTTTTTTTGAAAGCCGATTTTGATGAAACTTAATTTCTGGTACTATTTTAACAAGAAAACAGCAACGCAATGTTAAAAGTATTAAAAAATCCAAGATGGCGGCCAATTTTTTTGTTTACAGGCCGATTTCGATGAAACTCAGTTTTTGGCACTATTTTGACAAGAAAACAGCAACGCAATATTAAAAATCCAAGATGGCGGCCAACTTTTTTGTTTGTAAGCCGATTTTGATCAAACTTAGTTTCTGGTTCTATTTTGACAAGAAAACAGCAACGCAATGTCAAAAAAATTAAAAAATTCAAGGTGGCAGCCAACTTTTTAATTTGTGAGCCGATTTGGATAAAACTCGATTTTTGGTACTATTTTGGCAAGGCAACAGCAACGCTAAATTATATATACATAAATGTTACAATTACCACAGTATAACCAATTTTTTTATATAGTAGGCCAACGCCCTTGAAGTTAGGCGATACCGACATCTGTATAGGTATTTCCGTAACTACGGAAGGGTTGTAACAAAATTAAAATGTGGCAGGTACATTTTGGTGTATTGCGAAATAAAATAAAATAAATAATTATGGTTCGCATTTTAGAAGTATCGAAATAAAATATATTACATGTTTTATTTAGTTTCACCTAAAATTGTATCTGTCTGTCTGTCTGCCATGAAAATTTGCAAGGTAAATTAGACCTACTTCTGACGTTTAAATGGGTTGAAGTTTTGTTAAAGAAAAATATTCAGATTGGAAATAAGCCGATTCATATTTCTTAACCTTTAAAGCCTTCGTCTATATATCAAAATCATATCATGTCACAATCATTATTTTCAAACTCTGTAACTTAATATCAATTACTATTTTATTAACTTATTTTTTATTTTTTTAAATAGGGTTTACAGCTGACAAAAACACAGTAAATTACGAAGGATGTTACGTCGTAATTTACTGTGCTTGTGTTAAAGCAAATTAATAATTAATTAAATCTTTTACTTGACATGATAAAGATGATGATGATACTTGACTCTGTCTCAAGCTTTCAAATAGAAACCTGTTACATTTTAATAAGCGAAAAGTGAGAAACAAAAACAATAAACGGCCACCATCTTGACCATTTGTATTTTTATACATTGTGTTAAGAACGGTTTTCTTGTCAAAATAGTACGAAAAACCGAGTTTTATCAAAATCGGCCCACAAACAAAAAAGTCGGCCGCCATCTTGGATTTTTATTATGTTTAATATTTCGTTGCTGTTTTCTTGTCAAAATAGTACTAAAAACCAAGTTTCATCAAAATCGGCTCACAGACAAAAAATTTAGCCGCCATCTTGGATTTTTAATATTTTTAACATTGCGTTGCTGTTTTCTTGTCAAAATAGAACCAGAAACTGAGTTTTATCAAAATCAGCCCACAAACAAAAAAGTCGGCCACCATCTTGGATTTTTATTATGTTTAACATTTCGTTGCTGTTTTCTTGTCAAAATAGTACCAGAAACTGAATTTCATCGAAATCGGCCAGCAAACAAAAATATTTGGCCGCCATCTTGAATTTTTATATTTTTAACATTGCGTTGTTGTTTTCTTGTCAAAATAGGTACCAGAAACTAAGTTTCATCAAAATCGGCTTACAAACAAAAAAGTTGGCCACCATCTTGGATTTCTTTTTATTTTTAACATTGCGTTGCTGTTTTCTTGTCAAAATAGAACCAGAAACTGAGTTTCATCGAAATCAGCCTGCAAACAAAAAAGTTGGCCGCCATCTTGGATTTCTTTTTATTTTTAACATTGCGTTGCTGTTTTCTTGTCAAAATAGTACCATAAATCGAGTTTTATCGAAATCGGCCCACAAACTAAAAAGTTGACCGCCGTCTTGGATTTCTTTTTATTTTTAACATTGAGTTGCTGTTTTCTTGTCAAAATAGTACCATAAATCGAGTTTTATCGAAATCGGCCCACAAACTAAAAAGTTGACCGCCATCTTGGATTTTAATTTTTATGACATTGCATTGCTGTTTTCTTGTCAAAATAGTACCAAACCGAGTTTCATCGAAATCAGCCTACAAAAAAAAATCGGCCGCCATCTTGAATTTTTTAATAATTTTGACATTGCATTTGCATTATTAAATTATTTTATTAATTTAATATCGCAATACCAATGTACCCACCCGGGGTCGTAAAAGGTCCACCGTCACATTTTAAAGTGACAACCCTTACGTACTTACGTAAATACCTATACAGGCGTCGGCATCGCCCAACTTCAAGGGCGTCGTCCAACTGTATAGAAAGATTGCTAAACTGTGATACTAGTATGGTGTATGTAGCTTCTTTGACGTTTACAAGTGCTGTATCAGCCTCGACTGGATAGAAGTTATTCATTTTCATTTTCATTCTCAATGACTAATTAAAAGTTACGTAGAACATCAGGAAGTAAGAAGTAAGTTAAACAATACTCGGAACGTCAGGTAACGTAAACGTTTTTCAATTATGTTATGGTAATATGCTTGTAGGATTGGCAAATGCTGAGGTATTTGTTAACGAATGTTTACGTCCCAAAGCTCCTGACACAAGGACCGCGTCGCATGTTGCAACTCGTGATGCAACTCGCATACGAAATGTCAATGTTAATAGTTTTATGGGCATTTGAATTAATTAACTATTACAGTAATTCATTCATTTATACGATATTGACTTTATTTTGCAGAAATGATGTTATGTCATTGTTATGAAATTAATCTGAATAGGCAGAAAGTTTTATGAAGGTCGAGGGTGTTCTTAGAGGTCTGATGAAGTAACATCACATTTAGAACTACTTACATGGATTTTATTATCATTTATTGTATGTTCTTGATTTGATTATCGTGAACCCGTTAATAAATAGTTGACACAGGATGTGTGTTCTTATCTATCAATTTTTCAACCTGTCAACCCCCGAGACGGTTCACGTGTAATCCCTGATTTTCGTTGTTGCCAATAGAAATAAGATTTAGATACCTACATAATATTGTTCAAATATATTGCTGTGCTCGAGAGGCAAAAGTGAAATGTAATACATGGTATGAAGTTTGAAGTTATCACGTTTCCCCAACCAGAATAGATTTTGAAGAAACTTGGTGATAGATACAAAACGGACCTTGGAAAAGGCAACTCATTGCTTGGAAGTAAATCTTGGCATCAGGCATAAGGGTTTGTTTGTATGAAATTGTATTACATATTGTTGCTTTAATTATGTCGACATGATACAACATATCATATCGCTGTAAATTGAACCAACGACGGCGACAGGCAGGAAATTAAAGTCCCTCTGTGGCGACTACCCGTCAGAACCTAGGCCCAAACCTGACTCAGCATTTGCACGCTCAACTCTTAGACATTGCAACATTAACAACTGGTATGTACAACTTACGGGTTGTTTGATTGTTTGATAGCGTTAGTTTCTGTTAGGTGATACTAATTCCATTGCTTATAATAATGGATTGGAAAGATCTGGCCATGCAAAACGCTACATATGGCGGAGATTGAAATAGATCTTGAACCATGCCCACGACCACTAAGACGAAATTGTAGACGACCGGTTATGGTGTCTTCGCTTAATCGCTCCTATTTACGGGTTTATAATTATAACTATTGTACAGTAGAACAAACCGATTCCTGTCGTGGTCGTGACCCACCATAAGTTCATTTTTGAACAGATATTAAAACCCTTTGACATTGACACTAACTTTTAGGTATAGTTTTGACGCTTTCGGACAAATTTTATTAACAAAATAGGTTACGAATCAATGGGTTCGACCATACCCTATACATATTGAATAATTTATTTGGTTAATAAAAAAAAATGCCTATCGCGCTGTTTGCTCTCTCAACTAGCAATCAATAGAGGAACAAGCAGCCCTTCTTTCGAGTAAGTAAGAGGATCAATGTTTTTTAAACTTTAGTAGGCCCTCTTCTTTATAGACTTCCGTATTCACGGCGTTCGTTCGAACTTTGAAGACAATTTAAATATTATAATGAGTGGGCTGCATAATTTTATTCGTCACTTTATTAAAGGTAATATTCTGAGTTCGGAGATGGTGAGAGCTAGTTACATGACATGTGAGTGAAGCAGGTACCTTACTTAGCTCAGACATAAATCGGTCTGTAATTTCAATTAATTTGTTTGTGAGCGTTACCTTGTTTATATTTTCTTAAGATCCCAAAATAGCTAGGTATGTCTGTATACACATTTTATCACTGTCAAGAGGAAAAATGAAGTCTGCGGGGGTGCTAAGAATAGACTGATTTATTACAATAATACCGCATTACACGCGTGTTGTGATAAGGGCCTTAAGCCGCTTTGGTCTAAATGCATGGTCAACAATGTGGACATTGTTTACCCTGTCTTGTCTCGTCTGCGTCGCCGTCGGAAATGTGGGCGATACTAGACTATGCTACGCTTATTATGTTGGATTGGTCGCCTAACATTTCACGCTATGTAGTGTAGTACACATAACATAACATATACACACATAACATTAGTTTAATATAAGTTTTTTTTTTTTTAAATAGCATTGTGAAAGAAAACGGTCAATAATACCTAATTGCATGCATCTTAAATTTTTTATAGGTATACCTATAAATAAAACACTTTCACGGATTTTTTCACGCAATTTATTCAACAACTTGGTTAAATTTTAGTTGCTTTTTGAGATTTTTTGGTTTATCCGACGTTTCGGCACCTTTCCAGGGGCCGTGGTCACGGAAAACTAAGAAATTACCTATGTATGCGGGACGTAAAAGATTTGAGACTACATTTAAAAAAGGATTACGGTTGTGAATAAAGATAATAAGATATTAATTACATTTTTAACTTTTTTTTTTATAAACAAAAGGTAGGGCAGAGGTACCCTTTGTGGTCACTTTAAGGATTTTTTGACTTTTAACCTCTCGACTCTCGGGGGTATCAAATTACGGGCTCATTTTTTACGTAAACAAAGCATCTTAGCGCGCGTTTGGGCTCTCCCAAACATCTGTTTGTGCGCGCGACGACGGAAGCACAGAATATATAATAGTACTAACGTACGGAAGTTACATTTATGAGCTGCATATGAGTCATAGCAGCGCATAAAACTTATCCGACACTTTAACGAGATGTTTTGTTTTTATAATCGACGTTCAACACATCTAATTAATTAAGTAATTCTAACGGTTGTTATTATTACCACCCAGTTATTACTAGCGTTCCTTTAAAGGACCATGACAAAAAAAAAATTTTATTTCTAAAGGGGGAAGTTATTTTTTTACTTTGCTGCGTCTAGTGTGTTGTGGCTATATGTCGTTAACAGTTTTAAAAGTAATTTATTATTTTATGTGATTTTCTGCTGATTTATTGGATTTGAATTAATTCAGTATTTTTATCATGAGTGAACGCAGGTATTTTCCTATTTATTTTATAAATTATTTTCATTTTTTTACTTCCATTATAAAAAGTATAATCTAAACCTATTTATATTTAATGTTTTTAGTTGTAAAATTACTTTGATTTATATGTCATTTTACATTTTATACCAGTGTTCCTTATAAGGACCAATAGTAATATGCACTACTATGATATATCCAGTTATAATATGTCATCGATTTAGTTTTAGGGCTAAAAAAATTACTTGAATTTGAATGAAATATTTGAGGTGATGGAATATAATGAGGATGATCACATCCCAGATTACAATTCAATTTTACCGCCTGAAAATTCCACTGCTATCGTCATAGATAAGGATTTTGGTGACGAAAATCACGTATCGTTTGTCGAATTTACCTGGCTCTCATCTTCGTAAAGTTCATCAAAGTGATTCTGAGTCTTTAGATCAAGATGAAGATCACACATATTTATCACCCAGTTAGCCAAATGAAGACGAGGTACTGGAGACCAAGATGATATCATGTGTAATGCTCAGTACGTCTACTGATCTATACACTCATCAGCACCATCTTCACGCCAAATCTCTTCAAAGCCGCTTGTTTCTAAGAACATGACTTACAAGTTGACTAAAAGATATATAGCCTACACATGATTCTTGGATTGAAAAGAAAGGTGCAGTATTGCAACAGGATTATTAGAAACCAACAAAAAAGGAGGTACACGAAAGAGTGGCAGAGTTTCAAAGGCCTTTCATGAAGAGTCGCGATATGATAACAAAGGTCACATTATCAGGTACAAGACAGATAGGCTTAGGTGCCATGTCTGTCACAAAAAACTAACTTACCTATTTATATAAAATGTTATGTCAACTGCATTTTAATATTCCTAAAAATTGTTTTGAAAAATATCATACACCGGAAAGATGAGGGCATTATGAACAATGTGAACTTTTTCTAGTTTTATTATTATATAAACTGTACCGAAAGAAAATAAAAAATATAAAACATACAATATACATGAACATATTTAATATGTCCCAATTTCGTTACAATGCTGTATTCAAGTCTATATTAAAAATAAGACCCCATAGTAGCGTATATTACTAGTGGGTCTTATAAGGAACACCCATTTCCCGCTTTTCCAAGTAAAAAAATATTTTTTGCCTATTTTTCTTATCATATTTAAAGTAATTCAAACACCATATAAAAAGTTCATATTGATAGCATTAAATTTTTTTTCTCGTAACATCTGGGTTAAAATACCTTATTTTAATTGCCTTTATCAAAAATGGCGAAAAGTTGTTTAGAAAACTTTTAGAGCAAAAAGTGGCCAAAACCGATACAGTGGCCAAAACCGGGGCTTCTGTCCTGCTTATAATATTTTTTTAGGTAGTAGTAAATCGGTATTAGGATAGGTGCCTAACGATTTACTACTACTTACATAATTAAATCTTTTTCTAGCTATCAAAGTACATACATAGAAAAAGTTAAATTTTAAATAAAATGTTTCATACGTAAAATAAAGAAGATTCTTTCCGTCAAATCGAATTAGGCTAGCCAAGTGTTTACTCTGAAATGAGAACATTCCGAATCATTCGTTCGTAACGCTGACAAAGCGTTCCGAAACGTGCTCGAGAACCGGGAGCATTGCGTAACACGGAACGAGAAATTAAAACGAAAGAAGATAATCCCCTTTAGTTGAAGATTCAACTCAGCTACTAGACAATGAAATATCAAAGCTGTTTTGGCGGCAGTGCCGCCAGCCAACCTCATTTAACGGTTCGAGAGGCACGGAGTGGCCCCAGCGTTCAGTTCTACGTGTTTATTGGCGTACAAACTTCTGTGCTTCATTTTCCTGCGTCTATTTTTAGCTCGTCATTTTTTCAGCGGTCCGATTCCACCCTGTTTCATTTAAATGACTTTCTTTTTTATTGAGCGCTTTGCTTTGAGCACACTTTCCATGTCGAATTCCCATTCCTGTCGATTGACAAAAATCAACAGGCATGTATGAAAAGATTGATGGATGTGAATGTAGTAAAAGAAGTATGCAAGGACCGTAGCAGGTGAAACAGGCGTGAGTATATGTACCTACTAGCAGATCCTCGCACCCGCGTGTACTCGTTCCCGTGGGAATATCGGGATAATATATAGCCTATATTAGTCGGGAAGAATGTAGCTTTCTAATGGTGAAAGAATTTTCGAAATCGGTCCAGTAGTTTCGGAGCCTATTCGATGCAAACAAACAAACAATCAAATCTTTGCTCTTTATAATATTAGTAGGTACCTGTAGATAGATGTATAAATCTTTCCATGATTTTATATCTTATATTTATTGGTCCGTAAATAATTAAGGTAATTTCTAATGTCATTTTGGTAAATATAGAAATTATTTGCTTGGAAATGAAGAATCAGATAGGTATATTACAAGTTTTTATTTATAATAATTTATAGGTCTTGGTTTTGTTTGGCGCCGCCAGTGCAACGGCAACTTCATTAAACGGTTTGAGAGGCATGGAGTGGCCCCGGAGTTCAGTTCTAGGTATTTGTTGGCGTACAAACTTCTGAACCTACTTCATTTTTTTTCGTCTATTTTTAGCTCGTAATTTTTTCAGCGGTCCTATTCCGCCTTAGAATAGTTACGTATAGAAAGATAGTCTTGCTTGATACAAGCGGCGCTCACCGCTCTGTCAAAAGTGAAGCACTAAACCGATTCACACTTTCGTTACGTTAGTAACATTATAGTATTCTTTGCTTTCGTGAAGATTAGTTGCTTGCGCACGCACACTAACACTTGTAACTCCGTATTGTAATTGTAAACTCGGCGTTTGGATTAAAATAGGTGCGCGGTCTTACTTTTTATACGTATTAATTCTAAGGATTCCGCCCTGTTTTTCTTTCTTTTTTATTGGGCGCTTTGCTTTGAACACTCTTTCTATGGGTTTATATCTTCTATTTATTTGTATAGAGTCCTCTTGGTAAACATAGAAGATATTTGCTTGGAAATGAAAAAAAAAACCGGTTACCTACTATTACAAGTTCTTATATAGTTATAATAATTAATTGGTCTTGGTTTCGCTTGGCGTCAGTGCCACCAGCCAACCTCATTTACGGTTTGAGAGGCACGGAGTGGCCACGGCCGGCGCGTTTAGTTCTACGTGTTTATTGGTGTACAAATTTTTGCGCTTTTATTTTCGTCCGTCTATTTTTAGCTCGTCATTTATTCAGCTGTTTACTAACTACTAAGATGACTTTCTTTATTATTGGGCGCTTTGCTTTGAGCACTCTTTCCATGTATTTATATCTTCCTTCTATTTATTGGTTCGTAAATATGTAATAAAGGTATTAAGAGTCCTTTTAGTAAACAAAAAGGATTTGCTTGGAAATGAAAAATCTTTCTTTTTACCGACTTCCAAAAAAAGGAGGGAGGTACTCAATTCAACCCGTATCTTTTTTTTTTTTTTGTTTGATGTATGTATACCGATTACTCTGGCGTTAGTGATCCGATTTTAACAGTTGTTTTTTTGTTCGATTGGGTATACTTTCGATTTGGTCCCATATAAGTTTCATTGAGATCCGATAACAATCTTCGGAGATATGGGGCCTGATGTCATGGGAGTCATGAATTATTAGCAGAAAGTATAATGTCATCCATGTAAGTAAACGTTAGGTTTTTGAATGATTGAATGATTGATTGATCAATGACAATTCAAAGGACGAAAGTCCGGGAATTTTTCTAATTAATCTTGGAACTTACTGATCTGATTGAAGTCGGTGACAAGCCCAAAGTAACAAGAATAAATACTTAGTGAAAGAATAACACACAAAACCTACTCATGCACGGAGTGGTGTGAATTGTATAGCCTATCAAATACATAATATTACATGGCTTGGCACCGACTTCAATCAGATCAGTAAGTTCCAAGATTAATTAGAAAAATTCCCGGACTTTCGTCCTTTGAATTGAATGATTTAATTTATTTTTCATTTTTACGTGTTTTTGGGAAGCGAAATTTGTTTGCAGTTTTTTTGAAGGCGGTTTATTTTTTTTATAAAAATTTTTGTTGGGTGCTTTGCTATGAGCGCTTTTTCTATGTATTTATGTCCTCCATTTAATAGTTCGTAAGTAAATAAGTAGGTAATTGAAGTATTGGCTAAGATTCCTTTTAGACAACATAAAAGTTATTTGCAGGCAACAATTTGAATAAATATAATGTATTGTAGGTTTATGATAATTGGTAACATATATAAGTATGTAATGTATGTATTGTTGACTGAGTCCAACAAAAAAGGTCTTTACGTCTATGAGACGATTTAATCAGTGCCTCGGAGGCAACCTCACTTCGAGGTTACTTAAAATTTTAAAAGCGTTAGTTATTCTAAATGGAGTACTTATATCTGATCCTTCAATGTCTGCCACGTTTTGAACAGTAATCTGGCTTACATTTTAGGAATAATTTTTCGATGGGCGCTTGAAACTTTTTCAATTTAACGTGCTAAGAGCTCGGCCGCTCATTACCATGACGTCGAATCAAAATGCTAAGGAGCCCCTTCACAGTACTCTTGGCCGGCCTAATGACATATAGTATATGCCCCTCAGCCTAAAAGTATATGGCATATACTTAAATTACTTGTATTTTTTACGCTTTAAAAAAGGAGATAATTATGAATTATTGTATACAATGGCAATATTTTATAGAAATAAAAGTTAGGTATTTACTAATTACCTCATAAAACAAAATATTTTTAGATAATACGAATAATTTGTTAAGAGACAAAGTATCGGAAACTTATCGAGGCCAGTATTGAAGCTGAACATCGGAAACACAGAAACTTGTAAGTAACGCTGAAGTTCGTTCGAATTGTGTTTTAGGGTCTGTCCACCTTGATGTATGTGTCCGGTCCGAACTAGGGAAGAATCAAACGAGGTCACGAGGTTTGGGTCTTGTGTTCAGCCCATTATTTTCGAAAAAAAGTGGCGGAAACAAATGACTTGAAACTAGATTAGACTGCTCGGTAGACGAGCTTAAATTTTGCGTTGACAGTCACGTAACTTAGGTACATTTATCTTGTCTGTAGTCTACGTATTGAAAAGGTTTTAATAAATTTTCTATCTATCTATTTTATACCTACCATGCCAGATACAATACACATGTATATATAAATAGTATTGCTTTTTTGCACAGTTTTAATTACAGGCGTCCCCGCAAGCAACCCCACCAGCTATCGTGACGTCATCAGGTCGCAAGGTTCCTTGTGGAAGTCTACAGGCATCCCATAAACGGCTCATTTGGTGGCCATCGGCACCGCAAAATGTCTCAATTCTTCTTTACATGCCTCTTGGGTTAAACAATTCATGTAACTACATGAAAATAACAAATTAATTATTAAATATATCTTTCGCGACGTCACCGGGTCGAGAGGTTGCACGAGGAAGCCTGCAGGCGTCCGATAAAACGGCTCATTTGGTGGCCATCGGCACCGCAAAGTGTCGCGCCTTTCCGTACCGTGCCTTCTGATAAATATAATCAGAGAAATGGAACTGAGCTATGTATTCTTATGTGTAATTGTAATGGAATGGGCTAACGCTAAAACGTGGTGTTTTCGGAAAAACAAGTGGCTTTCGTGATCAGTTTATTGATCGCTCCCAAAGGAACTTTAGAACCAATTTTGAGCACAGTGCCTATAGGTAGGTATAATACAAGATGCCACTGCTGCAAAAAAACGAAGAAGCATTGAAACATTTTTCATCCCGCTTGTCAGAAAAGTAACGCGGCAGTTGCCCATAGAGTAAGATAAATACATTATATATTAGCAGTTGCCCTTTGCGCGTCCGATAAAGAGCCCATTTGGGGTGCAGTGACGCGGCAAAACTATCCCGCGTTGATTGCGCTATTAATACTCTAGAATCTAGACGTGTCCAAATGGTTGACTCTGCTAATTGCTTGCCAAATAAACTAGATAAAAACCGGCCAAGTGCGAGTCGGACTCGCACACGAAGGTTCCGTACAAAAGTTACGGTTACAAACACCTGACAACGATATTTAAGTACTTCCCAATGAGGAGTTTGTACCAGTTATTTACAAGTTGGTCGACTACTCGTTAACTTATAAAGCCTACTTAGCTGTGATAGTTTTCCTTTTAACTTCGTCATATATACAACTGTCGTGAATTTTTCCACGTATCCAAAAACAACAAAGGGGGGCACAGGACTCTTACAAAATTTTGCACTTTAAAGCTTAATAATTCACAAACGGATGCCTCAATCAAAAAGCTGTTTGTACAAACCCGAAATATTTTTTAAATTGCTATTTAACAACATCCCACACTATGGGGTAGACAAGAAAAGACAAAGACAAGAGCAAACATTTTTCAAAAATTTTCTTCACAACTTTGTCGGCGTGATTAATATTCATGCCAAATAACAACTTTCTAGTACTAAGAGTCTATGAGCTAGGCTTGGGACAGACAGACGGACAGACGGACATGGCGAAACTATAAGGCTACGAACGCACAGGCAGGCGGCTTGCTTGGCGCCTAGAGCCTAGCGAGTCGCCTGAGTAAAACGAACGTTCTAGAATATTCGCGACCGGCCACACTGAGCGCTTGGCGCCTAGCTAGTTACGCTAGTAGAATGCAAGCCACTAGGCTCTAGGCGCCAAGCCAGCCGCCTGCCTATGCGGACGTAGACTAAGGATTCCTTGTTCACTATGGAACCCTAAAAAAGAAATAAACATTGCAAAACTATCCCAGGCTGCTTGCCCTAATACTAAAGACAAGTACGTCCTTATAGTCGATTCCGCTAATTGCTTGCCAAATGAGCTTAAGTCTTTAGTCATTCAGATAAAGAAGAAATAAGAAGAAGGAATTGTTAAATTAAGTTACAAGCTTCTTAATGATGGTTTCATCCCGCTTGACAGGGAACTCGCGGCTGTTGCCCTGCTTGCGTCTGATAAAGAGCCCATTTGGGGTGCAGTGACGCGGCAAAACTATCCCGCGCTGATTGCGCTAATGCTCCAGATGTGTCCTAATGGCCGACTCCGCTAATTGCTTGCCAAATCAACTCCGTTAACAGAGCTCTGTGAGCAATGGAAACTGTTGGTGCAAAAGACAATTTGTAACGCAGTCTACGCCAGATATCCATTTTTCAAAATGGTACCTTAAAGATATTTTCGGAGATAATTATACATTAGCGGAGATGAATAATGATGGTAGACTTAAGTGCAAATGATAATTTAACATAATAAATTATTCCAAATGTTATGGATTAGTTTTTGTGTCTGGTTGAAAATAGGTATTATTGTATCAGCTGTGATCTAACGTTATTGAAGAACCGTGATTTAAATGTATATAGCGCCATATTGTTCACAGAATTATCAGTTGGTGGTGGAAGAATGACTTTTAAACGGAAACAAAAAAAAAGTTCTTTCTTTATGAAGACATGACACTAACAACCTACTTTTATGCAAGTAAATATTATTTATTAAAGTTCGTGTTCTCCTTTAAGAAAATCCTTCAGATGTTGAAAGCGTCGGACGTTATTTAATTAGCTATCATATTATGACTGCGCTTGACCGTTAATTAACCGTGCGTTTAACCGTGATTTTGAAGGCGATATATTAAGTCGGAAAAGCCTATCATCATAAGAAATGCCAAGAGAATACGTTTTAGTTTATTTTAAAGCCACTCTGAAGTATGGCAATAACGATATAATAATATAGTAGATTGTACAACAAGTGCTTTAAACGTACCCTCGACTTGACTATCAACCCTCGCCTACGGCTCGGTTGGATATATACGTCTCGGGTAAAATGGGTTTTATGTACAGTCGGGGACAAATTCGGTGAACCACCTCTTACTTCTTTTCGTGTGGCTGGCATCTCACCGTTCACTTGCAATAGGGATTGCAAGTGAACGGTGTGAACCTTAATTACTTATGTATTGTACTACCCTAGTTTAATACATAACCAAATAGTAAAATGGTCTGCGCGTCAATGGCGAGGCACCAGCCAGACAAAAAGAAGCAAGAGGTGTTTCACCGAATGTGTCCCTGAGTGTACGAGTTATACACTCTGCTTTTCACTTCGAATATGAGGAAAATAAATAGCAATATTGCAAAAAAGAAAAAATAAAGACTTCGCCATATTGGCGGAAAGACTTTCTTTTTCTTTTTTTTATACGTGGCAGCGGCAGCACCGTGACTTTAGCATAGATCGTAGTCCATAATGCTCTTGAAATACTTATTTCTGAGAAAACTTATTCATTTGGCCTAGTGTTATTAATTTAGTAATTTAATATGGATTATATGTATAAAATTGAACAAACAGAATGAAATAACAAGTTTATTTAACGAAGTTTAATTGCGTGTGTGACTGTTTTCCTGACGAACTATGTCTTAGAGTCTGAGACTTAGACGAAGATTTTACTTTATGCACTAGAGCATAAAAGGCGATTTTATGCAGCCTATACGCAACATAAACACGAACTTAACGAGCATGAGAAGTGAAAAGTTATTTATAAAGCTTTTCTTTCATTTGAGTGTCCTTTGTGTATGAACACAACAGTTTCTTAATTAAACTATACTCACCTTTGTTCAAAACTTTTTAAAAGTATATCAACATTATATAAATTATATGAAAATACTTTTTTCTAGAAATATAATAATTAGAGACATCACATAACATTGTTCTAATACTAAAATGTAAGTTGCAATGGAAATCAGAAATAACGACGGATAACCTGTCCCCGAAGCACGAAAAACTATCGTTATCGTAATCGAATAACAAACTCTACCGTCCTACAAATGCTGTCAAAGTGCTATCAAAAATCTATTAAATTTCAGTTCCTCATCAATGTGAAGATATTACTACCTCACATTCGAAAGAAATAGCTTTCCAGTATAGTGAAAGGTACGACCAAAAGAGGTGCTCTGGTTTTCATACAAAAAATACAATCACGATAACGGTTAGCATATCGACAGTTTTTCAGACAAACACGAGAAAATATCGAAAAGTATGTACGACATCAAAAGAAAAACAGACAACGTAGAAAGCAAAGAAAAGCTTGAAAGAGAATGCATAAAATTTTGCAATAAAAGTTTGGAAGCTAGTTTTCAATTGATTATAAAGTTTGATGAGAACTGTACGAGTTATTCGGCATGCGATATTTTGCCGCTGCATTTTTTTGTATATTGTGGTTTCAGAGCAAACTTTAAGCCACTTCCAAACTTTTATTGATGTTTTTTCGATTTGTAAAACGTTGAAATGTTGTTTGTTTGTACAGCGTTGTTTTTATCGGGAGTACCCACATAAAATATCTACCATGTGATGTAATACAACATTGCGAATTAAAAATGTATGAAACTGACGCAAATTCACGTGGTCTGGGCGAATGAATTTTCAAAATAATCGATGTAACGTAAACGTGAAAAAAAGGTCACTATGCATCTTGTCTATTTATCTTGTTCAATGTAGCATGGGCCCCTTTACAGCTTATTTTGTGCAAATCTAAAAATCTGATAGGATAAAAAAATCGGCCAAGTGCGAGTTGGACTTGCCCATGAAGGGTTCGACCCACTTAACGTACCGATTGCCTATACTTACCTAGCCAAAAATTCCACTTTCATTTTTCGTCAGCAAAATACAACTTTGTTTTCATAGTGTTTTTAAGTATGAATGACAAAGTTATATTTGCGGTTTTTGAAATGTGTTATATCTCAAAAAGTACTTACCACAGAACACGGAAAGATTTTTTTCGTGTACTTACTATATTTCGTTCAAACTAATTCTCGTTGAAAGTTCTTATTAAGATCTATAGGGATGGGGGAGGGACACACACACACATATTTTACTACTTTGGAAGTCTCTATCTTTCAAAATATTGACTTTGAGAAACACATTTTGAAGACCTATCTTTAGACACCTCATACGACTATTTTTGATTAAAAAATATTTTTCAGTGAAACTGAAAAATGTATGGAAAGCTCTATATTTTTTTTATTTTTGTGTCAAAGTCGTTAAGCGCAATTCACAGAATACATCTACCTACCAAGTTTCGACTCTCAAGTCTTAATAGTTTTGGAATAAAGTGGCTGTGACATACGGACGGACAGACAGACAGACAGACAGACATGACGAATCTATAAGGGTTTACGGAATCCTAAAAACCACGAGCCCTATAAGGAGCTTTCAGGTGGGATCACATTTTTCCTATACTTACAGAATTGCATTGTGAATGCATGAAAATAATTTAAAATCTCAAGCAAAATGTTCTTTCATAACAAGGTATAGAATCTAATCTTCTAGCATACACTGGAAAAAAAAGTCTAATGCCTTATTTTTTTGAGTTTTATTCCTACAGCATAAAGAACTTCTTGCTTTGCACGAATGGGTTATCATAGGACCCATGCTACTTTGAACAAAGATTTGAAGACGTAACATTAATGTTAACAACTATGTTAAGAAAGTCAGGTCTAAGCAATCTAAGTTGTGATATTGGTTAGGTGTATTACATGGTCGCTGGCGCGGAGCCAGGACTATTGAACTAGATCCAGAGCAGTTCGCGAGGTACTAACGCTAACTGCATTTGGCGTCAGTTTTTATCTCCAAATTGGGAATGCTGGCAGGATTTTAGGATTTATTTCCTAGTTACTAGACGTTAAGTGTTCGTTTTGTTCTTAATCATAAAGGTGATGTCCAAAAATGTATGAGGTCTGGGCCACGTCTTTGTACAGTACCTATACTAAAAAATAGATAAAGATACGATAAACAGTTTCTAATTATTCAATTTCTTTAAAATAGCTTTGTTTTCTGGAAGGAACATTAAATAAAATGCAAAAACACATCAACAATTCATCATGGCGGAAAAAGGAAGATGTCATTTTGATGTTGTTTGTCTAGTCTGTCTTGTGCTGTCAGCTGTAGAGCAGAGTAAAATAGAACCATAGAACTCAACTCAATGACAGTGACACTGACTGTTTTTTTACGAAGAGTTGCCATATTTGACGCCTTATTTCGAGTAAAAAATATTGATTTGTTTTTATTAATAACCATTTAACCGAGCATTCTATAAAATTATTTATATTTTTATCAGAATCAGTAAATTTTTCTCCATCTTTGGGGATGGTGTACATAGACGTGGCCCATATTGAGACATGTCCTTTCTTTTATACATATACAAAATAAAAAAAAGAGTAGGTAGATGTTAACACATTCACTGACTCACGAAGATGAGAGTTACATTGTGTGTATAGTATAGCCTTCCTTTTATTTTCTTTAATACTTAATACTTTAGTAGGTACTTAATTTTCATATAAGAAGTTAAATTATAATTTTCAAGAGAAATTAATGGGATGAATTTTTCGGTTGTTTTCGTACTTATAGTCCGATCAACGGGGCATATGTAACCCGATAAATTCCCCCGTCGTTCAAATTTGGCACGATTGTAGAGTAAGTAATGCTGATTAAGGATCTGCAAGAATCCAAGAATATTTCCCACGCCAAGTTAGTCATTTTTGACGTGCCGTGAGCGCGTGAAAATCGCTTCCAATTTCTTTGAGAATGGTTCCTTAGCCTCATTACTTTCTGTATGCGTACCTTTTACTAGGTAGAATAAGGTAATAAAGTTAGAAAATAACATTTCTTGCTAGAAGTTGAGATTTTGACCTAAATGTGAAAACATAAAATTGCTTTTAATTTCTCCGTTTATGTTTTCTTGGCCTGAAATACCATCTGCATACGTACGTATTACGAGCTAGAATGAGTATATGCAGGAATCCAATAACATTTCTTACCAGAACTTGAGATTTTTACCTAAACGTGAAAACGTTAAATCGCTTCTAATTTCTCTGTTAATGGTTCCTTAGTCTCATTACTTCCTGTATGCGTACCTATTACTAGATAAAATCACTTTATAAAGAAATTAAAAATCATTTTTTGCTAGAAGTTGAGATTTTAACTCAAACGTGAAAACATAAAATTTCTTCTAATTTCTCCGTTATTGTTTCCCTAGCCTCAAATACTTTCTGCATAAAGTATTACGAGTTAGAATGAGTATATGAAGGAATCGAAAAACATTTTTTACTAGAACTTGATATTTTTACCTAAACGTGAAAACGTTAAACCGCTTCTAAAATCTCTGTTAATGTTCCCTCAGCCTCAAATACGTATGTATACGTATATACGTATGTATTTATAATAAGAATGATTACATGAAGGAATTTAGAAACATTTCATAATAGAAGTTGAGAGTTTTACCTAAACGTGAAACCGTAAAAACGCTTATAATTTATCTGTGAATGTTTCCTGAGCCGCAATTACTTTCTGTATACGTACGTATTTCTAGTTAAAATAAGTAAGTATGTAAAGAAATTTAAAAACATTTCTCACTTGAAGTTGGATTTTTACCTAAACGTAAAAATGTAAAATCGCTTCTTGTTTCTATGTGAATGTTTGTATTATTATGTTGTATAACGAAAGTAGTTTTTAAAAGTTGAGATTTTTACCTTACCGTGAAAACATAAAATTGCCTCAAAACTATATGAAAATGTTTCCTTAGACTGTCAGGTCCAAAAAGCTTAGACTAAGTACTGAGGTAACTGGAGAGTGCAGTACTAACACTTTTTTGTGGCAATGTGGCTGTCTTCCGTCTCACCTACACTTTGAAAAAATACGTATGGTCATATGAGACAACTGACAGCCACTACGTACTAAATGACAAATTTGCTGAACACACTTTTTTATTCAGGATGAAAACTCCAGTCACCTCAGTATTTAGTCTAAGCTCTTTGGTCAGGTCTCACCAATATGAGACAGATGAAAATAAATAATCACGAAGAAGTTTTATAGGTACGTGACAGATAAGTCTGCGCGCATGCGCGACTAGGACATTTTTGACGCTTATACAGTACATGGTTTTTTACTAATCTTACGGAAAAGATTAGTATTCGATTTTGACCGCGCGCAGACGCGAAAGCAGCCATGGAAGAAATTACAGTTTTGTATCGTAGGTACGACAGTTAAAACTATTTTCCATACAAAATTACCGATTTTATTTTACAATTTTCCGTAATAAAAAGTAGCTTAAGTTACTCTCCAGCTTTCAAACTATCCCCATACCAAAAATCACGTTGATCAGTTGCTCCGTTTTGACGTAAAAGATGGACAAACAAACACACTTTCACATTTATAATATTAGTATGGATTGCACTACATATTGAAACCTACTCAATGCAAGCAAAACATGCGTAAAATAGATTATAATAATGTAAAATAGATTATTATAATAAACACTGACTACTTCCGGCTTGGGAAGTACGTTACAGCTATAACTAAAACAATTATAAAATTACCTTACTAACTAAACATTATACTATAAAATAAAAGTAAAAGTTTTATGAGAAAATATTTTTAAGGCTTTCTTTGCTTAGGCCACAGAACCGTTAAAGACATCAAAATTTAATCTGATGGAGTTATGTATGACACATACGAACGATACAGTGGCGAGTGATGACCGAGTCTTGACTTACACAAAGGGAGGGTGAATGTATTGAGAATTTGCGATTGTGCAACCTACTTCCGCTTCGAGGAAGTGTGAATTTTGTGTGTTCAAGTATTTTTGGAGAATCAATATGACCTTGGATCAACTTGAACAGGTACTTAATAACAGAAATCTTTCTTCGACCGTTCGAAAGACCGTAGTTTTTGGCACAACGTGAAAATAAATCAAAACAAGTGACAAATAATAAAGGTTTGTTATTGCTACCCTAGCTCAACATAACACAAAGGTTTTTATTGTTTTAAGGTCAATACCAATTGACATCCATTGCAACACGTGGCACACTTCTAAAACACCGAACACTAAAATTGGCATCCCGTTTCTCTTTTTTTAACTGCCCTATTTTTTGTTGGATACCAAGTAATTTTTTTGCGGTAACTCCTAAGTTATTCATTTGAATGATAATTACACAAAATCTTTATAAATTGTAGTAGGCTGTGTGTTATTCCGATGTATCAGCTATATTAGTGTTGCTAAGTATATTTTGCGGGACAGAGAGACTTACAAACAGACAGGCACATACATACATCATTATCATCAAATTGTACCTACTGATATCAATATAAAAAAATTCGTTACAAATCGTAAGCTGATTTCTTTACCATTTACTGATCACTTCCTTACATCATTACCTTACATTATTACCTACACTAAACCAAAATAACACTTTCATTTTTTGCCAGCAAAAAATTTAAGTGTTAATATGAATGACAAAGTAACATTTGCGGTTTCTGAAAATGTGTTATATCTCAAAAAGTGCTTAATCTCGTTCAAACACAGGCAGACTTGACAAATCTATAAGGGTTCCGTTTTTTGCCATTCGGCTAAGGAACCCTAAAAATGAAGTTACAGCTTTGGTGCCATAATAATAAATGTTAAGGAACGCAAGATCTATCAGAATCACACCTTTTTAGGGTTCCGTAGCCGAATGGCAAAAAGCGGAGCCCTTATAGATTCGTCATGTATAAAAAAATAAAAAACTAAAGGGGGCTCTCCGTACATAGAACTGAAACTTAAAAAAAATTTTTTAATCAAACATATTCGAGTAAGGTGTCTATAGATAGATAGGTCTTGAAAAATGACATAAAGGTTCTAACTTTTGAAATAAAAGAGTGAAAAATCTAGGAAAAATATATGCTGTAGATCTTAATAAAAACTTCCAACGAAACTTTGAACGAGATATAGTAGGTATGTACTTTTTGAGATATAACATATTTCAAAAACCGCAAATATAACTTTGTCATTCATACAAACTCTATAAGAACAAAGTTATATTTTGCTGACTTTATATTAGAATTTTGGCTAGATTTAAGCAATAGGTACGTTAAGTGGGTACAGAACCCTTCATGGGCGAGTCCAACTCGCACTTGACCGATTTTGAAGTCGATGCCAATCCAAAAAGAATAAGAACGAGTTATACTGAGTGAAATAACAAACTTAAAAAAAAAACGGTCCCAAGCGTGAGGTGTAGGACGTATTTACCTCAAATACCTATTAGACTTGACACCGACTTCAAACAGTTCAGTAAGTACCAAGATAAGTTAAAAAAAGTCGCGCATTTTCGTGCTTTGAATTAAAAATTATAATTATTTTTTCGTTTTTTAGTGTTTGTTAATTTTGTTTTAAACTTCTTTTCAAAGACGGTTACATTTAAAAAAAAAACGTTTTATTAAAGTTAAAAGGTTACTGAACGGTTTTGAGACCCTACCTATAAAACAAAGATAGCGAAAAGCTCTTTTTTTATTTGTTCAAAATTTGAATTGAAGGAGAGTCCCAACTGTAAACTATTATTCCTAAGTCCCTTATCACGTCTACACGTTTTAACATCACGTTATCAATCTTGTACATATGCGAAATTGGTGCATGTTTTCTCGTGAATATTATCACGTGACACTTTTCGGCATTCAAATTTCGAACTGATCGCCGCGCGGCGCCAGTCAGTAGACAGTGTGCATTCACAGATTGAGTTTATTTAAAATAAAAAAAAACAGTTTATTCGGTAATTTAAAAACTTGGCTGCATGCTCTAGCGTCTTTGCCAACATTTTCACGCAGCCACGGCAGAAAATAATCCTCGCTCCATTTTTCTCAAATTTTATTTTCTTTGTATTGTGAATATCCAAAAATGACAACTTTCAATAATGAAGATGAGCAATATATTACTTCAACTCCACCGGATATACTAACAGAAGCGCGAACCGCATGCGACAGCTTGCTGCCGTCAATATCCAAGGACAGATACATAACCACGTATGAAAATTTCTTGAAGTGGAAAAACATGAAAAATGCCAAGTCAGTTTCCGAAAATGTAGTTTTGGCGTATTTTAATGAACTAGCTAGTAAATATAAGCCTAGCTCGTTATGGACAACATATTCTATGCTGAAAAGTACCCTCAAGATGAAAAATGGTGTCGATATTAATTTATATACAAATCTCATTGCATTTTTAAAGAGACTAAAAAGTAACAAAATATTAAATGTTTTTTTTCTGTTTCCTCGCAAATGTGTTTAAAAACGTCGTACGATATACTTGCGTATTGGTTATAACATGCTCGGCTCAATTACGCCCTCGCCTTCGGCTCGGGCTGAAACTCCGCCTTCGCCTTCGGCTCGGGCTGAAATTCCGCCTCGCATGTTATAACCATCTTAACGCACTAATATCGTAATGTACTATTATATACTTATTCTAACTAGTAATATTTACAAGTAATTGAGGCTAAGGAAACATTCACAGATAAATAATAAGCGATTGAGTCTAAAGAAACATTCACAGAGAAATAATTATGTGTTTTTACGATTTCGTGTATAGGTAAAAATCTCAACTGCTAGTCAGAAATGTTTTTGATTTCTTAATATACTTATTCTGACTAATAATACGTACAAACACTAAAAGGAATTATGACTAAGGACACAGTCACAGAGACACTAAGCGATTTAACGTTTTCACGTTTAGGTAAAACTCTCAACTTCTTTTATGAAATGTTTTTGAATTTCCTTCATATTCTCATTCTTAATACGTACGTATACACACAGTATTTGAGGCTGAGGAAACATTAACAGTGATTTTAGAAGCGATTTAACTTTTTCACGTTTAGGTAAAATATCAAGTTCTAGTAAGAAATGTTTTTCGATTGCTTTATATACTCATTCTAACTCATAATACGTTATGCAGAAAGTATTTAAGGGTAATGAAATATTATCAGAGAAATTAGAAGCAATTTTATGTTTTCGCGTGTAGGTAAAAATCTCAACTTCTAGCAAAAAATGTTTTTTATTCCTTTATAAACTTATTCTACCTAGTAATAGGTATGCATACAGAAAGTAATGAGGCTAAGGGACCACTAACAGAGAAATTAGAAGCGATTTAACGTTTTCAAGTTTAGGTAAAAATCTCAAGTTCTAGTAAGAAATGTTATTGGATTCCTGCATATACTCATTCTAACTAGTAATACGTACGTATGCAGTTGGTATTTGAGGCTAAAGAAACATTAAAAGAGAAATTAGAAGCAATTTTATATTTTCACATTTTGGTCAAAATCTCAACTTCTAGCAAGAAATGTTATTTTCTAACTTTATTAACTTATTCCAACTAGTAATAGGTACGCATACAGAAAAAAATGAGGCTAAGGAACCATTCTCAAAGAAATTAGAAGCGATTTTTAGGCGCTCACGGCACGTCAAAAATGACTAACTTGGCGTTGGAAATATTCTTGGATTCTTGCAGATCCTTAATCAGCATTACTTACTCTACAATCGTGCCAAATTTGAGCGACGAGGGAATTTTCCGGACCTCTCCATACAACGAATATCCTCGTTGATCGGACTATTACTTAGAGACGATGGAAGCCGCGGAAGATATATGGAGGCCGCGGAGCTTTTAATTGAAATAGTCTTATTTCATAATCTCAAAATGAAGTTGTCCATAAAAAATAATGTTCACGCCATTGAGGTGGAAAGTGGGAAATAGTAATTTAAAATTCGATATTATCATTTCACCATTTCATGGAGATTAAATCACGAATTCCGTCACATAAATCGGCGTATTCACAAAATAAATATCGTCGACGACATCAATTTATTGAAAAATTCTTGCGTAATTGAATTTTCTTCCTGGCGGGTTCGTTAGGCGGGCGGCCGGCACGTTTGACTTGCGCTACATCGTGCGTCATTGCTAGCGACCATTGTGATTTACGATCGAGGAGACTTTGTCGCGTTGCGGCAAGACAATACGGTCATACATGCTTCATGGGCTAGGATTAGAGATGAAATTTCCAATAGATACTGCTGTTTCTGCAGTACCTTCATCAAATTCCCTCTAAAGAAATCTTAAACATAGTTTCATACACATTTGTTGCGCATCATAGCTCTCGAGTCTTGATTTACTGAGTCTTGATCCAGGAGATGTTGTCGCTGTGCGGCTAGACAGCTAAGCGAGGTTAGCTGGTCCGGCAACTTGTCTGGTCGTTACTTAATCTTGGGGGCCGATTCTCAGGCAATCGAGAAAAGTTCACATTTATAGCTCGAAATTCAAATATAACACAGTTTTTGTATTGTCAGAATTTTACAATCGAAAAAGTTCGATCGAAAACCAGTCAAACGCTACGAGTGGTAAAAACCAATAGATGTTCGTATACGAACTTAGCTGCCAAAATGAATTTGTTGATATGTGGGACAGCTTAGTTTGTTTGAAACATGAAGTTTGACTTAATACTCTGAGGTAACTGGAGCTCTCACCCTGAATAAAAAAGTGTCGCCAGCAAATTTGACATTTATGTATGTAGTGGCTGTCAGCTGTCTCATATGACCATACGTATTTTTTTAAAGTGTAGGTGAGACGGAAGACAGCCACTGTGTTATTTGTGGTATTCAAAAAATTGTTCGTACTGCACGCTCCAGTTACGTCAGTATTAAGTCGAGCTTCATGGTTTGAAACGTTCTAACTTTTCAATAGAAACCACAAACAAAATGTTCGAAATACGAATTACCACACTGAAAAAGTTCGAATGCCTGAGAATCGGGCCCTTGGCACCCTTGGTCAAAGGATTACGATGAGTTTCGTTCGATACTGCGGTTTGCCCAGTACCTTTATCCAATTCTTATTTGAGAGATCTTAATTTCTGTTCCATATAAATTTCGTCTTGGACAGGCTTGCGTTTGATCAGGATTACCTACTACTAACCTTAGCATTTTAATTTATTAAAGTACCGCTGAGAATTGCGATGATTAAGGTTCTCAAAATAGGTCATCAAATCGGTTTTTATTTTCATTATCTATTTCCAGAATTCCTGTGGGAAAATTGTGAGTGGCGTAAACATTAATGGGATCTGGAAGTTTGTCATCAGCTAGCAAATACATTTATTAGTTACTTTCTATAACTAATTATTTGTACCGAAACTTTGATAGAATATTGATAATCTAACTGAGTGAACTGTAATGGAGAAGCCTGTAGATATCTATAAAATATAAGCTTTAATTTTAGTGGCTAAAAACACAATTAGCTACTTAGTCACTTTTATCAAATTAAGGGATATAACAAAATACTCCTAATAATTTTGCATTTCATAAATTCGACAGGTTGTTTTAGAGATAAGAGCGTAAACAATCAACTATTTCAAGTTTAAGAAAATTTTGGTTTTACTATTTATGACGAAGGATTTAACAATCTATACCTACTTATTTCGAACTAGTTTTTTCTGAACCTTGTTGGGAATACTTACAAATTATTTACAAATCATTTTTTCAATTCTACTTGAGTCCGCGTCTTATAACTTATTCCCATGTCATAATTTAGTTCCAGCCGGGCTAGAATGCTGTCGAAATCTTATCGTATATCGACCGAATTTGACATTGACGTAGGATAAATTTATCGACCGTACCTATGATGCGACTCGTACTTTTTACGACAAGTCGATAAAAAATGGTAAGAAAGTTAAAACAAATAAAAGTTTATCGACTTGCTTGAGCATGCATGGCCATTTTGACAGATAAAATCGAGAGTGTTTATCGTATTCTTATCGTCGTTGTTTTTGAAGTCGACAATTTTATCGTCTATAATTAAAACACTGTTTTTGATCATTTAGCACTCCCGCAACAAAAGAAACATTAGTAGTTGGTACAGAAACTTACTTTTTGGCTTCCATTAAAGAGAAACACTAATTTTAGACAACAAAACTTAAATAAATTAGGTTACCACAAAAATACCACACGCGACGCATATGCAACAACTTTGAATAAAGTGAAAATGGCGCTTTTTTGATTCTTGACACTAGTTTTTGTTTTTTATACGGAACTGTGAGGCGAAAAACCAGGAAAAACGAACGAGTCAGCTTCGTCGTATTCGACTAGTTTATCTTTCGTGGTGTGCATCCAATAAGGGTGGTATTTCACTTATCAATTCTGTACACTTATCAATTCTGTATTCTGTATCAAAGATCTTGGTCCAATATGCATTTGATCAATGAAACCATTCATGTATTCGTCCTCGTCCAATTTCTTTGATCCAATATTTGATAAGTAGAATAACACCCTAAGGAAATTCGTTAAAAATTCGCGATCGAGTAAATTTTATCGTTCGAGACGATAAAATAGCCGACGATACGCATCCTAGGCGTGCAGAAACTGACACGCGCCAAGGTATGTGGTGTGTACCTACTCTACTTCTTTTTAATTCAATTCCGAAGTGGCCCTCTATGTTGTTTTTCACACTCGCTCCGTGGCGTAGCGCTATAGAGCCTCATTAATAATGTACAGAATCGATCAGCCAAGTGTTTCCAAATAGTGATTAATATTCGCGATACCTATCATTCAAATATTCATAAAGTTAACTTTTGATTTATCGAATCTGTGTTAGGCGACTATGTAAAATGGGTGTAGTGGGAGCTTTGAGCTAATTAATTGATGAACTTCTTACGTTTGAATCTTATTGCATTTTCTGTGCAACTTTACAAAATGAAATAAAATAAAAAACATTCATTTTTTTGTGCTAGGCTATGTAAAATGGGTGTAAATCGGGTGGGAGCTTTGAGAACTTTAACGTTTGAATCATATTGCATTTTCTTCTCAAATTAAAATCAATATGTAAGTTTTAACGAAATCTTTTTGCCTCCAAGATAAAAGTTACTAAACCTCTTCTTACCTTTCACCTTATTTCTGAAAAACTTATCCGCGTGGATGTTTTTCTAATTAAAAGCCTTTATTAACTCTTATTAACTTAATTTACCTTAAACCCGTATGATTTATTTGCACAACAGAATTTTATTTAGCATAGCAATTTCCCTTCCTACGACCCAATCTTTTGTATTTAAAAACTTATCGCAAGCATGCTCCGGCATTAGGGCATTCAACAAACTTTTTAGCTTTATTATATTAACTAAATACAGATTAATCGCGTTGATAAATATTTCATTTTGTAACATCAAAGTACAGTTAAGATAAAATATTTACCCAACTTTTAAAATTCGAGGATGAGTGTTGAACAAGGTCCACCACCATAACTAAATGTTAATTAATTTTGTCTCCGAAATATGGAGTTAGAGACACAGTGGTTGGCAAAAAATGATTTAATAACGGGGCCATTAGTAGTAAGCCCAAGGGCCTTACTACGAGCTGTAAGAGCAATATCAAAGTAGGTTATGTTCCAAGCAAGATGGCGCCTATACTCAATGTATATCCCCGTCTTTTAAACATTCTAATAACACTACTTCCATGGATTAATAAAATTATTGGTCTCCACGTTTGCACCGACCAAATACCTTGCTACCTGAAATAATAGCTTCGTAAATGCGGCAACTCATTTGCTTTTATTTCTTTACACGTGACTCACTTTGGCATACCAAAATCCGGTAAATTTTACATGTAAGTATGGCACAGAGGTAGATTAATGATAAATCTAATTTAACTGTTACATTCTTCGATCAACAATAAAACGTTACATTACGATAACAACTGGTGGTAGGGCCTTCGGTCTCTTTGTCGATTTGAGGCGCGGCTAACAACATCCGACGTTTCCTGACAGGGGCTCGACGTAATTTGTAACTAGCAATGAAATATGAATCGCTACTAACTACCACTGGAAGAATATTTATTTCGTTGTTATTACACAAAGGAACGCGAAAAGCGAAAAATATTTTCGATTATTTCACTTGCCCGAAGCGGTACTGTTAATTATTAAAATTAAAATCTACTGAAATGAAATTACATCTTAAGTGAATGGTGAAGAATACTTTTTGAAGCAGAGGAAACATTAGTAAAAACCAAGTAGTAAAATTTGTTTTCATAGTCAGATTATGTAAGAGATAAGAGGGGTTAGTTGGTATACTAAAATTATTTGTTGTTTCTGTAGAGGTTGTTGCTATATTTTCTTGTGTTGTTTAGTGGCAGTTGTCACAAGTTTGAAAGGATTAATATACTTATTGTCTATATAGATTCCTGTTCGTTTTAAAACGAAGAATTAGGTACTTACACGGCACCGCCTCAGAAATTTATTGATATATCGTTCCTTGGTAAAGATACAAAAATTAATAGATGGATGCTTTTTATTTGGAAGAAATGTCACTTACTCCTTGCGACGCACGGGAACCCTTACCTTCGTCATCTTGACGCAGAAATCCGAAACATGAATTACGAACTTGTTAGATAGGTACAGTGTGTTTACAAATTTAACAAAAGGTTCTCTCCTTTCGCAATATTGGGATGCTTTCTGTGTGAAATATATGTAGTTAAAAGATATTTATTGTTATTATAAGTTTCTGAAATTGTAGCTATTGTTAAGTTACCTTCCTTTTAGGTAGTTATTTTTTCTTAGCAAAGGTTAGCTATGGTAAAGTTATATTGTGACAACTGCAAATTATGATATTTTGTATAAAGTTGCATTGTGAATTCAGTCATGAGGTTAGATTGCTAGCTAGAAACAAAAAAACATAGCAAAGCCATAAACGCTTCGATCAACAGGTGTTATTGTGTCCTTATAAGTCAAAGTTAACCAATTAATCAAAATTAATACAGAAAGATTCCAAGAAAAATGTAGTTTAACCACAGAATATAATAGTAGTTTTAACTTCCTAAATCACTACTAAATATCATAATTACCGCTCTTACCTTTCTCAAATAATGGCTTAGCACAAAATATAGGACCATGGTGTATCGTTCGTTAATATTTGAGTACAATTTCACCATCTAAAGGCTCGTGCGAATCCGGAGCAGTATAGTCGCTCGCACAATGCCTCTGATGAATAATTAAAATCCAACAACAGCAACCTGTGCCCTACCTCAGATAATATTTACATCTCTCGAATTTAAGCCAAGTTTATTCAAAGGAAATATTAGCCAAATTTCGCTCCCTGTAGTTAAGAATGTAAATATTTCACTTCATCAACCTAAGCTCCTTTCGTAGATTTGGTTTTAATTTGATAGATCATAGTCACAAAAGAATTTGGAAGTTTACATTGTGATTAAATTAATAGGTAAAATTTTCATGTAATCTTTCCGTTCGGAAAGGGTATCGAGTCGAATTCTATGCTTTGTCTTTGGAAACGTTACCGGCGGTTTTCGGATCAGGGGCAGTTCTTCTTTTTATAGTGTTTCGCAGTTACTAGTTCAAACGTGAAAAATAGTTATGATTAATCTTCATTGCTTACTTTAAGGTTAATAATAAATTATTAAATTGAGCAACAATTAAATTTAGAAGCACTGGAACTAAACAATAGTTACGAATAGCTCAAAAACGTAAAATACTCTCTAAATAACACACGCTTGTTTGGGTGTCTACACTTCTTACATTGAGTGACACTGACACCTTGGCCAGCCAACTTGTTTTTATCTATTCTGTGCCTTATTTGTACTTTTCCAAAACCAATATAAATATTTTCAGAGTGGCGTTTTCTGGTACCTAACCTTGTTTCTAGTTATAGGAATACCATTTCTTTTATAATAAAATAACACAATAAGAGTATTTACTAAATTGAGCCCTGCCTCTGCGTTTCATAGCATAGGGAATGATATTGTAATAAGAACATTAGATATTCATTCGCGTACAAAAGCGCCCAAATATGATACCAATATTGGCGTATAGCTTTGTAGTTTCCCCCAATTGAGAGCTGTGTGCTTGCGTTCGATGATCCTATTATATGTACAATTTTCGGGCAGAATTTCGATGATATTCTTAGTGGAACTTAGCTTTTTTTATCAGATAAGTACTTTACGCAATAACATAGAATCAATAGGTATTAGAAATACATTTTTTATTATATAACTGGGTATAACGCATACAAAAACTAACTTGTAGTCGTCGCTTACGATAAATTATTGGCTGTTTACATCACTTCTAGTGTCTCCTGGTGCTGAAGTAAAGTTTTTTTAGATTCATATAGGTACCCCATAGATAACTCTTCGCTTCGCTTACGCAGGTACCCCTATTGAGAGTGAGAGTAGTTTTTGTAAGATCGAATGGTCTTCTGGAGTCTGAATTTAGATTTCAGATATTAGATAATAATATCCATGTTCCACTAGTGCTCATGAATTGAACATGGTCAAAATAAATAATTAAGTATGTACGGACAGCTATAACGTAACTATTTTGTAATCTGTGATGGTACAGTGCCCCAAAAAGCAGCGCCTCTTTCGGTCGTATAAGGAATTAAAATTCTTTAACTTCAAAATTTGTCAGCTTTGGTAGCATTTTGACCATATTTTGACGAGTGGTATAGTTTACTTTCTACTATTTACCACAGCCATGGAGCTAGACTACATACTGAGGTAACTGGAGAGTGCAGTACTAACACTTTTTTGTGACCACAAATTACACTGTGGCTGTCTTCCGTCTCACCTACACTTTGAAAAAATACGTATGTATGGTCATATGAGACAACTGACAGCCACTACATACTAAATGTCAAATTTGCGGGGTAGGGGAAAGGAGTCCAAAATGATCCCCATAAGGGAAATCGGTTACTGTATCCAAAATATTATAGTAAGAGCAAACATTGAAAGCGTTTTATGTAAGTCATTTAAGTGTTGTTATATACTGGCATGCCATTATTGCAGTTTGATTTATTTTCCAAAACTCTACTTAAGGATCATTTTGTACACCTGGGTGTCTAAAACGATCCCATACTATTGTTTGGTTAACCCATACATTTTTGGTTCAATATATTTTTTATTTAGGGTGAAAGCTCCAGTTACTTCAGTATTAAGTCTAGCTCCATGACCACAGCCTTCTCTATAATGAAGGCTGTGCTATTACCCTACCGAGACTTTTTCTAGCTTTATAGTATTACTTATGTAACTGAATATATTTTTTTATTTCATAAAACTTTACGTACTTATCGTATACGAAAATATCCTTTAACGTAATGTAAACGAAAAAAATATGCCACCTTTTATACACTTGTACCTATCTCTCCATCTTTTGTTTAGCTTGTAAAACATTGCTTTCATGATTTTTCACACAGAAGCGTTGTGAGATGTGAATGCTATGTTGGTCGATTGTTATAGAGCGTTCGATGGGAGCGCTTCACTCGAGGTTAAATTAAATGATCGATATCCATCTCGGTCAGAGCAGTTGGCTGGACATTCATTCTGGGTTCCGTATAGCCGAATGACAAAAAACGGAACCCTTATAGATTCGTCATGTCTGTCTGTCTGTCTGTCTGTCTGTTCATCCGTCCGCCCGTATGTCACAGCCACTTTATTCCAAAACTATTAAGACTTGAGAGTCGAGACTTCGTAGGTAGATGTATTCTGTCAACCGCTTTACGATTTTATACAAAAATACTAAAGGGGGCTTTCCAAACATGGAACTGAAACTGAAGCTCCTCGCGCGGTTAGTTAGTGTAGATATAAATAGCATATAAACTGCATACATTTCCCTTACCAGAATTGTAAAACCCACTCTTACGGTTCACAAAAGGTTTAAACGACCGCTGGGAGACTCTAAAAGAGCATTGAATATTGAATCGACACTTTCTGTCGGACACCTCGAGCGTACATTGGCACTACTCCTAATTTATTAACGGGGTCAGCTGCAACGTCGATGGCACTGCGACATCGACTATAGTCCGATCCAACAGATCTGGCCAACGGATACACATTTTTTTTTAATAGTGCGCCTTTTTCCATTTTATCCAAGTATTACGCTTCACAAAACGTTTAGGCGACCCCTGGAAGACTCTAAGAGCATAGTCCGATCAACGGGGCATATGTAACCCGATAAATTCCCCCGTCGTTCAAATTTGGCACGATTGTAGAGTAAGTAATGCTGATTAAGGATCTGCAAGAATCCAAGAATATTTCCCACGCCAAGTTAGTCATTTTTGACGTGCCGTGAGCGCGTGAAAATCGCTTCCAATTTCTTTGAGAATGGTTCCTTAGCCTCATTACTTTCTGTATGCGTACCTTTTACTAGGTAGAATAAGGTAATAAAGTTAGAAAATAACATTTCTTGCTAGAAGTTGAGATTTTGACCTAAATGTGAAAACATAAAATTGCTTTTAATTTCTCCGTTTATGTTTTCTTGGCCTGAAATACCATCTGCATACGTACGTATTACGAGCTAGAATGAGTATATGCAGGAATCCAATAACATTTCTTACCAGAACTTGAGATTTTTACCTAAACGTGAAAACGTTAAATCGCTTCTAATTTCTCTGTTAATGGTTCCTTAGTCTCATTACTTCCTGTATGCGTACCTATTACTAGATAAAATCACTTTATAAAGAAATTAAAAATCATTTTTTGCTAGAAGTTGAGATTTTAACTCAAACGTGAAAACATAAAATTTCTTCTAATTTCTCCGTTATTGTTTCCCTAGCCTCAAATACTTTCTGCATAAAGTATTACGAGTTAGAATGAGTATATGAAGGAATCGAAAAACATTTTTTACTAGAACTTGATATTTTTACCTAAACGTGAAAACGTTAAACCGCTTCTAAAATCTCTGTTAATGTTCCCTCAGCCTCAAATACGTATGTATACGTATATACGTATGTATTTATAATAAGAATGATTACATGACGGAATTTAGAAACATTTCATAATAGAAGTTGAGAGTTTTACCTAAACGTGAAACCGTAAAAACGCTTATAATTTATCTGTGAATGTTTCCTGAGCCGCAATTACTTTCTGTATACGTACGTATTTCTAGTTAAAATAAGTAAGTATGTAAAGAAATTTAAAAACATTTCTCACTTGAAGTTGGATTTTTACCTAAACGTAAAAATGTAAAATCGCTTCTTGTTTCTATGTGAATGTTTGTATTATTATGTTGTATAACGAAAGTAGTTTTTAAAAGTTGAGATTTTTACCTTACCGTGAAAACATAAAATTGCCTCAAAACTATATGAAAATGTTTCCTTAGACTGTCAGGTCCAAAAAGCTTAGACTAAGTACTGAGGTAACTGGAGAGTGCAGTACTAACACTTTTTTGTGGCAATGTGGCTGTCTTCCGTCTCACCTACACTTTGAAAAAATACGTATGGTCATATGAGACAACTGACAGCCACTACGTACTAAATGACAAATTTGCTGAACACACTTTTTTATTCAGGATGAAAACTCCAGTCACCTCAGTATTTAGTCTAAGCTCTTTGGTCAGGTCTCACCAGTATGAGACAGATGAAAATAAATAATCACGAAGAAGTTTTATAGGTACGTGACAGATAAGTCTGCGCGCATGCGCGACTAGGACATTTTTGACGCTTATACAGTACATGGTTTTTTACTAATCTTACGGAAAAGATTAGTATTCGATTTTGACCGCGCGCAGACGCGAAAGCAGCCATGGAAGAAATTACAGTTTTGTATCGTAGGTACGACAGTTAAAACTATTTTCCATACAAAATTACCGATTTTATTTTACAATTTTCCGTAATAAAAAGTAGCTTAAGTTACTCTCCAGCTTTCAAACTATCCCCATACCAAAAATCACGTTGATCAGTTGCTCCGTTTTGACGTAAAAGATGGACAAACAAACACACTTTCACATTTATAATATTAGTATGGATTGCACTACATATTGAAACCTACTCAATGCAAGCAAAACATGCGTAAAATAGATTATAATAATGTAAAATAGATTATTATAATAAACACTGACTACTTCCGGCTTGGGAAGTACGTTACAGCTATAACTAAAACAATTATAAAATTACCTTACTAACTAAACATTATACTATAAAATAAAAGTAAAAGTTTTATGAGAAAATATTTTTAAGGCTTTCTTTGCTTAGGCCACAGAACCGTTAAAGACATCAAAATTTAATCTGATGGAGTTATGTATGACACATACGAACGATACAGTGGCGAGTGATGACCGAGTCTTGACTTACACAAAGGGAGGGTGAATGTATTGAGAATTTGCGATTGTGCAACCTACTTCCGCTTCGAGGAAGTGTGAATTTTGTGTGTTCAAGTATTTTTGGAGAATCAATATGACCTTGGATCAACTTGAACAGGTACTTAATAACAGAAATCTTTCTTCGCGCATTCCATACAGAAAGACCGTAGTTTTTGGCACAACGTGAAAATAAATCAAAACAAGTGACAAATAATAAAGGTTTGTTATTGCTACCCTAGCTCAACATAACACAAAGGTTTTTATTGTTTTAAGGTCAATACCAATTGACATCCATTGCAACACGTGGCACACTTCTAAAACACCGAACACTAAAATTGGCATCCCGTTTCTCTTTTTTTAACTGCCCTATTTTTTGTTGGATACCAAGTAATTTTTTTGCGGTAACTCCTAAGTTATTCATTTGAATGATAATTACACAAAATCTTTATAAATTGTAGTAGGCTGTGTGTTATTCCGATGTATCAGCTATATTAGTGTTGCTAAGTATATTTTGCGGGACAGAGAGACTTACAAACAGACAGGCACATACATACATCATTATCATCAAATTGTACCTACTGATATCAATATAAAAAAATTCGTTACAAATCGTAAGCTGATTTCTTTACCATTTACTGATCACTTCCTTACATCATTACCTTACATTATTACCTACACTAAACCAAAATAACACTTTCATTTTTTGTCAGCAAAAAATTTAAGTGTTAATATGAATGACAAAGTAACATTTGCGGTTTCTGAAAATGTGTTATATCTCAAAAAGTGCTTAATCTCGTTCAAACACAGGCAGACTTGACAAATCTATAAGGGTTCCGTTTTTTGCCATTCGGCTAAGGAACCCTAAAAATGAAGTTACAGCTTTGGTGCCATAATAATAAATGTTAAGGAACGCAAGATCTATCAGAATCACACCTTTTTAGGGTTCCGTAGCCGAATGGCAAAAAGCGGAGCCCTTATAGATTCGTCATGTATAAAAAAATAAAAAACTAAAGGGGGCTCTCCGTACATAGAACTGAAACTTAAAAAAAATTTTTTAATCAAACATATTCGAGTAAGGTGTCTATAGATAGATAGGTCTTGAAAAATGACATAAAGGTTCTAACTTTTGAAATAAAAGAGTGAAAAATCTAGGAAAAATATATGCTGTAGATCTTAATAAAAACTTCCAACGAAACTTTGAACGAGATATAGTAGGTATGTACTTTTTGAGATATAACATATTTCAAAAACCGCAAATATAACTTTGTCATTCATACAAACTCTATAAGAACAAAGTTATATTTTGCTGACTTTATATTAGAATTTTGGCTAGATTTAAGCAATAGGTACGTTAAGTGGGTACAGAACCCTTCATGGGCGAGTCCAACTCGCACTTGACCGATTTTGAAGTCGATGCCAATCCAAAAAGAATAAGAACGAGTTATACTGAGTGAAATAACAAACTTAAAAAAAAAACGGTCCCAAGCGTGAGGTGTAGGACGTATTTACCTCAAATACCTATTAGACTTGACACCGACTTCAAACAGTTCAGTAAGTACCAAGATAAGTTAAAAAAAGTCGCGCATTTTCGTGCTTTGAATTAAAAATTATAATTATTTTTTCGTTTTTTAGTGTTTGTTAATTTTGTTTTAAACTTCTTTTCAAAGACGGTTACATTAAAAAAAAAAAACGTTTTATTAAAGTTAAAAGGTTACTGAACGGTTTTGAGACCCTACCTATAAAACAAAGATAGCGAAAAGCTCTTTTTTTATTTGTTCAAAATTTGAATTGAAGGAGAGTCCCAACTGTAAACTATTATTCCTAAGTCCCTTATCACGTCTACACGTTTTAACATCACGTTATCAATCTTGTACATATGCGAAATTGGTGCATGTTTTCTCGTGAATATTATCACGTGACACTTTTCGGCATTCAAATTTCGAACTGATCGCCGCGCGGCGCCAGTCAGTAGACAGTGTGCATTCACAGATTGAGTTTATTTAAAATAAAAAAAAACAGTTTATTCGGTAATTTAAAAACTTGGCTGCATGCTCTAGCGTCTTTGCCAACATTTTCACGCAGCCACGGCAGAAAATAATCCTCGCTCCATTTTTCTCAAATTTTATTTTCTTTGTATTGTGAATATCCAAAAATGACAACTTTCAATAATGAAGATGAGCAATATATTACTTCAACTCCACCGGATATACTAACAGAAGCGCGAACCGCATGCGACAGCTTGCTGCCGTCAATATCCAAGGACAGATACATAACCACGTATGAAAATTTCTTGAAGTGGAAAAACATGAAAAATGCCAAGTCAGTTTCCGAAAATGTAGTTTTGGCGTATTTTAATGAACTAGCTAGTAAATATAAGCCTAGCTCGTTATGGACAACATATTCTATGCTGAAAAGTACCCTCAAGATGAAAAATGGTGTCGATATTAATTTATATACAAATCTCATTGCATTTTTAAAGAGACTAAAAAGTAACAAAATATTAAATGTTTTTTTTCTGTTTCCTCGCAAATGTGTTTAAAAACGTCGTACGATATACTTGCGTATTGGTTATAACATGCTCGGCTCAATTACGCCCTCGCCTTCGGCTCGGGCTGAAACTCCGCCTTCGCCTTCGGCTCGGGCTGAAATTCCGCCTCGCATGTTATAACCATCTTAACGCACTAATATCGTAATGTACTATTATATACTTATTCTAACTAGTAATATTTACAAGTAATTGAGGCTAAGGAAACATTCACAGATAAATAATAAGCGATTGAGTCTAAAGAAACATTCACAGAGAAATAATTATGTGTTTTTACGATTTCGTGTATAGGTAAAAATCTCAACTGCTAGTCAGAAATGTTTTTGATTTCTTAATATACTTATTCTGACTAATAATACGTACAAACACTAAAAGGAATTATGACTAAGGACACAGTCACAGAGACACTAAGCGATTTAACGTTTTCACGTTTAGGTAAAACTCTCAACTTCTTTTATGAAATGTTTTTGAATTTCCTTCATATTCTCATTCTTAATACGTACGTATACACACAGTATTTGAGGCTGAGGAAACATTAACAGTGATTTTAGAAGCGATTTAACTTTTTCACGTTTAGGTAAAATATCAAGTTCTAGTAAGAAATGTTTTTCGATTGCTTTATATACTCATTCTAACTCATAATACGTTATGCAGAAAGTATTTAAGGGTAATGAAATATTATCAGAGAAATTAGAAGCAATTTTATGTTTTCGCGTGTAGGTAAAAATCTCAACTTCTAGCAAAAAATGTTTTTTATTCCTTTATAAACTTATTCTACCTAGTAATAGGTATGCATACAGAAAGTAATGAGGCTAAGGGACCACTAACAGAGAAATTAGAAGCGATTTAACGTTTTCAAGTTTAGGTAAAAATCTCAAGTTCTAGTAAGAAATGTTATTGGATTCCTGCATATACTCATTCTAACTAGTAATACGTACGTATGCAGTTGGTATTTGAGGCTAAAGAAACATTAAAAGAGAAATTAGAAGCAATTTTATATTTTCACATTTTGGTCAAAATCTCAACTTCTAGCAAGAAATGTTATTTTCTAACTTTATTAACTTATTCCAACTAGTAATAGGTACGCATACAGAAAAAAATGAGGCTAAGGAACCATTCTCAAAGAAATTAGAAGCGATTTTTAGGCGCTCACGGCACGTCAAAAATGACTAACTTGGCGTTGGAAATATTCTTGGATTCTTGCAGATCCTTAATCAGCATTACTTACTCTACAATCGTGCCAAATTTGAGCGACGAGGGAATTTTCCGGACCTCTCCATACAACGAATATCCTCGTTGATCGGACTAGCATTGAATATTGAACCGGCACTTTCTGTCGGACACATCGAGCGTCCATTGGTACTACTCCTAATTTATTAACTGATACAGCAACGTCAATACTACTGCGACATCGTCTGTAGTCCGATCCAACAAATCTGGCAAACGGATACCTACGCAAATTATTTAGGCTTAATCGCATTTTTGGTGTGGCCGTGGTCACAGAAAAACAGTGTTTCCGTGACCACGGCCCCTGGAAAGGTGCCGAAACGTCGGATAAACCAAAAACCTCTAAATACAACAAAAATTTAACCAAGTTGTTAAATAAATTGCGTGAAAGTGTTTTATTTGTATGAACAGTTCGCGCAGAAATGTAAGATGTGTTTACGCCATTTTCTACAAAAAATACTACAGACTAAAATACACTGTTTCTCTGTTTTTTTATTTATTTCTATTACCTACCTAAATTTCTTGAACATTATCTGATTGAGTTGAGGAGACATTTTTCTTTTTCCTTTTCACTTCTATTGAAAGCTTCGATCGAACTTTAAGAGAGTATGACGTGGTATGACTGTATTAGGCATTAGCTATATAGGATAGGGAACTAATAGCTCTTTGAGCGTAATAATATGGTAAACGGAAATAATTTACAATGGTTTCGGTGAACAGGTTAATGAAAACCAACGTCCCAGGTAGAAATTTAAGGACAGGGTGGAATTATAGTTAATTTGTCTTCCAGTATTAATCCTCTTTGCAAAGTCTACTTAATCAAAGAAATGAGAGTTGGTGGGTGAGAGACATTTTCAGGTAAGAATGATGTTTTCAGATTACATCAGCTTTACGATTATTACATTGGTTCTTTTGCGATTGCTGTGATGTGACTGATCTAACTAATATTATAATTAATGCGAAGGTTTGTATGTTTGTTACTCAATCACGGCAAAACGCCAGAACACTTCTGGATGAAATTTGGCACAGAAATAGATATGTCTATTAATAAAAATAAATAATAATACTAGATAATAAGTCTAGAATAGTATATATGAGTAGGCTACTTTTTAACCCGGAAAAATATCGTGTTTTAATGGTTTGGTTACGTAGTAGTTTTTTTACCCTGTGGTTTGGTGCTCGTTACACTTGCGTTTCTTCCAATATTTTGATGATCGTCATTGTTTGTACCTTGTTAATATTGTATATTGTACACAAACTTTTCTGTTCCGGTGACAGCGGCGCTATTTACTTGTTTCTTTTTTTGTAGCAATTTAACCGGCCCTGACTTCTGAGACCTTCAGCCGCCAGCAATGCTATGGTTGGATATTAACTTGACAGCAGAATGACATTAAAAAAACACGTTGTTTCACATTTTGGCCACCGGAACAGAATAGATTGTGGCACTGTAACAAAATTAACATGGTACTTTATTGTTATTCGATAAAGTACCTATTAAAACGATCGGGATGGATAATAATTTGAGCAACATTGTTATGTGCGGCGTTTAACCTATTAAATAATAGCGGGCTTAGTGTGCGTAGATTGTGAGTGGTCCCGAGCGCAGAAATAATTTGAGGGGGTGAAGAACGTCGCATACGCTCCGCCCATCGGAGGGACACCCCGCGCGTCTCAGTATACTTGCGCGGCCCTGCCCGGCGGCCGATATCGTGCCACAGTGTAACAGCAAGACAGTTGTGACTGATATTCAGTAGAACCACTCAAGTTTCATTTTTAATGTAATATGTTTATTATTTTAAAACGAAATAGGTAGATAACTGTAGAACAAATAATATTATTACCTACCACTGTATACCATACTATAATATTACATTGAATGTATTACAATATTGTTACGGTGAGGGTGTTATTATGAATTTCAAGCGAAATGATCGATTCTAGAATAGAATTATAGTAAACAAGCTGTTGCCCTCGACTTCGTCCGCTTGTATTTCAGTTAAAACATGAGTTTCAGTTAAAAAGTACCCTATCTCATTCTCGATCGTCCTATTTATCTCTATACAAAAATTAATCAAACTTGGTTTATCGGTTTTGGGATGAAACCTTACAGACAGACAGAGTTACTTTCGCATTTCGTCGCTGCGCGTGACAAATTCCATATGTGCATTTTTTTGATTTTGTTTTTTGCACTTAAAATAATCTCCGTTTGATGCTCTATGTGCTCATAAAATCATTTTTGTGATATTCGAAATAGAAACAAATCTAACAAATTCCATATGTGTTTTGACCGTTGGGAAATAGCCGTATGTGCGGAAATGCACATAAAGGATTTGCGTTCCGTCTTAAGTCGCCCGCCAACTGTGTCAGCGATGTGAGAGTTGTGGTGTAAACAACATAAAAATATAGTTTAGAGATAAAGCATAGTAAAATGGGTAAGTGCATTATGAATTTACCGCATAGTTGTTGTTTTTTATTTAATTGTCTCATGTTCTTTAATAACAAGGGCAGGGGGTGCTAAGAATCCCCGGGTAAGATCCGACTACCAACAACGACGTCTCGACCTGGCAACCTACAACATGCACACATTGAGGCCCGACGCAAAGCTCGTAGAGTTGGAAGAGGCAATTAGTAAGTAACATTGGGATATTATTGGATTATCTGTACCCCGAGTGTAAGTTTTTATGTCAAGCAAACGCAAACTATTTCGAGTACGTATTTATGTCAATTTGTATGAAAACTGCATAAGCGCGCTACTCGCCGCTAGAGGCGCTGATACGTTTTCATACAAATTGACATAAATACGCACTCACGATAGTTTGCGTTTTTTGACATAAAAACTTACACTAGGGGTACTGAAGTCCGAAGAGAGGGGGAGGATTCGATTATCCTGCAATCCGGTAACTTACTTTACCACCGAGAGGGCGACCAACATTCTCTTGGTGGTGTCGGGTTCATCGTCCACAAGCAAGTTCCTTGTTAACAACGTGATTAGGTGCCATCGGAAGTGTGTCGAGCAGGGTAGCGTACCTGATACTCAGAATATCGAAATAATATTCACTGAACCTCGAAACACGACGATGTCGAAGTGGGGGCTATGTATGAAGAGATCTTCAAAACTATGCATAGCTATAAAACCCACTACACGGTTGTGATGGTGGATTTCAATGCGAAGTGGGGCAACGTTGCGGTGATGAGTTGAGAGTGGGGCAATTTGGATTTGGGAAACGGAACGAAAGGGGCCAGTTGCTGACAGACTTCATGCTCGTAAGCCGCAAATGGACCTGGATTAGTCCGGACGGTAAAGTAAAAAACGAGATCGATTTTATCATGTCGACAAAGAGGCACAAATTCAATGATGTCAGTGAGATCAACGCTGTTAAGATATTAAGCGATCACCGCATGGTGAGAGGCACATTGAATATTTACGTCCAGCTTGAAAGATCGCGACTGATAAAACCCACGCTCCGACCAATACCGGCTCAAATTCAAAACTCCGAATGCTTTCAGCCCGAGCTCCAAAACCGCTTTGCAGCCTTTGAGAACAGCATAGATGTGGACGATCTAAACAGCAGAGATTGCGAGTTTCTATGGACAGCTATATTCCACGCAAACACCTGTTGAAAGCAAGGCTAAAGACTCTAGAGCCAAGCTTACCCGACACTATATAGAAGATATCCCGGACGTCAGCCTTTACGAGATTAGAATGGCCCTCAAGCATCTTAAAAACAATAAGGCTGCGGGCGATGACGGAATCACAACAGAGCTTCTGAGAGCGTGCAGAAAGCCGATACTTAAAGTCCTCCAGACGGCTTTCAATTCAGTCATCCTCGACGGCAAAACGCCAAAGGCATGGGGTAGAAGCGATGTGATGCTGTTTTTCAAGAAGGGTGATAAAACTCTCTTGTAGAACTACAGACTTATCTCGCTTCTGAGCCATATCTATAAGTTGTTTTCGAGAGACATGACGCATCGTCTCGCTCGCAGGTTTGACGACTTCCAACCTCCCGAACAAGCCGGGTTCCTAAAAGGCTATAGTACCATAGACCACATTCATACACTGCGGCAAGTTATACAAAAGACCGAAGAGTACAACTTGTCACTTTGCTTTGCGTTCGTGGACTATGAGAAAGCCTTTGATTCGATTGAGACGGCGGTGCTGCAGTCTCTCCAGAGGTGTTAAATAGACTACAGGTACCTCAGCATCGAGGTGCTGAGGTACTTATATCACAACGCCATCATGTCAGTCCGATTACAGAACCAGAGCTCTAATCCTATGCAAACTGCAGCGAGTTGTGAGACAAGGAGACGACATCTTTCCGAAACTGTTCACAGCTGCGTTGGAGGATATTTTTTAAGCTTCTGAACTGCAAAGGATGCGCCATCAACATCAATGGCGAGTACCTAACACACCTACGGTTTGCCGTGGATGTAGTTCTTATGGGTAAAACCTTGGAAGACCAGAACACAATGCTCGAGGATCTCAGTAATGCTTCTCAAAGTGTGGGTTTTAAGATGAACATGGATAAGACGAAAATCATGTCCAATGCCCATGTTGCTCCCGCTTTAGTAAATGTTGGGAATGTTGGGATACACTCGAAGTTGTTGACCACTATGTTTACCTGGGACAGACGGTCCAGTTAGGTAAGTCCAACTTCGAGAAAGTAATCTCTCGTTGAACCCAGCTCGGATGGGCAACGTTCGGGAAGCTCCATATTCGCGCTGAAATACCTCAATGTCTCAAGACGACAGTCTTTGACCAGTGCGTGTTGTCAGTAATGACCTATGGAAGTAAGACGTGGTATTTTAGTATGGGTCTCATAAGAAGGTTTAAGGTCACCCAGCTAGCAATGGTGTGAGCGATGTTTGATATTTCTCCTGCTCCCGCAGGAGAAGTAGACCAACCGACATCGTTCGAAGGATTGCATCGTTTAAGTGGCAGTGGGCGCGAAATAGTGCGGAGAACCGATGGCTGTTGGGGTGAAAAGGTTCTTGAATGGCGACCGCGTACCAGACGATGCTCCGTGGGCAGCTGGGCAGGCCCCCTACATGGTAGACTGACAATCTAGTCAAGGTCGCGGGAAGCCAAAGGATGCGAGCAGCGCAGGACCGATCGTTGTGAATATCCTTGGGGAAGGCCTATTCCCAGCAGTGGGCATCGTTCAGCCGTCATGATGATGATGATGATGGTTTTGTGATCTAAGAAAACCATGAGATCACAATGATACAACCTCAAATAACAAAAAGTGTCAGAAATAATGCACATACATCATTATTTTAGTCGGTTTCAAACCAGTTATGTGCACATTTTGGTGAAAAAAAAATCTAGTGCCTTAAATAACTATTATTTGTGTAAAACTTTGTAATTGTAATATGTTAATAATAAATGTCTATGATATTACATTAACGGTTTTTCAATGTTTCCGTAAATTAATTCAATAACACGTTTTTTGTTGTTTCCCAAAACCTAACAAAAAACACATGTGGAACTTGTCAGGCGCAGCGACGATTTATAGTACTAGCTTAATCCGTAGATAAATGCAAATGTCACTTTGCCTGTCTGTTACTTTATCACGCCAAAACGCTGAATGATGATGAATTTTGGAATTTTGAAATACATTGGACCTTGCAGAAGGTCATAGAATATTGTTCATGCGATAACCGAAATCCACGTGGGCGAAGTCGCGGGCTGCATCTAGTAATTTGATATACTAACTGTGGCCCGTAACTTCGTCTGCATGAACTTTGGACATTGCATTTGTATTGTAATTGCAGTTATATCGCGTAAAAAAGTAGCCTATGTCCTTCTCCAAGATTTGTAATCTCTGTACCAAAATTCATCAAAATCGGTTCAGCTGTTTTGGCGTAAAAAGTAACATCATCATGGCAGCCGAACTACGCCCACCGCTGGGCATAGGCCCAAAAAGTAACACATGGACGAACAAATAGGCAGATAGAGTTACTTTTTGTAGGTATGGATAGTGCGTGAGAATCGGAAAGGGTATCAGAGTGGGGATTACAGTGGGACTGGAAAAGGAAGAGAGGATCGTAGAGGAAATCATAGTGGTGATCGGAGTAAGTGAATAGGAGTAAAATTAAAATAAATAAGTATGTCAATAATAATGGTAAAACATTTATTAAAATTGGCTTAAATCTAGAATCTTGACTCAACTCAATGATATCTTGAGCTGAGAACGCACTTGTGTCAAGGCAATATCGTGCCATTTTTGATAGTGCCATTCCAAATTCTCTTAAAACGTCCACCGCTGAGGCCGCCGCGGTTGCAACTAGTCAAGCTATTATAGCATACCACCGCAAATCATACCGCCCGCCTCGCCTCTTGAGCAGGGTACTCACCGAGCTGTGTAACACGTAACGTAACGTAACTGCTACTGTCAAGTGAGTAGGTACATGGGAGGCACGAGCTCGCTGCGAGCCGCTCGCGCGTGGTTCGCAGTAAGCGAACCGCCGAGTGGCGGTATCGCTGCTAACACAAAGGCGGCTCGCAGTGTGCGCGTGGACTACGACAAGACCTCTTGTGCAGTGAGTACGCGCGAACGAAACGAATCAACGAACTTCAAACCAACGCAATCATGGAGTGAGCAGAATGTTGTCGGCGTGATTTCGTCACAAGCACTGCGGATCCGGGAGCTCGTAGCTGATGCCGTACTCTGAAACGCAAATCCGAAACTTCGGTTAGCCCCGTCCCTTTCACTCGATTCTGTCACAACTGGGTAGTGAGAGGGACGGGTATAACGAAGTTTCGAGTTTTGCGTTTCAGAGTAGGCCTTCTGGTTACGCGGTGACCGTGGACGAGCCGTACTCACTTTCAGGTTGATACAGTAACAGTTAGGTTACGTGCTACAAGCTAGATGAGTACCCTGCTTTGCAGCACCGCACGCCGCACCGCTAGAGACTGTGGCCGACGTTATACCTAAATATACAAATCTGTTTAAATATTTAACCGAGTAATTTCGCAGTAAGTACATAAAAAGACTTATTTATACCAGTTAGTATGTAATACTTGATAAAAATCCAAAACATTTTCCAAACATGAGTACCTACTGCTATTGTACTTATGGTAATTCCTTTTTTTGACCCTCATTTTCATTAATAATTGCTCAGTTTTTTTTTTCTAATATGATATTAGAATGAAATTTGGCGTCACGAGTAAGAAAATGCAAAAAAATGCATACGTATATTAATTTATTTTAAACAACACAAATTCAGTACCTATGGGAAATTACTCAGCATTTTTTAAAATTATGTGTAGTCACATAAAATACCAAAAATACCATAAAATACCAAAGTGATATACCACAAATCTTAAATATCCAAAAGGAATGAGTTATTCCCATCCGATCCACTGTAACTGATCCACCGAGAATTAAAAATCCCAACCGATCCCCTTATAGTTTTCAATTCCCAACGGATCCCCTCATTGTATTTCTAAGCAAGATAAGGTAGGTGAGTACAGTCAGAAGAAAAATAAGTATTAAAATTAAATATTAATTTTTTGAGCAATTCTTATTAATCTAAAAAATATCACAGATTATCGGATTTAAAAATATTGTGATAGTAAAAAACCACGAGCCCTATAAGTAGCTTTCAGGCGGGATCAGGCATCCCGCCTGAAAGCTACTTATAGGGCTCGTGGTTTTTTACTATCACACATTTTTCCTATACTTTAAAAATATTGTTTTAATTGTTGATAATTAACATCTTAGCATTATGAAATATCCTTTCACTAAGCTAAACTCTAATACAAATAAAATAAATAAGTGCTTTTCTCGATATGGAGTTGTCACGTTTAAATTACAATATTTCTTAACACATATGGTAAAAAAGCCATTTTATTTATTTTGCTATTTTGAAAAGGACGTGTAAATTAAACATTTTAAATTATCGAAATTACCACTAAATTAAATAATTCTTTAAAATCACAAATATTAAGGTAGTAGGATTCGGCGATGTTCCAAACAACTTTTATTCAATTTCAGCATGGTTTATTCCAATTCAGTGGACAATAATAATTATAAAATAATCTAATTTGTTATCATGACATTTCGTGGTGGGAAAACTAACATCAATCCTGATATTCTTTTGTTCTTCTTTTTTTAAAATTGACGTTTCGAACTACGGAGGTTTTACACCAGAAGCCAGTACAAAGTTTGTATACATTTGTAATGGTGGCGTGAACGCATTTAATATTAGGAATTTATAAAAGACAACAAAAGTACATTATGAATCTACAATATAACTTAAAGTTATTTATTAGTTTAACAGCTCGGCCATCCTAATTAAGACGTGTCCTCGCGTGTTAAATACTAGGTATGTCAAACTAAGGCCACTCAAAGAATTCCGATTTGACGTTTCGTTATTTCATTGGAGTAAAGTTAACTTTTGAATGAAACGGTATATTTTCTTTGACAGCTGTCGAACTGGAAATCTCTCGGCGGTCTTAGTATAGAAGAACGAGCATTAATAATACATTTTATATTTTGTATAGGTAGGTAGGTACTTATGTATAAAGCAGTGCATTCTCAAAGTTTTAACCTTGGGCGGACCTGGGTTTTTTTATATGACCCATTTTTTTATGTAAACAAAGCACTTAAGAGCGCGCTATCGCACTCCCGAACATCTTATTATACTTACGAGGTCTTTGGTTACATTTATGAGTAGCTGATTAGCAAAAGCAATAAAGTTAAGCTAATGGACAGTTTTACGACATGTTTTGTTTTTATAATCGTCGTTCAAACTCTACCTTTGTGTAAACAAATGACAATAGTGCGGTACATTCGAAATAAATTTTTTTCACATAGTTATCGATGAAATAACATATAAAAAGTATATATATTTAGAATCTACATAAAAAACCTATCGAATAAGAATATAATAAAAGGATAAACAATGTTTTTGATTTTTTTCCAAATTTTCAAAAATTTAATTACTTCCGTTTTGAAAAAAACTCAAAATTCAAAAATTTTTATTTATTTATTTTTTTCCGGATCACATATTATAGTTTATTTTTACAGTACGACGAGTTTATCTCTCTTTTGAACATCGAAAACCGCATTCAAAAAATCAAAAAACTGCAATAGTTAGAAAAAAAAGAGTCCCCTACTCTTTTTTTTTTTCAGATCCGCGGCATAAGCCGTCATAGGTCCGCAAGAGGTTAAGTAATTGTTAATAGGTACCTAACAGAACACTTTAATTATTACACGATGAACTCAATTACTTTACAAAAAAAAATTAATCTTTACATTACTTATAAGCATATTAACTTAAACCATTAATGCTATGATGTCAAATTTCAATAATCGCTACAAAACACGTTCGTTCATAATAAATACAAATCAATGACCACTTATTAGTAAAATGAGATAACTAATCATATTACATACGTCCTAGATTAGATTTTAGAATAAACAATGTATTTGCTAAAAATAAAGGTACTTACAGTATTTGTTAATAAGTATCTTAAAGCCCATGTTAGGTTTGTAGTCTATGTAGCCTACAAATCATGCAGTTATTACATGTTCACTAGGTACTTTATCTTATTAACACCTTGGAAATCGCGAAAATTATAAAATATTATCTCACATTGAGGTAATGTAAGCAACAAGTATCATTTAGTTTAAGTGAGTATTACATTAGTTTATTAAAATTAACTGAGTATATACATGAAATTTACACATCGCATCGTTTACACCCTAAAATATAAGCACAAAATTAAAATCGTTACTTACACCCTGAATCATGCACAGAATAAGGCGTAACTTCTCTATATTATCTATCTTAAACTATCATAGAATTTGCAGTCTTCTGGATTAGTAAACTGAAATGGCAAAGGGCCGGTCATATTAGCAGCAGAACCGATAATCGCAAAGGGTAAACTACTTCTTCAGTGGATACCGCGTATCGGCAAACAAGGTGTAGAACACTCTGAGACTGGGTAGAGCGACATCTTCGTAAGGTAGCTGGCAGGAGCTGGGTGAGAGCAGCTACGGATTGTGCTAGAAGACGTGCACTCGGAAAGTCTTACGTCCAGCAGTGGATGTTGATGATGATTCAATTTTTCACACACATCCTGAAAATCATGTAAGTATGAGTCTTAAACCATAAAAGTCGTATAATTTATAAGTCTTGACTGCTTCATATTACTTGCACACTAAAAATCATGTGAGTAATAAATCTTACTACTTTATATAACTTAGACCCGGAAAATCATGTAAGTAATAAGTCGTGACTACAGTTGCAGTCGGGAATAATTCCGAATCTTTCCCGTGGAATACTTACGAAATATTCCGAAGTATTACGAAACATTCGGAATATTTCGATCGTCGAAAAATACGGGAGTAGGTAACGATAAAAAAGCAGCAATCGGTAAAAAAGCAGTAGAAAGCAGTTTTGACACTTATTTTTAAATACCTACCTAAGCAAGAAAAATAGTCAATCATAGTAAAAGAAGTATGGATGGATATCTTACTACCTAGGTACCTCTTAAATAAAATGTCTGTGGAAGTTTTAAGTGTAGAAGTAGGTACTTAAGTAGGCACATATACCCTACTTAAGTACCTATTATTTTATAGTATTTATAGTATAGCCGTCATCGGCATAGCCGTCGAACCACAATATAAGTGGTCGTACCTAGCAATACAAGTGTCGTGCCGAGGCTTAGGTCATCACTTCACTATCACTAGGTAGGTAAGTAGGTAGTAGGTACATAGTATAAAATAAAGTCACTCTCCGCCTCTGTCTGTCTGTTTCTAACCTTTCTTCTTTTAAACCACGCATCGGATTTCGATGCATGCAGCTGTCACTGTTATTTAGAAAATTTATTCTCGAAGGTTTATAAATAAATACCTACATACAAAACATTCTAATTACGTATTTATATAATAGAGAAAAATTACATGTTTTTTGATGAAGCCATCAAAAAACGATTTTTCGAGCGCTTAGGTACATTGCGAACGCTGCTGGCTAAGGGTGGTGGTATTCCATTCATCAAAGATCTTTGTCCAGTATGCATTGGATCCAAGAAATTGGACGCATATTGGACGACTTTGACGTCCAATTTCATACATTCGACGTCCAATTTCTTGGACAAAGATCTTTGATAAGTGGAATACCACCCTTAACCGTATGAGATACCTACCTACATCAAAATAATTTACTACGGCATTGTATATCATAGAGGCCTACAAAAAAGACCCGAAGTCGCCTTATTTCTATAGGTTGACTCACAGTAATTTCTTTATTTGCAAAGCTAATGTCTCCTAATCAGTATTAATCCTTATCCAAATAAGTACCTATATAAGTTACCTTGGCCATTTAATGTAGGTAAAACGATATCATTGAGGTACTTAGATCAAAATTATCCTTTACCGTATTTCATTTAAATGAACACTTTAGAAGTTATCACAGATTCGAAGCACCCACAAATTGTTCAAACGAAGCCGGGCTGGGTCGCTAGTACCTATAAAAATTAGTGTTTTGCTGTAAGTAGGTACTGAGAAGCCCTACACTGGGATTCTATTAAATAATAAATGTAATTGCAATCGATATAATCTTTACTGCGGTACCATGGCCGATATATTCTATCTACTACAACCCGCGCCCGCGGAATCGTCTAGACTAAAACAAACTACTCGCGTAGGTAATGACAATCCATTCGATATTTTGAATACTGATTTAAACATAAATCAACCATAGACAATGCAAGGAGGTATCATATCCTAACAATATGATACCACATGCCGCCGCCGCAACAAAAAAAACCTTTCTTACTAAAGAAATGTTTTTTCCTACATGGATCACCCTAAAGCGAAGGCCCTGCCTACCTTGGAACGATATCACATCAATAAGACTGGTCCTCACTAACGGACAGCCAGGACAATGGTAGGAGGTATCATATCCTAACAATATGATACCACATACTTTTGTTGTTAATGTCGCCTTACATAGGTAAGGAATAAAATAAACATTAAAATTTTACTTACGCTAATTACGCTACAATAATAATAACAACCAATTCACCATCAATCCATCACTGAGCAAATAGGTAAGCACTTCGTTTTTAAAAACAACGCTCACGTTTATTTTTATCGAAATTGAAATATTTTCTTAGACCGCGAATTATTGCGAAACATTATGAATCCTTCTCTGCGGGGAAGGGGAGCGGTCGAATAATTCCCCGGGGGGCATCGCCTCCCACTCCCCGCCCCGCTAATCTCGCCCGCCCGCCCTGCGCGCCGCGCGCGCCGCCTGCCATGCGATGCGCCACTAGAATTTGTTCTGCGGCGGGCGCCGCGCGCCGCGCACGAGTTGTTTGTTCATCCGTCGTCGTCGTCGCCCGCCGGACTCGGGCACGATATTTTCTAGCAAGATTGACCTAAGATAAAAAAATGCCAATATTTTCAAACGAATTTATTTTGAATAATTCTGATGGAAAGAAACTTTATGAGAAGTATTACGTAATTATTCCGAATACTTCAGAAGTTTTGCAACTGTAGTCGTGACTAACTTTTATTACTCACACCTTGAAAATCATGTGAACAATAAGGCAAACTACCTAATATTACTTACACCTTGCAAATCATGTAAGTAATAGGGCTAACTACTTAATATAACTTACACCCTGAAAATCATGTAAGTCATAAGTCGTGACTGCCTGATATCACTCACACCTTGAAAATTATGTGAGTAATAAGGCCGACTATCATGAAAGTAATAAGGCTAACTACTTTATGTAACTTACACCCTGAAAATCATGTAAGTCATAAGTCGTGACTGCCTGATATCACTCACACCTTGAAAATTATGTGAGCAATAAGGCCGACTATCATGTAAGTAATAAGGCTAACTACTTTATACAACTTACACCCTGAAAATCATGTAAGTCATAAGTCGTGACTGCCTGATATCACTCACACCTTGAAAATTATGTGAGCAATAAGGCCGACTATCATGTAAGTAATAAGGGTAACTACTTTATACAACTTACACCCTGAAAATCATGTAAGTCAAAAGTCGTGACTGCCTGATATCACTCACACCTTGAAAATTATGTGAGCAATAAGGCCGACTATTATGTAAGTAATAAGGCTAACTACTTTATACAACTTACACCCTGAAAATCATGTAAGTCATAAGTCGTGACTGCCTGATATCACTCACACCTTGAAAATTATGTGAGCAATAAGGCCGACTATCATGTAAGTAATAAGGCTAACTACTTTATACAACTTACACCCTGAAAATCATGTAAGTCATAAGTCGTGACTGCCTGATATCACTCACACCTTGAAAATTATGTGAGCAATAAGGCCGACTATCATGTAAGAAATTAGGCTAACTACTTAACATAACTTACACCCTGAACATCATGTAAGTCATAAGTCGTGACCGCTTTATATTACTCACACCTCGAAAATCATGTGAGCAATAAGGCCGACTACCTAATATTACTCACACCCTGAAAATCATGTAAGTAATAATCGTTAACTACCTTATATTATTCACACATTTCACACCCGAATTGATTAGGGGGATCACGTAATAAGTTCATGAACGATGCCAAATAATTTTATTGTTCTAAATGGTTATTCTTTCTAAATTATGTTTATTCCATAAGACGTTCCTCGGATATCTTTGCTTGGTCCTCTGCTTTTTGTAGTCATAAAGACTTCAAAATCCTATACGTTCGCAGTAAGTTGAATACACTTCGCAAGTTTTTTTATTTTTATTTTATTTTATTTATTTGGACAACTAACAAGATCATACACTTTAAATGCTAGGAGTTACAGCCAGTGGTTTCGAGAGTTGGTGCTGTCTTAAATAAAGGTTGCCACGGAAAGCAATCTTATAACCTCTAAGTTTGTAACCTCAGTTATGATATCTATGCTCAAAGGCATATTTGGTGTCCATATTATTATTTTTTTTTCCTCACTAAGCTCGCGAACGTATGGGATTGATTTACTTTTCCTACATAAAGTTGAAGTGATCTGTTGGAACACTTTTCAATCTCAGTACCCTACACGTTACCTAGCCATCCTATGGGTGGTCTACAATCACGCACCAATCTAGGTGCTGATGCCCCTTTCGCAACCATGTGTAATGCTTTCGTTAAAATGACATTAGTAAAAATAATTTGGATATATTTCATTACTCTTCGCGTTTTTTTTTTTCGTATCAAAGTATATAACTACCATGTACCATTGAATTCAAATAGCAAAATGACATTTCAGTTTCGTTTTTTTTTTTTTTTTATAATTATTTAATGATGATTTCATGATTATGGTCTTATTGGTGTTTTATTTTGATTTGACTTATTTTTCATTGATGTTGATAATTTTGTCATAAATTGTATTTCTAAGGCTACTGTTGTGTCACCTGTGCAGGTGTAATGTATCAGAACACTCTTAAGTTTAAGACAATAGGTAAGTATAATGACAATTATCATTTTTCATTTCTCTCAAAAATAGAAACATTGGTAAAAGAATTATTTTGCCAGCATGAAAACTTCCCAAGATATCACAGTTTTGAAATGCAAACAAATTGGACTCATTCAGAAGGCTCCATACTACCCCAACTACTAATTTACTAGGCTACCTAAGTGACGTCATGCTTTAGTAGTTTGTATGCACCGCGTAGATATCTACTCGGATAAATGTGTTAATTAAAATGGTTTTTAAGTATTTCCTAAGGTACATTGCATGAACATTGAAAAATTAAACATTTAAGTATTTATTATTTATTTTAATACATACCTATATTATTATTTTTTTTACTTCTAAATGATTCAACTTTAAATGATGATATTTTATTTTTCTTATTTCGAAACTCAACCAATGTTTATTCACAATTTACGAGCCATAGAGGCTCTTAGCTAATTAATCTTTAGCTAATTACAGATTTTCTCAACATGGTCAATTATATCCAAAAAAACGACAAGAAACAGATTATATGTTGTCCATAATTTTTTTTTTACGAAAGTAGAAATATTTCTGATTTATCCAAACCTCTTTGGTAAAGCAAGCGGCATCGATATACTGCTCATTATATAGGACTTCGCGCTAACTCGATCGCGCCCAGAAACTCCAGCTTACTGTGTTTGCCGCATGCAAAAACTAACTATAGGCAAAACGTATTTTTGTACGAGCATGTGTTTCATTTAATACTTTGGCTTTAAATGCTCATATTATTGACATAGACAAACTTATCACTTCGGTTTCAATATAAGTTAAAACATTTACTAAATGATAACTTCCTTTTAACTGTAGTCAACTTATTCATTCTTTATTTTATTTATTTTTTGTTTATTTTTATAACATAACTGTATTTTTCAAAAATATAGATTAACTATTATTTAACATCAACAACTATTTTTTTTTTTTTGCTCGTTGTCTTTTAAAACTGTCTTGTGATATAATAACTTAGCAATGTGGGTACCTACTACCTGTGGAAACTTGTAATAAGCCCTCAGGGAATATTAGTATAGCTGAGTATATGAAATTTACGCATACATAAGTCGTTTACATCCTGAAACTTATGTAAAGAACATTTAAATCCGTACTTACACCCTGAAAATTGTGCAAGTTACAATTGGTAACAGATAAGCGTATTACTTACTCAAAATCATGTAAGTAATAAGTCATACTTCGTTACATTATTTACACCCTTGGCCTGTCTGATCGGCGACTGTGGCGTCGATAGAATTCCCTCGACGATTGTGGCAGCGACTTCGACGTGATGAACACGTCCCTCAAAGGCCGCGGCGTCGACATGCAAGCTCTTACATCAGACTGCTCGTCACCTTCAGACTGCTCGTCACCTTCAGACTGCTCGTCACCTTCAGTTGCTTGACCGCGGCTAAGGTGCGGAGAATACATAATTCGCCTCGACCCAGCTTGCCTCCAATCCCGGTTAGTACGCCGAGATCGCCTTGGCCTTGTGCTGGGGTCCCTGGTCTTATCACTTGAATTAGACATCTGAAACTGCCACAGGTTATTAGCATTGTTTTATTTTTATTAATAGCTCTTCATAATGTTAAGCTTAGCACAGTTAACAGAATTATTATTAATGTTGTGACGTTTTTTTTTAGTGTTTTTCAAAGGCTATACTTTTTGTACCTTTTAAATAAGAAACAAAAAGGATAATAACGACATTACTTTTTTTTTGAAAGATTTTCCTTAAGTATATTTTCTTTCAAAATTATGTTAACCTCTTACACCAAGCAAATAAAAGATTTTAAAAAAAGGAAAGAGTTAAGTACACTTTCTTGAAAAAAAAAACACTGCATTGTTTTCAAAGGCAAACAAAATTATATCAACATACTTGATGCTAATAACTCCAAGAATTATTGGAATGTAACACAGCTACATTCTTATGAAAATTTAAGAAACTATAAAAATATTTAAGAATTGGCAGTATGGCTTAATGTCTTCGTCTGTCCTACAAAAGGATTACTTTTAATTTTATTTCTTTTACTACTACAACAAAATTTTACACAAAATTTTTACTTTTATAATGTTCACGCCATTTAATAACAAATAAGTAGTACTTAAACTACATCAAAAATCAACAAAAAAAACCGTTTATTTATACCGCCAAAACGTTTCCCTTGACCAAACTTACGTACCTACGTAGCAAATTTCTTACAATCACTTGTTAAATATATTTCTCAAACAAAAGAAATCAATAATATTATTTTTTTCAGTCTTTAATGCATACTTTTCTAGCATAGATGTCGATACAATAAAAACAGGATAAAATTATGTTACTTATCTTTAAAATGTGAGCCATTGGTGGAGCAAACATTTCGTTGTATTAACGGATTTTGCTCTTCGTCCCTCTTCTGAAATATTAAGGTAGTAGGATTCGGCGATGTTCCAAACAACTTTTATTCAATTTCAGCATGGTTTATTCCAATTCAGTGGACAATAATAATTATAAAATAATCTAATTTGTTATCATGACATTTCGTGGTGGGAAAACTAACATCAATCCTGATATTCTTTTGTTCTTCTTTTTTTAAAATTGACGTTTCGAACTACGGAGGTTTTACACCAGAAGCCAGTACAAAGTTTGTATACATTTGTAATGGTGGCGTGAACGCATTTAATATTAGGAATTTATAAAAGACAACAAAAGTACATTATGAATCTACAATATAACTTAAAGTTATTTATTAGTTTAACACAAGTAACAGAAAATCAGTCTTAAGTATAAGTAGCTTTCAAAGAATGATATAGAACGCAGTGTAATCAAGCAATCATAAAGAAAACTAACGTTAAAGATTTAAAAAATCATAGTCATTATGATCTTGATATAAAGTTATAAAGGACATTTTTCATTTTCGGCTAGGACATTGTACACTATTCGTACTAATAGTAAAAAATATAGTAAAGTCAAAAAAAAATATTAAAATTCTCATTGTCTTTCTGGATAAATGGTACAAAAATAAACTTTGAAATAAAAATTCTTTGCCATCCATGGTCACACTGGCAACCATATTTAAATCACGTTCGGAAACTTTGATGTTTCTGTACCAAAAAACGATGACGACGAGTGTGACATTTTACCGTCATATTGAATCGGGGTTGCATAATTATTAAGGCTAGATAATGCTTTTGTACCATCAAACGCGTTAGCTTATTGCGATATAATTAGTTTTCAGTTATTATATTTATCTTTTGCTTGCCTATGGTATAGTGTACAAGGTCCTAGCCGAGGCTCCATACAGAACTGAAAAATGTCCTTTAATACTTATACAAAAAATGCCTAAAAATTAAAAAATAATTACTTTTATAACATTACTTATAATTAAAACAACGATAGTATAACATAACATTAAACTCTATGATATTCTTTTTATTCAAATTCCGGATGGGATGTTCTCCAATCAGCGCCTAGTAATGTGCAAATGACGTCAAACACCTTACTGAATTGGTGAACAACAAGTACAGCATGTGGTATTTTTTTGCTAAAGAAGACCATGACCGTTTCCTATGCTTGATATTGTTAATCTGTATATATAAAACTCTTGCGTTACTGACTGACAAACAAACGCACAGCCGAAACTATTGGGCGCAAGAAGCTAAACTTTGGCATGTATCTTGGGGAGTGTAGAGGAGCACTAAGAGAGGATTTTTACAAATTCCCTCTCTAAGGGGGTAAAAGGGGGATAAGAGTTTGTATGAAACTTTTTATTTCTTCAATGGATTCAGTAGAAACTTTGTATAAGTACTTATAAATAGATTTCGCAAAAGATTTAAGAGAGAACTCCCAATGAATTTTTGGAACTGTTTTGTGGCTTAAAGTTCAAACGCGAGAGAAGCTGCTACTACTGGACTGATTTAGAAAACCTTTAGGAATTCTTTCAATTAATTAATTCAGTACCTTTAAAAATAAAATAGTTATTTATTTATTTTTTTAGTTAAAGGTCGTGTGAAAATCTAAATTGCACGCGGACGAAGTCGCGGGTGGAGCGCTAGTTTTTGATAAACTAAATAAAACACATAATAAACCTAAAATGCATTTTATTGTTGATTGTACCACTCTACCTACCAAAACTTAGCTCATAAGTACTAGGGTATCAGATGGGAATAAAATATTAATATTTATTCTTGATCCCCTACACAGGGGATCAGATGGGAATAAAAAATAATTAAAAATAAAACCGATCCACCAGGGGATCGGTTGCAGGGGATCGGATGGGAATAACTATCGAAAGTTCGACATAGAAATTTTCCATTTCAAGTAACTTTGGTAAAATTTGGTTTTTCTGTTGGGATATTTTTTTGGATATTGCCTAAATTGTTTTATACGTTATATAAATATGTCCGGTGAAGAAAGTTTAAACGGATATTTTTTCCTGAAAAAGATATCAATGAAATAAAACTTTATTAAAAATACCTAATTTCTATTAAGTATTAATATTCTTTGGAAAGTTATACAATACTTTTAATTTATTGCTACTATATCATCATGCTGTAAAGTTTTCCCTGACTAAGGAATTACTGTGGGGGTCCACTAGGTTAATTTCGTACACTGCCTCACCTATCTCTATACACTGTGACACAACTTACTATTTTTTTTTTTATAAACTTAGCATTAAGTACTCTCATGTAATGCGCTGTTGATTTTCTCAATAAATAAACATAAACAAATAAACATAAACATTTAGAAATCTATGTAGATTAATATCCGATTCGTTCCAAATGAATAAAAAAATTCAAATTACTTAGTTACCTTTTATGTTTGTTTATCCTTCGCAGAGTCTGCGACGAAATCTTCATTTTTTTATTCTTTTTATTAACCATTTTATCGTAATCACTATAAAATATTTACAGAATTATTCTTGAATGAACCTAGTTAATGCATAAAACAAACAGTAGATACATATTAAATTTAAAATACATATTTTCCTACAAAATATTATTATATATTTGTACAAACTATAACTAGGTACATTACACGACACCACAGATAATTATTTGTATCTATATAGCTTACTGAACTCTCTACACAATCAAATATTTGAATTGTTTTTAATTCCGCTCGTCGCAGGTAATTGCGCCGCAAAAATTGGCACGCGTCCGACCTCTAACTCATTCCGCAGGGGACTGATTGATTGAAATTACGACCGTCAACGTAGCAAAATAGGTTTTTTTCGAAAATAAACAATGCCTTAAAAAAAATAGACTTATGACGGCCGGAATCCCTCGGCTATTCAAAGACAATTATTTTCGTATATTTTTCATTAACTAAAACCAAGTATTTTGCAAATAATACGATATTTCGATTACGATTAGACGGATGTTTGGGATTTTATTTGACACACTTAAATATCACCAATCGAAAAAAAACGGCCGGAAGCACTAGATAAATAACTGTAAAATAACATATATTTTTTCCAAGTTTTAAGTACTTGTGATTTGCGAGTAATCCATAATTTAAAATACCCTATTTTGGGGAATGCCCGCCTTAACAGCACTTCACGATCCTGTTATAATTATTAATATCTAATTTATGTTTGATAACTATACTATAGTCGATAAACTATTTGTACGTTCATCCGTTGATAAGGTCAAATAACTTCGTTAAGGATGATAAATAAATCTATGAATATGTAATTTAATAATGTGGATTGATGAAATAATATTGAGCTTATCCAAAAAGTAAGTAGTAACTCTATTGTCAATGTTTGCCCCCATTTTAACTTTTTTTAATGTAACAAAGAATAACTTTTCTCAGTGCAAACCGGTTCTATTTGAATTAATTTAACTTCATAAGCTTCTGTGATATCACTAGTTTTATTATAGGCTTGTCAGTCTTGGGAAATCTACATGACAGTATACTTACCTACTTACCTACTTATATATGTTTTCATTTATTGTTCCCAAAATAAACAATTCATGAAGTTAAATTGCTTTCCATCTAATTTAATGTTACATTTCGAATCTTACAAACCAAGGGCCATTAAAATGCTATTATGTTGTTTTACATTTTTCCTATTTCGTAAATCATTAGGGAGGCACGGTTATCTCAATCGGAAAACTCTCGTCGATTTGATGTTTTCATAAAATGAACAGTATATTTTTATTACATTTGAACATGGTGAATAATAAAGCGGTTCACTTTTCCATTTGTGTGCTTTGATGAGCTAAAAAGTTTTTTTTAAATTCAAGTAACTAAGTAATGATAAATGTCCTCGAAAATAACGTCTAATCACGAATAATCATAGAGACAAATCCAAGTTAAAGATTTTGCTACTCCTTTTAATACTTATATTCGAGTTTTTATTTATTTATGTAACATCTCTAGTGCCGAGATCTTTATGTCAGAAAATTCTAATATAGAAGACATGTATTTCAGTGTAAAGAACCCTTTTCAACCTTCTTCAAAAATAGAACATATCTTTGACGCGACTACACAAACGAAGTAACACCGTCGAATGTTATTTTAATTAAGGCAAACGAAACGGACGTTTGCTTAATGAAGCAGCCTTTTGATATACTGGCCCTGATTCAGGAGGTGTGATATGCGAAATGAGGAACGATCAGATAAACTGTAATTTTCGAAAGTTCGTTTCACCAATAGGTATTCGAAAACGTTACCGAGTACAGTGCCCGTAGTGTAAGTTTTTATGTCAAAAAACGCAAACTATTTCGATTCCGTATTTATGTCAGTTTGTATGAAAACTGTATTAGAGCCTCTAGCGGCGAGTAGCGCGCTTATATAGTTTTCATACAAATTGACATAAATACGGAATCGAAATAGTTTGCGTTTGCTTGACATAAAACACTTACACTAGGGGTACAGTACCCCCAGTATAGCGAAGCGAAGATGCCTAGCATGAAAAACTATCGTTATGGTAATCAAATTGTTTTTTTTAAATCCACAACGGGGTAGCACTTAGCCTTCATCACACCTGATGTTAAGAGGTGATAAGGCTGAAGGTGGAAGCGCACTACTCCCGGAATCCTCGTCACTGAGGAACTGGCTATCTTATCTTTAGCTGCCAGAACAAAATAATGCTGAAAACATAATTGTTCTGGTGTCAGATTCAGATAAGATGGTGGTAGCTATCCAGGCTGACTAAGAACAAGTCCTACCACCAACCAAAAACTATACCTACCTTCAAAAGCTGTAAAAGTGCTGCTGTCAGATATGTACAAAAGTATTGAATTTCAGTTCCTTTTACGGCCGACAAGATCTGCTCTAGTTTTCATACATTTTAACTATATGAAAACGAGAGCAGCGCCTCTTATGCCCGAATACTCGTACGCTACTTATCTTTGGGAGCGTCTCAAACATCGCCCTGTCACTTTAAATGTCAAACGTAAGAAAGAGATGCCATGATGTTTGAGACGCTCCCAAAGATGATTTGCGTTCGAGAGTTCGGGCGTTAGTCGTGTAAGGAATTTAAATTCAATATTTATGTAGGACAGCAGCACTTTGACAACTTTTGAGGGATGGTTTACCTTTGTAGTTTAATATTCGATTACCCAAACAATAGTTTTTCGTTCTAGCTAGGGCTACTGAATCCATGCATTGTCAATGTCATTCACTTCAGAATAACTATATAAAGGTAAAGTAGCATTAGAAATCGAGTTCATTGTCTCTCCCTAATCCGATTTCAGTCTCCTTAAATGTCTTGCAGTAGCTTTTCAATGTAAGTACTTTTTAATTAACATACACGGTTTACTTCGATTCCGATTCCGCATCCGACGGTTTGTGAATCAGGGGGCTGATTTAGGAAAGGTGAGACATGCACGCAAGATCTGATAAACGCAGCTAGCCCTAATCTCACGTTTCAGTCTCCATAAATGTGGAATGACATAAAAATGTTAATGGTGCTCCTACACTGTTCTTAGAATAGAAAATATTTACAAACATCAGTAAACATTTGAAAAGTGTTTCATCATCATCATCATCATCATGTCAGCCGAACGACGCCCACTGCTGGGCATAGGCCTCCCCCAAGGATCTCCACAACGATCGGTCCTGCGCTGCCCGCATCCAGCGGTTTCCCGCGATCTTGACCAGATCGTCGGTCCACCTTGTAGGGGGCCTGCCCACGGAACGTCGTCCGGTACGCGGTCGCCATTCGAGAACCTTTCCGCCCCAACGGCCATCGGTTCTCCGCGCTATGTGTCCCGCCCACTGCCACTTCAATGATGCAATCCTTCCAGCTATGTCGGTTGTTTTAGTTCTCCTGCGGATCTCATCATTTCTGATTCGATCGAGCAGGGAAATACCAAGCATCGCTCTCTCCATTGCTCGCTGGGTGACTTTGAGCCTTCTTATGAGACCTATAGTAAAAGACCACGTCTCACTTCCATAGGTCATTACTGGCAACACACACTGGTCAAAGACTTTCGTCTTGAGACATTGAGGTATTTCGGGCGCGAATATATGTCGGAGCTTCCCAAACGCTGCCCATCCGAGCTGGATTCGACGAGAGATCTCTTTCTCAAAGTTGGACTTACCTAACTGGACCGTCTGTCCTAGGTAAACATAGTGGTCAACAACTTCGAGTATAATGTTCCCAACATTAACTGGAGCGGGTGCAACATGGGCATTGAACATGATTTTCGTCTTGTCCATGAAAAGTGTTTATTTTTTAGAATTTGATAAACATACATACTATGTCTATCAAATTGTAAAAAATAAACATTTGGTATCATTTGTTTGTAAAAAAAATATCTAGGCGACCGCAGAGTATGCGGAGAGTGCGGGAAAATATTATAATATTCATTGGTGCGGGCAAATTCGAATTTCGATTTCAAATTTTTTAATGTTTGTTAACATTTAAAGACAGAAAGTTAAAGAGCGCTTAATAAAGCATCTTACAATGCCTAACAGGCTGCAACAATTCCTTGCATATACTAGTAAATGTATAAATATTTTTAAAGCAGTATGGACATGGACACACAGTAACAAATGGACGCAGCAGCAGGTTGATTTGAAATTCATGCATGTGTCAAGAATAAGAACGTAATTCATAGAAAAAAATGCAATGCACTCATGTAGCTAATCAGTACCCCTAGTGTAAGTTTTTATGTCAAGCAAACGCAAACTATTTCGAATGCGTATTAATGTCAATTTGTATGAAAACTATATAAGCGCGCTACTCGCCGCTAGAGGCGCTAATACAGTTTTCATACAAATTGACATAAATACGCAATCGAAATAGTTTGCGTTTTTTGACATAAAAACTTACACTACGGGCACAGAAAGCCATTGTAAAACAGTTTTAAACTTTCATGACAAGTTTTCGAAAAGAACTCAAGAAATTGCACGGTAGGTATAGTCGAACCAATTGAATCATGTCATTTTGCTAATAATTTGTTTGAAAGCGTCAAATCTATAAAGGTCAGTGTCAATGTCAACAAGTTTGAATTTTTACATCTATTCGAAAATAGCCTTATGGTGGGTCACGATTCAATTGGTTCGACTGTACAATGATGTGTCATTAGATTAAAAAAATAGGTACTTCAACCTTGAATCTCTTGCTTAATTAAGCAAAGTTATTGAAGGGAAATGATGTAACTGAATTTCAGGTAAGTACCTACAAGAGGGTGCAAAGGACCATCAGATATCGTCCCCCGCGCGACATCACCTCGTGTGGTTTATGGGGAGCCTCTGTTTGCGCAGGTATTTTAGCCTGCACACCTCTGCCCGTTATTCACAAACATTCGTTAACGGATTTGGATTCGATTTCTATGCTCTTTCTTTGTCTATTCTGTAGTGAGTGATAGTTGTCACTATGTATGCATGGATTCTATAGGTCGATAAGATACTCGAAAAGTTTTCGAATGTTTGTGAATCGCCCTACGGATCGCTGTTCGGAGATCGGGTCTAATACTCCCCTAAATATTGTATAAGTTACTCTGCGAGATAACGATGGGAATACTTAAGGAGGCCGACTGAAATATTAAGTCCTTGTAAGTATTTTCAGTCTACGCTTGAGTGGCGTTAATATTTTACATTCCGTTTTACCTTTTTTGGAATGAAACAAAGCGTTCTATTACTATTATGCAAAACGTGATTTTTACCATGTTTATTTATATTTGTTTTCGAATTTCTGATATTACAGCGCAGTTGCACACGCCATAATCAGGGAGTAACTGCCAGATGCGATGTGATAGTGTCCAATATTTATTTATTTATTTATTTATAAGTATTAGAAAACATCGACCCGTCTCACAACTAGCACCGATGGGACTCGAACCCACGACCTTTCACTGTCCGGGCGAATTTTCCTTTAATACTACTTTAAGTAGTGTTAATGACCATGTATAAATTGTTCCTTAGCATTTTATTGCACGTCTATCAAGTCATCATTATCAGCCTACTAACGTCCACTGCTGGACATAGGCCTTTCCTCTGCCGCACTGTGAAAATGTGGTCTATTTCTTATTTTCTATCAAGTAGCATATCTAATTATTTTAACTTTTTTGTATTCACAATGAACAGCTCCGTAGCTCAGTGGTTAGAGAATTCGCCCGGACAGTGAAAGGTCGTGGGTTCGAGTCCCATCGGAGCTAGTTGTGAACCGAGTCGATCTTTTCTAATACTATGAATAAATAAATAAATATTGCTCACCATCACATACACTTTGTTCCTATTGGAACAAAGTGTATGTGATGGTGACGGTAGCTTGGTATTCCAAGCTATGGTAGCTTAAGCACTAGTATTATGGAAATTGGAAACAACGACGGGTACTTACACACATACCTACACCCAGACCTGAGCAAATATTGAAATGTTAGTTACCAATATTACTCTACCGGGAATCGAACCCGGCACCTCCAGAGATAGCGGCATCTTAAAAACCGGTGCGTACACCACTCGGCCATGGAGGTCGTCATTTTCAAAGTATTTTCATTTTCTTAGAAATATACTAGTTTCAATTACTACCTGCTTTGCATTAGTTGCCTACAGATTATTTTTTGTGCTTACGCTTTGTCTATAGATAACCTAAGCGGTTATATACCTAGCTAGTTAAAAACTTCAAAGAAGCAAAAATAGATACCTGTCTTAGTAAAAAGCTAGAATAGGTAGATCTCAGATTTCCGCGTGCACTGTTATTTTATTATAAAAACTAGCGGCCGCCCGCGGTTTCACCCGCGTGGTTCCCGTTCCCGTGGGAATATCAGGATAAAAAGTACATATAAACCTTCCTCTTGAATCACTCTATCTATTAAAAAAAAACGCATCAAAATCCGTTGCGTAGTTTCAAAGATTTAAGCATACAAAGGGACATAGGGAAAGAGAAAGCGACTTTGTTTTATACTATGTAGTGATAGTGATTATAAGCTACGTACGTAAAAGTACTTTTTAAATATATAATAAGAATAAAACTTAAAGTAAAAATTCAATTCATATTTGCAGGTGAATCAGTGAGCAGCCAAAGTGAGAAAAGAACCCATTTTGGACGGATGACAAAAGAATGGCTTCAATTGACTCCCCTCTCGATCACAACTGACAGCGATCTAAATCCGATGAATCTCTTAATAAAACTCGGAACCACCAAGTTATTTTCTATTCCACAATAAAAACCGACCAATGAAATTTTATTATTCTAATAAGCCCGATCATTCAGTTTTTTCAAACTCGACCTAGTTTTATAGATTGTTGGGTGTTTGAGTGGTCGTAAAGTGTTAAGAACGTTTCGTGCCATAAAAGAGATACCTACCGACCATAAATAAAAATGATTTAAAATCAGGAGAGAGTGCATCCATAAACTTTATGTTCCTTTGTTAAAACAATGAAATATTGAGTGTGAAGCGTGATAGTTTTAGAGATCGCTTCACTTGATGAACTTAGAACAATAGGAATAATGTTTCTTTTAAGGGTACATACCGTTTTATAAGAAATTATTAAGTTTGTGTGTGTGTGTGTGTGTGTAAGATATTATTTTTATGCGTACTGCGTAGTTAACCTATTTTCTCTTATTTTTACTTTTATGTCTCTATGCTATTATTATTACTTATTGTTTTTTCTCAATCAATATTCATCATTCGTTTATTTTCAAAAAGAACCGCATTTTGAATTTTATTATGTTTCATAAATATTATTTATTTCACTTGTTTTTGTTATATTAAAGCTCAATGTTGTATTTCGTGTCTGGAAACTGGAGGTGGAGGGTGCTATCTCCACATTTAAGGCCCCACCTGAAAATCAGCGACACACTTGCTGTGGCAAAAGCTGAGGTTGTTGGGCACATATCACCTATATCCTGTATGTAGCAAGCTACAAATCTGTGGGTTTGGGCCGTTTCGGCTTTCGGCATTTTGTTAGTTTTACCGCGTATTTTTTTATTAATATTTATTTATTTATTTACTATTTTGTGTGTTTGAGGCTGCATTCAACCAAACTTTTATTCCAAGAATAACGCTTACTTTCGGATAGTAATGTCACAAGATTAATTAGAAAAATTCAATACAATATATAATAGATACAATTTATTTTTCACTTTTACGTGATTTTGGGAAATGAGTTTTTGTTTGCAGTTTTGTTTTGAAGGCGGTTTAATTTTTTTTGGAAAAATTTTGTTTATTTTTCCTTTTTTAGTGTAAGAAATCTAGAAAGATATAGCATAATGAGCAAGGGTAGCTCAATGTGCAACGACTATAGCCCATATCTAAATTAGAACACTCAGACTAGCACCACCCTCCAACTCTTTACTGATAAGCAGTTTCCTTCCACCATCAGCTAACCTAAATTACTTTAAAGAATACAACTTAAAATTCTATTTGCGCTTGTGGTACTTAAAAACATACTTTAACTCCTAAGCGTTAAAGAGTTTTACCTTCCATCATCAGCTTAACTAAATAACCTGAAAGGAAACAACTACAAATATTTACGTATCAACGATATTTAAAGAATTATCCTCCAACTCCTAACTATTGAGGAGTTGTACCTTCCATCACCAGCTCATCATCGTGAGATGATGACTACCAGTCGCAAATACTTGAAAATTACTTATGACAATTAAAGGAATCGTATTGCGCCCGTAAAATATTTAGTATTTAATTAATGTTTTCGATGGCCATATGTGGTCTTCATCATCAGTTACTCTTCACCAAATGGTGCTTACCGAAAGCAAATGCACGAGTTACTTAAGAAAATACCAAAATCGCTATAGGTGTGCCTATAATATTTGAAGAGTTCCCTTGATTTCTCCAGGATGCCATCATCAGATCCTGACCGTATAACAATGGGACCAATTTGTAACTATATGCTTTCAAACCAAAAAAAAATTTCTAAAATCGGTTTATAATTGACAAAGTTATGAGGTAACAAACATTAAAAAAAAAAATAAAAAAAAAAAATCAACCGAACTGAGAACCTCCTCCTTTTTTTGAAGTCGGTTAAAAACCCCGTCGAATAAATTACATTTCTTTCTTTCTATAATATAATAGTAAACACTTTATTAATTTTTCAACTATTAAGTATTGAAAGATTTCATAGATCATAGCTCCGTTTCTCTTATTAAATAGTCCTCAACTCCTCATAATATTAACATCATAAATGATGGTGCTAAGCAAGGTTCGAGCGTAGTCTGAACTACCCCTAAACACTCCTCGAAAATGAAGCATAATAAAAAAGGAAGACATAGCTGGTAGGTTCAGGGATAAGCGCGTAAAACAAACTCTTCAGCTATATTATATCAGTACTTATATGTTAAGATACAATTCCAATCAAAACCTCTTAGTATGCAATTCTTGAATTTTGCTTGAACTTCAGTTATTTAGACTAGGTAAATTATATTCGGTGACTATCTCCGAGATTGCATTGTGCCAAACTATTTTGCCCCGGGAACCCGGGAGCGGGAACAGTAACGGTTAAGGAACACAAATCGGGCTCATTACGTTCCGCGGCGCTCGCTTTATTCCGTTTCTCGACAACTTTTATCGCTCACACTTCGATGTTGGAACCTTTGGAACCACCAATGTTTATTTTGAGCGATTATCTGCGAGATCCTACTTTGCCTTTACTCGACTTTGCTTTGCTTTTTATATCTTTATTTATTATACATTTCCAACAACATGACTCGCCTGATATATGTTGATTGGGTGTATTGCGATACGGGTATGTATCATAATAACTACGGTCATTACGACTGTGGTCGAAATAACTACGATCGATTCACATATTTTCATAATGACTATTGAACGACTCAACAACTGTTCATTTCACCTACGGACAACTAACGGACGATTGGCCTAATTTTCATTTCATCTACTGGTTGTTTCGACTACGAACGACTCGCCTACAACAAGCTTATTAATTGGAAAGTTTATTAAATGGATTTGGGCGCGTTGGATTGTTTTTTTGGTTAGGGTGTCGCAAACATAAAATTTTTGACTGTTTTAGTATGGAGCGGGGACTTGTAAAATTTTCAAGAATGAATTTTATAAAAATGCAAATTTCTCGAAAACGGTGCGTCATAGCTGAAATCTAACAAAATTTTCGATCCTCTATGGTACCTCGGAGATACTTAGGAGGCATCCGATGGACATATAATTTTTTTTTCTCAAAAATTTTTTTGTTTTAAAACATTTAAAGACAGAAAGTTAAAGAGCGCTTAATAAGGCATCTAACAATGCCTAACAGAATGCAACAATTCCTTGCATTTACTTTACTAGTAAATGTATAAATATATTTAAAGCAATATGGACACAGGCAGACGGCAGCAGGTTGATTTGAAATTCATGTGTCAAGAATAAGAATGTAATTTATATAAAAAAAATGCAATGCACTCATGAAGCTAAACAGAAAGCCATTGTAAAACAGTTTTAAACTTTTATGACAAGTTATCGAAAAGAACTCAAAAAATTGCACGGTAGGTATAGTCGAACCAATTGAATCATGTCCCATTTTGCTAATAATTTGTTTGAAAGCGTCAAAACTATAAAGGCCAGTGTTAATGTAAATTTTTTTTTCTCAAAAAAAAATTTTTGTTATTTCAAAATTTTTATATATTTTGGGAAAAACAGACGCGGGGACGGGGGCGGAGCCCCCCGCCACCCAACAAAATGTAACAGACGTTTCAGGTTAGGTTAGGTTAGAACAGTGACCAAAACGCCGTGCGAGCCGAGCTAGCGAAGCGAGCGTGCCGCGGCAGCGGTCGGCAAAGCGCCAGAATCGGCTTTATACACCCCCCCTACCCCCTACTTCAGTTTAATAGGAAATGGGAATATGTCTAAAGTCGCTTCTGGCGCTTCGCCGGCCGCTGCCACGGCACGCTCGCTTCGCTCGCTCGGCTCGCGCGGTATGTTCATGTAAACCTAACATGCTCGTCGCTTCGCTCCTCGCACCTATCAGCAATGCAGTCACGAGAAATAATATGTATACAACATAGGACTATGTCATATTTAGTGATGTACCGTGCCCGGGCACGTTCCCAAGGACTGGAAATTTTGCCGGCAGCGTTGCCGGCAGTGTCCCAAAGTTCCCAGCAATATTCCCAAGCAGCATTTTGTAGATGAATATTTTACCATGCAAGACAATTTAAAATAAGACTTTAAAACTGTTTGATTATATTGAATTTCGTAATAAATAGCCACCAACAGCAGAGGTAAGCACATATGAAATGAAAAACAGTTTGATATAAAATGGTTTATTTTTTTATTCAACAAACTAAGAAAACAAAACAAAATAATCTTGCCATAATTATCAACAAATTATAAAATTGTAAGACACAGAAGAAAAATACATTATTTATTTATATAATTTAACAAAACGACAAAAAGTCTACTGGGAATTTTGGGCAATATTCCCAATGTGCCCGGAAATTTCCCGGGCACGTTGGGAGTGGAAAATTGCCGGCAGTGGCAATATTCCCAGACGTACATCACTAGTCATATTACAATATTGAATGACTTCTGTGACACTGATCGTTTTCTTTTGGAACGCTACAGTGTGACAAAGTTCTATGTTGTATTGTATACATAATATTATTGCTCGTGTCTGTACATGAGTCACTATTTTTAAACTTAATAAACCGTGTAGGTGAGTTGACCGTAGGTGAAATGACCGTAGGTGAAATGACCAGTAGTTCAATCAACCGTAGGTGAAATAACCGTAGGTGAGTTGTTCGTAGGCGAGATGACCAGTAGTGATTTCGTTCATTAGTTATTTTAAAAATAGGTGGTGACCGTAGTTATTTCGACCATAGTCGAAACGACCGTAGTTATTATGATACATACCCTGCAATACACCAAAATATAGGCGCAAAATTAAAATTCAAAGTGGGGAGTAAAAGGTGATAAATATACGGTGTCGGTAGGCGACGTAGCTCATTTGGTGTTGGTTTTCGCAAGAACTATCTCCTGAGGATGCCCCGGGTTGGGGCGAAACACGTGTAGAGTAGTCTAATCGGTGAAGGTGCAAGATGTATTGCTGTCTTGCTAAATGCAGGTATTGTGCACTGGTATTTTCGTGGTGTGCATGTGCAATTATTACGGGCGGACAGGCGGGCGGTGCATCTTGCATGTTGTGTTTATTGCGGAAGTAAGCTACATATATTATGTATTTCGTTTCACAATAATCCGTTATTTATTTATTCATCGAGTGTACGGCACTAAATTAGAAAACAAAGGCTTATTCCGTTATAAGGCCTCTAAAGAAAAATTCAAACTAATACACACACTTTTCCACAGAACACGGAAAGATTTTTTCTCTTACTTTCCATTTTCTGTGTTCTTTTCATTTCAGGTATCTCCATTATTGGATTGAGTGAGGACTTGTCCCTTTGCTCACGAGATAAATACTGCTTAAATCTCAACATGATTGAATATGTAACTCCATTTCTAAGAATTACCTTTATTATGGCTTATTGACTGAAATTTACACGTAGGTACGTAGGTTTATATAGTGCGACAAGCATAATTGTTCCTTATTAGTATTGGTATTTTGGAACTAAAACATTTTTCCTACGACAAAATCCATCTTGAGAGCTTATTTTGTATTACAAGCATTACAAGTGGCTCCTCTGACGGCTGTCACCGGAACAGACAGGAATGTAGGACTATATTGATTGATGCAAGGATTCCCTATAAGGTGCCAAAACGTCGGGAAAATCCAAAAAACCTTAACAACACAAAATTTACACATTCCTAATTATTAAAAACCTATAATCTGTATCTGTATTATAAAATGACACTCAAGTGGAGATCTCTTCTCAAGTATAAGCAAAGGATGAATGTATTCGTTGCATGTATTTGCATACCTTTCTAACTATACTTGAGAAGAGATCTCCACTTGAGTGTTGTAGAACAACACTTAGGTAATACGAAATATTAAAATTAAACTGTTTATTTAAAAAAATAAAATTCATCTATTCACTTTGACACAATAAATATTTAATAATAATATAATCATAAATTTCTTACATTCACACCAATTACCTAGCTCATAAGTAGTTTTCAGTAAGAAATTGTTTTATGGAAACTACATATTCCGTCGTGCGCTGCTGTGATAGTTGGCTGTGTCGTTTATTGTCGGTGCAGTGCTTATCAGCTATACGCGAATACTCGCTATAAGTGCGAGAAAGAAGAACGGTTCCCGCGCGTTTGCATTTCACACGCTTATCCGAAGCTATACGACATCTGCACAGAGTAGTGCCCGGACACAGAGACATTTTAACTACTGGCATTATGTTATGACCACACTCGATTGTACTTTTATAAGTCAAGCTGAAGATCAAGTTGGGCGAGGAGACATGAGTGTCGATAATTCTTCAATGGAATCACAATCGTCGCCGTCATATGTGACCGAGAGGAAGGGTATTTCACGAAATATTGATTGTGATATGCGAAATGATTTTCAACTGTTTCAAGCCAGCATGAACAAACAGCTTGAAGGCTGGTTCAATAGACAGGATGAGAAATTGTCTTTGATTTTGACTGAGTTTAAAGACATAAAACAATCAATAAACTTTTTAAGTGAAAAGTACGATGACCTTAATAGTAAAACACAAACGATTAGTGCGCGGCTAGCTCAGATTTAACAGCAAGTCAAATCTCAACCAATCGAACTTATCTCTAAGCTACAATCTAAAATCGAGGACCTAGAACAGAAATCGCGTAACTGCAATATAGAAATAAGCAATATGCCTGAAAAGCGCGGTGAAAACTTAGTCACATTAATAGAAAAAATTGCCAAGGTCGTTAGTTACCCACTGTCTAGCCATGACATTGTGGCAATTCATCGTGTTGCTCAAATGGATCCAAAAAGCTCAAGGCCAAGAAATATTATTGCCAAGTTTTGTAGTCAAATTAAACGTGACAATTTCATATCTGCTGTCCGCCTTATGAAGGGAATTACTTCAGACAAATTGGATATTCCTGGATCACCATGAAATATATATGTCAACGAACACCTGACGTTGCTCAACAAAAAAATTTTTCGTCAAGTCAGAGATGATGCCCATGAAAAAGGTTACCGCTATGTATGGGTTAAAAACGGCGTTATACTCGTCAGAGCCAAGGAAACATCACCCGTATTCGCCATACGTTCAGAAGAAGAACTATCTAAAATCAAGCCACTTATTCCAGGATCACAATCACAAAGTTAAAAAAAAACGTTTAATTTCAAATGTTTTATGGTCAATGACTTAAATGTTATCAATTTTTGATGTTTAGACGTGAGTGAAGCAAGTGCGCTCTGTTTTCTTCATTACTCTGTAGCATATTTACAAGTTGCGCGCTGTGGCCTGTTGCACGATGGTAATGTGACTAATTATTTAAATACCCTTAATATTTTTATATGCTATACAATATTTAATAGTTTCATTTTTTCTCAAAAATACGTCATTTTTTCTTGGATAATTATATTTGGTTATCACAATTAAATATAAAAATCAATCGTGTACGAGTTATCACTTAAAGATGTTCATTATATTATAGTAGCTTTTATTTTATGTTCGTTCCCGATTACTGTCAATGTTATATAATTATTATACTCAAAACAAATCTAAGTTATGAACTGGATACTTATAGGAGCGCTAGCGATGGTGGTAGAATGTGTTTGTTGTGTATGTGTTTGGTTATTTTCACAGTGGTAGGTAACTTACATTGGTAATATTTATTCAAATCAAAATTATTATTATGTTCCATCTGTCTTTACTACTAATTATGATTGAAAATGGCTACTACACTTAGGGCGACTTTCATCACTGATATTTAAACGTGATTAACGCTAAACGTGTTTAATACATAGTTCTGTCTCTGTCATCTGTTTGAATGTGACAGGGACAGAAATACGTTTTAAACACGTTTAGCGTTAATCGCGTTTAAATATCATTGGTGAAATCGGGCCTTAGTGTTTTTTATCAGAATTGCCGAGGGTTGCGTACAATAATTAGTGAATTATTTAATAATATTCTAGCGGAGTGTTTTGACGTAATGATATTGACAGAGTCATGGTTAGTGCCCAGTATTGCAGACAATGAGCTCATGGATTCACGTTATACAGTGTTTCGTTGTGATAGAAATCGGGAAGTCAGTGGTAAGTCTGACGGTGGTGGCGTTTTAATTGGTGTGCGCCGTGAGTTATGTGTTTTCCGATGTACCTTAAGGTGTATCGATGAGCTCAGTGGCGCCGCCAATGGAAATAAATCAATTGCATTTTATTAAAGGCTTGGATTAAAAGTTTCGGTTATTTCGCGCAAATAGAAGAGCAAAATGCAATTTTTAATTGTTTTTTCAGTGCCTCAAATATGAGCACCAAGTTATGGATCTCGATATTGCCAAATGTGGCCACTTTTGGCACTATTGAGATTCACGACTTACTGCGTAAGTTTGAGTTCTCAAAAGTATATTTATAAAATGCATTCCACTCTTTCACTTTCGCGAAATAACCGAAACTTTTAATCCAAGCCTTTAATAAAATGCAATTGATTTATTTCCATTGGCGGCGCCACTGAGCTCATCGATACACCTTAAGTAAAACATAATCAACATTACCTGGAAACACATTAAGGTGTATCGATGAGCTCAGTGGCGCCGCCAATGGAAATAAATCAATTGCATTTTATTAAAGGCTTGGATTAAAAGTTTCGGTTATTTCGCGAAAGTGAAAGAGTGGAATGCATTTTATAAATATACTTTTGAGAACTCAAACTTACGCAGTAAGTCGTGAATCTCAATAGTGCCAAAAGTGGCCACATTTGGCAATATCGAGATCCATAACTTGGTGCTCATATTTGAGGCACTGAAAAAACAATTAAAAATTGCATTTTGCTCTTCTATTTGCGCGAAATAACCGAAACTTTTAATCCAAGCCTTTAATAAAATGCAATTGATTTATTTCCATTGGCGGCGCCACTGAGCTCATCGATACACCTTAAATTATATTGCAGTGCGACAATTAGTGGGTATAACTTAGTATGTGGCTTATATATACCGCCCAAACAATCGCCCTGTGTTTATGAGAGGTTATTTCAATCCTTACAGAAAGATATATTATTACCCGATGTAAATCATGCATATATTTTCGGTGATTTTAATATTCCTCAAATACAGTGGGATAATCTTTCTTCTGATTTAACGGCCTTAAGCTTGAATAATTATAGTGATCCTACTAGCCTACTTTTATTTAATTTTTTATCAGTAACTAATTGTAAGCAGTATAATTTTACATTGAACAGCAAAAACCGCACACTTGACCTCTTTTTAACAGATGATGAAACATCTATTTGTGAACCCTCAACAACTTCCTTAGTGCCAACGATTGACTCGTTACACCCCCCATTTAGTGCGCATTTGTCACTTAATTTAAAAACAGTTTATATGCCTAGACTTTCTACATTAAAGTACCGTTATATAGAAGGTAATTATACCGACATAAATAATGCTATACGTAGTATCGATTGGGAGAACGAATTTAAGGGAATTTCTTTAGAATCAGCCACAAACATTTTTTATCAAATTTTATTTAGTATTATAAAGGAACATATTCCAATGCGACCTACTAAGTCCAATGAATATCCTATATGGTTCACTCGCCCTCTGATTCACATATTTAAATCAAAATTGCGCGCCTGGACGAAGTGGAAAACTTATAATAGCATATCACATTATGAACAATTTTCTTTATATCGGAAGCGGTTTAATAAACGTTCTTCGGAATGCTTTAACAGTTACATTAAGTCATTAGAAAATGGAATTAAAAAGGACTTGAAGTTGTTTTGGGCTTACGTAAACAGAAATAAAAAAAAATCTGGCATTCCTAGCACTGTGCATTATGGAAACGAAGAGGTGTCTAGTCCGGCACTTATCTGTAATTTATTTTCAAAGTCTTTCGCCTCAGTTTATGAAAAAAATGCTAATAAATTACAGCAACCGGATACATCTTCTTACACAGAGAACTGTGAAGTGATATCTGATGTATATTTTTCTGAGGATACCATTGTTGCCATTTTAAAGTCTTTGGATGTTTCTAAAGGTCCAGGCCCTGATGAAATTCCACCCTTTTTTATTAAAAGGGTTGCCGAGTCGATCAGTAACCCATTATTTTATTTGTACAACCGTAGTTTCAAGGGAGGGATTGTTCCTTCTTGTTGGAAAATAGCTAACGTTACACCTGTTTATAAAAGTGGCTCAAAAAATGATGTTGAGAACTATCGACAAATTTCACTGCTCTCTATCTTCTCGAGAGTCTTAGAAAGATTAGTCCACAGCGCCATATATCCTATACTGCATCGCGTCATAATACCAGAAAAACATGGATTTGTAAAACATCGCTCCACTGTCACAAACCTCATTTTGTATACAACTTTTTTATTCGAGAATATAGATCTAGGACGTCAAACGGATGCTGTTTATACCGATTTTTGTAAGGCTTTCGATAAGGTGGATCACACTATACTGCTAGAGAAAATTGCATACAATGGTATACGCGGTAGTTTGTGGCGCTGGTTCTCCTCATATGTTACTAACAGATCTCAAAGGGTGGTTGTTAATGGCTATACATCTACTGATGAAATAAGTGTTACTTCTGGGGTACCTCAAGGATCCATATTAGGACCTTTATTATTTGTTTTATTCGTCAATGACATTGGCAGTTGTTTTAAAAACACGCATTTTCTCTTATATGCTGATGACCTTAAAATATATAGGGATATAGAAAGCATTAATGATTGCTTAGAATTTCAAGAGGATTTAGATCGTCTTTCTCAAAATTGTACTAAAAATAAACTGCAGTTGAGCATTTCTAAATGTAAAAAAATTACTTTCACAAAAAAGGTTCAAGTTGTTAATTTTGATTATGAACTTATGAACACAAAATTACAAAAGGTCGAAATGATTAAAGATTTGGGCATACTTCTTGACTCAAAGTTACACTTAGATACACATATCAATAGTATAGTAAATAAAGCTTACCAGTTATATGGATTTGCCATGAGAACCTGTAAGGATTTCAAAAAACCCTCAACATACCTAACACTGTATAAGTCACTAATAAGATCACAGTTAGAATATGCATCAGTAGTTTGGAATCCCTTTTTCCATAAGTATATTAATCAACTTGAAATGGTTCAAAAAAAATTTCTTCGCTCTGCTACTTATAAATGCCATCATGCAAAACAATCGTACATTAATCTTTTGAAAAAATACTCCCTTTTATCATTGGGGTCCAGACGACTGTTCTTGGACCAAGTGTTTTTGTACAAAATCCTTGGCAACTTCTTTGATTGTACACAGTTGACCGACCACACATTCTATATTAGTTTAAGTAGTCGCTCTCAGCGCATTCGTGACATTCGTACACATGGCACATTTGCACCCAGATTTAGTAGGACCATAGCAGGCCAACGGGCGCCGCTGCGTCGTATCATGTACTCGTATAATAAAAAAATGTCTCATATAGTTATATTTCAAATGTCTCTTAACCAGTTTAAAAATAGCATTCATTTGGAATTAGAAATAGAATAAGAAAATTTAAAATTAAATATAGTTATTCAAATGTTACACAAAAGGATCTTAAAGTAATTAAGTTTTAAGCACTTTATCTTTGGAAAAATATTCTACATACCTACTTTCTCTCATTAGCATGCATGTTATTATTTAAGTTAATATTACTCTGCGGACAATGTTGTTGGTTACATAATTAGTACTATGTTCTAACATTTGTCACATAAGTTAGCGTAATTATGTAATTGTTTTTTGTTCCAAATAAATAAAAATAAATAAAAAATAAAAATAAAATAGATAACGGATAGATATTATACATAGATATATGTAGAACCCCATGCACTTCTAAATCGTCTATCATTTTCCAACCGCCCAGTAGCGTAGGTAGGTACTTACCGGTAGCGGTTTCCGGTACTTTCGCTGTCACTTTCGACACTTCTAAATTATTTTATTTATTGATTTAATTACTGACTTAGATTTTTTAAAAGAGGCATACGTTTATAGACTTTCTTGCACCGTTACTCGTATTCCAACAAACGTACTGTTTGATTCAGTTATTCTGAATTTTTCAGTATTGTTGACAATATTAACGAAATAAGAACAAACATTTGCGCTTCAGCGATTTTCCGGTTTTACAATATTAAAGAAAAGCTTGAGATCATATGAAAACTAACATTTTGAACTTTAGCAATTTTCCGAGTTATATAAGACGATAATTATTTTGTGGAACTCCGAACATCTTCATTTCTTCTGAAAGTAACGGAAAAAGAAACTCAGTCTGTTGTCATCAATCTTCGGTTACATTCGCTCTAAATTCGGGCAGCGGGGACGGCGCACGTGTAATTTCGTTCCCGAATAAAATTAAGTTAAATTTACATCGGTTGGAACGGGAAATATCATGATGCTTATCTGATCTCGGGACGTCCTGTGTAATAGAGATATTTTTCCAACAACTTTATTTTTTATTTTTAAAATAATACTTAAATAATCTTTACAAATTAAATTTGTCTGTGAATGAGTGTCTTTCACATTAATTTAATGAGAATGCCAGTTTATTCATTCGACGTCTCGGGTTCGGCCTCCTGTCTGGTCAAGGTAAGAAAACAGATTTCTCCTAATTATTGTCTCTACTCGTTTCTGACTTGTAAATTGTAATTCTGTACCTTCATTTTTTACATTGTCTTCATGATGTATTAAAATTGACAAAACATATTTCCACAATTCACAGTCGAGGTTATAAATAAGTTGTAACAAAGAGTGTGACATCGAGTCCTAGATTTGTTCTAATTGCTGGCCCACTACCGCTGCAAAAAAGTACCAACTTGAGCTGTTAATTAAAGGCATTGCTGCTCTTAATGGCGGGAAAGCAGTTCATTACGAAGCCCGCCTTTTAACACGTAAGTACGTGTTAAAAGGCGGGCTGACAGGCAGTAAGTACTGCCTGTCACCCTATAAATGAGTTTTAATATAACCTTCAGCCTTCACGGGAAACTAATTAATTTGCACGTTTGAGGATTTAGTTGACTTGAATATTACAAAAAGTTTTAACCTTAGTTATTTTCCAGGAATCAAGCTTGTGGTTCATTTGTGCTTTGATTTTGTATTGCTGTATTTACAAAGTAACGCTGGCAATTACCTAGTAAGTACGTAATTGTTAAGAAAATGGCGTGTATTGGTGGCTGGTCGTTTGTTATTTTACGTATAAATGTGTGATGATAACATTCCATCAGAATGTGTCGAATACTTTTTGTAACATTATGACAAGACAATAATTAAGTAGTTGCTTTCGAGTTTATTTTCTTTCGTACAATAAACTACCTACTCCTTTTATATTTCTGTGTAGTGTGCTTCGGGTCTGTAATAATTATGATATAATAACATATCGTATAATAACTCTCAAAATATAACAGCAGATTACATAAAATCATTTTATATAACGTACATTTCGTACAATCAACGAATAATAGGTATAAATTCAAAATAATGTAAGTAATTATAACAAATATCGGGGACTCATAAATAAATCTAAACATGGTAAATATCCCGTTTTTTACAATAGTTATAGTGAAATTGACCATGAAAGTTTAAAATCTTAAATATAAGTAATTAATTGAAATTTTCTGTAAGTATGAAACTTAAAATATCATCATCATCATCATGTCAGCCGAACGACGCCCACTGCTGGGCATAGGCCTCCCCCAAGGATCTCCACAACGATCGGTCCTGCGCTGCCCGCATCCAGCGGCTTCCCGCGACCTTGACCAGATCGTCGGTCCACCTTGTAGGGGGCCTGCCCACGGAACGTCGTCCGGCACGCGGTCGCCTTTCAAGAGCCTTTCCGCCCCAACGGCCATCGGTTCTCCGCGCTATGTGTCCCGCCCACTGCCACTTCAATGATGCAATCCTTCGAGCGATGTCGGTTGTTTTAGTTCTCCTGCGGATTTCATCATTTCTGATTCGATCGAGCAGGGAAATACCAAGCATCGCTCTCTCCATTGCTCGCTGGGTGACTTTGAGCTTTCTTATGAGACCCATAGTAAAAGACCACGTCTCACTTCCATAGGTCATTACTGGCAACACACACTGGTCAAAGACTTTCGTCTTGAGACATTGAGGTATTTCGGACGCGAATATATGTCGGAGCTTCCCAAACGCTGCCCATCCGAGCTGGATTCGACGAGAGATCTCTTTCTCAAAGTTGGACTTACCTAACTGGACCGTCTGTCCTAGGTAAACATAGTGGTCAACAACTTCGAGTGTAATGTTCCCAACATTAACTGGAGCGGGTGCAACATGAACATTGGACATGATTTTCGTCTTGTCCATGTTCATCTTAAGACCCACTCTTTGCGAAGCATTACCGAGATCTTCGAACATTGTGTTCAGGTCTTCCAAGGTCTCAGCCATAAGAACTACATCATCGGCAAACCGTAGATGTGTTAGGTACTCGCCATTGATGTTGATGCCGCATCCTTTCCAGTCCAGCAGCTTAAAAATATCCTCCAACGCAGCTGTGAACAGTTTGGGAGAGATGACATCTCCCTGTCTCACACCTCGCTGTAGTTGGATAGGATTAGAGCTCTGGTTCTGTAATCGGACCGACATGGTGGCGTTTTGGTATAGGTACCTCAGCACCTCGATATACCTGTAGTCTATTTGGCACCTCTGGAGAGACTGCACCACGGCCCAGGTCTCGATCGAATCAAAGGCTTTCTCATAGTCCACGAACGCCAAGCAAAGTGGCAAGTTATACTCTTCGGTCTTCTGTATAACTTGCCGCAGCGTATGAATGTGGTCTATGGTACTGTAGCCTTTCCGGAACCCGGCTTGTTCGGGAGGTTGGAAGTCGTCGAACCTGCGAGCGAGACGATTCGTAATGACTCTCGAAAACAACTTATAGATATGGCTCAGAAGCGAGATGGGTCTATAATTCTTCAAGAGAGTTTTATCACCCTTCTTGAAAAACAGCATCACATCGCTTCTGCCCCATGCCTTTGGCGTTTTGCCCTCGAGGATGACAGAGTTGAAGAGCTTCTGGAGGACCTTAAGTATCGGCTTACCGCCCGCTCTTAGAAGTTCTGTTGTGATTCCGTCATCACCCGCCGCCTTGTTGTTTTTGAGCTGCTTGAGAGCCATTCTAATCTCGTACAGGCTGACGTCTGGAATATCTTCGGTATAGTGTCGGGTAAGCTTGGCTCTAGGGTCTTTAGCCTTGCTTTCAACAGGTGTTTGCGTGGAATATAGCTGTCCATAGAAACTCTCAATCTCCCTCAGGATTTCAGGTGTTGACGAAACGATGCTACCTTCCCCAGTTTTCAGCCTCGTCAATTGACTTTGCCCGATAGACAGATCTCTCGCGAACACTTTGGAGCCTTTGTTCCGCTCAATGGCTTCTTTAATACTCTCGGTATTAAATTGGCGAAGGTCGCGCGTCAAGGACTTAGATATCTGTCTATTGAGCTGCCGATAACGATGGGCATCCGCTGAGTTCTGCAGCTTCATTTCGTGTCTCTGATCCATGAGTAAAAGAGTCTGACTGGAGAGTTTCTTCAATTTGGGATGGCGGGTTTTATAGTACTTAGACCCTACCGTGCGGACAGTATCCACCACCATGTTGTATAGATCGTCCACGTCTATGCTGTTCTCAAGGGCTTCGAAGCGGTTTTGAAGCTCGAGCTGAAAGCACTCGGGGTTTTGAATTTGAGCTGGTATTGGTCGGAGCGTGGATTTTATCAGTCGCGATCTTTCGAGCTTGACATCGATATTCAATGTGCCTCTTACCATACGGTGATCGCTTCCTGTCTTAACAGCGTTGATCACACTGACATCATTGAATATGTGCTTCTTCGTCGACATGATAAAATCGATCTCGTTTTTGACTTTACCGTCCGGACTGATCCAGGTCCATTTGCGGCTTACGGGCTTCCTAAAGAAGGAGTTCATCATATAGAGGTTCTCCCTCTCCATAAAGTCTGCCAGCATCTGGCCTCTATCGTTCCGTTGCCCAAATCCAAATTGCCCCACTCTCAGCTCATCACCGCAACGTTGCCCCAACTTTGCATTGAAATCCCCCATCACAACCGTGTAGTGGGTTTTAAAGCTATGCATGGCTTTAGAGATCTCCTCATACATAGCCTCCACTTCGTCATCGTCGTGTGTCGAGGTCGGAGCGTAGACCTGGATAACATTCAGCGAATATCGTTTCGATAATCTGAGTATCAGGTGCGCTACCCTGCTCGACACACTTCCGATGGTGATCACGTTGTTGACAAGGGATTTATGGACGATGAACCCGACACCACCAATGGACTTTTGGTCGCCCTCCCGGTGGTAAAGTAAGTTACCGGATTGCAGGGTTATCGAGTCCTCCCCCTCTCTTCGGACTTCAGATAACCCAATGATATCCCAATGTAACTTACTTATTGCCTCTTCCAACTCTACGAGCTTCGCGTCGAGCCTCAATGTGCGCGTGTTGTAGGTTGCCAGGTCGAGTCGTCGGTGTTGGTAGCCGGAGCCTACCCGGAGATTCTTAGCACCCCCTGCCCCGCCGTTACCATAGCCGCTACCGTAGCTAGGAATAGCGGGGCCGCCGGGGACTGGGGGCCGATTTGTTGGTTGTGTTGTCATTTTAAGGGGGGGTTGTGCCATAATCGCCACGCTTGGCAGGCGGGTTGGCGATCGCAGTATTGGCCTTTTGTAACTGGAGACGCTGCTGCCCATCTCCTGATGGCAGTTTTCCCTTAGTCGCCTCTTACGACACCCACGGGAAGAGAGGGGGTAGTGCTATTCTATTTATGTGCCGGCACTACACGGCACAACTAACGGCACAAATAAAATATATAAGTAAGTAATTTATTACTTTAGCGTAGCATGCAGAATTATAAACTGTATTTTACTCATGAACTTAGTTTCGAACTGCATGAGAGGAAAAATGTACAACCACTATTTCTGGCGCGTTCGTTCTTTGTTTTGGTCACAGTTCTAACCATAAACTTATTATACTCCCTAGTATAAATAAGTTTATGGTTCTAACATAACATAAAAATGAATGAAAAAGATATGCGTTTTCTCGTTAAATGACTTGATGGGGGATGGGGGGGGGGGACACCTTCCTCCCTCCCCATCACACTCCTAAATTGAGACTTACCTAAGTAATCTATATTATAAGTGAGCCCGGTATTACGACTATTTACTAATGTTGTTTATAGGTACTATGTGTACTTATACTATAAGTTAAGTATATCGAATATAAGAAAAATGTGATAGTAAAAAACCACGAGCCCTATAAGTCGCTTTCAGGCGGGATAGCTACGGGAAAGCTACTTATGGGGCTCGTGGTTTTTTACTATCACATTTTTCCTATACTTACTTACAGAATTGCATTGTGAAATTATCACATAATGATAATTATATGAAACAAAATAATATCAAATGAACGTCATAGCAAGTAAGTTTCATATAAAATATTTTTATAAATGAGCGTTATGTTAACTGATATTATATAAAATGATGATTATAATTATGAAATAAACATTAGGATGTAAAAAGAAATTAGTTGAAGTGTTGTTATGACTAACATTTTATTATGTCAAGAACGTTAATGAAATGGAATTATACCAAATGAAATTATATTACTCATTATGCACCCTTGTACTTCTGTTCGAGAAGAATACTTTGTACTGTAGGATACCTAAATAAAACAAGAACCTCGTTACGGTTAAGACAAGTTAAGACATCGTATTAATGTTACCTCATTTAGTGGTTTGGCAAAGAGATTTGTTTGGAATCACTACAATGAAAAAGCTAGCGATGTATTACAGCGAAACATACGATTCCAAATTAGTTTACGAAAGGCAATTTCTATATCGATCCTAAAGTCATTATCCTCTCGAGCCCGGACAACAACGAGAATGACGACGAAGCGACTCGATACCTTTCTAAGGATATCTTTTGGCTCACGTATCTAATCTTGTCCCATTTAGTCTTGAATCACGAACACATTTTTGTCATTGTCGCATTCTGTTTTTTTTTTTTTCAGAAAAATCGCTACAATAGCTCTTAGAAACGTTGCAAATTAAGCCCTGAAGGTTTTTATTCTACAGCTTATTCTCATTTTCGTAGTCGTCACGAAAACAAGAAAAATATGTTTAGACGTCATTGATCAACTATAGGTTAACTTAACAAACTAAAAAAGACGCTAATATGTTACCGACTGACTTTTTTTTAAAAGGAGAAAATGGTTTTAAATAAATCGATAATAAGTTTTTTTATTATCTTGTAAACAATCTTCTTTTTATGTGATGTATATGACTGGGTATGCATTTGACCACCATCCAGTTTAGCAGACAGGATGCAGTCTAGGGTGTTGCATGTTCACCCAGGAGGTGCCCACTCACGCTTGATTTGAAAAGGCCATGGTTATAATGATCGGGGAACACATTTGCAGGTAGCGCGTTCGAATCTTTAGCAGCTCGTATCAAAAATGAACTGGCAAATCGCTTGGTACGGCTGCGTCTGGTACTCCGATGGTGGAAAGGGGCTGGAGGAACAAGATCGTGCAGTTCCTGTGCGCAGTCTCCAAAGTGTATCCGGTATAACACTAACAGATCAGCAACTCTACGGCGATGACTCTGACTTTGAAATTTAGCTTTTTCTAAAGTTGTGTCTCCAATGAGCTTCTCTGCGCGGCGCGGTGTCTCTTTAGCCCAAAAAAAGTGAGATCTGCCGTTCATTGAATATTTCTACGAAATATATAATTGAAAAGAGAAAGATAATTCGCGAAAATATTGAAGCGTAAAGCAGGAACTACCAGACGATAGCAATGTGTTTTTTTAGGATTCTGAAGAAAGTTCTGAACTGACTACCTACTGTACATATTTCATGGGACCAAATTGAAACTTTGGTAAATCAGAAGGGAAAAGAAATAACAGAATAGGTTCATAATTGGCGGAGATATCGTGGAACATACATGAAAAAAAACATTCAGACGACTTGAGAACCTCCTCGTTTTTTTGAAGTCGGTTAAAATAGAAGATGCATTTAGAAACTGTCTGTTTAGGTTAAACAAGATGCTGGATGGATATTTCAATAATGCGGTATAAGTACGTTTAACAATATAACAAACAATCATACAACCAACTTCACAGACGTTAAGTTACGCGGGCGGGCCAATCACCGTAATGAGTCACACCAACGATTTTTGTTATCAGCATATCTAAAAAATATGTAACTCGAGAAAAAAGAACCTGTTTTTATTTTTTTCCTATCTTCAAAAATGACTGAGATATTAAACTTTAAAGTACGGCCTCCGTGGAAAATTCGGGTGAACCAATGGTATTAACGTGTGACGTCACGTCGCACTTCCGACCTACATAGAATCCTTTGGCTATATAGTTGCGCTCTCACGGTTTCGTAATAAAATTTATTTTTCTTATAGTCGATCAATGAAATGGAAGAAATTTAGTATTGAGCCCATGTGTACCAACTCCAGTGAAAAAACACCTTCAAATACATGTGTTATTTTCGTGTTATGAAATAATAAATTAAATCAACTCGTAATGGCGGGCGGTATTCTGTCAATATAGCAACTGCCAAAACAAATTGTACTTACAACCTTAACTGACTTGGTGGTCAAAATATGGAACCAAAACTGACAGCCATTTCGATAATTTTGTACAGCTAGTGGTGCCTCCACCACTGGGTCATATAAGTTTGTGGGATAGAAATGTCTTTCGGTAGGTATTGACAGTAGGTGACAGTTTAAGAGCGCGTCTGCGCGCGGTCGAAATCGAATACTAATCTTTTACCTTATCCTTAGAACAAAGAAAATGTACTGTAACTAGCGGCAAAAATGCACCAGTTGCGCGCAGATTGCGCATGGAGGACTATGTAGGTACAGTTGGACAGAAATCACCCGTAGCAGCCGCAATCGGAGATGCCATTGCGACATGACGTCATCGCAATAGCGCGCAAGGAAAGCAAATTACAAAAGCTGGTGAAACTTTACAACGCTGTAACTTTGGAAATCCTGGCCAGATTTCGATGAAACAAAAACTGTTATTACTTGCACGAGTACGCGCATTAAATGCAGTAATTTTTATAGTCATATTTTGATGTGTTGGTGTGACTCATTCTATGCAGCGCGTCTTCATCGCGTTTGGGTCTTGACGTTTGACTTCGTATTGCCGTAATGACATAACGACGCACACGTCACGCAAACCTATAGTCCTACAATCCTGTCTGATCCGGTGACATCCGTGACAGAGGAACCACTTGCAATACGAAATTAGCTGTCAAAATAGACTGTTGTATGAAAACTGTTTTAGTTCCAAAGATTATCACCGGAACAGAAAACGTTCTCGCACTGGCAAAGCCGCGCGTTATCAAAAACGGTTTTGCACGTCAACTGCACGTACACTTGACTAATGCGTCACAGAAATACCGCGATCGGGGCCCGGACGCGTACTTTAAACAAATGCATTTTTCACCTCTCCAGCTCGAAAAGGGCGCTTTTGGCGCCTAAAAACTAGCAGCATAATCGATTTTTGCTGCGAGCGTGAGGCAAAGTGCTTTTTTAATTTCTTACACCAACTTTTGAAATAATTAAGAAAAAAGAAATAGAGTGACAAGGATGAGACTTTTAAAATTAATATGAGCAAAAAGGATAGATAGATAGCTTTATGTCGATGGACATGAAATATAAAGCTTAAAAAATAAATACACGGATACCAAAGGTTCGAAATAAAGAGTAAGTATGGACGAAATGAGGTCGCATGCATGATATAAATAATAAGAAAAATTAATGAATTCTATTAACAAATTATATAAATACGATTGTACTACTATTGCTTTTTATTAAACACGCAATATTTAAAATAAATAATATGAAGTGAACATTATATCGCTTACTAATATCATGTTTGGTTTCCATAAAAATTACATGCAGTGCAGTTTTTGAACGCAATGCAAACAGTTACCTTCAACTTGCATAATTGCACCAATTTTACTCTTAATTATTAATTTTGTAATTTTAATGTTTTCTTTATTTATAAATGTTGCCTTCAATGTTGTTTTTCTGACCTGTATCACTTTTCTCGCTGGTAGAGGTGAAAAGTTGTATGTTTAACACGAGAGCAAAATTTTCTGATGTCTCGTGCCTTTAAATCACTCACTGTGCTCAGTAGTCAATATTTGAATCACTCGCTACGCTCGTGATTCAATTTTAGACTACTTCGCTAGTTCGTGATTTAAATTCAGCCCTCGCAGCGAAAAATGATTTTGCTCTCTTGTATAACAAATAACTATTTCATCCCATCGATTCGAAAAGCGATGATTTTTTATCTAATAACAGGGTCCAAAACGATTCATTTTTTACCTGTTATGACAAGAGGGAATAAATGAGATTTGAATTTTGAACAGCTTCATAACAGGGTCCAAAACAATGAGATTTGAATTTAGAACATAATTAAAGAAGCATTGGTTGGAGTGTAGCAAAGGGTGTGCAGTACTTAAAAAAAAAGCAACTGATTTTGTATGGGGCCGGGACTTTTTTCGGGACCGAGAAATTTTCAAAAACGGAATTTTATAAAATTGAGAATATCTCGTAAACGTTGAGTCGTAGCTAAAATCTAACAAAACTTTCAATCCCCCTACGGCATCCCCGGAGATACTTATAAGAAATCTGATGGACATATATTTTTTTTGTTTAATATTTTTTTTATTTCAAAACTCAATTTTTTTTCTTGCCCGACTAGCGCTATGATGTATCCGAACTACAAAGAAAGGTAGGTAGTTTGAGTTGTCTTTACTGCTTTTCTTATAGAGGGGGATGAAAAGCAGAGTGTATTACTCGGCCGCAAAATTATTTTCACCTCGGGTGGCGTATATTGAATCCCTCGCTGCGTTCAGGATTCTACTTTAGAATCCCTCGCTGCGCTCGAGATTCTACTCTAGAATCCTTCACTGCGCTCTGGATTCAAAATAGCGCCCTCGCCGTAAATATATTATTTTGCTCCCTTGTAATACAATCTACTATTGTTATATTTTAAATGAATGCATGTAGGTAAAGAGTGTTTCTTAAAAAGCTCATGAATTAAATGAAACCTTGCAATTTCAATAATAAAAGTTGCATGTAGATCTTTCATGTGACATCTGTTTTAAAAACAGGAAAAAAACAGGTCGAATACTTAAATAAATTCTTTATTTTTAATTGACATATTATTTATTTACAATGGTAACATTTCAATAACCTTACATAACTAACTTAGCTATTTACATAAGCGCCAAAGTCGCAATATATGAATGGATATTTCAATAATTGGTTTAAACCTTTAAAAATATAACAAACAATCATACAACTTCACAGACGTTAAGTTTGCAATGCGCTTCTAATAAATATACCCTCTTACTTAATTTATAATTATAAACACGATGCTCGTAATTTATTCAAGTGTCTTTTTTAACACTTTTCAAAGAGCCTCTTATACGGCTAAAAATGGAAATGGATCGAATGACAGGTCGTACGAAGCGTGGCGAGGTCTTTAAGTGAAATTCCACATTTTGGTCAGCATTCAACCGCGCTCAAACGGTTATCGACTGTATAAATCTTTGGAAAATGCTCGTAAAGAGTTTCAATTGAAGATATGTCCAAAGCTTAGGTTAGGGTGACCTGAAAAGTTGGGTGCTAGGTAGGTACTTTATTTTCTACGACAGCGACATTTATATTCTATTCAGATTTTTTTTGTTATACATACAGTCGCTTGACTTTTAAATGTTGACTGTAAAGGTACTGTTTGATTAGTATTATATGATCTGAGGATGTAACAAAGATATTCTTTGAGTTTTATTCAGTAGCGGTTTTTGCAGAACTTATTTTAAAAATTATTTGTTAGATAATTTAGCTAGATTATTTATCTATACTTCGCTTTGTAACAATCCTTTTGCCGGCTACTATTTTTTTTTTACTATGTATCTAAAACATACTGCCAACCCCGGATGCAACCTTTTAAAATCTTCCTACATCATCACAATTACAAGCTTCTATTAATGCAGGAGGTATATCATGATATTTAAGTTTATATTGACATAAAGTTCTACATGTACCCGTATGTCGCCACCCCTATCTCTAAGTTTCCACGAGACAGACATGTTTAGTGCACGATCCCTCAAAATGTAAACAAGAGTTAAGGGATAGGGGCCCAATTTGTTCTCAAATCTTACTCTAAACTGCGGGCCAAAGGAGAAGATAAGATAAGATTAAGGAGGTTAAACATAACACACAAAAGCTTTAGAACCAAAGGATTACAATCACTGTTTTTAGTAGAATTAAATTTATAATCTATCGATGGTTTAAGGCAACTTAAAGACAGACTTCCAGATTCAGTGCATAATTTATGCTTACCTTACACCATACCAGCCGTAGCAGCATATCACTTTTAATGAACCAACCATCGGCAAGGTAGCAAATATTGGGAAGTTAGTGGGGAAAAGCACTTCTACAGTCCCCTATTTAAGCTGCAGATCCTATAAGGTAGCTTGGGAGACATTTGGGAAGTTTACTTCAGTAAGTGAAGAGGCATTCTTCCTTCATTCAGCCAGTCGAACAAACGAAGTGTCCCATGCCCGTGGTTGGCAATCGTGCAAACACCTGTCTCATTTCTAAAAAGGCACCCTTGTTTTCCACAATACAGAAAGTTTCTTTCAATTTTTAGTTTTTTGCATTCACAATGCAATTTTTATTACTGAAAAATCCTATCGGAGCTGATTGTGAGACGAGTCGATTTTTTCTTAATACTTCATTTTCCATTTTTTAAGTTTCTTTCAGTTAATTTTGATTAAAATATTACAATGTTGCGTTACCCCAAGAAGTAGCTAACAATAAACCAATGGGAATGTAAATATCAATATTGCGAAGCTGACACAACTATTAATTTTATCTAAACTTTGAGCTGGTAACAGTCCTCCATGGTCACTGCACTTTCCGCCTGGTGCCCCCGCTGACGATCTTGATGATCCGCACGGCGGGAGCCTCGAACGCCATCGATATAGCGAACGATGCTAGGAAGGCTAGCACTGCGTAGCCCGCGTAGATCGTGATCTGGGGACAGAGAAGAATTAAGGTCAGAATCTTACATTTTGTACAACATAAAGTCGTGGATGAGGGGCCACAAAAACAAACAATCTCGGTCTAGCTAGACCTAGGGTTTAGAAATTGCCAAAGGTCTCATGCTGAAAGTGCAGAAAATATGTCGTTGTTATAAGATTGCAAAGTTGAAATAGGTAGGTACCTATGATTTCTTTGACTATTTGCATTGGATATCTGCGTAATTAACCTGCTTCATCATCATCATTTAAATCGGAGTGGAAATTTATTGATTTGCATATAACCAGTTTTTCAGTGTTGTTGTTTGTAGTTCCATTCAAATTTTGATCGACGACTCAATAACTGGGCGGGACAGGCAATTTTACTCATCACATTATATTATATTCTCATCATCATTTCAGCCGTACGACGCCCACTGCTGGGCATAGGCCTCCCCCAAGGATCTCCACAACGATCGGTCCTGCGCTGCCCGCATCCAGCGGCTTCCCGCGACCTTGACCAGATCGTCGGTCCACCTTGTAGGGGGTCTGCCCACGGAACGTCGTCCGGTTCGCGGTCGCCATTCGAGAACCTTTCCGCCCCAACGGATGGGACTTATGGGATTATATTCTCATGGGACTATAATATTATCAACAACCTACTAATCTGCCAGTGTTGAACAACTGACGCCGCCATAGATAAACTAATACTGAACTTATTCTTAATTGAATCGATTGTTTTGAAAAGGGCGCAAGTCACCAATATTTGCCAACTGAGTTAAGTAAGTATGAGGAAGTGTTTGCCTATGGTCACATGGTCTCACCGAAAATGGCTCAAGTCTGTTTAATAGCGTACGAGATACAGCACCTCCTTGCTGACATTAGTTTTGAAAAGGGCACAAGTCTGTGACTTGCGCCTTTTTCAAAACTAACGTCATATAAAAAGTTCAAAAGATATTATAAACGAAACTGCTTAGCTATTCAATTCAACCTTTAGGTAAAAAAGTTCCAAAAGATAAAAAAGCGAATTTTAATATCTCTACTTTCATGAAACTTTATTATGACTCCTTGTAACCCGTATATGTACAAGCCCGTGAGTTTTTTGATGGCACTGTGAAAATATGACTTAAAACTATAGTACATTGTATTACAAGGGAGCCAAATAATATATTTACGGCGAGGGCGCTATTTTGAATCCAGAGCCCAGTGAAGGATTTTAGAGTAGAATCCTGAACGCAGCGAGGGATTCAATATACGCCGCCCGAGGTAAAAATAATTTTGCGGCCGAGTAATACACTCTGCTTTTCATCTCCCTCTATAAGAAAAGCAATAAAGACAACTCAAATTACTACCTACCTTTCTTTTGCGTTCGGATACATTATAGCGCTAGTCGGTCAAGAAATTTTTTTTTAAGTTTTGAAATAAAAAAAAACCCATCCCATCGGAGCTGGTTGTGAGACGGGTCGATTTTTCCTAAATACTTCATTTTCCATTTTTCAATAAAAAAAAAATGAAAAAAATATATATTTGTCCATCGGATTCCTTATAAGTATCTCCGGGGGCGCCATAGGGGAGTTGATAGATTTTAGCTACGACTCACCGTTTACGAGATATCCTCAATTTTATAAAATTCCTTTTTTGAAAATTTCCCGGTCCCGAAAAAAGGCCCAGCCCCATACAAAATCAGTTGAATTTTTTTTTAAGTACTGCACACCATTTGCTACACTCCAACCAATGCTTCTTTAATTATGTTCTAAATTCAAATTTCATCGTTTTGGACCCTGTTATGAAGGTGTTCAAAATTCAAATCTCATTTACACCCTCTTGTCATAACAGGTAAAAAATGAATAGTTTCGGACCCTGTTATTAGATAAACAATCATCGCTTTTCGAATCGATGGGATGAAAAATCTGTTGATTTTTTTTAAGTACTGCACACCCTTTGCTACACTCCAACTAATGCTTCTTTAATTATGTTCTAAATTCAAATCTCATCGTTTTGGACCCTGTTATGAAGCTGTTCAAAATTCAAATCTCATTTTTACCCTCTTGTCATAAGTTCTAAATTCAAATCTCATCGTTTTGGACCCTGTTAGAAGCTGTTCAAAATTCAAATCTCATTTTTACCCTCTTGTCATAACAGGTAAACGATGAATCGTTTTGGGCCCTGTTATTAGATAAACAATCATCGCTTTTCGAATCGATGGGATGAAATAGTAGATTGTATTACAAGGGAGCAAAATAATATATTTACGGCGAGGGCGCTATTTTGAATCCAGAGCGCAGTGAAGGATTGTAGAGTAGAATCTCGAGCGCAGCGAGGGATTCTAAAGTAGAATCCTGAACGTAGCGAGGGATTCAATATACGCCACCCGAGGTGAAAATAATTTTGCGGCCGAGTAATACACTCTGCTTTTCATCCCCCTCTATAAGAAAAGCAGTAAAGACAACTCAAACTACCTACCTTTCTTTGTCGTTCGGATACATCATAGCGCTAGTCGGGCAAGAAAAAAAATTTGAGTTTTGAAATAAAAAAAATATTAAATAAAAAAAATATATGTCCATCAGATTTCTTATAAGTATCTCCGGGGATGCCATAGGGCGGTTGAAAATTTTGTTAGATTTTAGCTACGACTCACCGTTTACGAGATATTCTCAATTTTATAAAATTCCGTTTTTGAAAATTTCTCGGTCCCATACAAAATCAGTTGCTTTTTTTTAAGTACTGCACACCCTTTGCTACACTCCAACCAATGCTTCTTTAATTATGTTCTAAATTCAAATCTCATTGTTTTGGACCCTGTTATGAAGCTGTTCAAAATTCAAATCTCATTTATTCCCTCTTGTCATAACAGGTAAAAAATGAATCGTTTTGGACCCTGTTATTAGATAAAAAATCATCGCTTTTCGAATCGATGGGATGAAAAGTATATTTTGGACGTGAGTTTGTTGATTTACCAGCTAATCGAGCATATCAAGATAAAGTACCAACTAATATAAAGTCAAGGAACTCATTCCAACTTATTATATAAACTAGCTGTTGCCCGCGACTTCGTACGCACGGTAAAGTGACTTTTGTATTTGTTTATTTTATGTGTAATCTACACTTCCTTCCAGTGACCGCAAGGTATTATGTGTGTGTATATGGGTGTAGGTCTCGGAAGCGCGGGATTCAGTGTAGCGCTTGCGATTGCTTGTTAACCGAGCTTCACGGTCCTCATCGATTTCAAAAGCACGAAGTAACCTCATCCTCTTAGCTGACCTAAAGCTTTGCGATATATTACTATTTTTTTTTTCTAGATATTTCAAATAACAATAATCGTTATCAAATCACAATAATCAATGTCCGTTTTCCAACAATTTAAATTGATCTACAAATCAATAAATCGAAATCTAATTCAAGTATAGTTTACGTATTTTTAATTCATTAAAATCACAATAACTGAGTTTTCTCAGGGTGTCAGCCGTCAAGAGTAAGCAATTTAATATAGTCCCACACTTCTGTCTGTTCCGGTGACAGCCGTGGCAGAGGAGCCACTTGCAATACGAAATTAGCTGTCAAAATGGACTGTCCTGTCGTATGAAAACTGTTTTAGTTCCAAAGATTTATCACTGCAACAGAAAAGCACTTAAGAAGCCATCATGTTAGTAGCTTTGTAGTGATAACAAACTGTAAAGCATTTTTTTTTATTGATTGATAGCGCTTGTCCGCTATCACGCCCCTAAGCGTTCGTTGATGCGATCTACGATGAATCGCGCTTGCCTAATGCCATATTCTGTGCTAATGCTGCGTACACACCGGACCAACAAAGGCCAACGAACGCCATCAAAGAGGTTCTGTTTTCCCCTCTGTCTCAATCAGATGATCAGAAACTCCGAATGTAAACTGGAATCGCTCCCAGTAATCCTTTACCAGCTTTAGATTGATCTTCGAAGGCCAGAAACGTGAAGCGAGCAATGCCTGATGTCGTTCGTTGGCGTTCGTGGGGCCGCCGCCGCCCGCCGGTCAGAACACAGTCTAAAAGGTACCGGTATAAAATATACTAAGAAGAAACCGGTCAAGAGCCAGTCGGACTCGCGCCCCGAGGGTTCCGTACCATTTTTCTTTTATAAAATAGAAAAAACTACAACTGTGCTTCACCCAAAGCGACCCGCGATTATGTAGGAAGGAGGACATTTTAAACGTAAAAATGTTTTCATTGGCGTGGCATATTCGTCCGAGAACTCGCGATGTAGAATATTGCAGTTTTTGGTCTGCTCCATCTCTTGACCGATAGCGGAAGTAATATATTTTTTGTTGATGATTTCTGAAAAAGTTTACTATTTAGAGACATTGTTTTATTTTTCCTGTAATCTTAACATAAACTTCTACTTATCACCTAAAATAATAGTAGTTCTCGAGATATCTAGCTGTGACAGACAGACAGACTTAGTCGTACCATAAGAGTTCCTTTTTACCAGTTTGGTTCGGAACCCTAAAAATTATCATCATCATTAATTCATTATTTGTCTTAAGCATGGTATTAGGTACATTATTGAATTATACAAATAATGGAAAATATCCTAAAATTGGTTATATGTCTAAGTAATATCACAGAAAAAAACTTTTACAAACTTTTGACCTAGAATCATAAAATTTTGCAAACTTCAGATCTTACAGTACAAATAAAGGTAAAAAAATATGGTAATTTATAGTTTAATCACTAAAAAACTAATACAAACTTACATTTGTAGTTAATTTCATACAAAATGTGAGTCAGTTTGTCTACGTTTTATAAGATGTCAAGAAATTTTCCCACAATAAAAGGTACCCTATATGTTGAACCAGGTTATAAGTTATTACTACACAAAATTTGGTAAAAATCCGTCCAGTAGTTTTTCCGTGAAAAGCAAACATACAAACAGCCGCCCGCAAATATAAGTTGGTCAACGTTTTTTTTTATATAAAGAAATTTTCCCGCAATAAAAGGTACCCTATATGTTGAACCAGGTTATAAGTTATTACTACAAAAAATTTGGTAAAAATCCGTCTAGTAGTTTTTCCGTGAAAAGCAAACATACAAACAGACGCCCGAAATATAAGTTGGTCAACGTTTTTTTTTATATAAAGAAATTTTCCCGCAATAAAAGGTATCCTATATGTTGACCCAGGTTATAAGTTATTACTACACAAAATTTGGTAAAAATCCGACCAGTAGTTTTTGCGTGAAAAGCGAACATACAAACAGACAAACAGACAAAATTTTTATTATCTATCGATTTGGGGTCTATATCCTGTACACATCACAAAGCAGTAATTATTTTAAAAAATATTTCATGTACAGACTTTTTTTCCGTTTCTGTTTTATTATATGTATAGATTATATAAATTGTGAGGAGCCCGTGGCGCAGTGGATAGCGCGCTTGGCCTGCGATTGTTGAGGTTAAGCAACGTTTGCAATGGTCGGTCACGAGATGGGTGACAAAATACTTTACATCTCGAGCTCCTCCGTGCTTCGGAAGGCACGTTAAGCCGTTGGTCCCGGCTGCACTTGCAGTCGTTAATACCCACCAATCCGCACTGAGCCCGCGTGGTGGGTCAAGCAAGGCTCATTCTCCTTATTCATCCATAAGGAAGGCCAGTGCCCCAGCAGTGGGGACATTAAATGGCTGATGATGATGATGATGATGATGATGATGATGATGATGATGATATAAATTGTATAAATTCAATATGATATAAATTGGCCTACTTAGTACTAAGGGCCTAAACTGAGTAAAGCGGGCGTCCGCGACGGGCACACGTCGCGGGTCTTCGTCCGTGGACACGCGCCCGGGCCGCGTGGACACGCGCGCGGGCCGCGTGGACACGCGCGCGGGCTCCGTGGAACCGCATCACAAAGCACTATTGACTGAACAAGCCCGTGCGTGCTACCGCTGGCCCGCGACGGAGCACTTTTGTATGGAACCGCGCGGGCGTCCGCGTGACGCAGTTTAGGCCCTTAAACATCAGAAAATATTGAAGAAGATGCTGATTAGTCTTTGTAATGTCTTTCTTTGAACTTCATTAATATTTTTCTATAAATATTATTTCAAATAATGTTCATTGTGTTTTTTCCTCCGTGTACACTTCATAAATTTTGAAAAGGGCACATGTCAATGACTTTCAATTGATGGTTTTGGTGATGGGAACATATGGGACTATCTAACGTTAAAAAACATTGGCATTGTTCAGTACAAAAAGTTTGCACCGGAAGGTTTTTTCTCTCCTGAAAAAAAAATCATTTGTGTACATGTGCCCTTTTCAAAACAATCAATGCAATTACTTTTTCAACACACTTGCTCATAAAGTGAGCCTTATTACATCGATCTTAGGGCCATAAACCGAACTATAACCCACGCGTGCATAATAATATTACAGTACTAGTTGCGTAATAGAATTATCCCTACAAAGTTAAGTAAGTACCTAACTGCAAATTATATGCGAGTAAACAGAGACTTTTCAATTTAACCGGGTAATACAGTATCCCTACAAAGTTAAGTTAGTTCCTAACTGCAAGTTATATGCGAGTCAACAGAGCATTTTCAATTTCAGCGGGTAATAGATACAATTCTTTTTTTGTAACAACAAAGAGGTTTTATACGGCTGAAAATCCATTTACGTTTTTAGAATAAATAAATGTGTCCCTAATTAAGACAAAAAACATAATTAAGTATATTATTATCAAATTATGTATAATTCACAATAATTTGTTATAAAACATTTGCATTTTATCACTATTATTATACTTAATTATTTTGAAGTAGGCTGTATGGCTGTATGTAATCAATCACCTCACATTTGGCGCGTGCAAAAAAAAAACTTGCGCGCTTTTTCCCTTAATTAATATTAGGTTAATACAATATGTATGCAATAAATGTTTGTTTTTCCTCGCAAGTGTGTTGAAAAAGTGCGTATGAAACTCGTGAGCAACTTACTCAATAGACACTCGGCTGATTTACGCCCTCGCCTGCGGCTCGGGCTGCAACCCACAGCCTCGTGTATAATGAGCAACTTAAGCTCACTTGTATCATAATATACTATTAGGCTATATTATAAGCCGCTGGATGCGGGCAGCGCAGGACCGATCGATGTGGAGATCCTTGGGGGAAGCCTATGCCCAGCAGTGGGCGTCGTTTGGCTGACATGATGATGATGATGATGATGATATTATAAAAAAAAATGGAGACTTTTTAAACATTTGGCAACTCGATACCGAATATTCATTGTCTGGCACAACAGTATTTGATTTATTTTTGCTAAAGGTAGAGTAACTCAGTCTTATTATAATTTATGTACCTACTTACATTTCAAAATATACCTAATTAAGTACGTCTGTTTTAATACTTGATGCCATTTCAGGAGTCGAAAAAAAGGATGAATATTATGATAATTATGATTTTTTATTGCTCATTTCATCTTTCTCCCATTGAAACTCCGAATTGCTACGAATTTCCCGGAAATTTAGATAATTTATTACAGTTCTTGTGTAAAGTCGGTTTTTATGTAAATGCAGCTACGATGTGGTTCTCCAAATGGGTACTTGAATTGCATTGGAATATGGCTTTAATCTTAATGTGACAGAGAAATAGATTCTGTAATCATTCTTCTCTACTCAAAATCCCTTCCAGTAATAATAATAAATAAAGATTCCAGGAAAAAATAACACAAAAAGAAGAGAAAATGTTTATAAGATTCTAGATTTCTGAAATCTAGAAGACATCCTTGTAGGTAATACCGCTCAGTAAGTAAAGCGACTTAATGATAAAATTGAGTTTATTACCATCCACGAGGCAGGTTTTAATAAATCATTGTCACTTTATATCGTTATTACGGCGCGGTACCTACATTTGAAGCTTTCTGTAGTCTGTTTACCGTGTCGCCGCGAAAAGGCAATCGCTCTACTACGTGAAATTGGTTTGTATTTCCGTTTGAGGTGAGACAATAAATCCTGGGGCGTTCGGCGTGAATATAAACGGGAAACATATAGCTGGAAGCGAATCAGAAGTTAGCATTGGGTGCTTTGGAACAATCGAATTCTTCCGAACTGTGTAGTCTTTTGTTTTCTTCCTGCCTTTATTCTTGCTTATTTGTATAAAGGCTTTATCGAGGAGCTGAATGGCGCAGTGGTTTTGTGCGTCCAGCCCGGGATTGCAGTGGATAACTTTTGCTATTGTTGGGGCATAGGTTGGGAATACATATCTTAATCCATTTATTGCGTCGAAAGGCACATTAAATACCTAGTTGGTAGGCTGCATTTGCGGTCGCTAACTCCTGCCTCTAATCGGTTAAGGGCTGATTCTTCATATCCAACAATGCGTGTGTAAAGTTGGACTGATATTGATTTGTTCATTAAAGATAGTATTAGTTAAAAAAAAGTTTCACCAATCACTGAAAGAAACAGTTACCTAGTTATTGACTTTATTGTTAAAGGCTGGCTTAATCTACTTTCCCATTTAGTGAACCGAGCGTATTTTGCATAGCTAAGCAACCACGACTTTGCATACTAATGATCGTTCAAACATAAGTTGACCCCTTGTTCGTAGTGAAATCTTATAAGGATTTGGGGTAACAGTTTGATAATAATTTTAATAGAATGCGAATGGTTATTTAAAACAATATCTACATACATAGTGGATTCTTGAAGGTAGGCAAACAAAGTTAAAATTTATACATAATGGACAATAGACCCTTTTGCAGTGGTGATATTAGGCCCGAATCCGCTTTAGAAACATTTGTATTCATGAGTGTGGCGGCCGTGTAATGGAGCTTTTATTTGACCACTGACATCGGGATGCCGGCCATGATAGTATTCAGATACTTAGATCTTTTTAGTATTTCAACTAATTGGTACTTTCAACATTTCACAAACTCATAAATTACAAATTAGTTGTAGGTTGAACTCATAGTGTGAATTCTGGGGAGTAAAGATTACCCACATTATGAATATTCAGTCAGGTGTAGCTAATTAAAACTTTGCGATAGTTATAACAAACTGCCGCTCAACAACAAAGTAAAGAACTCGCGGGCCCATTAAACTTTCTTGAGGTACTCCCATTAGTGCCTAATTGAGTAAGTGGAATTGAAAAGGGTTATGGTTATGCCGATAACTTTCCTCCGCTCCATTGATGAAGCTATTATAGCTGCCATTCAATTCAGACAATGATTCAAATTCATATTGAATTGTCTTGAATTTTACACGAGAAATTTTTCGAATCCGTATGCCATACAGATGAAATTATGCTTTACTATAATTTAATTTGAAGGTCCAAGATATTTCATTAATAATAAAATCACTTATTACAATATGCGAAAACTTCGTGTTTAGTTCGAGGTAGGTAGCTCAAATAGAAGAACATGGATAGCCAAGTTCCGATTTCCGATCGTTAGAGTCCTGGGTATGAACTTCATACGTTTTTAGGAACTTTAAGTCAATTTTATAAAGAAAATAGCCGCTATCAGTTCCTTGTTTTGTGACGTCGGGTATAACGATAACTAGCTAGCAACGTTCAATAGAACAAAGCAGCAAAAATCTATCAAAATAAGGATTTCAAATGACAGTTGAAGCCCATACCCATTTCCATATTTCTTAGCCGGTAGCCCCCCAGCTTGATTAACTATAACAATTTTATGTGAAAACTTTTGATTCTATAATGTTTGAAAATGTGTTTGATACAAGTATAATTTTGGTTCCAGTTACGTGTATCTAAAAAAATTAACAAATCTTCAACGAACCAATCGTTTCGTTTTTAGAAACAAATAAAAAGATTTTTATCTACACTCTTCTTATACTTACTTAACATTCGAATTATTAACTCATACCTGAACAGTTAGTTAGTTAAAGAGACATATCACCATTGTTTGGTCTTTTGCGTTACTGAATGGAGTTTAGTATGTGGATAGGGCGCGAGTGAAAAACCATATGGTCAAAACCATATGGTCAGGACAGGAACGCTCCATCCTTTTGATTTTGAATTCTTCAAGTTTTTTTTTTTTATGTATAATGGGCTTGCTCTTGGCTTCACACTGAACCTTAGGGTTGAGAAGAAGCCTAAGATGGAGCGAGCTTACCCAGTTGTTATAGCAACTAGCTTATTTCCGATTCCACACTTCATTCGATACTAAATATGTGACATGCTCCTTCTAACTTTTGTTTTGTGTCCAGTGGCCCGATTCTGCTAACGTTTAGTCATAATCGTGTCTCAATCGTGTTTCAATTGTTGTGCTTTTTTACACGCTAGTTACAAGAAATGTGAACTTTTTTCACAATACTACTGATTGTCTCACCACACACTACATTCACATCACATCATACTGTCATAATTCTTGTAACTAGTGTGTAAAAAAGCACAACAATTTAAACACGATTGAGACACGATTACGACTTAACGTTAGCAGAATCGGGCCACTGGTAGCCCTAGCACGAAAAACTGTTGTTATGGTAACCGTTATCGTGATCGTATTGTAAGTCATGCTCGTGAACGGGTGCTGCCAGTGGGAATGGGTCTGCTCTTATCTGCTTGCCTTAAAATGTGTTTTCTTTTGTTTTTATTCATTTTATTAAGAATTACATTAAAATTTTAAACATGTATGGCGCAACTTACAGTATATAGTAGAATTGTCTTTTGTTTTTAACTAATATTAAAGCTTTAAGTAGAGTTCCTAAGTAATTGAAAATTGTTCACCGCTATGATCATTAGTTCGCCTATACTTAACTGTTTTTATCATAACCCATTGTGTAATTGTGATGGAAACTGACCATAGTCATACCATGTTAAGGTCATTTTTCAATTTGACGACTCTGTATGAAATAAAACAGGGAGAAAAAAACAACCCTTGGAGTTTCTTGCCGGTTCTTCTCCAAGGCCTCCCGCTGTAGGGTTTACGAACCGATGGCGTAGCTTCTATGACGTTCACAAGTATTGTAAATAACAATCTAAATTGAATAAACAAATTTGAATCTTGAATCTTGAATCTTGAATCTTGAATCTTGAATCTATTATTTGTGTGAAAACCAGAGCACCACCTCTTTCGGTCGTTTAAGAAGCTGTAGTTCAATACATATTTGACGGCGAAACATATTACGGTGAAGAGTTAAGCCTATCACTAGTCGTGTTGACTGCGCCACTTATCTCGGCCGCCACGCTCTGTCCACACCATTAATCGTAGCCGACATATATATTTCAGACGACTAAAGGTGCGTCCACATTTGTAACATTTTGGCGTGTCCGAACACCGTGTCTTTCTCTTGCATCGCTAGTTTTGTTGGACATGCGCTGTGGTAATACTGTATTAAAGAAACAATGTATTATAAAGGCACGGTGTTCGGACGCGCCAAAATGTTACAAGTATGGACGCACCTTTATATCATGTGCCTAAAATCACCCTTATTTCTATAAAACTGTAAGTCTGAAATTGTACAATATTTTTTGATTCATTGGATCAGATAACTTTAGGGTGTGAATTTTGTGTAGGAAACTGAATTCTTGGGATGATTGTGGTACGACATGACATTTCCGTGAATAAGAAATAAAGCAAAATAAATTTATAGTAAATTATTTAAATACTTTTAAAAGAATAAATTTCAGCAATAACTGGTGGTGCATAGATTTAATGGCAACTTCACGCAAGAAAAATTATTTTCTCCAAACTGATAATACATTTTTAATTGACATCGAGCCCTGAAAACAACTGGGAATAGATTCACATTCGAGAAGATATGCCTGAAATTATTTAGCATATACGTGTATAGAAATGCAGAACATATTAACCAGGGAAGCTTGAATTATTCACGTTTAAAACGAAGCGAGGTACGCTTGTGAAGCTTTGGGAGCGATTCGATATAATTATACGGGATTAATGGAAATGTGACGTATTCATTGTTGTCTTTGTAGATAAGGCCAAGAGCAACATTTTTAGCCATATGAAGTGTTGGAGCAAACTTATTGGTTTTGAATTATTCGACACTTTGTTACTTTTTAACAATACCAGATTGGACCTTTTAATTGCGAAAATAAACTAAACTATCGTTCTGTTACTGCTGTTCTGATGTTATCTAATAGAAGACTATCTCTGTAATCAAAATAAACAAAAAATTGGTTTCTGACTTTTGTTTTTGTTTGTTTTAATGACACAGATTGTCTTCTATCAGATAACATCAAAACAGCAGTAAAAAAAACATTTATTTTCGCAATTAAAAGGTCAAATCTGGGGTATTGTTAAATAGCTTCAAAAATTTTGAATAACTGAAAAACCAATAAGTTTGGGCCCAAACTTTCCTTGGCTAAAATGTTGCTCTTGAACTCATCTACAATGCCTTCACTGTAATACGTCACATTTACGGTACCCAAATGTACCCATGTATAGCTTACATAAGGTAGGATTCGCTATGTATTTTGGTGTAATTTGTGGTCAGCCATTGAATGTTAAACCAAACTCATATCATCTTCAGATGTGGTAGTGATTTGATTGTGGTATTTGTGGATTGTGTTCTATTAGGTATGGCGCTGTTATGAATTGTCAATAGTTGATGTGTAGGTAGGTACTTAAGGCGCTACTCGGAAAAATATAGACTTTTTGATTTAAAACTATAGGACGGTTACAGTTGTTACAAATCTGGTAATAAGATATATATTTCTTCATACCTTTATCTAGATTCGTATAGTTTCAAAACACGATTTTATGATTTTGCCTCGACACTTTTTCTTTTCGAAAAGACCTCTAAAAATACGAAAAGTGAAGATTATTCTTAAATGGGGTTACTTACACTATTGCAAATTGGTTTAATTAGTGGACACTAATAAAATTGAGAATCGTATAGAAGCATTTTTTTAAAATCGCTTTAGTTTTTTAATACGAAGTGATTTTGTGTTTTTTTTGCCTAATCTGCAAAATCGGTCTCGCTCCCGCGCGCGTCGTTTTCTCATTGCTATCTCGCTTCAGCACATTTTTTCCGAGTATCGCCTTACCTATCGCTATCACATTCAGGTTAACCCACATTGAAGTACAACCATTGTTTCCGTAACGATAGATGATTGACACAGACAATCACAGTGGTATTGTCATAAACACATAAAGCTCTCGTACAAGGTGTACACGTTCCTGACCTTAACACGTTCGCTGCCACACAATGCAACTCGTAGCAACTGTTTTTTCTTATTTGCCACCACACAAAATGAAAGATACGAGTTATCTCGTAGTTACTGTCTTCTTGTTACTGTACCTTTAAAGATATTATTGAACTTGACTTTTTGAAAATGATTTGTTTTATTTCCAATGCCAGTTCTAATCTATTTCTCTCCTCCTTCCTCTGCCAGCTTCAAAATTCAGTAAGAAATCCAATAAATGTCTATGGGTTAAAATAGTTAATACTCAACTAATTAGCGTTGAGCCATTATCAAATTAATCAGTTACTTTGCCCATTATCAGGCATCAGTAAGGCGCTATCTTTAATTTGCATATTTCCCGGAACAACCTCGAGGCTGCCATTGCCAGTGGCCCGGAGATTTATAACCACCCGCCGACGGCGTCGTAAAGAGTTTTGCGTAAAAACCATTTTCCAGAACGTTATCCTATTTTTAACGCACTTCCGTTGCGTAAACTCGAAAATTAGGTGGGAACTGGACTACGGCATTGGTTTGGTAGTTTATTTTTATAAGTTTTAAACTGGAAGTAGTCATTTCCTAATGCAGCTGTTGTACATGTTGGTGAGAAACCTACAAGCAAGATTTTGGTTGAAATCTTCAAAAATACCCGGACTACGAGCTTATCAGGCAAGCAAAGCTAGGTCGACTTCGTGAATTTATGATATAGGTCAGACAAGGCGGCTTAATTCATAACCTCGGACGTATTGTCTCACTGAATTATTAGCTTATATTCCCATTAGAGCTCGCAAGGGTTAGATAGTGCACAGATTCAAAGTCAAATGATAGCATAACGTATTGGGCTATCATTTGTATAGTACGTATTTACGAATGTGCGTTTTCCATCTTGATGTTTATCTATGAAGCATAAAAGCGGCTGATTGTCAAAGTATTTAATTTCATTAATAATAATAATAATAGGTTGAGAAGTATCTGCGCGAACTCCACGCGAATGACTGGCAGGAGGTTGCGCAGGACAGAACCAGATGAAAGCTCTTATTATCGGAGGCCAAGTAGTAAGTATCCATCCATCCATACATAAATGTATCCATCCTAGTAAGTAAGTCCTGTTCAACAGACTGCCATAATGGAGACTGAGCTGTATGATGTAAATGCAAGTAACTTACAAATGTAGAGTTGGTCCAGTGGAAGGGCCCGTCCAGCATGCAGCTGGTGAACACCATGACGGTGGGGTGCACCAGTAAGGCGCAGTAGGTGAGCCGGCTCAGCGGCAGGAACCCGCGGTACGACAGCAGGCTGTTCAACAGACCGCCTTATTGGAGACTGAGCTGTATGATGTAAATGCAATTAACTTACAACTGTAGAGTTGGTCAAGTGGAAGGGCCCGTCCAGCATGAAGCTGGTGAACACCATGATGGAGGGGTGCACCAGGTAGGCGCAGTAGGTGAGCCGACTCAGCGGCAGGAACCCGCGGTACGACAGCAGGCTGTTCACTAGGCCGCCATACCCGCAGCAGCACGCGACTGTTATCCACGCTATCGCTACGCCCCATGCTGTAGAAATAAAACAAAAACATGCTATTACAATATAGTACTTACAATAATAGGTTACACAGTCCTAGTAAAGGTGCAAATTCGTTGGTAAAGTAAAAATCTAATAAATGTTTTATTTCACGGCAGAAGTCTGTAAGATCTAAATAGCTCGACAACTAAAAAACTCCACATATCGCGAAGCATTTGTTAAGCAGTTGTTACGGTTTGTTTGAAACCTTTGAAACTCTTGTGTATTTGTGACTGGCATGTTATTGAAATATTAATTGAGATAGATCAGGATAATTTATTGGTTCGATTATCTTTTCTTCTTACTTCTCTTTTATTAACATCTTTATAAGTAACTAGCAAAAGACAGTAAAAAAGCACTTTTCTAAACAACTTGGTTAAAACTTTTTAAGTTTCTTTAACAAAATTAATTGAGAAAGGACGGATATTGGATGGACGTGACTCAATTTGCCAGAAGGAGCGACATGTGGTCAATATAGATTATGCCAACGTCATTATCTATATTGACCACATGTCGCTTAGCAACAGATATAAAATTATGAAGATTTTTTATAATTTTCACAACACAGGAAATAATGTAAGTTCTAGTAAAAAAAATATTCTTTGCCGTACAAAAATATCTAACGAAAATATATATTCTTACTAGCTTTCCGCCCGCGGCTTCGCCCGCGTGGACTACACGACGTTATCCCGCGGGAATGTGATATTTTTCCGGGATAAAAAGTAGCCTATGTTCCTCTCCAGGCTACAAAGTATATCTGTGCCAAATTTCAGCCAAATCCATTCAGCCGTTTTGGCGTGATTGAGTAACAAACATCCAAACATCCAAACATCCAAACATCCAAACATCAAAACTTTCACATTTATAATATTAGTAGGATAAATCAAAGTAACAAAAACGATTATATGTTAGAGTTGGTACTCGGTACCCAATGCTGACAAGTGCCCGAAAACGCTTACCTACCTACTGCTATTTTATGTCAAGGATAAATTGTAAGTTAATAACCACTAACAATTTCATAACCACTTTGCGTTGCTACTAATTAAATTCTTGACACCATCATCAGAGACACTGAGAACTACAAAACTGTTATTATAAAGAAACAAAAAAAATGTTCGTTCACCTTTCGCAGAATTCGCAGTTCAGCTATTTCCACTGCATTTCTTATGATTTGGGACTACTCTTCAAGTATTCAACGAAATGGTACCTACTGCGTGAGCCGACATCCTGCCCAAGTTATGTAGTTGGATGTTTGTGAACAAAGAGCATTAATCTAGCTGTAAGTATGAATTATAAAGTTCAGCAGGCAATGGTAATGTAAGAACATTCTACATCAGCATGGACTACTAGCGTCTACAACTTTCTTAGTTAATAGTTTGTCAGCTGTAAATATATTCGAAAGTATTTTAAGCGTTGATAACATAATGGTTTCTTAACTCATTACTAACTTCGACTCGCTAATTATTTAAAAAGAGAAAATGGAAAAATGGCCGCCACGCCGCGCCTGCCGAGTCCGTTCGCCCGTATAGTGCCCTTTACCACGAAAAACGGCGAAAACGAAAGATAAGCGACAGCCACCATACCGTTTGCGATAATTAAGCGACAGGAACGGTGTTCGGAGACGTATCATAATATTTATCAACTCTCGGCGAACAGACTATAGTTGTAAGAGACCATTATTAGTAAGGTAAGCATATACCTACCTCTTCCTCACCCTAAATATAAGGAATATAACGGTCATATTATACTACTTCACCACATCCCCATACTAATAAATGTGAAAGTGTGTTTGTTTGTTTGTCCTTCTTTCACGTCAAAACGGAGCAACTGATCGACGTATTATTTGGTATGGGGATAGTTTGGGAGCTGGAGAGTAACATAGGCTACTTATTATTCCGGAAAATTAAGTACTTAAAAATAGTAATTTTGTATGAAAAATAGTTTAGCTGTCGTACCTTCGATACAAAACTGACATTATATTACAAATAAAAATATGTACAGTGCCACAACCTTTTCTGTTCCGGTGACAGCGGCGCTACGTACGGTTTTCTTTTTTTTTGTAACAATTTAACCGGCCCTGACTTCTAAGAACTTCAGCCGCTAGCAGCGCTATGGTTAGACATCAACTTGACAGCAAAATGACATTATAAAAAACAAGCTAGTTTCACATTTTGGCCACCGGCACAGCAAAGTTTGTGGCACTGTACTGTAACCAGCGTCAAAAATGCCCCAGTCGCGCATGCGCGCAGAGTTATCTGACACGCACTCTACTTCACAGAGAAATTTTTTATATGTAGGAAACAGAGTCCAATCTTGGACCCCTTTATTGGTAGTGTACATGTAATACTTCCATGGTAGTGTATTAGAGACTAATCTTGGACCCCTTTATTGGTAGTGTATAACTAGCGCTGTCCGTAATCTGGTATAGGCAACTTTTGGTGTACACACATATAATTAATTTATATGGCAAAACAACGTTTGCCGGGTCAGCTAGTACATTTATAATTCATTTAGTCTTTATCAAATTAAAATATTTAAGTTAAAAATAGTTCAAAACATGTGCAAAAATTTAACTTAAATCTTCATTAACTTTAAAGTAATAACAATGAGTCACACCAACACATCAAAATATGACTAGACTATGAAAATTACTGCATTTAATGCGTGTACTCGTGCAAGTACTAATAGTTTTTGTTTTATCATAATCTGGCCAGGATTTCCAAAGTTAGAGCGTTGTAAAGTTTCACCAGCTTTTGTAAATTTGCTTTCCTTGCGCGCTATTGCGATGACGTCATGTCGCACTGACATCTCCGATTGTGGCTGTTGCGGGTGGTTTCCGTCCAACTGTACCTACATAGAGTCCGTCTGTGCGCAATCTGCGCGCAACTCGTGCGTTTTTGACGCTAGTTACAGTACATTTTCTTCGTTCTAAGGTTATGGTAAATGATTAGTATTCGATTTCAACCGCGCGCAGGCGTACTCTAAAACTGTCACCTACTGTCGATACCATGAAGCTCGATTTAATACTGATGTAACGAGTATTAAGTCAAACTTCATGGTCGATACCGAAAGACATTTATCCCACAAACTTATCTGACCCAGTGGTGGAGGCGCCACTAGCAGTACAAAATTATCGAAATGGCTGACTGTTTTTAGGGTGCATATTTAACCACCAAGTCAGTTAAGGTTGTAAGTACATTTTGTTTTGACGGATGCAATATGCATTGACAGAATACCGCCCGCCATTACGAAAGTTGATTTAATTTATTTTTCACAAAAATAAATAATTTTTTGAAGGTGTTTTTTCACATGGGCTCAATACAAAATTTCTTACCATTTCATTGATCGACTATAAGAGAAATAAATAAATTTATTACGAAACCGTGAGAGCGCAACTACCGAAGGATTCTATGTTGGTATAGGGAAGTGCGACGTGACGTCACACGTTAATGCCATTGGCTCACCCGAATTTTCCACGGAGGCCATACTTTAACGTTTAATATCTCAGTCATTTTTGAAGATAGGAAAAAAATAAAAACAGATTCCATTTTCTCGAGTTACATATTTTTTAGATGTGCTGATAACAAAAATCGTTGGTGTGACTCATTAAACAAGGTACTTACCTACAACATACATTATACATACACTACAATGAATTCTAGTTAGAGTGCCGCCCTTCCTTACGCGATGATCAAACTTGTTCACTCTAATCAAATAATGTTATGCTTAGCGATCAAACACATTTTCACTGAGGTGGAAAGTATCCCCCTATATCGGTTGTTGACCAACGGGCGTAATAATTTACTATAATCTCCGGTAGGGTTCGAACCTGGATTGGCAACCATTACGTATAGCATTATCTTTGCTCATTTTATCGGCTCGAGTAAGTTTATCAAGTCAACCATTATTCCCATATTTGAGTGAAAGAAATATACTAAAAGATAAAAAAAGATGAAGTACAACTTTAGATCTAAGGCATCAGAAAAACCTAAAACAGTTAAGACCAAAGACAAAAGGAAAAAATAATCATTCCACGTATTTCAAAATGATGAGTTTTCAAGTTGAGCAAGAGGAGCGAGCGAGCTTTGCTTCAGCCGCAAAGAGTGTAAAGATAAGCTATTTTCTTGTATTTTATACAATATATTTTCACTTCTCATGCTCGTAAAGTTCGTGTTTATGTTGGGTATAGGCGGCATAAAATCGCTTTTTATGCTCTTGTGCATAAAGTAAAATCTTCGTCTAAGTCTCAGACTTTAAGACAAAGGTCGTCAGGTAAATAGTCACACACGCAATTAAACTTCGTTAAATAAACTTTATTAATACCTAACGTGTTTCATTCTGTTTCTTTAATTTTGTACATTATCCATGTTAAATTATTAAAATAATAAAACAAGGCAAAATTAATGAGTTTTCTAAGGAATAAATATTTCAAGAGTATTATGGACTACGATCTATGCTAAAGTCACTGTGCTGCCAATGCCCGTATAAAAAAAAAGAAAACGAAAGTCTTCCCGCCAATATGGCGAAGTCTTAATTTTTTCTTTTTTGCAATATTGCTATTTATTTTCCTCACACTCGAAGTGAAAAGCAGAGTGTATAACTCGTACATAAAACCCATTTTACCCTCGAATTGACTATCCACCCTCGCCTACGGCTCGGATGGATATATACGTCTCGGGTAAAATGGTACCTTTTATGCACTTGTTGTACAATCTACTATTATATGTACTTACCTACCTACTGTTATTTGAATTGCAAAATAAATTAACGTTGATTTATTCTGTAGCTAAGACTTATAAACAAGAATAAGATTTATGTTAGGTACCTCATTACGCGCCTGAATATTCAAAAGTAATAAAGAATTAGTACAACCAACTTAAGTTTATTTCCTCCGTTATAAATTGAGTGATGAAATTATTGCTTTTCAATTTACAACCCCAATTTACAACCAACTTCCATTTTCAGTAAAACGCCTAGAGCCTGATTAATCTAGATATGTTGAATTGCAAATAAAACTACATATCGATACGTAAAATGACGTCTAATTAATACTTCTATCATCTAGAACTAATTGATAGTTATTTAAATTTTTACTTTGTTGCATTCACAATGCTTTAATTAAGGAAAAATTGAAAATGAAGTATTTATAAAAAATAGACCCGTCTCACAACCAGCTCCGATGGGACTCGAACTCACGACCTTTCGCTATCCGGCGACTGCTCTAACTACTGAGCTACGGAGTCGTTACGAGAAGCGTCGAATGTATCCAATACTTCTTACGCGCTCTGTATAGCCAGCGTTCATTTCATCAAATCAATGTGAAGATATTACTATTACTACCCTCACACACAAAAGAAATTCCTTTCCAGTTAATTTCAAGTTAGTTAACAATGTTAGTTATTAAAATGTTTACTATCAGAGCTGGTTGTGAGACGGGTCGATTTTTTCGGGTGTGTAATATATGATATAACAACATTTCGTATAATACTCACAAAATATAACAACACATTACATAAAATCATTTCATATAACGTTCATTTTGTATAATCAACGAAAGATATAAATTCAAAATATATAATTTTAAGCCGTATAATGAACATTTGATATAAAAACGTTTCATATAATAAACATTTACTATAACACTTACATTGTATAATATTTAAAACACATAATGGTTTTATAACATAACATCATTTCATATAACGTTCATTTAGTATAATCAACGAATAACTATTTCTGGCCGCGATTAAAATTATATCATATGACCGTTATAGCAAATGAGTTTTGTACAAAATATTTTTATATAAAATGAGCGTTATGTTAAATGATATTATATAAAATGATGATTATATGAAATAAACATTATGGAAAATGAAATTAGTTTAAGTGTTGTTATGACAAACGATTATTATGTCATATGAACGTTATTGAAATGAAATTATACCAAATGAAATTATATCATTCATTACGCACCCGATTTTTTCTACATACTTACTTCATTTTCAATTTTTCTATAATAAAATTGCATTGTGAATGCAAAAAAGTAAACATTTAAATAACCAAGAATCTATAATGGAGTAAATAGGTCCCAACCCAATAGTTTTATAATATTGCACAATATACACCACTGAAAGGGACACGCCGAAATCAATCGGGTTTAGCCATGGCCCGCTATTATTTCTCGGCTGCTTGCGCCCCCGAAACGAGCGAGAGAGAATGTTTTTTGGCTTGGCTAACAAGGCCTCCTTTTAATAACAACATAATTATTTTAAGCAAAATATTTTTATTTTTATTACTTATGATGCTGCCAACAGGGTTTCAGAGTACCTATTGCAGCTGATAAAAAAATAATTTTATCATCAAAAAATATGTGGTTTTTAGAAAAAGCCCCTGTTCGTCAAGATTTTTTGATACAAATTATGACGACCTTTAGTTCATTTCATATATCCCATTGGTTTTGGCATTGCCTGGCATTACCCTTTTAGTGGGGTATATTGTGCATTATAATAAAACTATTGGTACCCATTATACCAATTTTACTGGACTCATTTAAAGAAACTGATTAATATGAGATAAGTATATGGTAATAAAATTCAAATGAGTACTTAAGTATATTATTTTTTATTAATAATATGTAGATCACGTAAAAATATTTTTAGTCTGTTTCAACTTTTATATCCATATTTGTGGACCTGAAAATAGGTCTAAGTTTTTGGCTGACAAATTCGTACAACCACCCGTGGCCGTGTTCCTAAGGGTCACTTAATTTTGTTCCCAGATTGCGAGTCCAATTCCACAAATGGTCCATTAGGCAGCCACGGTACCTGATGAGCTACGCAAGCGGAATTTTAAGTCCACTTTTTTATCGCTTTATTTTTATAAAAGCTATTCACTGCGATTCTTACATATATCTGTTTGAGTGTGTTATTGTATTCGTTCACAAATTAATATTCACAGTTATTTTACACTACACTCTAATCCTAGAATTCGGAAAATCTTGTTCACGTTTATATTGGAAGGTCGGGTGGCTAGTGGGCCACAATAAGAATAAAAATAAATTCAACATGTGCACAATTCAATAAATTCATATAGGTAAAATCCTTCACAAAATGTCGTTCTTCGTTGTGTCTTTTCTTCTTCTGAAAATAAGTAAGATGCTAATGTAGGTACTCGTATTTCGTTCTAGAGATATAAAACACTTTTATACTTTTTGAAATATGTTACACAATTTGATATGCAAGGTGGCGATTCACGAGGGAAATAAGACGTAGTGATAGCTCAGTTCAGTAATTCAGAAAACTCACAATAGGATGAAGATTTATGCCGATGATGGCCAGCGCGCTGGTTCAGCCGACCGCCACCAGCTAGTATCGAATGTACACTTTGAACTTCGTTTCATGGTCTCATCTGTATGGACAACGCTGATGTAGAATGCAGTGGATAACACCTCGAAGTAAGTAACCGTCTACCTGCTGAAGAGGAGGCTGCCGATGATAGCCAGCGCACCGCGCCGGTTCAGTCGATTGCCACCAGTCATTACGTGACGTGACCCTTGCACTCCGTTTTGTAGTCTCACCTGTATGGCCGATGCTGATGTAGAATGCGGTAGGCCACACCTCGAAGTAGCCGTGCACCATACTGAAGATGAGGCTGCCGATGATGGCCAGCGCGCCGGTCCAGCCGACAGCCACCACCCAGTATGTAACGTGCTGACCCTTGCACTTCATGTTGTGGTCTCACCTGTATGGCCGATGCTGATGTAGAAGACGGTACAGGCCACACCTCGAAGTAGCCGTTAATCGTGCTGAAAATGATCGCCAGCGCGCCGGTTCAGCCGACAGCCAGTATGTAACGTGCTTGATCCTTGCACTTCATCTTCTGGTCTCACCTGCGTGGCCGATGCTGATGAAGAAGGCGGTGGGCCACACCTCGAAATAGCCACCACCATGCTGATGATGAGGCTGCTGATGATGGCCAGCGCGCCGGTCCAGCCGACAGCCACCATCCAGTATGTAACGTGCGTGACCCTTGCACTTAATCTTGTGGTCTCACCTGTATGACCGAAGCTGATGTAGAATAATAAAAAAAAGACCACACCGCGAAGTAGCCATCCACCTTGCTAAAAATGAGGCTACCGATGATGGCCAGGGTGCCGCTCCAGCCGACAGTCACCCGTCAGTATGTAACGTGCGTGGCCCTTGCATTTCATCTTGGGTCTTACCTGTATGGCCGATGCTGATGTAGAATGCGGTGGGCCACACCTCAAAATAGCCACCACTATGCTGAAGATGAGGCTGCTGATGATGGCCAGCGCGCCAGTCCAGCCGACCGCCACCAGCCAGTATGTAACGTGCGGGACCCTCGCACTTCATCTTGTGGTCTCACCTGTATGGCCGATGCTAATGTAGAATGCGGTAGGCCACACCTCAAAATAGCCACCACCATGCTAAAGATGAGGCTGGAGATGATGGCCAGCGTGCCGGTCCAGCCGACAGCCACCAGCCAGTATGTAACGTGCGGGACCATTGCACCTCATCTTGTGGTCTCACCTGTATGGCCGATGCTGATGTAGAAGGCGGTACAGGTCACACATCGAAGTAGCCGTCCACCATGCTGAAGATGATGGCCAGCGCGCCGGTTCAGCCGACAGCCACCAGCTAGTATGTAACGTGCGTGACCCTTGCACTTCATCTTGTGGTCTCACCTGTATGGCCAATGCTGATGTAGAGTGCGGTAGGCCACACCTCGAAGTAACGGTCCACCATGCTGAAGATGATGGCCAGTGCGCCGGTTCAGCCGACAGCCACCAGCCAGTATGTAACGTGCGTGACCCTTGCACTTCATCTTGTGGTCTCACCTGTATGGCCGATGCTGATGTAGAATGCGGTAGGCCACACCTCGAAGTAGCCGTCCACCATGCTGAAGATGATGGCCAGCGCGCCGGTTCAGCTGACAGCCACCAGCCAGTATGTAACGTGCGTGACCCTTGCACTTCATCTTGTGGTCTCACCTGTATGGCCGATGCTGATGTAGAATGCGGTAGGCCACACCTCGAAGTAGCCGTCCACCATGCTGAAGATGAGGCTGCTGATGATGGCCAGCGCGCCGGTCCAACCAACAGCCACCAGCCAGTATGGGATGTACACCTTGCACTTCATCTTGTGGAGGTACCAGCCGACCATCATTCCTACAAATAAATTTAGTTTTAACGTTAAGTTAGACTTTACAAGTTACTTATCCCATTTAAGAATGATATTTCTCAGGGTTAAGGACACAGCACATTACATCAACTCGGAAAGGGATCGACACCGTATCGCCTTCGCCTCGCCGTCAACCAGGCGTCAACCTAACGCAAGCACGTAACCAAACCGGATCAGCGTCGGTACGTCGGCTCGACTACGGCTAAGCGACGCCGCGCTTACGGCTAGGCAAAGCCGCGCTTACGGCTCGCCGCACAGTGGTTCCATATTAAAAAAAAAAAAAGAATGAGAGAAAAAAAAAATAAGTAAAAAAAAAAATAAAAAAAATGTCAAAAAAATGAAAAAAATGAGAAAAAAACATTAAAAAAAATTGTTATTTATTGCCTATAATATTTGAGTGCTACGGAAAATGCCTCTTGTTGGGATTTAAGAGCCAAGTGTTAAGATATTGATTTGACGTTCTGGGAACGAACGGTGTTATCACACTGAATGTGGTCGAGGGCCCGCAATTAATAATGATTTATGAGACATTTTAAAACTATAGGATGCGAACTTGTTGCATATGAGCTCTGGAGCTTGGCATTCGGTTTACAGACGTTGCACGGTTAAAGCGTGGCCCACGAACTCATAATTCGTTTCCTAAAAGTTTCGTTTCCTAGTCTTAGAAAGAATGTCAATAGGATATCTAGATCGTCACTTAAAGTCAGTGTTAATCGCAGTTACATTAGATTTGATTAATATCAACCTTTTTGTAAAGCATTCGCTAGCGTTTCCCTTTGCCCACAATCATAAGCTTGAAATAAATAATGGTAACCTAACCTAACCTCTGAGCTACGGAGTCGTTAGAGTCGTCAGAGGTTAGAGCAGTCGCCCGGATAGCGAAAGGTCGTGGGTTCGAGTCCCATCGGATCTGGTTGTGAGACGGGTCGATTTTTTCTAAAATACTTCATTTTCAATTTTTCAATAATAAAAATTGCATTGCGAATGCAAAAAAGTAAAAATTCAAATAACTGGCAAATTGTAAATTTAATTGTTACCTAAGTAGGTATATTTTGTAATACGATTGTTATTGTCAATAGCAGTACAGTTTTTTTTATAAAAAACGTTAAAAAATATGTCTTTATTTTTTTACTGTTATATTGTTTGCATATTTTATGGATTTTCGTGCATATTCTAGCTATTTTACTTGCATATTTGCATGCATATTTTGGGCGTTGCATATAATCCGGTCCTTAGTCATAACAAAACAAATTACTCTGATACAATTACTTATATGATAGACAAGGAGTGTCCACTATTATTAACAACATAGTATTTGCTAGCATAAAAACGAACTTCAAATTAATGATAAAACAAACAAACAGAAAAAAATACATATAATTTTTTTCTACAATGTAGAAAAACGTGGCAGATTACGTACATATTCGGTTTTTTTTATCCTTTTTGTTTTACAAGTAAATAAATACTTAAGAAGTTTATTAAGCTGGATGCAAAACCAGTACCTACGTTATAGGATAAAAGCCCTTTTCATAATATAGTTGTTAATCTTGATGAATGGTAAGTATCTGCAACGGCTGTTGTTGAACGGCAACGTACTATTCTATTGACAATGTTAAAAATGTAAGGTACACCAACAGCACATAGCCAATTATGTAAATGTGCGAAAATGCAATCATCATGTACACACGAAGTTAACAACAGCCGATTGTGTTTGGGTTTTTATTTGCCGAGTAAACGTGAAACATTCTCGTCGATTGATGTGCCAAATAAAGTACCGGTGTCTACTATAGTGATGTAACGAATATTCGCATTCGCATCCGCGAATATTTGCTTATTTATTGATATTCGCATTCGTATTCGTATTCGCAAACATTGTATTGTGCGAATGTGAATGTGAATGTAAGAAAAAAATATAGATTATGAAAACAACACTTCTTATGGTACTAACAAATACACCGATTCCAAATACGTTGAAACATATACCTATAAAAGTTACTTTTCGATAAAAATAACAACTTTTATATGTTACAACGTTTCAACACACTCTTGCTTATATAACTAATCTTGAGAGATGCTTTTTGCCTATTATTCCAAGTTCGTCTTGAGTAGAATTTAAATAATAAAAAAATTAAACCGTCTTCATAAAGAACAAAAACTCATTTCCAAAAAACACGTAAAGTGAAAAATAAATTGAATCATTCAATTAAAAGTACGAAAGTGTGGGACTTTTTCTAATTAATCTTGGAACTTACTGATCTGATTGAAGTCGGTGCCAAGCCAGAATTTGATCAATTCACACAACTCCACGCACGAGATATTGTTAATTTTTATTTCACTATTTTAAGTAAGTAAGTATTTGTTCTTGTTACTTTCGGCTTGACACCGACTTGAAATTGCTTGTGAACCATTTTAAAGTAATCGTATCGCGCCCGTGAAATATTTATTATTTAATTAATATTTCCGATCACCATCTGTGGTCCTCATCATCAGTTCCACATCACCAAGTGGTGCTTACCGAAAGCATATGCACGAGTTACTTAAGAAAACTCCCAAATCCCTATCGGTGTCCCTATAATATTTGAAGAGTTCCCTTAATTTCTCCAGGATCCCATCATCAGATCCTGACCTGATGACAATGGGACCAACTAGGAAGTACACCCTTTCAAACAATAAAGAATTTTTCAAATCGGTCAAGCCGTCTTCGAGTAATAGAGTAACATACATAAAAAAAAGCTCCTCCTTTTTTTGAAGTCGGTTAAAAATATGTTACGATCTTCTTGCATTTTTTTGTGCAGGCTCGACCATTTCTTGAGCTTAGACCCCTTCTTTCAACACGTTTTGAAACATGTGTAAAACATTCGCATTCGCGAATATCAGCGGCAACTATTCGCATCCGCATTCGCGAAAGCTTAAAAATAATATTCGTTACATCACTGGTATCTACACTTATATTTTAAATAAGAGGTAAAGTTTATTTGGATGTTTAAGGTAATCCCTGGAACTTCCGATTTTTTAAATTCTTTCACTAGTAATAAATAAATAAATAAATATTCGACATAACCATCAATCAAGGACATATAATAAAATACGAAAACGAAGTTGTTATGATTGTGACTTTCAAGGGGAATATAAAACGGGGGGAAAGGTAAGCCTAAACTTCACTGCTAATAGTACCAAAACATCTTAAAACCAACTACCTACTATTACAGGTATGACTGTTTCTCTGCCAGCTCTAAAGTTATTTAAAGAAAAGAAAACGCATTCTTTTCGATAGCTCTTACAAAGTTTTACTTTTATTCAAGGCTTACGGAGTCAGCTACCTCCCCGGCTTATCGAGAGTTAGTGCGATAGATCGGATGAATTGTAACATTGCCTCATTGAATTTCCCAAGATCAAGTTACTTTCTTTACACAGGAAAAAGTGGAGCAATAAGAATGAAAACAACATTTCTCTTATACAATTTTTGTTTAAAACTCAGAGAATTTACTTAATTGCAAACAACCATTAATTATAGAACTTACTTCTCAAAGTGTTAATCGCCCCTTGAACATTCAAACTGTAATTTTGACAAAACGTAGCCAGGGATTGACAAGCAATCTCGATAACAATAAAATATCGTTGAATTCATTTAGCTCCGGTCAGGGCGGGGATAAACAGCTTCTAACTTCAAAATGATTTTACCAGTGGAAATTGAGGAATTATTTGGCTGCCCTTTTGGTTCTTGCTTATCTCCTTTGTGGGCTTTAAGTCAAGAAGGGACCGTACTAAGAAGTGGTCTAAAGCTTTTTTGGTCCGATCGATCTATGATTATACATACTAGTAAAACGATGGACGCTAAAGTGTTATGCACGGCTAGGGAGCGCTATCAAAAGCTAGTATCTTTATCTGTAAGCTTCGGTAATTTAGTTCCAAATGGGTGAGTGGAACCCTTTTTTTTAGCTTGCCTTATATCATAAATCTTGGAGCGTTTTACTGGCATTTAGGTAAGGATATTTTCGAGAAAGTCTTCAGAGGATGATTTGAGATACCAATATGATGATATAAAGTTTCAGTAACATCTTAAATCTGATAAACCGTAACTTAAAGTTTATAGATAAAATGATCACTTACCGATTAAGTAGGGCCCAATTCTTGACCAGGGCTTGTCATACAATGGGTCGAACATCTCGAAAGGCTCTTGTATTCTCGCCTTGTATTGGTGCCACACTGAAATGTAGATCGTTGTAGCCCATGAGCTCACCATCACCACTAACAACGATACTGTTGCTAGTTTCAGGTGCCTACGAAGAAACAAAAGTAAGTTTTACACGACGTCACAAACATGAGATATCGAATGCATGAAATGCACATTATGTTAAAGCAATTTGATAATAGGATAATAAGTACACAAGTAAGTAGTATAGCAGTTAAGATAATAAAAGAAATTCATGATTCACGCAACTAACCAGTTACTTACTTCACAGAAATTAGTAATAGTATAATGCCGACGACATAGAACTGCGTGTCGTTGGCCATATACCATGACCAGACCATGCACATCTCTCTCTGGGAGAACAGGTTGTTGATATACAGAAGGTTCCTCCACCAGAAGTGTTCGCAGGTGATGTGGTCAGGAACGGCTGGGTCGAAGACAGCCTGGTTGTAAATATACTTGAAAGAGACTTCAGTGATACCAATGACAAAGCCGTAAGCTGGCGTCAGCCTCACGACACGATAGGAGAATAAAACAAAAAACGATTTCATCATCCTAAACAACTCCATACTGGAGTACATGGTAGATTTTGGCTTGTCTAACAAGTCCTCTTTAAAAGATTGCTGGCTGATCACTGATATTGATAGTGCTGAGTTTGTGTAGCCATTTACGTTTTTGTTTATATCTTGTTTGTCTATTGGATCTATTTTCTTGGTCCTTTTTTTTCGGTCTTCAGATCTAAGAAATAGGACGGTGACGAGAAGGCCACTGTAAAATAAGATACCTTTATTAAAAACATCTTGCAAATTAAAACTAACATTCGGGAACTAACTAGGTACTTCTTCTCTTGAAATTTTAAGAAAAATACACACCCAATAAAGAAAAATGTATCAACGCAGTAGGATGCATTTCCCACAGACTGGTACATAAAGTTCCTCTCGGTGACTACCCTCATGGTTTTATTGTCCCCAATGTAAAATACTGTCATATATGTATGCACCATTATCACCCAAAGCACTGACAAAAACCTGGAAACAACAGAAATAAAAACTTGTTAGCACTATAAAAAAAACTCGATCTTCACTTTTTTTTTATTTAGAAGTAGGTAATGGTCGCGACGTCAGATTCATTTGGTAAAAAATGCTATCTAGCTAGTAAGATCTTCCCCTCGCTCACTTCAGAGATTGTAAAAAGAAATCTTCAAACGCAACGAAATTCTTATAAAAGTTGGAGTGGGTCTGGATTCTCGTTGAATAACTTTGTAAAAGTCAGGTAGGATTGCTTGTAAGATACTAATAGCAAAATCATGTTTACTTTTATTTCATTTATTTTTTTAGACTTCTACCTTATTCCGTGAAGACAGGTCAAGGCGCCGTCATTAGGTTTCTGTGTGCTGAGAATGGTTCGGCCGTTGGTCAGTATTGAAAATGCCAGCAGCAGTTCCTCCCACATACCTGATAAAATAAAATAAAATGCTAGCTATATCTCGTTTAAACCAATTTTCGTTGAAAGTTTTTATTTTTCTAGATTCTTCACTCTTTATTTTAAAAGTTATGACATTTTACCACTTTGGAAGGTGCCGATCTTTCAAAAAGATTGACTTTGAGGAAAAATGTTTTAAATAATAAACCTTTATGTCATTTTTAAAGACCTACAGTCGATCTCTATAATAGACACCTTACTCAAGTAGGTTTGATGAAAAAAATAGTATAAGTTCCATGTATGTGGGAGCCCCCTCAACTTGTTTTTGGATAAAAATCGTAATGTGGTTTACAAAATATATCTACCTACCAAGTTTCAACTGTGTATGCTTATAGTTTCGGAATAAATTGGCTGTGACATACGGACGAACAAACGGATAGACATACAAGACGGATCTATAAGGGTTCCGTTTTTTGCCAAAGAAAAGTAAAATATATTCGACGACCTATTTGGCGCAGGGGTAGGCTACCCACCTTCTGCGCCAGAGGTCTCGGGTTTGATTCCCGAACAAGACAAATATTTGTGTGCATGAACATGTCTATTTGTCTTGGTCTGGGTGTTTACTATGTATATTAAGTATGTATTTACAAACAAAAAGTATTTAAGTATATATTTATCCGTTATCAAGTTTTCCATGATACAATGGGCTTAGATAATTGGTGTGATTGTAAGAAGTTATTTATTTATTTATTTATTATTATTAAACCTAAGTAGGTATATTTGATTAAATCGACATAATTGACATACATAATATCACAATTTAAGTTGATGTGAACTTTATTAACATATGCAATAAGACAAGTTTCGTTTACAAGTTCACTACTCTGCTATTTTACTTTCATAGCAACGTAAGTTGAGTGAGTAAAGGTACTATGTGAAAAAGGCGCGTTAAAGAAGACGCGACGGCTAAATATCAAAATAACAACTTAAAAAACATTCTAGACTGTACACTTAAACAATCTGGGAAGCTTGACTTGAGATAGTGCGGAGATCTGCTGAAGACAGCTGCCCGATTCGAAAACCGTTTGAGTGTAAGTCTAGTTTCTCAGTTAGCGATTCGGTTGACCGAATAGCTGGTAATTGTTAATTCAACCGTGTCTTCCCTGGCAGAACAACTAGCTTGCGACTTTATCCCCTCTTAGCTTTTCCAGATTCCAGGTCAACTTTTCGACAGATACGTGACCAAAATACCATAGTAAAACTTTTACCTAGTTAAGTAGTTAATTATTTTTCTAGCTTTCCTAACTATATTTAGTGGAAGACCATTTTCAAATGTCTTTTCTGGGTCCACCTGTACCCTGTACCCATAAATTTAAACCATTGAATTGATGGGTATCTTCAGAACCTGAAGTTTCTAGGATAATCTTCCTTAAAAAATTACAATATTACACAAGGCAAAGGTAAGATTTACTGCCAAAAAAAGGTAGGTTAGTCACAGACGATACCACACTACATGAAATTCTACTTACTTAATATGTACAAAATCAAGTAACTGTTTATTAATACATAAAGTACAATCTTTCATCAATAAAATCACGTAGCACAGTCATATTGGATTATTGTAGTAAGAGCTCATACAATTATTTTTGCAGACATCTAATTTTTGGGGGATATATGCCGCAGTACGGATTGTTGCCTCATCAGTAAAATAGGGCGGAGGGATAGTTGCCTCTCTATGAAATATATTTAAATTTGATTATATTAATTCAAAACCATAATTTAGAAAGGAAATAAAATATATTGACAAAAAAAATCCATCCAGAATAAGTCTTTGACTTAAACATACATTCTGCGTGAGGATAGACGCGGCGCTTTTTTCGCGCACAATCAGCTATGTATTTACTGTTATTCGTGTCATTTCATAACCAAATCTACCGTTTTTAGGGTTCCGTAGTCAACAAGGAACCCTTATAATTTCGCCATGCCCGTCTGTCCCCAGCCTAGCTCATAGACTCTTAGTACTAGAAAGCTGTAATTTGGTATGAATATACATATAAATCACGCCGGCAAAGTGGTGAAGTAAAATATTGAAAATATTTTTTTTCGGTTACCTTCCCTACACGTGAAGTGGGGATGTAATTTTTTGTAACTATTTTGCAAATTAGAGAGTTTTTTTTTTATTTTGCAACAGAGACCGAGAGTGCGTCTTAAAAATTCGAAGTGGGGCTACTAGAGCATTATAGAGTACCTATCATATGAAAGAGCGCTGCTTGCATAATCTCGACTCGAATTTTGATGAAAAAAGTAAAAAAAAAATACTGTTCCCTTATCTCCCAAGTTTGCATAGAGAAAGTCTGAAATTATTGTATGTGATAGAAGTTTATATAAAGATTACATGAAAAATAAAACGATGTCTCTAAATAAATAGTAAACTCTTTCAGAAATCATCAACAAAAATTATATTAGTTCCACTATCGGTCAAGAGCTGGCGTTGACCTAAAACTGCAATATTCTACACCGCAAATACTTTGACGAATCTAGTCTCGCCGATGAAAACATTTTCACGTTTAATTTATTTATATGTATTTATGATGGTACGGAACCCTCGGTGCGCGAGTCCGACTCGCTCTTGACCGGTTTTTTGTTATGACGTCAACAGTGTACGATTAGCCAAGCAGTTATTCAAGTTTCAAACTATCATTATTTTTGGTACTCAACTTGACTAACTGCTTGGGTACTAATTTACACTGTTGACGTCTCATAACAAAATTTGATCATAATCTTCACTTTTTTCAATAATAATTTGCAATTTATTTTCGTTTGCCGACACTTTTACTTTTTTGGTCCAAACATGTAGGAAGTTCTAAGTTTAAAATCTAATAACAAACAGCGATACACAGACCAGAGTACAGTTTACCCTCAGTCTTTAAACTAAGTCCGCCGTAACTGGCTACCGCAAAGTTCAACACCAAGTCAGAGTAACTGAACTTACAGCCAACTCTACAATATGGCTCGTGGGTATTGTTCTATGAATTATTAGTTAAGTACAATAACATCAAGCGTATCACGAAACAGAAGCCAACGTAGATGCTTTTATTAAACCGACCTTATTTTTACAGCAATTAAAATTATTTAATAATATTATGCCATTTAATTAAGAAAGTTCTGAGTTTAAAATCTAATATCAAACAGCGATACACAGAGCTAGCTACAGTTTACCCTCAGTCTTTAAACTAAATCTCTTGTAACTGGCTACCGCAAAGTTCAACACCAATACATGGCGCAACTGAACTTTTAACTTACGGATAACCAACTCATGAATATGGGTATTCTTCTATGAATCATTAGATGTACAAAAACATCAAGCGTATCAAGAAACAAAAGCCTTTTGTTTGTCTTATTTTAGAGTTGGTGTCAATCACTTGGAAAACGCGTCCAATTTGTAAAATAAGCACAAAATCTTTGAATCCATAAATGTGTAAAAATTAACACTTTGCTATATAATAATGCAAAGTTAAACCGTACTTACAAGTTTTTTTTTTTCATTTTAACAAAATAATTATAAGCCCTCACGCGCAGATTAAAGGTGCCCAAAAAACTGAACGAGTAAAAAAGTTCAGGCTTGATAAGGAACACTGGAATTAAACATCGTCCAAAAGATATCAAAGAAGATTTCATTTTGTCAAGGCTTTGCGCTAAATTGAGACACAGCTATTTAGCAACGATCTATCATCGTTTGCCGCGATTGACGTGTCATACACCCCTCGCTTCAATTCGCAAGGATTGACATATTTATTTTCCCATATTTAGACCGCAGTAGAATTATGATATACTGAAGTTGCAACTTCAAAGAGTCATCTTTGCTGATGGTTGGGTTATTGAAGTCTTGAACGGTTTTTGAACAAGACCTAGGAAGCTGTGTCTTCTACCCGCCTATCGAAAACTCATTTAGACGTTGTTTGAATAGGGTTTTCTCTCTTTTACCCATGTTCACCAACAGTCGGTTACGTTAACCATTGGTTAACCGTTGGTTAGCCCGTACGAACACCAATCACGTGCGTTAACCAACCAACTAGCGATTAACGTAACCGACTGTTAGTAAACTCGGGGCTTAGTCTTGTTAGTATTATAAGTTTATAACTTAGAATATTTTCAGGCCTAACCGTTGAACTTGGCACCCATTTATAGATCTCACTTCTTTTTTTGTCGTTGAAGTCAACAACCAAGGCATATTTCATAATACTGAAGTTGGCTCTCACTTCACATTTATATTTTTGATGGGATTTAATTATCCCAGATTATTGAAGGAAGGCTTGCTTGCGCTCCAGATAGGTAATAAATACAACAAATGAAATGGTATCTATTTGCAGGAAATACTAGTAATAGTCTACTGTACTTTCATTGTTTCATTGTAAAATTAATTAGTTACCAAGTGTGTCTCAAAGCTTGCGGTACGTGGAGCAATAAAACGTAGGCACAACATAGCTAAGAATGAGCATTTATTATTTCCAGCTCTCTTGTACATATTTAGGGACCCTTAGGACTGACGTGGCTGGCTAGTTTTATGGCTATGCGTGCCGCAAGTGATTGGACAGACTTATTTATTACAATCAGAGCGACAGGCTTAACTTACCACAAGTATCTCTGCGAAGATCTTTGTCTCGGTCATCACACGGCTTCACATCAGCGACGTGCTGCAACGATCAAAACACATATTTATTTATTTTATTTAATAGGCACAGAAACAGATAACATCCAATTATAAAGTAAGATAAAATGATAAAAGTTTTGAACTGGGATGCAATCCAAAGCAATGCACACAGTTAAATTAAATATGTATACTAACTATATAATATTAGAAAAGAAATATCATTTTCACACAATCACAGAGTTTAGAACTTGTGTATACGAATAGGGCTCGACCTTCGCTCATCTAGAAGTATTTTATTACATCAAATTTAGTAGGTAGGCTAAATAATATGTTGCCAGGTGGGTTGACTGAAATTTTCCTGTCAATCGATTTAACATGTCACCTGCAGGTTATACCCGTCCCTCTCACTCTCCGGGCATGACAGAATCGAGTGAAAGAGACGGGTAGAAGAAAAAGGACACAAATCGTTCGGTCATTAACATTTAGCAATTCATTTGCGATCCAGTTTTTAGAAGGTCAGAGTACGAAAGAAAGCGATTCATTTTAGGAACCTATTCTGAATCGCGCTATTTTTGAATCGCTGTCATAAAGTTGATGGTAGGCACCCTGTACTTAGGTGCAATTTTCGTAAAAATAATAAAATATGTCCTGACAGGAAAAATTTTGCCAACCCACTTGCGATACATTATTTAGCGTACTTTAATTGATATAAACACATTTTATCCATTAAACAGATGGGTGAAGGTTGATCCCTATTCGTATCTTAGGCCATTATGGATTATGACGTTAGATAGGCATACGTATGAATATTCCTTTTTTGTAAATACTTAAGAAAACATACATAGAAATACATAGAAAACAACCCTCAAAAAAGACCAATAGACATATTCAAGCAAACAAATATTTGTCCTGTGCAGGGATCGAACCTGCGACAACTGAGCAAAACAGAGATACGAACCCCTGCACCACATAGGCATGATACAAGTAAGGTCATCGCACTCATACATTGCTGTAAACTACAGTGTCATAATCCCAATACAATGTATTTTAATTGCCACCACGGTTCTTGAACGGCTGATGATATGTCATTATCAGTTATGTCACGGAAACTCGGCGTGTGAAATAGGCCGTAATCAGACCGGAAATTATTATTTTTATTGGACGCACCCGACGGCATCATCATCAACGGCTTCGTTAGTTCCTAATTGGGTTATGAGAATAATATAAGATTAGTGTATTGTTATTTATATATCTTTCAATTAGGTTATTTGTTTACAAGTATTAAAGAAAGGAAATGGAAATCGTTAAATAATAATTATGATGCTATACCTATTAAGTACCTACCTACCTATAAAAAAGTGACAGCTAGAGATTAAATTGTTCTTTGCAATTATTTGATGGCACTGAGTTGCGTATTTGCTGGGGCACTTGAATACGCTGCTGGGATAGCGTCGTAGGTGCGCGATAATTTATGTTGTAAAACAACCGGTTAAAATAATCAACTGTTCAAAACCTCAAAACGACCGTTATAAACGGTTGAATCCCCGACTACGACAAAAAAAGTTTGCTGATTTTTTTTTAATAATGAAAATAAGATTATAGGTAATATTGTGTATGTTCAAATTTTCTTTATTCAGTCAGCATAGGTTTAAAATAAAAGACAGAATTTAACAGAATTTATGTAACATAAACATATACTTTGTAAACACCATTTATTTCTGCCCGTTCTCCTTTAAAACCTAAGGACAAACCACTAAATTAACTTTGTATAGGTAATCGTATCTACGCAACAAAGAAATCACTCAATTCTGACAGCTACAAGAGCCTATACACACCGCGACTTTAACACGCACCGTTCGACGCGAGTTTGCGTCGTTACAGACGCGATACGCAAGCAACTCACCTAAGTAACCTGCAGCCTTTTGTATTACATACCTACATTATTCAAACGTGGCTCTTAGAGCCTACGCAAACTGCGCCTTTTTGTAGCGCCTTAAAAAACGCTCGTCGACGGCGGCGGCGCGCTTTTAGCCTACAGAGTATAGCTCCCGGGAAATAACTTGACCCAAACCATAAAGAATAAAACCTGCGCAGAAAAAAAGGTGTAAGTACTAAATATTGCAACTGTCAAGTTATTTGCCGGGAAATATAGTTGGTTTGCGTTTGTATCGTCGACGCGACGACACGGCGCGTTTTTTACGGTGCCATTGTTAACGGCGCATCGTATTGATACGCGCGTTTCTACGGCGCGTTTGAATAATGTAGGTGTTCAGGGTGGTGGAGAGATTGCAACGAGGGCGAGGGCGCTTGAAAAAGTCGCGGTGTGCAAAGGCTCTATGTTTTCCGGATCCTGCCAATAAGCAGAAAAGCCTCGGGCTTGTTATTTCTAAGGCTCTTTAGCTAGATACGAAGATGTCACAGATGTAATACATTACCTAAAAGCTATCGATCTAATTCACTTACTTGAAATATCTTCTCTGTAGACTAAAGTGTATAGTACCGTCATTTTTATATTTATGGCTACGTTTCAATAATAATGCTTGGAACAAAGTAATACTTTTGTAAGTTATAAGAATTTTTAATTTTTTGCATTCGCAATGGAATTTTTATTACTGATAAATTTAAATGAAGTATTTAGAAAAATCAGCGTCTCACAACCAGCTCCGATGGGTCGTGCCTTTTGCTGTCCGGGCGACTGCTCTAACCACTGAGCTCCGTAACAAGCGCTAATGACGCGACGACGTGAGTCAGACGTGACTCAGAGGTAAAAGCAGTCGCCCGGATAGCGAGAGGTCGTGGGTTCGAGTCCCATCGAAGCTGGTTGTGAGACAGGTCGATTTTTTCTAAATACTTCATTATCAATTTTTCAATACTTATGTATGTAATTAGTTTGTTAAGGATTTTCCCTAAAATCTCCATGCTTTTGTAAAAATTCATTGTTTTTGTTGCTTGTTAAAAAAAATTAGTAACTTAGGTATTTGTTATAATTTAAACACATTAATAAGAATTATAACTATTATGAAAAACGTGATTTTTACCATGTTTATTTTGTTTTTCGAGTTCCCGATATTTCGGCGCAGTTGCACACGCCATGATCACGGAGTAACTGAATAAAAATCCCGTTTTTCATAATAGTTATAGTGATAATGACCATGTAAGTTTAAAATCTTATTTTAATAAGAATTGTTTCATTTTCATGTGGATTTTCATTGAATTAAGATATCATGACATGTGTTTAGATGGTACCTAAGCCTAATAAATAAAATAAATAAATAAATGCTTCTGGAGAGTCAGTTTACGAAATCATGTTCATGTCAGATTTTTCCAAGATAAATGGGTCTCGAAATTGGGAGTATTTGATTTTAATATTATACAAGATGGTTCCTTATTGTAAAAGTTTCTTCTTCCATCAATTCCTCATTTGAAAAAAACTTATCTTGCAGGTCTTGCCTAAATAAGCGAGGCTTTTAAGAAATAATCCGCTTCAAGCGATACTCCGCCCACCCACGAGCTTAGTCGGACAGCGGGACAGGACACAATGCAACTATTTAGGTCGTGCATTGAAACCTCATGTAGCTATACAACATGGTTATATGTCTTAAGGCGATACTCGGAAAAATTATGCTAAAGCGAGATAGCAATGAGAAAACGACGCGCGCGGGAGCGAGACCGATTTTGCAGATTACGCAAAAAAAACACAAAATCACTTCGTATTCAAAAACTATAGCGAGTTTAAAAAAATGCCTCTATACGATCCTAAATATTATTGCTGTCCACTAATTAAACCAATTTTCAATAATATATGTATCCCCATTGAAGAATAATCTTGATATTTCTTATTTTTTAGAGGTATTTTCGAAAATAAAAAGTGTCGAGCCAAAATCATAAAATCGTGTTTCTGAAACTATACGATTCTAGATAAAGGTATGAAGAAATATATATCTTATTACCAGATTTGTAACAACTGTAACCGTCCTATAGTTTTAAATCAAAAAGTCCAAACTTTTTCCGAGTAGCGCCTTAAGTTTACTGTTCAAATAATGTTCAACCAAGATTTTGAAAGAAAAACTTACTGGTCTCGTTTGTGCAAATTGGATTCAAGTTATTTTAACTAATATATACCTACTTAAGTATTTGATTTTAAAATTGTACAAGATATAAAGTATCCTTATTATTATTCTACCATCAATTCCTCATTATAAAACTCATCTTGCAGGTCTTATCTTCTTTAAGCGAGGTTTATAAGCACTAATCCGCTTCAAGCTATAGGTACTCCGCCCGCCCACGAGAGCCAGCTTAGTCGGTCGGCAAAACTAGACACAATGCAACTAGGTCGTGCATCGATACCTAACGTGTATGTATACACCATGTTTATATAGTTTAAGTTTTCTGTTCAATTACTTAATGATCTTCCAGGATTTTTTAAAAGATAAACAGATAAACCATCCACTCTTATTGCGGTTTTGTTTAGGACCTAAACTGATCTGCTTCGCTTATTCGTACCACGACAGCTTAATATCAATGACAGCGATTCAGTGATCGTTCAATGACATTTCACAGCCGCTAACCTGTCACGAACTCTTATTTGACTTATAACCCGGTCGATTTAACATGACACCTGCAGGACAATGAGTCACACCAACACATCAAAATATGACTATAAAAATTATGCATTTAATGCGCGTACTCGTGCAAGTACTAATAGTTTTTGTTTCATCGAAATCTGGCTAGAATTTCCAAAGATACAGCGTTGTAAAGTTTCACCATCTTTTGAAAATTTGCTTTCCTTGCGCGCTATTGCGATGACGTCATGTCGCACTGACATCTCCGTTTGCGGCTGTTGCGGGTGATTTTCGTCTAACTGTACCTACATAGAGTTCGTCTGTGCGCAATCTTCGCGCAACTCGTGCGTTTTTGACGCTAGTTACAGTACATTTTCTTCGTTCTAAGGTTATGGTAAATGATTAGTATTCAATTTCGACCGCGCGCAGGCGCACTCTAAAACTGTTACCTACTGTCGATACCGAAAGACATTTATCCCACAAACTTATCTGACCCAGTGGTGGAGGCGCCACTAGCAGTATAAAATTATCGAAATGGCTGTCAGTTTTCAGGGTGCATATTTAACTACCAAGTCAGTTAAGGTTGTAAGTACATTTTGTTTTGACGGTTGCTATATGTATTGACAGAATCCCGCCCGCCATTACGAAAGTTGATTTAATTTATTTTTCACAAAAATAAATCATTATTTGAAGGTGTTTTTTCACATGGGCTCGATACAAAATTCTTAAACATTTCATTGATAGACTATAAGAAAAATAAATAAATTTATTACGAAACCGTGAGAGCGCAACTATATAGCCAAAGGATTCTATGTAGGTATACGGAAGTGCGACGTGACGTCACACGTTAATGCCATTGGTTCACCCAAATTTTCATCGGAGGCCGTACTTTAACGTTTAATATCTCAGTCATTTTTGAAGATAGGAAAAAAATAAAAACAGATTCTTTTTTCTCGAGTTACATATTTTTTAGATATGCTGATAACAAAAATCATTGGTGTGACTCAATTCCGGGCATGACAGAATCGAGTGAAAGAGACGAGTAGAAGAAATAAGGACACGAATCGTTCGGTCATACACATTTAGCAATTCATTTGCGATCCAGTTTTTAGAAGGTCATAGTATGTACGAATTTAGGAACCTATTCTGCATCGCGCTATTTTTGAATCGCTGTCTTAAAGTTGATGGTAGGCACCCTGGTCTCGTTAGTGAAAAAAAAAATGCAAGATATCAAGTTTCACTATTGTAAAAGGTTCTTTTACCATCCCATCAATTCCTGATTATAAAACTTATCTTACAGGTCATGCCTTGGATTAGCGAGCTTTATAAACAATAATCCGCTTCTAGCAATCTTCCGCCCGCCCACGAGAGCCTGCTTAGTCGCACGGTGGAACAAGACACTCTGCAACTAGGTTATGCATTGAAACTGCCAGTATGTATACAACATGTTTTTATTGGTTAAAGTGTCCAGAACTTTAAGACAGCAGCGATTCAAAAATAGCGCGATGCAGAATAGGTTCCTAAAATGAATTGCTTTCTTTCGTACTATGACCTTCTTAAAACTGGATCGCAAATGAATTGCGAAATGTGAATGACCGAACGATTTGTGTCCTTATTTCTTCTACCCGTCTCTTTCACTCGATTCTGTCATGCCCGGAGAATGAGAGGGACGGGTATAACCTGCAGGTGTCATGTTAGCTTGGCCTAGTTATAAGTCAAATAAGAGTTGATGACAGCTCAGCGGCAGTGAAATGTCATTGAATGATTACTGAATCGCTGTCATTAAGCGAAGCTGGGGGGTAATTGTCTAACTCAACATCAATCGCAATCGCATTCAGTTTGAAAGATATTGCACGGCCATTGCTGCTTCTGTCAGCTAAAACTTTGACAACTTTCTTCAACAACAAGTGATGGATGCATGATGGATGTCAAACTGAAAGCGATTGCGATTGATGTTGAGTTAGACAATTACCCCCCTGATCAGTTTAGGTCCTAAACAAAACCGCAATGAGAGTTGATGGTAGGCACCCTGTTCAAATCATGTTTGACTCAGATTTTTCCAAGATAAAATTGGTCTCGAAATTGGGTTCAAGTGGTTTTACTAGTAGGTACATATTTGATTTTAGTATTAGACAAAATTAAGTATTCTTATTGTAAAACGTTCTTCTATCATTGATTCCTCATTATGAAACACATCTTGCAGGTCTTATCTTGTATAAGCGAGGCTTATAAGCGGTTTTCCGCCCGCTCTCGAGAGCAAACATAGTCGGACGGCGGAACAGGATACAATGCAACTAGGTCATGCATTGAAACCTCTTGTTTAGTAATGTAAACAACATGTTTAAGTGCCAAGTCTTACCTTTATTAACATTGATTCAAGAACCTCTTCGGAGCTTGCGAAACAGCTGTTTCATGTAAAGCTCAACTACCTATAATGAAATTTTTATGAATACTTCCACAAGAAAATGTGTATGAAACATAAGAATTTTTTGTATGTACTACTCGCATACTTATAGGACATTAATTCTACACATTGAAAAAGAAATACATTTCCCATTCATTCGCATGGCCATCGCATTAATTAGTACCTACGCGTAAAAGTACCTATTATAAGGATATAATATTGTTGCAGACACGAGAAAAATAGGTACTATACATTAGCTAAAGAGTTCCTTGTTCCTTGACATAGGAAGCAATTTGAGACGGTTTGACTTAACCGCCCTTAAAGAGCCGAAACGAACCTTTTACAAGAGGCCGGGAGCCAGAACTGAAGTGGAAGGGCGCTGAAGCTTCAAGTATGCTTCATAGTATTTCGACGCGTTCGCACAAGAACTAATAGCGTACTGACTCTCGCATCTTCGTCCGCGGAGTCTTTTTTTCAGACAAGAAGACTAAATACATCGAAGCGTTGGCTGGTTCATACGTCATGCTCGTGAACATACGTGCTGCCAGTGGAAATGGGTCTGCTCTAATCTGAGTGCCTTAAAATGTGTTTTGTTTCCTACTTAATATTATAAATGTGAAAGTTTAGATGTTTGGATGTTTGTATGTTTGTTACTCAATCAGGCCAAAACGGCTGAACGGATTTGGATGATATTTGGAACACAGATACTTTGTAGCCTGTAGAGAAACATAGGCTACTTTTTATCTCATTCCCGCGGGATAACGTCGTGAAGTACACGCGGGCGAAGCCGCGGGCGGAAAGCTAGTTTTTTTATATATTCTTATTAAGAATTACATTTGAAACATACTTGTAGCACAGTCTATATATTTCCCTTTGTAGTATGGCGCAACTTGCAGTGTATAGTTTTTTTTTGCTTATAACTAATAGAGTTCTTAAGTGATTGAAAATTGTCTATCGATTATCTATTATATGATTAGTTTGTACTATAGGTAATAATTGTTATGGAAACTGTCCTAAGAGCCAGCGCGCACTTGTGATTTTTAGTCGACCGATAGTTTATCTATATCTATAAAATTATATTTAATGGGCGTTTACAAAAATTTTGGCCTGTTATTGAATTTTTTACAAAAATATCGGATAGTTCGTAGGCTAATAGTCCCACAATCCTGTCTGTTCCGGCAGGCCTGTCTCACTCCCCGTGTCGGCTTTAAAACATACTCTCCCTACTCTAGTAGGGGTTCACGACACAAGCGAGCAGTGACGCACGCGCGAGTATTGTTCGACACCTAATTTTCGTAGCTGACTAACTAGCTTAATCGATAGATTTTAAAATGAAAAAACTTAAAAAGCAAGTAAATATTGCTAATTACATGTAAACAAACAAATTCCATGTTTTGTGATGAAGTCGTCAAAAAAAACGATTTTTTGAGCGCTTACATTGCGAACGCTGGATAACCGTATGCGATATATCAAAATAATGTACTATGGAATTGTATATCATAAAAAGGCATACAAAAATGCCCGCAATAGCATATATCTATCTCCTAAGGTTGACTCACAATAACCATTTTTAGCTTAAAGTAATTAGCTAATTTTTTTTTATGTTTTTGCAAAGCTAATTTCTCTTAATCACTATGAATCCTTATCTATATAAGTATGTAAGTTACCTTGGCCATTTAATGTCGATAGAAATTATCATGCCTTATTTCATTTAAATGAATACTTTAGAAGTTATCACAGATTCAGAAGACTATGGTCGAAGCACCAACAAATTGTTTAAAGGACTCCGTGCGAAGCCAGACGGGGTCGCTAGTAATAAATAAATCACAAAGAGGCGCAACCCTTCTGACGCACAGAAGGAATACGAATTATGCGTAGAAACAGACACAAACTGTAAGTGAATAAAATGCTATAGGCATTTAGCGCGGTGCGACGTGAATTTTGTTATTTTCCGGTGACTTACACATACTCAAAAAATCAATAAATCTCGTAGAACTACGAGAAACTCCAAAACAAATCGTAGACAATTTCGTAGCAAAGAAAAGACTTAAACGCATGTTTTCTGGTCAAAATATGTAGTACCGAAAAAATCTTATTGCACTTTATTGCGTCGTAGTTTTAGCTACCTATTTGTTTGATTGGTGTTGCGGAGTGAACTTTCTGCTGTACTATTTAGTATTCTGTGGTTCCGGTGACATGCGTGACAGAGGAGCTACTTGCAATACGAAATTAGCTGTCAAAATAGACTGTCGTAAGGAAACTGTTTTAGTTCCAAAGATTATGACCGGAACAGAAAACGTTGTCGCACTGTCAACGCCGCGCAAAAGCCATATTGTCGTAATTCGTCATAAGATTACCGCGATCGGGGCGCTGTGCGATAGTTTGATCGAACAACTATCGGCCGATTGTCTGATCGGTCGATTTTTAATCGTCAGTGTGCGCACTGCCATTTAACTCTATATGTATACTGAATCCGAGAACGCTCAAACTATCGCCCGATTAAAAATCACAAGTGCGCGTTGGCTCCTAATCATACTATGTTATGATCATTTTACAACTCTACAACTCTGTAAGGAATAATGGTATGTAACAAATAATGTATGTGTGTAATGTAATGGTCTGTAACAAAAACAGGGAGAAAAAAACAACCCTTGATTGAAATCCCGTTTTTCGTAATATTTACAGTGTTAATGACCATGAAAGTTTAAAAAGTTATTTTATGGTTGGATACATCCTAACTTCAACTAGTTTATTGGTTCACATCATACTTTGAAAATAAGCAAGCAGTGTTTCTATCACATTTACGTACGAGTTTATTATAGTAAATACGGATGTCGTAAAAGTCTGCAGATATGAGATAACGGATCATTTAGCCAGGGGCTTATAGTTTAACCACATCCTGGAAATTAATGCATAAGGCTTAAACAAAGTCAAGTCTATAAGTAGAGGAAGCAAAATATTTTATAATGCTGTTATTATTTATCATTATCATCAATGCATAACTAAATACTAATTTAAACCAACAGAATACCTATATTTAAATTGTAGGTACGAGTATAGCATATGGGTAGTATTATTGTGGCTTAACTCCCATTAACATTGTTTTACATAATATCAAAAGGACAAAAACTGACATCTCTAAGCATTAGTAGTTTTAAAAGTACATTTGGTGTTTGGTACGGTAAGTTTTGTTTGAGATTTACGGCGTAGAGTTTGGAATGTATTGTGCAATACATTACCTGTTCAAACTGAAAGCGTGAACTTTGAAACACTGAAAGCTTACGGTAAAACTTGAAAAAATATTAAGTACCTACGTACAATTCACTCAGTCTTTCCGGCATGACAGTTAAAAATATGATGTTGTTAAGCGTAAATAGTTAAATACAAAAACAGAACAGGCGTTTATAATAATAACTGCATAATATGAAAGAAAGATGGATGTCTAGTCTAGTCAACAAGTTCAAAAACGTGTTAAATAAGAATAAAGCTCCTAAAAATATGAGCGATAGCTCGTTAGATTCGGTATAAAATATGTCTAGAAAAATGTATTTGAAGGATTTTTCAGCTCGCTAAAATTTGCAAAAGATATTAACAACATTTTATTAAATAAAAAAATAGTATTTAGTTTTTTGTGAATAACTCCGAAACTATTAATATTTAAGAAATTTGCAATCAAAAAGTCCTGCCTTCCGGAGTTCTACACTGAAAATATGGTTCCGCGCGGCAATTACGGCATTAATACGCGCACCGCCCCAAAAGTGATTACGCCACAAAAAATATTATTTGGTATTAAATATCAATAAAAACATTGGAAATAACTATGGTGTATTCTATATACCTACTTACTTGAATGAATAAATTTCAGTTGAAAAGAAGTTTTAAAGTTTATTAAGTAGGGCTATAGTTAATCAACAAACAAAAATCGGCCCTCCGTTTTAATTGACTAACTATAAATTTTTCGTTTGTTACAGATAGAGGGATGGGTATACTAACGTTCTTGTTGTGGTTGTCGTCGTGGGCCACCTCCAGGTCAGCGGCCCCGTGAGCTATCCGAAACCTCCGCTCCAGGTAGCCCTCGTATAGGGAAGCGGCCACCATCAGGATGAACACCGCTAGCACCACAGACCTGAATAAAAAAGTACAAGTTGTAGACTACAACTTATAGCATTTTGTAAGTCAATTAAATATCCCTGCGGGATTCAATCAGAAATGATGAGATCCGCACCGACATCGCTCGAAGGATTGCATCATTGAAGTGGCAGTGGGCGGGACACATAGCGCGGAGAACTGATGGCCGTTGGGGCCGAGAGGTTCTCAAATGGCGACCGCGTGCCGGACGACGTTCCGTGGGCAGGCCCCCTACAAGGTGGACCGACGATCTGGTCAAGGTCGCGGGAAGCCGCTGGATGCGGGCAGCGCAGCGCAGGACCGATCGTTGTGGAGAGCCTTAGGGGAGGCCTATGCCCAGCAGTGGGCGTCCTTCGGCTGACATGATGATGATGAATTACTTAACATTAATTGTTGTGCAAAAACTTTAAATAATATATTATAGGTTTTATAACCATAAAAGCACATTGCTTTGAATTGCTAAAACTATATTCAAAAAGCTTATGTAGGTAATATATTTTTTTATCATACTTACCGCTTCAACATATTATTATCATTACGTCGGATTACTGTTTGACTGTAAAAAGCTCTTGAATCATAACTTCAACATCGTTAGTATTAAAATATCTGGTAAAAGTAGGTACAAAAAGCTTCGGAAAATTGGATATGATTGGTTTGCAAACAATCACTGATGAGTGTCAATATTAGAGTCAGCCCAAATCGGGAGGCAAACACAATTTTATTGCGAAGCCTCGGTTTGCGCGTCATATTTATCAAGCCAATAAGTTTAATTATCAGAATGTATTTAGTAAGTTTATACTTAGATCTATATTATTTTATAGCATTTACCAAATATTTTTTTATCGATGAAATATTTACCTCTACCACATTTCAGTATTTTAAGGCGATACTCGAAAAAAATGTGCTGAAGCGAGATAGCAATGAAAAAACGACGCGCGCGGGAGCGAGACCGATTTTGCAGATTAGGCAAAAATAACACAAAATCAATTCGTATTAAAAAACTACAGCGATTTAAAAAAAATGCTTCTATACGATCCTCAATATTATTGGTGTCCACTAATTAAACCAATTTCCAATAGTGTAAGTAACCCCATTTAAGAATAATCTTCACTTTTCGTATTTTTTAGAGGTCTTTTCGAAAAGAAAAAGTGTCGAGGCAAAATCATAAAATCGTGTTTTTGAAACTATACGATTCTAGATAAAGGTATGAAGAAATATATATCTTAGTACCACATTTGTAACAACTGTAACCGTCCTATAGTTTTAAATAAAAAAGTCCATATTTTTCCGAGTAGCGCCTTAACTAAATAATAATTTTTGGTAAGTTTGGCTTGAAAGCATGCCCAGTATGCGCTTTGTTAAATGTAGGTGCGATACAACTATCTATCGACAATAATTACAATCAATATTCAATTTTACAAGAATTGTGAAATAAGTAGTTAATATGAATAAAATTTAGTAAAAATGACATTTTTATGACAAGCTTTTTTGCAGTCTGTACATTAACATTGTATTTATATCTAAACCAAACCTGTATACGAAATTTCAACTTCATCGGACACTGGAAAGTGGGTCATATTAAGCTTGCAAGATTTGTCCCCCAGTCTAACTAACTAACAAACTACCTAACTAGCATGGCAAGTTAATAAAAAGCTTGTAAAAAGGCTTAATTTAAGCGAGAAAAAGATAGGCATCAAATTCACATACCTTCACGAAATGTCGCATAATATAAAGTTTAAAAAACAGATTGTAGGAGAAATGTGTAAAGGCAAAAAGTCGGACATCTCCTGGGAAAATCTTCCTACAACTTGTATGAAATGGGCTCTCAATTCGTACTTACAGTAACTAAAAGTTGAATATGTAGGTTATACAAAAGTTTAGTAACAATTGTTTGTACTTAAAACTTTTACAGAATACAATTCACAATTTAAAAAAAAACAACCAGACATTCAGTGATAATTAATACTGCGATTTAAGGAAACAGTTTTATATTCTTAACACATTAAAATAATAATTGTATCAAATAAAAAATTGAAGAAATGCTTACAAGTTAAGATAACTTTCTTCAGCATTAATAAACAGAGAGATTAGCAATGAAGGATAGAAATAACTCGGAAATAAACTATGCAAAATGGTCGCTACTTTTCCATTTAATACCGTTGTGATGGCCAACACAAAATGAGGACCAAGAAACATGATGATGTGCTTCTTCTTGAAGCATAAATCTTCACTAAGCCGTATTTTTACAGTAAAAAGTAAAAACCGTGGAAATATATAGCGTCATAAAAGAAATTATTTTTCTCTCTCATGAGATTCTTAGCAGCGCGAAGAGATTAATATTTTGTTGAGGGGTGCAAAAGGCTTTAGTTAAATATTTAGATAACGGGATTAGAGGAGTGTTTTGTAACATCTTGTGAATACTTGAGCATCTGCCACATAAATGGAAGCAGTAGGTAGGTAGGTACCTAATAAAAAGTTGGGGGAGCTCGTACCGAATTCCACATTAGTAATTGTTTTTTGCAATTATATTCAGTAAATGACGACAAGTATTGCTGGTAGCATTATTACATAGATAGCATTAAATATAATCGAATAAATAAGAATTATAATGCAACATCAATTATGTAGGAACCTAAAATATAGGAGTTGCCTTCTAAGGGCGTATAATTTATACACGTAGAAAGCTGGCTACAAGCGCTGATCTGCCGGCGCTTATCGGAACCAGTCCACGCGGGTCATCGGAGCAGACAGTCTCTAAGTAGGTATACTTTGTGCTGAACCAGCGCCGATAGGTGCCGATAGTCGACAATTTCCGACCGCTGCTGGTTTGGCACAAAGTATCTCTATACTGCATTGCAAGTAAAGAGACTGCATACTACCGATAAGCGCTGGCAAATTGACGCCGGTTACCAGCTTTCTACGTATATATATATATACTTACGCCCTAACTTATGTTGCCCACCCACAAACCGCTTATTTTTTTATCCACAACGGGGTAACACTTAGCCTTCATCACACCTGATGTTAAGTAAGGCTGAAGGTGGAAGCGCACTACTCCCGGAACCTTCATTCTCTGAGGAACTGGCTATCGTATCTCTAACTGCCGAAACACAATAATGCTGAAAACATCATTGTTATGGTATCGGTATAGCAATTTAGCAAGCCTGCACGCTAGATTGTAAATGATCACTATAGTCGGATTTTTAATTAGACGAAGTAATCTGACGTTTACTGGGTTGTCAGGTTTTGACGAAAAATAAATAGTGACGGGGCAAAGTGAATGAATGACACAAAAATATTATAATTATTTATATAAATATCACGTGTAGTTTTTTCGGTAGCCTATGGAGTGGTTAGAACACCGGGCTAATGATATCGAGTCCCGGGATCGAATCCTAGTTGTGCTATGTAGGCACATTTTGTTTGTGGGTCGATTTTGAAGAAACTCGGTTTTCGGTACTATTTTGGAAAGAAAACGGCAACGCAATGTTAAAAACATAAAAAAATCCAAGATGGCCAACTTTTTTGTGGGTGGGCCGATTTCGATGAAACTCGGTTTTTGGTACTATTTTGACAAGAAAACAGTAAGGGCGCTTGTGCACTACACTGAATTTTACCGTCCCGGAAAAGAACGGATGCTTGTATTTTAATAATAAATCATTTATAATAGTAAGAATTTATTTATTTCGTGTAGTTTCAATGCTTCAAACCCTAAACTACACGAGATAAATAAATTCTATAATTTATAATTAAAATACAAGCATCCTTTTTTTTCCGGAACGGTAAAATTCAGTGTAGTGCACAAGCGTCTATACTCAATGTTAAAAATGAGAAATGGTCAAGATGGTTGCCAACTTTACTTTTTTAGGGTTACGTACCCAAAGGTTAAAACGGGACCTTGTCCTTGGACCAGTCCTTGGGAACGTGCCCGGGCACGGTACATCACTAAATATGCCACCCCGAATATATTATTTTGTAACTTTCCGTACTTACAAATGTTTATACAGGTGTCGGTATCGCTCAACTTGGCAAAACGGCAAAAAAATCACGTTTATTGTTCCCATTGAACAAACGTGATTTTTTTGAAAATTTATATTTTATTTTTTTCTGTTTTTAATATTTGTTGTTATAGCGGCAACAGAAATACATCATCTGTGAAAATTACAACTGTATCTATTACGGTTCATGAGATGCGGCCTGGTGACAGACAAAAATCGGACGGACATACGGACAGCGGAGTCTAAGTAATGAGGATCCGTTTTAACCCTTTGGGTACGTAACCCTAAATAAATAAAGTTAGCAACCATCTTGACCATTTCTCATTTTTCACATTGGGTTGCTGTTTTCTTTCCAAAATAGTGCCAAAAACCAAATTTCATCATAATCGACCTACAAACAAAAAGTTAGCCGCCATCTTCGATTTTCTAATATTGTTAGCATTGCGTTGCAGTTTTCTAGTCAAAATAGTGCCAAAAACCATGTTTCATCAATAAAAATGTGATTATAAATATACAACACATAAGATATCGACAAATTATATTAAAGTATTCATTCAGCATCATTCATTCCTCTGAATGAACGAATAGAACACATCACTATTATATTGAACATGGCAGCATTATTTCACCAAGTGACATTAGCAACTGTCAGATTACTTCGTCTAATTAAAAATCCGACTTTAGAGCTCAAAGCGTACAGCTCCACCTTACAGAACGATGCACCAAATTAAACCTCCTATGTGTACTTCCGTTAGCGTACACAAAGGTTAATTGCATTCAGTTAAATTGTAGGTCTGTACTAGGTTCTACAGGCGTCAGGGTGGAATTTAGTGTTAGGTTGTTTGACAACCCAATATTGTGTAAGCGTCGCCGCATACAGGCCACTAAATAACGCCGCCACTATGAAGTAGCATAAATATATTTACTGTGCCGCCACCGACCACTTTTCATACATAGTCGTCACTTGTTTCTTATTCTAGACAGCAACAAAAACTACCGTACACTCGAAATACAAATCTATCCATTCGGATAGATTACATACTTTGTATCGTCATCGTAACTTTATTACATTTCAATGTTTCGGATAAATTCCGATAGCGACAGGTTAAGTGTCCAGATTGCAATTTTAGAAAATTTAACTTCTTTGCTAATCGTATCAAATACATTCAATACCACTTTAAATTACTTTAAGTACAGAAGTAAAATTGTCGGATAAATAAATTAATATGCACGAATCACGATACCTAATTGAAAAAAATCGCTTTGATTAATTATGCTCCCCAAAAACATGCCATATCATAATCGTTAGCAAAGCAACAATTCAAACATTGTACTCGTTCACATAAATCACGCCGGGGCGCAGGGATTACGTTGTCATTTCATATGTATATTCAATTACAAGCGCACACAAAAGGATAAATGTTTATCTCTATGAGTGCCGTATGAATTTGCCTATCTGAAGATCGAATCCTATCAGACAGTGTCAAGAAACATGAAAACAAAACCTTATTTTGTACCTACAAAGTTCAATACAACAATAACTTTAGTCTCGCATTTTTACGCCTCTAGAATTCAGGTCTACTCGCTTTATTTGTTTGGAACTAACCATGCATATTTCAAGTTTACATGCAATGAAATTGCTTTGCAGTGTTGTTATATTAAATTGAGTTCGTGGGTTAGCTGTTCCAGTTTTTACTGAAAGCTAGAACGAGCTTCAAGCTATACGTACAAGCTATGTGAAATGCAGAGCACGACACAGTTGGTAGCCCTTTTAATAAAAGTCAAAAAACATCCGACAACATGTGAATCGGACTCTCGTCTCCATGTTTGTATACTGCAAATATTTCGTTACTGAAAGGGCTGGCATGAAGGATTTTTACTTCAGAAAAGGATAAAAATATTTTGTAAAGCAATGAGGCCAGCGGTAATCAGCTTTAATGTTGAACTTTCATGATTTATATAGGTAGCATTGATAATTTTATAGCATAGCATATTTTATGCATATAATAGAATATTTTCGGTCCTATGTCTAGACAGTTTATATTTTTAAATTATTTACTACTTATTACTAAGTGAAAATACTTATATTCGTAAATAAGTAAAGAACACTATGTTTGCCATAGGCAGACACACCTATACAGAGATACACCACAATCAAAGTATACAATACAAATCAAAAGACACTAATTTATTTACACATGTGTATTGTGTTGTGTGTCGCTAATCTATATCATCATCAGCTATCGCCGTCATCCTCTTTAACACAATAACTCAATGCTAAGGAACTTGCCATCGGCATAATTAGGTTATAGCCGCCCGGCACGGAGCGTACAATCCGCGTCACGAAAGATGAGACCTGGGTGCCTACCATCAACTTTATGACAGCGATTCAAAAATAGCGCGATTCAGAATAGGTTCCTAAAATGAATCGCTTTCTTTCGTACTCTGGGTGCCTACCATCAACTTTATGACAGCGATTCAAAAATAGCGCGATTCAGAATAGGTTCCTAAACTGAATCGCTTTCTTTCGTACTCTGACCTTCTAAAAACTGGATCGCAAATGAATTGCTAAATGTTAATGACCGAACGATTTGTGTCCTTTTTCTTCTACCCGTCTCTTTCACTCGATTCTGTCATGCCCGGAGAGTGAGAGGGACGGGTATAACCTGCAGGTGACATGTTAAATCGACCGGGTTATAAGTCAAATAAGAGTTTCTGACAGCTTAGCGGCTGTGAAATGTCATTGATCGATCACTGAATCGCTGTCATTGATATTAAGCTGTCGTGGTACGAATAAGCGAAGCAGATCAGTTTAGGTTCCTAAACAAAACCGTAATAAGAGTTGATGGTAAGCACCCTGACCTTCTAAAAACTGGATCGCAAATGAATTGCTAAATGTAAATGACCGAACAATTTGTGTCCTTTTTCTTCTACCCGTCTTTTTCACTCGATTCTGTCATGCCCGGAGAGTGAGAGGGACGGGTATAACCTGCAGGTGACATGTTAAATCGACCGGGTTATAAGTCAAATAAGAGTTTCTGACAGCTTAGCGGCTGTGAAATGTCATTGATCGATCACTGAATCGCTGTCATTGATATTAAGCTGTCGTGGTACGAATAAGCGAAGCAGATCAGTTTAGGTTCCTAAACAAAACCGTAATAAGAGTTGATGGTAAGCACCCAGGGACACCACTGATTTGACTTGCGCAGTAGACGATGTCTTATGTTTGCCTATAAGAAATTGCCACTGTGCAAGTCGAACCAAGGGATCCGTCAAGTCTCATATTTCGTGACGTGGATTGTACGATGACAGAGTGCAAGGAGAGGATGGCTGCGCTTGCGGTCATGATTTTCACTTTATAGTTCTAGACTTCTCAAATGTCATCTACCTCATCCTCTTTAATACAGTAACACACCCAATGATTACGGAACTTGTGGTCAACATAAAGGTTGTAGCAGCCGCCCGGCACTGGGGCGCACGCTATCGGTGTGCAAGGAGGCTGAGAGGTCGGTAACGGCTGCGCGGTTCTTCGCCAAGAAGTTCTGTCATACAGTAACATCCTCACCCAATAATATGGAACTTGCGATCAGCATAGAGGTTGTAATCGCCCGGCACGGGTCGCACGCTGACGGTGTGTAAGGAGGCTGAGAGGCCGGTGGCGGCTGCGCGGGCTGCGGCCGCCGACTCTGCTAGCGACACGAATCTTTCCACAGCGGCGACGTCGCACGACGCTGGCAGGCATTCGCCCACGAAGATCTGACGACCCTGTAATAAAACTATGTATTACTTTCTATCATTAGGATATTTTGAAGAAGGTTGGCTGATCTACGGTGACTGAAAGCGGGACCACATTGTTCTAGAGAGAAATACTTCATTATCATAACTGTTACGAGGCGTAGTTATTACCGAAGCTCAATATTTTAATAACGTCAATTACTTTGCAGCAGGCTGTGCCTTCGTGTTAATGCCAATATTTTTTTAATTTTCAGAATAGAGATGTAAATAATTATCACGGTTCCATGTCACGAGATGTCATGTCATTTTATTGTAAGCAAACTTGAAAACGATGACCTTAATCGATGTAGATGAGCGTCCCCGAGGCCCAGCTGAAACCCACTACCATGAAATAGTTCAATTTGGACTTTACAGATTCAGAGAAGTCCTTTCCTAACTTCAATTTACGCAAACCGACAGCGACGAACTACGGCAAAGTACTCTGAAAGTTGGGATTTTCTTAACGTTTACAAGAGTGCTCCGTCAAACTAAGTGTACAGCGATGTCATCATAATGTCGATCGTTTTACAAAGAGTAACTCGGGCGAAGTGTATGTTTTGGACAGCGACAAAGATTAAACTTCCAGACAAAGTTCATATCGACAGAAAGTCGATCCTTGCGCGAGCGTAGTGAAACATTTGTTCTACAGAAGTTCGGTGACAGCCAAGTCATAGCCAGGAATTTGTGGTCTATTTAACTCTTTATTCACGTAAAAAATTGGTTGAAACCGAATACGTACGGAAAAAATAAGTTTATTTTAATATTCATATTGCAATACTATACTAATAACAATCATAAATATTACATTAATTAAGTTTAGAGCCTCTATTCCTAAACCTATATTTAGTTAAGTATAATATTTGTGGTATGAATCATGATCTGATATTATTTAAATTTTTACTTTTTTGCATTCCCAATGCAATTTTTATTCTTGTAAAATGGAAAATGATGTATTTTTAGAAAGAATCGACCCGTCTCACAACTAGCTCCGATGGGACACGAACCCACGACCTTTCGCTTTCCGGGCGACTGCACTGACCTCGTCGTTACGAGAAGCATCAAATTTATCGCGCTGTATAGCCTTATATGCCGCGCTGCGGCAGCTACAGGTCGCGGCACTCCATCATGGAGCCACCCAGACAATTTGTACCATTTCCTAATGAATGAGTTGACTAATTCCAATTTCCTGTGGTATGTGGTCCGCGTCGATGGTGAGGTTGATCTTGACCACGTAGAAGCCGGCCTTGAAGGGCGGCGTTTGCTCGTAGTACTGCGGCAGCTGCAGGTCGCGGCACTCCATCATGGAGCCACCCAGACAATTTGTACCATTTCCTAATGAATGAGTTGACTAATTCCAATTTCCTGTGGTATGTGGTCCGCGTCGATGGTGAGGTTGATCTTGACCACGTAGAAGCCGGCCTTGAAGGGCGGCGTCTGCTCGTAGTACTGCGGCAGCTGCAGGTCGCGGCACTCCATCCTGGAGCCCAACCAGACAATTTGTACAATTTCCTAATGAATGAGTTAACTAATTCCAATTACTTGTGGTATGTGGTCCGCGTCGATGGTGAGGTTGATCTTGACCACGTAGAAGCCGGCCTTGAAGGGCGGCGTCTGCTCGTAGTACTGCGGCAGCTGCAGGTCGCGGCACTCCATCCTGGAGCCCAACCAGACAATTTGTACAATTTCCTAATGAATGAGTTAACTAATTCCAATTACTTGTGGTATGTGGTCCGCGTCGATGGTGAGGTTGATCTTGACCACGTAGAAGCCGGCCTTGAAGGGCGGCGTCTGCTCGTAGTACTGCGGCAGCTGCAGGTCGCGGCACTCCATCATGGAGCCCAACCAGAACTCGTTGCCGAACAGCATGTTGGGAGCATGTTGGGGTTGTACTGCCCAGACGCATCGTACACTGGAATAGAACAATAGCTTAATAAGGAAATAATAAAAACACCAAAAAATAATGTATATCAATATTTTTGTAGGTAAGGTTAAATTAAAAGTTGAGTTAATAGGTAGGTACTGGCCAGAAAAAATATACTGTTTATCTTCTCTAAAACTAAATTTAACACTGACCTCCCCAACACCTTCCTCAAAGGTTTTGCGATTACTTTACTGACTGTATTGTCGACAACAAAATATTTAAATTTCGACCATACAGGATTTTCCGTTCCGTTACAAAAAACAACAAATATTACACACGGGTATTACGATGTTTTTTATAACGGTTTTTCCGTCATCAGCGTTATCAGGTTATATTTTCAACAAAACTTAAGCTGTCAAACACAGTTTGCTTTTCAGTTTCATTTAGCGCGCCTACAAGCTTTTAAAGCCGATCAAATATGTATCGCTCGCAAATGGGTGGTTGGCGATGTTTTTGTCGCGATAAAATGCACGCTTCCTCGTCTTGTGCACATGATACCTTATTGATTTGTTGTAAGAGAAATGTCTAATAATGACTCAACAGAACGGTTTTAAAAAAGAATTCGTATTAAAAATGTCGTACATACATACATAGTATATTGTATCTACCGCCCACGCCACTGTTAATTTTTGATGTAGCTTTTAACCAGGGATAAAGATTATAAATACCTACATGATATTTAATTCCTGGATTTCACTTCATTTCATTCTTGTTTAAAAAGTCAGTGTGAACGTTAAACGTGGTTAAACGTTGGTTAAACGAGATTAGCAAATCACATTTAAAAATGGAACTCAATTTTCAAGTGTGAAATGAGTTTGCATGCTTTATATTTAAACTTTAAAAACACATCTAGCTGATAGCTTTCCGTTTAAAAAAATATATTTGATATTATGTACATAAGATGTATATTACTTACCTACCTACCTACTTATTATTTTAAAACTTGAATGCGTTCCATTTTAATTTGGTGGTGTTTTTTTAATTGGCATTATAGCACACTATTTCTTGTAGTCTCAAGTAAAACATGTCTCACAATACTTCCTCCTCCATTCTCAAGGGGTTTTATAAAATTGCACCACCGACAGCGAGGTAACACATTCGGCTGATTTATCACCTCCGTACTTATTAATTCTGTGAAATATTGCTCGTTCAAGTGGAGACCTCACTGCCTTATGTCTGCGTTTATTACGGTCGCAATATAACATGGACGTATTATATCTTAGTTTTTGTCGACATTATTAAATAGTAGGTAAGTATCTTTAGTTGACAATACGTAAAATTTTGACTTAGTTAATTTAGCTTCGTGCAAACCTGTTTTAATATCCACAACGGATTATCACACCTGATGTTATTTATGTGATGTGATCGGCTGCAGGTGGAAGCGCGCTTATCCCGTAATACTCAACCGACGAGGAATTAGCTATCTTCAATCTAATTGCCAGGACACATGATTCCCTCGTGGTACTACTAGCTTGTACCACCGGTGGTACCACGGGCAATTTTTCTTTCCCATGGTACCACTATTCGGTTGTACGGTCGATCGTTTGGTATGCAAGATTAGTGTTTTTGGAGAGCGCCACAGAACATTCGCAAGATAATAAAGGTTTAACCAAAAACTCAATGAAAATAATGCGCCTCCTGAATCGTTTACTGAAAAAATATTTTTTGTCCCGTGAATAGCCAAAAAAACGAAATCCAAAAGATATGATGTAATTAGATTAGAATTATATCTAATTACAACTTATAAATAATGAAGTTTTTTGAGACGTGCTTTGGAGAAATTACGCTAATATAATTTACGAACTCATAATAACGAACTTCGTGTTTTTTATTTCAAAACAGGCTTACCCCAATGCGAGTGTCACACTATCGCATTCATTCGTCATTATAACAGAATGTACAAAATCCACCAGTTTTTCAGGTATACCATTTGTGTGGTACCATCGAATAGTGTACCATGGCATGGGAAAGAAAAATTGGTCGTGGTACCGGTGGCACAAGCTGGTGGTACCACGGGTGAATAACGACACAACTTTGCTGCTTACAATATGTTAATATTGATGTGCTAGAAACTGGTACATTTAAAACGGAAAATGAAGTATTAGATCCGGACAGTGAAAGGTCCTGGCTTCGAGTCCCATCGGAGCTAGTTGTAAGGTGGGTAGTTTTTTTCTAATACCTCATTTTTACTAAGTAGCTACACAGATCGATATAGGTCTGTGAGTAGCTACAAGCTAGAATTGTAAACTGTAGGCTGGTGAATGCGATATGATGAGTTACATTCTTAATTGCTAATTGGGTATTTGACTTAATTTTTTTTATTGACTTAAAATGTTAATTTAATTAGTAGCAACACAACATAGGTATTTATTTTCAAATATCTTGCATATTTTCAGCGATATAGAGCATCAAACTTACTAATTAGACAAGGAGAGCGCTATGGAAACGTGACGTCACATTTTTATAGCGCCATACTCTCGCCATAGAAAATTTCGTTTTAGAAAGAGATAGCTAGAGTCACAATTAAGTAGTCACAATCACAATTCCCACGGGAACGGGAACCATGCGGGTGAAACCGCGGGCGGCCGCTAGTACTTACATAAAAATCATTCCTTTATAAATTACTAGCTGACCCGGCGCGACTTCGTTCGCGTGGCCCTACCCCCTACTCCACACTACCCCTACCCTACCCCTACCCTACCCCTACCCTACCCCTACCCTACCCCTACCCTACCCCTACCCTACCCCTACCCTACCCCTACCCTACCCCTACCCTACCCCTACCCTACCCCTACCCTACCCCTACCCTACCCCTACCCTACCCCTACCCTACCCCTACCCTACCCCTACCCTACCCCTACCCTACCCCTACCCTACCCCTACCCTACCCCTACCCTACCCCTACCCTACCCCTACCCTACCCCTACCCTACCCCTACCCTACCCCTACCCTACCCCTACCCTACCCCTACCCTACCCCTACCCTACCCCTACCCTACCCCTACCCTACCCCTACCCTACCCCTACCCTACCCCTACCCTACCCCTACCCTACCCCTACCCTACCCCTACCCTACCCCTACCCTACCCCTACCCTACCCCTACCCTACCCCTACCCTACCCCTACCCTACCCCTACCCTACCCCTACCCTACCCCTACCCTACCCCTACCCTACCCCTACCCTACCCCTACCCTACCCCTACCCTACCCCTACCCTACCCCTACCCTACCCCTACCCTACCCCTACCCTACCCCTACCCTACCCCTACCCTACCCCTACCCTACCCCTACCCTACCCCTACCCTACCCCTACCCTACCCCTACCCTACCCCTACCCTACCCCTACCCTACCCCTACCCTACCCCTACCCTACCCCTACCCTACCCCTACCCTACCCCTACCCTACCCCTACCCTACCCCTACCCTACCCCTACCCTACCCCTACCCTACCCCTACCCTACCCCTACCCTACCCCTACCCTACCCCTACCCTACCCCTACCCTACCCCTACCCTACCCCTACCCTACCCCTACCCTACCCCTACCCTACCCCTACCCTACCCCTACCCTACCCTACCCCTACCCTACCCCTACCCTACCCCTACCCTACGCCTACCCTACCTGTACAGTTGTTGACAGGTACGAAAGTCAGGAACAATTTGTATGGGAAAATGTTTTCTCTTTTATTTAATTTTTTCGTCAATTTAACAATTTTTTTATTAGTTATTCTGCTATTCGGGACGGAAACAAATCCAACAAATCAAAAACCATGGCAATCGGTCCAGCCGTTCTCGAGTTATAATTGTTGTAACAAACACGACTTTCTTTTATATACAGGGCGTCCCAAAATTAACTCACATGGAGGGAAAGTACCTTAAATACCGAAGATATAAAATTTTACTGAAAGGAGACTTCATTTTTATTTTAAAAAGAAAACGAACTGCATTCTCCGAATTTTGAATAATCACTTGTCTGAACTGGGAATCGAACCCGCTGAATGTAAAAAAAATATTTCTCTAATTTAATTGTACCGATCGAAAGACTCGATTATACCTAAGCATTTCTTCTAAATAACATACCATCTTAAATAAAAGGAAGACTACGAAATTTAACATTTAATGTTGAATAACAAGTTTATGCAGCGTTATGAATAGCCTTTTCTGTGACTGTCGTGCTCAATACAGACTTTAACATTTCAATGTAGGTATTACTAATGAGTGAAGATTGGAGCAATTATACTTAATTCCCTATCATAAGTGTTTGATAATGTGATAAGTAACACCACCTCGATTGGTTTTAAAAAGTTTGAATAATACGAACGATACGTTAATACGAAATTTAACATTAAATGTTAAATTTCGTAGTCTTCCTTTTATTTAAGATGGTATGTTATTTAGAAGAAATGCTTAGGTATAATCGAGTCTTTCGATCGGTACAATTAAATTAGAGAAATATTTTTTTTACATTCAGCGGGTTCGATTCCCAGTTCAGACAAGTGATTATTCAAAATTCGGTGAATGCAGTTCGTTTTCTTTTTAAAATAAAAATGAAGTCTCCTTTCAGTAAAATTTTATATCTTCAGTATTTAAGGTACTTCCCCTCCATGTGAGTTAATTTTGGGACGCCCTGTATATAGATATAATAAAAATGAATCCCTATTTCCCTTGGTCACGCCATCACGCGTGAACGGCTGGACCGATTTCGCTAATTTTGGTCTTGAAATGTTCGTGGAAGTCCAAGGAAGGTTTTAACGGTGAGAAAATAGGGGAAGGAGGGGTAAGTAGGGGTAGAGTAGAAGTAGGGTAAAGTAAAGGTAGGGTAGGATAGGGTACGGGTAGGGTAGGGTGGAGTAGGGGGTAGGGCCACGGGAACGAAGTCACGCTGGGTCAGCTAGTATATAGATAAGTATAAATGACATAATTGCCAAAAAACCTATTTTGCGATACATGCAAAACGTGTTATGATTATTATTAAGTAAATTTTATATCATAAACATTTTGATTAATGCCCCAATTTAGCCGAAGTTTAATTAAAAACAAAAGCATACTTAACACTTTTCCAAAAATACCGCGGAACTTGCATTAACATAATGGTAATTACGCCGACGACGGTGGAAACAAAGGTTGCCCGCCATTTGTTGTTATGTTCATTACAAGCGAACATTCAAAACTTTGTTCTTGTTATTACACCATTTACATAACAAATGTTTGTAGCAACGGGATAAGAAATAGCCTATGTTCCTCTCCAGGCTACAAAGTATGTCTTACAGCAAAATCCGTTCAGCCGTTTTGGCGTGATTGAGCAACAAACATCCAAACATCTAACTAAACATCAAAACATCTAAACTTTCACATTTATAATATTAGTAGGACTAGCGGCCGCCCGCGCTTTCACCCGTGTGGTTTCCGTTCCCGTAGGAATCTCGGGATAAAAAGTATACTAAGCTATGTTTTAATCCAGGCTTTCTATTGTCTGTGTACCAAATTTCAAGTGTGAAAGAGTAACAAACATCCATACATCCATCCATACTCATAAACTTTCGCCATACTAATAATAGTGTTAAAAGACCCTAAATAAATAAAGCAAAAAAAATTAGTGGGAAATAGGTAGGTAGGGATAGATTTATTGTAAAGTGTTAGTAGGGTTGTTTCAACACTTGTTTGTAAGTCTATAAAGTTTTTGTAAGTAAAATATATTTTAATTAATATGGAAAGCGAGACAGTAACTTTGTACCTATATTGAAGCTACAAATTAAAGTGCTGTCTTTAGAGTAGGTACATGTAATATCGCATTACCTTTAAACGCGTAAATGAGAATGCCTATCGTCACCCTTATCAATGTCTAGAAGTTTAAACAAGGGTGTGCAAACGAGACGTTAAAATATGGCAACGACCGAATATTAAATTAAGTAGGTATTAAATAAAAGCACACAGGCTTCGCTGGCTCTGGCACCTCGAAAGGATATATGAAGATTGGGCTGTGAAACGTGCGTACCTGGGGGCCTACTTTGAAACGCAAAATCCGAATCTTCGTTATACCCATCCCTCTCACTCTCCAGACATGACAGAATCTTGCGAGGATGTTATTTCGCAGAAAGAGGCATCAGAGCGGATCCGCGATCAGGATGCTCATGCTCATAATCATACCAATTCCATTCCACAGCTTTGTCCGCTCAAAATTTTTTTTACCTTAAAAAGCCTTATTCCCGCGGTAAAAAGTAATGTCCTTCCTAAGGTCTTAAACTATGTTCATTCCAAATTCCATGAAAATCGATTCAGCCATTTTGACGTGAAAACGGAACATACAGACAGACAAACAAACAAACATACACATTTTCGCATTTATAATATAAGTACCTAGGGATCTTCACTTTCCATTCATCTTTTTTGCGGTCGCCCTCTTCTATTCCTCTCTATCCATCAATATTCATGTCCATCACTTTTCTAGTTAATCGATTGTTAAAACATTAGTAAAAATTTTTTTTTTAATGCGAGGGCTTCCTCACTTTATAAAATATTGGACACCAGTATATACATTGTTCCATTACCAAACTTTAATAGTTTGAGCACTAGTACCTACTACAGAAATTAGAAACATTGACGGGTATCACATACACCCAGACCCGAGGAAATATTGAAAAATTCGTTTTCAATATTTAACCGACCGGAAATCGAAAACGGGACCTCTAGAGATAGCGGCACCTTGAAAACCGGTGCGTACGCTTCGGAGGCCTGTCATGGATTTTCAGGAGTGCGGACTCGAACCCCGTCCGAAAATTTACTATGGGTCTGTGTGGTTTTTTCTATTAAGTACAATTTTTCCTGTATCGGCTTATCCTACTTAAGTTGTACAGGTACTGCTCGCGAGTTGCAGCTACTTAATAATAATGTTTCGTGGGACCAAACCGAAGGCTGTCGTTTTTATTTCATAATAATTAAGTACTTTAATAATGTATTATTAAATGAGGAGTCATGGCCGGGCAGCGTGCCAGTTGTGGAACAGTCGCTTTAGAATGGCGGAGATCAAGTGGTTGTTGTTTTTCGTCAATGTCATCTGTTGGTTTTTAGCTCTTAGTAGCATTGTGCCGGCTCCGACTTCGTCCGGGTGGAATTCGGTTACAAAGACCTCCCCGTTGAATCGAGATATTAATCACTACCTCAATTTTTTAAAGTGAAAACTTCTTTAGCAGCGTTGTGCACTTTTAGTGATGGGTAAAAAATTAAACTCGCGTCAGGACACGTGACCGTCAGATCGAAAATTCGTAAGACGGTCACGCGAGCAGATTGAAAAACTGTTACAATTTCATTAGAATACGAAGGCAAATTTCGCCACCGTTTCCAAAGTTGTACCTATTTTATTAGTTTTTAGTTTTTTTATTTAGTTAAAGTTGTAGAAAACGGGCGGCATTGAAGCTAGAACACCTCGGGACCTTCAAATCCAGTCCGTATTTTTTTTGTCAATTTTTTTTTTTGTGAAAAAGACTAGGGAGCCCTTTTCACATCTGCCGGCATTCCCGGAGTGCAACCCTTTATTTTTTTTATCTAGGTACGAATATATACGATAAGTGTTTAATCATAATCATTGACATTAGCACTGGTTTAGGCGAAAAATATGAAATAGATAGATTCGTTTTTTTAAGCCAGAAACGATTGATTTGTTTTAATATAAAAAAGCGAATTGGAATGGAATTGCTGACGCCGCAATTAAATTTCCGTTAAGTAATGTTTAATTCACAGATTCTCCTTGACTAATCAACATACTAGCTTTTCGGATAAGGGAAATTCCCATCGGTAAAGGTCTGAAGAAAAGCCTCGCTTTTATCTTTATCTAAGTTTTAGTGAACAGCAAGCCGAAAGTGAAAATAGGATAATCGGAAAAATTATTTTTGGGCAAAGTGCTGGCTTAAATTAAACTAAAATGTTGGGGAAAATTTCGCTATTATGCTTTGAAACGAATTTAAACTTCTAAATGTGAATTGCCTTTTATAGGATTAAATTAATAATACTAGCTTTGCAGAGAAAAATTGTTATAATAATTGTTACAAGATTTTCTTTTTTTTATTAAGTACGTCATTTTTTTGAATAGTTATCAGTCTTAATTTTTTTTGAAAAATTTAAGGATTTCATAATATGAAAATACAATATCATTCTTAATCCAATTTGTTAAAAATGAAGAAAACGATACTTTATAAAACTACAAAATTGATTTAAATATTGTTATAGAAGTTTAAAATGGTCAAATTACGGGCAAAGTGCATTTGTTTATGTACATATTTTGGATTGTTTATCATGACATGTGATTCCAAAATGAGATTATATGTCTCTTGATATACATTTCTACTAGCAAACGTTGTTGAAACATTGTACTCGTTACGTGTCAGTTGTTTATTGTTTAAGATTTGCATATTACAAATCCTTAATCAAGCTCGGGGTTAGCAATATGTCTGGCATGCTGTTCCACTTTGATTGCTTTGGCTTTAACGAACATCACTGACTTCATACAAGTACCGAAGCATTTTAATTTATAGACAAGGTTACACACAATTTGTACAAATATTTTATGATACCTACTACCTTTTTTCTAGGAATTTTAATAGACCACTAATTTCTTTTAGCATAATTAAATTAATTTCCATGTCCTATATTTGCTAAATATGCATTTTTCATTCACTTCCTCCAAGACTTTCCCCGTGCTCTTGTCCAAGAAAATTCTTTAGACAAACAAATCCAGCTCGCTTACTCTTTAAACAAATTCAAATGATTAAATTAATGTCAAACATTGAACCTTATACCTAGTTCTTACTTTTGACGATTGACATCAATTCAATCTAAAGTCACATGCAATTTCGTTCAGGGGGCTGTCACGTCTTTGAATCGTGAAAACGTAGAGATAACTAATAGTACAGTAGTAGTAGGTACAATTCTGTGCTGATAGCAAAGTTTGGTTGATATCATCGAATCATTTCATTCAATACACAATGTTTTAATTTAAGTAGGCTCCGATGAAACAAAAGTAAGTCATACACGTGTCGAAATATTCGGCAATGTCCGGTGGCAGGTATGTGTTACGTTACAATGGCTTGTTCACGCGTATCGGGCAATCGTTGTTGCAGTGCATTGATGCAATGATTGATGCTTGAGAACTGCAGTGATAATTAGCTAAATGGTTTGCGATTTGGTTAATAACACTGATGCTATTGGTCATGAGCAGAGATCGGAGTAGAGAGAGCTATTTTATGTACTCGCAATAATTTTTATTGATATGGACATTCTAGTCTACACTAGATTTTTATAAAAAAAAAGCCGGAATTTCGCTAGTTATTAAAGCTAAAAGGCCTCTTCCATTGACGTAAAAATCATAGCGTAGATGCAAATAGTGTCCAGTTTATTAGACACAAGTGAGCAGTTTTGTATAAAGATTGTGCGTCATCAGGACAGCCAAACCAACAATGACAATAAGAAGTCACAGATTATTGGGGGTATGAGGATGCAGCCGAATACTTAAATAATTGAAGATTATTTATAAAAAAAATCTGGAGTTTAAGTCGGAATCTTGTAGAATTTTCATATTTCGATTACGTTTGCGGTCAATAAATCTAAACAGCTAACTATTCCAATATCTGGCAATGAGCGTTACTTATAATATAAGTAGTTATTGGACACCATCACATACCTATATTGTTCCAATACCAGATTTTAGTAGCTTGAGCACTAGTGTTATAATATAAATTTGAAACAAGCAATACCTATGATCTGATATCAGACAAAAGATGTATTTTTTTATTACTTTTTCTTGCCAACGCAAAGTTAAACACATGTAGGTACTTACCTACTTATATTTATTGACTATCTACAAATAGATTCTAGCGTAAATTGTGTAGAAGAATCTATACCTATTTATCATTGTCGAATATTTCGTGATTTCAAATATTGGGAATTTAAAACACACAAGAGGTAAGTTTAAAAATAAATTGAACTAAACGATAATAGCTGTACCGGAATACCACTTTCAAACTATTCGAAGAAACATCAAAAACTACAACGTTACTACCTGATGTTTTTACCAATATTGGCAGAAAACTGCTAGATAAAAAGTGTGCGAGTGCTATCGTATATCGGTATTGCTAAAAAATTCAACGCAACATCATGTTGCCGGGGCGATCGGTATGCCGTAACGTAACCGGCCGGGCAAAAACGCGTTCCCGTCACGTGCTGGGTGGGTCACGCATGGTACGATAATTCTGAAATACCCTTTAAAAGGTTGTCGGCCATATCAGCAAGCCACAGAGCAAAACCGAAACGATAAAGCAATTTTTATCTGTGATCCTTAGTTAAAAATAATATACTACAGTGCCACAAACTTTTCTGACCCGGTGTGTTCATTTGAGGATTGATAATAATCTTTCGTACGTCGATTTCGTCGTCTCGACGACGCGTCGTTTCTCGTCGTTTCGAGGGAATCATATCGAACTATGAAACCAAAAAGTAATTCTTGATTTTGATTTAATAGTTAAGTATAGAGGATAATTAAATTACACAAGGTTTTATGTATAAATTAGAATTGATAGACGTATGATTATCACAAAACATTTATTTTATTGAATACGCGTCCGTCCATATTATACTTCATGCTTCGTCCTCAAGATTAGCTTGATTTAACACTTGTAGTACGCCCTAGTAATCGCCAATTTCACACTATATTGAGAATATACCTACTTATAAATTAAAAAAGTAATAAAAGAAAATTATTATTTTTTAAATTTCAAAAGTGGGTAGTCAACACCGATCTGGCTCAAGCGCCCATCATAGCTGCCATTCGCTTTCTAGTGCGTCGCCGATTCACATCTAGTTTTTAAATTGTGTTAAAAAAGTTGTTAGTTGTTGTTAAAAGTGATTATTTAGGATGCCCAAACGCAAAAAAGATAACTGTGAACACATTAAACGAAAAATTATAAGATTGGAGAGAAAGTTGGAGCGAAAAAAGAAGCACCACCACCGGTGAGATTTATCTTGTTCTGAGTTGTCGGAACAATTCTATCGCTCGTCGTCCTTATCTTAAGGTACGTTATGTATTTTTATACATTTATAAGTCACTGGCCTTGACATATTATATTGCATATTAAAGTTCAGTGACCTGGTTTTCTAACGTTTCGCAAAAAATGCAAACGATAATTACGTTCAACGATAAAACGGTTTGACTATTTAACTACCTACTTATTACTAAGTTTGTAAAATAAATACTTTCAATAAAGTGTAACAAAATTATTAATTAATTTTAAAGTTATAATTGAACATAAATGCATTAGTTCGACACAGACTTTTACAAGTTCTCGTATAAGTAGATTTCAAACAGTTTGCGGGCAGTACTTTCTATGAACTGGGACTGCTTCTTACTGAAAATAATTCACATAAGTGACTAAGTAAAAAAGAGCTTTGTACTCTAAGGTATTATGCTTATTATGATGTGTCGATTTTCAATAGTTTGCGGACAGTACTTTTCTTTTGAACTGGTACTGTTAAACAGTTTGCGGGCAGTACTTTCTTTGAACTGGGACTGCTTCTTACTGAAAATAATTTACATAAGTGACTAAGCTAAAAAACAGCTATGTACTCTAAAGTATTATGCTTATATGATGTGTCGATTTTCAATAGTTTGCGGACAGTACTTTTTTTTTCGAACTGGGACTGTCTCTTACGAAATTTAATTGCATACCTAAGGTTAAGCAATACATAATCTCAAATAATGATAACATAATCATCATTATATATACTGCAGTCACTGGGTCCTACAAACAGTACAACGGGACTGTTATAAGGTACTACTAAGTGTAGTTTGCGGACAGTACGTGTTGTTATAACTGGGGACTGTCTCTTACAATATTATACTGACATGCTAAAATTGTATGAACATGAGGCTTACTCTGTCCCTTACATACGACCAAGAGGTCATAGTTGACCTCGACGCACCATGTTCTAAGGGTTAACCTGAAGGACAATTAGAACAAGTACTTGGAACCAATCCCCAGTACATCCCAGTCTGAAAACATTACAAATATACAGGATGGTCATTCGTCGACTGGCTCCGAAGCGTGATCTACCTTCAGATCAAACGTCTGCTCTTGAAACAGAAAACATACACTTAGATAGTGAAGTATTAGAAATATTAGGTACTGACCCTACTTCAGTCAGGAGTGCTGGAGTTTTCCAGCACTGGGTCACAACAGGTATTAACAAAGAATTGCGTAAAGAACTCGTAAGTACATGACCCCAGAAAATTGCAAATTGATTGACCCATCTGAGCTTGATCCTAAGATTAAAGCAGCTGTTTCAGATATTATTGCTAAACACAATAAGGCCATTCAACTGAAACAGAAGGAATCGACTGCTGGAAACACTTGTCTGGTAAAATCTATACTATTATATTGTCTGCAAATGAGAAAAATACAGCCTTGCTAAAACACTTATGGATTTGGCAAAAATTATGTGTGATTGTCAACATTTTAATTCAATTTACAATTTTTTTTCTGAATGCCGTGAAGATGGATCTAAGGGGTTCTCTTCAAAAAATCATAATTGATAAACAATTATTCGGCGAAAACTTAAGGGAAAACGAAAAAATCAGCTAAAGCTATTAACAAGTCTAGCACAGACCCAAAGCAATCAACGACACAAAAGTTTCCTAATAAGTAAGTTATACAGTTCTTCGCGAAATTTAAACTGGAAGGGTCCGGGTCCTAGTCGCAGGCCGACGGGCCCTTTCAGGACGAAGGAGCCTGCAACGACTTCGACGCGTAGACGGCTCATCAACTTATCGAAGCAGTCGCAGTATCCGTGGCAGAGACAGAACAACAGCCGACGCTAAATACGTTAACGCATGCAGGTCGTTTATCATTATTCTATAAAGAATTTTTAATGATTACCAAGGACCCACTGGTTCTTTTTCATAAAAAGGATATAAGATTCCCTTTAATCGAAAGCCGATGCAACCTGTATCACCGTCAACCCAAAAATGTAGTGAAAAGGAAAAGGCTCTTTTCATACACGAAATAAAAAAAATTGCTGTCTCTGCAATTTCAGAGATCTCTGAATCTGATCAATATCTATCAACTATTTTTTAGTACCCAAGCCAAATGGGAAAATGCGCTTCATCTTAAACTTATCACTAAATAAATTTATTGACTCAAGACATTTTAAACTCAAGGATTTAAGAACAGTAATAAAATTGATACCGAGAGATTGTAACCGTGCACAGTAGACCTGAAAGACATACTTTTTGTTAAAAATTCACAAGGAAGACCGAAAATATCTAAGATACCAATTTAATCAAATAGCATATGAATTTAATGTCTTATTATTTGGTTTAAACACAGCTCCTTTTTTCACTAAAGTCATCATGAAACCGGTCATGAAATACTCATGATTATATGGTTACCTGTTAACAATATATTTGGATGACCTCTGTCTAATATAAGGGTCTTAAAACTTACAAGATACCGTAAAGTTGCTTACAAGCTTAGGTTTCATTATAAATACCGATAAAAGTAATTTTATACCTTCTCAGTCTTGTAAGTTCTTAGAATATAGTTTAAACTAAAAGAAATTCTAGGTCACTTTGCCAAAAATAAATTTGCAATACAAAAGTTTTCTAACTTAAAAAGGTGTAAAATTAGAGAATTTGTTAGTTTTATTGGACTGTTAATATCCGCCTGTCCCGCCGTGAAATGCAGCTGGTTGTATACTAAATTATTTGAAATATGTATAATTAGTACATGGATATACCTTGTTACTTGGAACAGGATTTCTATTGGTGGAGCCGCACCAAAATAAAAATAGACAAGTATGACCTGGAAGTTTTTCAGGTGCCTCAACTACGGGGTGGGGAATTGCATGTGGAGACGACAGAGCTAGTGGTTTATGGAGTGTAAAAGAAAGTAGCAGACAATAAATTATTTAGGAATTCTTGCTGCGTTTATTGGTTAAGATACTAACTGTCAAGTACTTCTACGAACTGACAATACCACGGTAATTTCCTACGTAAACCGTATGGGTGATATACACTCCCCACACCTGACAGAGTTCGCAAAAGACCTCTGGCAATGGCGTAAACGTAAAAATCTTTACGTTTTTGCATCTCATATTCGATCTTCAGATAATACTATGCAGGCAGACCAAGAATGGCAGCTAGCTGATTATGCCTTTCAACAAATTGTTGAAAAGTTTCATAGATATTTTCATTGATACGCTAGTCGTTAAAAATAATAAATGTCCAAGATATATATCCATGGCATAAGGATCCGGATGCATACGCCGTAAATGTTTTTTTTTCAGTGTCGTGGTCGAAATTAAATTTTAATGTTTTTCCTCCTTTTCACAATGATGCCTAAATGTTTAAGAAAGATTATCTCTGACAATGCCACAGATATAATAGTTGTTCCATTTTGGTCCACATAAACGTGGTATTCACTATTTAAGAGTCTTTTAATAAGTAAACAATTCGTTTTCATAGCAGATTCAAACCTAATTTTGTCTACAAATTCCAGCCGCAAACAAATGCGCAACTCCATTGCCCTGGTGATGGTGATGATACGAAGAGGCGTCAAATAATTTTCTCTGGACGTCATGCTTAACCCCTTTTTTGGATAACTCGTATAAACAATACGAAGTTTGCTATTAAAAGTGGTTTATTTATTGTCAACAAAATAAACTAAACTTATACGAAAGTATCAATTCCCGATATACAAAATTTTTTGCATCTGCTTTAAACAGTGGCGCTCAGTATGGCACAATTAACTGTTATCATTCTGCTTTGGCTTTAATAACTAAAATTGATATAACACTAAATCAAGAAATAAAAAGATTTATTAAAGGAGTTTTTCGTACCAGACCTCCATCCCCTAAATTTAATGAAGTCTGCAATATAGCACAGATTTTAAATTGTCTTGAAAAGTGGTTTGCTAACGAAAGTTAGAATCTGGAAAATATATATATATATATATATATATATATATATATATATATATATATATATATAAAAAAAACACATTGCTCGTTATACCATTCTATAACGAAAAGCCAAGTATTTGTCCTGCAAGAGTTTTGATTACTTACCTTGAAATGAAAATGTTTCTCTGTCCTGATTCCGACAATTTATTTATTAATTACCGAAAGCCATATAAGCCTGTTACGTCACAAACCTTATTCAAATGGATAAAAAATACGTTACATTTAAGTGGAATTGATATTTCTACGTTCACTGCGCATAATACCCGGTATGCTGCTACGTCAGCTGCGCAAAATTTAGGTTTTAGCATAGACCAGATTATAAAACTGCAGGTTGGTTTTCAGAATCACATACGTTTGCCAAATTTTATAACAGGCCAGTAAACAGCAATTGTGATAAAAAATTTGGCACCACTGTTTTGAGTGCTTAATCAAAATATTTTTCGTTTATTTCATAAGCGATGTTGATTTTTTATGTAACAAATAATACTTTTTTATTGCTTTTTGTTTCTATGTTGAGAAAATAAAGAAGCAAGATAGTATAAGTTAAGTTATAATTTCAATCTATATTATTCAGTAGCCTATATATTACAATTTTTGCATATTTTTCGAACACTTAGTCTCTAAACGTCTACAAGTGTTAAATCAAGCTAATCTTGAGGACGAAGCATGAAGTATAATTAGAGATTAAACGAACTTACCTGAAGTGAAGTTCTATCTTAATTATACGAAGGCTTCGTCCGAAGAGATTAGCTTCCCTCCCTCCCAAAAGTTATTAACTACTCCCCTATATGATTCGAAAAATATAATACTCTAAACTAAATGACAGCTATGATGGGCGCTTGAGCCAGATCGGTGTTGACTACCCACTTTTGAAATTTAAAAAATAATAATTTTCTTTTATTACTTTTTTAATTTATAAGTAGGTATATTCTCAATATAGTGTGAAATTGGCGATTACTAGGGCGTACTACAAGTGTTAAATCAAGCTAATCTCTTCGGACGAAGCCTTCGTATAATTAAGATAGAACTTCACTTCAGGTAAGTTCGTTTAATCTCTAATTATGAACCCACATAGGGGCTATCAAACGTCAGGTGTGGAAACGCGATTTGAAAAATTTGATCGATGTCAGCAACATCTGACACCCTGGCGACATCGTCAGGTTACATTTAGCAAGCCCATTACAGGCTAAATTGATTGTTGCCTTGCTTTGCTTAATCTTCAGCAACTTGCAATTACTATATGGGCTTAAGCTGCGGCTTCTTGTGGGAAATATGTTTGTGGTTTTAAGTACATAGTTAAAGTAGGACATCACCAGATGCGCTGTTTTATGTGCAACACTTTGCATTTGCATACACAACAGATATCCTACTAATTTTATAAATGTGAAAGTTTAGATGTTTGGATATTTGTATTTGTATGTTTGTTACTCAATCACGCCAAAACGGCTGAATGGAATTGGCTGAAATTTGGGACACAGATACTTTGTAGCCTGGAGAGGAACTTAGGCCAGTTTTAATCCCGGAAAAGTATGACATTCCAGCGGGATATCGTCATGTAGTCCACGCAGGCGAAGCCGCGGGCGGAAAACTAGTTTAAAATAGTTTTAGCCGGTTGTCCTAGGTGGGCGTTGCGATGCAACGCGGCGCGACGGACGCGATGCGATGCGACCAATAGATAATAGGTACGTAGGATACACATGCATATCAACTAGGTACTTGATATATTTTCGCGTTGGGTTGCCACGTTAATCGCTCATCTAGGACCTTCGATTATATGATCGAAGTCTAGGACTATGGGTAAGACTCTGGAGTACGAAGTGGGAGTCGATATTCGGACTGCAACTTGGGTTGGGATATCAAAAATGTATTATCTCGAGCTCCTGTGTGCTTCGGAAATACGTTAAGTTGGCTGCATTTGCATTGCAGTCGTTAGCACGATCTACACCGCATTAGGCCCGCCTAAAAGCAGATCCATCTTTCTTATCCATCCATTAGGGAAGCATGTAATGTAAGTACTATCAAAGAGAATAATGAAATACAATGATGGTGATGTCGTTGATTCGTTGCCCATATTATTTTGTCTTAGAATTCTGTCAAGTTAGTTGGAATCTCATTTGATGTTATTAGATCTTGCTCAGAAATCTAGCAAGTTTTGGTAATATCCAACGCTGGGCAGACTATTTGGAAATTCTATACTTACTCTGAAATTCCTAGAATCACCAAAGTTGTTCTGCTGCCTTTTCACTTTGATGAGTAGAAACTTTACACTACATTCATTGAACCTTCTTGAATTACTCTGGAAATTCAACACTCTAGCTTCTTCTGACGTTGAATTTGATACCTACGATTTTCTAAGATAATTTAATTTTGCTTCTGTCATAATTTAGAATCTATGTGAATTTCTAGTAAAATCATGTTATAAAAGCTTTTCCACTGAAGGTGACAGAGGTTTTTTCGAATTTTGTTATGTGTGATAATTCTGCTATATTAAGTTACTTACTTATTTCCATTTCATTGTATTTTTTCAGGAATTATATGTTTTATTTTCCAACTAAATAAAAGACAGCAATCAGACATAGCGTCGTCATTCCTCCTTGCTCCGTTGAATTTCCACTATACATAGAATAATACCATGCAGCTGAAAGCGCTGAATAAATATTTCAAGAGGTAAGGAAAAACGATAACAATCAGAAATGAAAACAGGAAGGTGCGTCTGCTATCTTCACATATTCGTTGTGAATAGTATTCTGTCCCAGATTTGAAATTCATGTTTATCAAAGATCAAAGAAATATTGAAATAAAATTACTCTATTTCTTTGATTGTTATTAAATGGTTATAATGTGAATACTTAATGTCCAAAATTTTGAGATTTACAGAAAAAAAAACAATAATCAAAATAGCACAAATGGGCATATTGGTTAAAAGTTCATCATTTCAGCCGTACGACGCCCACCACGGTTAAAAGTTACCGATTGCTAATACGGAGCAGTCGAGACTAACGACTTAACTGAAACAGCACCAAATTAAGTTGATGGATTGGACAGAATCGACAGGTTACTAGTATCGCATCATTCTCATCCCATGATAAAAGTACGATTTTGAAATTAGCTTGACCTCCATATCAAACACGCTTATCGCATGCTTTTGAGCTACATTATGTCACGACATCGATCTGTTTAACAGGAGAGTGTCAATAGTTGCTGCGTACAACGTGCGTACGATCGCCACTTTCACGGGTGGCACCTTATGAAATTTGCCATTTACACTTGATGGCCGCTACTTGCGCAAGAGCAAGCACCGGCCAGTGGCCTGCTTACGTCACAGGTCACTGCGCACGTTGCCCAATGACATCCTATGAGGCTCTTCCGAATTCAGATTATCGTATCCTCAGAGATGAAGCAATGAGTCAACATAATCTTTATGGATGGTAGGTACATTTGGTAGTCTTGATATACACCAATATCGATACCAAAGTCGCATAATGTTTCTGACGAACTTAAGTAATTACTACATTGATTTTAAAATCCGTGAATCTTAGTACTATAGCACTATTAAAACAAGACATTAACAAATTTTACCAATCTATGGAGAATTGAATGAGCAGTTTTAATGTCCCAATTAGCTATGAGAAAGAATCGACCGGTAAAAACCACTTTAATAGGGCTATCAGTTTCGGTTTGCATTCTATTTTTTTCCGTCTATGTATGTGCCGTATTTGCCACTGCGTAAACATAATATACTAGTATATTTTTTGCAGCTGTATCGGTAACAGATCCTCGCAGCGCTCGGGAGATACCCCAGTGATTTTTCCTATGTGTCAAGCAAGACTCATCGTACACGGCTTTTCACATTGAACTTGAGAGGGTTCAAATAGCGACCATTATAAGTGTGGTTGAAGCCATGTAACTGATATGCTGGACCCTCCATTTTCTGTCTACATCTGAAGTCTGAACGACAGGAAGTACATATGTATAGTTATATTTACCTTGTAGCACGAGATTTAGGATGAAGGTAACTTATTAAATAAAAAAAGAATTAGTATTTCACAACAAAGGATGTTAATTTCCTGCCAGAAATGTCTTTAGATATTATCTTTTACCGGCTGTCTGCTAGCCTAGCCACCTTAACAATGCCAAAGTAATTTCTTATAATGATTACGTCAAAGTAATTTAGTGAATCCCGTTAATACCGACGAAGTTTTATTCTGCCATGTTTTAAGCTGACGTAAAAGTTAAGGGCTGCCTATTAATCTATCAGACAAAACTTGGACTGAAGCCTTACTATGAGTACCTCAAGCAAGAAAACTCTCGTAATCCTAATCTATAAATAAGTATTTATATTATAATAAAAACAAAAGATTCGATTTTATGTTTGTTTGTATGTTTGTCATGAATAAACTTAAAAGCAACATGGAAAGTTTCCGTGTTCTGTGCTTAAAAGCTATTGAACCGATTTTAAAAATTATCAAACGAATACAAAGCTACTTTATCCCCGAGTGACAAAGGCTATATTTTATCCCGATATTCCCTCGGGAACCGGTACCACGCGGGTATAACTGCCGGGAGCCCAATAATTTTTATGACTACTGGCTTCCCGCAGTTTTGCCCGCGCGGTTCCCGTTCCCGTGGGACTAACGGATTTAAATACCTATTTAGAGGGTTAGTTAGGTATTTAAATTTTCAACACACTTCATAAAGTGAGCCTTATTACATCGATCTTAGGGCCATAAACCGAACTATAACCCACGCGTGCATAATAATATTACAGTACTAGTTGCGTAATAGAATTATATTTGTACTTAGTCCGAGATAACTGATGTAGTACTCGCCTTTCCACACTCTGTATACGCGAATTTTAAAGCATAGAGTAGAAAACAAAATCACCACCTGGCAACATTAAGTGTCAATGTCAATTGTTTTTTCGCGCTCGCACGCGGTTGTTCTTTGCAAGATTTTATTTCGTAATTTCAGTGTTTTTTCTGTATAATATTGCTATTATTATGCCCAAACGAAAGTCTGATGGGTCGCAAGAAAGGACTATTAAAAAACTTCGAAGATTGGAGAAAAAACTCCAAAAGTATAAAGATAAGTTGCAGCAGCCGGAAGATTGTAAGTACCTATTACGCATAATTGAAGCTTATTGTATTCTGTTGCACTAATTTTGGTTAAAACTTATGGAAACATTGAGTAAGTATTATGTATGATATAAGAACCAAAATAATTTATAGGTACCTACTAAATACTAATGCATTATCGCGTTGTGACTGTGCATGCCCCCCGTTGGGTGGGCCATAGATGGATTGGTTTTTACAAATACAATATTCAACCTCGTTTTACCTGATGCTTCTTCCCGTTGGGAAGGTATAAACATACCAACTCGGTATCAAAATGCTCTTTACTCTTCTATGTAATCCCGTTGGGATGAATACATAATAAGGATTAACAAATTAAATAGATTTTTGGTTCAAAAATCTAACAATAGTGTTATTCACTATTCATAAAGATCTAAAAGTGGGGGGGGGGGTGATTGCTGTATAGACCTCCAAGCATATTGGTTGTTAACCAAATGTTTTTCTTTGTTTTAACATATTATGCACTTATTTTTAGCTCAAGACTCAGTTGAGAATATTGAGAATATTGAAAATATTGAGAATATTGAGGAAAATTGTGAAGTTATAGGAGTCCCTGATCAAGAGATAATTGAGGGCACAGAAGAATTATCCCAAGAATTTTTAGAGGCCCTTGGAGAGCCTACTGACATCGAGAAGAGGTTCGGCACTCCTATTAACACAAATATACTCCAGCGATTTGAAAAAATCCTGATAGAAGGCATGAGGGCAGAGGACAAGGAGAAGATTTTAAAGGAGCTTTGTTTTCCGGAAAATGGAAAGCTTATGCAAGCACCCAAGCTCAACATAGAGCTTATGGGAGTGTTGACATCTACCATGAGATCAAGGGACAAAATGCTTGAAGAAAGACAGGAAGATACGGGCTATGCTATTGCAACAATCTGTCAAACTATAGATATGTTGACAAAACCAAACTTAGAGGTAATGACTTTAGTCAAAAATCTCAGTGATGCAACGAGATTATTATGTAATTTACATTTCAAGTACACTGACATACGTCGAAAGATGATCAGCCCATTATTGGACAAAAATATAGACCTAAACCTCAAGGATAACAAGAGGTCTGAGTGGCTTTACTCCAAACTTGATGATGCTGTAAAATCAGCATCGGTCATAAAGAAGGCAAGCACGGTTTTGGCGCCTAAAAAGACAAAAAACTGGCAACCTCCTCGCCAGCCAAATCACTTTCATCGAGGGAGAGGCTCGGCTCGAGGAGGATACCAACATCTTCCTCAAAATCAAGCTCGGTACCAGACACGACCCCCTCCGCGACAGAGCCACTACCAGGTCCGTCGTCCAGCCCCTGCCCCATCGAGCTCACGAGGGATGACCAGAGGTCGATCACGATACCCGTAGAGGTAAAGTTTGCAGGCAGACTGCAATATTTTTATTTATCTTGGAAAAAATTAACTCAAGATCCTGTCATTTTGCAGTGGATAATAGGTTACCATATTCCTCTAACAGATACACCTAGACAAAATTATTTACCATGCAATAATAATTTTAATTTAACCGAGAGGTTAATTCTTTCCAAAGAAATTGATAAGCTTCTTGAACTAGATGCAATATCATTGTGTAATTCAGTCAGTGGTCAATTTCTTTCAAGTATTTTCACTGTACCTAAAAGTGATGGTACTCACAGGTTCATACTTAACTTGAAAGCCTTTAACAAATTTGTAGAGACTTATCATTTTAAACTAGAAGATGTAAGGACTGTGTGCAAATTATTAACAAAAGGAGATTTTATGACTACTATAGATATGAAAAATGCTTACTTCTTAGTGCCAGTCCTACAAAATCATAGACACTTTTTAAGATTCTTGTTTTATGGTAAATTATATCAGTTTAATTGCCTACCATTTGGTTTAGCATCAGCGCCGTTTGTTTTCACTAAGTTACTTAAGCCTGTAGTTGAACATTTGAGAAATAAGGGTATACGTATTGTACTGTACTTAGACGATGCGATCTGTCTCGGTTCTTCATATGAAGAATGTCTCAAGAATACTAATTATGTCACGAGTTTACTTGAAAACTTAGGTTTCATTATTAATAAAACAAAGAGTTGCCTGAAGCCTTCTAGGGTGAGAGATTATTTAGGATTTAAGCTTAATTCTCAGGATTTGACAATTAGCCCTACTACAAGGAAAAGAGAAAAATTAACTGCTTTAATTCAACAGTTCTTGAAAAGAGATAGCTGTACAATTAGAGTATTTGCAAAACTATTAGGAAATTTAGTTTCTGTTTGTATGGCAGTTGCTTATGGTTTTGTATACACAAAGACCTTAGAAAGGGAAAAATTTTTAGCCCTTGAAGCCTCCGGAGGCAACTATGATAGTAGAATTATAATCAGTAAAGAAGTTAAACTGGATTTACTATGGTGGAAATTAAACATGACCACTGGCTTTAGTAGGATAAAGCAATATGATTTTAAATTGGAGATATTTTCGGATGCGTCAGGCACTGGCTGGGGTGCGTTTTGTAACGGCCAGAGTGCTAGAGGTCAATGGTCTGACGAAGAACTGGATTTTCATATCAATTATCGTGAATTATTAGCTGCATTTTTTGCATTGAAATGTTTTGCTAAAGACCAAACAAATTGTGAAATACTTCTTCGTATTGACAACACCACTGCAATTTCCTATATCAACAGGCTAGGGGGAGTTCAGTATCCCCTATTAAATAGCTTAGCAAGACAGATCTGGCAGTGGTGTGAGTCTAAAAAATTATGGATTTTTGCTTCTTACATAAATTCAAAGGACAATACTAATGCTGATTATGAGTCTCGAGTAGTTAACATAGATACGGAGTGGCAATTATCGACTGAAGCCTTCAATGTTATAACAACAAAATTAGGAATGCCTGACATTGATCTTTTTGCATCGCGTGTTAATGCTAAATGTGATAGGTATATTTCTTGGCATAGGGATCCAACGGCGTGGAATGTTGATGCATTCACTGTTAATTGGTCTAAGTTTTTCTTTTACGCATTCCCTCCCTTTTGTTTACTTTTGAAAGTTATTCAAAAAATTAGAACAGACAGAGCAACTGGTATTATAGTATTCCCAATGTGGCCATCGCAGCCTTGGTACCCTTTATTGATGTCTATGGTAGTATCAGAAATAGTATCTATGGAACCGTCAGAAAACCTATTAACTGCTTTCAGGAAACCTCACCCACTGAACAATCAGCTTTTCCTGGGGGCGTGCGTCTTATCAGGGAAGCACTTAAACGACGAATGATTTCGGAAGATGCAATAGATATAATGATGGCTTCCCTGTCGCCGAATACCATAAAGCAATACAATAGCTGTTTGAAGCAGTGGTGGAGTTATACGAAAGATAAGAATTTAAATATTTTCAATCCATCAGTACCTATCATAATTTCGTATCTTACATTGATTTTCCAAAGAGGAGGTTCTTACCAAACTTTAAATTGCCATCGGTCGTCTCTTTCCCTTATTATCGGAAGTCACGTGGGTACAGATGACAGAATAAAAAGATGGTTCAAAGGAGTATACAAACTACGACCTTTAACACCCAAATACAGCAGTGTATGGGACCCTTCCAAAATTTTAACATATGTTTGTCACTGGTACCCATTGAATAACTTAAGCTTAGAGAGGCTCACCAAAAAGACTGTAATGTTGTTAGTACTGGCCACTGGTCAGAGGGTCCAGACTTTAAATTCCATTAGGCTAAGAAATATAAAATTAACATCTAATGGTGTTGAAATAATTTTTACAGATATTTTAAAAACATCAGCTCCTGATAGGCGACAACCTCAAGTAATTTTACCTTATTTCACTGCTCAACCCGAAATATGTCCTGTAATAACGCTTACACGTTATATAGAAGTGACTAAGGGATTGAGAATTAATGATGATTTTTCTGATTATTTGTTTATTACTTTTAAAAAACCCCACCATCGTGCCTCTTCCCAGTCTATTAGTAGATGGTTGAAGCAAGTGATGTCCGAAAGTGGTATAGATACCACTCGTTTTACCGCGCATTCAACACGCCATGCAGCCACTTCACGTGCCCATAGAGAGGGTCTCTCGGTAGACAGTATCATTAGTGCAGTGGGTTGGTCTACTAGGTCGTCATCCTTTGCAACACATTATAACAGACCACTCAATAATGAGCCAAACCAAGTGTTGTTTGCTAGAGCGGTACTCAATAATTTAAGTTAATTTTAATTCTGTTTCTTTATATAAAATACTTAAAAATATGTTTTAAAGTTTTGATTATACTTACTATGAAACTATTAGTGTAATTTATGGTAAAAGCTGCCCTGTTTAAGTTTTTCGTTAAAATAATGTTATCTTGATTGATTCAAATAAATAATTTCTAATTTCAAGTGGTACCTACTTATGTTCTTCTCTGAACATCTACATCAGTTATCTCGGACTAAGTACAAATATAATGATAGGATTAAACGAACTTACCTGAAGTGAAGTTCAATCCTGATTATATGAAGTACTTAGTCCGAGATAGAACATCCCGCCCTCCCTTAATTAATGTAATTTTCTTTAATTCAATTAAATTAATTTTCCCTTACTGAGTTGCTAGGGGCTCTGAAATATTGACATTGACACTTAATGTTGCCAGGTGGTGATTTTGTTTTCTACTCTATGCTTTAAAATTCGCGTATACAGAGTGTGGAAAGGCGAGTACTACATCAGTTATCTCGGACTAAGTACTTCATATAATCAGGATTGAACTTCACTTCAGGTAAGTTCGTTTAATCCTATCATTATCCCTACAAAGTTCAGTAAGTACCTAACTAAAAATTATATGCGAGTAAACAGAGACTTTTCAATTCAACCGGGTAATACAGTATCCCTACAAAGTTAAGTTAGTACCTAACTGCAAGTTATATGCGAGTCAACAGAGCATTTTCAATTTCAGCGGGTAATAGATACAGTTCTTTTTTTCTAACAACAAAGAGGTTTTATACGGCTGAAAATCCATTTACGTTTTTAGAATAAATAAATGTGTCCCTAATTAAGACAAAAAACATAATTAAGTACCTATATTATTATCAAATTATTTATAATTCACAATAATTTGTTATAAAACATTTGCATTTTAACATTATTATTATAATTATTTTGAAGTAGGCTGTATGGCTGTATGTTTTTGGTATTGGTATTTGGCGCGTGCAAAAAAAAATCTTGCGCGCTTTTTCCTTTAGCTTATATTAGGTTATTGTATGCAATAAATGTTTGTTTTTCCTCGCAAGTGTGTTGAAAAAGTGCGTATGAAACTCGTGAGCAACTTACTCACTAGACACTCGGCTGATTTTCGCCTTCGCCTGCGGCTCGGGCTGCAACCCACAGCCTATAATGAGCAACCTAAGCTCAGTTGTATCATAATATACTATTAATTAGTACTTACAAAGATTTTAGGGGATAGGATAGGCGACGGAGCGCGGAACAGATATTCTGTAGCAGAGTGAGGACCGCCGGTTATTTGCCTATTTTAATAATAGCAGGAAGAACCAAAAATATTTATTCTGCCAGCCACGTATCGAGTTTGAAAAGTTATTTAACTAAAACTTTTGCCTTATTTCCAATCAAGACAGTTTGCGAGTTAATAACTTCAAAAATATAATAAAATCGCTCCAAAGACTGCAACTCTTTCGATATAAGAAAGAATGGAAATAATTTTATCTCATTCCAATAAAATTATTCCGATATTTTAGAAAGTTTGAACCCTTATTTCCTCATTTACATATCGAAGATTCTGTTGTCGCAAAGACTGTAAAATAACTTTTACAGTAAAAGTTTGGTTATTTAATTACAAAACTTTTCAACACCCTAAAACAGTTAATTTTAAAAGAAAGATCCGGAATTTTCGTGAAGTATTTAGGTAGGTACGATTATTTTCTTGTTTACGACTGATTGAAAAAATATAAGTGAAGTGATTTTGTATACAAATTTCTACTGCATCAAACTAGGTTTCGCTCGGTACTCTAGCAGGTTTCCAATACCTAAAGTAAGTAAGGATTGAAATAAAATATTAATGAAAATATGAAGATGGCTTGAAGTCCGATTTCCCTACCAATGTATACAAAACGGTAGCTATGTCACTAGACTAGACAGACGCTATCTCGGCTGTCTATTTGCAAAGCAAACATAACATTTCTACAGACTGGTATAAAATAATATCTATATAACGTCGTTTCATTCTCCTTCAAACAGGCTGTTGCGCAAGAAAGATATCTCATAAAAATGGAGCAACAACTTATTTCATGCTTTACATTTCTAATAATTTCACGCCATGGAATGAAACACATTTTCAGAAACATTGGCACTGACCTCCCAAACATTTACAGGTATACTAATAAATGTTTTCACATCACAAATCATATTTTTGACAACTCGTTATTGAAATTTATAGTTTTTACGATGTTTGTATAATAAGTGCCTTTTGAGAGATTATGTCAGGCACATTTACATAATTTAGCGTGTAGTTATATTGGCATGTGGTGGGTTTTAAAAGGTAAGTTCCGATCTACTGAACTCTCTATAAGTATACGCATTAAGTTTATTCAGTAATAGGATATTTACGCCGACTTTACCAGGAACCCAAATAAACTCAGGGAGGCTTTGACTTTCAAGATTTTAGTTTCTCCGAACTAAGCAATTTGCATTACATCCCCAAGAGGTCAGTTCCGACCTCGTCTAACCCAATCACGATATCTTCGGAGCTCATATACTTTCAAATCATGTTCAATGTTCAAATAACCCTTACAACCTAATTTGTTTTCTTACTCTGGACGCGCAGGTTCGATCCTAAGCCCAACCCACGTTGCATATTCAATATAAATCAGTTTTGGCATCGGATAAAGCCTTGTAAGGGTAATCCTCTGTCGAACATCACTAATTGTTTAACTAGTAGATAACATAACGTGAATAATGTGTTACTGTCTATCGAAGTCTTGTCAGATTTTGGTTAGCGATTTTGATTTGTGTGCTTATGCCAAATAATAAAATAGCAATGATACCTTAACATTAGACTACCTAATTTATATTATCTATTCTGTGTTTATATGACAGGCGCTTATGACGACAGCGAAGTGAAATTTTCTTATTTTATAAGGTAAGTACCTATCATGTTTCTTATTAGAGGTTCTTGACTCAGTTATTCTACCTCAGGACCGATATAAATGAGTTATTATGCGAAAAACTTTAAAATGGCTGTGCGGGACGTGCCTCCGCACCGGGTGCACAGCTAACTATTAACTTGAGACGAGCAGATGCGAACACACGGCTCGCCTTAACGTTCAGGGTTGTATTTATATTATGAAGGTAGGTATACTTGTTTCATAAATCCAATTTAGCAGAGTACAAAGCTCAGATGTTTTAAACTCGCCTGTAAAGTAATCCCCAGTGGAAGGGGTACTACGGACACTGTAGAAAATTCCTTCGAAACGCTACACTCAGTTTGAAAAACGTAGGTACGACTGTGTTCTGTGGCTGTGACTAGCAATGTAAACAAGAGAAAATCCGAGGTAGGGCAGGAGACCCCTACTAATCCCCTTTGTGGCCACTTAAAGGATTCATTCACTTTGAAGCACTAAGGGCTAAATGGCTTTAAGATTTTAGAAAAAAATATATCTTAACATAACTTTAAAGCTAAGTACATCATTCAAGTTAAAAAAAATAAACTATTTTTTTAAATATAAAACAAAATGTGCTAAAGGTGCCAAATGTTTTGGTCACATAATGATACACCAAACTTTTGTAAGTAAAGCGAATAATCAAAACCAAAACCAGGTTAAATCAATATATTCTAATGTGCTAGAAACCAATCAATTGCAAAACAATTTAATTTAATTGTTAAAAACAAAGGTTTATAATAATTTTATCCTTGACAAATTTCTTGAAAGTTTCATACAAAATTATTTTTGAAACAAAATAGCGTTTATTGAAGACAAAAAAACTGTAGGACGCAAGGAATTCTAACGATTGTTATTATTACCTTAAAATACCTTATTTTAATTGCCGTTGACAAAAAAGACGAAAAGTTATTTAGAAAACTTTTAGAGCAAAAAGTGGCCAAAACCGTGGCAGTGCCCAAAACCGGGGCTTTCGCCTTATACAGTTATCACCTTAACACTCTTGCTTAGTTTTAGGACAAGACTATTACCACAGAATAAATAATAGTACTAAGGTACTATACTACGTCTATTTCCCACTGATTACAATTTCATAGTGGATGTGGGAGGCAAGGAAACATTAATACCTAAGATCAAAATTCTAATCGAACGAGAGTTTATACGTGACACAAGTAGCGACGTGTCTCGGAATCAGATCAATGTACCTATGCGAATTTGCTGGTATTCATTATTTGTGTACTCACAATACCAATATTTCTAATCTATATAAAAAGCCTTAACATTGACAAAGGCCAATAGTGTGCGCGGCTTAACGAAACTATAAAATGTTTACTTATACACCACTAAATTTTTATTATTACAAAGATTTTAGGGGATGATAGTGTCCATCAATACGATCAATTTTTACTATAGGGTCAAACACGACAGGACAAAAAAAGATCTGCTGTTCCATACAAAAAAACAACAACAACGGCACTTGACTCTAACAAAATTTTGCACTTTAACAAATGGATACCTCAATCAAAAAAGTGTTTTTTAAAAACCCGCAATATTTTTGAAATTGCTATCCAACGACACCCCACTCTATGGGATAGACAAGAAAAAAATATTACATCCCCACTTCACGTGTAGGGGGAGGTACTTAACATATTTTTTTTTATTTCATCACTTCATCACTTTGTCGGGGTGCTTAATACCTATGTATATTCATGCCAAATTACAGCTTTCTAGTATCTATTATGAGTCTATGAGCTAGGCTGGGGACGGACAGACGGACATGGCGACATTCCTTGTTGAATACGGAACCCTAAAAAAGAACTTGTCGGTCAATACCCCTTTTATTCCCTACGTGACCCATCATCATCAACTTAGTACTAAACGAAATAATGTTAGCGAAATATCCGAAAGTGGGTCAGCCAGTACATTTTTCATTGATAAGTGGCAAACTAGTTGTACGAGCAGGTGACCGGTTGTGGCTGTTGTGATATAACTCCACAGGCTTACACTTCAAGAATGAATTAACATAATCATTTGGAAAGTACTCCGCGGTTCGTATCCAATATTTATATTATTGTGAAATAACTTAGCTTAAAATTCGTCATTTAGGCATATTTTAAAATGACAGTGCCAGCCTAGAGGATGTATTGATTTGATACCACCTTTCGTCTCGTGGGTATCATAAGGGCCGATAGTAAGAAAACACAACAATGAGATGTCCAAACTGCTAGCACATAATACCTAATGCTATGCAAATTATTAACTCGTACCTATGCCAAGCGTGGCGACAATAGACAAAATTTTGTGGCGAACAAGCAGTGTATTGGAGATGACAATAAAAACAATGAATGTGTAAAATAAATACCTTGTAGCGTGGTAAATATTTAGAAACCTTAAATTTTATAATTTTCACATTAAGTAGTTAGATGCTGTTTCTTCTTCTTTATGATAATTAAGTAGGTACTTCGATCTATTTATCTAAATTTTAATTTATAGATAGCCACAATGCACTTCATCGTTGTTTTACAATTCATTATTGTCCATCGCAAGATTTGCAACGGGAGAACTACCAATGCTTTGAAAGCTGTTCAAACACCGGCACGGAACGTTTTCTCAATAAACAATTTACGGTTTCCATTCCGAGACCAAACAATCGTGGAACTATCGATACAATAAACGAAAAATACAGTGAAGCGAAAACCGCAGAGAGAACTAAAAAAACTCGACACGAAATGCACACTGAATTTCCGAATCTAAGAATTTAATTTGCAGCGTTTTAAGAGGATTCGTCTCTGTTAAGTCCAAGCTAAGTCATCTCTAACTCTGCAGCAGTTAATTTCGTTTTAGTCTTCGTTATTTAACTTATCATTGGCCTCGATCTGACGGACAAATCTGAGGCGCAGTGTGGCGCAGTGGCCAAGTTCATTATCATTACGTTATATAATCGTGAAGGATGGTGAAACTAAAGTAAACGTAACTGTGCGTTTGCCGCTTTCAATCTTTATGTTTTACGCAATTAATACGCAACTTTGCATCATTTTAAATTATAATTTTAATAGGTAGCTATTTTTAATTTTTTACTGTTTAAATGTTCTTATTATGGTCGTGTCTGTAAGCTATTTTATTAATTAATTAGTAAGCTTCATTTAGGCAATCGAATCGAATTTCTTTTCAATGATACCTAACTCTTTTCAATTGTTACTCATACTGTTTTCCTGTTTTTTTTATTCTCGATGTTGCTTCAATCTTTGCAACGGAAAGAGATGAAATAAAACATATTAGCTACTCACCTTTTATTTCTTTATTCCGTTCTATTCGTGAAATACAAATGGGTAGAATCTCATAGAATATTTACCCAAATGACAAGAGAATTTCGAAAGTAATTAGTAATAATTATACTTGCTCTTTAATCTCAAAGAACTCCAATTACACAAATTCGAAGTACCCCGTCGGGGGCTTTTTGACAATGTGAATTAGAGACTCTAAATAATAGGGGTCCACCAATACCTCTACGTACCTACTCAATGAAATTAAAGGCCATCCGTTATAAATAAATAAAGAAATTATCATTTTCATAAATAAAGTAACAGAAAGCTTTGTGTAAACAAATGTGTAATATAATATATTGTTGCTATAGGTATATACTAAATGTCAAAAGGATTTTTTAGTTTTTTCCCGACGTTTCGGCAACTTTACCGGGGCGTAGATGGGCCGTAGTCACGGAAACTACCCACTATTTTTTTATTTAAAAAAGAAAATATACCCACACTACTTTATTTTTCGTTCGGAAACAGGATATGGTCAAGTATTTACTATAAGTATTAACTTTATATTTAACTATGGCAAGAAAATATTTATTTATTTAATATTTTGCTTTGTATAAAGTACCTAATTAGGTTAATAATTAATTATTTTATAGCAAAGCAAAAAAATACTGACTCTACCAGTTCACATAGAGGCCTTTCGAAGAAAGAACTGGCAAGAAAATTACACGAAGGGGGTCGAAAATCTACAAAAATTAAGAACTAACCGTATCTTTAGGTCTTGCAGTGTCGGTTTACGTTGATTTGCAGCACGTGCTGGCCGTCGTGATTTATTTACCATATTACAAGGCGAAATGATCTATTCTACAGAGAGTCAGTCCCTTGCCACAGAATGTTCACGCTCACAATTCATTTAAAGATAGGTAGGTAGGTACTTGGAAACTATTTTGAAAGAGAGTTCGTGCTAGTAACAGGAATGGAACCAAGTTATTTTCGTGCTTTGGTCCACACCACGAACTTAAAAGATCAATAGCTCTTTTGGCTGTCGTCGCTTAGATAAGCTTAATGAAGCTCCCGCAATTGCACTTTTATTTTAAACGTATTATGATTTTCCCTTAATACTATTAAGTAAGTAGGTAGTTAATATAATCTAAAAACTAGTTTGATCCGTCTACCTATATGGACGGCAATCACTCAAATGTAATTTAAAATGTATATTTTCAATAGACACCATTTATACTTAACCCTTATTATGTTTTATCTAATATGGAATTCACTGCCAATACATAAATTTTATTTTTATGTACGTTGGCACGTTATTCGTATATACGGGTATATAGGTACCGACTCTTGTTGGACCTTTTCCCTTTAAGATCAATAGGTATAGGGGTTGTTATCTAGTGAATCGAAATATTCGCTTCGCGCTCATGATCCAACTTGCACACCAATGAGCAGTGGGTGTTACCTCTTGTATAATTTTACTTTATCTATAGATACTACTACGGCAGTTGAAAAAAAATGGTTGTACAATATCTTTCAAACTGAAAGCGATCGTCACGGTTGTTGAGTTACAGAATAAAGGTCATCGCACATTACAAATGTAAGTAAATAGTTGAACAACGCGTGGTCCACGCGTCGTCGTCGACGAGTGGACCACGCGTCATCAACTTTCAACTTATGTAGTGAAAAATTCACTCGTATGTAACACACGAAATAAAGCTTACATATTTTCAATGCCATCATACTGTGAGTTCAGTTGGAATAGAGTCGACGTTAAGTTGGTGTAATGTGCTATAACCTTAAGCCGCCAAATATAACTTAACGCCAAGTTTATTTACAAAAGGGGATAATGTTAAGAGCGTGATAATATCGCGGTACTTCCTGATAGTGAAACCCACCGAGGGTTTATTATCGACTGACGCATTTCGCACTAGATGACTTGACCCAGTTCGCTAATTGCTACGGAACGCGATAAATACAAGAATTTGGTGGAATGTACTCATTAACGAGTTAATTTATTTTATAGTATGTGAAAATCTGCTTTTCTTTAAAGTTAATAGTGTAAAGCACTTTCTAAACCTTCATTTATTTATGTTCACAAGTTTCCTTTTGTGTTTTAATAAGATAAGTAGTGGTAAAAAATGCGAGGCATAAAATACAGCTCTAATGACTTAAATCACTTTTTTGCTTTGTATATCGGAAAAGATAACCTGACATACATCCAGGCGTGCGATCTCTCACTTATTTATTTTAGTTAAGTTTTTAAAATTGTATTTTCCATTGTTCTCATGTGTTTGTGTCAATAAATATTTTGTCTTTCTTTCTTTTCTTTCATAATGAATTATAATGAATTATAAATTTAATTAAATGTTTATTAAGAATAAAGCAATATCTCCCTTACACTAAGTTATAATTTTCGAGCACTTTTATATCCATATTTCATACTACTTAATATTAAAAAAAGAAAATATTTGTTTTTTTTTGTTTGTAACTCAAAAACTACTGGACTGATTCTGAACATTATTTCACCAGTAGAAAGCTACATTCTTTTCGAGTGACATAGGCTATATTTTATCCCGATATTCTCACGGGAACGGGTACCACGCGTGTAAAACCGCGAGGAGACACTAGTATGTAATATATAGCAACAATAAAACATAGATACCTACGTTCCAAATTAATTTCATTAACCGCATGTGTTACATTTTCTCCGAGTTTCCTTATGAAGTGTGTTACGACAGTAAAATAGTTCTGCCAACGAACATAAGGTATGAACGCGACAGAATGAAAGAATAATTGCGTTGCTTTCCAAGCCAAGTTTTATTCATGCTACAGAATTAAACAAATAAATTAGTAATAAATACATCTCAGACAGCCTTAACTAAAAGAGACTACGAAATAAAATGGATCTTGACTACTTTCTCTTTCTTCAAACAGTTATTTATGTATTTTAGCTAGGTTTCATTGTAAGGATTTTTTTGCATTTATCATTTTACCACGTGACGTAAGCTAAGATTGCCCCACCCCTCAACCAAATTCACAGGTATGGGCTTAAAAATATTCAAACTACTTCGCATGAGGCACTAACCACTAACAATAAAACTAAATCTTGATAAACCAATGACATAATAAGCAGCAGTCATTTGTTCCGACTGACTCACACAAAAGCTATTTAACTAAAACCAATTACAGTGAACACTATCTGATTGTGCTCGCTCACAAATTATCATAAAATGATTTTATATAACGTTGATGCGTACCCACAATAATCCGGATCCGGACGCGCTCTGATAAGTAAGATTGAGCAGACCCGCCGGAGTTTCAGCAGTAAATCGCAAAGTTTCTGTAATTAATCTACCTACGTCAGTTTTGAACGCACTCGTGAACGAACTTCGGTTTGGGGCGTGCTTAGGGGGCATTATTGAAGCGTTAAATGGGGAAGTTCGCCCGTAAAGTCAACGCAGGTTATCTTGTTCTGCGTTTCAACTGTAGAGTGTTGAACCCGTTGACCTAGTCCGGAATGTAGTATTTTTATAATAGCGTTATATCAAATATCAAACTATTTTACCGAAATCAAACACTTTAAAATCTTGATGAAGTCATTAATAGGTCCTTGCATCTTTTTCATCTCTTTGCTTAGAGAGTTGTCAACACTGCTTTGCACACAATACGATACACTCGCCTGTAGGTAAATCCTCATTATCATCATCATTTCAACCGTAAGACGCCCACTGCTGGGCATAGGCCTCCCCCAAGGATCTCCACAACGATCGGTCCTGCGCTGCCCGCATCCAGCGGCTTCCCGCGACCTTGACCAGATCGTCGGTCCACCTTGTAGGGGGCCTGCCCACGGAACGTCGTCCGGTTCGCGGTCGCCATTCGAGAACCTTTCCGCCCCAACGGCCATCGGTTCTCCGCGCTATGTGTCCCGCCCACTGCCACTTCAACTGAGCAATCCTTCGAGCGATGTCGGTCGTTTTAGTTCTCCTGCGGATCTCATCATTTCTGATTCGATCGAGCAGAGAAATACCAAGCATCGTTCTCTCCATTGCTCGCTGGGTAACCTTGAGCCTTCTTATGAGACCCATAGTAAAAGACCACGTCTCGCTTCCATAAGTCATAACTGGCAACACACACTGGTCAAAGACCTTAGTCTTGAGACATTGAGGAATTTTGGACGCAAATATATGCCGGAGCTTCCCAAACGCTGCCCATCCGAGCTGGATTCGACGAGAGATCTCTTTCTCGAAGTTGGACTTACCTAATTGGATTGCCTGTCCTAGGTAGACATAGTGGTCAACAACTTCGAGTGTAATGTTCCCAACATTAACTGGAGCGGATGCAACATGGGCATTGGACATGATTTTCGTCTTATCCATGTTCATCTTCAGACCCACTCTTTGGGAAGCATTGCTGAGATCTTCGAGCATTGTGTTCAGGTCTTCCAAGGTCTCAGCCATGAGAACTACATCATCGGCAAACCGCAGGTGTGTTAGGTACTCGCCATTGATGTTAATGCCGAATCCTTTCCAGTCCAGTAGCTTGAAAATATCCTCCAACGCAGCTGTGAATAGTTTCGGAGAAATGACGTCTCCCTGTCTCACACCTCGCTGTAGTTGGATAGGATTAGAGCTCTGGTTCTGTAGTCGGACTGACATGGTGGCGTTTTGGTATAAGTACCTCAGCACCTCGATGTACCTGTAGTCTATTTGGCACCTCTGAAGAGACTGCAGCACTGCCCAGGTCTCGATCGAATCAAAGGCTTTCTCATAGTCCACGAACGCCAAGCATAGTGGCAAGTTATACTCTTCGGTCTTCTGTATAACTTGCCGCAGCGTATGAATGTGGTCTATGGTACTATAACCTTTTCGGAACCCGGCTTGTTCGGGAGGTTGGAAGTCGTCGAACCTGCGAGCGAGACGATTCGTAATGACTCTCGAAAACAACTTGTAGATATGGCTCAGAAGCGAGATGGGTCGGTAGTTTTTCAAGAGAGTCTTATCACCCTTCTTGAAGAACAGCATCACATCGCTTCTGCCCCATGCCTTTGGCGTTTTGCCCTCGAGGATGACAGAGTTGAAGAGCTTCTGGAGGACCTTAAGTGTCGGCTTACCGCCCGCTCTCAGAAGTTCTGTTGTGATTCCGTCATCGCCCGCCGCCTTGTTGTTTTTGAGCTGCTTGAGAGCCATTCTAATCTCGTACAGGCTGACGTCCGGGATATCTTCGGTATAGTGTCGGGTAAGCTTGGCTCTAGGTTCTGTAGCCTTACTTTCAACAGGTGTTTGCGTGGAGTACAACTGTCCATAGAAACTCTCAATCTCCCTCAGGATTTCAGGTGTTGATGAAATGATACTACCGTCCTCAGCTTGCAGCCTCGTCAGTTGACTTTGCCCTATAGCCAGATCTCTAGCGAACACTTTGGAGCCTTTGTTCCGCTTAATGGCCTCTTTAATACGCTCGGTATTAAATTGGCGAAGGTCGCTTGTCAAGGACTTGGAGATCTGCCTATTTAGCTGTCGATAACGAAGGGCATCCGCTGAGTTCTGTAGTTTCATTTCGTTTCTCTGATCCATGAGTCGGATAGTGTGGCTGGAGAGTTTCTTTAATTTAGGACGGTGGGTTTTGTAGTGCTTGGACCCTACCGTGCGGACAGTATCCACCACCATGTTGTATAGATCGTCCATATCGATGCTGTTCTCAAGGGCTTCGAAGCGGTTTTGGAGCTCGAGCTGAAAGCACTCGGGGTTTTGAATTTGAGCCGGTATTGGTCGGAGCGTAGATTTTATTAGTCGAGATCTTTCCAGCTTGACGTTGATATTCAATGTGCCTCTAAGCATGCGGTGATCGCTTCCCGTCTTTACGGCGTTGATGACAACGACATCATTGAATATTTGCTTCCTCGTTGACATAATAAAATCTATCTCGTTTTTGACTTTACCGTCCGGACTAATCCAGGTCCATTTGCGGCTTACGGGCTTCTTAAAGAAGGAGTTCATCATGTAGAGGTTCTCCCTCTCCATGAAGTCTGCCAGCATCTGGCCCCTTTCGTTCCGTTGCCCAAATCCAAATTGCCCCACTCTCAACTCATCACCACAGCGTTGCCCCAACTTAGCATTAAAATCCCCCATCACAACCATGTAGTGGGTTTTATAGCTATGCATGGCTTTAGAGATCTCCTCATACATAGCCTCCACTTCGACATCGTCGTGTTTCGAGGTCGGAGCGTAGACCTGGATAACATTCAGCGAATATCGTTTCGATAATCTGAGTATCAGGTACGCTACCCTGCTCGAGACACTTCCGATGGTGATCACGTTGTTGACAAGGGATTTATGGACGATGAACCCGACACCACCTTGGTCGCCCTCCCGGTGGTATAGTAAGTTACTGGATTGAAGGGTAATCGAGTCCTCCCCCTCTCTTCGGACTTCAGATAACCCAATAATATCCCAATGCAACTTACTAATTGCCTCTTCCAACTCTATAAGCTTCTCGTCGAGCCTCAACGTGCGCGTGTTGTAGGTTGCCAGGTCAAGTCGTCGGTGTTGGTAGCCGGAGCCTACCCGGGGATTCTTAGCACCCCCTGCCCCGCCGTTACCATAGCCGCTACCGTAGCTAGGAATAGCGGGGCCGCCGGGGACTGGGGGCCGATTTTTGTTGTGTGTATCCATATCGGGGGGTTTTGCCATAATCGCCACGCTTGGCAGGCGGGTTGGCGATCGCAGTATGGCCTGCTGTTAAATGGAGACGCTGCTGCCCATCTCCTTTGGCAGTTTTCCCTCTGTCGGCTCTTACGACACCCACGGGAAGAGAGGGGGTAGTGCTATTCTTTTTATGTGCCGGCACTACACGGCACTCATTATACTGGACCTAAATGCCGCTTTCTAAATATACTTATTATTAATGAAATTCAGAGTTTGTGCTTTTAGGTAATGCATCTAGTTAGGTATTGAAAATGCAGTATTCGAAAAAATCTTTCTGTCTCTCAACTAGCTCTAATGGGACACGAACCCACGACCTTCGCTGTCCGGGCGAATGCTCTAACCACTAAGCTGCAGAGTCGCTATGTATGAGAAGCGTCTTACACGCTATTAGCCAGCGTGTGGTCCCATCGTCGAAGCTTGATATGAGCCCGGTAGATATTTTTTAAATAGGTACTTACTTAATTTTCAATAATAAAAATTGCAAACAAGTAGAATTTTTTTTAATACATCTAATTTTGATTATAATAAGTATCAGGGGCCCAATTCTCAGGCATTCGAACTTTTTCAGTGTGGTAATTCGTATGTCGAACATTTTGTTTGTGGTTTCTATTGAAAAGTTAGAACGTTTCAAACAAACTAAGCTGTCTCACATGTCAACAAATTCATTTTGACAGCTAAGTTCGTATACGAACATCTATTGGTTTTTACCACTCGTAGCGTTAGACTGGTTTTCGATCGAACTTTTTCGATTGTGAAATTCTGACAATACAAAAACTGTGTTATATTTGAATTTCGAGCTATAAATGTGAACTTTTCTCGATTGCCTGAGAATCGGCCCCCAGAAGGCTTCTTTCGTCGCATTAATGCCAGCCCATGACGTTCGCAAATTGACAACATGTGTAAAATTACAAGTTGAATCTCATCAGATGGTAATTTTGGGCCAGACATAGACATGACAGATGTTGTAATAAAGTAGCGCCGCCATTAATGCCTGCCTACATTTACATGATAGCTAAAGTGCTCTCATAACAGTTGGAATTAAAACCGTAATATTTCGTCAAAAGTATTACTTAGCTTTATAAAATAACTACCTTTCCGCCCGCGGCTTCGCCCGCGTGGACTACACGACGTTATCCCGATGGAATGTGATATTTTTCCGGGTTAAAAAGTAGCCTATGTTCCTCTACAGGCTACAAAGTATCTATGTCCCAAATTTCAGCCAAATCCGTTCAGCCGTTTTGGCGTGATTGAGTAACAAACATACAAACATCCAAACATCTAAACTTTCACATTTATAATATTTAATTAGTAGGATTAAAAATTAAAATAAAATATTAAAATAGTAGGATTAGAGAAAATAGAAAATAATTTCAACAAACTTCTATTTTATTTTAATAAACCATCATAGCATAACCGTTCTTGCTGTAATTTATTTTAATAATGTATCATGCTATTTATTTATGCACTTTTTCAGAATAAGGTAAGAAAGCAAAAAAAACGTGCTTCCTATTTATTTGTGGCTCCTCAGCGTAAAAGAGATAGGGTCTGATAAGCGTAAACATTTATCAGGCTTAGAGCACCATGATACGACCTAAATTGTTTTGGAAAAGAAAAACCTAAAGGTCTTTTTACGTAAGTAACTTGTTTATATCGCTTATTTAACTACAATGCTTAATTCAAACAAAAGTTTCGAAGAAAATGTGAACTTTTACCCATATAAAATCTAACAAGTTACTTTTTAAGTAACTTTCGACTTTTCGAGTCATATTCGATAGAATTTTTTTCATGACTCTCGATTCTCAAGTACACCCTTAGTACACCACACAAAAAATACTTTCATAGAAATAGATTTATTTACAGGAACTGGTATTTATATTTCCTTTCCACATTTTCGTTAACAGTACACTATCGGGCGTCTGTCGCCATGATAAATGTGATTGTCCAAGCAGAAAGCAGGGCTTGGGAGTCAGGGCACGCGCCGCAATGAGAGGTGACGGAGGCATCTATAGGGATATAGGGATCGGACGGGACTGACGAGTCCTCCCGATTTACAGCCGGGAATGATCGATGCGATGCTCCACGTAACAAGGAAAATTTATCGCTTTGGCAGATTTTAAAAAGTCATCTGTACTAAAATAAGAAACTAAACTTAAACTACCCAAAATCACTGACACCTTAATTAAAGGGTGAAATCATTTAAAACATGGAGATAATATTGGAATATACACCGAGTAACTACTATTTTTTAAAACCAATGCAACTCGATAAGATAACTTTGAACACGAAGTGGTATACACATACATATTATTATACTTAGGTACTACCGAGGTGTATGAAAAGATTTTTGGTAGTTTTTTTTCTCCTAAGAAAGTACAACCAGGAACAACAACCTCTTACTTCTTTTCATGTGGCTGGCGTCTCGGCGTTGACTTCCAGTCCCTATCTTCTCTCCCCTATCCCTCTATCCCTATTTTCCCTAAGCTTGATAATTAACTTTCCAGACATGCGCAGAAACTATAAGTACTAAACTATAAGAAACCTACTTGGTGACTTATATTCTAAAGCAAAGTCCAAAATTATAAGGATCGGACTAGACTGACGAGCTCGTCCCGATTTGCAGTGTCGAATGATCGATGCCATGCTCCAAGTGACAACAAAGATAAATCGCTTTGGGAGAATTTTAAGTTTGAGAGTGATATAGCTTTTCTGTAGTGAAATAGGAAGCTTATGCTATTCACAATCAGTGGAGTACCTAAATAGTTTTATAGTTACTTAAGTATAATTTTTTCTCCCCTTTGCTCTCCTCCTTATATTATATATGATATTACTTCATAACCATAATAGATCATACCTATATAATAACCCAGACGTGGAAAACTGTAAAATCTACATTCTATCACCCATTTAGATATGTAGTCTCCTTGATTTTTTACTAAAGGGCTTCAAAATGCTAAGCATTCCTACTTCCGGTCGTAGAAGGACCGAATACTTTTTATGCTTCAACTTGTTTATTTCACGTAATAGATCAGGCTTTTCAAGCGAATAAAAACGTAAACTAAAGCAGAGTTTTACATTATGATCACGTAGTCAGCATGAAAAGGAGGTGCACAATGAACAGCCCCTATAGACAAGTGGCTTTCTGTTAGCAAATTCGCCAGTCGAATGAATGAAAATGTATGGGATTGACATTAGCGATTGAAATGTCACGTGACAGCTAATGTCAATCCCATACATTTTCTTTCTATTCGACTGACGAATTCGCTAATAGAAAGCCACTTGTCTAGGGGGGCAGTACTCTCAACGCCATGGAAGAAAGCCCCCTTTTATACCAGTTATATTAATAATGGGGAACTTGCATTAAAATTATTTTGAGAAATTATATTAATAATCCAATGATGATAGCCATTAAAAGTGCATTCGTGGAAGATTTATTCCAAAATTATTATTTTTGATTTGCATTAAATAAATAATTTATGCATATTTCATCTTTTTCGCTTGTGATATCTTCATGCAATACTTAAATCTTTCAGATAGTAGCGTTGTCTCGCTTACGTTTATAAATATTGCTTGCACTCGTGGTAAGGTCTCTGAAGACAGATGTGCCTCATCCCTGAGATAAACTGATAAATGAGGTAACAGCCTCCTTAGTCGTCCCTCGAGCGTAAGATCCGTAAAGTGAATTTTCGTAATTTTGTCAGCGTGTACTGAATTATTGAGAACTTTTTCTGGTACAGTTAAATCAGTGAGTAGATCCTATTTGAGAAACATCTCCGTTTTCTTTGATTGATATATAAGGATAAAAAATGTTCTAACTTTTCTTTAGATACTAACCAAATAAAAATGATAAATGGTGAAAAACAATAAGTGTTAGATAAAAATGTAAACAATACTATTTACATCATACTATTCTAAATTTGAAGTCAACTCAAACTAAAACTTTAATAAGGTACTTCTATGGAAACTAAAAGCTATTTTGACAAGTTATTGATTTTATGATTTCCAAGTTAATAAACTCAAAAAAAACTTTTACTACTCTTAACATAGGTATTCCGATTCAAAGATTACGTTTTTGAGGATATCTACCTACATTTGTATACAGATCTAACTAACATAATTATACTTTCAGTCGAATTTGGGTCACAAAGGAAAGTTCCGATATTGACCGCACTGTATCAACTATTTTTAGACCACAAGGGTGCCGGACCACAACGGAAACTAACGACCCTAAAGTATTTGTATCCAAAAGGTAACTTACACCCTTATACCCGTTAACTTATTGGAAGTTACTACACTACAGTAAGTAATATAATTAATAATTACTTAAGTAATAATAATAATTATTATTAATGAATAAAGAATACGAGATCTCCTATTATCATTGACTTTCTGCCCTTTCTGGATTAACAAGGTTGACTTGGCATATTTCGTTTAAGAGTGTAAATCTTTCTCATCAGCTGTCATCACCTCATCAACTATTTCTGGCTTTCCGTGGCAACCTTTAAGTGGGGCAGCATGTTTATAAATATACCTTTTCTCGCTGATTGTCCAAATACTTTCAATTCTGTGACCACGCGTTGGTAGCGATACAGACGAGTCCAAACAAGCAAAAGATGCACAGGGTGCCTACCATCAACTCTTATTGCGGTTTTGTTTAGGACCTAAACTGATCTGCTTCGCTTATTCGTACCACGACAGCTTAATATCAGTGACAGCAATTCAGTGATCATTTAATGACATTTCACAGCCGCTAAGCTGTCATGTACTCTTATTTGACTTATAACTCGGCCAAGCTAACATGACACCTGCAGGTTATACCCGTCCCTCTCACTCTCCGGGCATGACAGAATCGAGTGAAATAGACGGGTAGAAGAAATAAGGACATTTAGCTATTCATTTGCGATCCAGTTTTTAGAAGGTCGTAGTACGAAAGAAAGCAATTCATTTTAGGAACCTATTCTGCATCGCGCTATTTTTGAATCGCTGCTGTCTTAAAGTTGATGGTAGGCACCCTGGTCTACGAGCAGTCTCGCTTGCATATGGCGTCTGTATCGAAACAAATGCGCATCAACGACGCGTTAAAAAAACGGTCAAGAGCGAGTCGGAACCGCACACCGAGGGTTCCGTACCGTACCTAGGAATGTATTGTAGGTAAGAAGGAGGACATTTTGGTTATAAATGAAACGTAAAAATGTTTTCATCGGCGAGGCTATATTCGACAGAGAATTTGCGGTGTAGTAAGGTAAATGCTCCTATTACGGAGTTAAATGGCAACATTTGAAAGTAAGTATCAAAAATAAGCATTTGTAAGCATTAAATTAGACATAAAAATATTCTTCTGTAAAAATGGAGATTAAATTTTATATTTCTTATGACACTTTGTTTGTTATTAAGGAATTTAAAATAAAAAAATAACATTTTAGTGCCTAAGTCGATTTTCCCTATTACGGAGCTATGATTAAGGTTAGAGCCAATTACGGCGGTAGTAGGCTCCAAATACGGAGCGTAGACTAGTTAACCTGTACGCTCGGAGATGTGTCAAGTCCATCAACAACTTGACACCCGTCAGTCTCGAACTTGTTGTGGCGGAAATCGAAATTTATAAACTTTATTAATTACATTGTAACGTAATTTTTCGAGTGGTTGGCCGAGGAGGAACATGTACCTATCTATGTATCCGAGTATTATGTCGATATTTTGTTTAGGAAGTCTGTGTTCCTTATCCGATCGTACAGGTATGTATCATGGTTCCGTACGACAAATTATATTCCTTCTAACAAATTAGAAATGCAAAAGTGACAACGATATAACACAGTAACGCAATGTTAAAAATATTTAAAAATCCAAGATGGCGACCAAGTTTTTTGTTTGTGAGCCGATTTTGATGAATTAGGGTTTTGTTACTATCTTGACAAGAAAACAGCAACGCAATGTTAAAAATATAAAAAAATCCAAGATGGCGACCAAGTTTTTTGTTTGCGGGCCGATTTAGATGAAACTCGGTCTTTGGTACTATTTTGACAATACAACAGCAACGCAATGTTAAAATTATAAAAAAAATTAAAAAAGCGCGGCTGCCATCTTGGATTTCAAAACTCACATCTAAATCGAGCTTAGCATCCCTAAAAACCCCTTACATGACATCCATATCACAAAATTTAAAAAAAGTGCGGCCGCCATCTTTGATTCCAAAACTCACATCAAAATCGAGCTTAGAATCCCTAAAAACCCCTTACATGACACCAATATCACAAAACTAAAAAAAACGCGGCCGCCATCTTGGATTCCAAAACTCACATCAAAATCGAGGTTAGCACCCCTAAAAATCCCTTACATGACACTAATATCACAAAATTGAAAAAAAGCCCGGCCGCCATGTTGGATTCCAAAACTCACATCAAAATTGAGCTTAGCATTTCTAAAAACCCTTTATATAACACCAATATCACAAAATTGAAAAAAAAAGTGCGGCTGCAATCTTGAATTCCAAAAAACGTATTAAACACACTTTAAAGCCCCCTACATAAAACCAATATGTAGTAAGTAGACTGGTGGTAATAGGCACTATGAAGTTCCTGTTAAGGAGCCATGGCCACCGCCATAGGAGCTCATAGAGCCTGCTACCTTGAAATCCTAACTCCGTAATAGGAGAACTGTCCGTGTTTTAATAATCCTTTTTCTGACCCATCAAAATTTAGATACATAAATAGTGAAGGTAACTCAATCGAATGACAACTGTATTTTGGTTAAGATTATGTAAGACTCAAGTCAAAAGCTATACTATATGACGGCTTTTTGATTAACTAAAATATATCTTCTATTTTTTTACTTTATAAGAAACCGTCATTTTGCACTCAATGGTTTTCATATTTAAATAAGATTTCTAGAGGTTAAAGCATAGCACAGAAATAGGTTTTTAGTTTGTGATATTAATCATTATTTCAAGTAAACTTATAACTAATTAATTATGTTATCATATTTTCAGTTATAACTATAAGCCAATAAATAAGATGCAATAATTTCTCCTATTACAGACCATAGCGCCGTATTAGGGTTAACCTTAAATTTTTTTGGCCTATTACGGCGCTATTTTGTTTTTAGATTTTTAGGTTTAAAATCAGTTACAAATAGGATAAAACCTACATATGTAGCGAGCATAATTATAGACAAAAGCTATAAATCGCGTATTCACAAATTTGAGCAATATACTATTATAAAAAACATAGATATAAAATATGAGTGAACTTACCTTAGTCGCCCCGCGTTTGTATGACAAACCTGCCCCATCTCCGACCCGTGGCATTGACTGATTAATTATTGTAACTTGCCTCTGTGTTTTAATTGTATACGTCCGTTATGTGATGAAGTGAAAGACTATAAATGAGTAAATTCCATTTTAGTGTACCTAAATTTACTAAAACAAGAATGAAACATGAAAATAAAAAATAGCGCAGTAACAGGAGTCGATTTTGACTATGTCCGTAATAGGAGCATTTACCTTATATTGCAGTTTTAGGTCAGCGCCTCACATCTCTTATTATAGTGATGATTTCTGAAAAGTTTACTATTTAGAGACATCGTTTTATTTTCCTGTAATCTTTACATAAACTTCTATGACATAAAATAATTCAGATATTTCTCTATATGCAAACTTTGGAGATAAGAGGGGGGAGGGGATGGTATTTTTATTTTTCATTTTTCATTAAAAGTCGAAATCTATGCGACTTAAAAAAAGTAAAAAAAAATTAAATGTGCAAGCGGCGCGCTCTTTCAGAAGGGTACAGGGGCAAAACAAGGAAGGTTACTAAAACAGGTTTTTATGTAATTAACATTTTAATGTTTGAAAAATTATAACTATTAACTTACATTTTTTTTTAAATATATTATACTCTTTATTGCACTCAAGAGACACAGTAAAAATACAATATTATAAATAAAGTATGCAAGGGAGAGCTTATCTCTAAAAGAGATCTCTTCCAGCCAACCCAGGACGTGTGAGAGAATGAAAGTAGGAGATGCAAAGGGCAAAGTGCAAAAAAAAGACAAATACCTATTAAAGTATAAAATTCAGTACATACAATACAAATAAAATATACATACATAAAATTATACAATACTTACATACCTATATAAAATAAATATAAAATACATAAAAAAAATATATCATACTTAAGTATATAAAATATAAGATGATTTTAAATGCTGTCAGATGATTTCTATGGATTTGACAACTGTGCTGGAAAGTGCTTTTTTAATTTCCATTTAAACGAATTGGAACTTAGGAGAGGTCTGAATGTTTGTCGGGAGTTTGTCGCCAAAAAAGATTCTTATTTACCTACCTAGTTAGGCAAACGTCATCTAAAACTATTCCAAATTTCAAGTTGATAGCATTAGTAGTTCTCTAGATATCCAGCTGTGACAGACAGACAGGCAGATCCTTTATACCATTAAATTTTGGTACGGAATCCTAAAAATGAGGTTCACATAGGGTCTAAGTTCTAAGTTCTTTTGCACACTGCGTTTCTATCTAGCTCCGGCAATAAGCCCGAAGCCCGAATAATGGTATCGAAGAAATTTTACAGACCGCGTTTTTTTTGTAGCGTCACAAAAAAGCGCGCTTCGAAGGCCTACGAAAAACGCGGTGTGCGTAGGGTCTATAATGTTCCTGACGAGCGCCCGAACCGGCTGATTGACGGCCTCGCCAGTCAGGTGCGTAATGGACCGATAAACACACGCAAATAAATCCTTCTGGAACATTCCCACACGTTACAGGTGGAAGAATCGCTTCAATTGATCTTGCATTGAATCATTTTTAGATTGGGAAACGATTCCTAGGTTTTACGGCCTACTTTTGTGAACTGGTAACGCCGGCCACCATAACTTTATCAATACATTTTAACAGATTTAATTTAAGCTTCAGTTTTTTAATACTCTGTAGAAGTTTCTTACGAAAAGAATAACTAAGAAAAACGGCCTAAAGGGGGCAACCATGACGCGAACGAAATCGTGGACAACAGCTAGTAATTTATAACAGAAGCCGGATTTATTATGTTATTTTCTGTTAAAATAGAACCAATGTCAAGGCTTACTCTCCCCACTTTTTAAGAGTTTCACCTCCCACCTGTTTTTGCAGCGCGTTAAGTAAATTGATGGTAAGTAATGATCTGTACGTTCACATACTGCGAAAGTTGTACATAGATACGACATCGTCAAGCGTAAGTTACGACGGCGACACAGGACAATTTACCCAAGATTTAGGGCGTTTGTGCACTACCACTGAATTTTACCGATCCGGAAAAAAACGGATGCTTGTATTTAATTAATTACTATTATAAATGATTAATTATTAAAATACAAGCATCCGTTTTTTTCCGGATCGGTAAAATTCAGTGGTAGTGCACAAACGCCCTTACTAAGTGCTAACGCGCACGGGCAAATTTTGTCTCCACGGCTAATTTGTCTCTCACATCAAATCTTTTAGTAAATATGTTAAGTTTCCCGGCTATCGCGTTGCTTCATACGCGCACTTTTATACAAACCAAATTGACTTCATGATGACGAGACAATTTTTTTGGAGAGACGAATCTTGCTCGTGTAGGTATGTTGACAACTTGACACTAAGCAGATGCTTCCGACTTCGTCCACATCAAGGTTAGGGCAGTTCACTTTTGTAGTAGGTATAAGCATATGGATTCTTCTGCATAAATATAATAAACAAAATGGTGTCGTTTTAATTATGATTTCCGAATTAATCTCTACCAGGGCGCACTAAGAAGTTGCAAAAACTAGCGCCTGCGAACTGAGGCGCGCCAAAGAGAGGCCAGTCGGAGGAACAGGTTTCCACAGGGGTGGCACAAGAGAAAAGTGGTATCAATTTAACTTAATATACTTAAAGGAATTCGTGTGAATATCGATAGTTCATACACAATACACAAATTGGGCTTGAATCGGATAAAATAAATTTAGCAATATTTAAAATAAAAAGTCGTTTCGTTGACGGTCATTTTTATCTTGTTTATTGGCCACTGAAAGTTATCGCAATAACGGTAAAACAAAACAGAAAAAGCACTACACATTGTTGGTTTTGATGTAATTTGTTAGTCTTTAATAAAAACGCGATTTATGGGTCGTCCTCTAGAACGAACGCATCAAAGGGTGAGGTGAGGTGACTTATCAGTACAGGCAGCAGGCAGCCCTGCGACCCAGATGCGGGGAACTCCGCGCCGGCCGACGGCTTTCTTTCCACCGGCCGCACTTACATAATGTGAGGTAAACGCATACCGCAATAATTATAAAAGAGGTCGATACTCTCGATAGCGATCCACCAATAATGCATGAATAAGAAAAAGAGCACCTATGCTGCGTAGTATAGTGCTAGAGTACTCGCGCCACATAACTTGGCGCGTGTCAAAATCTGACCAATGCCAAGTTATGGTGGCGCGGACTCAAAAAACTTATCCGACACGGTGACAGCCACTCGCAATACAATATTTGCTGTCAAAATAGACTGGCGGCTGTCAGCAGTATGAAATACCTTTTAATTTATGAAAAATTTAAAATGAAGTATTTAATAAAAATCGACCCGTCTCACAACCGGCTCCGACGGGAAAAATCATGGCCCGCTATTATTTCTCGGCTGCTTGCGCAACGAGTGAGATAGAAGATGGCTTTGGAAAAATGCATTGTGAATGCAAAAAAGTAAAAATTTTAATACTTTTTAATTCTAAAAATAACTGCCACATCTGATGACTTTATAGCACTCTACTGTGCTACTCTATCGTCTACTCTAACCTACTCTACTTTACAGGCGGTCTTAAAATGTAAAAAATTACTACTTTTAACTATTAACCATGATGAATCAACATTTCAATTCTCTCGGCCGCCCTTACATAATTTGTGGTAAACGCATACCGCAATAAATAGAAAAGAGGTCGATACTCTTAGCAGTCATAGTCATCATATCAAACAACGTTAAAAAATAAAGAGCACTTCATGCAGGGCACATACAACTTTTGACTACCTACTTACTTTTTTGCCCTTGATGAATCTTTATTTCAATTCTCTCTGCCGCACTTACATAATGTGAGGTTAACTCATACCGCAATAATTATAAATGAGGACGATAATATTCTCAACAGTGCTTAATAGGCCTATATAATGCAGCAATAAAAAATAAAATCGGCCAAGTGCAAGTCGGACTCGCTCATGAAGGGTTCCGTACCCACTTAACGTACCGATTACGTACACCTAGCAAAAATACCACTGTCATTTTTTACCAGAAAAAAATAACTTTGTTTTTGATAGTATTCGTATGTATGACAAAGTTATATTTGCGGTTTTCGAAAATGTGTTATATCTCAAAAACTTGTAAAGCCAACTTAGCTGTGATAGTTTTCCTTTTAACTTCGTCATAATGTACTACTATCGTGAACTATTTCACGTATCCAAGACCAACCATTTAGCTAGCAGGGGGGGGGGGACACATGACTCCAACAAAATTTTGCACTTTAAAGCTTAATAGTTCACAAACGGATACCTCAATCAAAAACCGTCTTTATTACAAACCCACAATATTTTTAAAATGGCTATCCAACGACATCCCACACTATGGGGTAGACAAGAAAAAAAAATTACATACCCACTTCACGTGCAGGGGAGGTAACCTAAAAAAAATATTTTTCAACATTTTACTTTACCACTTTGTTGGCGTGGTAAATTTGTATATTCATGCCAAATTACAGCTTTCTAGTACTAAGAGCCTATGAGATAGACTGGGGTCAGACGGACGGACGGACAGACGGACATGGCGAAACTATAAGGGTTCCTTGTTGACTACGGAACCCTAAAAAGGGACTTGATGTATGAAATAAACAACTTTTAACTATTTACCTTGAAGAATTATTAATTCATTTTATGTGTGGTAATCGCTTACCACAATTATAATAAAGAGGTCGATACCCTCAACCAAGAAGGGCTACCTACAATACGACTATTGCCCCTGAAAAATCATAATTTCAATATTCCTCTTCCGTTGTTTCAAGGAAGTCATTATTTTAAGAACGTTATTGACTTCTAATAATAATAATAATAATAAACCACTTTATTGCACGTAAGGCAAAAGATACAAACAAAAAAGAGACAGCAGAAGAAAACATGCAAAAGGTAGCTTTATTGGGATGAGAAGTAGCAATCTCTTCCAGACGCTTACTCCCTAACTGGAGACGACATATTTTCGTCTCATAACCTCAATTTTAAATAGAAGTAATTCTTAACGTAACAACTTAATAAGCATTCGTCATAAGCTAATATTGCACAGTCAAATGCATAACCTTTTCCTCTTCTAAACAAGATTGCAGATTAGTAAGATGACTAAGTTAAGATTGCACAGTAGATTAAACAGAAACGTTGATATTATTCTTTCGACACACCTCCATAAACTACAATCTGCACGGCGCATTGCACGCAAATTAGATTACGTTACTTACGTAACACCGTGTAACAGCAGTATCAAATGTGATTAGAGCCATTTTATATAATAATGCTTGCCATGAACCGTTCTACTCCAAAAAATATTTACTCAACACGGTTATAAAAAAAAACAATTTGTCTCATTGCATAGGTACCTACTTAATCAGGGGTTCAGGAGCGAGAAAAGCAGAACACATTTAAAAGAATAAGTTGAATTAATAAGCTAATATTTCAATTGGAACAATAGACCGTTATTAAGTCGGTTTTATGATCCGTTGTCAACGCAGATCTGTTATAACAGGCTTTCCAACTTGAATGACTGGAGTGGTTTTAAATGTCTATTTTATTCCCTTTTGTTAGGGCTGACTCGACATTCAATGAAATTTCATCAACCATTTGAATGCTGATGAAATTGTGTTAAATCTATATAAATAAAAATGAATTCCTGTTCTTGAATGACTGATTTGGCTAATTTGAATCTTGAAATATTTGTGGAAGTTCTGGGAAGGTTTAAACGGTGAGAAACATAAATAATACTTAACTAACGGAAAATACTAAAAACGACAGAGGTGATACGAAGTTTACCGGGTCCACTAGTGTTACTTTACTTGTACTCACAAACCAGATTGGCTTTAGACTAGAATTATAGCTCTAAAATCACATTTACTAAAAACAGTACTGAAATTATAGTTGTGTACTACAATAGGAATGGTGTCTCGGATGTAGGATCATTAATTTAAATGATTGGTATCGATGTTTCATATCCTGCAGCATCCGTTCACCAAACAGATGCGGAATTATAAAGTGATAAATTGATAATCCATAGGTAGGTACTAATATATAAATGTGAGTGTGTGTTTGTTTGTTTGTTTGTCCGTCTTCCACGTTAAAACGGAGCAACGGATTTCGTATGGGGATAGTTTGGGAGCTGGAGTGACATAGGCTACTTTCCATCCCGGATAACATCACATTCCCGCGGGACAACGTCGTGTAGTCTACGCGGGCGAAAGGCGAAGGCTAGTATGTCTGCAAACTATAGACGGAGCGAAAAACTGTCTTTGAATAAATAAATGTAGGTAAATTATGCAAAGGCGATGAAAGAGAGATTCGCCGATGGCATTTAAAGTTGCGCAAGCGACGCCCAAGCGTCTCGTAAATGCCGTGAGGACAGTCAGCGAAGAATCAAGGCTTTCCCATAGAAATGAAGTACCTACCTACCATAAGGTCTTGGGTGACCATAAATCGATCGGATGAAGAAAAACGTCTTTCGAAAGTTAAATGATAAATGTCTTGGTGTAATATGTTCTTGTTGCCATTTCAACATTGTTGTTTTGGATTTGGAACTTATTCAAATGAAAAAATCTGAATATTTTATTTGCTCATAAAATATAATTATAGTGTGTGTGTTGAGTTGAGTTGAGTTGCTTCTGTGTAGTTGCAGTGTTGCTCTACAGTTTAGATTTTAAACAATAAAGTTTAGAATAAAAAGAAAAGAATTAAGTATTTTAAAAATTGTATTGTTATTGCAATGTTAACATTTTCATTATCTGCTGCAAGAGGAACGAAAAAACCACTTTACATAAATTGGAAGTCGAGTACGCGAACTTTTCGTTGCTCTACATTTATTTACAATTAAGTGAAGACCGCATAACTTGTTATGTGTATACCTTGGTACTTACCTATTTAAATTACCTATCCTTCTTTTTCCTTGCCTAGGTTCTACAGTCTTAATAGGTAGGATTAAAATATTTGATAATTTACAGGAAAAAAAAATTATAGATTTAAATAGAATACTTATACTTAACTAGCTTCCGCCCGCGACTTCGTCCGCGGGCCTCGCACGAGGCTGCTCACTTGGTGAGGGAGGACCCGCCTAATCACGTAAAAACGGCTAATCGGATTTTTATGAAATTAAAACAAAGAATACTTTTTATCCTGGTTATTGGTCCCCTAAGTATTTTCTCGAATGTCCACGCGGACGAAGTCGCAGGCGGAAGCTAGTAAATAATAAGTGTCTGTTTCACAATCAAAAAGCTATTTCTGAGTAGCTTAGGTACCAAGAACTTGTTAGGTACCAAGAACTTGTTAGGTACCAAGAACTTTTAGGGTACTTAAGATGATTTAGGTATAGGTACCCTATTGACCCCCTGGGTTTGATTTTCGGAAAACTACGAAATGGTTGGTCTATTTGTTTTAAGAAGTAAGCCTACAAAGTTTCAAGTTGAAATGTCTATTTTACCCCCTGATTTTTCATTCAAAATTTCACCCCTATTTCAACCTTTAAGGGGATGAATCATGTTCAGCGTGTTAAACATCAAAATAAATACCATTTTTGCAATTGTCATCCCATAAAACCTCAATAACGACATCCATATCGATTTTTAGGTATATTTATCCCATTTAACCTCTTAAGGGTAGATTTTCGAAAAAATACGAAATATGTGTTTGTTTATTTGTTTTACTTTCCGACCATAAGCCTAAATAATAAATTTAATGAAGGACTTTCCAGATACAACATTTCATCCCCCTTTTCACCCCTTCTGGGATGGAGTTGTCAAAAACTCTGACTCAGGAAAATATTAATTTTCAATTGCCAGCCTAATAATATAAAATTTGAAGATCCTAACTTCAAAACTGACGGACTTTCATACACATATTCATCCCCTATTTTACCCCCTGGTTTTGATTTTGGGAAAATTACGAAATGGGTTGCCTATTTGTTTTAAGAAGTAAGCCTACAAAGTTTCAAGTAGAAATGTCTATTTTACCCCTGATTTTTCATTCAAAATTTCACCCCTATTTCAACCTTTTAGGGGTTGAATCATGTTCAGCGTGTTAAACATCAAAATAAATGCCATTTTTGCAATTGTTATCCCATAAAACCGCAATAACGACATCCATATCGATTTTTAGGTATATTTATCCCATTTAACCTCTTAAGGGTAGATTTTCGAAAAAATACGAAATATGTGTTTGTTTATTTGTTTTACTGTCCGACCATAAGCCTAAATAATAAATTTAATGAAGGACTTTCCAGATACAACATTTCATCCCCCTTTTCACCCCTTCTGGGATGGAGTTGTCAAAAACGCTGACACAGGAAAATATGAATTTTCAATTGCCAGCCTAATAATATAAAATTTGAAGATCCTAACTTCAAAACTGACGGACTTTCATACACCTATTCATCCCCTATTTTACCCCCTGGTTTTGATTTTGGGAAAATTACGAAATGGTTGGTCTATTTGTTATAAGAAGTAAGCCTACAAAGTTTCAAGTAGAAATGTCTATTTTACCCCTGATTTTTCATTCAAAATTTCACCCCTATTTCAACCTTTTAGGGGTTAAATCATGTTCAGCGTGTTAAACATCAAAATAAATGCCATTTTTGCAATTGTCATCCCATAAAACCGCAATAGCGATATCCATATCGATTTTTAGGTTTATTTATCCCATTTAACCTCTTAGGGGTAGATTTTCGAAAAAATACGAAATATGTGTTTGTTTATTTGTTTTACTTTCTGGACATAAGCCTAAATAATAAATTTAATGAAGGACTTTCCAGATACAACATTTTATCCCCCTTTTCACCCCTTCGGGGATTGAATTTAAAAAAACGCTGACACAGGTAAATATTAGTTTTCAATTTCCAGCCTAAATACAAAATTTTAAGATCCTAACTTCAAAACTGACGGACTTTCATACACATATTCATCCCCTTTTTTACCCCCTGGGTTTGATTTTGGGAAAATTACGAAATAGGTTGCCTATTTGTTTTAAGAAGTAAGCCTACTAAGTTTCAAGTTGAAATGTTTATTTTACCCCTGATTTTTCATTCAAAATTTCACCCCTATTTCAACCTTTTAGGGGTTAAATCATGTTCAGCGTGTTAAAAATCAAAATAAATGCCATTTTTGCAATTGTTATCCCATAAAACCGCAATAGCGATATCCATATCGATTTTTAGGTTTATTTATCCCATTTAACCTCTTAGGGGTAGATTTTCGAAAAAATACGAAATATGTGTTTGTTTATTTGTTTTACTTTCTGGACATAAGCCTAAATAATAAATTTAATGAAGGACTTTCCAGATACAACATTTTATCCCCCTTTTCACCCCTTCGGGGATTGAATTTTAAAAAACGCTGACACAGGTAAATATTAGTTTTCAATTTCCAGCCTAAATACAAAATTTTAAGATCCTAACTTCAAAACTGACGGACTTTCATACACCTATTCATCCCCTATTTTACCCCCTGGTTTTGATTTTGGGAAAATTACGAAATGGTTGGTCTATTTGTTATAAGAAGTAAGCCTACAAAGTTTCAAGTAGAAATGTCTATTTTACCCCTGATTTTTCATTCAAAATTTCACCCCTATTTCAACCTTTTAGGGGTTAAATCATGTTCAGCGTGTTAAACATCAAAATAAATGCCATTTTTGCAATTGTCATCCCATAAAACCGCAATAGCGATATCCATATCGATTTTTAGGTTTATTTATCCCATTTAACCTCTTAGGGGTAGATTTTCGAAAAAATACGAAATATGTGTTTGTTTATTTGTTTTACTTTCTGGACATAAGCCTAAATAATAAATTTAATGAAGGACTTTCCAGATACAACATTTTATCCCCCTTTTCACCCCTTCGGGGATTGAATTTAAAAAAACGCTGACACAGGTAAATATTAGTTTTCAATTTCCAGCCTAAATACAAAATTTTAAGATCCTAACTTCAAAACTGACGGACTTTCATACACATATTCATCCCCTTTTTTACCCCCTGGGTTTGATTTTGGGAAAATTACGAAATAGGTTGCCTATTTGTTTTAAGAAGTAAGCCTACTAAGTTTCAAGTTGAAATGTTTATTTTACCCCTGATTTTTCATTCAAAATTTCACCCCTATTTCAACCTTTTAGGGGTTAAATCATGTTCAGCGTGTTAAACATCAAAATAAATGCCATTTTTGCAATTGTTATCCCATAAAACCGCAATAGCGATATCCATATCGTTTTTTAGGTTTATTTACCCCATTTAACCTCTTAGGGGTAGATTTTCGAAAAAATACGAAATATGTGTTTGTTTATTTGTTTTACTTTCTGGACATAAGCCTAAATAATAAATTTAATGAAGGACTTTCCAGATACAACATTTTATCCCCCTTTTCACCCCTTCGGGGATTGAATTTAAAAAAACGCTGACACAGGTAAATATTAGTTTTCAATTTCCAGCCTAAATACAAAATTTTAAGATCCTAACTTCAAAACTGACGGACTTTCATACACATATTCATCCCCTTTTTTACCCCCTGGGTTTGATTTTGGGAAAATTACGAAATAGGTTGCCTATTTGTTTTAAGAAGTAAGCCTACTAAGTTTCAAGTTGAAATGTTTATTTTACCCCTGATTTTTCATTCAAAATTTCACCCATATTTCAACCTTTTAGGGGTTAAATCATGTTCAGCGTGTTAAACATCAAAATAAATGCCATTTTTGCAATTGTTATCCCATAAAACCGCAATAGCGATATCCATATCGATTTTTAGGTTTATTTATCCCATTTAACCTCTTAGGGGTAGATTTTCGAAAAAATACGAAATATGTGTTTGTTTATTTGTTTTACTTTCTGGGCATAAGCCTAAATAATAAATTTAATGAAGGACTTTCCAGATACAACATTTTATCCCCCTTTTCACCCCTTCGGGGATTGAATTTAAAAAAACGGCTGACACAGGTAAATATTAGTTTTCAATTTCCAGCCTAAATACAAAATTTTAAGATCCTAACTTCAAAACTGACGGACTTTCATACACATATTCATCCCCTTTTTTACCCCCTGGGTTTGATTTTGGGAAAATTACGAAATAGGTTGCCTATTTGTTTTAAGAAGTAAGCCTACTAAGTTTCAAGTTGAAATGTTTATTTTACCCCTGATTTTTCATTCAAAATTTCACCCCTATTTCAACCTTTTAGGGGTTGAATCATGTTCAGCGTGTTAAACATCAAGATAAATGCCATTTTTGCAATCGTCATCCCATAAAACCTCAATAACGACATCCATATCGGTTTTTAGGTTTATTTATCCCATTTAACCTCTAAAGGGTTGATTTTCGAAAAAATACGAAATATGTATTTTGACGACCGATTTGGCGCAGGGGTAAACTACCCGCCTTCTGCGCCAGAGGTCTCGGGTTCGATTCCCGAACAAGACAAATATTTGTGTGCATGAACATGTCTATTTGTCTTGGTCTGGGTGTTTTCTATGTATATTAAGTATGTATTTACAAACAAAAAGTATTTAAGTATATAGCTATCAAGTTCACGTAGACACAGTTTTTTATGAAATTAACTACGGGCTTAGATAATTGGTGTGATTGTAAGAAAATATTTGTTTATTTATTTATTTATTATTATTTATGTGTTTGCTTATTTGTTTTACTTTCCGACCATAAGCCTAAATAATAAATCAAATTAAGGACTTTCCAGATACAACATTTCATCCCCCTTTTCACCCCTTCGGGGCTGGAATTGTCAAAAACGCTGACACAGGTAAATATTAGTTTTCAATTTCCAGCCTAAATACAAAATTTGAAGATCCTAACTTCAAAACTGACGGACTTTCATACAAACATTTATCCGTGGAATTTCCAAAAATCCTTTCTTAGTGGATGCCTACACTGTATAACGTATCTATGTGCAAAATTTGAAGTCTCTAGGTTCAGCGGTTTGGGCTGTGCGTTGATATCTCAGTCAGTCAGTCAGTCAGTCAGTCAGTCAGTCAGTCAGGACTTTGAATTTTATATATATAGATAAATAGTATACCTAATACTTACTGCAACTTATTGCAACGTTTACTGAACTTGCTTGATTAAAATGTATAAAACTGCGCTTACACGGGCAACTAAAATTCCTGTCAATCCCCGCCAAATTTTACGTCACGACCACATCAAGCAATACAGACATGACATGACATGACATTACAGTTAACAGGCAATTATTTTCAAATATTGACCGTGTCAGTGCGCCATAAGTGACAAAACCATTTTTTTAATGAACAATTACCTAGCTAGTTTCGTCAACCTAAGTTTATGATTATGACGCAAAAAAATATGTAAGGTCGCTGAACACTGAGTACGTTTGTTCCTTAACGTATGGTGTAGTAGATATTGCTTGCATATTTATCCATTATTACCTATCGTGGGAAAAAATTACAATGATTTGCAGAAACTATCATGCAGAACGGTCAAGGTGTAGCAATGACCGAAGTAAGTTGTAAAGTGAAATAAATATATACTTAGGTAGGTATATTATCTACTAATTCAATAATTATGCATAATAGAAGGATTAGAGAACTGACTAAAAAAGATACCGTCACTTAAAAACTATCCGCAAGTCGCGGTGGTTAGTGTTCATTGTATTCTACGAGTATAAACTGTCTACTAGTCTTACTGACAATATTTCTTAGTAAGCAAGACAGAATAGAGTCAGACTGTTTTACCGAGAAAGTGGAAGAGATCACTGACTAAAATAAATAATAGAACTTACTTTTAGAAGCCCATAGCTGCCCATCATTGAGAGCGTTTAGATAACGCCTCATATCTTCTTCACATTGCTTTGGCAAGTCTATATTCTTCTTGTTGAGCAGTTCCAACCAATCGTGATGGTCGAGCAATCCCTTCATCCAAGCCATCCTAGACCGTTTCACCTCACTCGTAGAGTTCACATTAGCACCAACACCAACACCACACACTAACACTAAAACGCCGAGGCACAAAATCGTTTTTGTTGCAAACATTTTGGAACACATTTTCGGGCTCTCAGAAGTGAATTTGCATGTTGGTGAGACACGGCTAAGGGTTCATATATGCATCGCGGAGGGGCCGGAATCTGCAACAAAGAGAAATGACGATAATGCTTGTAGTCATAGAGATTTCGAGAATTTGTCACAACTGAAATCACGTTGATTCCTTAGTTATGTGTGTTATATGTTATATCTGGCTTCTTTATTTGAAATTGCTGTTGAAAATGTAATGTAGGTAGGTCGGTGCATTTTTAGTGCCCTATGTACAGTCACGAGAGCAATAATATGTATACAACATAGAACTTTGTCACATTGAAGCGTACCGAAAGTAAACGAAAGTCATTCAATATTGTTATATGACATAGTTCTATGTTGTTCACATATTATAGCTCGTGACTGTACACGTGGAAATAGTGGAAATGGTAATACATTAATCTCTCTCTCAATTAATAATGAATCATGTTATTTTTTTTTACCTGCTTCAAAACATAATATAAATTAAAACCCATCCAGTCTCACATAAAATCATAAAAATAATTTCATGTTATTTACGTCATTATATCTACTAAGCAATAGATGGCGCAGGAAGTCAGTTAGATTACGATATACCTCTCACAAAAGAACATTCGAATGATTATATTAATTAGGGTGAAAGCCCCCTCTGTTGCCACTTTAAGATGCTTTTCACTTCTTTCGCATCATAACTACTAAACAATAGATGGCGCGGGAAGTCAGTAAGATTACGATATACCTTTCACAAAAGTACATTCGAATGATTATCTATATTAAGTAGGGTGAAAGCCCCCGCTGTTGCCACTTTAATTTTTTTTCACTTCTTTCGCCTATGGTCTTAAGTAGGTATCTAAAATTGTCAAGAATGTATCTTATACTTTTCTTTAAATTTTTAAATTTACAATACAAGAAAACTACTTAATAAATTTAACCAAAAAGTATTTGTCAACTGAAAAGGAAAAATATAATATATATTATAATTAAGGTACCTTTTTGAGGTCGGTGCCAGTCAGTTTATTTTTTTAAATTACTATTTATTTCCTAAGTTTTAGTGTATATTGTACAAAAAAATACCCACGAAAAATACTAAACCGATTTTGATGAATCTTAGACTGTTCCCAAAGTTAGAATACACCTAATTTAAATCAAATAGAATCATATATGCCTTTAGATTTCGAGAAATTCGTGGACATACATAGTAAAATATATAACTAAGTATTCATATACTTACGAAATTTAGTTTTATTTTAGTCAATTAAAAACCTATTTTTTAAACTTAAAATGTGCGAAGGGTGCCGATTGATGTGTTTTTTGTCAATCAAATTTTAAAAGATACATCGCGAAATCAATACTTAACTAACTTAGATAAAATAAAAGAAACATCTAATTCGATGTAAACTGAAAAGCGTTTATTGAATAATATTCCTATGTCATAAAGAATTATCACTATTGTTATTATGACTTAAAAGTCATAGATAAAAAGTATATTATCAAACAAAAGTTATTAACGAAATGTTTTAAGCTAAGTAAGCACTCGGGGCAGTGGCCAAAACTGAAGTTCTCACCCTATTGATGTAAAATTTATATTTCGCATTTCCACTCGACGCTAGATGTCGCTACAGTAAGTATAGTGCCACAAATATAACTGAACCGGTGACAGTGGTCCTGGAGGAGCCACTAGCAATACAAAATTAACTGTCAAAATGGACTGCCGGCAGTCAACAGTATATTTAGTACCAAAAAATAACCACTGTGTGAAAAAAGTTTGTCGCAATGTAGACAAAATGTCACCAATGTAGTTTTGAAAAATTTGCTCAAACGCTAAGTGGCCAGTACGTAGTTACCTACACCTACCATTTTTATGTCATTTAACCGGCTCTGGCTACTTAGGCCTTCAGCCGTAGGTACCATCCAATAAAATAAAGGAATATTAAAAATAGTTTTCTATCTAACTTATTTATTCATTTATTTACTAGGAAAGCTTACATAAGTGATGATTGATTAAAATTAAATAATTAAATGGTATATCATTACATTTTATATCTACCTGTTACTTAAAGAAGAAATGTCTCCATATCAAAATACTAGCCTTCCGCCCGCGACTTCGCCCGCTCGGACTAAACGACGACGTTATCCCACGGGAATGTGATATTTTTCAGGGATAAAAAGTAGCCAAAGGCAGCCATTACATCCAGATCGCGATCGAGATTTACTTTGTAGATATTTTGCGATCAAGATCGCGAGCCGTCAATCACCTTCGTACACAGTCAATCTGCATCGCGATCATTGATCATTGATCCAGATTGACTGTCTAATGGCTGCCTAAGTATGTCACTTTTCAGCTGCCAAACTATTCCCATTCCAAAAGTCACGTCGATCCGTTGCACCAATTTTGACGTGAAAGACGGACAAACAAACAAACCCACTTTCACATTTATAATATTAGTATGGATACACACAATCTCTTTTTCATTTTATAGTAAAAATATGATTGGCCTGATATTATGCATTACTAAGTCAGAACTTCTGTTTGAATCGTGAAAGCGCGCATATGCGCAAAACGATAATACGCGCTCTAATCGCGCGCGGCAAAAGTGCGCTTCACCACTGGAGCTCCATAGTAGTGGTCGGAATGGACGTGCCTCGTGCGATCCAAGAGCACCAAGAGAACAAATTAGATCCATGATCCCCAATCTTAGATCGTGGTTGGCCAATCCAAGATGGATCGTTTGGTGTGGTTCAGTCTTATGAACCTCGCGTAGAATAGATCTATTGCCCGCTAGCGAGCAACGTCGAAGAACGAAGAACGGCTGTTCAAAATAATCGTTATCATTATACACTGTTATGTGTGATACATGCATTCTTGCGTATAAAAACCATATGAAAATATAGATAAGTTATCACAACTTACTGTAAATCGTGATTTGTCAGCCTAAACCGACCTAGATAGCGGTTTAAATTTAAATCGGGATCGGTAACAACAAGTAGCTAAATGGGATTTAAAAGAAAATCGAGATCCAAGTGGCCCTTTTGAGTTATGAAGAAGAGAAGAGAAGTTTGTTTTTTTTGTCGCCTCAAAAGGTTTGCAGACTTCAGTATTTAATTTGACATACATTTTAGCTTGATACCTCCCACGCATACTTGAGAAAAAGTTTCTTGACAGACGGACAGATCTTTGAATGAGGGCTCAACTATGTTCATGCAGCATATGATAACAACATACCATGTTCATACCCTATCCTGCATATTCGATATTCTTTAGACCCTTTTAGTAGAGAATAGGACTTCAAGAAGAGCGTTATGAAATCTGAGCAACAAACACACATAAACTAAACTAACACAAAAGTCACTACACCGCGCGTACGAAGTCGCGGGCAACAGCTAGTCCTTTATAAAGTAGAGCATTCATTTAAAGCCTTAATACTTGTTTAGTATCAAATTACGTTTTTTACTTATCGTCGACCTGTCTTAACTAACACTTGATTAAAAGGCGCATAATCTATAAAGCGTAAATGAGAAAGCACCTTCTTAATTCGGGATCTAAAAGATTTAATATCCGTAAACGCGATAATGCAGTGTTATTTTTCCGGATTCCAGCTTTCAGAGATCCGGGCGAGCCAGGCCCAACTTGTAGCTACGAAATAACCGCCATTATACGGAGAATGTTGAATCAGGCTTTATTAAACACTGCTCGGTACCAGACAAATATTGAAGTAATAAAGAAGTTTTGATACCTTCAACCCAATATAACTAAGTACTTAGTTAATGTTTAGTAATAAACTTCACCTTGAGGAGTTTCGTTAAGTTCATATATTAATGTGGTCGAATTGATTAAAAACGTAGGTACCAAAGTATATTTTTATAGCTTTTTTTTTTGTGGCAGAGCCAAATGAAAAACAGCCTTCGTAGTTTCTTTCTCACGTTAGGTAATATTATGATGTATCGACAAACACGAGCAAAAACAACTTCTGAGAATATTAACTTCTGAAAAAGAAAAATTTCCTGTAATAATCATTCAACAACTAAGTATACTTCGTATTTTATTCCTATTCAATAAACTTAATCCCCCTTATAACAAAACGTGGACTAAAGTTAGACCTGGTTTAAAATTCATGCTAATTCTGTCTTCCATTTGGAAAATGAAAGTAACAGCAGTTTTAAACCAGGACTATTTAGTCCACGTTTTGTAATAAGGGGGAATGACTTTACGCAAGCTGCTCATGCGCAGTAAGTTCTGTACCTATGTTTACTCACTGCAGTAGCTAAAAGGTCTCCAAGGTTTTCCGATGTAGGGTTTGTGAACCGATGGCGTAGCTTCTATGACGTTCACAAGTATTGTAAATGACAATCTAAATTTAATAAACAAATTTTCTTTGACGTTGACGTAAACAAGTAATGTTTTTATCGCGTATGATAAAAAAATTAGAAAAATTTCGGTTTATTAGTTATTTACTACCAATTAACCTGCTGCAATTCCATTAGTTACCTACTTATGTTTGCCATACTTAGCCTATTATTAGGCTATTAATAACATCGAATCAAGCAAAGAACAAGCGCTTATTTAATTAAAAATATAACTTTCCTTCTCCCATTTCAAAACCTTATTTGGAAAGTATGACTTCAATTTATTTTAACGACAGTCGTAAAGCAATGGATTTCATCCACTTCCTGATAATAAACTTGTCCCTACCTCCATCGGGACAAAATTAAACATCTACTAAACAATAGAATGTTGGGACATTAACGAATTTGTTTCGGGATCGTGAGAGATGGGGGGCCAGCTTTGTTTACAATTCGCGGTAAGATGAATGCGACGAAGGCCTATGTAAAGGTGAAATTATAATTTGTGTCAAGTTAATAATGGAAAGGCAGTAAAAAGAAAAAAGTGAAATGGGCAAACCACTGTTTTGAATAACAGTCAGTTTCTTGATGCTTTTTTTTAATCTTTTGTTTTCCACATTTTAGAAAATAGTTGTGTCACTTATTATCTCGTAATGAATTTAGGATTCAAAATTATTATCGGGACAAGATTAGACACTAAACAATAGAATGTTGGGAATCAACCGTTAACGAATTTGTTTCTGGATCGTGAGAGATGGAGATCGAGGTTTGTTTATGTTTACAATTTGCGGCGAGATGAATGTGACGGAGGCCTGTGTAAAGGCAAGTGTAATTATATTCTTTGGTAAAGGTGAAATACAATTGGAGTCAAGTTATTTATAATGAAAAGGTATTTTAAGTGAAATTAGCAAACAAATTGTATTTCAAATGAAATATTAGAAAATGTCGAGCACTTCCGCCGGAAATTAGTGAAAGGTACTTACCGGGTTCGATTCCCGGCTGAGCTACATGGGAGATGGGTCGAATATTTTCTAATAAGTAGGTATTTCATTTTCAAATAATTAAAAGGAAAATAATTGGTTTGCTAATTTCACTCGTTCCTTTTTATTAATATGGAAATTAACTTTGTATGCAGATTAAGCCATAAATGATTTAAAAAGTGGAAATTGGCAAAATTTTAACTTCACTAAATACGGTAAGTATAAACAAGATTACGAACTCACCAGCAGTAGAAGGTTAAAAAATCAGTCATCGAGTCACAATCGAAATTCTGCTGAAACTTCGCCCCAGTTCCCTGATTACCCAGGGAATGGCAAACGAATCAACATTGTCACCGTAACAGCTTTGGGCCAGTATAGCTAGCGGGTGTGCACTTGAGTAAAACCTTTCCTTGTAATCTACGAGTATATCTGAACTAATATTATAAAGAGGTAAAGTTTGTGAGGTTGTAGGGGTTAATCTTCGAAATTAATGAATCGATTTCCTTTACTAGCCCACTGCTGGACACGGGTCTTAGTAAACGCGGGTGAAACCGCGCGTGGGAAGCTAGTGACCGATATAATGGCGAAAGGAGTCACTGACGTTTCCTGCAATTATTAGTAGTACCTACGTTCGGTTTATAACTTTGTTAAAATTGATTACCAATATATTTTTATCGATGTATTGAAACAGTTGAAGATTCTAAAACGAGAGTCATCGAAACGCAATGTATACGCTGCCCTGCCCCAGTTCGCTGATTACCGAAGGAATGGCGAACGAATCAGCATTGTCACCGTAAGAGCTTTGGGACAGTATAGCCAGCGGGTGTGTACTTGAGGAAAACCACAGGAAAACCTTTTTCGTAGCATCTAATGACGGATATAACCGAAAAGACGTCTCACTTATTTTTGGTCCGTAAGTGATGGTTTATTTACCTATAGTAAATTATAGGGTAGGTCCTCTGATTTGCGATTTGTTGAATATCTACAAGTATCAATATTTATGTTTCTCAGAATAGGTGAGATAAAATTAAAATAGTAAACATTTTCAAATCAAGACTTACGACAGTGTATCAGCCAAGTTTCAAAGCAGCAAACCATAAAAAAAATACGACCTCTCCTTATCCAGCTACTCGCGTAATGTAAATGTTATGTTGTGATTTAATGGCGTGACCACATCGTTTTTTTAAAGGGCCGACATTCAAAATAAAGGGCCTACTCCCAAAACTGAATTTGACGACATCCGTTCTGCTTCGTGATATTATGAACTGAAAGTCCGAAATTAAGGAAACCGAATCAATGCGATCCTCCCATTACGGCGATTCTTTTTCCTGGTAGACCCTCAATTGGATTGCTACCTACACCTACTGTGATTAATCACATTTACTTTAGGATAAAAATACTCTTTTTCTAAATAGAGATTTCGCTGTAAAGCATAAATCTCGTAGCAGCGAAATCAATGTAGGAACGAGTAGAATACCTGTTGGATGTCGTGATCTAAATAAATTATTATGACTAAAATGAATTTGCTAAAACTTGAATCCACAAGTATACGACTATATATACATACATTTATACCCTATACAGTATCGATTTTTTTTATAAAAACTTAATAAACTGTAGAACTACATACATTGTATATTAAATATTTATTAAGTATTTTTCGAGATTGTATGGGATATAGGTATATAAGGTCCTTCTTAAATAGTGCACATAATTTTAAGAGGTCAATGTACTCACGCATACAAACAACTTTTACTATGGTACCAACATTGAAAATGCGAAAAAGAAATCAGCTGTTCCATAGAAAATTTTAAATAGAATAGATCAGAATGTATGGAACAGCTGATATTTTTTTTCGCGATTTCAATGTTGGTACCCTAGTAAAAGTTGTTTGTATGCGTGAGTACAATGACCCCTTGAAATTATGTGCACTATTTAAGAAGGACCTTATATACTCGTATCATCATCATCATAATACTCCGTATACTCAACGCGAATAAATATATAAAAATATTATTTTTATCAACTGCTAACGGCATTTGCGGGTCGTTACCACCCTCTCACTACACAAATAAATGTAGCGTCACATTATATTACCGCAGCAGTATTAATGGGTTTCACGAAAAACTGCGCCCATTAAATTAATGGCGTGTGATAAATACTTCCTCGACATTTACTTTTATAAATCTTTGTGTTTAATTTGAGTGGGAAATGAAAACACAAGTTATTTTTTGAAAATTTAATTTATAGACATGCTTTTTTGCTGATTGTACTTTAATATTGTATTGTCAAATAACCTTTTCCGGTCAATTGGATACTAGGAAGTAGATCAAGCTTGATAAATAAAAGCTTGTATTAATTAACAAATTTGATTTGCTAAAAAAGATCGAAATTACTTAATCCTCGTTGGAAATAAAAATTTAAATTTTTTAACACTCGGTATCGGTCTCAGCTCCGCTGGGAACGTCCGATCATTGTGTGGTGAAATCCGTATTGATCTGCTCTCCTCCGGATGACAGCCCTAGGGGCACGAGGCGAGTATGGCGATACGAATCAGCAGATTGGGACGAGATGCGTATTTTCTTTGCTTCTTATCCCTGGCGGCAAACATGCTTCTCTTCGAGTGATCCTTCGTGCGCTGCTGATGCGATCGCGGATGTAATTCGGCAGGGAATGGAGTATTTTATTCCATTCTCCGACATCCCGCTCGGTTACAAGTCCCGCCCTTGGTATAATGCGGACTGTGCTCGTGCTGAGGCCCGAAAACAGTCTGCTTACCAAGCTTGGGTGCAAGCCCGCGATCGCAGGATCCGCGCACGGAGAATCCGGGCGAAGAAGAGAGCCTATAATTTGGCTGCCAAGTCGTGCAAGAGGGTCATACGTAAGGCGAGATTCGACCACATCAGCCAAATAGGGACGAAACTTTCGTCTTACCCTAGCGGTAGTAAACAGTTTTGGTCCCTCTCCAAGGCAGTCGAGGCGAATTTCTGCCGTCCTACTCTACCTCCAATGCTGAAACCTGACGGGTCACTTGCTCACTCTGCAGCTGAGAAAGCAACCTTATTTGCCACTCTGTTTGCAAGCAATTCGCGTCTGGACACCGGCTCTCAACAACCGCCAGAAATACCTCGTTGTGACTCTTCGATGCCGGAGATCACAATACACAATAAAGAGGTCCGTAGAGCTCTCCTTAGTCTGGACGTGAATAAGGCCAGTGGCCCTGATGGCATACCAGCGAGAGTGCTGAGATATTGTGCGCCTGAGTTGTCTCCTGTGCTAACACACTTGTATCGCCTCTCTCTAAAAACGAAAACCGTACCGAAGTGCTGGAAGTTTGCCAATGTTCAGCCAGTACCTAAGAAGGGAAGTCGTGCGGACCCTTCCAACTACCGACCAATCGCCATCACTTCCATAATTTGTAAAATTATGGAAAGAGTTCTGAACAGTAAGTTGCTCTCATACTTAGAACTCAATGACCTCCTCAGTGACCGTCAATATGGTTTTCGCCGAGGACGATCAACTGGGGATCTTCTAATCTATGTGACGCACTACTGGGGCGAAGCCCTTGAGATGCACGGCGAAGCACTTGCAGTGTCACTTGACATCTCAAAGGCTTTTGACAGGGTCTGGCACGCAAGTCTGCTGCGCAAGCTTCCTGCGTATGGTATCCCCGCTGACTTTTGTAGTTGGATAGCCGATTTTCTGACGGAACGGTCGATCAGAGTAGTCATTGATGGCTGCTCCTCTGACTCAGTGGCTATTGATGCCGGAGTTCCTCAGGGGTCTGTTCTCTCTGCGACGCTTTTCCTGTTGCACATCAATGACCTGTTGATACCGGGAATTGTTGGGTATGCAGATGACAGTACTGTCGTAGAGAGATACCTGTCGGATGCAAAAGCCAGCGGTGATGACGTGATATTGATGAGAGAGGCCATGGTTGAGCGAACGAACCAGTCGTTAAGCCACGTATCCCAGTGGGGTGACAGGAACCTGGTCAATTTTAACGCCACCAAAACACAAGCGTGTCTTATCACCGCAAAAAGAAGTCTCTTTGACCTGACTCCTACTTTCCGGGGTGCATCTGTGCCTGTTACCGACAGTCTCGAGCTTCTTGGTATGGAGTTGTCTTCAGACCTCAACTTCGGCACCAGCATCGAGTCCAAGGCTCAAATTGCAGCCAAAAAGCTAGGCGTCCTAAATAAGGTCAAGCGATATTTCACGCCGGGACAGCTTTCAACTCTTTATAAAGCTCAAGTCCGGTCTTGCATGGAATATTGCAGTCACCTTTGGGACGGCTCAGCGAAGTATCAACTAGCTGCATTGGACACGATCCAACGCAGAGCTGAGAGGCTAATTGGCGACCCAAAACTGGTGAAGAGCAAGTTTCACACCCTAGCTCACCGCCGCAAAGTCGCTTGTCTGTCGGTCTTTTACAGATTATACTTCGGAGAGTGTGCTCAGGAGCTGCATGAGCTCATACCGCCATCCCCCTTCTTCCATCGGACATCCAGACGCACAGCGGGCTACCACCCTTTCTTGGTTGATATTCCCAAATGTCGCACCAAGCGCTACTCAGCATCTTTTATATTGCGCACAGCAAAGGAATGGAACTCCCTCCCTGCGTCTGTATTCCCGAGTACTTATAACCCGACCACATTCAAAGCAAGAGTGAATAGGCACCTTCTGGGTGAGCTCGCTCCATCGTAGATCCTGTTCTAGCCCATGGGCTTGATTGGGATCAAGAGCAAACCCATTAAAAGTAAAAAAAAAAAAAAAATAATATTATATTACCTATAGAAATAAATTTAAATCAATTTCAATGGAAAAATGTTTGTCGTTATATTTTATTTCCTTTCCTTTATTGGGTTTTTAAGTATTCGAATTTAAATTTATTTCTCAGTGGGGCAAATATCCCTCCGCCCTACTTAACTGGGGGCCAAGCCTGATAACGTTAAGTCACAATCGTGTCTCAATCGTGTTTTAATTGTAGTTCAGTTGTAGTGTTTTTTTCCACAATAGTTACAAGAAATATGTACTTTTTTCACAATACTATTGATGGTCACACCACACACTACATTTACATCACATCATATTGTCATAATTCTTGTAACTAAGTAGTGTGTAAAAAAGCACTACAATTGAACTACAATTCAAACACGATTGAGACACGATTATGACTTAACGTTAGCAGGCTTGGCCCCCAGGTGAGACGACAATCTGGACTGCAAAAATCATTGTAGGTATTACAATACCTACAATGGTATTGTAGCTCATATACCTAGTATCTACCTACAATAAGTAATATATTATATAATATACGCACAAATTATTAATGTGATCCATAAAGCGTAACAACATCACATTCGCCATAAATTACCTTGTAACGTTGTTACACGTAAGTACCTACCTATCTAATAAAACTTATTATAACAATAGACATAAGAAAAATCACGCTGTTTGATGCCAAAAATCGAATTTACGAGCTCTGAACATCTTTTGTCGCTCCCAGCTCGGCTATTACAGCACTCGGAGAAAATTGCTTCGTTGCTTCTTTGCTTCGTATCCTGGGAAAAAATAGGATGCCCCGGGAAAATCAAAAGCTACGCTTGTGTTCAGCCTAATCAGCGCTCAAGGCGGGCTCAATGGAAGTTTTTTCGTAAAGTTCTAAAGGCTTCCTATGTAAAGTTTCATAATGAATGCTACTCTTTAATAATTTAATGCTGTTTGAAGCTTTGGGAATTTTGTTCTATTTAATATTGTGTGTTCGCGACAAAAGTTGGAAAAAATAGGTTGCCCCGGGACAACCAAAAGGCAGGCTTGTATTCTGCCGAATCAGCGCTCCAGAAGGGCGAACATAAATTTTTGTTTCATTTTCTGTGAGAAGACTTCACAGAAACAGTTTCTTTATAAACTACTCTTTAAAGACATTAGCACTAGTAGGTTTATGATTCTTAAGTGGTGGTTATCTTTATCATATTTTAATGTTCTATGTTCGCGCCAAAAGTTGGAAAATATAGGTTGCCCCGGGAAAATCAAAAGGATTACAGACGTCGTGCATCTGTGTTCAGCCGAATCAGCGCTCTAGGCGGGCTTAATGGAAGTATTTTTCTTTAGGTTCAGTGAAAAGACTTCACAGACCAGTGGCTGTGAAGTCTTTTGACGAAACAGTGCAGATGAACAAATATTACATCGCTGACGTCATAGAGCTAACAGAGTTTTTCTTAAAAGTAATACCTAGTATCTTTTTAAAGTGTAGCCTAGCCTTTGTCACAAAGCTGAAAGCCAGCGCCATCACGCCAGCTAGCAAAACATTTCACACCGAAAGCGATCTCGCCTTTTCCGCCAGCCCACCTCGCTTTGCCCGCCAGCTCGCTGGCTCTTTTGCTAGCTGGTGATGTGCCCGCGCTTATGCGTCATATTGATCTTGAGAGGTTGTCGTTCTACTGATAAAATAAATTTAATTTAACAAGTAAGTAAATAATTTTCCTATATAGAGTGAAATCCATAAACTTATTATACTTACCCCTAGTATAAATAAGTTTATGGTGAAATCCAAGAAAATCTCTCACAAACCTAGCATAAAATTATAAAACCTCTGTGAAATATGTCTGAGTTTTTCACTGGGCAAAAGCATTATTAAAATATCTATGACAGACAGCACGTAATGAAAGTTTAATTTAATACCTACATGAAATAAATTTTCCCCAACGAAATTTTAATTTGTTTTATGACAGTCGTGTGGAGCATGAGTTAGGATTAAAGCCTAATTAGTGAGGCATTTATTTAACTGTTAAGGTTTAAAGATCATTCCAAAACACTACAAAAAGTTTACGTATTTAAATAGGACAAAAATACCTATAGGAAACTAAGATCACTATTCAATCACTATTTCTGAAATAACGACTTTAAGGCGCTACTCGGAAAAAGTATGGACTTTTTGATTTAAAACTATAGGATGGTACCGATACCTAATATGTTGCGACTGTTATGGCCAGTTTATATTCGGTATAATTAACCAATCTATTGTAACATGAATATTCAGGAACTAACTGGATTACTGATTAACATGACAAACATAATTTCTCATTATAACGACATATCCGCCCCGAAACCAACGACCGAAAGATTTTATGACCGATTTGAATATAAAAAAAAGGGCAAAGTAATCATGAGTTACAGAAACAAAGGAATAGTGAAAATGATAAATTTTTAAAAGTATTCAGCGCCCGCAAGCTATAGTTTGTATACACACATAATAGAGGGCCGGCCTGTTTTTTTTAATATTTATTTTAAATGTGTTAAAATATATAAACATAAGTGGGTAGCGCCATCATACCAGATTCGGGTTTATGGTTATCGTTTCTTATATTTTGGTAGGTACGTGTAAAATACACGTTTATTTCCCATTCAGATTCTTTTCAAGTTTTTGAGCCTGTCTTATTGTTTTTTATGATTCATTTTATGTATCCCTGCATTTCCCGAGAAGCGGTATAAAGCGGCTAATTGGTTTCTGCCGCAAGTGCTTTGTGTTGTTCATCATTTGAGCGGCATCGCTACAGGGAGGGTTCCCACCACACAACACGAAAAAGAATTTAGAAAGACCATATGACGCATTTGGTAGGTACCGGAATAAGTTTATACGCTTAAACGAAAACAGGGCATGTTGCCTTGACAATGCGAGGGAATTCGAGTACAAAGGGTCTGCTTCAATGATTCGCATAATATTATGGAAGGCGCCGCGTGACAGCCAACGTACTACGTAAGGCGCAGCGCAAACGTAGACACTTTCTTTTTGTTGCCGACACGGCACACCATCACAGGAAACCAAGTTGCTCTGTCCGGTAGTGACGATCGGACACTCTGTTACCGACACAGCACACCATCACCGGAAACCGAGATGCTGTGTCCGGTTGCGGCGGTCGGACGGATTACTCAGTACTACCACAGTTTAAGCAATCTTTCTATACAGTTGGACGACGCCCTTGAAGTTGGGCGATGCCGACGCCTGTATAGGTATTTACGTAAGTACGTAAGGGTTGTCACTTTAAAATGTGACGGTGGACCTTTTACGACCCCGGTTGGGTACATTGGTATTGCGATATTAAATTAATAAAATAATTTAATACTTAATGCAAATGCAATGTCAAACTTATTAAAAAATTCAAGATGGCGGCCGACTTTTTTGTTTGTAGGCTGATTTCGATGAAACTCGGTTTTTGGTACTATTTTAACAAGAAAACAGCAACGCAACGTTAAAAAAAATTAAAATCCAAGATGGCGGTCAACTTTTTAGTTTGTGGGCCGATTTCGATAAAACTCGATTTATGGTACTATTTTGACAAGAAAACAGCAACGCAATGTTTAAAATTTAAAGAAATCCAAGATGGCGGCCAACTTTTTGTTTGTAAGTTGATTTGTTTCTTGTACTATTTTGACAAGAAAACAGCAACGCAGTGTTAAAAATATTCAAAAATCGAAGATGGCGGCCAACTTTTTTGTTTGCAGGCCGATTTCGATGAAACTCAGTTTCTGGTTCTATTTTGACAAGAAAATAGCAACGCAATGTTAAAAATAAAAAGAAATCCAAGATGGTGGCCAACTTTTTTTTTGTAAGCCGATTTTGATGAAACTTGGTTTTTAGTACAATTTTGACAAGAAAACAACAATACTATGTAAAAAATAAAATAAAACCAAGATAGCGGCCTACTTTTTTTGTAAGCCGATTTTGATGAAACTTAGTTTCTGGCACTATTTTGACAAGAAAACAGCAACGCAATGTTAAAAGTATTAAAAAATCCAAATTGGCGGCCAACTTTTTTGTTTGCAGGCCGATTTCAATGAAACCCAGTTTCTTGTTCTATTTTGACAAATAAACAGCAACGCAATGTTAAAAATATAAAAATTCAAGATGGCGGCCAAATTTTTTGTTTGCTGGCCGATTTCGATGAAATTCAGTTTCTGGAACTATTTTGACAAGAAAACAGCAACGAAATGTTAAACATATTAAAAATCCAAGATGGCGGCCGATTTTTTTGTTTGTGGGCCGATTTTGATAAAACTAGGTTTTTTGTACTATTTTGACAAGAAAACCGTTCTTAACACAATGTATAAAAATACAAATGGTCAAGATGGTGGCCGTTTTTTGTTTTTGTTTCTCTCTTTTCGCTTATTTAAAACGTAACAGGTTTTTATTTGAAAGCTTGAGACAGAGTCAAGTATCATCATCATCATCATCATCATCATGTCAAGTAAAAGATTTAATTAATTATTAATTTGCTTTAACACAAGCACAGTAAATTACGACGTAACATCCTTCGTAATTTACTGTGTTTTTGACAGCTGTAAACCCTATTTAAAAAAATAAGTAAACAAAATAATAATTGATATTAAGTTACAGAGTTTGAAAATAATGATTGTGACATGGGATGATTTTAATATTATAGACGAAGGCGCTTTAAAGGTTAAGAAATATGAATCGGCTTATTTCCAATCAGAATATTTTTCTTTAATAAAACTTCAACCCATTCAAACGTCAGGAGTAGGTCAAATTGACCTTGCCAAATTTCATGGCAGGCAGACAGACAGACAGATACAATTATTGGTGAAACTAAATAAAACATTTAATATATTTTATTTTGATAAGTACTTCTAAAATGCTAACCATAATTATTTATTTTATTTTATTTCGCAATACACCAAATTGTACCTGCCACATTTTTAGGGTTCCGTAGCCGAATGGCAAAAAACGGAACCCTTATAGATTCGTCATGTCTGTCTGTCTGTCTGTCCGTCCGTCCGTATGTCACAGCCACTTAATTCCAAAACTATTAAGACTACACAGTTGAAACTTGGTAAGCAGATGTATTCTATAAACCGCTTTACGATTTTATTACAAAAATTAAAAAAATATAAAAATTAAGGGGGTCTCCCCATACATGAAACTAAAACAATAAAATATATTTTTGTCAAATATAAAAACTTTCAACGAAAATTGGTTTGAACGAGATATAGTAAGTACTTTTTGAGATATAACACATTTTCAGAAACCGCAAATGTAACTTTGTCATTCATATAAACACTATGAAAAACAAAGTTATTTTTTGCTGGCAAAAAATGGAAGTGTTATTTTGGTTTGGTGTAGGTAATAATGTAAGATAATGATGTAAGGAAGTGACCAGTAAATGGTAAAAAAATCAGCTTATCGTAAGCTGATTTGTGTACCGTATTTTTTGATATTGATAACGATAGGTACAATTTGATGATGATGATGTATGTGTGTGCCTATGTCTGTTTGTTACTCTCTCTGTCCCGCAAAATATACTGAACAATACTAATATAGCGGATACATCGAAATAACACAGCCTGCTACAATTTATAAAGATTTTGTGTAATTGTCATTCAAATGAATAACTTAGGAGTAACCGCAAAAAATTACTTGGTCTCCAACAAAAAATGAGACAGTTAAAAAAAAGAAACGGGATGCCAATTTTAGTGTTCGGTGGTTTAGAAGTGTGCCACATGTTGAAATGGCTGTCAATTGGTATTGACCTTAAAACAATAAAAAATAAAAACCTTTGTGTTATGTTGAGAGCTTGGTTAGCCACCGTTTATTATTTGTCATTTGTTTCGATTTCTTTGCACGTTGTGAATATTTTTAAGTTAAATATAGAAGTCAAATGTAAAAGGCAGTGAAATAATTTGAGACCTAGTTTTATTATTTGAATTTTATCAACAGTAAACGTTATTACTCATTAGTTTTGATTTCTTTTTACATTCTGAATAGTTTTAAAGTTAAATGATTAAGGTAGCACTTTTATATATTTATTAGTTTCGTGTTATCAACGACTGAAAGGTAAGTAAGTAGGTACCTATATGTTTTCTTTTTGGGTGCTGTTGATAGGTTGCAATTGTGTTGGTTTGGTATTTTATATGTAGTAAAATAGTCATCAAGGTTTACAAGTAATTTGATATGATAAGTAAGTACCGTCGATTAGTTTAAAAGCGCCATAGAAACTTAGTGTACGCGGAGAGCTAAAAAATTAATTCTGTATATTGTAGAACCGTGTTTTTTACCGTCTAGACATTATTTTTAAGTAGGTAAATATACCTAAACTTAATAAAGTTACATTTTGCTGACGAAAAATGAGACTGGAATTTTGGCTAGGTATAGGCAGTCGGTACGTTAAGTGGGTACGGAACCCTTCATGGGCGAGTCCAACTCGCACTTGGCCGATTTTATTTTGTTACAACCCTTCCGTAGTTACGGAAATACCCATACAGACGTCGGTATCGCCTAACTTCAAGGGCGTTGGCCTACTATATAAAAAAATTGGTTATACTGTGGAAATTGTAACATTTATGTATATATAATTTAGCGTTGCTGTTGCCTTGTCAAAATAGTACCAAAAATCGAGTTTTATCCAAATCGGCTCACAAATTAAAAAGTTGGCTGCCACCTTGAATTTTTTTATTTTTTTGACATTGCGTTGCTGTTTTCTTTTCAAAATAGAACCAGAAACTAAGTTTGATCAAAATCGGCTTACAAACAAAAAAGTTGGCCGCCATCTTGGATTTTTTTATACTTTTAACATTGCGTTGTTGTTTTCTTGTCAAAATAGTACCAGAAACTGAATTTAATCGAAATCGGCCAGCAAACAAAAAAATTGTCCGCCATCTTGGATTTTTATATTTTTAACATTGCGTTGCTGTTTTCTGGTCAAAATAGAACCACAAACTGAGTTTCATTGAAATCGGCCTGCAAACAAAAAAGTCGGCCGCCATCTTGGATTTTTAATATATATAACATTTCGTTGCTGTTTTTTTGTCAAAATAGAACCAGAAACTGAGTTTCATTGAAATCGGCAGGCAAACTAAAAAGTTGGCTGCCATCTTGGATTTTTTAATACTTTTAACATTGTGTTGTTGTTTTCTTGTCAAAATTGTACTAAAAACCAAGTTTCATCAAAATCGGCTCACAAACAAAAAAGTTGGCCGCCATCTTGGATTTTTTATATTTTTAACATTGCATTGTTGTTTTCGTGTCAAAATAGTACCAGAAACTAAATTTCATCAAAATCGGCTTACAAAAAAAAAGTTGGCCGCCATCTTGTTTTTTTTATATATTTTTGACATTGTGTTGTTGTTTTCTTGTCAAAATTGTACCAAAAACTGAGCTTCATCGAAATCGGCCTGCCAACAAAAAAGTTGGCCGCCATCTTGGAATTTTTTATACTTTTAACATTGCGTTGTTGTTTTCGTATCAAAATGGTACCAGAAACTAAATTTCATCAAAATCGGCTTACAAAAAAAAAGTTGGCCGCCATCTTGTTTTTTTTTTATTTTTGACATTGTGTTGTCTTTTTGTCAAAATTGTACCAAAACCAAGTTATATAAAAGTCGGCCCGCAAACAAAAAAGTTGGCCGCCATCTTGGATTTTGGAAATTGCCTTTTTTTATAAGCGAGTTGAAGATTTGCACGCACTCGCACTACATGTCGTATGCACCATAATATTAATTTAAAAATAAATTATAACGATAAAGACGTGATAGCCCTGGAATACTTGTCCCGAGTTACTATGAACGGCGTTGTATGTAACTCGGGACAACCACTCCCCCGTCTCACCCCGCAAGCCCCGCACGATTGACCTGTCTAGACGTCTCCGTCGGCCTACTGTATGAAAAGTTGCTTATTCTGTGGTACTACCACGTACTGTTGAGTACAAGTACAAGTACAACGTACAAGTTGATGTTGTTTGTGTTTTCAACTGACGACTTTAAGTTTTAAAAATTGAAAATGAAGTATTTAGAAAAAATTTACCCGTCTCACAACCAGCTCTGATGGGACTGGTTGTGGTACGGATCTATTTTTTCTAAATACTTCATTTTCAATTTTTCAATAATAAAAACTGCATTCAATAAAAATTTAAATACTTATCTGACTTTTAGTTTAGTTACACCGAACACTCTCTGATCGGCGACGATTGATGTCAAGTGGATGAAACTTTACACAAAAAGTGTCTACGTCTGCGCAGGGTGGGCTGATTACATATTTACAGATATCTTTTATCCCACACCTATTTAATATTCTGTGCCCGCCCACACGAGATACAAAAGTGTCTACGTTTGCGCAGAGCTTTATTTATTTTTATTTCTTAGGATAGCTAACAGCTTTCACATAAAATTAACAATTAAACATAATTAACAAAAAGCTCGTTTTAACCTCGTTTTTCTGTGGTTCCCACTTGTGAAGATCCAGCTGTCTTTTTTTTCTAAGTGATACCTACTAAGTATTTTTTGACGATATCGATAAATCTCTTCATACTAAGATTCTGTTATTCATACTAAGAAATGTTACTGTTCCGATGAAATAGGGACATTTTTACTTTCGACTCTACTTTGTATTGTACCATGTTTTTCCAAGCTTTAACTAGAGATTTTAAATTATTTTTATGCATTCACAATGCAATTCTGTAATTATAGGTGGTATTCTGTAAGTTCTATCACAATTTTTCCTAAACTAAGGCTTAGTTTTTTAAAACTTTAGTTAAAACTAAACAAACACGCAAAATACTAATAAAAAAAAAACAATCTTGCTACGTCTGTGACACAATACAATACAATATTTAATGCATTACATCCGCGAGTTGACATGTTAGTATCCTACACGAACACGATGTAGCTATTTACCCTTTCTGGTTTTTAAACGCGTAACGAAATTACTGTTTTTGAACACGTATGAGAATGATTATTTATTTAGGCCGTGTGTCAACCCTGCTCGGAGGTATATTTGTAAGAGCTTATAATGCAACAAAAGGTCCTATTAAAATTACGACGACCGTTGTTCTTCGCATTTATTACAGAATGACCAATTTTCAGGATTTTGTGAACATTGTATGGTATTTTTCTTTCTTTCGAGTGATCGTGGCTCTTTAATTATTTTTTCATTTATTAGATATTTCTTTCAACACTGTCTTAATATCTTATAAAATGTATGTAATCATCGGAATCTCATATTATGATGTTTCTTTGTATACATCTCTAAATTTTGATTAGTACAAAGATTTTAGGGGATGATAGTATCCATCAATACGAACAATTTTTACTAGGGGGCCAACCACGGAATCGCGAAAAAAAAATCACCTGTTCCATACATTTTAGTTGAGTCGATGTTGTACTTTTGTATGGAACAGCTGAACTTTTTTTCATATTTTTCGAACGAAACATTAATTTTACTGTGTAACCTTAGAGACTGTGCTTATTATAGCTTGCATTGCAACACAAAATTGTTAATAAATAGAACCTTAGTATGTAGGTACAAGGCTAGATTTTGTGAAGAATGCTTTGTTATAAATAGGCGAGGTAAAGAGTAATTTATTTGATTTTAATTTAAGTGCCAAATCTTATGAGTATTAAATTACTGGTTGTGAAACCTTCACAATGCGGTGTTTTTTATTAGTTTTGTGTTCTATGCAATGGCTTGCTTTATGTTCTACATATTAACAACTAGCTTTCTGTCCGCGGCTTCGCCCGTGTGGCCTACACGACGTTATCCCGCGGGAATGTGATGTTTTTCCGGGATAAGAAGTAGCCTATGTCACTCTTCAGCTTCCAAAGTATCCCCTTACCAAAAATCACGTCGATCCGTTGCTCTGTTTTGACGTTAAAGACGGACAAACAAGCAAACAAACACGCTTTAACATTTATAATGTTAGTATGGATTCTGCTAATGTCACGTAGGTTTCAAAACTATAATCCTTTACTAATGTCTAATCTGTATCGAGTCTAATCGTCGACGAATGTCCGCATCACAAGGTTCACTGCCTTTCAATTTGGTTGAAGCAACCAAATTAAACAATGTAAACGTAAAAGTGAATCATTCAATGTCAATATGCGTCTGGATTTCTGCGCCTTTCTAACAAAGTGAATCAATTTGATTGAACCATGTAATATTGGCATTATGCGCGGGCTACTCGAGGCTAGTTTTTCAAACTACGAATAGCAAGCTAGTTCTCAACTAATCTGTGCTGGCTTGCTGACCTGGCTTGGAACATGCTAGTTTTGTTTACATGAAACTAGATTATATTAAGCTAAGTAGGTAGTACTATTGCAGTGACTGAGGTTACCACACGTCCAAAATGAACTGCCTACGAAAAAACACTGTTCGACTAAAAGGGTTACTTCAAAAACTGTGCTAATTCACACTAGAAACAACTCTTGGGGTAAGAGTATAGGTACTCAAGGGTAGTGTCACACTCACACACCACTAGACTACAGAGCCGATTGAGTCTGGTCTAAACTAAACTCAAGCCATTCATTTCATTAAATCGTTCATTAGTTTGAATGGACAGGTATGTACTGCGATTTCATTTGACATCACACACGTGTTAAATTATAGATCGTCCGTCCATTTTGAAACTCGTGCGCAAATTAACAGCTACTTTCAATGGCCTCGGAGCTCTAATGGTGCGTGGATTTGTAAATCGTCGGCAAACAAGTGTACTATGTTGCAATTGAAGAATGGACAGGTTTTCCACTATGGATTGGAGTTGGAGGGCAATCCACAGTGGAAATTTACTGTGGTTTGTTTTGATCACTTCAGCCCCCCTAGCATACGATATGATATAGCGCTTTATCGCGTTTTAACTGTCAAAAGACAATGGGTTTTCACGTTTGAGTGTCGATAAAACGGTATTTCCTGCGATATAGGACCAAAACTGAAATCGCAAAAATAAAACAATCTGTTAGATACATTTTGGTTAAACATTTATGCACTTTTGTATGGAACAGCTGATTATTTTTCGCGATTTCAGTTTTAGTCCCATAATAAAAGTTGTTTGTTTTCATCAGTAGAATAATCCCTAGAATTATCCGGGGTGATAAAAAAATTACCGTGTAGGTAAGGTATATCACATTTTGGTCGGTCATGTCATGCTAGGCTTGCAGTAACAAAAGTTAATGAAAAGATTAATTAAGAGAAATAAAGGATAATTCTGCTGCTGTAATATAACAAGTCTTTGTATTCTATTAGCAGAAGTTAGCTCTTTATTAACTTAAAACAACTCTCAGGGGTCTCAAATTACAGACTCATTTTTTACGTAAACAAAGCATATAAGCGCGCGTTTGGGCTCTCCCAAACATTCTGTTTGTGCGCGCGACGACGGAAGTTACATTTATGAGCAGCATATGAGTCATAGCAGCGCATAAAACTTATCCGACACTTTAACGAGATGTTTTGTTTTTATAATCGACGTTCAAACTTGCTGACCTGGCTTGGAACATGCTAGTTTTGTTTACATGAAACTAGATTATATTAAGCTAAGTAGGTAGTAGTACTATTGCAGTGACTGAGGTTACCACACGTCCAAAATGAACTGCCTACGAAAAAAACACTGTTCGACTAAAAGGGTTACTTCAAAACGAGATGTTTTGTTTTTATAATCGACGTTCAAACTCAACTTTTGTGTAAACAAAAGACAATAGTGCGGTCCCTTCGAAATATTTTTTTTTCACATAGTTATCGATGAAATAACATATAAAAAGTATATATATATTTAGAATATACATGAAAAATCCTATCGGATAAAATTATGATATTATATTTTTCGAATTTTTTTGTTTTTTTTCCGATTTGCAAATTTTCAAGATTTTTTTTATTTTTTTTTTTGTCCCGGATCACATATTGCATTGTGTTTTTATAGTAAATAGAGTTTATTTCTCTTATAAACACCGAAAACCGCGTTCAAAACACATACAAATTTAAATAATTTCAAAATAAAGTGTCACTTGAGCATCGGTGGGAGCCACGTGGCTCCCACCGATGCTCTAGTGGTTTGGAGCATTCATTTTATAGCACGTTATACAGGTAGATAAATATTCCCAAATATTGGGATCAAATTCTTGCCTACATCTGTACAAATAAATAAAATTGGAGTGTCTGTTTGTAATATTAAAATAACCGCTTTTTACTACATGCATATGATTATACACCACAAAATTTTAATAAGCATAAATATTTTAGGGGATGTTAGTGCCCATCAATATGAACAACTTTCACTATGGGGCCAACCACGGAATGGCGAAAAAAAAATCAGCTGTTCCATACAAAAGTACAACATCGAGTCGACTGAAATGTATGGAACAGCTGATTTTTTTTTCGCGATTCCATGGTTGGCCCAATAGTGAAAGTTGTTCATATTGATGGGCACTAACATCCCCTAAAATAATTATGCTAATTAAAATTTAGTGGTGTATATATACGGTACATATTCCAAAAGAACATATTTTACAATTTTTGTCTGTTTGTCTGTTTGTTCCGGCTAATCTCTGAAACGGCTGGACCGATTTTGACGGGACTTTCACTGGCAGGTAGCTGATGTAATAAGGGGTAACTTAGGCTACTTTTTATCCCGGAAAAATATGACATTCCCGCGGGATAACGTCGTGTAGTCCACGCGGGCGGAGCCGCGGGCGGAAAACTAGTAGGTATAATAAAAATTATCGGAACAATAGAAACTGTAATTCTTCCTAATATTTTATTTTGAATAAGTAATGTAAGTAATATCAAGAATCTGCATTAAGCAATTTTGTTTCTGCCGAAGTTAGCTTGCCTTAGCGAATTTAAAACCACATATTGCTAGAGATTGCAGCTTCAATATAATTACAATGGTACGTAATAACGATACAAACAATTACGAGCGTTGCGGTAATCGCGAAGCGGGCCTTAATTAAATCTGACTTTATTAAAACCGTCCAGTCGCGTTCCACTGTGTGACGAGCGAATCAAAACATTTCGCATGCCAGTTACCCCAACTTATGATCGAAGGTACCCCAACCACGAAAGTTCTCTTGCCGCCTTTGTTTCGTTTTAAGAAATAAAATTCAAAAGGCAGAAACTCAAAGTACTTTGGTAACATTTTGACGGATGGTATCATACCATAACAATAGCAAAGAATATATTCTACACTTATGACAATAGTAAACTCTATTAGTTTACTATTTCTTTGGGTACTTTTTTAAGGTTCGGTAGCCCAATGGCAAAAAACGGAATCCTTATAGATTTTTCATGTGTGTCTGTCTGTCCGTCCGTCCATTCGTCCGACCGTATGTCACAGCCACTTTATTCTAAAACTGTTAAAACTAAACAGTTGAAACTTGGAAGATAGATGTATTCTGTGAACCGATTTACGATTTTAATACAAAAATAAAGAAATATAAAAATTAAGGGGGTCTCCATACATAGAACTGAAACTGGTTTTTTTATCAAACATTTAAAAAATTTCAAAAATGTTTTTTCTCAAAAACTCTCAAAGTCAATCTTTTAAGAGATAGAGACTTCCAAAGTGGTAAAATGTCCCCCCACCAACTTTTGAAAAAAAAGAGTGAAAAATCTAGAAAAAATATATGCTGTAGATTTTAATAAAAACTTTCAAAGAAAATTGGTTTGAACGAGAAGTAAGCACTTGTTTGAGATATAGGGCAGAGGTACCCTTTGTGGCCACTTTAAGGATTTTTTGACTTTTAAGCACTAAGTACTAAATGGTCTTAGGTATTTAAGACACAAATTACTTTAAATTATTACCTTAAATTATAGATAATTTATCTACCTTTAAAGGTACATTAATTTCAAATTTATAAAAGTAAAATAGTTTTTTTTATATTAGGTACACACAATGGGTGAGAGGTGCCAAATGTACCGGTTTTGGCCACTTACTGATAGTTAAACTTTTGTAAGTATTGTGAAAAATCAAAACCAAACCCAGGTAAAATCAATGTACCTATTCTAATGCGCTAGAAACCAGTCAATTGCAAAACAACAATTTAATTGTAAAATACAAAGGTTTATAAAGTATTTCATACAAAACAAATTTCTAAAAATTTATTGGAAAATGGAATTTATTGAAAAAAAAATCGTATGACATAAGGGATTCTAACGGTTGTTATTATTACCTTAAAATACCTTATTTTAATTGCCTTTATCAAAAATGGCTAAAAGTTGTTTAGAAAACTTTTAGAGCAAAAAGTGGCCAAAACCGGTACAGTGGCCAAAACCGGTACGCCTGCCCTACCACTTTTTCAAAAACCGCAAATGTAACTTTGTCGTTCATACAAACACTATGAAAAACATAAGTGAGACTTTGCTGACGAAAAATGATAGTGGAATTTTGGCTAGGAATTACACACGTTAAGTGGGTACGGAACCCTTAATGGGCGAGTCAAACTAGCACTTGGCCGATTTTTTATTTTATTCTTTATTGCCTTATACTTACTCGTGTAGGTTTATCTTTTTTTTCTGAGTTCTGAGTGTTCTATCTACTAGTGGCAGCCCGCGGTTTTAGCCGCGTAGGTAATTCACATTCTGTTGGGAACATCCGAATAAATTTTATTATTTTATGTCCTTATCAACGCAGAATTTCATCCTTCATATAATTTATAAAATTAAACTTGATCAAATGATGATTTTACACTGTAAATTTTTGAATTAGCGGTGCTCAAATGTACTTGTTCATATATTTTTTATTTGTAGTACAAAAAATTTAATTCTGCTCGTAAGAAGATGTCGTTTGAAGTCATCTTAAGAAGTTTGACAAATAGAAAAGGTGTAGGTCATTTCAAAACATAACATAAGTATTACTTATAACATTTAAACTGTTGGCTAACGAGAAGTTACCACACTGCCAAAGCTATTTCAATTCAATTCAATCAGTGTTTATTGATTGCACTCCTTAAGTCTACAAAAGGTCTTCAAATTATGGTGTATGTATACGTACAATGGGAGAAGGTTATTATGCGAGACTGCTGTCACATAATATCAAAAGAGAATATTGTTCATTTTTAAAGTGTTCCTATAAAATGAGCACCAAGACTGAATGAATTTCGCGTTTTGAATACCTACCAACTAAAAAAATACTAAAGGGTTTTTTTATTTTAATATTTTGTATTCTGTTTACGATGTTTAACTTTTCAACGCTATCAACCGATTTTCTTCGCTCGTTAATTGTTGTTATTGCTTATACAATTAACGCTCGGATAAACTAATCTTATAACTATTTTCAGCAGCTTAGCGAGCTGGTAACATCAAGCGTTAGTAAAAAAAAAACAACAATGAGCTAACTTTTTTTTTAAATATATATAAAACTGGGCAGGCATTTGACCACCATCTTGTTTGTTAACAGGATGTGGCCTAAGATGTTGCATGCTTGTCCAGGAGATGCCTGTTCACTCTGGCCTTGAAGATACCAAGGTTGTAGTTATCGGGGAACACATAGGCAGGCAACGCATTCCATTCCTTAGCGGTTCGCATAAGAAACGAATCTGCGAAGCGTTTAGTGCGGACAGGTGGAGTGTCAACAACGTAAGGGTGATAAGCTAGCCTGCGTCTGGTCCCCCGATGGTGGAAAGGGGCTGCGGGAACAAGGTCGTGCAGTTCTCTCGCACACTTCCCAAAGTGTATTCTATAAAAAACCGATAGACACGCAACTTTGCGACGGTGACTGAGGCTCTTAAGTTCCGCCGTAGCCAACGCTGAGTTTCCAATGAGCTTCCTGGCACGGTTTTCGATCGATTCCAGAAGTTCTAGCTGATACTTAGCAGAACCATCCCATAGGTGACAACAGTACTGCAGGCACGGACGAATCTGCGCTTTGTAAGTATAACAAAAGCAGTTGGTCCGGCGTGAAGTACCGCTTAGCCCTAGAGAGGACGCCCAGTTTCTTAGCAGCACACTTTGCAATGGAATCGATGTACTCTCCAAAATTCAGGTTGGATGATAAGTTCACGCCAAGAAGTTGCAGATTTTCGGTTATCGGCAAGGATACACCCTGGAAAGTCGGAGTCAGTTGGAAAGGACTCCGTTTTGCGGTGAATAAACAAGCCTGCGTTTTAGTGGCATTGAAACTGACAAGATTGGCCTCGCCCCAATCGGAGACTGCCTGAAGTGCCAGATTCATATGCGCAACAAGGGACTCTCGACAAGACTGGATTTCAACATTGGTAGCCTTTGCAGTCGGAATATATCTGTTAGTTATGGTGGTGTCATCTGCATACCCGATAGTAGTGTTCACCAGCGGTCATTAATATGCAGAAGAAACAGTGTTGCAGACAAGACAGATCCTTACGGAACACCTGCATTAATGTTTTTTAGGTCGGATGATTGACCGTCCACCACAACTCGGATTAGGCGATTCCGGAGGAAGTCAGCAACCCAAGTGCAAAAGCCATCAGCGATACCATAGGAGGGAAGTTTGCTTATGAGGCTGCCATGCCAGACCCTATCAAAGACTTATAAATTATTAAAAAAAAAAAAAAAAAAATTTAAGAATAAGACTTTTAAACGCGAATTTAGTAAATTCACAAAGTCCGTAAATTCAGAGCAAACAGTGAAATACATAACGAAACTTTAAAAGGAAATAGGTACCTAGATATTCGTTTTCATTATAATCAAATGTGTACATGAAATGTGCAAAAAAAACTCAATGCATAGATAAAATAGAAGTATATTATTTTTTAATACAGTTGCTCAAAAAGTGGCGTATTGCAGGGACGTATAGCGTTCGGGATGTGGGCTATTACACACTCGAACTTTTCCTTTACCTTTCCCGAACTCGTGCGTTTTCTTTCCCAACTGTCAAAATATTGTCTATTAAAAAGAAAAAACCAACCACGAAGCTTTTACTAAAAAAAAAATCATAGAAGTTTTTATGATTCATGCAAATATTTCTAAAAAGAAGCTACTAATTTGTTTCAATATCAGATTTAAAAGTAATTTTAATTATACATTAAATTAATTTTAGTATCGGCCAAATTAAATTTATGAATATAAAAATTACTTAAAATTGGCTGTATGACCACAGATTACTAAATATGGTATGACGTGCACTATTTACCATAGTATCTGCTTATAGGAGTTTGCGCAAGTAAGTGAAAAGAAAATGAGGGACCTTATTTCTTAATTTTCTAAATTAGTTTTTTCTGGTTTTAATTGTGGTAGGTACTTAGTATGGTGGCATTAGTGCAATAATGTGGCTTTAATGGAAAACGATGTGGTAAAAGAGAGAAATAAGGAAAGGCGCTCCTGTAGGATTCGGATTGCTTTTGTTAGGTTTCATTTCATTTCATCCCATTTAATTTAATTTTCATTTCATATCAATAAAAAAAATCTACTGAAGCCTTGGCTGTATGATCATAGTTTCCTTTGCCAACCCAGAATGGGTGAAGAAAACAAAAAAAAAAGTCTCTGCTTATATTCTTTTACGATTAGTTAGTTGAGTTTATTGTGTTTTATTATTTTATTAAATTGCTTAATTTTTTCGCAACTGTATTAAAAATAGTTGTTCAGTACACGTGCGGAACCGTCATTGCAACTTGTTCCGACTGTCAACCCTCACCTTCGGCTGCGCCTCGGCTCGGGTAGACATTTGTCGGAACTCTTTGCAATGACAGGCTTTCCGCACTTGTAATGAAATCTACTATTACAATGCACTTGCTCGAAAAGAGCGTTTTCCAAGCAGCAAAATCGTGCGGAAAGTGCCACTTTTCCGCACTAGTCATTTTTAGTTTTCATTTTTTACTCCTGTCGTCAGTCCGACCAAAGAGTTTTTATTCTTCGAAAAAAGTTTTTGAAAGTTAAAAGTTTTAGGCAATTAATGATATTCTTTAATTTAATAGGTACATGAAACCGAATACTTTACGAAATATGTTATTAATCATTTTTTATTTTGATTTCGATCAATAATGATACATACATAATGATTTTATGTACGTTTGGCTGAATGTATAGGTATTTTCTTAGTGCCTTTTGCGATATGACATGGCTGCTATTTGCACATGTACAGTAAGTACATAGTTGAGCGCGCATGATTGTTTTTATATACCCTTTAATTTTAATTCATAATAAAATCCGCTTTAAAGTATGTATTTTTTATTTCCTCGCATAATGCATAGTAAAACATTGTATGATACACATGCGTAAATATGATTTCAGACTCGTGTCGATTAATACACTCGCTCACTTCGCTCGCTGGTGAATAAAAATGACAGCACTTGTATCATAAATAGCTAAGTATATCTAAACTGCTAATCAACTTCAATCTTGTCTATACGGTCTACAGTGTAGACTCTACACCACCTTAATTCAAAATTCTAATTTATAATTATTTTTAATTAATTTATAATTATATTTATAATTATATTTATAGTTATATTTATAATTATTATAACTTCATAGTGTTGCCGAAAAGAAGGGCAGAAAAAGGGCAGAAAGTTGAAAGTCAGGGCCGGTAAATCCTACGGTTGCCATGGAAATTGTAAAATAAAAAAAGAAGTGTGCTTTATTTATATTAAATGACAGCTGTATCGTAATAGTAGTTTACTTTATGTGACAAGGCGAGTTTTTAATAGTATCCCACGAGTGTTTTAATACCGAGTTATGTGCAGTCTCATAATCTACACTCAAGTACCTACATTTTATCATATATTTCAAAAACAAAGCAAAAAAATATTAATTATAAAATGTGGATTGGCGCTTATTTGGCGCCAAACCTTACTCACGTAGGAGTCTATACTGTGTATACCTTCGAAATTCAAAATTCTAATTTTAAAAAAGTTTCTTATTGTTGCCGGCTAAAGAAGGGCTTGGAAGAGTTGGAAGTCAGGGCCGGTAAATCCTATGATTGCCATGGAGATGGTAAAATTAAGAAAAATAACTGTACTATTATAATAAGTGACAGCTGTATCATAATGACCATTATGATACAGTTTTATTTTTTAAATTTCTTTAAAGTTAACAATGGCATAAAGTGTGTCATTATATATACGTTCAGGTACGAGTTCATAATTCGAATATTAAAACACAAGTGTAGTTATAGACCATTACGACACAGTTTTATTTTTTAAACTTTAAAGTTGACTAGGTATGGCTTATTTTAATTTTTAGGTTTTTGCATTCACAATGCAATTTTTATAATAGAGTCCCATCGGAGCTAGTTGTGAGACGGGTCGATTTTTTCTAAATACTTCATTTTCCATTTTTCTAGGTATGGCTTATTTAAAGAGTGTCATTAATTATGTTCAGGCATGAGTTCATAATTCGAATATTATAACATGAGGAGACCATTACGATACAAGTTGGTTTATTAAATTTCTTTAAAGTAAGTATGCTATCATATAAAGTGTGTTATTATAAATGTTTAGGTATGAGTTCATAATACGACTAGGTTTTATAACATGAGTGTAGATAAAATATTTTTTATGTAGCCGCACCTAACTGAATTTACTACGATCATTACTTTCATATCATGCACGTTCTACAGCCTAGTAACTTTACAAATGGGACTTAACTTTGCATTTTGAAAGTCATGAACAAGTTATTCTAAAGCGCGCATGGTTGAATTGAAGAATTATTAATTTTAGTTTTAATACAGAATATTTCGCCAAACTCAAGGATATTTCATATAACTTTTGTTATATAATATATTATTACTTCGTGACTCGACTCTCGACAGCAATAAGATACGGCTTCAATGTATTTTTCATGTCAATATCTGTACCAGTATGCTTTATTAATTTTATTCTTTAATTTAATATCACATTTGTATAATTCATTTAAAAGAATGATACATTAGATTTAATTATAATTATATAGGTAACATTTCGTCGCATATTTTTTCACGTTGTTAATGTTTCTTGCACATTTAACGATGAGTCTGCTTATAAATTGTTTTATCTACACTCATGTTATAATATTCGAATTATGAACTCATGCCTGAACGTATACTGATACACTTTATGCCATAGTCAACTTTAAAAAATAAAGCTGCTGTATCCGGGTGTTTCATAATGACCAATATCACAGCCATCTCTATCGTCTTCTACAAGCCATGCGCATAAAGTTGGCAACGTAGTTTTAAGTGAACCGATTTGACACCGTTTGCACCGTTTGACAGGTAAACAGCGAGTAAACCTCGAGTACTGAATCCTATGGAGATGGCATATCTTCTATACATCTATACAAATAAATAAAATTGGAGTGTCTGTTTGTAACATTAAATAACCGCTTTTTACTACGTGCATATGAATAAATATACGGTACATATACCAAAATGACATGTTTTACAATTTTTGTCTGTCTGTCTGTTTGTTCCGGCTAATCTCTGAAACGGCTGGACCGATTAATACGACAATTAGAAGAAGTTTAAAATTGAAATCCAAGATTTTCTTACATTGTGACTTAGTTACACCTCACTTTTTCGTAGGTATGCCACCTCCAAAGGATTTAGTACTCAGAGGAGTAAACCGGTTCACAGCAATGTTGCCGTTCCGTATGATAGCATGGCTTGTAGAAGACGATAGAGACGGCTGTGCCAATCAAGTGCCAATATGCAACACCCGGATACAGCTGTCACTCATTATAAAACACTTATATTTCTTAAATTTACAGTCTCCATGGCAACCGTAGGATTTACCGGCCCTGACTTCCAACTCTTTCAAGCTCTTCTTTAGCCGGCAACAATCAGAAACGTTTTTAAAATTAGAATTTTGAATTTAGAACGAATAGACCGTATAGACACAAAGTAACTACGCGGGCGGTAAACTCTTTATTTTGTGGTATAGACTCCTATGAGTGGGGTTTGGCACCAATTCACATTTTATAATTAATATAGATTAGCTTTATTTTTGAAATATATAATAAATGTAATGAGTGTAGATAAAGTAGTGTATGAGACTGCACATAACTCGGTAAAACTCGCCAAGGCTCGTTTTTTAAACTCCCACTCGTGTTTTGATACCCCTCCTTATGCGACAGTCACATAAACTACTATTCACATTCTACGAGTATGCTGCATAATCGGCACTTGGTCACGTGACACACCCTCCAAATCGCCACACATCTTGAGGTATCACCTCTTGAGAGGTCTTGGGTATTCTATTATATTTTAAAAAATCAGTCTGCGGTTCGCAACGCAATGAAACAGGACAAAAATACGTTTATTCAAGCGAAGGAGAGGGACACCACATCAGCGTCTGTCGACGCAAGAGCCCTTCACTAGTAGACCGGGCGGAGACGACAGTTGGAGGTGTACAATTTTTTACAGCATGCAAATTTGCAAGAATGTTTAAGACGACGACATATGTAAGCACTATCAAAATTAGAATTTTTATCCCTGTGCATCACACTTGAAATTTAATTTTAAAATGTAACAAAAAAAGTACGCATGTGAAAAGTATGCAAACTCATATTTGTCACATATACTAGAAACTTTATCGATTCAACAATTTGCATACTGAAAAAAATTATTCGGGCGAGTGCAAATTTCAAAAATAAGTTATTGAAATTGTTATATATTCGGCTCTAAAAGAATCATTTTTTTCAGTAACCTCGTAGGTATCCACGCACAAGATTTAATCCTTTCAAATATTTTTTAACAAGGTCTTATCGGGTATGCATAAAGGACATGCAATGCAATTATTTTTAATCTGGAAATGAATACTAACAATGATGAAATCCTATACATTCACTTCACATTTACAATTAATTAAAAGAACATTAACGATTTTGCATTTACGCCTCAAAGTCGGTAAGAATATAAAGCTTATTTTTAAAGATAGGTACCTACATACTTATAAACAAACTGTAGATTTATATCATTCTTGTGGCCTGTATTTCATAATGGAACCATTCAATCTTCAGCTATTTGGGACGCCCATTTGTCTGAATAGTCGATTGTTATAAGCTGCGACGATTTTACTATGAATTCTTGAAATTTCGGTTAATATTGCGGTTTGCTGCAATTGGCACGAGCGACCGTGACGAGTTGTGATTCTGAAATATTAAAACATGTTCCACACACGAGAGGAAAAATTATATTCGTAAAATAACAACTTAGCAAGTGCAATATTAAAAAAGAAAGGAAAAAACAAACTTCTTATTGTTGAAAGTTATTTTTTCTTTTTTGCATTCACAATGCAATTTTTATTATTGAAAATGAAGTATTAAGAAAACGACTTCGTAGCTCAGTGGTTAGAGCATTCGCTTGGATAGTGAAAGGTCGTGGGTTCGAGTCCCATCGGAGCTAGTTGTGAGAGGGGTCGATTTTTTCTAACCCTTTATTTTCAACATTCTTATTGTTTATCGACAAAAAGTAGACAAATAATGACTAAGTAGATGAGTTGTTATAAAGGAGGTCAAGGGTCTTTTATAAGTACTTACTCGCTTTTATTCTTACTGACCATTAAATGATAATTTACCCAAAACGTTCCAGTAAAATTAATTCGAATTTAAAAAGTTTCAACTCTATACAAAGCACTTCGGGCGTCTTTTAATTAAAACTGAATAATGAATTGACGAAGTACCAAAATATAATATAAAGCAAAGAGGACTTTACATTCTCAATTTATAAATTAACTTTAGATGCCTTTGTGTCCCAAAGTAAGTCCCATTGTCTCTGAAATAAATTACCTTCCCTACAGCAATTAATTATAATAAAGTCCTAAAATAAGTCTTTACTATGAAAATTCTTTATTAGTCACAGGAGACTCAAGAGGACCGGTGTAAATTAACTAGGTACTTGTAAAGAATGGCTAGTCGTTGTTTGGTCCGTTATTAGGATTGCCAACCGTACTCTAAAATAGAGTATATTGTATTCTATTTCATGTAGGTGTACTTTATAATCTATAACACTAATAGAGTACGCTAAAATACTCTTTTGAGGATTCCGTAGTCAACTAGGAACCCTTATAGTTTCGCCATGTCCGTCTGTCCGTCCGTCCGTCCGTCTGACCCCAGTCTAGCTCATAGACTCTTAGTACTAGAAAGCTGTAATTTGGCATGAATATACATATTTATCACGCCAGCAAAGTGGTAAAGTAAAATTTTGAAAAAAAAAAATTAATTTACCTCCCCTACACGTGAAGTGGGTATGTAATTTTTTTTTCTTGTCTACCCCATAGTGTGGGATGTCGTTGGATAGCAATTTCTTTATATTTTTTTAATTTTTTAAATAAATGATACCATTTTTTATAAATCTGTAGGTAGGTACTCTATATTTACCCTCTCTGAAATCAGATATACTCTATTTCTTCTACAAATAGTTGGCAACCCTATCCATTAGATATTGGAGACCAAAAACTTAAAAAAATTGAAATAAGGATCTACTGGCATAAGTAACAAGTAAAGTTAGTGAGGGGTTTCCTTCATTCTGATTCAATAAATTTTATATTATTTTGATGTGAAGGTTTGTCTGATTTATAAGTCAATCATGCCGAAATGGCTTAACGGAATTAGATCACGACCCAGAATAACACATAAAGTACCTACTTTTCAACAATACTCACATGGAATTGGTAACCGCGTTTACAAAATAAAACGACAATTGCATCTTGTTGCCTAGAACAGTGCATTGGTTCGAGAAATTAGTAGTTAAGGCGCTACTCGGAAAAAGAATGGACTTTTTTTTTCTCTTTATTTAATTTAAGGACTTTTATCTTAAAGAATGGACTGTTTGATTTAAAACTATAGGACGGTTACAGTTCTTACAAATCTGGTAATAAGATATATTTTTCTTCATACCTACCTTTATCTTGGTTCGTATAGTTTCAAAAACACGATTTTATGATTTTGCCTCGACACTTTTTCTTTTCGAAAAGACCTCTTATAATACGAAAATTGAAGATTATTCAAATATGGTTACTTACACTATTGGAACCTGGTTTAATTAGTGGATACCAATAGTATTTAGGATCGTATAGAAGCATTTTTTTTTAAATCGCTGTAGTTTTTAATACGAAGACGAAGGGATTTTTCTCATTGCTATCTCGATTCAGCACAATTTTTCCGAGTATCGCCTTAATTGCAAGTTTAATAAAAGTCTGAATTGATCGCCACCCAGTGAGCAGTAATTTCTAGCAGCTACTGGTGCGGAAAATTCTCGCAGAACCGCTGAGCTAGCCCGACTGCCTACTGTGCCATTGACCGGCTATTTATTTGTGAATTGACACTTGACACAACACAAATACGATGTACAATTCATTGGGCTAATTAACTGACCAATTTTGTATCGTGCCAATCGATCTCTGATTTTTGAGCCTTTCGCCCGCGGCTTCGCCCGCGTGGATAACACGACGTTATCCCGCGGGAATGTGATATCTTTCCGGGATAAAAAGTATTCTAAAGATCACATAAATCCGGACAAGACTCGTGAAAGACGGACAAACAAACACGATTTCACTTGTATAATATTAGTATGGAATATGGATGTACCATATGCTTATATGTAGGTAGAGTTAATAAGGGTATATTAGTAGTGTCTCTTTTTAATTATTGAGTTTTTTCTCGGGAATACCTACTTAGTGTTAGCGGGCAGTAGTCTCAGGCCTCATTTCCACCTGCAAGTAAGTCTTCTGCGATAAATGTCCGACAGTCTGTCCGATAGCAACTTGCAAGTGTAAACACGTAAAAACTACGTCCGACAGTCTGTCCAATAGCAACTTGCAAGTGTAAACACGTAAAAACTACGTCCGACAGTCTGTCCGATAGCAACTTGCAAGTGTAAACACGTAAAAACTACGTGTTTACACTTGCAAGTTGCTATCGGACAGACTGTCGGACATTTATCGCAGAAGACTTAGGTACTTGCAGGTGGAAATGAGGCCACACGCTGGCTTTTAGCTTTTCACTGAGCTTCGACTAACGTACCTAAGCCTCATAATGAATTTAAGCATCAACTGAATCCAACAATTTGCCTTTACATAATTATTCTGCCTGCAACATGGAAATAATAAACTGACCCCAAATAAATAGGATGAGGACAAGAGAATGATGAAAACGACGATAAGTACTTATACTAAAGAAAAACTTTTTGGAAAAATACATAGATATCAATATTTTTCTTTTACCTCGATGAATCTTGATTTAGGTAAGAGAAGGCGTTATCTTCATTTCACCAATAAAAATTGACGACGCGTTGTACGTGAGCACTTCGCTACATTTTGCTTTTGCTCTCATGCCCTCTATGAAATAGGAAAGCAGCCAGTATTATTTTATTGAACTACCCACGATTACCTCAAAAAGTCTAGTACTACTTACTTAAAAGCGTAACATGAGTGGATTATTTTAATCCTATTCAAAAAGGGGTAAGGCACCATTCACTAATCTATACAGGGCGTCCCAAAATTATGCCACATGGAGGGAAAGTACCTTAAATACTGAAGATATAAAATTTTACTGAAAGGAAACTTCATTTTTATTTTTAAAAGAAAACGAACTGCATTCAAAGAATTTCAAATAATCGCATGTCTGAACTGGGAATCGAACCTATTGAGGTATAGTAAATAGTAATAGCACAGAATAAGCAACTTTTCATACAGTAGGCCGAGGAGACGTCTAGACAGGTCAATCGTGCGGGGCTTGCGGGGTGAGACGGGGGAGTGGTTGTCCCGAGTTACATACAACGCCGTTCATAATAACTCGAGACAAGTCTTCCAGGGCAATCACGACTTTATCGTTATAACTTATTTTTAAATTAATATTATGGTGCATACGACATGTAGTGTGAGTGCGTGCAAATCTTCATCTCGCTTATTAAAAAAAAGGCAATTTCCAAAATCCAAGATGGTGGCCAACTTTTTTGTTTCATCAAGTTTCATCAAAGTCGGCCCACTTTGATGAAACTTGGTTTTTGGTACAATTTTGACAAGAAAACAAAAACACAATGTCAAAAATAAAAAAACAAGATGGCGGCCAACTTTTTTTTTGTAAGCCGATTTTGATGAAATTTAGTTTCTGGTACTATTTTGACACGAAAACAACAACGCAATGTTAAAAGTATAAAAAAATCCAAGATGGCGGCCAACTTTTTTGTTTGCAGGCTGATTTCGATGAAACTCAAGTTTCTAGTACTATTTTGACAAAAAAACAGCAACACAATCTCAAAAAAGTAAAAAAAATCAAGGTGGCAGCCAACTTTTTAATTTGTGAGCCGATTTGGATAAAACTCGATTTTTGGTACTATTTTGACAAGGCAACAGCAACGCTAAATTATATATATGTCAGATGTAAGTTCAGGATTTGGGGGGGCAAACCATTCAGCACCATGTGGACAGACGTAGGAAATCGTGCAATGAGAAGGAGATATTATAATTTTCCAGATTTTATTACAATCGGAACACTATTACAACAATCTTTACTTTGCAACAAATGACAACTTTAACACTAACTTATAATTCTTTACAACAAACTTTAAACACTAAGCGAAACGTGGGACAGTCCCGGGACGACTACAACTTGACTTGACTCGGAGACGACTTGGTGAAGAATGAGGCTCCGCCAGCTCAGCCCGCCACTCGTAACGTCACGATTCTGTCCAAGCGCGGGAAAACGCAGTTGGACCCGTCATGCAGATTGGTGGCGCTCGCGCTTGCGTTTCGTTCAGTGTCCGTACTCATGACCGGATACGACATATACATAAATGTTACAATTACCACAGTATAACCAATTTTTTTATATAGTAGGCCAACGCCCTTGAAGTTAGGCGATACCGACGTCTGTATAGGTATTTCCGTAACTACGGAAGGGTTGTAACAAAATTAAAATGTGGCAGGTACATTTTGGTGTATTGCGAAATGAAATAAAATAAATAATTATGGTTAGCATTTTAGAAGTATCAAAGAAAATATATTACATGTTTTATTTAGTTTCACCTCTAATTGTATCGGTCTGTCTGTCTGCCATTAAATTTTGCAAGGTAAATTTGACCTACTCCTGACGTTTGAATGGGTTGAAGTTTTGTTAAAGAAAAATATTCAGATTGGAAATAAGCCGATTCATATTTCTTAACCTTTAAAGCGCCTTCGTCTATATATCAAAATCATCCCATGTCACAATCATTATTTTCAAACTCTGTAACTTAATATCAATTATTATTTTATTTACTTATTTTTTATTTTTTTAAATAGGGTTTACAGCTGTCAAAAACACAGTAAATTACGAAGGATGTTACGTCGTAATTTACTGTGCTTGTGTTAAAGCAAATTAATAATTAATTAAATATTTTACTTGACATGATGATGATGATGATTATACTTGACTCTGTCTCAAGCTTTCAAATAAAAACCTGTTACATTTTAATAAGCGAAAAGAGAGAAATAAAAAACGGCCACCATCTTGACTATTTGTATTTTTTTACATTGTGTTAAGAACGGTTTTCTTGTCAAAATAGTACAAAAAACCGAGTTTTATCAAAATCGGCCCACAAGCAAAAAAGTCAGCCGCCATCTTGGACTTTTAATATGTTTAACATTTCGTTGCTGTTTTCTTGTCAAAATAGTACCAAAAACCGAGTTTCATCGAAATCAGCCCACAAACAAAAAAGTCGGCCGTCATCTTGAATTTTTTAATAATTTTGACATAGTATTTGCATTATTAAATTATTTTATTAATTTAATATCGCAATACCAATGTACCCACCCGGGGTCGTAAAAGGTCCCCCGTCACATTTTAAAGTGACAACCCTTACGTACTTACGTAAATACCTATACAGGCGTCGGCATCGCCCAACTTCAAGGGCGTCGTCCAACTGTATAGAAAGATTACAAACTGTGCTAATACTAGCTGATCGACAGACGTCCTGTCTTAACAATTAATCTTGAATTCGAATTGTTATAATCGACTAAGAAATGATTTTTTTTTTCATCGAAATTCACACTGATGTTTCTGTTTTTAAAATGGTTTTAAACGATATCTGCAGCACGCATTCTGTCACGCTGTCAAACAACTGACAGTTATGTCAAAAGCCGTTAAAGGTATCTATGGTTATGTCTATAGCGCTAAGGAGGTTACATTAGCTAAGTTTCAGTTTTCTTAAATTTTCTTATTTTTCACGCACTTACTTTTTTCATAAGACCCTTCTCCGGCAATAACAAATACAATAAAAAAATAAGTAACGAAATCGGTCCAGCCAACGTGATGCCGTGACCAAGGGCAATAGGGCTAAACTAAAAAGTACTGGACCAATTTTAAAAATTCTGACATCATTAGGAAGCTATATACTTCCTGAGTGTTGTAGGTATCTCGATACTTTCACGGGAAAGGACGAATGGATTCCTCTCGAGTGTTTTACCCGAGTGAAGCTACAGCAACTTTGTCAAGTTTTCAGTAGTTCTCAGTGATCCTCAGTGATTCTTCTAGTCAAGATTAAACATTATTTCTTTTTCAAATAACTATTTGACTTTTTTGCATTCACAATGCAATTTTTATTATTGAAAATGAATTACTTATTAGAAATCTATTTTCTAAAAGTCAAAAGGCCTACTTATGGCAATACTAGCTGTGCCCGCGACTTCGTTCGCGTGGAATATTCACTTTCGGCAGCATTTTCATTTTTTTAGCTAATAAGGTTATTCGTTTTTTTGTGTATTTCATTTATATATATTAGTTTAGCGCTATGATACATATTAACACATTAAAACATTATTTTACATACTTAGCCTTCCGCCCGCGGTTTCGCCCGCCTGTACTACACGACGTTATCTCGAGGGACAGTTATATTTTCCCGGGATATCAATTAACCTTTGTCACTCTCTAGCTCCTAAAATATCCACATACTAAAAAAACACGCCGATCATATAGTTTAACCTGGCTGCTAGGGTTCCACATCAGCTGGCCTAGCATGAACGGCTTTTATCACGCGATATGATATAACACGTCATGCTGTCTTGCTTACCTACCCCACTAAGGTGGAAGCAAGACAGCAAGACGTGCTATATCATATCCCGTGATATAATGATAGTAATGCTAGCCAGGCAGGTGTACCAAGACCTTCAAACTTTGTACGTCAATAGAAAATGCTCATCAGATTTAACAATTTTCCATAAGACGGTATTTTTATATCTCTCATAGTTTGGCTGGACTGCTATGGTTACACATCGGCCATTTCGATCTTCTAAATAAATTATAGCCTACCTATAAGTTGGCGACAACTAATAGCTATATAACAAAAAAAGTTTCATTAAAATCCGTTCAGTAGTTTTTGCCTGAAACGTGGACAACAGACAGACAGACAAAAAATTCAAAAACTATATTTTTGGTATCTGTTCCGTTTAAGAAGACCCTTGGTGGTATTTTTTTCTATTTCTTTTCAATGTATACAGCCCTCGTACCGGCAAAAAAATATGGATATGGACATGGGCTTCATTTGACATTTGATGCCCATAATTTGTGTGCTTTTAAGGGCATAATATGAGCTTCAAATGGCAAATGAAGCCCATATCCATATCCATATTATTTAGCCGGTAGCCCCCTGAATATAATCGCATACAGTTTTATAATAAGTACCTATGTATTATTTTATTTATTTACTTAATATACACGGTAATTTTTTTATCACCCCGGATAAAATTAAAATCGCAAAAAAACATCTATTCCATACAAAAGTGTAAAAATATTTAATCAAAATGTATGGAACAGCTGATATTTTTTCGCGATTTCAGTGTTGGTCCAATAATAAAAGATGTTTGTTTTCATGAGTAAAATAATCCCTAAAAATATCCGGGGTGATAAAAAAATACCGTGTATATTACATAAGCAGTACCTACCTACGTATTAACACATTAAAAATTTATATCACATAGCGTTCCGCCCGCGGTTTTGCCGCGTGTACTACACGACGTTTTTCCGAGGGAATGTGATATTTTTCCGGGATAAAATTAGACTATGGGACTCTCTAGCTCCTAAACTATTCACATACTAAAAAAACAGGTCGATTCGTTGCTCCGTTTTGACGTGAAAGACGGACATACAAACAAACACACTTTCACATTTATAATATTAGTATATATTGTATGTCAAAAGAAAATACTTATCACGCTGAACAACTTCTCTTAAGATGCTGTATTTGTATCTCATATAGTTAAGCTGGGCTGCAAGGGTTCCAAATCAGGAGTACCAGACCTTCGATATTTTTTCGTCAATAGAAAATGTCCATAACGTTAAACAACTTTTCTTAAGACGCTATGTTTGTATCTCATATAGTTTAATCTGGCTGCTAGGGTTCCACATCAGGTGTACCAGACCTTCAAACTTTGTACGTCAATAAAAAGTGCTCATCACGTTTAACAATTTTCCTTAGAACGGTATTTTTATATCTCTCATAGTTTGGCTGGACTGCTATGGTTCCACATCAGAAATTGCGATCTTCAAAATAAATTATAGCTATATGTTGGCAAGGACCAATAGCTGTATAACAAAAAACTTTCATCAAAATCCGTTCCGTAAACTTTTTTGCCGACGTCATCACACGAAAAAATTCATCCCCTGTTTTCACCCTCTTTAGGGTAGTTTTTTTACAAACTTTGAATGTCGTATTTATTTATCTAATCAAAAGCCTATAAAATAATTTTGAAGCTTCTAGCTTTAAAAATGACGTAATTTCCATACAAACTTTCATCCCCTATTTCAACCCCTTACAGCCCTTTGTTCACATAAAAAAGTAGCCTATGTCCTTTCTCAGGCTCTAGACTATCTCTGTACCAATTTTTATTCAAATCGGTTCCGTAGTTTAGGCGTGATTGTGTAACACACAGACAGACAGATTCGTTTTTTCGCATTTATAATATAAGTAAGGATAAGTTGCGTTCTATGAAATTAAACGACAGTATAACAGACAGAACTGACAAAAATAAGGTATCTTCGATAGCGTTTATAAATGCCACTGATAGGCCTAAACTGGCGTTTAATCAAAGTAAACAAAATATAAATCTAACTTGAACCTTTTAATAAAAACGATGACAAAGCAGTGTTAACTTATGGAAGCGACAAGGGCCCATGTTATTATAATAAATGAATGTTTCATGAGGGCTGCCCAGGACGGTGGCAGTGACCTTAGCTCCTCAAACTATGTGTTTACAAACACATTAGTTATTTTTACTTACTTATGTGAATATCTATACAAATTCATTGCAAAATTACAAATAAGTAAGTATTTTTCTTTAACTTGGTTATAATAACTTAAATTATGAAACAGCTAAATAAAACCAGTAAGTTAATCACTATGACTTAGCTATTATGTCCCTATACTCCTGCGCCACGGCCCTCCAGGGACGTGGTCGCCACAGATATGCTGAAATACCCGTCCAGGTAACAGCTGTTTTCAGGCAGTGTTTAGTCGGTAAGAGTCCGACATAACCATTACAGCCGGCTGTAATGGTATCCATGAGGATTCACTGCCTCCTTCCCCCGTAGTCCGGAAGGTTGCCGGATGAGCGATTGTTTCAATAGGAAACGATCGGTCGTTCGACGGAAAAAAAAAAAGAAATCCCTATACTCAGCCATGTGTTTCATCATCATCAGCCATTATAAGTCCTCACTGATGGGGCACAGGATAGACTAGCGGCCGCCTGCGGTTTAATCCGCGTGGTTCTCGTTCCCGTGGGAATATCGGGATAAAAAGTAGCCTAAGTTACTCCTTAGGCTACTTTTCCCGACAAAATCGGTTCAGCCGTTTCAGAGATTAGCCGGAACAAACAGACAGACAGACAGACAGAAAGACAGACAGAAAGACAGACAGACAAAAATTGTAAAAATTGTTATTTTGGTATACCTTTTACCGTCCTACTTTCTACTAATATTATAAACTAGCTATCCGCCCGCGGCTCCGCCCGCGTGGACTACATGACGTTATCCCGCGGGAGTGTGGTATTTTTCCGGGATAAAACGTAGCCTATGTTCCTCTCCAGGCTACAAAGTATCTTTGTCCCAAATTTCAGCCAAATCCGTTCAGCCGTTTTGGCGTGATTGAGTAACAAACATCCAAACATCTAAACTTTCACATCCTACTATAATATTATAAATGTGAAAGTTAAGATGTTTAGATGTTTGGATGTTTGTTACTCAATCACGCCAAAACGGCTGAATGGATTCGACTGAAATTTGGAACACAGATACTTTGTAGCCTGGAGAGGAACATAGGCTACTTTTTATCCCGGAAAAATATCAAATTCCCACCGGGATAACGTCGTGTAGTCCACGCGGGCGAAGCCGCGGGCGGAAAGCTAGTTTATAATATTAGTAGGATTAGTAGGATGTGAAAGTTTAGATGTTTAGATGTTTGAATGTTTGTTACTCAATCACGCAAAAACGTCTGAACGGATTTAGCTGAAATTTGGGACACAGATACTTTGTAGCCTGGAGAGGAACATAGGCTATTTTCTATCCCGGAAAAACATCACATTCCCGCGGCATAACGTCGTGTAGTCCACGCGGGCGAAGCCGCGGGCGGAAAGCTAGTATAAAATAATCATATGCATGTAGTAAAAAGCGGTTATTTTAATATTACAAACAGACACTCCAATTTTATTCATTTGAATAGATAAGGAGAATAGGCCAAGCCTCACCACGCGGGCCCAATGCGGATTGGTGGGTATTAAAGATTGCAAACGCAACCGGGACCAACGGCTTAACGTGCCTTCAGACGCACGGAGGAGCTCGAGATGATAAACTTTTGGTCACCCATCCCATCCCGTGAACGACCATTGCGAAAGTTGCTTAACTTCAAAGATTGCAGGCCAAGCGCGTTTATCTCTGCGCCACTGGCTCATCGCTATGCGCTTACACCCTCTATATTTCAAAGTGCTAAAGAGAATAGGTCCGGAAGATCCCTGCTTGAGAGTAAGATGAATATTGTACAAATAATTTCTCTCCGCAGCCTCCTCCCGCTCTCTGCCCATATTTCATGCACACACAGTGTGTCAAGCAAAGCTTACAAAAAGGTGGGCAAGAGCGAGTCGCATCTAAAGAAAAAGCAAAGGCCATGTTACGTTTAAAATTTTCCTTCAGCTGAAAAAAACGTCATTACGTTATTTTGAAATAATATGATGACTGAACATAAGATAACAACTTAAACCAAAGTAAGTTAATCAATACACCTTTGTAAGCAAAGCTTACAAAAAGGTGGCCAAGAGCGAGTCACATCTAAAGACAAAGCAAAGGCCACATTACGTTAAAAAATTTCCTTCAGCTGAAAAAAACGTCATTACGCTATCATCATCATCATGTCAGCCGAACGACGCCCACTGCTGGGCATAGGGCTCCCCCAGGGGTCTCCACAACGATCGGTCCTGCGCTGCCCGCATCCAGCTATATTACGCTATATTAAAATAATATGATGACTAAACATAAGATACAACTTAAACCAGAGTACTTTAATCAATACACCTTAACTCGTCAGCTATGCTCTCGCTATATTTCAAACTGCCAAAGAGAAATAGGTCCGAACGAGCTACTCTCCAAAACATCCCTGCTTGAGAGTAAGATGAATATTGTACAAATAATTTCTCTCCGCAGCCTCCTCCCGCTCTCCGCCCATATTTCAAGCACACACAGTGTGTCAAGCAAAGCTTACATAAAGGTGGCCAAGAGCGAGTTGCATCTAAAGAAAAAGCAAAGGCCACGTTACGTTTAAAATTTTCCTTCAGCTGAAAAAAAACGTCATTACGCTATCATCATCATCATGTCAGCCGAACGACGCCCACTGCTGGTCATAGGCCTCCCCCAGGGATCTCCACAACGATCGGTCCTGCGCTGCCCGCATCCAGCTATATTACGCTATATTAAAATAATATGATGACTAAACATAAGATACAACTTAAACCAGAGTAATTTAATCAATACACCTTAACTCGTCAGCTATGCTCTCGCTATATTTCAAACTGCCAAAGAGAAATAGGTCCGAACGAGCTACTCTCCAAAACATCCCTGCTTGAGAGTAAGATGAATATTGTACAAATAATTTCTCTCCGCAGCCTCCTCCCGCTCTCCGCCCATATTTCAAGCACACACAGTGTGTCAAGCAAAGCTTACATAAAGGTGGCCAAGAGCGAGTTGCATCTAAAGAAAAAGCAAAGGCCACGTTACGTTTAAAATTTTCCTTCAGCTGAAAAAAACGTCATTACGATATATTAAAATAATATAATAACTAAACATAAGATACAACTTAAACCAGAGTAAGTTAACCAATACACCTTCTCGTCGGCTATGCTCTCGCTATATTTCAAACTGCCAAAGAGAATAGGTCCGGAAGCTACTCTCCAAAACATCCCGGCTTGAGAGTAAGATGAATATTGTACAAATAATTTCTCTCCGTAGCCTCCTCCCTTGCTCTCCGCCCATATTTCATGCACACACAGAGTGTCAAGCAAAGCTTACAAAAAGGTGGCCAAGAGCGAGTCACATCTAAAGAAAAAGCAAAGGGCTGAAAACAACGTCATTACCTACGTTATTTTGAAATAATATGATTACTGAACATAAGATACAACTTAAACCAGAGTAAGTTAACCAAACAATACACCTTCTCGTCGGCTATGCTCTAGCTATATTTCAAACTGCCAAAGAGAAATAGGTCCGGACGTGCTACCTCTCCAACACTCCCGCTTGAGAGTTAGATGAATGTTGTACAAATAATTTTTCTCCGCAACCTCCTCCCTTGCTCTCCGCCGCCCATATTTCATGCACACACCATGCACACACAGAGAGTGTCAAGCAATAAGTATTACAAAAAGTTGCCAAGCGAGTCAGGGCTCGCCGAGTATTCCTTGTTGCTTTGAGTATGTACAAAGACTTCCTTTAATGTTTCTGTATCGTGGCTAAGTTTTAATGTGATATGAATTTAAGCTGTGGAGCTTATTAATGCGACATTAAAAATAAAGAGTGTTTTGTATTGTTAGTTCAATCAAACATAAATCGTAATGCAAAAGAAAGAGACAAAACACTCTTTAATTCAAATAGGTTTGTTGTGTGTTAGATTGCACTTTATCTTACTTATTTATTTAAAAACTGCATATTTATTATTACAAGCTTTTTATTAACTTGCCATGATAGCTTTAGTTAGTTAGTTTGTTAGTTAGTGAGGGACAAATCTTGCAAGCTTAATTTGACCCACTTCCCAGTGTCCGATAGAGCTAAAATTTAGTATACAGGTTTGGTTTAAATGACAATACAATATTAAAGTACAGTCAGCAAAAAAGCTTGTCATAAAAATGAAATTTTTACTAAAAACTTATTATTTATTTGGTCGAAATTTAACAGTAAGTTTTTAGGATTAAAATATACCTAGGTATATCGGTATATTTGGTTTTTTGTTACACACGACTCAGTGGTTTAGAATAGCATAAAGGCTACCTTTTACTTCGGGAAAATATGTCATTCCCACGGGAAAACATCGACTAAGTAGCTCAAGCGGGCAAAGCCGCAAGCGGGAAAGCTGAAGTTTACGCTGACGTTAAATTAAAACTGAGTTTATATAAAAAATATTATGATAATTTTACACAATGTCCCTACATTTTGACTAGACTTTTTTGTACAGGTAGGGTGTAAATATATTTTTAAAAAGAAAATAGTTTCTTTGAATTCTCTACATAACCCTATTTAGTGGGCGGAAGAACGGACCGTCCGGCGCGGCGTCAAGGAAAAGAGCTACAAAAAGTAAGGAACGCATTAATATAACAGCGCGCGGTACAATTAATGTAAGGTGCCCTATATTTATATATTAACTACCCGAAATACATAATTAAGTGACATGAAAAAGCCTACGTAGTTGTCCTTTACTCGATACAAAAGGTTTGAAAAAATCAACAGTCTTTGTCAATTTCACAAGAAAAATAACACTGAAAAATATATTCCTTTTCAATTACCGTTACAAATGAAAACAAACAAAACCAATACCCATTATTAGCATATAAATAACCTCACTCTTGTTACGAAAGATCTACATAACATTGTAAAACATCCATAAATAAAACAAAAGGCATATAAAATCCGCCATAATGCGTGCGTAAGGCATGACTTTTCAGCCTTTTGTGTAGCTGTAAAAAATATGATACGCGTGGAGATTTCCCCAGGTAAGTATGAATTTATCATCTGTCCCTACCGAATGCCTGTGAAAGAAATGCGACGATGTATAGTCAGGGACCAAATCGGTGAACCACTTCTTACTTCTTTTCGAGTGGCTGGTGCTGGTGCCTCACCGTTCACTATCACCTATCTTTTTATGCATTTTACTGCCCTGTTTTAATATATAACCAAATAGTGAATGGCGAGGCACCAGCCACACGAAAAGAAGTAAGAAGTGGTTCACTGAATTGGTCCCTGAGTGTACCTACCTTTAATATTGCACAAGCCAACGCTAACTGTTATGATTTATAGATCGTAGATTCTATGTTTGAAAGAGCTTTTAAGTAAAATACGTGGAATTTTCTCCTTTTCCATCCATTAGACGGTCGTGCAACCGTCATTCAAACCCATCATGCAAGACTATCAAACCAACATCGGGCAACGTCATGAATGGTTCATTTTGATTGGCTAAAATAGTCTTCCATTATGGTTTTAAATGACGGTTGCATGACCGTTTAAGACGAGGATTCCCGACCGAAATAGGCATGCTAATGCTTGCTCGGCCGCGCGCGATACACTTCACGCGGACGCAGCGGCAGCCGGCAGTGAACTGTGAACTCGCGAGCGCCCCGCGAATCGAAAATCACTTAAGGCGGGCATTCCCCAAAATAGGGTATTTTAAATTATGGATTACTCGCAAATCACAAGTACTTAATACTTGGAAAAAATATATGTTATTTTACAGTTATTTATCTAGTGCTTCCGGCCGTTTTTTTTCGATTGGTGATATTTAAGTGTGTCAAATAAAATCCCAAACATCCGTCTAATCGTAATCCAAATATCGTATTATTTGCAAAATACTTGGTTTTAGTTAATGAAAAATATACGAAAATAATTGTCTTTGAATAGCCGAGGGATTCCGGCCGTCATAAGTCTATTTTTTTTAAGGCATTGTTTATTTTCGAAAAAAACCTATTTTGCTACGTTGACGGTCGTAATTTCAATCAATCAGTCCCCTGCGGAATGAGTTAGAGGTCGGACGCGTGCCAATTTTTGCGGCACAATTACCTGCGACGAGCGGAATTAAAAAAAATTCAAATATTTGATTGTGTAGAGAGTTCAGTAAGCTATATAGATACAAATAATTATCTGTGGTGTCGTGTAATGTACCTAGTTATAGTTTGTACAAATATATAATAATAGTTTGTAGGAAAATATGTATTTTAAATTTAATATGTATCTACTGTTTGTTTTATGCATTAACTAGGTCACATTCAAGAATAATTCTGTAAATATTTTATAGTGATTACGATAAAATGGCCAATAAAAAGAATAAAAAAATGAAGATTTCGTCGCAGACTCTGCGAAGGATAAACAAACATAAAATGTAACTAAGTGATTTGAATTTTTTTATTCATTTGGAACGAATCGGATATTAATCTACATAGATTTCTAAATAGTAAGTTGTGTCACAGTGTATAGAGATAGGTGAGGCAGTGTACGAAATTAACCTAGTGGACCCCCACAGTAATTCCTTAGTCAGGGAAAACTTTACAGCATGATGATATAGTAGCAATAAATTAAAAGTATTGTATAACTTTCCAAAGAATATTAATACTTAATAGAAATTAGGTATTTTTAATAAAGTTTTATTTCATTGATATCTTTTTCAGGAAAAAATATCCGTTTAAACTTTCTTCACCACCGGACATATTTATATAACGTATAAAACAATTTAGGCAATATCCAAAAAATATCCCAACAGAAAAACCAAATTTTAATCAAATATGAAATTTTGGTGTTACTTGAAATGGAAAATTTCTATGTCGAACTTTCGATGTTATTCCTTTTGGATATTTAAGATTTGTGGTATATCACTTTGGTATTTTATGGTATTTTTGGTATTTTATGTGACTACACATAATTTTAAAAAGCAATAATGCTGAGAAATTTCCCATAGGTACTGAATTTGTGTTGTTTAAAATAAATTAATATTCGTATGCATTTTTTTGGATTTTCTTACTCGTGACGCCAAATTTCATTCTAATATCATATAAGAAAAAAAAACTGAGCAATTATTAATGAAAATGAGGGTCAAAAAAAGGAATTACCATAAGTAAAATAGCAGTAGGTACTCATGTTTGGAAAATGTTTTGGATTTTTATCAAGTATTACATACTAACTGGTATAAATAAGTCATTTTATGTACTTACTGCGAAATTACTCGGTTAAATATTTAAACAGATTTGTATATTTAGGTATAACGTCGGCCATAGTCTCTAGCGGTGCGGCGTGCGGTGCTGCAAAGCAGGGTACTCATCTAGCTTGTAGCACGTAACCTAACTGTTACTGTATCAACCTGAAAGTGAGTACGGCTCGTCCACGGACACCGCGTAACCAGAAGGCCTGCTCTGAAACGCAAAACTCGAAACTTCGTTATACCCGTCCCTCTCACTCCCCAGTTGTGACAGAATCGAGTGAAAGGGACAGGGCTAACCGAAGTTTCGGATTTGCGTTTCAGAGTACGGCATCAGCTACGAGCTCCCGGATCCGCAGTGCTTGTGACGAAATCACGCCGACAACATTCTGCTCACTCCATTATTGCGTTCGTTTGAAGTTCGCGTCGTGCGTACTCACTGCACAAGAGGTCTTGTCGTAGTCCACGCGCACACTGCGAGCCGCCTTTGTGTTAGCAGCGATACCGCCACTCGGCGGGTCACTGCGAGCTTACTGCGAACCACGCGCGAGCGGCTCGCAGCGAGCTCGTGCCTCCCATGTACCTACTCACTTGACAGTAGCAGTAACGTTACGTTACGTGTTACACAGCTCGGTGAGTACCCTGCTCAAGAGGCGAGGCGGGCGGTATGATTTGCGGCGGTATGCTATAATAGCTTGACTAGTTGCAACCGCGGCGGCCTCAGCGGTGGACGTTTTAAGAGAATTTGGAATGGCACTATCAAAAATGGCACGATATTGCCTTGACACAAGTGCGTTCTCAGCTCAAGATATCATTGAGTCAAGATTCTACATAGATTTAAGCCAATTTTAATAAATGTTTTACCATTATTATTGACATACTTATTTATTTTAATTTTACTCCTATTCACTTACTCCGATCACCACTATGATTTCCTCTACGATCCTCTCTTCCTTTTCCAGTCCCACTGTAATCCCCACTCTGATACCCTTTCCGATTCTCACGCACTATCCATACCTACAAAAAGTAACTCTATCTGCCTATTTGTTCGTCCATGTGTTACTTTTTGGGCCTATGCCCAGCGGTGGGCGTCGTTCGGCTACCATGATGATGTTACTTTTTACGCCAAAACAGCTGAACCGATTTTGATGAATTTTGGTACAGAGATTACAAATCTTGGAGAAGGACATAGGCTACTTTTTTACGCGATATAACTGCAATTACAATACAAATGCAATGTCCAAAGTTCATGCAGACGAAGTTACGGGCCACAGTTAGTATATCAAATTACTAGATGCAGCCCGCGACTTCGCCCACGTGGATTTCGGTTATCGCATGAACAATATTCTATGACCTTCTGCAAGGTTCAATGTATTTCAAAGTTCCAAAATTCATCATCATTCAGCGTTTTGGCGTGATAAAGTAACAGACAGGCAAAGTGACATTTGCATTTATCTACGGATTAAGCTAGTACTATAAATGCGAAAGTAACTCAGTCTGTCTGTTAGGTTTCATCCCAAAACCGATAAACCAAGTTTGATTAATTTTAGTATAGAGATAAATAGGACGATCGAGAATGATATAGGGTACTTTTTAACTGAAACTCATGTTTTAACTGAAATACAAGCGGACGAAGTCGAGGGCAACAGCTTGTTTACTATAATTCTATTCTAGAATCGATCATTTCGCTTGAAATTCATAATAACACCCTCACCGTAACAATATTGTAATACATTCAATGTAATATTATAGTATGGTATACAGTGGTAGGTAATAATATTATTTGTACTACAGTTATCTACCTATTTCATTTTAAAATAATAAACATATTACATTAAAATGAAGCTTGAGTGGTTCTACTGAATATCAGTCACTACTGTCTTGCTGCTACACTGTGGCACGATATCGGCCGCCGGCCAGGGCCGCGCAAGTATACTGAGACGCGCGGGGTGTCCCTCCGATGGGCGGAGCGTATGCGACGTTCTTCACCCCCTCAAATTATTTCTGCGCTCGGGATTCCTAGCCTTAAAATTAAATAAAAAAAAAATACTTATGACGGCTGGAATCCTTCGGCTATTCAAAGACAATTATTTACGTATATTGTTCATTAACTAAAACCAAGTATACTGCAAGTAATAGGATATTTGGTTTATTGATTACGATTAGACGGATGTTTGGTTTGGTTCACCAATCAAAAAAAGACGGCCGGAAGCACTAGATCAATAACTGTAAAATAAAATATATTTTTTCCAAATTTTGAGTAGGTACTTGTGGTTTTATTTTATTTTTGGTGCCAGACAGTAGTGGCACTAGTGGTAGTGGGGAGGGCTGATGATGATGATGATAACGTGAAATTTTATCTGATACCTAATAAATTTAAATATTAGTACTGTTCCTGTCTATTTTTCAATTATATTACTTCATTAAAAGTAGTAGCTAACCTAAATAAAACTCCATAAGTATCTCTATCTCAATAATTTTGAGATTATTAACTAAATATTGTAGGATTTCCATCACGATTTATTTCTAAGTCAGTATGAATTTTGCAAATAATACTGAATGAAATTAGCTTCAAGAAAAAATATATAAAACACTGGAATAAATAATAAGATAAGTTTAATGTACTAATGTAAGTAGTTATAGTCCTCTGAACCCTGATTTAATACTTTCAAGTGCTTATAACACTTTGTGTCAACGGATATTACAAAATGTCTGGTAACAAGCAAGTTTGACATCCTTTTCTAGAATATTAGTGCTTGCGACGTTTAAGAGACGAGCTTAAGAGCCGTTATTATGAAAAATTTAATTTAACCTTGAGTGTTGTTAAAGGCTTTCAGACGCAGCCTAATCAACAAGAGAAGCATACATAGGTATAATGCTTTCTTACACATTAAGCAGATTATTGCGCTTATCTGAAAAAAAACACATTTATTTTGACTTTTTTGCATTCACAATGCAATTAAAAAAAATCGAGTCCCTCTACGTAGTTTATTTTCAAAGAACGCAGTGTTGTTTTTTTCTGCTTAAGTCGTTGCGAGATTTTAAACTTTGGCTACTATAAGGCTAAGTATAAGCATAATATAAGAAGCATTTTTGTTTATTTTTTGTTTGAGTTAAAGGGCCCTCCGAACTTCATTAAAAATAACATAGAGTACCAGTCGTCTACTGATAAATGTTCACCTATAAATAACCATAGGTTACACAGTGTGTTTTTGCTCCCCAGTGTTCAGAAGACACTTAGCTGGAGCATTAATGGACTCAGGTCATTAACTCGGGGTTAATCTACCGCACTAACACGTAGTGGTCACTTAATAAGTGATATTACATAGACTGATTTATACTGTGATATAAAGTAGAACAGTTTGCAATTTGAACGCGCAATTTTAAGTTTTCAATGAGTTTTCGCTAAGAGAGAAAAATTCAATTCAACTCGTATAATATTGGACGAGGTATGGACTACCCATGTTTTTTTATTTTATAGATACTTTATTCGTTTCAAGTAGATGATAAGCCAACTAATATAATACATAATCAAAATAACGAAATCTGCCAATATTCCAATAATTCAATAAACTAGCAGGTATTTACAATTTCACAAATCCATTCCTGATTAGAATGTATTATTCGCAGCTAATTGGACCGGAGTATTTATGCAACCGGTCCCATTCGGGAATGCTGTCAAGTTTCGAATAATTGGAGAGCCCCAATGCTCCAAATAACATTCCGGTGCTGAACAATCGCGGTAATGAACGACGGCGATTGCTCAGCGGAGACAATCTGACAATCCCGAGTCCTGAGGCTCGTGATCCGATCCCATTGTCAAACTTCCGCCCAATTTACGTTATTGTAATGCAATACCCCGTGGACCGCATTAATCATAGCGTCGTCGTTGTGTTAAAATACGATTCCGCACAACGATCGTTGCAAAATGTAAGTAGGTAGCCTATACGTAGATTTTGCAACCTTCGAATTCGCATCATTTATTTATGAGTGCATAAGTAACACACATCACATTTACCTTTCGTGTGAATGTGTCCAATAAGTTATTATACTTAGGGCGACTTTCATCACTGATATTTAAACGTGATTAACGCTAAACGTGTTTAATACATAGTACTGTCTCTGTCATCTGTTTGCATGTGACAGGGACAGAAATACGTTTTAAACACATTTAGCGTTAATCGCGTTTAAATATCATTGGTGAAATCGGGCCTTACTGTATTTTTTTTTAAATGTTTTTCGAATTATGAGCAACAAAAATAAGTATTTATTTTAAATGATATTGAGTATTTTCGAAGTTATAATATATCATCAAACTTTGTGACGTCACCAAGTCAGTAGCGTCATAGTCTCGCCAAAGATTTCGTTTTAAAAAGAGACAGACAGCCTTAGTCATTTCCAGCTAGTGGATACAGCAAATTTACCGGAGTCGGTTTCAAACAACCAGTAATAATCCGGCATGTGTCGTTCAATGCCGTATCCACCAACTTTGCGTGTGATGGATGAGCGATTCCATACTGGACTCGCAAATTCACCTGCAGAAAACGCAAGCGCCAGGCTTGTTGTCCGCAGGACATCAGGCGAGGCACCCCACTTTGAAGCCACCAGACGGCGCAAGAGGCTGTTTCTTGAGCACACTTTTTGTTTGACACTCTCGCAGTGTTTCCTAAAGGTCAGTGATCTATCTAGGAAGACGCCGAGGTATCTTGGGAAGTCGTTGTGCTCAATATTGGAACCCCGCGCCAGTGGATATTTAACTTTCGGCCAGCCTCTCTAGCTGGAATATATCCACTAGCTGGAATAGCGCCTCCAGGGATCCGTAGAGTAGTTGCAAGCTCCTCTGAAAAGACCACCTTGATGAGTGACACTCGGCATCCTCTTAGTAACCACGACCCAGTGCCTAAAAGACTAAAAAGCCGCAAAAATTTCATTGATTGCGTGTCCTCCCTCCAAAACAACGATCGGTCAAAGGAGAGATGCAGGTTGTGGCGTGAGAGTGCTGACCTCCCTGGTCCCTTTGTCTCACCAACTGAAAGCCTTCCGCCTGGAAACGAGTTGCCATGGCCTACCTGGAAATCTTTGAATAGACTTCGGACTATGGTCGGCCGCAGCAAAGACAACCTGTCCAGGTGGGGATTTTTGGATGATTCCAACTTGGAATGTGGGTGCGGTGCTTCTCCCCAAACGATGGTACATTTAATATCGTGCCCTGCGTGTCCTTGCAGCTGCACGCAGGAGGACCTTATGAAGGCTACAAGTTCTGCGATTCGCGTAGCTGAGTTTTGGTCGGACATAGTTTAGTTTGTCAGCGACACGAAAGAAGAAGAAGGCTTAGTCATAACTAGCTTTCCGCCCGCGGCTTCGCCCGCGTGGACTACATGACGGTATCCCGCGGGAATGTCATATTTTTCCGGGATAAAAAGTAGCCTATGTTCCTCTCCAGGTTACTAAGTATATGTGTTCCAAATTTCAGCCAAATCCGTTCAGCCGTTATGGCGTGATTGAGTAACAAACATCCAAACATCCAAACATCCAAACATCTAAACTTTCGCATTTATAATATTAGTAGGATTAAACAGCTCATAACAAAACAAGCTTGTTAAAAAACAGATTCAAATTATTTGTCACATTTATTTTTCACAATGTTATATTTTTTAACTTCATCATTAAATATCTACATTTCAACAACAATGAAATACATACCCTTGTGCATTGGTGTTTTGATCAAGACTTTTATTATCATGTCCACCTTTATCGTTAGTGGGTATAATGTTTGTTGGACGCACACATAATCTTAGGAACCACCAGTCAGAGCTGATTTAATATTTATGCAATTAATTGTAGTTATTGTAGTATTTGGTTGGGGGTAGAACTTGTCCTAAGTCCGCCTGACTAGCTATCACCATCTTAACTAAGTCTACTGCCAAAACAACAATGTTTTCAGCATTATTGTGTTTCGGAATTTAGAGTAACGATAACCAGTTCCTCAGAGTGGCAACGCACGTGATAACGCACTTCCACCTTTCATCTTTTCATCACATAACTTTAGGTGTGATTGGCTGAGTGGTACCCACAAGCACAGAGGTAAATACTATTCTATTCACGATATGTACGAGGTCTAGATAGGTGGCTTATATCTTTTCTTATATTCAGAAGCCAATTAGGAGATTAAGTAAAACTTTAAGTAGTATATAAACAATCTTATATAAAGGTAGGCACACACCTTGTTAGTGACACGGCGCGGGGCGGTGTGACGCAACCATCTTTGTCGGCAAAACTAACAAACGGTGAAAGTTCGCGGGACGCATCTCGCAACCATCGCCACCCGATAGGTTATCGATTGCCTAAATGTCAATACGATTGTTCTAACCGAATATATTTGGACACAACTTTCTATTCACTTGACAAAATGTATAACCGAAGGTCTATTGACGAACTAATAGCTTAATTATTTTCAACAAATGAAATTTTGTCTATTCTTCCATAACAAAATATTACCATAAGAATTAAGGGGACTAACTATAGGTAATAAATAACATTCACATAGAGCAATTCACTGGTAGGAATTTACCGACCTATTTTCATTTTACATTTTTAGGCTTCCCTGTTACGAATCACTGAACAGTGGTTTAGATTGTGCCAATGAACAAATGTTTATTTGCGTGCGAAAGGCGTCACTGCTACCTACCGCAGTATCAAATTCGCAATATAACACTGCTAACCTCTTTTTGTATTTTATGCTCAAATAACTGACACTGAAGGACGACAACAAATACGATTGTAACAACAACCGCGACAAAGCGCAATCGCCACCGCCAGCTGGCGAGCGAGCTAACGAACCCAGCGATGTGACGTTTTACCTCTTTTCAAATAGTACGCGCCACATAACTTGGCGCGTGTCAATATCTGGAACTAAAATTATGACATGGGAATAAGGCTTATTTTTCCGACCGACCACGACGATCAGCGCCCTTTGACAAATGCCAAGTTATGTGGCGTGGACTCTACTTCGGTTGACACCGCAAACGACATCGCTCGCAACATCTTTCTCTCTCTCTCTCTCGAAGTATGAAAAGAGGTATAACCTCACGTCGCTCGGCTTGTTAGCTCGCTCGCCAGCGGGCTATGTGGCCTGTGCTTAAGAACGGCTGAAATGGAGCGGAGCAGGACTTGCTAGCGCGGTCCTTTACGCAATTCGCACGCAATTTCGTGGCACTGATTAACTCGGTTATTATAAACACTACCTACTTTCCACCGAGCAACGGATGCCGAAATAATAGTAAGCAGAATTTTAATCGCGTTGCGAAATTTGTTCTATTGAACGATGATGCTTATTTTTCTCATCGTTCGCTGGTTATACAACCTCCTTCATGGGTTAGTTTCGCACCATATTAGATGAGTTAACCGTGTAACTTACTTTTACTTTTCAATTGCGAGTAACTTTTTAAATTATTATATTTATTAGTTTATGGGGTCATCAACTGTACCTAAGCACCTAATTAACCGTCTTTAATAAGTGCTAAAATTATAAATGCGAAAGTATGGATGTTTGTTACTCACTCACGGCGAAACAGCTGAACTGTTTTGGATGAAATTCGGCACAAAGATAGATTATGCTCTAGAAAGGCATATAGGCTACTTTTTACCCCAGGAAAATGTCTCACTCCTACGGGAAAACATTATACAGTTCACGCGGGCAAAACCGCGAGTGAAAGCTAGTATTATATAAAATATAGGTACCTATATGCTGTAACGGTTCAGAATCGCACCTGAACTATCTCGAATATTTCTTAAAGATTTAAAAGTCGAAATGTATTAATGTTACTTACCTCAATAAATTTTTAATAGTATAAATAGTTCCTGGGGTAGGAATAAATCACAAAGTCAAATTGGGTTGTGTCAACTGGGTTGTATTGAACAAAATTAGCCATTTACCATGTTGTTGCGCTGGGAATTTGCTTCATACTTTGTCAACACAGTGTATATGGGAGGGAGATTCTGTCTATAAGGCTTGGGGCTTGTTTAGTGGTTTCAGATTGCTTGAGGTAAACACTGAAAAAGAAACGGGTTAATGGTAGCGGAGCAGTTGTGGTCATTTGCATTTAATTTGGAAGTTTTATGATTAATCTGAGGAAGTTAGATACAGTAAATTTGTTTGAATTAGCGAGAAAATATAGTTAATAAATACCTGAGATTCAGGGATTGAAACAACGATGTTTCACAACAGTTGGACTCTGTGACAAATTATTTCATATAAGAAGATGCACTTTGTTGAGGGTTTTGTCAATCGAATTTGCTTCACGGGAGTGTGGACAATACTTGTATTTCGATATTGGTTCACGAAATAATCGACACGAACTGTTATTAGTTAGTAAAATTATAAATCTTGTTGTAAACAAATGTCATGTCAAAATGGAATAAGCCTGTCCAAGTGCAACGACAACTAGCGGCAGAGTTGAGAACTAAGACAAGTCAAATGACATCACATAAATATAGCGAGAAGGTTTTTACTCACAGAATGTTAAATTAACATTATGTAAAACTTAAATAAAAATATGGGTTAAATAATCAAAAGTACAGAATATTGGTTTCTATCTTAGATAAGGTTCAAAGTTTCAAATATGGTGAATGTATATTGGCTAGAGATGATTCGTTCGGAAATTATGTTCGAACAATTACCATTTTGATAATAGTTTTCGTTCGTAAATAAAAAAAGGAATCATACAAAATAATGTGGTTATATTATGTGAGAAGGTAGTATTTTGAATAGTTTAGTAAATTTTATAACTTAATATTAGAAGTTTTGTAACTATCAAAGGTTTCTGAACGAAGGCCAGGCGGGGCGTTCGGGATGTTTGAAATGGGTTGGCGTTAAACGCTAGAGGGCGCTATGACGATAGAGTAGGAATGTGGGACGCCACTTTTTGGCGCGTTTTTGAGGAGGTCTATATAAGCAAAAACGACGCGACGCCCGCTCTTATTTCTCCGGGATAGACTTCGAGGCAACACGTATGGAAGACGAAACACTTTTTGAAGAAGTTTCCATTTTTAATCAAGCGAGAAGTAGTCTTCAAGCAAGTGTACAGTGAGTCCTTGCACCATAGGGCGTTTATTGGGTTCGCGATCTTTTAAACGTTTTAATTTTGGAATTCTGACTGGTAAATTGGATCCGAAATTAAAAGGTCTAGTTTGTTTACAGAAAGCATTTCAATTAAAGTAAATTATTCCCAAGTAAAATCCTAGAAAATGGGCTTAATTTGAGTCAGAGAGGGTTGGAAGCATAGAGTTTGTTTCTTCAGGAGTACATTTTTATGTCTCCGGGCTCCAGGCAAGGCTCACGGGAGGTCGCTAGGTAAAGAAAGTCTGGCATTGTGGAGTGTCAGATGAGTGTTCATTGGATAACGCTTAGTAATTTCCACATGGTTTGATCAGGCGGGCTGTTTTCATTGACAGTTTTTCAGTTAACACGTCTGATGGCGCGGGGCGTATGCCCCAGATTTGGAGGCAGTTGCGGCCTGATTGAACCATACCTACCTGTAGGGTGTCTATCTGTTCCCTTCCCAAGCAGATGGACCACGGCATGAGCGATAGGATTCTAGGGGGCCCTCTCACCCAAACTTGACAGAATTGGGGCGTCAGAACTGGCGATACAGGCGCCAGGTTTGTGTTTGTTAGGAAAGTCGCATTTAGTCTGAAATTAAGCAGGTAGGTACCTACTTAGAATCACGAGCTAGGTAACTCGAAGACCTTTGTTCTGGCAGAAAGGGGGAGGTCTGCTGGGGCAAGGCTACGAGGGGAGTCTGGTATACAGAGTAGGTAGAAAGAGTAGGTTCGCTGTAGGTCTATAAGTAGCATTATGTGTTATCACCAATATATCTACGATCAAATCCGAATTTTGTTGACATCCCTAGCCATAGATTCTTGTGACAGACGAACAAACCCGGGCAATTGACAGAATGATTATAGATAGTGGGGAAAAGTCCGATTGACAGTTTCCAGCAAAATGGCTGTCTTTTATCTAACAAAATAATGTTATATCTTAAGAAGAGCGATTAGGTAAATGGTTAGTGCGTTGTAGCAATGTAGTCTACAAGTTATATGATATTCAGTGAGGTATGTAAGAAATTAATAGATTTGAAAAGGAAAAGGTGACCAATGGATACCTAGTGCTTTCAGTATTTGGGAAATGATTTGTGAGGTAACAATACTAGTGGAACAGTCCAAAGAGCTTGATTAGAGTAATCTATATAGGTTCACGCATTGCAAAGATATGAAGGTTGAAATAATCTATCAAACATAAGTGGAGAATCTAAATTTACCTATATATTTGGCTTGACAAAAGGTAATATATTCCTATGATGCAAAAGGCACCTATAATAATCTATAAATTGAGCTGGTTGCGGAAGAGTTCTCTGGATCAGACTACTGCTATATTAATGTATGAAAAGGATTTTGTTCGGTGGCGGGAGAAGATGTTTAAACTCGAAGGAACTCGGTGTAATGTTGACCAGTGTCTTATGGAAGCTGATGTGGATTCAAGGTTTTTCCAGATACTAACCTATTGAGTTGGAACATGGTTCTATTTTAGCCATAAATTATGTAAAGCTATCGGGGTGAGGCGAAAGCTTCTGTTCAATTTGGTTGGATTCTTAAGTTATTTCCAAGACCAGTCCAATGGTGAGATTAAGGATATATTACCATGAGCGAGATTCTTTAGAGACAAATTTTAACCAACAAGTTGCAAAAGTTCAATAAGATCCGAGTCAGACACGTAGACATAACTAGGGAATTTAGTTCTACGGGGAAACTTGGTCATAGAAAAGGTTAGGAGAGTCTATATTTATATGTACTTACTATGAATTAGAATTGAGTTCTCTCCCCTCAGGAGTCAGACTTGCTAGTTCTCCTAATTTAAGCACTCAACCTGTTGGATTTATCCCAATAAGGATTATTCAACAAAAGGAAAAGGATATATCAATTAACGTTAACTTTAACTGCTGCTGCCATGAAGGAGAAAGATCTCTTCATGTAGATTAGCAAGTCGCTTTGAAGCATTTAGCTTGGTCCTCTTTTATTTATATATACAGAAAGAATTGACGAACATGACAGCTTGACTTTATATGTTGAAGTTTGTTTCTTATATAAAAATTAAATAAAGCAGCGCCGGGAGAGGAATGTCCCAGTCAGGCGACGAGTTCCATCGTTATGGGCGGGGCGGTGCCCATGACTTTACCGGTTAAATAATATTGCTGGAGCATTTGTATTAGGCCAAGATGGTGATTAAGATCAATAGACTCTCTTCACCCTAATGATTATACCAATTCCCATCTCTGACTTTGCAAGCAAAACCATATGCTGAAGCTAATAGGTACTATTATAGATGTAGTGTTTCCATCTTCTAATAGATATAACAAATTTTCATCTCTAACTTTGCAAGCAAGGCCATATGCCTAAGCTAGTAGGTATGGTTATAGATCTGATATAGTGACTCCGTCTTCCAATAGATATAACAAATTTTCATTTCTAATTTGCAAGCAAAGCCATATATGCTAAAGCTAATAGGTACTATTATAGCAATGGAGTCTCCATCTTCATATAGGTATATCAAATTTCATTTCAAACCACACATGCCAATTTCACCTTAGTCCTTGCAAGCAAATCCGGATGCTGTGACTAGTTTCAGTTCCATTGTAACCTAAATTATTAAATTCCACCAGTTTTAATAGACAGTTAACCTTGGGTCAGTAACCAGAGAATTAGCATGGTGGACTCAGCAAAATAACTCACCAGGTTTTCAAAGAATATTGGACCTAGGAATCGGTTAGGACCTAACTGTTAAATGTCCAAGCAATGTAGGGGTAAACTAATGTTAGATTTATACAAGAGTATTAACTTATTTTGAGTGTCTTGGTCGCTATAAATGAGGTTAGAAAATTATAAGCAACGGCCATGTAATATGAACAGCTGTTAAGTTGATGTAGGCATTTAGGCAGTTCAAAGTATGAGTTAGTTAGTAGTAAGGTTAGTCTCTGTCGCTTCATTTAAAAGATCATGGGTCTACGCTTTACAACCAGGGTTCTCCATTACGACATCACAGGCCACTTCAGATTTGATTCAGAGCATCCATAGTAGTTATCTATATATTAATCGGACAACAGTTAGGTATTACAGCGTTCAAGCTAGCTAGGTATTTTAGTAACTAATAGAATTCTTGACAGAGGTTCAGTATTAGCTTAGAGTAAATACTAGAATGGTTTGTTAGTATATTTAGGTCATCTATTTCTATTAAGATTAGGGTTAAGCGATTAGAAAGGATAGGTAGGTGTTACAATTTAGTAGTGCCGTTACCAGGATTAAAAATTAACACATATTATAGCAAATCTTGTATAGGAATAAGAAAATAAGACAATATTTACAAACCTTTTTAATGAGTTTAGCATATAAATTACATTGGAGCTCTGAGTATTTCTGAAGGTAAGTGGCTAGTTTACATTGAGTTGGAATAGCCACAATTTGTTGTTTAGTGCAGAAGGAAAACTGAAGCGACAGGGTTAATATTAATTATTTAATTAAACTTCTGTTAAGCGTCCCCGGGCAGGATGTTTCTTAATAAGGGTCTTTTGAGAACTGTTCATAGGTCTTGATTAGGTTTAGTTAAGTATAGCAACTTGTTTTCTGAAATGGAAGAAATAATTCATTATTGTAATATGCTAGCAAATTCAAAAATAAGGAAATGTTTATCTTTTCAGAGATTTCATAGGTAGTAATGTTGAATTTTAGTTAGATGAAATGCTAAGTTGGATTGCATTCTGTTAGAGAATAAATAATTAATCACATAATTAAACAAGTACTTACTATTAATTGTCTTTTTATTAAAAAGAACAATAGTTATAATTCTTGAGTAACATCATATTGTGGTTTCATAGATTACCAATATTATCTCTGTTGAAATTCGTCAATAATTAGGTAATTTAATTGTCGAAAGCCGGGCAGGTGAATTCACAAACTTGTATAGCACAATTGTATAGTTGAAAGACTTTTGAGTAGAGGTTATATGGAGCTAATCAAAGAGCATGTATGGGGAACACGTGGAGAATGACATTTGTCATTGACAAGGTTGTTTCTCTCCTTAGTGTTAGCTCTGGGTAGGCGAACGGAAAAATTATGGGAAACTGTATGGACCTTGTTAAGTACAAACTTTGTATGGGCTTGCATATTTGTATACAAATAAATTATAGAGACACGTTATATGACAATGTAGTACGGTTTTGATGTTTAGTAAAGACCGGGAGCTACCGCGTTACTTTATGGGTATGAACTTCATACGGTTTTTGGAACTTTGAGTCAATTTTATAAAGAAAATAGTCGCTATCGGTTCCTTGTTTTGTGACGTCGGATATAACGATGACTGGCTGGCGGCGTTCGGCAGAGCAAAGCAGCGGGAATCTATCAGAATAGGGAATTCAAATGACAGTTGAAGCCCATACCCATATCCAGATTTCTTAGCCGGTAGCCCTCTGTTCACAAAATTAGATTTTGAGGTTGTTTTTTGGAAAGGTCGATATTTAAGAACATGAGTGACAGGATAGATTTTCTAGCTTCCAAAAGCTTCGCTGGATGGCGTTGAGCGAAGTATGTACATGTCTATGGTATATTTTGGTATGAATCATATTTAAATTAAAAACCCAAAGGAAACTAATAATAAATTAAATAAGTACTACTGTAACAGAAACGAAATAGTTAAATTTTAAAGATTAAGGTAAATAAATAACTTCTGTCTGACGTTCCGTTTTACAAAAAAAAAAAGGGTCAAAGTAAAATTTCATGTTTCGTACCTTCTAACTGCATAGATAGGTGGGACAGCGCCATCTAGTGATCGAGCTTTCAGGAAATCGCCCATTAGCACGGCATCACAAGAAAGTTAGGGCAGTAGTTACATTTTTACTCAACGGAGGTCGCCACGGGTATTTTCGAACGAGTGGAATTTGGTTAGTAACTTTAATGATAATAATAATTATGGCAGAATGTTATTGATAAATGAGTTCTAGCAAAAACTTGTTTTGTTTTAAAAGGGGCAAATTCTTTTAGCTAACAGGGTAATTACGCTACTGCGTGATAGATGTCGCTACCGGTAGGTTACGAAAAATTGTGGTTCTTATTAATTAATTAAAATGGGTTATGTTATGTATCAGAATCGTGCAAATTAATGACTATGTGATGTGCGGTCCGAGATTGTAGTTTAAAGGCGTGTTTGAAAATGTTATAAAAAAAAAAAAAATTTAGGATAGATAATGACATACATTAGGTGAAATATTACATACATATATTAGTTGGGGAGGGGGGCGATCACGTTGTTCTGTGGTGCGCTATTTTTATTGTTGTTAGGATATAAATCCAGACATGGCTTAAAGAACTCGCATCCAAGCCAAAAAGATTGGAAAAAAAAAAAAAAAAAAAAAAAAAAAAAAAAAAAAAATTGTTAGAAATGTTTTTGTTTTCATCAAGAAAATTTATGAATTATAAAAGGTTGAGTGTCATCTAAGTTTGTGAAATTGTTGAAAATGCTGAAACTGTCTGAAGGATAGATCTGTGGTTGTGTTTATCATTATTGTGAAAATATAACCTAAAAAAAAAGGACATTAAATAGTTATGCAAATAGGTTTTAGTGTAAATCATTGTAAGAGTTATGAATTTGAAGTAAGAAAATAGTATTTTAGTTAATTTATAGTTTGTACAAGGTATTTCAAAGGGGTAAATAATTAAAGAGTTTGGCTTGGTTGAAAAATGTGTCTTGATGAGAGTGATTTCTCATGGAAATAAGTGGATAATGAAAACTGAAGAAGTGTTATGAGGTCTGGCTTTTCATGGTGTACATAAGAGAGGGGAGACCCTTTCTGACTTATAGATTGATAACAACCATTTTGGTAAGTTAATCAGAGATTTAGTTTTAATTAAATTGTTGAAAATTTTTAGAATTAGACACAATTAGTACCTACTTGTATATGACAGGAATTGTTTGTGGCCAGCTTAGACTCAAAGAGGGTAATTTTGTTTGAAGGGAACGGTATTTGCAATGCTAAATAAGTCAACGGATAACTTAGTAGGTGAAGATTAGATTTTTCAAACGCTCGGTTAACCTAAAAGTTGAAAATAGTTCAGAATTAAAGAGAAATCTTGTCTCGATGAATGATAGAACTATTAGTTTGTATTTTGGGGTCGGTGATAAAGTTTTAAAGAAAAAAATTAGATATGTCAGTGGGTAAAGATTAGATTCCTAACTTAGTGGAAGGAAATTATATTGCTACAAACTAAAATAATGTTAGCCAGATTGTTAAATGTAGTTATGAATATATTTAAAAGGTAAGGTTTAGTGGTTTTTGTATTAGGTTAGTAAAATGAGGTAACATTACTTCTTACTCCTTAAAACTTAAAAATAGCTATTTGGGTAAAATAATGGGTTTTTTTACTAATAGTTAGGTATTAGAATTCATGAAATATGAACCAAAAGGAATTTGTTAGTGAAGATTTTGGATTGGCTAGATTAGAAACATTAGATTCAATGGTTTCTAATTTGAACAGAAAGTAGAGAGAATTTCATCTAAAATGGTTCAGTGAGTTTGGAAAAAACCATAATAGGATAACTTCATAATTATTAAACAATCTAATATATGAACAAGAAGGGAAAAATTACTTGGTTTAGGTAAGTAATCAAAATTTTCATCCGGGAACATAAAAGAAACTTAGATGTCGGTTATAAGACTTGCAGAAATTTTATTATTTTAATTACAGTGATTTTGATTTCAAGTAGGAGTTGTTGTTTGGATGAAAAAAAAATATCCTAGAAACCGGAGCAATTATACAGATGCAGGAAAGGGAACTTATTTATACATGTTAATTTCAGTAGATTTATTTCAGTTTAAGACGTCAAAGTTAGGGTATGTACACAAGTGCAACAAGTTATAGTAATAGTTATCCAGCGGTTAAACTAATGTATTCATACAGACTGTTAGGATATGGATGGATAAGTAGGGTTGACAAGGGTGGGGTTGTGTGTTAGTCCGGAACATTATAGATAAATAGGTACTTAACAAGAATAAAATAGGGTTAAATAATTCTTTACCTTTCGTTGAAATTTGAGTTAGAAAATTCAACGACGGTTTAAGAAGGAATACAACAATGTTATAAAATAAATCAAGTAACTATTCTTATGTCAATGAGAATTATAGGAGATTGCTTGCCTAACTAATATTGCTTCTCTTAGGTATCCAGTTAAGTTTATAGGTTGCTATGTCTAAAAGTAGGTAGTAAATATTACAAATTAGCTTAAATAGGTAAATAATGTAAGAACCAAGTGTGTCTGACAGTTTGGGGTCGCTGGCGTGATGTAGTGAACAACTGTTGACTATTTATAACTAGTTATGGGTAGCATTAGTGTTACAGGTATGCCGGGAATATTCATAGACTAATCGTATATTCTCTATATAGAAAAAAAACAGATGGATTTAATTGAAACATAGTATGCCAGCAGTGGTCCTCGTTCACTTGACATGATGATGTTGAATAGGGGGTGGTGAATGGAGAAGGAAAAGAACTTTCATACAGGCGACGTGATTGGTTTGTTGTTCTTTTTATCAATCTTGGTTCTATATTAGTAATTAAATATACATTCTTAGTTGAACCATTGGTTAATCTTAATAAATTACTTTGTGATAGGACTATAGGTACGTTATGTTTGAAAAGAAATAACATATGGTCGAGGTTTGGGCGTTATTAGGGATTATTATTATTATTCTTATTTATTCGGACAAGCAGTGAGACAACTGATAGATGCTGGTAGAAGAAATAAGGAAATTGTTGCTATGCTAAAAGTACCATTGTGGGGAATATTTTATTAGAATGTTAGTCATACATAAATTTTTTAAATTGAAAATTTACTAGTTGCATTGAGAGAACATCATTCTCGACTATCATCCATAGGGTAGAGATTGGTACTTGCAATTATAGGGAAAGAAAAAACAAATATATGATGACTCCAGTTTAGGCAAACGATGAGACATTTGAATTGATGTAACGAATTAAATATTATTAGAATTAGTTAATCTTTATTGTTAACTTTGTTTTTTTTATAATATCAGTATAGACAGTGCAGTTAAAATTTTATAGTATGTTGGATTGGGGGTCGTGGAAAAGTGTAACTACAGTTACAGGTTAATCAATTAGTAGGGTTTAGAATTAATGTAATTAAAATTACTAGGAATTCTATTTAGGTTAGTATTAAGACCTTAGAATTAAATTAGCTATAGAAAATGATATTAAGTGGGACATCCATATGATAGGTTAACGACCACTGGGGTCGAATGGGTTGGAAGTCACTATATGTAGAGGTCTCGGGTTCGATTCCTGCCCAGGTGATTGTCGTAGACAAACTGTTCAGTGTTGCTTTGGGGCTTGGAAGTGTGATGATACCCGTCGATGTTTGGTATTTATGATATAGGTACCTACTTATTTTGTAACATAGAAGAATATGAGCGGGATAAGTGAAATAAACGTTATTAATTAATTTCATTATTAGTAACCAAAGTTAGAGATGGATAATGGGGATTATAATGGGGAAAATTACTCACTAATTTTGAAATATGGTGTATTTTTCAATTAGTTAAATAAGTTAAGAATATGTTTTACGGGATAAAGGCAGGTTATAGTTATAGGAATCTTAAAGGAACCAATATAGGTTGTACTATAGTGTAAAGGTTGGTTGCGAATTTGAAGTAGAAGGAATTTAATTGTTAAACAAATACGCTTCTTAGTAGAAGTCAATTCTCATGCTCTATACTTTAAAAATTAGGGCATAAGGTCAGGTACTACTTAAAAGTGGGGGGGGGTCGAAAGGTTAAAGTTGAATTCCATGAATAAACTTTGACCCTAAATTAAATTAGACGTTAACACCAAACGTGAATTGGAGTTAAAACCAAAAATAGGATAAGCCAAAACCAAATATGTCATTTGAGGGAATAAGGATTTTTATAGTTTTTTATAGACATAGTTAAGGAAGACACTTGGTAGAACTTTTGAAAAAAAACTTAATATTAGGTACTTATCCGGATTAAAATGTCAAAGTTATGTTAATAATGTGAATTTTACAATTAATATTTAAAAGAGTTATATAGGGATGTTAGTTGGTTAATAATGTAATCTTTATGTACCTAACATGAATTGAGCTCTGACACGTAATGGACTTAATAGATGGTAGCAAGAAGGTGATAAGTGTTGATAGGTTAGCCAAATTCGCTGATAGTATTCGGATAGAGAGTAGTGGGAATAGACTTTTAGTAGTTTGGCTAGGTTAGGGAAATTGTTAGATGGAAAAAAAAAAGGGTAAGCGTTGATAGGTTGGTCGGTACTGCGGTATATACCTATATTAATATATATTGGGGGTATTTATATATTTACTTAGGTCGGTTTTATAGTTCGATGCAACAGTGATGGTAGTGATGTGTTTCAAGGTTGAAATTGTTATTACGAAAGGGGTTTTACGTTCTTAATTATGGTAAATGTTAGGATTGGGTTGTTAAATTTTGTTACAGAGTTTTAATTCAATTGGTGTAATATTGTCATGTTTTAGGTGGACAATTGAAATTTGCTAACGGGTAGGAAATGTTGGTCGAACATGTACAATTTTGGCTTTGGGTCATTATTAGCAAAGGAAAGGGATAGTATTCGGTCATGGTAGATAGTCTAATCATGTGTTGGAGTCAATTCATGCATTGTTAATGAACCGATTAACTATAAAAAAAAATTATATTAATTTCGAACGAATCTGAGCGAAAAGTTTTGTTAATAAATTAAACAAAAGAGGAGTTCTTATATTTATAGGGAGGGGAAAGGAAAATAGAAGAGGTGACAGTATTATGAGGATCGGTAGTATTAATTTTACAAATTAATGTTAATAGCTTTTTAGGGCAGTATACTACAAGTAATCAGGTGAAACGTTGGTTATGTTCATGGTGGCGCGGATGTGAGTTTGAGGAAGGACGGAATTGTTAAAAGTGAAGAAGAGTGGAATCTGTATATATGAAAAAAAAAATGTAAGTGTATATATATATATATATATCTATTTTATATATGAAAAAAAAAAGATTCAAAATATGAGGCCATGAGTGTAAACAAATTGGGAAGCCTGATTACAACCATTATTATTAACCCAAAAGATAAGATCCGCACACAACAGCACGTGATAGGGATAGGCGTAGAGCACGTGTTAACAGACTTGAATTTTGTACAGTGGGACTTTGGTGGTAGGATAAATAAAAAAAAAAATATATATATATATACAAACAGTGTTTATGTTTGTATCTTGTCCCGGTGTAAACGCCTGTACAAAATTTACACTTCCCGTGGGTCAGGACGGGCCATGTTTAACTCGACAACTATACATTCTCCAAAGTGATATCGGAGGCTATTCCAGAGTTTTGAGTAAGCTTTTTGACAAAAAGGTCTTTGTATATGCTTCATTTAGAAGGGGGCGTACAGAGATATGCAGGGGCACTTTGGGGGTATAAAATGCTGCGCTAGAACGCCATGTAATCGTAAGGTTGGATTACAGTTTATACACCAAGGCGAGTTTATTCTAAACTACGGATTCACAACCCGTACCTTTCACCATGCTTTGTACGTCTCTGGTGTCGGATATACATACGATGAATTAGGATAAAGCAATAAAAATCACTTAAAGCTCGCTTGATAACTTTTGATATTATTTTGGTCTAAATACACTCTACACTCTTAATTACATAATCACTAGGGCTCACTAAAAATTGATTCGATAGGGGTCGGAGGCCGCAATGTCCTTTGGTAGGACAAAGAGCATTGTGTTTTTCTTGGTCCAAATTGATTCAATTCTTTGATTTTGGGAAAATAATAAGAGAAAGGGATATATATATATATAAAAAATATATATATATATATATATATATTGATATAAAAATAATAATAATATATATATATAGATATTAAAAAAAAAAACATGTCTATATATATATAAATATATGTGTAAAAAGAAATATTAGAGATTTGGATAGAAAGAAAAATTCTACTCCGGATCCAATACTTGGTACTGTCACCTTTGAAGAATTTTGGGGTCGGCTGTAACGGTTCAGAATCGCACCTGAACTATCTCGAATATTTCTTAAAGATTTAAAAGTCGAAATGTATTAATGTTACTTACCTCAATAAATTTTTAATAGTATAAATAGTTCCTGGGGTAGGAATAAATCACAAAGTCAAATTGGGTTGTGTCAACTGGGTTGTATTGAACAAAATTAGCCATTTACCATGTTGTTGCGCTGGGAATTTGCTTCATACTTTGTCAACACAGTGTATATGGGAGGGAGATTCTGTCTATAAGGCTTGGGGCTTGTTTAGTGGTTTCAGATTGCTTGAGGTAAACACTGAAAAAGAAACGGGTTAATGGTAGCGGAGCAGTTGTGGTCATTTGCATTTAATTTGGAAGTTTTATGATTAATCTGAGGAAGTTAGATACAGTAAATTTGTTTGAATTAGCGAGAAAATATAGTTAATAAATACCTGAGATTCAGGGATTGAAACAACGATGTTTCACAACAGTTGGACTCTGTGACAAATTATTTCATATAAGAAGATGCACTTTGTTGAGGGTTTTGTCAATCGAATTTGCTTCACGGGAGTGTGGACAATACTTGTATTTCGATATTGGTTCACGAAATAATCGACACGAACTGTTATTAGTTAGTAAAATTATAAATCTTGTTGTAAACAAATGTCATGTCAAAATGGAATAAGCCTGTCCAAGTGCAACGACAACTAGCGGCAGAGTTGAGAACTAAGACAAGTCAAATGACATCACATAAATATAGCGAGAAGGTTTTTACTCACAGAATGTTAAATTAACATTATGTAAAACTTAAATAAAAATATGGGTTAAATAATCAAAAGTACAGAATATTGGTTTCTATCTTAGATAAGGTTCAAAGTTTCAAATATGGTGAATGTATATTGGCTAGAGATGATTCGTTCGGAAATTATGTTCGAACAATTACCATTTTGATAATAGTTTTCGTTCGTAAATAAAAAAAGGAATCATACAAAATAATGTGGTTATATTATGTGAGAAGGTAGTATTTTGAATAGTTTAGTAAATTTTATAACTTAATATTAGAAGTTTTGTAACTATCAAAGGTTTCTGAACGAAGGCCAGGCGGGGCGTTCGGGATGTTTGAAATGGGTTGGCGTTAAACGCTAGAGGGCGCTATGACGATAGAGTAGGAATGTGGGACGCCACTTTTTGGCGCGTTTTTGAGGAGGTCTATATAAGCAAAAACGACGCGACGCCCGCTCTTATTTCTCCGGGATAGACTTCGAGGCAACACGTATGGAAGACGAAACACTTTTTGAAGAAGTTTCCATTTTTAATCAAGCGAGAAGTAGTCTTCAAGCAAGTGTACAGTGAGTCCTTGCACCATAGGGCGTTTATTGGGTTCGCGATCTTTTAAACGTTTTAATTTTGGAATTCTGACTGGTAAATTGGATCCGAAATTAAAAGGTCTAGTTTGTTTACAGAAAGCATTTCAATTAAAGTAAATTATTCCCAAGTAAAATCCTAGAAAATGGGCTTAATTTGAGTCAGAGAGGGTTGGAAGCATAGAGTTTGTTTCTTCAGGAGTACATTTTTATGTCTCCGGGCTCCAGGCAAGGCTCACGGGAGGTCGCTAGGTAAAGAAAGTCTGGCATTGTGGAGTGTCAGATGAGTGTTCATTGGATAACGCTTAGTAATTTCCACATGGTTTGATCAGGCGGGCTGTTTTCATTGACAGTTTTTCAGTTAACACGTCTGATGGCGCGGGGCGTATGCCCCAGATTTGGAGGCAGTTGCGGCCTGATTGAACCATACCTACCTGTAGGGTGTCTATCTGTTCCCTTCCCAAGCAGATGGACCACGGCATGAGCGATAGGATTCTAGGGGGCCCTCTCACCCAAACTTGACAGAATTGGGGCGTCAGAACTGGCGATACAGGCGCCAGGTTTGTGTTTGTTAGGAAAGTCGCATTTAGTCTGAAATTAAGCAGGTAGGTACCTACTTAGAATCACGAGCTAGGTAACTCGAAGACCTTTGTTCTGGCAGAAAGGGGGAGGTCTGCTGGGGCAAGGCTACGAGGGGAGTCTGGTATACAGAGTAGGTAGAAAGAGTAGGTTCGCTGTAGGTCTATAAGTAGCATTATGTGTTATCACCAATATATCTACGATCAAATCCGAATTTTGTTGACATCCCTAGCCATAGATTCTTGTGACAGACGAACAAACCCGGGCAATTGACAGAATGATTATAGATAGTGGGGAAAAGTCCGATTGACAGTTTCCAGCAAAATGGCTGTCTTTTATCTAACAAAATAATGTTATATCTTAAGAAGAGCGATTAGGTAAATGGTTAGTGCGTTGTAGCAATGTAGTCTACAAGTTATATGATATTCAGTGAGGTATGTAAGAAATTAATAGATTTGAAAAGGAAAAGGTGACCAATGGATACCTAGTGCTTTCAGTATTTGGGAAATGATTTGTGAGGTAACAATACTAGTGGAACAGTCCAAAGAGCTTGATTAGAGTAATCTATATAGGTTCACGCATTGCAAAGATATGAAGGTTGAAATAATCTATCAAACATAAGTGGAGAATCTAAATTTACCTATATATTTGGCTTGACAAAAGGTAATATATTCCTATGATGCAAAAGGCACCTATAATAATCTATAAATTGAGCTGGTTGCGGAAGAGTTCTCTGGATCAGACTACTGCTATATTAATGTATGAAAAGGATTTTGTTCGGTGGCGGGAGAAGATGTTTAAACTCGAAGGAACTCGGTGTAATGTTGACCAGTGTCTTATGGAAGCTGATGTGGATTCAAGGTTTTTCCAGATACTAACCTATTGAGTTGGAACATGGTTCTATTTTAGCCATAAATTATGTAAAGCTATCGGGGTGAGGCGAAAGCTTCTGTTCAATTTGGTTGGATTCTTAAGTTATTTCCAAGACCAGTCCAATGGTGAGATTAAGGATATATTACCATGAGCGAGATTCTTTAGAGACAAATTTTAACCAACAAGTTGCAAAAGTTCAATAAGATCCGAGTCAGACACGTAGACATAACTAGGGAATTTAGTTCTACGGGGAAACTTGGTCATAGAAAAGGTTAGGAGAGTCTATATTTATATGTACTTACTATGAATTAGAATTGAGTTCTCTCCCCTCAGGAGTCAGACTTGCTAGTTCTCCTAATTTAAGCACTCAACCTGTTGGATTTATCCCAATAAGGATTATTCAACAAAAGGAAAAGGATATATCAATTAACGTTAACTTTAACTGCTGCTGCCATGAAGGAGAAAGATCTCTTCATGTAGATTAGCAAGTCGCTTTGAAGCATTTAGCTTGGTCCTCTTTTATTTATATATACAGAAAGAATTGACGAACATGACAGCTTGACTTTATATGTTGAAGTTTGTTTCTTATATAAAAATTAAATAAAGCAGCGCCGGGAGAGGAATGTCCCAGTCAGGCGACGAGTTCCATCGTTATGGGCGGGGCGGTGCCCATGACTTTACCGGTTAAATAATATTGCTGGAGCATTTGTATTAGGCCAAGATGGTGATTAAGATCAATAGACTCTCTTCACCCTAATGATTATACCAATTCCCATCTCTGACTTTGCAAGCAAAACCATATGCTGAAGCTAATAGGTACTATTATAGATGTAGTGTTTCCATCTTCTAATAGATATAACAAATTTTCATCTCTAACTTTGCAAGCAAGGCCATATGCCTAAGCTAGTAGGTATGGTTATAGATCTGATATAGTGACTCCGTCTTCCAATAGATATAACAAATTTTCATTTCTAATTTGCAAGCAAAGCCATATATGCTAAAGCTAATAGGTACTATTATAGCAATGGAGTCTCCATCTTCATATAGGTATATCAAATTTCATTTCAAACCACACATGCCAATTTCACCTTAGTCCTTGCAAGCAAATCCGGATGCTGTGACTAGTTTCAGTTCCATTGTAACCTAAATTATTAAATTCCACCAGTTTTAATAGACAGTTAACCTTGGGTCAGTAACCAGAGAATTAGCATGGTGGACTCAGCAAAATAACTCACCAGGTTTTCAAAGAATATTGGACCTAGGAATCGGTTAGGACCTAACTGTTAAATGTCCAAGCAATGTAGGGGTAAACTAATGTTAGATTTATACAAGAGTATTAACTTATTTTGAGTGTCTTGGTCGCTATAAATGAGGTTAGAAAATTATAAGCAACGGCCATGTAATATGAACAGCTGTTAAGTTGATGTAGGCATTTAGGCAGTTCAAAGTATGAGTTAGTTAGTAGTAAGGTTAGTCTCTGTCGCTTCATTTAAAAGATCATGGGTCTACGCTTTACAACCAGGGTTCTCCATTACGACATCACAGGCCACTTCAGATTTGATTCAGAGCATCCATAGTAGTTATCTATATATTAATCGGACAACAGTTAGGTATTACAGCGTTCAAGCTAGCTAGGTATTTTAGTAACTAATAGAATTCTTGACAGAGGTTCAGTATTAGCTTAGAGTAAATACTAGAATGGTTTGTTAGTATATTTAGGTCATCTATTTCTATTAAGATTAGGGTTAAGCGATTAGAAAGGATAGGTAGGTGTTACAATACCCATACCATAAGACAACTATTACACAATTGTTTATTTATCTTTATTGTGGTATGCTAGAAGCGTTATTATGTTAATGCATTTAAATATTGCGTGTGTTCTCATTAAGTTGGACTAATGAGAGCATACGCAATGTTTGCCTGCTCTTATTTAAGCGCTAAGATATTTAATCACACTGGTTTTATTAATTACTAGCTTTCCGCCCGCAGCTTCGCCCACGTGGACTACACGACGTTATCCCGCGGGAATGTGATATTTTTCCGGGATAAAAAGTAGCCTATGTTCCTCTCCAGGCTACAAAGTATCTATGTCCCAAATTTCAGCCAAATCCGTTCAGCTGTTTTGACGTGATTGAGTAACAAACATCCAAACATCCAAACATCTAAACTTTCACATTTATAATATTAGTAGGACTATAAATTTATTTTAATTTACCTACTTAGTAATAAACGGCCTGGTCGTAACCATTTTTAACCGACTTCAAAAAAAGGAGGAGGTTATCAATTCGACGGTATATTTTTTTTTTTATTTTTTATGTGTGTTACCTCAAAACTTTTTAGTTAATGAACCGATTTGGATAATTCTTTTTTTATTTAAAAGGTGACGCTTCTCGTGTGGTCCCATTCAAATTTTATCAAGAACTGGCAAGAAGTTCAGGAATTATCCTGAATAATGTGTATTTAGACTTTATTTGGGTATATGGACGACTTCATAGTTTCATCATATTGGGGATCATTTTCAAAATATATTTTTTTCGAAAGTTGGTACATACTTCTGACCTGATCTTATTTTCATCAAGTCAGGACCAGGGGATCAAATCCCAGGAAAATTGAGACAAGTTCTCAAATATAGGCAAGCCTTATTATGCGTTCCATTTATTTTTGAAGTTAGTCAAGTATTTGCATCTGGTAGTCGTCATCTCATAGTGATGAGCTGGTGATCGAAGCTACAACTCCTTAACGGTTAGGAGCTGGAGAATATTTCTTTAAGTATTAATCGTACGTATGGGCCAATAGTTATATTCTTTCAGGTTATTAGGGTGAGCTGCTGATGAGAGGTGAAACTCCTCAACAGTTAGGAGTTATATGATGTTTTATAAATACCATATGCACGAATGGACCTTCAGTTGTATTCCTTCATGTTATCTAAGTAGCTAAAGATGGAAAGCTGAATTCCGTAACGGATAGGATATTTACAACAATTTATCATAATCACCATGTAGTTTCTTAAGCTACTTCACTAAAAATCGAAAAATAAAACATTTTGAAAAAAAAAATGTAACCGCCTTCAAAACGGATCTTCAAACAAAAATTAACAAACACTAAAAAACGAAAAAAATAATAAGATTTTTTAATTCAAAGAACAATGATGCGTGACTTTTTCTAATTTATCTTGGTACTTACTGATCTGTTTGAAGTCGGTGCCAAGCCAAAAAGAATAAGAACGAAATATACTGAGTGAAATAACAAACATATTTAAAAAAAACCGGTCCCAAGCGTGAGGTGTAGGACGTATATACCTCAATACGTATAAGACGGCACCGACTTCACACAGTTCAGTAAGTACCAAGATAAATTAGAAAAAGTCACGTATCATTGTTCTTTGAATTAAAAAATATTATTATTTTTTTCCTTTTTTAGTGTTTGTTAATTTTTGTTTGAAGATCCGTTTTGAAGGCGGTTACATTTTTTTTTCAAAAACGTTTTTATAGACGTTAAGTTAATATAGTACCTAACTGTAGAATTAGTGTTGATCGTTCTTTTCGACAAAACATACTTATCAAGTTATACAAACAAACTTACAGTGTGACGTTGCCATTAACTATCCGACTAATATTATAAATGCGAAAGTTTGTGAGTATGGATGATGGATGTTTGTTACTCTTTCACGCAAAATCTACATAACGGATTTAGATTAAATTTGCAACAGTGACAGATTATAGGCTGGAATTACACATAGGATACTTTTACTTAAGTAACTTGTAGGTTTTTTACATAAAAGATCAGTTATTCATTTACTTGAAACCGGTAGTCAAAGCTGGGGGCCAAGCCTGCTAACGTTAAGTCATAATCGTGTCTCAATCGTGTTTTAATTGTAGTTCAATTGTATTGCTTTTTTACATACTAGTTACAAGAATTATGACAATAAGATGTGATGTAAATGTAGTGTGTGGTGTGACCATCAGTAGTATGGTGAAAAAAGTACACATTTCTTGTAACTAGTGTGTAAAAAAGCACTACAATTGAACTACAATTGAAACACGATTGAGAAACGATTATGACTTAACGTTAGCAGAATTGGCCCCCTGATTTGTTTCATGGGAAAGTAAATAAATTCGTACTTATAGACAAGCTGTGTAGATTTGAATACTTGCCCCGCCGCGCACAGAATCAGAATAACAATTTCCTTTCTCACAAAAGTTTTGCACAATTCCTCGTCACAAGGACGCGGTTGACTTTATTAAGAGCCATAATAGTTCCTTACTCAACTAATATGAAGCAAGTTGTAGCCTCAACATTAAAATTATTAGTAACTAGCGACCACCCGCGGTTTCACCCGCGTGGTTCCTGTTTCCATGAGACTATGATATAATATAGGATAAATATAATAAAGGAAATATCCTATATTAATCCAGGCTATCTAATCTACTATCATACATCCTCACATATAGTATACAATATTAGTTCCTGCTAATTCATACACGCGGAATTCTTTAATATTTTTTGTGACGGGAAGTAACGGCTTAACGTGCCTTCCAAAGTACGGAGGAGCTCGAGATGGTGTGGTCGCCTTCCTTCTAATCCGACACAGGTACTTTCCGAAGCATCCATGCCCGGAAAGCACCTGCGTCAGTCTAAAGGTCAGCGACCCATACTTACGGTTACACCACTCGCGGAGGAGAGGGCGGACGGCATCAATTGTCCGCCTCCCAGCTGGTTCCCCTTCAAGCCTCTCCTCCCACACGTCCATTAGCCCCTCCTCGGCTATGCGTCTCGCAGCGGCCATCTCCTCGGGGGCCACCCTGTACTCCCTGCAAGCAGCGCTCGGCGCTCAAGGTACAACCCTGAGTACCTGAGTACCTGAGCGTCTAGCTCCCAGGGGGGCGTACCGGCAAGCGCGCAAGCCGCTGCGAACGACATCGTTCTATAGCCGCGGACAATCATCATGGCTACGGCTCTTTTCGGGCGACGAAAAAAGCGGTGATTTTCGTCGTTCAGTTTGTCGGCCGGTGCTCCGTAGAGAGCCATGCTACGGAGCACCCCCGCAAAGAGTCTCCGACACTTATCCCTCGGACCCCCAAGATTCGGCCATATTCGCTACACTTGGTGGTGAGGGTCTGATGATGGAGCAGGGAGGAAGTAAGGGTTCGGCTCGCGCATCTGGTAACTAATAGACTCTACTTGATTTTGTAAAACTAAATAAATACAATCACGCCTATGAGTTATAATTATAATGTTTACGGGGAGGGCAGACACATGAATGGACTTTGAAATCGATTACCATCCATCCAAAGCTGCGGCCATTTATTAAACTAAAAATTAAAAGCCAGTGAAACTCCTTAATGGCCTTAAGAAAATCCCACGAGTTTGGGCTCATTTGTTTCGTTCTAATGAGACCTATTCGTTATACTTGGTGGTGAGGGTCTGATTATGGAGCAGAGAGGAAGCCAGTGGCACTTCTTAATGACCACTAGGAAACCCCTCGAGTTTGGGCTCATTTGTTTGGTTCTGATGAGACCTATTCGCTACACTTGACACTTTGACTTTGACTTATTGATTTTGGCACTTGGTGGTGAGGGTCTAATGATGGAGCAGGGGGGAAGTAAGGGTTCGGCTCGCGCATCTGGTAACTAATAGACTCTACTTGAATTTGTAAAACTAAAATACATACAGTCACGCCTTTGAGTTATAATGTTTACGGGGTGCGCAGACACTTGAATGGACTGTAAAATCGATTACCATCCATCCATAGCTTGCCATTTATTAAACTAAAAAGTAAAAAATAAATATGTAGTTTAAAAAACAAAAAAAACACACTTTTATAGGAACAGACTAAAGGGTACAAAATAACCGTCTATTCAGTAACTGAAATTAAAAAGCGTGGTGCGCCCTTTGCATAGCATGCATTCAATTAACTTATTATTGACAACGCGCACCATGCTTTTTAATTTCAGTTACTGAATAGACGGTTATTTTGTACCCTTTAGTCTGTTCCTATTAAAGTGTGTTTTTTTAGTTTTTTAAACTACATATTTTTCACAATACTTCTGATGGTCACACCACACACTACATTTACATCACATCATACTGTCATAATTCTTGTAACTACTTAGTGTGTAAAAAAGCACTGCAATTGAACTACAATTGAAACACGATTGAGACACGATTATCTTGGACCCCAGGTGCGATGAAGGCTAAGTAATACCCACAGAACACGGAAAGATTTTTTCTCTTAATACCTCGTGTATTAAAAAGAAATATAATTAAGAACACTTCCATCCCTTAAAAAGTTTGTAATAATTATAAAATTTGCGGTGTTATCTGTCGCAGGCGGATGGTTAAATCCGGCGGATGGTTAAGTATGGCAGGGCAGCATGTAACCCTCGGAAGTCCTGTAGAACACGTGATAGGTTAGAAATTTAAGGCGATCGCGAAGCGCAGCGAAGCGATCGTCTTAAATTTCGTGGTTATTTTTTTTGTGACTCCGTCAACTTATGGGAAGATAAAATAGCTTACGGAAAAAATCATCGGCCTAGGCGTTTAATTGAATGGCGGATTTAACCAGTTGGCTGCGACATATCTACTCGTATGATGTGCAGGTATTAAAAGCTTTTCTTCGTGGTGCAAATAAGCTGAATTTGCTGTCGATTCTATATTGTTGGATGCAGCAGTCACGTTTTGTTGCATTCAAAGCCGCAAGCTTAGTTTTGTAAGATAGTAGGTAATATATTACTCAAACTATTTACCTGCGACATGTGTTGTGCATTTCCTAAATAAATAACGCGTAAGATTAAGTAGGTACTGTACTAATATAATTCTCATAATTTGAATTTAAAACGATTTTATATTGATTACACAACCAGTCTTCTCAAATGTATTGTGTTCTGAATTAGGCGCGTCATTTTTGATATGTGGGTCACCATTACTCTTACTTTTACCATACTTACATCTATTATTATCAGATATTATTATTATGTTATCCGAGTTACAAATAAGGTTCTAATGACAAATAATGATGTTACAGCACAATCATTGTGTGTGTGTGTGTGTGTGTGTGTGTGTGTGTGTGTGTGTACAATTGAGAACACATGGAGCTTTGCAGTTTCACTTATAATATACAATTTTATTCGTATTCGTACGCGGTTAGGCTGCGCTCAATTGAGCTACTACCCTTTCCGTCCCATTTTCTATATACCCAAAACTCAACTCAACCTGATTACCACTTTTCAAAGATTTTTACTTTTCAGAGTGCAACAAACAAACCATAACTGTTTAGCATTTATTGTAATAAGATCGTAGAGTCCAATTGGGGCCAACTTCAAAGTCTAGTCTATGTAGAGTTTTAATATAATATGACTGCGAAATAAAATACTCTCTTGACTAAGAAATCATCTTGTTAAAGCCTAGTCACGACAAATCTTTTCGAACTTTTCTTATAAAGGTTTGCAATGAACCAACCGAGGCGATTGATGACGGTAAGTAATAACTACTCGTTTTTTTTCCTATTGCACAATATCCAAATTGTCAACGGATTGTGAGGTGGTGTTTCTAGGCCAATTCTGCTATTCACGAGCCCACCATCCTGCATTTCGTAACATTCGAGAAAGTCAATGACTAAAAGGATATTGTGATGACGTGTTACTATTTAACATATTTTTGAACGTTACGTCAATATTTTAACTGTAATTAAATGAAAATTACGGATTGTGAGTCGCGCTATAAGTAAGTAGTTACAATTTAATAAAACTACTAGACACGTGAAGATACCGCCTCTGTGGTCTAGTGGTTCATACCACCGATTTCAGACCAAGTAGTCCCGGGTTCGATACCCAGTGGGGGTACTATATTGTATTCGGTTTGGTTGGTGGTAGGACTTGTTCTTAGTCCGCCTGGCTAGCTACCACCATCTTATCTAAATCTGGCGCCATAACTATGATGTTTTCAGCATTATTGTGTTCCGGCAGTTAAGATATAAGATAGCCAGTTCCTCAGTGATTGAGGATTCCGGGAGTAGTACGCTTCCACCTTCAGCCTCATCACCACTAATCATCAGGTGTGATATCTTATCAATATAACAATTTATAGCCTTATTTTTTTAATTTAATTTTAATTTTATTATCATCATGAAGGCTAAGTGCTACCCCGTTGTGGATAAAAAAAAAGATAGTTCGTGTATCTTTTGAAAATTTCATTCTGTAAATCATATGATTATCTACAAAAAGTTCATTTGCTTTTATACAAAAGTTAATTTACAATGTCATAAATTTAGTCACCTAAAGTTAAAAACCACTTAAAACCCATAAGCACAGTTATAAGCCTCTATTAAAGCCATTACTGCTATTTCCTCACATCCATTAGAAATCTTAATTAAATTATCTTCAACTTTGGCTCGCAACTGCCTAGCAATTTTCGAGCTTATTCATAAATGATTACTTTGTAAGTGGCCGGCAACAAAGCAAGCAAAAAAAATACTTTCTAAAGGGCAGCCTGGTCACGTGACCTTAGTCTCACTGAGTATAAAACGTTACAAAAGGTATACCAGTGAAAGCTGCGGACAACCATGACCTTGCGCAAAGCTCTGGTCACTTTCTACATGTGAACGATGCGATTTTGTTCGACGTAAGTCCTATGTTTACTAGGAGATAACTGTCGTAAGGATTATGTCGTGCCATGTCAGGCGAGACGTCGCTATGTCTCAGAAATGACTTGTTAGTTGTTCCTATGTCGACTGAACTCATAATTTAAGAGGGGATATATTAAATATATAGTTAGCTAACAACTCTACCTCTTCAAACATATTTTTTTTTAATGTAGGTACTGATAGCTAGACTTGAAATAGACATCTGTCGGTCGTCATCACACGAGACGTTATACGACTTTGACATCGCAAGATTCGCAAGTAGGTAATATCTGTCATGATATTTCATCATCATCCTCCTCTTATCCCAATTCTTTATGGACCCCATATAGAATTGAGGCAGTACGTCCTTCTCCTTCTCTTTCTGACTCTTCACGACATTTTGTGCTCTAACCTTATAATATGCAATAGACTTTAACAATCTTTGAAATAAGTAGGTACCTAATTAAGGTGTAGGTATGGAGTAATGGAGGTGTATGATATCTATTAGTAAATTACTATGTCTGAAATAACTGATAATTATTGTTTCAATCAAGCTTTAATTAAGCAACTGTCACGTAATTTTAATTGGTAATTGGTGGCTTTTATTCTCACATGTCGACGAAATTAATGAACTAACATTTATCAAAACCACCAATTTGATTACCTAATTTAATGCTAAGACCCGCATTACATATTGAAAAACTAAGAGTTACGGTGCGTTTCCACATAAGCGGTTCTGCTTGCTTGGATGGAGCTGAGCAATGTTTCAATAAAGGTCTGCGCAGACGAGTGACTTTTGTCCGCCGACTAATCTTAGTTTTCGTTGAATTCGCAGCTACTTTTAGGTTATGTCGGCGGACAAAACTTTTGTCACAAAAGGTTCTCGTCTGCGCAGGCCTTAAGTAAGTATGTAGGTACATTTGTCACAACAACAGGCGGCGCGGCGTCAGTTCCTCGATTTTAACTATCATACGCTTCTGTGGAAACGCACCCTTACATATTTATTAGTACCTACTAAAAACATGAAGTAACTACTTACAGTCTGTTATAATAAAATTACAAGCAAATCCCAATTAATTAAAGATTAAACGAGAGAACATTTAAAATTATGTAAATAATGTAACGCTAAGGAACTTAACATATATTTTATGTACTTATAACAAATTCCATGTTTATTTTTATAACAAATATCGAATATATCATCTAATTTAAATATTGAAAATTCTATAGGCGGAATATAGTCATACAAGTTTGGTGAAAGTTTGCGAATTTGTTACGTAAAATTAGTTGGAGACTAAATTAAACAATTCGGACGGATGAACGATGATTTTAAATTAATATCAATACGATTTCCGTATTAAGTAAATGAGTAGATGTTACCTAAATGCGTGCCTTTTGCGTGTTTCACGCTCAGCTTGCGATTACTCTTGTTATGCCATAAGTAAAACTTTGGTCTGTGTGTACGTTTGGCAAAGTTTACAAAATAATCAACTTTATTAATTGTATGGATTCACGCGATATCTAAGAAAGACATTGAATTTTATATACTTATCACGGAATTAATTTAGGAGCTTATTTTATGTTTAGTTGCGTCCAACCTATTGTCATACATTAAAAAAAAACATTAGAAAAAGGCGATTATTTTTAATCAAGAGTTAAATTATTGCTAGGTACTTAATGCTTAACTTTACCTATAACAAAATAAAGTTAATTACTAATAAAAACAATAAAAATTAAAAATATAACATACCCCACTTTAACAGCAGTGCAATCCCAGGAAAACAACAAAAAAGTTTTCACTTATCCAACAACGCCACTGTCTACAGATAAACAACGATGAGGTTAAGTTAAAAAAAAAACTTAAGCGCGATTAAGTGATGTAAGGCCGAGTCGCGCGCGCATGCCAGCCCCGGCGGTTTGCAAGACACTGCGCACAGCCCACCAACCGGTATGAAAGTATGCTACATGCTACATCTAATTAATATCACTTATACGAATTTTCCTAACATTTACCATTTAAGTATTGTGTCAACAACGAATTGCGTACGCTCCCAGCCACGCAGCCACCAATATTCATCTCTGCAGTTTTATTATCATCGCTCTATGTTGAAATGAATTGTTGCAATATGCATTTTTACTAACACTTTTTATTCATTTTATTGAATAAATGAATACAGTTGTACCAATATGTTACAAAACTGTTTTATTGGTGTTTACAATGTCTATTTGAATGCGATTCCATTTTCCAAGTGCTTCGACTTGCGTCTCTTATTCCATATGTATGTACCAGATACCAGACACAAAACGTGTTCATTCCCATGAATGACGTTTGTCTCGGGGAGGAACGAACCTTGGCCCTTGGACCCTTGGCTTGGCACAATACAATATTGGTATAGCATTATCAGGCCATTCATACTCAAAGTTTTTTTTTGTAATGTTGTTTGATTTTGTTATTATAATTACTCGATAAATTAATATTAAGTAAGTATATCATAAAGTTTTCCGGAAAGAATTTTTTTTTGGTATTATATGACTCGTATTGACCGACACGTTTCTTACTAAATAAATAAGAAATTTGATGATAAGCCTGGGCAGAGCTTGAGCAAGATTTCGAAGAAATTTTAGAGCAAGTCACACAACAGAAGATAATTTAATAAGAGGTCTTCCGACATCCTTACGTAACTAAGTGTGTGGTGAGCAAAGATAACCGAGGCGAAGACACTACTTTTTTCTATGGTAAAAAAATTGAGATGATTCAGGAGTTTCTATTAAATATTTAACATCAAAAAATAAAAAATAAAGTAACCGTGACACTTGTTATATTTTGTAGACTTATCCTTACTTATATTATAAATGCGTCTCTGTCTGTCTGTGTGTTACACAATCACACCTAAACTACTGAACACATTTGAATGAATTTTGGTACAGAGGTAGTCTAGAGCCTGAGAAAGGACATAGGCTACTTTTTATTCCTGAAAAATATCACCTTCCCGCGGGATAACGTCGTGTAGTACATGCGGGCGAAGCCGCGGGCGGAAGGCTAGTATTATATATACCTAGACTTCCGCCCGAGGCTTCGCCAGCGTGACACACATGGTTAATATCTTTACCCCGCGGGAAGGTGATTTTTTCAGGGATGGAAAGTAGCCTTGTCACTCTTCAGCTCCTATAATCTATCCCTATACCAAAAATCACGTCGATCCCGTGCTTGCTTCGTTTCGACGTTAAGGCGGACGAATAAACAAACCAACAAACACACTTTCACATTTATAATATTAGTACTTATGGATTTTAGGCAGCCATACGTATCTTGAATAACGTTTGAAAGAAACCGATTCAACTGGGGTCAATATTAGTGAATTGCGGGATTGCGGGCTACATGTTTCTATAAGCTTGTTATGCTACAAATTGTACCTAAGGCTGTGTTATAGTCTGTGGCCTCCTTTCTGGCGAGCTGGAGGGCGTAATTTGTCAGGCGCTAATAATGGGCCGCCACGTCATCTTCCTTCTTTGTTATTCTGAACCCACTCGCTTCTAATGAAACTCCTGCGACGTACAATTAATTTAGTCTCTTCTTACTAATATAAATTAGTTTAAGAATTGTATAAAAAATAGCCTTCTCAAAAAAGGCTAATAAACTGTAAATGATTATTTATTTGAACGAAAAAACAACTTGGTTGTATGTAACAAATGTTTTCAGTAGTGCACTGTGAGTCGAGTCCTACAATTTATAATTACGTAATGGTAGTATTAGATTGTTTTATTCGGCCATTTAAGATAATATACAGTTTGAGTAGGTATGTCATGCTCACTTCCAACATTTTTGCGGTGGTGTCGTTTGAGGCGGGTTGTTATCCCATTACTCATTCATGTGTCGTTCGTAACGTTCAACTTCGCTCAACTATATTTTAGCGCTTTATTTATATTTTAGCGCTTTTAGTTATATTTTAGCGCTTTATTTTAACGCTGATTCATGCGTCATGCTCGTGAACGGGTGCTGCCAGTGGGGATGGGTCTGCTCTTATCTGCTTGTTTTAAATTTTTTTTTTGTCTTTTAATTTTGATTTCATTATCTGCTTATTAGTGATTTCGTAAACAATACATTTTTTGCATTGTATACTCACTCACTAGTTCTTAGGTAAGTAATTGAATAGTAGATTGTTTAGCAAGGGATGTATGGCACCCATAACAGTTCGTTCGTGCGCCGATAGTTCGAGACTGTTATGGGTCCATACGCCCGAAGTAATCACTCTACTTTTCATTTTGAATATGAAGAAAGTAAAAATAAACAGAAGTAATCTAAAAAATATTTTTTCTATGGCCGCGGAATTTTCGAAAGACTAACTTATTTGTTCATTTTCTCTGTTTTAGGCAAGGCAAGGGAAACTAAGTCCATACAGTCTTGTTTGGTGTTTGACCCATCCTCTATGCAATTCCATGAAATTTTATGTTACAAATAACTTATTTGGTTTAATCTGTTTCTAAAAACGCATACTTTAAAAATAACAATGTTTTAGATATTAAAATAATAATTCTACGATATTTATTATTTTATATAATAGCAAAACATGGCTGTAAAGGCTTCTGTGCCTTTGCCTGCATAGCTTTTGTCCAGAGAGATACTTAAAGACTCTACACACGTTCCGATCCGACCTCCGATTCGATCTGCTCCCAGACCAAATCGTAACGTGTGTAGCGCAGATTTGGTCTGGGAGCAGACCAAATCGGCTGTCGGATCGGAACGTGTGTAGATGCTATTACAGATTTTGATATGACCCCTCCTATTCCTTTTTTAAATTTCATAACGGCCCTAGGGCCGCCACATACCACTTTCAACCCGCATTTTAGGCAAGTTAGGTTAGGAGTTACTTTCAGAATATGAGACATGAAAAATTGTTTACTGCTATGATGATTAGTTCCCACTCGTCCATGGTTCACACACACCTTATTGTATTAACTGACCCTATTATACTATTTTAAGGTCATTTTTCAATTTGGCGATACTGTATGAAATAAAACAGGGAGAAAGAAATTTACCTTGACGATTTCTTGCCGGTTCTTCTCCAACTTCTCCCGCCCCGTAGGGTTTGCGTACCGATGGCGTAGATTCTTTGACGTTCAGTGCTGTATGAGTAAAAGTTACTCATTTTCATTGCCACACTTTTAACAAGCTTTTTATTAAGTTGCCATGTTAGTTAGGTAGTTAGTTAGTTTGTTAGTTAGTGGGGGACAAATCTTGCAAGCTTAATTTGACCCACTTCCCAGTGTCCGATGGAGCTGAAATTTTGTATACAGGTTTGGTTTAGATGACAATACAATATTAAAGTACAGTCAGCAAAAAAAACTTGTCATAAAATAGTAGATTTCATTACAAGTGCGGAAAGTCTGTCATTGCAAAGAGTTCCGACAAATGTCTACCGTCGGTAAGGTTGACAGTCGGAACAAGTTGCAATGACGATTCCGCACGTGTACTGAACAACTATTTTTAATACAGTTGCGAAAAAATTAAGCAATTTAATAAAATAATAAAACACAATAAACTCAACTAACTAATCGTAAAAGAATATAAGCAGAGACTTTTTTTTATTTTCTTCACGCATTCTGGGTTGGCAAAGGAAACTATGATCATACAGCCAAGGTTTCAGTAGATTTTTTTTATTGATATGAAATGAAAATTAAATTAAATGAGATGAAATGAAATGAAACCTAACAAAAGCAATCCGAATCCTACAGGAGCGCCTTTCCTTATTTCTCTCTTTTACCACATCGTTTTCCATTAAAGCACTAATTCCACCATACTAAGTACCTACCACAATAAAAACCAGAAAAAACTAATTTAGATAATTAAGAAATAAGGTCCCTCATTTTCTTTTCATTTACGTGCGCAAACTCCTATAAGCAGATACTATGGTAAATAGTGCACGTCATACCATATTTAGTAATCTGTGGTCATACAGCCAATTTTATGTATTTTTTATATTCATAAATTTAATTTGGCCGATACTAATATTAATTTAATGTATAATTAAAATTACTTTTAAATCTGATATTCAAACAAATTAGTAGCTTCTTTTTAGAAATATTTGCATGAATCATAAAAACTTCTATGATTTTTTTTTTGTAAAAACTTCGTGGTTGGTTTTTCTTTTAAATAGACAATATTTTGACAGTTGGGAAAGAAAACGCACGAGTTCGGGAAAGGTAAAGAAAAAGTTCGAGTGTGTAATAGCCCGCATCCCGAACGCTATACGTCCCTGCAATACGCCACTTTTTGAGCAACTGTATTAAAAAGAAATTTTAACTAAAACTTATATTAGCTTCACCTGTAATAGTACTAGGTCTTATGGAAAAAAAGCTGCACTTTGTGATAAAGGAAAGCCGCTTTGCACAGTGATACTAGGGACCAAAATAATCGATTTCACCCGCAGCAGCGAAAGTTTCATCCCTTAGGAACAAAGATGGCGCTACTTCTTTAAAAAAATAATTTAAAAATTCTACAAGCCAAACCACCGCACCAATTTTGATAAAGTAGGTGTCAAATGAAAGATAATTACATAATCTATCAAAAAAAAATATATTGTAAAATAATACATTTAAAAATGCCCAAATAGGTATTAGCTTTGCTTAGAAAAATATTGAGAAATTTGTCGAATTTTACTTAATTTAAAAAAATTATTGTTCCGTGGGGTATCTTTTTATCCACTAATATTGTTGACAATTTAATAGAGTATTTGATAAGAAAAACTGCTTGTCGATATCTTTAATAATTATGGAGATATAAGATTACTAATGAGGGCAGTAATTTCTCGGGCGCACCGATTTCAAAGATCTATGTATGAAACGACTTTTTTTTGTCTTTATGCATATTGCATATTTGTTATATGCATTTAAAAATATATTTTAAAAAGTATGTGATAGTTTATTTATGTGAAGTTTAAAAAAATATGTCACAAGTTTTACTTTAGAAATACCTAATGCAAGTAAAATACAAAACAAAATAATTTTAAATAATCATAATCTTCTTTAAAACCGACGATGGTACTGTTTAAACTGAAAAAAAAACGAAATCTTATTATTTAGTGCAAAATGCAATAGTTGATTTTAATTTAAATATGTATCTACTCAATGATAAAGGTAATTATTAAATTTTATTGGAAATAATTTTGAATTGTGTATCTTTTATACATTAACCTTTGATTTTCACAGCCACTATTACAAAATTTGCACTGTAGAGTACATGGTAGGCCGATGCATCGACAGCTACCAGCGCATAGTATTGCAGGAAGTTCTGCACCCGCAATGATCGAGAAGGTTTGACTCTGACCTGACCAAATCGGCGTACCATTATAGTAGCAGTGAACCATTTAGGAGTCTATCCCCCTTGTAAGTTTTTGTGCCATTCCCAAGAAGATGGACATGGAATTGAGGCTCTTAAATTCAAAGCGTTACCCCATATACGGTCGGCTTGGTAAGCTGCACGCAAGGCATGTTAGTTGAGTGCGGCTAATGTTGGGGGTAGGCTTGCCACTAGCCTATTTTGCCGGCAAACATGTCTTTGCGTACAGCATTGACACTGTTTGAGCATAATATAATTTGCAAGTAAATTTCGAAACAATCTAACTATTATTTATATGCATATATACTTTCCTCTTTTAAGCATGAAATCCGTTCCAATTGAGCCATTGCCTCTTTGGAGAGGGTATCTGGTGGATAAGACATGCTAGCAAAAGCTGTTCTTACTTCAGGGTATGACCAGTATGACATCCACGTCTAGAAACAAGATTTTTTCCATTTCGAATTAAAGTAAGACGTGATGTCACACCCTGTAAAAGCATAAAACCCTCGGAGTGCAGTAGACATATTGGGACCCAAAGCATTGCTATTAATTTCTCACACTTTTTTTTTAACACAAAAATAGGCTAGTGACAAGCCTTCCCCCGACATTAGCCGCACTCATCAAACATGCCTTGCGTGCAGCTTACCAAGCAGGCGATATATGGGGTAACGCTTTGAATTTAAGAGCCTCAATTCCATGTCCAGCTTCTTGGGGATGGCACAAAATTTCACAAGGGGGATGGACTCCTAAATGGTTCACTGCTACGCCGATTTGGTCAGGTCGGAGTCAAACCTTCTCGATCATTGCGGATGCAGAACTTCCTGCAATACTATGCGCTGTTAGCTGTCGATGCATTGGCCTACCATGTACTCTACAGTGCAAATTTTGCAATCGTGACTGTGAAAATCCAAGGTTAATGTATAAAAGATACACAATTCAAAATTATTTCCAATAAAATGTAACAATTACTTACTTTATCAGTAGCTTTCAGGCGGGATACTACTACTACGGGCTACTTATAGGTCTCGTGGTTTTTTACTATCACATTTTTCCTATAAGTACTTACAAAATTGCATTGTGAATGCATAAAAATAATTTAAAGTCTCAACTACCTTTATCATTGAGTAGATACTTCAAAATGATTAAACTATTGCATTTTGCACTAAATGATGATGAATTAGCTTTTATCGCGGGCTTTGAGCGCGGCGACCGTACCAAGAAATTCCGTAACGAAAAAACCTAACACCCTAGGAGGTTAACAAAACATTGTTTATCTCTTTTTGACAATAGGGGTTTACATATATTTTGTCTCTTACTAACATTGTTTTGGTAAAAAGAGATAAATATACAAAAAAACCTGTAGTTAAAAAGAGATAAACGTATTTTTCTCTTTTTGATTACATGTGTTTATTTTTATATAGGTCAAATTCGAATACTAATCTTTTCCATAAGTTATTGAACAAAAAATGTACTGTAACTAGCGCCTGCACTGTAAACGTGAAGCACTGGCTGAAACAGAAATAATAATAAAAAGAAGAAAAAGCAGTAATCTCAAAATTATGTCAAATTAATGTCACTTTTCAATCTCGGCTTTTTATGAAAAAGTATGGAAAAAGTTAGCTGCTAAAATAATATATTTTTGTAAAAGCAGTGCGATAATATGTTGAATACATTGTTAAGGCAAGAGTGTGTTGGTGAATCCGTGTAATAATTAAGTACCTACAATAGTGACACATATTAACTGATGACGATGATTTAAAATCACAAATTCTGGAAGTTGCACAGACCTAGGTGTTATTGTTGATCTCAATAGACGAGCTGGCCTAACCTAACCAGATCAGCCTTTGAAAAGCTAACGAAGATAATTATATGGAAAGATCGCCGCATAACCAATAACACCAAGGTTCGATACACGAAAAGTTTACTATTTCCTATCTTCTTATATGGAGCTGAAACATGGACGCTCCAACAAAAGTACCACAAGAAGATTGAGATGTGGTGTATGATGATCAAACGGACTGCTCGTCACACAAATGGTTCCACTAAAAAGGAGCTTCGGATCAAACAAAGGCTTTCGACGATTGTGCAAGTGCGAATTCTAAGAATGTTTGGACTTATCATCCATAATGCAGGCTCCTTGGAACGATTCGATTGAAGAAACAAGGAAGAGTCAATGTTTTCGCGGCTGATAACCCACAAGATGATCAAGTCCTTATCAAAAGTCCACAACCAAGTGTGCCCTTACAGAATGCACACGCAGTGCCACAAATAGAGAGATATAGAGGAGCATCGCCGCAAAAGCCGCTACCAACTTAGCGGACGATGACCACAACCACTTCGTCAACCTTAGTCTTAGAAAGAAGATGTATATAATAAATACAAACATATATAATTATATATGGGTACAATAGGTAATAAAAATCCAAATCAAAACTGGGTGTTTTATTTTTATCGCCAACTTCTTAAAATCAGTAGAACTACGATGACTGTCTTTTCGCTAACTCAAATGAAAGTGGAAATTACATCCACTTTTCATTTGAGCTAGCGAATAGGGCCACAGGACCAGCTGGCAGCTGGGTGGCTTTAGTACAGGCTATTATGATGACACCAATTTACAGAGAGCAGCACTGTCGACAAGATGGCGGACATTCAAAAATTCGACTTTTCATAAAAATTTAGCAACTAATCGGGACATTTTGTATGGAGAGTCGAAATATTTTTTTCATTTCCTGATAGCCTGAAGCCATGTTTAAAGTTTTTGCAACGGTGCCCCTAACACCTCGTATACCTATATATATTCACTAGCTGACCCGGCAAACGTTGCTTTGCCATATAAATTACTAGCTTTCCGCCCGCGGCTTCGCCCGCGTGGACTACACCACGTTATCCCGCGGGAATGATATAATTTTCCGGGATAAAAAGAACCCTTGATCCTCTCCAAGCTATAAAGTATCTGTGTCCCAAGTTTCAGCCAAATCCTTTCAACCGTTTTTGCGTGATTGAGTAACAAACATCCAAACATCTAAACATCCAAACATCTAAACTTTCTCATTTATAATATTAGTAGGACAGAGTACTTCGTATCACCATTATTAGACAGATAAAAATAAATAATCACGAAGACGTGACAGATAAGTCTGTGCGCATGTGCGTCCGGGGCATTTTTGGCGCTAGTTACAGTACATTTTTTTGTTCTAATCTTATGGAAAAGATTAGTACCTATTCTATTTTGACCGCGCGCAGACGTGGAGGCGGCCAAAAGGCGGCCATGGAATAAAGACAATATGGTATCGTACGACAGTCAAAACTATTATCCATACAAAATTACCATTTTTATTTTATAATTTTCCGTAATAAAAAGTAGCCTCTGTTACTCTTCAGCTTCCAAACTATCCCCATACCAAAAATCACGTCGATCAGTTGCTCCGTTTTGGCGTGAAAGATGGACAAACAAACAAACAAATAAATAAACAAACAAACACACTTTCACATTTGTAATATTATTATGGATTCTTCATCTATACTAAAAGGAAAGATTTGATTGTTTGTTTGTTTGTTTGCATCGAAACTACTAGACCGATTTAGAAAATTCTTTCACAATTAGAAAGCTATATTCTTCCCGAGTGACATAGGCTATATTTTATCCCGATATTCCCACGGGAACGGGTGCCACGCGGGTGAAACCGCGAGGATCCGCTAGTTATGTATATAATAGAAACCATTAAACCAAGCACGTGTACTATTTAGTGTACCCTTCGATCAACAATAACACCTATTCTAGTTCTAGATACATAGTTGGAGTGACAGACATGGCCAAGCGTCGAACGCTCACTTGAGAGTATAACTAATTATAAGTAGATTATTTTGACAGTGTCAATAATACTAAGGTATTTCAAACTTGGAACGCTTCTTGTCATTTATAATGTAAGATCGTAACATTCGTAACCTTTTTTCCCCGTTTAAAAAAATGTCAGTCTGGCCATATAAAGTTTTCATTTAGTTCGTGAGCCTTCATCTAGTACTATTGTTGATCGAAGTAGGTAGGTACCTTTGTTTTTTGTGTATAGGCACATAATATATAATAGTGGTATAGGTATAGGTAATACACATTAATGCCGCGCGGAGAAAGTACCTATTTCTGATATTATATCTATATAAATGTTCATCGCGCGAAATTCGATGATCAAGCTCTTAATATCGTTCTTTTTGTTCAAAGTTTTTTGAATGAATAATTGTTTTGGTGTATAATTACACTATTTACTTATGCAATAGCTTTACCGCGGCAGTCCCCGAGTGCCACACGTGTTTTTTTTTCTGTTCAAACAGTACCATCGTCGGTTTTAAAGAAGATTATGATTAAATCAATTTATTTTGTTATGTATTTTACTTGCATTAGGTATTTCTATAGTAAAACTTCTGACATATTTTTTTAAACTTCACAAAAATAAACTTTCAAATACTTTTTAAAATATATTTTAAAATGCATATAAGAAATATGCAATATGCATAAAGACAAAAAAAAGTCGTTTCATACATAGATCATTGAAATCGGTGCGCCCGAGAAATTACTGCCGTCATTAGTAATCTTAAATCTCCATAATTATTAAAGATATCGACAAGCAGTTTTTCTTATCAAATACTCTATTAAATTGTCAACAATATTAGTGGATAAAAAGATACCCCACGAAACAATTATTTTTTTAAATTAAGTAAAATCCGACATATTTTTCAATATTTTTCCAAGCAAAGCTAATATCTGGGCATTTTCAAATGTATTATTTAACAATATATTTTTTCTTTGATAGATTATGTAATTATCTTTCATTTGACACCTATTTTATCAAAATCGGTGCGGTGGTTTGGCTTGTAGAATTTTTTAATTAATTTTTAAAGAAGTGGCGCTATCTTTGTTCCTAAGGGATGAAACATTCGCTGCTGCGGGTGAAATCGATTATTTTGGTTCCTAGTATCAGGGTGCAAAGCGGCTTTCCTTTATCACAAAGTGCAGCTTTCCGACGAAATATCGCCATAAGACCTAGTACTATAACTAAGTCACAATGTAAGAAAATCATGGAATTCAATTTTAACCTACCTATTTCTAATTGTCGTATTGATTTGAAACTTTGCAAGTCTATATGAATCTGATGACAATACAATAATTTGCTACCATCGAGCTGATCTGATGATGGAGTCAAGAGGTGGGCAATAGAAGTCTTCAATGGCTGCTAGGAAACCCCTCGAGTTTAGGCTCATTTGTTTTGTTCTGATGAGACCTATTTGCTACACTTGATGGTGAGGGTCTGATGATGGAGCAGGGAGGAAGCTAGTGGCACTCCTTAATGACCACTAGGAAACCTTTTGAGTTTGGGCTCATTTGTTTCGTTCTGATGAAACCTATTCGCTACACTTGGTGGTGAGGGTCTGATGATGGAGCAGGGAGAAAGCCAGTGGCACTTCTTAATGACCACTAGGAAACCCCTCGAGTTAGGGCTCATTCGTTTCGTTCTGAATCTGATGAGACTCATTCGCTACACTTGGTGGTGAGAGTCTGATGATGGAGCAAGGAGGAAGCCAGTGACACCTCTTTAATGACCACTAGGAAACCCCTCGAGTTTGGGTTCATTTGTTTCATTCAGATGAGACGTATTCGCTACACTTGGTGGTGAGGGTCTGATGATGGCGCAGGGAGGAAGCCAGTGGCACTTCTTAATGACCACTAGGAAACCCCTCGAGTTTGGGCTCATTTGTTTCATTCAGATGAGACGTATTCAGTACACTTGGTGGTGAGGGTCTGATGTTGGAACAGGGAGGAATAAATTAGTCTTATTCCTAATAAGGAATAAGACTAATAATAATTAAAAAGCGTGGTGTGCGCTGTCAATATTACTTGAAAATGTGCATGCCTTGCAAAGGGCGCACCACGCTTTTGAGTTCAGTCACTGAATAAGACGTAACATGAGAATTTTGAGTGAGACCGCCCGTTATTAGATTTCTAATTATACTTAATTAAATTGTAGGTGTTAAGTGCAATAAAGATTTATTAATATTGCTAAGGGTAGCAAATCCATGACAAATACAATGCTATATCAATTAGGTAGGTATACCTATATTACTTTGTACTTTTTAGTCTGTTACTACTAAAAGTGTGTTTGTTTAGTTTTTTAAACTAACTATTTATTTTCATAAATGAGAAAGTTTGGATGTTTACCTAAATGTTTAAATATTTCTTACTCAATCACGGCGAAACGCATGAACGAATCTAAATGAAACATAGATTAGTATTGTAGAATATAAAAATAAATTATTTCACGGGACACGGGAAACCATCGTCTAGCTTACGCGGTAAAGCCGCAAAAAATTATAGTTGACTAATAAGCAACTGTTATAGTTTATAATACAAGAAATACGTAAAGCATAAGGGATTTATTCGTTTTTTTTTCCTGTAATCACATACAGTGGTAACGAAAACGACAGTATTTTTAAGATTTTCTAAAAACTACTGAACCGATTTCAAAATTTCAAAAAATGGGACCAACTTGGGAAAAACCCGGTTGTTATAACGTTTGAATCATTTCAATCGGTTCAGCCGTCTTCGAGTAATCGGTGTAAATACATATAATAATATAAACGCGACGAATAGATAACCTCCTCCTTTTCAATTTTTGAAGTCGGTTAAAAAGGAACTTTTATGTGCGACTCAGTCTGTCTGTCTGTCACAACTGGATATCTCGAGAACTACTAATGCTATCAACTTGAAATTAAAAATTGTTTTAGATGACGTTTGTTATATCTATTTTGCAAATAAGAGAGAAATAAAAATATTTATATTATTTTTGCAACAGAGACTGAAAGGGGGTCTGGGTCTTAAGAATTCGGAGTCGGGCCACTAGGGCATATGGGGTATCATATGAAAGAGCGTTGCTTGCACATACTCTTTTTATCCTTAGCCTCATAGTTTTTGACTTTTGATGAAAAATGTAAAAAAAATACCTTATCTCCGAAGTTTGCATAGAGAAAAATCTGAAATTAGTTCATGTGATAGAAGTTTATGTAAAGATTACAGGAAAAAAAACGATCTCTCTAAAATGTAAACTGTTTCAGAGATCATCAACAAAAATAATATTAGTTCCACTATCGGTCAACAAGAGCTGGCGTTGACCTAAAACTGCAATATTTTACACCGCAAATATGAAATACGAATACGAATCTATGAAAATGTCCCACCGATGAAAACATTTCACGTTATATTTATTTAAATTTATGATGGTTCGGAACCCTCAGTGCGCGACTCCGACTCGCTCTTGACTGGTTTTTTTATTAATCCTCAAATATCGCTCAGGGCAGTGTATATATATATATATATCTTTGCTCAGGGTGCCTACCATGAATGCAGAATAGGTTCCTAAAATTAATTGCTTTCTTTCGTACTCTGACCTTCTAAAAACTGGATCGCAAATGAATTGCTAAATGTGAATGACCGAACGATTTGTGTCCTTATTTCTTCTACCCGTCTCTTTCACTCGATTCTGTCATGCCCGGAGAGTGAAAGGGACGGATATAACCTGCAGGTGTCATGTTAACTTTGCCGAGTTATAAGTCAAATAAGAGTTGATGACAGCTCAGCGGCTGTGAAATGTCATTGAATGATCACTGAATCGCTGTCATTGATATTAAGCTGTCGTGGTAAGAATAAGCGAAGCAGATCAGTTTAGGTTCCTAAACAAAACCGCAATAAGAGTTGATGGTAGGCACCCAGAACTTGCTCAGAACGGAACCACAGACAACTAAGCTGTGCTCGGAACCAACCACCAGTTGCTGATTCCATCCATTTGCTCGCAAGTGTAGGTGTAGTCCAAACACAATAACAAATCATAACTATAAGTAGGTTTTATCGGGTCTTTTCCAATCTAAATACGCCTAAAAAGTTTATATTTCTTTGCAAATGTGTCATGTCCTAGGCTGGTAAAAGTGAGAGTTGTCACAGCAGCTGCTCTTTAACTTTGGTTTTGATTAAATCGGTAAGAACACAAAATATACTTAATCATTTAATCTTAAATCACATTCTGTTTTAAAATGTTTACTTTATTAAGTTAAGTAACCTACTGTATCAAAATCTAGGTAGGTACTTACGTAGAAGGAAGTTTTCTGCCACAAAAATACAAAGGTGTTTAATTATAACTTTTGGTATTTATAATAAGTATATTCAAGGCAATTGACTTTTCAAAATCGCTTTCATTGTCGTCCACAAAAAGGCGGAATAAAAGATCGAACAAATAAAGTTTTAAAAACTTGAAAATTTATCGAATATGTACTCTGTGATATAAATTAAATTTATGATGGGGGAATAAGTAATTCAGAGACGGTATCGAATACAAAATGGAGCTTAAAAAATAAAGTTTTTCTTCGAACTGAAACAATTACTTACTTACGCTACTTCGAATCAGAATTATTGTATAAGAGAATGCCATCCAAATTTTCCCTGTACGTGCCTGTACTGAGGAAAGCCTCTACGACAAAACAACCCGAAAGATTGTTTGTAGGACGCACAAAAGTAAACTCAGGTGGGATTTGCTGGGATTCGGGGGCTAATCCCCTACATCCAGTGGGGTATCCCTCAGAACGTACGCGCCTTACAAATGATCGCTTGTTATCTTTCGTGCTGGTGAAATATGGTTGAAAACGCAGTTGATTGCTTACTGAAATGTGCTCCCCCCTACCCATAAATCTCGTGTGCGTAATCTATTGAAATTCAGGATTAAAAACGGTTAATACCCTATTCGTTCGCCAGATTAAATGGGGATGAAAAAATAATAATGAAAATGTATAGAAAATATATTGTCAATGCTGACACAAAATAAATACCTTGGTTTATTTTGTGATGCTGATGATGAAAATATTGAAAATGAAGTACTTACCTATTTATTACATAAAGAAATAGAAAGAGCATTCACCCGGACAGTGAAAAGTCGTGGGTTCGAGTCTCGGAGCTAGCTATGAGACAGGTCGACTTTTTTTCTAATACCTACGTAGGTACCTACTCCATTTTCAATCTATATAGGTATATAAAAATGAATCCCTATTACCCTTGGTCACGATATCACGCGTGAACGGCTGGACCGATTTGGCTAATTTTGGTCTTGAAATGTTCGTGGAAGTCCAAGGAAGGATATAGGGGTAGGGTAGGGGTAGGGTAGGGTAGGGGTAGGGTAGGGTAGGGGTAGGGTAGGGGTAGGGTAGGGGTTGGGTAGGGTAGGGGTAGGATAGGGGTAGGGTAGGGGTAGGGTAGGGGTAGGGTAGGGGTAGGGTAGGGGTAGGGTAGGGGTAGGGTAGGGGTAGGGTAGGGGTAGGGTAGGGGTAGGGTAGGGTTAGGGTAGGGGTAGGGTAGGGGCAGGGTAGGGGCAGGGTAGGGGTAGGGTAGGGGTAGGGGTAGGGTAGGGGTAGAGTACGGGTATGGTAGGGTGGAGTAGGGGGTAGGGCCACGGGAACGAAGTCGCACTGGGTCAGCTAGTAAGTAATAAAAATTGCATTGTGAATGCAAAAAAAGTAAAAATAACTACTTACTTACCTCATCATCATCATCATCATTTCAACCGTAAGACGCCCACTGCTGGGCATAGGCCTCCCCCAAGGATCTCCACAACGATCGGTCCTGCGCTGCCCGCATCCAGCGGCTTCCCGCGACCTTGACCAGATCGTCGGTCCACCTTGTAGGGGGCCTGCCCACGGAACGTCGTCCGGTTCGCGGTCGCCATTCGAGAACCTTTCCGCCCCAACACCATCGGTTCTCCGCGCTATGTGTCCCGCCCACTGCCACTTCAACTGAGCAATCCTTCGAGCGATGTCGGTCGTTTTAGTTCTCCTGCGGATCTCATCATTTCTGATTCGATCGAGCAGGGAAATACCAAGCATCGTTCTCTCCATTGCTCGCTGGGTAACCTTGAGCCTTCTTATGAGACCCATAGTAAAAGACCACGTCTCGCTTCCATAAGTCATAACTGGCAACACACACTGGTCAAAGACCTTAGTCTTGAGACATTGAGGAATTTTGGACGCAAATATATGCCGGAGCTTCCCAAACGCTGCCCATCCGAGCTGGATTCGACGAGAGATCTCTTTCTCGAAGTTGGACTTACCTAATTGGATTGCCTGTCCTAGGTAGACATAGTGGTCAACAACTTCGAGTGTAATGTTCCCAACATTAACTGGAGCGGATGCAACATGGGCATTGGACATGATTTTCGTCTTATCCATGTTCATCTTCAGACCCACTCTTTGGGAAGCATTGCTGAGATCTTCGAGCATTGTGTTCAGGTCTTCCAAGGTCTCAGCCATGAGAACTACATCATCGGCAAACCGCAGGTGTGTTAGGTACTCGCCATTGATGTTAATGCCGAATCCTTTCCAGTCCAGTAGCTTGAAAATATCCTCCAACGCAGCTGTGAATAGTTTCGGAGAAATGACGTCTCCCTGTCTCACACCTCGCTGTAGTTGGATAGGATTAGAGCTCTGGTTCTGTAGTCGGACTGACATGGTGGCGTTTTGGTATAAGTACCTCAGCACCTCGATGTACCTGTAGTCTATTTGGCACCTCTGGAGAGACTGCAGCACTGCCCAGGTCTCGATCGAATCCTACCTAATTACCTACTTAATTTGAAATGCTGATGTTATCAATATTTTCAAATTTTTAAATAAATAAAATCCTTGTAATATTACCTACTAAGTAAGTAGGTAGGTAGTTAAATGTAAGTTACATTCGGAATCTTCTTGTCTTACCAAATTGCCTAGATTAGAATAACGGCAGACCACAGGATTAGATATTACTTAAGAATCGCCCTGCAAGAGCAGGAAACATTTAGACATTTGCACAATCCCCGACCTCGGGATGGCGAACCCGCAGTTCCCGCAAAACTAGTTTTAGCTTGGGAGTTACAAGTGCTACCATGTATCATGGTTCGCTTAATAAGTTCGTGTCCACCGCTGTCTTTTACGTCCATCGTGCAGTGGAAAGGTTGGTCACGCCTGGCTATTTAATTAACGCAGCATTGGATGTCTAAATAATGATAATCTTGTTAGTGCGTGTGTTATGCAATGGTTGCGTGGCGAGACACGGAAGGCCCGCACTCGGCCAATGGAGCAGCCAGTGCTTCGGAATGGAAACACCGTTTCATGTAATGCAAGCACAATTATGCGGTGAGTTTGGTACTAAGTAGGTACCTACTCATATTACAGAAAATTTTCTAATTTATGATTCGCTAGAATCATCTATTTCATGTAAAGAAATGTGAAACGGTGTGTAATTTAGTAAAGTAGGTTAACCAACTGAGCAACTGAGGTCCGGTTGCTCGTACATTTAACTTTTGTCAAAATTGACAAAAGTTAAAATTTAACTGTTGTCAATTTTGACATCGGTAAAAGAAAAATACGTTGGTTATCTTAAGGGTTAAAAGTGTTGTCTGTACTATTTTATTAACCTTCCCTTAATTACTAATATCAAAATTCAAACCATCCCCACCCTGTCGGTTATTTTGACCGCCGTTAAATCTGTACTGCTTCAACAACGCTTTTTAAATTTGACCGCCGGTTAGTTTTACTTTAACCATAATTTAACCCTAAAGTTAAGGTAACCAAGCTTCGAGCAACCGGACCTAAGTGCACTCTTGGTCAAGAAGGAAGTAGAACTATCAGGATATTTACAACATGAATGGAAGAAAGAAAATAAAAAAGACAAAAATGAAAGAATGCAAGTTTGAAAAGTAAGTAGGGCAGAGGTACCCTTTGTGGCCACTTTAAGGATTTTTTTACTTTTAAGCACTAAGTACTAAATGGTCTTAGGTATTTAAGACACAAATTATGTCTTAAATTATAGATAATTTATCTACCTTTAAAGGTACTTTTTTCAAATTTATTAAAGTAAAATAGTTTTTTTTATATTACACACAATGTGTGAGAGATGCCAAATGTACCGGTTTTGGCAACTTACTGATAGTTAAACTTTTGTAAGTACCTATTTCGAAAGGTTAAAACCAAACCCAGGTAAAATCAATATATTCTAATGCGCTAGAAACGAATCACACGCATGTTGTCAGACACGCAAGTGGTCATTTACGCATTTCGTCAGACTGCTCGACAGACACGCAACTCGTCAAATCCGCATCTGGTCAAATTCGCAATGCGTAGGTACTTGCCAAGTACGCAGCTCGGCAGACACGCAACTGGACAGATACGCATCTCGTCAGATATTTGTGAATAACATTCAGACTCATGTGAACAAGCGAAAATAATAAAATAAAACACTTTTTAAAATCACCACAGTTTTTATTATTACTTATTACATTCAACAGTCTTTTTTAATAGAAGTTACAAACTTGTTTGTATTCTTGTTTATATATTTAGTAGTGTTAATAAAGAAGCTTAATTATCCATACAGCAGCTTGATCTAGTGAATATTTTTAAAGTACAGAAATGTTACCCAGTTTTGCGTAGGTACTAAAGTACTTAATAATGCAATACTAGACAGCGCGGGAGATTGCAATCGTGGCTAAGAACCTGTTCCATTACTTTTACAAACACTAGATCAAAGACTGCAGATATGCAACAAAGTCTTTTTGTTGTGTCATGTGTTATGTATGAGTATGACGAGAATTTTCAACCAAAGTTTCACGCCCATTATCATTTGACCAAAAAAAACACTTCCTGTGCTTATTTAAAAATTCAGTATCTTTACCTACCTTAAAACAAGTTCTAAAGATATCTGATAAGCTTCACCACAGTTTTTCTTGCGCGAGCCATTGGGCGTTTTCACATTGGACGATAACGGTAACGACACGATATTACACCGATATCGTCCCGATATCGTCCGCCGATATCGGCACGATATTGGCACGATATCGTCACGATATCGGAACGATATCGGTGTGTGAAACGATAACCAGCAGCTTGCTATGCGGTTAGTCGCATTACGCCAGCTAAAGTAACCGCGCTGCTCCAAGTTTTATATTAGTTATTATACTAGTATAGGTATTCGAGGTAATAATGGCAGCAGTAAACAAATTACGTTTGCTTTATCTTTTATATTTACGGCGAAAAAAACGATATCGTCAAAGAACATTTTGGATTGATCCTATTCTTCAAGTGCGATATTTAGAGGGAATATATTACCTTCTCTTCGATAAACTGTGTGCGCGAAGTAAAATGTTTTATAAATTTTTTCGAATGAGCCTGGACACTTTCGAGGACATTTTATTTATTTGGTGGATCAACAGTTAAAATACCAATTATGAAACTATTAATAGCTACAGTAAACCAATTATAGATCCAAACCAATAAGGCACATTATTTTTACATGCACATATTACTTACCTATATAAAAAAAGCGCCTTTAAAAAAATGCCACCAAAAAGTAAAAAATAAATAATACCTCTATACTGAATTAACACCAAATGACGTAAGTAAGTACTTTCAAGACGTCGGGCACTTCAAAGTACTTACCTACTTAAGTTATTTGTTGTGAATACAGTATTAGAGTTAGAGGTATTATTTCTGACTTTTTGGCGGCATTTTTTTGAAGGCACTTTTATTTTTTATAAAAATACTTTTGTCATTCTTTTTAGTGCATCATGCAGGCAATTTTCGTGTACCTACCTATTATCTTGGTAAATAGTACCTATAGTATAAACACATCTTAGATTTCTGCGCGAACTGTCCATATAAATAAAACACTTTCACGGATTTTTTCACGCAATTTATTTAACAACAACCAAGTTGTTAAATAAATTGCGTGAAAAAATCCGTGATAGTGTTTTATTTATACCTATAGCACAGAATAAGCAACTTTTCATACAGTAGGCCGACGGAGACGTCTAGACAGGTCAATCGTGCGGGGCTTGCGGGGTGAGACGGGGGAGTGGTTGTCCCGAGTTACATACAACGCCGTTCATAGTAACTCGGGACAAGTCTTCCAGGGCTCGTGATAGCCCTAGATGCCCTAGATAAAATCCAAGATGGCGGACAAATTTTTTGTTTGCTGGCCGATTTCGATTAAATTCAGTTTCTGGTACTATTTTAAACAAAAAATTTGGCCGCCATCTTGAATTTTTATATTTTTAACATTGCGTTGCTGTTTTCTTGTCAAAATAGAACCAGAAACTGAAATTCATTGAAATCGGCCTGCAAACAAAAAAGTTGGCCGCCATCTTGGATTTTTTAATACTTTTAACATTGTGATGTTGTTTTCTTGTCAAAATAGTACTAAAAACCAAGTTTCATCAAAATCGGCTCACAAACAAAAAAGGTGGCCGCCATCATGGATTTTTAATATTTTTACCATTGCATTGCTGTTTTCTTGTCAAAATAGTACCAGAAACTGAGTTTCATCGAAATCGGCCAGCAAACAAAAAATTTGGTCGCCATCTTGGATTTTTATATTTTTAACATCGAGTTGCTGTTTTCTTGTCAAAATAGTACCAGAAACTGAGTTTCATCGAAATCGGCCAGCAAACAAAAAATTTGGTCGCCATCTTGGATTTTTATATTTTTAACATTGCGTTGCTGTTTTCTTGTCAAAATAGAACCACAAACTGAGTTTTATTGAAATCGGCCTGCAAACAAAAAAGTTGGCCGCCTCCTGATTTTTATATTTTTAACATTGCGTTGCTGTTTTCTTGTCAAAATAGAACCAGAAACTGAGTTTTATCAAAATCGGCCCACAAACAAAAAAGTCGGCCGCCATCTTGGATTTTTATCATGTTTAACATTTCGTTGCTGTTTTCTTGTCAAAATAGTACCAGAAACTGAATTTCACCGAAATCAGCCAGCAAACAAAAAAGTTGGCCGCCATCTTGAATTTTTATATTTTTAACATTGCGTTGCTGTTTTCTTGTCAAAATAGTACCAGAAACTGAGTTTCATCGAAATCGGCCTGCAAACAAAAAAGTTGGCCGCCATCTTCGATTTTTTAATATTTTTAACACTGCGTTGCTGTTTTTTTGTCAAAATAGTACCAGAAACAAATCGGCTTACAAACAAAAAAGTTGGCCGCCATCTTGGATTTCTTTATATTTTTAACATTGCGTTGATGTTTTCTTGTCAAAATAGTACCATAAATCGAGTTTTATCGAAATCGGCCCACAAACTAAAAAGTTGACCGCCATCTTGGAGTTTAATTTTTTTGACATTGCGTTGCTGTTTTCTTGTCAAAATAGTACCAAAAACCGAGTTTCATCGAAATCAGCCTACAAACAAAAAAGTCGGCCGCCGTCTTGAATTTTTTAATAATTTTGACATTGCATTTGCATTATCTATATATATAAAACTAGCTTTCCGCCCGCGGCTTCGCCCGCGTGGACTTCACGACGTCATCCCGCGGGAATGTGATATTTTTCTGGGATAAAAAGTAGCCTATGTTCCTCTCCTGGGTACAAAGTATCTGTGTTCCAAATTTCAGCCCAATCCGTTCAGCCGTTTTGGCGTGATTGAGTAACAAACATCCAAACATCCAAACATCCAAACATCCAAACATCTAAACTTTCACATTTATAATATAAAATTAAAAAAATATTTAAAAATTTATAAAATATAAAATTCAAAGTCCTGACTGACTGACTGACTGACTGACTGACTGACTGACTGACTGACTGACTGACTGACTGACTGACTGACTGAGATATCAACGCACAGCCCAAACCGCTGAACCTAGAGACTTCAAATTTTGCACATAGATACGTTATACAGTGTAGGCATCCACTAAGAAAGGATTTTTGGAAATTCCACCCCTAAGGGGGTGAAATAGAAGATGAATGTTTGTATGAAAGTCCGTCAGTTTTGAAGTTAGGATCTTCAAACATTGTATTTAGGCTGGCAATTGAAAATTAATATTTACCTGTGTCAGCGTTTTTGACAATTCCACCCCCGAAGGGGTGAAAAGGGGGATCAAATGTTGTATCTGGAAAGTCCTTTTTATTATTTAGGCTTATGGTCGGAAAGTAAAACAAATAAGCAAAAACATGTTTCGTATTTTTTCATATATCAACCCCTTAGAGGTTAAATGGGATAAATGAACCTAAAAATCGATATGGATGTCGTTATTGAGGTTTTATGGGATGACGATTGCAAAAATGGCATTTATTTTGATGTTTAACACGCTGAACATGATTCAACCCCTAAAAGGTTGCAATAGGTGTGAAATTTTGAATGAAAAATCAGGGGTAAAATAGACATTTCAACTTGAAACTTTGTAGGCTTACTTCTTAAAACAAATAGGCAACCCATTTCGTAATTTTCCCAAAGTCAAACCCAGAGGGTAAAATAGGGGATGAATATGTGTATAAAAGTCCGTCAGTTTTGAAGTTAGGATCTTCAAATTTTGTATTTGGGCTGGCAATTGAAAATTAATATTTTCCTGTGTCAGTGTTTTTGAAAATTCCACCCCCGAAGGGGTGAAGACAGGGATGAAATGTTGTATCTGGAAAGTCCTTCGTTAAATTTATTATTTAGGCTTATGGTCGGAAAGTAAAACAAATAAGCAAAAAAATGTTCCGTATTTTTTCGAAAATCAACCCCTTAGAGGTTAAATGGGATAAATAAACCTAAAAATCGATATGGATGTCGTTATTGGGGTTTTATGGGATGACGATTGCAAAAATGACAATTATTTTGATGTTTAACACGCTGAACATGATTCAACCCCTAAAAGGTTGAATAGAGGTGAAGTTTTGAATGAAAAATCAGGGGGTAAAAAAGACATTTCAACTTGAAACTTTGTAGGCTTACTTCTTAAAACAAATAGGCAACCCATTTCGTAGTTTTCCGAAAATCAAACCCAGGGGGTAAATAGGGTATAGAGACCTAAATCATCTTAAGTACCCCAAAATTTCTTGGTACCTAAGCTACTCAGAACTAACTTTTTGATTGTGAAACAGACACTTATTATTTACTAGCTTCCGCCCGCGACTTCGTCCGCGTGGACATTCGAGAAAATACTTAGGGGGCCAATAACCAGGATAGAAAGTATTCTATGTTTTAATTTCATTAAAATCCGATCAGCCGTTTTTACGTGATTAGGCGGGTCCTCCCTCACCAAGTGAGCAGCCTCGTGCGAGGCCCGCCGCACGTGGCAAACGTTCTGCCTCGCGCGAGGCTGCTCGCTTGGTGAGGGAGGACCCGCCCAATCACGTAAAAACAACTGATCGGATTTTTATGAAATTAAAACATAGAATACTTTCTATCCTGGTTATTGGCCCCCTAAGTATTTTCTCGAATGTCCACGCGGACGAAGTCGCGGGCGGAAGCTAGTTAAATTATATTATTAATTTAATATCGCAATACCAATGTACCCACCCGGGGTCGTAAAAGGTCCACGGTCACATTTTAAAGTGACAACCCTTACGTACTTACGTAAATACCTATACAGGCGTCGGCATCGCCCAACTTCAAGGGCGTCGTCCAACTGTATAGAAAGATTGCTTAAACTGTGCCTATAGTATGTTAGGAATGTACACATAAACCGCATCAATCACAAATACTCATCTGATGTTAAGACGTATCAAAAATTATTTTTATAAAAAAATAATAAGAAATAATTCCTCACCAAATAAATAACGTAAGTACTTTGAAGTCGGGCGTGAAACATGTACAATTTTTTGTTGTTTTTGTTAAAACCCGCCCGACTTCAAAGTACTTACGTTATTTATTTGGTGAGGAATTATTTCTTACTTTTTTGATGTGGTTTTTAGAAGGCGGTTTTATTTTTTTATAAAAATAATTTTTATTTCACTCTTTTTAGTGCATCGTGCAGGCAATTTGCGTGTTTTCTGGTAATTAGGTATGTGATCAAACTCAAAACCTCCTTTTTCGAAGTCGGTTAAAATACCTTGAGGTATCCCCTTTTTAACAAAACAAGAATCATCTAAATCGGGTTATAAACAAAGGAGTTATGCCTAAAGATAAGTATTAAATTCACATTAAGTGGTAACGAAAACGACAGTATTTTCAAGATTTCCTGAAAACTACTGAACCGATTTCAAAATTTCAAAAAATGGGACCAACTTGGAAACCAACCTGATGTAATAACGTTTGAACCATTTCAATCGGTTCAGCCGTCTTCGAGTAATCGGTGGACATACATAAAAAAAAAAAAAAAAAAACATACATACAGACGAATAGAGAACCTCCTCCTTTTTGATTTAGAAGTCGGTTAAAAATCGATTCAGCCAAACGTGAGATATTCACGGACAAACATACATAATGTACATAAAGGGTCAAACTGAGAACCTCCTATTTCAAAGTCGGTTGTAATACCAAAACCTTCTCCTAAATGTAACAAATACTTTTCTGAAAACCGCATCTCGCGGACAAACCTTCATAGGGTGATTACGCCAAACGTCGCCCCCCCCCCCCCCCCAAACCTCGGCCGTCTGCACATTTTCAAATTGCGTTCGTTCAAAAGGTACTTAAATGGTAATTTTTCCACACGAATTGCAACCTTAGTTCATACTCTATACGTACAAATGGTTACTATCCGATTACGTCTCTCGCTCTTCGCACACTGAGCGTCAGTAGCGATCCCGTCGTTGAAGCGCTACGTTCATTGTGAAAGTAGCTAACTTGCTGTGAATACCCACGCATCGGGGATTGATATTACACCTATTAAGGCGTTTCTTTTTTTTGCTTTAGGCTTTGATATCACTAATAAGTAAATTTTACTATATTTTAAGATAGTTTTTTAACGTTTTGTATAATTGGATTATGAGAAAAATAGGGGGCCGCCATTAGAATATCAGTTTTGACTTAAAACCCTATACTCGGCCGGGGCCGACTTAAAGTAAATGCAGTCTGTTTTATAAATTAAAATTCTACTAATCACATTGGCAGAATAGGAGAATTCGCAAAGCCTTAAGGCTAGTATAGTATTATATTATCTGTGCTTAAGGTAAAGAAATCCATTTTATGTTTAATAGCCAAATACCGGCCGGGGTGATATTAGTTTAATCACGAGATATAAGGTACACTAAACTGGGGCCGACTTTAGAAATATTAAAGGTCATAATGTCGGCCATCCTCAAATTCGACCGCCACTATACAGGAGGATTACTTTTGTGTTTACCACAGCATAAAAAAACTATAAACCTTTATTTTTATTTTAACTGACTTATTTTATCATTCTTAAATACTATTAGGAAGACGTCATAGTTATTTTATCATTCTTAAATACTATAACGGTGACGTGAAAGTTTAACTAACAATCACTGTTGATATACCTTAGTATTTTTTTAACCTCTTTGATTATTAAATTCTGTTTTAAATTCAAATTTTTATGACATAAGTACTTACTTAGTTATTTACTTTTATTTAATTTTATTGTGATGTTTAACTTTGTTATTTAACTATAGGTACCTAATTTAATTATACTGACATTGTTAAAGTGTAAAAACAACAAAAACGAAATATGTAAGTATACTTACTTAAAAAAATAAATCATGTTAATATTTTTCATTGTCTTAATTTGAAACACCCTATACCCGGCCGACATTTGGGAAAAACGCGACCGACTATAGGCAGTAAACGGCCGACTTTAGGGTTTTTTCGTTCTCGACGCTTTAGTACCCTAATACTTTTTTCTTATAGTAGAGAAGTCAACCTTATGCCTAGAAACATAAAATAGATTTATCAACCTGTCTCTAAACGCATCACAATCTATCTTTAGTTCCAAACTGATGGAGCCAGAGCGATCCAAAGTGAGAAAATCCGTAAGGGGGCCGACGTTTAGCGTATTCACCCTACATACATACGGGTCAAACTGAGAACCTCCTTTTTTGAAGTCGGTTAAAATACTAAAACCTTATCCTAAATGTAACAAATACTTTCCTGAAAACCCGCTCAGCTCCCGCTCTTTAAATCAGTTCAGCCAAAAGCGAGATAATCGCGGACAAACATAGGTACATACAAAAAAATACAGGTCAAACTGAGAAGCTTCTTTTTTTTGAAGTCACTTAAAAATTATTACTATCGTTCGGTCATTGTCGATATTACATACTCGAAATAGAAGGGAGAGGTGAGGCGGGAGGAGTTCCACCTCCTCTCTCCTCTCCACCAATCAACAAGCAGGCAAAATCGTCGCGGAACTCACACCTAGCAAATCAAGAAACAAGCGCTACCTAGCGGTGGCTTTTAGCGTAAAAACCCAAAAATGCAGTAAATAACAGATAAACTGTTAATTACCCTTGGTTACTTTCGTTAATAACCGGCTTCGCATCTTCCGCACTTGTGTCGTCACCGATATCGGCACGACAGACGATATCGTTGACGGTAACGACACAGTGTGAAAGCATTTAGTAGTGATTGTATGAAACTGCCAGTCCGACGATATCGTGCCGATATCGTGTCGTTACCGTTATCGTCCAATGTGAAAACGCCCATTCTTGTCGAAATCGTCGTCCTCCTCGTGGAAACCACAATGTTTTCTAATGAAGAACTATTTCTTCCGCTAGTATTTTTTTTCAGGATTAGAAATAATAGCGATAACAACAGTAAGTATTTTACATTACACTACACTAGCGTCTAGTGACTTGACTAGACCCATCCCTAACATGGTTAATCAACCTTATTAACCATTGTATGTTTACACAGCTCTAGGCTGGGAGGCCTTCCTTGTGGACCCACCCTTCACACGGGCCCAATACGGATCGACTGCATTGCATATAGTTAGGTACAACCAACCAACAGCTACGGATCATCCGAGGCATGAAGGAGCTCGATATGGTAAATTTTTTGTCACGCATCCCATGACTGACCATCTCAGTGGCCTTACCGCTACAATCCCAGCTTCTCTTTGACAGCAAACTTATGTAATTGTTATTGTTTGCGAACTATGTAATACCTAATTGACCATTAAATAAAACTCAAACGACTTGCCGAAACTGTGACCTTATAGAAAGAGGTCAACATCGTAATACTTGTTGCCTATACAAAATAAATAAACTGTTTATTATCAGTGTAGACGAAGGTAAACACTTTTTGTCAATGTTGAGAGACCGGGGATCAGTAACTGAGCAAGAAAACTCTCAGTGTCGTAATGGTTATCGTGATAATAGGTACCTATTATGTTTTATGAAAACTGCGCAGCGCCTTTTTTAGGGTTCCGTCGTCAACAAGGAACCCTTATATAGTTTCGCCATGTCCGTCTGTCCGTCCGTCCGACCCCAGTCTAGCTCATAGAGTCTTAGTACTAGAAAGCTGTAATTTGGCGTGAATATACATTTTTGTTGTTAAGATTTTAAAATTCAATAGTAACAAGTCACTCACAGCAGCACTTTGGTAGCATTTTGACGTATGGTAGCTCAAGGAGGGCGCCGATTGGGACTGTCGAGTCGGTCCCATCCACCCCGGTGGCTCTGTCCCGGTGGCGGGACCGTTAAGAAAAATAGTTTCATCCACCCCGGTGTTTCGTGTCTTGATGTTTAACGGGGTGGATGGCACTGACGAAGTTTCAGCGACCCCGGTACCTACTTCATTTAACGGGACGGATGGCACAGATCTTATTTCATACACCACAGTATTGCGTTTAGGAGAATATAAAAAAAATATTATTAAAAAATAATATTATTTATTCTACACCGTAAAATTAGACCCATTAAATAAAACGCAAGATATTTTTATGTAATAATCAGGTTTTATTATGACAGTAAATAAACAATGTTGATATACGCAGTTTAACAAAAACAGTCTTCATTATAAAAGTAAAATAATACATTATTCTACAAAGCGAAATAATACATATTGGTGGAAATGTTTAACATAATAATCAGTTATAACACAAGATAAGTAATTAATAACTAGTTACATAAAACCTTACCTATAGCAAAAAATTACGTTGTAAATCATTAGATATAATCATATAATATTTTCATTAGAAAACAATCGTTAAATATAAATTTGACTTCCATAATCACAGATTCGTAATGAACAATCTTTGCTGATAATATGAATCAATAAATATTTATAACCATAAAAAATTAAACTATTTAAAATAAACTTATTAATATAAGTAGCTAATACTTAAACAACTAATAAAATTAACACCTAGCAAAAATCAACGTCGTAAAACATACATTTTTATAAGCAAAAAATATACTTAACAACAAACAAAATACAACTAAGGCTCGTTCCTTCACCGCCCCAGAAATGAGACACAATAGATTTTCCATTGTTCTCCGGCCCTATTCGGCCGGTCAGGCGTCAATTAGTCGTCAATTTAAACATAAATTTCTAATTTTACGGTAGGACATTTTCTAGAAAGTCTGCGATAGCTTTTAGAGAGAATAATGATGATTGAATTAGCAATGAAGACTAATTCAAATCTGTGATTAAGTTTCCTATTGGAACTATGATTGTTTTACAACGTTGATTATTACTAGAAAGTTTTATTTGATTAGTTATGTATTTTATAAGTAAGCAAATAATTAAAAAAACTGATTTACATTGATTGACCAATGAAGACTGAATTAATTTCGAATCTGTGATTATCGATGTCTGAGTTGTATATTGTTTATGTTATTTTGTTTGCTACTAAAACTGTATGTTTTATGACGTTGATTTTTGCTGGAATGGGTTCATTTTATTAGTTGTTTAAGTATTACATCATAATTGATTAAATTACGAATCTGTGATTATCGAAGTACAGTTAAAAAGGGATGGTGCTATTCATCGCATATAGCGTCTTCTTTACCTTTCTAACTGTACTCATGCAGAGATTTGAGTTTGAACTTGGTTCTTTTCAGTTATATTGTTTGCTAATAAAACTGTATGTTGTACGACATAGGTTTTTGTTAGAAGGTGTTGGATTTTATTAGTTTTTTAAGTATTACTTTTAAAAGTAAGTTTATGGTAATAAATACTTCGTGTGTTGATTTATATTAACAACAAAGACTGTTTATTACGAATCTATGAATTGATTTTGGAAGTCAAGTTTATAATGATTGTTCGCTAATGAAAATATTATAATGATTAACAACGTAATTTTTTGCTATAAGGTTTTATGTTACTAGTTGTTAATTACTTATCTTATGTTATTATAACTGAATATTATATATATATATAAACATTTGTACGAATACCTGCCTAGGTATGTATAATTTCACTTTGTAGAATAATGTAATAATTTACTTTTATAATGAAGACCCTTTTTTTTAACTGCGTAAGTAAAGTATATCAACATTGTTTATTTATTGTCATAATAAAACCTGATTATTACTTACATAAAAATATCTTGCGTTTTATTTAATGGGTCTAATTTTACGGTGTAGAATAAATAATATTATTATTAGATAATATTTTTTTATATTCAACTAAACGCAATTTACCGTGGTGTATGATATAAGATCTGTGCCATCCGTCCCGTTAAATGAAATACCGGGGTCGCTGAAACTTTGCCAGTGCCATCCACCCCGTTAAACATCAAGACAAGAATTACCGGGGTGGATGAAACTTTTTTTCCCATCGGTCCCGCCACCGGGGCAGAGCCACCGGGGTGGATGGGACCGACTCGGACTGTCGACCCCCCCTAGACTAGATAGGTACAGATAAAAAAACAACGGGTTGCACTGCGCTTCGGGAGTGCCGGCAGAAGTGAAAACGGGCTCCCTAGACTTTTTCACAAAAAAGGAATTGGACAAAAAAAAAGAAAAAATACGGACTGGATTTGAACCGAGGACTTCTGGCTTCAATGCCGCTCGTTTTCTAAGCTATTACGACTTTGGAAATGATGGCGAAATTTGCCTTCGTATTCTAATGACATTGTAACAGATTTTCGATCGTCACGTGCCCGTCTTACGAATTTTCGATCTGACGGTCACGTGTCCTGAATAGGGCATCGAACCCGGGTTTACCCGGTCCGGAAAAACCCGGGTTTACCCGGGTTTTAAGGAATACAAAAAACCCGGGTTTGATTTTTAAAACCCGGGTTTTTTTCGGGTTTTTCGGGTATTTTTAATACTTTGCGAAAAACGAAATATAGCTGAAATGTAGCTTACTTCCACAAAAAAACAACCAACAAACCAACACCAAAATTTGGTGATGGGTTTCGCACGAACTATCTCTTGAGGATGCCCCGGGTTGGGGCGAAACGAACTAGGTGTTATTGTTGATCGAAGGGCGAAACACGTGTAGAGTAGTCTAATCGGTGAAGGTGCAAGGTGTATTACTGTCTTGCTAAATGCAGGTATTGTGCAGTGGTATTTTAGTGGTGTGCATGTGCAATTTTTTGCGGGCGGGCGGGCGGTGCATCTTGCATATTGTGTTTTTTTGCGGAAGTAAGCTACATATAGTTCGTTTTTCACAATGGTTAGGGACTTCCGCCAAGTGACGCCTGATTCAATCAAATATTTTTAATACTTTTCTTTTTGTTATTTATTAAGTACAAGCCACTTCGAATGCAATAATAAATGGAATAAAAACACACTTTGATAAATTATTACAATAAAAGATGCTTTGTTGCTGCGTTCGTACCAAGAAAACAAGCAAAGCAAGTTAAATGGAACGCGCGCGGTGCGTCCATCTTAGGACATGGAGAGGGTAAAATGTGGACTCCACATTTCATGGAACCACTAAAATTAGAACTAGTTCTCCGATCTTTTCGACTAGTTTGTCATATATTGCTCATGAAGACGACCCCGAAAACATAGCATATTTGCGGTCTGTTTGCGTCTCTCTTTGCAGAGAATTCACGTCTAGATGTTACACGCCAAACTCCACCGAAGATACCTCGTGCTAGCTCTTCCATGGGTAATATTCACATTCGCCACAAAGAGGTTCTCAAAGCTCTCCGTGGTCTAGGAAATAAGGTTAGTGGTCCTAATAGAATCCCGGCAATAGTCCTGCGTAACTGTGCACCCTAGTTGTCTCCTATCTTGAGCCGCCTCTCACTTGAGGCAGGACTTGTCTTGTTCCTCAGTCGTGGAAGCGTGCCAATGTGCAGCCCATACCTAAAAAATATACTATTTTTTAGGTATGGGCTGCCATGCCAACCCCTCTAACAACAGGCTGATTTCAGTCACCTTCATACTCTGCAAGACTACGGAGCATATACTGAATAAACATCTATTGGTTTAACTTGAAACTAACGAGCTCCCTAGTGACTTCCAGTATGGTTTTTGCCGCGGACGATCGACTGGAGATCTTCTCGTGTACGCCACCCACCTTTGGAATCAAGCGTTCGATAGACATGGCGAAGCACTTGCTGTCTCGCTTGATATTTCCAAAGCATTTGATAGGGTCTGGCATGATAGCCGAATTGGCAAGCTTCCCTCATATGGAATCTCTGACGGCCTCTGCATCTGGATCACCGACTTCCTTAGGAACCGTTCAATTCGAGTCGTTGTGGATGGTCAGACATCTGACTTGAAGAACATCAACGCTGGAGTTCCCCAAGTTTCGGTATTTTCTACAACACTATTTCTTCTCCACATTAACGACGACGATGACGACGACGACGACATTAATCACGACTTGTTGGTGCCTGGTACATTTGGTTATGACGATGACACCAGTGTGTCTAGCAGATATCTTTCAGATGCAAGGGCTACTAGTGATGAAGTTCAGTCTTGTCGAGAGTCACTAGTTGAGCAAACGAACCTGGCACTTCAGGCACTTCCGATTGGGGAAATGCCAACCTTGTCAGTTTCAACGCCTCGCCACGCAGGCGTGTCTTTTCTCAGATAAATGGAGTCCCTTTCAACTAGCTCCGACTTTCCTGGGCGTATCCTTACCAGTAACTGAGAACCTGCAACTTGGCGTTACTCTATAATCGGAGCTGAACTTCGGTGAGTAAATCGACTCAATTGGTAAAACTGCTGCCAAAAAACTGGGCGTCCTCTCTCTTCTTTACAAAGTACAAATTCATCCGTGCATGGAGTACTGCTGTCACCTTTGAGATGCCTCCGCTAAAGTTTTAGTAGTAGTTTCACATGTATCTTATTGCATTACCCGTGTTTTCAGCAAATAAACAATTTTGATTAGATTTTTGAAGTACCAAGCAGTAGGCAGTTTTAGATGCGTTTGAAAACCGCGCAAAGAAGTTCATTGGAGAAACAACTTTAGAAAAAGCTAAACTTCAAAGTCTCAGTCATCGCCGTAGACTTGCTGTTGCTGGTCTGTCGATGTTTTACCGGATTCACTTTTGAGAGTGCGCACAGGAACTGCACAATCTTGTTCCTCCAGCCCCTGTCCACCATGGGGTTACCAGATGCAGGTCAGCTTACCATCCATACATCGTAGACATACCACCTGTCCGTACTAAGCGCTTCGCCAGTACTTTTTTAATGCGAGCTGCTAAAGATTGGAATGCGCTACCTGCGAATGCGTTCCCCGATCATTCTTCTTCTTATCAATACGGGCGGTTTCTGCAACTCGACGTCTATTGCGCCAATTTTGTGTCTGGAGGGTGCGCGGTCCAGATCACTCCAGCCAGCGCAGCTCAGCCAAGAACGCTCCAAGAGCCTCCACATTCGTGATCGCTTCCTGGACGCTGCCCGGCGAGCCGAGGTACCTCGCCCGGTAGGGGCCACCCCCCTGCATTCCAGCAGTACGTGGGCAGCTGTTTCTTCTTCCTCCATGCACCCTCTGCATAGGGGACTGTCGGTGACATCTAAATTAATAAGATGTCTGTTAAATTGTCCATGACCAGTAATAGCACCCGTTACCAGGCGAAGTTGCGGTCTGCACAGTTGTATCAGGGGCCTGCATAGACGCGCGTCCACGGGCGGTTGTGCGAGTTTCGCCTGTCTGCACGAATCCAGCGAGCTCCAGTTCAGTTGGTGTAATTCTATAGTGCGTTCACGGATCTTATTTGCAAACCAGCTTGTTGAGCCGGATGCGCGTCTGGCCATTATAACCTTGGCCTTTTCAAAGCAAGAGTGAATGGGCACCTCCTGGGTAAGCAAACATCATCAACATCCTAGACTTCATACTGTCTGCTATGCTGGATGGTGGTCAAATGCATGCATACTGCATACCCTGTACAAATATAAAAAAAAATCGTCTGCAACCAGTCCCGAAATTTATGATGGCCAGTCCTGCAAGTCTGTGAAGGCGCTAAGTTAGTAATCTATACTTACTTAGTTTTAAGATATTCTGAAAAAATAAAAATCTATGACTTTTTTATATTAGATAACTGTTTTTGTAATTTGAAAAGTACTATTTTTCATTTATTTTAATCCTTCCACATTCTTAACATCTTGTACTCATTGTAAAAATTGATATAATAACACAATTTCTTGTATTTAATAAAATTATAACAAAAAGATCGAAAAGCTCGAAAAACCCGGTCTACCCGGGTTTTGATTACTCTTAGACCCGAAAACCCGGGTTTTCAAAACTGAACCGAGTTTCGATGCCCTAGTCCTGAATCGCAAAAAGTGCAAAACACAACAACGCCGCTAAAAAGTTTTCACTTCCAAAATTATTCACATAAACATGCTAAATACCTATGTAGGTACTACTTATGAATCGTCAACATTTTCCTACCGCCTGCTACCGCCCATTCAAAACTTTTTTAACTGACATGAAGAGCAGGCGCAATAAACTTGACAGCGTATCTTAGGGAACGACCTAAGAGTAAAATAATGGTAATTAACGACATTTACAAAAAAAACATATATCGTTACTAATTAAGTACCTACCTACAACAATAACATTATTAAATAACATAGGAGAAAAAATCTCATACCCATTAGAATATTTTCCTTAAATAAACAAATAAAAATTTATTTAAATTTTTACTTTTTTGCATTCAATGCAATTTTTATTATTGAAAAATGAAGTATTTAGAAAAAAATCGACCCGTCTCACAACTGGCATCGGAGCTAGTTGTGAGACGGGTCTATTTTTTCTAAATACTACATTTTCCATTTTTCAAATAAATGTTATAGCCAGGCATTGCGGTCCTCAGAACAATAACTAATTGCGGTCCTTCAGATAATCTTTGACTTCATAATATCCTTTGCTCATGAGCGTCTTTTTAGCATGTTTTTTTATATTCATGCGCAAAGGCTCTTGTCGAACTTTATTAAACAAAAACGAACCTCAGTGTTTTTAAGTCAAAATCTTTGAACAACAAGCTTATTACCCGACTGCGACAGAAGGAGGGTTATTTATTTATTGTGTGTGTCATAATATTATGAACATCCGTAACCAAGATAGGCCCGCCACCCACTTACGAGCGGCTCGTGGTGAGCAAACTAGCGCCGCCAATCGATTTTATTTCCTTTTTCTAAAAAAAAAAAGGTATCAGTCAAGGTCTTTTGAATAACGTCTAATATTTATTGAGTAACTTTATGTACTTACACAATTTGGAAAGCATTCAAGCAGTTTTTGACCACTTTTGGTTCAAAACCGTTTTTAAACTATTGAACGCATTTTGTAATGTTGTAACGCTATTCAATAAATAAAAGACGTCATTCACAAGAACTTGACTACTTTAGAAATTGGGCTTATTAAGAATAAATAAAATAAAATCGATTGACGGCGCTAGTTGGCTCATTACTCGGACTCTCGGACTAGCCATTTTATTCCTTGGCAATATACATTTCATAACCCATAATGAAAATAGTTGAAAGGCATAATATTAAAAAGCCTAATCTTCGAAATCCGTTTGTCATAACTTCGTAAAGCATAGGTAGGTAGGTAGGTACTTTGAAACGCAAAACTTTATAAAGCATAATTAATTTTTAAAAACATTAATTTCATAAAAATGACTATATCTCGAAAACGGGGCCAAAATCTAACGAAATTATCGATAATTTAAAAACCCTGGAAGTTTATGTGAGTCATATCGTCGTTCGGCATTCAATACCGCGAATACAACATTAGTCAAATTTTACAGGAGACAAAAAAACTTCGTAAATTGTACTGTACACCTACTATAAATTTAAAATTATGTTATTTGAACTAAAATTATATCTTATCATTGGGTGCAACACATTTTTTTCGTTTTAAGCTAGTATTTGCAAGTGTAAGTCACATTCGCGGTTTTATTCAATTACTTTTGGTCATATTCCTATCATATTCGCGGTTATGTTATATATGATTTATAGAAAACCCAACAGATTTAATTTTTTGTGAACAATTTTGGGAAGTATCTATTTAATTTTAATCATCATCATCATCATGTCAGCCGAACGATGCCCACTGCTGGGCATAGGCCTCCCCCAAGGATCTCCACAACGATCGGTCCTGCGCCGCCCGCATCCAGCGGCTTCCCGCGACCTTGACCAGATCGTCGGTCCACCTTGTAGGGGGCGGCCTGCCCACGGAACGTCGTCCGGTACGCGGTCGCCATTCGAGAACCTTTCCGCCCCAACGGCCATCAGTTCTCCGCGCTATGTGTCCCGCCCACTGCCACTTTAATGATGCAATCCTTCGAGCGATGTCGGTCGTTTTAGTTCTCCTGCGGATCTCATCATTTCTGATTCGATCGAGCAGGGAAATACCAAGCATCGCTCTCTCCATTGCTCGCTGGGTGACTTTGAGCCTTCTTATGAGTGAGTCCCATAGTAAAAGACCACGTCTCACTTCCATTGGTCATTACTGGCAACACACACTGGTCAAAGACTTTCGTCTTGAGACATTGAGGTATTTCGGACGCGAATAATGCCGGAGCTTCCCAAACGCTACCCATCCGAGCTGGATTCGACGAGAGATCTCTTTCTCAAAGTTGGACTTACCTAACTGGACCGTCTGTCTTAGGTAAACATAGTGGTCAAAACTTCGAGTGTAATGTTCCCAACATTAACTGGAGCGGGTGCAACATGGGCATTGAACATGATTTTCGTCTTGTCCATGTTCATCTTAAGACCCACTCTTTGCGAAGCATTACCGAGATCTTCGAGCATTGTGTTCAGGTCTTCCAAGATCTCAGCCATAAGAACTACATCATCGGCAAACCGTAGGTGTGTTAGGTACTCGCCATTGATGTTGATGCCGCATCCTTTCCAGTCCAGCAGCTTAAAAATATCCTCCAACGCAGCTGTGAACAGTTTGGGAGAGATGACATCTCCCTGTCTCTCACTCGCTGTAGTTGGATAGGATTAGAGCTCTGGTTCTGTAATCGGACCGACATGGTGGCGTTTTGGTATAAGTACCTCAGCACCTCGATGTACCGTAGTCTATTTGGCACCTCTGGAGAGACTGCAGCAATATCCTTATATTAAGATCTAATTATAGCAATCAACAGTCTTGTTATAGGAAAACTATGAAAATCTTACGATATTAATATAATTTGTAGATGGTTTGGTACTAACCAAGTTATTGAAAATGAAGGTATTAGAAAAAAACGACCTGTCTCACAACTAGCTCCGATGGGACACGACCCACGACCTTTCACTGTCCGGGCGAATGCTCTAAACACTGACGACGACGACTCCGTAGCTCAATGGTTAGAGCATTCGCCCGGACAGTGAAAGGTCATGGGTTCGAGCCCATCGGAGCTAGTTGTGAGAGGGGTAGTTTTTTTTTAATACGTTTATTATTTTATATATCTTATTATTTTTATATAAGTTAATTAATCTTTATGTAGCAAATTATCATAATATGCAATTGCAAACATTCATGTGAAATACTTGTGTTATATTATAATGCTTCAAACAGGAAAAACTACGGAAGAGTCTTGCACTCGCGATTGCTATGGGGCGGCAATGAGAAACTGGCACGTTCGCGGTTTTGTTGGCGGGAAATTAGGTTCGCGGTTTTGACCGACTTAAATATAACAGGATTGGAGTAAGTTTCAGCCAACATTTAAATGTAGGATCGCGTATTTGTACGATTAGAATCAAATAAAACAAAAAAAATTTTTTCGTAAAAATGTCACGTTCGCGGTATTGAATGCCGAACGACGATATGCATTATGAATTAATTATGTACTAAACTACTTATGCCTTTATGCATTTCGATGATGATGATGAAGCGAGCTAATATTGTGCCAGTACATAAAGGAGGATCGAGACACGATATAGAGCAGTATCGGCCTATCTCAATTCTTTCTATCTTGTCGAGCCTTTTTGAAAGGCTGGTACATAACGAAATTTACCCTATCTTGCATCGAAATATTATAGCTCAACAACACGGGTTTGTCAAAGGTCGTTCTACTATCACAAATCTATTAGTGTTTGCAAGCTACCTTTTTAAAAATGTAGATAGCCGTGTACAAATTGATGCTGTTTACACAGATTTCAAAAAGGCTTTCGACAAGGTAGATCATGAAATACTTCTCAATAAAATTGCTTTTAACGGCATCCGGGGTAACTTGCTGCGATGGTTTAGCTCTTACATTCAGAACAGAACACAGAAGGTGGTTGTTAACGGCTATCAATCGGAAAATATATGCATAACATCGGGTGTACCACAAGGCTCTATCTTAGGACCGCTCCTTTTTATTCTTTATGTCAACGACATTGCATCTTGCTTTCAGAATTCTACTTTTATTATGTACGCTGACGATCTTAAGATCTACAAGTGCATAAACTCACTTGAGAACGGGCAGTTGTTCCAGGAGGACCTTGATAGACTTACTGCCTACTGCGATCGTAATAAACTTCAGTTCAGTATTCCAAAGTGCAACTATATTCACTTTACCAAAAATGTTAATATTATCCGCTATAACTATCAGCTTTGTAATACTGACTTGAATAATGTTGCAACTGTTAAAGATCTGGGCGTGATGTTTGATAGCAGGCTGCTAATGGATCAACATGTTCAAAGCATCGTTAATAAGGCATTTAAAATGTTCGGTTTCGTGATGAGATCCTCTACTGAGTTTAAACGAGCTTCAACCTACCTATATTTGTATAAAACACTTATTCGTGCGCAGCTCGAATATGCTGTTGTTGTTTGGAACCCTTTTTATGAGAAGTACAGAGAGCAAATTGAGAAGGTCCAACGTAAATTTTTGCGCTCAAGGCACTATAGGTGCTGCAGGCATTATTTGTAGGGCATCGAACCCGGGTTTACCCGGTCCGGAAAAACCCGGGTTTACCCGGGTTTTAAGGAATACAAAAAACCCGGGTTTTGATTTTTAAAACCCGGGTTTTTTCGGGTTTTTCGGGTATTTTTAATACTTTGTGAAAAACAAAATATAGCTGAAATGTAGCTTACTTCCGCAAAAAAACAACCAACAAACCAACACTAAAATTTGGTGTTGGTTTTCGCACGAACTATCTCCTGAGGATGCCCCGGGTTGGGGCGAAACACGTGTAGAGTAGTCTAATCGGTGAAGGTGCAAGGTGTATTGCTGCCTTGCTAAATGCAGGTATTGTGCTCTGGTATTTTAGTGGTGTGCATGTGCATGTGCAATTTTTTGCGGGCGGGCGGTGCATCTTGCATATTGTGTTTTTTTGCGGAAGTAAGCTACACATATTTAGTTCGTTTTTCACAATGGTTATGGACCTCCGCCAAGTGACGCCTGATTCAATCAAATATTTTTAATACTTTTCTTTTTGTTATTTATTAAGTACAAGCCACTTCGAATGCAATAATAAATGGAATAAAAACACACTTTGATAAATTATTACAATAAAAGATGCTTTGTTGCTGCGTTCGTACCAAGAAAACAAGCAAAGCAAGTTAAATGGAACGCGCGCGGTGCCTCCATCTTAGGACATGGAGAGGGTAAAATGTGGAGTCCACATTTTACCCTCCGTGGTTCCATGGGGTTCACCCCATGGAATTAGAACTAGTTCTCCGATCTTTTCGACTAGTTTGTCATATATTGCCCATGAAGACGACCCCGAAAATATAGCATATTTTCGGTCTGTTTGCGTCTCTCTTTGCAGAGAATTCAAGTCTAGATGTTACACGCCAAACTCCACCGAAGATACCTCGTGCTAGCTCTTCCATGGGTAATATTCACATTCGCCACAAAGAGGTTCTCAAAGCTTTCCGTGGTCTAGGAAATAAGGTTAGTGGTCCTAATGGAATAGCGGCAATAGTCCTGCGTAACTGTGCACCCTAGTTGTGTCCTATCTTGAGCCGCCTCTCACTTGAGACAGGACTTGTCTTGTTCCTCAGTCGTGAAAGCGTGCCAATGTGCAGCCCATACCTAAAAAATATAGCCATGCCAACCCCTCTAACAACAGGCTGATTTTAGTCACCTTCATACTCTGCAAGACTACGGAGTATGTACTGAATAAACATCTATTGCCGTAACTAACGAGCTCTCTAGTGACTTCCAGTATGGTTTTTGCCGCGGACGGTCGACTGGAGATCTTCTCGTGTACGCCACCCACCTTTGGAATCAAGCGTTCGATAGACATGGCGAAGCACTTGCTGTCTCGCTTGATATTTCCAAAGCATTTGAAAGGGTCTGGCATGATAGCCGAATTGGCAAGCTTCCCTCATATGGAATCTCTGACGGCCTCTGCATCTGGATCACCGACTCATTAGGAGCCGTCAATTCGAGTCGTCGTGTATGGTCAGACATCTGACTTGAAGAACATCAACGCTGGAGTTCCCCAAGTTTCGGTATTATCTGCAACACTATTTCTTCTCCACATTAACGACTTGTTGGTGCCTGGCACATTTGGTTATGACGATGACACGTGTGTGTCTTGTCTAGCAGATATCTTTCAGATGCAAGGGCTACTAGTGATGAAGTTCAGTCTTGTCGAGAGTCACTATAGTTGAGCAAACGAACCTGGCACTTCAGGCACTTCCGATTGGGGAAATGCCAACCTTGTCAGTTTCAACGCCTCGCCACGCAGGCGTGTCTTTTCTCAGATAAACGGAGTCCCTTTCAACTAGCTCCGACTTTCCTGGGCGTTTCCTTACCAGTAACCGAGAACCTGCAACTTGGCGTTACTCTATAATCGGAGCTGAACTTCGGTGAGTAAATCGGCTCAATTGGTAAAATTGCTGCCAAAAACTAGGCGTCCTCTCAAAGTACTTTACAAAGTACAAATTCATTCGTGCATGGAGTACTGCTATCACCTTTGAGATGGCTCCGCTAAAGTTTTAGTAGTAGTTTCACATGTATCTTATTGCATTACCCGTGTTTTCAAGCAAATAAACAATTTTGATTAGATTTTTGAAGTACCAACTGGCAGTTTTAGATGCGTTTGAAAACCGCGCAAAGAAGTTCATTGGAGACACAACTTTAGAAAAAGCTAAACTTCAAAGTCTCAGTCATCGCCGTAGAGTTGCTGTTGCTGGTCTGTCGGTGTTTTACCGGATTCACTTTTGAGAGTGCGCACAGGAACTGCACAATCTTGTTCCTCCAGCCCCTGTCCACCATGGGGTTACCAGATGCAGGTCAGCTTACCATCCATACATCGTAGACATACCACCTGTCCGTACTAAGCGCTTCGCCAGTACTTTTTTTAATGCGAGCTGCTAAAGATTGGAATGCGCTACCTGCGAATGCGTTCCCCGATCATTCTTCTTCTTCTTATCAATACGGGCGGTTTCTGCAACTCGACGTCTATTGCGCCAATTTTGCGTCTGAAGGGTGCGCGGCCAGATCACTCCAGCCAGCGCAGCTCAGCCAGGAACGCTCCAAGAGCTTTCACATTCGTGATCGCTTCCTGGACGCTGCCCGGCGAGCCGAGGTCCCTCGCCCGGTAGGGGCCACCCCCATGCATTCCAGCAGTACGTAGGCAGCTGTTTCTTCTTCCTCCATGCACCCTTTTTTATAGTGAGGGGAATGCCTTTACGCATACCCCGTCCATGCAACATGGTGGTGGATACTGTCCGCACGGTAGGGTCCAAGCACTACAAAACCCACCGTCCTAAATTAAAGAAACTCTCCAGCCACACTATCCGACTCATGGATCAGAGAAACGAAATGAAACTACAGAACTCAGCGGATGCCCTTCGTTATCGACAGCTAAATAGGCAGATCTCCAAGTCCTTGACAAGCGACCTTCGCCAATTTAATACCGAGCGTATTAAAGAGGCCATTGAGCGGAACAAAGGCTCCAAAGTGTTCGCTAGAGATCTGGCTATAGGGCAAAGTCAACTGACGAGGCTGCAAGCTGAGGACGGTAGTATCATTTCATCAACACCTGAAATCCTGAGGGAGATTGAGAGTTTCTATGGACAGTTGTACTCCACGCAAACACCTGTTGAAAGTAAGGCTACAGAACCTAGAGCCAAGCTTACCCGACACTATACCGAAGATATCCCGGACGTCAGCCTGTACGAGATTAGAATGGCTCTCAAGCAGCTCAAAAACAACAAGGCGGCGGGCGATGACGGAATCACAACAGAACTTCTGAGAGCGGGCGGTAAGCCGATACTTAAGGTCCTCCAGAAGCTCTTCAACTCTGTCATCCTCGAGGGCAAAACGCCAAAGGCATGGGGCAGAAGCGATGTGCTGCTGTTCTTCAAGAAGGGTGATAAGACTCTCTTGAAAAACTACCGACCCATCTCGCTTCTGAGCCATATCTACAAGTTGTTTTCGAGAGTCATTACGAATCGTCTCGCTCGCAGGTTCGACGACTTCCAACCTCCCGAACAAGCCGGGTTCCGAAAAGGTTATAGTACCATAGACCACATTCATACGCTGCGGCAAGTTATACAGAAGACCGAAGAGTATAACTTGCCACTATGCTTGGCGTTCGTGGACTATGAGAAAGCCTTTGATTCGATCGAGACCTGGGCAGTGCTGCAGTCTCTTCAGAGGTGCCAAATAGACTACAGGTACATCGAGGTGCTGAGGTACTTATACCAAAACGCCACCATGTCAGTCCGACTACAGAACCAGAGCTCTAATCCTATCCAACTACAGCGAGGTGTGAGACAGGGAGACGTCATTTCTCCGAAACTATTCACAGCTGCGTTGGAGGATATTTTCAAGCTACTGGACTGGAAAGGATTCGGCATTAACATCAATGGCGAGTACCTAACACACCTGCGGTTTGCCGATGATGTAGTTCTCATGGCTGAGACCTTGGAAGACCTGAACACAATTATCACCTTGGCCTTTTCAAAGCAAGAGTGAATGGGCTACTCCTGGGTAAGCATACAACATCGTAGACTGCATACTGTCTGCTATGCTGGATGGTGGACAAATGCATGCATACTGCATACCCTGTACAAATATAAAAAAAAAATCGTCTGCAACCAGCTTGCAACCAGTCCCGAAATTTATGATGGCCAGTCCTGCAAGTCTGTGAAGGCGCTAAGTTAGTAATCTATACTTACTTAGTTTTAAGATATTCTGAAAAAATAAAAATCTATGACTTTTTATATTAGATAACTGTTTTTGTAATTTCGAAAGTACTATTTTTCATTTATTTTAATCCTTCCACATTCTTAACATCTTGTACTCATTGTAAAAAATGATATAATAATTAATAACACAGTTTCTTGTATATTTAATAAAATTATAACAAAAAGATCGAAAAGCTCGAAAAACCCGGTCTACCCGGGTTTTGATTACTCTCAGACCCGAAAACCCGGGTTTTCAAAATTGAACCGAGTTTCGATGCCCTAATTATTTGTCGTATTCTCAATTGTGCAGAAAATATAATATGTTGTCCTTAGAGAACCGACGCAAGTATCTAGAAGTTAGTGTATTGTATGGTATTGTTAATAACAAATTTGATTGTATTGACCTAATTGATGGGATACATTACGCTGTTCCTCGATCTGTCAACAAACGTAAGGTTCGTGGTGAAACTTTATTTGCCATTAGGGCTTGTCGCACTAATACTGGATTGCGTTGTCCTTTGCGTAGACTGACTGAGTCTTATAATATCACATTTATAACTGTTGATATTTTTTCTACTTCAAAATGGAAATTTAAATCTGATACACTTAAGATTTTGTTTGCAAAAGCTGAAGATAATTATAGAAGTCAATAAAATAAAATAAAAAAAAAACTCGTTGAATAAGGTTGGTTAATACATTGCGAGAAACAAGGCAAAATTTTCAATTTAAATCATTTTTTTTCTTTTATTTTACTATCTACCCTACTTTTAATTGTAAGTACTTACTTGTTTGTTTGTTGTTTTTTTTTGTTTTTTCAAAGCTGTGAATTGTTGTAAATTATATACGATGTCATATGGCACAATTATATACGATGTCATACATATGGCTCAATATGTCCAGTGGCACAAGATCCACAGGTGCACACTCTTTATTGTTAATATGTGGATAATGTCGTGGGTTACAATATTGTCCCTCTTGATGTGGTATGTAATACCAGATGTGTAAAATTTTAAATTTAGATTTTATATTGTAACTGTTTGTTGTCCCGCAATAAATAAAATAAAAATAAAATGATTGTGCCTTTCAACACGATGCGTTTTATGTTTATGGCGAAAAATGTTATGCGTTTCATTAGGTTACCTTTTTCCTGAAATCTTTACACATTTTGGCCACCGGAACAGAAAAGATTGTGGCACTGTAACAACATTGGTACGGAACCCTAAAAATATCTCTGGGTTTGTATAAGCCTGTCATTAAATGGTTCTATTGCCTGTATCGTATGTTCAAAACCTATTTTGTTTAGCAGTCTTGAAATAAAAATAAAATAAAACACATTTTTAATGTCTTCATATAGTTTTATTTTTATATAAAATTCAAATGCGTCCATCCATCCGTCTTCTCACTATATATAAATACATTACTATACGTCCTCGCCTACAGCAAGTATTCAGAAAATAGCATTGGCTAATTACGACATTCAGCTAGCAGTATAACTATGTAAATCGAAATTAACGTAAGCACATTATAATACATTGTATATTGGATACAATTAAATGTTACAAATATAATTCAGAGTACGACTTCCATCTTTTAATTTCAGATATTTTAAAGTTTACATATTTTACACTTCACAGTTACTAAGTTTAATTTCATAACCTATTTTTGCTATAATTTCAATTATTCAATGGCAGAATCACATAAAAGCAAGAGTATAACTATGATAAGTACGAAAGAACCTTAATGCATAAACAGCTGGCACAATGAAGATCTAGACGTATTAAACAATGTTACAATTAATATTACACTATGTCGCGGTGCATACAAGAAAATATGTACGGCACGTTGACGAAAATATACACAATAAATAAGATCATGGAATGTTATTATGATTTCATCTCGTTCGCGGGCGTAGGCCGGAACAATGAAAGACCAGGAGACGATAAAAAAATAATGCTAACATTTCCGTTAAGATAAATTATAGCAAAAATATATGTTACTATATAGGCCACAGAGTGTATACGCAGTAACATAAGGGCGCGTGATTGCACTGAACGATGACTCGCGAGAGTTCACGGTCGCCAGACACGGGCGAGATTCACTGCACTGTCACTACGCGCGGCGACGTCACCCACACACAACCGCTTCTGCAATAGAAATACACATATTAATACACGCAGTCGAACTAATTTCACACCTATTTACTAAAATTACACAATCAATATTTTTTGTAGAACTACACAGACAAGATTTAGGTAAGGCACAGCGTAATTGTTACGCTTGAACTGAAATTATTCGATCCGGAAAACGTCGAGTTTCTGATTTTAACGGAAGTCGGAAAAGGTGTGGGTATATAGTAGGTGCGTTTGTGCGCGTGAGAGACACTGTATTAGGAATGTAATAAGAATAAAGGAAGCAACATGTTGCGCTGGAGACACACATTTTCACGCGTTCTCGTTCTCGTTCGCGTTACCGCGTATATTTGTCCTATTGCTCACTCATAATAGCATCACACCAACGGTAGTTTCGCGGCAACGCGATGTGCGCAACGAATGTCGCGGCCACACGTCCCACGCCACTTCGCTCGCTATTTTAATTGCGATTAGAAAAGTTTGTAGCCGCGCTAATTAGGATCGTAGCAAGTTGAAACAAGTGATCTCAGTCTACTCTTTAACACGCTCAGCGCCAAGCCTATTTAGCGATACTTATGTTATAGGCCAAGTTTTAGTTTATATAGCTAATTAGGATCGTAGCAAGTTGAAACAAGTGATCTCAGCCCACTCTTTAACACGCTCAGCGCCAAGCCTATTTAGCGATACTTATGTTATAGGTAGAGATGGGCACTGTGTTTTAACCCATTCAGCCTGCCCGGGTTTTAACTCGGTTAAAACCCAAAACGCCGGGTTAATGCCCATTACTGCCCATTTTGTGGGCGTAAACAATGTTTTAAAGTATTTTACCTGTGTAATTAGTATTTTAATTATTTTGGTTATAATGCACATGAATATTACCAGAAGACAAATAATATTAGTCTGTTAAAATACCAGAAAATTGTACATTTTTGTTATTTTAACAGGGTAGTATTAAAATGTTTTAATAATAAAATGGAGTATGCACTTATAAGTATAATATTTTATTTTATTTATGATTAACATAATCTATCTATATAAAATCGAAAGGTGACACTCATCACCGAATTAAAATTAATAATCTGCGTAGGCGAAGTTAAAAAACTACCCCATAATGGGGTACAAAGGAAGGGTTTCAAGTTCTCATTTTTAGAATTAGAAATATAAATATTGGTATGTAGGATACTGGTCAGGATTAAAGATGATCTGCGTAGGCAAAGTTAAAATACTTCCCCCTAATGGGGTAGAAAGGGGGTTAAAATTTAACGGGTGTCCCAAAAGTAGGTATAGGATGATTTGTCTCAATAAAACGCGAATGGATTGGAATTTCTTCGTAGTTTTATTTTATTTTGAAGAGACTTGTACAATTTTATATGAAAAGAATATCTGCTAAATGGCCACCACGGGCATTTTTGCTGTGTGCAAGTTTTTCATGACACTTTCACACATTTCGCTACTTATTTCACCAATAACTCAGCGAATATTTTATCTTTATTGTCTATGTTTTGGGGATCGTTGGTGTAGACTTTATCTTTGACGTAGCCCTAAAGAAAGAAATCCAGTGGCATCAGATGGCAAGATCTCGGTGGCCATTTGACATCACCTCTTCTTGAAATTACGATATTTTTCGACCTATCGACGAGTGTTTGTAATTGATCGTGAATTTTCGTAAAATATTTCTATATCTTCTATGCGCTGTTTTATTGTGAAACGCTCCACGATTAATTTTACATGTGTCAAGATGACGTATGTCAAATTTCAACCCGCCATCTTGAATATTTCGGAAATAGCGCGAAATTCAAATCCTATACGTACTTTTGAGACACCCTTTATATGGAAACTTCCTCACTTCTGGTCTAAGAAGTCCTCATGTTGAGGTAACCAGGAAAAAGATATTTGCAGCATATGGCTCACTTAACCGGCTTCGTAACTTTTTGCCGACCAGTACCAAAATCACTCTGTCACAATCGCTTCTGCTGTCTATCCTTGACTACGCTGATGTCTGTTTTACTGACCTGTCGGAAGAGTTACTTGATAAGATAGAGCGTCTGCAGAACGTTGCCATTAGATTTATATTTAACCTTCGCAAATACGACCATGTGTCTCACTTCCGTAACAAACTCCAATGGCTCCCAATTCGCCGGCGCAGGGACATACACACACTTAAACTTCTCTATTCTATCCTTTTCATGCCTACTTCCCCTCCTTATCTTAAAGACTGCTTCTCCTTTCACTCTTCATCTACGTCCTGTACTTTGCGTTCTTCCTCTAACCTCACCCTTAAAATTCCACGTCATTCTTCCGACTTTTTTTCCTACTCTTTCTCTGTCCATGCTGTCCGTTTGTGGAACGCGCTTCCAGTAGGTATCAGAAGGGCTCAGACTCTTAAATCCTTTAGAGATCAAGTTAGAAGTCATTTTCTCTCTCTTACTCCTTTCTTTAATATTATCTTCTTTCTCTTTTTCAATATTTGTTAGTGTATACTTATTCTATTCTTTTTATGCACCCTTTCCCCTTCTGTCCTTTTGATTTATTTTTTCTTTCACCCAAGGTTGCCTGGAAGAGATTGCTATATAGCAATAAGGCCGCCTATTGATAAGGAGGTTAAAATTTATATGGAAACTTCTTCATTTCTGGGCTAAGACGTATGGAAATTGATATGTAGGATACTAGTCTGCAGTACGGTTCCCGTAGGATATATTTTTTTTTTCAGTTTACTTTGTTCAATGTACCATGGGTATTATTATTAAGAACTTTTTCTTTGCACGATTGAGCTGGCATAGGATCTATTCTACATTAAAACACACACACAAACGTACCTAGTGGCAAAGTATTGACTTGAGTTTTTGCATTTTGGTAGTTCAAGAATTAGGAGAATGTGTCTTTTTGTCTAGGTATTGTTACCTTCTCATGCGTAAACCACTGATCTGACTTTCACGAAATTTGGTAAATAGAGCAATAGGGTAGCGTGCTTGATGTGCGAACGCTGAGGTTATGTAACTTTCGCAATGGTCTATTCTATCACAGGATGGCTGTTGAAAAATATATTATACTTTGGAAATCAAGCCGATGGTTCTGGTTACATTTGGATTGGTTAATACCCCTTATCCTGCACCTGCTCCAGTTAATGTTGGGAACATTACACTCGGAAGTTTTTAACCACTATGTTTACCTGGGACAGACGGTCCAGTAAGGTAAGTCCAACTTTGAGAAAGAGATATCTCGTCAAATCCAGCTTGGATGGGCAGCGTTTGGGAAGCTCCGGCATATAGTTGCGAAATACCTCAATGTCTCAAGACAAAAGTCTTTGACCAGTGTGTCTTGCCTTGCCAGTAATGACTGGTCTTTTACTATGGAAACGGTGCTGCGGATTTTTGCGCTACTTTTTGAGGTGGTAGAAAGGTGGAGAATGATCCAGGTTTCTTTTTACCTCGGAAAGACCCCCTTCGACTATGATACACTACTTACTTAAAATGCGGATTTGCATCAATTCATACATAATTATGTGTTGTGGCGACATCTAGACGACGCGCACATAATCAACATGGCACGGAGCTTCAAAATGGAGAACCTACATCGCGCTTACGTAGTTCATTCACCAAGTTCGCTTATATACGAACTACGACATAAAAACCAGCGGACAGTTGTCCCCGGGCTAACATTACCTATCCCGGAAGACAACATCAGTATTCCTTTAACCGTTGCGCAATTCCCCACAGTGGTTTGAACATGATTTGAATCAATAATTATTGTACTTACCTAAATATAAAATCCAAACATAATGTCAGTATACCTACGTACACTTTGTATACGGCAAGCGTTAGCGAGGGTTCCACTTGGTATTTTTTTAAATTTTTGAATTGTTACTTTTATATCCTTGCACCAGACATGTGCCATGTATTTTTTAAGGCATTGATATTATTAATTCTCTTTGACCACGCAGGTGAAGCCGCGGACAACTGCTAGTTGTTTATAATCTCTCTCTCATTTTGTGCCCCGACCGAGAGAAAAATTATTTTCTGATTTCTTTGAGGTTTTTTTGTGTCGGGGGCTTTTATTTATTTTATCTATATATATAAAATTCAAAGTCCTGACTGACTGACTGACTGACTGACTGACTGACTGACTGAGATATCAACGCACAGCCCAAACCGCTGAACCTAGAGACTTCAAATTTTGCACATAGATACGTTATACAGTGTAGGCATCCACTAAGAAAGGATTTTTGGAAATTCCACCCCTAAGGGGGTGAAATAGGAGATGAATGTTTGTATGAAAGTCCGTCAGTTTTGAAGTAAGGATCTTCAAATTTTGTATTTAGGCTGGCAATTAAAAATTAATATTTACCTGTGTCAGCATTTTTGACAATTCCACCCCCGAAGGGGTGAAAAGAGGGGTGAAATGTTGTATCTGGAAAGTCCTTCAATAAATTTATTATTTAGGCTTATGGTCGGAAAGTAAAACAAATAAGCGAACACAAATTTCGTATTTTTTCGAAAATCAACCCCTTAGAGGTCAAATGGGATAAATAAACCTAAAAATCGATATGGATGTCGTTATTGAGGTTTTATGGGATGATGATTGCAAAAATGGCATTTATTTTGATGTTTAACACGCTGAACATGATTCAACCCCTAAAAGGTTGAAATAGGGGTGAAATTTTGAATGAAAAATCGGGATAAAATAGAAATTTGAACTTGAAACTTTTTAGGCTTGCTTCTTAAAACAAATAGGCAACCCATTTCGTAATTTTCCCAAAATCAAACCCAGGGGGTAAAATAGGGGATGAATATGTGTATGAGAGTCCGTCAGTTTTGAAGTTAGGATCTTTAAATTTTGCATTTAGGCTGGCAATTGAAAATTTATATTTTCCTGTGTCAGTGTTCTTGACAACTCCACCCCCGAAGGGGTGAAAAGGAAGATGAAATGTTGTATCTGGAAAGTCCTTCATTTAATTTATTATTTAGGCTTATGGTCGGAAAGTAAAACAAATAAGCAAACACATATTTGGTATTTTTCGAAAATCAACCCCTTAGAGGTCAAATGGGATAAATAAACCTAAAAATCGATATGGATGTCGTTATTGAGGTTTTATGGGATGACGATTGCAAAAATGGCATTTATTTTGTTGTTTAACACGCTGAACATGATTCAACCCCTAATAGGTTGAAATAGGGGTGAAATTTTGAATGAAAAATCAGGGGGTAAAATAGACACTTCAACTTGAAACTTTGTAGGCTTAAAACAAATAGGCAACCCATTTCGTAGTTTTCCGAAAATCAAACCCAGGGGGTAAATAGGGTATAGAAACCTAAATCATCTTAAGTACCCTAAAAGTTCTTGGTACCTAAGCTACTCAGAACTAACTTTTTAATTGTGAAACAGACACTTATTATTTACTAGCTTCCGCCCGCGACTTCGTCCGCGTGGACATTCGAGAAAATACTTAGGAGACCAATAACCAGGATAAAAAGTATTCTATGTTTTAATTGCATAAAAATCCTATCAGCCGTTTTTACGTGATTAGGCGGGTCCTCCCTCACCAAGTGAGCAGCCTCGTGCGAGGCCAGCAGCACGTGGCAAGGTTCTGCCTCGCGCGTTTTGTTTTTTTTTATTGCACCAAAATTTGCCCAGGGTGTACATTATTTAAAGTCAAAGCTCCATGTCTGTATCTTTTTCCGTTTCGGCAGGCAGTTGACCATCTCCATAAATGGCCATATGGATTTTCTTCAAACGTGGCTAATAACCATCTCGATTAATATAGCTTTCAATTAAAAAAACCGCAATAAAATCGCCTGATCCGTTTAGGCACTACACTACGAATATACGTTCAGTACAGAGAGACAGACGTAGGCCTCAAACTTATAACACCCCTCTTTGCGCTGCGTCGGGGGTTAAAAATTAACAAATATGTACGTACTCTAATATTACTTAGCATTATTTAAGTAGGTAATGAGTTTGTAAATTTCATAATATTGGTTAACTGTTATTACTGATTTACTATACAGTTTCCGCCCAACTTTTCGGGCAGAAATGGGCATAAATGGGTTTTAACCTGGGCATTTTCAAAATGCCGGGTTTTAACCGGGCATTTGCCCATCTCTGGTTATAGGCCAAGTTTTAGTTTATATAGATTTGTTTTCTTGATATCTTACAAAGTATTCACCCGATTCCCAAACAAAAACCTCCAGGAAAACCGCGTGGGCCAGAGCTTTAATTTGGCCATAGCAACTTTTTAGACCCCCCTCCCCCCTGGTGATAAATTATGAGGCTTTTTACTATGTGATTGTGATATTTGGTGATTTTTCCCAAACTCCCAATCACCCCTTTCGGCCTCACGTGATTAATGGACAGCCCCTTACCGGCTAAAGGTCATAGCGCACTTATACCTCACCGCTCCCACCCAACCAAAGTATGAGCAGCCAAATATGGACTTAATATCGTCAACTGTAGATGCACTTTACAGTAACAATATACAATAGCAGACAGCGCGCGGTAAGCGAGCCTGCCGCAAGCTGAAGTGCATCTACAGAGCACGACATTAAGTCCATATTTGACTGTTCATACATTGGTTGGGTGGGAGCGGTGCGGTATAAGTGGGCTAAGACCTTTAGCCGGTAAGGGGCTGTCCATTAATCACGTGAGGCCGAAAGGGGTGATTGGGAGTTTGGGAAAAATCACCAAATATCACAATCACATAGTAAAAAGCCTCATAATTTATCACCAGGGGGGAGGGGGGTCTAAAAAGTTGCTAAAAAACATCACATGATTAATGGAGGCATGATAATTACGTAAACAAACATGTATGTACTGACTAGAGCGTGGTGGCGATGTAGATGGTGGGCACGAAGCCCTCCTCGCGCGTGTGGTTCCTGCGCACGCGCGTCCAGCCGTCGCCCGCGTCCGTCCCCAATACTATTACGTCAACAAACGTGTGTGTACTGACTAGCTAGTGCGCGTGCGCGTCGCTGTAGAGCGTGGTGGCGATGTAGGTGGTGGGCACGAAGCCCTCCTCGCGCGTGTGGTTCCTGCGCACGCGCGTCCACCCGTCGCCCGCGTCCGTCCCCAATACTATTACGTCAACAAACGTGTGTGTACTGACTAGCTAGTGCGCGTGCGCGTCGCTGTAGAGCGTGGTGGCGATGTAGGTGGTGGGCACGAAGCCCTCCTCGCGCGTGTGGTTCCTGCGCACGCGCGTCCACCCGTCGCCCGCGTCCGTCCCCAATACTATTACGTCAACAAACGTGTGTGTACTGACTAGGGCCGTGTTCCGTTTTGAGTCAATAGTACTGTTGGCGCTGTGAGCGCTAAAAGCTGTTCCGATTTGATTATCGCGCTGACAGCACTGTTGACGCGATTTCAATTCGGAACGGCTATTTGCACGCATCGCGAGCGAGCGTTGTTTTGATTTGGATTTGTAAGTAAATAATCACCGGTTTAGTATGGATATTCGTCAATTAGTAAACGTTTTATTGGACAGCGATGATGGTAGTGATCCGTGCTTAAATTTAGAGTAATGTCTCTACCCGTCGTCTCATCTTTAATAAGCACTATCATTTTTCTGGCTTTCTGCTTCGGGATAAACAAATAAAATACCTAAATAAAACCTAAAACGCGGAGATTTCTCAAACAAAACCACAACAAACAATGACGTTTGACAACAAAACGTCAAATATGACAGCCCGCTCACAGTGCTAACGCTTGAGAACGATATCACCGTGATCGCAAAATGGCGGCGGTAGTGACGTCATCCGTGACGTAATTACTGCTTTCGTTGTCGCGCTCACAACAAATCGGAACGATGTGTGAGCGCGATATCAGTGATATTATCGCTGTTGGCGCAAAACGGAACGTAGCCTAGCTAGTGCGCGTGCGCGTCGCTGTAGAGCGTGGTGGCGATGTAGGTGGTGGGCACGAAGCCCTCCTCGCGCGTGTGGTTCCTGCGCACGCGCGTCCACCCGTCGCCCGCGTCCGTCCCCAATACTATTACGTCAACAAACGTGTGTGTACTGACTAGCTAGTGCGCGTGCGCGTCGCTGTAGAGCGTGGTGGCGATGTAGGTGGTGGGCACGAAGCCCTCCTCGCGCGTGTGGTTCCTGCGCACGCGCGTCCACCCGTCGCCCGCGTCCGTCCCCAATACTATTACGTCAACAAACGTGTGTGTACTGACTAGCTAGTGCGCGTGCGCGTCGCTGTAGAGCGTGGTGGCGATGTAGGTGGTGGGCACGAAGCCCTCCTCGCGCGTGTGGTTCCTGCGCACGCGCGTCCACCCGTCGCCCGCGTCCGTCCCCAATACTATTACGTCAACAAACGTGTGTGTACTGACTAGCTAGTGCGCGTGCGCGTCGCTGTAGAGCGTGGTGGCGATGTAGGTGGTGGGCACGAAGCCCTCCTCGCGCGTGTGGTTCCTGCGCACGCGCGTCCACCCGTCGCCCGCGTCCGTTTCCAATACTAGCAGCTTCTCCCCGCACTCCATACGCATCGTCGACCCGGTCCCGTTCGCTATAAGCAAAAAAAACGGGATATTAGTGGAAGACGTAGATATCAAAAAAATTAAAAAAAAACAAAGAAGGCTGGTGTATATTAAGGCCAATTCAAACCAATTTGGGGGGATGTAGCAAGCATACCCGTGAGTCCGTGAAACAAATTGCTACCCCACAATGGCAAGTCAAAATATTCGCCTATACAAATAGCTCCTTCTCGAGGCCGGCTTTGCGCGTCATCTCCATAAATATTGAAGGGTTGTCACAGGTTATAGCGGAAATTCTGTCCGAATTATGCCACACTACGCATTGTGACCTGCCCCCCTTAACAAGTGGCTTTCTATTAGCGAATTCGCCAGTCGAATAGAAAGAAAATGTGAAGAAAGTGAAATGAACGTTAGCGATTGAAATGTCACGTCAACGTGACAGCTAATGTCAATCCGATACATTTTCTTTCTATTCGACTTGCACACACTGGCGGGCTGATCTGCGAACAAGAAACCCATCGAGATGAGAGCCAAAATCGACCTCACGTTCCAGGGCTGTCGCTTATCGCCGAGATCGTACACCCAAAGCACGGTAACGCACTGTTTGCTTAACGCTTGTTTGTTTGGTAACGCACCAACTTAGTGGAAATTATCACAGTAGAAACAAGCGCTTGCGCAGTTTCCTCAATTTGCAAGTCAGCAGTCGGCTAAGCATGAGCGGCTTATAACATGCGATATGATATAGCACGTCATGCTGTCTTGTTTACACCTTAGCGGGGTATCCATTTTACCACAGAATAATATAAAGGTACAGAAGGCTCACTTTCGAAACAGTTACAATAAATTATCAATCTTTTCCACGCGACAAATTAGTGTCAGGCGGGCTTGGTGTCTACTATGGACAGTATCTGCTATTGGCCAAGAGCTATCTTCAAACGCGTATAACGCTTGCAGTAGCCGCGCGGCTGCAGGCCGGACTCGGGCGACCCTAGTGCCTGCTATGGACAGTATCTGCTATTGGAGGAGAGCTACCTTCAAACGCGTAGAGCGCCTTGCAGTATCCGAGCGGCTGCAGGTCGGGCTCGTAGTAGTAGTCAAAGTCGGACTCGTGGTCGTGGTCGTGGTCGCCGTTGGCGTGGTCGGCGTGCGCGGCGGCGATGTCCCCGCCGAGCCCGGACTCGGGCGACCCTAGTGTCTGCTATGGACAGTATCTGCATTGGCAGAGAGCTACCTTCAAACGCGTAGAGCGCCTTGCAGTAGCAGAGCGGCTGCAGGCCGGACTCGGGCGACCCTAGTGTCTGCTATGGACAGTATCTGCATTGGCAGAGAGCTACCTTCAAACGCGTAGAGCGCCTTGCAGTATCCGAGCGGCTGCAGGTCGGGCTCGTAGTAGTAGTCGAAATCGGACTCGTGGTCGTGGTCGTGGTCGCCGTTGGCGTGGTCGGCGTGCGCGGCGGCGATGTCCCCGCCGAGCCCGGACTCGGGCGACCCGCCGGCGGCGCGCCCGTTGGCGCCGCACGTGGACCCGCCGCCCGCGCCCGCGCCCGTCGACACGGACGACTCGGACGCGGACCGGGAGAGGGATTCGCTGTTTGAACCGATGCTGTGGGGCAAAAGAAATTGGTATATTACTTGTTTGTCGCGAAAGAGATGAAATTGTTCAAGTAGATTGTCTGTTCTTCCCATATTACACAAGAGAAACAAACAAATTATCATAGAAACCAGCTCGTTTTAGTACAAAATTTATGACATGCTCCGCGCCCGCGCCCATCGACACGGACGACTCGGACGCGGAGCGGGAGAGGGATTCGCTGTTTGAACCGATGCTGTGGGGCAAAAAGAAATTGGTATATTATTTGTTTGTCGCGCAATGCTGCGGCTACGTTAGCGGGCTACGGCAAAGTATCGCGTGAAGAAATTGGATGTTGAATGTATAAAATTGAACGTCAAAGTCGTCCAATTTCTTTGATCAAATGCATATTAGACAAAGATCTTTGATAAGTGGAACTACCCTAATGTAAGTAAACAACCACTTAACACTGTCAACACTGTCAAGTGGTTGGTTACAAATTTTAAGACGTCAGAACATGGCGAAGAGCGTTTTTACCGGTTAATAAAAAGCTAAATTTTAAAATAATTTTGTGTTGGTTTTTTGTTTTAAAATATTAATAACATCGTGTGTAGCGCCTATAAAAGGTTTTGCGCTTATACACGTCTTATAATATACGTTGAGGTTTTCACACTGACCTGGTGGCCTGGGTGGGCGGCGCGCCGTTGGTGCGCGCGGCGGGGTGGAGCGTCGGGGCACTGCTCTGGTTGTTTGCTTCTGCTAGTAGCTCTTCGAATTTGCGTAGTTGGGCTCGCAGCTTCTTCAGTTTATCGCAGCATTCGTTTAATTGTCCTGTGATAAAGGGTTCATTTCTTAAAACTATGGCGGCTAGGTACTTAGAAGCTTTGTAAGGAGAGATGTTCTGCCACCTTATGAATATAAAAAAATTAAAATAAATTATTTTCTTTGCAAAATGTTACTAAAAGAAAATGGTCACGCTTTTGAGTGTTCATTATAATAACCTAATACAATTGAAGTCAAAGCATTTATACAGTGTAGGTTGTGATCAGCCCTCCTAGACAAGTGGCTTTCTATTATCGAATTCGCCAGTCGTATAGAAAGAAAATGTATGGGATGACATTAGCGATCGAAATATCACGTGACCGCTTATGTCAATAGAAATAATAGAAAGCCATTTGTCTAGAGGGGCAGAACACTTATGAACGTCAAAGAAGCTACGCCATCGGTTCGCAAATCCTACGGCGGGAAACCTTGCAACGAGAAGAACCGACAAGATTTTTTTTTCTCCCTGTTGAATGTCATACAGACAGAGTCGATTGTAATCACGACATACCTTCTACAGTCATGGGATCTCCTAATGTGGGATTCGTTTCGTATACTCCTTTCATTTTCATTAGTCCTTCCATTGCTGCTTGTTCTTGGGCTACCTACAAAACAAAAATAAAAAACGTATTATCCAACTGTTCTTATGAGGAAAAATAAAGAAGTATTAATCTAACGGTGAAATGAATTTTCTTACCTGTTTACTTAACTCATGGACTTTAGCTTGTAGTTTCTTTTTCTTTTGGTTTGGTGGCAAATCTGAATAATCCTCCTTTCCATCCACAGACATGTTGTTCTGAAAACCAATACATTACTAACATTTTGCAAAAAAATATATATAGTAACACACAAACATAACCTACAAAAACCTTAGTCCTAACTCTAACTCCAATACTACAATCAAATTAAACTTGAATCCATAAACCTTAGTATCGTGAAGTGTTTTAGTCTTTTAACTCTTAACTTTCTCTAAATCAATTCGACACACAAAATATCAATACACATATATAATTAAACACGATGATATAGGTATCTTGATAAATAAAGATTATTTACATAAATATACAAATAGTGTGTGCGCATAAAACAAAGAAAGCCGTGCAAGCATTATGGGGTTATTTCAAGCCACACGGAGCAGCCCCCTTACTCTTGAAACGAATAGTCAATTATTAGATTAATCTCAAACATTAAATCTGTGAACCTTATCGCCTTGCAATAATGTCCTTTCTTTTGACGTTTGACACCTTTTGACCGCCAAGGTTTTCTTCTATAGAAAACAACAAAATAAATTATTAGATATTGTCTTCTGATAAAGTCGTGGCATTTAGAACACAAAAACGTTTGTCTTCTATAGAAGACCGTGGCGGTCAAAAGGTTAAATTAATCCAATACCAATGTAATTCATTCAAGAGCAAGGGGCAGGTCGGGAGTGCGAATACCAACTCGAATACTTTTACTGGTCTACTGTACATTCAGTCAAATGCATACGAGATAAATTTTCCAAAATCGTCATTACTGATTTACAATCCTAAGCTACCAGTTCAGCTCCCTTATTCACTTATTCACAAACGATCGGAAACTACTCACTCACAAGCACAAAATTCGAATCCGAATTTAGAATGGTTGTGAACCAGGGGGCGAGTTTAGTCTGTCCGTAGTACATTATTAACAAAGTAAGTAGATATTTATACATTTTTGGGACATACCTACTTGTCCTATGCTCTAAGTGCTTATGTTTTGTTGTTGTGATGTCCCAAATAAATGTATTTCTTTCTTTCTTTCTTTCTTTCTTTCTTTACAATTTTTAAAGATATACAATTTTGTCTTCTGATTTTTAAATTTTTTATACCTACCTATTATGACTATGAACCTGTTTTATGTTATACTTACAAAATTGTTATTAATATTTTAATTTAAGGAAAAAAACGAGTTGTGTTTGGCTTTGGACGCCGTTTTAAGTTCGGTATGCAGACAGACAGACGGTTACTCATCATTGCGGTTAGAAAACAATGCTTTTCCATACATTATGCTTACATATTTAATTAGTTTTTAATCAATGAACTTGCGTCATTGAATGTGTATGTTTTATGTATGTTAATAAAGTCCTTTTATTATTTCAAACGTTTTTCCCATAAGATACAATTTCATTTATTGTCATAAATATGTCCTTTTCACACTTATTTTCACAGGAATTCCATTGAAGTGGAGCGAGCTGGCGGAGCGGAGAAACGAGGAAATATTAACCAATAGGATTGCATAAAATCACGTGACCTTAGGTTTTATGCAATCCTATTGGTTAAAATTTGTCCGTTTCTCCGCTCCGCCAGCTCACTCCACTTCAATGGACAGGCACCTGAATTCAAACTTCAATCTATATGTTTTAACAAATAACAACTAATCAACATGCATAAAGTCTGCTTTTATAGGCCCAAAGAGTAAAATGACAGGTAAAGTGCGCTCCAGATAAGTCTGCGCGCGGTCAAAATCGAATACTATTCTTTTCCTGATTTCCTTAAAACAAAAAATGTACTGTAACTAGCGCCAAAAACGCCCCAGTCGCGCGCAGTGTTATCTGACACACACTCTAGAAATGGTTGACATTCATAACTGTCATTAAGGCCCTTGGATTAAATGGCAGACTTATGTCTTATCAACCCTAACTCCACCAACACACACGTACCAAAACAAAGACCAATAAAAGTGTCGAGAGGCCAAACCGCGTTCCTGAACTAACCTTGATCGAGTTGCACGCCTCGACAATCTTCTGCGGTCAAGCGTTAGCGGCGGCGGGCGCGGACAAATAAACAACATTAACAATATGGTATAATGTGCTTACTTCTTTATATGCAAATAGACAAAATGTAGTGTGTGAACAACATAAAAGACATAACAAATATTATATGAACGCCAAAACACTTCACTATTTAGGGCCTAAACTGCGTCACGCGGGGACGCCCGCGCGGTTCCATGCAAAAGTGCTCCGTCGCGGGCTCCATCGCGGGGAGGCGGGCCCCGCGCCCGCGCCTTGTGGCCCGGTTCCCCGCGACGGTCGCCCGCGCGGGTGCCCGCGACGGGGCCCGCCAGCGCCAGCGGTAGCACGCACGGGCTTGTTCAGTCAACAGCGCTATGTGATGTGGTTCCACGGAGCCCGCGCGCGTGTCCACGGACGGAGACACGCGACGTGTGCCCGTCGCGGGCGCCCGCTTTACTCAGTTTAGGCCCTTAAATTAGAAGCTAAATTCTTTAATTTTACCTAATTTATTAAATTATTTTTAATGGATTTCATACACAAAGAATCATGATTCATTTTGTGTTATTTTTCTGCTGACCTGATCCCTTACAATAATAGGTCTTTAGTAACTAGGCATAGGTAACTGTTATTGATATTCATTTCTCGTCATCTATCATCTATCATAAATATTTGGCAAAGAATCATTAGTCACACGTCTGAATTTGTCTATCTGCATTGAGGGTAGGGGGACAGATGCCACATCTAGTGGGGTCAAAGCGCAAAGAAAATATATTGTTTTGGGCCAGTGCGTTTTACTGTATTGAAGTATTAAAAGTAACTTTGCTTTTTGTCACCAATACTAACAAATAATCAAAAAGTTTATACTTAATAATAAAAAAATAAAAGCCTATTTATTACAAACCTCTGATTCGCTACTGTACATTGACATTTGTGAGGAAATTGCATAATAGTTATCTTTGTACAAGTGTATTTTGACATAGTTACAAAAAGTATGAATAATTTTACTACGAAAGTAGATGCACTACTTCTGACCACGTGTGACTGACTATACAATGAATTACAATGTGTATTCAGGTGTTGATTATGATTACAAGTTGAGATGAGAGTAGGCTTGTACTTCGTTGATGATATTATGATTACACGAGGATGAACTACGATTTAACTGTTGTTAATTGTGATATTCGGATTGGTGTAGTAAAAACTCGTACTTTTAATTAATGAAAGTGATTTGTTTTAAAGAGAGGAGGTTATACAAAGAAAATGTTCCCAGATTATACAGTTAAGATGAGTATGGTAGTCAATGAAAAACCAAGTCAACAAGTTATCGATGATCAAGCCGAGTCATGCTGTAGACGTTAAACCCCACAACAAACTTACTTTTTCCACGTGACAAGGAACCGCACATCACCAATTAATCGCCAAAATTTCAATTGGTTGTTATGACCCATGTTAGGTAGGGATCGATGGGTAACAGACAAAAACAAATTAGTACCTCCAATAATTAAAATAAATAAAGAAACGTGCGAACGTAACTGGCGCGTAAATGTCATTATTGGTTTTTGGTGTATTCCGAGTGAATCATCCATGTTTCAACTCATGACATTGAAAACGAACCAACTGCGTAAACACGAAATAATAATAATACAACTATGACATAGTAAAAAATAACATGTGATAAAACTTGATAATAATAGTTGTAGTAATAAAAATAATCTGTAAAACATGCATTAACATTTAAATTTCATAATATGAAGCTCTATGCCCAATGCTAAAAGCACATAGATAGAATATAAATAATTGGATCGAAAAAAAAAAATATTGTAACTACGTAATAGTGTAATAGGTATCCACCAATAGATATTTTTTTAAATAAACTAATAAAATTATTAAAAATAGTGGCCTCCCGCTGTTTTACCCGCGTGGTTCCCGTTGGAATATCGGGATAAAATATGGCCTATGTTATTCGGGAGTTACATAGCTTTCTACAGGTGAAAGAATTTTTAAAGTAGGTGCAGCAGTTTTTGAGTTTATCAAGAAAGTATACAAAAAAATCATATCTTTCCTCTTTATAATATTAGTATACATTGCTTTGAAATGCCAAGACCGAATGCCTACTCCTAACATGTTGAAATAAAAAGCTTTACTCTAGTTCGAATTCCTTTTTCGTTTCCTCAATATTTTTAAAGTAATGGGAGGGCGACGAGCCAAGACCACTTGACTTTGAATGGCTCTCTAGTTTTGGCAGTGTAGTGGTGCTCATCGCCAAATAACATGGAAAAGGAAAATACATTTTGAACTGGATTATTTTTAGAGTATTGTGAGATTCCTGTTCCTTTTATTGAATTTACTTGTTTACTTCACATCCCGATTTGAAGGCCAACGAATACTGTCGAGTGCTGGTATACTCAAACACTAGCATCTAATCAGACTAATGAAATTGTATTTAATGTAAATTTAGAAAACCTTCATATTTTCAATCGACCTTGGAATGGAAAATAGCAAAATTTGTTTTAAATAGAATGACATGTAAATTGCTTATAAAATAAGACTAAAAGAAAAAAATATAGAGGGGACAATAGAAACCCTGACAATATTGGTAGCACTTTCAACTACCATAATATAAAACAATTTTGTATATTTCATAAAACAATTGCTACGTTACGTATACTGGGCAGATTAAATACCACCAACAAAGCAATAGTGGCTAAAACGATTGTTTATCTATTTGAGTATTTGCTTTAAAAAAAAATACTTAAAAGATTTTAACAAAATGTTGGATCAACTTTTCTGCCTTCCCTTTTCTGTCACTTCTGCTTCGGAAACTTCTGGCAAGTATTCCCATTTATATTAACCCAGTTAACTAGTACACAACACAACATCCCACCACCAAACCCGTCACACAACACAATTCCTCACCTTATTCGAGCTGAAGATGGACAGCAATCCCCCCCTCTTCTTGATCCGGTTCCCTGATACCGTGCCTCTCGCCGCAGTGAGATGGTTCGTGGGGTGGTGGTGCGGCGCGGTAGCCGCGTCTGTCGTGTCGCCGCCCGCCATCGCCTCGAACATGAAGTCCTCGGGGGGCACGAAGCCGGACTTATACCTCTCTATTACTAATTGTGTGTCCTGGAATAAATAAAAAAGTGAAAAAAGACATGTATAAAATGTCATACCTAGATCATTTGTCAACACTGTTCATTGGACACAACTCAACAAATTAAAAGTGTTGATAATAGACTTTGATTCAGCAAAGAATTATGATTTACTAGCTTTAGACTACACGATGTTATCCCGTGAGAATGTGATATTTTTCCGGGATAAAAAGTAGCCTATGTTCCTCTCCAGGCTACAAAGTATTCCCCAAATTTCATAAGTATTCCCCAAAGTAGTCCCAAATTTCAGCCCAATCCGTTCAGCCAAACAAACAGATTAGTCTGGCTGGATTTGTAATACATTATTTGATTATAATATACCTAAGTAAGACTTAGGTATATTATCATCCAAGCTACGTAACTTAGCTCGGATTGGAACATCACATGATCTGATTTTGATAGGAAAATAAATAGTCACTCAACACATGAATTATAATAGATTCAAGGCGTCAGTGATCGGATCTTTACGAATAGCACCTCAAAATTTATTTGAGTTAATATAGGTAGTAGATGTATGATGCTTACCTCTTTTTCATTTATACTATTAGCTGCTTGCTCCATTCCGTCCAGGCACTGCATTATAATAGGGAAAACTTTTCTCTCGACATCCACCGAACTCAACATGAAATTCTTTATATTCTTTATTCTTTTTTCGTCTAAATCCTGAAAATAGAAACACGTAAAATTACTATAAATAAACACGAGTAGAGTGTGTCGGGAACATGGATATAATTTACTTAAATAATAGAGATATTTACAATTTGTGGCGTTCCGCTCGACCTATTTGGCTTAAAGCCAAAATGCAAGATGCTCACAGGCATGCATTCAGAGGCAGGCAACAGTATTTCACCAAACAGTTCCAATGCACTGCGTGAGTCATAGTGTACATATCTACATGGCAAGTTTACAATCGTGACTAATCAATAACCATAAACAGTATGGTTAATTGCGTTTTAAATCTAAAAACAAATCAGGCAATTAATCACCGGTTACACATCTGCGAATTCACTTAATGTCCGCGTCTCGGAGCATGTGTCGTCATATTATTAGACTTTAAATTTTAACGATCTGTGGAATAACCTATCCAGTTAATGGGACATTAAACTGGCTTAATTTTATGTGTGTTTACTAATAAATTTCGGCGATGTATAACATTGTTCTTTTTTAAAAGGTCGTCAAATATTTTATTATTTCTCTCTCATATTTAGTGAATGGTTTTCCTCCACGATGATTCAAATGAAATGTTAAAATCAAAACTAGAATCTTTTTTTCGATGAATGCAGGTTTTCATTTTACGCATTTTTATATTAGGGTTACTACACACATATTCGGGTCGGCATTAATCGGCGGGCAAATTGTGCATTCATTGCGCGCTCGCGACAGACATCTAATTAAATGAGTCTATGTGACGCACCAAATGATGCACAATTCGCCCGCCGATTAATGCCGACCCGATTATGTGTGTAACTACCCTTATTCATGATTTTCTTGGTCTTTTCCCGTTTAAGTGTTATGTTATGTATGAACAATTAATGGTAGCAACATTTGTAAACACAAATTGTTGAACAATGAAAGTACTGTCATTATAAAAGTAAATATAATCATCTATTACGAAACCTATTCAATATCGACATAAACAATTGCTTCGTCTCACGTCTTCGTAGTCTTGTATTGTTTTAGTTTAGATGTCAAAAATATTGTAAGGTCGGCCGAGACGTAACAAAACAATATCTATGATGCAATCCCTAAGTATGCCAATACTTTTACACAACGTAGTACTTGAGGTTTTTAGTAAGTACGTATTAAATTAATATGAATTAAGTAATAACAAATGTTTCAAATAAAAGAAGTACGAATTTTAAGAAAGATTTTTTAAGATGGCGATGATAACCCTTAAATTTTCGACTGAAGTCGTTTGCAGTCGATACTTACTGTTTGCATTGCAGTTATTAGGCACGTAATCGTACGCACAAAATATCGACACTACGCTACTGCACGCTTGCAGATAAATATACCCACTGCATTAGGGCTCAATCTCATAAGCACCAGCAGAGATTCTGTGGCTTTTTCTCGTGTCTGTGAGACGTCAAGCCGTCGTCAAGTGTTAAGTTAGAAATGTGTCAACGGCTGCTGTATGCCGGCATCAGCATCTCTACCATGGCATGCGAACAAGATACAGTTCTAAGCCTGGCCGCACACGGGCCACCGAAAAAGGCCGCCATATGAACGCCGACGACTCTGGTAGTCGTCACTTGTTTCTCCTTCTAGCTTCAAGTGGCGGCGTTTGTGGCTCGTGTGCAGGGACGGTTAGAGGTGATTATTAATTATTGATGGTTAGGTTACTCAATACTCAATCATACTCAATAATTTATTGCAAACCATAGTAAATGTATATACATAAGGTGGTAAAAGCTTATATTCTAAAGATCACTATGGACCCTGTCGGGCACGCAATTTGGTGGAAAAGGAGAGGAAGCCGTTACCTGTAATTGTTTGAACACATGAGGCAGCCTCTGCTCGTAGTGCTGCCGCTGTGCCTCGTTTGTCTTCCGGAGCTGGTCCGAGTACTCCTGCTTGGCGTCCTCGCACGCCTGGCTCCGGAGTTTCATGTTCGCTTTCTGTTTCTCTACTTCAGCACGACTGTAAATGAATTTGGGAATTAGTACGGGCAAGTTAGGATGAGATTGAAGATCTGGCACAAATCATGTTGTTTATAAAAAGTTGTTAGGTAAAAAATATAAAACATGATCAATTGTTTCTAAATTTAACTGCACCGCTACGTTGGTAGTTACTAGTTAGTACTTACCTAAAACTTATATAGATATCTGAAAATCAGTGATATACAAAATAGGTGATGTTGATAGGGTTAAATTAGGTTAGGGTTTACGGTTGATTAGGTTAGTAGGGCCCATTCATAAATAGGTGAAGAATAAAAAGTAAAAAACATAATAAACAATGAAAACTCTTTAAGCATGTTTTCACAATATCAGACATGGTGGGACGTGCGAAATACATTTGCTATTGTTAATTTTTATCTACGACGCACGGCACCTGACGTTTTAAATGAGCCATTTTGACTATGTTAACTAATAAGTAATAGAAATACACTTTTTAGTCGAATTCTAACGAACAAGTGTACACCGCGCTATAATTATTTTGTTGTATTGTAATTACTAGGAATCCGTAATTTACGTAAATAAAAATATGGCAAACGTGGAAACATTTATTTATATTACGAAATAACAGATTGCGTGCCATTCGCTAAGGTGCTAAGCGTATTTCGACATGAAACATTCACTAGCAATCGCATAACCACGTAAGTGTTCCTTCAAATCAAGCGATTCTTCCGCCAAACGTATAAATCAGTTAGTTACCTATATTGGCAAACCGGTTGAATACGAGATATACCTAGTTTTCTTGCAGTCCATTGTCATTTTAACCAACGCGAAGTACTGTTGCGGTATTGAGTGGATGTTTTTCATAGCGAATACATGAAATGTTAAGGCGGTTATCACACTACACTACGCCGCGCCCCGTTCGTCGCGGAGCGCATGATTTGCGTTTGCGTTTGCAGAGTATGATAGATTTTATTCACATAGATTAAATAGAATTATTGCTTCTGAATCGTACTATTTTTTTTTTCGTGATGGACATCTTCTGACAAGAACAACGGGCGAAAAAAACTCATCATCAGCTTTAACAGAAGCAACGCATTTACAAAATAATTCTGTCATTGCTAGCTAGACAAAATGGTACTTACAATAATAAAAGTTATAAAAAAAGCTAACGCAAAAAGAATTTATTCATACTTATGTAATGAGATAATTATGAATTTCTCATTACATAAGTAATTGTAATGAGAATATGAATATAAATATGAATATTTTTCCATTTATTATAATATCTAGTTTGCTAGCAGCCTCTTGTCATTTTAACCTACGCTAAGTGCCAAGTTACTGTGCGGTATTGATTAAAGAGAGCCAGTGCATGCTGTTCATAGCGACTGCATGAAAATGTTAAACTACTCCTAATATGAAATCCTGTTCATGTTTCTAAGGACGAAGCGCAACATAGATACTTGTAAGGGCATGTAATTGCAATAGTTACATTTCTAAATCTGTTTAACAACATCAATACAACTTAATCTGCATGTTGTTTCGATTATTTATTTATTTATCTTCCAAATCTACGACTAGGACTTTTAAGTCCCCACTGTGTGCTCCCAGACTTGATGAAAGTTGTCAAAAAATTTCAGTCTGTCTTAATACATCGGGAAAGGTCAGAAAGACACTCCTTATCATGACGGATTGACCAGCCCCTTACTCTTGACGGAATTGAGATCACATTAGGATCGAATCAACTTCAAAAATCAACTTTTTTGGTATCTTAGTATACTGGTTTGACATAATTTCGATCCTGATGTGAATACGATTCCGTCGACAGTAACCCCCCTGGACTAGTAAAAACTATACTTTATACTTGATGACATTATTTGATCCAAACGAATCCAGACTTCTTAGACATCGGTTACAATAGGAGATCATTGACTACACAAATCTATACTTAAAATTCCAAAGCCAGCGCCTTTAATTACTCTTCTATCGAAATAATGACTCACTGCAATTATGTATATGCCAATTAAATACCTGTTCCTCCTTCAACATTTCCAATCGTTAAGAATAGATTTGCATCGTATACTTATGGATTGGAATGTGTACGGCTTCAATATTAACTCTAAAACGTAATAAGCTTGCTAACCAATCTATTGAAGGAAGGGAAATAAGTACATCATCATCATCATCATCAGCCATTTAATGTCCCCACTGCTGGGGCACTGGCCTTCCTTATGGATGGATAAGGAGAATGAGCCATGACCCACCACGCGGGCTCAGTGCGGATTGGTGGGTATTAACGACTGCAAGTGCAGCCGGGACCAACGGTTTAACGTGCCTTCCGAAGCACGGAGGAGCTCGAGATGAAAAGTTTTTGGTCACCCACCCCGTGACCGACCATTGCGAACGTTGCTTAACTTCAACGATCGCAGGCCAAGCGCGCTATCCACTGCGCCACGGGCTCCTCGTGGAAATAAGTACCTATGACGGTAATTACAGACCTATCGATCTCAAATATTGGGAAAGCCTGGTCTTACATTACGACACTTACATACGGCTAGTATCATTCCAGTCGCGGAGACCAGTCGCTAAGGCGTACCTCCCAGTCACTACACAAATGTAAGTACAGTACGTTACTAGTATCCGACCGACCTATCGCACAATACACAGTTTTACGCATCAGTTTTGTCTTTTTGTAATTAAATGCATGCACTTCTTGTTGTCCTAATATTAAAAATACAAATGGTCTCCGCGACTAGCGTCGGATACAGTCGTCTGTATGAGTATGTTTCGTAGTATAAGAATGGGTAAAAAGCAACATTTTCTAAACTTCGCATGTGCAACAAGTAAGAATCTATACAGGATACCGTATCTTGTTTACATGCCTATGCTAATGAAGTAGTTAACCCTTTTACCTTAAGTTGAGATCAGCGTCTGCCCTCTGGAACGCTTCGAGCGCTCGCTCCGATTCCCTCGCAGCGCGCTCGTACGCTCTTCTCGCTCGATCGAGCGCACCTATCGCTGAATTTAATACTGCCATTTGTTTTGCTCCTTCGTTTAAATGTTGCTGTAAAGAAAAATAAATACTTACTTAAGTACTTACTTATTTTTATAAAAAACATACATAAAAACTGGTTATATTTAAACTTGAAGTTATACCTTACTTTTATCACATCATCACATGTTTTAACAACAATTCACTAACTACCGGTCGTACAGAATTGAAGAAGAAAAATAACCATGCATATTTGATCAAACATATGATAGATAATTATAATATATTATATAGATATACACTTTTTACCTACCGGGCGGGAGCTTAGCCACGTTATAGATCCCGTTCTATAACTTGGGAAACATTATCCATCTTGGCCTAACCGCGAATTGGACCAACTGCGAATTGGACAAACTGCGAATTGGACGAACTGCGAATTGGACAAACTGCGAATTGGACAAACTGAGAATTTGACCAATTGCGAATTGGACTAACTGCGAATTGGACTAAGTGCGAATTGGACCTTTTTTGAACATTGGACCAACTGCGAATTGGACCAACTGCGAATTAGGCCAACTGCGAATTGGACCAACCGCGAATTGGACTAACCGCGAATAATGTGAATTGGACCAATCGCGAATTGGACCAAATGCGCCTAAAGGAAAAAATTAAGTACAAGATAGTTAAGTGCCAATTCTAACTTTATCTTCAGCAGAAGATGGACGCTCCTACAAAATACCCGCAAATCTCAACCGCATTGATGCAAATTGTGCAGTTGTGCAGTTAGTCACCAACTACCTACTTGTTGTTATGTAAGCTCTGTTGCTCCTTCAACGAGCTTTCCCACAACGAGCAAGCGACTAAGTTTACCCCGTAATTTTCCGGTGTAACTCCACGACGGTATCAATTTGCAAGTGTAAATGTAAAATTACTGCAAGCAAAAATATACGCCCTCGAACTGCGTGAATGAACTCGGTCAAAGCAAGAAAATATGACAGTTGAGAATAATTCTTCGCAATGAGCTAGCTCTACTTGAAACATTGCCCTAGATAATTCTAACAAGACATTATTTATAGTAACAAGGGGCTAAGCGTAAGCCAGACAATACACTATTATAAATCTAAAACAATAAATTATGTGGGTTATTATTATGGGAACAAGCATTCTTCATCCCAGGGTTGATAATCACAATATCACTACATAGTATAAAACAAAGTCGCTTTCTCTGTCCCTATGTCCCTTTGTATGCTTAAATCTTTGAAACTACGCAACGGATTTTGATGCGTTTTTTTTTTAATAGATAGAGTGATTCAAGAGGAAGGTTTATATGTACTTTTTATCTTGATATTCCCACGGGAACGGGAACCACGCGGGTGAAACCGCGGGCGGCCGCTAGTTATCAATATTATGATGTGAAGACAGCCATTGCTTACTATATTTTTTATCTGAAATTATTTCTGTTGCCTCCGCCAATTTGACCGCAATATGCTCAACTGGCCAGCCCAGCTTTTACAAGAATAAAGCCACATTACTAACGGCTTAACTGTACTTCCTTTCCACTCCAGTCCCTGATTCACGAATCGTCGGAAACGGAATCGGATTCGAATTCTGTGCTTTGTCTTTGTCTATTCTATAGTGAGATTAGTGAGTGACAGAGACAGGGTATACATTCCGCTGTCGGGAGCGTTTCCGCCGATTCGTGAATCGGGGGGCAGATCAGAGACCAGTCATACAGGGTGTTAGGGGCACCGTTGCAAAAACTTTAACCATGGCTTCAGACCATCATGCTTAACAACGTACAGCGAGAATTTTTTGTCGGAAATGAAAAAAAAATCGACGTTTCATACAAATTTAGCAACTAATCGGGACATTTTGTATGGAGAGTCGAAATATTTTTGCAACTGACCTTCCTCTCCTCTCTCAGCTCCTTGGCGAGGAGGTGCAGCTCTCTGACCACGTTTGACTGCAGGTTCTCCGCGACCACCTCGCGCTGGCCCGCGAAGTCGCCCAGTTCTTGTAGAAGCTGTCTAAACGCTTTGCACGCTGAGTATCTGATGACAATAGATTGAAATTAATTAATTTGACACGCATAATTAAGTGCTTGGGAACGGAAATTAGATTGACCATTTTTCACAGTGCCATAATATTTTGTTGACCTTCGTAGCGTAGCACCGGCATATTCTCTGCTATCACAGAGCCATAATATTTTGTTGACCTTCGTAGCGTAGCACAGGCATTCTCTGCTACAGCCCACTCCAGGCGAAGCTTATTATTTCCAGTATTTTCCAGTTTGAAAATAATTATGAATAACATCATGGATGGTGGCAGTACTTACCATCTAACTAAATGATTAAGATTTTTGTTTATTCTGAGTTACTTATACTTAGAGTCACGATAAAATTTACATTCGTCATCATAAACTATCACCATAACTTTATCATTAACGCCGATTTAAAACTCTCAAATCAAAAAACCATGATTTGACAGAAGCAAAGCATTACTAACACTTATCAGCAATTTGGAAGCACCGTTCGTTTGTTCGTAACAAAGCGTGGAAGATTTTGATTAATGTGAACTTATAATGCTAATGGGGAAAACATTGAATGTCACGCCTAATGAATTTAGGCCAAGTGCACTGGCACGAATTGACATCATGTCGACTTATCTCTAAAAGTGATGAGTAGTAAAATCTAGTAATATAATTGAAGGAAAGATACATGAAGACTATAATAACTAAACTACACTATGCAGAAACTGCAAAGTCACACACATGAATCAAACACTTAAAACGGGAAAAACAGATTTTTAGTTCCGGATAAAGATGGTACCGGTTGATGCAAAGATGCTACCAGGACTCGTATTCCTTTCGAACGCAAAATCCAAAACGTCGTTAGTCACTCGATTTCTGTTATGGAGGATCAGATCCCTAAGAGGGACAGGTAAGTATAACGAATTTACGGAATTTGCGTTCCGGAGTAGACCCTGAGTTTACTACAGCAACAAAACTGAGAAGATCATTGATTTTCTATGCATTAAGCATAATATTAAATTTAGGTTTAGGTACTCACTGGTATTCATCTTCTTCTTTTCTTTTTGGTTGATAGTTTTTTACAAGCCTCCTGGGAACAAAGAAAAGGTATAAACATATACTTACATATTTATATAATTGCTGTTTGAAATAAGGACCTAGCTAATTTTAAACTATACTTAAATGAATCTTTTTTGAATATAGGAGTAAAAACGTGACATTGTGAACATAGCCACAAAAGTCGCTTGTGAATCTTGTGATGCAGTGCAGGATATACTTGAATCATAATTCTGTGAATCATTTAAATACCAAATCCCTGCATAATAATATGTTATGAATAGAAACAAGTCTATTCTATTTTTGTGTTTTTCTATTTTATAATAATTAACATAATGTATTCCGTAATCTGCGATAAAGTAAAAGTGGTATATGATAATAAGAAAAAACTTGTACGACCGGATTTTGCACTTTACTACTTTCCTTCGACACATTCATTCATGGCGCAAAGTTAGTTTGATTGGAAAAGATGTTGTTTTATTCAACAATCATAAGAACACACTCGCTAGCAAGATCGTAAAAATAAACTCGTTAATTCTTTAGTTATATGACCGGAGATATGATGTTAAAAATGTATAATATAATAGTCTGTGTTGTTCGACCGTGGAATGCACTACCAGAGAGCATGAGAAAGACTCAGACACTAAGATCCTTCCTTTTAATGTATAAGAATATAGAATAACCTTTTATTTATTTTCTTGCACTCGGCGGGGTTGCCTGGAAGAAATTGCTATATACTTGTATTATAAATGTGAAAGTTTTGATGTTTGTATGTTTGCTACTCAATCACGCGAAAACAGCTGAACGGATTTGGCTGAAATTTAAACAGATACTTTGTATCCTGGAGAGGAACATAGGCTACTTCTTATTCCGGAAAAATATCTCATTTCCGCAGGATACCGTCGTGTAGTCCACGCGGGCGAAGCCGCGGGCGGAAAGCTAGTAATAATATAGTTCTTTATTATATTTTGTTCACATACCTGAGTTTTGATGCATATTCTAATTCTATGGCGCACCGCTCCTTAACAAAAGTTCCATATTTGTCTAAAAACTCGATTCCTTTGTGTGTGTGGGCGGCTAAGTTATCATACTGATCCTGCGAACAAAAGAAAACAAGTGTTAATTATACGAATAAAATACGTAACAATGTGTGGTCATTATTATTATTAAAATAAAGAGGAAACTGGCAACGATACGAGGCCAGCTCGCCGGGAAGCGGGCCGCGCTAACTCTCGATAACTCGCGCCGTATAAACAACATATTTAATGAGTAGGTTTCTATCATCGAAAAGAGTAGGTAGCTATTGACTAATTACTGAAGTTATATTTGACCAATTGATATCATTAGACGTACCATAAATAATACACAATGATATCGTATAAAGAGTCACCTATTACCAGCAGTTAGGTTATTAGGTTAAAGAAATGTATACTTACTAATAAAGATAATAAATTTCTTTGACCTAACGTCTCACTCAATTAAGAATATGGTTAACTAGCGGATCCTCGCGGTTTTACCCGCGTGGTATTCGTTCCCGTAGTAATATCGGGATAAAATATAGCCTATGCCACTCGGGAAGAATGTAGCTTTCCAATGGCCAAAGAATTTTTTAAATCGGTTGTAGTTTCGGAGCCTTTTCGATGCAAACAAACAATCAAATTTTTCCTCTTTATAATATTACTAGCGGATCCTCGCGGTTTTACCCGCGTGGTACCTGTTCCCGTGGGAATATCGCGATAAAATATAGCCTATGTCACTCGGGAAGAATGTAGCTTTCTAACGGTCAAAGAATTTTCTAAATCGGTCTAGTAGTTTCGGAGCCTATTCGATGCAAACAAACAAACACAAACAATCAAATCTTTCCTCTTTATAATATTAGTATAGATAAATTAGTAGGTAACCATATTCCCATGTAGTCATTACTTACCTGAGAATATAGTTAATTATTCTGCACTAAATCCAATTATTTTCTACCAATCTCCCCAAACAGCTCTTATTTATTTTATGTCATCCCATGGATGATGATGATGGTTAATGGTTTTTTTCATTAAATTTTTACAGTATTTTAAACTTATCGTTGTAAATTATGTTATGTTCTCAAAATTATCTAATGTGGAGTATTGTTCAAATATGTTATTGTGTATATCCAGCTATATATTTGTATATCCAGAAATATATTGCTTTTCAACGATATTTGATACAATATGGCTCTCGAACAATCAGTTTCCAATAAAACGCGCGTTGCGAATTAATTTCCTTAACATACTGTGTTATTTCCGTAGATATTTAATATAAGTATAAGGAAATACTCCAATTTTAATTTTATCACATGATGGAATATCGATATTACTAACATTATTATAACTAGCAGAGTTTGTAGTTTAGATGTAAGAGGTAATAGCTGGAATTCTGAAACTACTGAACACAGTGAACGCATATTTCACTGACTGAACGTAATATGTTGAAAAATCTTTCATCAGTATAGAAAGCTACATTCATCCTGAGTGACATACTTAGGCTTATTTATTTTATTCCGATATTCCCACGGGAACGATAAAACTGCGAGAAGCTAGTAAATAATATTTTCAGTAGACCAGATAGTGCGTAGTATTTTCCAGGGCCGCCGACCGGCACCACTTTTCCGATCCCACCGTGCGCGGCGAAGCGGGGCGCCTTCGCCGGCATGCAATCGAATCTCATAGTTTTTAGCTGTTCTATTTAACAAATAATAAAAAATCGGCCAAGTGCGAGTCGGACTCGCTCTAGACGGTTCCGTACCCACTTAAGGTGGTTCGATCAACTCAGTAGTGCCACCAATGGAAATTAATCAATTACGTTTTATTAAAGGCTTAGATTAAAAGTTTCTGTTATTTTGCGCAAATAAAAGAGTAAAATGCATTTTATAAATATACTTTTAAGAACTCAAACTTAAGCAATAAGTCGTGAATATCAATAGTGCCAAAAGTGGCCACATTTAGCAATATCGAGGTCCATAACCTAATGCTCATATTTGAGGCCATGAAAAAATACTTAAAAATTGCAGTTTACTCTTCTATTTGCGCAAAATAACCGAATCTTTTATTCTAAACCCTTGATAAATCGTAAATGATTTATTTCTATTGGTGGCGCTACTGATCTGATCGAACCACCTTAACGTACCGATTACGTACACCTAGCAAAAATACGACTGTCAGTTTTTGCCAGAAAAAAATAAGTTTGTTTTTCATAGTGTTCGTATGAATGACAAAGTTATATTTGCGGTTTTCGAAAAAGTGTTATATCTCAAAAACTTGTAAAGCCTACTTAGCTGTGATAGTTTTCCTTTTAACTTCGTCATATGTACTACTATCGTGAATTTTTTCACGTATCCAGAAACAACCATTTGGCTGGTAGGGGGGGACACACACTTCAGATGCCTCAATCAAAAAACTGTCTTTACGAACCCACAACGTTTTTGAAATTACTATCCAACGACATCCCACACTATGGGGTAGACAATAAAAACAAATTACATAAGTACCCACTTCACGTGTAGGGGAGGTAACCTAAAAAAAATATTTTTCAAAATTTTACTTTACCACTTTGTTGGCGTGAACGTGATAAATATGTATATTCATGCTAAATTACAGCTTTCTAGTACTAAGAGTCTATGAGCTAGACTGGGGTCAGACTGACGGACAGACGGACATGGCGAAACTATAGCGAGGGTTCCTTGTTGACTACGGAACCCTAAAAACGTAACCCAATTTTATATGATGCCTAGATTGCGGTTACCTATTACCGATTTTAGCAACAAGACTAGGACGTAAATCGTAAGGAATGACAATAAAGTCTTTTTGTTATTAGGTAGGTAAGTAGGTACTAGATTTCCGCCCGCGGCTTTGCCCGCGTGAACTACATGTCTTTTTCCCGTGAGAATCAGACATTTTCCTAACCTATATTCTATTCTATTCTATTCTATACCATAATCTATCTCTGTGTCATTTCATCCAGATCCGCTTAAGCTGCGTCCAGACTTGTAACATTTCACCGAACATTACCCCGTACCGTGTCAGACACGCGTGTCAGAACGGATAATGTGGACGTCTTTTGACACGCGAACAAGTTCGCGTACATGTTACAAGCTTCAAATCCATTCCGAACACTGGAAGAAACTGCTAGACACAGATAAATGTACGGACAATGTACGGAGTTACGAAGGTGCAGTGTGGACGCTGGTCTGTGTGCTGTTACGCATCGATGTTACGTGTTACGAGCCGATCCATCGAGAGTCGGTTTTTATCAAAGGATTTCGCAATTGTCCGCGTGTCAAGGAGACGTCCACACTTGTGTTTATGACACGCGTCGAAGTACGCCAGATGACACAGATACAGACACGGGATAGGAATGGATCAGGTCGTGACATGTGCCGGCATCACAGAATAAATACAAGTACAGAAGATGATTATTTTATAAAATGTCAATATCTCGAAAACGGTGCGTCGTAGCCAAAATCTATTGAAATTTTTGATACCCTTTTAATAACCCCGGAGGTATTTGAGAGACATCGAATGGAAAAAAAAAATTTTTTTTTTGAGATCTTTTAACTCAAAACATTTTTTTTTAAGTTTATAAGTTTTGAATTCAGTCCCCGAAGGTATTTGAGAGACATCCAATGGTAAACAAAAAATTTTTTTTAGAATCTGTTGACTCAAAAAAATTTTTTTTTACTTTATAAGTTCTGAATTCAGTTCAAATGGATGAAAACAGAGGAGCAGGGGGACGGGGCCGCAGCCCCCCCACCAAGAGGGCTCGGGGGGCTAAGCCCCCCGCCGCCGCCCCCCGAGCCCAAGAGATCCTAACAGTCGTTTTAGGTTAGGTTAAGTTAGAACTGTGACCAAAACGAAGCGCGAGCCGAGCGAGCGAAGGCAGCGGCCGGCGAAGCGGCAGAAAAACCTTTTTTTTTCCAAAATAAAGATAACTTTTTGTTTTTTCGTCTTAGATCTTTTTTCGAAAGCTATGATTTTTTTCACTTTTGAAAAAAAAGTTAGTGTTATTTTTATGCACCCCCTTTGCGACACCCGGACGGCCTAAAGCGTATATAAATAACTAATAAATAAATAAATAACTTCTTACATTCACACCAATTATCTTAGCCCATTTAATTTAATTACGAAACTGTATCATGGAAAACTTGATAACGGATAAATATATAGGTACTTAAATACTTTTTGTTTGTAAATACATACTTAATATACATAGAAAACACCCAGACCAAGACAAATAGACATGTTCATGCACACAACTATTTGTCTTGTTCGGGAATCGAACCCGAGACCACTGGCGCAGAAGGTAGCCTACCTAGTAGCCTACCCCTGCGCCAAATCGGTCGTCAAAAGTATATGCAAAATAATTAGCCTTAAAAATTTAAAATGCTGCTGAAAGTCACAATTCCACGCGGACGAAGTCGGGGGCACAGCTAGTAGGTATTAAATACTTATAATCTTTATTTTTTATTCCATCTTTGAACTCAGCAGTTCTGGTGCCTTGCCACGCAGTCTTGTTCGATTGACACCATGCGTCTACACTTGTAACATTTTGGCGTGTCTGAACACCGTGTCTTTATAATACATTGTCTCTTTGATACAGTATTACCACAGCGCATGCCCAACAAAACTAGCGATGCATGATAAAGACACGGTGTTCTGACACGCCAAAATGTTACGAGTGTTTAACATTTCATCGTACATGGTTTGTGACCGTGTCAGCACAACCTAGACCGTCCACATTGAGCGTAACAAGTCTTGTACGATGACACGGAGTCCGGTCCGATGTCATGACACAAGTCTGGACGCAGCTTTAGCCGTACCGCCGTGATTGAATAACAAACATCCTATCATTTAAACGTCCAAAATAGCATTTATTATTCTATATCATCTTTTTTTTTTTTTTTTCCTTTATTACCATTTTAAAAATATACATTATTTACTTAGTTTAAATCGCATTTTTTAAACCACTAAGGTTTGTCATTATGCGACTGCATTCACATTGTCTAACTAGAAAATAATTTAACTATACTTACTTAACAATTTTTTTTAACATCACGTTTTAAATATAATTTTTTACAATGTTTACAACATAATACATGAGGAAATGGGTAACAACATTTGACTACGCGTTATCAATTAAGTTAGTCAAAAAGTATCTTTTAAGCTTATTTTTAATATTAGTTATGGTTAAACTGTCGCGCAATTCACGCGGCAAGTTGTTTATTAGTCGGGGGACAAGATAGTTGGCGGTTCTTTCGCCGTACACATTATTCGCACCACAAGTTATAAGCCGGTTCCTAGCTACCGCGCGCGTATACACGGGGTGATTTATTTCTTTTTTAAATTCTTCGTTAAAGAAAAGGGTTTTTATAAACATATATTTAAACTGGGTATGAACAGGCAAGATATTACAATGTTTAAAAAGACCATTATCGTTATCATAAAATTGGCGACGGATGTTATTTGACACAATGTTTTTTAATATTCGTACTTGAAGCTTATAAATTTTATTCAAGTATGTGGCATAGGTGCGACCGTAGCTACACAAGCCGTACTGTATATACGATTCGGCCAGCGAGTTGTACAGCATGAGTTTAACTTTAAAGGGCAATCTTTTCTTTAATATTATCATGTTTGCTAGAAATTGGCGCAGTTTGTTACAAACATATTCGACATGGTTGTGCCAATTGAAGCTATTATCTATGTGCAACCCGAGGTATGCCTGTGTATTGACAATGTCTATATAGGGACACACACAAGTGTCACAGTTCGGAGAGTGAAGACAACTATGATCGTGGGCCACAATGCTTCTTAACTCAGTTGTTTTTATATAAGGAGATTTAATTACAAGTAGTTTGGTCTTAGAGGCGTTCAGAACCAAACCAGCATCGTGGCACCATTTGAGTAGATTGTTGAAGTCAGTCTGAAGCTGATCACGTGCTATTTGAGGATCTTTATTTGAGACTACTAGACAAGTATCGTCTGCGAATTGATAGCATGAGCAATGGTTAATGCTGTAACGCATTTCGTTAACGTAAGATAAAAAATGCAGAGGACCAAGCACAGACCCCTGAGCCGTGCCCTCTGTTACCGGTACCGGATCACTGTATGTGTCACCTATTTTCACCGTGAATTTTCTATTTTGGAGGTAGTTTTTACACCACTTTAGCATTGGTCCACGTATACCACAACTGTCAAGACTCTTGACTAATTTAGAGTGGTCTAAAGTATCAAATGCCCGCGAGAAGTCAATTAATAGAACTAGTACGTGTTTCTTATGGTTCAGGTGTGCGTTGACTTCATCTGTAAACTTAAGTAAGAGATCGTTAGTACCTTTGCCTGATTGAAAACCGAATTGGTTTTCATATATCACTTCGTGCTTTCTGTAGAATTCTCTTATTTGTTGGCAGACATACTTTTCGACAATTTTATCAATCGAAGATAACAATGTAATTGGTCGGTAATTTTGGTAATCATCTCTTCTTCCTTTTTTGTGCAATGGCCTTACGCATCCTATCTTTAACTCGTCGGGATAAATGCCAGTTTTTATACTTCGATTGATCAAATTGGCAATCGCCACTGATATATCTGCACCTGCACATTGAATATCCGATACTTTCACGTTATCTGGGCCTGGTGCCTTTCTGAATTTAAGCTTTTTGATTATTTTATTAATAATATCACTCGAAGCATTTTGAATGTAAATGCTAGAATCAGCGGTCTTGAACCTCGAATTTGATTTAAAAAGATTAACGCTGCATTTTGGGATAATGTTTTTAACAGCTCTGTCGAACCCTGATGCAAAGTTTTCGACAATGTCTTTGCTAGTACAACATTGATTTTCAAAAGCTTTTAAAACTGCGGTATCGATTGACAATGTCACCCTCCCTAACATCTTGTTAATGATTTGATAAAGTTTTTTCGTATTTCTAAAATTTTCTTTTATATTTGTCAAATAATATTTATTTCGTTTAACTTCTAAAATTCTATGTACCTTATTACGTATTTTATTATATTCTAATTTTAGTTTTAAATCATGAGGGTTACGTTTCCAGTCACCAAATAATTTATCACGTTTACGGCATAATTGAGTGACATTGTCGTCGATCCATGGCAATCGAGAGTGTAAATTGTTGTCGTGCAGGCGTAATTTTATTTTTTTTATACTTGTAGCTGTGTCTTTGGCACTTTGAACCGATTGTTTAATAAAATTGTAAATGTCAGTAGGGGAATTCATGTTATTTGTTTGTAACCAATCAATATTGTTAAGTTCATTACAAAATCTATCATAATCAATCACTGGTTTATTAAAAACACCCCGTGTGGACGCGCGGGCCGCATCATCTATGCAAGCGATAATAATAGCTCGATGATCGGCTAGTACGACGTCCAGCGCAGCCGTGTACGGATGTAATGTGGGGAGTCGCGCAAATATATGGTCGATGCAAGATTTTGTGATGACACCTAATTTTTTTTCAATTCTAGTGTACTCGGATATCCCGCACATTAATCCGTTCACGCTAAGCGTTTCTAAGTACGTATCCGTATGTGATGATGTGCGTTTCAGATCAGTGTTCATATCACCTATTAGAATCAAGTTTTGCTTTGTGTCAAACATAGAAATGTGCTTACCCAGCTCCTTAACAAAAATGTGTTTATTGGTTTTAGGCGGTTTATAAACTGTGCACACAACTACGTCCTGATTGCAATTTAGTTTTAAAATACCTGATAGATTTTCGAATGTTTTGGTTGGGTGCGTAATTAATGTAAATTTAAGATGTTTTCTGGTATAAATAATAATACCACCTCCGCGTTTTTTATTCCGCAGATGTGTGCACATATTATATCCGTCCAAATAATAAAGCTTTGCTATTGAATCCGAAATACCGGCTTCAGTTATAGCTATAATATCAAGCGGAAATGGACAGTCGTGAACTATTTGTTGCAGTTTAGTAAAGTTTTTAATCATCGATCTGATATTAATGTGTAGACATGACAAGCTAAGGTGTGAATTAATAGGTAGTTGTTGTAAAAACGAATGTGTAGAACACGCAGTTAATTGATTTAAATGTGTTTCCATATTGAAAAAAAAAAAACAATAAGTATCTGATAAAACAAGGAGGTTTTTTTTTATATATAAAGTAACTTACCTACAGTTATAAATTTACTGAGAATCAGAACCTTGGGACTGTTTAAGTATGCGATCGATGTCTAAATTAGAGTTAATATAATAAATCTTACTATTACTATTTTTACGAGCACACACTTTTTCATCCTTACACCACACAAATTGGAAATATTTACCTAGCTGAGTTTTCGCTGCATACAATAACGATTTAAGATATTTTGTTAACGCTTTCCTGAGGTACACACGATTATTCGCTTGTTCCTGGGGAGTGTTTGGCACTAATGCTCCAAGGGTGGGACATTTTTCCTTGCTGACTTCAATCCAACGACTACGTGCAGTATCACTCTTCATTTTTACGAGGATGGGACCAGGTTTTTCTTTTGATCCGGGTAGTCGTGTCGAGGACTGGATATCGCTGTAGTCAACTTCCAAAGTAGCAGCTATTTTCTGAAGCACTTCATTTCTCTCTTTTGGAGGCATATCCGGTAATCCAGCTATTTCCATAGTACGTGAAAGGCTCTTTTGTTCGAATGCATTCACAGCTTGCTCTAGCACAGTCATTCTTAGCTCAAGGTGTTTGTTTTTGTTCACCAGATCTTGATTTTTATTTTCTAATTCTTTAATGATGTTATCCTGTCTTTTCATAGATTGTTCCATTGCAGAAATTTGTTCACTGAGAAACTCCATGGACGACTCGAGGCCGCCTATCTCCTCCTTAAAGGTTTTTTTCAATTCACGGCTGATGTCTTGCACTAGTTTACGTGTATCCAAGGTCTGTAGATTGGATCCTGATTCCGAATCGTCATCACCGTCATCTTCATCCGGCACCACGAACGATGACCTCCGAGACAGGTTTTGTAAGCAGCTTTCGCAGCTCCATTCAATTCCGGGAGAGTTACGGAGCGTATTCAGCTGCTTATTCGACAGTTTAGTACATGTAGTATCGGCGTGAATTATGCGCTCACATCTGCTACATTCTAGGCCAGGCATTTTCTTCGTGATGTTTTTTTTACACTTAAAACATTTTTTAACCACCATTGCGGGTAGATTAATATTATTGTAAGTTGTTGACGCGACCGTGTAGTTCAACGTATCGAGAGTGAACTGGAAATCTGGGTATTAGGAAAACGTGATAGTTATTCTTACATCAATAGTTAATGACTGTTCATGATCAATCATTGGAGTAGAAAGAAGTAAGCTGGGTCATTCCATGTAACGGGTGTTACAGGTCGTACACCTTTACTTGACGATTAATTAATGATGCAAAAAGAAAACATATCCTTTTTATTAGCTTAACACCCTCCACCTAGGTCAAAGTTTCGTCATTCGTATTAAAACTAACAGTATTAGCTAGCAGTAAAGAAATTAGGAACAATATATGTGCGTAACGGGCGTTACACGATTTTGCCTATGCTTTCCGGATTACCCGCAACAAAAGCAAAAGTCTGCGAATTGTGTTTATTTTTGAAGTGAAAAAAAATGTAAACGTATTTCTAAATAAATTCTAAACATTATAGACTATTCATATTAAAACTAAAATACACTTAGGATTTTTCATGTTAATTCAAAAATGTAACGGGTGTTACAGGCCAATGTAACGGGTGTTACGACTACGAAATTAAACCAATATTTGTAGTAATAAATGTTTATTTGATCTAATTTTTGGCAAAAATCAATATATAGGAACTTAGTAGAACTTAGTATCATGCCTACTGCTCTCTAACATCAATATTTTTGGAAAAACTGTTAAAGGTACAGTCCCCTTTTACAACTCCGAAAAAAGAAAATAATTGTCAGATTGACATTGCGCGTTCCGCCGCTGCGCCGATAGAAAGGAAAAGATTTAAGCCGCATTATTTGGTATGTTTAATAATTTCTTAGAACTTTTAAAGCATGCCTCGTACGTGTAACACCCGTTACAAGAAAAGTGCATTTGTTTATTTAGTGACTGAGTTAATGTACGCATCATAAAATGCATTGAAAGATTTTTAGATGCAACAACCATAAACCAGCACAACCAACCTTTTATTAGTCCTAATAAAGTCATATCAAAAAATGGTAACACCCGTTACGTAACGGGTGTTACCCATCATTCCCCACCAATATCTCACAAATAAATAAGCTGAACATCAAATAAATAGAAAATATTAGCAGTTCTTAATCATAACCTTACTTCCTCAAATGCATTTTATGATGCGTGCATTAACTCAGTCGCTAAATGAACAAATGATCTTTTTTTGTAACGGGTGTTACACGTAAGTGTCATGCTTTAAAGGTTAAATAAATCTAAGAAATTATTAAAGTATTCAAATAATATTTCAGGCACTGGTTGCTTAAAACTTTTCCTTTCCAACAGCGAAACGCGCAATGTCAATCTGACAGTAGTTTTCTTGTTTTGGTGTTGAGAGTTTTGATAAAAATAAACTACCATCAATCGTATACAGTAACCTGACTTTGATAAGTAAAAACAGAATAAATTCGAAAATAAATTAAGAAATTAAGGGTGGTCTATTAAAATATAGGCTTTTAAGATTATCCTAAGACACATTTTCTTTTAAAATCAGCATTTTAAGAAAATATGTTGCGGTAGCGTTTTCCATGGAATGACCCAGCTGCTAATGCTAATGTTTGTTTTTGAACAAATCCTTCTAAAATAACCCGTCGATTGATAACCTTCATGATGGCAATTTGTATTATCAAGTTTTCAGCGGCACTGCGCTCTGGCGAGATGCGCGCGCGGCGACACCGGCCGACCGCCCGCCCTTGACTCTGCAGGAATCTGCAGTGCAACGACTCGTAAAGTGGCAGGCCTCGTCAAAACACCTATACCACAGAATAAATAAATAGTACAAGTCTCTACTGTCAATTGTCGAGTTTTGTTCTGGATTTCAAGGTCTGGCTGTGCAACAATTTCGCATTTTTATTGATAAAAATATTTGATTATTCGTAGAAATCGATACAAAAACGGGCTACAGATAGCAAGGGACACTGCAGGACTTTTGAAGCGGTGGGCTTCGTCATGAACATCTAATATACTATCAATCGCCGAGTCTGGATTTCAAAGTCCGCCTGTACAAACAATATTGTATATTAATAGATAAAAATATTGGACTTTTTCATTTCCTATCGATAAAGAAACGAGAGATAGCAGCGATTGTCAGAATGAACACGGATGAACGCATTTTAAAAACGATGTCTTATCGCTGACTGACCACACCATAATCATCGATTTTATTGAATAGAATGTTAGCGCGCATTATCTGAATTCAAAATATTTCAAATGCTCGACCTTTTTACGATACCAGCATAAAACACACGTTCTTTTTGTGATCGCTAACAAACTTATCGTATGTTGGTAATTTTATTTTACTAACCGTTTCATATCGGTTCCAATAATTTTATCAAATAACAATGTCATTATTTAATGTTATCAAATACTAAGCTCCTCTGATAATGATTACCCATTATTCATTAATAATATAAAAATTATATTTCCATTTATAATGAAAATGCCTAGCTGAAACTATACAAAAAAATTTTTAATGTAAAGTCGTAGTCGTTCGGACATTTCTGTTTCTATACCACAAGGAAATACCTACCAACTGACATTAAGCTGGTCAGCATAACCATCATGTGGATAGATAACAAACAGTTTTGAATGGCTGATGAATGATTAAAGTGGGACAATAAAGGAATAATAGATGGGAAGCGAACACGCCGGCTGGAGAATGGGGGTCAATGGAGGTAATCACGCCGCGATATTGCTGCTTTTATTGTGAGGTGACTGACTTGTGGATCAAACGGACACTACAAGGTGCAAGTCGATGTCTAGTCTTAATTTGTGGAAACCCCTTTTCGACGGCGAAGTGGCAATACCTCGTAAGGTAAGGGGCTTTAAATTCAAAACTATAAAAATATTTTAGCTTGAAAATTTCAGTAAGAAAGGAGCTATTTGCACTTCCCCATCGTTTTGCTCTCTTCTGCAAATCGAACCTCGCAAGCAAACAAAGTTTTACTATCTCAAACAGACACTTGAATATGATACGCTAGTCTACTATATTTGATAAAAAATAGGAATCTAATTGATGAACCCCGTACGCCGCTTTCAGCTAAAATCAATATGAGGTCCTTAGCGGGGTAATACTTAGGGGGTAATTATGGAATCCTGTAACGTATACGCCATGACCGCTTTTATATTGCAATCTAGGTACGTTCACCAATGGCTCGTAGGCAACGACCGTCGTCACAGTGATTTGTAGTGTTGTAGCATTGTAGGTATTTAATTTACAGTGTGTGGTAGGCCCTGCGCAGACGAGGGACTTTTGTCCGCTGGACTAACTTAAAAAGTGGTAATTTTCGCCACGAACTCAATGCATACGACGTTTATTTCATTCGTAAAGGTCTAGCAAGGTGGCAGGAGGATCTTTATGGGCAGAACAATCTTCGTTTACGTTGCATTCACAGGTTATAAAAGATGGCGCGGACAAAATTCCCTCGTCTGCGCAGGGCTTTAAAATGAAAAGATGAACGAACGCAATAGATTCTGTAGCTAAGCTACACAATTAGGAAGCGGATTCCTAAACACAGTGTCTATGCAAATGTGTGTAGCATCATTAATGATTATAATGACCAATTGAATAAATTCCATATTATGACGCATCAATGAAATTGAAAACGTATCTGTCAATTCATAATACTTATAGCACCGCCAAAAACAGGTTTAACGTTAACATTCTTTTTAAAACATCAATCAAAAATAACAGTTTGTTAATATTATATTAAACTATTTAACTACTTGTTCACATGCCCAGTCATAGCCCAACTATTGAGAAACGTTGATTGAAATGATGACTACAGTTATAACTTCTATTATTTATGGTATTGAAAGGACAGTCGAAAAAATACAATGAACCATATGTACGGAGGCCAGTTCGTTAACCCAGCCTACGGAATCTAGGCGGAGTATAGCAAATATAAGCACTGAACGTGGGAGAGAACAGGATCGGTGACAACACCACACTTTATGTGGTCGTAAAAGAAAGCCCGCGTAGAGGCGGTAATTACTTGGCAGATTATTAAAACCGGCGCTATATCTGGAATTCTGGATCTATTGCTTGAGCTTGAAACGGTGGCGTGCTTATTTAGTTAGCAACTGACATTGGCTATAAAAAGTTCACACGAATAAAATTTAATGTATGTGCGAATATAAGGGAAATATTATATTGTTAAGTGAAGGTAAATATTATGTTGTCACTTTTTTGTTCTGATTAACTTATCAAATCTGTAGCTGCAATACGCGGTTAAGTTATAAGAAGGCTGAAGATCTATCATCTGTGCAATAATCTTGTATTTTCAACTCATCTTCAATTAATTTCAATTGTTCAATTAAGGAATGAATTACTCAAAGGAGGGTACATTTGAGTATTTTTTTGAGAAAACATATAAAAATCCTGACGTCTAAGAGGCGAGGCGGAGTGAGGGTGACCCTCACTCAATTTCTCAATTTCTCAAAGGTCTCAATTTTAAGTTTTTGCTCATATCCCAAAAGGGCACGTTGTAGGGAAAAATGTTCTATAATTAAATGAAAGCTATAGAATCCATAACATTGATGCTATACACTTTTTTCATATTTACATCCGTTTATGAACTACACGATCTACGAAAAAAAGATGTCTGTATTGACGCTATTTGCGATGGATTTACCACCTACGTCAAACACCACTATCCTGGAAAAACTTGTACTAGTATTAAATGGGTATATATATAAATCCAGGCAACAGTACGAGCAGTAGCAAGTGTAGATGAAAGCAATACTGAAATGTTCTGCTGCGTGCCTTCATTTCCAAGGAAAATGCTTCAACGGCATGTCTTCTAGCAAGGAAGACAATGAAAATGACGTAGATGCTTTAGAGCCCTCTCAGCAAGAACCACTCACCACCGAGGAGGGCGAGAAAGAAGATCACACACCCTCACGATCAAAGAGGAAAAATATTGAAAGAAAGAAAGAAAGAAAATCATTTATTCGAAAAACACTTTTAGAATAAATAACATTTAGATCTGCTCTCATATAAGGTTGCCCTGTGTAAAATGAGAGACACAGACTTCGATGTTAGCATTTAAATTTTTACTTTTTTGCATTCACAATGCAATTTTTATCACTGAAATGTTGAAACGATGTTATTGTTCATCGAAGTTCACAGAATTATAATTAGAACGAATATTAATTTAAATTTTCACTTTCCTGAGCGTGTAGTTTGAAAACGGAGGGAAATATGGAAAAACTGTATAGCATCAAAGTTGTAGAGAATTTTATAAGCTTTCATTTCATCATATAATATTTTTACCCACCATTTTTGAGATATTGGCGAAAACCTTAAATTGAGACCTTCGTCACCCGGGTCATCTCCGCCTCGCCTCCTAGACTTTACTTTTTTAGTATATTTTCTCCATAAGTATCCTGAATAAGTTTATGATTTTTTTTTTATAAAAAATAAAACCGCCTTCAAAAAAATCACATCAAAAAAGTAAGAAATAATTCCTCACCAAATAAATAACGTAAGTACTTTGAAGTCGGGCGTGAAACATGTACAATTTTTTGTTGTTTTTGTTAAAACCCGCCCGACTTTAAAGTACTTACGTTATTTATTTGGAGAGGAATTATTTCTTACTTTTGATGTGATTTTTTTGAAGGCGGTTTTAGTTTTTATAAAAATAATTTTTATTTCACTCTTTTTGGTGCATCGTGCAGGCAATTTACGTGTATTCTGGTAAATAGGTATGTGATCAAACTGAAAACCTCCTTTTTGAAATCGGTTAAAATACCTTGAGGTATCCCCTTTTTAACAAAACAAGAATCATCTAAATCGGTTTATAAACAAAGGAGTTATGCCTAAAGATACGTATTAAATTCACATAAAGTGGTAACGAAAACGACAGTATTTTCAAGATTTCCTGAAAACTTTTGAACCGATTTCAAAATTTCAAAGAATGGGACCAACTTGGAAACCAACCTGATGTTATAACGTTTAAATCATTTCAATCGGTCCATCCGTCTTCGAGTAATCGGTGGACATACACAAAAAAAAACATACATACAGACGAATAGAGAACCTCCTCCTTTTTGATTTAGAAGTCGGTTAAAAAATTGCTTAGGCTCCCGCTCACGCATTCTACAACAAAATTATTGATTGATCTAAATAGGTAGGTACCTTAATATATAAGTGCAAAATTGATTCAAATATATTGATATCAAACTTGACAGACCGTGTCACCCACAACTATATGACCTTCCAGCTTTAATTTGGCCCGAAATGGCGGTTAAAAATCGTTACCGGGCGGAGCCCGTCCGTCAGCCGGCTCGCCAGCCCGGTACAATGGAATGCGCACGAGCACTGTTTGCGCTGCTGCAAGCATCATCTGTATGCGCGACACGCGCCCGCCCCAGCGGTTTTCGACATGTGTACCGCACGGCTACTTCAATATAATTACATATTACAATATTCGACTCTACGTGACAATGTGCTAAATAATTTAAATACATTAACCTCAAAAGTAATGAACGCTAATGGGCGCCTAATCATTACGACAGCCGCTCGAATATTTAAAGAATGTCAGTGAAGAAGTTACTAATGTCCGGTATTTCCAGAGGAAAACAAAACTTAAACGAAGTGAATTTACAGAATACGAAATTCCTGCCATTAACAACTGAGCCACAGGAAAGTTGTAAAGACAAAACACAAATCGGCCGCTTTGTTTACTCAACAGTCTAAACAAATCGTTATCGGTAAATAGTGGAGCATTAGCGTCGCTATCTCCAGTGGAGCGACTAACAGGCGTCACATTTGGCACACGCGCCAGGTATGTCATTGAACCTGTCATGGTGTTGATGCATAACTGTCGGGCCGTCAATCGCCGGTAATTCCACGTCGCACACCGTACGTACACGTCCCTCGTACCAGAGATAACCAAACATTAGCGTAATCGTGGGTATGCATCAAGAAAGTTATTACTATGGCCGAGTGCTCTCACTTCGACATTCTCGACACGCCCACAAGGAAAGAAACTATTGCAAGAATGTAGGTAGGTACACTGGAGACTTCGACAAAGATACCTCGATACTTCGTTACTTTTCCTCGTTGGTATTCACCTCTATACTTTAAACATGAAAATGACACGACACTCTTTTAATCCAGTGGTCAGTGTGTGGCATGCTTGTCAATAACTTGCGAACATGTACCTACAATGAATGACCTTGTAGGTACTCGGGTACCTAGTGTCTCACATGAATGCCAATGGCGCAACACTTGTATTTCATATACCTACCTACACGAAGGTACCAACCAGTCTCAGATTTCATTAGGTACGTTATCACATTTTTCACATTTTCCTTATGACAGCTATAATCTATTCATTGGAGCAAAAGATTTTTCTTTCAACTAAGTATACGTACTTAATGTTATCATTTATCACTACAAAACCGATCACAAAGTACGTATTATTTACTTAGAACCAAAACATTGCAGAAATCAAAGAGTAAGCAGAAATGTTATATGAAAACTCATTGTTGCACTGTATTTTGTTGGAGTGAAGCAAAGTGTGTGCAGGACTTTGTATGGAGTGGAGCCAGAACTTGTAAAATTTTCAAGTATGAATTTTCATTTAAGTATAAATGTTTATTCTATAAAAATTAGATAATCTCGAAAACGATGCGTCTCGTAGCTAAAATCTAACAAAATTTTCGACCCTCTAAGTAACCCCGGAGATACATAGGAGGTATCCGATGAACATATCATTTTTTTATCTTTATAAAAATTTATTTGGTTTTTTTACCCTAAACAATCTTGACGTGTCTTCTCTTATATAAAATGCAATAATAAAAATATGAAACACTTATTTATTCAAAGTAAAGCTTCATGTTTTCATAATATGGATAATCTATCTAAAAAAAATACATCTTTCTTATTTTTAAGTAAATGCATTTCTTATATAAAGAGACATATCAAGATTGTTTACTAACCTAACAGTCTTTTGCTTCACTGACTGGAGTGTAAGATTATTTGCGCTCAGTCAAAGTGTCACATCAAGATTTTGGCGAGGCTACTTTCTTAAAAATATGGTTCAATCAAGTCCAGATGACAATCTGCGTCTATATAAAACGTTTTACACCTCAAAATCTACATCTACGTCGTAATAAAATTGTTGACAGTTTAGGACACGTTGAAGATAAGATATGAGATAAGGAAAATATACTGCAAACGTGTTTGATTTATCTAAAAATACTTATCAAGTAAATATATTCTCGCCAATTGTTTCTAAATGGCAATGTAACAAGACCGAATTGAAATCATTTTAAACTCTGTATTGTTTAGGATCGATAATCGCGTGACTGATGATCGACGCAATGAAGGAACGTTATTGAACCTGAATTATGTCTGATATTTCTGACGATCGTATTATTTATTTGCGTGCGACGAAAAATGCGCGCGGCGGCGTTTCGCACGCACTCGCATCATTTCCTTCGGCCGCATCATCGGGGATATCACATTCATACCGGAATCAGACCCGACGGACGGAGCCAATAAGTTCGATCGACTCGTCACCGATGACTCACAGAGGAACGCCCTGCCAGCTGATTAGCTCATTACTCATCCTCACTTATTATTAAACAAACAATTTCCACTGATAAGATTACGTGACATTGATAAAATCAATAACAAACGTTACACAAGTTCTATTCTGAAATTTGATACTTTATCAATAGTTTATTGAAACTCAATCACAATCACAGTAGTAGTGAGTTGATACTAGAGTTTCACATTACCTAACTCGAAAAAGTTTGAAGGATGTTCTAACCGACCATAGTCGATTTCTTTGACAGCTTATTGTTCTCTTTTTGCTTTCGTCTAACCGCATGTCATATCCTGTCCATTGGAGTCCAGCCAACTTCTTTCATATCTTTCAATCGATCTTATGGTACCAACCGACTTCAACTTCAGTTTAAACATCCTACTTTTCTACTAATATTATAAATGTGAAAGTTTAGATGTTTGGATGTTTGTTACTCAATCACGCTAAAACGGCTGAACGGATTTGGCTGAAATTTGGGACACAGATCTTTGAAGACTGGAGAAGAACATAGGCTACTTTTTATCCCGGAAAAATATCACACTCCCGCGGGATAACGTCGTGTAGTCCACGCGGGCGAAGCCGCGGGCGGATAGCTAGTACTTAATAAAAATGGAGAAAAATAAAATCCCGCTTATGATTCTGACTAATTTTAAAACGACTTATAATAACCAACGATACTCTATCGAAAGTAAAGTAGAGTCGTTTAGTGCCCAACTAAACGAATGTGAATATTTAAAATGTTCAATTTAGGTAGGTAGGTATATGATTGTGTGTATGACAACATTGACAACGGATGTGTTACGATGATTTATCGGTGCAATAAACAGTCGCCTAGTAAAATCTATTATTCATATAAAATTCTTCTACTTGCTGCATGTCATTATTATAAAAAATATATTGTCCTTAACACAATTTATGTTTGCGGTTTTTAGAGAAAAATATTTGGCACACGATGACTTCAGATTTTTACATGAAACTATTATGATGTATTCATTTGAATAAAGTAAAAGCAGTTTTGTCATACAATATATTTTAATTTGATGTCACGTAGTCATTAGAAAATAAATAAAGAACCTTAGCCTTTTGTATAGTGACAGTAAGTAAGTATGGTGTGAGAACTATGTCAAAGTCTCAAAAGGTTTAAAAATCATCACGCTGACTTTGCAGTACAATAAAAAAGATAAATGTGTTAAGTCACTCGTTAGTTAGAAAGTGACTACGTCTCATGCGAGTAGGTACGTGTATATGTCAGAAAATTCTCGAGAGTGGAAATGAATCTCTGTGAATGCTACATCGCTCCAAAAGCTCAAAGGGGGCGTATCCTTGCATTCCTTGCACGCGAGAATTGGGGCGGGGCACTTGGGCATGGGCAGGCGAGATGCAAGTTGCAAGTTGCTCTCACTTTATGTAATTAAACTGTGTTACATAACGCCGTTCCCACAGGTGACATGGTTTAAATGTCGATAGCGATATTACCGATGCCCCGGTTATGTTGCATACTTTCCAATAATTAAAAGTTTCGCCATTATGGTAATTTGCAAAACTGCTCTCAAACACTTCAAAATATCATTTTAAAACAAACGTTAAGCTACTAAGTAATTAAAAAATATTTGCATTAATTACTACTAAGTAATTGAAAACCTATTAAAAACGTGTGCAGATCCGGCTCTTAGCAAAAAAAACAATTATCAAGTAGTCACAATGAAGAAATCAGGAAAGGGTGTGATGTGATGATGTCAAATGAAAATACTCAAGAAGGCTACCTATCAGCTTTATGGCGTCCCATTTTCCCAAATGTGGGCTAATTTTACTGACCTTCTCAATAACGTCATTGTTTGGTTAGCGGTTAAGCATTGACGTCATTGTCTGAGCCATCGATTTTGTCTGGCTTTTCATGAATCCGCCTGAGTGTTGAAGATACTTGCTATTTCCCTCATTTATAGACAACAACAACAAAACGACCGTATCGTATGAAGAAGAAGAACTGTTTATTGTTCAAAATCGCGTAAAAATCCATTCAACCGGGGCGAGATTACACTATTCATACCTTACTTATTTATTGGAATATAATGAACCGGGCGACTAAAAACTAATAGGTTGGGGTATCAAAAATAATAGGTTAAAAATAGGTGAACGTTGGGTTAGATTAGCGACTAGTCGCCTCGCCAACCTATTATTTTTAGTCGCCGCGAAAATACATGCCTTATTTTTATTAACCAGAGTCAAAGTTCTGACTTATCTTGTATTATATCTGGTTACTTACTTTCATTAGGACTTGCAGACGCGTTAAATTTAGAAACCAATAAACGCGATTTCCTTGGGCCCATGTGTTGGCTAAGTTTTAAATCGAGTTCCGCCCGCCCCTAGTAAAACTAAATCGGTCGGTAGCGTGAGTCACGTTCTGTGACGTCACGGGGTGGCGTAGCGTCGCGTCGGGGCGCCTACCCCTGCGTCAGCCCTGCATGACTCAACTACTAAAACCAAACTAAAACCAACCAAAATAAAACGGCAACTATCTATCTTTTTGTTGTAGGGATAAAGCATTGCCGTTCAATATAAATATTTATTGAGACCAAAGAAGACAGGCTACATTTCAATACAATGACATGCTCGCGATTGCGAATGGAATCCTCGTTAAGTAATGAACCTATATTATCTGTGCTATAACTCAATTGTTGTAGATCAGCTCGAATTATTCCAGTGAAACTTATACTCCGTCGAAATGCAACAGGAATGCATTTACAATATTGGGAAATGTTACGTCTCTATGCAAAACTTATTCACTTTCTTTTTTATATGTAAATAGTATGTACTTTCGACATAATATTATTATCAACGCAAGGCACGCCTTAGCGACACGTTCAAAATGTCAACTTTCATCTTCACTTTACACACAGGAACTAATAAAATGTCTTGTCAATGTGAAGACAATAGTACTGGAAGACATGAATTTGGTGTTTTAAGGCTGTTTAATACACCTGTTTATTGCATAAAGTCAATAAGTAAACATAAAATAAGTAGTGGGGATTCGAGAGTTCCAACACAGGCGTTCCAGCCCTCTCTGAACCCGTTTTGGGGTCACACCAATCCTAAAAAAAAAAAAAAAAAAAAAAAAAAAAAAAAAAAAAAAAAAAAAAAAAAAAAAAAGTGAAAACCCCCCATTTGAGTCGATTGCGCTGGGTCCCAGAGCGATATCTTTAACCGTTTCGGAGATACGTTTTTGCTAAATTCACTCCTACTTGATTAACTAATGAACCCTTGTTAATGACACCTCGACGCTAATGACACTCTCGACTTCGATCTTAACTACATGATCCTAATCACCTTTCCCGATGCTCCTCATTAACTAATCGTCCATAGCTATGCGTTTCCAGCAATGCTTTGTACTCTGTATTCATCGGCTATCTCACGATACATATTTTGCTAAGTTAAATCACATGAACCTTTTATAACATATGTTTTTATCTTACAAGTAGGTCCTTATCATGCGAACACCATATTTAATTGTATTAAACGTTTACTCATTTAATATCGAAAGCTGTATCTACTACTTTACCTATTTGGTTTTGCAATAATAATTACATTGCTCATTAATTTAATTTTTTAAATATTTGTCATACTATTACAACATGATGGCTTTGTCAACAACTTTCACTAATTTTGTTTCCTGAATCTTAATTACTTTGTTCATTATTTTCTCATTTTACTTATTTGCTTCCAGTATCATAACAAGTTTTGTTTAGTTGTATTACTCGTATAACTACATTTTATCAATGATTGACAAACACATCTAATGATCTGAACTAGTATAAGAACCATCGCATCGTCGCATTTCCTAACAAAGTGCTATCCACTGTCATCGAAAACGTAGACTACTGCTCAAGTCAAGTCAAGGCAACCAATATGGATGTGAGTATTAAATTTTACATACTTTCTTTATAGCTACTTGTTTCTGATTTTGTAACATGTTTGTAACTATCAACCTCCAGTGTATTCCATAATGCTGATTTATATTTATTGTTGTACTTACTATTCTTTGTATTCATTGTTATAGCTCACATCTTGCTTTGGTGACAACACCACCGTTGACTACGAGGAAAACACTTACAAACATTATTACTATCCGACATCTGATGATGACGAGGGTGCATCTTCGACTCCATACCCTATCCAGAAGAGAAACAGACCGGACAGCGAATCTCTGAACGAGTTTTTTGAAGAGCCTTCAAAGAAGAAAAAAGCCAAACTACAATCGTCTACTGTGGGGCGAGCAACAAATGATGGGATGTCTTACATATCTACAAACACAGATGATGGATCAACAGCAACTCATCTTATTAAAATCGAGATCTATGACCTGAAAAAATTGGCAAACGTCCCTCCACCAGATCATTGGAAACATGCGGAAGTAAGAGTGAAGTACTACAACAAACCAAAGACTAACCACCACCAACGAACTCGACAGTTAATTTATGATATAACAAAAGAAATTTCATCATCATCTGACTGCAAGAAGTATACATTTAAACATAAAGATTGAATCAAAATAATCCATATTGGTTGGTACTTGGTCGTCTTGAGCAGTAGTCTTCGATCACTAGAAGTCCCACAACAAGGAACACAGAACTAACCAACATCGATATATAATTTATGTTATTTTAAAATGTTAAAAATAGGTTAAGATTTAACAATGAATAAACGATTTATTTTTTAACATTTAACTGTTTTTATTCATTTTAAAGGTTTTTGAAATAAAGACAAAAATAAATTTCAACATATTTATTACACAACACTTAAAATAGTTTACAAGTACATAATTTATTATTAAATCAATATAAAAGACTTGAACATATATTTAATCAACTCATCATTTTTTAATGTATCTTCACTAAAAATTTCAACAAAGTCACTAAGAGACATACCTCTAAACTTAAGATACAAATACACAAGACAATATTCACCACAAAGAGATGAAAAAACATTTTGAATAACTTTATTGTTATAGATCCACCTACTTGTGTTACGTTTTAAAAAAGTTAAATGGTAAGTGTCAGGTTTTCGACCGAAAGTATCAAAATATTCTCCAACACCTTCTGTACTTATATAAATTGCTACCCAATGTGTCCCTGGTTTTGTATCAGGATCTAAATTACTGACCAAGTAAATGGGTGTTGTCATATGAATCGGTAATCGATTAGCAGCAAAAACATTATTGAGTAAGGTAGGATGTATTATTTGTAAACATTTACTTATATCTGAGGTATTCATGATAGTATCATATGTCTACTACGTTCAAAGTACACACGTATATAAATTAATTTAAAAAAGATACCAATCTTATATAATAACAATTTGTTTAACTACTAAAATCTACACTTACATTTCTATTCTTATCTAATTCTATTAAATTATCGAATTCAGCGTATACTATGCAATTGATTGTCTGAGTAAGAGCATTTTCAAACCTTACTTCTAACCTAACACTACCATGTTTGATTAAGTTCCAATGTGAAGATGAATTCGCAGATAAATCTGGTGTGAGGTCAAAAGCCATCAAACAGTATCCTTTTGGATATCTATCTCTATTTATACCATTACCCTCGTTCAAAAAATGGATACCAGTTCCAGAGAATAGTGTGTGATACATCACAGTATGAATTCCATTACTAAATGCAGGTTGTAAGGCTTTTGAAGGTATTTGCATACCATCAATATATAAACTAAACGAGTTCATTCCAAAATTATCAAAGTCATAAGGATTTTTATTAAAAGTACCATTGAAAGCCGTATTGTTAACAAATCCAATGATACACCGTTTTGGTATCTGACCAAGAAAAACATTGTCAAGTGTTTTACCTTGCACACCAGATGGTATTGTCAATACCTTAACTTCAGCTCTTGTGATTGGATATTTTGCTGTTGTAGATGCTAAGACTTTTTGATGAGCAATCAGAACACTTGGATTAATCCGTGCCTTACGAACTAAAAGAGTAGCATCAGTGATGGATACTTTCACTTTTATATCATTTGTTGGTGCCATTAAGTTAAAAGAATCTCTGGAGCGAACTAGTTTCACACACATCTCTACTCCATTAATCATAAACTTTTCTTGATTAAAAATATCACCATGTAAATGTCCAATCATTTCCACTTCTTTACTGTCCTTTACATATTTTTGTCTCTCACTAAAGCCCTTGTTCGACTCATCTGTGTTGTTCATTTTTCCAGCAGTATCTTCATACCACATTCCACATGTCAAATGCGATTGTTTCGCATGTGGGGCATAATTTAGAAGAGTTTCTATATATGCACGGTATCCATATGTATTATTTGGGGGAGATATGAGTTTTTGATTTAGATAGACATCTAATTGACTAAAAAGAGAATGGAGCCAATAATTAACTGGTGCTACTGCAGTTGTATCAGTGAGAGGTGTTAAATCTTGGTTTAATATCTTAGCCCTTATATGAATTAATGTATGGGATAAATCGATATAATCATCACCAGATCCGGGAATAAAAAATTCCAATGGTCCATCATCGCTGAGTGATGAAATGGGCTTATAGTGAATCCATTGTCCATTTTCAATACTTGTCTGAGTTGATGGTAAAGCAAATAAATCCAGTTCTGACTTAACACATTCACAAGAATTATTATGTAAGAATGACATCTTTTATTTTAATAATTATTTTAAGAAAATATATCTTTTCTATTAATTTTAATGTTTCTTTTAGCCTTTTTAATTGTTCTTCCTTTCTGATTCTCTGAAGGAATGAGACATTTTAAACTTAGTCTTTTCTTTTTATAACCAGATCCTGTCATGACTCTATCAATTTTATCATCAGCTTTTCTTTTTAAGTTTAAAGTAGCTTCCTTAAAACGATCTTTGACAGATTCTTGTAAGGGTTTCGCTTGCACCATATCAGATAGGAGTCCTACACCAGCATTAAGTGCTTCTTTACCAATGACTCTAGCACCACTTGAAAAGAGAGGTAGAACTGATCGAAACAATCCCCCCAAAAAACTCCCAATACCATGCCCACGTTGATGTGATACACCTTTATATATTACTCCAATTCCACTTCCACCTTGATGAGTATAGTAGTGCTGATACGGACAGATATTGTTATTATGTCTAGTGTACATTGTTTTAGTTTAAGTTAATTACGTTTGAAATGCAACTTAACGCAGCTCGTTCCGAACTCAAATGGAATATTTTCACCAGTGTTTGATCTTATATCTATTTCAATGGTATCAAACTCTCTGCGCAATACAGGAATATAGTGTGGTGGAGAAAAAACATGCATTTTATTTGATCCATATACATATTTAATAGGATCTAATGATATAATCCTCAACAACGGACACATTACATCCCCAACAATTTGAGGTTGTACAATATCACAATATATAAATAACTGTGATGGTAATCCTAAATAAAGATTAGCTGGAAATTTACCAGTACGTCTAGTTGCTACATCAGTGTTTGGATCAAATCCAAGTTGAAGACTTAATTTTGATGAAAATTTTAAAGAAATTAGATCATCAATATTTCCGGTTAGACTTACATACTTAGAAATTTTATCATGTCGTAGTTTAAACGTTTCTCTTGAATTCAATGCTGATAAAACGTCATCTATATTTTCATAACTGGATGCTGGTATATGGTTTTTATATGTTACGACAGATGAGTCTGTTTCATTAGGCACAGCCATTCTTTTCCTTATGTACATGATATTATTATTATTTTGGACTGTAAACATAGTACAAGGATATTGAAATTCCACAACCCCCACTGACCATTCTCCTTCCAATTTGATAGACTTTGGTAACTTTGTTGAAAAGTTTGTTGTCTTATTGTCAGGAAAGTATGAGAAAGAACTGTTACTAGGTAAAGTTAAATAAAAGTTTTCGATATTCATGACTCTAGACTCGTTGCTAATATCCAACTATTAAACTTATTCGGATAACCTTTCCACTTCACGAGCAATTCCTTTCTGGGCCCTGAATACCGAGTACGAATAATTTTATCTATTTTATATTTTGAAGTGGGGTCGTAAGTAACTTTTTGTAGTTCTTTTTCATAGAATGTACCTATGATAGGTTCATTTTTAAGATCTTTTAAAGTATACACCAACCATGGCGATCTTTTTATAATTGATGTTATCACAAATATCTCATCACTCCAGTTTGTTTCATATCCTTTTTGAAAAATGTGTTTATATTTTGTAATTCTCACATGATCACCGATGTTTAATTTAGGATTACTTAAACTACTACACCGAATATTTGATTTGTCATACAAGTTACGCCAAACTGTCATGATGTTATTATCATTAACATCACAAGGTCGCATCTTAATACTTCTATGAAAGCTATGGTTATATGAATAAAGTAAATCTTGCAAAATGTCTACATATCTATAAGTGTTGTGGTGAGTGAAATATCGCCACATTTTCATTTTTAGTGTTCTTTGAAATCTCTCGACAATACTAGCTTTGATGTCAGGATTATTAGTGGTGTAATAATTAATATTGTGACTTTTTAAAAACTGTTGAACATCTTTCGATATAAATTCAGTACCTTTATCTGATTGCAAATGTCTAGGAGTAGTTTTAGCTTCACAAATTATGCTTGCAAAACATTTTTTTACAGTTTCAGAATTCTTTTTATTCATAACCCTAGCAAAGGCATATTTACTAAAAACATCAATTACACACAAAATATATTTATTTCCATCATTATATCCACTATAAGTTCTCATATCACTTAAATCAGCTTGCCAAAGTTCATTAATATTTGATAGAATATATTTATTCCTTGGAAACCGACGTTGTACCGGTTTGTGCAAAGTGTAAGTTTCTTGAGATTCCAACCATTTTTTTGTTTCTTCTTTAGTCATTTTACTTTTCATTGCTTCTGATAATTTACTGAAACTGCTATAGCCAGCAGGATTAGAGACATCGTAATAAATATTATTTATTTCTAATAAGGGGTCCATCTCTCCCAATCAATTTTTCTTTTTATTTTTTTTTCATTTAGGTTTGATTGAGGGGTAGAATAATCAGTCGCGTTTGGAGATTCTGTGATATTTTCAACTTGATTTCCGATGTCTGATTTTTTTGACATTACATTTATATAAGTTGCCCTTTTTGGATTACCTATGTAGCTCATCGGTACTTGTAAATCCTTTAAGGCAGTTGTGAATTCCACCCAACCATGTGGAGAACTATTTTTGAGTGGTCTTACAACATCATTCAGTAAGTCTAAAATATTACTTTTATGAACCTCCTTGTTATTTATGAAAACGGTACCTTTATCATTCCAATAAATTTTATCTTTATTTTTTAAAAGTACATCAATCAAAAGCTCACCCTTAACTTTATATGTCTTCGGTAAGAATTGAAGTAGTTGAGATTTAACATAAAAATCATTAGTTTTGGTCTGTATGTTCTCACTAACGTGTGTTTTTATAAAATCTTCTTTACTTTCTAAAGACTTTTCTGGTTTTACATCTTCTTTTATATTAGTCTCTGATTCACCAAAGCTTATAATAGGTATTTCTACTGGTTTTCGGTCTTTACCAACAAAATATAAATATCTTTGAAGAGTTTGCAAATATAATGACCACTTTTCTCTATCTTCTAATTTTGTTTTCAAAACTTTATTCATTTCTTCATCAAGTTGTGATAGTGTAGTATTAGCATTACCATTTTTAAGTTTTTCTATAACTTCAGGTTCAATTAATATCATTTTCTTTGCATTATCCATTTTAAATTACTTAATAAGCGAGTTCAACAGTAAATTCAAAACGGAACCAAGTATTATCGGTAAGAAAGCTCCACCTTTTTGGACTATAATATTTTTTCTTAGTTTATTTTTACCTTTTGACGTAAGTTTTCTTAAAACATTCTTATACTTTTGTAATTCATTTATTTTTTCTTTTGGTAAGGGAACTTTTCCTTTCAAGATATTGTAGATACACTCACAGATGCAGTTAATTTCTTCTTCACCACAAGCTTTTAGTAAAACTTTTCTAAATTTTGGTTTGAGAACATGTAAAGCCCGTAGGAAGTCTTCATGCGTCTTTACTCGATCTTTCATTGTTCAGAAATGAGAGATTTTTGTTTATGACTACTATATTTATATCCTTTCTTAGGAACATAACAAACTGTGTAATCGTTTGGAAAAATATTAGTTTTAAAACGATAACTATCATTTGTATTCTGTTTTAAATCGATCATCAAATATCCATGTGGTTTATTTGTAGCATCTCTATAAGCATCCTCAACATATTTAGGATTTTCAGGTACAAGTTGACGAGCAAGATATCGTATTTGAGTTTTGTCTCGTGGATTTTTAAAGTAAACAATGTAGCTTGAATTTAATGAAATATCACGTTGTCCTTTTCCTTGATGAAATAAATTTTGAGTTATGTAAAATACACTTAAATTTCGATGATGGCTCCCTTTAGTGAAAATATCAACTACGCGCCCGTCAGATTCCCTCATAAGGTCGTCAATTATAATAAGTTGAGGATATTTCCCATCGAACATGCTTAAATCAGGTATTCCTTCATAATAATTAACAGCAGTTAAATTGTATAATGGTTGCATTTCATCATAACACCACAATATGTTTTTGAATTCAACATTACATATTTTTTTCATATTTTTAATAAATTCACAAACAAAATTGGATTTACCACAACCACTTGGACCGGCGACAATTGTAGTAAATGGATGTTCAAAATGAATCATGTTAAACGTCTACTCTATATTAAAGTAGGTATCAAAATGAATAAAAATTTGTATGTGTAGATTTTTTTAATGAGTAACTAAAACAATTAACAAATACAAAAATAATTATAGTTTAACTTAAAAAATACAAAAACAGTTTTAAAATTAATAAGTTTACTTAAAATAAATACACAAATGTTAGCTAAAGTAGTTCACTTAAAATCTTATAATTAGTTGATTATCGTAATTTATAATGACCCCAAGCTAATGTATCGGTGGAATTGGGTATAATGAATCGTTTGGTATCATTATAAGACAAACAAATTTTATTTATCTTTTGAGTAAAGATCACATGCTTTATGGATCGAAAACGATACATTTCAGCAAGTTCTATTTTTTTAGTAAACAAACAAGTTTTATAATTATCTAATTTTAATTTTCTAGTTACAGATTTGTTTACACCTTTGGCTTTAGCCGTAGTTTTATTGTTTACTTGCATAGCATACATTTTTGAACGTAAGCCAACAAATTCAGAAAAAACTTGACCATTGTGTTCATCTTTAAAATAACCTAATTTTTTCTTATTTAATAAAGGAAATCCATAAATATTATTTTGTTCGTAATCAGATGTGTCAAAATAATTACATATATCTGGTTGAATTTCTTTATAAAAATCTGTACAAAAAATTTGATAAACTAAGCTGTCAGTGTCAGTATACAATAATTTAATTTTTTCAAATTTACACTTCATGTACTTATAATGAAAATCATACATCAAAGTTTTTGATAAATCTAATATACTAAAACCTAAGAAGATGGGTTTATTGTACAAAAGTTTAGTCTTTTTTAATTGAACTGCTACTAAACTCTCAGAAAAAACAGATAGACTATGAAATTCAGGTTTGGCAATCAGATCCGATGCACCTTTTTTTTTACCTCGATTTTCCCAGTGAGTCAATAGCTTCACGTTTACTCTTTTTTCAATATTTTCCATGGTCTTACCAAAAATTGAGTTATTCATTAACTTATAGAAATCTTTTTCAAAGTCAGATGTTGCTAATGTACGTAATTGAGTGTTTAAATCTATGTATTTTTTTAGCCAAGGACTTTGTTTAAATTTCAAAACTCTATGCACTTTAGTAACTTTTAAACCCAACTCTATGCTTTGTAAGAGATTTCTATAATGTATAACATATTTTTCCTTATTATTTAAATTTGGTACAAGCTTTGGTTCCTTAGAACCACCAATACAAATATTTTCTGGGCATAAAGGAAAATCTGAATGAAAATCATGAAGGTTATCAGGATATTCCAAATCTACTTCTAAAATATAGCCAAATTCTGAAGTGATGGGAATATTAAAATTAACATCAACATTTACCCATTCAAATTGAGAAATAGGTAGATACTGAGACATAGCCCACCCATACAAATTATTCGCATCTAAATATGTTAGATAAGAAATAGGTTCATCACTCTGATAATTTTCCATGTAAGGATTATTAGCTTTGGCATAACGGTTACTGCACTGAGACACGCCACCTCTTATACCAGATTTTATAAAAGCAATTTTATCAAAATCTGTTAATAACTCAATTTCAACTCCGGTAAACTTTAACATAGCATCCCAGCTTAAACCAGGGGCAGTGTAATAATGAGCTGGGTCTAAATCATACGTTTTTAGACATACATTCCTAAAGTTTTCAAATACATCACTTAAAAGCAAAACATCAGTTTTTAAATAAAGATTAGAATAATCAGACATATTCTTACATTTAAAATGAGACCACACTCTTTGGGCGTGAGCGTAGTCTTCATTAGAAATAGTTGAGCCAGTAAGTGAACTAAAAAACTCATTAATTTCCGGCAATGATGTTGATTTTAATGAAGTAAAAGATTTCATAAACTCATATGGAAAAACACCTTTTCTTTTCAACAATTCAAAATCGTTTTCATTTGGAAATTCATTTTTTAGTTCTATAAACTGATCATCATTAAGATTAGAAGCTAACGAATCTAAACTACTAGATAAAAATTTAAAAGAATCAATGAACCTTAAACTTACACGCTGACCGTTTACGTTAAGTATTTTAGAAAATGAAATATATTTTTCTTTATTTTGGGGAATTATTTGTACTTCACCTTCATCAAAATTTAACGCATGTACAATAAAGTGAGCATCGTAATTACTTAAATTATGTAATACTATAGGAACGAAATCTATTTTATGAAACTTTTTACTACATATTTCATGTGAAACACCCATAAAGGTTCCTAATTGCCAGTCGTAATCAATAAATTTATCTAATAAATCTTTTTTACATATATAACACACTTTGGTTTCATTTATATGTTTTTTATTTTCAACCGTAAGAGGAAGAGGGGCAGTTTGAAAACTATTTCTACTACATATCATTTTTAAATCTTCTTTGAGCTTTGTCATAAACACATGAGAACAGTTTTCTCCACTATACGTAACATATTTAGAGAGATTACTATCATATGAACACTTTATGTAATAACCGAAACTGTACACGTCATGTCTCTGAACATTAATGGTTGATGATTTGTTGGGATCACCAGAACAAGAGGCAATAGGTTTTAAAAACGCTTCGGTATCAGCATAAACAATAAAAGGAACCCTCTTTTTCTTTTCATAATTATCAAAATATAACCTATCATTAGGAACATTTTCATTAAACCAATTCTTTCTAAACGTATTTGGACTTGGTAATACCGTATAAATATGAGCGCAATCACGTGTTTGGTGGTTATTAAGTGCAATTCTTGTGGGAAAATTAAGCAAACAACCATCACAAATGTGAACAGAACCATTTCGTGAAGTGACCTGCATACTCACTAAACGAGATAAATTTTTTATATAACAATAATGCCCATTAGTACCATTAGTGATATAGAGTAAATTTATATGTGTTGATTTGCGAGACTTTGTAAAATATAGGGGGCCAACGACTTGATGGGTTTTAGTCTCAGATTTATATTCTAAACCGAAAACGTTAATGCTTATATCGTTTAAACGCTCAACTTTGTAAATATCAGCTAACTTTACTGGAAAAGATATCCCATCAAAATTTAACTTGTTTTCAAATTTCCGATAAACGTTTACCCGGTCGGGGTTTTTTGGTTGAGGATACAAAGCTGAGAGTAAAGCCCATTTAAAACATTGCACATCTGCATTTTTAACATTGATAACAGCATTTTTAGTCTTAATATCATAAGGTAATTCAATAAAAGATGATCCCCGCAGTGGACTAAATTTATTAATATTCATATCTAAACTAATTATATCTTTAAGACTCCATCCACTATCTTTTTTCTCAAATTCACTAACTTTATGAGATAATCGTTCTTTTAAGGAATCGAAAAATCTATCGAGTTCAATGGATTCATTGAGAATATAGTTTTCAGTCTGGAAGTCGAAAACGTTTAGTATTTTTTTATTTTGGTGCACAAAGTTAGCACACAGTATGAAGTTTACTTTAAAAGTGTGCAAATGTACTATATTATCAATGATCAAAGTCTTTAGATCATCTTTTATTGAATTCACAAACATTTCAACTGTTTCAAGTTCTTTAGACTCCGCTAAAGAAGTTATTTTATATGTTTGAATTCTCTTACCAAAGGCAGTTTCGACTATAGTTACATTTGGTAAGTTACAATGACAATGAAACGCATTATTTTTGTGAGTCTTACTTCTATAGTGATTGGATAAATACCTTTTTTTAACAGAGATGTTACAAACTGAACACATTACCATCTCGCTCTCACCAGCAGTCGAAACCTCTTCATCTCCCCCTCTTGAAGTAGATGGTTCATCAATACGTCGTCTCTTTTCATTGTTTTCGATGTAATTGTCTGCAGGTCGTTTTAATCCCGCACCATATTGCATGTTAGTAGATGGTTCATTAATACGTCGTCTCTTTTCATTGTTTTCGATGTAATTGTCTGCATGTCGTTTTAATCCCCCGCCATATTGTATGTTAATACTGTTGACATAAATAAAATGTAAGAAGAAATAAAATTTAAAAAACATATACCTAATTCCTAAAAATATAAGAATGAAACTTACGTCTTTTCAATTTCTTCACATAGTTCTACTAGTTGTTTGTCAAAATATGAATCAAAAGTTTCCACTTCTTCACAAAGTTCTACTAGTGGTTTGTCAAAATAGGAGTCAAAAGTTTCCACTTTTTTACAAACTTCATTTAAATATTCATCATCGATTGAAGATGAAAAAAATGCACTGACACACTTTGTATTAGACATTATTATAAACACTCAGGTAACACACAAGTTCAGGTTGAAGTTTACAACTTAGAGAATTGATATCTACTAATTTTAAACATTTAAACTGTCTTCTATTTATACGAAGAAATATATGCATTAAGAAAAATTAAACTAATGAATTAGCCGATGAATACAGAGAACAAAGCATTACTGGAAACGCATAGCTATGGACGATTAGTTAATGAGGAGCATCGAGAAAGGTGATGTAGTTTGGCTTTTTTCTTCTTTGAAACCTATTTTTAACATTTTAAAATAACATAAATTATATATCGATGTTGGTTAGTTCTGTGTTCCTTGTTGTGGGACTTCTAGTGATCGAAGACTACTGCTCAAGACGACCAAGTACCAACCAATATGGATTATTTTGATTCAATCTTTATGTTTAAATGTATACTTCTTGCAGTCAGATGATGATGAAATTTCTTTTGTTATATCATAAATTAACTGTCGAGTTCGTTGGTGGTGGTTAGTCTTTGGTTTGTTGTAGTACTTCACTCTTACTTCCGCATGTTTCCAATGATCTGGTGGAGGGACGTTTGCCAATTTTTTCAGGTCATAGATCTCGATTTTAATAAGATGAGTTGCTGTTGATCCATCATCTGTGTTTGTAGATATGTAAGACATCCCATCATTTGTTGCTCGCCCCACAGTAGACGATTGTAGTTTGGCTTTTTTCTTCTTTGAAGGCTCTTCAAAAAACTCGTTCAGAGATTCGCTGTCCGGTCTGTTTCTCTTCTGGATAGGGTATGGAGTCGAAGATGCACCCTCGTCATCATCAGATGTCGGATAGTAATAATGTTTGTAAGTGTTTTCCTCGTAGTCAACGGTGGTGTTGTCACCAAAGCAAGATGTGAGCTATAACAATGAATACAAAGAATAGTAAGTACAACAATAAATATAAATCAGCATTATGGAATACACTGGAGGTTGATAGTTACAAACATGTTACAAAATCAGAAACAAGTAGCTATAAAGAAAGTATGTAAAATTTAATACTCACATCCATATTGGTTGCCTTGACTTGACTTGAGCAGTAGTCTACGTTTTCGATGACAGTGGATAGCACTTTGTTAGGAAATGCGACGATGCGATGGTTCTTATACTAGTTCAGATCATTAGATGTGTTTGTCAATCATTGATAAAATGTAGTTATACGAGTAATACAACTAAACAAAACTTGTTATGATACTGGAAGCAAATAAGTAAAATGAGAAAATAATGAACAAAGTAATTAAGATTCAGGAAACAAAATTAGTGAAAGTTGTTGACAAAGCCATCATGTTGTAATAGTATGACAAATATTTAAAAAATTAAATTAATGAGCAATGTAATTATTATTGCAAAACCAAATAGGTAAAGTAGTAGATACAGCTTTCGATATTAAATGAGTAAACGTTTAATACAATTAAATATGGTGTTCGCATGATAAGGACCTACTTGTAAGATAAAAACATATGTTATAAAAGGTTCATGTGATTTAACTTAGCAAAATATGTATCGTGAGATAGCCGATGAATACAGAGTACAAAGCATTGCTGGAAACGCATAGCTATGGACGATTAGTTAATGAGGAGCATCGGGAAAGGTGATTAGGATCATGTAGTTAAGATCGAAGTCGAGAGTGTCATTAGCGTCGAGGTGTCATTAACAAGGGTTCATTAGTTAATCAAGTAGGAGTGAATTTAGCAAAAACGTATCTCCGAAACGGTTAAAGATATCGCTCTGGGACCCAGCGCAATCGACTCAAATGGGGGGTTTTCACTTTTTTTTTTTTTTTTTTTTTTTTTTTTTTTTTTTTTTTTTTTTTAGGATTGGTGTGACCCCAAAACGGGTTCAGAGAGGGCTGGAACGCCTGTGTTGGAACTCTCGAATCCCCACTACTAAAATACCACTTTAGTAGGCAATAAAAGTAACACCGTTCTTTTCTGAGAGTATTATGAAATCTTACATAATCGTCGAAGCTTTTTTATCACCTTGATTATAAAGAGAAAAGGGTTTTATAAATATTTGGTTTTTGGATTGTTCTTATAAGAATTTATGTAAGTAAGTAAGTAAATAGGTACGTAAGTACTTTGCGTTTTTTATAGAACGAATTTGTTTCGCTTGTTTTTAGACATTATAATTTCGTATAAGAACGAAAGGAAATAAAAGCCTATGATGTAACTGTCTGTATTCCTACACGGAACAATTAGGTAAACAGAACGTGATGTGCCTGCGTCCGTCGATTCGAACATTCGAACGGAGTTTGGCGAGCACGTACTGATTTTTATTGCCCGTTTTGGTACTTTCTACCAGTACACTTTTGTTCTTTACCTCGTTTACGCAATACAGAATGAGATAACGCTATCAAATGTCATTTGTGCTATAAGTAGAATTAAATTGGAAATTGCCGTGTTATTGTTCTAAGCATGAAACCGCTATTTATAGGTTTAGCCTCGTCATTTTCATTCAATATTTATGGCTGCACTAAGCTGCACTTCACTACATAGTATAAAACAAAGTCGCTTTCTCTGTCCCTATGTCCCTTTGTATGCTTAAATCTTTGAAACTACGCAACGGATTTTGATGCGTTTTTTTTAATAGATAGAGTGAATCAAGAGGAAGGTTTATAATGTACTTTTTATCCCGATATTCCCACGGGAACGGGAACCACGCGGGTGAAACCGCGGGCGGCCGCTAGTAACTTATAAATAACCACCTCTGTGGTCTAGTGGTACACACCACCAGTATCGGACCCAGAAATTCTGCATGGGCTCGGTAGGGGTACATACCTACATATTGTTTTTATTCGGTTTGGTTGGTGGTTGTTTGAAGTCCGCCTGGCTAGCTGGCCTAGCTACCACCATCTTATCTAAGTCTGACACCAAAACAACAACGAGTTATTCCCATCCGATCCACTGTAACTGATCCACCGAAAATTAAAAATCCCAACCGATCCCCTTATAGTTTTCAATTCCCAACGGATCCCCTCATTGTATTTCTAAGCAAGATAAGGTAGGTGAGTGAGTACAGTCAAAAGAAAAAGAAGTATTAAAATGAAATATTCATTTATTGAGCAATTCTTTTTAATGTAAAAAATATCACAGATAATCGGTTTTAAAATAAAAATATTGTTTTAATTGTTGATAATTAACATCTTAGCATTATGAAATATCCTTTAATTAAGCTAACTCAAATATAAAAACAATAAAAAAGTGATGTTTTCGATATGGAGTTGTCACGTTTAAATTACAATATTTCTTAACACATATGGTAAAAAAGCCTTTTTATTTATTTTGCTATTTTGAATAGACGTTTACTTACTACTAAATTAAATAATTCTTTAAAATCACAAGTAACAGAAAATCAGTCTTAAGTATAAGTAGCTTTCAAAGAATGATATAGAACGCAGTGTAATCAAGCAATTATGAAGAAAAACTAACGTTAAAGATTAAAAAAATCATAGTCATTATGATCTTGATATAAGGTCATAAATTTAATACTTATACAAAAAAAGCAAAAAAAATAAAAAAATAATCACTTTTATAACATTACTTATAATTAAAACAACGATAGTATAACATAACATTAAACTCTATGATATTCTTTTTATTCAAATTCCGGATGGGATGTTCTCCAATCAGCGCCTAACAATGTGCAAATGACGTCATACACCTTACTGAATTGGTGAACAACAAGTACAACACGTGGTATTTTATGGCTAAAGAAGACCATGACCGTTTCCTATGCTTGATATTGTTAATCTGTATATATAAAACTCTTGCGTTACTGACTGACAAACAACGCATAGCCGAAACTATTAGGCGCAAGAAGCTCAAATTTGGCATGTATGTTTCTTGGGGAGTGTAGAGGAGCACTAAGTGAGGGTTTTTACAAATTCCCTCTCTAAGGGGGTAAAAAAAGGGGATAAGAGTTTGTATGACACTTTTTACTTCCATAATTGTTTTGTGGCATAAAATTAAACCGCGAGAGAAGCTGCTACTACTGGACCGATTTTGAAAGTTCTTTCACTTAATTAATTCAGTAGCCTTTAAAAATAAATTTATTTTTTTTAGTTAATGGTCGTGTGAAAATTTAAATTGCACGCGGACGAAGTCGCGGGCGGAGCGCTAGTTTCTGATAAGCTAAATAAAACACAGTATAATCCTAAAATGCATTTTATTGTTGATTGTACACACTCTACTTCCCAAAAATAGGCTCATAAGTACTAGGGTATCAGATGGGAATAAAATATTAATATTTATTCTTGATCCCCTACACAGGAGATCAGATGGGAATAAAAAATAATAAAAAATAAAACCGATCCACCAGGGGATCGGTTGCAGGGGATCGGATGGGAATAACTCAAAACAACGATGTTTTCGGTATTGTTGTGTTCCGGCCACAACAATCACAATCTATCTTAATAGCCAGTTCCTCGGTGGTCGAGTATTCCGGGAGTTCCCAAGTGAGCTTCCACGTTCAGCCTCATCTTCACTTAACATCAGGTGTGTGTGAGAGTGTGAGTGATGAAGGTGTGCAACCCAGTTAGCCCATTGTGGATTAAAAAAAAATATTAACTCAAAGATTTGACCACAGAACACAACAACAGAAGATTTTTTTCTCTTTACTTTCCATGTTCTGTGGATTTGACCTTTCAAAATAGGTAGCAATATCATTAATTGTACCCTCTTAATACATTCCAATAATAATAAAATGTCCACTCAAGTCCAGACATAACTGCAAAAGTATCTTGTCCTATAAGTACTAGATTTAAAACTCTTGGAAAGCTACTCTCACTCGTATTAGAAAGCAAGAAGGTAGAATATTAACGGTCATTAATAATGATGATCAGCTTAATATCACGTAATTTTACAGAGAAGCTTTACAGATTCTCGCTTATAACTTTGCGACATGTCGGGATTCGGTTTTTTTGTGAAAGTTAATAATATCTTCATGAACAAAATGCATACATACATAAATGCATATAAAGAGTTACGTAAGACGCTTATATTGCTAATGGTTCGTTTCACAATGAATTCTTTAGATAGTTATTAAACCGAATATTTACGCCCAGAGTCGATGGTTATTAAAGTACCGAGATGGTAAATTGATTGCATTCTTTAGAACTTTATCGTGTTTAATTGGAGACGTAACAATCACTGGAAGTGGCCGAGTGAACTGTGATTCACATCATCTTATGGCAGTGATGATGATGATAGACTGGATCAAGTCAACGAGATTATATCATTTTGTTATTGTTTCATTGTTTGCCAACTAAAACACGATGCTTTTTTCATAAAAATCGTTACCTTTAACAAAAATGACTCAACTGATTCAAGTTAACCATGAAGGGGATTAACACTAACCTAAATAAAATTACTATAAATGACCGTAATTTCTTCCTCGAAGAAAAGGGGACAAAACAAAGAACAATATAAACGTTCATACGTGAGCTTAATCATTTACAAGCATATTGCGTTGTTATTAACCATAGAGCATACGTCTACGCTGAAAATGTCTCACTGAACTAACTAGAACACCTAATTTAGTAATCAAATATCGTCCGTCAATTGTTATTTGAATAAGGATGAACGGGAATATTTCAGATTAGCTTTAGAGCCAACGCGCACTTGTGATTTTTAATCGGGCGATAGTTTAGTCGGAATCGTAAGACGATCGTGATCAAACTGTCGGCCGATAGTTGGGTTTTTGAGAACCTGCGCGCGCCGCGCACTTGTGATTTTTAGTCTACTGATAGTTGGTCGATAGTTTAGTTGAATCCGGGCGTGCACTCACATAGTCCTTCATGTACAGACCGATAGTTGTGCGATAGTTGTCCGATAGTTGTACAACTAATTGGCCAGTCATTTTCGATAGTTCGATACTGAATACGCAGTCTACGATAGTTGGGCGATAGTTTAGTTGAATGCAGTGCGCGCGCTTACATAGTCCTTCATTACCGCCCTGCCGATAGTTGTGCGATAGTTTGATCGTACAACTATCTGCCAGTCATTTTCGATAGTTTGATCGGTCGATAGTTTAATCGTCAGTGCGCGCACTGCCATTTAAATCTATACTGAGTTTGAGAACGATCAAACTATCGCCCGATTAAAAATCACAAGTGCGCGTTCGCTCTTAACATCTTGTCAATTTACTAACAATGAAACTATTTGTGGTCACAGTTCAAAAGCACTCACTGTGTCAATAGAACTTCGGTTAGTGGAAAAGCGATGTCTGAAAAGTTTTAATACCATAGCCGAGCCTATGAAACTCAAACAATGAATTGTTCCCGTAGCCTGGAGCAGTCCGATACTCGGCATTTTTTTTTTATTACTGCACTAAAGTCGGATAAAATGGCTTCAAATAGTAAATTGCGAGTGCTGTGAAAAATAAAAATTAACGTTGAAATCTCGTTTCACCGATTTTTTTAAATCCACAACGGTGTAGCACTTATCCTTCATCACACCTGAAGTTAAGTGGTGATAAGGCTGAAGGTGGAAGCGCACCACACCCGGAATCCTCAATAACTGAAGAACCTGCTGTCTTATCTCTTACTGCCGTAACATAATTACCTATGCAGAAAACATCATTGCTTGCTATGGGGCGTCAGACTAAGATTAGATATTAATGAAAACCAGTACTAAAATATTTGTTTTAAAGCCAACTTCTCAATCTAGTAATCAAGCTAACGAATGATGAAATTAAGTACAGCAACATGAAGTACCTACTGTGGGCAGTGGTAGAACTGGTCTGAACGTACACACGAGATCGAGAACGCAATGGCCGGTTAACGATGCCAACGCGGCTCTGCAGCAATGCTCAGTCGCATCGCATCCCGCCGCACGAGAAACGCCAACTTTTGTGTTACTTTTATACTGGAAACGTTATTTTTATCTACATCGCCCTTGGTCAATGGCCTCTTGCTCGCGAAAATTTAATGAAAACACAAACAACAATGCAATTTCACGTTCTATTTGTTTATTTATAAAGTAAAACCTGTGTGTCTGTATCTATAATGAAGAGTCAGCTCGAGCCCTAATAAACTAGAAAGAGTTAAGATAAGACTAAGACTGTATCTCTAATAAAGTAATTTAGAGGCAAATTCGCTTCGAAACGATGACTTCACTTTTATCATCACTTTAATAACACGATAACGGCTATCTATACCAACCAACGCGTGATAAAATGCACCGACAATAACCAAACAGACCGCGGACCGACAATAACGAAGTGACATTCATAAACACAATTTATCTGAGCGACAGTCAGACGTGGTGAAAACAATAAAAAATGCCATAGAAAGATCGTAACTTTCGTCAAGCATATCAACCTTACGCTCGACAATGATGAGCACTGTGGAACCTTACGTGGGAAGGCGGACGAAGACAGCCGCGGGCGCATTGTGACCGTCCTTATTAAAAAAACCCATTCATCCCATTGCTCATTGTTACGCACAAAGGGCTTGTTTCCTGTTATAAAATTTATATCAAACATGTAGTGCACATTTTTTGTACTGTATGTAAGTATTTGCTTGTAATCCATACTAATATCATAAATGTGAAAGTGTGTTTGTTTGTTTGTAGATCTTTCACGTTAAAACGGAGCAACTGATCGACGTGATTTTTGGTATGGGGATAGTTTGGATGCTGGAGAGTAACATGGGCAACTTTTTAATTCGGAAAATCATAAAATAAAAATGGAATTTTTGTATGTAAAAAAGGTTTTGACTGTCTTACGATACAAAACTGTCATTTCTTCCATGGCCGCTTCCGCTTTTGCGCGCGGTCAAAATCGACTAAGTACTTACCTGCTAATCCTTTCCATAAGATTAGAACAAAAAAAATGTACTGTAACTAGCGCCAAAAATGCCCCAGTCTCGGATGCGCGCAGACTTATCTGTCACATACCTAAAACTTCTTCGGGATTAATTTTCATCTCTATAATATTGGTGATACGAAGTAGGGTACTTTTATACTATAATTTTATACGGCAAAACAACGCTTGCCGGGTCAGCTAGTACTGGATAAAGACCTTTAAGTAGCAGTTAATACGTGAAAGAAATTACATCTCGATTCTCGAATAGACACCCTCCACGAGACGATTTGATTAGATTACTAACCCTAAGATAAAGTCGACCCTACCCTACCTTACAGTGTAGTGAGTAAGAAAAGATCCATTTTATTGGAACTGAATGAAAGTAGCTTTTGGGCTTGAATTGGTAGTTATTTATTCAAGATATTACCCATTAGAAAGATTAAATTCTATAAATATCTAAATTCGACGCCCTCTGAAGGCCGTGCCACTACACTGGTTATGTTCAAGAGCTTAAAATTGAGAACAAGTTACGATTAAGCGGTGGAATGTAGCATAAACTGCGACATTATAGGTTTACCTAGTATTATGCGTATCGACGAATTCTCAGAATAATTTACAATAGAAGTGCAGTATGCCGCACGAGCCTCAAGCTATTGTCGAGAGCACGCATTTCCGCTTTCTCGTGGAAAAATGCAAGCATTTATATTGCTGGAAAGCTAACATGAGATCATTTGAAGAAAAGAGTAAGTATGCAGAATATTTGGTTTTTATTCTGAGAATTTTAAAGACGAACGTTCGCATTAGATTAGAAAGGTCTATGAATCAGCTGTAAGATTTAGAATTCCTCATCTAATTGGCTGCCAAAATCTCTAGATAGTATAAAACGAAGTCGCTCGCTTCTCGCCGTCTATATTGCTTAGATCTTCCAATCTGCGCAACCGATTTTAAAGGGTTTATTACACTTATCCTAATGAAGCATACATTGCTTCTTTTGAGCTCATTTTTAGCAAGTGATGCAATCAAAACAAGCAATGTATGCTTAATCAGGATCCTAATTAGGACTTATCCTAATTTAGCTGTAATAAGCCTTTTATGTGGTTTTCAGATAGAGTAGCCAAAGAGGAAGGTTTATATGTATAACACATATTAAGCTATTATTATAAGCTTACCGCCCCGTGGCTGAAGGCGACTTCACGACGTTTTCCCTCAGGAATGTGATATTTTTCCGGGATAAAAGTAGTCTATGTCACTCTCCAGCTCCTAAACTACCCCCATAGGTACCAAAAATCACGTCGATACGTTGCTCCGTTTTGACGTGATAGACGTACAAACAAACAGACAAACGAAATAAACAAACACACTGTCACATTTTTATAATGTACTTAAGTATTGAAGTATGGATTGCACCCGTGCAAACCCGGGGAGGGTCGCTAGCTGATAATATGATATTCAATAAGAAAGTGTAATAACCGCTCAGATATAAATGGTGAACAAGGAAGTATTGGAACTTGAAATGGGATTACTGGATACTTGGTGTTGACTAACGGCGCGGCTGCGCGGCGCCACGAATGCACAATCACAAGGGCCCACTGTTCTTGGCGTCTCAGTGTGTGCGGTATAATGGTTATTACTAGATGTACCTAGTTATTTTACTCAAGCGAGCGCGGTCAGCTGTGTCGAGCGAGACCTTCAAACTAATACAGTTTAATAAAACATTCCAGATGCCAGCCGTTGGCGCAGCTTATAAGTTCGGATAACTTAATATTTTGTTTTAAAGAGTAATAAGTATAAATTTAATTTTAAGTCTAAATCCGTGTACCTACTTATTTATAAGTACTATGTGATTCCTATCCATCAGTTACCTGCACTACACTTATTAGTAAACTGTTGATCGACCGTGGATTAGTTTTGTTTTAAGAAAACAAAGTCAAGGGCGTTGCTACAATGCAATTAACTTTTCAATTACCAACCTAAGTTTCTAATAGAACTCAGTACTGCTCTATGTTTTAAAATAATGATATTTTATCAGCATCAAGTCCGTTTTCCATTGTCACATATCAACAACGATTTTCTACTTTGCTGGAAACTCATCTTTTATCTGGCTTTGTTTCTTCTGTTCCCAGAACTGATATGGCTACCTACAGATATAAGTTAGTACAAGTGCTTACTCATTTATAAAAACGACATACTCCGAAGAACCGGTTTCGTTTTCGAATCAGAGAACTCCGTAAGCTTGCGTTAACAATAGTATTCAAACTGCGCATTATGTAACGGCAATTTTGGATTGTAGCATTCAGTAGAAATAGAGCAATGATTCCTAATACGTATCATTTTGCTGCTGTCCTAAAGGTTGTGAACAGCAGATGCACATAATTTCACAGTCGAGCGGACGCGGCGGTGGGACCGGTCAGAGGGGTTCCTCGGCAACCGCGACAGGTGCTTAGCGAAGTAGCATCCTCCATGATAGGCCTATTAATATACAGTCTAAGCTCGTTGATCATACGGGGCACACACATTCAAGAACGAAAATAAAATTGTGGCGATCACGTCACTTAAAGACAAAGAAAATTGAGGTCGAACGGAAAACAATAAAGTAATTTTTAGAATCCCAAACAACACGTTTGATATCAAGTAGGTAGGTATAATATAAAACGTAACGATACATTTCCCAAATGGCCCCCGGCTGACGTAAACACTTGCCGAAAACTCACTCTGGTGGCTATTTCGGGTTTCATCGGGCGCCTGTATTATGATGACTGAACGTCCAAAAACGATTGGTATTCCTATACAGACTAATGAGAGGAACGAAACAAACGACCAGCGTACTATATTTATTCTGAAGAGCAAAACTCATAGTCGTTCGATATTATTTATTGCTGCTCCCGATATCATTTCAATCAAGCTTTGTACATATTTCAGCCTAAGTGCGGAGTTGTTTCCACGCTTCGACATAAACACGATTAGTAGTTTTAGACTAAAAGAAAACACATTAAGGAACACAAAGGCACTATTGAAACTATGAAAGTCATTATCAATTGCTGCTTGAAAATATGTCAATGTTGAGTGTTGACGACGGGCTTGTTAGTGCTGAGATCATAACGATTGATAGAAGACGATGTACAACTGAGAACTAAAAGTTTTTATTTAAAATTCAGTTACCCGATACTAGTTAGTTCGATGATCGGCTCTTTAGAAATAGATTAATCAAAACAATTGTTAGTAACCAAACGAACTGCGTGCTATTGAAAGCTCAGGACAAGGTCAATAATCCAAAAGATCTACAACATATACAAAGATAAGGTCGTTAACCTTATAGTACATTTCGTTTCCAATTGAACAGATTGTTAAAAACACACTTGCAGACTCCCAAACATTGGGTGTGAAGTGCGTGAATAAATAAACGAAACGAGAAGTAAAATTTACTGACTGATGTCGCAGACGTACCGAGTAAATATTTTTATCCGCGAAAGGTAATATTTTCAGACGAACGTTTTATAATACTGTTATGATATGAAATGAATGAAAGCGAGGATCTCACATCTCCCAATAGTGTCCCTATCTCCAACCAATTTGCCCAAAGCAGATAATTTTAAAGACTGTTATTTGTTTGTTCCCGATCACCTGTAGTAGCAAGCTCTGTGGTTTGTACCCAAGATATTGCAAAAAACAAAACAATGCTTAAGTGACAAACCACGATCGAGCATCGCTACTGGGGGAATGCCACCAAGAAATTAGTATACAAACTGCCTTATTCATAAAAATATTTAAGCTATGTTTAACTCAAACATTGTTTTGTCTCTTTTGCTCAAATTAGAAATGACTATTGTGTAACAAAGACAGACAATGGTTAAGTTAAACATAGCTTAAATATTTTTAAGAATAAGGCAAATAATTTTATGGTTCGGCCACTTTTTGGCTCCCGATACAAGTGCACAAGACATATTATCCATGCAGGTAAATATCGCAACGTTTGCAGTGCTTCTATAAAAGAGTAAGTAATATTTCTGTAAATATCCCACCATTCCACAATAAGACTGACGGTACCGACGCAGGATTTACAAAATCGGAAGTAAGAACAGTGGAAACTATCAATGGCGGCACGCCGCCGCCGGTCTTACGAGTTACTACTACATGAAAGACGATGTTTTCACTTCTAAGCCAGAAATAATACCGGCCCGTGAGCATGTGGTTTAATCGAGGGGATTGATGCACTGCGCAGTGCACAGGGCACACAATTGGGAGCGGATGGGCACGCGACCGGCCGACCTGTGACGTGTGGCGATCAATACATACCGACCGTTGCATCGATCAGAATAGTGGGGTATTACGATTTATCTTCCTTTCAAACTATGCGCTGGGAAACAGTGAGTGCCAAGCGCTGTTTCGAATTAACCAATAACGCTCTACCTAAGTCTCCTTTAACCTAATAAAATATCTCCTTTCATTTCAACAGCCAAATAAGAAGTAAATAAGATGACATTTCAATAAACGAGCGTGTTGACTCTTCCGTGGAAAAAAAATTATTTCACGCCAAATGTAATGGGGTTTCAAATGCTCTCACATTTATACACAACAATTGAGGGGAGCTATAATGGAGCACCCTACACATTATTGCGAAAAGAATCTCAAATAGAGGGTGCAACCGAAAACATTGCAAGAACAATAATTTAATAAAAACGTGACTGCTCTGTGCACGCTCCATTCATTTATACGAGTGAAACACAAAAGGAACCACATGCACCATGCATCTACAGGTGACGCATTCAATCGGTTCTATTCAGAGAACTGTGCACCGAGGTTTTTTTGGTACAAAAATTCGTAGAACTTATTTCATTAGTTAACATAAAATCACTGTGTAAATCAACACCTCAAAAGCTTTTCTTTTACAAATAAATTAAGAAATTTGAGCTATGTAATGTTATATTGATTCATTCTTTCGCAAAAGAACCTTGAACAGAACAAGTCTCCAATCCAAAGCTGCTTATGTTACGAGTCGCGCCTTGCGCTAGCGTTCAGAAGTTTACAACAGTGCAAAATTCTCACGCGAAACGCGCACAATCACAATCTTACGAGGAATTCCCAGTGCTAGTACACACTGCTTCGTTCACCACATGACTTTTGTTTGTTTATCTAAATTCTAAGCGAATAATTAAATGCAATTATAAGAAAATAAACTTACATGAATTATGATGAGTGGTTTAAGAGTTAAGGATGTCGGACAAGTGAATACTTGAAACAACTCAAGCATAACATCTCTACTTAATCATTATTGTGCTTCAAAAAGACATATGTCTAACTCGTGTTTTTAATGTCCTTTTTATGTATGTTAGTCACGCATTACCAGTCTCGTAGACCTTTCACTGAAGCATCAAGCATGATGTAAGTTAGTGGTTACTATATTTTCTATTTCCTCGCGAACAATAATTTTCGAGAAAGATGGATGCTAACAACCGTATCAAGTGGATCTCGACCAGTTATCACGGTCGAGTATACGTCGCTCGTGTATGTTCATAAACATGAGAAATTCCACGAAAGTAAATCAACGCTGCAGTTAACTAGGGTTGTTGATGATGATCTAGAGCACTTCGTCGAGTATTATCAGTTTTATCATCAATCAAGCTCTATACGTAAGAAAGAAGTTATGTTGAACAACTAATTGAGGGAAGAATTTAATTGACTTCTCCGCACTTTTTATACCAAGTCTAAGCGGGGACTTTTGTTCGTATTCATGTCAAGGTTTAAAATTTACATACACTTGTACTTGTTTGAAGTGAACTTTGCTAATTGTGAATTTGGTTGCCCTAACCTCACCATAGTAGGGTTGGCAAATCGCCATCATGCAGTTCTGCAGTCGTCTCTGCAGTTTTGAAACTTCCTCAGCATAAAAATAATGACCTAATTAACAGTATTAATATTACACTCAAGACACAATTTAGACTGAGCACCCCACCTAAGTCTTTTCTAAATGTATCAATCCAAAGTCAAATACTTGAGTGTGTAAGTATACATTTTTTTCATCATGGCAACCCTACGCCGAGGCTGAGCGATTGAAGCGAGACACATCACCTACTTGCGAGGAGGTCCGGCGAGGCAAGGCACCGCTCCAACGCCACTTTCGCTACTGGTCACAAGCTCCAGAACAGCAACAGACTAATTTAAAACGCATGAGAATATACATTAACGCGCATGGGTTTCTCCGAATAATGCGAAAGTTACCAAGCGCCCATTTTTCACACTCACGGAATTACGTTTGTGAATATTTTTTGTGCGTGTGTAGAGTTATTTGGTATTAGATTTTTTATTTTAATTGCAGATTCTAGGTAGATAGATATATTAACGTTTATTGTTGCTACACACATAAACACAAGCAAATTTAAACAAAGCATATAGAGGCGATGAGCCTGTGTGCAGCAGCAAAAGGGTTGAAATGCCAATTCTAGTCTGATTTTCAACGAGTTACTAAACAAATTAATGTTATCAAATGTGACAATGACCATTAGTGTGTCTCAAAAGAATACGTCTGTCAGTCATTCTTTTAATCAATTACAGCTTTACAAACGCGAACGCGTATATGGCCCACAGCCTACAACGCAACATGAGCGTTTGATAAGATCAACGCACTCAGAAGCATTCGTTACAACGATAACATCATACGAGTGTCGGTTGGTGTTGCAAATACGAATGAACCGTCACAATAAACAAATGTTCTTTAATGACCTTGGGCTGTGGAATAAACTCGATTTAACATAAATTAAATTTTGCCTCGCTCGACTAATTACTTCTAAGGAATATAACTACGGATGTTTTATGTTCCGACATACAATGAAAACTAACGAATATTATAACGCTATTTTGTATTCATAAGAATCTCATTACAATCTTCTTCAAGAAATAGGCATGAACAAACATAAAAAGTATTTTGTAAATTAGATCAGTAATACCATCATTGATAATAAGGCGCATTCGAATAAATAAACAAACAAATTCTTTAGTCGTATTAGAACAGGTGATATCATTTGTGTCTACAAAATGAAATGATAGTGTTGCCATTTGAGTATATATTTTTCTTGGATAAAAAAAAGCCTATGTTCCTCACCAGAGTCTCCAGGCCACACACGAAGTATCTGTGTCCCTTTCAGCCAAATCCGTTCAGCCGTTTTGGCGTGATTGAGTAGGTACAAACATCCAAACAACTTCACATTTATAATATTAGTAGGATAATGCCATATTAACATAATTATGAAACAAAGGAATGGATCATATTTAAAGTAAAAAGTAGGTAGGTACTTAATATTTTTAGCACGTCTTACATTCCTTGACGATTCTCATTTTTACACTTATGATAAGTCTTCCCATTCGAGCCGCACAATTTAACGTCGATCTAAAGTGGTATGTAAAAATAGTTAAGCATGCATTGCTCGATACGAATGAAGCAACAGGAAATCGATGCTATGCCAGAGGCTAATAACCGTGTAAACATCGGAGGGCCAGGAAGGCCCTTAGATAGAACCAAGTTGCGATCAATAAATGATATGATAGTCTAAGATGCTAAGATAGAGCAGTAACAATGCCACTTATTCGCCGTTATAATAACATCCCTCGTACATTGTTAGGTTGGCACTTATTAGCAAACTGAAGCAGAGATTTCTCGAGGTAGGAGAAGGTATTAATATTAAGAAGCCGTGACACTCCTCTAAGAGAAAACTCTGATAAGATAATTTTTCAATTGGACGAATCTGTATGAAATAAAACAGGGAGAAAATATAGCCCTTGACGACTTTCTTGCCAGTTGTTCTCGTTACAAGGTCTCCCGTTGTAGGATTTGCGAACCAATAGCGTAGCTTCTTCGACGTTCACAAATGCTGTATGTAATAGCCGCGACTGAATAAACGATTGTCTTTCTCGCATAAATGATAGGTCAGATTTATGAGAAAACTACAAATTATCACAATCAGCCAAATTTACCATTACCATTGAGCAAATTGCGTGCGGCAGCTTACGTAACCGTTACTCACCTGAAACCAAAACAAGGCAAACATTAGCACAGTTACTCACTGTATACAATAAAATTGGTATATCGGAAACTGTTTCCGCAATGATTGATGATATAATTAAGCTATTAGGAAAAAATGCGATAAACAATTTTTATGCCTTTCAACTTTGCTACTTAATCAATTTCATTGCTAAACACTACGATATACCTAACTGTAGCACTTATCAAAACAGTTAGTACCTCATTTGTTGAAGTTGGTTAAATTAAATTTCTATCGACGACAGCGCTTCCGCATCTGTGTGACAGGCACGCGCCAACTGTTGAAATCTAATACCTCGAACGAAACATATGGCCAACCAAAATACACTGTTACCGAGCTACAACATTAGCTAATATGTCAGCGACTATGCAACTCGATTGACTGCTTTTCCTTCTGATAAACATTAGATAGAAATACCAGAATACCTAACCTATCACTATCGAGTGCAATGCAACTAGAGGCTGTTGAGATCAGGAAAGAAACAAGATCTGCTTTGCAAGATGGCGACGGTGGACCAGCAAGATAAAATGCCAGATATGAACCAGTATGATTAACTTGCTTGGTGACGTGTCACGCATAAAACTTCCTGTTCGTAGCTCAACGTGCAATGCGTCACTAACGGTTTTGCAAGAACGGTTTTTCTTCACCACAATGCACCAACGACTCCAATATAGATCAAAAACAACCGCGGAATAAATCTACTTCCGAGAGAAACGTTTGGCAAAAAACTTGTAAGTAAGTACTATAATATTAGCATTCCATAATATTTTAATTTCGCAACATGTTATAAAATCAGCTGCCGCAACGGTTATACCACTTTCGAGGTTAATTTACATTTCATCGAACTATTCTAATGGATCGAGGAGAGACAAACCGTTAAATCATGTCCCAAGGAAACCACTTGATAGAATTAGTTTCGCTTTTAGTGGCATTTGATTTTTAGTTACCGATTCATTGCATAATCGACATTGACCTTCGGAAACAAACAATGGCGTAGGAAAGCTACTTATAGAAAAATCAGTTTTTGTCCTATGCTAACGATACTGATCATGTGCAGTTAACCTATATGTAATTCTAAACCTTCTAAAAATTCAAGCATTATTAGTGGGTTTATATCTTATCGTTGCATGGTTGGCTAAGTAGTCGAATCAAAACTACCTGGCTCTACAGCAATATATTTTTTGGCATAAAAATAAATTGAATGAGCATAATGTAACTGTCACCACAGAAGGAAAAAGCCGGAACTTTCTCACGTGCTTCTCAAATAATTTTATTCATCGCGTTGCGCAAGACATTAACGTAAAAATAAAAGTAACTTGGCAAATAGGAACCGGAGCGCATACAAAAAAGCGAGTATAATGTCTGAGTGAATGTGAATCGGCCCGAACTTTAGCGTACAACCATGGTGTAATTGCACCATCTCGCTGTCTAATTGCTCAAGTTACACATCCATCAGGCCTCATGCGGAGATCTTTTTCTCAGGGTCTCACTGGCTGTTAGCCAGTTTCGACTCGTGCCGAATAACTTTGCTGTGGGAATCTTTTGTAATCTCATCTATAGCCGCCGTTAGTCGTAGACATTGTAACCTTTAGCATTTGCTCTCATCAGTTGTGTAACATTACAGGAGACGAGTTAGAAAATCAACAAGCGTCCTACTGACATCGACGATTAAATTGAAATAAAAGTCCCGGTCGAAACGTTAAGTCCTGAATACTAGCCTATTTTCAACAGTTTGTTAATCATACATAACTTGTTCCTTATTTATTTCGATTTACGACACTAGATTTCTATGCCACAAATCTTAAGATCTGCATAGAAAGAGGAATTAAACGTTCACGCATATTTTATGTTAACTATCTGCAAATGACAAGCCACGTATGCCGTTCTACATGCTATTCCAGACGCACCAAGGTTCGTGATAGAATAAACGTGATTGTCAAGGGTGACGACCCGGCTACGTCGTCCGTCGTCTCGTCGACAAACACTACTACCACGATCGTTACATTTGGATACACTTTCTCTCTTGCATCTTATATGATAAAGCGAACTTTCGTAACACAACGTTGCAGATTAAGGAATATTCAACTTTTAGGATTCATCTAGGTAATTTTTGACCTTTAACGTCCTTCAACTTCAAAATAATAAATGGTAAGCAAAAAAAAAGGCTAAGGATACAAGCATTCGAAACACGTTTAGGCAAGTGTACAAAAAAAAGTACAATATGCGTGACCGGTTTAGCAACCGCAACCCACGGAGACCGGCCAGAGATGGCGTAGGTCGGTGGCAAACTCGAAGCAGTGATACGTTGGGCACTCAAAATTACACTGCCAGCAGCTAAACCTAAAACTGCCCGTCGCCGACGTACATAGCACGGCTTAGTCAAACTTATAATGGCTTATGAAACCTTAAGAGTGCTTATATAGGATTTAATCTCGCGTGGACAGCAGTTACGCGGGGCCATTATTTGGCGCGGCCCTGTGTATTCTGGTCGAACCGGTTCGGAGTCCGCCAGTGGACCTGCTGCCACTCGCCAAATGAGGCGCACGCCTGCATCGCAATAATGGCAGTTAGCTGGATAGATGCCAAATCGAGAATCCATAAAGAATTTCTATACAAGTAACTAATAGCCTCTCCGTCAGCTTTCAAAGTCTAGACGTTACATTAGCGAATTTTCGCAGAGTTTTGTACATTATTTGAACTGAATCTTTTACCGCTATTGCTTTCGGGGACAGAACAACTGGACCTTGAAAAATCAGAACCAGGAGTGGCGTGGCCTTTTCAGTAATACGTTACTTACTGAAAGGTCACACCCTAAAGCATTCCGAGACTAGTCCAATTAGGCAGAAGCACTCTGTAACCGCACCTTCGCTGTGGGCATGGAATTTATTTAGCCCACCATAGTGAAACCTAACGAGGCACCGACCGTCGCAGAGTTTGGTGATAATTGAATTGACTTAAATTACGTCACAGCCACTTTCATATAGGATACGATTTCGAGTCCTAGCAATAATCAAACTTTGAAAATTATAATCATTTTTCAAATTAAGTTTTTGAAATAAATTCAAAATGATTATGATATGAGTTATGATTATATTCTCTGTGCAAACACAAACCCGCCATTGTACCGTAACACAAAGTTAAACGATGAGATCATCTTCAATCGTGGTGCCCATAATAAGTCGAGTCCTTTTTTCGACTCGGTCAACCCACAAACACGTAATTTGCTAAAGACGTGGGATGGCATGGCATGGCACACGAGCAAAATGGGTTTCTACCATAATAACAAGAGGATGTAAACTTTCATTACTGTCATTGGTACACATTTGTAACCTTCTATTATTTATTATATTATGACACTTGATCTTCTTATTACTTTACTTAAGAGGTAGGTAATTTGATACGTAAAACTGCATTGTATTAACGAGTATTTGTATCTAAAAACATGATAAGTGTGAAATATAAATAAAACCTTTAATTCTGTTTTATTAAAATGAAACAACTGACTATCCCTCTAATAACCTGTTCATTTTCTCTGCAGGGTAGGGAAAAACAGTTGATAGACAGACAGACAATACGCAGCGCTCGTGATGTTTACAATAAAATTATAAACATCAACAAGAAAAAGTAGCTCAATTTCAGGCCCGCTCCGTTAATGGAATTTCTCAACCATCACAGGCAGGGTAACCCAGAGGCCACATTATTTGTCAATAACTTCCATTCAAGCGTATCAACAATCACACTTAAGGATAGAGACAAAGAAAACTACTAGACATTTCGTAATACTGACAAAAACATCCAGACTTTACATTGTTAGTAGCAATAATAAATCATAATAAGTAAATTAATAGTATATTATGATACAAGTGAGCTTAGGTTGCTCATTATACACGAGGCTGTGGGTTGCAGCCCGAGCCGCAGGCGAGGGCGTAAATCAGCCGAGTGTCTAGTGAGTAAGTTGCTCACGAGTTTCATACGCACTTTTTCAACACACTTGCGAGGAAAAACAAACATTTATTGCATACATATTGTATTAACCTAATATTAACTAAGGGAAAAAGCGCGCAAGTTTTTTTTTTGCACGCGCCAAATGTGAGGTGATTGATTACATACAGCCATACAGCCTACTTCAAAATAATTAAGTAAGTATAATAATAGTGACAAAATGCAAATGTTTTATAACAAATTATTGTGAATTATAAATAATTTGATAATAATATACTTAATTATGTTTTTTGTCTTAATTAAGGACACATTTATTTATTCTAAAAACGTAAATGGATTTTCAGCCGTATAAAACCTCTTTGTTGTTACAAAAAAAGAACTGTATCTATTACCCGCTGAAATTGAGAATGCTGTGTTGACTCGCATAAAACTTGCAGTTAGGTACTAACTTAACTTTGTAGGGATACTGTATTGCCCGGTTAAATTGAAAAGTCTCTGTTTACTCGCATATAATTTGCAGTTAGGTACTTACTTAACTTTGTAGGGATAATTCTATTACGCAACTAGTACTGTAATATTATTATGCACGCGTGGGTTATAGTTCGGTTTATGGCCCTAAGATCGATGTATTAATAAGGCTCACTTTATGAGCAAGTGTGTTGAAAAAAATATATTCTTTTTATTATAGGAAAACCATATTAATGTCTTAGCTTAGTTAATTGGAATAATGACGGCTATTTTCAAACTCGTTAAATGCTTAATAAACTCGTAAATAAATTGCTCGATCATCGCCAATAAACCACGATTACAAGCGAAAAAATAATCAATAATGGTGGAGTTCAGCAGGCAATTCCCGTAGTATGCTATTATAAGGCTACGCTATCATATGGTCTGGTCTTTTAGATGTGTATGCTCTAACTGCTAGGATCTTTTATGGGTTTGTGATCCGAATTGATTCTTCTTGAAGCTAAAACAATTATTGTTATAAGTCTAACAACGTAGTTTCATGATTTTAAGGCTCAATATCAAACTGTATCGGATATGCAGGTCGCGTTACAAAACGCTAACTAGTTCACGGACATGTTCTATAATTCTATTGTGTAACACCTGCTAAGTTGAGCCGCAATATAATTAACAGCACCGTTTCAGGATCGGTGGTCGATAACTTTTCATCAGCATGTTTTCATCTGCATATTGATTGGAGGTAGGTTACAAATGTTCTCATTTCACAAGTGGCGAGAGCGGAATGCGGGCCGCTACCGGCCTTGCAGCTTGCCAACGTTGACCACTCTCGGTGAAGTGGCCAACTCTTAGGTTTTATAGGGAAATTCAGAAAAGCTTGAATTTAAAATGTAGGACATTTTTACGAAGCAATTATTCATCATAATGACTGGGTACAATCTGTGACTTGAAGAAATTCAATAATATCACACGATAGAATATTGGTCTCAAAATCAAAATTGTTTAAAAACACTAGACTTAGTATGATTTATTCAGGCGATATTTCTTTTAGCCATATAATGTGGTGTGGTTCAGCAGTCTCGCACACTTCTAGATCAAAATGGTCACTGCGATAGCAAAGCGACTATTACGTGTGTGTATGAAGAGGGCGATGACCGTTTGCCTTCATGCCAAATATAATAATTTCACTACGTTTGACAATGATAAGTACAAACTAAATTTTTTTCCTCATTAAATGCGTGCAGCTGTTGTTGTCGACACAGTATGAGGGCCTCGTATCGCGCTAATTTTTAACTGTGAAACCAAATAGCGTTTGTTTTATGAAAAAAAAAATACTTGCTTTTACTTTTGTATTTATAATTCAGACATTAGCCGGGCTAATTTAGCCCCCTTATTCCAAAACGTGGACTAAAGTTAGACCTGGTTTAAAACTGATGCTTATTCTTTCTTCCATTTGGAAAATGAAAGTGACAGCACCAGCTTAGTACCAGTTTTAAACCAGGACTATTTTAGTCCACGTTTTGGAATAAGGGGGTAGGAGTCTAAGATGCTATTGGCATAATTTTGGAAAATGAATCGTCAAAAGTTCTTACATACAAGCACAACCAACGCTAAAACAGTCACAATCAATAGTGCGCATTATATGGAAATAAACGAAACTTACGTACTATGATATTACAATTAAAAACCTAATGAGCAGAAGAAACTGCATTTAAAGTACCTATTGATATAATTGTTGACAAACGTAAATATTAGCATACAATATGCATGGCAGACATAGATTCTTTGAAGCACGGTTCATTGTTTTCCAAGTGAGGATGGGGAGGCCTTGCATTACATACCTTTGCTGTGACTTGACTTGAATCTGAATGTAGTACAAGCTTTTTGTAAGAATCGCAATCAATAAAAGAATACTATAATTTTTACGACAAAGTTACAAGGGACAAGTTTATTGAACACATTCTTCTGTTTTACCACTATTATCAAAGTTGCGGCTTTATGTAAGAATGTTAAAACTTTCACTTCCAAATTTGTTAGTGCAGGTAGTCTAAGGTAACCAATATTGGTACAGAGGGATGCAAGATGCAAATGCAAATATTGGCTGGCTGTTATATGTTGGCTACGAAATATCGTCCCTCGGCTGCATTAGGCCTCATTTCCACCTGCAAGTAAACTTACGACTGTAAACTACGTAGTTTACACTTGCAAGTTGCTATCGGACATTTATCGCAGAAGTTGGACTTGCAGGTGGAAGTGGAAATGAGGCCTTAGAATAATCAAAGTTACGTCTTCATCAGTTCGCAAATAAAACATTTTACTAAGGTGTTGTAGACTAAAGTAAGCGATATTGATACAGAGGGGCGCAAATATTACCCGCTTTACAATACAATGCGATTATTATAAGAATAAGACGGGTTGTTGACAAACTTCACTCTAAAGGCTTGCGTCCACTAGGCCGCCCGAGCAGAGTCGAATCGAATCGCAGAATGTCACCAGACGGCCTACTCTGAAACGCAAAACCCGAAACTTCGTTATACCCGTCCCTCTCAAACTCCAGTCATGTCAGAATCGAGTGAAAGGGGCGGGGCTAACCGAAGTTTCGGATTTGCGTTTCAGAGTACGGTCCCAGGTCCTGGTGTAGTCCTAGGTATATAATTTCTATGAAGCTGCGTCCATTAAAGATGAACAGCAGGCGACTTTCTGCGATTCGATTTGACTCTGCTCGGCGCGCCTAGGTGGACGCAAGCCTTAATAAGGGTCGCAGTTCGCAAAAAAGTGCAAAAAATGAAAATATTATTATTTATTTTTCATTTTGGCAGAACGCGGTTTGGGTATAGCCACTTTCAAAACGGGTTTTGTATTTTTTAAATACACCTACATCCCTTCTTCTTCGTATTTAACGAATGACAATCGTCAATCCAGATTTGTGGAGATTTCTGCTAGTGTCGAGTTTAGTATATTGGTCATTCATGACAAGGAAAGAGATTCCGACCAGGTGGGTTAAAGGTCGTCACAGACGGTGAAGATACTATAATATTTTATCTTAACATAGAATATCGCTCGCCATACAACTCAATGGACCATCACACACGACGAAGATAATATATATTTTCATATTAAGTATCTTAAGATGCTAAGCGATACGGAAAATATATATTTCGTATGTTAAGATACGGAAATATATATTTTGCATGTTAAGATACTATCTTAACATACGAAATATATATTTTGGATACGAAAAGATGTGTATACAGGTTGTCCCGTTTTTGATATGTTGTCTAGGATGGTTAGTGAGTATTAAAAATGCAAAATGCAGCATGCAACATTGTGAAGAATCTTTTCTGGCTAAAATGCACCTAAACGAAGATATTAGCGAAAGTTTTTAGCTTATTTCAAGACTTTTGAACTACTCTAACATTTTAATTTTTCACAACTGAACTTCGTCGCCATATAATAAAATGTTGTAATTATTTACTAGTATATATTAAATAAGGTTTCAAAGTGCTACGACTCTGGGCCCATTTTGCACCTTGTTCTTTAAAAGTTTGACAAATTCCTGGAAAACCATTTAATTAAAAGTGCATATAACTATCTGTCCTAGTAACAAAATTTAAAGTGTTAATTATAGAAAATTAAATTTTCTACAACATTGTGAAGACTCTTCTCTGGCTCAAATGCACCTAAACGAAGATTTAAGCGAAAATCTGAAAAAAATGCCGATTTTTTCAATATGGCGGCGGGGGCTGAGGGCGAGGAATTGTGCATTTTGCATTTTAAATACTCACAAACCATCCTAGACAACATATCAAAAATTAAAAACTACCGGACCAATTGTAAGCTGAAAACCCTCTATTCACTGGACTAGTACTGTTTTAAGTTTTTTCAGTGTTATTTCGTTCCAATCCAATACCATTGTGTAGTACACACACTATGGGTTAAGTACCTATTTTATTTAAATTGTTTGCATTTTCTAGGTATCAACTTATGAGTAAAAATAAAAAAAAGTCGTTCTTCAGTCGTAATACTTTCTCGCATGTTTGTATTTTTTTTCATAATATCTTAATCAGATTGTGAATTGCAAAAAATGTTTCCTTTGATTTCCTAAAATACATTTGAAACTTTTTCGTTGAGAGATCTTCGTAAAGATTAAATTCCCCGCGTTCTTTTCTAAACTTAATACGATTTTCTATCCAAACTGATCTAGACTTCGAATTAGCTATAGCAATTTTTATATCAAATGCCAGGTTAGAATCATCGTCTGATGAGCTGTCCAATAAGTCTAATAGCAAATCCGAATTGCTCATTTTTGATCACCCTGTATAAGATGTTTTACAGAATATTCGTCTGCTACCTAGGGCAGATATCGAGATTAACCAAAGGATGGAGGGCCATAGCTAGAAACAGCTTGAGACCTATCAGAGGATTTAGTTAAAAAATAGTTGATTCCTAAACAAAACTCCATGTAATTTCTAATAGTCAATTAAAACTGCTATGACCAAATGAGTCAGGCCCTCAGTTCATCAATTGTCAAAAATTTGCTGTCACCTGTCAAAGTAATTAAGCATTGATTGTTTATAATTTTTGAATCCGAATATAGTAAGGAATTCGTGAAATCTTTTCAGAAGTTTTCAATTGTCTAGAATATACCGTTACAGATTTATAAAGGTTTAGCTTGGGCTCTCAGTTCATCAATTTGTACAATAATGAATCTTCCAAATTTGCAATTAAACTAAAGAAATACATAAAAATACTTTGAATTTCTGATTCTTTAACACTTTTGGGAATTTCTAACGTAGAAACAATGGTGCAAACGTTAATAGTTTAGTAATAATTGGAATGTTTTATTTTGACAATTGATGAACTGAGGGCCTGACGTTTTCGGTTCTACTGACTAGGCTTCGCCACATAGATTAATGAAAGTAAGCTTACGTTTGTTAACGAAATCTTTACTAGAAGTTGACCTAGCATCCGTTTCTCTAAGTACCATACTTTCAGAGATTGAATTTTTAATTTTTGTGAGAACAAAATTGACAGATGGTGACCATCGATTTTTACTTTTTTTAAGGACGGTATTATTATAACAAAGTGTAAAAAAGGCGTTAACTATTTCGACAATAGATGCCAGAATAATAAACAGTCTAAATAATCGCGGTGAACGTCGCGAGTGCGCATTTTTACACTATGTTATAATAACTAACACTATGTATCGGTATATTCTAGACAATTGAAAACTTCTGAAAAGATTTCACGAATTCTTTACTATATTCGGGTTCAAAAATTATTAACCATCGATGCTTAATTACTTTGACAGGTGACAGCCAATTTTTGACAATTGATGAACTGAGGGCCTGACTCATTTGGTCATAGCAGTTTTAATTGACTATTAGAAATTACATGGAGTTTTGCTTAGGAATCAACTATTTTTAAACTAAATCCTCTGATAGGTCTCAAGCTGTTTCTAGCTATGGCCCTCAAACCTTTAATACGTGATATCGAGAGAGTGAAAAGATTCCAAAATATATCGTATCTTAACCGTGTGTGATAGCTTAAGATGCTATAATATTTTATCTTACGATATCTTAAGATAAAATATTATAGCATCTTCACCGTTTGTGACGCGCTTAAGGCTTGAGCACACCAAGCGCGGGTCAGAAGCAGAGCCGATCAATAGCAGCGCGGGAGATGGCGGGAGTCGGCACACTGAACGCAGCAGCAGCAGTTCCGTTCAAACCGCTTGGTTTTAGTTAAGTAATGAAAAACATATGAAAATAATTGTCTTTGCCAGGGGTTTTCCGGCCGTCATAATATTTTTTATTATCATTTCATTTTTAATTTATTTTAAATAAGTGAATTTCGAAAAAAAGGAATTTGACAAAAAAAAAGAAAAAATACGGACTAAATTTGAACCGAGGTCTTCTGGCCCCGTTAAAACACGCGTGTTAAGTTTTTATAAATGCTTCAAAGTGGGTAACTACTTTGATTGTCGTCAATTTGACTGCTTCAATTTCGAACAGATTTTTTTAATCTAAGTCAGTTCTTTTAAATCTCTATTATAGGCAATAGTTAGATTAATGTTGTCTGAGTGATCATATCTCTTAAGTTTCGTTGAATTCGGAGTTCACATAGTCGTCCAAGAAATATACAACTTCTATTCCCCATAGAGCTGAGCTATCACAACTTTGGAAACGGTGGCCAAATTTGCATTCGTATTCTAATACATTGTAACAGTTTTTCGATCAGGTCACGTGTCCGCCTTACGAATTTTCGATCTGACGGTCACGTGATCCTGACGCGAGTATAACATTTTTTACCCATCACAAAAAGTGCACAACAACGCCGGTAAAGGAGTTTTCACTTCAAGAAAAGACGTGCAAATGAGGTAAGAGGGAGGTCGAGTTGATCAAGGTTGAGCGACACAGAGGGATGGATCCCTCGTACTACAGTTCCTTCGCCTTTGTTGTACTAGTATGTATCGTCATAATTAATGTGTTTATCGATTTTTTTTTCACAAATGGTTGAAGACGCTATCGTGTCGTACTCTTGACTGCAACTCAACTCCTATATTATATTTTAAAGATCGTAACATTTGAACGAATGTTTCAATATTGCTAATTGTAAAGTAAACACGGAAAAGTACACGTAATAATACAAATTCTATGCATTCGAAACATGAGAAACTAGCACGTCGTCGTGGCAGAGCAAGTCACGATAAATCGACGTGAGAACAATGTGCATAGACTCAACTATGTTTATAAAGCATACCTCATACATTACAATATTATAAGCATTACTAAATGCTTTTTAAAGTTAATGACACTTTCGATATCGGTTTAGGTTCAGCAGCAACAACGCAAGCAGACAAGAGTGAATTGTATGTGACTTTCAGGTACATATTCTGAATGATGGCATTCCAAATTTATAGCAAAGGAAGGTTTGATCTCAAATGAGTTTCACATCCAATCCTCTGCAACTTACTGTTTCATTTAATAGGAGTTTATAGTTAAGCCAACTCTTAAAAAATTTGATTGGATAGGAATAACACAATCAAATGGGATTCTAACTGAGAATATGAAATTATCTACCCTGCACACTTGTATTTTTTTCCTGTATCATATTCAACAGCAGGCTACCTTGCAAAAATCGAGGTTGAAGTCTTGCTTTGTTCTAAATGTTATCTTACATTGATGGCTTTGAACAGATGATTGTAAGACCTCTCAGAGTGAACAATGCCTCGTGCTTCATATACATTTATTCAGCGAAGCATACAACATAGCTATGACCACATATTATCTAATAAATGAATTGACTATTATTTAACAATTCATAAACATCAATACACAAGAAAAGCTACAAGGAAAAATCTAGACAAAATTGATTCAATTATCAACATTTGCAGTACGTTTTGGCTGAGAGTTTTGGTTACAGTTCTTTTTATAATAAGTAACCTTAAGTTATTTTAATTTTTAGTTTTTTGCTTTCACAATGCAATTTTGATTACTGAAAAATGGAAAATGAAGTATTCCCCATATGTGTCCCATCGGAGCTGGTTGTGAGACGGGTCGATTTTTTTCTAAATACTTCATTTTCCATTTTTCAGGTAACCTTAATTTTATCTTCTTTCTTCTAATTATTTGACTAATAATATGTCTATCACTATAATAACTCTAGAAAAAGGTTGCTTTGAGCAAGCAATCATTAGTAACTAAGGGAGAAACTAACAAACTCAAGTCAGTTTTAACTATGAAAATAATGTAAATTTTTATAGCATTATCCTGATCAACAAAACAAAGAGGGAAATCTCAAAATTTCTGCTTCAAATAATTAAAAAACGATTAACAAATGTAGATTTTAGGTGCTCATTTAGCAATTGAAAGAAAAATCACTTGTTAGTTTGACTGAAATGAGTCATAACTTAATTGTGTAATTAATTAACATGGTATTACTTTGCTGAATGCAAAATTTGCATTCAACAAAGTTACATATTTTAATTATGTTACATTTTTCAACCAGCATTGTAATTATTGAAAAGTTATTTTAAAATATCTACTACCCATCTTCCAAGTAACTCTGCCAAGACGCTGAAGGCTCTAAGAACTTGGATTTTTCTAAAATTAAATTTTCAATAATAAAAATTCTTAGGTCCCTATTATAGAACAACACTCAAGGGGAGATCTCTTCTCAAGTATAATTAGAAAGGGATGCAAATACATGCAACGAAATACATTCATCCCTTGCTAACTATACTTGAGAAGAGATCTCCACTTGAGTCAAGTTCTATACTACGGGCCTAGGCCTAGAATCATGGGCCTTAGAATCACAATAATTGTGTGAACAAACTTGTGTAGGTACTAGCTAGTTCAAAACCACATGAAATTTTAGTATCATTTATTTTTTGATTGATTGATAAGAATCAATCACTAGCTTTTGTATCTAGATGTTGAATTGATGCAGCAGTTAATATGATAAATAATGATTTAATGTCGGGATTTATTTAATAAAACAACCCAAGGGGTTCTAATTGAACATCTATGATGTCATCTCTTTTAATTTGAAAGATATTCTATGGTCTGGGTGTTGCAAAGGGGCTGGCGGGGCAACTGGCAACATACCATTTCTATTTGCAAATAGTATTCCAGCTTTCCTTGATCACAGTTCTAACCTAACCAAACATTACGTCTTCATTTTATTGGGTTTTGAAATCTACTAAATCCTAGACACTCTAACCATTGAAAGTCATCATGATAGATAGTGGTTTAGTTAGACTATTAGGCCCCAGATGGATAGTGATAATTTTGAGTGAATCTGTAAATTTTTTTAAAATTCAAACTGGTCCCAACCCTTGTTGTCTCTCATAATTCAGCAAAATGAGTGTTAATTAAATTATATTATGATTGTTCATTAACAGTTTACACAAGAACAAATTGAATATAGATACATCACAATTAAAAAATCTACTCTCAATGTTACATAGCTCAAGTAATAGCCTTGATATTTTTGCGCACTTTTAAAGCAAAGTAATTGGTAACAACTACACAACCATTTAGTCAATGAATGTTAATTTCACATTGATCCTTGAACTCTTAACCATAATGGTTGATATTTTGGAAGGTCACATTGAGTCTCACAATACGAGGAATCAATGTTTTTCCTTTACTTTTAATTTCTTGTACTTTTAAGAGTATCGGTCAATCTACTGAATATAATGAAGTTTATGCAGAAGAGATAGCCGCCGCCACAAAGATGCTTGCTTGTACCATTTCAATTCCGACCAGATTATACAGGAAAGTAAATTACGAACAAATATGAGAAGTAATTCATGTTTCGTAACATTTTACGTGGTCTCTTGGAAGAGTTTTCTTCAAACATTTCAACATTTTAATTGATAAATTCAACGGTAAAGGTAGCGTACCTATGTTCAAAGGTACTTTTCCTACAAAAAAGTGCAAATAGCAATTGGCAATTTTACACCACTTGGGAAGTTGAAGTTGTGTGTGCGAGACGAGGCGAGAGAACTTACCCAAAGCTCAGTGCCCCAATTCATTTTCGTGGAAGTAATATCACCTCACTAACACAAAAAACACATTTATGCTTCACTAGCACAGTTTATAATAACAAATATATGTAGATATTTCCACGGCTTTATTATTTTTTATCACTACCACCATTTCCAAACACATTCCAAGGAAATAAACATGGCTGACTACTAAACTAAACTGACTGACGTGACATTCAAAAGACTGGCAGGTTCGTTGTAGACTGACAGTTAAAAAAACGCAGATTGTTGTTTATGGATAATGTTGCCATAGTGTAACAACTAGCCGTAAATGTGGGAGAAAGAAGAACCAACAGCCCTTTCACAAATATTTATTAATAAATAGTAAATAGCGAGTCAGTCATAAGTTTCATATTCATTGGAAATAAATATTTTTATATGTCGCTCAGAAGTATCAGCGCGTGTCTTCAACAATGAACCGTCAGATCCACGACGAAGCAAAGCTGTGCGACGAATTTCCTTAAACAATTTAGAATAAAATGTGTTACATACTGACTATTATCAATTTAAACTAAATAAAATACAATTTTATTTTAAAATACCTTAAATGGCTCTATTACAATGTTGTGGCTGGATCGTCTAGATGTCGGTGGTCCAGTTATCGATGAGTTACGTGATGATGGTAAAGGACTCTGTAAAATATTGTTTATTATAATTTACCAATTTTGTATCGATTAAGGAAAATCTTTCAAATAGCTCCTGAAACAGAGACATACCTTCAAGGCCGGTACGAAACCAAAATCGGAGGGCAAAGGCTGAGTTTGTATATTGTGTATTCCCTCTTCAGACGCCACCGACACTATTGAAGGACGAGCGGATAACTGTTGTGCCAAAAGTATTGGATCAGCATCTGAAAAATATAAAAAAGACTGAACAAAACAGAACTGTTTTAGTTTTAGATACTACTACTTAATAATCTTCTTTTCAATAATACCTATATTCATGCCCTTTGCAACTCTTCGTGCCTGGACCACCCTACCAGCACTTCTTCTAAATCGTATGCCTTTTTCTGCCTCTCGACGAAGTCTTTGTGAAGCTGCGGCTGATTCAGCCACAGCCATGGCTATAGAACTCATTCCAGATCTCTTTAAGTTTATATCAACGATGTAACTCAAACAAATCGCATTAGATAAAACGCTGTCACTGGGCTGAGAAAATAATCACAATGAAACTATTCACATGTTAAGTGCACTAACTAATTTAAATTTATTAAGTACTTACAGTTCCAATATCATTTACACTTAAATCTAAAGATCGCAACGGTGTTTTTACTAATCCGATTGCCCTGGCTAAAAGCTCTCCACAGGTTGGTGGGATTAAAGCACTAGTAGCTGACCAGACGCCAGTAGGGGCTTTAGAGAGTGGTCCTGGTGTTATGCCACACCCAGATATATTCAGACTAAAACATAACAGATTTTGATTCAGCTGTTTTAAAATAATATGCAAAAAATAAGTAAATATTTGAATCTTATTCTTATTTCTAATTAACACCTATTTTTTATATTTAAAGAATCATAATAATGCTATTACTTAATATATTATATAAAGTGCATTGAAAATATTTATTACGAAGTAAGATTACATCCCCTCGCAAGTGATACGGCTATGTATGCAATACCATCGGAACCGAGTTTGTTGTTCAATCTTAAGTCAAGGTTACGTATCCCACATCCTAAGTGGTTAAGGGCATGAGATAAGCTTTCAGCTCCAGGTGGTCCTGTAAGATATGGAATAGGATTATGCACGCATCTTTATATTTCATTGTAATTTAATGATTGTAATCCAAACTTGAATCAAGCACAAATAAATTTAATTAAAAATGATCTATAGTCGCCAAACATTTACCAAAAATATTGTCCACGAGTATGAGATGCCGCAAGTTTTCGTGTCTAGAAATATACTTGGCGACTGATGACATTCCATCATCTTCAATTTTACAATGACTAAAATCTAAGGTTTCCAGTCTTTGATTGTCACTTAATCCTCGTAATATATATTTAACCCTTTGACAATTCATGTCACTCCTCGTCAATCTGAAAATACATATTACATAATTTTGGTACATATAGTTCAACTTGCGTAGAAATAGGTAGGTACACACGGCAGCACATTGGACTATACATGTTGACCTTAAGACCGCCTTTATGCCCTACGTTATAAAAGCTGTTATCGCAGTTCATCTGTTTAACTTGATGTGCTGTCGAGTGTACCTACAAAAATGTGCATTATGTATCATATATAACCGGAATATTTTTAATTGGCTGCATTTTTCCAAGCCCCGTGATAAGTTTTTGGCATCATTACTGGTAAATTGAAATTGATCTTTTCGATATTCTTCTCCAATTCCTCGCAACTGATAAGTAATATGAAGCTCAACTAGATTACTTAGACTGCCTAAAACAGCATTTAATGATATGTGATCTGTAAACAATTTATTTATTGTATTATTACAGGATACGAAATTCAGGATAAATTCCTTGATTTGAAAAATGTAACTTACCTCGAGATAAAATATCACTGTTACGTTTGGTTTCCACTTTCTTGCCATCTCCTTTATGGCTTGTTATGAGATCAGCCATCTCTGGGGATGTAGTTCTTTGTACCGGAATATCGGATGGAATCAAACTTCGAATCGAAAGAGATTGAATGTATGGCCCACACATCTTAACAAGGGTTTTAATCTGGGAGAATAATTACCACATAAAATTATCATATAAATTAAAGTTTTTAAAATGTTTTGCTATTAATAGGTTCAGTTTACTAACGTACTTTTTCAGGGTCGTATAAACGTGGATTCATGTTTTCCAAAATATCAGCATAATGTCGCTCCAAAAACAAGTTTAACCATCTTTTATTTTCGGTTACTATGGGAACATCAAACCATTTAGATTTGTAGCATCTTTTCCAAAATATATCACTTTTGATATTGTCTACAAGTATTTGAAGAGGCACATCTGTATTTAATATTCTTAAAAAGTATTCTCCATCTTTTGCAACTAATTTCTCCAATTTCGGTTGACCTAAAATTACATTTTTTTACGTAATTAAATATAAATTTATGAAAACCACTTTAAAAATGTAAAAATATGTCTAAAACAATCAATAAATATGTAATTGTAATATCGTCGAATCAAAACATACCTGACCAATTTTCACTTAATTTCTCGATGCATAAAGACACTAAAGATTTTGGATGATTTGAATCCCATTCAAAATGTTCAGCTTTAAGTCTTCGATTAGGTTCTAAATTATCTATTGGCTTGTACGCCAAGAGTGAGTTAAAATTTAAATTATCTGTTAATTTCATTTCTTTTGTTCACCTCAAATTTCAGAGATACGCTTTTTGTTGTAGCTACGTATATTATTGATCCAACAGAATCGGAAATATCCATAGAAACTTGGTTGTTTATATTCGGTTCGTGGCTAATCTACATAGTTACATTGAACAACGTTAAGGTATTGATTTGCTAGCCATTTAATTTGCTACTGTTTTTAAGTTGATTGACTTATCAATGCGTTATCATTTAGGGTCATGCCTTGTGAACTAAAGCCTTTGCTCTCTGTATATCTATAAAGCAGAGTGCCTAAGTCGCGTTAGGCCTATATTGGCCTATATGTCATTTCAAATAAGCGTTTGGTCTATATCTCACATTGTCCATTTTGCGATACGACTATGTCGCACCTATTCAAATTCTAATGGTTTTATTTGACTTTATGGTTATTGTGAGGGTAGATTTATTTTTATTCCATAGCAACACTGCAATGACATTGGCGTTTGGGCGTTGCTGTCCGAATCATGAAGCTCGACCTAAATAACTGGAGTTCTCACAGCAAATTTGACATTTAGTATGTAGTGGCTGTCAGTTGTCTCATATGACCACATGAAGTTTGACTTAATACTCTGAGGTAACTGGAGCTCTCACCCTGAATAAAAAAGTGTCGCCAGCAAATTTGACATTTATGTATGTAGTGGCTGTCAGCTGTCTCATATGACCATACGTATTTTTTTAAAGTGTAGGTGAGACGGAAGACAGCCACTGTGTTATTTGTGGTATTCAAAAAATTGTTCGTACTGCACTCTCCAGTTACCTCAGTATTAAGTCGAGCTTCATGTATGACCATGAAGTTTGACTTAATACTCTGAAGTAACCAAAGATATTATAATATAACAAGATTGCGCACTCATGAGTTACAGCCGAGCCGAGCGAGATAGCCCTATTATGGTGTGCGTCCCTCTCTAATGAGAGAGACGTGAGTGATTACACGATTTGGTTTTTTCGAGGACAATTTATAGTTAACCAGACTTGGCTCACGTACGATTCGAACACCACGCTTCCTAGGGAGCTCTTCTAGCTAAAACAAACATACATTTAAACATCCGAACTCACTTTCTATTTATAATATTAGTTAAGATGAGGACTCCGCGAGGCAAAGTATAGAGGGTACTTTGCATCACTTATGATTATGAGGCAATAATGTGACAATCGACACAACACATATGCTTTATAAGCATACTTACTTTTGAACCGACTTCAAAAAGGGGGTTGTCAGTTTGACCTGTATGTACTTATATGAAATGTATGTCTGTATTTCTGATAGGCGTATTTTGCCAAAATGGATAGAAATAAAAAGTCCACGTACAGTAATAAAAATCTGTTTATTAGTTAGACATATACATTGCTAAACAAAATTGTCTTGCGGATCTTTTGACGCATGGAGGCTTTGTGTTTAATTAATTTTAAATTTAGTTTTTGCGTACCTAATTTTTTAACCTTAAATTAAAATACAGATGTTATAATAATACATTTAATAAGTTCTGTTTCATGCCTATTTTCTGATAAAGTTCTTCTTTTTCTTCTTCTGCTGAGTATTGTGTAAGTTTTTCAGGTATGACGTTAAGCCAACCTTTTTTAATTTCTTCATCTTTAGGAAATCTGAAACAATGAAAATTAATGTTTGGGTTAAGTAAGAAAGTAAATTCCAGTCTATAGATTACAAACGAAATGGACACCCTACTATACGCAAGAATAAAACTTTGGCTAAATACTTACCTATGAAAAGATACACCGCTACGTTTATATGATTCGCTTTTGCATTTTTTCACACATCAAGTGAGAACTATTTTTATTGATTTAAACGTAATTTTAAAATGATAATTAAGATCCACACACTAACTTTACACACATAAATTAATTTGCCGTCGCCATATTGATGATGTTTTTATTTTTATTAAAATTGTCCAGACGCAAAGTGTTGCATATTTATTATAATTAAAACTACCATAACACCGACTCTTACATTAAACAAGTAGTTTTTCAAGGTTTCAAATAATACAAATGATATGGACTTTATTATTATCAGCTTAACATTCCTTTTAATTAATTAATATTTTGAAAATTCTCGAGAACAGAAAATATGAATTTGAATTAAGTTCTACTACAGTACAGCCAAAAATATTTAATGGTGGCAGCCCAGTAGACAAGGATGCAATCCTATTTAGGAGCCTCTCGCTCGGCTCGTTTTTCCGTTTATCGAAATGTCATACAAAAATAAACCTTATTGTAACTGCATAGAATCGAATTGACATTGCTTTTATTTTCATAGTGCACAATCTTGTTATATTATAATATCTTTGGAGGTAACTGGAGCTCTCACCCTGAACAAAAAAGTGTCGCCAGCAAATTTGACATTTATGTATGTAGTGGCTGTCAGCTGTCTCATATGACCATACGTATATTTTTAAAGTGTAGGTGAGACGGAAGACAGCCACTGTGTAATTTTTGGTGAACAAAAAATTGTTCGTACTGCACTCTCCAGTTACCTCAGTATTAAGTCGAGCTTCATGCATATGACCATACGGGTATTTTTTTAAAGTGTAGGTGAGGCGGAAGACAGCCACTGTGTAATTTGTGGTCACAAAAAATTGTTCGTACTGCACTCTCCAGTTACCTCAGTATTAAGTCGAGCTTCATGGTCCGAATTGTTCTTCAGGTGCCCTACCACAAGCTCTAGTAGCTCTAATTTTTAAGTTGAAAGAGTGAGACGCCGCTATACGGCGTGTAAGGCGGCGTCTCACTCTCTCAACCATAAACTTATTTATGCTCTCAACTTAAAAATTACTGCAATTAGAGCTTGTGGTAGGGCACCAGAAACTGGAAGTAGATTCCTGCACACAGAACACTCATAGGGCGTTTGTGCACTACACTGAATTTTACCGATCCGGAAAATAATATAATAATAATAATAAAATACAAAAATAAAAAAAAATCTTTATTTTCTCATCACAAACTCTTAGTGTATGCCTTATAAATACTAATCTTATCTAAATTTGTGTGAGACTGATGCCTGAAATAGGTAAAAATAAATACCCGTTAGCACAGGATATCAGGCTCCCACCATCTCGGATATTTAAGACAACGAGATCAAATGAAAATGTTATGGTAATCAGTACAATCAAAAAGACAAAAACGTGGAGAAATAAATTAATTCTTATAGATTAAGTATATCTAGGTACAGATTACATGCATTTTACATAGTTTTATCAATATTTACAGTTTGTGGTTGCTTGTGTATGTGGATGAGTGAGTGTGTATGTGTGTGACTGTAGTTGGGTGTGTGTGTGTTTGTGTGTGTGTGTTTGTGGTGTGTGTGTGTGTGTGTGTGTGCGCGTATGTGTGTTTTGTGACGGTGTGAGAAAATAACTTAATTTATTTCTGGTACGTTTCAAATAGTTTCTACATTAGGAGTTTTACTTTAAGGGCACGAGAAGATTTTCTGTGTCATTGTAGGTTTGATGCTATAACCACTGTGAAATTAGCTTTTTACAAGATTGTTTTGAGAGGTGATAAACTGAGAGACGCGAGTTAATTTTATTATAAAGAAAGCTGCCGAGAAAGCAGTAGAAACGTTGGGCAAATTGTGTATTACAACGCTTGTAAGTACAGACAGTCCCTTTTCGGCGATTGTTAATATTCAAAAGTGGGTTGTAGTCAAGCTGAGAATGTTTGCGAAGTACTATGGAGAGAATAAACAGCTGTCGCACAGTCATAACTTTCGAGAACTCGTATACCTCCCTTGACGGAGTCAAACGGGGAAGAAAAGCACCAACTTTTAACACCATTCTTTGAGCTCGCTCAGCCCTAAGAAGATGAGTTTTAGCAGCCCCTCCCCAAGCCGAAATGCAGTACCCTATAACCGATTGGCACAAAGCGAAATAAACAGATCTCATTAAATTAAAATCTGCAACATGACGGAGTGTTCTAAAAATATAAATCATTTCCTGATTCTGCCTGCCAGGAGTTCTATGTGAGGAAGAAAGCTTAATTTGTCGTCAATGTGAACTCCGAGATATTTTATAGTCTCCGAGGATTTTAGACTAGGTCATGAACAATTGGCTTGACTAGAAGATATAGATGAGCAAGAAGGCGTGTGGTTTACAAGCGACAGTCCCTCCGGGAGCGGTTGACCTTTAATGGAGAAGGTGAGATACTTAGTTTTAACAGTATTTAGACTAAGTACGTTTTTCGTAAGCCAGTTAGAAACGAAATTTAGTCCTGATTGTGCATGAGTAAAAGCGTTACCCCAGTTTACACCGTGATGGTATGGTATTGGTATTGGTGTTTACAGTTTTCCGCATTTAGACTCATATTTGGTCCGTTATGCGTGAACATGGCTAGTCGAGCCATCCTAGCTCCTTCCAGAAGCGCAGAAGCCTCCTGGGGCGTTCACAGGCTTCTAGGAGCGACCTCACCTCTGTGAGGATTTCTGTTCGTTGTGCGGCCAAACCTACGCACTCCAGGATCACGTGGGCGGCAGTTTCCTCTGCGTTCAGGCAACCTCTACATAGAGGACTGTCTGTCGCATTCATAATAAATAGTTGTCGGTTTAAGGTAAGGTGACCTGTAAGTGTACCAACAACTATCCGGAGGTCTGGACGATTGAGACTGAGCAGCCTGCAGGTCAAACGCGGCGAGACTGCAGTCATCGCCATCTTAGACTGTCTACAGCTTGTTAGAGCTACCCAACGAGTATTATGTGCAGCACGAGTTCGTTGCCTTACCCATGAGCGCAGTTGGCTGAATGGGAGTGGCAGAATGGGTGTAGGTCCTGCCACTATTGTGGAGGATCCCATTCTAGCCAGCTCATCGGCGGCGTCATTCCCGTGTGATCCACTATGCCCTTTAATCCATTGTAGGATTACTCCGTTGTTGGATGCTAAACGATCCAGAACTTTGTGGCATTCGTAGACGATACTGGAGTTGATGGTGTTGGCCTCCAGTGCTGTTAGGACGGCCATGCTGTCGGTCAGTATGCGGATGTTTAGTTCCTTCATACCTCTAGACAGGGCCGTGGTAGCGGCGTTTATTATTGCAACACATTCGCATTGAAATATCGAACTGTGTTGGCCCAGCGCTAGTGATATTTTGATATTCAGATCTTGTGAGAATACTCCAGCTCCAGTTCCAGTCCCCATCTTGGAGCCGTCCGTATAGATTCGGACTTCATGTATGCCAGAGTGATCTCGGTCATTTTCAAATAACTGTATTTGGTATTTCTTTTCGAAAATGTATTGCTTGGGTATCCTATCGCATGGGGCAGCGATAAGTGACTCATGTTTCACTAAATCATTCCACAATGTGGAGTGAGGACCCTCTCGATTGTACCACAGACCCAGGTGTTTTAGCCTTATAGCAGCCATGGAGGCTTCCTGTTGTATAAACAGATCCAAGGGTGTTAAATCCAGGGCTACTTCTAGAGCGGCTGTGGGGGTGGTTCGCATGCAGCCGGTTGTCGCAGAGCATGCCAATCTTTGGAACTTCTGCAGTTTGTTGATGACGGTGCTTTGTTCCGTTTTGGACCACCAGGCAACGGCTCCGTATGTGATTATGGGACGTATAACAGTTTTATACAGCCATATCGTTATTTTCGGTGATAGTCCCCAACTTTTGCCGAGTAGTCTTTTGCATTGGCAGAAGATGATTGTGGCTTTGTTTAGTTTGCTTTCGAGGTGTCTATTCCAGAGGAGTTTGTTGTCTAGTATCACTCCTAGATACTTGACTTCCTTGCTTAGGGAAAGACTGGTATTAAAAAGTTTTGGGAGTTTAAGATTTCCTAGACTCCGTTTGTTTGTGAACATGATCATTTCTGTCTTTGTTGGGTTCACTGTTAGATTGTGTTTAGTGCACCACTGTTCGACGACCTTTAGCGCGGACCTCATTCGGTCACATATCACGCTCTCAACTCGCCCGCTGATGAGTATGGTCAAGTCGTCTGCATAGCCTACTGTGAGAAAGTTGTGGTCGTTGAGCCTACTAATCAGCTCATTTACCACGATGTTCCATAAGAGAGGTGAGAGGACACCCCCTTGGGGACATCCTTTGGCTACTACTCCTCTGGTAGTATCATTCACAGTAATTTGTATGGCTCTGTCTCTTAACATGCTGTCAATCCACCCGGCAATAGTAGGATCGACACCATGTCTGGAGAGGGCCTGGCTTATGCTGGTAAAGTTGGTTTTGTCAAAAGCTCCTTCTATGTCGATGAAGGTGCCTAGTGTTGATATTTTGTGTTTGAGATTGTCTTCTATATAAGAAACCACCTTATGTAGGGCGGACTCTGTTGATTTGCCTGCAGAGTAGGCGTGTTGGTTTGGATTTAAGGGGTTCCTGACCAATACAGTGCTCCTTATCTCCCTGTCTATTAGTCTCTCCAACACCTTTAAAAGGAATGATGTGAGGCTAATTGGTCTGAATGATTTAGGTTGAGTGTAGTCTCCTTTGCCCGGTTTAGGGATAAAGACTACTTTGACTTCCCTCCATTTCATAGGAATATGGCGGTGTGCTAGGCAGCTTCTGTAAATGGCTACGAGGTGGTCAACGAGACCTCCGTCGCTCCACCTCATCAGCCCTGGGAAGATTCCGTCTAGTCCCGCTGATTTGAATGGAAGGAAGCTGTTGATTGCCCATCTTACTTTCTCTGTGTTGACAACTTTGTGGGCGGTGATCCAGTCGGTTTCAACAGGTGTAATCTCCTCGTTTCCTTCCCATGTGCGACTTTCCGTTATGCGGCATCCTGGGAAGTGAGTGGTCATTAACAGTTCTGAGGTCTCTTGATCTGTTTTGGTGTATGTTCCGTCAGGCTTTTTCAGGAAACCAAGATTATGAACTGGTTCGCTGCACAGAATGTTTTTCACTCTGTTAGCCTCGTTGTTGCTTTCAATATTGGTGCAGTAGCGTCTCCAGCATTCTCTTTTACTGAGGCGAATACGCTTCCTGTAGTCATATTGGGCTTGTTTATAGGCGTCCCAGTCATGCACTTCTCTAGAGTTCTTTGCTTTGTTGAACAACTTTCTTACCTTCCGGCGTAATTTCTCCAGGTCAGGTACCCACCAGTGATGTTTGTTGTCTGGCCGGGAGCTGGGAGTAGAAAGTGGGCATGTTTCTTCAAAGCTGGTGATTAATGTTGTTGTTAAGCGATCAACGTGGTTATCAATATCCGCTTTAACTGCGTGAGTTGTAGGTGTGTCTAGACACCTTAGCTTCTCAGCGGTCATAAGCTCATATTTACTTCGGTCCATCTTGCGTGGATTACGTCGGGGCTTAGGCGGTGTGAGAGTCGTATTTAGGTTGTATTTGATCCAGCGATGATCGGAGCACGACGCCTCATCAGAGACATGCCAATCAGAAATGTGATGAGACGCGTGCTCACTTGCTAAAGTAATGTCAACGATTGTCTGGGCTCGTGATGTTACGAAAGTCGGTTCCGAGCCCCTGTTGATTATATTCATATTGGTCGCGAGTAAAAAAGAAACGAATTCCTCACCTCGCGTGTTGTTATCTTTGCTGCCCCATAGCACATGGTGTGCGTTGGAGTCAGCTGATATGATCAGTTCTAGTCCCTCGCGCTCGCAGTGTTGAACAAGCGCGGCCAGTTCAGGTGTGGGGATATCCGCGTCACCCGGCAGGTAGGCGGACGCTATCACCACGTCAGGCAGGCCTGGGGAGGGGTCATTACGGAGCCTGATGGTGGTCAGGTCTCTGGAACAGAACTCGGTCATTAAGGTTGTGTTTGCGTGTTTAGGTGTGTAGATACATGTACGCGGGTTGTCTGTGGTGGTGTCTAGGAGTAGCTTACCTCCTATGTTGTTTAGACCGCATATTCTGCCCTTCCTAATCCACGGTTCTTGGATTAGGGCCACGGTCTTGGGATTGACCTCCAGCATTCTGCGTATGGTGGCTGTTGCAGTCTGGCTGTGCTGGAGGTTGGATACAACAGGGCAGTATCGTCGGCGAAAGCAATGATCTTACCGTTAATTAAATGTTTTTGACAAAGATAGTTAATATACAGCAAAAACAGAGTCGGCCCGAGGACACTGCCCTGTGGTACCCCATACAGGACTGGTGTTTCGTTACTAATCCATTTTTCCACTTTTACTAATTGTGTGCGATTTGTGAGGTAGCTGGAAAACAACTTGAGTGCTACTCCTCTAACTCCGACTCTTTTCAACTTGTCAATGAGGATTGGGATAGAAACCGTGTCAAAGGCCTTCGCAAGATCGAGAAAGATTGCTATTACTTTCTCCTTCCTGTCAAGGCTCGTCGCGATGAAATCTGTGAGATCATGAACTGCATCATCAGTTGACTTGCCGGAGCGAAAGCCATATTGTGACGGGGACAATATGTTATGTTTCTCCAGGAAGTCAACCAGACGTTTGTTGATCAGGCGCTCTAATATCTTAGACAGGATCGGAAGAAGTGAGATAGCCTATAGTTTCTATCGCCACCCTTATGGATAGGTATGATGAGTAATTGAAAAGGTCGGGAAACACCAGTCTCTAAACAGACGTTACAGAGGTATGTTATGGGTCGAACTAGATGATCTAGATTTTCTTTTAGCAGTCGACCTGAAATTTGATCAACGCCAACTGCACATTTGTCGCGAAGTCCTAAGATAAATGATTTTATCTCTTGCTCAAAAAACGGATGCTTGTATTTTAATGATTTAATCATTTATTATAATAGTAAGAATTTATTTATTTCGTGTAGTTTCAATGTTTCGAACCCTAAACTACACGAAATAAATAAATTCTATTATTTATAAGGTAATTATTTATTAAAATTCAAGCATCCGTTTTTTTCCGGATCGGTATCCTAGAGCGAAGTCCTGAAATATAAAAAAATTAACAGTCACTTCACTGCATAGAGAAAGATAAATATATATTTCACTGTCTTTTCATATCTCTAGAATAATAACTATTTTTTCGGTTAGCTTTGAAATAAATTAGCGAAACGTTCGTAGTGGATAGATTTTTTTTAGTACGTACCTTTGGTACGTACGGTATAGTAGATATCGGACTACCAAGGACTACCGATTGTAATATTCTGTCATGCATGCAACCATCTGTTCTGTGCATGCAACTGTGTCAATGACAGTCAAAGTCAACGTCAAGTCAATCTTCCGTAGGGACACGGTATCGAATAGAAAGTATCGATACGGTACTCATGAGTAGTATCGAAAAAAAAGTATCGTACTCGTAAAAGTATCGATTGAAAAGTATCGATACCTTGAAGTATCGATACTTTTTAGTACTCATTTAAAAGACCAAAAAAAAGGGCTCAATTTTAGAATGTTATAATGTAAAAATAAATAATTCAAATAAGTTCATAGAGAAATCAATCAGCCTTTATTATTATTTCAATACTTTTTGCAACCGTTACCATCATTAACTATATAAAAACTATACTTACATAAAATTAGAACATCATATCTTCCTTTTTAACATACCATACTTATTTCCAGTATATACTTTTCTGTAATCAAGGGTTAAGGTTCAATAAAACAAAAGTGTATAATAATGAAGCCTAGCTTCAAATTAAGAATGATAGGAACCTATTACAATAGGTACTTCAAACAAGTGAACTGACAAATTCAAATCAACATTAATTAAGTATTAACTTTTTTCTTTACTGACAAAATTACAACCAAAATAGGTACTTTGCACAATCTGAAAGTAAGTTGATGCCCAACCACCGCCGGCGCCCGCTAGAAACCGATGAATCAGCTCCATCCCCCAGCATCACCACCAACACCTACACCAGAGCCAGAAAGATGTGGGCACTACCCCGCAATATTGTGCCGCCGCCACTTCCCCAACCCAACTCACCCAATCCTCACATCCCTTCCAACACCTCCACCTAAAATTATAGCCCGTACCCCGTTTGCGCGCCCGTTCGCAGGCGCTAGCTGGGCCTCTCCCAATGGGGTCTCACTCGACTGGCTGACCGCGCCGAGAGCCTTATTTAAGTATGAATTATTTGATACGATACTTGCCAAAAAGTACTCATTAGTAAAAGTATCAAAACAAAAAGTATCGAGTACAAAAGTACTCGGTATCGAATAAAAAGTACTCGATACCAAAAATATCGAAAAAAAAATCGTGTCCCTAATCTTCCGTCAGGCGTCAAATCACGTCCGACAATTTTAATTTTGTCTATAGTTCGATTATGTTTCGCCCATTTTCCAACTTTGTTTTTATTTAGATTTATTTGATTATTAGTTCAAATTATTATTTAGTTATTTTCACAAAATGGATAAACATAACAGTTCGGAGATACTAAGTTCCGAATTTTCATTGTCAAAAAATGCCAGTTCCGACTCTTTAGATTCCGACTCCAAATCAAGTTCATTGAATTCTAAACACGGACAAGACTCCGTAAGTTTCCTAAAACGATTAATATATTCTTTTAGAGCTCTTTATTAGTTACTTTGGTACTTCCTGTGGGTTTAATTCTGATTTGTTTGTCAGTTCTGCATGTCCAGTGCGATCAGTGGTGTGGTGTGGTAAATTCTAGTGTAAAGTGTAAAAAGCTCAAATAAAATTACATTATGAGTAAACCTAGAGCTATTCACGTTTGCCTGTTTGTAAACCGTATCCACAGTCAAAGGCAACATAGTGAACTATTTAAGGCTTGTATTTTTTTTGTATTTGCCTAGTGAACACTGCACACTTAGAGCTAAAATGTTATGCATTTTGTGATTGTGTTTTACAATAATAACAGTGTACAAGTCAAATAATAATATTCGCCATTTCATTGCAAGAGTTTTTATATACTTTTCAGCCGCATGTACTGGGGGACATACAGTTACTGGACAGCGAGAAGGTGATGAGTGTGGCTCGTGATGTGACCTACCTTGACCCCTTCAGTGGGCCTATCCGAGGCATTCTGAAGGTGACAAACTATCAACTGCACTTCCGACCTATAGACGCTGCTGCTTTGCAGTGTACTCTGAGTGTCCCATTGGGTGTGGTAAGTGCTATATTTTTTTAAACTTTTATGGTGTTATTACAAAACATTCTCTAAAGTTAAACTTAGATTAACTCTAAAAACAAATGCATGACATCATGGGATTTAATGAAAAATGACACGCACTCAACAAGAAACAGTACTTACCGACATTTAAAATATAAAATTAGGTTAAAATAATTATTTAACTAACAAAACTGACATCAGCCCCCCTTGCATGACCAACAAAATTCGATATGATATGATAAGTTATCTGGTTTAACTGTCAAAAGACTATCCCTCTTATTACAAAACGTGGACTAAAATAGTCCTGGTTTAAAACTGGTACTAAACTGGTGCTGTCACTTTCATTTTCCAAATGAAAGACAGAATTAGCATGAATTTTAAACCAGGTCTAACTTTAGTCCACATTTTGTAATAAGGGGGTATGGGTTTTGACGTTTGAATGTTGATAAGTCGCTCTATCATGCGATACATATCACGTTTTGGGTGGTCATGCTAGGCTTACTGTAATGAATTTAATAAACACTTCATCAATTTGACAAATGACTCGAGTATAAAAAATGACATACCCTATGCTTATTACAATAATATTCCTAATAACTCAAAAAGCATTTATTTAACTCCACTAATATGAAAATGACATTTACAAAATTATAATGGGATTGAATAATACTGCTTCAGCTGGTTATGACAGTTTCACTACTGATATAAAAAAAAGTGCTGTTTATATTGCAGCATGTCTAGCACATGTGATAAACTTATCTCTTTCACAGGGATGTTTTCCAACTCAATTAAAATTATCGATAGTTAAACCCCTGCATAAAAAGGGACCTAGAGATGACTTAAATAATTATAGGCCGATAGCTTTGATGATTATTTTTGCGAAGATATATGAAAGAGTAATATTTGATAAAGTGACTGCTTTCATATCATCATGTGAGTTACTTAAACCAGAGCAATACTAAGAGAGGTATAGGGGTCATTCCATGTAACGGGTGTTACAGGTCGTACGTCTTTACTTGACGATTAATTAATCATGCAAAAAGGAAACATATCCTTTTTATTAGCTTAACACCCTCCACCTAGGTCTAAGTTTCGTCATCCGTATTAAAACTAACAGTAATAGCTAGCAGTAAAGAAATGAGGAACAATATATGTGCGTAACGGGCGTTACACGATTTTGCCTATGCTTTCCGGATTACCCGCAACAAAAGCAAAAGTCTGCGAATTGTGTTTGTTTTTGAAGGGAAAAAAATGTAAACGCATTTCTAAATGAATTCTAAACATTATAGACTATTCATATTAAAACAAAAATACACATAGGATTTTTCATGGAAATTTAAAAATGTAACGGGTGTTACAGCTCAATGTAACGGGTGTTACGAGTACGAAATTAAACCAATATTTCTAGTAATAAATGTTTATTTGATCAAATTTTTGGCATTAAACAATATAGGAACTTAGTAGAACTTAGTACCATGCCTAAACTGCTCTCTAACATCAATATTTTTGGAAAAACTGTTATAGGTACAGTTCCCTTTTACAACACCGAAAAAAGAAAATAATTGTCAAATTGACATTGCGCGTTCCGTCGCCGGGCCGTTAGAAAGGAAAAGTTTTAGGCAGCCGCATTATTTGATATGTTTAATAATTTCTTAGAACTTTTAAAGCATGCCTCGTACGTGTAACACCCGTTACAAGAAAAGTGCATTTGTTTATTTAGCGACTGAGTTAATTTACGCATCATAAAATGCATTGAAAGGTTTTTAGATGCATCAACCATAAACCAGCACAATCAACCTTTTATTAGTCCTAATAAAGTCATATTAAAAATTGGTAACACCCGTTACGTAACGGGTGTTACCCATCATTCCCCACCAATATTTCACAGATAAATAAGCTGAACATCAAATAAATAGAAAATATTAGCAGTTCATAATCATAACCTTACTTTCCCAAATGCGTTTTATGATGCGTGCATTAACTCAGTCGCTAAATGAACAAATGCTCTTTTTTTGTAACGGGTGTTACACATAAGAGGCCTGCTTTAAAGGTTAAATAAATCTAAGAAATTATTAAAGTATTCAAATAATATTTCAGGCACTGGTTGCTTAAAACTTTTCTTTTCTAACAGCGAAACGCGCAATGTCAATCTGACGGTAGTTTTCTTGTTTTGGTGTTGAGAGTTTTGATAAAAATAAACTACCATCAATCGTATACAGTAACCTGACTTTGATATGTAAAAACAGGATAAATTTGAAACTAAATTAAAAAATTAAGGGTGGTCTATTAAAATATAGGCTTTTATGATTATCCTAAGACACATTTTCTTTTAAAATCAGCATTTTAAGAAAATATGTTGCGGTAGCGTTTTCCATGGAATGACCCATAGGCTATTTAAGAGAGGTAGCTCCACGACTCTGGTTTTTTTTAATTTATTTATTTAGGACAACAAAAAATTGACCAATACATATTTATACTTAAATAAATAAAATATTTAGGTAAGTACTAATTGATCAATCAACACCATTATTCCAGATTAAGTTAAGAAAACATTACACCTTACAAATTAGGTAGGTACTTACATACTTTTATGCAAAGAAAGAAACGTAACATGCACAAGAAATCCAAATTACGGATAAAAAAACATTTAAGTAAACAAATTAACATCAAGCAAGCGTGAGCATGACAACATTATTGATGATGATGCATTTCTTGCCCGTGGTACAGTTGGATAGTACGGTTACCGGACCACTAATGTAAGCACTTTTCAAATGAAAAGTGTATTTTTTGTCTACGTTTAAATTTTTCAATTTTTCTGCGTTACTCGCTCAATTCACAATAAATAAATACAAAAATATTAAAATATAAAAACGTTAAAAACAGGAATTCGTTGATGTCACTGAGTTATACAGATTATTCTACTTCGCTAAGTTTTGTCAGGATTTCCTTCTTAAACATACGAGGAGATTGGTGGAAAATATCAATATCATAAAAGTAGTTGTTATATAACGATACAATTTTATAATATGGAATATGTTGACCTGCATTTGTATTTATATTTTTAAGGTAAAAAAGTTTGTGAGGAGAGTTACTGCATATTCTAGCAGAGCGCGTCGGAATTCGGTAGCAGATGTTGTTGGTCAACTCACAGCAGTCGTAGGCATTAAGAATGATTTTGTACAATTTCATTGTACTTAGCATGATTCTACGTGCCTCTAAACTTTGTAAAGAGTATCTTTTCAAGGATTCTGTGTAAGAACATTTAGGTAACCAGCATAAGTAGTTGATTCTTTTAAGAAATTTTCTTTGTACCGACTCAATTAATAATTTATATTTGTTGTAATGTGGGTTCCAAATAGTTGTGGTGTGGAATACACCACCAACTGAGACCTTACCAAACTTTTAAAAATATATATTAAGGTAGTAGGCTTTCTAAACTTACATCCCACTTGCATAATAAACCCATACACTTGATATGCCTTGCTTACTATCCGAGCTATATGGCTATCAAGATGAAGCTCAGAATCTAGTAAAAGCCCGAGGTCACGGATACTATGAACTTTTTCAAGAGCTGTAGCTCCAAGATAATAAGCAAAGTTGGTTACATTGAGCTTTTTGGTAAAAGTTATAGATTTGCATTTTTCTGTATTGAGGTGCAATTTGTTTAGAGTGCAATATTCAACCAAGCGATCTAAATCTTCCTGGAGACTACAGCAATAGTCAAAGTTATGGATTTTTTTATAAACTTTTAGATCGTCTGCGTATAAAAGGAAATTGCTATTTTTGAAGCACTGGTCTATGTCATTAATAAAAATAAGAAACAACAATGGCCCTAAAATAGAGCCTTGAGGGACACCTGAAGTTGCCACAGTGCTGTTGGAAGCGTAGCCCCTAATAACCACTCTTTGAGTCCTATTTTCAACGGACGGCCGAAACCAACGCAAAAGATCTCCTCTAATGCCGTTGTAAGCTATTTTTTTTCTCAGGAGTATTTCGTGGTCAACCTTATCGAAAGCCTTACAAAAATCCGTGTAAATTGCGTCAACTTGAATACGGTGATCCATGTTCTCAAACAAGAAATTAGATAGAGAATTAGAAGAGAGGATAGATAGCATTGTGAACGAGTCTTTCCAAGACCTTCGCAAAGATTGACAGTAGCGAGATTGGGCGATAATTTTTAACATCACTCTTAGACCCAGACTTGTAAACTGGAGTAACGTTTGCACTTTTCCACGCTTGTGGTACAGTAGCTTCCCTCATACGTTTATTGAAGAGTATCACTAGTGGGTCACATATACTTTCAGCCGTTAGTTTAACAAAAGGAGGTGGGATATTATCTGACCCATGACCTTTGTTAACATCCAGACTTTAAAATTTTAATAACGTCATGACGTGTAAAAGCAATATTGGATATATGAAGATCGCTATGACAGTTATCAGTATCTATAGAGTCAATATTTAGGGTTTTAGTAGTGCTTGGTTCAAAAAAAGAACTAAAGTAATTACTAAACATGTTGCAAATTTGTTCAGGATCATCAGATTTCTTGGTATCGTAAGTCATAACTTCCGGAATGCCACCTACGCCATTATTATTATGACCATAGGACCAGAATGCTTTTATATCGTGACGTATGCTCATCTCTATCGAATTCATATAGTAACTAAAACATTTCTCAGCATTATCACTAAACCTGCGGCGATAAAAAGAAAAGACTTCATAATCCGATTTATTACCCGATTTTTTCCATTTAATCCACTCCCTTTTCTTTCTTTTAAAAATGTGTATAAGCGGACGAGTGAACCATACCGGAAACTCCCCTGACTTTGCTGGCCTTAAAGGAACAACAACACCTTCTGTAACCTGTGACTTGCAATAAATAAACTAAACTAAACTAAACCATGTTTAGCAATAATTTTGTATATATGCTCAAAAAACACAGTGACTGCTTCTTCGATAGGCAGATCATCAAGTAAGTTGCTTGTTTCCAATTAATGAAACAAATAACGGAAACACTAAATAACGGCAGTAACGTACTTGGCCTCTTTTTAGATATGAGCAAGGCCTTCGATTTTGTTTCGCACTCACTACTGCTAAAAAGTTAGAGAGGTATGGAATAAGAGGAGCCGCTTTAGATTTTCTAAAAAGCTATCTCGAAGATCGTTTGCAAAGGGTGGAAATTTGTGGTTTTTCGATAATCTAAAGAAAACATTTTCTTCAAATAATAAACATAATGGATGCGGTGTACCTCAGGGTAGCATTATTGGTCCATTACTATTTTTATTATATATTTATGATTTACCAAACGTCATCAATACTACTCTCATAATTAAATACGACAGTAAGGATGACATAAAAAATATTGCAATTCATAATTTAGGTGAAGTAATTAAATGGTTAGAACTAAATAACCTTAAAATTAACATTAATAAAACGAAATTAATTCAATTTAAAACTCATAGCTCTATAAGTAGGCATATTGACATTGATTATGATAATAATAATATTGAAGAGGTGATAGAAGTTAAATCTTTGAGCCGTCCGGCGACTAGGCCTATAGGCCCAGACGCCGGATTGCATTTTTTTATTATATTTTTCGGTACATACAACAGTATAGGTACATACAATAAAAATAAACTTATATCAATGAGTATTTTACATGGCGATGAAGAAAACATAGATACTTTTTCTACATAAAATAGGTTACTTAAATTTTGAAACTAAAAAAATTAAACATAAAAAATAACACAATCTTTAAATACTGTACCCATATAATTAATTTTTTATATTAGGCTATAGCTAAGATAATAAATAGCGCCCACTGTTATACCTACACGTAAAAAAGAGGTAATACATTATTTGGGCTTTTCTATGAGTAACGCATACCTTTAAAAAACAGTCTTCTCTTAACAATAATCAAATTTTGTTCTATATTTATAACTATAGAACAAAAATCAGGTTTCTTTAAACTTTTTTTTTTCTATAAGACGTATATAATTAAACTATGTCTAAGTGTGAAAAACAATTAAAAGTTTACTTATAGTTTACTTACTTAAACTTTTTAAAGTCATACACAAAATAATGTAAATATACATAAAATATAAAGAAACTTATATAAATGAGTATTTTACATGGCGATGGAAAAAACATAGGTAGATACTTTTTCTAGATAACTACATTTTGAAAGTATAAAATTAAACATAAAAAACACAAGTCTTTAAATAGTGTACATACGCAAATTTTTATATAGTGAAATTAATAAAGGGCAAAACTGTGTTGGCAATTTCTCTATACAAAAATTAAACATCAAAAGCTGATCTATGTCAATATAAATATCATAAATTAGTATCTTAAAAGACTCTTTTATTTTAAATGCTTTTCCTTCTAACTGTAAGTAATAGAATTAGATTTAAACAATAGATCTTTTGTGCATGCCAAAAGTGAGCCCAGTCGACGGAAAAATATATTAAAAAAATGCAATCCGGCGTCTGGGCCCATGGGCCCAGTAGACAGTGGGCCCAGTCACCGGACGGCTCAAATTTTTAGGTATTATATTGACAGTAATTGTAATTGGAAATCGCATATTAATCTTATAGTCAACTAGCTTTCCGCCCGCGGCTTCGCCCGCGTGTACTACACGACATTATTCTGAGGGAATGTGATATTTTTCCGGGATTAACAGTAGCCTAAGTCACTCTCCAGCTGCCAATCTACCAACGCCGTACCAAAAATCACATTGATCCGTTGCACCGTTTTGACGTGAAAGACAGACAAACAATTAGGTAATATCTACTGATTTTCCCGTGGGAATATGATACTTTCCTGTGGTAAAAAGTACTTAAAAGTAGCTTATTATAATCCTTCCCAGCAGTTTTCAAATTATTTATTCAAATACCAATTTCTGCCCGCAAATTTACCCGCGCTTAAAGTGATTTTCCCATGGGAGTGAGATATTTCCCGCGGTAAAAAGTTAGTTTTGTCCTTCCCAGGGCCTTAAACTGTCTCTATTATAAATATAACCCTTCTCATGAACACAAACTTTCACCTTAAATACCAATTCCCTTCCACAGCTTTGCCCGCTCTAAAACTTATTTTCTAAACCAATCCAAATGCAGTCAAAAAATCTTCGGCTTATCGTGTCTACCGAAGCACCATATATTTTTGAACAGCCATCCCGTGATAAACCATTGCGAAAGTCACATAACCTCAGCGATCGCAGGCCGAGCACGCTTCCCTACAACCACTGCTCTATATAGGTACCAAATTCCATGAAAGTCAGATCAGTTGTTTAGGCATGAGAAGGTAACGATGCCTAGACAAACAGACAGGAGCTACTTTTGCATGAATAATATTCGGACATTCTCCTACTCTTGAACTTAGTATGGGTCCTATGACAGCTCGTTCGTGCAAAGCAAAACGTTTTTTATGCATTGGAATAAAACTCAAGAAAATCAGTATTTACACATTTTTTATGCGGTTTAGGCTAGAAAGTTAGACCTTATTTCTTGTTGAGAAACAACATTTTGCTTTGCACGAAAATGATTTGCATAGGACCCATGCTAAATTGAATAAAGTAAAGTGAGAAAAAAACTGTATCCCACGGGAATCGTACTTTTCCCGAGTTAAAAAAACCGTATGAAATTTTCCAGGCCAGAGCGCAATTTATCGTTTTGTTGTGATTGAGCCACAAACATCCAAACTCCGTATCTTTAAATACCCCTCAATATAAACTTTAACCCTCCTTTCTACCTTATTAGGGGTTTTTTTAACTTTGACTACGCAGATAATTTTTTATCCGGACCATATCAATTTCCATACTCCTTAGCCCAGAAATGAGCAAGTTTCCATATAAACTTCAACCCCCCTTTCTACCTGATTAGGGGAGGATTTTTTAACTTCGCATACGCAGATGATTACAATCCTGGCCAGTATCCAACATACCAATTTTCATACTTCTAATTTCAGAAATGAGAAAGTTCCATATAAATTAAATTAAAAATTAAAATCATTTATTTTCAGATGTCAAGATCCAGATTTGTTAGTAAAAAAATACTTAAATACTATGTTAGCACAAATGATGAATTAATTCAAGAAATGTCAAAAAATAAATAAAATAAATTCAAAATTCAATTCACAATGTCAAGAAATTCCATTTAATTTGATTAACTATTATAATTCATATTATTAACAATAATTATCAATTTACTATAAAATGTATGTCTCGTACATTATATTAGTTGACAGCTGTCATTAGTCACGATAAACAAGGGCTCCGAAACTTTAATTGTTTTCTTTAAAACATAGTTAAAAATAACTATCAAAAGTAATCCTAACAGGAAGGTACTAGGCCAATACAAGTGAATAAATGTTAGTAAACTGTAATATTTCGCTGAAATGTGAAATTCAAGCAAGAAAATATAAGTAGCAATCTTAGTGATAAACGTTAAAAACAAGATTGGTGTACTTATTTTATTTGTGTGGTGCGAATCCGTCAGTGTACCTGTGCGTTATTATGGAAGAAATTTAAAGGAATCTCAATATAAATACTATAATTAAAAAACTGTGAAGGTGACAGTGAAATACTAGTAAAACAATAAAATCTAAAGACACCACCAACTTCGCAGAAAAAATGTTTTCGAGTAACTAGTGATCATAAATTTCGTCACTCTCTGTACGTACGAAATGGCCTAGCGCCGAGCGGGCCTTAGGTCATACTGATACGGCAAAAGTAGGAATTCAAATCTCAAGACCCATAATATCAAACTTTTTTTTTTTTTTTTTTTGGGAATCACTTTTTGTTTATTTACTTTTTCTTATCAAGGAAATAAACAAATAATGGCCGAAGATATGTTCATCACAATGAGAAAGAAGCGACTTTCTAGGTCTTGTTTGGACTTAACGATAAACTTAGATGATAGTGCGCAAATAAATGCTTCATTAATGGATTGTACTATGAAAAGTTTACCGAATATTTCTACGAGTGAAGACTCCTGTATAGATGATATGAAACAAAAGTTAGATAACGCGAATTTACAGCTTGAAAGTGCTCATTTCGAGATTGATCAACTAAATTCGGAAAATATTTGTCTTAAGAAAACCATAGAACACTTAGAAAAAATTGTGGCGTCATATAAAAAAATCGCAGTATCGGATACACTCATCTCTAATATCTCTTCACCGGCTGTCAATAAATTAAATAATACTTGTACTACTCCATCTCAGGCAAATTCTGGAAAGAGTGCAAACAAACACTGCACAGCCCTTAATGTGACATACAAGGCTGAGATTAAGAAGAAATCTAGAAGAAATATTAAACTCTGCCTAGAGCTTAAAAGTAGATATGCAAACAAAGGTAGTACAAACAGAATAAGAAAAATCAAACGGGGTATAAAAAATCTAGTAAAAAAGGTGAAAATTTTAGAAAATGAAAAGAAGAAATTACAGCACAATCTAATAGAGTTGGAGACAAAAATCAACTTATCAAAACAAATCGGAACTACAGTTACATGCGAAATAGAAGAGACACCAGTGGCGGAAAATAGAAAAGTTGTTATATTTTCGGACGCTTTAGGTACTGGCTTAGCATCAAGAATTAGTGACCAGTCCAACTCAATCCAAGTAACAAACTACTGTAAACCAGGGGCTTCAAGCCAAATAATTCTGAATAGATTCATTGATGATACAAAGTGCTTAAAAGAAAAGGATTTGGCAGTTATTTTGATCGAACAGTACAAAATGTCGAAACCAGAATTATCACATTTTGAAACAATAAAAAGAATAATTCAATATGATCAGAGGAAATTCAATTTGTTGATTAGTGGTATGGTTTATGATGGTATAAATAATGCTGCTATTTACTATATAAACAAGGAACTAGCACGCTTATCTACCATTAGCGAAAATGTTAAATACATAGATCTAAATAATATAAGCAATAAATCACAACTTAGAAAAACTATCTGTCATGAAGTTATTAGAATGTGTTATTATTTTAAAAGCTCTTCCAATCTAAAATTTATCAGTTTATCACAACCAATTAAAAACAATTGTCAAAATCAAAATCAGTCAAATTTATTAATTACACCAACACTAATTCTAAATGGTTAAACATTTTGCATGCTAATGTACAAAGTATCAATAATAAATATTTAGAACTTGACTTATTGCTAGAAAGTAATGAATATGATGTTTTATGTTTATCTGAAACGTGGGTTAATGATTTTAAATTGGTTAATATGTATATAGAAGGTTTCACGCTTGCTAATTATTTCAATAGAAAAATATTTGACCATGGTGGAACAGCTATATTTGTTAAAAATTATTTAGATTTTAAGGTTAGAAATGATATCACAAAATTGAGTTTCGAAATGAATTGTGAAGTTTCTGCTGTTGAAATAAAAGCAAGTAAACTAGTTATTGTATGTGTTTATAGACCAGATAGGGATTATGTCATCTTTGAGGATATAATGTCTAAAATATTTGAAAAAGTCTTACAAGAAGGAAAGACGTTGATAATGGCAGGTGATTTTAATCTAAATGTGTTGAAGCCTAACACTGAAACTAAGAAATTCTTAAGATTGCTAGACAATTTCAATCATAGGCATGTAATTGATGAACCAACCAGAACTAAAGGAAAATCTGCTACGTGTATCGACAATTTTATAGTTGATGCCAAACTCAATAGTATAAGTTACAAAGGTAGTGTTCTTAAGACTAAACTTTCAGATCATAATGTTATTTCACTTCAATACAAAACACAAACAAAACATGTACAAGAACGTAAGAGAATTAGGAAAATGACACGTAACAATATTAAATACTTCCACCACCTATTCTGCAAGGATTTTGATAAAGTTGAAAAAGATATTACATTACAAGTAAATGCAAATATCAAAATGGATATTTTACTAAATCATTTAAGATACTGTTACCAGTCTGCGTTTCCACTTGTGACGGTGAACCAGCCTAAAACCAGACGTATTATATCAACAAAAGGCATTTTAGTTTCGAGAAATAAATTGGAGAAGCTTGAATTATTAAACAATGTTTTACCTTCTTTGTCAGGCAAACTAAAAGTAAAAGCGTACAAAAAGGTGTTTAGACAGGTTCTACAAACAGCGAAAAAGCTAGGAAACATAGATCGAGTACAAAAATCGAACAATAAAATAAAAACTACCTGGAATATTATTAACGAACAACAAACAAATAAGACAAAAAATAACAACACATCAATTAATAAAATAAAAGACACAGATAATAAGTTTATATATGGAAAACAAATACCTGATACATTTAATAATTTTTTTATGAGTATTGCTCAGAATCTAACTGAGAATTTACAATTTAAAGTTGACCATTGCGATCAATATCTTAAAATTAATAGTCAAAACAAAGGTAAAATTTGTTTCCACCCTATCACAGGCCGAGAGTTAATCGCAATTCTACATTCTTTAAAAAATAAAAAAAGTAAGGATTATTATGATATGGATGTAACAACTATGAAAAAACTTATTTTACAAAATGACACCTTATTTAATATAATATTAAAAGTATTGAATTGTTGCATGACACAAGGTATTTTTCCTGATTGCCTTAAGATAGGTAAAATAGTGCCAATTTTCAAGAAGGGTGACGAAGAAGACATCAGCAATTATAGACCTGTGTGCATATTGCCCATGTTATCAAAGCTACTAGAAAGTGCTATAAAAATCAGATTAATAGATTATTTGGAATCAAATGGTATACTAAAAGACTGCCAATATGGGTTTCGCAATAATAGGTCTACGGAAATGGCAGTAGCGAAATCAATTGATTTCATATTAAGTGCACTGGATGGGTCACAGAAATGCACAAGCATTTTCTGCGACCTTTCTAAGGCTTTTGACTGCTTACGTCATGATATATTATTACACAAACTAAGCTATTATGGATTCGAAGGAAAAGAGTTTAATATTTTAAAATCTTACTTGCAAAATAGACAACAGATTGTATTAATTGACAACATGAAATCAAATAAAGGAACAAATTTAGTAGGTGTCCCTCAAGGTTCCATTCTGGGACCCTTATTATTTTTAATTTATATTAACGATTTAGATAATTGTTTACCAGAATGGGCATTGATCACCTTGTTTGCAGACGATACTCACATAGTTATTAAGGATAAAACAGAAAAAGGCATAGTGGATAAAAGAAATTATATATTTGATGTAATCAAACGTTGGTTCCAGACTAATGGTATAGTACTTAATGAATCCAAGAGCACTATTTTGAATTACAAATGTAAATTAGCTGCAGGGCAACACAATGAGGAAGCGGTTTTTCTTGGTTGTAGGCTAGATTCCACACTGAGTTTTGAGAAGCACATAGACCACTTATGTAAAAAAATATCGAGTGCTAACTACGCTCTTTTCAAACTGAAACCTTTGGTAGATAAAAAAACCCTTTTATCTGTGTATTACGCGTATTGCCACTCACTTATTAACTATGCAATAACGATATGGGGTAGTTCCTCACAGGTCAAACGTGTTCTTGTTTGCCAAAAGAGATCCATTAGAGTAATAGACGGTCTACAGAGGTTGGCATCAGCTCGAGCGCACTTTGCAAAGAACCGAATCATGACTGTGTTTAATTTATTCATATTTAGGTCATTGTTACATATTCATACAAATAAAGACAAATTTCTGCGAAAAAAAGATATTCACCACTACAATACTAGAAATAAAGATAAATTAATTATTCCTAAAGTAAGGTTACAAAAAGTTTTTAATTTAGGTGTAAATTTGAAAATAAAATTATATAATAAATTACCTGCTTTTATAACGGAACTACCTGTTAGGGCATTTAAGCATAAAATGAAGGATTTTTTAGAGAGACACCCATTTTATAGTCTCTCGGAATTCATGGATTGTTCATTTTGTGATATCATAGAATAAGTTATAGGTAGGTACCGAAGTATTGTGATATTGTATAAAATTATGACTTTTTTATTATGTTAATTAAATGATTTCTTCGATAGAAAAAAAAAAAAATAATAGGTACCTATGTGCTAATGAAATTATGACTATACAATGGTATGTTTTAATAATGTTATTAATTTAATGGAGTGTAACGTATAATACTTATGTAATAAAATTACACTTACTTTTATTTTTATTTATACAATTTGAATTTTTTATGATGTTAATTTTTTTAATTTTTTCTTAATTTATGTTGTATTTTAAATAATTACTTAATCATTGTAATTTCTGGACTTGCCTAAGTTACGCTATGTTACAAAGGGTGAATAAATGAATTGAAATTGAAATTGAAATTGAATTAGGTACTTAATTAATGCGATATACCGATTCTGCCTTTGGATTAATCAGAGCGGAAACCCAGTGCCTTTGTAAAGGACTGTCGGGTCTGTTAGCGAGTAAATTTGTTATGCCGCTAATATATAAGCTTAATCTCCCAATTTTACCCCATTATGTGGGAGATTTTTTTAAACATCGCTCAAAGATAGTTTTCAATTGTGACCAGTACCCTACGTACCAATTTTTATACTTCTAACTCTAAAAATGAGGAAGTTCCATATAAACTTGAAACCCACTTTTTACCCCATTTAGGGGTTATTTTTTTTAACTTCTCCTACAGAGATCATTTTCAATCGTGATCAGTATCCAACAAACCAACTTTCATACTTCTAAGTTCAGAAATGAGGAATTTCCATATAAACTTTAACCCCCCATTTTACCCCATTAGGGGGGAGGTTTTTTTAATTCGCTTACGCCAATCATTTTCAATCATAACCAATATCCAAGGTATCAATTTTCATGCTTCTAAATTCATAAATGAGGAAGTTCCATATAACGTTAACCCCCCCATTTTACCCCTTCAGGGGGGGAGTTTCCCAAAATCCGTTCTTAGCGGACGTCTCCTATACATAATCTACCTTCCTGCCAAATTGCATCTTAGTTGGTACAGTAGTTTTCGAGATTTCGTGATGAGTGAGTTATGTCCCCTCGATTTTATATATATAGATAACTTAGATCGTTTTGTGTACGTTTTAAACAGAGTGAAACACGTTGCATCAACACTACCGGCGGCTTGACCATACGCATATACATCAGATAGCAAGCATATTTTTTTTGTAATTTTTCATATAAAATTATTCAGTATTTCTGATTTATCATGTCAGCCGAACGACGCCCACTGCTGGGCATAGGCGTCCCCCAAGGATCTCTATAACAATCAGTCCTGTGCTGCCCGCATCCAGCGGCTTCCCATGACCTCGACTAGATCGTTGGTCCACCTTTTAGGGGGCCTGCCCTGTACATAAAACGTCTTCCGGTACGCGGTCGCTATTCGAGAACCTTTCCGCCCCAACGGCCATCGGTTCTCTGTGCTATCTATCCCGCCCACAACACACTGCCACTTCAACTGAGCAATCCTTCGAGCGATGTCGGTTGTTTTAGTGCTCCTGTGGATACATATGGATAGATCAGTAGATGGCGCTACTTGCCACGCTAAACATAAGCTCCGCATATTTTGTTTATTTAAAAATAGATTAAGTGCTTTTTAACCGACTTCAAAAAAAGGAGGAGGTTATCAATTCGACTGTATATTTTTTTTTTTTTTTAATGTGTGTTACCTCAGAACTTTTTAGTTAATGAACCGATTTGGATAATTCTTTTTTTATTTAAAAGGTGACGCTTCTCGTGTGGTCCCATTCAAATTTTATCAAGAGCTGGCAAGAACTTCAGGAGTTATCATGAATAATGTGTATTCAGACTTTATTTGGGTATATGGACGATTTCATACTTTCATCAAATTGGGGATCATTTTCAAAATATTTTTTTTTCGAAAGTTGGTACTTCTGACCTGATCTTACTTTCACCAAGTCAGGACCAGGGGATCAAATACCAGGAAAATTAAGAGAAATTCTCAAATATAGGCAAGCCTTATGCGTTCCATTTATTTTTGAAGTTAGTCAAGTATTTGCATCTGGTAGTCATCATCTTATAGTGATGAGCTGGTGATGGAAGCTACAACTCCTTAACGGTTAGGAGCTGGAGAATATTTCTTTAAGTATTAATCGTACGTATGGGCCAATAGTTATATTCTTTTAGGTTATTAGGGTGAGCTGCTGATGAGAGGTGAAACTCCTCAACAGTTAGGAGTTATATTATGATGTTTTATAAATACCATATGCACGAATGGACCTTCAGTTGTATTCCTTCAAGTTATCTAAGTAGCTAAAGATGGAAAGCTGAATTCCGTAACGGATAGGATATTTACAACAATTTATCATAATCACCATGTAGTTTCTTAAGCCACTTCACTAAAAATCGAAAAATAAAACGTTTTTGAAAAAAAAATGTAACCGCCTTCAAAACGGATCTTCAAACAAAAATTAACAAACACTAAAAAACGAAAAAATAATAAGATTTTTTAATTTAAAGGACGATGATACGTGACTTTTTCTAATTTATCTTGGTACTTACTGAACTGTTTGAAGTCGGTGCCAAGCCAAAAAGAATAAGAACGAAATATACTGAGTGAAATAACTAACATAAAAAAAAACCCGGTCCCAAGCGTGTGGTGTAGGACGTAATTACCTCAATACGTATAAGACGGCACCGACTTCAAACAGTTCAGTAAGTACCAAGATAAATTAGAAAAAATCACGTATCATCGTCCTTTAAATTAAAAAATCTTATTATTTTTTCGTTTTTTAGTGTTTGTTAATTTTTGTTTGAAGATCCGTTTTGAAGGCGGTTACATTTTTTTTTTCAAAAACGTTTTTTCTCCACGAAACCGTATTTCCAAGAAACATGATTGTCTAAAGTATAGGCACCAGTGTTTGTGACGTGAACAAACCAGGAATCTATAACAATATTCTCAGAAGAAGACGAAGCTGCAAAATCACAGTTTTCACAAAAACCAGTACATATTTTGGATTCAAAGGAGGATAGTGCAATAACATTTTATAGTGCGAGGTCAGTGGAATTACAAAATAATCTCATCTTACAGAATAACTGGTTAAATTATATATTGATAAAATCAGCTGTTTTTAATTTAAATTGACTTTGATACTGTTTTACCGACAAGTTCACATACAGTGACATACAATACAACAAGAATAAAATTATTACAAGGTCGAGTCGACTAAACAGTACGGAACATAACGCCATCTATAAGTAAACAATTACACTAAAATGGACAATATCACTATTCGAAACAAATTACCTAAATCAAGATCGTATATGGATTTATCAATATTGGACAAAAACGTTTCTAACACAACAATAATGGACACAACTATGCTAAGTATCCAAAGTGAAACTTACAACAGTAATACATCTTGTCACGACTCATGTATACACGAATTAAAGTCACTAAAATGTACTTTAGAGATTGCGGACCAAGAAATAGAAAAGCTTAATTCGGAAAATTCTAACCTTAAGAGTATCTTAGAAGGAAAACAAAGAGAAATAGACACACTAAAAACACTAACCTCAAATTTTGGAAATAGAAACCAACACACCATGACTCCTCTCCGAAGAAAAATCATGAACATCACACACGCACAACGATTATCTGCCATGAGATCTCATAAAATAATGTACAGCACACCATTATCGAACAGATTTACACGACAAAAGAAATTAAATCTTGACGGTGAAACCGGCACCGACATGGATGTTATTGATGTCAACAAAGACAATAGTCAACGAAGTCACTCAAACTCAAACACGCCAATAGATGGCGCACGCGATATGGCCAGTATTTTATTAGACGAAAGCTGCAATAATGAGAAATCGGAAAAAACTCGAGTTTTTATCCTTGGCGACGAACATGTAAAATACTTATCGGGAAAAATACATAATTCACGGAAAAATATAAATGACGACCCATACGAAATCACAACCATGGTTAAACAAGACGCATCCTGTTCTCAGATATTACGCAGCTGCGATGATTTAAAAAATTCATTAAATACAAACGACATTGTAATATTAGCGTTAGGTGCAAATGACAGAAATCCATACTTATTGTTCTCTCAGTTAGGTACAGCATTATATAAATTACGACATTTTAAGGTATTCATAACAAATGTACATTTTAATAAATACTTGAATAATGAATTACTAAATTACAATATAAAATTATTGACGGAAAATTATGACAATTGCATATTTTTGGAATTAAAAAATGACAGTTATGTAAGAAATAGAACTTTATATTTAAATGACTTGTGTTTTAAAATAAATATAGAACTTGATTATTTACAATATAAGTCTAATTACCTGGCACCGCAAAAAATAAAAGAAATGCTTAAAAGAAGGGATCTTCCAAACTTGAATAAAACTAAAAACAAGGGTGACTGTAAAAAACTAGTACAAAAAACAATACCTTCATTTTTCACTAAATTAGACTCAAATAAGTTAAATGACGAAAACTCGTTTTTTCGTACATAAAAAGCAATTAACTGTATTTCATCAAAACATAGCCAGTATATTAAGTAAACAAGACTTATTTACTGCTGCTCTATGTGATGTTACTAAAGAGATAGGTGAAGTTCATGTCATATGTTTCACTGAAACATTTATTAAAAAGAATTCAGAACAGAATCTTCATATACCCAACTATAAAGTTGCAGCAACATATTGTAGAGATCAACAACGTAGGGGTGGATCGTGTATACTATTGAGAAATAATCTAGAACATAAGACGCTTGAAATTCCAGAGGCCACTTTATACTCATTTGAATGTTGCGCAGTAGAAATTCCAGAGTATAAAAGCATTGTGGTCTGTATTTATAGAACTCCTTCTACAAAAATTTACGATTTTTTATTACAATTAGAATCTTTATTGATACGGTTATCTAGAAAACGAAATAAAAATATAATACTCTGCGGTGACTGGAACTTGGATATGTTACTTGATAACAAACATACTAAAAACCTAACAAGTCTTTTGACAAATAGCAATATAATAAACCATATAAAAAAACCAACTAGGAAGAATGCCTGCCTGGATCTGATCACAAGTAACATAAAACCTGTAATAAGTTCTAGAATACACTACTTAGGACTCTCAGACCATGAAACCGGTCAGAGTGTCACATTTGCAATTGAAAGTAGCTCAAATGTCAGTTATAAGAAAAAAAGCTTCTGGTTTGAAACAAAACGTGACATGAGTAAAGAAAACATAAATAAATTTAGAGAATGTATGAGTTCTTTATCATTCAAAGATGTTCAAGAAGAACAAAATGCCGATATGGCCTTTAATCACTTTTATGAAACGTTTCTGCTATTTTATAATTTATGTTTTCCATACATCAGAGTAAAAAAGGTAAATAAATTAGTAAAAAATAAATGGCTAACTAAAGGTATCAAGAAATGTTGTATAAATAAAAGACGTATGTATCTAACATATCGACTCACAACGTCAAATAAACCTTACCATAAGAAAAAATATAGTCAATACTCATCTATACTTAAAAAATGCATCTCTCAGTCTCAGAGGCAAAATAATATAAGTTATATTACAAAGTCTAGAAATGTCTGTAAAGCGTCATGGAATATTATTAGGAATACAACTCAGAACAATTCAATAAATTCTAACATTGACAAAATTAAATTAATAAATAATACATTTTCAAATAATCCAAATGACATTTCCAATGAATTTAATAAATACTTTATAGATTTGACCACTAAACATTTTTCTAAAAATGACACAAAATTTGACGATGCTACAACTAATATACCTTTTCATCAAAAGTCTGTTTTTCTTCGACCGACGAATGAAAAGGAAATCTACAACATAATAATGGGCCTTAAAAATACACTATCTACGGGATATGACGGCATAAGTACTCAAATTATAAAAAGCGTTGCAAGCTTTATAGTTACTCCATTAGTGCATATTATTAATTTATCTCTTGTTCAAGGCTACTTCCCGTCTCAATTAAAGTACTCGATTATAAAGCCACTATATAAAAAAGGATCAAAGGAAGAATTAGGGAACTAAAGACCGATTACCTTAATACCAGTGCTTTCAAAAATATTTGAAAAAGTATTTGCAGACAGGTTGTATAACTTCTTTAATTCCTGCAGTTTACTAAAAGATCAACAGTTTGGCTTCAGGAAACATAGATCTACTACATTGGCTTGTTTCCAACTTATTAAAAACGTAACGGAAAGCATTAATGTAGGGATGCATACTCTATCCATATTCTTAGATATGAGCAAAGCTTTTGACTTTGTCTCTCACGAAATTTTATTCAAAAAATTAGAAAAGTATGGAATAAGAGGAACGGCACTATCATGGGTAAAAAGCTACTTAAAAGACAGACAGCAAGGTGTACAGATTTCAAATATTGAAAATAATGTGAAAAAAAAACTACTTGTCGACGTATAGTATCAATAACGTAGGAGTACCACAAGGAAGTGTTTTAGGACCGTTACTCTTCATAATATACATTAATGACCTTCCTGATATAACAGAGCAACAATGTGTCCTTTTTGCCGATGACGTAACACTTATTATAAAAAATCATGACAAGTCTAAATTGGATGAAATAGCAAACACTACCATTGCTAAAATTATAAAATGGCTGAATGACAACAACCTAAAAGTAAATATAGATAAAACTAAATATATGACATTTAAAACACGTAGTATTAATAGATATAAATTGGACATTAATTATAACAAAGAAAAAATTGATGAAGTGACTATGACAAAGTTTTTAGGTGTAATTATCGATGATCAACTTAATTGGAAGGCTCATATAGATTCAATAATAAGTAAACTTGACAGATTCGTCTTTGCGTTAAGGAGAATAAAAGAAACAGCATCCAAGGCTGCAGCATTAACAGCATACCATGGCTATGTAGCATCGATGCTCCGTTATGGTATTATTCTGTGGGGGTGCTCTGTTGATGTTGAAAGGGCATTCAAATTACAAAAGAAATGTATTAGATCGATATGTGGAGCCGGTTACTTGGACTCTTGCAAACCATTATTCCGAGACCTTAATATTCTTCCTCTACCATGCCAATACATTTATGAAGTGGCTACTTTCGCAAAAAAATATAAAGTTCTATTCAACACAAAAAATGACAATGTTAATTATAGAGGACGAGATGGAAAAAAGTTGTGTATACCACCTCAAAGGTTGGCAATGTATTCAAAAAATGTTTATTGTATGGCAATACGTATTTATAATAAGTTGCCAGAAACACTTACAAACTTGACATTAACAAAATTTCAGAAACAGTTGCATAAATTTCTAATGAGCAAAATGTATTACAAGATTAATGATTTCCTAAATGACAATTTTTCTAATTTCTATTGACATTACCTATTTAATTTTTATTGACATTACTTAATTTCTATTGACATTACTTAATTTAGATTGAAATTTAATTTGACAAATTTTATTACATACTTACTTTTTTTTTACATTTTATAATTTGATTTGTCTAAGTATAACTCGTTTTAAATTTAATAAGTGACATGTTAAACTAACAATTATTAATAAATATCCCGTAGGTTTCACTTTTATAATTGTCAAAAATTTGTACACTGAAATATCAGTAGAACATGAAGAAACTTTAATGTAAGAAACATCTATTTGTACCATATTCTGACAAATAAAGAATTTATGATTATGATTATGATAGCGCTCTCTCCATTGATTGCTGGGTGACCTTGAGCCTTCTTATAAGACCCATAGTAAACGATCATTGTCTCAATCCCTAGGTCATTACTGTCAACACACTCTACTCAAAGACTTTCGTCTTGTGACATTGAGGTTTACTAAACAATATTACTTCTTATTAGCATTTCACCTTTATTTTGTTAATTTCCATTCGCAGGTCTCTCGTATTGAAAAAGTTGGTGGAGCTTCATCTAAAGGAGAAAATTCTTATGGGATTGAGGTATTTTGTAAGGTGAGATTTCCTCAAAATTTATATCTCCTGCATTATTATGTTGAAATTTAATGTTTCCGTGAAATGATTTATTTTCTTTGTTGTAGGATATGCGAAACTTACGTTTTGCTCATAAACAAGAGAATCATTCACGTCGGGGAATATTTGAGAAGTTACAACAGCTGGCATTCCCTCTATCTCACAAACTTCCATTGTTTGCATTCAGCTATTCGGAACACTTTCCGGAAGACGGCTGGCATGTTTTCGAACCTATAACTGAAATGAGGCGAATGGTAAGCCTAAGTTGAAGATATAATCTTTAATAAGCCTTATGTAGAAGCATAGATAACAGATTTACATACTAAAATCTCAGGACTATAATTTATTGTTTCTTTACAATGCCTGGCCGTGCAACCGATGGTAGTTGAAGCGGAAAGGTTCTCGAATGGCGACCGCGTGCCGGACGACGTTCCGTAGGCAGGCCCCCTACAAAGTGGACCGAAGATCTGGTCTAGGTCACGGGAAGCTGCTAGATGCGGGCAGCGCAGGACCGATCGTTGTGGAGAGCCTTGGGGGAGGCCTATGCCCAGCAGTGGGCGTCGTTCGGCTGACATGATGATGATTACAATGCCTTGTCAGAATGACAAAGACAACACCAAAGACAAAAACATTAAGTTATTGTGTAGTCACTTTGTTCGCTGCGCCAATGCCAATGAGAGTGGGTTCGATTCCTACTATTCATCATGAACATTTGTATTGATATTATGCCCGAGTATCTATTTCAATTTCTATTTAAATACTTCTGTTGATTCAGATATCAGTAAAACTGGGGCATAAGCTGCATGATATGACTACTATTTATATTTTTAGGGAGTTAACAACGACATGTGGCGCATAACCCGTATAAACGACAAATACGAAGTATGCGACAGCTACCCTGCCATATGGGCAGTGCCAGCGGCTGCCAACGACGACCTCTTGCGGTCTGTCGCTGCGTTCAGGTCCCGCGGGAGGATCCCGGTGTTAGCATGGATACACCCGAGCTCGCAGGCTACAATCACTAGGTGTAGTCAGCCTTTGGTGGGGGTAAGTAATTGTAAAAAAAACGAATACTCATAGTTAAAAAACAAAATATTAGATTTTCACGAAAATATATTAAAACTAGAGGCCGCCCGCGGTTTCACTCGCTTGGTTCCCGTTCCCGTGGGAATGTCGAGATAAAAAGTATCCTATGTGCTCTATAATCTATCCCTGTTGCTAATTTCATCCAGATCCGTTCAGTAGTTATTGCATAAAAGTGTAACAAACATCCATACATCCAGACATCCATACTCACAAATAGTAAGATTGTGAAATCAAACCTTTTCAACTATATACACTTTTAAACTTTCGCGTTGCATTATTATAGTATTAAGAAAACAGATTTTTCAACTATGATTAAAATGAATGGTTATGTTGGAATTCCTACTTGTAAACATTTATGTTTTCCTAAACTGGTGTTGTTAATTAGCAATGATGCATACAATCACTAAATTTACTAATGAGTGATTAGTAAATGACTCGATGAAACACATGCGTGACCTTAAAACATTTTGTAGTTTCCGCAATTATACGACATTGACTAACCATTAGATCACCCAAAATTTTCCATTTAGGCTATAAATAATGCAAGTGAAAGTTAAGTATTGAATTTTTCACCTTCTAATATGGCGATATTACACGGTTCAAACAAATTTACTAACTTTCGCATTGTTTGAAAATGTCTACCAATCAGGTAGCACATTGAGAATGAACATCTAGTGAATCATTCAGTTCTTATGTTTACACGTTAAACTTTCGTTCAATTGCATTGAACGTTAAACGCAAAAGTGAAAATATTGAGCAAGCTCAATTCTTTCAACGCGATTAATGTGATTGAACATTGACATTGAATGATTCACTTTTACGTTTACATTGTTTAATAAAACACGTGCACTTCTTGCCTTGGCGGTAATACACGGTTCACTTCTGCCTTTCAATTTGGATGAAGCAATTGAACACTAACAACCAAATTGAACACTGTAAACGTAAAAGTGAGTCATTTAATGCCAATGTGCGCCTGTATTTCTGCGCCTTTCAACCAAAGTGATTAAATTTGGTTGAACCGTGTAATATCAACTTAATGGAAAGGGACTTGCCTTCACTCACACTTAAAGCAGTGTTTCAGAAGGCTTGTTATCAGCTTTCAATCTGTTTGATGCATGAATCAATAATGATGTCATATGCTTTGATGCAAGTATATTTGCTTGAATAGTTATTGAATTGTAAATAAACACTGTAGGTACTGAAGGATTCTTAAGATCTCAGAATTGTGCAATAGGATAAAATTAAGAGAGGCATAGGTTGAATAAAGAAGGGGTTGCGTTTAAGCTGCCATCACTTACCTGCTCACATTCGATTGTTTGTTTTACAGTTGAGTGGCAAGCGAAGTCGTGAAGATGAGCGCTACATTCAGCTGATAATGGACGCCAACGCGCAGGCCCACAAACTGTTCATCATGGACGCACGGCCGAGCGCTAATGCTATCGCGAACAAGGCTAAAGGAGGAGGGTAAGTTTTGGATTCGAGGAAATTATTTAATGATATTAAATATATTGTCAGTAAAAAGGTGTCCAAACGGTAAAAAAATGTTGGACGATTAATAAGCATTAATGTTATTTAATCTATGTGAATAAAAATTTCAACTTTGACTTTGAATGTAAATTGTTTTAGTCGTTTATAGAAATTAAGAGGCTCGTCATTTAGTTAGTAAAAACTCAAAAACTGAAGTTTCAAGCCGGAAACATACTTCTGTGTTGTGACGCGCTACAAGCATATCGGTTTTACACATTTTGTATGAACACGATAGAGACAGAGACAAGCGCTGCAACAAAACACATTGAATTAGTGTATTTCTAACTATACTAAATGTATGAAACTGATACGCGCGTGAACGCACCTCAACACACCGCAACACAAGTATGTTTCCACCTATAGGTAAAAATACTTTTTTTCCGCAAAGTGACGATAATCCTGAGACCCTTATAAAAATTCAGCACCCTTAACAATGATGACAAATTAACTCAAATTACAGCAACTCATTCTATTAAGTACTTAAATCGCTCCTATTCGCCTCTTATTTATAGGTTCTCAGACTAACGCATGCTTTAAAATGTTATCGTTATTCATTTTACAGATACGAATCAGAGGATGCATATCAGAATGCTGAACTAGTCTTCCTGGATATCCATAATATCCACGTCATGAGGGAGAGTTTACGGAAATTAAAAGAGTTATGTTTCCCTCAGATTGATCAAGCCAGGTAAAATACATGGAAAAGTAGATTAAACAGTAAAAACAAAACAAAACATTATACTTTTTTTTTGTTATTTCAGATGGTTCAGCGGAATTGAAGCCAGTTGCTGGCTAAAACATATCAAATGTATATTAGCTGGAGCAGTCCGTATCGTCGATAAGGTAAGATATGTGGTGGCGGGTCAACTGATCACAGCTACAGCCCCTAAAAAGTTATCCAAAAAGTTGTTAAATTACAATGTAACAATCATCATCATCATCATCATGTCAGCCGAACGATGCCCACCGCATAGACCTCCCCCAATGATTTCCACAACCATCGGTCCTCAACTCCAATGTAACAATACGCGCTTAAAATTAGGATCTGTTTGACGAAATCTTGATGAAATACAAAAAGTCCAACACAATCTCTTATATTAAATCAAGGTTTTTTTTAATTGTTATAATAATAGGTGGAAAACCACAAAACATCAGTGCTAGTCCACTGTTCAGACGGGTGGGACCGCACCGCTCAGTTGACTGCCCTGGCGATGCTGATGCTAGACCCCTACTACCGCACTCTGAGAGGGTTCGAGGTGCTCATAGAGAAGGAGTGGCTGTCTTTCGGACACAAGTTCCAGTTGGTGAGTACTACAAATACTACAATGTATAAGATTAACCACGAACCATCAGTACTAGTCCACTTTTCTGACGGATGAGACCGCAACACCCAGCTAACTGCGTTGGCGATGCTGATGTAAGACCCCTACTACCGCACTCTTCTTCTTTCATGTCCATGGTACGAAATTAAATTAAATCATCCCCGCCTAGAACTCGGCTAATCGAACCGCAGGTTCAGTAGCGGACCACAGGTCGTCGAGTGTGCAGTTAATCGAACACCCTGGACAACGTAGAAACAACTCTGAGATGATTCGAGGTGCTCATAGAGAAGGAGTGGCTGTCTTTGGGACATAAGTTCCATTTGGTGAGTATGTAAGGTAAACCACAAGATAGTAGTGTTGTTCCATTTTTAGATGACTCAACTAACTGCTCTGCCGATGCTCTTTAGTGGTGGACATTTGGATTAAGCAGCATACATTTTGGTCATTCTCCTTTTATCTTGCTCCGAGTACCCAATTAGGAAATCATTGATGAATCCAATTGTTATATGCATAAAATGTATTTTCATGATTTTAATTTGATTATCATCATTGTTTAGCGAATCGGCCATGGTGACGAGCGTCATTCAGATGCTGACCGTTCGCCAGTATTCGTGCAGTGGGTCGACTGCGTATGGCAGCTGCAGCAGCAGTTCCCGACTGCATTCGAGTTTACCGAGCGACTGCTCATCACTATAGTCGACCATCTCTACTCGTGCAGATTCGGCACATTCCTGTTCAATACTGAGAGGGAGAGGGTGAAAGAAGGTTAGTTGTCAACTCGCATCCCAATGGCATGCAATTCCCTACATACGCTTGTGCGAGCAATCCCATGCATTCCACATTTAAACGCAATCAATTTCACACTTATACGCAATCTAACACATATGTATGCAATACCACTCACAGAAAACTCCACACTCATGCAATCGCACATATCTGTAATACCAGAAACACAACCACCAGTTGCAGAAAAAGAGCGCTAAATAAAGTGAAAGTGAATTTCCGTTTTCGTGATTCTTTCTAGATTGATTAGTGTAATAGGAACAAAAATAAACTGTATTGTGCTGTACTTTTGACATAAATAAATCCTTAAACTATCAATATAAATGACATCGTAAATTTGATTTTGTTACAGAAGTTAAAACGAAGACCATCTCCCTCTGGTCGTACATAAACAGTCGCCAGGACTTGTACCTGAATCCCCTATACTGGGGCCCGGCTTCATTCGGGAGCAACTCGCCGCCGACGCCGTACTCCCGGCCGCAGATTGTCTTAGTACCAGTCGCTTCGCTTAGAGTTATCAAGCTATGGAAGGCCCTGTATTGCAGGTGGAATCCCACTATGAGGCAGCAGGTGAATATTTTATATCTGGTCGCATATGACTAGTCGTCAGTACCTCGGTACTGGGGCCTGGCGTCGTTCGGGAGCAGCTCGCTGCCGACACCGTATTCTCGACCGCAGGTTGTCTAACTGCCGATGCCGGTAGCTTCACTCAGGGTTATCGAGCTGTGGAAGGCCTTATACTGCAGGTGGAATCTTACTATAAGGCAGCAGGTGAATATTTCATATTCATTTCTGGTTGCATATGAATAGTTGTCAGGACCTCGGTACTGTGGTCCGGCGTATTCTGGAACCAACTCGCCGCTCCGACGCCGAATTCTCGGCCGCAGATTGTGTTAGTGTACGGCCAGAGTGCCCGCTCTGGTTGAGCGTCGGGCGGGGCGGAGCGGGCAACGTTCATCATTTGGTTGCCAACGCTCCGGCCGCTACTCAGGACACCACTATGCGTTAGCATTTGTTTAACATGAACGCTGCCCGCCCCGCCTCGTCCGACGCTCAACCAGAGCGGGCACCCTGGCCGTACACTTAGTGCCAGTGGCTTCGCTAAAGGTTATCAAGTTGTGGAAGACAACACAGCAGACGGCATGTCGTCGTAGTAACTACTGATTTCTATGTATTTGTATGAAGTGTCTCGCGATCGCGACACTGACGCTCGCTTCGAAAGGTATTTTGTACAGATACATAGTTACATTACAAGTAGTGTCGCAACCATATGTCGTCTGCTGCTGCTGTATGCAGTCCGGTTCGAACTCGTACCTTAAATAAAATTAATCTGAATTTCAGATTGATTTTTACTTTCATAAATACCGGTTTTCTGTATTCTGATTTGAGTCTCTTGTTTCTTAGGATCCGATATACCAACGCACCCGCGAGCTGGTAGCGTTGCGCGCACAGCTGGAAGCGGCCGCCGCCGCCGCCGCGGGCGACCACGCGGCGCGCCAGCATCGGCTCGGCCTCACGCCGCCCAGTGTCGCCAGCCCGCACCACGTGTGACCCTAGGTGTGGGTGAGTGTGATACTATGGTTAGAGTCTCCTGTTTCTTAGGATCCGATATACCAACGCACCGCCGCGGGCGACCACGCGGCGCGCCAGCATCGGCTCGGCCTCACGCCGCCCAGGGTCGCCAGCCCGCACCACGTGTGACCCTAGGTGTGGGTGAGTGTGATACTATGGTTAGAGTCTCCTGTTTCTTAGGATCCGATATACCAACGCACCGCCGCGGGCGACCACGCGGCGCGCCAGCATCGGCTCGGCCTCACGCCGCCCAGGGTCGCCAGCCCGCACCACGTGTGACCCTAGGTGTGGGTGAGTGTGATACTATGGTTAGAGTCTCCTGTTTCTTAGGATCCGATATACCAACGCACCGCCGCGGGCGACCACGCGGCGCGCCAGCATCGGCTCGGCCTCACGCCGCCCAGGGTCGCCAGCCCGCACCACGTGTGACCCTAGGTGTGGGTGAGTGTGATACTATGGTTAGAGTCTCCTGTTTCTTAGGATCCGATATACCAACGCACCGCCGCGGGCGACCACGCGGCGCGCCAGCATCGGCTCGGCCTCACGCCGCCCAGGGTCGCCAGCCCGCACCACGTGTGACCCTAGGTGTGGGTGAGTGTGATACTATGGTTAGAGTCTCCTGTTTCTTAGGATCCGATATACCAACGCACCGCCGCGGGCGACCACGCGGCGCGCCAGCATCGGCTCGGCCTCACGCCGCCCAGGGTCGCCAGCCCGCACCACGTGTGACACTAGGTGTGGGTGAGTGTGATACTATGGTTAGAGTCTCCTGTTTCTTATGCCGCGTACACACCGCGCCAACGAACGCCAACGAAGGATATTCAGCGTTGGCTGCCGCACGTTCGTTGGCTATCGAAGGTTAAAGCACAAACAACAAACGTTGAGCAAACGATCGTTGGCACTCGATTCCGGCTCCAGTGCCCAGTGTTGCCAGAAGGTTACTTTTTTGTACATTTCAGGGTTTAGGTGTATCTTTAGACAAGACCTCGCTGGCAACACTGTCCACTGGAGTCATATAATTTGTGCTGGAGTCATGTTGGAGTCTGCCGGCCTAGCATGAGCGGCTTATAACGCGCGATATGATATGGTACGGCAAGTTGTCTTGCTCACCCCACTAAGGTGTAAGCAAGACGGAATGCCGTACCATATCATATCGCGTGCTATAAGCCGCTCATGCTAGGCCGGCTGGACTGGACTGGCTGTCATAAAAGTGCCTATTTGAGTATCGCTATTTTGGCGCTGTAGGCATATAGGTACGAGTGTCTATGTAACTAACTCTAGTGATGTTCAGTCAGTCGTGGTAATAATTATGTCAAAGTTAGTTCTCGGGACACTCGTAGTGCCGCTTCAAATTGCCACACAAAATTAGCTTTCATTTGTATGGAGACAGCCTGTCCAGTGTGTAATAATAATAATAAAGGTCAGTAAGCTTTTGGTGAGCTTGGCTTTATTTTAATTTTAATACTAGCCTTCCGCCCGCGGCTTCGGCCGCATGGATTACAGAGTACAAGCTCTCCCGGAATAAAAATTAGCCTATGTCCTTACGCAAGGTCAACTCTATCTTTGTAGGTACCAAATATCATCAAAATCAGTTTAGTAGTTTAGGCATGAAAGCGAAGCAGACTGACAGATAGAGGTAATTTCGCATTTATAATTAGTAGTAATACTTAAATATATTACTTGGATATAACAATATTTAAGTATACTATTAAATATTGAATTTAAATAAATTATGCACTCATTATAAATACCAATTTATATTTTACTCAGCCTGCTATAATATTATAAATTGAATGATATTTTGATGACGCTTGTAAAAATCAATATTGGGCGCACACACAAAATCGCAGCAATCAAAAGAATCATCAATAGATGGATTGATTGTTTATTTGCATATAACTCGCTACTGTACTTATTGAAATGTTAATCGGTCTAGTCTACCATATCAACATCTCCTTTCGAATTGCTTTCAAAGAAGAACATACTAAACTATCAAGACCAGTGTTTCTAACATAAACACAAATTTTTTATTAGTGTTTTTTTGAATTATTTAATATTTAGGGCTTACATTGAATTTAATAAAGAAACATATTTTATTACATTTTGTTTTATTTTGTACTTTCATACTATATAGGGTAAATTGATTCCAATTATTCACTTTTGGAAAAAATAAAACTAAAGTTTCATTACACAATCACATTTGCACTTTTCACTTTTCTCATAATCTTAACAGTTGGATACATTTTAGTTTGCCGCAGCTTGTAGAAATTGTGTTAGCATGTTTTGGAAGCAGTCTGCTAAGAACATGGTCTTATACCGGCTGATATTTCCTTCATCATCATTATCATTTCAGCCGTGATATATTTCAAATTATTTCCAACATTATTTGGATTTCTTCCAGTAGCACTGTGTGTCAGTACTGGATGGTTTTTCACTGCGCCTGTGTATTCACATCTGGAGAGCAACAGCATGTTTGGACGCTGATGACTTTTCCTTCTTTTTCATCCACTATCGCTGCATACGATTTCGAGCGGACTTTATGTTCTGTATTATACACACCTTCAAATCAATTCATTCAAATCGCGCCGAAGTATATCCAACGGCAGCATCACCGTAAGATTATCTTGCCGACCTGAAAAGACAGGGAACGTTAATATTTTATGTTGAACATAACAAAAATAATAAGTACCTTGTTAAAAATATGATGAGTTACACTTTTGAGGTTATGTTATTTTCGCAATGATTTTAAACTTTTAGGTATTTGATCATAAATAATGTAGTGGTTGACAAACTTACACGGATGTTTTCTTCACATTCCTAAATTCAGCAGCACAGTAATCTGAATTAAACGCAAATAAATTGCCGACCATTATTATGTCTACACTCCCCTGGGGCCGAACATTGCGATTATCGCCTTTCGTGAAGCGGTTCACAATAGAGAAGGCTGTGCCTGGTTCCATGGTAGGTATTATTCAATGGGCACTTTCGATGACTCTTGAAAGGGTTTGTTTGGCTATTATCACAAACTTTTAAAGTGTTTTGCAAACAAAAGCTAGAAAAACAATTAGAAATCTAGAAGAACAGAAAAATGATTCACAAATAATCACCTCACATTTGACGTCACGCTCACGCGCTGTGATTGGTGTTTCGCTAGAGATTACGCACAGATTAAACTCAACGCTCTCGCTTTTGGTAGAAACTATGCTTCAACTGAGCGTTCGTTCGTTGGCCTTCGGCCGCCGTCCACACCGAGTTCGATCTAATGGCTCAATTCCTTTGATGTTACCGCCACGCTCCGGATCGCCGGCACACGCCAACGAACGATCGTTGGCCTTCGCCAAACCGTCCAAACAGGACCAACGAAGGGCATCGAAACCCATTCGTTGGCGTTCGTTGGCGCGGTGTGTACGCGGCATTAGGATCCGATATACCAACGCACCGCCGCGGGCGACCACGCGGCGCGCCAGCATCGGCTCGGCCTCACGCCGCCCAGGGTCGCCAGCTCGCACCACGTGTGACTCTAGCTGTGGGTGAGTGTGATACTATGGTTAGAGTCTCCTGTTTCTTAGCATCAGATATACCAGCGAAAACCTTAAAAAGCACCCAAAAAACACGTCATGTTTCGCTCACAACTGTCCGGCTTGCACTGGACAGCTCCTGCCGAACGCGTCCAAACGATGCGAGTGATGACAGAGTTGCTGCCATATGCGAGTTGCTGACGGGCGAGCATGCGAGTGAAAGCAACAAATTTTAAAGTAACTCGAACGCGTGCTAATTTCCAACTCGTACGTACAAGTTACTCGTATGTTACGTCCAAACAGTGCGAGTTACTGCAGTGCAGTTACTCGGCAGGCTGACACGCACGCTAGCTCGCACTATTTAAACCAGCCATAAGGCCCAATTTTTACCGAGATGGCAGTGATCGGCCTCGGCTAGGCGAGCTCTTTCAGTAGTAAATTTTAATAATCATAAATTTTTTAACAACCACTTTTATTATTGACAAGTAGCAGCACTTAGCCTTCATCACACCTGATGTTGAGTGGTGATAAGGCTGAAGGTGGAAGCGCTCTTCTCCCGGAATCTTCAACCACTGAGGAATTGGCTATCTCACCTCTAACTGCCGGAATACAATAATGCTGAAAATATCATTGTTATGGCGTCAGACTTAGACGAGATTGTAGTAGCTAGCCAGGCGGACTAAGAACAAGTTCGACCACTAACCAAACCGAATACAATGTATAACCCCGCTGGGCATCGAACCCGGGACCTCTGGGTCAGAAATCGGTGGTGTGAACCACTAGATCGCAGCGTCGATTGTTGTAAAAAGACCCAAAGGGGCGTACATCCGTCTGCCGGCGAAGCGTCGCCGCGAGCAGTCGAGCGGCCACGAGGCGCGTGGGTTTGAGAGACCGCGAGCGTACACTCGTGGCCGCCCGAGGTCGCTGCTGGCCGCGGCCGATCGTTGCCATCTCGATATCAATATGAATTGGGCCTAGCGTACCCGTGTGTACGTTCATGTAATACTTTACAAACCACAAAACATAAGAAAGAGGTTAAGCTAAGATTCACACCAACCGGCGCGCATCGGTCCGGTCTGGCACGGAGCCGTACAACGCCGGTGACGGTCGTATGGGACCGTACGGCCGGCGGTCCCAGAATGCGAATGGCGATTAGCGGTGCGGCTAATTAATTCATCTTGATACATTTCATTTTCCATTCCCGCATTGTAAAATGCCGTCCGGTCTGAATCTTAGCTAAAAGAGGCATTTCACGCATTTAGTTTACTGATTGAAGTGTGGAATCGAAGACAGGCAAGATGCTGTGACAACGTAAGGGAATTCAAAATAGTACAAAAGGGAAAATGTATGGACTTATGGTGTTTTGAGTTTTGAGCAAAGGGGGCTTCACTTCTTACCTACTACTAATATTTTTTAATAAACCCCTTTGCAGAAAAATCGGTCACTTCACTTGCTTTATTTTCATAGAAACATGCTCATTTCATGGTTCTTTGAATAAAACTGTCAGTTTATTTCTAGAACAATTTCTGCGTCAAATGTGTTGGATAAATGTTTGTTTTTCCGATAACCATTTGAAATAAGTTTGGAAATCGCTCCACACCCTTCAATAAATGTAAAGCTTAAGTTGTATTTCATAGAACAATGTAAAACTTCAATAAATGTAAAGCTTAAGTTGTATTTCATAGAACAATGTATGGAGCGTAAACAAACTTTCAAGTTTTTCCTCTGTGGGGAAACAGGGATTTTCAATGTCATTTCAAATGCTTATTGGAAACACAAACGTTTATTTCAATGACTTTGAAGTGAGCATGTTTTTATGAAGATAAAGCAAGTGCCCGTTTTTTTTCGAAAATGAGTGTATATTACAATCCCAATCATATATTATGTTGTCTTTGTTTCAGATGGTTGAAACGAGACTATATTAGGACATCAACCTTCTTCCTTCTCCATAGTGTATTGCGAGTTGCGAAAGGACGGCAGCCCGTTGTGGTAAGCTATTATTTTACTATAAAACAGATTTAGGCTCAACTCAAATTGGCGCAGAGTCGGAAGCGTCAATCTGAAAAATTTCGCATAGCAATTTCAACTGTATCTTTAACGGGCAAGTACGGCACATATTATATATATTTCTTCCAGCAAAAAAAGACGCGTGTCCTTTTCTGCCGTGCTAATTAAAAACGCATTGATTCTTATTTCTATAGCTATACGGAACGTTATAATATCCGTATAACTATAGAAATAAGAATCAAAGTGCTGTAAAGAGCTCATCGCGAGCATTCCGAATCTAAATGTAACTCAATACTTTTATTCGCAGAAGAAATATGTGAATTACGTTGTGGAGATAAGGGTAAATTTGCTATGTGAAATTTCATTTTGACACCTCTTCTCTGCGCCTGTGTAAGTTGAGCTTTATATTGATATTTTAAGTATTAGTTAAGTTTATTTAAATTTTTAGTTTTTTGCATTCACAATGCAATTTTTATTACTGAAAAATGGAAAATGAAGTATTTAGAAAAAATCGACCCGTCTCACAACTAGCTCCGATGGGACTCGAACCCACGACCTTTCGCTTTCCGGGCGACTGCTCTAACCACTGAGCTACGGAGTCGTTACGAGAAGCGTCGAATTTATCCAATACTTCTTACTGCGCTGTATAGTCAGCGTTAATTTCATCAATGTGGAGATATTACTACCCCCACACGCGAAAGAAATACCTTTCCAGGTATTTGGCAATCGCTAAAGATGAAATTACTATTGCAACTTATTTAAATTTTTAGTTTTTTGCATTCACAATGCAATTTTTATTACTGAAAAATGGAAAATGAAGTATTTAGAAAAAATCGACCCGTCTCACAACTAGCTCCGATGGGACTCGAACCCACGACCTTTCGCTTTCCGGGCGACTGCTCTAACCACTGAGCTACGGAGTCGTTACGAGAAGCGTCGAATTTATCCAATACTTCTTACTGCGCTGTATAGTCAGCGTTAATTTCATCAATGTGGAGATATTACTACCCCCACACGCGAAAGAAATACCTTTCCAGGTATTTGGCAATCGCTAAAGATGAAATTACTATTGCAACTTATTTAAATTTTTAGTTTTTTGCATTCACAATGCAATTTTTATTACTGAAAAATGGAAAATGAAGTATTTAGAAAAAATCGACCCGTCTCACAACTAGCTCCGATGGGACTCGAACCCACGACCTTTCGCTTTCCGGGCGACTGCTCTAACCACTTTTTTCTAAATACTTCATTTTCCATTTTTCAGTAATAAAAATTGCATTGTGAATGCAAAAAACTAAAAATTTAAATAAGTTGCAATAGTAATTTCATCTTTAGCGATTGCCAAATACCTGGAAAGGTATTTCTTTCGCGTGTGGGGGTAGTAATATCTCCACATTGATGAAATTAACGCTGACTATACAGCGCAGTAAGAAGTATTGGATAAATTCGACGCTTCTCGTAACGACTCCGTAGCTCAGTGGTTAGAGCAGTCGCCCGGAAAGCGAAAGGTCGTGGGTTCGAGTCCCATCGGAGCTAGTTGTGAGACGGGTCGATTTTTTCTAAATACTTCATTTTCCATTTTTCAGTAATAAAAATTGCATTGTGAATGCAAAAAACTAAAAATTTAAATAAGTTGCAATAGTAATTTCATCTTTAGCGATTGCCAAATACCTGGAAAGGTATTTCTTTCGCGTGTGGGGGTAGTAATATCTCCACATTGATGAAATTAACGCTGACTATACAGCGCAGTAAGAAGTATTGGATAAATTCGACGCTTCTCGTAACGACTCCGTAGCTCAGTGGTTAGAGCAGTCGCCCGGAAAGCGAAAGGTCGTGGGTTCGAGTCCCATCGGAGCTAGTTGTGAGACGGGTCGATTTTTTCTAAATACTTCATTTTCCATTTTTCATTAGTTAAGTTATTAGCTTTATATCTATTAAAAATATTTAGGAGTATTATTTTTGTTTCACTATTTTATTACCATTTGCATTGTATAAATGTTGATGGAATGGTTATAGTTATCAATAATTATGATTATGGTTTGTTGACACAACGGACTTTTTGTACTGTTCTCTCAGCATGTTCTGTATTACTAGAGTAGGCGGAACTTAACTTTTATATGCAATGCAGACTAGTTTCAACTTTACTTCACTTGTAATAAAGTTTATGCTTGAGATTGACCAGAGTAGATGTGTTGCGCCCAAGATTGTAAAAGTATTTTCCAAATTCTTAAATTTAATTTTTAATTTAATGTCATTCTTGTTAAATGAAATGTATTGTATTATGTTAGTCTTTTAATTATGATAAATTCCTTAGATTAAATTTTGCATTTATAGACATTGACTGTTTTTTAGAATACTTTTAATTTCCTATTTTAAATAATTCTAACATTATCGCCTTCTTATTAAATGTATGGTGTATTATAAAAGTAATGTTGTGTATATTTATGTGTAAATACAATAAATAGTGTCTCTGTCAGTCAAAAAACTTAGTTTTCAATTAAGTTAAATACTAAACAAGAACGTCTATTACATATAAAAACAACTTGCCAAAAATAATTTTAAGCTATCATAAGGTTCATAATTCTGCAATGTGATTTGTTTTCCTGTTTCAAATAGTCAAACTACATATATGTATTTTAGTAGTATTGTAGTCATAGGTTTTCGATCAGAAGGATTTTTTATATAATAACGACCAAAAAAACTTAAAGAAACCACTTGTTTAAAAAAGGCGTTAAGAGTAAAATAGTAGAGGTAGATGGTGTGTGATTTCGTTTCGCTCTACAATTCCATGTAAGTATTACTTTATGTTTTCAAATTATTTTTAACCTTTTGAGAGAGTTAACATTATTTAAGTACCTAATACTAACGTGAAAAAAAATGTAAATACCAGTTGTGTTAAAAATCTAAATACCTACTTTACTTATTAAGTATCAATGAATAAATAATTATTAATAAAAAATATTGTTAAAATTTTGTTTAAGTATTTTTTTTGGTCCTAGTACTTAATTTTACCCTTTAACAATAAAAAAAATGCTGTTTTAAGTATCGGACTTGCTACAAAATAATATTTGCTATGTTAGTATTCCCTATTGAGACATGCGAAATGGACATGGGGAAAATAAAATAAAAAACATTTTTATCATACACTAGTATAGAAGCCGTTATTCCAAAACCAATGGTTTTTATTTCACCACGATACGATTAGTATTTACAAAGTTATTCTAAAAATGAATTTGCTTAAAAGACTTTGTTCGCTGGCAATCGGCTTATTACAGTGTGACGTCATTCAGCCTGACCACCCCTATACCGCACCGGGCGTTCATACTTACCTACTTGCATAGCTGCACTGGTTCAGAGCAGACATTATATTGAAGTCTTGTTTTATAGTTGATTTTTTATTTCTACTAGTTCTGGAGGTTCTGGAGTCACCTTTCATCGATTTTTAGATTTTTTACGAAAAATTATTTTATTTGGTGTTTTGATCGAAGTATTCGTACACAGAGGCAAAATACAATACTTATATACCGTTCTTTGTGAAGACATGTTGATAATTTTCCCGAATAATACAATATTGTATGAGACTAGCGAGAGAATCGAGCTGTACGACGTCACACCCGCGGCTTCCAGGCGCATTGTGGCTGTCACGAAAATAATAGCACTTGGTCGTTTTTACGAATCTTTCAAAAAATATTGTGATGTGTTTTGAAGGGCTACGGAAAAAAAACCTATAAATATATAAATATAATATATATATATATATATATATATATATATATATATATATATTTGAGTAATAAATAAATAAAAATACCTTTCCCAAACCCATAGTAGTTCATCTATTTTCAGAGCTACTATTCTGTACATAGTATACTTGTATTTGTATTATCAAGTCGGTTCAATCTTAATGGCGGTTGTGAAGTTAGCCGCAATGCACAGCACGGTTCCCGCAACCTCACCTCTCCCACCCGTATACGTATTTAATGTATTGCGAATCGTCTCGTGCTAGTTCCGACACGCCAAGTAGTTTGAATCCGACTGTAGCAGTTTACATAGCATACGTTTTCACAGCGCGATGCTATATGATTAGATCTATCTACAACGCCGTCTCGTCGCTCGGCCAAATTTTTTTTATCAAACGCAGCTCTGTCGTGAATCAACGCACAGCGTGGTTAGTTTTTAGTGTTTATTTATTTTGAAAATGTTTAAGGTTGTCAAAGATGTGAATGTTAGGCGTAAGGCTGTGAATTATTGGTGTAATGTGTCCCAGAAAAGATTTGAGTCTAGTAAAGAGGTCGTAGCTTCGGCAGATGTTGTTATTATCGGTAAGTTTGATGAAATCATTAATTTATTGAATTTAGTACGTTGTTTTTTATAATTATTATTATTGATTTGTAATAAGAAGATGACATGATCCTCTTTCATAAGGTGGTGGTATTGCTGGATCAAATACATTATACCAATTGACGAAAAGAGGAGTAAATGCAGTACTCTTAGAAAGAGGGAAAATCACGAGTGGAACAACATGGCATACTGCGGGTAAGACTATCATTTTATAAAACATCGTACTTAAAATAATATTTGAAACAATTAAAATTAGCGAAACATATATAAAAATTCAGATTCGGTAAAGTTGACGATAAGATATGCAGATAAGCAACCAGCGCCAGCGTCTGCGCAAACTTGAAATTAACACCACAAAAAAGAGCGTGTTTGATAAGAGTAAACATATCTCACATATCAGCATTGTTGTGTTATGCATGCATAATACATATTGTATAAGTACTCGGTTTATTAGCGTTGGATTAAAAAAATACAATAAGGGCCTTTTTCACAATGCCTAAGTTAGTTCTTTGGCTGGACAGATAGGCCATACAAAGCTGTCAAGTAAACTGGAAAGTATCTCCTAATCAGACATTGTGAAACAGGCACTTAGTATAATATTTCACTCGCGAAACTAGTTTCTAAAAAACCATTTTTCAAGGTAACCGGCATAATTCGGCACGATTCAATACAGATGTTTTAAAACATAGTATTTGTAAATTCAAGTTGATAGGTATATCTAATATTATAGGTAGGATTTGTTTTAAGTCCGCTTAGCTAGCTACCACCATCTAAGTCTACCGTAACACAACAATGTTTGGTTCCGGTAGTTAGACAAAAGATATCCAGTTCCTCGTTGGTTGAGGATTCCGGGTTGTGATGAAAGTTAAGCATTACCTCGTCGTGTATGAAATAATAATTTATTATGCATTAGGTGGAGTGTTCTCTTTGAGACCGTGCGATATGGAAATAAAGCTGCTACGAGATTCCAGGAGTGTATACGGCAACTTACATAAAGAATGCGAGGGTTTCGCTGGTTGGATCAATACAGGAGGCATGTTCGTGTCGCGCAGTAAGGTATTAAATTAACTCTATTATAGTAGGTAGTAATACTTACTACTAAAGGTCATACAGTAGACAGACAGACAGTCAGACGGCTGAAAATAATGATGTCCAAAAATAAAAAAAAATATGACCCTTCTACATTGCACTTTTTGCAGCGACACAGCATCGATGCAAATGCGATGCAACATCGATACATACAAAAAACGTCCACCCGACTTATTGAAAGTAGCGATACAATTGCAATGTATTCGCGCGATTATCAAACGCGCGTTTGTATTAATGCAAAAAGTCGCAATGTAAAAATTATTTTTATAAAAAAATAAAACCGCCTTCTAAAAAACCACATCAAAAAAGTAAGAAATAATTCCTCACCAAATAAATAACGTAAGTACTTTGAAGTCGGGCGTGAAACATGTACAATTTTTTGTTGTTTTTGTTAAAACCCGCCCGACTTCAAAGTACTTACGTTATTTATTTGGTGAGGAATTATTTCTTACTTTTTTGATGTGGTTTTTTAGAAGGCAGTTTTATTTTTTTATAAAAATAATTTTTATTTCACTCTTTTTAGTGCATCGTGCAGGCAATTTGCGTGTTTTCTGGTAAATAGGTATGTGATCAAACTCAAAACCTCCTTTTTCGAAGTCGGTTAAAATACCTTGAGGTATCCCCTTTTTAACAAAACAAGAATCATCTAAATCGGTTTATAAACAAAGGAGTTATGCCTAAAGATACGTATTAAATTCACATAAAGTGGTAACGAAAACGACAGTATTTTCAAGATTTCCTGAAAACTACTGAACCGATTTCAAAATTTCAAAAAATGGGACTTACTTGGAAACCAACCTGATGTAATAACGTTTGAACCATTTCAATCGGTTCAGCCGTCTTCGAGTAATCGGTGGACATACACAAAAAAAAAAAAAAAAAAACATACATACAGACGAATAGAGAACCTCCTCCTTTTTGATTTAGAAGTCGGTTAAAAAGGCACCTTATGCAATCAAGCTAAGACTTACTGCTTTTTATACTTCAGTTCTTATAATCCGTATAAAAGTAACTGTTGTGTTTACGAGTGTCTAAATAAAAGAAAGAACAAAAGAAACAACTAAACCGAACTCGCAAGTCGCTCGCAATCGCAACCCTAACCAGCGAGCGAGCTGTTTGAGACTTTCATGGAAATAAGAACTCTCGCGCGTAGCTGTTGGATACAGTTTTGCTTGCATGCGCGAACTTTAGGTTATTATAACAGTAGACAAGCGATGAGAAAGCGACCGGAATTGGACTTTATTTTCATGCAGAAAGATTTATTTTTATTTGAATGAGTTTGCAGAGTGCGCCTTCTGTACCTTAGTATTATTATATATTCTGTGCTTCAGTGAAATTACCCATTCCTCTCACATGTCATAATCACCACTTATTTATTCTTGGCTGCTATATAGGTTGTTATTATTGCCTTTTTTATTTCGGTGCTGGTAACATGCAATCTCACTTTGTCAATATCAGGAGCGGACACAAGAGTACATGAGACTGCATTCCCTCGGTAAAGCGGTGGGTATTCCAAGCCATGTTCTCACCCCAGATGAAGCTAAGAAGAAATTTCCTCTCCTCGACCCATCTGTAATCGAAATGGCACTGTTTTGTCCAGACGATGGCATTATTGACCCAGCTATGGGCTGTGATGCTCTTCTTAAGGTGGCTACTAGAAATGGCGGAAAAGTAAGTGTAGGACTATATTCATTTTATGAATTAAGAAAAAAATGCCAGCGAATCTGTATAAAAACACTGAAACAGAGAGTTGTATTGTATGGCTTATTCGATCCTATGATTTAACAAGTGGTCTCCACTCCAGGAATAACCTTCGCCCCACACGAGCCACACGCGACAGCACCACAAGCACCGCCACTTGAAGTCAGAAGAAGAACCTAGTGACGACTTGTGGCGGGGCGGTGGACGTCAACCGTGTGAGGCTAGTTCATATGAAATGTATGAAAATTACAGAAAGTAGGTCGGTGGCAGCGTTTTGTGATTGTGGTCGGTGTCCCGAGTGCGGAGAGGCTTATATATAGACTTGTTTTGCGTTGCCACACACTAAATTTCTATAAGTATGTATAACGGGATAAATAAAAATAAATAAATAACGGGAAGGTTTTAATTTTTAGGTTTATGAAGATACTCCAGTATTAGATATTCAGTACGCACATAACTTTCTCGGAAATAAAGAAGTCACAGGAGTACATACTGATAAAGGCCTTATTCAAACTAAATGTGTTGTGAACTGTGGAGGTGAAAGAGTATTAAGATTTGAAGTATTATGAAATGATTTTGGACTGTATACGTTCGACATAAAATTTAAATAATTTTAGGTGCTTGGGGTGCAAGGGTTGCTCGCTTCGCAGACATACCGTCTCTGCCTTTGATTCCGTTCAAGCACGCATATGTAGTGATGGCTGACGCCATGCCTGAAATACGAGGATCACCCCTTATTAAAGACCCTGATGCCAGCCTTTATATGAAGAACCAGGGTGAAATATGCAGTCTAGGAGGATATGAGGACAACCCTATTATGTTGGATCAGGTATAAAGATTTAATAATCTCTATGGTTCTACAGGTTTTGTGAAATTATTTCAAGATGACTTTCACGAAGTAGGTAGGTATTGAATACTTTTATTCACGTATATTTCAATAATACTTTAGTTTAATATTTAAGCAGCAATCAATATAAAAAGATCTTTTTAGAGTATGAGTGATGGAAAAAATAAGATATTCTAAACTGAACCAGGGGGGTGTCACTCCGCAGTTTAGGTACGTTCGGCCGGCGCGCCTGCCGGGCAGGCGTATGGCAGAAGGACGCCGCTCGGCTCGTACGCTCGACGTTCGCGCGTAAAACGATCGATCATTTCTGTGATTTTTTTGCACCGAACAATGACTACTAAACGTTCTTATAATCCGTATATAAGATCCTGTTGTGTTTACGGGTGTATAAATAAAAGAAAGAACAAAATAAACAACAAAACTGAACTCGCAAGTCGCTCGCAACTCTAACCAGCGAGCGAGCTGTTTGAGACATTCATAGAAATAGAAACGCTCGCGCGTAGCTATTGGGTACAGTTTTGCTTGCATGCGCGAACTTTAGGTTATTATAACAGTAGGCAAGCGATGATGAAGCAACCGGAATTGGACTTTATTTCCACGCAGAAAGATTTATTTTTATTTGAATGAGCTTGCAGAGTGAGTCTTCTGTGCCTTTAGCACTATTATTTATTCTGTGACTGAACTGAATTCAGGAACTTCAGATTAAATTTATTTAATACAATACCGTCTTTTATAACTTATCAGTTAACATTTAATTAGAATTTTGCTTCTTTCAAATAAATAATTTATACTTGTCTTCAATATCTCTTCTTTTCCTTTTCTCTAAGGTACCTGACAATTTCCAATTCCACTTATACGAGCTAAACTGGGATGTCTTCGGGGTCCATCTTGCGAGTGCGGCTACGCTCTGCCCTAAGTTAGGCAACGTCGGTATTAAAACAACTATTTGTGGACCTGAATCTTTTACGCCGGACCATAAGCCACTGCTCGGCGAAGACCCTAATATTTTTGGTATGATTACGGAATTTTAAATTATATTCATTGCACAATTACCAATTTTACCTATACCAGCTGAACTGGGACGTGTTCGGGGTCCAAACAAGTGCGGCCACGCTCTGCCCTAAGTTACAGTCGTACCCTAGTCGGACAACTATCAATGCACCTGATTCCTTTATTCCGGACTATAAACCGCTTTTTAATTTTTAAATTATTGTAGTGTGTTAATGCACTGCCCAAAGATGTCAACGGTTGGAATTAGAACTCTGTGTGGACCTGAATTCTTTATCGAATGGACCATATGCCGCTGCTCGGCAAGGACAGAACATTTTCGGTGTTTGCCGAGCAGCTAAATTCCGCTCTAAAGTGGCTGATAGACGTGCGAGTAATTACGCGAACTTGTGGCTCGACAACCTTTTTCGCTCGTGTGCAACCTAAGTACGAGTACTTTAAAACCGCCGAGTAAGAACAATACTTACAGTACGCGGTCTTAAAAACCGCGTACTTTAAGTTCGTACGTCTATCACTCGCTTACATGAGGTCGGACTTCAGTTCAGTGTTTAATGAGGTCAAAACCTTGACTACAGATAGATAAATAGATTGGTCAATACTTTGGTCATTAGAAACTCATAGAGATTTTAAAATTTGATATTGACAAAAAAGTTTCCACACATCTTTTCTTTTTTAGGTTTGTACCATAACTGTGGCTACAACTCGGCGGGTATGATGTTATCAGCTGGTTGCGCCATACAAGTGGCTGAATGGATTGTCAGCGGCAGGTAGATTCACTACTATATTTTGTCAAACAATACTTTTTCAAATGCATCATAAGTCCTACCACAGCTCATTCGTGCAAAGCAAAAGTTCTTTATGCCATTGGAATAAAATTGTAACTCTGCAGATTATGCTAGAAAATTAGAACTCTATTCTTTGTGAAGAAGCAACATTTTGCTTTGCACGAATGAGCTGTCATAGTACCCATACTAAATTTTACAAAGTGAATTGTCAAAGTTATTTGTATGTTGCAAAACTAAAATGCATCGGCTACTTTGCCACTCTTTGTCCGCTTAAGTTCGCGCTTGATCTTTATAACATAAAACATCAAAGTTAAAAGTGTTCGTCGTATATAAAAAAAGGGATCGGCTGACCTTATTTGCTGTGTAATAAAGATCATTTCACCAACAAATCCTATATCTGCATTGGCTCTAACTAAAACATTACATTTATCGACAGGCCTGAATACAACATGTTCACATACGACATCCGCCGCTTCACCCCAGACCAGCTCTCCCGTCCCCACTGGGTACGTGAGAGTAGCTACGAAGCCTACGTCACCAACTACGGCGTAGCGTTCCCCCACGATGAGCCGCTAGCCGGTAGAGATGTGACTCAAGATGCGTTGCACCAGGAGCTGGTGAATGATGGCGCTGTGATGCAGGCTAGAGCGGGGTGGGAGAGGCCGGCGTTCTTCATGCCTGGGGAGAAGGCATGTATTTGAATAGCATTCGCCGCTTTACCCCAAACCAGCTCTCTGAGGGTCCGAGAGAGCAGCTACGAAGCCTACGTCACCAACTAAGGCGTAGCGTTCCTCCACGATGAGCCGCTAGCCGGCAGATACGTGACTCATGATGCGTGGTACCAGGATTTGGTGGATGATGGCGCTGTGATGTAGGCTAGAGCAGGGTGGGAGAAGCTGGCGTTCTTCATGCATGGGGAGAAGGTATGTATTTGAATAGCAATGTCATAGCATTCGCCACTTTACCTAATCCAGCTCTCTGAGGGTTCGAGAGAGCTGCTACGAAGCCTACGTCACCAACTACGGCGTAGCGTTCCCCCACGATGAGCCGCTAGCGGGCAGATACGTGACTCAAGATGCGTGGCTCCAGGATTTGATGGATGATGGCGGTGTGATGCAGGCTAGAGCAGGGTGGGAGAGGCTGGCGTTCTTCATGCCTGGGGAGAAGGTATGTATTTGAATAGCAATGTCATAGCATTCACCGCTTTACCCCAAACCAGCTCTCTGAGGGTCCGAGAGAGCAGCTACGAAGCCTACGTCACCAACTACGGCGTAGCGTTCCTCCACGATGAGCCGCTAGCCGGTAGAGATGTGACGCATGATGCGTGGCACCAGGAGCTGGTGGATAATGGCGCTGTGATGCAGGCTAGAGCGGGGTGGGAGAGGCTGGCGTTCTTCATGCCTGGGGAGAAGGTATGTATTTGAATAGCAATGTCATAGCATTCACCGCTTTACCCCAAACCAGCTCTCTGAGGGTCCGAGAGAGCAGCTACGAAGCCTTCGTCACCAACTACGGCGTAGCGTTCCCCCACGATGAGCCGCTAGCCGGCAGTTACGTGACTCATGATGCTTGGCACCAGGATTTGATGGATGATGGCGGTGTGATGCAGGCTAGAGCGGGGTGGGATAGGCTGGCGTTCTTCATGCCTGGGGAGAAGGTATGTATTTGAAAAGCGATGTCATAGCGTTCACCACTTTACCCCAAACTAGCTCTCTGAGGGTCCGAGAGAGCAGCTACGAAGCCTACGTCACCAACTACGGCGTAGCGTTCCTCCACGATGAGCCGCTAGCCGGTAGAGATGTGACGCATGATGCGTGGCACCAGGAGCTGTAGGATGATGGCGCTGTGATGCAGGCTAGAGCGGGGTGGGAGAGGCTGGCGTTCTTCATTCCTGGGGAGAAGGTATGTATTTGAATAGCAATGCATATGCCAGCCAAGCAGTTCATCTATCCGCAGGCTTGACTTAGTAAGTACTATTTTAACAGCTTGAAACATTTTAATCGAGTGTTTGTGTAAGTTTAATTTTGAACTACAGGGATAAAAATTCTTGAGCTACTTTGAACTATCTGGTAAATCTAGTTTGGAATGCTCACGATATGCAGAGCGAAGCAAAAGATAAGACCGTCGTCGTAGCGTTAAGTCGTATTTTCAAGTTTCAGTATTTGGTTACTACGTGATCTTTTAGGATTATGATGACGTAACGTAACTATAACCAATATTCCCCTTTGACAGATTCGAATACCGCAGTACGATTGGGGTGGCAACAACGACTTTCCACGCAACCTGGACAAACGCTATGCGGACATTGTCAAAGGAGACCATACATTCGACTTTTCGAAGCATCACGAACTTGTGAGTCTTTATTTCTATAGTAAACAACAGGTTCTTTATAAATTATAATATACTAAAGAGCACTTCCCAATAAAAGTGATAGAGTTTCAACGTAGTATACATAACCTACGCTGCTATAGCTAAGAACGTCAGCTGCTGAACAAAACAAACCGCATCAAAGTCGGTCCCTTAGTTCAGGAGCTATGATGCCACAGACAGACAGATACACAGACACGTCAAACTTATAGTTTTGCTTTCGGGGGTTAAAAGATACAAGGCTTGTTTTTTAAACTCCTACTCGTGTTTTAAACACACACAAACTAATATCTTTACAGATTGGTAAAGAAGCTCTTTCATGCAGAAACTCAGCAGCTCTATTCAATCTTTCTTCGTGTGGCAAGTTTTACCTGACTGGTCCAGATGCACAACAGACAGCAGAATTGGCATTCACGGCTGATTTATCAACAACCGACAATAGGTATAATAAATAGTAATAAATCAAATAATTACAACAACGAGTCCCTTTAACATGAATAGTTTTATGGAATCAAAGATATCAAACCCTTCTCAAATTTTTTATGCCACGCCTGAAAATATTTCACTCGTGCGTTGACTTTATTGACTGCATCAAAAGTAACTTATGAAATACTTTCAAAGTAATGTCTTTTTATCATTTTAGAGTGGTGTATTCACTAATTCTTAATGAAAAGGGAGGTGTGGAGGCAGATGTTTCAGTCAGTACATTAGATGGAGAGAGTGGACTACAGCACGAACCCAACTTCAAGGTGTGATGTAAAGTATTGCCTTGAAATATCTAATAAAATTTTAAATTTGAACAGTGATGTGCATTGTTTAAAGCTAAAGATAATGGTGGTTATTAGTTTATTAGAAGCACGTTCAAAAGAATAAAGTAGAATTAAAATTGATATTCGTTCTATGCGATTTATTATAAGATTGTTTTGGCAAGCGTGGCTTTCTACCTGCTTTGGTCGTACCACCACTGCATCGAAATTACCATTTGCAGAACAGTTTTATGCCCTGAAATAGCGTCGAAATGATCCTAGCCAGAATTGTTTTAGGGTCGCGGGTACTACGTGGTGACTAGCGGGTTCAACGCCAACCATACCTTAGCTCACCTGCGTCGCGTCATCCAGACACACAGGTTGCGCGCTATTCTCACCGATGTCACCAAGCAACTTTGCGTACTCAGCGTGCAAGGACCGAAAAGGTTTACTAAACTTTGATTTTTTATTTGTTATGATTTGAAAAATGGAAAATGAAGTATTTAGAAAAAATCGACGCGTCTCACAATCTCGTCGTCGTTTTTTTTTCTAAATACTTCATTTTCCATTTTTCTATAATAAAAATTGCATTGTGAATGCAAAAAACTAAAAATTTAAATAACTTGTTATGATTTATTTATTGATTTAAGTACTAAAATTTAACTATACTTTGATATAAAGTTGCGTGACCAAAATAAAGATTGATTAACTTATTTATGCCTTGACTGTTATTTTATAATGTTACTCACAGACATATGTATAGGTATCTATACTCTATACTACAAATAAATAAAATTGGAGTGTCTGTTGGTAACATTAAACTAACCGCTTTTTACTACGTGCATATGATTATATATACGGTACCCATACCAAAATGACATTTTTTAAAATTTTTGTCTGTCTGTCTGTCTGTCTGTCTGTTTGTTCCGGCTAATCTCTGAAACGGCTGGACCGATTTTGACGGGACTTTCACTGGCAGGTAGCTAATGTAATAAGGAGTAACTTAGGCTACTTTTTATCCCGGAAAAATATCACATTCCCTCGGGATAGCGTCGTGTAGTTTATTATCAATGCGCAAGTTTGTGGGTATGGATGTATGGATGTTTAATATTTTTTCACGCAAAAACTACTGAAAGGATCTGGGTCTGGAATAACACATAGGGTAATTTTTATCCTGATATTCCCACGGGAACGGGAACCACGCGGGTGAAACCGCGGGCGGCCACTAGAAATATATAAGTACTAGGATTGTTTTGGACCCATGCATTTTTCTGTAAGTTATGTCAAATTGCAACTATGTTGATTTTTATCGGTCACTCTCTCAGGTCTTGCTCAAATCAATAATTGAACATCTTTATATTTATTTATTTCAATATTTTATTAAAATTAATTATAATGCCTGTTACTTTAATTGTGAATTACATTTGCGTAACTAATTCTCTTACAGCCAAAGTATTTTGCAACAATATATAGACGTTAGCCTCACGAACGACGCTTTTCCTGCAAATACCTACAAAAACATCAGCTTCTCAAAAGCACCTAATAGTCCAGATAATAAGGCCTATTCTTGCCGAGCACTACGAGTGAGTTGGACGGGGGAGCAGGGTTGGGAGTTGCATGTACCATCAGCTGACGCTGTCCAAGTATATAAAGCTTTGAGAAGTTCAGGTTTGAACAATGCAGGGTGGAGAGCACTTGCTTCGCTCAACGCTGAAAAAGGTATGTAATCCATAAGTAGGCATTCTTAAAATGAAATATTAGATATAATGAATACATTTAGGAGAACTTATTCAACACTTAGGCCTGTATAATAGAACGACACTCAAATGGAAATCTCCTCCCTCCCTAATCTCTTCTCTCCTTCATCCCTTTCTAATTGTACTTGAAAAGAGATTTCCACTTGAGTGTTATTCTACAATACGGGCCTTAGTCTCTAGTAAATACATAATCTTAACGTCTTTTTCACGGTCTACGTTTAAGATATTTAATATATGTATAATCGAGTGTTTTTTTGTGCAAGTCTACATTTCTCGTTCGATCGTTTGATTTTTCTATGGAACTGATAAAGATTTTGATGTATTCCGCTAGAGGGCATCTAATATAAAATATGTTTCAGCAATACACAAAGTAAAAAAAAATCGCCTTAGGCAATCAACAGACGCAACAGTTGTAATATATGGTCCACAATGTTCACAATCAATTGTCAGTGTTTCAATTTATCACGTCAGCCGAACGACGCCCAATACTGGGCATAGGCCATGTTTTCAATTAAAAAATATTATTTTCATTAAAAAAGAACAAATTGCAAAAGTATAAAGTTGTTAGTAGGCCGAAATTAAAACATCCTTAATGTCAATAATTACCTTTGCTTTAGGTAATCATCTTTGGAATGCGGACTTGAGGAGCGATGACAATCCAGCTGAAGCAAATTTGGAATACGCCTGCCGCAAAGATGGAGGTTATATCGGATATGAGCATGTGGAGAAGGCGAAGACAAATGGCGTCATTAAAAAATATGCCTTCTTCTCATTGGACGATAAGGTTGCTATTATTATTATTTTTGTTCTGCTGCAAGAATTCAAAAACACTGTTGTGAGGAGTTAGTAATAATTTAATTATAACTGACAAGGTTTTCGGCCGGCCAGCCCTTGGACAATTAGCTTACTAGCGAAGGAATTAGGGCGTTTCATTGGTAAACTTCCACAAACTCTATTTTTTTCAGTTGTTTAGTAATGGGACCCAAAAAAAATTTATTCTGTCTGAAGTCTCGGTGATCAAAGTACAATGCTGCCTTATTAAAACAATACTTACAATACTAATAACCTGTGGTCATAACGTAACTAATTTTCAGGTGCCCATTTTTGGTAAAGAAGCAGTGTACAGAAATGGTGAACTTGTCGGATTTCTAAGAAGAGGTGACTACGCTTATTATCTGGACAAATCCATTGGTAGCGGGTACGTTACCAATAACCGATCAGTAGTAACTGAAGACTTCTTAACGGGAGGAAACTACGAAATTGAAGTTATAGGAAAAAAATACAAAGCGACCCTTCATTTAACATCGCCCTTTGATCCAAAAAGTCAAAGAATAGCTGGCGATTACGGAAAAAGCCAATAGTGAGTTGCTTGCAAAGAATTGATCTCAATAAATCATATTTTATTTGTTAAGTTTTCTTTTTTTATACATTAACACTACACTAATATTATAAACAGGTTATGTTACTAAGCTTGTTTCTAGGACGTAATTTTTGGATCGGAACTACTTAACCGATGTTGAAAATTCTTTCTTTTTGGGAGGAAGCTTTATTAGACTTGAATGACATTGGCTATGTTTCATCTCGATATTCTCACGGGAACTGGTACCACGCTAGTAAAACCAAAAGACGCAGCTAGTCGTTGTTAAACGATTTTGATAAAAATCTTCAAAAAAAGTAAAAAAAAAAATTAAAACGACTTCAAAAATTACTTGTCAACTGAAAAGGAAAAAAATAATATCTTTCAAGTGTCACCTACCTTTTTGAGGTCGGTGCCTTTTTCTGGCTTTTTCTTGCTCCGGGCTGACACCGAAGTCTAAAAAGTAGGTAAAATACCTACCTAAAAGAGAAAAATATGTATTATTTTTTCCTTTTTAGTTGACAACCTGTCAGTTTTTGAAGTAGGTTTAAGTTTTTTAAATAACTTTTATATTATTTCTTATTTTATCTCAAAAACTATTGAACTGATTTTTGATTTAACTTGGACTGTTCCCTAAGTTGGACTACACCTAGTTTAAACCAAAAACAATGATCTCGATATGACTTGTAGTTTTTGAGAAATTCGTGGACAAACATACATACATACCTACACCTACGAAATTTAGCATACGTCAATGGAAGCCTAAATATATCGGTAAACTCAAATATTATCCAATTCTAACTATGTCACATATATACAGGTCAAACAGATCACTACTAATAATAATAACTCTCTGCCTACCCCCGTGGGAAATAGGCGTGCGTGAGTATATGTATGTAAATTTCTTTCTTTCTTCTTTCGTCTTCTTTCTTTCTTTAAACAGATAACCTCCTTTTTTAAGTCGGTTAAAAACCAAAATCAACACGGTGCGGTGGTGTGATGACAATTTTATTGGCAAAAATGTTTTTATATAATTGTAATTGATATTTAATCGTTCATAATATATGACTCGTGTTGACAATAGATGTTAGGATGTTATTTCATTAATTATAATTGGCAAAGAGAATTATATTTTTTATGATTTACTGTTGGGTATAAATAACAAAGATAACTAGTAATTAAACTTTGACATTGAAGAGCTTTGTCTAAATGATAGCCATGAAGTTTGACTTAATACTCTGAGGTAACTGGAGCTCTCACCCTGAATAAAAAAGTGTCGCCAGCAAATTTGACATTTATGTATGTAGTGGCTGTCAGCTGTCTCATATGACCATACGTATTTGTTTAAAGTGTAGGTGAGACGGAAGACAGCCACTGTGTTATTTGTGGTATTCAAAAAATTGTTCGTACTGCACTCTCCAGTTACCTCAGTATTAATTCGAGCTTCATGATGATAGCAGTCATTGTAAGGGTTCTATTTTTTTATTTGGTTATCTATACATTTAGTATTATAATCTTTCTCTATGATATACGACTAATATTTTAAAGAGGAAAGATTTGATTTTATGTTTGTTTTTAATGTATAAAGTAAAAAAATACTGGACCGGCTTTAAAAATTATTTCGCCAGTAGAATGTTACATGATTTCTCAGTGACAATGGCTATATTGTATCCCGATATATCCATGGGAACGGGTACCACGCGGATAAATCCTCGCTGAGCAACTAGTAGTTAAATAAGGTGCTTATCCCCAGTTGTATTATCGTCCACATTGTTTCAATCCTATAATATCCCATTTTTATTGCAAAATAAATATTTTCACTCGTTAGTTGGAGGTTCCTAAAACTTTGCGATATCCATAAAGTATTGGAACCTATTTGAATATAATATAAATTTTGATATTGCTTTCTATAAGTTACACCGGTTTACAAACGATTTTAGACGTGATGTATTAACTAGATTGGATAATAAATAATAGAATCAGCCTAATCAATCAATAATCAACTAAGTTGAAGACTTACGTCACAGATTACTAAATAGTTACTATGTAACAGATAGTTCACTCCGCTAAGTCATTTAAATAAATAGCAACTCTAAATATAACGCAATAAAGTAGAATTCAGCTTGTATGGCGCAGGCAAATTACGAACGGCCACTCGTTGTCGTTGCATCTCTTTCTGTCGCATATATTCTAGCTCTTTTGCGGACCTAATTTCTATGGATTTACAACGCCGGCGTTGCCGCCGCGTTTTCGAGCCGACACGGGGAGTGAAATAGGCCTGCTTACGTATTAATTTTTTCCGCAATTATTGTTCACCCGTGCGGAGCTGGATACCAGTAGCGTCTGGATACAAGACTTTGCAAAGGCTAATAAGAAGGCTAATTCCTGCTAGAAGGTATCACAATTTTGAGCGAATTCGTAAATATTATTTGTGTAACTCGATTTGGTTAAGTCAAGTTTTCTTTAGAACAGATTGACACAGAAAATTGGTTCAGGTACTGTTTTAAAGGTCTCTTTGCTGAATACTGCACAAAATTATGACATTTTTTATCTAACGCAGACGAAGTTGCGGGCAACAGCTACCTAGTTTTATTATAGAACTCAACTTGGTTTGACCCTTATTTGGAGTTTGTTTATTATTTAATATCAGGGCCGGAGAAGGTAACTGAAAGATATCATTTTGTTTATAAGTATCCTCGCCTCGCCCCCTCATAGATGCGCATACGCAACCAATAATCATTCGTAGGTCAGTCGCGGTTAGAGACACATCGTATTTAGTTACTAGGTATTTATTTTTTAAAATGTATAAAGTTATACGAGATTCGACTGTGCGACGAAAAGCAGTGACTTATTTGACTAATATTCAAAAAAGGTTGAACTCTACGAAAGAGGTTGTATCTTCGGCGGATGTTGTTATTATCGGTAAGCTACTATTTTTTATTGTAATTGATGTGAGTGAAAACCATAACATAACTTTTTTCAATATCAAAAGCTGCATGGTTTTTTCTTGTGATTCAAAAGTTCTACGTTAGTTAGCAGTCTAGTTTCAGTATCGATCTCCACTAAATTCCTTAGAATTAATAAGAAATGCAACTTAGAAATAAGTATGTAAGTAATTAAAATTTGCTGCAAATAAAAATACACAAAGCACAACTCCGTTTGTATATTATTATGATTACATTAGGAATAGAACATTGTAATTGGAATTCTTTTTATTATGTTTATAACGTGTTTTTTTAGGTGGTGGGATAGCTGGCTCAAACACACTATACCAATTATCGAAAAGAGGAATCAACGCAGTGTTATTAGAAAGATCAAAAATCACAAGTGGCACGACATGGCATACTGCTGGTAAGAGCATTCTCTACAAAATACTATTACAGTTAACAAATTACATCACTGTCTCTGAAATTACTGGCAATAATTTCTGATTTGCACGGCATCGTGTAAATAGAGACAGTCCACTACTTTGGCTTGTCTTAGTGACCTGGCTTATTGAATTGTCTCAAGTATTGGGTCCGTGTAAATCAGCCATAAGTTGTTGACATCCACCAATCTTAATATAGCTGCTTATATCTCTCGGTTATGACCCCTGTTCCAAATTATTATCGTAACGAACCATTTACTGCAAAGTTGTTTTTGGTTAACTTTTGAAGTTTAGTGGCACATTATGAAAAACTAGACACAATAATTGTAGGTACAGTATGCTCATACTTGCGCTAAATTGGAGTGTGCTCTCAATAGAAATAAATTGGTCAATTGTCCGATCGATAATAGTACAAGGGCTAGAAAAGACCTTAACGTAGCACGAAAACGGGTTTTTCTTAACGTTGATGTTTATCATTTTTAATTTCTGACTTTATTTATGCCTCTTTTCTATGAATTTGCGTCCCCGTCAATAGCGCTGCTGTAGAGAATACTTCAAAAATATTTCCTAATGAAACGCTTTTCGTTTTTGTTACATATTCATTTTGAGTGTCTGTTGTATTGATAGCTAGTGTTTTAAAGGCCCCGTACAACTTGATCAATATATAGTTTGTGTATATAGTAGTAATATTTTGTAAAAAAATATATTAAAGAATGTATTGAGGGGTTTCTCTTACTTAATGAGTTCTAAAAATCGGAGTACATTAATATCAATTAATGACTAGAACTTCATTAGTCCAATAACGATTGACAACTTGTCTACGTGCCTATACTCGTATAGAGTACGCTACATATAACTTGGCGTTTGTCAGAGGGCGCTGATCGTTCGTCATGGTCGGTCCTTAGGTTCACGTAGGAAAAATAATCCTTATTGCCACATGGCAATAAGGATTATTTTTCCTATCTAATGACATCATAATTTTAGTTCCAGATATTGACACGTGCCAAGTTATGTGGCGCGTACTCTACGTCTAATTTGTTACTGATTGATAGATAACGTTTTATTTTTTTTTAGTTTTTTTCAGAACCAATAAAATAAACCGTTGATATATTATGAAGTTTCGATTGAAAATTAAGCTTAGCTTAGCGTTATATATGTTTGTTTATAATAGAAAAAAAAGTACCTATTACTGACCTAACCCTCTATCTAATTTATATACCACAGTATAATCTACGGGTCTCAATTTTGATTAATGATATAAGTAGAGATTAGGGACAGAGGGGCTACCGGCTAAAAATATTTATATGAGCATGGGCTTTTTTCACATTTGAATGTGAATTGAAGCCCATGCTCATGTATGGACATAATATTATTATGGACTTCAAATGTCAAATGAAGCCCATGCTCATATCCATGTTTTTAGCTGGTAGCCCCCCAGGTCACTGTGGGACGGTAAACCTCCAAAAACAAAAAAATAGTTAGAAGGAGCATGGCGTGAAATCGAAAACAAGCTTGTTGACTTGACAACCTGAAAAAATTCAAAATATATAATTAAGGGTTTTCCACGTGCGTCCCGCCCATTTGCTACTTCTGACTTCTTTCTTGTGTTCTGCGCAATAAACACTAGCAGCCTTATTTATTAATAAGGCTGCTAGTGTTTATTAACAAAGAGTAAGTTTACACACTCCTTACATTTGACGTTTCAAAGCGTCACATTCCCAAGCAATCTTTTTGGTTAAGCCTAGGTGTAAACTTACTCTTCGTTTATTAATAAGGGGGTAAGGGCCTAAACTGCGTCACGCGGACGCCCGCGCGGTTCCATACAAAAGTGCTCCGTCGCGAGCCCCGTCGCGGGCACCCGTCGCGGGGAGGCGGGCCCCGCGCCCGCGCCTTGTGGCCCGTTTCCCCGCGACGGTCGCCCGCGCGGGTGCCCGCGACGGGGCCCATCAGCGGGCCAGCGGTAGCACGCACGGGCTTGTTCAGTCAATAGCGCTATGTGATGCGGTTCCACGGAGCCCGCGCGCGTGTCCACGCGGCCCGCGCGCTTGTCTACTGACGGAGACCCGCGACGTGTGCCCGTCGCGGACGCCCGCTTTACTCAGTTTAGGCCCTAAGAGTAAGTATAATGACATAATTATATTGCTCATCTCAGGCTTGGTGTGGTCTTTGCGACCGTGCGATCTCGAAGTAAAGTTGCTGCAAGATTCAAGGAAGATCTACAGCGATTTGGAAAAGGAATGCGAGGACTATGCCGGGTGGATCAACAATGGAGGAATGTTTATATCGCGCAGTAAGGTAAACTTTCCTATTGGATTGAATTGGCGGATCCCAACCCATTGTGAAGAAATAAATATACGTAGCTTACTTTAGCAAAAAACACATGATGCAAGATGCAAACAAAAAAATGCACATGCACACCACGATACCACCACCACCACCAGTGCACATAACCTGCAGCTGCAGGTAGCTAGACAGCGACACATCTTGCACCTTCACCATAAGAATATATTCTTATGCCTTCACCGGAGAAACAACTTCTTAGGATGCCCCGGATTAAGGCGAAACACGTTTAGAGTAGTCTTGTCGCTGTCTTTCTATGCTGATGCAGGTATCGTGCACTGATAGTTTTGTGGTGTACATAATGCATTTTCTTGCTAATTGTGTTTTTTGCGGAAGTAATCTACATAATATATTTCTTTTTTCACAATGTGTAAACTTTCCTAGTACTTTTAACATATGAAATTTTCACTGTTATTCATTATTACTTATAATAAATTCTACCAGTTTTAATATCGGAGACGAGACAACAAATTTAAACACGCTGAAAATTTAGTACTTATTAACTTTTTTGTTGTTCACTCAATCACTTATACAATTCTGTTTTATATTTTTCCTACGCATGTTTTTTAAGACCGAGGTAAATCTTTACTAATTCCATCCACGTCAATAGTCAAATTATAATATATTTTTTACGTTTACAATTACATGTATTATTCCTTTCCATTATAGACCGTGGCGTGGGGGCAATTGCGTAAGATAAGGGCAATTGCATAAGATAATCGTATTAATTTGACAGTTCATATCGTATTCAATCGGCTGCAATATGTATGGAATGACATTTATTATGATACAATATGAACTGTCAAATGAATACGATTGACTTTACGCAATTCCATAGCGTGTTTTTCTTCAACTCAGGTACGAACACAAGAATACATGAGGCTTCACACCTTAGGAAAAGCAATGGGGATTCCGAGCCAAGTTCTAACTCCGGAAGAAGCACACAAAATATTTCCGTTACTGGATCCGTCCGTTTTCAAAATGGCGTTGTATTGCCCGCAAGATGGTACTATCGACCCCGCGATGGCGTGCAGTGCTCTCCTGAAAGTGGCAACTAAAAATGGAGGGAAAGTAAGTAATCTATTTAATTGTCTTACGTCCGAATAATCCAACATTACTTAACTTTAATATTTGTACATCATGGGTGGATGAAGTACTTAAGTCATTGTACCTACTCGATTACTCGGGTTAAGTTCCAAATATCGTATCTCGGAATTTTGACGCAGTTAAAATTTCTGTATCAAGCTTATCACAGAACGGCCGTACTATCCCCTGATTTGCAGCCGTTCGGAAAGAGGACCGAATTCAAATTCTGTGCATCTTTGTCTAATTCTGAAGTGAGTGGCAGTTACAACTCACTATTACCGCTGTCGGGGAGGTTTCCGAATGTGAATAAGGGGGCGGATGTTATTAAATATTGTAATGTGACCGAGTACTAATCATCGAGTGACAGTTCTGATATATGCAGTGCATATTATTGCTAATGGATGCTCATAAATTGGTTTAAGTCCTACATGCTGATCCAGTAACATAAGGATATTTTTCAATTTGTCAGTTAATTAATTTAAAAGTCCAAAAATTGTGATAGTAAAAAACCACCAGCCGTGCAAGTAAAAGTTACTTGCAGTTTTTTCCTTTATTTACAAAACAGCATTGTAAATGCGTTAAAATTATTTAAAAGTGTTTACACCGGTTAACAATATCACTTTTATATTTGCCAGGTATACGAAGACACTCCAGTATTAGACATCCACTACACGCACAACGTGCTCGGAAACAAGGAGGTGACGGGTGTCCACACAGACAAGGGCTTTATCCGGACTAAATGCGTCGTCAATTGTGGAGGTATAGTGTTACGTTGGTTATTGCCTTTAATAGGTTTAGATTGCACTAGCTTTACTTCATCATGAGCAGCCATATGACGCTTACATTACATTATATGGCATAGGCCTACTTAATTAATTACTTACTCCAATTAAACTTGCTTACGAAGTTAATAATTTATGTAATCGACTAACAAATTAATGGACAAGGTATTTACTACATACTAAAGTTTCCAAATTTAATAAGTAGCAGTAAGAATTTCTGACCTAGATTCTGTGTGCCATAGTTCTTTTAGAACTGTACCTATACACACAGCGTTTTCTAAACGCACCGTCTTTCGTCGACGGATATTTGTAGCAAAACAAACCAGTTTATCTGCAAAGGTTTACGCTGCGTTTGACTCGTGTGCGTATCGCATCTGCATCGATACAAGGCCCCTACTTTCTTAATTCTAATATGCTGAGATAGTATCAGACAATTTTTTGTTGTTTAGCAGAAGAAAAAGTTTTATTATTTGGCTATATTATTGTTTTTTTTTTGTCGTCAATATTTCTTTATTTCGAATTTCTTTCGTCAGGCGCTTGGGGTCCAAGAGTGGCCCGCTTCGCCGGAGTCCCATCACTACCCCTGATTCCATTTAAACACGCGTACGTAGTAGCCGACGCAATGCCGGAAATCAAAGGCGCGCCCAACGTAAGGGATCATGACGTCAACCTGTACCTGAAGAACCAGGGAGAGACCTGCAACATTGGCGGATATGAGGGCAACCCGATAATATTGGATCAGGTACCTACCTACGTTTAAATTAGGTTGATTACTTACGAAACACTCAGGGCCTTTGCACACCACGTTTTTTAAGCGCGCGTTTTTCCATTCCATGTATCAGTGCAAAGGTCTACCTGCTGTCTGACTCGCATGCATATTACGTTTTTATAGATACAAATACGCGTAGATGGCGCGTTCAAAAACGCAGCGTGCATAGGCTTTGAAGATAATACATAGACTATGATCTGTAGTCACGTATACGTAAAATGTAACGTAAAAAAATTATTGAGATCAATGGTAGTTATGATTCTAAAAGCAAATTTGTATACATTGGAATAACAGACGTTTTTTCGTTTGCTTTAACGTAATAACTCTTTCAATAAAGCGATAGTTTCATTCATCATCAATATCAGCCCGTATTCGCCCACTGCGAGACAGGCCTAATGTTTTCATTGATTCCTTCCATTTAAAGGTACCTGACAACCTGCAATTCCATCTGTACGAGTTGGATTGGGACGTGTTTGGCGTCCATATGACCAGTGCGACGACACTTTGCCCCAAGTTGGGTACAGTCGGCATCAAGAGCACGGTGTGTGGCCCCGAGTCTTTCACGCCAGACCACAAGCCACTGCTTGGAGAAGACCCTAACGTCTTTGGTAAGTGGAACTCTAACGTGCGACACAGACTTTGGTCCCAGTTGGGGACAGTCGTCATCAAGAGAACAGTGTGTGGCCCCGAGTCTTTTACACCGGACCAAAAACCACTGCTTGGAGAATACCCTAACGTCTTTTGCATGTGTAAGTTCAGAAGTGACGTGCAACAACTCGAGGTAACTCGAGGTAACGAGGACTGAGTGATTAATTTGTTTTTTTTTTACCAATTTATGGTTCTTTTACCAATTTAAAATATTTTTACCAATTTTACGACATCAATTTAAGGTGAATACTGCGGTATCCTAATATTGCAACAAAACATGCGTGTCAATAGCGTATGAGCTTGATTTGAGAGTCGAGTTAGAGAGTTACAACTCGAGTTTATTTGAGCTAGGCCCAACTCCGGTTAGCTAAAATTAATAAATCGAGTTTGACTAACGCATATTACGACCCCACGCTCCACGCTCTCCTTCATACCCTGCCCCAAATTGGGGATACTCGGCATCAAGAGCATAGTATGTGACGTAGAGTCGTCCACCTCAGACGATACCCATCCCTATGATGTATTTGGTTAGTATTTATAAATTCGCACAAGATTTCTTGCTTATTGTAGGGTTTTTTCAGGTCTGTACCACAACTGCGGCTACAACTCAGCAGGCATGATGTTCTCAGCGGGTTGTGCCATACAAATGGCCGAGTGGATCGTCACTGGAAGGTGAATAAACTTTCAGTCGTCTTCATTTGTTAAGATAAAACGTGACAAAAATATTACCAATGTTTTATTTGTTTGACATTAGGGTTATCGGGCTGTTATTGTTCGTGCTTGACGTCATTTTGCACGCTTGTAACTACTTAATGTTTATTATGATCGCTTATCGGTTTCATATTTTAAATTAATTGTAGCTTTAAAAATAGAAAGTTTTGTGTAATGATTAGGACATGTGATTGAGTTGACATTGATATTTAATGCGTACAGCAATCTCGACTAATTAAATCACTGGTTTACTTCAAGTAATAATACCTACAAACAGATAATATCGAGGACTAGCACTTGTAGACTTTGTTTCTGTCGCTAAATTACATTAATAATTCATTTTTTGTTTTATCTTCTTCATGCGACTAAGGTAACCTACGTTGTTCTTACTCAAGTTCAGATATATTTAACGCAAATTAAGAGAAGTAGACAACATGAAAAAAAATGTAAATGAAATGAATAAGATAATATTATTGAATCTGTTTATAGTTCTGTATATAGGTAAGTATTGTTAATATTGGTCTTTAACTACCTAAGTATAAGAAGATATCCTCTAAAAAGACAACCAAGTCTGGCAGGGGGTAGCAACTGTCATAAGTGTCCGGCAATCTATGACGAGATTTCTAAAATTATCCCGAAGAAAATATAAAAAAAATTGAGCTTTATACTTTAACGAATTTTAGGTACTGTTTTATAATAATAATAATAAGTCGAATTTATTTCAGACCAGGTCCATTTAGGGTTAGTAACTTTATACACTACATACATACTTTATACACCTTTACTACCTTTTACCTGCCCTAGTAACCACAACCCGAACACTATATTCGCTGGTCGTTATTACCGGTATAGGGGACATGCACAGAAAAATTTCTAGCTTTTATAAAATAAGGAAGGTCTGGCCGTCGTGGGCTCTTAGGCTACTAGGTTAGGTACAAAATGTAATATTTTGGTGGTTTCTATAAATGTATATAATACCTATCTCACCTACCAGGCGGTTCCATCACAACTTCACAGGACTCGCAATCGCAAGTCTTAACCCAGCCGGCCTAGCATGAGCGGCTTTTATCACGCGATATGATATGGTACGGCATGCCGTCTTGCTCACACCTTAGTGGGGTAAGCAAGACAACTTGCCGTACCATATCATATCGCGCGATAAAAGCCGCTCAAGCTAGGCCGGCTGAATCGTGCTAGCGAGCGAGCTAGTATTTGAGACTTATCTTTGAAACTTTCGCGCGTAGCTATGGGATACATCTTTGTTTGCATAGACCAGTCTTTCCCAAAGTGGGCGATAACGCCGCAGTGTGGGCGCTGAATGCCTAAAGGGGGGCGGAAAGAGACCCAGAAAAAAATATTATTTGAAGTTATAGTTATTTTTAGTAGGGGGTACAAAAAATGGGGGTGCTAAAAAATAATTTATTTTCAAAGTGGGTAGTTGACAAAATAAGTTTGGGAAACTTTGGCATAGACGAACTTTAGGTTATTATAACAGTGGGCAAGCGATGACAATGCGGAATTGACCTTTATTCTTCTGCGGAAAGATGTATTTTTATTTCAATGAGTTTGCAGAGTGCGTCTTTTTTTTATACCTTAGCAGTATTATTATAATTATATTATGTGCTCCTGGACAGCTGTGAAACCAGCCTTATATTGTCATTGGGACCAACTTGTGTAAACTTCGATCAACAATAATACTAGATAATCGGTTGGAGTGTTAAAAACGGCCGAGCGACTAAGAGCGCACTTCAAAGATGCGCTCTTATTTCTTATCGCTTCCTGCCATTTATGACGTAAGATCGTAGCATTCGTGACTTTTTTCCATAAAAAAAAAATCTGTCGGTGCCATATTTGCTTTTTGTTTTAGTTCGTAAGATGTTATACAGGGTGTTAGTTTGGTCAGTTGCAAGCCCGAAACCACAGCTTGTGCTCATAAAATTGATCAACCTTAAAAAACACGGATCGAAATCTGAAAAAAAATGTTGGTCCCTTCATACAAAATCGATCATCTGACTGTGCAGTTTGTTTGTTTGTCTTTTTTCACGTTTCGACCCGTGTTTCTTGGGGAAAGTTGATATTATGAGTACAAGCTGTGGTTTTGGGCTTGCAACTGACCAAACTAACACCCTGTATCGTGGGTTTGTTGATTGAAGTGTAAAGCATGATGTTTTTCGCCTCATAACGATCTTACTCTAGTCCTAATAAGGAGATACGCCATTTTAACCCGACGCTACACAGTTATTAGTAGATTGTACAACAAGTGCATAAAACATACCATTTTACCCGAGACGTATATATCCACCCGAGCCGTAGGCGAGGATGGATAGTCAATTCGAGGGTAAAATGGGTTTTATGTACGAGTTATACACTCTGCTTTTCACTTCGAGTGTGAGGAAAGTAACTAACAATATTGCAAAAAAGAAAAAATAAAGTCTTCGCGCCATATTGGCGGGAAAACTTTTTTTCTTTTTTTTATACGTGGAAGTGGCAGCACAGTGACTTAGCATAGATCGTAGTCCACAATGCTCTTGAAATACTTATTTCTTACAAAACTCATTAATTTTGCCTAGTTTTATTAATTTAGTAATTTAACATGGATTGTGTACAAAATTAAAGAAACCGAATGAAATGACAAGTTTATTTAACGAAGTTTAATTGCGTGTGTGACTGTTTACCTGACGACCTTTGTCTTAGAGTCTGAGACTTAGACGAAGATTTTACTTTATGCACTAGAGCATAAAAAGCGATTTTATGCAGCCTATACCCAACATAAAGACGAACTTTACGAGCATGAGAAGTGAAAAGGTAATTTTCATTAACTTATTCCCAAACAGGCCCCACTACAACATGTTCACATTCGACATCCGTCGCTTCACGCCTGGCCAGGTGGCCCGTCCGCACTGGATCCGCGAGAGCAGTCACGAGGCTTACGTCAAGAATTACAGCGTGGTGTTCCCTCACGATGAGCCTTTAGCTGGGAGAGACGCCAGCCATGACGCGTTGCACCAGGAGTTGGTAGATGATGGAGCTGTGATGCAGGCCAGGGCGGGGTGGGAGAGGCCGGCGTTCTTCATGCCAGGCGAGAAGGTAATTATGTGTTTGAATTTGAATAACAACTAGTACCAGTACCTCTTGATGAGCCTTAAATGTAAAGGGACCAGGAGTTGGTGGATGATGGAGCTGTGATGCAGGCTAGGGCGGGATGGGAGAAGCCTGCGTTCTTCATACCTGGAGAGAAGGTAATAATGTGTTTGAATAACAGCTCCAGTATATCCTGATGACCCTTAAATGTAAAGGGACGCTAGCTATAACGCGTTGCATCGAGAGTTGGTGGACGATGGAGCTGTGATGCAGGCCGGGCGGGGTGGGAGAAGCCGGCGTTCGTCATGCCTGGCGAGAAGGTAATTATGTGTTTGAATAACAACTCCAGTACCTCTTGTTGAGCCTTAAATATAAAAGAAGCTAGCCATGATGCGTAACACTACACCAGGAGTTGGTATCTACCAACATCACAACTCCGACATCTGTCGGAGCTGTGATGCAATTAATATTTATGTTTTTAACTGGCCGGTAGAGTTTTACATTTTTAAAATAATTTCAAATAATTTTGTTTGCATTTATTTATAGTTTAGTTTACAAATATTATTCTGTGGTTTTGTTTAGTTTTGTCAAAATGCAATTCATTTTAACAAGGAACCTTGATAAATAACTTAATAGCCCTACCGTGTTGGAATGGCCATTCTATGCTATGCCCTTCGATCAACAATAACACATAGTTCGCTATGCCATAAAATGAATGATGAAATATTTTTGCAGCTTCAGCATTTGCTTTGTATTAAAACACAACTGTACTAGGTGAGACGCCAGTTCATTGGTTCACCGAATTTGTCCCGGTTTGTAAATCAATCATTTTATTTTTTTAAATAAATAAAAATCGCAACCACTTACAATAATAACTCAATAACGACACTATTTCATCACAGATCCGAGTGCAGCAGTACGATTGGGGCGGCACCCATGACTACCCGCGCAACTTGGACCAGCGCTACGAAGAAGTACTTAAAGGGGAACACACGTTCGACTTCTCCCAGCATCATGAACTCGTAAGTTACCTATTTTATGTTAGTCGAAGTGCTACAAAATGCACTCTATTTTATCTCATGTCTTCTTACTTACGTTTTGAACGTACGTACAGGTATTATATTAGTAAGTTTCTAGTAAGATTTAATTACTTAAATTTGACATACATTGTAGAGTGGCTATGGCTATGGCTGCCAGGAAGGGCGTGTTGTAAATACATGCTTTACCTTTTTAGCGGACAATAACAAGTTAATAGGTTTGAATTGATTCATCATTATCAGCTATCATAAGTCCCCACTGCTAGGGTACAGGCCTTCCCTATGGATGGATAAGGAGATTGGGCCATGACCCACCACGCGGGCCCAGTGCGGATTAGTGCGTATTAACGACTGCAAACACAGCCGGGACCAACAGCTTGACGTGCCTTCCAAAGCACAGAGGAGCTCGAGATGAAAAGTTTTTGTTACCCATCTCGTGACCGACATTGCGAAAGTTGTTACTTCAACGATCGCAGGCCGAGCGCGCTAGCCACTGCGCACCGGGCTCCTCTGAAATAGACCTGATTTGAATTTAGAATTGATTGATTGACATAAAACTCCTTCATTTCAGATCGGTCAAGAAGCCCTGGCATGCAGGAACGCTGCTGCCCTATTCAACATGTCGTACTACGGCAAGTTCTTCCTGACCGGGCCGGACGCTCGCCGTACTGCGGAGCTTGCGTTCACGGCTGATCTTGCCAAGTCCAATGACAGGTTAGGAGAAAGACATAAAGTCCATTTTAGATCGGCCAAGTAGGGCATGCAGGAACGCCGCTGCCCTATCCAACATGTATTAAAAGTAAATTATTTACCGTCGCCGCACACGAGCCACACTCGACAGCCACAAACGCCGCCACTTGAAGCTAGAAGAAGAAACAAGAAGTGACGAATAGCGGCGGCCGGCGGAAGGCGTCAACTGTGTGCGGCGTATAAAATGTATGAAAACTACAGGAAATAGGTCGTGGCGGCGTATTGTGGTTGCGGTCGGTGGCCCGTGTGCGGAGATGCTTATGCCCGAATACTCGTACGCTACTTATCTTTGGGAGCGTCTCAAACATCGCCCTGTCACTTTAAATGTCAAACGTATGAAAGAGATGCCATGATGTTTGAGACGCTCCTAAAGATGATTTGCGTTCGAGAATTCGGGCGTTAGTGTCATACAATAAGTTTGGTAACCATAGGTCTCGATCTATAATATACATAACATTTTATTAATAGAAACTTCACTACATAGTATAAAACAAAGTCGCTTTCTCTGTCCCTATGTCCCTTTGTATGCTTAAATCTTTGAAACTACGCAACGGATTTTGATGCGTTTTTTTTAATAGATAGAGTGATTCAAGAGGAAGGTTTATATGTACTTTTTATCCCGATATTCCCACGGGAACGGGAACCACGCGGGTGAAACCGCGGGCGGCCGCTAGTTTATAATAAAGTCCTATTCAAATTCATCAATAAAGTATTGTGTAATATAATAATATGGGAATCTAGCTGAATATTATTAAACCAAGCTCAGTTAAAAAATAATATCTTTCAGAGTCGTCTATTCTCTTCTTCTAAATGAGAAAGGAGGTGTCGAAGCGGATGTTACAGTCAGTATTTTGGAAGGGGGCAGTGGGCAACTACATGAGCCGATCTTCAAGGTAACTCTTCTAACAATAGGTCTTTAAAAAGCTGTGACCACAGAACATTAGAAGTATTTTGAAGAGTAGGTTAGGCACGCGCGGAAACGCTTTGCTCAAAACTCTGTACGGATTAGGATGACCTCAGCACGCTTCGTTTATTTCAAAATGCGCGACATGCTCCATTTCATCTCTTTCCTGTGTTCTGTGGCTCTGTCTGACGAGTCCTTCCCAGAAATCTAAATCAGTTTGAATTTTTAAAACAACTCAAACATGTTTAGCTTTTGTAGTTCCTTCAAATGCGCAACACGCAATTTGGTCCTTCGAGCCGGACATTTCACTAAAAAGTAAATTACAATACTTTCTTTTAGGGGCGCGGGTACTACGTTGTAACCAGTGGATTCAACGCTAACCACACTTTGGCTCATTTGCGCCGCATCATCCAGACGTACAAGCTGCGTGCCACGCTTACTGACGTCACCAAGCAGCTTTGTATACTCAGCGTGCAGGGACCCGATAGGTTAGTTTACTTCAGATTCACCATTAGTACAGTTCTCTTTCAGAAGAATACGTAACTAAAACTTTTATTCACTTAAACACATTGAGAGACCTCTTGATTGACTGCGCCTTTTTAGTATGGAATTTCACTCTATTATCATTATACTTTATTGAGAAACAATATCATCTATTTGTTTTGATTCAGTTAACATAAAATTGTCTGTAGTAAATTAACTGGCGTTAGCGTTTGTGGAATAAAGACCCTTTTTTGTTTTTATTGTGATCGTTAGTATGACGCAGAAAATAATCACTACATAGTATAAAACAAAGTCGCTTTCTCTGTCCCTATGTCCCTTTGTATGCTTAAATCTTTGAAACTACGCAACGGATTTTGATGCAATTTTTTTTAATAGATAGAGTGATTCAAGAGGAAGGTTTATATGTACTTTTTATCCCGATATTCCCACGGGAACGGGAACCACGCGGGTGAAACCGCGAAATAAAAATGATAAATAACTTCTTACATTCACACCAATTATCTAAGCCCATTTTAATTTCATTAAGAAACTGTTTCATGGAAAACTTGATAACGGATAAATATATACTTAAATACTTTTTGTTTGTAAATACATACTTAATATACATAGTAAACACCCAGACCAAGACAAATAGACATGTTCATGCACACAAATATTTGTCTTGTTCGGGAATCGAACCCGAGACCACTGGCGTAGAAGGTGGGTAGCCAAACCCCTGCGCCAAATCGGTCGTCATAACATAATTATGTATTATTTCTTTGTGCTATATGAACATCAGCTTTGGCATAGATTTGAGAGGTTAATTTTGCCTATTAAGTACATCAAAACTTTGAATTGATTTGTAACTGTAAATGTGTATACCAGAATGCGTTGTTTAATATTAAAATAATATATTTCAGCCAACGCATTCTCCAACGCTACACGGACGCTGGTCTTTCCAACGATGCCTTCCCAATGTACACGCACAAAAGCATTCGAGTTTCGAAAGCACCTTACAGCCCAGACAATAAGACCTATACTTGCCGAGCACTGCGAGTGGGATGGTCCGGCGAACTGGGTTGGGAGTTACACGTGCCTTCATCGCACGCGATACAAGTATATAAGGCCTTAAGCACCGCAAAGGGAATAAGAAATGCAGGGTGGAGAGCGCTTACTTCACTTAGCGCTGAGAAAGGTAAATCTTAATGTGTTTGACTGTTTATTATTTTTTCAATAAATATAGACTAAGATGGAATAACTAAAACAATAAACTAATTGTGTATTTAATACAGTTTGATAAACAATTCTGATTTTATATTTTAATGTTGTTTAAGGTTACCATCTCTGGAACGCAGATTTGAGGAGTGACGATAACCCAATAGAAGCAAACTTAGGATTCACTTGTCGTAAAGACGGTGACTACATCGGAAATGAACACGTGACGAAAGCGAGAGCAAATGGCGTTACTAAAAAATATGCTTTCTTCACACTTGAGGAAAAGGTACCTAATTAAAGAATAAAGGCTCATTGTTTGACTATTTGTACATGTTTTATACTGGTACCAGTCGCCATCAGATATATCAAAGCGGGCGAGGTACTAATATTTTGTAGCAAAATCAAATTTCATTGACTTTGGGACACTCGACGAGCTAAAAATATCAGAAAGCATAGATCGTCAAACGTATCGACGGCGACGCAGTCATGGTGATAAAAAAATCAACACATAGTCCGATCAACGAGGATATTCGTTGTATGGAGACGTCCGGAAAATTCCCTCGTCGCTCAAATTTGGCACGATTGTAGAGTAAGTAATGCTGATTAAGGATCTGCAAGAGTCCAAGAATATTTCCAACGCCAAGTTAGTCATTTTTGACGTGCCGTGAGCGCGTGAAAATCGCTTCTAATTTCTTTGAGAATGGTTCCTTAGCCTCACTTTTTTCTGTATGCGTACCTATTACTAGGTGGAATAAGTTAATAAAGTTAGAAAATAACATTTCTTGCTAGAAGTTGAGATTTTGACCGAAATGTGAAAATATAAAATTGCTTCTAATTTCTCTTTTAATGTTTCTTTAGCCTCAAATACCAACTGCATACGTACATATTACTAGTTAGAATGAGTATATGCAGGAATCCAATAACATTTCTTACTAGAACTTGAGATTTTTACCTAAACTTGAAAACGTTAAATCGCTTCTAATTTCTCTGTTAGTGGTTCCTTAGCCTCATTACTTTCTGTATGCGTACCTATTACTAGGTAGAATAAGTTTATAAAGGAATTAAAAATCATTTTTTGCTAGAAGTTAAGATTTTTACCTGCACGCGAAAACATAAAATTGCTTCTAATTTCTCTGATAATATTTCATTACCCTCAAATACTTTCTGCATAACGTATTACGAGTTAGAATGAGTATATAAAGCAATCGAAAAACATTTCTTACTAGAACTTGATATTTTACCTAAACGTGAAAAAGTTAAACCGCTTCTAAAATCTCTGTTAATGTTTCCTCAGCCTCAAATACTGTTAAGTATTAAGAATGAGAATATGAAGGAAATTCAAAAACATTTCATAAAAGAAGTTGAGAGTTTTACCTAAACGTGAAAACGTTAAATCGCTTAGTGTCTCTGTGAATGTGTTCTTAGTCATAATTCCTTTTAGTGTTCGTACGTATTATTAGTCAGAATAAGTATATAAAGAAATCAAAAACATTTCTGACTAGCAGTTGAGATTTTTACCTATACACGAAATCGTAAAAACACATAATTATTTCTCTGTGAATGTTTCTTTAGATTCAATCGCTTATTACTTATCTGTGAATGTTTCCTTAGCCTCAATTACTTGTAAATATTACTAGTTAGAATAAGTATATAATCGTACATTACGATATTAGTGCGTTAAGATGGTTATAACATGCGAGGCGGAATTTCAGCCCGAGCCGAAGGCGAAGGCGTAATTGAGCCGAGCATGTTATAACCAATACGCAAGTATATCGTACGACGTTTTTAAACACATTTGCGAGGAAACAGAAAAAAAACATTTAATATTTTGTTAATTTTTAGTCTCTTTAAAAATGCAATGAGATTTGTATATAAATTAATATCGACACCATTTTTCATCTTGAGGGTACTTTTCAGCATAGAATATGTTGTCCACAACGAGCTAGACTTATATTTACTAGCTAGTTCATTAAAATACGACAAAACTACATTTTCGGAAAATGACTTGGCATTTTTCATGTTTTTCCACTTCAAGAAATTTTCATACGTTGTTATGTATCTGTCCTTGGATATTGACGGCAGCAAGCTGTCGCATGCGGTTCGCGTTTCTGTTAGTATATCCGTTGGAGTTGAAGTAATATATTGCTCATCTTCATTATTGAAAGTTGTCATTTTTAGATATTCACAATACAAGTACAAAGAAAATAAAATTTGAGAAAAATGGAGCGAGGATTATTTTCTGCCGTGGCTGCGTGAAAATGTTGGCAAAGACGCTAGAGCATGCAGCCAAGTTTTTAAACTACCGAATAAACTGTTTTTTTTATTTTAAATAAACTCAATCTGTGAATGCACACTGTCTACTGACTGGCGCCGCGCGGCGATCAGTTCGAAATTTGAATAGCAACAGCGCGCTGCTCACTAGCCGGAGTCGTGCGGCGGCGATCAGTTCCATATTTGAAATGGCAAATAATACTGTTATGGAATTTGTATGGACTATAACTTAACTATTTGCTTTAGTAACACACGCATTTTTTATGACCCGCTTTACATATTTAAAACCGATGGAATTACATCAGCTTTACTAGCAAGGGTGTTAAAATAGTAGATTGTACAACAAGTGCATAAAAGGTACCATTTTACCCGAGACGTATATATCCATCCGAGCCGCAGGCGAGGGTGGATAGTCAATTCGAGGGTAAAATGGGTTTTATGTACGAGTTATACACTCTGCTTTTCACTTCGAGTGTGAGGAAAATAAATAACAATATTGCAAAAAAGTAAAAATAAAGACTTCGCCATATTGGCGGGAAGACTTTCTTTTTCTTTTTTTTTATACGGGCATTGGCAGCACAGTGACTTTAGCAATTAGCATAGATCGTAGTCCATAATACTCTTGAAATACTTATTCCTTAGAAAACTCATTAAATTTGCCTAGTTTTATTAATTTAATAATTTAACATGGATTATGTACAAAATTTAAGAAACAGAATGAAATACGTTAGGTATTAATAAAGTTTATTTAACGAAGTTTAATTGCGTGTGTGACTGTTTACCTGACGACCTTTGTCTTAATGTCTGAGACTTAGACGAAGATTTTACTTTATGCACTAAAGCATAAAAAGCTATTTTATGCCGCCTATACCCAACATAAACACGAACTTTACGAGCATGAGAAGTGAAAAAGATATTTTATCATCAAGACCCTATGCTATAGTAGTTACCTTCAATATGCAGACGACACGAAAATATACAGAGTCATCGATTGTGTAGAGGACTGTCTGCGATTGCAGGATGATTTGGATTCGCTCCAGGGGGCCAATTCTGCTAACGTTAAATCATAATCGTGTCTCAATCGTGTTTCAATTGTAGTTCAGTTGTAGTGCTCTTTTACACACTAGTTACAAGAAATATGTACTTTTTTCACCCTACTACTGATGGTCACACCACACACTACATTCACATTAAATCATATTGTCATAAAAGTGTCACGTGATAACATTCACGAGAAAACATGCACCAATTTTGCATATCTACAAGATTGATAACGTGATGTTAAAACGTGTAGACGTGATAAGGGACTTAGGAATAATAGTTTACAGTTGGGACTCTCCTTTAATTCACATTTTGAACAAATAAAAAAAGAGCTTTTCGATATCTTTGTTTTATAAGTAGGGTCTCAAAACCGTTCAGTAACCTTTTAACTTTAATAATACGTTTTTTTTTAAATGTAACCTACATACATACCTACTATATCTCGTTCAAACCAATTTTCGTTGGAAGTTTTTATTAAGATCTACAGCATATATTTTTCCTAGATTTTTCACTCTTTTATTTCATAAGTTAGAACCTTTATGTCATTTTTCAAAACCTATCTATCTATAGACACCCTACTCGAATATGTTTAATTAAAAAAATATTTTTAAGTTACAGCTCTATGTATGGAGAGCCCCCTTTAGTTTTTATTTTTTTAATACATGACGAATCTATAAGAGTTCCGCTTTTTGCCATTCGGCTACGGAACCCTAAAAAGGTGTGATTCTGACAGATCTTGCGTTTCTTAACATTTATTATTATGGCACCAAAGCTTTAACTTCATTTTTAGGGTTCCGTAGCCGAATGGCAAAAAACGGAACCCTTATAGATTCGTCAAGTCTGCCTGTGTTTGAACGAGATTAAGCACTATTTGAGATATAACACATTTTCAGAAACCGCAAATGTTACTTTGTCATTCATATTAACACTTAAATTTTTTGCTGGCAAAAAATGAAAGTGTTATTTTGGTTTAGTGTAGGTAATAGTGTAAGATAATGATGTAAGGAAGTGATCAGTAAATGGTAAAGAAATCAGCTTACGATGCGTAACGTATTTTTTTATATTGATGTCAGTAGGTACAATTTGATGATAATGATGTATGTATGTGCCTGTCTGTTTGTTAGTCTCTCTGTCCCGCAAAATATACTTAGCAACACTAATATAGCTGATACATCGGAATAACACATAGCCTACTACAATTTATAAAGATTTTGTGTAATTATCATTCAAATGAATAACTTAGGAGTTACCGCAAAAAAAATACTTGGTATCCAACAAAAAATAGGGCAGTTAAAAAAAGAGAAACGGGATGCCAATTTTAGTGTTCGGTGTTTTAGAAGTGTGCCACGTGTTGCAATGGATGTCAATTGGTATTGACCTTAAAACAATAAAAACCTTTGTGTTATGTTGAGCTAGGGTAGCAATAACAAACCTTTATTCTTTGTCACTTGTTTTGATTTATTTTCACGTTGTGCCAAAAACTACGGTCTTTCTGTATGAAATGCGCGAAGAAAGATTTCTGTTATTAAGTACCTGTTCAAGTTGATCCAAGGTCATTTTGATTCTCCAGAAATACTTGAACACACAAAATTCACACTTCCTCGAAGCGGAAGTAGGTTGCACAATCGCAAATTCTCAATACATTCACCCTCCCTTTGTGTAAGTCAAGACTCGGTCATCACTCGCCACTGTATCGTTCGTATGTGTCATACATAACTCCATCAGATTCAATTTTGATGTCTTTACAGTTCTGTGGCCTAAGCAAAGAAAGCCATACAAATATTTTCTCATAAAACTTTTACTTTTATTTTATAGTATAATGTTTAATTAGTAAGGTAATTTTATAATTGTTTTAGTTATAGCTGTAACGTACTTCCCAAGCCGGAAATAGTCAGTGTTTATTATTATAATCTATTTTACATTATTATAATCTCTTTTACATTATTATAATCAATTTTGCTTGCATTGAGTAGGTTTCAATATGTAGTGCAATCCATACTAAAATTATAAATGTGAAAGTGTGTTTGTTTGTCCATCTTTTACGTCAAAACGGAGCAACTGATCAACGTGATTTTTGGTATGGGGATAGTTTGAAAGCTGGAGAGTAACTTAAGCTACTTTTTATTACGGAAAATTGTAAAATAAAATCGGTAATTATGTATGGAAAATAGTTTTAACTGTCGTACCGTCTGTACCTACGATACAAAACTGTAATTTCTTCCATGGCCGCTTTCGCGTCTGCGCGCTGTCAAAATCCGTAAGATTTGTAAAAAACCATTTACTGTATTAGCGTCAAAAATGTCCCAGTCGCGCATGCGCGCAGACTCATCTGTCACGTACCTATAAAACTTCTTCGTGATTATTTATTTTCATCTGTCTCATATTGGTGAGACCTGACCAAAGAGCTTAGACTAAATACTGAGGTGACTGGAGTTTTCATCCTGAATAAAAAAGTGTGTTCAGCAAATTTGTCATTTAGTACGTAGTGGCTGTCAGTTGTCTCATATGACCATACGTATTTTTTCAAAGTGTAGGTGAGACGGAAGACAGCCACATTGCCACAAAAAAGTGTTAGTACTGCACTCTCCAGTTACCTCAGTACTTAGTCTAAGTTTTTTGGACCTGACAGTCTAAGGAATCATTTCCATAGAGTTTTGAGGCAATTTTATGTTTTCACGGTTAGGTTAAAATCTCAACTTTTAAAAACTACTTTTGTTATACAATATAATAATACAAACATTCACATAGAAACAAGAAGCGATTTTACATTTTTACGTTTAGGTAAAAATCCAACTTCAAGTGAGAAATGTTTTAAATTTCTTTACATACTTACTTATTTTAACTAGAAATACGTACGTATACAGAAAGTAATTGCGGCTCAAGAAACATTCACAGATAAATTATAAGCGTTTTACGGTTTCACGTTTAGGTAAAACTCTCAACTTTTTTTTTATGAAATGTTTCTGAATACCTTCATGTAATCATTCTTATTATAAATACATACGTATATACGTACACATACGTATTTGAGGCTGAGGAAACATTAACAGAGATTTTAGAAGCGGTTTAACGTTTTCACGTTTAGGTAAAAATATCAAGTTCTAGTAAGAAATGTTTTTCGATTCTTTCATATACTCATTTTAACTCGTACGTAATACGTTATGCTGAAAGTATTTGAGGCTAGGGAAACAATAACGGAGAAATTAGAAGAAATTTTATGTTTTCACGTTTGAGTTAAAATCTCAACTTCTAGCAAGAAATGATTTTTAATTCCTTTATAAAGTGATTTTATCTAGTAATAGGTACGCATACAGGAAGTAATGAGACTAAGGAACCATTAACAGAGAAATTAGAAGCGATTTAACGTTTTCACGTTTAGGTAAAAATCTCAAGTTCTGGTAAGAAATGTTATTGGATTCCTGCATATACTCATTCTAGCTCGTAATACGTACATACGTATGCAGATGGTATTTCAGGCCAAGAAAACATTAACGGAGAAATTAAAAGCAATTTTATGTTTTTACATTTAGGTCAAAATCTCAACTTCTAGCAAGAAATGTTATTTTCTAACTTTATTACCTTATTCTACCTAGTAAAAGGTACGCATACAGTAAGTAGTAAGCTAAGGAACCATTCTCAAAGAAATTGGAAGCGATTTTCACGCGCTCACGGCACGTCAAAAATGACTAACTTGGCGTGGGAAATATTCTTGGATTCTTGCAGATCCTTAATCAGCATTACTTACTCTACAATCGTGCCAAATTTGAACGACGGGGGAATTTATCGGGTTACATATGCCCCGTTGATCGGACTAACAGTCTAAATTCGTTACCATTTTCACATTTAAGTTGTCAAAATCGATTTTGACAACTATTGTTGATTTGCATTACATAATTTATTGTAATTTAAACTGTGTGTTACAGACATAAGGTATATTTTCCATAAATGTTTAGATCTTTATGATCACCCTGCCTGCGTCGATTTATTGAAATTTTTTATGGCAAGTTGTATGTTCGATGTTATTGACTTCATTTAGTGTAACGAATTTAATGATACTTCGAAATACTACATCGCCCGCTTCTATATATCTGATGGCGATGGCGACTGTACCATGCGATAGCGTCAAAGACCAAGTAAAAATATATAACGAAAGACTTTTCCGTTTCTTTACATCAATTTCCCAGTAGGTATTAACATGTACATCCACTAATGGTGGTCACTTTCGCTTTCTCAGGTGGCCATATTTGGACAAGAAGCAGTTTTCAGAAATGGAGAACCAGTCGGTTACTTACGGAGGGGCGACTACGGATATTACCTTGACAAACCTATTGGCATCGCGTACATCACCAACAACGGCTCAGAAGTTACCAAAAACTTCTTGATAGAAGGAAACTACGAAGTAGAAGTTATGGGACAGAAGTATAAAGCGACACTCCATTTGAGATCGCCGTTTGATCCTAATGGTCAGAGAATACTAGGGAACTATGGCGAGAGGGGAATGGACGAAAATACACACGAACCACATTCAGGACAAAACGAAAGAGCCGGGGGTAGTGAATAATTAGTAATAATGATCTCAATAAATGTAATTTTTTGTAAAAATTGTCTTTTGCTAAGTGGCTGTAATGTAATATTAGAAGAAACTGATTCTGCTGGCTGGCACGGGCTTAAAGTAGCACAAAAGATAGTTTAATCAGTGATTGTTAAATTATGGCAGATATGACAGATAAGTATTTAACTGTTATTAATTATATTATTAGTATTATATGTACGCCAACAACATGTTCCTTGTTTTATTGCATGGGCAACACTGAGTCACAAACATAAATTTATCTTTCTCTATGGTCAGATAGTCGAGGGTTTTTGGCGGGTTAGGTTTTATTATTATTACTAGCTGTTGCCCGCAACTTCGTACGCATGGTAGAGTGACTTTTGTATTTGTGTATTTTATGTGTAATCTACACATCCTTCCAGTGACCGCAAAGTATATGTGTGTGTATTGGTGTAGGTCTCGGAAGCTCCGAATTCAGTGTTGCGCTCGCGATTGCTTGTTAACCGAGCTTCACGGTCCTCATCGGTTTTAAGAGTACGAAGTATTGTCATCCTCTTAATATAAGTTTGTCAACATTTTTTTTAAATATAAAGAAATATTTCCGCAACAAAAGGTACCCAATATGTTGACTCAGGTCATAGCAGGTTTTGACGATCGATTTGGCGCAGGGGTAGGCTACCCACCTTCTGCGCAAGTGGTCTCGGGTTCGATTCCCGAACAAGACAAATATTTGTGTGCATGAACATGTCTATTTGTCTTGGTCTGGGTGTTTACTATGTATATTAAGTATGTATTTACAAACGACGACTACCAACCTCCCGAACAAGCCGGGTTCCGGAAAGGCTACAGTACCATAGACCACATTCATACGCTGCGGCAAGTTATACAGAAGACCGAAGAGTATAACTTGCCACATTGCTTGGCGTTCGTGGACTATGAGAAAGCCTTTGATTCGATTGAGACTTGGGCGGTGCTGCAGTCTCTCCAGAGGTGCCAAATAGACCACAGGTACATCGAGGTGCTGAGGTACTTATACCAAAACGCCACCATGTCGGTCCGATTACAGAACCAGAGCTCTAATCCTATCCAACTACAGCGAGGTGTGAGACAGGGAGATGTCATCTCTCCCAAACTGTTCACAGCTGCGTTGGAGGATATTTTTAAGCTGCTGGACTGGAAAGGATACGGCATCAACATCAATGGCGAGTACCTAACACACCTACGGTTTGCCGATGATGTAGTTCTTATGGCTGAGACCTTGGAAGACCTGAACACAATGCTCGAAGATCTCGGTAATGCTTCGCAAAGAGTGGGTCTTAAGATGAACATGGACAAGACGAAAATCATGTTCAATGCCCATGTTGCACCCGCTCCAGTTAATGTTGGGAACATTACACTCGAAGTTGTTGACCACTATGTTTACCTAGGACAGACGGTCCAGTTAGGTAAGTCCAACTTTGAGAAAGAGATCTCTCGTCTAATCCAGCTCGGATGGGCAGCGTTTGGGAAGCTCCGACATATATTCGCGTCCGAAATACCTCAATGTCTCAAGACGAAAGTCTTTGACCAGTGTGTGTTGCCAGTAATGACCTATGGAAGTGAGACGTGGTCTTTTACTATGGGTCTCATAAGAAGGCTCAAAGTCACCCAGCGAGCAATGGAGAGAGCGATGCTTGGTATCTCCCTGCTCGATCGAATCAGAAATGATGAGATCCGCAGGAGAACTAAAACAACCGACATAGCTCGAAGGATTGCATCATTGAAGTGGCAGTGGGCGGGACACATAGCGCGGAGAACCGATGGCCGTTGGGGCGGAAAGGTTCTCGAATGGCGACCGCGTACCGGACGACGTTCCGTGGGCAGGCCCCCTACAAGGTGGACCGACGATCTGGTCAAGATCGCGGGAAGCCGTTGGATGCGGGCAGCGCAGGACCGATCGTTGTGGAGATCCTTGGGGGAGGCCTATGCCCAGCAGTGGGCGTCGTTCGGCTGACATGATGATGATGATTTACAAACAAAAAGTATTTAAGTATATACAGGATAATTTTTTTATCAGTGCACACATTTTTAGGAACGACTCAGAATCGACTACTGAACAACTTTCTCCTAGAAATATGGGTCGAAATACGACAAAAATTTTTGGACTTCCCATACCTACTAATTCGATCACGTGATCAGTCTGATTTGTATGAAAGGTCTACATTTTTTTGTCATATTTTGACCTATGTTTCTAGGAGAAAGTTGTTCACTTAACGATTCTGAGTCGATCTTAAAAATTTGTGCACTGATAAAAAAATTATCCTGTATTTATCCGTTATCAAGTTTTCCATGATACAGTTTCTTAATGAAATTAAAATTTATTTATTTATAAGTTATTACTACACAAAATTTGGTAAAAATCCGTCCAGTAGTTTTTGCGTGAAAGTGAACGTTTTTTTAAATATAAAGAAGTTTTCCCGTAATAAAAGGTACCCTATATGTTGACCCGGGTTATAAGTTATTACTACACGTACAAAATTTGGTAAAAATCCGTCCAGTAGTTTTTGCGCGAAAAGCGAACATACAAACAGACAAAAATTTTAATATCTATTGTTTTGGGGTCTGTATCCTGTACGTGTACACATCACATAGCAGCATGGAAGTATTACATAAACAGGAATGCGTTCTCTTCAAAGTATTTACTGTTAGATTTATCAAAACTAGTCTTTATTACAATGACATAAGAACTATCCTATACGCAAAACCCGAAACGAGCCGAGCGAGTGGGCTGTACTGTAACTGTACAGTTTATCCCTGTCTAACGATGACTTTAGATTGCCACCTTTAATTAATTTTTCGAATTTAGAAGAAAAAAACGTATTCACAGATTGCGTGCCTTTCACGATCTTCTGGTAATCTGAAAAAGAATTTAATGATTTAAAAAAATAAAAAAATCCTTTCTATAAATACTGCTGGGGTACTATATAGGGTAGGTAGGTAGGTATCCTACTTCCTACTTATTAACCTCTTGATTCCCCGGCATCTTTGTAATTTGACACCCACTTGACACCGGACTTTTGTTTTTTTAAACTTATTCTATGCTTAAGTGATTGCTAAGCATTTGAAAGAAAGAGGAATTAACAGGCTAACCGAGAAAAAAAATCATACGGAGCTGAGCCTTATAAAAAAATTTCTAAATTCGTTTTTCGAAAAAACGTTGAGCGCTTGAATTCAAGCGCCGGGACAGGAGAGGTAATATTATAAATGTGAAAGTTTAGATGTTTGTATGTTTGTTACTCAATCACGCCAAAGCGGCTGAACGGATTGACTGGAGAGGAGCATAGGCTACTTTTTATCCCGGAAAAATATCACATTCCCACGGGATAACGTCGTGTAGTTCACGCGGACGAAGCCGTGGGCGGAGAGCTAGTACCGAAATAAAAAGCACCACGCCGCGCAAATAATTGTTTTAAATGGTTGAAAACGGCTTTTTTGTCTTTGCCTGACTGGTTTAAAACGTTTTAAAACGGTTTCACATGACATGTACACTCAACAGCACATCAGGTTAAACAGTTGGACTGCGATAACAGCTTTTATTACGTAGGGCATAAAGGCAGTCTCAAGGTCAACATGTATAGTCTGATGTGCCGCCGAGTGTACATACGACGTCCGTTTTGTATGTCGTGTTTTTTTTTTGGTATTATGTGATCAGCCAGAGTACGATGAAACATTAAATTCAAAAGTTAAGTATTTCAAAATAACATCGATGCAACTAAGAAATAGGAAAGAGCGCTTACCTGAACTATTAAATCTGAAGTAAAGTATAAAGTAAGTAGGTAGGTAGTATGTAGATAAACAAAATTAATCACTTAGGACATAAAATGGATTCAATAAAACATAATGACATGTTTTCAAACGTAGATAGCCGCTGTTTATGGGTGATCACCGTAGTCTGCGAAAAAAGCGGCTGGTCAGCGGCTGGCTGACTACGATAACAACGAGCTTAACAACTATTCAACCACGACACGACCACGCGTCACGTAATACCTATAGTAGTAATTAAAATACTTATGCTGGTAACACTTGTCCGTGTTGTTACTTTTGGTTTTTTTCTCGGGCGGGAATTTGAACGCACTAGGCGCGCTTTTTGAAAAATTTTCTTTAATAATCTAATATCTTAATTTTCTTTGTAAATTGTTGTAAATGTAAATAAATCATTTACCATGCCGGACGGGCACGACCCGCCCGGCGGGAATGAAAAACGAAAAGTTCCCAATAGATCAAGCGATGGTGATCAAGGCATTTCGGATGATTTCTATAAACCGTATGTAAAAAGTGGATACAAAAGGCTGTTTCCAGAAAATGCGGTGAGTGCTGAATATTGTGTATTTGTCGAGAGTTATAAAGAGGATGAAAAGTTGGGCAACAACAACCCGATTGTGACCACCAATTTATTTAAAAATGAGATAAAGGGCATCAATAACATCAAAAGAATGAACCCAAACAAAATTTGCATTACTTTTTCCCAAGCAAATAATGCTAACAATTTTCTGAGAAGTGAAGAATTTCTTTCACGACACAAATTTAAGGCATATATACCAGCAGCAGCAGTCGAAACAATAGGTGTGTTGCGATACGTACCTACAAGTATTAGCAATGAAGAACTTTTTAAGAAACTAGGTTCACCATTCGAAATTGTCGCTGTACGTAGATTTACAAAAAAAGAAAATAACGTTGTTAAAGCATTTAAAACGGTCTGTATAACGTTCTTATCCAGGGGTCTCCCGGATTATGTGTTTTTGGACTTATTTCGCTTTAGAGTACATGAATACAATGCACCGCTGCTACAGTGTTATAAATGCTTTAAGTTCAACCATGGTGCTAAAATATGTAAGTCTGCGCAAAAATGCTCTGTATGCTCTGAAGAACACCACTATTCTCAATGTCCTGATAATACAATTATTAAATGTATTAACTGTCAAGGTCCTCATCTCGCTATTTCACGAGACTGTCCTATAAAAAAACAAAAAACGTTTTTGAAAAAAAAAAAATGTAACCGCCTTCAAAACGGATCTTCAAACAAAAATTAACAAACACTAAAAAACGAAAAAAATAATAAGATTTTTTAATTTAAAGGACGATGATACGTGACTTTTTCTAATTTATCTTGGTACTTACTGGACTGTTTGATTGAAGTCGGTGCCATCTTATACGTATTGAGGTAATTACGTCCTACACCTCACGCTTGGGACCGGGTTATATGTTTATATGTTAGTTATTTCACTCAGTATATTTCGTTCTTATTCTTTTTGGCTTGGCACCGACTTCAAACAGTCCAGTAAGTACCAAGATAAATTAGAAAAAGTCACGTATCATCGTCCTTTAAATTAAAAAATCTTATTATTTTTTTCGTTTTTTAGTGTTTGTTAATTTTTGTTTGAAGATCCGTTTTGAAGGCGGTTACATTTTTTTTTTTTCAAAAACGTTTTATTTTTCGATTTTTAGTGAAGTAGCTTAAGAAACTACATGGTGATTATGATAAATTGTTGTAAATATCCTATCCGTTACGGAATTCAGCTTTCCATCTTTAGCTACTTAGATAACTTGAACGAACACAACTGAAGGTCCATTCGTGCATATGGTATTTATAAAACATCATAATATAACTCCTAACTGTTGAGGAGTTTCACCTCTCATCAGCAGCTCACCCTAATAACCTGAAAGAATATAACTATTGGCCCATACGTACGATTAATACTTGAAGAAATATTCTCCAGCTCCTAACCGTTAAGGAGTTGTAGCTTCCATCACCAGCTCATCACTATGAGATGATGACTACCAGATGCAAATACTTGACTAACTTCAAAAATAAATGGAACGCATAAGACTTGCCTATATTTGAGAATTTCTCTCAATTTTCCTGGAATTTGATCCCATGGTCCTGACTTGGTGAAAGTAAGATCAGGTCAGAAGTACTTACCAACTTTCTAAAAAAAAAAATATTTTGAAAACGATCCCCAATTTGATGAAACTATGAAATCGTCCATATACCCAAATAAAGTCTGAATACACATTATTCAGGATAACTCCTGAACTTCTGGCCAGTTCTTGATAAAATTTGAATGGGACCACACGAGAAGTGTCACCTTTTAAATAAAAAAAGAATTATCCAAATCGGTTCATTAACTAAAAAGTTCTGAGGTAACACACATAAAAAATAAAAAAAATAAAAAAAAAAATATACAGTCGAATTGATAACCTCCTCCTTTTTTTGAAGTCGGTTAAAAAATCGAAGATAAGAAACATAGAACGACTTATTCTAATGCGGTTCTAGCCGGCAAAAAGACTGACAATTTATATAAAAATTATCAAACTAACTTTCCTGAGTTAAAAAACACCAAACCAATGAAACCATTTATTCCAAAAGCTCAAGGCTCCACATCTACCCCACCAACTATTACTGTAAATACCTTGGAGGAGAACAAAACTCACCCCAAATTATCTAATGAAAAGCTTGTAGATGAAATTATAAATAATGATTTTATTCGTAAAGCAATTGTAGGCGCTTTAGTCTCTATTGCTAATGAAGGGAGAGCAATCACCAATAATGTTATACAAGAGATACTTTTAAAATCACTTAAACCAAACCCATAATGGATAAACACATTTTAAAAGTATCTCAATATAATATTGAAGGTTTATATAACAAAAAACCACTCTTCATTGATTATCTCCAAAAAAATGACATAGATGTTTGTTTACTAAATGAGACATGGCTTAAAGACCATAATCTACGTATACCTAACTATAACACAATTAATCAGGTCGGTATAGGTGGTCGAGGTGGAGTCTCGATCTTGATCAAGGACAGTTATAAGTTTTCCGTTGCACCAGTACCATTTTACGACGAACTGCAATCTGTTGCTATTATATTATACACAGGCGCTGGCAAATTGACTCTATTATGTGTTTACTGTCCCCCTCCTAAACACGGGCGTTCGACTTTCCAGAGCAATAAGCTAAAAAACATCATTAGCAAACTACCGAAACCAATCATGGTATCTGGGGATTTCAATGCACATCACGTAGCATTCGGTTGCCTGTCTTGTACCAGCCGAGGCAATGAAGTTTATAATGTTTTTGATGAATCCGATTTATGTATTTTGAATTCGGGCTCACCGACTACTGTCGGCCGGCCAGGCTATAATCAATCTGCAATAGATGTCTCTTGTATAAGCCCTAATGTGGCTCCATTGTGCGACTGGAGTGTTCATCCCGATGCGATGGGTAGTTATCATTATCCCACTCACATAGATATTCAGGTCTCCATAGAAAAATACGAGATAGGACCACCGACAGAACGCTACATTTATAACAAAGCAGATTGGATAAATTATACAAAAGAAAGTGAAAATTCTTTTCATGATTTATTTTTAGATAATAGTAACCCTTTAAAATCCTATGATCAATTTTGTCACATACTTAACAATTTGAAAGAAAAATATGTACCGAAATTTAAAAAGGAGTCCTCATATCGTAAACGAATACCAGTGCCGTGGTGGGATAATGAATGTGAAGATGCAGTCATTAAAAGTAAAGAAGCATTAAATTTTTATAGAGCTAACCCATCTATTGAAAACTATATTGAATACAAAAAAATTGATGCAGCAAAAAAGAGATTTATTAGCGAAAAGAAATCAAACAGTTGGTTAAAATTATGTCAATCTTTTAATAGATATACTCCAGTTAGCAATATATGGAATTACATGAGACGATTCAAGAGAGCATCTTCGCCAAAACAGCCTAAGAATGATGAATGGATTCCAGACTTCATAAACAAATATGCTTCACCTTCAGCCCCTGAAAAAAATGTTAATTTAGTTGAATTAGAAACATTTTTTAAATCTAATGGAAAATCAAATGCTCATTTTCTTACAGTACCTTTCACTTTACAAGAATTAATAACTTCACTACAGTCTAGAAAAGACACTACTCCAGGTCTAGATGATATAACATACAGTCTGTTAAAAAAACTACATTTAAATGCTCAAAAAGTACTTCTTCAAATCTATAATTTACTTTGGAAATCACAAACCATACCTTCTGCCTGGAAAACTCAATGTGTAATTCCAATCTTAAAACCTAATAAACCTGCTGAAGATAGTGACTCATATCGACCTATTTCTTTGTCGTCTTGTGTAGGTAAAGTATTTGAGAACATGTTGAAATTAAGACTAGATTATTACATAGAAAGTGACAATATTTTACCTGCAGAACAGTTTGGATTTCGGAAGGGTCACAGTGCAACAGAAAGCTTTGTATCACTTATATCAGACATAAAAACATCTTTCTTGAGTCACTCAGTTACTGTATGTGCTTTTCTTGATATCAAAGGTGCTTTTGATAATGTCGTTCCATCTGTTTTATCTCAGATCCTGTTTGAAATTGGTATTCCTGGAAAAATAACAAAATGGTTATTTAACTTTCTATATGATCGCACTCTGTATGTAAAATATAACAACATTATACATGGACCAGGAAGTATATACAAAGGAACAATGCAAGGGGCAACTATTTCTCCTTTATTATATAGTATTTACACTTGTCAAATAAAACAGTTCTTAAAAGAGAACAATGTACATTTCTTACAGTTTGCAGATGATCTACTTGTATATACTGTCCATAAAGATGTAAATATTGCAATTAACAAATTGAATAGAGCATTAATGCAGATTTCTAACTTCTATCATAATAAACTTAAACTTGAAATCAGCAGCTCTAAAAGTTCGGCAATAATTTTCTCAAAAAAATGTTCAAATTCTTTGATTAATAATGATGTAATGTATGATAACCATCCTTTGCCATGGGTTCAAAGCCATAAGTTCCTAGGTGTTGTTTTAGACTCAAAATTAAATTTTCAGGATCATGTAAATAAAATCATTGGTAGCGCTACAAAAGGCCTAAATGTGTTAAGATCACTAGCTGGAGTACATTGGGGAGGAGACCCCCAAACCTTATCTATGTTATATAAAAGTATAGTGAGAAGTCACTTTGACTATAGCAGTTTAGCCTACATGAATGCTAACATTAGTCTTTTGAAAAAATTAGACATAATCCAAAATAAGGCGCTAAGAATTATAAGCGGAGCAATGTGCTCCACCCCGATCCACGTAATGCAAAGTGAGTGTTGCATCAAACCACTTATATTTCGCCGTTTACAGTTAGCAGAAAGTTTTTGTTTAAAAGCCATATCATCCCAAAATCCATGTTTAGTAAATAGACTCTTATCTCCACAAATGTTAGAAATTTCACAACCTACTAACTATATTAATTGTCAGTTACTAAAATCAGGACATACACCAGAACTCATTTCAATTATAGTATACATGAATTATCTTTATAAAAATTTACATAAAAATATTCAATGGCCTTTATATAACATCCAATATAATGCTTTAATAAACTGCAATATTGTAATACATACAGAGCTCATTAACAATAATGCTGAATTATTACAATTTATGGAAAATAAAGACTATTATAGTATTTATACAGATGGATCTAAATCTGAAAATAGTGTAACATCTGCCTTTTATGATCCACAACAAAACCTCAATGAATGTTTTGCAATTCCAAATATATGTTCAATATATACAGCTGAATGCTATGCTATATACCAAGCCTTATTGTATATATCTAATGTAAATAGTAATAATTCATTTCTTATTGTAACTGATTCACTGAGTGCACTAAAATCTCTAGAAAATAACAAATGTAAATATGATGTAAATTACTTAGTTTATTACATTAGGGAACTTTTGCATAACTTACATGAATGTGGAAAAAATGTACATTTTATGTGGGTACGTTCGCACTGTGGCATAACTGGAAATGAAAAAGCAGATGAAGCAACAAGGAAGCCTACAAATGTAGACCATACCTGTACTATGGAAGTTCCATTCACCGACTACAAGTCAAAAACCAATGAACACCTGACACTGCTCTGGAAAGAGTATTGGGAAAGCCTTAGTAGAGAAAAGGGTCAGCATTACAAATCAATCCAAGGAAGCCCGCCCGCCCAACCTTGGTGGTACAGGAAAAAAGTGCCCAAAAGAAAATTTATAACAACAATAAATAGATTGAGATTTGGCCATGGCCAATTTCGCACTCACCTGCATAAACTGAAGATGGTAGATAGCCCCAGGTGCCCTGTCTGCGATGTGAACGAAGACCTAAAACATATAATTTTCACATGTAAACGATTTGGTTTACACCGTCTAACTCTCATCACGGAACTATCCGATATCAACAAGAAAATACCACAGAAACTAGAAGATCTTTTAGCAAATTATAGTAACTTCATGCCGCTTTACAAATTTATCAACAACACAATCGACAAACTCTAATTATTATCCGGAAAAACTAACAAACAAACAGTAAACAAACACAGAGAAGTGTCAATGTCAAGTGTCAAAAACTAAAAATTAACAGTTCAGTTCAGTAGTGTAATAAAAATTAACATCAAGACGGGCATAAAAGGGCTTGAATACCCAGTGCCGTTAAAAAACTTTCCAAAAAAAAATTGTTACTTTTGACTGTGTCAACCATGAAGTTTGACTTAATACTCTGAGGTAACTGGAGCTCTCACCCTGAATAAAAAAGTGTCGCCACCAAATTTGACATTTATGTATGTAGTGGCTGTCAGCTGTCTCATATGACCATACGTATTTTTTTAAAGTGTAGGTGAGACGGAAGACAGCCACTGTGTTATTTGTGGTATTCAAAAAATTGTTCGTACTGCACGCTCCAGTTACCTCAGTATTAAGTCGAACTTCATGGTGTCAACTGTCAACGTTCGTATTATTTTATTGCTTAAAAATGGTGAGAACTTGCATCATTAATATTTGTAAACGTGAATATTACCCGAATTGTGGAATGTCTTTTCATAGGTAAGTGTTACGTCGAGAATGCGAATGCCTAGAATATTATGTAGGTAATAGGGTTACCATAAACATGGGTTTGTCTGTCCCAGATATTATTAGGTAGGTAGGTACAATCAAGGCGGCCGCGGCCGCGCGGCCCTCCTACAAAAATAAAGTTTACATCATTTTTATCTTATGATTCAACAATAACAAAATAATTTATAATTTATATTTTATCATCCACGACGGTTATCTTTTGACACAGACTCTACCTGGTTATTATGTAGGGTTTTACAACATTTTAATTTGATTTTGTACCATTTGCTTTTTTTAGTTTTCCTAAAAATTTCAAGATGAGGGAAAAATGGATAAGTGTCATACCACCTACATCAAGAAAAATTACTGATAATTCAGTGATATGCAGTAGACATTTCAAAGTGGAAGATTATGTAGGTACCTAATTTGTCACGACCAGTGCTAAAAGAAAATGCAATGCCTTCAGTTCTTCTATTTGTAAGTACTCACATAAAGAGTACCTACCTATCTAAATAAGTAGGTAGTAAGATATTCACATGTGTCGGATGGTATGGATGCCAATATCAAGTTTGAGTAGGCCTTTATGAGTTGTAAGCAACTCATAAAGGCCTACTCAAACTTGACTGGTATCCGCTACTGCCTTGGGTAGCGGTAATACCCGAGCGATATCCCACTGGGTATTTATTTGGTTTGGTATGGCAAAGCGGAACCGCATACCAGATGGGTACGCAACGTACCGTGTGTTTGGCGAATCCCTTTAGGCGCATTTGGTCCAATTCGCAATTGGTCCAATGATCAATAAATTTCCAATTCGCACTATGTCCAATTCGCAGTTAGTCCAATTCGCAATTGGTCAAATTCTCAGTTTGTCCAATTCGCAGCTTGTCCAATTCGCAGTTCGTCCAATTAGCAGTTTGTCCAATTCTCAGTTGGTCCAATTCGCGGTTAGGCCAAGATGGATAATGTTTCCCAAGTTATAGAACGGACTCTATAACGTGGCTAAGGTCCCGCCCGGTAGGTAAAAATGTATCACTACATAGTATAAAACAAAGTCGCTTTCTCTGTCCCTATGTCAATTTGTATGCTTAAATCTTTGAAACTACGCAACGGATTTTGATGCGTTTTTTTTAATAGATAGAGTGATTCAAGAGGAAGGTTTATATGTACTTTTTATCCCGATATTCCTACGGGAACGGGAACCACGCGGGTGAAACCGCGGGCGGCCGCTAGTATTTATATAATACATTATAATTATCTATCATACGTTTGATCAAATATGCTGGTTATATTACTTTCTACCTTATCACAATACACTTTATATTGGACCAATCGCGAATTGGACCAACCGCGAATTAGACCAACCGCGAATTGGACCAACTGCGAATTGCACCAACTGCGAATTGGACCAAGTGCGAATTAGGCCAACTGCGAATTGGACCAACTGAGAATTGGACCAACCGCGAATAATGTGAATTGGACCAATCGCGAATTGGGCCAAATGCGCCTAAAGGTCCATTGGGATACCGTTACCGGCACCGGTAGCGGATACCGCTAAGATTTGAGTAAGCCTTAAAAGATGATGCCGTTGTCTCCATACAAGCTAGGCCGTGATGGGCTTTGATGACCATTACTACCGATAGGGGCGGCATTGTCATACAAAGTGCACATTTCTATTTGAATTTTACAAAAATAGCACTAGTAATTTTTGTAAAATCAAAATAAACAGAAATGTGCACAATGCCGCCATCTATCGGTTTCCGTAGAAACTGACAAGTGTCGTTTAATTGTAAAAATGTCTTCTAAAATCTCATTTTCAAAGATTTACTTATTCATATTTTGTTAGTAAAAGATACTTACTTTACTATTAGTAATGCAATTTATATTAGTTAATAAGTAATATTAAGAAAATAATAATAATAAAAAAATTACCTTTTATTTGCAGGCTGATACAAAAGAAATAACAGTATTAAGTAATATTCAAATAAATATTCCTTGTAAAGCGAGTCACATCGGAGCTGGTTGTGAGACGGGTCGATTTTTTCTAAATACTTACTTCATTTTCCGTACTATCTGATTGATAGCTATAAGGGGGCTTCCATAAATCTCATACAATCTGTGTGATGTGTGAGAGAGATGATGTTTTGGCAAATATCACGCGTTTTTTTCCCACCAGAAACAGTGTGAAATTGCGAGAAAGCATAATTAAATTAGGTAATACAATCCCAAGTAGCATTTTGCTCCATTTAAGAGTACACATTTAGTTCCCAGGTGTACTTGAAGCATTATTACAGTTCACTCGTGATGTATAAGCTGCATTATTGCGATTAATAACACCTAAGGGTCTTATAGGAGTGTAGAGTTATACTTTTTTACGATTATTGGTGTTATAATACTCTAACAACTATCCTTTACTCAGCCGTCTGCCTAAGAGCATTATAGGAGGGTAGAGATACGGCAACCGCTGTTTAACGGCCTACTTGTACGATGTTATAGAGCTTGCATTTTAATAAAACACACGTGGTCATTTATAAAGCCAAAGGCTGTTATGTTAACTTGTTTTAGACTGTTATACAGCTAGTAGCTGTAGTAGGACTTGTTTGTGATCATTAAAATAACCATTTTTTACTATATGTACAGAAGTGTTTAAATGGTTCACATGTGGACTGTAGGCTGTTAAAAAGACTATATGTCTTTTCCATTAACATCAATAGCAGTTTATTTGTCCACAAGTACTACTCTTATCTGCTGTAAGCTGAACATGAATGTGAATGTGATATTCTATTACACTTATCCCACAAGCTGTGTGTTTATTACGTCGCGTGCAAAAATGTGTGAATTTCAGTATATTGAAAGAATAAACGATGATACACAATTGACCTGAACTAGAAGAAGTTGAAGAAGCTGAAGAAGTTGTCTGTTTATGGTGTTTGTGGAACCCTGTCTCAGTGGCTGAAATCATATCTCAGTGATCGAACTTTCTCCGTGGTACTGAATGGTTTTAATTCTTCCTCACGTTGCGTCACATCCGGAGTTCCACAGGGGTCACATTTAGGACCTGTCTTATTTAATATATTCATAAATGATTTTCCCGACTGTTTTCATCATTCAACACCATACATGTACGCCGATGACCTAAAGTTTGGGAAGATCATTGAATCGGTGGCGGACTCTGAATTGTTGCAGAATGATATAGATAGGCTTGTAGATTGGTGTAGCGTCAATCAGTTGTATCTCAACCTCAATAAATGTTTCATAGTATCTTTCACAAGAAAACAAGCACATACCAAATTTAATTATCAAATACAAGGCAGTACAATTGTAGAAAAAGAAATTATTAAAGACATGGGCATGTCATTTGATAAAAAGTTTATATTTGTGCCACATATGGAAAATATCATTAAGAGGGCTTCAAAATTGCTGGGCTTCGTGATGAGAAATAGCAAACCGTTTCGTAACCCAAAAACCAAGCTGCTTTTATATAACGCTTTAATTCGTAGTATTCTTGAATACGGCAGTGTAGTTTGGCGACCTCACTATGCTAATCATTCTCTTCGCATAGAAAGACTTCAAAAACGCTTCGTTAGATACTTAGCTTTTTCTATAGGTAAAGCCAGATAACTTGGTTCCTACGCTGAAAGGCGTAAATTTTTCGGTATGATATCACTGTCTGATAGACGAGAAATACTGGATACTGCGTTTGGTGTTAAAATTATTAAAAATATCATAGATTCCCCGCAGCTGCTGGTACTTATAAAATTCCGAGCACCAGCCAGAATACCACGCAAACCAATCACACCACTTTGCCCCCCGCAGAGCAGAACCGTCCTTGGTTCGAGTTCGCCCATCTCAAGATTATGCCAATCCCTTAACAAAGTTAGTGATATTGTTGATATATATCACGAATCCCCCAGCTCAATTAGAAAAAAAGTAATCAAATACTTAATATGTCAGTAGTTTTGAACAAAAATCATCTCGCGCTTAATAATAACAATAGCTCAATCCTTCTTTACGCACGCATACTAATACACATACACGCATACACACACCCATACACACACACATACACTCTTAAATATTCTTCTAAATTAATTACCTAATACTTGAACTGTTACACAAAGCATGCTGTGTTCACCTTTAAGTGGTTGGGCAATAAAATAAGTTACTGATAAGAGTTTTTTGTATATGTACTATTGTAACAATTGTTGGTGATCCAAAAAAAAAAAAAAAAACTACATCTTAAAACTGAACATAAGTTCACATTAGAATAAATTTATAGACATTGGCTCTGTAGTGGTACAAATGTGGGACTTCATATAGATAACAGCATTTTAACAGAACACATGTGAACCAATATACGCTCACTGCATTAAATTGGAGTTATAACAGTTCACATAGCCGTATATCATCTCCACCATTTTGTTCTACGTAACCTAAAATATTTACCAAATAAATCTCCAAAATTATCATGCAGATTCATCAGAAAATACGCCGATAGAGCGATTGAGTTTTGGTTTCATGTTATATTTAATTACCGTAGTATAATTATAATGCCAAAATAATATCAAAAACTGAAAATTGTAGATTTCCTCTCAGCCAGTTTTAAATATTTTAAAATGAATATCGCATTTTTACAGAGGCGCGTGAATATTTTAACTGTAAATATGTATACATTTCACGATAAAGTTATTTGCATTCCCATGGCATTAATATTATTAAGTACTTAAAACAGCTACTTATCATAAATTTTTATCCATTGATAAAATACAAAATACAAAATACACGCCGGATATCCGCCGGAGTTAATATTGTGTTCTGATGGCACACACAAAACCAAACATTAGTAAAATAAAGAAATAATTTAGGACACACGTGCATTTTAGGTAGCACTGGAGTACTTTTGTCGGATTTTATAACTGTGAAGGCTGTGTATTTAGCAACTTGTTACTCTTTATTACACTCATGTACGTTGTATGGTTCACACTGCGTCCCATATGGGTCAGGCCGTAGATTTTGCCACAAATAGCGCAATGGTGACGCAAAATTTTCTACGAGTCAGTCGCACAAAGTGGCGCAAAATGGTAGCGCAAAATTATTAAGGAGCACGTACATTAATGTGATTTTATTAAACAAACATGTACTAACAAGAGGTATTGCATCAAACTTGAAAAAGAAACACGATGTTGGTATGTAAGTATATTTAATTAATAATTAACAATAATGTACCTATGAGTAATTCTTTTTTATATATTGCGCACAATGAAAAGTTAAACAGGATGACAAAAACTAGTAAGTATGTATGATTTGTTCAATTTACAAAAAAAAAATACATTTAATTTGTTAGATGGAGGTATTTGGTATTATTCATTATTAATTATATGTATAAATATAATACAACTTTAAAATTTATTTCAACTCTTTTCAATGTTTGAGAGTCCATTACTTTGACTCTAGCAACAACCTGCTTGAAGTATCACTATTAAAAGGACCTGCCAACCATTAAGATGCCAAAAATAAAAAAAAATAGATCTGTCAATAAAGAAAAAAGTTAGATGGATTTAAAAGTTAGTATGAAAGTGACGAAATTCCAAACTTATAAAATACAAAATAAAAAAAACTTTGGACCTAGGTAAAATCTTTGGGGCTGGTTAGGTAGCAGACCACCGCACCTACCCCTATTTTCGTATGTTTAACGTTCTGCCGAACACCCTGTACTTATAGAATATTAATAAAAGCTAACAAATCAATTAATAGTAATGCTAGTCATGTTTTTTAGCGGAATTACAGCTAAAAGTAATTTCAAAATAATAAAAACACTTGAAAACCTTGTGTGCATGCACTATTATTCAATAGCGTAAAATAAGTGGCGCAATTTCTACGCAACCGGTATCGCAAAGTGGCATAAAGGCAGTTTTGCGGAACCGAGGCGCAAATGAAATCGATTATAACTCTTAAAATATACTATTTTACAAGGCTTATTTAACATATACAGATCACACACATCTAATTAAACCATGCGCAACAACAATTATAAGTTTTAATCAAAAACTTACCTTGAAATCTCAAAAAATGCACTCTGCAAAGTAGGCGACACTTTTCACTTTGATCGGAGTTGACACCGAAACACACACCGAAATGTCAAAAAATATGGTCGTCAACGCTGCATTGACCATAGAATACGATTCTTTGGTGATGCCAGCACTCAAACAAAATCTTAATTAATGTTTTAAAACCATAATATGGGTGAAAATGGTTGCGCAATATAAGTAGCGCAAAGAAATGGTTTTTCAAAAAAAATATCTTATTGCCGAAAATTTATCTTTTTTCTTAGGAAATACGCAAAAATATTAAAGGAATGGCAACCTTATTATTATTTTAGAATGTCAAATCAAACAGCTCATCAATAAGTTAAAAAATGATAATTTTATCGATGTTTAAGCTGGACACCTACCAATGCGGATTCGCGGTTTTTATAAAAAATCCGTCACTTTTGGGAGGGAAATGTCAAATAGTTTTCCAAATCTATAAACTTATCCAAATATCTATATCTGCCTTGGTTTGCTATTTCTTAGGAAACACGATGATAAGATTGAGAAATTTCTAAGAGTACTATATTTAAAATTATATGAGGCGGAGACTTTTGTACCCTCGAATATGGCAAAATCTACGGCCTGACCCATATAGTGCCGTAAGTCAGCCTTAAGTCCGATGTTACTACTTAAACTGCTATTATAATGCTATTATACTGCTAATGTACAGCCATAGTGAACTTAAGGCTGTCTAATTTGTGCCCAAACTGGTTCTACAAGAGCATTATAGCAAGCTGTACAGCTCTTATACAGCTGACTTACACAGCTTGTGGAGTACATGTGAACGACTAGACGTCTTATATAGAACCCCGAATGCTACTTGGGATGTTTCTTTACTAAAATATAGTCAAATTCTACACAAAAATACGCTATTCAAAAATGTCACGTACCTACGTAACATGGAGAGGGGGGGCCGAAAAATCGCAAATATCGCCTCACGTTACTTATGGACGCCTCCTAATGATTAAAAATGAGAATAATCAGAATAATAATTGACCTTTGAAATTTGTGATTGACGTTTAAAAGAATAAAAGAATGTTTTGTAAGTTAATATCGTTTTATTGTTTTGTGTACCTACTTACCTATCAGTGTGAAAAGAAAACCGTTGTGGGAAAGGAGGGCGCTGGTGTGCTTAATTTACCTCTTCTGTTTATCAAACAACACTATATCGCATCTGTAGCATTGATAAGCTTTTGACCACTATTGTTAGTTTACGGCTCAACTTTACTCCTCACAAGTAAGTAACCAGAACATATACAAGTTACTCTATGAACCAGAACGATAACTAGCTAGCAACGTTCGGTAATATCCGTAAATAGGCGACAGTATGGCAAAGATATTATAATATAACAAGATTGCGCACTCATGAGCTACAGCCGAGCCGAGCGAGATAGCCCTATTATGGTGTGCATCCCTCTCTAATGAGAGAGACGTGAGTGACTACACGATTTGGTTTTTACGAGGACAATTTATAGTTAACCAGACTTGGCTCACGTAGGATTCGAACACCACGCTTCCTAGGGAGCTCTTGTAGCTAAAACAAACATACATACTCACTTTCTATTTATAATATTAGTTAAGATGAGGACTCCGCGAGGCAAAGCATAGAGGGTTCTTTGCATCACTTATGAGGCAATAATGTGACAATCGACACATACACATATGCTTTATAAGCATACTTACTTTTGAACCGACTTCAAAAAAGGAGGTTGTCAGTTTGACCTGTATGTAGGTACTTATATGAAATGTATGTCTGTATTTCTGATAGGCGTATTTTGCTAAAATGGATAGAAATAAAAAGTCCACGTACAATAATGAAAATCTGTTTATTAATTAGACTATACATTGCTAAATAAAATTGTCTTTCGGATCTTTTGACGCATGGAGGCTTTGTGTCCAATTAATTTTAAAGATTCGTTTTTTGCGTACCTACCTAAGTACTTTTTTAACCTTAAATTAAAATACAGATTTTATAATACATTTAATAAGTTCTGTTTCATGCCTATTTTCTGATAAAGTTCTTCTTTTTCTTCTTCTGCTGAGTATTGTGTAATTTTTTCAGGTATGACGTTAAGCCAACCTTTTTTTATTTCTTCATCTTTAGGAAATCTGAAACAATGAAAATTAATGTTTGGGTTAAGTAAGAAAGTAAATTCCAGTCTATAGATTACAAACGAAATGGACACCCTACTATACGCAAGAATAAAACTTTGGCTAAATACTTACCTATGAAAAGATACACCGCTACGTTTATATGATGCGCTTTTGCATCCTTTCACACATCAAGTGAGAACCATTTTTATTGATTTAAACATAATTTTAAAATGATAATTAAGATCCACACACTAACTTTACACACATAAATTAATTTGCCGTCGCCATATTGATGATGTATTTTATTTTTCTTAAAATTATCCAGACGCAAAGTGTTGCAAATTTATTATAATTAAAACTAACATAACACCGACTCTTACATTAAACAAGTAGTTTTTCATGGTTTTAAATAATACAAATGATATAGACTTTATTATCATCAGCTTAACATTCCTTTTAACTAATTAATATTTTGAAAATTCTCGAGAACAGGAAATATGAATTTGAATTAAGTTCTACTACAACCAAAAATATTTCATAGTGGCAGCCCAGTAGACAGGGATGCAATCCTATTTAGGAGCCTCTCGCTCGGCTCGTTTTTCCTTTTATCGTAATGTCATACGAAAATAAACCTTATTGTAACTGCATAGAATCGAATTGACATTGCTTTTATTTTCATAGTGCACAATCTTGTTATATTATAATATCTTTGCAGTATGGTCACTCACATGTCACTGTGATGTCAATGTCACTCATCGTTGAAAGAGACAAAATGAACACTGAGTAATCTCTCGCTCGGCACAGTTTTTTCACAACAGCCATGGCCCGCTATTATTTCTCGGCTGCTCTGCAACGAGTGAGATAGAAGATGGCTTTGCAACAGCCATGGCCCGCTATTATTTCTCGGCTGCTTGCGCTCCTACAGGCCATGCTGCTCGGATTGGCAACGTCATAAATGTCAATGTCGTACCACTAATCCTAATTTCTTGTATGCATGAGATGAGATGAATTCCTGATTATAGCGCCTTAAAATCAAATACTTAATACGCGTACATAACTAAGGGTTGTTTTATTTTAACTATATCACAGTCACGAAAATGTTTATTAAACACTCCTACTGATGTTGTAAGCTCCCAGTCGGCTCGAGGTATCGCACGAATCCATCGCTGACGCAGTGTTCCTCCTTCGGGAATCCAAATCTTTCGAGATCCAAGGTTTCATAAGTAATTTCCAACAATGATCACGTATTTATATGCACTAATTATACAATAGATATTGTATTAAAACACCCAAACAGCAATCAAGAAAATCAAACAGCAACGTTTCTTGACATGACCAAAGAGTATTCCGACTTGCCACATCCAGATAAAAAAATTATCCAAAATGTGCAAAAATAATAGATTTTCTTTTTATTTTGTAACAAGCAAATTTAACCAAGTTGTTAAATAAATGCGTGCAAAATCCGAGAAAGTGTTTTATTTAAATGAACAGTTCGCGCAGAAATCGAAGATGTGAATTGAATTACGGCGAAAGTTATTTTTTTTTATTATATTATATCAAGTTTAGCCTAGTCAACGAAGAGATATAGAGGGAAATGTTTGGAACACAATTTTTGACTTTGGAACTTTGTTTGGGCTAAAAGTTTTGTAAAATACTGTATATATTTTACCGGCCAATCCCGATTTCAGGACAAACTAGTTTTTCCTAGGCCAAAATAGTTCATCGCGTTGACATTTCAGAGAGCGAGTTTGCCTCGGAAGTCCTGTAGAACACGTGATTGGTTAAAATGGTGGTTATTTTTTTTGTGTCATGTTCTACATCTACAGGTCTTCCGAGGCAAAGTCGCTCTCTGAAATGTCAACGCGATGAACTAGTTTGGCCTAGGAAAAACTAGTTTGTCCTAAAATAGGGTTGAAAAAAAAAATGAGACCTTCAAACCGCCCCCTCCCCCCCGGATGAAAGGGCTACGGGCGGGGACTTTTGCTATGTTTACCTCCTTATTAGCCCAAACAAAGTTACAAAGTCAAAAATTGTGTTCCAAGCATTTACCTCTATACTGTTTTTCGAGTGTTCGTTGATTTTTACTTCCACATAATTTGAGAGTTATCGCCTAACCTGGCAACACTACACGATTGTTTATTTATATAGAACAAAGAGTAAAGTGTATAGATCCTCAGAACCATGAAGTTCGACTTAATACTGAAGTATTAAGTCAAACTTCATGCTCAGAACAATAACTAAAGCTAATTGTTCTGAGTATTTTTTTTTTTTTTAATAATGGCTTCTTCCGTTTTTCAATGTTCTGAGTATAGATCAACAATCTTTTCTGTTCCGGTGACAGCAGCGCTGGTTGGACAGTGCAACTTGACAGTAAAATGACATTATGAACAAAACACGTTAGTTCCAGTTTTGGCCACCGGAACAGAACACGTTGACGTCATCTACTGCAACTTTGCCGCTTATCCAAGGAGCATGGCTTGTTGCTTGTTACAAGTGCAACGAGTGAGTTAGAAGATGGCTTTGCAACAGCGCATTCCTGTTTATGTAATACTTTCATGCATAGCAGTAATTATTTAAAAAAAATATTTATGTACAGACGTTTTTTCCGTTTCTGTTTTATTATATGTATAGATAATCGCAATTTATTTCATATTGGACTTTGTGACTCAAGATAGGTGTGGTTTTATGCCCCAAGTGTCTACACAACTGGACGATGTGTGGAATGATTAAAATATGCGCTATCTCGGTAACGTGATGCCGAGTGTTTATTGTAGTGGCGACTACCTCAGCAAGAATTACCGAGAAGACCGACTTGACATACTTGACGCCAAATACTCCAAAAAGCATTGGAATGTAACACACCTACATTCTAATGAAAACATAAGAAACTATAATAACATACATAATGAGCGATTTTCTGAGAGGCCATTTAAAAAAAAAAAGGTTCCAATTGCTTCAATAGATGGGGTTGAATAAGTATGTACATGTCTATGGTATATTTTGGTATGAAACATATTTAAATTAATTACTTTTTAAAAACCCAAAGGAAACTAATAATATATTAAATAAGTACTACTGTGAGTAACGGAAACGAAAAAGGTAAATTTAAAGATTTAGGTAAATAAATAACATCTGTCTGACGTTCCGTTTTACGTAAAAAAGTCGCGTCAAAGTAAAATTTATAACGTTCCGTTCCTTCTAACTGCATAGGTGGGACAGCGCCATCTAGTGGCTGAGCTTTCAGAAAACCGCCCATACTCAAGAATTGGCAGTATGGCTTGATGTCTTCGCCTGTCCAAAAGGACGAACTTTTTTACTACTACTGTCTCTATGGTCAGTCAATGTCAAAGTCAAATCAAATTGTCAATGTCATGTCATCGTCATCGAATCTACGTACAGTGCTCTGAGTACTGAATCCTATGGAGATGGCATACCTACGAAAAATTGAAGCATACACACACACTCATGCACACATACCGAGAAACCAAAATGGCGCCTTTCCGTAGTGCTGCCCTATTTGTACATCGATATATTTATTGATGAAGTTATAGATACAAGTATTTTTGTGACTACCTACCTATATCACCCTATACTTTATAAAAGCAGTTTCGTAATCACCTCGATAATTTAAAACGGAATTATAGTGTATAATTATATACCTAGTTTTTTAGAATAATAAAACTTAATAATGTGCTTAAATTATACCTAAATTTGCACATAATTAAGTTCTTTATGACAATTACATAATGTGTATGTGTTTGTGCATGTACGCACACAATCATTGGCACGACCGCGCGCGTGAGTCGCAACAACTGCAAAGCCCCCAGTATAGGATGGCCGATCATGTTGACCGACCATGATGGGCCATCGTTTACAGGGCCGGTTTGCGTGTGATTGCCGTCTGCGAGCAACGCAAACCGGCCCTGTACACGATGGCCAACATGGTCGGCCAACTTGATTGGCCATCCTGTACTGGGGGCTTAAAGCCCCCGGTGTGGGAGTTTGCGTGTGATTGCCGCCTGCGATCACACGCAAACATGCGGCCCATCATGGTCGACGAACATGAGTGTGGCCATCCTGTACTGGGGGCTTCAAGGCGAGAAGAGCCGCCAAGTGCTTCCTCATCTATAGTAATATCGTAAACAGGAAAGATTTTATTGGTTGTTGTTTGAATTTAATAGGTTCCAAAACTACTGGACTAATTTAGAAATTTCTTTGACCATTAGAAAGCTACATTCTTTCCGAGTGACATAAGCTATATTTTATCGTGATATTCCCATGGGAACGAGTACCATGCGGGTAAAACCGCGAGGATCCGCATGTTATTATTAAATCAAAAACTTAAACGCAGATGTAGATTAAAAATAAGGTCCTGTAGTTTATTTACAAACTTACCTTAGTAAAATATAGTTCATGTTGCAGTAGTAGTAGATAAAAGACCAACCTACTATATTTTACTGAGGTTATAGTTTGTAAATAAACTTCACGACCTTAGCTTCAATCTGTACGATTGTAGATACATTAATACTTATACATTAAACAAATTTGATTGAGGGCGCCCCACTTGTCGGCTCTACTCGCCTATTCTTAGAAACTGCAATTTTGTGATCAAATTTTTTATGTTTTCCGAGTCACGCGTCTATACAAATGCGAGACCTCCATAGAATTCCAGATCAAAGGTCGCGAGAACCAGTTTAAGTAAAAAAAGGTAATTAAATAAAACAAAAAGCTCCATATTGTAAAAACCTATTATGTTTATACAACAAAGATTGTTTTTTTTTACATAACACACATTACAATATAAATCACAAAGGAGAATGTCTACTAGGTACCTACCTACCATAGAAAAAAAGAAATGTCTCAAAAAAAAACAAGCATTAATATGTAATAAAATAATAAACAGTTTGAATCGAGATCTTTACAAGCAAGCATATTTTTTTTATATATTTAGAATATAGCGAAGCGACATCTAGTGGTAAAAAAATATACTAACTTTTAATGTGCTAGAATGAATGTAAGTTGGACAACAACTTTACAGCAAAATGACATTAAAAAAACACGTTATACAGGATAATTTTTTTATCAGTGCACAAATTTTTAGGATCGACTCAGAATCGGTAAGTGAACAACTTTCTCCTAGAAACATAGGTCGAAATATGACAATTTTTTTTTGACCTTTCATACAAATCGGACTGATCACGTGATCGAATTAGTATGGGAAGTCCAAAAATTTTTGTCGTATTTCGACCCATGTTTCTATAAGAAAGTTGTTCACTTATCAATTGTGAGTCGATCCTAAAAATTTGTGCACTGATAAAAAAATTACCCTGTATATAAGTATCCAGTTTTTGGCAACCGGAACAGAATACGTTGTCGCACTATAATTTCGATTTTGCTAGTGGCCTAATTAACGTCTTTTTCAAAACTTAAACTGTCGTTGACGTTTGAAAATGTTCTTCAAAATGAAAAGAGCACATAAAAATAGTTTTCGTACGAGTCTTTAAATTTTCCTTTCGCATTGTATCCAGCCATATTTTTCTTTTTTTGTTATTTTTAGGCAACCTAAAACAATAAAAACAGTTTAAAATAAATACACTCAATTTACACTTCAAACATCGATAATTCGATAAAAAAAATGCTATAAGGGCAACCCTAGTGCAAAACAAACAAATTTATATTTTCTTGAAATACACGAACAAAACTCACCAAAATAAGTAGTAAGCTACATTTGGTATGAATTCTAAGTAAACTATTCACAGGAAAACCAAAACACAAGGCATTTATTGTATTGTTTTGGTGTTTTTGCAAAATAAATAGTAGGTACGTACCGGTGTAATGTAATGTTTGGACGATTTTCACTTTTTTTGATGCCACAAACTACCACACTGCAATTAGACATGTTCCTTGTTGCTTTCTCTCACTTATTAATACCTTTTATTCACATGAAAGTCTCAAATTAAAAGACTTTTATCACAAAACACTGCAAATACAACTCGCGTTGACAGCTCACATACCGAGAAACCTAAATGGCGACCGGCTTCAATCATGCATTACGATGACGTCACGTTTCAATGTTGCCAAAAAATAGGTCGAATAAATATATTGCTGTCTCTTTTTACATGAAGTATTGGAGGTAAGATAGAACGAGATGGCTACAGGTTTATGAGTACAATGTCGATTTAGCTCATATTTGTATAACCGATAGTTCATATAGATCAATATGCCATCTCCATAGGATTCAGTACTCAGAGGTACAGTGCCACAAACTTTGCTGTGCCGGTGACAGCGGCGCTACCTCTGAGTACTGAATCCTATGGAGATGGCATACCTACGAAAAATTGAAGCATACACACACACACAAGCACACATACCGAGAAACCAAAATGGCGCCTTTCCGTAGTGCTGCCCTATTTGTACATCGATATATTTATTGATGAAGTTATAGATCAAGTATTTTTGTGACTACCTACCTATATTACCCTATATTTCATAAAAGCAGTTTCGTAATCACCTCGATAATTTAAAACGGAATTATAGTGTATAATTATATACCTAGTTTTTTTGAAAAATAAATCTTAATAATGTGCTTTCTTTATGACAATGACACAATGTGTATGTGTTTGTGCATGTACGCACACAATCATTGGCCCGACCGCGCGCGTGAGACGCAACAACTGTAAAGCCCCCAGTACAGGATGGCCGATCATGTTGGCCGACCATGATGGGCCATCGTGTACAGGGGCGGCTTGCGTGTGATTGCCGTCTGCGAGTAACGCCATCCTGTACTGAGGGGCTAAGCCCCCAGTACAGGAAGGCCGATCATGTTGGCCGACCATGATGGGCCTTCGTGTACAGGGCCGGTTTGCGTGTGATTGCCGTCTGCCAGCAACGCAAACCGGCCCTGTACACGATGGCCAACATGGTCGGCCAACTTGATCGGCCATGGCCTGTACTGGGGGCTTAAAGCCCCCGGTGTGACGCCTGCAGTACACGATGGCCGATCATGGTCGGCGACCATGACCAATACATCGTACATTGACACTTTTGAAAGAACCTTTTTAAACTTGTTCGTTCAAAAGTGTCAATGTACGATGTATTGGTCATGGTCGCCGACCATGGTCGGCCAACCTGTACTGGGGGCTTGAGAGTTTGCGTGTGATTGCCGCCTGCGAGCAACGCAAACCGCCCCTGTACATGATGGCCCATCATGGTCGACGAACATGAGTAGCCATCCTGTACTGGGGGCTTCAAGGTGAGAAGAGCCGCCAAGTGCTTCCTCATCTATAGTAATATCGTAAACAGGAAAGATTTGATTGGTTGTTGTTTGAATTTAATAGGTTCCAAAACTACTAGACTAATTTAGAAATTTCTTTGACCATTAGAAAGCTACATTCTTTTCGAGTGACATAAGCTATATTTTATCGTGATATTCCCATGAGAACGAGTACCATGCGGGTAAAACCGCGAGGATCCGCATGTTATTCAATTCAATTTATTATAAAATTTATTGCTTGTTAAGTACATAATACATAATGTATCAAAAATTCAAACGCAGATACAGATTAAAAATAAGGTCCTGTAGTTTATTTACAAACTAACCTTAGTAAAATATAGTTCATGTTTTAGATGTAGTAGTAGATAAAAGACCAACCTACTATATTTTACTGAGGTTATAGTTTGTAAATAAACTACACGACCTTAGCTTCAATCTGTACGATTGTAGATACATTAATACTTAGCGAGCAATAAATTTGATTGAGGGCGCCCCACTTGTCGGCTCTACTCGCCTTTACTTAGAAACTGCAATTTTATGGTCAAATTTTTTATGTTTTCCGAGTCACGCGTCTATACACATGCGAGACCTCCATAGAATTCCAGATCAAAGGTCGCGAGAACCAGTTTAAGTAAAAAAAGGTAATGAAATAAAACAAAAAGCTCCATATTGTAAAAACCTATTATGTTTATACAACAAGGATTGTTTTTTTTTACATAACACACATTACAATATAAATCACAAAGGAGAATGCCTACTAGGTACCTACCTACCATAGAAAAAAGAAATGTCTCAAAATAAAAACAAGCATTATTAAGTAATAAAATAATAAACAGTTTGAATCGAGATCTTTACTAGCAATCATATTTTTTATATATTTAGAATATAGCGAAGCGACATCTAGTGGTAAAAAATATACTTACTTTTAATGTGCTAGAATGAATGAAAGTTGGACAACATCTTTACAGCAAAATGACATTAAAAAAACACGTTATATATAAGCATCCAGTTTTTGGCAACCGGAACAGAAAACGTTGTCGCACTATAATTTCGATTTTGCCAGTGGCCTAATTAACGTCTTTTTCAAAACTTAAACTGTCGTTGACGTTTGAAACTGTTCTTCAAAATGAAAAGAGCACATAAAAATAGTTTGCGTACGAGTCTTTAAATTTTCCTTTTGCATTGTTCCAGCCATATTATTCTTTTTCTGTTATTTTTAGGCAACCTAAAACAATAAAAACAGTTTAAAATTAATACACTCAATTTACACTTGAAATTTGAAAACATCGATAATTCGATAAGAAAAATGCTATAAGGGCAACCCTAGCGCAAAACAAACAAATTTATATTTTCTTGAAATACACCAAAAAAAACTCACCAAAATAAGTAGTAAGCTACATTTGGTTTGAATTCTAAGTAAACTATTCACAGGAAAACCAAAACACAAGGCATTTATTGTATTGTTTTGGTGTTTTTGCAAAATAAATAGTACGTACCGGTGTAATGTAATGTTTGGACGATTTTCACTTTTTTTGATGCCACAAACTACCACACTGCAATTAGACATGTTCCTTGTTGCTTTCTCTCACTTATTAATACCTTTTATTCACATGAAAGTCTCAAATTAAGACTTTTATCACAAAACACTGCAAATACAACTCGCGTTGACAGCTCACCTACCGAGAAACCTAAATGGCGACCGGCTTCAATCATGCATTACGATGACGTCACGTTTCAATGTTGCCAAAAAATAGGTCGAATAAATATATTGCTGTCTCTTTTTACATGAAGTATTGAAGGTAAGATAGAACGAGATGGCTACAAGTTTATGAGTACAATGTCGATTTAGCTCATATTTGTATAACCGATAGTTCATATAGATCAATATGCCATCTCCATAGGATTCAGTACTCAGAGGGCGCTACGTACGTTTTTTCTTTTTTTTGTAGCAATTTAACCGGCCCTGACTTCTAAGAACTTCAGCCGCCAGCAGCGCTATGGTTGGACATCAACTTGACAGCAGAATGACATTAAAAAAAAACACGCTGTTTCACATTTTGGCCACCGGCACAGCAAAGTTTGTGCCACTGTACAGTGCCACAACCTTTTCTGTGCCGGTGACAGCGGCGCTACGTACGTTTTTCTTTTTTTTTGTAGTAATTTAACCGGCCCTGACTTCTAAGAACTTCAGCCGCCAGCAGCGCTATGGTTGGACATCAACTTGACAGCAAAATGACATTAAAAAAAATCACGTTAGTTTCACATTTTGGCCACCGGCACAGCAAAGTTTGTTGCACTGTAAAAAAAAATATATTTATTTTCGTTCGATTCTCTTGGTCATGCATGGTGTTTGTTGCTGTTATCGTATTTTGATTTATAACTGAAATAAAATAATGTCTGTAACTTTACATACTGATGTAGGTGACATAAAAATAGAATTATTTTGTGAGCAATGTCCTAAGGCATGTGAAAATTTCTTAGCACTGTGTGCTAGTGATTATTACAACGGATGTTTGTTTCATAGAAATATTAAGGTATTTTTGAATGAATACTCGCTATATTGTATAATATAATTAATAGCCATAATGATGATAATATTTACTGTTTTTTCTTCTAAATAATAGCCCTAACATTGGTGTTTACAGGGTTTCATTGTGCAAACAGGGGATCCCACGGGAACTGGTAAAGGAGGAACTTCAATATGGGGAAGAAAATTCGAAGACGAATTTAAAGAAGAGTTAAAGGTAAATTCTAAAGTTTTGGACAGAAATATGTTAGTGACTTATGTGTATATATATTTAAATTGCACAATTTTGGTCTAACAAGATCTAAAGCCGAACAATCGACACACTAAGAAGAAGAATGTTTACAGTTCTGTAGTATTACTTTTCTCTATGGTTTACAGCATAGTGCAAGAGGAATGGTTAGCATGGCTAACAATGGACCAAACACCAATGGAAGCCAATTTTTCTTCACATATGGAGAACAACCACATTTGGACCTCAAATATACCATTTTTGGAAGGTAACCATTTATTACAATAATATAATTGCAAAAGCTCAAACATGAATACTAAAAATAAATTGATTTCAGGATAATAGATGGATTTGAAGCCCTTGATGATTTAGAAAAAATGCAAGTAAACCCCAAGACATTTCGGCCACTCACAGAAGCAAGAATAACATCTGTGACCATCCATGCAAACCCCTTAGCAGGATAATAAGTGCCAAAACATTTAGGCTCTACTGAATTTATAAGTTAATTTTTATATTTCCATTAAACTGGATAAAAAATTAAAACTTGTTTACTTCATTGTCAGCCAAACGACGCCCACTGCTGGGCATAGGCCTACCCTAAGGATCTTCCACAATGACCAGTCCTGATTACTTATTTTATTTGACACAATTTGATAGACATGTATTTCAACCAAAAAATGGACACAGACAGTGGATTACATGTGGATCAAGTTCAAACTGAACAAAAATGAAAAAATAGTCATTTTGACAATATGTATTTCTCATACAGAATATTGTTCCAGTTTTTCTATATAAATGTCAACAACAATGATTTTTAGATAGGTACTAATTAAAGCAATAGAATTAGTTAATAAACATAATTACTTAACATATTTTTTTTTTCATAAATAAAGAAAATAACTTGTGATCAAACTTATAGGTATCATATACCATCATAAATACATGTGATGTTATTTTGTTGGTATACGTTCATAACTTTACAACAAAGAACAATGCAATATTCACATAGAGGTGCTTAAACTTAATCATAGTTTTCACACAATTGAAATGTTTCATAAATAGTTCTTATAGGCTAACTTTGGACAATTTAAACCTATCATAGTAATAATAAGTGACTATTTCTAATTTATCTAAAATTACAAGTATTGTTCAAGACTTGCACTCCCAAAATGCTGAATTTGTAAGAATGCAACATATTAAAAAGTGAATTGTAATCCATACTAATATTATAAATGTGAAAGTGTGTTTGTTTGTTTGTTTGTCCGTCTTTCACGTCAAAACGGAGCAGCGGATCGACGAGATTTTCGGTATGGGAATAATTTGAGAGCTGGAGAGTAACATAGGCTACTTTTTATTCAGGAAAATTTTAATATAAATATGGTAATTTTGTAAATAAAATCGTTAAACTGTCGTACTTTACACAACTGTCATTTCCTACATAGCCGCTTCCAAAAAGTAGGTATGTCAAAGAGTATGTAATCAGTGACGTTTTTGTCTCTTTGGATTACCTATTTTGCCTATTTTTATTATGTGACATTTATGGCAGGCAGATTTTGGTGATACAAAGTTCATGTTCAATAAAATTTATATGGCAAAACAACGTTTGCCGGGTCCGCTAGTTAAATAAGGACATTATTTAATAGTAATAAAATAATGATATTAAATTGTTGTTGGGTTGAATTTCTTTGATGCTAAAAATATTTTCATAATAATATCTTCCTTATTTAATCACAATTTTGCTAAAGTTACTTGAACTGCTACATCGCTGATACAAACATTCCTAATACAATATTCCTCATATTTATGGGTGTAGGTACAGTAGTGTTATGCTATCAAATAGGCCTCATCAATCATCATTATTTGAAAGTAAATATTTGGGTTAATACAATATTACATTAATTTTTTAAATCTTTACATTTATAAGTAAGCAAGAATAAATATCAATTTAAGTACAATGTGAGGAACAATGGTGTCAATCATTTTACATTAGTAATGATGAATTTGTTATAGGCCAAAAGCTGAATTTCAAGTGCCTAAATCATAAAAGTTATCATCTAAAGGAAACTCTGGCTCATCTTCTTTTTTTATTTCAGTCTCTGAACTCTTATCATCGAAGTTATCAGTAAAGTGCGACTTAATGTGCGCTACTAGATCCGCTTTCTTTTCAAAAGTTGCACCACATTCTATGCAAGGCATATTCACAACCAAGCACTCATGAGTTTGTTCATGTTTATCTAATTTATCCTTTCTAGTGAATTTCTTATCACACTGACTACAGGAAAAAGGTTTCATACCAGAGTGCAATACAGCATGTCGATCTAATTCCCTTTTCCTTGAAAACTTTTTAAAACAAATTTTGCATTGGAAAACCCTGGATCCAATATGAGCAACAGATACATGAGTCTTATATGCATCTAAGGAGGAAAACCTCTTAGGACACTGGTGACATTTTATGTTCTTAGGCCTATTTTTAGCCAAAACTTTTGATTTGTTAGGAGATGTTTGTAATTGCCTCCCAGAGGTGGATGGATTTTTAATTTTGTTTTGATTTCTCACTTGATTCATGAAACTGCTTTCCCCTGAAATATGATCTGGAACTCTTGGCAACTCATAATCAGCATTAGACGAATCTGCATTACCTGGTGAAGTCATTAAGTTACTGAAAGGATTTACATTTACTACCATATCATGAGCATCATCATTTTCAAATTCTGTTTTGGGTTTAGAATTAAGACATGGGCCATGTCTGAGTTCATGTTTTATCAATTTGTCTCTCCTTCCAAAAGATAATGGACATTTTTTGCATGCATACGGCTTCATCCCAGAGTGTACAAGTACATGCCTCTGTAGATCACCTTTAGCCACAAAACTCCTTGGACAAAGTGGACAAACATGTGGCTTATGGCCTGCATGGATCCTAAGATGTTTACTCAAATTTGTATTGCGTGAGAAACTTTTTAAGCAATAATGACATTGATATGGTCGTATCCCAGTGTGAACAATAGAATGCTTCCTCAAATCTGAGCGCCGTCCAAAACATTTATCACACTCTGGGCAATGGTAAGGCTTGTCATTTCCATGGACTTGTTTAGTGTGCTGCACATATTGAGTTCTTTCAGCAAATACCAAACTGCACTCTACACACTTGTAGGGCAAGTTGCGGTCATGGTAACTATCTTCATGTTCAGAACACTTTTCTTGCGAGACAAATGCCTGATCACAGTATTGACACATAAACACATTTTTGAAGAATGACTCTGATACTGGCTCCCCATCTGGAGTGTTCATTCTATCTGCAGGTTCATTCTCTGCTTGTTCCGTGGTTTCAGATTCCTCTGAAGAATCATAATCAAGGCTAGGGTCAACTACCATCACAACACTATCTTCTACAATATAATCTTCCGGTTTCGGTTTTTGAGATTCTTGACAATTAGCATAATTGTAGGTGCTCACTTCTGATGAATTGGAGTTATCCATTTCGCATGAACGAGAAGTGATCTGCCTTAATCTCGTTTCATTTTGAATGCACTGTATTTTGAATTTACAACATTTATCAAGTTTGAATAAGCACTTGTAGCAAATTCTACTTGGGAGTCCATCATTTGGGTCCATCTGTAAAGAAATAAACATAAATATAAAGGAAGCTGCAAATCGTATGGTTAGATCCTCGTCTAAAGGAAAACTTGGAAGGATAGTCTTTGGAACTTACCTGCAACTCAAAACATTCCGCTATTTTAGAGGTTAGAGAAACATTGGTCTCGTCATCTGGTGCAGCTCCGAATAGCGAGACCGCAAACGTGCTCTTGTTGAGACATAAGCGACAGAGGGAATGGAAATTGGTTATAATAAAGGAATCCTCCATTTTACTGAAACCACATCGATCTTCTTCAAAACAAAGTTATTTGCACACAACTGCCAAATTACTAGGCTTTTAAATTTGGAACTTCGATTTGCAAGCGTTCATAACTAGGGGGCTACGGTCGTCGGGTGCGACGCAATCGTTCGATCTGGGGCGATGTCCGTCAGGGCTGCGCCAGCGGAATGTGCCACCGCTGCTGTCTGCCTCGTCATTAAATGCACGTTACTGGCGCGGTCTAATAATCTATAAAGTTCTCTATTAAAATATCCTGGTAAGCTACTTTATAGTCGTAAAAACAATCAATTGTCTTTACAAAAGTTTGTATGATTCAAATTTGAATAAAAAAATGATTCTAAAACCGCGCTTCTTTCGCAGAAAAACGTAGCACAGTTTTCTTTTCCTCGTTTTATTTAAACTTTCATTGCATTTGTACGACGTTATGATTGGATCAAAAAAGCAATTTTATTTTCAACTACCAATCAATAGAGAGGTTCGTTTTGCTTTATCTCGAGTAAGAAAACATACTTTTATTTAATGTTTCCAGTGTAAAAAAAAAATAACCGAGTGCGATTCTAGTTCAGCCTTCGTTCGCACGGGCGCATTTTGGAACCTTTAACGCGCGTTTTTTCTACGCATTGAAATAGAACTTCTTCCCGGCTTGCTGTTCCCGGAGTTCTATTCAAACCGTATGCCGGGGCTTCACCTGCGTGTCGCCTAACGGCGTTAATAACGGCATGCGCGTCTTAGCGCGCAAATTGTATCAAATTAGTGCGCTAAGACCCGGGTACACCTGCGTATTATATCAAATAGCGCGCTAATTAATGGCATTAGACGCAGGTGAAGCTCGGGCCATAGGGCGTTTGTGCACTACACTGAATTTTACCGATCCGGAAAAAAACAGATGCTTGTATTTTAATAATTAATCATAAGTACTCAAAGATTAGTAAGAATTTATTTATTTCATGTAGTTTCAATGTTTCAAACCCTAAGCTACACGAAATAAATAAATTCTTACTATTATAAATGATTAATTATTAAAATACAAGCATCCGTTTTTTTCCGGATCGGTAAAATTCAGTGTAGTGCACAAACGCCCTTAGAATAGAAAAGCATCCAAACAGGCGCCCGTGCGAACAAAAGCTTAAGCTTGATTATTAGAACTGTTTTAGATTTATTAAATAAAACACATGCAAATTGGAGACATCTTGTTTTATTACTCAGTGATACCATGTATAAAAATATTGCCATATACAACATCTCCCCTTTCCACAAACACTAACAAATTGACACAAATTAGATTTTATATGATGTTACTTACTAGTCATAACATTCTTAACTACTAGTGTCCGACCGAAGGTCTATTTTTGGCCGAAGCCGAAGCCGAAGCCGATTAATCGGCAATCCCACAACCTTCGGCCGAAGCCGAAGCCGAAGCCGAAGGTTTATAAGCTCTTAGTAATTTTGTTCAATATTGTCTACAAGCTACAATTAATGTTAAAGATTATTTCGAAACTTCAATATTGAAGGTTCCCCGCGGCCCCTGCAAACACGACCGGTCCGTCGGTCGCGCTGTCTCTCAGTCTTTCGTACAGTTCGTTCAATCCCGACGGTTGCTCGGACCTTCGGCGTAACCTTCGGCTTCGGCCGGGTTTTGGGCCGAAGCCGAAGGTTTCGCCGAAGATGGTTTTTTTGGCCGAAGGTGGCCGAAGCCGAAGCCGAAGCCGAAGCTTCGGTCGGACACTATTAACTACTAATAATCAAGTATATAATCTTGGTACCTTGCTGGCATTGAAATTTGCCTTCTAGGTCTACCACTGCTTTCTTCACTATTATTTTGATTAACAATCAAACTTGTTGTACTTTCAGAACTATCTGAGCTACTACCGTTACCTTCAAAATATATAGGAACATTAGGAACAACATTACTATTACTCCTTCTTTTATTTAAATGTATGCTATTTCGCCTCAAACAGTTGTTATTTAAAAGATCTTTGACATAATAAGATCTAGGAGTATCATGTTTCTTAACAATCAATCCAGGTATCCATTCTTTCCCTTTTTGTATTAAAACTTTGTCATTTACATTAAAATCACTACCGGAAGTACTGGTTTTATCATAATATTGTTTATATTTACTTTGATGATTTATAACTAACTTATTTAATTTAGATTCAATACAATGTGGTTTTAATACAGAAAGGTGTACAGGTATCTTAGTTCTCAACTTCCTGCTCATTAAAATTTCAGCAGGGGAATGATTTAAGTGAGGAATCGGTGAAGTTCTAAAGTTTAACAATGCAAGGTCTAAGTCAGTGCCATCTTCAAATGATTTCTTAATTAAGTTTTTAGCAATATGAACTGCCTTTTCAGCCATTCCATTGGACTTAGGGTATCGAGGACTACTGGTAACAATTTTAAAATTCCACTCTTGAGAAAACTGCCTGAACTTTTCAGAACTGAATGGCATATTATCAGCAATCATCACACATGGTATACCATGACAAGAAAAAATATTTTTTAAAATTCCAATGATTTCCTCGCTATCTTTACTTCTAAGAATTTTGACCTCAATCCATTTTGACAAGTAATCAATAACAACCAAGTAATCCTTGCCCATACTAGTTAACACATCTACACCTATCTTATTAAACGGTAACTCAGGAATTTCATGTGGTATTAAGGGTTCATTAATTTTAGTACTTCTAAATTTTTCACAGATGTGACAACTTAGTATATAATTTTCAATGGATTCATTCATTCCAGGCCAGTAAACTAATTGCCTAGCTTTAAGCTTAGTTTTTGTGATCCCAATATGCCCTTCATGTAACAACTTTAATATCTTATTTTGCATTTTCTTAGGTATTATTATTTTATTATTTAAAAATAACACATTATTTTCACAATAAACGTCATTCTTAACACTCCAGTATTTTCTTATTTCTTTAGGCACAGATTTACAAGTTTGTGGCCATTTTACTTTACAATACTGTACAATAGTTTTCAACTCTGGATCACATAATGTTTGTTTTGCTAATTCCAGTTTATCAAACTGATCAAATTGTTCTAAACTATGGACAATACCACTAATATTTAATTCAGAAGCATAGCTTTGTTTAATATAGTTTCTTGACAATAAGTCAGCAATAAGCATGTCCTTTCCAGGAATAAACTTTAGATCTATTTTGTACTTGGACAGCTTTAACTTCATTTTTTGCAACCTGTCTGACACCATATGCAAATCTTTTTCAATTATTCTAATTAAGGGTCTGTGATCAGTTAATACTGTGAAAGGATATCCATATACATAATTATGAAATTTTCGACAAGCGAACACTATACTAAGCAATTCTTTTTCAATTTGTGAGTACTTACACTCAGATTCAGTTAGACTGCGAGACGCAAATGCTACAGGTTGATTATTTTGCAGCAAACAACATCCTAAACCTTGCTTCGAAGCATCACATTGAATTATTATTGGTAACTGAGGGTCAAAATTCCTAAGTGTTGGAGCCGAACTTATTATATTTTTAATTTTTTCTAAACAATCAGTGTGATATTCTGTCCACAGGAACATAGAATTTTTTTTTAGCAACTGTCTTAAGGGCTCAGTTAACTCTGCCAAATTGGGAACAAAGTCTCTAATATAATTTAACATACCTAAAATACCTTGAAGTTTTTTTAAATTTTTTGGATTGTTCAATTTCTTAATAGCTTCGACTCTTTCAAGATCAATTGTTATTCCCTTGGAAGAAAAGACATGTCCTAAATATTTAATTTCATTTTGCTTAAACTGTAATTTTTTTTCATTAAATTTTATATTAAATTCATTTGCACGTTCCATTATTATCTTCAAAGTAGCATTATGTTTTTCTTCAGTTTCAGTTGCCAGAACCAGATCGTCGAAGTAAATTATTAGATCTTCAATATCCCCAAATATGTGCATCATCACTTTTTGGAAATATTCTGGAGCACAAGATAACCCAAATGGTAATCTTAAGAATTTATAGTATCCAAAAGGGGTACTAAAAGTACATAGGTCACATGAGCCCTCATCCAAAGGAATATTAAAAAATCCATCTTTAAGATCTAAAACTGTAAATATTTTTTTATTGGTTAACTTAGCCCTTACTTCTGCTAAAGTTGGAATTAGCTGAAAGTCTCTTTTAATGGCTTTATTTAAATGTACAGGGTCTAGACATACCCTTAATGATCCATCAGGTTTTTCAACGATTGTTATGTTACTTGCCCATTTGCTTGGCCGCTCAACTTTTTTAATAATTTCCGATGACTCTAATTCACACAATTTACTTCTTAATTTAGGCAGTAGGGACAGAGGCACTCTTCTTGGGGGACAAATTACACCTTCACTTTTGTCATTTACATTAATTGAATATTTGATGGGACATTGTCCTATTCCCTGAAATGCATTTTTATTACACTTAATAAAATTTTCTTTTTCTGATACACTGTTGATTGAGTTCACATTATGTATTAGTTCCAAGGTTTGACACCCAGACAATCCTATTAGAGAAACACAGTTGTTATTGACAACAAAGAATTTCATTTTATAAGTATTGTTCCTAAAAGTACAAGTTATCACCAAGGAACCCAAGGTATTAACTTTAAAACTACCAAAAGTAAGCAAAATAACATTAGACTTTTGTATTGAGTCTTCCTTGAAACCACACTTTAGAAAATCTTTAATGGTTATTAAATTAACATCTGAACCTGTATCAATCTTAAAACAAACTTTAACACAGTTAATTTTTAAATGTTCCATCCATTTAGCTTTACCTAACAGTCCAACAAATACTGACCTCTCTTCCAATGAATTGCCATCATTCAGAGCTTCTACTGTAAATGTTTGTTTAAATTTTCTGTTCGCAAAGCATCCAACGGCAAAATGGTTTAGTTTTCCACACTTGGTACATGTTTTATTATAGGCAGGACACTTTCCAGCTTCATGTTCCCTTCCACATTTCTTACATTTATATTTAGAACTCTTCTTCACTTCTAGTGTTTGATACTGAGTCTTCTCATTTTGTATAATTTTGATGTGCCTTTCATGTGCTTCCGCCTGCTTAACGATATCCACAGCATTCAGCCAGTTTAATTTACTTTCACGTAGCATATGTGCTTGCGTATTTTTATTGTGAATTCCCAGAACTAAACGATCTCGCAGGAGTTTTTCTTTTTGCTCTCCAAAATTACAATTTTCTGCTTGTACTTTTAATTTATTTATGAAGGCTTCAACAGGTTGGCCCTCCTCCTGGCTAATATTAAAAAATATGTATCTTTCATAAATCTCATTAGACCGGCAAGCCATGTGTTCTTCGAATTTTTCTAGAAATAGAAATAGAAAAGAAATAGTCTTTATTTGCTAATACTGGGTTTACAAGTTGTTTATGAATTGTTTCTAGTGTACCATACAGTATTTGCCTTTAATATGTAGGCATGCAAAATATTTATTAATAAAATTAAAAATGTCATATAATGTTCTTTTATGCAATTTAAAAAATAGACACATTGAATAAGAAAATCGAGTTACACATGTCACAGTACAATGTCTATTCTTGTGGACGCATTAATCAAATGTCAAAAAATATATTAAATAATATTATCAAGAATGTCATTTTTCATATGGTAAAAAAATATATAGTAGAATAAAAATAAAGAATCAGATTCACACCAGTTAGACAAAACATAAAGTTATTTGGTATTACATTTTTAACAAGTTTTATACTCTAAATACTCATTAATCGAGTAGAAACACTGTTCTGTAAGCCAAGAGAGCAAATATTTCTTAAAAATATTTTTCTCTGTGGGTAGGTCTCTCAAATTTTGCGGTAACTTATTATAAATTTTTATCGCCATGCAGTAAACATTTTGTTTGAAGAAGGTTAAGTTGCATTTTGGTACACATAACTTATTTTGTCTACATTTACGTGCATTTGCATTTCTCTGATGATGAGTGATAAAAAGTTCGGGATATCGCTTTACAAAAAGACATAACTCAGCGATATACATACACGGCAGTGTTAATATATTATATTGTTTGAACCATGGTTGACAGGATTCCCAGCTTTGTATACCGGCGAGTGCTCTTATACAACGTTTTTGGGCTTTGAATGCCCTTTCAGAATCGACACTATTACCCCAAATTATCAGGCCATAGCGGAGCACAGAGGAGACATAACCATGGTATGCTTGCAATGCACTTTGAAGTGATGCAACTCTTTTGATTCTATTCAAGGCAAAGACAAATTTATTAATTTTTTTGCATATATTTTCAATTTGATTTTTCCAACTTAAGTTTTCGTCAATGATAATACCTAAAAATGGTGTAGAGTTTACTATGTCAACGTTTTCATTTTGATGCTTGATGTCAAGATTTAATTTTTTAGCTTTATATGTACGAAATTTATCTAAAATCAATTTGTACGTAACTTCTACTTTAAATTCGAAAGTATTAAATATTCTTAGGGTTTCGTCATCAAATCTGTTTAATAATAACGCCACCTTCGCTTTTTCAGTAAAGCTCTTTTCTAAGGCCTCCGCTACAACAAGGTAGTTTTCAAATTTTTGCTTGAACGTCCTCCATTTTGTGAGGTTATTCGTCATGCCGCTTTCCTCGCCCACACATAGAGACAGTTTTTCTGGTAAAAATGACTCCATATTTTTTACTCCACTCTCCGTTTCTTCTTATTATGTAGTTCTCGCCATAAAATCCTTAATTTTTAGTTACGCAGCGCCATGTTTTAGATTTATTAAATAAAACACATGCAAATTGGAGACATCTTGTTTTATTACTCAGTGATACCATGTATAAAAATATTGCCATAATACAACAAGAACAACGTATATACACCACTAAATTTTAATTAGTAGAAATATTTTAGGGGATGATAGTGCTCATCAATATGAACAACTTTACAAAACTAGTAAATAAAGTAAATTACAACAAAAGTACAACATCGAGTCGACTGAAATGTATGGAACAGCTGATTTTTTTTTCGCGATTCCATGGTTGGCCCCATAGTGAAAGTTGTTCATATTGATGGGCACTAACATCCCCTAAAATATTTGTGCTAATTAAAATTTAGTGGTGTATAAAAATATTGTACTTACAGATTTTTATAATACCTACTAGCGCTCCGCTTGCGACTTCGTCTGCGTGGATCCAATTTTTTACCACCTTAGAGGGAAGATTTCCAAAAACCCTTTCATATTGTACACATATATACTTATCTTCCCCTACACACTCCACAAGGAAAGGTGTAGTCAATGAAGCTAGTGGACCCCCACTGTAATTCCTCAGTCAGAAAAATCTTTACAGCATGATAAAGCATCAATGAATTAAAAGTACCTATTGTATAAATTTCCAAAAGATAATAATAATAAAAGGTTTGGAATTTTTTAATGATAAGTCTTTTTTCATTGATATCTTTTTTAGGAAAAATGCTCCGTCTTAACTTTCTTCACCGGACATATTCATGTAACGTATAAAAACAATAATATGAAATATCCAAAAAAATATCCCAGCAGAAACACCAAATTTTAATACAATAATTGGGGTGACTTTGACCGAAAAATGTCTCTGTCGAACTTTTTTACGGAATTATACAATTTTGCCAAGCGTACTCATGTTTAAAAAAGTTTTGGATTTTTATCAAGTACCTATGACATACTAGTATAAATAACTCATTTGGTAAAATAAATTTGGACTGAGAAATTACTCGGTTCATTATATATATTTACTTTTAGGTATAAATACCTAACTTCCTTGTGAGTTTCTTTTGGATAATCATTTAAAAGTTTATTGCTCATGCTATTTTATAACCCAGCAAAGTTTCATCGACTGAGGAATTAATGTATGGGTCTCCACACAAAGAATCTGTTCATTGCCTACCTATAGGTAATTTCGGCTGTGCGTTGTCTGTCAGTCAGATTAAAAAAAAAGTAGACGTTGGGTTAAATAAGCTTTAATAACAAAAGGGAATAACATTAGAGCAAAGTAATTACGTCAAGAGAATTATTGTAAATGTATAATTTATTTATTGGTGTAGGATAAATAGTAAAGCTTAGACCACTAAGTTATGTAGAAGTCAGTTATACGGCTAACTACTTATGTACATAACTAGCAGTTTTGGGTGGTTTCGGTAGGTAATAGTCACAGACATGATCTATGTCTGTGGTAATAGTATTGTAACTTAAGTAGGTAACTACCCTAGGTATAGGCTATAAAAGCGAAGCCGGTTATGAACGAAAGTAACCAACTGTTATTAACGGTTTTTTCGTTAGTAACGGTTTTCACGTTCAAAACCACCGCTAGGTAGCGCTAGCGGGGCGTGATTTGCTCATGATTTGCTCAGATTTGCTAGGTATAAAGCCCCCAGTACAGGATGGCCGACCATGGTCGGCGACCAAGACCAATACATCGTACATTGACACTTTTGAAAGAACCTTATTAATTTTGTTCGTTCAAAAGTGTCAATGTACGATGTATTGGTCATGGTCGCCGACCATGGTCGGCCAACCTGTACTGGGGCCATAAGACAAATATTATTCTGTGGTATAAGCACGATGTAAGCACGTATAAGTTCCGCGTCAATTTTTTATTTGATTTGATTGATTGTAAATGAAGTATCCTCCCGCCTAGCCTCTCTTTTCTCTTTCGAGTACGACGTTATATCGATAATGTCAATCGATAAGAATGATTTTCAGAAAAAAATAATTTTATAAAAAATGACAATATCTTGAAAACGGTTGTGTTATTATGATATTTTTAAAGTATCATAATAACATGACATACAAACAAGTAAAACTGCAACCTCTTTTTAGTTCAAAGTCGTCTAACCGTTATTGATCCGAGTTTTTCGGTTAATAACACTAGTAATTCAACTAAGTATTAAATTCTTATACCTAGGTAGGTAGTATGCAAGTAAGATTTATTTTCTGCAGTTCGTTACATAGTCAGCATCGACACACACTTGTGACTCTGAATCAAAAGCAAGGCCTAGGTCACAGCTTAGGAGTTGCGGTTTGCCGCGTTGACAGGCCACGAATGATCTGCAACTGTCGCCATACCTGTTCAAAAGAAAGTTTTATTGAGATGAGATTTTATTAAAGTAGCTACTGTACCTCTAGAAAGCATTAAAAACTATCGATAATCGAATCGAATAGTCTGCCTTCAAAATATGGAGCTTCAAAACTTGTCAAAGTGCTGCTGTCAAAATATATTGAATTTCAGTTCCTTTTATCACCGAAAGTGGCGCTGGGGGGCTACCGGCTAAGAAATATGGATATGGGTATGGGCTTCAACTGTCATTTGAATTCCTTATTCTGATAGATTTTTTGCTGCTTTTTTCTGTTGAGAGTTGCTAGCTAGTTATCGTTATACACGACGTCACAAAACAAGGAACTGATAGTGGCTATTTTCTTTATAAAATTGACTTAAAGTTACCAAAAACGTATGAAGTTCATATCCATAAAGCTACCATTAAGTTACGCGCCCCCCAGGGGGACTACCGCGTAACTTTATGGATATGATATATGATAGGATATCAAGGAATTTATAAGTACTACGTACAACAGGAAGGTGCACTCCGTATTTTTGTGTATTTAAAAATACACTTTAACTTTAAGAGATAAGGTTTATATTTCAATACAAAATGTCAACGGTCCAGCTGAGACCGCAAGAACGAGGTGAGGGTGTCCCTTTCTCTAAAATTGCCAGCACTCTTAAATAACAGGTTTAGTAGATTTATGGTTCACAACTTTCGTTATAAAAATTAAATTTCGTAAAATTTCCGCTTCGTATTACTTTTAGTCAATAGAAAACATTGCATATTAATTTAGGTATTACCGTATTAAGCATAAAAATGTATCAGGTCGTTTATGTTTTTTATGGCTTATCCTAGAAAAGAATTTGAATGATAGATTTCAGAATGCTAGAGTAGCAACATTACAAGCCGAATGACGTTTTCTGACGTTTTCCGTCTTCGTTGTGTCAAGTTCGCAATTCGCTCGTCGCCGCCCGCCGCCCGTCGCGCATGTTCGTGGCCGCCGTAATGGGATGGAGTGAGATAAAGTGACCTCGTTCTTACTATCTCATTAGGACCGTTTTTAGCAGCAGTGCACCTTCCTGTTGTATTATAAATTCCTTGTAGGATATTCAACAGAACAAAGCAGCAAAAATCTATCAGAATAAGGAATTCAAATGACAGTTGAAGCCCATACCCATATCCAGATTTCTTAGCCGGTAGCCCCCCAGCTCTGGGGGGCTACCGCGTAACTTTATGGGTATGAACTTCATACGTTTTTGGGAACTTTAAGTCAATTTTATAAAGAAAATAGCCGCTATCAGTTCCTTGTTTTGTGACGTCGGGTATAACGATAACTAGCTAGCAACGTTCAACAGAACAAAGCAGCAAAAATCTATCAAGATAAGGAATTCAAATGACAGTTGAAGCCCATACCCATATCCATATTTCTTAGCCGGTAGCCCCCCAGGTTTTCATACAAAAAAATACGATCACGATCATGGAACTGTAGGTAAACAAATTTCTTGATCACGATCATATCACGCACGATACGTTTACAACTCATGTCTGTTCCGGTGACAGCCGCGACAGAGGAGCCACTTGCAATACGAAATTAGCTGTCAAAATGGACTGTCGCGACCAAAAAGCTTAGACTAAATACTGAGGTAACTGGAGTTTTCACCCTGAATAAAAAAGTGTGCCCAGCAAATTTGACATTTATTAAATAGTGGCTGTCAGTTGTCTCATATGACCATACGTATTTTTTCAAAGTGTAGGTGAGACGGAAGACAAACACAGTGCCACAAAAAGTGTTAGTACTGCACTCTCCAGTTACCTCAGTATTTAGTCTAAGCTTTTTGGTCGCGACAGTTTTCATACGACATGTCGAATGAAAACTGTTTTAGTTCCAAAGATTATCACCGGAACTCGATAGTTTTTCATGCTAGGGGTTACAGTAGGTACCTAGATACTCCAAGCACGAAAAGCTCTAATTTTCGTAATCGTAATAAAATGCTACCAAAAGCTATAAGTGCTGCTTATTGAATTTTAGTTTTTTTTTCATCCGCAACGGGGTAGGTACTATTAGCACTTAGCTTTCTAGCTTTCATCACACACACCTGATGTTAAGTGGTGATAAGGCTGAAGGTGGAAGGGCACTACTCCTGGAATCCTCAATCACTGAGGAACTGGCTATCTTATCTTTAATTGCCCGAACTCAACAATGCTGAAAACATTGTTGTTATGGCGTCAGACTTAGATAAGATAGTGGTAGCTAGCCAGGCGGACTAAGAACAAATCTTACCACCAACCAAACAAAATATAATATGTATTTATTGGAAATCGAACCCTCTGGGTCTGTAATCGGTGGTGTAAACCACTGGACCACAGAGGCGGTTAAAAAGGCCGTTAGTTCTATAAACGACCGCAACGGTGGCGCTGCTTTGATTTTTATGTTAATTAAATAATACCTACATACTATCACGATAACGATACGAGAATGAGAGATTTAAATAATAATAAATAATAAATATTTTCTTACAATCACACCAATTATCTAAGCCCATGGTAAATTTTATTGAGAAACTGTGTCTACGTGAACTTGATAACGGGTAATTAATATACTTACCTACTTAAATATTTTTTTTGTTGTAAATACAAACTTAATATACATAGAAAACACCCAGACTAAGATAAATAGACATGTTCATTCATGCACATGAATCGAACCCGAGACCTCTGGCGCAGAAGGCGGGTATCTTACCCCTGCGCCAAATCGGTCATCAAATGACTCAGATACCCTATGCCTACATAAGTACCACCTTTATATTATTCTGTGCTATTACGGCAATTAAGCAATTATCTCAATGGTTTTTCAAGGCATGGGGTGAAGCCAGGTGCCTTTATCATCAGCCGTGGTTCATAGCCGTATTTGCAAGCGTTAATGCATCCACATTTCCACTTTGGGCATACGACTGTGACTCTATGATAAGACTCCATTTTATCAAAGAGTTCCGTAGTGGCGCTTCTGTCGCGCCCAACATTCGAAATTGAGCTCTTTTACTATGTGCGCAAGGATTTACATTTTATTTCACTGATATGCCGGGGGACTTCTTAGGTGAAACAAACTCATACTTGCTGGTTAGTAATTTCCCATGCTGGCCCATATAAATTATTTCTTAAACGATGGCATTTCAGGCCAACGAAAAAAACTTACCTATGGAAGTTATACATCATATCTTCATCCTCATATTCAGGCACTGGTGGACAGGCGTATCCTTGGAACACTAAAAAAACACCATTTATATTAATACCAAGTCACGCCTGATTCAATCAAATTTATATTAATAAGCATACACATGATAATAATATACCTACACACACTTAAAAAATAACATTGTGGATTGCCGTTTGACATCTCCCTTTTTATCTAAAGGTACTAATATTTTAAAAGGAGGAAAGATTTGTTCATTTGTATGTATGTAGAATAAACTCAAAAACTGCTGGACCGCTTTCAAAAATTCATTTCATTTTAGAAATGCTATAGTATCCCTGATTAATAAAGGCTATTAAAAAATTACCGTGGTAACTACGGGTACCACGCAGGTAAAACCGCTAGGATCCGCTTGTTAATATAAAAAGTAATTAATTCCAGGTGCTCTATTCGCGTAATGCTCAATTAGTTAAACAGTCTTTCCCAAACATTAGGTACACATACTTACACATAAAGGCATCTGAGTAACCTCTGATTGTAATGTTATAGAAATATATAACCAAACAGACTACCTAGCACAACTGAGAAAAGTAAATGTGATCAAAGATAAAAAGTTAAGCGGGAAGACAATAGAGCTCCTGGAAGAAAGAAAAACATAAATATAAATAAATAAATAAATTAATAAAAAAATAAATATTTTCTTACAATCACACCAATTATCTAAGCCCGTAGTTAATTTCTTAAGAAACTGTGTCTACGTGAACTTGATAACGGATAAATATATACTTAAATACTTTTTGTTTGTAAATACATACTACATATACATAGAAAACACCCAGACCAAGACAAATAGACATGTTCATGCACACAAATATTTGTCTTGTTCGGGAATCGAGCCCGAGACCTCTGGCGCAGAAGGCAGGTAGTTACCCCTGCGCCAAATCGGTCGTCAAGTCAACATAAATGTTAAACAAATCAAAAAGTGAAGAAAATCGCAACAGAATATCCACACTCAGTAACCAGATTAGAGAAAATATAAAAAAAGATAGGAAGATAAAGAGAACGACAAGACTAAAAGATGAAATCCAAAGAACAGGAGGAACAAAAAAAGCTCTCAAGGAACTCAAGAAATATGGAATGGAATGGATACCTAAATTTAAAAATAACTCATCAAAACAAATGACAAATCGTAGAGAAATCCAAAAACATGCTACAAGCTACTATAGAATCCTTTACTCTAATAATGATGCCGAACAAGAAGTTAACACTCATGTAAAATCAAATACGAAAAATAAAAATGTCCCACCATTACTCGTGCAAGAATTAGAGAAAGCCATTACAACACAAAAGCTAGAAAAAGCCCCCGAACCCGACAATGTAACAAACGAATTGACGAGAGGCACCGTGGAAGAGTTAAGTCCAATTCTAACCAGGATATTCAAACAACAGGCAACATCCCTAAACAATGGAGTGAATCACATATTATCCTCCTCCACAAGAAAGGAAATTAATCTGGCAGAGTCTAAAAGAACAAGGAGTGGATGAGAATACATACAAATAATTAAATCCATCCTACTCCTACTAATATTATAAATGTGAAAGTTTAGATGTTTGGATGTTTAGATGTTTGGATGTTTTTTACTCAATCACGCCAAAACGGCTGAACGGATTTGGCTGAAATTTGGAACAGATACTTTGTAGCCTGAAGAAGAATATAGGCTACTTTTTATCCCGGAAAAATATCACATTCCTGCGGGACAAAGTCGTGTAGTCCATGCGGGCGAAGCCGCGGGCGGTAAGCTAGTATATTATAAACAAATTGAAAGCTGCAATTAATTGAAATCAAAAGGAGAATCATTTTCTACAAACAGAGGAGTTTGCTGGAAGTGCCGTGCTGGAACATATATTTATAGGGTTAGATTAGGAAAATTACGGTATTAACATCAACGGCAGCTACCTTAACCATTTGAGATTCGCAGATGATATTGTCCTGCTAGAAGAAGATCCTAAGAAGTTAGAGCACATGATAAAAGACTTAGCAGAAAAAAGCAGAAAAGTAGGACTGGAAATTAATGCAAGTTAAAATTAAAGTCATGACCAACTCCACGGAACACAACATAGAGGTCTACGGGAACAGGCTTGAATATGTGAAAGAATATTTGTGTAAATAGGACAGATTAAATCTCACGAGGACTGACCAAGGAAATAAATAAAAGAATAGCCTGCGGATGGAAAAAATACTGGTCCCTTAAAGAAATAATGAAAAACAAAGATCTAAGCATGCATTTCAAGGGAAAGACTTTCAACACTTGCATCCCCCCATGCATTACGTACGGCTGCGAGACATGGGCATTAACGGACAAACATAGAGAAAGACTAGCTAAAACACAAAGAGCAATGGAAAGAAGTATGCTGGGAGTCAGACTCAGCGATAAAACTAGGAACTCGGAAATAAGAAGGAAAACTAAAGTAGCGGACATAATAACTCGTAAGCATTTAAAATGGGGTTGGGCAGGACATATGATACGTTGAAAACAAATAAATGGAGCAAACAAGTAACCTTATGGTACCCAAGAGAGACCACTAGAAGACAGGGGCGTCCAAAAACAAGATGGAATGACGATATCCGCCTAACCTTGGGGCCATACTGGACTAGAGTTGCAGAGGATAAAGCTCAGTGGAGAGAGCTGGAGGAGGCCTATGCCAAGAGGCACGCCGAATTGCGAGATATATTATAATAAAATAACCTGTAGAAAAATGTACCGACAGATTAAGCATTTTCGGAAAAAAGAGGCTTTATTATATTATAATTTCATCTACTTAAATTGATATATTTTTACCTTTGGCACTGCATGATGGAACATTAATGGGCCAGTCACAAGCGCTCTCTTTGGTGTTGAATACTAGTCCAGCTGGGCAGTCCATGAGGTTACCCATTCCATCATTGCACATGATATATTGGCTGCAATCACCAGCAGCCATCAGGGAAACTCCTTCCGATCGAGGACATGAACCTTCTGTCGGTTCTGGTTTTGGCTTTGGCTCTGGTTTTGGCTTCGGTTCTGGTATTGGTTCTGGTTTTGGTTCTGGTTTTGGTTCTGGTTTTGGTTCTGGTTTTGGTTCTGGATTTGGCTTTGGCTCTGGGGGTTGCGGCTCATCTAAAAAAGATAGAACGTTATGATTTTGTATAGCTAATTCTTTCCATTCCATTATGAAGTTGGTACAAAAAAGTCTTCTTCATGATTTGACGAGCAATTTAGATTGAGTGAAAGAGAAGTTAGTGCTGCTTTAATTTGAATACTTACCTCTATCAGGAAGAGCTCGGCAATCGACTTCCCAAGAATTGGAGCAAGGATATCCTGGCCATCTAGCATAGCGGTTGAATAGTAGACCGTCAGGACAAATATATTTAAGAGGATAGTATTCCTGTAAACAACAAACAAGTATTAACAATTAAAAACACGACTGCCAAAAATTGTATTTGTATGAATGTGTATGAATGACAAAGTTACATTTGCTGTTTTTTAAAATGTGTTGTATCTCAAAAAGTGGTTACTATATCTCGTTTATACCAAGTTTCAGTTCCAACCTCCCTTATTTTTTTGTATTTTTGTAATAAAATCATAAAGCGGTTCATAGAATACATCTACCTACCAAGTTCAAACTGTGTAGTCTTAATAGTTTTGGAACAAAGTGGCTTTGACATACAGAGTTACAGACGGACGGACAGACAGACAGACATGACGAATCTATAAGGGTTCCGTTTTTTGCCATTAGGCTATGGAACCCTAAAAAGAGAAGACACTTTACAATAATAAATATAATAAATAAATAATAAATAAGTAAGAGAACGAAATAGTTAGTACCTTGCATTCAATAAATGTGTCACATTCATTCTTTACGCTGTAATATCCGTTTTCAATTCTGCACTCGGTGTCAAACTCTTGTGCTTCGTCATATGGTTGTGGTGCGGGAGCAGGCTGAGGAGCAGGCCGGGGAGTGGGTGCAGGGGCAGGAGCAGGCCGGAGTGTGGGTGCAGGGGCAGGAGCAGGCTGGGAAGTGGGTGCAGGGGCAGGAGCAGGCCGGGGAGTGGGTGCAGGGGCAGGAGCAGGCCGGAGTGTGGGTGCAGGGGCAGGAGCAGGCTGGGAAGTGGGTGCAGGGGCAGGAGCAGGCCGGGGAGTGGGTGCAGGGGCAGGAGCAGGCCGGAGTGTGGGTGCAGGGGCAGGAGCAGGCTGGGAAGTGGGTGCAGGGGCAGGACCAGGATGGGGAGTGGGTGCAGGGGCAGGAGAAGGCCGGGGAGCGGGCGCAGGGACAGGAGAAGGCCAGGGAGCGGGTGCAGGGGCAGGAGCAGGCCGGGGAGCGGGTGCAGGGGCAGGAGCAGGCCGGGGAGTGGGTGCAGGGGCAGGAGAGGGCCGGGGAGCGGGTGCAGGGGCAGGAGCAGGCATTGGTGCAGGAGCAGGCATCGGTTCAGGAGTGGGCTTTGGGCGAGGGTGTGGAGCAGGTGCTGGCTGGGGAGCAGGTCTAGGCGCTGGCTGTGGAGTAGGTTCTGGGTTTGGCTCTGGTTCTGGTTTTGGCTCTGGTTCTGGTTTTGGCTCTGGTTCTGCTTTTGGCTCTGGTTCTGGTTTTGGCTCTGGTTCTGGTTTTGGCTCTGGTTCTGGTTTTGGCTCTGGTTCTGGTTTTGGCTCTGGTTCTGGTTTTGGCTCTGGGGGTTGTGGCTCATCTAAAAAATATTGTTTGACTTTATTATTTAGTTTAGCTAATTCATTCCATTTCATTTAGGTAGTAGTTAGTAGGTACAAATTAGTATTCATGTATTAAAAAGCAATTTAGATTTAGTGAAAGTGAACTTAGTCCCGATTTCATTTTGATAATACCTACCTTTATCAGGAAGAGCTCGGCATTCCACTTCCCAAGAGTTGGAGCAAGGATATCCCGGCCATCTAGCATAGCGGTTGAATAGTAGACCGTTAGGACAAATATATTTAAGAGGATGGTATTTCTGCAAACAAAAAATTTGATTAAAAACACAAAAAGTGAAGTCACTTTAGTTTTGTTTTTAGTTAGTACCTTGCATTCAATAAATGTATCACATTCATTCTTTACGCTGTAATATCCATTTTCAATTTTGCACTCGGTGTCAAATTCTTGTGCTTCATCATATGGTTGTGGCGCGGGAGCAGGCTGAGGAGAAGGCCGGGGAGCGGGTGCAGGAGTAGGAGCAGGCATTGGAGCAGGAGCGGGTACTGGACGAGGACGTGGAGCAGGTGCTGGTGCAGGTGCAGGCTGTGGGGCGGGTCTGGGTGCAGGTTGCGGAGCAGGTCTCGGCACAGGCCGGGGAGCAGGTGCAGGTGCAGGTGCGGGAGCAGGTGCAGGAGCGGGAGCCGGTGCAGGAGCGGGAGCAGGTGCAGGAGCGGGAGCAGGAGCAGGTGCAGGTGCAGGAGCAGGCTGCGGCCTGGGTGCGGGCTGGGGTGCGGGTCTTGGCACGGGCTGTGGTGCAGGTTTGGGTGCGGGAACGGGTGTGGGCCAATATGGTGGCCGACGAGGTGGTGAGGGTATCGGTCGAGGTGCAGGCGCTGGTGCCGGTGCGGGCTGAGGTATCGGTCTAGGTGCGGGTGCAGGTGCAGGCTGTGGTATCGGTCGAGGTGCGGGAGCTGGCGTGGGTACTGGTGCTGGTGCAGGTGCAGGTGCAGGTGCAGGGGCAGGTGCAGGTGCAGGTACAGGTCGTGGCCACGGCTGAGGTGCAGGCGCAGGTGCCGGAGCAGGGGCAGGTGCGGGATAAGGTTCAGGCGCGGGCACTGGCGTAGGGCGGACTACGGGCAGCGGCGGTGGTAGAGGCGCGGGCACAGGCGTAAACCAACGCGTAGCTTCCAGCTGGGGTGTGGATACGGGGCCATAGCCGGGGCTCATGTTGTTCACATATTGATTCATGCTTGAATATTGGCTGATATACTTCGATTCACTGTATTTAACTCCACCATCTTCCGGATCTGATGGTGGTTCTTCTTCGATTGTTTCTTGTTTTTCTGATTGCCACCAAAGTGTTGTTTCCGTCGATGGTACTTCTGGCTTACCATCCTGTTCTGGTGATAATCTTTCCGGTAAGGTGAGCTGAGAGGCACGATTAGCACTCCATCCTCCTACGTACGAATCCGCTGCTTGCACTATAAATTGAAGATAGCAATGCATTGACGGCTGGTAAATGACAACCAAAATTAAAAATATAAAACTCAATAATTCCGACATGTTCCCTTACCGTTCAGCAGAGGCACTACTAAAACTATGATACCAAGCCACAACATGGCTGGGCTTCTTTGAGTATTTTTTTTTTCAATACAAAGAACCTAAAGCAAATACTTCAGACAGAAGAATGATAGTGATTTTTTAAATGATTGTAATTTATATAAACTCGCATTAATTTTTCTTCTCATTAGTAATGACAGTTAATTTAGATAACAGATATCGGAAAAACGTGTGGTTTCCAACATTAAGATAACGTTTCTATCACATTTTTTCGATCAAAGTTGTAACTATTATTTTTAATTATTAGTGTCTATGTATGTATGTACCACAATATTATGAATTAGTTTGTAGGAGTGCTCAATATAATTGTAATCTATCTAGCTAGATATAGCTAGATGGTACACGACATGATAGGTTGAAAATATGCATAATAAAATAACACCTAATTTAAAAAACTAAAAAAAAACTTTTTTACCATCAGACCCTCACTACCAAGTGAAGCGAATAGGTCTCATCAGAACATAACAAATGAGCCTAAACTAGAGGGGTTTCCTAGTGATAATTAAGGAGTGCCACTGGCATCCTCCTTGCTCCATCATCAGACCCTCACCACCCAATGTAGCGAATAGGTCTCATCAGAACGAAACAAATGAGTCCAAACTCGACGGGTTTCCCAGCAGCCATTGAAGAGTTCTATTGCCCACCTGTTGACTCCATCATCAAGCCCCTGATTCACAAACCTTCGGATACGGAATCGGATTCAAGTTCTGTAATTCACATTCCGCTGTCGGGAGCGTTCGGTTCGGTTCGTGAATCAGGGGGTAGTAAGTTATCGAATTGTCATGGGATTCATAAAAACTTGCAAAGTTTCAAATCGATACGAATTGAATTCCAAGATTTTCTTACATTGTGAAGCTATAACTAAGATCGTTTGGTACTTATTTTTCTGTAGTTAGTATCCATAAATCAATCCATGGCAGGTTCTTGCGAAATGAAAGTTTCCAACTTCGTCGTTTAACGTTTCTCTATGTGATTTTTCAGGCTTCTTGAGATGAAACCATAATAAGTCTTACCTAATTATAAAAACCAATTATTAAATTAAGTGATTTCCTCCTAATCGCCTAGGCAATAAGTCAAGCAACATAACTAAAGGGTAATAAAATAGTAAATAGTACCTACCTAATGATTTCTAATTGATAACGGTGTATTAAATTTTTTTAAGATGTTTTCTTCTGTGCGAGAATCGGAATTATTTTTAATTAAAATTATATTAATAACAATACTGAAATTATGTGCTAGTAAAATGGAAGAGAAAGTTGTAGGAGGAGCTTTAGCGAATATAAAGGAGTTTCCACATGCAATGTTTATAGAGGCGAACTGTGGTGGTTTGGCATGGGTATGTTGCGCCTCTATTTTGAATCAGAAGATTATAATAACAGCTGGGCATTGCTTGGATGGATGTAACATGAATTCGGATTCAGTAAGTGGATACGCAGGGAGCGCAGACTTTACCGCAAAGGTGAATATGATAATGATTTCAATGTGGCCTCCAAACCTAATACATATAGCTGTGCTCTATGTAAAAAAAATGAAGTTATTTCTTATGTTGCTTCTGTTTTATTTTTCGAAATATCTTGAATGCCGGGTGTAATCGCGGTGCTCAAAACTTATCTGAGGAACTCGCAATACAAAATTATTATTGCGCTTATAATATAATATTATATTCGTCTCCCTTTTATTTAAGATACCATGTAACTCAGAATAAATAAATGATTATAATTGAGCCTTTCGATCGGTACCATAAAAACTAAACACATTCAGCGTGTTCCCACTTTAGACATGCGTTAGTTTTCTTTTTAAAATAAAAATGAAGTTTCCTTTCAGTAAATTTTTATATCTTCAGTATCTATGGTACTTTCCCTACATGTTGCATATGCCCTGTATATTGGACAACCATGAGCCTCGTCTCAAAGCTACCTTGAATGGTACAAATTCTAAATATTTTTTTGTTCTGCGACCATGTATTCTCTATTTAAAATTAAATATTACAAGGATCTTCACAACGATCGGTCCTGCGCTGTCCTTCCTCATCTTGTGACCTAACATACTTACACATAAATACACGATAATTGTGTACACTCGTACTCGACTCGTACAATGGATTAAAGATGTTGGTATTCCACTCTAATCCAGTCCCCAGTCAGTTTATAGGAGTGGATTAGAGTGTATTTTGTAAGCGGAATCTAATTCATTAATGGATTTGACCAATGGATTGGAGTGAAATAGAGGGATTAAACGACGTTGGTATTCCACTTTAATCCATTCCTCAGTCAGTTTATAGGAGTGGATTTGAGTGTGCGACGGGACGTCCTCGTCGGCCAGTGGTACACTAGCCGGAACGTCGGAAGTCACCGCCCAGTATTTAATTTGTAGATAATAGATGAATAAAAAGATGATTTTTAATAGGGACTTGACTTTTATTTATAAAGGTATTAATAAAGAAACGTATAGGAAGAATAGGAAGATTAGGAAGCATAGGAACCCTTTCCAAGGGTCAAGGGTTCCACTTATTTAATACTATGACAAACAATTGAAACTGGTATAAAAAACTGGTAATGCTCCGAGAGCTCTGTATGGCTTGGTGATTTTAGTAGAACTCAATCAAAAATGATGAACAGGACACGTGAAACGAAGATTTTGAATTTGAATTGAAAGAACAGGATAGGATTCGATAAAATTAATGGCCAGTATGTAGAACTAGATGGAGTTTCCAGTCATCATTGAGTTTTTAACCATCCATAATGACTGGTACGAATCGACATCGTTACAAGTGTACTTGTAAGCGGAATCTAATCCATTAATGGATTTGACCAATGGATTAGAGTAAGACCCCCTTTCAGTCCATGTCGTAAAAAAAAAATTTTTTTATTTCCCTCTTATTTGCAAAATAGTTGGGTAAACGTCATCTAGAACGATTTTAAATTTCAAGATAGCATTAGTATTTCTCGAGTTATCTAGCTGTGACAGACAGATGGACTGAGTCGCACGTCGCACCATAAGGGTTCCTTTTTACCATTTTGGTTCGGAACCCTAAAATAGAGGTTTCTTTAATTATTTTTTCTCATAGTCTTAAATAAATATATGCTGTAGATGTAGACATTAATAAACACTGAAGTATATCGAAAATATGTAACTTTGTCATTCAGACAAACACTATGAAAAACAAAGTTATTTTTTGCTGGCGAAAAATTGTAGTGGTATTTTGGCTAGCTGTATGTAATTGGTACGGAACTCTTCATGGGCGAGCTCGAGTCGCACTTGGCCGGTTTTTTATTTTTATTTTGATTTTAGACGGCTATCTATCGAAAAATGGACCGTGTAATAGTTCATCCTTGGTACAGCGAATCATCGGTCAAAAACGATATTGGATTAGCACGGGTGCAACATACATTTCCTCTTAACAATAACATAAAGAGACTGATTATCCCGCGCAGCTACCCGAACACGCAAGCTGCAAGAATGGCTGGCTGGGGACACACAAGCGTAAGTATGGAAATACTAGATTTTCACCCGGCTTCGCCCGCGTAGACTACACGACCCTATAAGGCGGGAATGTAATATTGTCACTCTCCAGCTCTCCAGCCCCCAAACTGTCTCATCTCAATACCATGTTCCGAAAGTTCGAGATAAGATACCCAGTTCCTCAGTGATTGAGCATTCCGGAAGTAGTGTGCTTCCTCCTTCAGTTTTATCACCACTTATTTAATACTTATCAGGTGTGATGCAGGCTAAGTGCTACCCCGTTGTTTAAAAAAAAGGTGTTGCCTACTCTGAGAACCGCGGGTCATCCTGGTACGTGTTAGGGGCAAATGTTTGTATGATGAATACCTACAAGCATTTGTATACGAGTATGGTTGTTTACATGTATTTCTACAAACATATAAGTAGGTATTTATCAGTGCGCGTTATATGTTTTCGATCGTGAGTCCGTAAACCTACTATTTTATGAATAAGTATATTTTTTAAATTCCACATAAACATTCAGATCAAAGGTTTTCAATAAAGAAAATAGACGATAACGATACAACTTTTTGTTGTGTTAGAAAGAGTAAGATTTACGCAATTATGAATGAAAAATAATATTGCACTAATGTCCACCAGGACTACGGTTACTGATCTCGTTTCTTTCATCAACATGGTGGTTCCTAAAAAAAATCAGGCGATTCCTAATTGCCCTAATAGGTCCCTTGACCAACAATCCAAAAAAAGCTGCTAAGTTGGATCACCCTGTCTGTATCATGATTAATGATGTGCTGTTGTTAGCTTGCATAATAAATAAAAAAGTCAGTATTTTAGTCTCTACTATAATTTATGAAGAGGCCTACGACTTTAGAGAGTTGGACAGCCCGTTACAAAATATAAATTCTTACCTAATCAATTTTAATAACCTTGCAGGACAAATATGCAATTTCTACAAAACATTTGAAGTTTGCAAGTCAAGCCGTTCAATCATCTAAGGCATGTACTGCAATTTATAGGTTCTCATATGGCATGCTCTGCGCTGGAGGTGCAGACAAACAAGATTCTCATCCAGCACGGTTAGTATCGTCGTCATCATCATCAAGGGTGGGTTTGAGCCCAATGTAACGTTTGACGGTACCTACCTAAATGTTTCTCAGGCACAGTGCCACATGAGTAGGTACTATCAGAGACTTTACTTCATAGAGCGTGCAAAATTTTGGTAGGGTTGTTACAAGAACAAGAAGTTAAAATTGTTAGCTTTTTATTAGGTATTATGAAATATTTATTTACAAATTTACTTACATAAGTATTCTAGATCTAGTAAGTTTGTTTTTATATTTTTATATTATTTTTTTTTGGTACTATTTTGACAAGAAAACAGCAACGCAATGTTAAAAAATGTTTAAAAATCCAAGATGGCGGCCAACTTTTTTTGTTTGTGGGTCGATTTCGATGAAACTCGGCTTTTGGAACTTTTTTGACAAGAAAACAGCAACGCAATGTTAAAAATGTAAAAAAACCCAAGATGGCGGCCAAGTTTTTTGTTTGTGGGCCGATTTCGATGAAACTCGGTTTTTTGTACTAATTTTTTTTTATTCTTGTTTGAAAAGAGGGTTTAGTCACATACTGACTATGTCACCCCCGTAAAGAAATCTAAGTATAATCATGAACAATACATTAACCAATAAACACTACATATTATTGACATTAACAAAAAAAAAACTAGCTTCTACATACATTTTTAGTACTATTTGAGAAGAAAACAGCAACGCAATGTTAAATTTTTTTTAAAAATCCAATTTGGCGGCCTACTTTTTTGGTTTGTGGGCTGATTTTGATGAAACTTGGTTTTTGGTACTATTTTGACAGGAAAACAGCAACGCAAAGTTAAAAAAGCCAAGATGAAAAGCAAATTTTTTGTTTGTGGACCGATTTCAATGAAACTTGGTTTTTGGTACTATTTTGACAAGAAAACAACAACGCAAAGTTAAAAAATCCAAGATGGCGGCCAACTTTTTTGTTTGTGGGCCGATTTCGATGAATCTCGGTATTTGGTACTATTTTAACAAGAAAACAACAACGCAATGTTTAAAATACAGCAGAAGCGATGTAATGCTGTTTTTCAAAAAAAGGTGATAAGACTTTTGAAGAAATACAGACCCATCTCGCTTCTGAGCCATATCTATATGTTTTCAAGGGTCATTACGAATCGTCTCACTTGTAGGTTCGACGACTTTCAATCTCCCGAACAAGCCGGGTTCCGGAGAGGCTATAGTAGTAGTACCATAGACAACAATCATACGCTGCGGCAAGTTATACAGAAGACCGAAGAATACAACTAGCCACTTCGAGATGCTAAGGTACTTATACAAAAATTTCACCATGTCAACCCGATTACAGAACCAGAGCTCGAATCCGATCCAACTACAGCACGGTGTGAGACAGAGAGACGTCATCTCTCCGAAACTATTCACAGCTGCGTTGGAGGATATTTTAAGCTTCTGGGCTCGAAAGGATACGGTATCAACATCAATAGCGAGTACCTAACACACCTGCGATTTGCCGATGATGTAGTTATTATGGCTGGGACCATGGAAGACCTGGACACAATGCTGAAAGATCTCACTAATGGTTCTCAAAGAGGGGGTCTTAAGATGAACACGTAGGTATTATGCCCATGTTGCACCTGCTCCAGTAATGTTGAGAACATTACACTCGAAGTTGTTGACCACTATGTCTATTTGGGACAAACAGTCCAATTAGGTAAGTCCAACTTCGAGAAAGAGATTGTGGAGATCCTAGGGGACCAGCAGTGGGCGTCGTACAGCTGAAATGATGATGATAATATAGTGATTCACGGTCCCTGATTTGGATCAATTTATATCCGAAACCGAAATGGACGATGATGATGACTGACTAATGAAAATTCAATGTTATGTTTCAAACGTGATTTAGTTACTTAATCTGTAATGTTTTGTTCTTAATAAAAGTTTCCATTTCAACCTATTGATTTAATTTACTTAAAACCTATTGCAATATATATAAGATGATGGCTACATACATCATTTATTACCCTTAGTTTTAATTTATTCAATAGACAGTTTATGTTATTCTTTTAAATAGCAAAAAAAGTTCATATAAATCACGTTATGCTTTTATGAAGTCGTTATTAAGGGCATAATTCAAGAAAATGAAGAAAAAAAATATATAAAGAGTGTACAAATGTAGAATAAATTTCCATTAATCATATTATTAAAAATATATCTAAATATATGCCGCATTGGATTTCGTGTTTACAATTTGATACTTAACTAAAAAAAACAACAAAAGTTTGGTTTTTCAACTCTCCTGAAAAGTTGTCAGTTTGAATTATGCCCTTTTTTTAATGGAGGCACAGATTAAACAACGTGAAATATGCTAAGATTGCCCACCTGAACCAAATTTACTCCCCCCCCCCCTTCAATCAAATCCTGGATCCGCGCCTGAAACGCATCCTTTATGCATGAGTATGACATTAGTGTTGCTCCAATTAATATTTTCACTTTTCTACAGCGGTGATTCGGGCAGTGCTCTTGTCACGGCGGACTACAATCAAATGGGAATGGGCATAGTATCCTTTGTAGATCCGACGTATCCGACCGTGGTCGTATATACGAACCTCACATACCACTACAACTGGATCTTGGCTAATGCGAAAGCTCTGTACTGTGATTTCAGAATGTAAAGTTAGCACAATAAGGCAGTTCTTTTTTTCAGCTAATGTAGGCACTGCCAAAATGTGTCGCCATTTTATTTATACTTACCCTTTATTTCTTCTAATGCATACGAAAAATTTTAATATGTTTTTCATTCATTTTTCATTTCATTTAAAATGACATAACAAATGGATAGGTACTATAATTTTAAAGTAGGGCAGGCGTACCGGTTTTGGCCACTTTAAGGATTTTTTCACTTTTAAACGCTTAGTGCTTAATGATCTTAAGTATTTAAGAGAAAATTTATATTTATAATTATGGAGAATTTATCGAACTTTAAGGTTACAACTTTCAAAGTTTAAAAAAGTTTATAGTTTTTTTTTCAATAAAACAAAATGTTCGGAGGGGGCCAAATACACCGGTTTTGGCCATTTTGCATTGGTTTTGGTCACCCAGTTTGCATTGGTTTTGGCCACTTTGATAAAATTACCATATTTATGACTTGAGTTTAAGCCTAATTGCTATCTTATCCGAGTTCTGGACTAAAACACTACATGAAATAGTATTTCAATCCCAGCTAGCTTCTTACCACAACTTTATAAGTATACCTTTATCACTTGATTAGAAGAAAATTAGCGGATTGAGGCTAGTGTAGGCACTAGCCTCAATCCGCTAATTTAGCTAGATGGGGCAATAAAACAATAGTGCCTCCACCTTTGACATCAGAAACACGTCGATGTCATGTTTGGATAAGATAAGTGTCACTTAACTAATAAGGGACACATAACTTTAAGGGACACATAACTTTAAGGGACATTTAAACATTATGTAGTCTTCACCTCTAAAATCAACCTATCAAATCAATCTACGACGACCGATTTGGCGCAGGGGTAAACTACCTGCCTTCTGCGCAAGAGGTCTCGGGTTCGATTCCCGAACAAGACAAATATTTGTGTGCATGAATATATATTTATCCGTTATCAAGTTCACGTAGACACAGTTTCTTAAGAAATTTACTATGTGCGATATTAGTGTGATTGTTAGAAAAATATTTATTTATTTATTTATCAGTCAATGAGCGATCAGTTGAGGGACACTTATCCATGACGGCGTCTTCTACCTATTTTGACATCAGAAACACGCCATTCAACGTCACGTTCAGTTAAGATAAGAGTATCTCACTTTAAGGGGCACTTAACTTTAAAGGACACTTTACTACTATGGTGGTTTCTATTATCGGCATCAAAACGCGCCAATTTCACGTTAATATGTCATTTAACTTTAAGGGCCACGTAACTACTATGGTGGTCTCTACCTTTGACATCAAAACACGCTGATATTACGTTAATATGAGTGTCACTTAACTTTAAGGGGCACTTAACTTTAAAGGACACCTAACTACTATGGTAGTTTCTATCTTTGGCATCAAAACACGCTGATTACACGTTAATATGAGTGTCACTTAACTTTAAAGGACACCTAACTACTGTGGTAGTTTCTATCTTTGGCATCAAAACACGCTGATTACACGTTAATATGAGTGTCACTTAACTTTAAGGGTCACTTAACTACTATGGTGGTTTCTATCTTTGGCATCAAAACACGCCGATTTCACGTAAATATGAGTGTCACTTAACTTTAAGGGCCACTTAACTACTATGGTGGTTTCTATCTTTGGCATCAAAACACGCCGATTTCACGTAAATATGAGTGTCACTTAACTTTAAGGGCCACTTAACTACTATGGTGGTTTCTATCTTTGACATCAAACACGCCGATTTCACGTTAATATGAGTGTCACATCACTTAACTTTAAGGGGCACTTAAATTTAAGTGACACTTAAACATGATAGGGTCTTCTATCTTTGACATCAGAAACACGTCGATGTCACGTTCAGTTGAGTGTTACTTAATTTCAAGGGATACTCAGCTTTAAGGGGAAGCTTCAGCTTTAAAGCTGAGTATAGCTTTAAGGGGCGCTCAACCACGAGGTTTTTTCTATCTTTGATATCAGAAAAACGTCGATTCGATCGACGTCAAGTTCAAGTGAGTGTTGCTTAACTTTAAGAGACACTTGAAGTTCCAAGGAGTCCGCTACGAACTTAAACCTTATTCTTATACACTCATTCCGAAGTACACTCGACAGCACATCAAGTTGAAATGCGATAACAGCTTTTATTACGTAGGGCATAAAGGCGTTCTCAAGGTTAACATGTATAGTCTGATATGCCGCCGTGTGTACCTAGTAGGTACACATACATACAAAATTTTGTAACTTTTCATATAATAGAGCGGAGCGGAGCTGTGTATTCATACATTTGACTTCAAGGTGGAGTTAGTTTCTACTTTCAAAAAATGGAATCGCAACTCCAATCCGATTGACCGGAGCGAGGTTGCAAAACAAGGGTTTTATGAAACACTAGAAACAGAAGAATGAAAAAGGAGCGGAGTGAGGAAACCGAGCAGAGAAACGGAGAGAGAGAGCCCAGCGGGGCAAGCAAGCACGGCTTCCTAACTCCGCTTCTCCACTCAAGTTGCTCGCTTCACTTCCTCTACCGTTTCACTATAAAGCCCGGAGATTTAAACTTATAACTTTTTAGATGAAAAGTGGCCCTAACCAATACTATTGATTCCGAAACAGTCCGCTCTGCATTGCTGACTCGCTCCGCTCTGCTACCGCGACAGCGGACAACCTAAACATAAGTAATTTAAAGGTGAGTTGTGAGTCTATTAAAATAAAATAACTTTATGAAAAGTTGAGAACTTCATACTAATGGCAAAGTGGCCAAAGGTGGCACAATGCTAAAATTTCCAGCCCCACTTTTGGCCACTTATTGTTTTCCAACTTTTTGTGACAACAGTGAGAAAATAACACTTTATCCATCTGGAAGAAACATATTCTAATGTGATATAAAATATTAAATAACCATAAAATAATTTTATTGTAGAAAAAAAATGATTTTTCAAAACCTTTACCCTTAACATTTTGCTTAAGAATTTTACAAAATGTTAACTTTGAAACATAACATGGTGTTTATTTCTAAAATATCGTACTTCATAAAAAAAGCTAAGTGCTGTAATTATTAACTAAAAGTCCAATCTTTTATTCGCCATTAATAAATTTAAGCAATAGTTTTTTAATTCCTATTTATATAACTTTAAAGTGAAAAGTGACCAAAACCGGTACAGTGGCCAAAACCGGTACGCCTGCCCTACTTATCCATTTGTTTCTAAAACAAAATTATTATTTTTAACCGTTCAAGAAAACCACAACAATGGAATCATTAAGAATCAATTCTGTAGGCAATACTACAAGACCCATAACAAATGTCCTAACATAACCCTGCCTCCCGACACTCATCCTCATGTTATGATATTAAGCGAATGAGTGGGGAGAAACAGCATCCTATAGATATAGCCTAGAGGATTTACGAGGTTTAACATTTCTAAAGACATTTGAATTCAATTTCCATGTGGACACCATTGATATAGAGTGATGATCACTGTGGTGAAAGAACGAGAGTTCTAGGAAAGCGATGCAATGTGCTTCTTTCCATGATTTAAAAATTATTGCAATAGATGGCGCATTTCGATGATTTGAAAATAAAAATTATTTAATTTTCGACAATCGTGTCTCGTCTCGAGTCTCGGCCCTATACCTAGTCCCGGAACTCGAGACAACAAAACTTACCAAAAGTCCCGGGACTTCGAGAAACTAGACGTCACGGGACCCAAACCCTACTGGAAAGAGTGAGTGACATTTTAAGTACCTACCTATTAACATCATCTGGCGTAAGATCCAAAAATGTTAATGGAATTCGTAAAAACCTGGAAAAGCTGATAGTGAATGCTAAGTTGATACCTTAATCTAGTGATGTTAGGTTAACTAAATATAACTCAAATTATTTATACTTTTTTGAATTCACAATGCAGTATTTATTATTGATAATTAAGTTGACAGGTGTGGGTTCGAGTCACATCGGAGCTAGTTGTGAGACAGTTCGATTTTTTATTTAAATAAATAAATAAATTTATATCACTTTTTACAATCACACCAATTATCGAAGCCTATGTTAATTTCATTGAGAAACTGTGTCATGGAAAACTTGATAAATAACGGATAGATATATACTTAAATAGATACTTACTTTTTGTTTGTAAATACATACCTACTTAATATAGGTACATAGAAAATACCCAGACCAAGACAAATAGACATGTTCATGCACACAAATATTTGTCTTGTTCGGGAATCGAACCCGAGACCTCTGGTGCAGAAGGCAGCTGTATCCTACCCCTGCGCCAAATTTATAAAGGTGCTTCATTACTTTTTACTTTTTTGCATTCACAATGCAGTTATTATTAGGTATTGAAAAGGAAACTAAGTACTTTTTACTTATTAGAAAAAAAAATGAAAAATGAATTTGAAATAGCAATTTTACATGTTTCATCTTTATCGATTGTCAAATATCTGGTAAGGTATTTCTTTCGTGTGTGAGGGTAGTAGGGTAGACCGGGGCTAGTAGGCCTAAGGGGTATACAGCTCTGTCGGCCGCAGCCGTGCCGCGCTTCGCGACAGGTACCGCTAGCAGCAATAAACATAGTCTTTATTATTTAATTTTGAATATATTATTAACTAGCTTTCCGCCTGCGGCTTCGCCCGCGCGGATTACACGACGTTATTCCGCAGGAATTTGATATTTTTCCTAGCTAAATAGTATTCTATGTTCTTCTCCAGGCTACAAAGTATCTGTGTCCCAAATTTCAGCCATTTTGGCGTGATTGAGCAACAAACATCCAAACATCTAAACTTTAACATTTATAATATTAGCAGGATTTAAGGCATTTTTATATTTAAACTAGCTTTCCGCCCGCGGCTTCGCCCGCGTGGACTACACTACGTTATTCCGCGGGAATGTGATGTTTTTCCGGGATGAAAAGTAGCTTATGTTCCTCTCCAGACTACAAAATATCTGTGTCCCAAATTTCAGCTAAATCAGTTCAGCCGTTTTGGCGTGATTGAGTAACAAACATACAAACATCCAAACATCTAAACAAACATCCAAACATCAAAACATCTAAACTTTTACATTTATAATATTAGTAGGATTTGAGGCGCCTTATTATTGACATTTTAATGGGATCGATCTTTGATTATAATTTGTCTTATTTTTATTTTAAACTTTTAATATTTTATGTTTTTTTTTCTTTTCTTGAATTGTAATCTGAAATTTAAATATAATCATCTAACTGCAATTTAACTGCTATAATGTGAAATTAATGAATTCTTATTGGTAATTCAATCTTGTCTACCGACTCTATTTTTATTTTTCTAAGATTCGATGGCCGGGGTAGCAGGTATCAGATGGGAATAAAATATTAATATTTATTCTTGATCCCCTACACAGGGGATCAGATGGGAATAAAAAATAATAAAAAATAAAACCGATCCACCAGGGGATCGGTTGCAGGGGATCGGATGGGAATAACTCGATTTGTGAGATTTGGGTATGTCACCGGAAAATAATAAAAACCCGTAAATTTATAAATTTCCAAAACAAAAAATAACCGCGAAATTTAAGTCAATCGTTTCGCTGCGCTTCGCGATCGCCTTAAATTTCTAACCTATCACATGTTCTACAGGACTTCCGGACTTGTTATTTTCCGGTGACAGGTATATTATTTAAATTATCAATTAAAATTAAAACTTTTTAATACAATTATGTTTTTGGCCTGATTCTTCTATTAGCAATCGCAGTCACTCAAACTAAAAGCAGCAATCTTGTTAAGGCAAAATATCTATACAGTACCTACTGATGATGAAGCCTTATTCTTATTGTAGCTCAACGTAGGTACAAGTGCTGCGGTCCTCCCTTTGATTTGGAGTCTCTGCATCCGAAAAGTTGTTAATCATTAGAAACTATTTCCTTGAAAAACAATTTTATATTCTTGCCATTGCCAAGGCCAAGGCCCTCGTAGCATACGTATAATACGTAGGTATGATGAATAAAAATTATGTATAATATGTATGTATATCTCCATGCTTTAAAATCTCATACTAAGATCGTTTGGTTCTTATTTTTCCGTAGTAAGTAACCATCCATCAATCCATGGCTGGTTCTTGCGAAATGATAGTTTCGAACTTCGTCGTTTAATTTTTCTCTATGTGACTTTTCAGACTTCTTTAGTCGAAATCATAATTATAAAAACCAATTACTAAATTAAGTGATTTCCTCCTAATCGCCAGGGCAATAAGTCAAGCAACATAACTAAAGGGTAATAAAATAGTACCTACCTAATCATTACTAATTGATAACGGTCTATTAAAAATTTTTAAGATGTTTTATTCTGTGCGAGAATCAAAATTATTTTTCATTAAAATTATATTAGTAACAATACTGAAATTATGTGCTAGTAAAATGGAAGAAAAAGTTGTAGGAGGAGCTATAGCAAATATAAGAGAGTTTCCACATGCAATGTTTATAGAGGCGGATTGTGGTGGTTTGGCATGGGTATGTGGCGCCTCTATATTGAATCAGAAGATTATAATAACAGCTGGGCATTGCTTGGATGGATGTAACATGAATTGGGATTCAGTGAGTGGATACGCAGGGAGCGCAGACTTTACAGCAAAGGTGAATATGATAATGATTTCAATGTGGCCTCCAAACTTTTTACATACATGCTGTATGTAAAAATAGTTTGAAGTTCGTTCTTTTGTTAATTCTGTTTTATTTTTCGAAATCTCGAATCCTCAAAAACGTTTGCGACAGCGGAATGCATGCGTTGTCACTGTCACTCAGCTTATAATAGACGAAGACAAAGCACAGAATTCAAATTCGATACCCTTTCTGAACGGTTGTAAGCCAGGGGTCTGATCAATATTTGTGGTGATGTCAGATAATTTTTATTTTAGACGGCTATCTATCGAAAAATGGACCGTGTAATGGTCCATGCATCGTACAAAGAAACATCAGTCAAATTCGATATTGGATTGGCACGTGTGCAACATACGTTTCCTCTTAACAATAACATAAAGAGACTGATTATCCCTCGCAGCTATCCGAATACCCAAGCTGCAAAGATGGCTGGCTGGGGATACACAAGCGTAAGTATGGAAATATGTTGTAAAAGTATACTATTGTTATTAATGTTTTTAGGATTTGGAAGAGTGGTTTGTACATCGACTTTCAAGGTTTACTGCCTCTGTTGTCTAGTGGTACACACCAAATGTGTTAGACCCAGAGGTCCCGATTTCTAGTGGGGGTAGGTACATATTACTTGTATTCGGTTAGTGGTAGGACTTGTTCCAATTCCGCCTGGCTAGCTATATTGTACCACCATCTTATCTAAGTCTGACGCCATAAAAAAGATGTTTTCAGCATTGTCGTGTTCCAGCTAGAGATAGAATAGCCAGTTCCTCAGTGATTGAGGATTCCGGAAGTAGTGTGCGTCCTCTTTAGCCTTAACACTACTTTGTATCAGGAATGATGAAAGCTAAGTGCTACCCCGTTGTGGATAAAAAAAGGCTTTAAGTCCTGGTGTAGGGGCAAATGTTTATATGATGAATAAGAGCATTTGTATCCGAGTTTGGTTGTTTACATGTATTTCTACAAACGTATACTTATCACTGAGTGTATCTTTATATGTTTTCGATCGTGAGTCCGTAAACCTAGTATTTTATGAATAAGTTTATATTGAGATTTTTTAATTATTTGAGTTTTTATTTTTAAATCCACATAAACATGCAGATCAAAGGTTTTTCAATAAAGAATTTAGATGATAATGATACAAAATTTTATTGTATTAGAAAAAGTAAGGTTTACGCAATTATGAATGACAAAACAATATTGGACAAATGTTCACTAGGACTATGGCACAGCCTTCTATGGTTACAGATCTCGTTGCTTTCATCAATAATAGGTGGTTCTTAATAGGTCTCTTGGCCAACAATTCAAAGAAAGCTGTTAAGCTTAGGCTCGAATCACCCTGTATGATGATTAATGATGTGCTGTTGTTAGCTTGCATAATAACTAAAAGAGTCAGTATTAATAAGTCTATATGAATGAAGAGGCCTGTATATGACTTTAAGGAGTGAGAGAGCCCACTATAAAATATACATTCATACATCATCAATTTATTGGCCCCACACTACACAAGATTGGTTCTAAGTTTTCTGTTGTCATTATGTCTTGTTTTTATTGAATCAACTGTTCCTTTTTGCTGTAAACTTAAGTGTGTGTCAGTAAATGTATTTTCTTTCTTTCTTCTTTCAATTTAAATATCCTTGCAGGACAAACATGAAAGTTCTACAAAACATTTGAAGTTTGCAAGTCAGGCTATTCGACCATCTAAGACATGTAGTGGAATTCTTGGGTTCTCTAATGGCATGCTCTGCGCTGGAGGTGCAGACAAACAAGAGTCTCATCCTGCACGGTTAGTATCGTCGTCATCATCAGCCATATAATGCCCCCCTTATAGAGCAGAGGATTTCAAAAAGGATGGATATGAAGAGAAGGGTATGACTCACCACTCGGGCCCAAGTTGCGGGTTGGTGAGTATTACCTTTCGGTCAACAATACCACTAGATAACCGGCTGGAGTGTCTAAAATGGCCGATATCGATTCCTGTCGTTTTTGACGTAAGATAGTAATATTCGTTACCTTTTTTCCGTCTAAAATTATGTCATTCGGAGCCATATTTGAGCATAAAGCTCGACTTAATACTCTGAGGTAACTGGAGTTCTCAACCTGAATAAAAAAGTGTACCCAGCAAATTTGACATTTATGTATGTTGTTGTTGTCTCATATGACCATACGTATTTTTTTAAAGTGTAGGTGAGACGGAAGACAGCTACTGTGTAATTTTTGGTGACAAAAAAGTGTTAGTACTGCACTCTCCAGTTACCTCAGTATTAAGTCGAGCTTCATGTATTTGCGTTGTATTTTTGTTCGTTGCGTCATCTATTGTTATTGTTGATCGAAGCTATTACCACTACCAACAAACCACGGCCAACGCACCAACGCCTACGTGCTTTCCGAAGCACGATATAGCACATTTTGGTCACCAATTACATATTCGATCTACCTTAGCTGCCAGAAGCACTTTGTGAATGTTATAAAGAAGCCTCTTAAATTAGGTACGGTTCTAACGTAGTACTAAAAAGGGATACTTTGTAAAACAAGCGAGGAACTCGTCAATCGTGGTTTTCTTACAATGATTCAATTAACGTTTCGAATGGGGCAACACAACAAAATATATTGTGTCTCATTTTCCCGGGCTTGAAGGATTAAGTAATATAACATAATCCTTAGTAGTTTAGATATTATTGCTCATGACTGTACATAGGTATATCAAATTAAATTTTTCACGTTTAATATCTGCCACAAAGTACCTTTGTATATACGGAAAATATCTGCTGACTTCCTTCATAGTCGTAGAAATGCCATGAGATCTTTCAATGAAAAAATTATGTCGAATTCCTGACTAGTATGATAGGTATATGAAAGATTGGTCTCCGCATTCACATGACTAGATACCGCTGCCGCCGCCGAGGCGACATAATGTGAAATACGGCAATAAATATGTGATAAAACCACCCGAAGCCGAGCCGAGCCGAGCCATGTTCGTGTCCAGCAATATGCTTAAAAATTGAGTTACTGCCTTTTGAAGTTACTGTTTTTATTAAGCACAGTACCTACTTATCGTAACGGTCGTGGAAAACTGGAGACTAACAATTAGACAGTATTTTCATAGACGCGATGCTGCGCAAAGCTGAGCTGTGTTTTCATACATTTCATGCATTCACACACAATAGGAGGAACACGTGACACAGTGATTAGTGGACTCAGCCTACGACCGTTGAAGTTAAGCAACTTTCGCAATGGTCGATCATGGGATGGGTGACCAAAAACGTTTGATCTCGGATGTCACGTTAAGCCGTTGGTTCCGGCTGCATATTTGCAGTCGTTAGTACCCTCTAATCCGCATTGGGCCTGCGTGGTGGGTCATGGCCCATTCTCCTTATCTATCCATAAGGCCAGTGCCACAGCAGTGGGGATATTAAGCGGCTGACGATGATGACACACAACAGGTGGTATCAGCTCAACTGTCAAATGTTTTGAAATACAGCTCAGCTCCGCTTCTGTAGAAACGCGTCCTTAATTAACTTAATGCATGAGTATGACATTAGTGTTGCTCCAATTAATATTTTCACTTTTCTACAGCGGTGATTCGGGCAGTGCTCTTGTCACGGCGGACTACAATCAAATGGGAATAGGTTTAGTATCCTTTGTAGATCCAAAGCATCCGACCATGGTCGTATATACGAACCTCACATACCACTACAACTGGATCTTGGCTAATGCGAAAGCTCTGTACTGCGATTTCACAATGTAAAGTTAGCACAATAAAGCAGTTTATTTTCGGCTAATGTAGGTACTGCCAAAATGTGTCGCCATTTTATTTATACCAGACCCTTTATTCCTTCTACTTCTTATTTTTATTTGACGACCGAATTGGCGCAGGGCCAGGATACCTGCCTTCAGAGGTCTCGGGTTCGATCCCCGAACAAGACAAATATTTGTGTGCATGAACATGTCTATTTGTCTTGGTCTGGGTGTTTTCTATGTATATTTAGTATGTATTTACAAACAAAAAGTATTTATGTATATATTTATCCGTAATCAAGTTTTCCATGATACAGTTTCTTAATAAAATTTACATGGGCTTAGATAATTGGTGTGATTGTAAAAAAATATTTATTTATTCTAATGCATATGGGATAATGACAAGTATGGTATACACACAGAAAACGGAAAGATTTTTTCTATACATGATGATTATGATTTAGTAACCGTCCAAGAAAACCACAATGGAATCATTGAAATCTTAGACAGATATCTCTGTATAAGTAGGTATTAAACGGATTTTCTTTTCCATTTTTTTGGGAATAGAAGGAGAACAGGGAGAAATAAAGAACTTCGTTCGTTGTTTAATTTATTGTAGTTTAGACATCATTTAGTTGGTGGACATCGTCTCAGCACTTGACTTTGTCGGCATCGACACAACGGCCAGACGTAGAGTCGAAGGCGAAACCGACATCGCATGTGAGGACGCGTGCGTGGCCCTCCTCACACCTGATGAAAGCGTAGCAGTTTCCCTCAAACCTGGAAAGAGAGAGTGACATTTTTAGTATCTAATCAACATCATCTGGCGTAAGATCCAAAAATGTTAGTGACTGCTTAGTTGATACCCTAATCTAGATTTTTTAGGTAATGTTAGGTTAACTAAATACAACTCAAATTATTTATGCACTTTTGCATTCACAATGCAATTTTTAGTATTGATAATTAAGTTGAAAGGTAGGTTCGAGTCACATCGGAGCTAGTTGTGAGACGGGTCGATTTTTTATAATAGATATTTCATGACTTTTTACTTTTTTGCATTCACAATGCAATTTTTACTGTTGAAAATGAAGTATTAGAAAAAAAAGTAATTTGAAATAGCAAATTCATATTTCGTCTTCATATATTGTCAAATGTGTGGAAAGGAATTTCTTTTGTTTGTGAGGGTAGTAGGGCAGACCGGGGCTAGTTGGCCCAAGGGGTAGGTAGACAATCGTTTATAATTTCGTTCATTCTGGAGTGAGCGCCACAGTAATGCATCTCAAAAGAGGCGATTAAATCATTGGTCAGTAGCGTTAAGCAACGGACATTTCGTCGCCAGTGAGAACGGATTTCGATATACTCTACGCGCAAGTAATTTTTTTATGCAATTGTTTTATTGTTATAAAATTCTGATGATAAAAGAAGTTATCAATATGCGTACATGAAGAATTGTGTATCAGTTGCTCACACCATTTAAGTTTTAGTGCATTATTAAAATTAAAATCTGCATTCGGTGTTAGTACGTCAATTACCAGCTGTTGTTAGTTGACTATTGGTCAACTGTTACGAACTGTTAGGAATGTAAAAATTTTACGTCGGAATCTGAGTGAAAAATGAGATAGTTTTTTATTATCTTGTAGGTTCCGCATTTATTTTCTCAGAAGTCACCAAAAGCTTTTATTGTGATTAATAAAAGTTAATTATCAAATTTGACTATTTTAGTTATATATTCCAAAATAACAGATTTATTTATGGTCTACTTGCCCCAGACGACTGGTCAACTTACCAAAAAAAATGACATAATTATTTATAAATTTTCATTTAAGACAATTAATTTATATACTTAGCCAAAAAACCCTTTTTAGGTTAAAATAGTTTACCTTAACATTTTCATAACAACCTTAATTTCTATAAATTAAAATATGAAAAGTTAGTCAACTACCCCGGTCTGCCCTAATATCTTCACATTGATGAAATAAACGCTAGCGCACTGGCTATACAACGCGCAAAAGGTACTTATTGAATAAATTCGACGCTTCTCGTAGCGACTCCGTAGCTCAGTGGTTAGAGCATTCACAACTGTGCAGGGAACAATTAGTGTCGGAAATAGAGGCTTCCTTGGAGCGAGTCTCGGAGTGGGGTAGACAAAATCTTGTCCACTTTAACCCCACAAAGACGCAAGTATGCGCTTTCTCCGCAAAGAAAACTCCATTCGTCTTAGCGCCTACATTCCAGGACATTCCCCTTACCACCTCTCAAAGTATCGGAATACTTGGCGTTGACATCACGAACGAAGTCCAATTTCGGGGTCATTTGGAAAACAAAGCAAAGTTGGCTTCGAAAAAGCTAGGAGTGCTCAATAGGGCGAAGAAATTCTTTACTCCACGTCACCTGCTTTTATTATATAAAGCTCAGGTTCGACCCCACCTTGAGTCGCACTTATGGGCGGGAGCTCCTGAATACCAGCTCCTTCCACTTGACTACATTCAGCGCCGTGCGGTTCGTATTGTCGACGATCCGAGACTGACGGACGGTTTAGAACCACTAAGTCACCGCAGAGATATAAGCTCTCTGTGTGTGTTCTACCGTCTATACAATGGGGAATGTTCTGAGGAGCTTTTTGAACTGGTGCCACCGTCACACTTCCGCCACCGCACCGCACGCCAAGTGAGTAGAACTCATCCTAAACACCCCCACATTCTTGACACCTGGAAATCAACAACTGTTCGGGCATCACGTTCGTTCCTACCTCGAACTTGTAAGATGTGGAATGAGCTTCCTCCAGAGGTGTTCCCTTTGTGCTATGACATGGAGTTCTTCAAAAAGCGTGTAAATAGGACCCTTAAAGGCTTAAACACAAAGGCTGGCAACGCATATACAACCCTTCTGCTGTTGTAGATGTCCATGGGCGACGATGACTACTTCCCATCACGTGGCTCGTCTGCTCGTTTGCCCCTTTTTAATATAAAAAAAAAAAAAAAAAAAATTCACCCGCACAGTGAAAGGTCGTGGGTTCGAGTCCCATCGGAGCTAGTTGTGAGACGGTTCGTTTTTTTTGATACTTTATTTACAATCACTACATAGTATAAAACAAAGTCGCTTTCTCTGTCCCTATGTCCCTTTGTATGCTTAAATCTTTGAAACTACGCAACGGATTTTGATGCGTTTTTTTTTAATAGATAGAGTGATTCAAGAGGAAGGTTTATATGTACTTTTTATTCCGATATTCCCACGGGAACGGGAACCACGCGGGTGAAACCGCGGGCGGCCGCTAGTAGATACTATAATTTCAATAAATACAACTCCTCATCAATAGGAGCAAAAGGAGTGAGGTACTTTAAAAGTAGAGGCTCCACGCGGTTTGACCCGCGGTGGTTACCAGTTCCCATGGTAATATCGGGATAAAATTCACATTCACATCTCTATTTAGTTTAGACGGTTTTTGATCTGTTGTCTCACTCTTTTAAATTAATTAGTTTTTTAATAGTCTGCCTGTACAATAATTACATGCTGTGAATCTCTATTATTGGCTAAGTGTAAATATAAGTTTGTTTTTATTCATGATTGTAGAAAAATGGCTGTTGAGTTTCCTAATAAATAAATAAAAAAAAATAAAAAAAAAATATAGCCATTGTAGCTTACCAAGAATTTTAAAAATCGGTTTAGTTGTTTTCGAGTTTAACCATTACAAACAAACAAGTGCTTAATCTACTTAATGTGGGATTGGTGCAATGTGTGTGATGGTGTCCAATATTTATTTATTAATTCTTGTAAATGATGTTAGATTTTCTAAATACAACTCCTCATAAAATTCGTAAATGCGAGATCTTTCTACTCACTTGTAATTAATGGCGATGGGCTGGCCAGACTCGTCAAGGGGTGCAACAGGACACTTGAATCCGAGGTAGGCTGAAATTTTTACAAGATCAGATTTAAGAAGATGGCAGTAAGAAGTCCTAAATTTTCTAGTTCCTCGGGGGTTGAATTACCTACTCAACCAACGGACGAGCTAAATTCCTTCATTTATAGTGGTGGCCACATAATTAAGGACGCCAGTCGATTTTCATACAAACGTGGTAACTTTGAGGCCTTAGTTCTCCGCCAGGGATTGACCGAGCTGTTATCTGATGATGGCAATCCAGGAGATGAATGGAGAAGATCCAGATCGCTATACACACCCAACTGATCTGAACAGCATTCTAAGAGATGTAAGGACCAAAGTTCTCAATTTCAGCATTTCCATACATTTTAATGCTATTTTGGTGATTTTTTTAAACATATCGCAACAGCTCTTAGAATGCTGTTCAGACGAGTTGGGTGTGTATAGCGATCTGGATCTCCTCCATACACCCCCTTGATAGCCATCATCAGATTACAGCTAGGTCAATCCCTGGTGGAGAACCAAGGCTTCAAAGTTACCTCGTTTGTATGAAAATCGACTGACGTCCTTAATTATGTGACCGCTTTTTTCCCATTATACTTACATAAAAAAAAACTATATTTGAGAACTAGCGCTCCCCTTGCGACTTCGTCTGCGTGGACCCCCTTTCTTCCCCATTAGAGGAGGAATTTCCAAAAATCCTCTCTTAGTGCTCCCCACACTCCCCAAGGAATATACCTACATGCCAAATTTCAGCTTCTTACGCCCAGTAGTTTCGGCTGGTGCGCTGCGTTGTCTGTCAGTCAGTCAGTAACGCAAGAGTTTTATATAAAGGATTACTCTACACACGAAAACAAACAACTTTTATTACGGCACCAACAATGAAATCGCGAAAAAAAAAACAGCTGTTCCATACATTTTGATGAAATATTTTAGATTTTTGTATGGAACAGCAGATTATTTTTTCCTGATTTCAGTGTTGGTCTCAAAATAAAAGTTGTTTGTTTTCATGAGTAGAATAATCCCTAAAATTATCCGGGGTGAAAAGAAATAAAACCGTGTATAGATAGAAAGATATATGGGGAGTTACGAATCAAGTTGAATTTATTGTACCGTCAGCATCGCAGCTAGTTACGACATCAGGCCAGTCGCATGAAGACTTGGCTGGGTTGAAGGCGAGGCCGTAGGGGCAATTCATCTCAATCGCTAATCCCTCGACACACATGCGGTAGGCTCCGCAGTTGCTAGGACTGGCCTTGGTTGATGGGAAGAACCCGTATAGGTGGGGACAGTCGCTGGTAGCGCGGGCTGGCTCTGTTGGGAAGAAGAGAAAATTGTTTCATGCCCGAATTCTCAGACGCTAATCATCTTTGGGAGCGTATCAATCATCATGGCATCTCTTTCATATGTTTGACATTTAAAGTGACAGGGCGATGTGTGAGACGCTCCCAAAGATAAGTAGCGTACGAGTATTCGGGCATCAGTCTCTTTGGTGGTTCGAGCAACGCGGGCCTTCCTTCCGGGACGGAAGTTTTGGTGAAACAAATCAACTTCTTTACAAACTTTCGTCTTTTATTTCCTTTTTAATTTATATTTTGCTAGAGAAGGAATGATCTAATGTTAAGTAAAAAGGTTGTAAATATGTTTTTGGTACTTACGAGGAGTTCCCCTCCCTTCGCAGGTAACCTCCGTAGGGTATCCACATGGGTAGTCCGGGAAAAGTGCCTGAGGGTTGAAATGCAGACCGTCTTGGCACTGCATCTCTATGGCTTGGTAATCCTAAAGAATTAAATGGATTTGTATTATTACTTTACTGCTTGCTCGGCAAGAAAAATATCTACGTCGCAAAGGTACTAAAATTGTAGGTAGGTAAGGTACCTACTTTAGTTTTCATGAAAATGCTTCATACATATCGTATGGTACACTTAAGCAGATAGCTGCACAGGAAATATCCGATGGAATCACTATTTCTCACTAGGCAGTGAAAATCTAAATACAATTTGTAAGAAATATCATACACTAGCTATCCGCCCGCGGCTTCGCCCGCGTGGACTACACGACGTTATCCCGCGGGAGTGTGATATTTTTCCGGGATAAAAAGAAGCCTATGTTCCTCTCCAGGCTTCAAAGTATCTGTGTCCCAAATTTCAGCCAAATCCGTTCAGCCGTTTCAGCGTGATTGAGTAACAAACATCCAAACATCTAAACTTTCACATTTATAATATTAGTAGGATAAATACGGAAAGGTAGACAAACACTAGATCTAGGTATAGGTACACAAAATGGCTTAGAATTTTGCAAACGATAACACTATATACTGTTAATGATGATGACGATTTGTTCCTGACCTAGGGATAGGTCCCTAATTGTTTATACTTGTACCTACCTACTCTCCTAGTTTAATACACAACAAATTAGTAAAAAGTCTGCGCGTAAATGGCGATGCACCAGCTACACGAAAAAAAGTAAGTAGTGGTTCACCGAATTTTTCCGTGAATGTACATTTACGAGCAATAATTATATAAACAAGTTAGAACTTTGTCACATTGATGCGTTCCGAAACAAAACTTTAAGAACTTCAATGTCATTCAATGATGTAATATGACATAGTCTTATGTTGTCCACAAATTATTGCTCGTGTGTGGAGTACACATGTGGAGTAAATTCAATAAGTGTCTTTTCTCTTACCCGACATTCATAGTATCCATCGCAGTTGCCTTCTATTGGAATGTAACCATTCCTTGTTTTGCACAAAGGGTTCCGAGCGGGCATCCCCAGTTCTTCGGCGAAGCCTGATGTAACGATTATTTATCGGTTTAGTGGTTTATCGCCACCACGCTCATATAAAAACACTTTCATGGCATAAGTGATTTTAAGCCATGAAAGTATATTCTGCTTGCTGCATTCCAAAATGCCACAAACAGAATAAGGACGCAGTGAAATTTTACACGAAGGTGACAAATTGACTATGAGAATTAGGGAGATGAGAATTACCCTCCAAGGATTTTATGCAGAGAAGAATCAATTCTTTATTAAGATAGGGCAATGGGCAAATTTGTATGTAATATTGTATGTTTGTATGTATAATGTTGTATTCAAATAATATAATATTATATTATTTTAATATTGTTATTTTGTAATTAATAACAATATTAAAATAATATTCTCCCAGAATTCCCACACATTTGAGGGATGTCGCCATAGTAAAATGTTGTGACTATATTAATATCTTTCACTTGAGATACATTTCAAATCTGTTGGTCGGAAATGGGTTTTGGGGGACGTTTTATCCCATCGTCCTTTATTTTTAAAACATAGATGGCCTATCTATGCATTATAATCGTTCAGGGCGTGAAAAAAATATGAAATTACTAATGTATTTAACATAATATATTACTTACATATTGCCAATAGAGTTACAGCAAAAAGATAACGTAGCATCTTGAGGTGTTTAGTACTGCTAACACTATTGCACTATAAATAAAAAAATCTTTAAAATCACATTTTATACTAAGAATTGTCATCAATATCTAATCAACGCACATCGTTAGAGAAGAAATCTTAGAAGTTATTTGCGGCTTGGGAGTAATTAAACGCAGTTCAATTGTAACGGTTTTAAATTTAATTGAAACTTATCATTATCACAATAATTTCCTTATGAAATATTATATCATAGCTAATTGTACAGTTTTTAGGGTAATGTAAAAAACAAAGGAAAATTTCAGAGCTTCCGTCTTCTGGCAATATATGGATTTGGGTTAGTAAAATATGGTCTGGATACCGGATATTCTACATCGAGACACAGTTTCCAGATTCTTGAAGGTATTTCGACATTATGCAAATATGTGATTGTGTTAAAAAAAATGTGTTACGTAAAATGTAACAGAAATTAGATATCATTCTTACAAACAAAACATATTTGGCAAAACGGTAACTATTAACATAATGACTGGCAAAGACTAGGCGCAAGGGACGTCTTTCTGGCACTTATCATGGTCGGAGCTGGTTAAAACCTCCTTTTCTGGTTTGGCTTAGAGTCTAGGATTAACTGCTTTGCTAATCTTTGCTGTTCTTCTTCCCTGGAGCGTGCTGCTGAAGCCCGCAGTTCGCTGGGGCAGTCAGGAATCTCATCAGCTGATACGCAAGTTGATGTTAGTTCATCAAAAGCTGAGTCTCCTCCACAGCCGAGGACACGGGGACGTCCATCGATGCAAATGAAGTATTTCTGGCAGTTTGTGTCAGACCTGAGAACGAACTACCTGATTTAGGTACTGTTAAAGATAAGGACATACTGAGACCAAATACGCAACGTATGCAACGTATTATGACATCTAGACTCTTGATTTTGTATGAAAACAGTGGAACCAGAAACATACTTATCATTCACAATGTTGCGTCTGATAAATATGTTTCTGGTTCATATGTTTTCATACAAATTTAAGAGTCTAGATATCATAATGCGTTGCATACGCTGCTTAGGTAGGTATCTACGTGGGCTCAGTTTGTAATTCAGGACATATACCTACTTAAGTTTTGCAAATTGCTATAGTTTAAGAGTATGACGCTTATTGACTTTATATCTTCTGCGTGCAAAATGTAACTACGTTAGAAAAATGCTCCAATATAAAATATCTAAGTCAAACGCCACCCTCCCTACTAATGAAACTATGCAATGGCACTATTATTTATTCTGTGGCAATGGTACAATTATTATAGTATGAAACAACTACATCATTTTTAGATCCAGCCCATTCATACTTAAATAAGCTGTAACATTAAAATAGAGCAAACAACATTGTGAAACTTAAATCATTAGTTGACCGTAGTAGTTGGTAATAATAATGTATGACATACGCATAAGAAATGTGCAATAAATTGGTGATATTTTTAAATAATCTATGGCCTCGTTAAAAATTAAGAAAAAAGAGAAAGATTCTGTTATTTAATGTCCATTATATAAAATCCGAATCATAGTTTATGGCTAGATCGTAAAAAAGATACTATGAACAAAATAAATACAAATATTTATATAGTTTTCTATCCCATGGTCGATCTGACCGATACCCTATAAGTTCTAGATGTCAAACTTTCAAGTTAAAGGTCTTTAATTATTTTATAAAACCTCATTGAACAACATAGTACCTATGTGAGCATATTGTGAGCATCTCCGACATTTCTAAGACGAGGTTACGTAAACTCAAGGTCACCACATCTCCTGACATTTAACACTTGACCGGTCGACCATTAGCAAACCAGTTCTTGGTATTGTATCAAATATCAGGGTATTAATATTGCAATCTAAATGTTCGAGTAAACAGGTACCTTGTTAATAAAATTAAAATCAAGTTGCATTTGAGTCATCTTTTGGCTCTTTATACGATTTTCTATAAATATTTTATCTGAACAGTTTGAGGTTTCCTTGTTTTAATCAAATGCGTTAACATTTTTAGTGGTTTATTTATAAACGTATAATGCCTCCTATTATTTGTCTAACGACTATTTGATTGAAATCGTCAAATGTTTTGACCAACAAAGAAAGTGATACAATGGGATAATTTCTTCATAAAATGGCAAGGCATGAATGAATCGAATGTTACCTGTAAAATCTATATCCCACAGGGGGACCTAGTTCTCTTGACACGGGAACTTCGGGACAGCGGAATCCAAGGAAAGCTGAAAAAATAAAAGAAAACGCATAGTAAAGGTCGATTACTTTCTTCGTGCTTATGTTTTAAAGATCATCACGTTTAACTAAGTATTTATAGCATAGATCACGTCGTTCAAAAGGATGTATCAATATTGGCAGCGATTCTCATAAGACACCAATAGGAAGAAAAAATATATAATATCAGATTTTTTAGAATATAATATATAATTGTCTACAAAAGTTACTAAACTAAATAATTTCTTTATAAGAATTCGATGAGGAAGGATACTAAGATTTTGCCCTAGGGTTTATCTGATACGTCGTTAAACATTAGACGAGACGTGTAGAATATATAAGTACCTACGCCATATTATTTACGTAAGTGTTTTCTGATTTCCTATACCTTCAGCATCACAGTCGGCGACGGTGTCAGGCCATTCACATCTGTAGGTCTCTGAGCTGAAGGCCAGACCCTCAGGACAGGTGAAGTCAAAGCCGACGCCGTTCACGCAAGTCCTGAACCCACTGCAGTTCCTCGCGTCTCCTAGCTTAAAGTAGCCGAACTGGTGTGGGCAGTCTTCGGTGGGCTGGGCAGGCTCTGGAAGTAGGATTAAGTTCAAGTTTAAATTCCGGCACGCAGTGGTAGCGTGCCAGGGGCATGAGGCAAGACAAGAACAACCCCAAAAAGCTTCAAATATTGCGACGTGATCGTTTCTTGATTCGGCGAGCTCAAGTGGGATCAAAAAAGATTATTAAACTTTTAAATGCTGTTTTTTTCGTTTTCCTATTTCTTTTTATTATGCATTATTATTCAAATGCATAATTAGACAGTTTTGATGTCTTGAATCTAACCGAATACTAGAAATATTTATAAAATTGTAATTGTTCAGCATAAAATTAATTTAATAAGGAAGGTAGTTTTACGTTTTAAAAACCACTTTAAAACGTAAATTAAGAAATTTATATTCTTATCACGTCTCATTAGTTATTCGACATACATCCGTCATAATGGGTAGCTTTTGTTCACTTAGTAAATCGGTTAAGTTATCTAGGTACAGTTGAACCAATTGAATAATTGACATCATTGTTTGTTTGAAAGCGTCAAAAGTAGCTAGGTCAGTGTCAATGTCAACAAGTTTGAATTTCGACCTCATTTTTAATAGGTATCAGTAAGAAAATGAACCTATGGCAGGCGTTTGTCACTCGATGTACTTGCGCGCTACTCTCGCCCGCACCGCCTCGTAAATCCATAGAAGTTAGATCCGTATGCGGTAGAAAAAGATACAACGTCTGGCCGTTCGTAATTAACGCCGTACAAGCTTAATTCCACTTTATAGCGTTGTAGTTAGAGTTGCTATTTATTTATATAGTTTAGCGGAGTGTAACTTCTGTACCTTGTACTATTATCAATTCTGTGCCTATGGTGGGTCACAATTCAGTTAGTTCCACTCTACATAGTATCTTTACCACCAGGTGCTAAGTGTTTTATGATTTTAGTTACCAACGAGCACAATTTTGAGAACTAGGTACATTTCATATGCAAAGTTTAACTAGTAACTATTTAGTAATCTGTGGTTGTTAATTCGGAATAGAAGGTTTAAGGAAGAGATAGCCCGAATCAACGTTCCGGATACAATTTAGGGCAAAACCATAATTGCTGAGAAAATGCATAACAAAAGAGGCGGTCGCTAGCTTTCTTTAAAGAATTGCGGCAATGATCAAACGGGCGCCAGCTCCTTCTTGCTTTGGAAGGTTAAAAGATTTTATACAGGATATTTTTTTAAACAATGAACCAATTTTTAAAATCGATCAGAATCGGTAATAGAACAACTTTCTGCTAGACACATGGGTGGAAATATGTCAAAAACTTTTGGACTTCCCGTTCTAAATCGATCGCGTAATCAGTCCGATTTGTATGAAGAGTAAAAAAAAATTTGTCATATTTCGACCCATGTTTCTAGAAGAAAGTTGTTCACTTACCGATTCTGAGTCGACCTTAAAATTTTGTGCAGTGTTTAAAAATATATCCTGTAAGTATACTATGTAAGTAAGGATATAGCATAACTAAAAAAAAATCATCGATGGGCGTGCCTTACACAAGCGAGGGGGTGCTGGGAGCGGTAAGAGCGGTCGTGGCACTCTCGTAGACTGAGAAATACGTGTAGACGCGCGATACGTGTAGGTAACATCTTTGTGCGCTTTTTCAAAGGACATAATATTATGTAGAAAACAAGTAGAATTATTATGAATATTTACTGTAAAGGTCGTCGGTTTGTAGGAACCTTAGGACAAGAATGTAATAAAAATAAATTCAAGACATTGTTAAAAAATATTTAATAGAAAGCATTTGATTAGAATAATCTATTGCTCAGATCATAATATTTTCATTAATAATTTATTTAACTTTAGAGATTCACGACCCTACAGCCAAACCGACCAGTCGGTTTTGTGGGGCTACATACTTACACATTATGTAACTTAATAACTTTGTATTTTTTTTTTATAAATAAAAGTAAGAGGTTGCTGCCGACTGATCAACCACTAATCAACATTGCACTCCGTGGTAAGCTACTTTAGCAACGTAAGGAACACCTGTGCCCCTGTGGGTACATTAAAATGGCTGATAAAGAGGAATAAATTGGTACTCACGCAAAGAGGATCGCTCGAGGCACTGCACGTCGTTGGGGTATTGACAGGGGTAGACGTTGAAGTTCACATTGGGATTGAAGAGCAGACCGTCGGGGCAGAGCTTCTCTTCTGATGTTCCATTCTGTAAGGTTAACAGGTAGTTAGAAAAGTTGATGTGGCTAAGGTTGGGCGGCCTAGTAAGAGCGTGGATCTGCTGCTCACTGCTCTGGATGAGACCGTGGGCAGCGAGGAGTTAGTGGACGCGATGGTTAGGCTAGCTGGGTGTAGCCCAGAGGTGATCTTAGCTCAGCAAGTGAAGAGAGGACCCGACGGTGCGGGCAGGCTTCTGCTGAGGTGTCCTACAGTGGTAGCTGAGAAGGTGATGTCGCAAGGTCTTAGGGTTGGTTGGAGCACTGCTAAGGTCTTGCCTTGCCCCCTCTGCCTCTGCGGTGCTTCCGCTGTTTTGAATTGGGGCATACGAGACCGATGTGCCCCTCAAATGTCGACAGAAGCACTATGTGCTACAAATGCGGGGAGTCAGGAGGGCACGTCGCATCAGCGTCCAAGTGCTCCGTCTGTGCCGCCAGTGGGCGGCCAGATGCACACATAATGGGCACAGTGAAGTGCAGCCCCCCAAGTACGAGGGGTAAGTTGAGAGTGGGCGCAAGGGCCGCTATAGATTCAAGATTCAAGATTCAAATTTGTTTATTCAATTTAGATTGTTATTTACAATACTTGTGAACGTCATAGAAGCTACGCCATCGGTTCGCAAACCCTACAGCGGGAGGCCTTGGAGAAGAACCGGCAAGAAACTCCAAGGGTTGTTTTTTTCTCCCTGTTTTATTTCATACAGAGTCGTCAAATTGAAAAATGACCTTAACATGGTATGACTAAGGTCAGTTTCCATCACAATTACACAATGGGTTATGATAAATACAGTTAAGTATAGGCGAACTAATGATCATAGCGGTGAACAATTTTCAATTAAGTACTTAGGAACTCTACTTAAAGCTTTAATATTAGTTAAAAACAAAAGACAATTCTACTATATACTGCAAGTTGCGCCATACATGTTTCAAATGTAATTCTTAATAAAATGAATAAAAACAAAAGAAAACACATTTTAAAGCAAGCAGATAAGAGCAGACCCATTCCCACTGGCAGCACCCGTTCACGAGCATGACGCATGAACCAGCCATCGCTTCGCTCAACCATATTTTAGGGAACGTAACGACCCGCCTCACACGCCACCACCGTGGAAGTACCGTGGAAGTGTAGTATAGTAGAAGAGGTGCGGGTTGCACGAGGTGCGACTCCGCCCGCTATAGAGGGGATGTCAGACTAAATCTGGCATTCCCCCGGGAGGTTTGCCGCTCAGCGCGCCTTTCGATGAAAGGCGTCGAGATGTGGCGAAGCAGTTGGGGGTCGGGCGGCGGAACGGGGAATTCCGTGTCCCACCTAAGACCCCATGGTGGAAAGGTGCGCCAGGTGCCCCCGGCACACAACACCTAAGGAGGGTGAAGAGGAAGCGTCGAAGGGACGCGGGCACGGGGCGGAGATCGCCGCGTAATCTCCGTCCATGTGCAGAGGGTGCACCCTGGGTTCAAGCCCCACATAAGTATATATTTATCCGTTATCAAGTTTTCCATGATACAGTTTAAATTAACACGGGATTAGATAATTGGTGTGAATGTTAGAAGTTATTTAATACTTACATAGACCTACATTAGAGGAGGCTACACTTCTAAAGGGTTGATTGATACCTAGTAAAAAATAATTTTATTAGGATTGCGACCATGAATAAAAAAAACTAAGAAGACACTATTTTCTATCTGTAAATATCTCAAATTTTTTCATGAATGTCATATATTATATTATGCGTGTGTAAGTTTGATAACAAGTTAAAATTAATACATACTTACATAGATTTTGCCTCTCAGTTAGCCTTCTCAGGTCATCTCCCAATTTAATAAAAATATATCGCTTCTTCGTAAAGTCAATCATAAGCTGAGGTCATCAACATATTTCTTAATAAATTAATTAACTAAATCCGGAAATGATTAGTATACCTAAATCAAAAAATATATGTCGCAGGGATTTTGTCAAAGCCGTGATATTATAAATTCCACTAGTGAAATTATAATTTCTCGTTAAATTATGAATAGACAGTACGAGACAGTATGCACACGGCGGCTGCGAGCTCACGACTTTGCCTCGTAAAAGTCCTGTACTCCTCGCAGCGAAGCGATTGCTTTAAATTTCGTGGTTATTTTTTTTTTGTGAAACAATCCATAATTCCATCCATCCATAAAATTTCTAACCTGTCACGTGTTCTATATGACTTCTGAGGCATTTGATTTAAAATTTTCTATGTTCAGAATATATCAGAAATGCTTGTCGCACTATAAACAGTAACCTCATCTACTATAATAAGTATTTTTTTCTGATGGTTTCTTGGATAATATAATAAGCACGATAGCAACGATGTTTGAAAAAGGTTAAAGTAACTTACAATACACTCGATGTATCTGTCACAGCTTCCAGACATTGGATATCTTTCGTTTTTCTCGTGACAGGAACCGGCAGATTGGATCCTGGCAGGCTGACTCACAAGTGAATTTTGTTGGTTTTGCTGATAGCTTTGTTGGTTACTAAATGAACTCTGTTGGTTTCCAAACGTGCTCTGTTGGTTTCCAAAAGCACTTTGTTGTCTCTGGTTTCCTCTTTGGTTGCCAAAGGTATTTTGTGTACTTCCAAATCTTGAATTTTGTTGGAGTCCGGAGTTTTGACCGAAGGATGCAAATTGCGCGTACGCTGTTTGAATAAATACAAAATGTTTTGATAAAATTTAAACAAAGACATTTAAACACATTTTTTAGATTATTTTGAATGTCTGAATTTGATAAGCGGGCACGGTAATATGCAAAATAGTGTGCGGCTTTTATGTAAATTTTTGATGTTTTATTATTCTTGTCGTCCTCAAATGTTGGAGGTCATCAAAGATGCATCTTGCGCATTATTTATTTATGTTTGCACCATAGGTACTGGGTTTTTATTTAAGTAAGTACTTATAAAATATCCGTTTGTAAGGAAATTTATTATTTTCTCGAGCGCTGTGCACCTTGTGCACTACTTCAAAGAGTAGGTAATAGAGACGTAAGTACCTTATTTACAATAGAATACTGACTTAAGCATAAAATAAAAATACATAATTTGAATGTCACCTATGTCATGTTGGTTTTATAAATTCTAACAGATGGTCATAAAACGACCAGCATATACATACATTCCAGTTTTCCATTTTCAAGAAACTTTTGATTTTATTCAAATAGTGCTAGTAATAAATCTTTTGAAGGACATCAGCCAAGAATTCATCTTATTTGTTATCTGAACTAAAAGACCCCCGGCTAGTTACCTAATGAATTCCCTCGTAATTGGTAGAGATGTAAATGGATTCACGATTGCCCATTGTTCAGAGTGAGCGAAGCGAAGTAGACACTAATTAAACTGACACTTGCCTAATTATTATGTCTTATTAGGTAGTTGTTAAAGGCGTATAGCCTGTTGCTGCACTAGTAGCTCCCCGCGGTTTTACCCGCGTGGTTTCCGTTTCCGTGGAAATAGCAGGATCATATATAGCTTTTGTTACTCAGGAATAATGTGGTATTCTACCGGTGAATGAATTTTTGATATTGGCCCCGTAGTTTATCTATTACAAACAAACAAAAAACCGATATTTCTTATTTATAATATTAGGTACCTACCTATAGGTTTTATAACTTAGTTAAAGATTTATAGAGCCTCATGAAAATTAAAATGTAAGTGGACAATATTGTTTATACACAGTTGACCAAACAAAATAATTGAATAAGCACTAACAAATGAACTTTTTAAGTAGGGATTTCAAATTAAACTTTCATTCCCAGATTTTTACTTATTTCAGTCACCAGTCCAATGATACTTACGTGCAAATTGTTATTAACCCAAAGTCCATCTTTGTGGTGAATATCAAGTAAAGACTTTTTATAATTAGTTAAGTCAGAAAAATCAAAGACACTAATTGATGAAATTTCTTCATAAACCGTTCATCGCACTTTACTTTAAAAAGAACACAGGTACTCACCAACTGCGCACACGCACGCCAGGACGACAAAGGTTTTCATGTTGGCTTGTTCTCGTGGACGTTCGCACCAGCCTCTGGACAAGCACTGAATGGCGGGCCGAAGGTTCGTGGAGTCACGACCTTGGGGACAGACCCGGTTGCGAAATGGCACATCTCAGCCGCACCTCGCATCTTACATCAGGTGATGGTGACCCGAGTTGACGCATGTGAACTTTTACCAGGGCTGTCGATGATATAAATGATCAGATCATATTCGTAATGGAAAGGTGTTCCTCAGTTTCTACGCAACACATTTATTTGTAGCACCAACTTTATTACGATTACGATTACGATCCAAAACTAATTAAAACATTGAAGCACCGCTATTAGGAAAGCTTACTGTTTTTATGTTCCATTATACTATGGAATCTTATTGGGCTTAATATACCGCCTTGTGAAACTTCCAATTCAAATTCTGAACGTTAGCTCCCTATGACACAAATTTTACAACCCAAAAGTACTAAGTGATAAATCGATAAATACGAACGACAGCCCTAATATCATCAAATTATATGAAAATCGAACAATGCTTAGGATGTCAATCGCTTTTTCTGAATCTTTATTGATAGAAAAACATGATTTTATTTCGCAAGTAGGTAGTATAAGTAATACATACGGATGAGAAATTCATAATGTAAGCATTGACTGCATGAAGTTCGCTGTAATTTAACTTTTTCCTCATTCCTAAAATTTCTTGACTAACTAGTTTAGTATCACGAAATAAGTTCAGGATGTAGGTATTTCATATCCTTCACTTCAATATTAACTAGGAGTTAGCTCCATTCTCGTAAAAAATCACTGACCGTGATGAATTCACCTCAAAGATGTTGTTCGATGTCAAATCTTTATGACAGAGCCGCGGTGCAATATGTGCGTTAAACAACATTGCGAAATACTTAGGCGACCTACCGCGAACGTATTGGTAATATATTTCAACGACATACTTTCCAAACAATAACAAAATAAGTTCTCATGTAAGTATTAAATTTTATTGAACTGAAAGTGTGAAAAATTTACCTATAAATCTTTCCTTATCCGTAGTTCCTGAAAATAAGCGAGAAATGGTCTCATACCAACTGTGTTTATATTATGCAGGTTTTAAGTGAATGAATACTCTGTAAGTACATTAGATCAAATGAAGGTAAATTGAGAACCAACCTTTTAAATATTCTTCCTTGCGTCAATTTCCTAGTAATTATTCTGACTAGCTCTATAGACAGATTAACATAATGTTAATAAAATAATTACCACTTAACATTTGAATACGTATGCCATCAGTTGAGCAATCTTCACACATCCATTCTCTTTAGTTGGCAGATATGCTTTATATGGAAGCTCATAGATTCACCGCGGATTCCAAGTTTCTACCCGTTGCGGTAATTACCTCAACGACATTAATAGACAACCATTCAGTAGCTGTCTTAGGGAAATTGCTAACATCCGTTTTTCCCATCGCATCTTTGTGTGAAATATCCTTTAGATAAATGAGTTTATTAAATACTATGGTATTCGTTTTCCCATGGATGTCACTGTTATTTGTTTATGTGAGTAATTTGTATTTACCACAGGGAACATAATTGTATGTTTAGTGATTACTATTACATTTGTCAAAATTTTATTGCACTCTACTAAAGGAAGCATAAATACTTAATTTAGAGGGTTTAGGCATTTAATGCGACAATTATTATTATGATGATGCTTCTTTGTTTCTGTTTAAGAAACAGTTATTGAAGAAAGTCTAATGTCCAATTTATAAAGAGTAAAGTTGAACATTTAGTATTTCAACATGTACCTACTGTCATGATTTTAGAAGGTTTTTATTATTTTTTAATAGCAACACTGGTAATGCCGTCTCTTGCCGCCATTTTGTTAAATTTAATAGGCTAATCTGTGGTAAAATCGGTGGGGGTAGCTAGGCTTGAGCCCGATTAACGAGCATAGAGAGGTCATTCTTCAAACTAGCCTCGAGGGGATAAGTTCACTAAGACGTCGACTGTATCTATATTGTTATACCTGTACTATGCCTGTACCTGTAAGTTGGATCAATAATTATATGAGTGTTATCTGGAGTCTGCGTTTTCTTCATATTTCAGAAGCGGTAAAGTACCCACGTAAGTATATTTCTAAACCTGATAATAAGAATAATTTGCTTATTCTGGGCTATAGTAATGCCAAACGAGTTATTTTATTCTCTTCACGCAGAGAAAGGATAAATATTCCAGATTCCATGTTAATGCGTATTTTTTTATCTAAATGACATTTTAAATACCTTTGCGGTGGATTGTGTTTCGTACATGGTCGGGGCTACTCTCCGACGGAACGGACATAAACTAAATCGCATTTGTGTTTTAATTGATTGTGTTCGTATACGGTCGGGGCTACCCTCCGACTATACTAACATAATTTAAAAAGTCTACATGCGTAGCTTAGTACTAAGATTTTACTAATTCGTGTTCGGGGCTACTCTCCGATCGTGTTAGTTAAATCTAAAGCGTTAAAATTGGAATATTTGTGTGGCGGATTGTGTTCCGTACATGGTCGGGGCTACTCTTCGACGGAACGGACATAAACTAGATCACACTTTTATTTGAATTGATTAATTGTGTTCGTGTACGGTCGGGGCTACCCTCCGATTATACTTACATAATTTTAAACGCGGGTATGTAGTAGATATTTTCGTATGGCACGATCATAGCGTACCATGAATCTGGCATAATATCTTGATTGCTGTTGTTTAATTTACATGTATTAAATGTGGATTGTACAGAATTAATGGAGATGATTGGCATTATTATATTATTAGAGTACTTGCTGTTTATGTTGTTTATAATCTTACACATGGAGCTAGGACTGGCAGTTTTGGCTGTGTACCTACATGTAATGTTTTAAGTAATTAGTGCTAAGTTTTGATAGCCTTTACTGTTGCACAGAGTAAAATCACTTATGGCTACTAAATTTTGCATACAATCCATGTTTTAACGTGGTATCTAATACTAACAGTGAATAAAAGAAAACTATAAGTTATGAAGCTAGTAAGAAGTAGTAAAGAGTAAGAATAATTTATGATTGGTTGCTTACATTTCATTTATCTTAATATTATTAAAATTAATTATTACAAATTTTCCTTTGTTTTTTAATGTATTGAGCGAACGTGTTGTTCTCTGGGTTGAGTGAGTCATGTATGCTTACTGGTTACCTACGTTACCTGGTAAGATTGGTTTAATAGGTACGTATTACTTGCTTACAATTGAATTCTGGCTTTCTATTTATTGATATATTAATTAATAGGTACAAATTTTGTGGATTTAATTAATATGAACACCGTGAATAGCAATATAAATTGCTTGAACTATGAATATGAGTTTAAATACGAATATTTTAATATGGTATCTTTAAATATTTAAATATGAAAGTCTTTATGTGAATTTGGATATCTCTAATGTGAATATTTTTAATTTTTAATGATGAGCGAACAAATATAAGGTGTTCACTGGGTTGAGTGAGCAAGCTATGCATGCTCACTGGTTACAAGAGATACATTGAATTAGTTTGTTGAAATGCATTAAATTGAATTTGATATTAGGGGGCGATGTATGTATGTTGCATACACTCGTCGGATATTAGAGGGCGATGTATGTATGTTGCATACACTCGTCGGATATTAGGGGACGATGTATGTTTGTGGCATGCACTCGTCGGAATTAAGGGGGCGGTATATGTTTGTGGCATACACTCGCCGGATTTTAGAGTACGAACGATGTATGTTGGTGGCATACATTCGTCTGAATATGTTCAAATTGTAACACCTACCTATGCTTTCTAATCGCTTAGCCTAAATAATAATAGATGACCTAAATATACTAACAAACCATTCTAGTATTTACTCTAAGCTAATACTGAACCTCTGTCAAGAATTCTATTAGTTACTAAAATACCTAGCTAGCTTGAACGCTGTAATACCTAACTGTTGTCCGATTAATATATAGATAACTACTATGGATGCTCTGAATCAAATCTGAAGTGGCCTGTGATGTCGTAATGGAGAACCCTGGTTGTAAAGCGTAGACCCATGATCTTTTAAATGAAGCGACAGAGACTAACCTTACTACTAACTAACTCATACTTTGAACTGCCTATATGCCTACATCAACTTAACAGCTGTTCATATTACATGGCCGTTGCTTCTAATTTTCTAACCTCATTTATAGCGACAAAGACACTCAAAATAAGTTAATACTCTTGTATAAATCTAACATTAGTTTACCCCTACATTGCTTGGACATTTAACAGTTAGGTCCTAACCGATTCCTAGGTCTAATATACTTTGAAAACCTGGTGAGTTATTTTGCTGAGTCCACCATGCTAATTTTCTGGTTACTGACCCAAGGTTAACTGTCTATTAAAACTGGTGGAATTTAATAATTTAGGTTACAATGGAACTGAAACTAGTAACAGCATCCGGATTTGCTTGCAAGGTCTAAGGTGAAATTGGCATGTGTGGTTTGAAATGTAATTTGATATTCCTATATGAAGATGGAGACACAATTACTATAATAATACCTATTAGCTTAAGCATATGGTTTTGCTTGCAAATTAGAAATGAAAATTTGTTATATCTATTGGAAGACGGAGTCACTATATCAGATCTATAACCATACCTACTAGCTTAGGCATATGGCCTTGCTTGCAAAGTTAGAGATGAAAATTTGTTATATCTATTAGAAGATGGAAACACTACATCTATAATAGTACCTACTAGCTACAGCATTTGGCTTTGCTGGCAAAGTCGGAGATGGAAATTGGTATAATAATTAGGGTGAAGAGAGTCTATTGATCTTAATCACCATCTTGGCCTAATACAAATGCTCCAGCAATATTATTTAACCGGTAAAGTCAGGGCACCTCCGCCGCCCATAACAGTGGAACTCGTCACCAGACTTGGACATCCCTCCTCCGGCGCTGCTTTATTACATTTTCATATAAAAACAAACTTCAACATATAAAGTCAAGCTGTCATGTTCGTCAATTCTTTATGTATATATATATATAAGAGGACCAAGCTAAATGCTTCAAAGCGACTTGTTAGTCTACATGAAGAGATCTTTCTCCTTCATGGCAGCAGCAGTTAAAGTTAACGTTAATTGATATATCCTTTTCCTTTTGTTGAATAATCCTTATTGGGATAAATCCAACAGGTTGAGTGCTTAAATTAGGAGCACTAACAAGTCTGACTCCTGAGATGAGAGAACTCAAATCTAATTCATAGTAAGTACATATAAATATAGACTCTCCTAACCTTTTCTATGACCAAGTTTCCCCGTAGAACTAAATTCCCTAGTTATGTCTACGTGTCTGACTCGGATCTTATTGAACTTTTGCAACTTGTTGGTTAAAATTTGTCTCTAAAGAATCTCACTCATGGTAATATATCCTTAATCTCATCATTGGACTGGTCTTGGAAATAACTTAAGAATCCAACCAAATTGAACAGAAGCTTTCGCCTCACCCCGATAGCTTTACATAATTTATGGCTAAAATAGAACCATGTTCCAACTCAATAGGTTAGTATCTGGAAAACCTTGAATCCACATCAGCTTCCATAAGACACTGGCCAACATTACACCGAGTTCCTTCGAGTTTAAACATCTTCTCCCGCCACTGAACAAAATCCTTTTCATACATTAATATAGCAGTAGTCTGATCCAGAGAACTCTTCCGCAACCAGCTCAATTTATAGATTATTATAGGTGCCTTTTGCATCATAGGAATATATTACCTGTTGTCAAGCCAAATATATAGGTAAATTTAGATTCTCCACTTATGTTTGATAGATTATTTCAACCTTCATATCTTTGCAATGCGTGAACCTATAAAGATTACTCTAATCAAGCTCTTTGGACTGTTCCACTAGCACTGTTACTTCACAAATCATTTCCCAAATACTGAAAGCACTAGGTATCCATTGGTCACCTTTTCCTTTTCAAATCTATTAATTTCTTACAAACCTCACTGAAAATCATACAACTTGTAGACTACATTGCTACAACGCACTAACCATTTACCTAATCGCTCTTCTTAAGATATAACATTATTTTGTTAGATAAAAGACAGCCATTTTGCTGGAAACTGTCAATCGGACTTTTCCCCACTATCTATAATCATTCTGTCAAATTGCCCGGGTTTGTTCGTCTGTCACAAGAATCTATGGCTAGGGATGTCAACAAAATTCGGATTTGATCGTAGATATATTGGTGATAACACATAATGCTACTTATAGACCTACAGCGAACCTACTCTTTCTACCTACTCTGTATACCAGACTCCCCTCGTAGCCTTGCCCCAGCAGACCTCCCCCTTTCTGCCAGATCAAAGGTCTTCGAGTTACCTAGCTCGTGATTCTAAGTAGGTACCTACCTGCTTAATTTCAGACTAAATGCGACTTTCCTAACAAACACAAACCTGGCGCCTGTATCGCCAGTTCTGACGCCCCAATTCTGTCAAGTTTGGGTGAGTGGGCCCCCTAAAATCCTATCGCTCATGCCGTGGTCCATCTGCTTGGGAAGGGAACAGATAGACACCCTACAGGTAGGTATGGTTCAATCAGGCCGCAACTGCCTCCAAATCTGGGGCATACGCCCCGCGCCATCAGACGTGTTAACTGAAAAACTGTCAATGAAAACAGCCCGCCTGATCAAACCATGTGGAAATTACTAAGCGTTATCCAATGAACACTCATCTGACACTCCACAATGCCAGACTTTCTTTACCTAGCGACCTCCCGTGAGCCTTGCCTGGAGCCCGGAGACATAAAAATGTACTCCTGAAGAAACAACTCTATGCTTCCAACCCTCTCTGACTCAAATTAAGCCCATTTTCTAGGATTTTACTTGGGAATAATTTACTTTAATTGAAATGCTTTCTGTAAACAAACTAGACCTTTTAATTTCGGATCCAATTTACCAGTCAGAATTCCAAAATTAAAACGTTTAAAAGATCGCGAACCCAATAAACGCCCTATGGTGCAAGGACTCACTGTACACTTGCTTGAAGACTACTTCTCGCTTGATTAAAAATGGAAACTTCTTCAAAAAGTGTTTCGTCTTCCATTCCATACGTGTTGCCTCGAAGTCGATCCCGGAGAAATAAGAGCGGGCGTCGCGTCGTTTTTGCTTATATAGACCTCCTCAAAAACGCGCCAAAAAGTTAGCGTCCTACATCCCTACTCTCTCGTCATAGCGCCCTCTAGCGTCTAACGCCAATCCATTTCAAACATCCCGAACGCCCCGCCTGGCCTTCGTTCAGAAACCTTTGATAGTTACAAAACTATTTTATATTAAGTTATAGAATTTACTAAACTATTCAAAATATTACCTTCTCACATAATATAAACACATTATTTTGTATGATCCCTTTTTTTTTATTATTTATGAATGAAAACTATTATCAAAATGGTAATTGTTCGAACATAATTTCCGAACGTATCACCTCTAGCCAATATTTGAAACTTTGAACCTTATCTAAGATAGAAACCAATATTCTGTACCTTTGATTATTTAACCCATATTTTTATTTAAGTTTTACATAATGTTAATTTAACATTCTGTGAGTAAAAACCTTCTCGCTATATTTATGTGATGTCATTTGACTTGTCTTAGTTCTCAACTCTGCCGCTAGTTGTCGTTGCACTTGGACAGGATTATTCCATTTTGACATGACATTTGTTTACAACAAGATTTATAATTTTACTAACTAATAACAGTTCGTGTCGATTATTTCGTGAACCACTATTGAAATACAAGTATTGTCCACACTCCCGTGAAGCAAATTCGATTGACAAAACCCTCAACAAAGTGCATCTTCTTATATGAAATAATTTGTCACAGAGTCCAACTGTTGTGAAACATCGTTGTTTCAATCCCTGAATCTCAGGTATTTATTAACTATATTTTCTCGCTAATTCAAACAAATTTACTGTATCTAACTTCCTCAGATTAATCATAAAACTTCCAAATTAAATGCAAATGACCACAACTGCTCCGCTACCATTAACCCGTTTCTTTTTCAGTGTTTACCTCAAGCAATCTGAAACCACTAAACAAGCCCCAAGCCTTATAGACAGAATCTCCCTCCCATATACACTGTGTTGACAAAGTATGAAGCAAATTCCCAGCGCAACAACATGGTAAATGGCTAATTTTGTTCAATACAACCCAGTTGACACAACCCAATTTGACTTTGTGATTTATTCCCACACCAGGATCTATTTATACTATTAAAAGTTATTGAGGTAAGTAACATTAATACATTTCGACTTTTAACTCTTTAAGAAATATTCGAGATAGTTCAGGTGCGATTCTGAACCGTTACAGCCGACCCCAAAATTCTTCAAAGGTGACAGTACCAAGTATTGGATCCGGAGTAGAATTTTTCTTTCTATCCAAATCTCTAATATTTCTTTTTACACATATATTTATATATATATAGACATGTTTTTTTTTTTTTTTTAATATCTATATATATATATTATTATTATTTTTATATCAATATATATATATATATATTTTTTTTTATATATATATATATATATATCCCTTTCTCTTATTATTTTCCCAAAATCAAAGAATTGAATCAATTTGGACCAAGAAAAACACAATGCTCTTTGTCCTACCAAAGGACATTGCGGCCTCCGACCCCTATCGAATCAATTTTTAGTGAGCCCTAGTGATTATGTAATTAAGAGTGTAGAGTGTATTTAGACCAAAATAATATCAAAAGTTATCAAGCTAGTTTTTAAGTGTTTTTTTTTTTTATTGCTTTATCCAAATTCATCGTATGTATATCCGACACCAGAGACGTACAAAGCATGGTGAAAGGTACGGGTTGTGAATCCGTAGTTTAGAATAAACTCGCCTTGGTGTATAAAGAGTAATCCAACCTTACGATTACATGGCGTTCTAGCGCAGCAATTTATACCCCCAAAGTGCCCCTGCATATCTCTGTACGCCCCCTTCTAAATGAAGCATATACAAAGACCTTTTTGTCAAAAAGCTTACTCAAAACTCTGGAATAGCCTCCGATATCACTTTGGAGAATGTATAGTTGTCGAGTTAAACATGGCCCGTCCTGACCCACGGGAAGTGTAAATTTTGTACAGGCGTTTACACCGGGACAAGATACAAACATAAACACTGTTTGTATATATATATTTTTTTTTTTTTATTTATCCTAACACCAAAGTCCCACTGTACAAAATTCAAGTCTGTTAACACGTGCTCTACGCCTATCCCTATCACGTGCTGTTGTGTGCGGATCTTATCTTTTGGGTTAATAATAATGGTTGTAATCAGGCTTCCCAATTTGTTTACACTCATGGCCTCATATTTTGAATCTTTTTTTTTTTCATATATAAAATAGATATATATATATATATATACACTTACATTTTTTTTTTTTTTTTTTATATATACAGATTCCACTCTTCGTCACTTTTTAACAATTCCGTCCTTCCTCAAACTCACATCCGCGCCACCATGAACATAACCAACGTTTCACCTGATTACTTGTAGTATATTGCCCTAGAAAGCTATTAACATTAATTTGTAAAATTAATACTACCGATCCTCATAATACTGTCACCTCTTCTATTTTCCTTTCCCCTCCCTATAAATATAAGAACTCCTCTTTTGTTTAATTTATTAACAAAACTTTTCGCTCAGATTTGTTCGAAATTAATATATATATTTTTTTTTTTTTTTTTTTATAGTTAATCGGTTCATTAAAAATGCATGAATTGACTCCAACACATGATTGGACTATCTACCATAACCGAATACTATCCCTTTCCTTTGCTAATAATGACCCAAAGCCAAAATTGTACATGTTCGACCAACATTTCCTACCCGTTAGCAAATTTCAATTGTCCACCTAAAACATGACAATATTACACCAATTGAATTAAAACTCTGTAACAAAATTTAACAACCCAATCCTAACATTTACCATAATTAAGAACGTAAAACCCCTATCGTAATAACAATTTCAACCTTGAAACACATCACTACCATCACTGTTGCATCGAACTATAAAACCGACCTAAGTAAATAAATAAATACCCCCAATATATATTAATATAGGTATATACCGCAGTACCGACCAATCTATCAACGCTTACCCTTTTTTTTCCCATCTAACAATTTCCCTAACCTAGCCAAACTACTAAAAGTCTATTCCCACTACTCTCTATCCGAATACTATCAGCGAATTTTGCTAACCTATCAACACTTATCACCTTCTTGCTACCATCTATTAAGTCCATTACGTGTCAGAGCTCAATTCATGTTAGGTACATAAAGATTACATTATTAACCAACTAACATCCCTATATAACTCTTTTAAATATTAATTGTAAAATTCACATTATTAACATAACTTTGACATTTTAATCCTGATAAGTAATATTAAGTTTTATTTTTTTTTTCCCAAAAGTTCTACTAAGTGTCTTCCTTAACTATGTCTATAAAAAAACTATAAAACCCCTTATTCCCTCAAATGACATATTTGGTTTTGGCTTATCCTAATTTTGGTTTTAACTCCAATTCACGTTTGGTGTTAACGTCTAATTTAATTTAGGTTTAAGTCAAAGTTTATTCATGGAATTCAACTTTAACCTTTCGACCCCCCACCTTTAAGTAGTACCTGACCTTATGCCCTAATTTTCAAAGTATAGAGCATGAGAATTGACTTCCACTAAAAAGCGTATTTGTTTAACAATTAAACTCCTACTTCAAATTCGCAACCAACCTTTATACTATAGTACAACCTATATTGGTTCCTTTAAGATTCCTATAACTATAACCTGCCTTTATCCTGTAAAACTTATTTTTAACTCATTTAACTAATTGAAAAATACACCATATTTCAAAATTAGTAAATAAGTTTCCCCATTATAAACCCCGTTATCCATCTCTAACTTTGGTAATGATATTAATCAATAACGTTTATTTCACTTATCCCGCTCATATACTTCTATGTTACAAAGTAAGTAGGTACCTATATCATAAATACCAAACATCGACGGGTATCATCACACTTCCAAACCCCAAAGCAACACTGAACAGTTTGTCTACGACAATCACCTGGGCAGGAATCGAACCCGAGACCTCTACATATAGTGATTTCCAAACCATTCGACCCCAGCGGACGTTAACCTATCATATGGACGTCCCACTTAATATAATTTTCTATAGCTAATTTAATTCTAAGGTCTTAATACTAACCTAAATAGAATTCCTAGTAACTTTAATTACATTAATTCTAAACCCTACTAATTGATTAACCTGTAACTGTAGTTACACTTTTCCACGACCCCCAATCCAACATACTATAATATTTAACTGCACTATCTATACTGATATTATAAAAAAACAAAGTTAACAATAAAGATTAACTAATTCTAATAATATTTAATTCGTTACATCAATTCAAATGTCTCATCGTTTGCCTAAACTGGAGTCATCATATATTTGTTTTTTCTTTCCCTATAATTGCAAGTACCAATCTCTACCCTATGGATGATAGTCGAGAATGATGTTCTCTCAATGCAACTAGTAAATTTTCAATTTAAAAAATTTATGTATGACTAACATTCTAATAAAATATTCCCCACAATGGTACTTTTAGCATAACGACAATTTCCTTACCTTTTCTAACAGCATCTATCAGTTGTCTCACTGCTTGTCCGAATAAATAAGAATAATAATAGTAATAATCTCTAATGACACCCAAACCTCGACCATATGTTATTTCTTTTCAAACATAACGTACCTATAGTCCTATCACAAAGTAATTTATTAAGATTAACCAATGGTTCAACTAAGAACGTATATCTAGTTACTAATATAGAACCAAGATTGATAAAAAGAACAACAAACCAATCACGTCGCCTGTATGAAAGTTCTTTTCCTTCTCCATTCACCACCCCCTATTCAACATCATCATGTCAAGTGAACGAGGACCACTGCTGGCATACTATATTTCAATTAAATCCATCCTTTTTTTTTCTCTATAGAGAATATACAACTAGTCTATGAATATTCCCAGCATACCTGTAACACTAATGCTACCCATAACTAGTTATAAATAGTCAACAGTTGTTCACTACATCACGCCAGCGACCCCAAACTGTCAGACAAACTGACCGACACACTTGGTTCTTACATTATTTACCTATTTAAGCTAATTTGTAATATTTACTACCTACTTTTAGACATAGCAACCTATAAAACTTAACTGGATACCTAAGAGAAGCAATATTAGTTAGGCAAGCAATCTCCTATAATTCTCATTGACATAAGAATAGTTACTTGATTTATTTTATAACATTGTTGTATTCCTTCTTAAACCGTCGTTGAATTTTCTAACTCAAATTTCAACGAAAGGTAAAGAATTATTTAACCCTATTTTATTCTTGTTAAGTACCTATTTATCTATAATGTTCCGGACTAACACACCACCCCACCCTAGTCTACACTACTTATCCATCCAAACAACAACTCCTACTTGAAATCAAAACCACTGTAATTATAATAAAATTTCTGCAAGTCTTATAACCAACATCTAAGTTTCTTTTATGTTCCCGGATGAAAATTTTGATTACTTACCTAAACCAAGTAATTTTTCCCTTCTTGTTCATATATTAGATTGTTTAATAATTATGAAATTATCCTATTATGGTTTTTCCAAACTCTCTGAACCATTTTAGATGAAATTCTCTCTACTTGCTGTTCAAATTAGAAACCATTGAATCTAATGTTTCTAATCTAGCCAATCCAAAATCTTCACTAACAAATTCCTTTTGGTTCATATTTCATGAATTCCAATACCTAACTATTAGTAAAAGAAACCATTCTTTTACCCAAATAGCTATTTTTCAAGTTTTAAGAAGTAAGAAGTAATGTTACCTCATTGTCCTAACTTGATACAAAACCCACTAAATATTGGTACCTTACCTTTTAAATATATCCATAACTACATTTAACAAGCTAAGCTAACATTATTTTAGTTTGTAGCAATATAATTTTCTTCCACTAAGTTAGGAGTCTAATCATTACCCACTGACATATCTAATTTTGTTCTTTAAAACTTTATCACCGACCCCAAAATACAAACTAATAGTTCTATCATTCATCAAGACAAGATTTCTCTTTAATTCTGAACTATTTCCAACTTTTAGGTTAACCGAGCGTTTGAAAAATCAAACCGTCCCTACTAAGTTATCCGTTGACTTATTTAGCATTGCAAATACCGTTCCCTTCAAACAAAATTACCCTCTTTGAGTCTAAGCTGTCCATATACAAGTAGGTACTAATTGTGTCTAATTCTAAAAGTTTTCAACAATTTAATTAAAACTAAATCTCTGATTAACTTACCAAAGTGGTTGTTATCCAATCTATAAGTCAAAAAGGGTCTTCCCTCTCTTATGTACACCATGAAAAGCCAGACCTCATAACACTTCTTCAGTTTTCATTATCCACTTATTTCCATGAGAAATCACTCTCATCAAGACACATTTTTCAACCAAGCCAAACTCTTTAATTATTTACCCCTTTGAAATACCTTGTACAAACTATAAATTAACTAAAATACTATTTTCTTACTTCAAATTCATAACTCTTACAATGATTTACACTAAAACCTTTGCATAACTTTTAAATGTCCTGTTAGGTTATATTTTCACAATATTGATAAACACAACCACAGATCTATCCTTTCTATAGAATTAATTAAATAAAAAAAATTGATTCAGACATTTTCAGCATTTTCAACACTATCACAAACTTAGATGACACTCAACCTTTAATAATTCATAAATTTTTTTTGATGAAAACAAAAACATTCCTAACAACAATTTTTTTTTTTTTTTTTTTTTTTTTTTTTCCAATGTTTTTGGCTTGGATGCGAGTTCTTTAAGCCATGTCTGGATTTATATCCTAACAACAATAAAAATAGCGCACCACAGAACAACGTGATGAACAATCCAACTTAGCATTTCATCTAACTAAAATTCAACATTACTACCTATGAAATCTCTGAAAAGATAAACATTTTCTTATTTTTGAATTTGCTAGCATATTACAATAATGAATTATTTCTTCCATTTCAGAAAACAAGTTGCTATACTTAACTAAACCTAATCAAGACCTATGAACAGTTCTCAAAAGACCCTTATTAAGAAACATCCTGCCCGGGGACGCTTAACAGAAGTTAATTTAATAATTAATATTAACCCCGTCGCTTCAGTTTTCCTTCTGCACTAAACAACAAATTGTGGCTATTCCAACTCAATGTAAACTAGCCACTTACCTTCAGAAATACTCAGAGCTCCAATGTAATTTATATGCTAAACTCATTAAAAAGGTTTGTAAATATTGTCTTATTTTCTTATTCCTATACAAGATTTGCTATAATATGTGTTAATTTTTAATCCTGGTAACGGCACTACTAAATTGTAACACCTACCTATGCTTTCTAATCGCTTAGCCTAAATAATAATAGATGACCTAAATATACTAACAAACCATTCTAGTATTTACTCTAAGCTAATACTGAACCTCTGTCAAGAATTCTATTAGTTACTAAAATACCTAGCTAGCTTGAACGCTGTAATACCTAACTGTTGTCCGATTAATATATAGATAACTACTATGGATGCTCTGAATCAAATCTGAAGTGGCCTGTGATGTCGTAATGGAGAACCCTGGTTGTAAAGCGTAGACCCATGATCTTTTAAATGAAGCGACAGAGACTAACCTTACTACTAACTAACTCATACTTTGAACTGCCTATATGCCTACATCAACTTAACAGCTGTTCATATTACATGGCCGTTGCTTCTAATTTTCTAACCTCATTTATAGCGACAAAGACACTCAAAATAAGTTAATACTCTTGTATAAATCTAACATTAGTTTACCCCTACATTGCTTGGACATTTAACAGTTAGGTCCTAACCGATTCCTAGGTCTAATATACTTTGAAAACCTGGTGAGTTATTTTGCTGAGTCCACCATGCTAATTTTCTGGTTACTGACCCAAGGTTAACTGTCTATTAAAACTGGTGGAATTTAATAATTTAGGTTACAATGGAACTGAAACTAGTAACAGCATCCGGATTTGCTTGCAAGGTCTAAGGTGAAATTGGCATGTGTGGTTTGAAATGTAATTTGATATTCCTATATGAAGATGGAGACACAATTACTATAATAATACCTATTAGCTTAAGCATATGGTTTTGCTTGCAAATTAGAAATGAAAATTTGTTATATCTATTGGAAGACGGAGTCACTATATCAGATCTATAACCATACCTACTAGCTTAGGCATATGGCCTTGCTTGCAAAGTTAGAGATGAAAATTTGTTATATCTATTAGAAGATGGAAACACTACATCTATAATAGTACCTACTAGCTACAGCATTTGGCTTTGCTGGCAAAGTCGGAGATGGAAATTGGTATAATAATTAGGGTGAAGAGAGTCTATTGATCTTAATCACCATCTTGGCCTAATACAAATGCTCCAGCAATATTATTTAACCGGTAAAGTCAGGGCACCTCCGCCGCCCATAACAGTGGAACTCGTCACCAGACTTGGACATCCCTCCTCCGGCGCTGCTTTATTACATTTTCATATAAAAACAAACTTCAACATATAAAGTCAAGCTGTCATGTTCGTCAATTCTTTATGTATATATATATATAAGAGGACCAAGCTAAATGCTTCAAAGCGACTTGTTAGTCTACATGAAGAGATCTTTCTCCTTCATGGCAGCAGCAGTTAAAGTTAACGTTAATTGATATATCCTTTTCCTTTTGTTGAATAATCCTTATTGGGATAAATCCAACAGGTTGAGTGCTTAAATTAGGAGCACTAACAAGTCTGACTCCTGAGATGAGAGAACTCAAATCTAATTCATAGTAAGTACATATAAATATAGACTCTCCTAACCTTTTCTATGACCAAGTTTCCCCGTAGAACTAAATTCCCTAGTTATGTCTACGTGTCTGACTCGGATCTTATTGAACTTTTGCAACTTGTTGGTTAAAATTTGTCTCTAAAGAATCTCACTCATGGTAATATATCCTTAATCTCATCATTGGACTGGTCTTGGAAATAACTTAAGAATCCAACCAAATTGAACAGAAGCTTTCGCCTCACCCCGATAGCTTTACATAATTTATGGCTAAAATAGAACCATGTTCCAACTCAATAGGTTAGTATCTGGAAAACCTTGAATCCACATCAGCTTCCATAAGACACTGGCCAACATTACACCGAGTTCCTTCGAGTTTAAACATCTTCTCCCGCCACTGAACAAAATCCTTTTCATACATTAATATAGCAGTAGTCTGATCCAGAGAACTCTTCCGCAACCAGCTCAATTTATAGATTATTATAGGTGCCTTTTGCATCATAGGAATATATTACCTGTTGTCAAGCCAAATATATAGGTAAATTTAGATTCTCCACTTATGTTTGATAGATTATTTCAACCTTCATATCTTTGCAATGCGTGAACCTATAAAGATTACTCTAATCAAGCTCTTTGGACTGTTCCACTAGCACTGTTACTTCACAAATCATTTCCCAAATACTGAAAGCACTAGGTATCCATTGGTCACCTTTTCCTTTTCAAATCTATTAATTTCTTACAAACCTCACTGAAAATCATACAACTTGTAGACTACATTGCTACAACGCACTAACCATTTACCTAATCGCTCTTCTTAAGATATAACATTATTTTGTTAGATAAAAGACAGCCATTTTGCTGGAAACTGTCAATCGGACTTTTCCCCACTATCTATAATCATTCTGTCAAATTGCCCGGGTTTGTTCGTCTGTCACAAGAATCTATGGCTAGGGATGTCAACAAAATTCGGATTTGATCGTAGATATATTGGTGATAACACATAATGCTACTTATAGACCTACAGCGAACCTACTCTTTCTACCTACTCTGTATACCAGACTCCCCTCGTAGCCTTGCCCCAGCAGACCTCCCCCTTTCTGCCAGATCAAAGGTCTTCGAGTTACCTAGCTCGTGATTCTAAGTAGGTACCTACCTGCTTAATTTCAGACTAAATGCGACTTTCCTAACAAACACAAACCTGGCGCCTGTATCGCCAGTTCTGACGCCCCAATTCTGTCAAGTTTGGGTGAGTGGGCCCCCTAAAATCCTATCGCTCATGCCGTGGTCCATCTGCTTGGGAAGGGAACAGATAGACACCCTACAGGTAGGTATGGTTCAATCAGGCCGCAACTGCCTCCAAATCTGGGGCATACGCCCCGCGCCATCAGACGTGTTAACTGAAAAACTGTCAATGAAAACAGCCCGCCTGATCAAACCATGTGGAAATTACTAAGCGTTATCCAATGAACACTCATCTGACACTCCACAATGCCAGACTTTCTTTACCTAGCGACCTCCCGTGAGCCTTGCCTGGAGCCCGGAGACATAAAAATGTACTCCTGAAGAAACAACTCTATGCTTCCAACCCTCTCTGACTCAAATTAAGCCCATTTTCTAGGATTTTACTTGGGAATAATTTACTTTAATTGAAATGCTTTCTGTAAACAAACTAGACCTTTTAATTTCGGATCCAATTTACCAGTCAGAATTCCAAAATTAAAACGTTTAAAAGATCGCGAACCCAATAAACGCCCTATGGTGCAAGGACTCACTGTACACTTGCTTGAAGACTACTTCTCGCTTGATTAAAAATGGAAACTTCTTCAAAAAGTGTTTCGTCTTCCATTCCATACGTGTTGCCTCGAAGTCGATCCCGGAGAAATAAGAGCGGGCGTCGCGTCGTTTTTGCTTATATAGACCTCCTCAAAAACGCGCCAAAAAGTTAGCGTCCTACATCCCTACTCTCTCGTCATAGCGCCCTCTAGCGTCTAACGCCAATCCATTTCAAACATCCCGAACGCCCCGCCTGGCCTTCGTTCAGAAACCTTTGATAGTTACAAAACTATTTTATATTAAGTTATAGAATTTACTAAACTATTCAAAATATTACCTTCTCACATAATATAAACACATTATTTTGTATGATCCCTTTTTTTTTATTATTTATGAATGAAAACTATTATCAAAATGGTAATTGTTCGAACATAATTTCCGAACGTATCACCTCTAGCCAATATTTGAAACTTTGAACCTTATCTAAGATAGAAACCAATATTCTGTACCTTTGATTATTTAACCCATATTTTTATTTAAGTTTTACATAATGTTAATTTAACATTCTGTGAGTAAAAACCTTCTCGCTATATTTATGTGATGTCATTTGACTTGTCTTAGTTCTCAACTCTGCCGCTAGTTGTCGTTGCACTTGGACAGGATTATTCCATTTTGACATGACATTTGTTTACAACAAGATTTATAATTTTACTAACTAATAACAGTTCGTGTCGATTATTTCGTGAACCACTATTGAAATACAAGTATTGTCCACACTCCCGTGAAGCAAATTCGATTGACAAAACCCTCAACAAAGTGCATCTTCTTATATGAAATAATTTGTCACAGAGTCCAACTGTTGTGAAACATCGTTGTTTCAATCCCTGAATCTCAGGTATTTATTAACTATATTTTCTCGCTAATTCAAACAAATTTACTGTATCTAACTTCCTCAGATTAATCATAAAACTTCCAAATTAAATGCAAATGACCACAACTGCTCCGCTACCATTAACCCGTTTCTTTTTCAGTGTTTACCTCAAGCAATCTGAAACCACTAAACAAGCCCCAAGCCTTATAGACAGAATCTCCCTCCCATATACACTGTGTTGACAAAGTATGAAGCAAATTCCCAGCGCAACAACATGGTAAATGGCTAATTTTGTTCAATACAACCCAGTTGACACAACCCAATTTGACTTTGTGATTTATTCCCACACCAGGATCTATTTATACTATTAAAAGTTATTGAGGTAAGTAACATTAATACATTTCGACTTTTAACTCTTTAAGAAATATTCGAGATAGTTCAGGTGCGATTCTGAACCGTTACAAAATGTTAAGTGAGTACGTTTCTCACAGGCTGGTTAAATGAGTACCTACTTATATTTCATACTGGTTTACTACCCGTATGGCCACTTTTAAGATTATTAGATTTAAATGAAACTACAACAGAACAAAGATAATTTCAAACGTTTTATTCTTGTTTTTACAATACTCATTTTACATTTTTGCACTAGATAAGTAGCACCTAATAAACGAAATGGTTTTTGTAAATTATAAAGGATGTAGGTAGCTACTGTAGCTAGTGAACAGTATAAATCATGAATTTTCCTGAAGGCCATATTGTGTTGATAACCTAATGATTTTATTATAGAATGACACGGAACGATCTTTTGCCGATGAATAATGTATATATTCCAAGGTAAATAGCATCTGAGGACGAATACGGCCCGCGCCACCTGGTGCGCCGCTTGGTAGGCCTCCAGGGTGACGTGGCCGACCCAGGGGAGTCTTGAGCGAAGGAGGAATACCCTTCTTCGTAGCTGAATCTGGTCAAAGAGGATTTGAGATGATGCAGAGCATTTTGTTTATGGGAAAGTATTGAAGTTGTTTTGATTAAAATGTTTCATGTTTATTTATTTGCATATCGAATAAAGCTATTTAAGATTTAATTTTCATCTCGCATAACCGACTAAATTGATTGTAACACCCCCTGAAATAAAGTTTGTAAAGGTTTTGTCTAAAACAAAACAAAACTATAAAAACTTATCTTTTCATAGAATCATTTAGATGTTATCAAAATACCCTTAGGGAAGAATGAAAAGCCTTTTAAATCTACAGTTGCCTACGTGCTTGACATTGAGTATCTAGTAGGTACCACAGCTGTAGCAGTAGATACCTTTAAAGTATTATTGTCAATATGCGCTCTAATTATCGCAACATAGTACCTACTTACTTATAAGGATATTTATATACAAAATTATGTTTGCATCATTTCTTTTTCCTTGCATAATAAGTATCCACATGCTCCACAATTTGAGTAGGGGTTATTGTCTTACCTAGTTAAGATTTTTATAATTACCTTAGTTTCCATTTATACGAAATCCATACCATATCTTGATTCTCATGAGTGGTCAATATCCATGAGCTAGGTTTGTTTTTCTATGCCTAGGTCTATGCCCAGGTGACCTTTACGCAGGACTGTATGTATTTCTGATCTTGATAAAATTGGACATGATGACGATTCACTTTTGAATAAGAGCACACTATTAAAGTCGCGAATTTAGTATTCCAAGATTGCGATTGGGTAATACTTTTATAAACTGTGATCTGTGTCACTTAGATTGTTATAGACCTTTTAACTATGGAAACAATATTAGTTTCTGGTATAAGCTTAACAACCTCCATAGCAGTGTTGTAGATACGGTGTACGTACGCATAGGTTTTCGGGGTGCCGCTGTCTCTGAGGTACCTACCGGGTTCGATTCCCTGTCGGGTGTATGTTTAAAGCGGACTTTTCAACATTCTGCCCGATTGTATGTGGTAATCCCCGTCGTTGTTCCCAAATGCCATAACACAAGTGCTTGAGTTACTTAGTTCGGGATGGAAGCAATGTAGGTATGCAAAGATATCCAAAATTTACTATTTCCTATTACTTATTTTATTTTTGTAGCTTTGTTCAAGTGGACATTTCGTCTATTATTTTTGTTACATGTAGCTTAATTTAAAAGAATTCACTATGCTTGACTTTTTAAATTTGAGTTTAGTGGCAAACTTAAATCTCAAATTTAATTTAAATTCAAACTAAATTGTGGATGAGTGCTAGAGAAAGTTTATCAGGAACATACTTTTCTGAGTCTTCTACATAATTAGACAATAAAGCCATAAGACTGAGTAGAAATCATCATTCTTTACATTTTTCCGGGAACGTCGAAGATTCTTTATCTAAGTACCTAGTTTGATAGATACATAGATTAATTCTTTATTTGTACACAATATTACGAACGGAACAATCACACACGAAATAATAATAATAATAATACAAAGATAACAAATTGTAAACCAAATGGTGGCCTTATCGTCTTACTGCGGTTTCTTCCGGCAACTCAGTTTTGGTTTAGACAGATGGAAAATCTTACAGCCAAAATCACTAGAAGCTATTTTGCTATTTGTGCGTACTGCGTAGTGTTCTAGATCTCTCTTAATGATTTAGATGCAAGTCAAAAGCAGAGATACTAAGTTGCTTAGACAGCACTGCAAGAAGCATTCACTGATATCTATTCTAGTTGTTTTCATTAACATAGTGATGAAATGATGTTTCTAATGCAAAAACATGTACACAGTCCATAGTGCATTTAAGTAGATCGTGTTTATTACACTGTCAAGTTGTAACTGATGTTTTCCTAATTAAGCAAAATAAAGTAAAACGATTATTGCTCAATCACACCTCTCAATTTATTAAAATGTTCTATACATCTTCATGCAAACATTTTAATTCATGTTTTAAACTTGTTCTAACAAATAAAGCCACAAGTAACCACTGCTGTAGCATACCAAGTTAGTTTTGCCGTGTTTTTGTTGTTATTGGCGGTATGATTTAAAATTAGTTTTTGAGGATTTTAATTCTACCGTCCTAGTGTACGTATTGACAAAATATGATTTCAAATTATGTGAATCTAATTTATTGTTATCTTAATGAGCATTAATATCTTTATTAAACCAAAAATCAAGTAGATCTGTCAAATTTACCGTCTCATTTGGTAGGCTCGTGATACTAAAATTCTTAGCAGTTTACCATCTTCTTCAAAGGTCCGTGAGGACCTTTGAAGTTCCTTCACATATTCTGTAGTAATCATTTCCATATTTTTTTAGATCTGGTCAGTTGAACATTTGTTTCTACTATGGTTGAAGGTACTAAGTACCTTACCTACTAATGTTTATAAAAGAATATGAGAATTCATATAGTTAAATTTATTTCTATTGATTCATTATCAGATACATCTATTTCTTTTGAATGACTAATAAAATTGATTTGGTTACTATGTGTGTTGTGAGTTTACTGCTTTCAGATGACAATTGTAGCATCCAGAAGGTACTTATCATGAGCTAGCATCGAGTTAATATAATAATGAGGATCCCGCTACCCTTGAACGTACGAACCAACACAGCATACAAACTGGAGGCAGCAGAGTGTACGTGCTGTGGTAATGAGAGGAGATAATATGATACTGAAGGTGCAGATCACAGGGTGATCGTTGTTGTGATGATGGTGATCATCGTGGGCTGTGGTTGTAAGTCGGATATTGAGACGAGTGGATCGCTGATACTGAAGTTGAATTATATTGAAGTATATATTATCATGTCATGTATCTTATCTCATTTTACTAATATTATGATTGCAAAAGCTTGTATGTTTGTTCCCCAATCACGGCTATCGGCGGGACGGATCTTTGAAATCTTTTGTCTGTGGAATAACATATCGGCTTCTTTTGACCCCGGGAGGATATTTTATTCCCATGGGAAATCATCGTGTTGTTAATTCATTTGGGCGAAAAGCTGTTCATGATTTTACTTGTCCTATTTCTATCCATGGTAATATACTTCTTCATATCCCAATTATAATTATTAAATCTATTTACACTAATATTATTCATAGTAATATGAATATTTGTTGATAAGAATGCGGGTCATGCTCGTATGAGGATACCTTGTAGACATTTTTAAGTTTTGATATTAAATTGCGAACTTGTTTAAAATCATTAACTTATTCATTAGAAATGATAATAATATGATCTTTTGATTTTCATGTACGGAGTGGAACCATGTATTGTACTATTCTAACAGAGGCAGAGAATAGATGCATTTAAGATTTGGTGCTGGAGAAGAATGCTCTGGAAACCTTGGACAACTGGTTGACAAGTTGGAAAAGCAAATTGTTGCTGTGACGGTTCAAATTGTATCTGCGCCATCTTCATTATTAGTGTAACTTCCTTGTAAGAATATTTAAATTAATCGGTAATAATGCCTATTACGAACATGCCTTTAAATAATTCCTTTAGTTGTCCTAATTCATATCTTGATTTAATACAAATTGTGCACTATGGTAAATACGTATGTATAACTTGGTTTGTTAATCATATCTGGGTAAAAATTGGTAACTGTGCAGAGGCCTACAGTTGTTTTTGTAAGGACTAAACTAGGTCAAACTTAGCGATAGTTAAATTCATCTAATATTAGGTCTTTAATCCTTTCATGACTCGTAGTTGCTTTTTCCACTATTTGAGTGAAGTGATAAGGGTGTCTAGTTATCAGGTTAAAGTTAAATTCTGTTCCTACCTATTCCTAATGTAACATTCTTAGGGATTTTGCTTCTGACACCATCTAATATTCTTGAATGTAGCTCCTGACAATGCATTGATGTAAACTAGTACCAAGCTAATCCATTTTTCTTTTATGACCCATAACTAATGCTTACCACCAGACTTGCTTAGACTGCAGAATTGCTTATAACCAGACTTTACTTTAATCATTCCATATAGGTACTTACTTACACATGATTATTATAACAAGTATAGTTTCAAAATAAGTTTTCTAAGTAATAATAGTCGCTTGTTAACGAATGTCATGATTATGTTAATTTATACATTGATTCAAATAGTTTTAGATTAGTTTGTTATTGATAATTTATTTTATTTGATTATGTATTACTTAACGATTTACTAAAACAATATTTTCACGATAATATCTATAAGTATTCTAAACAAGTCATCGGCTTCCTTAAAAGTTTATTGTTGAGCATTGTGTAATATAATGTATTTGTTTCAATTATGTTTTAAGTTTTAACTTAAGGTTTTTATCACTATAAGATTAACCTAAATAGGTACATAGTTGTAAGACTTAACTATTGAGAATAGTTGTGTATCAGTATATTAGCTGTATACTTACCTAATTAATTGATTCTAAATAATTTTTATATGTGCGTCGGGAGACAGCACGTTATCAGATGGCCGAATGTCATGATTTTAGAAGGTTTTTATTATTTTTTAATAGCAACACTGGTAATGCCGTCTCTTGCCGCCATTTTGTTAAATTTAATAGGCTAATCTGTGGTAAAATCGGTGGGGGTAGCTAGGCTTGAGCCCGATTAACGAGCATAGAGAGGTCATTCTTCAAACTAGCCTCGAGGGGATAAGTTCACTAAGACGTCGACTGTATCTATATTGTTATACCTGTACTATGCCTGTACCTGTAAGTTGGATCAATAATTATATGAGTGTTATCTGGAGTCTGCGTTTTCTTCATACTACTTAAACTGATTGCCATCGCGTGATTTACTATCGAATTATGTAAGTACGTATGAACTTTTCGTTATGTGGAGACGACAATAAATATTGTATTGAATGAAATATTTAAATTGTTATTGTTGGTACAAATTGAAATAAAATAAAACGTGACTTAGGTACCTACTCTTACATAACTTATGTTATGATATGACATTTATGAGTTAGTATAAACGTATGTATAAATTTCGCTTTTGTTACTTCCGCATGAACTTTATTGGCGATAACTTCAGTAATTCTTAGCTTTTTTAGGGTTTCGATTCGACAAACCCCATGGTCAGAGCACGCGAGTCACTTCCGGTGCCCGCTAAACCTTGAGTGAGAGGTTTATGAGACATAATAGTGAAGAGTTTAGTTGGTAATGGAATGGAAGGCCATTTGCTAACCGAGCCTAACAACCATTCGGTATGCATAAAGAACGCATTCTTCTCACTCTAATAAAAAAGGGTTTCCAACTTGCCACGAAATACGAAAGACGAAATAGAATAACCCTTTAAAAGGATCACTCGTGCGTCAGTCCATCCTGGTGTTGCAGCAAATTTGCAGCAAAACTGCTGGACCAAATGAGTTGAAATTTGGTACTCGTGTGCTTTTTGTGACCCAAAGACGAAGGTTAACGTAAACAACTGAAGTTTGAATTGGGAGGTGACTTTTGGGGGTGAAATAGAGAAAATAAAAAAGATTTTTAGTATTGTATCATAATGTGGCCTATTACTAGGTCTTGTTGTAGGAATGTCAAAGATATATTTTTTATAGATCTTAGGTATTTTTAAGTTATTCAAGTAAGAAGTAGTTTTGCAAGGATTACGATTCGATTAATCATAATCCCGATTATTCGACATATTTCCGATTAATCCTAATCGCCGACTATAGGTATGACACACGATTCTTGTTTTTAAGTAAAAAACATTTTTTTTAACTAAGTGTTTCTCGATGTGCAACATGCCTTGGATCGGGTATGGCGTAAAGGTCTCCTCTGCAAAATTAAAAAGCTTCTACCACACTCTTACTACCTTCTGATGGATTCTTATCTCAGCGGCAGAAAGTTTCAAGTAAAGCTCCGTGACGCAAGATCCTCTCTCTTTAGCTGCAGAGCTGGAGTACCTCAAGGCTCCGTACTTGGTCCAGTCCTCTACAACATCTTCACTAGCGACCTACCTCAGGCACCTCAAACAGCTGTTACAACCTTTGCCGATGATGCAGCTTTCCTCAGTTGCAACCGTGACCCGACTGAAGCGAGCAGAATGCTGCAAACCCAGCTCAATGCCACCAATGCTTGGCTGACCAAGTGGCGAATAAAAGCAAGTGCCCCAAAACCGCATTACATCACTTTTACTTTATGACGCGAAACTCCCACCAGTCAATCTAGGCAACGATACACTGCCACAATCAAACTGTGTAAAGTATCTCGGGTTTCACCTAGACCGTAGAATGACATGGAGAGACCACATAAAAACAAAGAGAAACGAGATAAAATAAAAATAAAATAAAATAAAATAAAAAATGATTTATTTCTCACCACAAGCCAAAAGTAGTAATAAGTTTATAAGTATTTACATCTATTTCTACTAAATAGGTAACATTAGTTTTGGCTGTGGATCGCTGGTGCCTGTGTGGGTAATAGTACCCGTCATACAGGTCACCAGGGTGCTTACCATCAACTCTTATTACGGTTTTGTTTAGGAACCTAAACTGATCTGCTTCGCTTATTCGTACCACGACAGCTTAATATCAATGACAGCGATTCAGTGATCGATCAATGACATTTCACAGCCGCTAAGCCATGAAGTTTGACTTAATACTCTGAGGTAACTGGAGCTCTCACCCTGAATAAAAAAGTGTCGCCAGCAAATTTGACATTTATGTATGTAGTGGCTGTCAGCTGTCTCATATGACCATACGTATTTTTTTAAAGTGTAGGTGAGACGGAAGACAGCCACTGTGTTATTTGTGGTATTCAAAAAATTGTTCGTACTGCACTCTCCAGTTACCTCAGTATTAAGTCGAGCTTCATGCGCTAAGCTGTCAGAAACTCTTATTTGACTTATAACCCGGTCGATTTAACATGTCACCTGCAGGTTATACCCGTCCCTCTCACTCTCCGGGCATGACAGAATCGAGTGAAAGAGACGGGTAGAAGAAAAGAGACACAAATCGTTCGGTCATTAACATTTAGCAATTCATTTGCGATCCAGTTTTTAGAAGGTCAGAGTACGAAAGAAAGCGATTCATTTTAGGAACCTATTCTGAATCGCGCTATTTTTGAATCGCTGTCATAAAGTTGATGGTAGGCACCCAGGTCTCCACCCCACGATTTGAGCTATACAATCTTCGATCAACAATAACACCTAGTTATACAATGCTTAAATTAATCTGAAATTTAAGTATTACAATTTATTTATTACAATTCGGAAGCGTTAAGGACTGTGGGAGATAATATGATGCTGGGTTGTGTTTGTGTGTGTAAGGGAGTGTGTCGGTCCATGCGTGTGTATATATGTGTATGTGTGAGTAAGTGTGTGCGTGCATGTGTAGATTATTTTAGAACCACCAAGAGATTTTCAGTATCCGCGTATGAGAGTGCAAGAAGCCACTGATTGATAGTTAATTTTAGTTTATAACGATTAAGGGTAAAAATTGATAAAATCTTGTGGGCATTATTATATAAGTGAGGGCCACAGAAAACAAAAAACCTACTGCTAAAGGCTGTCCTTAATTTGGGACATGGAGCAATGATGTGATTGCGACGGTTGCGAGAGGATTCTTGGGAGAAATGGACCAGGGAATGCTGTTTTATAATCGTTGCCTGTATGTACAACTGCCTAACTGTGAGTACTTGGCAGAATTCATAGAGTAAATTGGTGGGATATAGTCGAGGTTTGGAACAGCAGACCTTTAGTACCGCTCTTTGGGCGCGTTCACATTGTAAGAGATGCGTTTTAGCCGCTCCTCCCCAGGTAGTTATGCAATAACTTACGATTGATTGGCATAGTGCCAAATAGACAGTTTTTACAACATGTGCATCTGCTGATTGGCGAAGGAGTTTAAAGACGTGCATCAACTTACGCAGTCTGTTTGATAGTTTGATGATATGCGGTCGGAAAGACAATCTTGAGTCTAACACTATGCCAAGGTAAGTAATGGTTTCAACAGGTTCTAGGGGTTGATATTGGGATGCAGCATTGTCATCCGGCATGGATGATTCTGTAATTATTCGCAGCTGGTTAGGTAAGGCAGATGAGGCAGATGAGGGTCCTTTAATTGAGAAATTCAGAACTTTGGTTTTTGTCAAATTAAGAGCAAGACCATTGTTTAAAAGCCAGGCTCTCACCGAGTCAAATCCTGATTGCGCAAGAGCATACGTTTCGATCCAAGAATCCGAGGAAAATACAAGGGCCGTATCATCCGCATATGAAAATAGTGTTCCATTGTTAAGGCGAAGATTGCAAAGGTCATTAATGAAGACCAAAAAAAGGGTTGGAGACAGAATACTGCCTTGTGGAACTCCATGGGTGATTGATAGCTCAGAGCTAATGTCAGGACCAATTTTGACATATTGAGTTCTGTCAGAGAGGTAGCTATGGAACAGCGCTAGTTGGATACCTCTGACCCCAAGTGCTTCAAGCTTTGCCAATAGTATGGGGGTTGCAACCGTGTCGAAAGCCTTTGCAAGGTCCAAGAACACCGCAAGGCATTTCTGACTGTTGTCAAGTTTTTTTACAACATGATCCACCAGGTCGTGTACTGCATCGGATGCCGATTTATTTTTTCCAAAACCATATTGATATGGTGATAATAAATTGTGTTTTTCTAGATAAGAGGTAAGTCGAGTGTTGATTATCTTTTCCAGGATCTTGGACAATGCTGGCAGTATTGCAATAGGTCTATAGTTTTCGACACGGCTGCGATCCCCCGACTTAAAAATTGGGTGCAATAGCGCCTTTTTGAATGCTTGTGGGAAGACACCCGTTTGGAGGCATAAGTTACAAATATAGACAAGCGGAGGAGCCAAAGTATCAATATGCGTTTTTAGAAATCTCGTGGAGATTCCGTCCCAACCTACTGCAGTGTCGTTTTTCATGTCGGAGACAAAGCGTCTTATTTCCGATTCATCAGTCTCCAATAAGACGAATGACTCCGGTTGAGACACTGTGGGTAGAGTAGCAGATGGATTATCTACCGAATTGACCAATCGTCTTCCGATGCTAGCGAAATAATAATTAACATTATTAAGAGACAGAGTTTTATCTTTGTGTGGATCTATCAGGTCAAGTGCAGATTGGTAGACTTTTTTGAGATTGGTGACTGATCGGACAACATTCCACATTTGTTTTGTATCACGGCCGGCTCTTTTAAATTCTAATTTTTCATATTCACATTTAGCCTTTCTCAGTATCGAGGTACAAAAATTGCAATATCTTTTGTATGATACGGCCAACACCAGATTTTCGGGGTTTTTTTTTACTTTTTTATATAGATTATCCCGGTTGCGCATGCATTTTAATAGACCTGGGGTTATCCATGGCTTAATAGGTCTTCGCCTACGGGGGAGAGGGATGGAAGAGGTATTATTCGAAATTGCTAAAAGTAAGGATTCTATAAACAGGTTAGTGGCGGTATGTGCATCCTTTGCTTTATAGACTGGGTCAAAGTTTATGCTTAAGACATCCTCTGCAAGTTTTATTTCGTTGATCTTGGAGCTAGGAGGGCGGAAAGACCTATCAAGTTTGATTTTATTGAGAGTGACAAGTACAGCCGCGTGGTCAGTGACAGTAGTTTCAAGGACAAATACTTTTGCTGCTCGGCTTGTTTTAAGGTTCAGATGGTCTAAGCAGGTCAATCCGTGGGTTGGTAGTGTAGATCAACCTAAGATTTAATAACCTTCTTTGGCTCCTTGGTCGACAGTCAGCCTTGTCTCTATCCAATAAGTTAAAGGTATATTGCTCCATCATAAAACCAATCTGGACATATGGAATCCAACTGTGGTCGTCAGCCAGCAAATCCAACATTATGTGCCTCCAGAGAGCTCAAAATAACATTCTTAGGGTAGTCTCCTCGGCCCCCTGGTATGCTCGCAACTCGGAAATCCTCGAGTACCTGGAAATCCAAACTATACTTGACGAAGCAAAACGATACTCAGACAACTATAAGAGGCGAGGCGCTTAACTAATCACCCAAACCCGCTATCCAGTGTACTCTTGCAGCCAAACCCCATTGTAAGACTGAAGAGAGCCGATGTGCTGCCTTAATAAGGGTAGATAGAGAAGTGGCTCTACCACAGATTACTAAATAGCTCTACCTCGCCAAACGTTTATGCCTCGAAACATACCTGATTATAGTCTGGCGACTGATCGCCAGTCGGGAGACGACATAGGAAAAAAAAAACTAAGAGTTTAATTAGGTATAATAAGCGACAATTTATGATGATGCTTCCTTGTTTGTAGAAAGACAAGTGTAAAAGAGTTAAGTTGAACATCTTGTATTTCAACATGTAGGTAACTACCTATGTAGGTACTTTAAACTTATCCGCGCGATTTACTAACGCATTATGTAAGTATTGATATATTCCTACGTATAAACTTGTCGTGATGTACAGACGACAATCTATATATAAAATTCAAAGTCCTGACTGACTGATGATAATGGCAAGGCACCAGCCGGATAAACTACACAAAACAAGCAAACCGGGTAATTAAGGTAGGTAATTCAGGGTCCCGACCTACTGGGCAACCTGCGTAAACCTGATAGCTCTATGACTTTGGATCAGGACGAGACGAATGCCGTTCTCCTACAAACTCACTTCCCAAACTGCCAGCCTCTACAGCATATCGAGTGGCAGGACGTAACAAGTCGCCCAACAGATTACCTCTGGTCTTTCGCTAAAAGGGTGATAACAAAGAAAAGGTAAGATGCGCAATAAACAGTTTCTCGCTTTTTAAGTAAACAGGGACGGACAACATCTTTCCTGTCCTTCTACAATAGGGGGATCAGCAACTCGTTGCGGTCATTACCCATCTTTTTCAAGCCTGCCTGGCGCATGGATACATCCCACACCCCTGGAGGGAAGCCAGGGTAGTATTCATACTAAAACCTGGTAAATCCGACTACACGAACCTGAAAACTTTCCTCCTTCCTGCTGAAGACCATGGAAAGGGTATGTGAATGGTTTTTACGAGATACAATACAATCTGTACATTTTTTACATAAGCCTACAGTGCTGGCAAATCCACAGAATTGGCACTCAATGAACTCGTCAGTAAGATTCAAAACAAACTGATATGACTTGGTGCGTTCCTCAAAATTAATGAGGCCGATGATAAGACTACCTTCAGCAGCATTGAGAAAGCGCTGGTAAGGAGAGGTGTCAACAGATGCATTGTCAACATGCTTTGCAACAGACTGATACAGGTATCAGGTGATGGAAATCAAAGGACGCATGTGGTAAGAGAAGCCCCCCAGGGAGGTGTCCTCTCTCCACTGCTATGGAACCTGGTAGTAGACGACCTGCTCTCACTCCTTAACTCAAGTCACTTTTACACCAGGTTACGCTGATGTCACCATCCTAACAATGGGTACTCAAGCATAGTCTGGTGGCCCAAAGCTGCTCAGACTGTAGGAGCAAAGAAATGCAGAGTCTTCTACGACAGGCCTGCTGTGCTCTCACTGACTGCATGAACATTCACGTGTAACAAGAGGCGAAAGCAGCACTTAAACTGAAACACCCAGGTACCCTCAGGTTTCCAAAAGTAAGACACATAAAGGGCATACTGGAGGAATGGTTGGACACACTCCTTGTGGAGGCGGTATGTGATAAAGTCAAACCATCCTTCATCTTTGATAAGAAATACAAAATACAACTAGATGACTTACAAAGCTCTCAGGCACAACACAGAGCGCTTCTGATATACACCAATGCCTCCAAGACCTCTTATGGAGCGGGGACAGGTGTGTTCTCAGAAGACTAAAACATACAAATTGCGCTGCCACTAAGTTCATACAACACTGTCTTTCAATCTGAGTGTATGGGCATTTTACTGGCAGCTCAAGCAGTCGTCACCAGGGAAGTACCTAACCGACTATGATGTGCTCTATTGATTACCATTATCATTTACGAATGGCCCTTACAGCTGAATTCATAATATGTGAAATCTCAATTCGATGTAAGTTTTCTCAATTCGATGCCCCATTTTCCATGGAATTGAGATCTACGGAATTGAGAAAATATAACAATTTGTCAAATTACTCGAAAATATTATAAATTACAACAATTTCTATAAAACATACTGGCAGATATCAGTTAAACACTCAATTAATTTACCACAATTCTCATTAAATATTTCATAAACAAAATTAATGTCGCACACCGATTTGAGAAATGACCCGACCCCAAAAACACCGAATGATTTTGAACCTTCGAAAAATGGTCCTCAATACGACAGGTTCCCCATCCACACTGCTCGGCCGCTCGGGCGCAACCCCCGGGTGGCGAGAATCAGTAGTGTGCATTCATACTGCGCTTAGTTAGTGATATAGGTAAGCAAAAGTAAATTTCACCGAATTGAGGCACACCCCTCGGACAAAATTTAAATGCGTTACTGTATGAAAACCCAAGGATTTACAATAAATATAATAACGTATATGGATTTATTGTGTATCCCTTGTTCTGTGAATGTGAGAATTATAATGAGCAAGTTATTGTTTTAAAAGTTATGAAACAATAACGAGTAAATTCTGGAAACCGGACACTCCAATTTAAGCAAAATTCTGCCCGTTTTTGAACTTTCTGATTTTTTGAGGCGATATGTAAAACCTGGCGATCTTCTAGATATGCTCTCCATCAGGTCAAGAGTCCTATAAATATGTGTGATTTTTTTCAAGTACCTAATTCAATTTTAAAGGTACTTTTTTCGCTCCAGTAGGTCAATCGGTCGTCTCCGTAGAAATGCCCAAATTGTTACAAAAAAAGAAAACCGTACGTAGCGCCGCTGTCACCGGAACAGAAAAGGTTGTGGCACTGTATATATTTCCTTGCTAATATTATAGACGTGAAAGTGTGTTTCTTTGTTTATTTGTTTGTCCGTCTTTCACGTCAAAACGAAGCAACGGATCGACGTGATTTTTAGTATGTGGATAGTTTGGAAATTGGAGAGTGACATAAGCTACTTTTTATCCCGGAAAATTATCACATTCCTGCGGGTAACGTCGTGAAGCCCACGCCGTCGAAGTCGCAGGTGGAAGGCAAGTTAACTTAGTAAAAAACTAAACCCAGTCCACATAATGGCATGTTAATAAAGCTTACTCAACATGTAATGATCTCGCACTTTAAAAGATGTACCCAAATTGGGTTGCAAAGCAAGACGCAACAGGTCAATCGGTAAACACAATTTAAATGAATACGATAACCTTTTACATTAGAATTGAAAAGGAAATCCTCCAATGTCAACAGAGAGTCAAGGATACTGATATTTATGAGTTCATTGAGGTTTAACGAGTTATTAACAGTGTGTTTTTTGCTAAAATTGAGATTTGATTTGTCAATATTTTTTTGTTATGTTGCGTCCTTTTAAAAAGGCGCTAGCCTAAGTCGGTTAATAAAGCTATGCGTATCTTTTGAAGCTGGGTCCTTATCAAAGTTGGGTCCTAACACCAAATAAATCATCAGCTTAGCTGTTACTAGTAACATTTTTTTTTATTATTATCCACAACTGGGCCTTACTGGGTCAACTAGCCTTCATTAAACCTCCCAGCTGCATCCAGAACATAGAATCATACAGAGAAGAAAGATTCAATGTTCTGGATGCAGCTGGGTACTATACCGAACATCAGATTACCTAGTTAAAAAATGCTGTGCACAAGCAAATAATTGTGCCCGATAGGATAGGCCCGGTGCATAGAATATTTTTATCTACACTCATGTTATAATATTCGAATTATGAACTCCTGCCTGAACGTATATTGAATACACTTGATGCCATAGTCGACTTTAAAAAATAAAAGTGTTTAATAATGGTCATTATGATACAACCGGATACAGCTTTCACTCATTATAAAACACTTATTTTTCTTAATTTTACAATCTCCATGGCAACCGTAGGATTTACCGGCCCTGACTTCCAACTCTTTCAAGCCCTTCTTTAGCCGGCAACAATAAGAAACTTTTTAAAATTAGAATTTAGAATTTAGAAGGAATATACCGTATAGACTCCTATCAGTGGGGTTTGGCACCAATTCACATTTTATAATTAATATTGATTTGCTTTATTTTTGAAATATATAATAAATGTAATGAGTGTAGATTAAGTAGTGTATGAGACTGCACATAACTCGGTATTAAAACACTCGTGGAATACTATATAGTATACTAATACTATACTATATAGGCATCCGTCAGTGTTAAGAAAAAAAATGACAGTTTTAGCCATGAAGCTCGACTTAATACTGAGGTTACCTCAGTATTAAGTCGAGCTTCATGGTTTTAGCTATGGCGTTCGCTGTGTGTGTGCGTGTTGAAAAATTACGACGTATGCTAGGGCGCTTGATGGTCACGTGACACACCCTCCAAATCGCCACCGTTTTTAAGGTTCCGAACCAAAATGGTAAGAAGGAACCCTTACGGTGCGACTTCAGTCTGTCTGTCTGTCACAGCTAGATATCTCGAGAACTATTCTATCAACTTGAAATTTGGAATAGTTTTAGATGCCGTTTGCCCAACTATTTTGCAAATAAGAGAGAAATATAATTATTTATATTTTTTTGCAACAGGGACTGAAAGGGGGTCTTAAAAATTCGAAGTGACATTTTTCTTCGATTTTTCTTTGCAAAACTCGGGAGTCGTTCCAGAAAAAATAAAATTTTGCTGGACAACATACATTTTTTAATATTTTTTTAAATAGTATATTATTTTAAAGTTATCTATAGTACAAAAAATACTATCATTATGGTGTAACTAGAAATGAGCGAAAAAAAATCTCGAATTCAGTCACAAGATAACGACGCGAGGAGAGGCGGGGCGTCTTGCGGCCGAGGGGCTCGGCAAAAATCCAAATGTTTAGATAGAATTTTGTAATAGTTGTTATCGTTTGTATTAAAAGTTGTTTAAATTAATAATTTTTTTAATAACTTACATATCTTGTCGATATTCGTGATGCATAATTCCAAAATCATGGTACACTCGACAGCACAATGGGTTAAACAGTTGAACTGCGATAACAGCTTTTATTACGTAGGGCATAAAGGCGGTCTCAAGGTCAACATGTATAGTCTGATGCCGCCGTGTGTACCGAAATCGACCGGGTCACATTGTAGTCAAAATTTTCTAAGTTAATCCAATGACGTTTTTTGAGTTAATCACTAACTTTTCACTGAAATATCGATAACACACTAGGTACGGGCGGGCACATTATCTATCACGAACATTTTAAACATGAGTTGATATTGATTTTGTTTAGGTACTAAACAATGATAAAACGATATAATTACGCTTCGATCAACACTAATACCTAGTGATGAAGGCTCACGAACTAAATTAAAACTTTATAGGGCACAGACCAATTATATGGCACAGACTGTCTTTTTTATTAAACTGAGAAAAGAGGTAACGAATGTTTCGATCTTACACATAATATCTTTGATCTTATAAATGAAGCGTTCCAAGTTTGAAATAGAATTAGTATTATTAGTATTTTTTTTCCTCTGTGGTATTATTGACACTTGAGATTTTAAATTTTTTTTCACTTCTCATGCTCGTAAAGTTCGTGTTTATGTTGGGTATAGGCTGCATAAAATCGCTTTTTATGCTCTAGTGCATAAAGTAAAATCTTCGTCTAAGTCTATCTAAGACAAAGGTCGTCAAGTAAACAGTCACACACGCAATTAAACTTCGTTAAATAAACTTGTTGTTTCATTCTATTTCTTCAGTTTTGTTTCTACATAATCCATGTTAAAGTACTAAATTAATAAAACTAGGCAAAATTAATGAGTTTTCTAAGAAATAAGTATTTCAAGAGCATTATGGACTACGATATATGCTAAAGACACTGTGCTGCCACTGCCACGTATAAAAAAGAAAAAAATAGTCTTCCCGCCAATATGGCGAAGTCTTTATTTTTTCTTTTTTGCAATTTTTTTATTTATTTTCCTCATACTCGAAGTGAAAAGCAGAGTGTATAACTCGTACATAAAACCCATTTTACCCTCGAATTGACTACTATGCGATTATTATAAGAATAGGACTGTCAAAACGGCCATATTTGTTTGCGTTTCGCTTCCACTTCAGGGTGTAGGATGTGCAAGAAAAGGAACAAAGATCAAGAATGCCGTTTGACAGTCCTATTCTTATAATAATCGCATAGTACATACATATACATCTCGGGTAAAATGGTACGTTTTATGTACTTGTTGTACAATCTACTATTTATGCATTTACAATGAAATTCTGTAAGTATAGGAAAAATGTAATAGTAAAAATCCACGAGCCCTATAAGTAGCTTTCAGGCGGAATCGGAACCCGCGCCTCCGGGATCCGGCCCGATGCTCTGACCAACTAAGCTACCGAAAGGCCTACACGACTCGTCGAATTTTGCTATCACTTGTTACGCTGTAGGCGGTAGGCCAGCGTTGCTTCATCAATGTGAGGAAACCCTCGCATCCGAAAGAAACATTTTTACAAATGTTTAACAATCGATTAAGATGAAACAGCCATTATTGAGATTTTAAATTATTTTTATGAATTTACAATGCAATTCTGTAAGTATAGGAAAAATGTGATACCTAGTAAAAACTACTATCACATTTTTCCAGACTAGCATTGTATCGTTAGGTATGTTATTGTTCATCGTTTGTGTTATTGTTGATCGAAGTATTTACGTTGTTATTCAAGCACGTACCCAGGATTTTTTTTCGGGGGGGGGTCCGTTCTGGGGGGGAGGTGGTAGTTTAGATGTTTGTTGCTCAATCATGCCAAAACGGCTGAACGGATTTGGCTGAAATTTGGGACACAGATACTTTGTAGCCTGGAGTGGAACATACGTTTCTTTTTATTCTGGAAAAATATCACATTCCCGCGGGATAACGTCGTAAAGTTCACGCCCATTCCGCGGATTAATGGATTTCGGGGGGGGGGGGGGGGGGGGGTCCAGACCCCCTGGACCCCCCCCCCCTGGGTACGTCCTTGTTGTAATTTTTCAAAACGCACACACACAGCGAACGCCATAGCTAAAACTGTATGTTTTTTTCTTAACACTGACGGGTGCAGCCTTGGCTACTAGAGAGGCCTTGGGTATTCTATTATATTTAATAAATCTGTCTGCGGTTCGCAACGCAATGGAACAGGTGGCCTACCACAAGCTCTTATAGCAGTTATTTTTAAGTTGAGAGAGTGAGACGCCGCTATACGGCGTGTAGAGCGGCGTCTCACTCTCTCAACTTAAAAATAACTGCTTTAACAGCTTGTGGTAGGCCACCAGGACAAAAATATGTTATTCAAGCGAAGTAGAGGGACACTATCTGATATCAGCGTCTATCGACGCAAGAGCACAGATTACTAAATACCCAGTTACTACGCCCTTCCCTAGCGTGAAATAGCGCCCCCTAACGACGCAAGAACATGCGGGGCCTAGTGTATGCTAGTGTGCTTGCGCAGCTGTGGCAGCCAGGTCGCCTGAGCGGCAGTCAGTCACTTAGTCACAAATCACGATCCTGCCATGAATTTTAGCTTGAAGACACTCAGAACCGGATCGAACGCTCTATCCAGGGCCGGATTTAAGAACTTTGGACCCCTAGGCTCAGTCTGTGGTGCGGGCCCCCCGTCTATACAATTGACAACATTTCATTTTTTGCAAGGCAGTAAAATTCGAAAACCATTTCGAGATTCGAACTAATTAAACATGAAAAAAATTTTGTTTGATGTTTTGGTCGCCTATTTTTTAAAATATTTAAAAAAATGTGTAAAAATATCAATGTCAGGCCTACCTAGCATGTATGCATTTGCCTGGAATCAATCCATAAGAACAAAAGAAAAAAGTAAACAAACAAAATATGTCAAAATTGCTGTCATTTTAATAGTGATGCATGCTTGACTCATTTATCGATTATTTTCAATGACAAATGAGGAAGCTTTGTATAATTTAAATTGGTAGTAATACTGAAATGTCTTTGTTTTAATATTACACAAACGAAGATTTTAAAAAGTACCTACACAGCACCTTGCTTAAAGTATTGAGCAAGTTACAAGCTTACAAGTAATAAAAAGTATAGCATTTTGAAAACTACAGTTGTATATCACATTTGAGATGAAATTAATCAAGTTGTTTTATTGCATCTGACTAAATTAAAATAAATAATCCCTTTAAACAAAAATGCTATTATTATCGACACAAAATACTAGCTTACGTGCTACATCTCTACGTAAAACATCATGTCATGGACATTTTTTTTATTGAAGGTTAGAAAAAGGCAGGGTTGAGGCTATCTATGCGTTATTTGGGCCTCATCTTAGATGGCCGCTGGGCGTTCACCGCCTATTATAAACAGCTGGGCCCCAGGCTGGTCGGTGCGGCGGTAGCCCTTGCCAAACTACTGCCAAATGTAGGTGGGCCTAATAAAAGTGCTCGGCGACTTTATGCAGGGGTCATCCGTAGTATGGCCCTCTACGGAGCCCCTGTCTGGGCGGATGCCTTGAACCAGGCGAATAAGACTGCTCTAAGGCGGCCACAGAGAGTCGTGGCCTCTCGCATGATCCGCGGGTACCGCACTGTGTCATGGGCAGCAGCAAAACGGCTGAAACGATTTGATGAAATTTGGAATGTAGATAGTTTGAGACCCTAGAAAGGACAATGGCTACTTTTTACCGCGGAAATAAGGCTCATTGCCATGGGAGAATAACTTTTAGCGCGGACAAAGCTGTGGAATGGGATGGGTATTTAAGGTGATAGTTTGAGGTACTGGGAAGGATTATAATTTAGAATGGAAACAGCTTGAGGCCCTGGGAAGGACATACTTACCTTTCACCGCGGGAAAAAATCTCATTTCCATGGGAAAATACTTAAAGCGCGGGCAGAAATTGGTATATAAGTAAATAGTTTGAGACCCTGCGAAGGATTATAATAGGCACCTTTTACTTTTTACAACAGGAAAGTATCATATTCCCACGGGAAAATCTGCAGGTATTATTTGTTTGTCCTTTTTTTACGTCAATTCAATGTGATTTTTAGTACGAGGGTAGATTTGGAGCTGGAGAGCGACATAGGCTATTGTTTATCCCGGAAAAATATCACATTACACCTGGATAACGTCGTGTAGTACACGCGGGCGAAGCCGCGCTTTTTAATACAACTTCCATTTGGAAGCAATCTTTAACATGATATTAAAACAAAAGTTTGTGCATCCATCTTTCTTTGCTCATAGCTTTATTATTTTTTCGTAGTCTGATTCAAAAAAACTTTTGAACTGTATAACCTCGTTGCCTAAACTGTCATCTTCATACATCTCTAGTAATTTTCTACTGTCGTGCTGCTAACATTTCTTCACACGCTCTGTGACGAATTTATTGAGGAATCCAAAACGTTTACCCAAAATTACGCTGTACCTACTGTATTGCAATGTGATTCTTAATCGATTAGGTTAAAAGGCGAAAGAAGCATGTCTTTGGTTGACTTGTCTTTACTGCCAAGACAGTGCCAATGCCGTATATTTAAAACTATAAATTGTTTTTTTTTTATATTTGGAAATGTGGCGCGGGCCCCCTTGTGGTGCGGGCCCCTAGGCTGCAGCCTATGTAGCCTGTGCTTAAATCCGGCCCTGGCTCTATCCTTATCAGCCATTACTGCTTGTTTGTTTTTGTATTAATTAAATTTTACTGCCTGACAGGCCAGAGCAGTTTGCTATTATGATAACAGTATTCGTATAACAGTTAACGATATAAACCGTAGTTGAGAGTTGAGACTAGTGTGAGTATCCTACTATGAGCTCGGTGCTTTGCAGCAGTGGTTGGAAATGAATAAGTGCTGTTTTTTCTAAGAAATGGTAGATTTTATTTACAAGTTTTTGAAATAAAAAAGATATATAAATTAATATTGACCACCATCACATACAGTGTTCCATTACCAAGTTATATGTTGTGTCTTGAACATTAGTATAATGGAAATTGGAAACAACCACGGGTATTACCTTTTTTTACCACATAATTATATCCGGATACGAGGAAAAATTGAAAAGTTATTTTTTTTTCAATATTTACCCGAACGGGAATAGAACTCGGGACCTCTAGAAATAGCGGCATCTGGAAAACTGGTGCGTACATCAATCAGCCACGAAGGTCGTCAATAAGAATTTATCGTCGTAATTTTTTTTTCAGCTGTAAGTGACCCTTTGGTAAATATTTTTGCAGTTGAGTTAAGGCTTCGGGAATCATCGCCTAAGACGACCGATGCTATCGTTAAAATTCTAGAAGAGGCTAATTTCTATCTCCTAATAATGTGCATGAACTAAACAAATTTTCTTAAAAGGCTTCCTAAGCTAAAACTTCGTGCAAACGAGGTATATTGGAAGGAACTCATTCAACCAAACCACCACCAAGTGGCAAATGCAATTTCTTTAAAATCGCATTTTCAAGTGCTTAATAGTAAGACCTCAAGTCTTATACAACAAGTCTGATTAGTAGCCCGTTGCGTATGCGTTCCACGTATCGTCTGCAGAAACTACCTTATCTCGGTGCGCCTCATCAGCATTCTGTACAGCACGTCACGTGCTAGACTGGGGTGTTCCCGTAATTTTGGAATTCGCAGACCGTACTTTTAATCATAGAGTTTGAAATAATTGGTAGTTTACAGGTAACCTACGTAAATGATTCTGTTGGCTTGAGATTGCCAGTTTAACCTACAGTATGCGTCATATAAACCAATATCTTTTACTCTCGGACTGAGACGAATGGGAGTACCGTCCAAAACAATAGGACGCAGATTAGTTAAGTCCACCCTGGATATCAAACAAGGACTACCCACCAGCGTAGCTTGGCATTTAGCAGGATTCACGACGACACGGAAATAATTGTCGGAACAACATTTAAAAGATAGCATCATTAAGGTCACCAACACGTGTCTGGGCATATATCTGTAGGTCATCAGCATAAAGATCGCGAAGCGCAGCGAAGCGATCGTCTTAAATTTCGTGGTAATTTTTTTTTGTGACTCCGTCAACCTAATGGGAAGATAAAATAGCTTACGGAAAAAATTATCGGCCTAGACGTTTAATTGAATGACGGATTTAACCAGTCAGTCTATTTTTAAATTTCGTCATCCGTGTCATTGACAAGTTATGTGGCGCGAACTCTTTTATACAATGAGTAGGTATAGTGCACGTATAGAGCGACAAGCATTTCTGTTCCGGTAATAATCTTTGGAACTCAAACAGTTTTCATACGACCGACAGTCCATTTTGACAGCTAATTTCCTATTGCAAGTGGCTCCTCTATCACGGCTGTCACCAGAACAGACAGGATTGTGGGACTAGACCATAGATGTATTATTCCAGGAATAATACATCTATGGACTAGACCACGCCTAGACCATGACTATAGTCCCACAATACTGTGTGTTCCGGTGACATCCGTGACAGAGGAGCCACTTGCAATACGAAATTAGATGTCAAAATATGGCTAAAATCATGGCCCGCTATTATTTCTCGGCTGCTTGCGCTCCTACTGCAACGAGTGAGATAGAAGATGGCTTTGTCAAAATAGACTGTCGTATGAAAACTGTTTTAGTTCCAAAGATTAGCACTGTGAAGAATAAACCCGTATAAATTATAGGCTTTATTCAGCTAAAATTACAGACGTATTGTTATTGACATTAAAGATTGACAGACATATGTTTTACTTTTAAATATTACCACATTCTTCCCTACTCATAATCTTGAAGGTAGGCGGGAGACCTACGAGCTCTTTCAGAGCGTCGCAGTACCGGAGGACTCTGCGGTGGAGGCACAACCTCTGCAGGGACTGGCAGGCCCATCTCCTCTTCTGCAATGGTCGGTGGACGAACCACTTCTGCAGGGGCTGGTTGGTCAAGCTGTTCTTTTTCGATGTTTTCTTCATTACCTCCGCTCGGAGCAAGATGGCGATTTTATACTGTTAGCTCTCTCCCGTTTGATAATCGCACCGAGCTATAAAATCGATTCTATGATATCTACTTCTTCTAGCAGAGGGTCATATTTACTGGTACGATTGAATTTCTTTAAGAAGGCTTTCGTTGATTGTTGTAGCCAAGTTGGCATAGATTGTCCCCATGATGATCGTCGTGAATGATTAAACATACGTTCATGTGGTGTTGTATTCGTCGATGTACAAAGTAATGATCTTATGCTGTGAAGCGCTTGTGTCATCACTTCTTCCCACATAGTCAGAGGCAGGTTGTTACTTTTCAAAGCTAGGCGGATGGTTTGCCATAGTGTGCCATTGAGTCTTTCTACTTGACCATTTCCTTGGGGGTTGTATGGCGAGGATCGACTTGTACAGATATTTTTGGAATGTAAGTAGTCTTTCAGTTCCTTTGACATGAACGCAGCACCTTGATCAGTATGTATCATTCCAGGAAATCCAAAAACTGAGAATAGTTCCGTCAGATGTTTCTTAACTGTGTCTGTACTAGTATCAGCGCAGGCATAGGCGAAAGGAAATCTGGAAAATTCATCCACAATGGTCAAGATATATTTATTGTTTGTCGCTGATGGCAAAGGACCCTTGAAGTCTAAGGCGAGCCTCTCTAGGAGCGCTATCGCCTTGATAAGCGTTCTCATATTTTTTGTAAATTTGGGCTTAATCTCGGCACAGACTGAACACGCTGCTACCACTCGTCTCACATCATCACTTGAGAATGGCAAGTTCTTCGATCGTATCCAGTGGGTCAGCCGAGTTACTCCAGGATGACAGAGTAATTGGTGTAAATCTCGGAGTTTGTCATCGACACTCGCAGCGCACGTTTGTCTTGTCAACGCATCAGCAACAACGTTTTCTTTTCCAGGTCTGTATTTTATGTCAAATTTATAGTTTGAAAGTTCTACATGCCATCTTTGGATCTTCTCATTTTTATTTTGCTTGCATGTCCCTGCAACATAAAAGCAACTGACTTTTGATCCGTGATTAAGTTGAATTGCCGCCCTATTAGGTAGTGACGCCACTTCTTTTGACTTTCGATTATAGCACAAGCCTCTTTTTCCACAATAGGGTATTTCTTCTCACTGTCATTCAGCGACTTCGAGAAGAAAGCCACAGGTCTGCCATTTTGGGTGAGTGAGGCTGCTATTGAATGATCTGAGGCGTCGGTCTCCACTGTAAAAGTTCCTTTAGGGTCAATAGCAGACAATGATGATTTTAAGATAATATTCTTTATCTCGTTGAAAGAATCGATCTGTTCAGTAGTCATAGGAAAAGTCTCGACTTTAGTGAGTGAGTGTAGTTTGTCTGAAAAATTGGGTACCCACTTTGAATAGTGCGAGAACAAGCAAACTGCTCTTTTAAGAGACGCGGAGTTCTGAGGTATCGGCAGTTCACGCAGCGGGCGCAGACGTTCAGGATCGGGTTTGACTTTTCCGTCGCAAATGTTGTAACCGAGGATGCTCAAATCTTTGAGTGAGAATTTGCTTTTTTCTTGATTGTTTGTTAGATTGTATTTTTCTGCCATATTATTTGTTTTTCTGTAGCTTTTCGTCGTGATCTTCCTGACTGATACCGCAGATAGTGATATCATCGAGGTACGGAAATACACCTTCCAAGTCAGATTTGCGAATGATCGAGTCTATTGCCCTCTGAAAACAAGCGACTCCATTGGTAACTCCGAACGGGATTCGGCAAAACTGGTACAAGTTACCAGCCGCTTCAAATGCTGTTAGAGGCTTGTTATCAAGATTGATTGGAATCTGATGATACGCTGATTTTAAATCAATTTTGCTGAACACCTTATAGCCAGATACTTTAGAGATGACTTCTTCGAGGTAAGGAAGTGGGTAAGCGTCTAGGTAAGTAAATTTATTGACAGTTTGAGAGAAATCAACACACATACGTTTTTTTGTGATGAGTGCCAGATGTTACAAGGACTTGCGCTCGCCAAGGTGAGAAGCTCTCTTCAATAATACCGTTAGCAAGCAACTTCTGGGTTTCGCTCTCTATAAATTTTTGATCATCAGACGAGAACCGCCGCGATTTTATTGCAATCGGTTTGCATTCCGGTGCCATGTTTGGAAATAAATCTACCGGATCAATGTTTGCTTGATTTAAGGCGCATAGCTTCAGGGGTGGCATGTCTCCTCCAAACCCAACCTCGAGACTAGAATATAGTTCTAGGACATCATGACCTATGATAGTTTCGCAGCAAAGATTCTTCATGACTCGAAATGAAACTTCTGGAATGTCTTGTCCGTTCAATCGGACTGCTGCCGGACATACTTGCGATATTTGAGACTTAAAAGCAGATGATGCCATTGCTACGTCTTGCGTGCGACAGGGTAACGTTTGTAATCCATACTGAGTGATAACTTCTTCATCAATGAAGCTGGCGGTGCTCCCGGTATCTATAAGGGCTTTTACGGGTATTCCATTGACATTTATGATTACGGTGCATCTTTTAGACCCAGTTGCCGCCAGTGTGAAACACGACGTCTCCTCTTGAAAAGTCGCAGATGCATTGAGTCATAGACCTCGGCATACTTTGGCGAAGTGTCCTTGTTTACCGCATTTCAGGCATGTTGACTGCACCGCCGGACACAACCGTCGAGGATGGCGAGGGTTACCACAGAAGTAGCATGAATCTTGACTTTGAGTATGATTGGTATACGATGGATTTTTGCGATTTATTTGGGGCTTGGCTTGATTCGTAGCGGCCGTAGAGGGTTGAGGTGAATTGAAACTTTCCGCTTGAGTGTGAGCAGATTCTAGGGCGCGTGCTTGGGTGTGAGCTTCGTCCAAAGTTAAGTTCATGTTTTCTAATAATCTTTGTCGAATTTGCGGAGAGACAAGACCGGAAATGAAGGAATCTCTAATATAGTCTTTTTCATTTTGTTCAGCTGTGACTGCTTTAAACGTACATTCCTTGGATAAAAGCTTCAGCGCTTGTATGTATTGATCAACAGTTTCTCCTGCTTGTTGTTGTCTAGTTGCAAGTTTGTATCGTGCAAATATTACACTTTTCGGTTTGTTGAAAATTGCGTCTAGAACGTCGATGGCAGATTCGTACGTTTCTATGTGCGCGATATGCTCATAGATGCCCGCGGAGACATAGTTTATTAAAAGTTTCAATTTTACCTCCGATTTCGTGGCTGGAACGGCAGAAGTTCCATCTGATGCGTCGTGGTAAGTTTCTTCTAAAAATTCTCAAATGTTTTTTTTCCAGTGTAACCATAGTGACGTGGAATCCTGTCCAGTTATCGGATCTACCTCGAATCTATCTGGTTTGAGATATTTATCCATCTTGAATAATTATTTTCTTAGAGTTGATTTATTTAGCTGAATAAATTGTGAAGAATAAACCCGTATAAATTATAGGCTTTATTCAGCTAAAATTACAGACGTATTGTTATTGACATTAAAGATTGACAGACATATGTTTTAGATACTTTTAAATATTACCACAAGCACCGGAACAGAAAACGTTGTCGCACTGTACAATGCCACAGGCCTTTCTGTTTCGATGACGGCCGTGACAGAGGAACCACTTGCAATACACAAATGGACTGCCGCCGTATGAAAACTATTTTAGTTTCAAAGATAATTACCGGAACAGAAAAGCTTGTCGCACTATAGACTATAATATGCATGAAGCTCGACTTAATACTCTGAGGTAACTCAGTACCTATTAAGTCGAGCTTCATGATTATGCAATTCCAAACGTCAAAGACCATGTTTACAAATAATATGTAAAAAATGTCAAATACCGGATTTAACAAAATATTACTTTTAATTGTAATAATCCAAGCTAATTATACCATAATATTCCGCCGGCAGGTTCGTGAAGCTATCAGTAGAATTCCCTGTCGACTAGACCAAATGACGATACGAAATCCTCGCTTAGAATATGATTACTACAGCTACCCAATGATTATGGCAGACTTATCAGTTCTGTTGTCCAATGGAGATAGTAGTAGTGGTGGCAATGGTGATAATAATAATAATAATAATGAGGATAATACGGGAGGTAAGCAGAAGGAATATGAAAATAAGACTGAAAAACCAGAAGAGAAGAAACGATGGACTGGCATTCCTGATCCTCCGGAGACGACTAGTCGAATTCCAACGTATGATGAGTTTGCCCGACAGAGGGACTCTAGCAGACCCCCTGACAGCCATTACTATACCCCAACTCCTGGGCCTGGGCCTTTCAGACGGTCGTCAGGAACTAGAATTGTGAACACAAGTTGTGAAGTAATGTTAGTTTTGATAGAGTTGTGCATATTATTACTTTGGATCTATGGATACTCTTAAACTTAAGCCTCATAATAAAGGTTGAGATAATATGTGGTTTCATGAATTTATTTATTGGTTGATTTTACAGTCGAAACGGCCCTGTCATTTATTCGATACAAAACATGCGATCAACGTTCGTGTAGGTATTTCGATTCATTTTGTAATATGTAGGTCCTTTCTTCTGAACCTTCGCGGTTTGAGGGATCAAGGAAGATTTATATTTCAAGATGTTTTAGTTGTATGTAATAAAATAGAAGAATGATACGACAAGCTTGAATTTCAAATTTGTTTAATTTCAAATGTAGACCGATTACATTATTACCTGTAGATTCTTATGAAACTGATAATAAAAAAGTAAGACTACTTACAATATTCGATAAATACACTTCCATAATAATCACATCGAAAGACTCAGTATATTGTCTTATAAACTAAGGTTCACCTTTTACAAGTGTCTTAAGTGAAAACTCACCACATGCATTTACCAAAACCAAAACCCAATACTTATGAATAAACATTAAAAATACTATGGAAAAATAAGCAGATATACAATAATAGAAAGGGTAAGGACAAGTCTGCTGAACCTACGTCGCCGAAAGGTTAGCGACTGACGTTTTTTCAAGCTTCGTAATTTCGGTTGATGCTTCATAGGGGACTTCAAAAACACTGCGAGCATATTCAACCGAACGTTCGGCGCCGTACGTTCCGCAGATGTGTCGCGACATTAATACAAAAATGGACCAGAATATACAAAATTATAATCCAAAGGAACCTTTTTAATTTGTCATTATAATTAAATGGTTTATATGACAAAAAGTATACAATAACATGAAATTCTCGTCTTCAATAAAATATTGCTGCGTATGCTCCATACATATACGACAGGAGAGCTCAAGGAACAAAAATACTAACATTTTGAAAGTCATTACTGTTCCTAGAAAGAATATTATTTACATAAAGTTAAAACTGTAATGGTTTAGGATACGAAGAGAGATCGAATTGTAGCCATCCGTCCTTTTCCAAAGTGAAAACTAATTTTACTTTTTGCCATTTCTGCCACTGAAAGGGTAATATTGAATGAAGAAATAAGTATAATTAACATTTTATTTTGGATTATTGTTAAATTCGAATCACTTAATTGGATTAGAATCAAATTCCGTTTATTTTATCTTTCGATAGGCAAGATATTACCGATATTTTTTTACACATAAATTTTACAAAAACTTTGGCAAGCAAAATCGAACTCTCTTCGATTACCGTACTATAACTTATACAATTAAAATGACTAACTTAAATATCTAGTCGAACGTGGTGAGCTTAAGCACATAATACTTTTATAATACATAATATAGTATCACTAAAGATTTAAGGCTGAGTTACACAGTGTGTAGGTACAGTATTGTATAGGTTTAACTTATACATACTTAGTGTATAAACTCATTAACTATAAACCTATGAATAATATTGAAGTCTATTGATTGTAAGAATTGTAGCATATGTTTAGTTTTTGGGGTACTTAATATTTAGACTTAGATTAAATTGTTTCGTTAGAAAATAGGCACTTGCATTCCTGATTCTTGTTTATAAATTTGAGTGGGTTCTATTTTCACGTCGCAGTTATTTTGTATAAATTTACATTAAAAAATTATGATAAAAAGAAAAATAATAACTTTATGGTAGCAAAATAAATGGTAGAAAAATAACACACCCATTTTGAATTCAGAATCATACTGGTAAATGTAAGCAATAAAAATATCTAAACCCAAATCGGTTTCGTTGATGGTCAGTTCTGAAACTGCCTTTATAATATTTAAACAGACGATACATACTATTATCTTTATAAATTGGGAATCAAGCGAACGAAAAACAACCAATTACTAGCTTATACATTTTGACGTTAAATAATATTATTCAAATGCAATTTTACAAATGAGGGTTCTCTAGCTATTCGGAAAACTACCCTTATTCGAATTAATTATATTTGTATGTAGTTTTAAACAGTAAGGCCTCGGTCTCATAAGCTTTTTTTATACATGCTAGGCATTATAAATAGCTCAGTATATTTGGTATTAAACGTACCGACAAACTATCACATTAATTTATACCTAATGTTAAATAAAATGCTTAATTTACAATGCAAGTTTAGAAACTTATTTTTTGTAACTTTTACTTGTATATTTATTTTTCCTGTATATTTTATAATTGCAAAATTTGGTGTTTATACTATTCTTGACTTAGTAAACATGGACGAAATGTATACATTTGTATATTTCTTCTAAGCACTATTGAAATCTTATAAATAACTCAGAAATCTCAGAAAGATAAATACAGATTAAACTTAATACAAGTGAAAAACATGATCATTTAATTTCATTCAATAGAAAAGTGATCATAAAATTCAATGTTACAAATCATGCGGAATTCTCTGGTAGATTCATTTCATAAAACTTATTCTCTACTTTGAGTCTACAGCTGTCTACAGCTGTCTACAGAATGTTCCAGTCAGGCTTCGCCATATATCATTTTTGTTTACAATAATAAAATCAGTTTCCGTTTTTTAACATTAAAGTTTTGAAGAAAATAAAACTTGTGCGCCTGACTTTAAAAAGTAACGTATCCGTGTTTTTTTACATCAAATATTAATTAATAATACAAATGTTCAAATATCGATAAATTACTAGTTAGCGATATGATATGTTTATAGTAACTTAGATAGCCTTAGCCTTCGTATTCAGGCGGATAATAAGTTGCACCCTGTAATATTCAAAGTTTTTTAAAGTTTATTTTGAAAAGACTTCAATCAAACTATTGATGATTCGAAGTTTAATTTTTCAATTAGTTATACTTGGAAAGCAGTATCAGTACTAGAAGACCGTGATATAAGGTGTATGTTTTGGACAGGATGTAAGAGGCACTTCATTTGCTTTCAAAATTTCTTTCATACATTTGTCAAGTTTTTTAAATTATTTAATCGGCTTCTCCTTTTCTTCTTTTCTTCCTATTAGCCTATTGTGTTTATCTTCAAACACGTAGCTAATAATTCGACTTCAAAGACACTGAGTATTAGAAAGTCACTGGCATTCTTGTTTTCAATTTCATTGAAATTTTCGTTGTCTTCAAAGTTTTCTTCTTTCCAATTGTAATTATCCTTAGCTTTCGTCACAGAGAGCATCCACTCCTGGTCCCGAAGAGTTTTTTCAACTCTGGCATGATAATATTCATGACAAAAGAGTTCTGCTTTGCCACCAAGGAATCCCTCTGGGAGTTCTTCACGTAATGCTTGATACCCGGCTTATGGACTAAGAAAGCGTTGTTCAGGATCATGAAGTCGTAGTCTTTCACGCAAAGAATGTAGCCCTGAAAAAGTTAATATTTTTTGTTTATTACAAAATTTTCGAGCCTTTATTTTGTAGCCTTAGAAAGAATCGTATTGTGGTAACAACCATTATCCCCTTTAAGGCAAGAGTTAATGGGCATTATCTGGGTAAGCATGTAACACCATAGACTGTAGTCTGCATCCTGTCTGCTAAGCAAGATGGTGGTCAAATGCTTACCCAGTACTTCATTAAAAACAATGATAAAGTTAAACAATCAAGTCTAAAAAATCCTTTTCTTCTAGACACATATAACTACAAACCATCCGATTTTCAATTTAAGTAATACTATAAGAAGGAGGTGAAAAGTTTATAAAAATACTAACTTGTGTCATTTTATCCTTTTTGCCTTGCCAGCTGAGTCGTTCGTCATAGTGGGGGTCCTGATGGGTGCCGATGAAGATAGGTTCCCAATGCACGAACTTTCCACGTCTCTTCCCTACGTGGAAGACGTCCATCTCTGGAAAGAAGAATAATAATCGTAATGTAGAAAAAAAAAACACTTATTATATATTACATATTCTATCAACCAACAGCTGGGGGACATTGAAATTCTGAAGATAAAAATGATTAGGAAAAGCGAGACTTGATCAATGTCCAATTTGAACTAGGTAGAAAGCTTAATGTCCTTAATTTTCTTTCTTTCTTTCTTTCTTTCTTTCTAATGTGTAATTTTTAGAGCTATGAACTTAAATATTAAGGCTATTGCTGCGATCAAACTCAGAATTTTCAATGTTTTTAAATTAAATTTCCTGACAAAGTATCATTGCTAGGCCTTCTAAAATATTATATGTGATAGATCTTTTCTTTATGAAGGGAAGTTACTAAAATTTATTTGAATCAAATAAATACAATGTACTAAAAAAAAATATTTTCAAGACCCCTTTTTTCCGTCTTAAACTCAATTATCTCAATAACTAGTTGAGTAATCAAGCTAATTTTTTTTGTGTAAGTAGTTCTTAGTCATATCTAGGGAAGTTACTAAAATTTTTTTTTGTTATATTTATAGTCAATAACTAGTATCCCAAAATGCATCGTGCACCGTTTCGCAGCATAATTATTCAGTCTCCGCCTGGCATTGGCGGCGTTTGGACGTGGAGACTGTATCGCTCCGATTGCGCCAAAATTGAAAAAAAAAACTCACACTAGGAACCTAATTTTTTTTAAATGATGCTTATTTTGCTAGGAAATATTGAAATAGCGCTTCAGGATTGGGTATAGATGAGTGCTTTGCCATTTATTGCATAACCATAGACCTATGTAACCTAGGACAAGTTATTTTACTCATTACCTAAAGCAAACATCAATAGTTTGAAATAAAAGTGTCGGATAATATTGCCTAAGATATCTAAGAGCCCATAAAAGTTGTACCTATTTGAGTACCAATATTTTGTTGTGTTGTAGGTACATAATCAGTCTAAGTTTCTAACTTCTACTACTGTATATTAAATTTATGTTCGTTTTAGGTTCCTCAAAATTGAAAATGTGAGAAAGTTAAGATAGGTAGGTGTAAAAAATTGCATCAAGAAATAAGAAATTCGCTTGTTGAAAAAGTTTTTTACAGAGACATAATGTAAAAGCAATTCTTGAAATAAAACCGACGTAAGAATTTTATATACCTAGTTGATCTAATATCACCATTACACCAATTTTATGAGACTGTGAGAAGTCCAGCTTCTTTCCTTTGAGTGAGGAACATAAACCGCACCATTTTGTGTAAATTTCAGGTTCAAAACATTTTTATTAGGTACTGATTCTCTTATCCATTATTAGTACAAAATAGAGCATGCATACAATTTTTTGCAAGAAATGCTCTCGCGGTTTTGAAATTCGAAATTCGAAATCCCCACAACAATATCTAAAACCGATGGTTGGGGCGCCAGTAGCAATAAAAAAGAATGAAAAGTCTGTCAGCTGTATTGACAGTTTTAACTCTCAAATTTAACCACCGCGTCAGATAAGTTTGCGGAGTTCTGTAAGAAGACTTGCATAGTCGGAGTAAAATTTTTGATACTCTAATGAAATATTGCATAGGTACATCCGAAGGAGGAATATTTATTTCATTATTTAAATTTCATTGCATAAAGTATAAACAAATGGCGGGCTAACTTTAAACTGACTAACTGACTAACTCATAAAAATAAATAATATCGAAGAATTTTTATATACACTCTCTGCCACAAATGTCATTTATTAAAAGTAGGTGGCTAAAACGTCAGTGATTAGATTACATACCCTTTGAAAGCGGCCATGGAAGAAATGACAGTTTTGTATAAGTAGTACGAAACCAAACCGTTTCAGCTGCTCGACCCTGATGTTGTCAAAGCCAGCGACTTTACCTTCTTTGAGCTTATCAAGGGCAAACTTGAGCTCTGTTTCTGTAAAAGCCTCGTCCAAGTGGTTAACCTCTTTACCAGGGTCTCGTGTAAATTTCTTAGTTTTTTTTATTTTTTATTTTATTGGATATTTCTTCTTTGGATCTTCTGGAGACTTTTCGTGGAAGCTTTCCCATTTTGGAGTAAGTGGTGAGCGATCTGGTTTGTGGTCACATTGGAATGACGATCAGCGATTTTAGGATCATTATTTAGTTTCCTTATAAAACACCATGCCTTCTTGCTTTTATGCGTCATATCTACGCCTTCGATTAGCTTGTTCCACTTTTCTCTCGTTGTTTCGGATATGGCTTCTAGCAATTCATTCCCAAAATCTACGGTGTCCTGTGAGATGAGATCTAATTCATACTGGTCTTGGTATGTCATCCTATCATATTATATTTAAAAACATATATTTGATGCTTGGGAGAGCAAGCGAGATGTAGTTGGTATTTATTGTGACCTCTCCAAAGCTTTCGATTGTGTTAATCACCAAACGCTTTTAAGGAAATTAAAACGTTATGGTGTCAATGATAAATCGGTTAGCCTTATGCAATCATATCTATGTGAAAGAACACAGAAAGAAGTTATCAACAAAACTGAGTCTACTGGAGCCCCTATCAACATGGGCGTACCCCAGGGGTTCCCTTTTGCTGTTTTTAATTTATATAAATGACCTTCCTTTTTAAGCAAAGAATTTATGCGAGACAGTGTTATTTGCTGATGGCACTTCCTCTAGTCTTTAAAGTTGACAGAGGTAATAATTGTTCTGACGAAGTAAATAGTACTTTATCGAATGTTGCGCATTGGTTTCATAGCAATAATCCATTCCTTTACCATGGTACCATTACACAGTACTATTGATGGTACTGTGGCAATTTCTTTTTGCCGTGGTACCATCAATTAATCTATCATTAAACTCGAAAAAAACAAAATGTGAAAAAAAAACCCTGCCAAATGTAAGACAGGTTGATATTCACATAAAATTGGATGACAATATAGTAGAATTAATTAACAGTACTAAATTTTTAGATATAACATTAGATTATCGATTTCAATGGGACACTCATATTGAAGCCTTGGCCGGTAGACTCAGTTCTGCGGCATTTGCTGTTAAAGAAATAAGGCTCTTAACCGATATTGAAACGGCAAGGTTAATCTATTTTAGCTATTTTCAGAGTGTATTGTCCTACGGCCTATTACTTTGGGGTTCAGCAGCTAACCGAAAGTATTTTTGTGCTTCAGAAAAGAGCTATTCGCGCCATATACAAACTTCGGCCAAGAGATTCTTTAAAAGAAATCAACATATTAACTGTTGCAGGACAATACATATATGAGAATATGGTATATGTGAAGAAGTATCTCAATACATTTGTAAAGCGTAGCAATATACATCAATTCAAAACAAGAAATAAAAATAAGATTGCCGTTCCAAGGATTCGACTTGAAAAAACAAGAAGTTCGTTTTTGGGGAAAAGCGTAGCTAGTTTTAATAAAGTTCCACAGAATTTAGTAGAGCTGCCTTTGCACAAATTCAAAAGTCATGGCAAAAAATCGCTCATGGGCAAAGGATATTATAAAGTAGACGACTATTTGAAAGTCCGTAATGCATGGATTTGATGTAACACATAACCTTAGGTGAACTAATGTAATATTATAATTAAAAGTTGTAAAAGTTAACGATATAAATCTTTGGAAATATCATTACTCCAATTATTAAAGCTGATAAGTTTATTGCGCCTATTCTTCTTATCAGTTAAAAAAGTCTTGAACGAAATTATTGACGATTCAAAAGAGCTTATTTCTTAAGTCAAGTTGAATAAAGATATTTTTTATTTTATTTTATTATTTTATCCTTCAGGTCGTAAGGCCTGGCACATAATTAGGTCCTCCGTATTGCACCACTTACTGTCTTCACGCATTCGTGATCTATGTGAAAGTGGCAAAGATTAGATCAGGGTTTTAACCCCTTTTCCAGCGACCGCTGTTGAATGATGACGGAAGTTTTGGATCATGGATCAAAGATAGTAGGTATGTGTCCATCAACCCATTCTTCAACCTTCACTCCGTTGTCATCACTGGTTCTGTATCCCCAGTTCTCGCTATGGCTATTAAAATTACCAAGGACAAATCTAACCGGATGAGCGTTAAAGTTCGGCGGACAGCTGAAGTAATACGGTGCATTGGGAGGTTTGTAGACTGAAGTGACCGTACAGTTACTAAGTTCGGTAGTAAGGATCTCTATGTTACTGGTGTTAGTCTGATACACAGTGCGTACCTCTTTATCTGGCCTGGCGAATAAGCACTCCGATACTGTCGATGGGGGAATTCAGCTATGAGTTTTATCCCCTGAGTCACTTGTCAGATATGCTTTAACGAGTGTGCATCTGAGTTGCATGACCTCATTCCGCCCTCTCCTTTAAACTCACGCTCAGAGAATTAAGTACTCCTTCATCATGCCTGGAATACCCTGCCGGCTTCTGTTTGCCCAAGTACCTACAACCCAAACCTCTTAAAGTCGCAAGTGAATAGGCATCTTCTGGGTGAATCTATTCACACAAAATTTTATTCAAGTACTATAACCAACCACATTATAAAACTACCTTTGTGAGTTCACTCAATTCACGCGACTAATTTAATAAACATTGTTTAACTGTTTAGAATTTTCCGAACATCAGTCAATCACTTTACAATGCAATGGATGCACCCATTATTGTCTTTTTTGCTGTCGCCTTTGGTTGTCATGTTCATGTCACACATACCACAAAATTGTCTTGAGATTCATGTTAATGAATATGACAAAATTTTAACATATAGTTGTGTTGCTGTCGCTTCGGTTTAAATTTTTAATTACTACAAATATTTCAGCATATCGCATAATATTTAAACAGAAAAAAGAACCTGACGTTAGGCAAGTTTTTACGTGTTTTACCCATTTTTAGAGCACAAGGGATATGATGCGTACATGGCGAAAAATAGTGACAGTGAAAAATAAAGATATTTTTAAATGAGTAATGAAAAAAGGTTTTTTTAAAGTGGCTGTTTTAAAACCTTACGTGGCAAGTTTACAAGCAAGCAAGCAAACAAAGTATCAATTATTTCAGTTGCGCTACATTTTGTTTAAACAAATTCGACGATCTCCGTGGCCGATTGGTGTACGCACCGGTTTTCTAGGTGCCACTATCTCTGACGTCCCGGGTTCGATTCTCGGAAGGGTAAATGTCGAAAACTAACTTTTAGATATTTTCTTGTATCTGGGTGTATGTGATCGTTGCTTCCAATTTTCAATGACACAAGTTATTGTATTATTTGATACTAGCTTTCCGCCCGCGGCTTCGCCCGCGTGGACTTCACGACGTTATCCCGCGGGAATATGATATTTTTCCGGGATAAAAAGTAGCCTATGTTCCTCTCCAGGCTACAAAGTATCTGTGTCCCAAATTTCAGCCAAATCCGTTCAGCCGTTTTGGCGTGATTGAGTAACAAACATCCAAACATCTAAACATCCAAACATCCAAACATCTAAACTTTCACATTTATAATATTAGTAGGATATTATAAATTGATAGCGTGATTTTATATAAACGGTATACTTATTTAAATATTGATTAACTTAGTAGATTTATTTTGTAAAAAAGTATTAGATGATGGGCTAGTATGAGTTATTTATATTTTTTCATATTAAATTATAAGTTTTATTAATTTGATTGGAATAAATCTGAAAATGTACCTACTGGTTAGAGCAGTATACATTTTTTTTTTTCAGTGTAATTTGTAGCAAATGTTGTAGTTTTGCCTGCGAAGATCATTTCGATAATGGATATATTATCGAAATGATCTAGAGATAGAAAATAAATATAAATAGCTGCTGCTGTGTTCTGCATTTTGAAGAATCGTTTGAAGTGACTATCTTTGTTAAAAAAAGCTTTTTTACTACATACGAATAATATCTAAGATCTACTCTTCCTACAAACCGACGTTTACAATAAATATTCATAATAATTCTTCTTGTATTCTACATAATATAATTTCCTTAGTAAAAGCGCACATAGGTGATATTTTTGATGGAAATAGAATGCCGCGCTTCATGCCGCGTCTACACGTATTTCTCAGTCTACGAGAGTGCCGCGGCCGGAGTCTTACCGATCCCAGCACCCCCTCGCTTGTATAAGCAACGGCCATCGACGATATTTTTTTTACCTATGCTATATCCTTAAGTTAGCTGTCTAGATAAGATTTCGTTTCGCAAACGTTGCTTAATCTTAATACGTTGTAGTGTGCAAGTTGTTAAGTATGATTGTGTAAGACTTTATACTTTCGTATTTATGAAAGTAACATAAAACTTATAAGGCATAAACAAGGACAATCTTAATGTATAATATAAATCACGTGTTAATTTAATAATGTCCAAAACCAATTTTAGTATACCTACGTAGTATAAAGAAAAGATACCTAAATTGAACCTTGAACAATGACACACACTCAATATTGGATGATGGAATCGCGAAATCATTACAATGATTTATTTAACTTACAAGTTAGAAGCAGAATTGCCTTATTTACATTGTTCCCACGTCATTCATCCGATTCACTTGTGGAAAAAAAGCAGTAATTGCAGTCAATGGTTGGCCAGCTTGGTATGAAAATACGGAAAAGACGCGAATGCAATTCAATCGGGCCGGGAGTGGAGCAGTGCAGTGAGTTTGCGATTTTGCAAATTGGCGTAAGATGTCGGACGTTTGGGAACGGGCGGGTAACGCGCAGGTCGTTGAACCATAATACGCAATTAGAATGCCCCATACATACGAAGCCGTGCCTGCAGACGGCATAAATAGCTCGCGATAACCACCAATTAATTACTGCAGCACTTGCCGCCCGCCATCCATAAGGTAAAAAGAATCGGTGCTATCTACATTGCACCGTGCACTAATTGCGTTCGACTTTGATATTAAACAGAATTTATTTGGTTTCTGATACAATGGCGGAAAATTCAATAAACTAAATTTTGAATTTAGGTATGCCATATTGCCTGTTCAAACCAAATTTGTGATTATACAATTACCTACTTCTGATCACCTAATTTAAATAAGTTTACTAAAACAGATACTTAACATATTTTATAGGAAAAATGTGATAGTAAAAAACCACGTGCCCAATAAGTAGCTTTCTAGGTTTTTTACTATCACATTTTTCCTATACTTGCAGAATTGCATTGTGAATGCATAAAAATAGTTTAAAATCTTAACATATTTTGTTCCATAACAAGGCAAAAGACATGTTAACACGAAGCAAGTTGTAATCGATAACATGGATAAAGGAAACGAGAAATACTTAGCAGGTGAGTTGATTCAGTTTTATGTAGATTACTAGGAAAGTGTAACCCAATGCTTACGGTTGGTCTCCATTGCGTTAATCCATTGTTGCCGCTGCGGTATGTTGTGGCAGTCGGGGCACACGAACTTATGAAATGGTATGGCGGTTTTCTTAGCCAACATCTTTTGTAGCTCCTTTTTCGTTGATGGCACCTGGAATTGTGTGCAATATAACTTTGATAAGGGACAAAATAATTTAAAATAAATATTTTCGGAATTGTAAACGTCGAATAGAGCAAATGATGAACATCCAACAAAAAATGACTTAAAAAGGGTACAACAAGAAACGAAACTATATAACGGTATTTGTGGATGACCTCTTTCCTCAATGAATTTGCGAGAATTCTTTTTATTCTTAACGAAACAGTCATAAGTTGAAGCTATTTTTAATAGTCTTAATGCAGACATTTTGCGTAATTGTTCACTTCCTTATGCAAGGAATTTGTCTGTACCTATCTAATTCACTAGGGTAGTTAAAACAAAAAAGCAAACTTACATTTACTTTGGCGTCCACTTCGAATATACTCAGAGGGAATACTCTTGGATTCGTTGAGTTCAATGGCTTCGCGTTTCTAGCGATCATATTCAGGAAGCGAGGAACTAAGAATGGACTTGGGTACAGCTCTATGTCAGAAGGCAAGACGAAATGTGTTAATGCGGAGTCTCGGGCGACGTTCCTCGCGACGTTTATGGGATACAATAGCTTCTTCTTCGACATGTATGTGTCGTTTCTGGTGACGAACGGAGGGGGTACTGTGCAGTTGTATGGCACCTTCAAGAATTTCTTTGGGTCTGGAATCTACGAACAAAGAAAGAAATGAATTGAATTAATGACGAAATCTATTCCCGTACCCACATATGTCTCCAAAAATCTGTATTCTTAAATCAGTAGATATCCTTTTGCACCACCAGTTTGCACCACCGGTAGTGTAATGGGTATTTTTAGTACCCATTGCACTACTAAAGAGCTGCACCAAGCCTGACACAATAATATTATAATATCCACAAGAAGTATTATCTAGAGAGGTACCTACGTCAGTAGTACATTTAGGTTTTAATTCTCATATTACAATGATTACTCATATAATTCATTTGTATGAGTCATTATTTATGAATTACCTAATAATTAAGATTAGGTCTTTACCTATGAAATGGCCGTTTTTTTCTCACATGTTCATTGATCTTTTTTATGTAAGTATATTAAGTACGTATTTACAAACAAAAAGTATTAAAGTATATATTTATCCGTTATCAAGTTCACGTAGACACAGTTTCTGAAATTAAATACGGGCTTAGATAATTGGTGTGATTGTAAGAAAAATAATTATTTATCATTATTATTATTTATCTCTAATTTTTTAATTATTATCAAGATATCAAAATTAATAGTCAGTGTCGAAAATAGAGTATATCGTAATCATAATCGTTACTGTCCTAAACCCTTTTTAAGCCCGTGGTCTGTTTTTCTTAGACTGTAGGAATTTCATTATGATATCAGATTCGTAAACAAATTCAAAAAGAAGTTTAATTTTGGTAAGTAGTAGTTGGTTTGGTAAGTATTTTGGTATGGTTAGACACGTAGCCTGGATATGAAGATGCTCACCTTGCCAGGGATGTGTTTGTTGCCGAAGAAGACGTGGAAGGTGACGAACTGCCTGATGAGGTCGTTCCCGAGGCAGTCGCGCAGGTACCTGATGCTGTTCACCGTCGGGTTCAGGTCGTCTCCTGGCGTGTGGATGGCGATGCTCACTGGAGCCATCCATCTGAGGGAAAATAAAGAGATATATTTGTTGTATCTTCTGAAATTTACTGTGTAAGTTCTAAATGAGAACCTACTTATCATGGATTTTTTTAGACTTGCAAGAGTTTGTATGTGCAGTTTACGGTGCTGAAATGTCTGCTCGTAATATTGTGATTAGCTTAGATTTTTTGTTTAAAACCGAGTCGTGAGTGTGGACTCTAAAAATTAGGTACCTATTACAAGTAATTAAATCCTAGCAATTACTTTTAAAGGAGGTAGGAAGTATTAAACGCTACTGCTATTTGAATTTAAAATAATCGTTTCGACAAGTAATCTACGTAGGAATAATCTATGCCACGAAAATATTACTTTATATTGGAAAACGTAATAAAATGAAAGTCATTAAATGCTATGGCTCCTAATTTGACGACTTCCGTATATTGTGGCACTTTGTTAAATCAAATCAATTATGTCGGTCGCAGCCACAGTTAACTTATATATGAATACGACATAGTAAGTTCTTCTTCTGTTCTCGGTTCTCACGTAAGGTTCAATTTATACTGACAAAGCGTCAATCTGAAATTTCACATCGCAAATTCACCCTTATCTCAAAAAGACGCGTGCATATCTACACCAGTGTGAGTTGAGGAGTTGAGTCTAAGACCAAAGAATACTATAATATTACCAAAAGACTGTCTCAGTCTTATCACTAAAGTTTATGTTTCGAGATGTCAATAATTTAGCCCAAGCTTAAACATAAAGTTCACCTTCCTAATTTGATGGCTTCGGCACTTTGTGGCACTATTTCAAATCGATAAAGTGTCAGCTTTACCACAGATCGCGTGATCCGCGGCTATCGCAGCCACAGTAACCTGTGTTTCATTATTTGTGTAAAACATAAAATTTTTCTTAACTATACTTTTATGACTACGACATGGTAAGCTTACATCTGTTCTCAGATCTTGTGTTAGACTCTCTTTGTCTGACCATAGGAGTTTTATGTTTCGATGTTGTACGTAGTACTTATAAATTCCTTGGTTTCGATATTCACAAAACTCCTTTTAAGTTTGAACATAGAGTCCACCCTCCTAATTTGCCGGCCTCGGCACTTTGTGGCACTATGTCAAATCGATAAGGTGTCAGCTTTAGTGCGGATCGCGTGACCTGCGACCATCGCAGCCGCAGCCACTGGTTGAGCGCCCGTTTTACGGCAGTGTATTTCATTATTCGATTTGTGTAAAACATTAAAAGTTTACTTACTTATCGAGTTTGGATACGACATTTGTTTGGAAGTTTTGATTCTTTTGATATTTTCTCATGTATTGTCTTTGTGTTTCCACGGTATTATTATATTATGGGATTTTGCAAAGTTGTGAAAATATAGTTTTCACAAAAATAACATGCAACTTCGCATTTTCTCAAGGCATTGATCGTCATCAATTGTCATTGTCATCTTGTTACGTAGCATTAGCTGCCATGCCACCCACGGCTCCGTCTTCGTATTATTTTTCCGATCCCCAAAAAAAAATTCATCCCCATTCCTTCCTATTAAGATTTAGATTCAAGAGAAAGTTAGTTCTAGTTCAAATTGGCAAATCGACTGAATTCCAGCTTTAAACTTAAGTTTACAGCTTTCTACATCAGTTTCAATAATGATTCTCATTGAGATGAAGATAAAACGTATCCTATTGACACAGTGCAAGTTTCCAAGGTGTTTCACATTTGGGCGACCATTTTATTGATTAAGGGAAATTCCTCGTCGCCCCTCCGTCGTATCGTGAATTGCTGAAGAATAATGGCTTCTGAACAAAGGTGAGGTTCGCTGCCGGTTTTTGGGTCACAAATACCACTATTAATTTACATGATATGGCGGAATGTAATGTTATAAACTATTATGATTAATTTATTTATCAAGGAAGGTTTTTTAATAATAATAATCACCGTCATCATCATGTCAGCCGAACGATGCCCACTGCTGGGCATAGGCCTCCCCCAAAGATTTCCACAACAATCGGTCCTGAAGCTCTCCGCGTCCAGCGGCTTCCCGCGACTTTGCCTAGATCGTCGATCCACTTTGTAGAGGGCCTGCCCACGAAGCGTCGTCGTCCGGTACGCGGTTGCCATTCGAGAAGCTTTCCGCCACAACGGCCATCGGTTCTCCGCGCTATGTCCCGCCCACGGCCCATGCCACTTCAACGATGCAATCCTTCGAGCGATGTCGGTTGTTTTAGTTCTTCTGCGGTTCTCATAATTTTCGGATTCGATCGAGCAGGGAGTTAACAAGCATGTGACCTAATGTTTAAAAATATCTTTAGATTAATTGCCATATTTGCATCAATATTTCTTAATATTGTTTTTTTACCTTAAACGCCTTTATTAGCAGCAAGCTTATTTAACCTCAGTAGTGTTTTCATTTTTATAAACTTGAGTCATTTACACACATGGGACGCACCATGTATGTACAACCAGTGCCAAAATTCGGTGAACCACTTCTTACTTCTTTTCGTGTGGCTGGCGTCTCACCGTTTACTTGCAGTCGCGCTATCTCTAAATATGGTATTTTACTGATATTTTTTTATTTCTTTAAAATGATTTTCGAAATATTAGTTACGCAAAACAAGTTTTTATTTTGAATTATCTTGAATATTTTCAAAGATATAGGACTTCAAACTTTCTAATTAGACAAGGACAGGACGCTATCTTTGTGACGTCAGTGAGTTAGTAGTGTCATAGTCACGCCATAGAAGATTTCGTTTTAGAAAGAGACAGCGATACCTATTCAAAATCAAACAGACTATAATTCTTTTATTATAAAACAGATTCAAATTATTTTTTCAGATTTGGTATTCTTAATTGCAATATTTTTTTACTTCATTATTAAATATCTACATTTCAACAACAGTAAAATACCCTATTGCATGCATTATACCACCCTAGTTTAATACTTAATCCAATAGTAAAAGGGTCTGCCTGCGCGTGAATGGAGAGACACAAGCCACACGATAAAGAAGTAAGAAGTGGTTCACCAAATTTGTTATTTACTATAACTACACACCCTCTATTGATTTATGGGACATTTACATTAAAGAAGTAACAAAACCAAATCAGTAGGTACACGAATTAAATAAAATCTGACGAATTGTGGGTAAAGAAAGCCACCAAAAAATACTTGTTACAATAATGTTATTGTATTGTTTAGTGAGTCTGTGGGTCTGTTTGTTGTTACTCAATAACTAATTATCAAGTTAGTACACCTAATTAAATTGCAGTTAAATTTCTCACTTCAATGGGTAATCACTAATCACAGTCATTTGTTCGCGAAGACACTAGTCATACGAACCTACGAGTAAATCACTGCAGACTGTAGTCCATAATGTAGGTATTTTGTAATGTCATATTGATCAATCCATATCCATACTTCCATACTAATATTATAAATGTGAAAGTGTGTTTGATTGTTTGTTTGTCGGTATTTCACGTCAACACGGAGCAACGGATCGACGTGATTATTGGTATGGGGATAGTTTGAGAGCTAGAGAGTGACATAGGCTACTTTGTTACTTTTTTAAATTTTTTCATTCCGGAAAATTATAAAATAAAAATGGTATTTTTTTATAGAAAATCGTTACTTATACAAAACTGTCATTTGTTCTATGGCCGCTTACAAAGAGTATGTACCTACCTAATCCTTCGATCAACAATAGTTCTAGATGAAGGCTCACGAACTATCTAAATGAAAACTTTACACGGCACAGACTGACTTTTTTTTTAAAACGGAGAAAAAGGTTACGAATGTTACGATCTTACATTATAAATGACAGGAACCGTTCCAAGTTTGAGGTACCTTAGTATTATTGACACTGTCAAAATAATCTACTTATAATTATACTCTCAAGTGGGAGTATACGCTTGGCCATATCTGTCACTCCAACTATGTATCTGTGCGTTGTGCGTGTGGGCTGTGCGTTGTCTGGCAACACTTGTCAAACAAGTAAATTATTTTATATATTTAATTTTAATTTTATTACCGTTTACTGTTATAAAACCGAAAATTGTTTACTGTTATATAATATGATAATATGTAATGAGCAAAATTAAATGTACCTAACTAATTAAATTAAGTATTTTCTATTGTGATGAAAAGTGATCTTACTAATGTGTAAAGGTCATTTTTCAATTTGACGACTCTGTATGAAATATAACAGGGAGAAAAAGATTGGCCTTGACGAGTTTCTTGCCGGTTCTTCTCGTAAGGTCTCCAGCCGTAGGATTTGCGAACCCATGGCGTAGCTTCTTTGACGTTCATATGTGTTGTTACCTCAAACTAAATTGAATAAAAAAAAATTATTTTGATTTTTTGATTTTGTATCTAGAACTAGGTGTTATTGTTGATCGAAGACCTAATCACTGTAATTTTTGCCGCTATGGATTATTTATTTATAATACGTGACATTTGTGGCAGTATATAAATCTTCTACTTAAGTGATACGAAGTTCACCGGGTCCGCTAGTGTAAAATAATATCGTTTATCTTTGACATTTGTATCGGGTCGGGCGGCGACTGTTTGCGAACCGCGCAAATGTCAATCATCAATCATCTGTACGACGAACGTTTTAACAATATAGACCGAATGTCATAGTCATAGCAACTAACGATCGAAACTAAATGCAGTAGTAGGGTTAATAAGTTTGCAAAAAATTTTAAAAACTCAAAATTAAATATTTACTTAAGGAGGTAGGTACCTATATAAAATATGTCGAATAAAAAATTGCTTATTTGAATTATTTATATTTGCTTACATGAAATGAAATTGTATAATTTATATTACTACATTATATAGGCTTCCGTAGCTTTTCGAAACGAAAACGTAAATTATTTAACTTTCACAAATTAGGTAGGTAAGTAGTGTTTGTAAAAAGCTCTATTGTAGAATAAAATGATTTTGAATGTCCAAAATCAATCCATTTGCGTAGTCAATCAAAAACATTTTACGTGTTATGTTAACATAGGTATTTTAGTTTTTAATAATACGTTAATTGACCATGTCACAAGTCACAATGCATATGTTATGGACCAAGTGATAAATTGGGCAGTATACATAGTGCCCGGCCATCAATTCATGATTTGCATTAGTATTTCTGTGGTGTGATAAAAAAAATAACCACGAAATTTAAATTTCTGACCTCTCACGTGTTCTACAGGACTTCCAAGGCAAATAGTAGGGTCTTCCGTAGTATTTTTCATAATGACCGGGCACTATGTATACTGCCCAATTTATCACTTGGTCCATAACACATATACAGTAATTTGGAGAGCAAATTGACATCATTCGAAATAAGTATTAGCGGTAATTTTGAATCCTTGACATAGTCCGATCGGTGCTTTTATTATTGCACTTTAATTAGCCTGCTTGGTTATTTACGAAGGTTTTTACTTTTCCATGTCATGCGAATGTATTGCTCAAAAGTATGTGATTAAGTTGACACTGCAAGAAGCTGCTGACCTCGTACAAATAAAAGTATTTTGTAATAGAAGATGAGTTCGTGTCCTAGAACAAATTTACAATGTGTTATGTACTTGTTTGTTTATTTATTGCTTATGTTGCAAACGTTACAATACAATGTACCTATACGAAACCATTGCATTTATATTTAACACCACTTTACAAATATGTTACGATCAAAATACCTAGTACTTATTTGCGTACGAAGGTCGTGAGTTTACAAAATTGTTCAATGTTTAGGAGGCATTGTGTTTAGGCAAAACAAATATTTAAAGAAGACAAATACAGAGTGTGCTAATTTGTTCATTTCATACATATCGATGTAAGTGCGATAAATAACGCATTCAATAGTTTAGACACTATTAGGTTTGGCAACAATACTTAAACATACGGCTACCATTTACTTTACGTATTGCAAACATTTAAATGTGCCATTAAATAAACCATACAAACTTGCATGTAAGAGTTCATTCATGATTGATTCACCCTGTATGTTTAAGTTAGTGTTATCTTCTGTGCAATAAAGTTGCGTTATGTAATGCATCTTAAAATGTCAGCTTCAGACATCGATTAGTATTCCTAAGGCGATGACCCCAATAGCTATTACATATTCTTACATGACAGCAGCTATAATATATATTACTATGTTTACAAAAACGTCCGCGTGGAATAAGATGAATATCACTTCGAAATTTCGGGATAATAAGAACCTTATGCCCAACTGCTAGGTCTACCAAATTAATCCTTATAGTCTCAGCAAAATAAGGTTTTGGGTATCTTTAAGACATTTATTTTTGAATAATAGTATTGCCATTTTTTGAGCACTCATCGTGATTTTGTAAGTATTCTGGTGTGCGTTCGTGAGAAATACCTAAAGCTGTGTTTTGGCCGTTTATAAATTATTAGACAAAAAAGGCACTTTAGGTAAATATTATAATTTTCAACACACTTGCTCATAAAGTGAGCCTTATTACATCGATATTAGGGCCATAAACCGAACTATAACACACACGTGCATAATAATATTACAGTACTAGTTGCGTAATAGAATTATCCCTACAAAGTTAAGTAAGTACCTAACTGCAAATTATATGCGAGTAAACAGAGACTTTTCAATTTAACCGGGTAATACAGTATCCCTACAAAGTTAAGTTAGTATCTAACTGCAAGTTATATGAGAGTCAACGGAGCATTTTCGATTTCACCGTATAATAGATACAGTTCTTTTTTTGTAACAACGAATAGGTTTTATACGGCTGAAAATCCATTTACGTTTTTAGAATAAATAAAAGTGTCCCTAATTAAGACAAAAAAAACATAATTAAGTTTATATTAATATCAAATTATTTATAATTCACAATAATTTGTTATAAAACATTTGCATTTTAACATTATTATTATAATTATTTTGAAGTAGGCTGTATGGCTGTATGTTTTTGGTATTGGTATTTGGCGCGTGCAAAAAAAAAATCTTGCGCGCTTTTTCCCTTAGCTAATATTAGGTTATTGTATGCAATAAATGTTTGTTTTTCCTCGCAAGTGTGTTGAAAAAGTGCGTATGAAACTCGTGAGCAACTTACTTACTAGACACTCAGCTGATTTACGCCCTCGCCTGCGGCTCGGGCTGCAACCCACAGCCTCGTGTATAATGAGCAACCTAGCTCACTTGTATCATAATAGACTATTAATCTATGGATACCATTTAGATTATGATATGCTAGTAATCCCTGACGTAAGAACAATATTCTGCACATTACGACGTTTTTTCTATCACGATTAAACATCACTCGGAGTGCCATTATTTTTATAAAGTTAGAAACAATTTGATATAGAATATTTGAAATAAATCGACCTTGAAGAGAGAATTTTTATTCCTCAATGAAAGCATTCTAAAAGACTAACATGAACAAAATCACCAGTTTTCCATTTTTGTTCTCACCCAAATTGTATTTATTTACTTTATTCATTAATTAACCAACAAGTACGTAGTTAATATCGGGGATTATTTTGATTTCCGGTTTTTCAAGTATTCATTTATGTTATTCTAAATTATCACCCGAAGTGCTTTAATTGCAACCTACTCCATACAAAAACATTTATTTTGACTGAACTATTCTATTAGTACCTACTAATATTATAAATGTGAAAGTTTAGATGTTTGAATGTTTGTTACTCAATAACGCCAAAACGGCCGAACGGATTTGGCTGTAATTTGGGACACAAATACTTTGTAGCCTGGAGAGTAACAAAGGCTAATTTTTATCCTGGAAAAATATTGGATTCCCGCGGGGTAACGTCGTGTAGTCCACGAGGGCATAGTAGAAACAAATTTTACTATGACGCGGGCGAAGCGAAACTGCGGGCGGAAAGCTAGTATCTCTTAAAAATCATTACAGTTGTTTCGGTGTGAAAGGGCAGCAGACAGACAGAGATACCTACTCTCGTATATAAAATACTAGTGGACCCGGTGAACTTCCTATCACCAACATGTAATATAGATAGACCAAAGAAGTTTTATCACTCGACCACCGATTTGGCGCAGGGGTAAACTACCTGCCTTCTGCGCCAGAGGTCTCGGGTTCGATTTCCGAACAAGACAAATATTAAATGTGTGCATGAACATGTCTATTTGTCTTGGTCTGATCTGAGTGTTTTCTATGTAGGTATATTAAGTAGGTATGTATTTACAAACAAAAAAGTATTTAAGTATACAGGGCGTCCCAAAACTATGCCACATGGAGGTAAAGTACCTTAAATACTGACGATTTAAAATTTTACTGATAGGAGACCTCATTTTTATTTTAAAAAGAAAATGAACTGCATTCAAAGAATTTTAAATAATCGCCTGTCTGAACTGGGAATCGAACATGCTGAATCTGAAGAAAAATATTTCTTTAATTTATTATATCGATCGAAAGGCAAAATTTTAAGCATTTATTTCTTCTAAATAACATAGCATCTTATATATAAGGAAGACTATGAAATTTAACAATTTGTTGAATAATAAGTTTATGCATGCAGCATTTTTAAACCAATCGAGGTGGTGTTACTTAGTTTTATCACATTATAACTTTACCAAACACTTATGTTAGGGAAATTAGGTATAATTCTGCTCCAATCTTGACTCATCAGTAATAAATTAAAATGTTAAAGTCAGTTGTTTTGAGCACGACAGTCACAGAAAAGGCTATTCATAACCACAGAATATGTAATAGTACTAACGTACCATAACGTTGCAAACTTGTTATTCAACATTAACCCGGCGCCAATGACGTGAAAACAATTTCAAAGACAATGACCCCGGGTCATAATGACCCTGATTTCATCGATCATGTTTCAGGAAATTTAACAAGTCATCATATTTTTAATTACTGTCTATCTTATAAGTGTTTAATGAGCCAAAAAAACAAAATAAAACTAATGCATTGTATAAATATTTTTTTTATGGATTATTTAACAACACATGCAAAATCATCTATAAAAAAATAGTGTGTCTATATTTTTAGTTTATGGTAATGGTTCTTAGTAATAATAGGAATCAACAATCTTATCTCGTAATGAAGAGATCAAATCAATTTCTTATCATGCAGATACAATGAGATCAGTCGTATACTTCATCATTCAGAGCCATGGAACTGCTGCAATTATTGCAGTATGGAATCAAATGCTCTGGGCATATGTAAATGCGGCATGTCTGACAAGTATGCGATGTTTTCTTATCTTTTTAGATTAGACGGACAAACTTAATATCCCTTGAGTGTTCCTGGAATTATTCGGGGAGGTTCTTCAGTAGGTTCACCCACGAAATCTGCGGTTCTTTTGCACAACTGACAAGGTAAATTTAGACGTGCCTTGCGGATTTGAAAGTGCTCGTGTACCAAATCAAGTCCCAGATTTTTTAGGAAATTTCGCCTTTTTGTTCGGGTATCGTTGAAATTAGACCGATGTATTATGTTAGCATTTATGCCCAGATATGTTCAGCGACATAAATTACCACTAAACACTAAATAAGCGATCAAAAGTAAGACACAAAATTACCGCGCCACCGATGACGCTGGGTCATATTGACCCGTTTTAATTTCACGGAAGTGTATCTCGCTGTGCAAGCAGCGTCACATTGAGCGGGCCAACATGGCGGGTAGATGGAGGCTGTATCTCCAGCTACACGAATGCACAAATCACAAAATGGACGCAAAAAAAAAATTATGGACGTTTGAAAATGCCTCGGGTCAATATGACCCAGCGTCATTGACGCCGGGTTAAATGTTAAATTTCGTACTTTTCCTTTTATTTAAGATGCTATGTTACTTAGAAGAAATGTTTAGGTATAATCAAGCCTTTCGATCGGTACAATAAAATTAAAGAAATATTTTTTTCACATTCACGGGGTTCGATTCCCAGTTCAGACAGGCGAATTTTTTTAATTCTTTTAATGCAGTTCGTTTTCTTTTTAAAATAAAAATAAAGTCTCGTTTCAGTAAAATTTTATATCTTCAGTATTTAAGGTACTTTCCCTCCATGTGGCATAGTTTTGGGACGCCCTGTATATTTATCCGTTATCAAGTTCACGTAGACACAGTTTCAGAAATTAACTACGGGCTTAGATAATTGGTGTGATTGTAAGAAAATATTTATTTATTTATTTATCACTGCCTGTCACAAAATGTCACTTACGGTTTATATGATCGAAGCTTACAGTAGTCCAAAACGGCTTAACGTCAGTGATTAGGTACTCTTTGTAAGCGGCATGGAAGAAATGACTGGTTTTGTAAAGTGCGGCCTTCGATCAACAATAACACCTAGTTCTAGATAGAGACTTCATAAAAAACATCAAAACTAACAAGGCCCCCGGACTTGATAATATTAGAGCAATTGACATCAAATCTGTTTGGGAAAATGTATCAATAGCTGTTGCTAATTTTATCAATGCTTGTGTCGAAAAGGGAAAATATCCCACTGAACTTAAAATAGGAGTTGTTAGGCCAGTTTATAAAAAAGGCAGCCGGCTAGAATTTGAAAATTATCGTCCGATTACACTTTTGTCTACGCTCGATAAAATAGTAGAAAAATATATTAGTAAGCAAATAAACGACTTTTATAAAACCAATAGCATTTTAAATGAAAATCAATATGGTTTTCAACAACAAAGAAGCACTACGCAGTTACTGTCTTCTTTTACGGATGATGTCAATGGCTTCCTGGATGCCAAAAAACACGTTCTCGTGGTATATATCGACTACAGTAAAGCCTTTGACACCCTAAAACACAATGTACTGGTTGATAGACTAGACGAATGTGGAATACGCGGCCCACTCTTGAAATGGTGTGCAAACTACGTCCAAGATCGGAAATACTGTGTCAAAGTAGGAGACGAGCTTAGTGATATGCAAAATGTAGCCCATGGAACTGCCCAGGGTTCAGTACTCGGTCCTTTGCATTATTTGACCTATGTTAATAATATGATAAAGGTTATCAAGCATTGTAAAGTCTACCAATTTGCAGATGACACGTGTTTGATGGCAGCCAGCAAAGACATTAAAGTGGCTATAAAACATCTGCAGGAAGACTTCACACATTTAATCAAATGGTCTCATGATGCTGGATTAGTATTTAACGCGTCTAAAACTAAGTTAATGTACATATCATCTTCACAAAACAGAGTGTCATGCGACCTCTGTCTCATTGCTCACAATCACGACTGTCTCCATAATGACACTCACAATCACAACCAGACATGTAACTGTGTTGTCATCGAGCAGGTTGAACAGCACACATACTTGGGACTTGTCATTGACAACCGGTTAAAATGGGTCCCTCATATAAATAAAGTATGCGATAAACTAAGAGCTATCCTTTCAAAATTTTCAATAATTAAATATAAAATTCCTTACCCCATATTATTGTCACTTTATAATGCTCTGGCAGAATCTATAATTCAATACGGGCTCAGTAGCTACGGACGTACTTGCAAGTCTCACTTGTACGGCGTACATGAACTACAAAAACGCATTCTTAAAACTATATTACCTAATAAAATGCAAATCGAGCTTGAGAACGAATACGATTTATTTAAGTTCTGTAAAGTACTACCAGTAACTGAAAGAATTAAATATATCCTCCTTAAAGAGCAATATTTTAACGAAGAACTTAAAACTTTAAGAACTGTTAATAAAAAATTGAGAAGTGCAGCTGATCCCAAACTTCTCGTCCCAAGGATCAATAATATGTACGGGAAATATCAAAACAAACACTTAGTGCCTCTTTTAATAAACGAACTCCCGAAAAAACTTAAAGATGAACTCAATGAAAAAAACTTAAAGCATAAATTAAAACTATATTTTCTCAGTAATTTATAAATAACGCCAAAAGCTGTGAAATTATTTTACTCAATATACTAATGATATGTATGTACCCATATATATAATTATGTGGCTATCCCATGTGTATGTATGGGTATATAATATACTACACTAACTAATTAATATCTTGTTCTACTAATAAAAAATATTTTAACATTATGAAGTTACTAACTAAAAAAAAACATCCTGTATTTATTCAACGTGGAAAAAAAAACCTTATCATAACACGATGTGAGTAATGCGAATGGCGACCGCAGCGCCGAACGGGCGCGCTGTCGTCCTTCGACGGAGAGCGAACTGTCTTATTACTTACGACCTACCTACAAAATAATAATTTATCATATCAATCATTGTTGTGTTATGTGTACGTATGTGTTCCATAAATATATTGTGTTTAATGTTTATTATAGACGACGAGTTACGGTGTACAGAAAAACCCTCAAAGGTTTATGAGACACCGTCTTTGCATAAAATTAAATTGTAAATGTGTTTTACTAATAAATAATAATAATAATAATAGATACATACTTGGAGTCCAAGCCTCATAAGCCCACTTGAGAGTATAATTTATAAGTAGATTATTTTGACAGTGTAATAGTACATTACAGCCGAGGACAGGTAAGTAAGAAATTACATTGTCGAGGATGGTTTGAAGCACGAGCCGCAGGCGAGGGCTTTAATCATTCGAGGCAAGGTAATTTGCTTACCGTACAAGGCTTGTATAGTGCTTTTCTCAAGAAATGCGAGGAAATACAAAAAACTGTTTAACTAAATTATATTTAATAAAATTTATATCACACATGTTCGGGCAATTATTAAATGTAAATGTTATTGTTTTCCCGGGCACACTTATGTATGTATAAATCGCCCATAATAATATTATTTTAATGATGTATCATTAAAATACGCCAACAACACAGATTCCGAAAACGTATGCGCCTTCTTTTACTTCTCCAAATCAGATCGTAGGTTTTCATGTCTTTCTTTTGATTTTGCTGGCAGTAAGTTTTCTATTATTCATTTTGCTTCTGCTCTCAAATTTGGTGGAGGAGGTACATACAATGTCTGTATATGTTTCATTGGCAGAACTCATTTTGATAATTTATTACACAATATAAATAAACTGTATTGATATCAAATCTGAAATCAACCGCTGAAAATAATTCCCGCCGTTTTTTAAATATTGGTTTGTGAGGCCAAGTGGAACGGTCATACAGCCTATTGATACTTACTACTTGCTACTAAAATGCACAACTTCAATACCCGCTTCTGGGCGGTAGATGGCGCTGTACATATTTCCCATACAAAATTACTCGTCTCGTAAAGGATATTTTGTCTATGATAAATCTCATTTTGTTTTTTCGATTGATGTTCGTGCTAAGGGTACATAGCGCTTACAATACGAAGTAATATACTCTGTGCGCACCGTATTTAAAAAAAAGTTAACCTTATTATGATATAATAATTACCTAAGTATATAATAATAATAATAATGTGGCTGTATGGTGCAAATGTCCCTTTGCTTTTCTGTTTTTATACACAGGAATAACGAAAGAAAAATAAAGAAAAAAAGTTGGTAATAATATCTTTGGGTAGTACCTTTTCCGAGGTAAACATTCTAAATTTGAAAATCACTGCAGTAATGAATTTTAGTACTTACTTACTGCACTGATTTTAGTGCAGTAAGTAAGTACTGAAATTCATTACTGCAGTGATTTTCAAATTTAGAATGTTTACCTCGGAAAAGTGCCACGTACTGCATTCTTTTCTCAAATATAATATTAACATTTCAGAGCATAAGTGTGAAAATAATATTAAGGTATTTCAAACTTGGAACGCTTCCTGTCATTTTTAATGTAAGATCGTAACATTCGTAACCTTTTTTCTCTGTTTAAAAAAAAGTCAGTCTGTCCATATAAAGTTTTCATTTAGTTCGTGAGCCTTCATCTAGTACTATTGTTGATCGAAGAGTGCGGCAGTAAAATGATTTTCCATACATAATTACCATTTTAATATTCCGGAATAAAAGGTAGCCTATGTCACTCTGCAGCTCCCAAACTATCCCCATACCAAAAATCACATTGATTCGCTGCTACGTTTTGACGTGAAAGATGGACAAACAAACAAACACACTAATTTCACATTTATAATATTAGTATAGATTAGTATGGAATACAGAAGCTATACTATAAAAAAAAAACCGCCTTCAAAAAAACCACATCAAAAAAGTAAGAAATAATTCCTCACCAAATAAATAACGTAAGTACTTTGAAGTCGGGCGTGAAACATGTACATTTTTTTGAAGGCGGTTTTGTTTTTTTATAAAAATAATTTTTATTTCACTCTTTTTAGTGCATCGTGCAGGCAATTTACGTGTTTCTGGTAAATAGGTATGTGATCAAACTGAAAACCTCCTTTTTCGAAGTCGTTTAAAATACCTTGAGGTATCCTCTTTTTAACAAAACAAGAATCATCTAAATCGGTTTATAAACAAAGGAGTTATGCCTAAAGATACGTATTAAATTCACAAAAAGTGGTAACGAAAACGACAGTATTTTCAAGATTTCCTGAAAACTACTGAACCGATTTCAAAATTTCAAAAAATGGAACTAACTTGGAAACCAACCTGATGTAATAACGTTTGAACCATTTCAATCGGTTCAGCCGTCTTCGAGTAATCGGTGGACATACACAAAAAAAAAACATACATACAGACGAATAGAGAACCTCCTCCTTTTTGATTTAGAAGTCGGTTAAAAAATGCAAAGCTGCGTAACGCAAAGAAAACGCAACAACAACGTGATCTTCTTTACATGATGATTTCTATTCAACATCAGAAACACATCACATGAGCTTCGATAGCCTTGGAAAGCTATAATTTGCTTCTTATTGTAGAATATTACTTAACCGTTACCGCTACAGATTGTAAAAAAAGTTTGCTGCTAACATTAAGTATATCGTTTTATAAGTGCAAATGTAGAGTATAATAGTAGGTATATTTGATAGAACAGAAGACATCTTTGTTTCTTATGATATTGTTATAGCTATTATTCGTAATTGCTTTTTAATTATTCATACTAATTCGTACAGACTAACATAATAATGCGAAAGTATTGTTGTCTGTCTGATAATAGCTGTTTGTTACATCTTCGCGATTGGCTAACTGAAAGAACTACTTACCTATTACTGATTAACTATCTAAATGAACTTACATAATCCATAGCTCATTAGAAATAAATATAAAATGTTTATAGCATAAAATAAGCAAGTAAATTGTACTTAGACACAGTTCAGTAAAAGAAGTTTGGGGCTGTCGGTCGTCCAGCTGTATCGTGGGATAACGATAAGGTTAATATTTATTTATAAAAAAAAAACAATTAAATAGACATCAACGATATAGGTAGTAAGAAAAACTATCCTTATAACTATACTAACGTTAAGAGATGTTTCAAAATTAATCTTTCGTCTGCGTAATCTGTCAAGACTAAATTGCGGAGGGGTTCTAAAATGAATATTTTGTCGGCAGAAATAAATGGTTCCAGACTTGAAAGGGTTCCCGAAAAGTGCCTACAGGCTACATAGGTTAAGTTTTTACATCTAAATTGAACTCTAAGGGATGATATTAAGGTCGCGGTGATGAATAGTCTAGGTGTTATATTAAAGCCTCGTTTTATAGAGGGGAGGGGAGTTCATTTGGGAGGGTGCGACAGTCTGGCAGTCATGTCTGTGCCGCGTTCACTTCATTCAATAATAACCTTGATCAAAAAGTGGATGTCATAAAACTTAGGATCAGTTGGAAATTTTAGGAATTGAAATAACATCTTTCAATTCATACTATATAAAATCTATCACAACGAGCTTTTTTTTCTATGAAAACCTGCTATTAAGGAGGCCGATTTACATCAAAACATATGTGTAACATATTGTTCGTTATTATTTTAGTATAAACGCTGAAAACTAGCTTAAGGATTTGGCTACTTTTGAGTCTAAAAATTTTCTAAATAACTTTTCGTAATTTTTGCCAATAGCAATTAAAATAAGGTATTTTAACGTATAAATAACAAATTGTTAGAATTTCTTTTGTCAACGACTTTTTTTTTAAACGCCATTTTCTGATTCGTATATTTTTTTGTATGAAAATTTTAAGAATTTTTTCCTACTATCCTACTTTCCTACTTAATATTATACATGTGAAAGTTTAGATGTTTGGATGTTTGTATTTTTGTTACTCAATCACGCCAAAACTGAACGGATTTGGCTGAAATTTGGGACATATATACTTTGTAGCCTGGAGGAACATAGGCTACTTTTTATTCCGGAAAAATATCAAATTCCCGCGGGATAACGTAGTGTACACGCGGGGGAAGCCGCGGGCGGAAAGCTAGTTTATTATAAACCTTTGTTTTTACAATAAAATTATTGTTATGCATTCGATTGGCTTCTAGCATTATAGAATATTTGATTTAATCTGGGTGTGGTTTTGATTTTTAGCTATTTTTATAAAAGTTTGGATAATAAGTGGCAAAAACCGTGGCATTTTGGCACCTTTCGCATTTTTTATGTGAAGTATGTACAAAAAACCATTTATTTTTTTATATTAAAAGGATATAAGTACCTTTAAAGGTAGATACTTAAATTATATCATTTTTGTCTTAAATACCTAAGACCATTTAGCACTTAACACCCGTTTGCACTAAACTTAAAAATCGCCTAAGTCTTTTCCTAGCTAACTAAAGACATTCTTAACAAAAAATTGCTTTGCACTAACCTTAGGACATTCTTAAATGCACTTTTGGCTATTCTTAACTTACGGGCCCAATATCGAGCGCCTAAGGCTTAAGAAATACCTATATCAGTGTTTATTGTCTGTGGCATTGTGAGCAAAGAGTAGTGCGACAAGCTTTTCTGTTCCGGTGATTATCTTTGGAACTAAAACAGTTTTCATACGACCAGTCCATTTTGACAGCTAATTTCGTATTGCAAGTGACTCCTGTGTCACGGCTGTCACCGGAACAGAAAAGCTTGTGGCTTTTGTATTCTTGTTTGCTAGATAGAGACACAACACGTGTGACATACGTCATTCATCATTTATTTTAAAAAAACATTACAGATCGACAATCTTTTCTGTTCCCATGACAGTGGCGCTTATGTTTAGCAGCAAAACATGAAAGTATTAGCAAAATGACATTAAAAACAAAACTCGTTAGTTCTAGTTTTGGCCACCGGAACAGAAAAGGTTGCGCACTGTATTTATGTTTTTCCTGACAGTTGAGCTCAGTTGACTTTTTCTTTTCTCGGTGAATTACTCCTACCAAATAAAATAGACAACGCCTTAGCTTTTGTCTCCTTTTAACTTACGAAGGAATCAATGAGCAGTTTCAACCAAAAAAATATCCAGTGACCTACTTTACCTCGCCAGGTTTAAAATCAATAAACAATTAATATTTGAATTCATTCATTCATTCTTTTAGCAAGGTGATGACTAATTTACGACGTAGTCTGTCAGTGCAAACAAAAATTTTAGCTCGGCTGTTTTAGACTGTTCATAAGCTAAGATGTATCTTATCAATGACAAGCTCAACCCGAGTTTAGTGCAAACGGGCATAAGTGTTTCAAAGTAAAAAAATCCTTAAAGTTGCCACAAAGGGGTCTCCTGCACTACATTAAAAGGTTAAGACAGAGTACTCTTATTCTGGCTCTACCTACCTCTTTTTTCGATTGGTATAAAAATCGGCCTTTACACCAAGATTCTATTAATCAGCTTGTACCAATACTTAGGTACGATTAGTTTTTAGTCCATGAAAATTTAAAAGCTATGAAAGTTAAAGAAATTTTACCCAAATATCAAAACGCGTTGCCCAAATCTTTGATTTAGATTCGCTCAAATTTTGCCTGGGCCTCTTCTATTAAGTCTTTCTGCCACCTTATTTACATACGTAGCAGCAACATTTTTTGTAAACTGTCAGTGCTTGTCTGCAAGAAGTTTACACTTGAAAGATCAAACAAGGCTCCACTCGATAGATCAAAACAAACTACGCACGCCCGCGGCAAGGCGACTAAGTAATATTTTGTTAGATCAATACTTTCAACCTGCTCGTTAATGTGGCTAATTTGCTTATTAACTTGTATCATCCATCATGCTTCCATTCAGAGGATTGTATTGTATGGTAGTTGTTTAGTTTATTTCTGTTGGTTGAAGGTACAAAATCGTATACAATGTTAAAATGTTTAATGTTGGTAAACGCAATTTTTGCGTTCAACATAGTTAATGGACTATCTTTGTGTAAATTAATGATGAAACTTACCTATGAATTATGAATGAATGATGATGATGATGAAACCTATTATACCAGTAGAAGAATCAAATAATGAGAATAGTCTACCAACCATGTGTCTTAAATATGTATATTGTTACTAGCTGCGCCCCGGGACTTCGCTTCCGTAGAATTTCGGGTTAAAAAAAGTTTACGACATATTCTCAGACCTTTTTTTTTTTTTTTTGTTTACTAGTAAGGGCAAATACAGTCTTTTCGTATACCGCTAACGGCATGTTGGACTCAGTCAGACAAGGCCTGTCTCTCGCCGCGCCCAGCCCTCCCGCCAAGCCTAATAGGCTTCGCGTCAGGGCTGGGTGGTTCTGACCCCTGCCCCGCCCCCTGACGAGCTCGAAAGCTCAACAGGAGGCGGGGCAGGAGGAGAGAGCCTCCTCTCAATCTCCCCATAAGGTTACCCACTCCGGGTGGGCTGACCAGATGGCGTGGTTGAGAGCATGCACCACTACCAACTAAACCCCTCACTACTTGCTCTCCGCCGTCAGTTTTAAGCACACCGACTGTGGGGGGGCCGTGGTGATATGCACCCCCACATATTCTCAGACCTAACGAATATAAACAAAAAAATAAATCATAAACACTTATTGTGAAAAAAAAGGAAATAAATTGATTTATATTTTGTAAGTTATCTTTTTTTTTATCCACAACGGGGCAGCACTTAGCCTTCATCACACCTGATGTTAAGTAGTGATAAGGCTGAAGGTGGAAGCGCACTACTCCCGGAATCCTCAATCACTGAGGAACTGGCTATCTTAACTCTAACTGCCGGAACACAATAATAGTCCAGTCAAAATAAAGTTTGGAGTCACATTAATGGCACCTTTAACAAATTTATTTTTAAATAATAATATTGCCTTTATTTTGAGCACTCATCGTGATTTTGTAGGTATACTGGTGTCCGTTCGAGAGAAATACCTAAAGTTGTGTTTTGGCCGTTTATAATTAGACAAAAAAGGCACTTTAGGTGAATATTATAATATAATCTATGGATACCCTTTAAATTATGTTAGGCAAGTAATCCCTGACGTGAGCACAATATTCTGCACATTACAACGTTTTTTCAGTCACGACGTAAAAAATGAGACTTACAAAATCGCACTTTCAGAGATTTTACTACTAATACACTATAAATAAAAACCTCGAACCTATTTTAAGTTTTCACCTAGGTGACTTTCTTGGAACCTGGTTAAAAGTGGATTTTTTGCGTTAAGTCGGTTATACATTAAAGTCACTTCAGTTTTTATGTAAGATTTCCATTAACATATTTATTTTATATATAAAAAAATCATAATCCCCTGATAACATGAGAAAGATTCCTCAAAATATAAATAAATGCACAATCACCGCAAAGTAATAAAATAACTCATTCAAAATCCAAATTACGCGTGACCTTGACGGAGCGTCCGCATGGCCAGTCGGTGTGCGAGAGAGACGGAGTTATCGGGCGTGAAAAGGATGGATAGACGCGGCGCGTTGCCGCGCGGCGGCAATTCATCCTGCTTCCTAATTAAATTGATTAAGTGAAAGTTAAGATGTTTGGATGTTGTTTGTTACTCGATCACGCCAAAACAGCTGTACGGATTTGCCTGAAATTTGGAATCTAGATACTTTGTAGCCTGGAGAGGAACATAGGCTTGTTATTTTATTTATTACACAAATTCGCATCTTATTATCTAAATTTCAAAAAAGTTTGCTGCGTATTGTGCGCAGACTAGCCGGAGTAAAATTATTGATACTTTAATTGCGGATGTGATTTTTTACAAGCTTTTATTTAACTTGCATTGTATGTATGTAGGTATGTATGTCCGTTCGGGTCAAATCTTACGAGTTAAATAAATTTGACCGACTTGCCAGTGTCCGATTGAGCTGAAATTTTGCATATAGGCACATATAGGTTTGGTATGGATGACAGTACAATATTAAGGTAAGGCCAGCAAAAAAGCTTGTCACAAAAATGATTTTTTACAAAAAACTAATTTTTGTGATAATAAGAAAGATCATATAATTATTTAAGTTTTATAAATTATAACAAACTATTTTTATTTTATTTTTTTATTGCAATTCGGGTTTTGGTACTATTTTGACAGGAAAATAGCAACGCAATGTTAAAATATTAAAAAATCCAAGATGGCGGCCAACTTTTTTGTTTGTGGGCCGATTCTGATAAAACTCGATTTCTAGTAGTATTTTGAAAAGAAAACAACAACGCACTGCTAAAAATAAAAAAAAATCCAAGATGGCGGCCAACTTTTTTGTTTGTGGGCTGTTTTTGATGAAACTCGGTTTTTGGTACTATTTTGACAGAAAAATAGCAACGCAATGTCAAAAATGATAAAAATCTAAGATGGCGGCCAAATTTTTTGTTTGTTGGCCGATTTCGATAAAAATCGATTTCTAGTACTACTTCGACAAGAAAACAGCAACGCAATGTTAAAAATAATAAAAAATCCAAGATGGCGGCCAACTTTTTTGTTTGTGGGCCGATTTTCATAAAACTCGATTTCTAGTACTATTTTGAAAAGAAAACAACAACGCACTGCTAAAAATATTAAAAAATCCAAGATGGCGGCCAACTTTTTTATCAAACTCGGGTTTTGGTACTATTTTGACAGGAAAATAGCAACGCAATGTCAAAAATGGTAAAAAACCAAGATGGCGGCCAAATTTTTTGTTTGTTGGCCGATTCTGATGAAACTCGATTTCTAGTACTATTTTGACAAATAAACAACAACGCACTGCTAAAAATATAAAAAAATCCAAGATGGCGGCCAACTTTTTTGTTTGTGGGCCGATTTTGATAAAACTCGATTTCTAGTACTATTTTGAAAAGAAAACAACAACGCACTGCTAAAAATATTAAAAAATCCAAGATGGCGGCCAACTTTTTTGTTTGTGGGCTGATTTTTATCAAACTCGGGTTTTGGTACTATTTTGATAAAAAACAACAACGCACTTCTAAAAATATAAAAAATCCAAGATGGCGGCCAATTTTTTTTTTGTGGGTCTATTTTTATGAAACTTGATTTCTAGTACTATTTTGACAAGAAAACAGCAATGCAAGGTTAAAAAAATAAAAAATCAAGATGGCTGCCAACTTTTTTGTTTGTGGGCCGATTTTAATGAAACTCGGTTTTTAGTATTATTTTGTCAAGAAAACAGTAACGCAATCTTAAAAATACAAAAAAATATTCAAGATGGCGCGTTTTGTTTTGTGGGCCGATTTTGATGTAACTCTGTTTTAAGTATTATTTTGACAAGAAAAGAGTAACGCAATGTTTTTGTCTGTCTGTCAGTCAGTTTCATCACAATCGGCCTACAAAAAAGTTGGCCGCCATCTTGGTTTTTTAATATTTTTAACATTGCGTTACTGTTTTCTTTTCAAAATAGTAGTAAAACCGAGTTTCATCAAAACCAGCCCACAAAAAAAAAGTTGGCTGCCAGCGTGGTTTTTTAAATATTTTTAACTTTGTGTTGCTGTTTTCTTACTGCTGTATGGAAAAAATGGATATACTGTGTCTTAGCCTTCGATGCTATTATTCAAGAATATTAACATAAGAAAGGTTGACACTGCGAGTAGTACCTATTGGGAAAACTAAAATAGCCTTTGAGTATTAATAGAAAATAGCCTAAAAGACTTAATATAAACCTATTACTAGAAAAAATCGGCCAAGTGCGAGTTGGACTCGCTCATGAAGGGTTCCGTACCCACTTACTGTACCGATTGGTTATACCTAGCCAAAATTCCACTATAATTTTTCGTCAGCAAAATATAACTTTGTTTTTCATAGTGTTTTGCGGTTTTTGAGTATGTAGTATATTATATCTCAAAAAGTTCTTACTATATCTCGTTCAAACCAATTTTCGTTGAAAGTTTTTATTAAGATCTACAGCATTTATTTTTTCTAGATTTCTCACTCTTTTACTTTAAAAGTTAGAGGGGGGGAACCCCCTTTTTACCATTTTAGAAGATTCTCTCTTTCAAAAGGTAGACTTTGAGAAAAAATGGTTTGAGAAACTTGCATGTCATTTTTAAAGACATATCTATAGATACCCCACACGAATAATAATATGTTTGATTAAAAAAATATATTTCGGTTTTAGTTCCATGTATGGGGAGTCTCCCTTAATTTTTTTATATTTTTTATTTTTGTATAAAAGTCGTAAAGCGGTTAACAGAATACATTTAACTACCAAGTTTAACATTTAACTGTCAACTGTGTAGTTTTTATAGTTTGGGAATAAAGTGGCTGTGACATACGTACGGACGGACAAACGGACAGACAGACAGACAGACATGACGAATCTATAAGGGTTCCGTTTTTTGCCATTCGGCTACGGAACCCCCCAGATCCTTGGGGGAGGCCTATGCCCAGCAGTGGGCGTCGTCGTTCAATCTATACAGATAGCTGATAATGTTTACTACTATGATAGTTTCTTTTTGTATTTTCAGTTTGGAAACAGTTATAAATGGTTAAAGAATTTATTCATATAAAAGATCTTTCTTTTCTACATTCTCTAAATATTCCTGCGGTGGTGTCGTGTGAGTCGGGTCGTTACGTTCCCTAAAATATGGTTGAACGAAGCGATTTGACTGGCTCATGCGTCATGCTCGTGAACGGGTGCTGCCAGTGGGATGGGTCTGCTCGTGGCAACTTGTGTTAAAGGTGTTCGGGATATGGTTTACGAGTATAATGGTATTATACTCGTAATATAGTTTTGTTAGCGAGCTGGTGTATCTCATAGTAATTTTGGTAAGTACTCGTGTCTTACAGTAACAGCAATTTTTTCTAATTATTGTTGTAAGTACTTAATATTTATTCAAAAATTCCTTTTATTTGTTAATACTTATAGATTTGAATATACGGCGCAGCTTGCAGTTTCCTTTTTATTAATCCTATAATATAATTTAAATAAGATTAAGATTAGTGCGTCCATTAAACTATTTGATTCCTCGTTTAGTTGAAAATTGTTTACTGTTTTAGGTAGGTAATAAGCAAAATTGTACTTACTTTAAGCGGTATTCTGTATTGTGATGGAAAGTAACCTTACTATTATGTAAAGGTCACTTTTGAAATTTGACGGCTCTGTATAAATTAAAACAGGGAGTAAAAAATAGCCCATGGCGAGTTTCTTGCCGGTTCTTCTCGTTACAAGGTCTCCTGCCGTAGGATTTGTGAACCGATGGCGTAGCTTCATTGACGTTCATAAGTGTTGAAACAAACCTAAATTGAATAAACGAAATTAAATTTAGCTTTTTTTTCTGTGTGTTTCAGAAACTATGAATACAGTACTTTGTGCCCATACAAACTTTTTTAAGAGAATAGAAAAATCTAAGAAATGAGACTATTTTTTGAAGTGGCCGCGTAGGCTACCAATTTGCCCATTGCCCTTTATACAATAAAATATTATGGTCAAAATAATACAATATGGTTATACTAAAATAAGCAAATACTTGTAATTTTATAGTGCGACCAAAACATCTTGAGCATGAAATGTTAATTCGTAGGTATAGTTGTTTAATATTTTCGCTATTATCCCTGATTTAATTTTAGACTTTTTTTGTTTGTTTCAGGTTTATCACAAAGTACAGTTTGCAGAATTGTAAAGTTTGATAATCAAAGTGGTGGAAAATTCATGACTCCAGCTAAACATTTTACTGCAAAAACGTCGAATATAGGAATTCTGCAAAGATTTCAGAACAGTGTGCTCAAAACACTAGTGAATGCCCCATGGTTCACAAAAATGGAAGAAGTCCATGAGTATCTGAATATACCAACCGTCAAACAGCACATAGCCAATGGCATTAGTTCGTATAAAGATCGAATTGGTATTCATATGAACAAACTGGCCCAGTGTCTTATTGAACCATTGCAAACAAGACGCCTGAAAAGACTGCATCCTTGGGACAGCATACAATAACTATACCAGTTAGCAAAACACAAAGGCAGCCTGACACTGGAAAGGCATGCCTACACGTCTGCATTAAAACCCAAACCATTTGCTTATGGTCTCAAGACCGATCGCATGTTTGCAAACGTATTATATCGAAGTCATCTAAATTTTTAGGAGTGTTTAGCTGGAGTCGAGAATTTTCCACCACTTTGATTACCAAACTTTACAATTCTGCGAACTGTACTTTGTGATAGAAACAAACAATAACAGTCTAAAATTAAATCAGGGATAATAGTTTTCAATACCTACAATGTTTTCTACGAATTAACATTTCATGCTCAAGATATTTTGGTCGCACTATAAAACTAAGAGAATTTGTTTATTTTAGTATAACTGGTATAACCTCTTAAGTTAGGATAAAAGTATTAAAAATGTACCTATGTGGGGTAATTCTTAAAGGACTAACATCCAGGATCATATAATACTTTGTGAATACGCGTCGTGCAACTTACTTACTTACCCGTGAAATCCGCGGTGCGTTGTTTACCAACGCACCGCGGATCGTCGAGACTACTGAGCAACTTTCCTGCTTGGAACTCCGCCAAACATCGTAACAACACCTAGAAAACTATATCACGGGCACCGCCACGGATTACCTTATTCATAGTTATGAAATTTCCACTTCTCTTCTACGAAATACAATAAACAAATAATACTTATAAATAGTCATAAGTTTAAACTTTTTAAAAGGCATTCTTATGGCCGTTTTCACCAAACGTTAAGACGTTCCTAAGGCAATGCTTATCGTTAAGCGATTCTTAAATGGAACTTTTACGTTTCACCACAACTTAAGAATGCCCTAAGTAGTTAAGAAGCTCCTAAAGTTAGGACATAGAAAACGGCCGCCTAATTGTTAAGGATCAACTTAATGTCAAATGAAACGTCAAACTTGACTTGAGTTATCTTCGTAAATCTTGAATAAAGTTTAAAATAATCATGAATTTGTATAATAAAAAATGAATGTGTAAGATTTGTTTGAATTTCTGAATTTCTTTGAAATTTTTGACGACGATGAAGGTGATATTTCTACGCATAAAGACAACGACGGATAACGCCAATACACACGAAGCGCTCTCATGCTGTGGAAATATACGAGAACTTGTATCTACATTACGGAAAATGTTGGTTTCCTAGAACTTTCAAGACTTTCAAAGGAACTTTATGGTACCTACCTAATCTATGCTAGAATTCATTTTTCAGAAGTGACATTCTATAGAGAAATTGAAGGGTACAGGGGCAAAACAAGAAATGTCACAAACAGGTTTTTGTTTTTTATTTTATTTTTTTTATTTTTTTTTGTCTTGCATAATTATTTTTTATTAATTTACTGATAGGAACCTAAGTTCACTTTACAAAGATCGGCTGTAAATACAAATAAACTTTTGACAAATGTTCACAAATATACTTACATTAAAATGTAAATTACACAAAAATCTGTTTTGTGACATTCCTTGTTTTGCCCCTGTACCCTTCAATTAAACTTAACTAAGACGTTCCTATCTAGGAATCTTTTTAGTAGTTTTGGTTGGTGAAACGTAACAGTATCATAAGGTACTGTTCAAATTAAGATATTCTTAGCTAAGAAATACCTTACGAGTGTTTGGTGAAAACAGCCATAAATTTTCAAAATTACTTATTTTGCTAAGTATACCTACTGAGACGCACGGGGGTCCCACCCCACTGATAATGCGATGTTCTTCAAATTGTATCTGCGGTTGGGAATTCTCGCCTTAATGACGCGCGCGCCTCACTTCATTTGCGTTTTTGATAATAATTATAATTAAATAACTATAACATATTGGTACGGGATTTTTATTGTTTTGAGTTTATATAAATTATTTCTACATGGATTACTAAAAAAATTCGAGGTGACTTTAATGTGCGAATTTTAAAATCAAATAAAACTGCATTAAAAAAAGGTACCAGAGTCACCTTGGTGATAATTGGTATACTTATTAGTATTATTTATATACATGCTTTGATTAAATATCACTCGGTGTGCCATTATTGTTATAAAGTTAGAAATAATTTGACATAGTATATTCGAAATACACTCAATAAATCGACCTAGACGAGAGATTATCTATTCCCTAATTAAAGCATTCTAAAAGACTCTAAAATGAACAAAATCACCAGTTTTCCATTTTTTGTTCACACCCAAATTATTTTTTCTTACTTTATTGATTAATTAACCGACAAGTACGAAGTTAATATCAGAGATTATTCTGATTTCCGGTTTTTCAAGTATTCATTTATGTTATTCCAAATTATCACCCAAAGTGCTAATATTGCAACCTACTCCATACAAACACATTTATTTTGACTGGACTATAATGCTGAAAACATTCATTGTTATGGCGTCAGACTTAGATAAGACGGTGGTAGCTAGCCAGGCGGACTAAGAACAAGTCCTACCACCAACCAAACCGAATACAATATGTACCCCCACTGGGAATCGAACCCGGGACCTCTTGGTCTGAAATTGGTGGTGTGAACCACTAGACCACAGAGGCGGTTAAAATCTATCCTAATTTGAGTTTTATTTTGCTCTCTCATTTGATAAAATTACTGTTTCTTTTTTCATTAACTGAGCTTGACTTAAACTTAAATGCATGATTAAAAAAATATCCAAACATGTTAACAAATTTTTCCGAATCTCAACTTTCAGAGAGACCGATTTCAGCAAAAAATGCCCCATCAAGTACATTTTTTTTTATTATTCCGAAAGTTTAGACAGAAGCTATGGAAAACCTTTAATTTATTTTCTTTTTAAAGTTGAAAATTTAATTCTGTTCCTTTTGTTCCCAATTTTTTTTACTATCTTGTATTTGTATCTTGTATCAAAGTAAGGAAAGAGATAATTTTACTCATAAAACTACAATCAACAGGTATTGTATTAAAAAAAGATATTACCGAGAAAAGCTTACATATCCCAAGAAAATATATAATTTTTTAAAGCCATCGTTAAATCTCCACAAAAAATAAAAAAAATGATAACTCCAAAACTACAAAACATCGCAAAACATACAGAGAGGTTAAATCGATAGGTATGGTAGGTACTCGGCTATCATCCCACACCGGCTTGACACCTAAAAAGAAACACCCAGTATATATAACTAGCCTACCGCGCGCGGCTTCGCCCGCGTTGACTAAGACCCGTGCCCAGCAGTGGGATAAAAAGTAGCCTATGTCACTCAGGGATAACGTAGCTTTCTAATGGTGAATGAATTTTTGAAATCGGTTCAAGTTCCGAAGGTTACCCCCTACAACCTCACAAACTCACAAACCTTACCTCTATAATATTATGTATAGAAAACGAAAGGTGACTGACTGATCTATCAACGCACAGCTCAAACTTCTAGTCTAGACGGATCCAGCTAAAATTTAGCACGCAAATAGGTAGTATAAAATTTTACAATAATTATTACTTATACAATACCTACAATTTATTAACCTCTAATATATTTTCGGTCTCATAAGAAGGCTCAAGGTTACCCAGCGAGCAATGGAGAGAGCGATGCTTGGTATTTCCTTGCTCGATCGAATCAGAAATGATGAGATCCGCAGGAGAACTAAAACGACCGACATCGCTCGAAGGATTGCTCAGTTGAAGTGGCAGTGGGCGGGACACATAGCGCGGAGAACCGATGGCCGTTTGGGGCGGAAAGGTTCTCGAATGGCGACCGCGAACCGGACGACGTTCCGTGGGCAGGCCCCCTACAAGGTGGACCGACGATCAGGTCAAGGTCGCGGGAAGCCGCTGGAGGCGGGCAGCGCAGGACCGATCGTTGTGGAGATCCTTGGTGGAGGCCTATGCCCAGCAGTGGGCGTCGTACGGTTGAAATGATGAATATATTTTATGAATTTTATTAGTCGCCTCTACATTAACTCAACATTATACTCTTTCGTGTTTTATGTCTAAACAATCTAGACATGTTAGCATCTAACAGAAACAAATGTGCTATCTTCCAGGTGTAGGTGTTGAGTAATGCTGGAACTATCTTTTCTGATAGGGCTGGGCTAGTTACTGATATTACAATAAAAAACCAGCTGTTCCATAAATTTCAGTCGAGTCGATGTTGTACTTTTGTATGGAACATATTTTATTCGCGATTCCGTGGTCGGCCCCATAGTAAAAATTGTTCGTATTGATAGAAACTATCATCCCCTAAAATCTCTGTAGGTATACTGTTTTTTTCAACTACCTGTATTACCCATAAAGTTAAGGGGCCGTACAAAGCCAAATACACATTTTTTAAGCAAAGATTTCACAAAGTATTTCTAGGTTTATCGGCTCCAAAAAAATAATGTAGAAAGTAGACTATAGTACTCAGTTATGTGATTGACAGAAACATGATTGCTCAAACTTTTCTCGATAGAAAAAAATCGTAAAGTGACTTCCAATTTTGTAGTTTTTCAATGCTGTGCCAGCCGCTATTAAACTTTTAGCCTTGAAACTATTATTAAAAAAAACCTTAGCTAGCTCTCCAGTTTTGTGACTGACAGTTTTTCAAAATTTGAAATAGCTTATTAATAATACATTTAAAACGATAATGTCGCTTACGACGATGTTTTCTAAACAGACACCGGTGTTTGCATCTCTGTCGCATGCGTTATTTCACCGTATTTCTGTCTGATTCGCTCCTCGCTCCTCAGTCGTGAGCAGGGGGCGCAATCTTCATACATTCAAATGGGAACTAACGAGAAGCCAAAAAATGCGAAAGTTGCTATGTTCTCCATGTAGGTGCACACTTTGCACATAAATAGTTCACTAAAGGCAACGATAGATGGCTCCAAGTTAATACACCCACAGTATAGAAAAGAGAAAAATCCTTTTTTTCTATACTATATTGTTGAAAGTTAATGGAAGAGTATAAACTTTACAGAGAATAAAGTGTACTTATGGAAAATAATGTCGAATAATCTAAATTATATTTTTGTTTGTTTAATTTGTTATTTGCTATGTTCTGTTTCGTAAAGTTCCGTAATTCCGTTAGAAATTACATGGTTTCGATGCTCGGAGTACCACTTTTTGAAAATAAGACTCGTTTGTGTTGAATGTGTTAATATTATATTATAGAATTCTTTGGTGATGTGCTGTGTTTGAAAAAAAGACTTCTTTGAACATTGTTAATGCCTTTAGTTAATCATATTTGTTGTTTTATTGTTAATAAAGGGTGCAGTGTTAACCTATGTTTCATTTACACAGTTTCCTTATAAATAAATAATATAGTATACTATGCCTATGTGTGTGAGAGTGTTTATACGACTTTGTAATTTGCATATGTGTGTGTTTATCCACCTAAAGTTGCTGAAGCCCGGTAACAGATGGCGCCAGATACACACTTCCAATAAAGGGGCCGAAGATTGGTCTCTATTTCCTATATATACTAAGTTACTCTATGGTCGTGAGTGCTCCATTGAGACGTGTGGACTGCGCTTGTCTTACGCTCCGTGACGACTTCGCACGTAAATTATTAAAAAAGTACTTTTTGTGTCAATATGGGAAATACAAGTAATATTAAAAGAAAAAATAAATTTAAAGAAAGATACGTGCGCCGATTATGTTTGCTCAAAGGTATGTATATTTTTTATTAATAATAATGTTGTTATAGTAAATCATAACCTAGGTTAGGTACCTATAGGTAATTACAGCAAACAGACATTAATTAAAAATAAATAAAATAGGCTGTAATCTGAAGTTGGTAGAAACTATAAATTGTAGAAAGTAGACAAGTATTCGACGAGTACAGTCGGCAGCATATCAAGACTACTCCGTGGCTCAGTGGTTAGAACAGTCGCCCGGATAGCGAAAGGTCGTGGGTTCGAGTCCCATCGGTAGATTTTTCTAAAATATCTAAGTACTTACTAAATTAATTATAATACAGTACTTTTTAGGTAAAAGTAGTAATTTATTATAAGTACATAGTTTACTTTTTTCAGTTTCAGGCACAAACCACTTCACGCTACTGTAGAAAGTGTAGAAACAGCAGAAGACTCGAAAGAAAACAGGTAAAGATAAAGTCAATGTTTTAGGTAGGTAAGTAAGTACCTACCTACTTTTTATACATCTTTTCGCGACAAATCATATAAGAAGAAGTACGTATGTACACACAATTTTACCTGAAAAAAGTTTTCATTCATTATTTTACAACGTGAAATAAGCTAAGTTCATCATCAAATCAAATCCTGGATCCGCATGTCGCGCCTGTATTAGACTCTATGTAAGTGCTGAACAAGACGTATGTGGTACCTAGTTGGTCACATCGAGGAACCAAAATATTGCTCGGCACTTACATAGAGTAATGCAAAGTTCAGATACTACGTTTCAAAAATGGAAAATGAAGTATTTAGAAAAAATCGACCCCTCTCACAACCAGCTCCGATGGGACGCGAACCCACGACCTTTCGCTATCCGGGCGACTGCTCTAACCACTGAGCTACGGAGTCGTTTCATTTTGTACACACGCACTCATGCTATATATTGTAAAAAAAATATGATTTTGGTATAATAATTTACCTGCCTACTAGTTAATTAGAAGATATTATTAATAGTTATTAAGACAGAATGATCAGAATTTCTTTATGTCCTCGGGCTGTACCTGTTTCCGGTTTTTATTTCAGAGCCGAGTCTAGTAGTAACAGCATTGTAACAGCTCAATGTTCAATTCTGATGCGACGGTGCAGAAAAAAGGCACGGATGGCGAATGTATTGGTCCCAAAAGGTATCTTAAAATACCCAATACCCTAAATGCTTTAGTGCATGACAAAAATAAAACAGTTATAAAATGTATTACTTTTCTGTTTTTTAGAATCGATTGGCAGATCTTACAAATATGATTCCTGATGTTACTTCTACCTTAATTAATGATAAGCATGAACAACGTTTAGATAATGACGATATGAGGGCTAACATGTAAGTAAATAAAAGCTTACTCGAATAAACTATGACGGGATTTACACCATTTACATGTTTATATTTAAGACTTTCGGGGCAGTTGCATGTGCCATGGAATCTGCCAATAACATCAACCCGGAATAATCAACAGTTCTTCTATGGCCATGGCGCATGCAACTGCGCCGAAATATCGGAGTCTCAAATATAAACAGGTATATGGTTTAAATCCAGTCATAGTTTATTCTAGTAACGACAATAACCATGGAAATTTCAAACAAGATAAAAGCTTGTAAAATCAATAATACTTCATCATTTCAGCTGTACAACGCCCACTGCTGGGCATAGGCCTCCCCCAAGGATCTCCACAACGTCGGTCCACCTTGTAGGGGGCCTGCCCACGGAACGTCGTCCGGTTCGCGGTCGCCATTCGAGAACCTTTCCGCCCCAACGGCCATCGGTTCTCCGCGCTATGTGTCCCGCCCACTGCCACTTCAACTGAGCAATCCTTCGAGCGATGTCGGTCGTTTTAGTTCTCCTGCGGATCTCATCATTTCTGATTCGATCGAGCAGGGAAATACCAAGCATCTTATCACCAAGAGTCTTATCACCCTTCTTGAAGAACAGCATCACATCGCTTCTGCCCCATGCCTTTGGCGTTTTGCCCTCGAGGATACAGACAGGACAGAGTTGAAGAGCTTCTGGAGGACCTTAAGTATCGGCTAACTAAAGATATGTTAAGCCGCCGCCCGCTCTCAGCAGTTCTGTTGTGATTCCGTCATCACCCGCCGCCTTGTTGTTTTTGAGCTGCTTGAGAGCCATTCTAATCTCGTACAGGCTGACATCCGGGATATCTTCGGTATAGTGTCGGGTAAGCTTTGCTCTAGGTTCTGTAGCCTTACTTTCAACACGTGTTTGCGTGGAGTACAACTGTCCATAGAGACTCTCAATCTCCCTCAGGATTTCAGGTGTTGATGAAATGATACTACCGTCCTCAGCTTGCAGCCTCGTCAGTTGACTTTGCCCTATAGCCAGATCTCTAGCGAACACTTTGGAGCCTTTGTTCCGCTCAATGGCATCTTTAATACGCTCGGTATTCAATTGGCGAAGGTCGCTTGTCAAGGACTTGGAGATCTGCCTATTTAGCTGTCGATAATGAAGGGCATCCGCTGAGTTCTGTAGTTTCATTTCGTATCTCTGATCCATGAGTCGGATAGTGTGGCTGGAGAGTTTCTTTAATTTAGGACGGTGGGTTTTGTAGTGTTTGGACCCTACCGTGCGGACAGTATCCACCACCATGTTGTATAGATCGTCCATATCGATGCTGTTCTCAAGGGCTTCGAAGCGGTTTTGGTGCTCGAGCTGAAAGCACTCGGGGTTTTGAATTTGAGCCGGTATTGGTCGGAGCGTAGATTTTATTAGTCGAGATCTTTACAGCTTGACGTTGATATTCAATGTGCCTCTAAGCATGCGGTGATCGCTTCCCGTCTTTACGGCGTTGATCACAACGACATCATTGAATATGCAAATATTCCTCGTTGACATAATATTATAAAATCTATTTCGTTTTTGACTTTACCGTCCGGACTAATCCAGGTCCATTTGCGGCTTACGGGTTTCTTAAAGAAGGAGTTCATCATGTAGAGGTTCTCCCTCTCCATGAAGTCTGCCAGCATCTGGCCCCTTTAGTTCCGTTGCCCAAATCCAAATTGCCCCACTCTCAACTCATCACCGCAACGTTGCCCCAACTTAGCATTAAAATCCCCCATCACAACCGTGTAGTGGGCATGCGCGCTCGGCAACGGACGCGCACAATTGCATAGGTGTCGAATTACATATTCGTAATTTACGATTAGCGCGGCATTAGCCGCTGCGCGTACTAACATCACTATGGGTTCCCAACAGCTCAAAGTGAACGAAGTTTTGGCGTTCATCCAGAACGCGATCGACACCATGGACGAAGTCAGCATCGTGCAGATCTGCAAGTCTAACTTCAACGAAGCTGAGATTTGCAGTGGCAAGACGCTGCTTTACCAGAGCATCGGTAAAGCCGATGAGATGCCATCGCGCCGGAGAGATGGAGGTGTGAAAATTCTCCAGGATATTATAACCCTGATGAAAGAGATCGACCCAGACGACGTGCCGACTTTCGTGGCGAAGGAGTTACACAAACTACCACCCGTCACATTCGACCACGTCGACGTCACCAGACTGTTGAAGGATATCACCTCCCTGAAAGCTAGTCTGGCTGAAGTGCATAGAAAATTGGAGGCTTCTGATAACACCATAAGTGAGTTGCGTGCCCAAGTTGTGTTGTTAAGCAACACCGCTGCGGTATGTAGGTCACCAGAGGCCTCTAATGTGAACACACGTCGCGGAGCGCAAAATGCATCCGTCTGCAGTTTCGAGTCGGCGCATATGGATACGTCACCGGCCGCCGCTGCAGCTAGCGATGCACCGCGCCCCACACCCCGCTCCTCCGCCCCGGCGGAGACGTCACGAGTGAGCACGTCGACCCCTCAACGTGTGCCGTACGCCGCTGTCACCGCAGCCAACCAGCCCGCTAACCAACAACTTGAGCGGGTTACAAAGGATAAGGAGGGAACCAAACAAGGATTGGTCTCCAAAGCTGTGCAACCAGCGCCGCCGCGGAGACAGGATGCGATGATGACGGCTTCAAGAAGGTGGAAAGGAAGAAGAAGACCTCTCGTCGTAACCTGTGCGGCACCGCCCCGACCGGACACAACCACCTGCTGCGGCCGGCTATCCCGACGACGCTGGTGTACGTGTCCCGCTTGCATTACTCCACAAAATCTGAAGACATTGTGGAGTACATGAGAGTGAAAACTAAGTTCAATCTGAGGGTCGAGCGGTTGGAGTCCCGCCACAATTGAATCTTGAATCTTTGAATCTTGAATCTTGAATCTTGAATGTGAACTTCAACTCATTTGTGGTGAGGGTGCCGACTGATCATCTGTCGACCTTCATGAAAGAAGACTTTTGGCCGAAGGGTGTCCTGTTCCGCCGGTTTCGGGGTCGGCTACCGGACACTGCATTGCGCAACACGTCGCCGCCGATTATACGTGAAAATAAATAGTTTATAATTATGTATAATATAAATGTATGTATGTTAGTCTGTAAGGTATTTATTATATGGGCCTGATTTTGTAAAATTTCATTGTGTTGCCTGAAATAAATGATTTATTTATATATATATAGCTATGCATGGCTTTAGAGATCTCCTCATACATACATCTCCTCCACATCGACATCGTCGTGTTTCGAGGTCGGAGCGTAGACCTGAATGACATTCAGCGAATATCGTTCCGATATTCTGAGTATCAGGTACGCTACCCTGCTCGAAACACTTCAGATGGTGATCACGTTGTTGACAAGGGATTTATGGACGATGAACCCGACACCACCTTGGGACTGTTGGTAGCCCTCCCGGTGGTATAGTAAGTTACCGGATTGAAGGGTAATCGAGTCCTCCCCCTCTCTTCGGACTTCAGATAACCCAATGATATCCCAATGTAACTTACTAATTGCCTCTTCCAACTCTATAAGCTTCGCGTCGAGCCTCAACGTGCGCGTGTTGTAGGTTGCCAGGTCAAGTCGTCAGTGTTGGTAGCCGGAGCCTACCCGGGAATTCTTAGCACCCCCTGCCCCGCCGTTACCATAGCCGCTACCTTAGCTAGGAATAGCGGGGCCACCGGGGACTGGGGGCCGATTTTTATTGTAATAATAATACTTATACTGTCTTAAGTCGGAAACACAAACGTGGTGTGGCGCGACGCCAGAAAGTCTGTTTCATGCACGTACGGACACGACAGAGACAGAAAGAGTCGCGCCACACTGCATAAGTGTTTTTCTAACCATACTAAATGTATAAAAATGTATGCCTTCACATATTGATCCCCATGTACAAGGACAGCTCCATGTTACAAAATGAGAGTTTTGTTTGTTTGGTGTATGGTATGGTGCAAATAAATGTATGAAAATTGAAAAAATTTAAAGAGATCACAAACTTTGGGACACCCATATGCTACCCAAACTAAAAGATTTTTATATTCAACATGTTTTGACAGAACTAGTGGATCCACGTCAGACTCGAAATATGCCCTTACGCAGTCCATTAGTTGATAAAAGAAATACTTAGCGAAAAGGAGAATCAATGAATATTGAAGCTAAACAAAAGAAAATGTAAATAAAAAATTAATTGCTTGTTGAATTGTTTATTATTTTTTCAGGCTTCCTTCTTACATGGGTTTTGGGTATATTGTAAATTTTACGAAAAGCGGGTTTTTTACCATGGTAACATGGTAAAAATCCCGCTTTTCGTAATATTTACAGTAGCACGCTCACTACCTAGTAAGCCTGCTAAAGTACCTTTTATTACTTGTATGTTTGTACACACAAAAAAAAATGTATTGTTACTAGCGTTAAAAATGCCCCAGTTGTGCATGCGCCCAGACTTATCTGTCACGTACCTATAAAACTTCTTCGTGATTATTTATTTTCATCTGTCTGTTGTTGGTGATACGAAGTACTATATTAAAGTATTCTATAATTTATATGGCAATACAACGTTTGCCGGGTGAGTTTTGCGGGTAGTATCTAAAGCCCCCAGTACAGGATGGCCGATTATGGTCGGCGACCATGACCAATACATCATACATTGACACTTTTGAACGAACAAGTTTAAAAAGGTTATTTGAAAAGTGTCAATGTACGAAGTATTGGTCATGGTCGCCGACCATATGGTCGGCCAACCTGTACTGGGGGCTTAATATGCATTAAGGATGTGTAATATGTGTATATATACATGCGACACTTGTCTCTGTTTTCTTCATTACACTGTGCGCGTAAACTCAAGCGAACTTTGTTTTCGGCCCGCGATATGGACGCGCGGAGCTAGTCTACAGCGGCATTGGGTGCGGGACGCGCGGGGAAAATCCTTATTTTTTATAGCTTTGTACGGCTCCTTAATATACCTTTCCGCTAAGGTATATTAACTTTATGGTATTACCAAAATAAGCATGGGACCTGTGACAGTTCATTCGTGCAGAGCAAAAAGTTCATCATACTATCGGAATAAAACTCAAAGTCAGTATTGGACATGTTTTATGCAGCCTATGTTAAACTTCTAGCTTTGCACAAAGAAACAAAGTATACGTCACGCACAGAACAGACAAAAAGGTTATTTCTGTTCTTTGACGCCACGTCTCGTCGACATTATCTACTGTCAAAATCAGCTGTCATAAGACCCATGCTACACTGAACAAAATATAAAGACAGAATATAACTGCATCTCCAGAATCTCTGTCGTTATTCTAATCGTTTCATAAATTGTATGATGTTTTTATCTGAACACTGGAATTGTCAAGCACCTTACTTATCTCGAGAGTTTTATTGGAATCGTACACCTAAAATGTACGTATAATTTTATTGCGAAATTACATGGGCTATAACATTGCTATTAATTATTAATTTAAAGTGGCAACCCTGTAATCGGGTGTGTAGGCGAGTTACGACTGCTACCGCTTTATCAGGAGCTGCTGTAGAGGCACGATGTTGAGGCCGTAAAACTATCAACGGGTATTTTTAGAGATTAAACGAACTTACCTGAACTGAAGTTCTATCTTAATTATACGAAGGCTTCGTCCGAAGAGATTAGCTTGATTAACACTTGTAGTACGCCCTAGTAATCGCCAATTTCACACTATATTGAGAATATACCTAAGTACTTATAAATTAAAAAAGTAATAAAAGACAATTATTATTTTTTAAATTTCAAATGCGGGTAGTCAAGAGCGACCTGGCTCAAGCGCCCGTCATAGCTGTCATTTAGTTTGGAGTATTATATTTTTCGAATAATATAGGGGAGTAGGTAATAACTTTTGGGAGGGAGGGATGCTAATCTCTTTGGACGAAGCCTTCGTATAATTAAGATAGAACTTCACTTCAGGTAAGTTCGTTTAATCTCTAATTATACTTCATGCTTCATCCTCAAGATTAGCTTGATTAACACTTGTAGACGTTTAGAGACTAAGTGTTCGAAAAATATGCAAAAATTGTAATAGGGTACTGAATAATATAGATTGAAATTATAACATAGCTTGCTACTTTATTTTCTCAACATAGAAACAAAAAGCAATAAAAAAGTATTATTTGTTACATAAAAAATCAACATCGCTTATGAAATAAACGAAAAATATTTTGATTAAGCACTCAAAACAGTGGTGCTAAATTTTCTGTTATAAAATTTGACAAACGTATGTAATTCTGAAAACCAACCTGCAGTTTTATAATCTGGTCTATGCTAAAACCTAAATTTTGCGTAGCTGACGTAGCAGCATACCGGGTATTATGCGCAGTGAACGTAGAAATATCAATTCCATTTAAATGTAACGTATTTTTTATCCATTTGAATAAGGTTTGTGATGTAACAGGCTTATATGGCTTAGTTACCGAAAACTAATAAATAAATTGTTGGAATCAGGACAGAGAGACATTGTCACTTCAAGGTAAGTAATCAAAACTCTTGCAGGACAAATACTTGGCTTTTCATTATATAATGGTATAACGAGCAATGGTTGAGCTGCGCTACCACTAGATGTCTTTATTAGAATGGGAAATTTTGATTTTAATTGCTAAAGAAGACTTTTTAATATTACAAATATTATTTTTTGAGAGGGTTCGTCATACCCTATGGGCTGTGACAACGGCTAATAAAGTTTTTTTTTAATACATATTTTTTCCAGATTCACCACTTTTCAAGACAATTTAAAACCTGTGCTATATTCCAGACTTCATTAAACTTAGGGGGTGGAGGTCTGGTACGAAAACTCCTTTAATAAATCTTTTTATTTCTTGATTTTGTGAGATATTAATTTTAGTTATTAAAGCCAAAGCAGAATGATAACAGTTAATTGTGCCATACTGAGCGCCACTGTTAAAATCAGATGCAAAAAAATGTTGTATATCGGGAATTGATACTTTCGTATAAGTTTAGTTTATTTAGTTGACAATAAATAAACCACTTTTAATAGCAAACTTCGTATTGTTTATACGAATTATCTAAAAGGGAGTTAAGCATGATGCCCAGAGAAAATTGTTTGACACCTCTTCGTATCGTCACCATCACCAGGGTAATGGAGTTGCGCATTTGTTTGCGGCTGGAATTTGTAGATAAAATTACGTTTGAATCTGCTTTGAAAACGAATTGTTTAATTATTAAAAGACTCTTAAATAGTGGATACCACTGTTATGTGAACCAAAATGCAACAACTATTAAGTATATCTGTGGCATTGTCAGAGATAATCTTTCTTAAACATTTAATAATCATTGTGAAAGGAGCAAAAACATAAAAAGTGAATTTCGACCACGACACTGAAAAAAACATTTACGGCGTATGCATCCGGATCCTTATGCCATGCCATGATATAATATATCTTGGACATTTATTATTTCAATGACTAGCGTATCAATGTCAGGCCTATGAAAGTTTTCAACAATTTGTTGAAAGGCATAATCAGCTAGCTGCCATTCTTGGTCTGCCTGCATAGTATTATCTGAAGATCGAATATGAGATGCAAAAACGTAAAGATTTTTACGTTTACGCCATTGAGGAAATTACCGTGGTATTGTCAGTTCGTAGAAGTACTTGACAGTTAATATCTTAAACCAATAAACGCAGCAAGAATTCCTAAATAATTTATTGTCTGCTACTTTCTTTTACACTCTATAAACCACTAGCTCTGTCGGCTCCACATGCATTACCCACCCCGTAGTTGAGGCACCTGAAAAAACTTCAGGTCATACTTGTCTATTTTTATTTTGGTGTGGCTCCACCAATAGAAATCCTGTTCCAAATAACAAGGTATATCCATGTACTTATTATACATATTTCAAATAATTTAGTATACAACCAGCTGCATCTCACGGCGGGACAGGCGGATATTAACAGTACACCTTTTTAAGTTAGAAAACTTTTGTATTGCAAATTCAATTTTGGCAAAGTGACCTAGAATTTCTTTTAGTCTAAACTACATCCTAAGAACTTACAAGACTGAGAAGGTATAAAATTACTTTTATCGGTATTTATAATGAAACCTAAGCTTGTAAGCAACTTTACGGTATCTTGTAATTTTTAAGACCCTTATATTAGGCAGAGGTGATCCAAATATATTGTTAACAGGTTACCACATAATCTTAAGAATTTCATGACCGGTTTCATGATGACTTTAGTGAATACCAAAGGAGCTGTGTTTAAGCCAAATAATAAGACATTAAATTCATATGTTTTTTGATCGAATTGGTATCTTAGATATTTTCGGTCTCCCTTGTGAATTTTTAACAAAAAGTATGCGTCTTTCAGGTCTACTGTGCACGGTTACAATCTCTCGATATCAATTTTATAACTGTTCTTAAATCCTCCAGTTTAAAATGACTTGTGTCAAAAAACTTATTTAGTGATAAGTTTAAGATGAAGCGCATCTTCCCATTTGGCTTGGGTACTAAAAAATATTTCATAGATTGATCAGATCTGTTATCTCTGAAATTGCAGAGACAGCAAATTTTTTATTTCGTGTATGAAAAGAGCCTTTTCCTTTTCACTACATTTTCGGGTTGACGGTGATACAGGTTGCATCGGTTTTCGATTGAAGGGAATCTTGTATCCTTTTATATGAAAAAAGAACCAGTGGGTCCTTGGTAATCGTTAAAAATTCTTTATAGAATAATGATAAACGACCTGCATGCGTTAACGTATTTAACGTCGGCTGTTGTTCTGTCTCTGCCACGGATACTGCGACTGCTTCGATAAGTTGATGAGCCGTCTACGCGTCGAAGTCGTTGCAGGCTCCTTCGTCCTGGGAGGGCCCGTCGGCCTGCGACTAGGACCCGGACCCTTCCAGTTTAAATTTCGCGAAGAACTGTATGGATTAGAGCTTGGCTTCTTATTAGGAAACTTTTGTGTCGTTGATTGCTTTGGGTCTGTGCCAGACTTGTTAATCTGATTTTATGGTTTCCCTTAAGTTTTCGCCGAATAATTGTTTATCAATTTTAATATTTTGAAGAGAATCCCTTAGATCCATCTTCACGGCATTCAGAAAAAAAAATGTAAATTGAATTAGAATGTTGACAATCACACATGTTTTTTGCCAAATCCATAAGTGTTTTTAGCAAGGCTGTATTTTTCTTATTCGCAGACAATATAATAGTATATATTTTACCAGACAAGTGTTTCCAGCAGTCAATTCCTTCTGTTTTAGTTGAATGGCCTTATTGCGTTTAGCAATAATATCTGAAACAGCTGCTTTAATCTTAGGATCAAGCTCAGGTGGGTCAATCAATTTGCAATTTTCTGGGATACATGATCCTTATGAGTTCTTTACGCAATTCTTTGTTAATACCTGTTGTGACCCAGTGCTGGAAAACTCCAGCACTCCTGACTGAAGTAGGGTCAGTACCTAATATTTCTAATACTTCAATATCTAACTGTATGTTTTCTATTTCAAGAGCAGACGTTTGATCTGAAGGTAGATCACGCTTCAGAGCCTCAGTCGACGAATGGCCATCCTGTATGTTTGTAATGTTTTCAGACTGGGATGTACTGGGTTGGTTCCAAAAGTGGCTCCAGCACTTGTTCTAATTGTCCTTCAGGTTAACCCTTAGAACATAGTCAACTATGTCCTCTTGGTCGTATGTAAGGGACAGAGCAAGCCTCATGTTCATACAATTTTAGCATGTCAGTATAATATTGTAAGAGACAGTCCCCAGTTATAACAACACGTACTGTCCGCAAATAACACTTAAAAGTACCTTATAACAGTCCCGTTGTACTGTTTGTAGGACCCAGTGACTGCAGTGTATATAATGATGATTATGTTATCATTATTTGAGATTATGTATTGCTTATCCTTAGGTATGCAATTAAATTTCGTAAAAGACAGTCCCAGTTCAAAAAAAGTTCTGCCCGCAAACTATTGAAAATCGACACATCATAATAAGCATAATACTTTAGAGTACAAAGTTCTTTTTAGCTTAGTCACTTATGTGAATTATTTTCTGTAAGAAGCAGTCCCAGTTCATAGAAAGTACTGCCCGCAAACTGTTTGAAATCTACTTATACGAGAACTTGTAAAAGTCTGTGCGGAACTAATGCATTTATGTTCAATTATAACTTTAAAATTAATTAATAATTTTGTTATACTTTATCAGAAAGTATTTATTTTACAAACTTAGTAATAAGTAGTTAAATAGTCAAAACGTTTTATCGTTGAACGTAATTATCGTTTGCATTTTTTTTTGCGAAACGTTAGAAAACCAGGTTACTGAACTTCAATTTGCAATATAATATGTCAAGGCCAGTGACTTATGAATGTATTAAAATACATAACGTACCTTTAGATAAGGACGACGAGCGATAGGATTGTTCCGATAACTCAGAACAAGATGAATCTTACCGGTGTGGTGGTGCTTCTTTTTTCGCTCCAACTTCCTCCCCAATCTTATAATTTTTCGTTTAATGTGTTCACAATTATCTTTTTTGCGTTTGGGCATCCTAAATAATCACTTTTAACAACAACTAACAACTTTTTTAACACAATTTAAAAACTAGATGTGAAACGGCGACGCACTAGAAAGCGAATGACAGCTATGACGGGCGCTTGAGCCAGGTCGCTCTTGACTACCCGCATTTGAAATTTAAAAAATAATAATTGTCTTTTATTACTTTTTAATTTATAAGTACTTAGGTATATTCTCAATATAGCGTGAAATTGGCGATTACTAGGGCGTACTACAAGTGTTAATCAAGCTAATCTTGAGGACGAAGCATGAAGTATAATTAATCCCGTCTAGTGTTTTACACTGTTTATTTAAACATAAAAGTACGTTAACATTAGTTACTAGCATTATGGTCTAGATTTTTGATATTTCCTCAATAACACTGTTTCAAAAACACTCCTAGGTACGGTACGGTAATGTAACGAACGGTCTTTCGCGCTCTATGGGGAGAACAATAGATTTTAAAAATACCTAACTGGTTTTGAAGTCCCTTGCTATTTTTAAGTAAATGGTAACATCATACTTTTTTATATATGATTAGTTATTTTGCCAAAGCCAGGTTCTTACAAGCTTTTTATTAACTTGCAATGTTAGTTAACTAGTTATTTAGTTAGTTTGTTTGTTAGTTAGTGGGGACAAATCTTGCAAGCTTAATTTGACCCACTTCCCAGTGTCCGATGGAGCGATGAAATTTAGTACGCAGAATTGGTTTAGATGACAATACAATATTAAAGTACAGTCAGCAAGAAGATTGTCATAAAAATTAAATTTTTACTAGAAACTTATTTAAGGTGCAGTCAGGGACAAATTCGGTGAACCATATTCTTTTCGTGTGGCTGTCGCCTCGCCATTTACGCGCAGACCCTTTTTTCAAGCTTTTTATTAACTTGCCATGTAAGTTAGTTAGTGGGGGACAAATCTTGCAAGCTTAATTTGACCCACTTCCCAGTGTCCGATGGAGCTGAAATTTTGTATACAGGTTTTGATTAGATGACAATACAATATTAAAGTACAGTCAGCAAAAAAGCTTGAAAAATATTGATATTTTTACTAAAAACTTATTTGGTTATGTATTAAACTAAGGTAGTACAATACATAAGCAATTTACGGATAGGGACTGCATGCAAGTGAATGCTGAGACGCCAGCCACACCAAAAGAAGTAAGGAGGTGGATCACTGAATCGATGTACGTAGATTGATATTAGAAATTCGAAATGTGACATATTTTTGGACCAATTAATTTGATGTTAAAAAAATTTGTTAATTAAATTAACAGTGTCAAATGCCATGCATCCAGGATGCACCTGTTATTTTCTTCACGTTTTCAATTGCGTAGGCGAACGATAGTCGACGTATTTTTGTAAACATTACATAAACAACTGAACACAACAACTAGTCCAGTCAAAATAAATGTGTTTGTATGGAGTAGGTTGCAATATTAGCACTTTGGGTGATAATTTGGAATAACATAAATGAATACTTGAAAAACCGGAAATCAGAATAATCTCTGATATTAACTTCGTACTTGTCGGTTAATTAATCAATAAAGTAAGAAAAAATATTTTGGGTGTGAACAAAAAATGGAAAACTGGTGATTTTGTTCATTTTAGAGTCTTTTAGAATGCTTTAATTAAGGAATAAATAATCTCTCGTCTAGGTCGATTTATTGAGTGTATTTCGAATATACTATGTCAAATTATTTCTAACTTTATAACAATAATGGCACACCGAGTGATATTTAATCAAAGCATGTATATAAATAATACTAATAAGTATACCAATTATCACCAAGGTGACTCTGGTACTTTTTTTTAATGCAGTTTTATTTGATTTTAAAATTCGCACATTAAAGTCACCTCGAATTTTTTTAGTAATCCATGTAGAAATAATTTATATAAACTTAAAACAATAAAAATCCCGTACCAATATGTTATAGTTATTTAATTATAATTATTATCAAAAACGCAAATGAAGTGAGGCGCGCGCGTCATTAAGGCGAGAATTCCCAACCGCAGATACAATTTGAAGAACATCGCATTATCAGTGGGGTGGGACCCCCGTGCGTCTCAGTAGGTATACTTAGCAAAATAAGTAATTTTGAAAATTTATGACTGTTTTCACCAAACACTCGTAAGGTATTTCTTAGCTAAGAATATCTTAATTTAAACAGTACCTTATGATACTGTTACGTTATACCAACCAAAACTACTAAAAAGATTCCTAGATAGGAACGTCTTAGTTAAGTTTAATTTCTCTATAGAATGTCACTTCTGAAAAATGAATTCTAGCATAGATTAGGTAGGTACCATAAAGTTCCTTTGACAGTCTTGAAAGTTCTAGGAAACCAACATTTTCCGTAATGTAGATACAAGTTCTCGTATATTTCCACAGCATGAGAGCGCTTCGTGTGTATTGGCGTTATCCGTCGTTGTCTTTATGCGTACAAATATATCCTTCATCGTCGTCAAAAATTTCAAAGAAATTCAGAAATTCAAACAAATCTTACACATTCATTTTTCATTATACAAATTCATGATTATTTTAAACTTTATTCAAGACTAGTTTTCCGCCCGCGGCTTCGCCCGCGTGGACTACACGACGTTATCCCGCAGGAATGTGACATTTTTCCGGGATAAAAAGTAGCCTATGTTCCTCTCCAGGCTACAAAGTATCTGTGTTCCAAATTTCAGCCAAATCCGTTCAGCCGTTTTGGCGTGATTGAGTAACAAACATCCAAACATCCAAACATCCAAACATCCAAACATCCAAACTTTCACATTTATAATATTAGTAGGATTTACGAAGATAACTCAAGTCAAGATTGACGTTTCATTTGACATTAAGTTGATCCTTAACAATTAGCTGTTTTCTGTGTCCTATCTTTAGGAGCTTCTTAACTACTTAGGGCATTCTTAAGTTGTGGTGATACGTAAAAGTTCCATTTAAGAATCGCTTAACGATAAGCATTGCCTTAGGAACGTCTTAACGTTTGGTGAAAACGGCCATAAGAATGCCTTTTAAAAAGTTTAAAGTTATGACTATTTATAAGTATTATTTGTTTATTGTATTTCGTAGAAGAGAAGTGGAAATTTCATAACTATGAATAAGGTAATCCGTGGCGGTGCCCGTGATATAGTTTTCTAGGTGTTTTTACGATGTTTGGCGAAGTTCCAAGCAGGAAAGTTGCTCAGTAGTCTCGACGATGTTTACCAACGCACCGCGGATTTCACGGGTAAGTAAGTAAGTTGCACGACGCGTATTCACAAAGTATTATACTGATTCTGGATGTTAGTCCTTTAAGAATTACCCCACATAGGTACATTTTTAATACTTTTATCCTAACTTAAGAGGTTATACCAGTTATACTATAATAAACAAATACTCTTAGTTTTATAGTGCGACCAAAATATCTTGAGCATGATATGTTAATTCGTAGAAAACATTGTAGGTATTGAAAACTATTATCCCTGATTTAATTTTAGACTGTTATTGTTTGTTTCTATCTCAAAGTACAGTTCGCAGAATTGTAAAGTTTGGTAATCAAAGTGGTGGAAAATTCTCGACTCCAGCTAAACACTCCTAAAAATTTAGATGACCTCGATATAATACGTTTGTACTTGTTTGCAAACATGCGATCGGTCTTGAGACCATAAGCAAATGGTTTGGGTTTTAATGCAGACGTGTAGGCATGTCTTTCCAGTGTCAGGCTGCCTTTGTGTTTTGCTAACTGGTATAGTTATTGTATGCTGTCCCAAAGATGCAGTCTTTTCAGGCGTCTTGTTTGCAATGGTTCAATAAGACACTGGGCCAGTTTGTTCTTATGAATACCAATTCGATCTTTATACGAACTAATGCCATTGGCTATGTGCTGTTTGACGGTTGGTATATTCAGATACTCATGGACTTCTTCCATTTTTGTGAACCATAGGGCATTCACTAGTGTTTTGAGCACACTGTTCTGAAATCTTTGCAGAATTCCTATATTCGACGTTTTTGCAGTAAAATGTTTAGCTGGAGTCATGAATTTTCCACCACTTTGATTATCAAACTTTACAATTCTGCAAACTGTACTTTGTGATAAACCTGAAACAAACAAAAAAAGTCTAAAATTAAATCAGGGACAATAGCGAAAATATTAAACAACTATACCTACGAATTAATATTTCATGCTCAAGATTTTTTAATCGCACTATAAAATTACAAGTATTTGTTTATTTTAGTATAACCATATTGTATTATTTTGACCATAATATTTTATTGTATAAAGGGCAATGGGCAAATTGGTAGCCTACGCGGCCACCTCAAAAAATAGTCGCATTTCTTAGATTTTTCTATTCTCTTAAAAAAGTTTGTATGGGCACAAAGTACTGTATCCATAGTTTCTGAAATACATAGAAAAAAAAAGCTTAATTTAATTTCGTTTATTCAATTTAGGTTTGTTTCAACACTTATGAACGTCAATGAAGCTACGCCATCGGTTCACAAATCCTACGGCAGGAGACCTTGTAACGAGAAGAACCGGCAAGAAACTCGCCATGGGCTATTTTTTACTCCCTGTTTTAATTTATACAGAGTCGTCAAATTTGAAAAGTGACCTTTACATAATAGTAAGGTTACTTTCCATCACAATACAGAATACCGCTTAAAGTAAGTACAATTTTGCTTATTACCTACCTAAAACAGTAAACAATTTTCAACTAAACGAGGAATCAAATAGTTTAAAAGACGCACTAATCTTAATCTTATTTACATTATATTATAGGATTAATAAAAAGGAAACTGCAAGCTGCGCCTTATATTCAAATCTATAAGTATTAACAAATAAAAGGAATTTTTGAATAAATATTAAGTAGAAAATGAAGTATTTTGAAAAAATCGACCCGTCTCACAACCAGCTCCGATGGGACTCGAACCCACGACCTTTCGCTATCCGGGCGACTGCTCTAACCACTGAGCTACGGAGTCGTTGTTAGACTCAGTGGTTAGAGCAGTCGCCCGGATAGCGAAAGGTCGTGGGTTCGAGTCCCATCGGAGCTGGTTGTGAGACGGGTCGATTTTTTCAAAATACTTCATTTTCCATTTTTCAACCATAAAAATTGCATTGTGAATGCAAAAAAGTAAAAATTTAGATAAAATATTAAGTACTTACAACAATAATTAGAAAAAATTGCTGTTACTGTAAGACACGAGTACTTACCAAAATTACTATGAGATACACCAGCTCGCTAACAAAACTATATTACGAGTATAATACTATTATAAACCATATCCCGAACACCTTTAACACAAGTTGACACGAGCAGACCCACCCCACTGGCAGCACCCGTTCACGAGCATGACGCATGAGCCAGCAAAATAGCTTCGTTCAACCATATTTTAGGGAACGTAACGACCCGACTCACACGACACCACCGCAGGAATATTTAGAGAATGTAGAAAAGAAAGATCTTTTATATGAATAAATTCGTTAACCATTTATAACTGTTTCCAAACTGAAAATACAAAAAGAAACTTTCATAGTAGTAAACATTATCAGGTATCTGTATAGATTGAACGACGACGCCCACTGCTGGGCATAGGCCTCCCCCAAGGATCTGGGGGGTTCCGTAGCCGAATGGCAAAAAACGGAACCCATATAGATTCGTCATATCTGTCTGTCCGTTTGTCCGTCCGTACGTATGTCACAGCCACTTTATTCCAAAACTATAAAAACCACACAGTTGAAACTTGGTAGTTAAATGTATTCTGTTAACCGCTTTACGATTTTTATACAAAAATAAAAAATATAAAAAAATTAAGGGAGACTCCCCATACATGGAACTAAAACCGAAATATATTTTTTTAATCAAACATATTATTATTCGTGTGGGGTATCTATAGATATGTCTTTAAAAATGACATGCAAGTTTCTCAAACCATTTTTTCTCAAAGTCTACCTTTTGAAAGAGAGAACCTTCTAAAATGGTAAAATGTGTGTCCCCCCCCTCTAACTTTTAAAGTAAAAGAGTGAAAAATCTAGAAAAAATAAATGCTGTAGATCTTAATAAAAACTTTCAACGAAAATTGGTTTGAACGAGATATAGTAAGCACTTTTTGAGATATAATATACTACATATTCAAAAACCGCCAAACACTATGAAAAACAAAGTTATATTTTGCTGACGAAAAATTATAGTGGAATTTTGGCTAGGTATAACCAATCGGTACAGTAAGTGGGTACGGAACCCTTCATGAGCGAGTCCAACTCGCACTTGGCCGATTTTTTCTAGTAATAGGTTTATATTAAGTCTTTTAGGCTATTTTCTATTAATACTCAAACGCTATTTTAGTTTTCCCAATAGGTACTACTCGCAGTGTCAACCTTTCTTATGTTAATATTCTTGAATAATAGCATCGAAGGCTAAGACACAGTTTATCCATTTTTTCCATACAGCAGTAAGAGAACAGCAACGCAAAGTTAAAAATATTTAAAAAACCACGCTGGCAGCCAACTTTTTTTTGTGGGCCGGTTTTGATGTAACTCGGTTTTACTACTATTTTGAAAAGAAAACAGTAACGCAATGTTAAAAATATTAAAAAAACAAGCGGCCAACTTTTTTGTGGGCCGATTTTGATAAAACTGACTGACAGACAGACAAAAACATTGCGTGAAGCTAGAAACACATTTCGCTGGCGCAGCGCAGCGCAGCGCGATCGGTTTCATACATTTAGTATGGCTAGAAACACATTTCCCTGGCGCAGCGCAGCGTATCCGCTCGGCTTCAATTGCGCCAGGCCCCCCACCACTTTCTAGCATTGTATCGTCAGATGGCTCGGTAGCGGACTGCGCAGCGGAGCTCTGCATTTTGCTTTTTACTACTTATGTTCTCCGATTTCTCCGTCATCATCATCATCATCATCAGCCATTTAATGTCCCCACTGCTGGGGCACTGGCCTTCCTTATGGATGAATAAGGAGAATGAGCCATGACCCACCACGCGGGCTCAGTGCGAATTGGTGGGTATTAACGACTGCAAGCGCAGCCGGGACCAACGGCTTAACGTGCCTTCCGAAGCACGGAGGAGCTCGAGATGAAAAGTTTTTGGTCACCCATCCCGTGACCGACCATTGCGAACGTTGCTTAACCTCAACGATCGCAGGCTAAGCGCGCTATCCACTGCGCCACGGGCTCCTCGGCTTATTCTCCGTCAATAATGGGCCAATTTAAAAAAAAAAATTTTGTTTAGAAGAGTCACCAATTCATTATCATGTAGGGTTGTTAATTATACTGTTAAAACAGTATTTAAGTGTTTTTAGTACACTATACTTTTTAATTTTATAACAAAAATAATGTATAATTCTGATTTCAAAATAAATTACACTAAATATTTCTAAAATCGGTTTAGTATTTTTTGAGTTTATCTATTACAAACAAACAAAGTATATTTATAGTATTAGTATAGATATAAATTGCATCTCGTCTTCATTCATCATCATATTATCATCGTAATCATCACATATTTTTTTTGGATTTAATATGTTCAAGTAAGAACAGAAATTGTTTTCAAAATTAGAAGAAAACATAATGCAGATGTTAGCTCGGCAACGACTCGATTGACACTGATCAAAAATTTCGTCAGGAAACGCTGCGCTACGCTAGTAAAGTGTGCACACCCGGGTCGACGCTGCGCTGCGCCAGCGAAATGTGTTTCTAGCTTTACTCTTTTCTTGTCAAAATAATACTAAAAACCGAGTTTCATTAAAATCGGCCTACAAACAAAAAAGTTGGCAGCCATCTTGATTTTTTATTTTTTTAACCTTGCGTTGCTGTTTTCTTGTCAAAATAGTACTAGAAATCGAGTTTCATCAGAATCGGCCAACAAACGAAAAATTTGGCCGCCATCTTGGATTTTTATCATTTTTGACATTGCGTTGCTATTTTCCTGTCAAAATAGTACCAAAACCCGAGTTTAATAAAAATCAGCCCACACACAAAAAAGTTGGCCGCCATCTTGGATTTTTTTAAATTTTTAGCAGTGCGTTGTTGTTTTCTTTTCAAAATAGTACTAGAAATCGAGTTTTATCAAAATCGGCCCACAAACAAAAAAGTTGGCCGCCATCTTGGATTTTTTTATATTTTTAGCAGTGCGTTGTTGTTTTCTTGTCAAAATAGTACTAGAAATAGAGTTTCATCAGAATCGGCCAACAAACAAAAAATTTGGCCGCCATCTTGGATTTTTATCAATTTTGACATTGTGTTGCTATTTTCCTGTCAAAATAGTACCAAAACCCGAGTTTGATAAAAATCAGCCCACAAACAAAAAAGTTGGCCGCCATCTTGGATTTTTTTATATTTTTAGCAGTGCGTTGTTGTTTTGTTTTCAAAATAGTACTAGAAATCGAGTTTTATCAAAATCGGCCCACAAACAAAAAAGTTGGCCGCCATCTTAGATTTTTTTATATTTTTAGCAGTGCGTTGTTGTTTTTTTGTCAAAATAGTACTAGAAATCGAGTTTCATCAGAATCGGCCAACAAACGAAAAATTTGGCCGCCATCTTGGATTTTTATCATTTTTTACATTGCGTTGCTATTTTTCTGTCAAAATAGTACCAAAAACCGAGTTTCATCAAAAACAGCCCACAAACAAAAAAGTTGGCCGCCATCTTGGATTTTTTTTAATTTTTAGCAGTGCGTTGTTGTTTTCTTTTCAAAATACTACTAGAAATCGAGTTTTATCAAAATCGGCCCACAAACAAAAAAGTTGGCCGCCATCTTGTATTTTTTAATATTTTAAGATTGCGTTGCTATTTTCCTGTCAAAATAGTACCAAAACCCGAATTGCAATAAAAAAATAAAATAAAAATAGTTTGTTATAAAACTTAAATAATTATATGAACTTTTTTACAACAAGCTTTTTTGCTGGCCATACTTTAATATTGTACTGTCATCCATACCAAACCTATATGCAAAATTTCAGCTCAATCGGACACTGGCAAGTGGGTCAAATTTAGCTCGTAAGATTTGACCCGAACGGACATACATACCTACATACATACACTGCAAGTTAAATAAAAGCTTGTAATAAAAAATCACATCCGCAATTAAAGTATCAATAATTTTACTCCGGCTAGTCTGCGCACAATACGCAGCAAACTTTTTTGAAATTTAGATAATAAGATGCGAATTTGTGTAATAAATAAAATAACAAGCCTATGTTCCTCTCCAGGCTACAAAGTATCTAGATTCCAAATTTCAGACAAATCCGTTCAGCTGTTTTGGCGTGATCGAGTAACAAACAACATCCAAACATCTAAACTTTCACATAATCAATTTAATTATTAACAGGAAGTAGGATGAATTGCCGCCGCGCGGCAACGCGCCGCGTCTATCCATCCTCTTCACGCCCGATAACTCCGTCTCTCTCGCACACTGACTGGCCATGCGGACGCTCCGTCAAGGTCACGCGTAATTTGGATTTTGAATAAGTTATTTTATTACTTTGCGGTGATTGTGCATTTATTTATATTTTGAGGAATCTTTCTCATGTTATCAAGGGATTATGATTTTTTTATATGTAAAATAAATATGTTAATGGAAATCTTACATAAAAACTGAAGTGACTTTAATGTATAACCGACTTAACGCAAAAAAACCACTTTTAACCAGGTTCCAAGAAAGTCACCTAGGTGAAAACTTAAAATAGGTTCGAGGTTTTTATTTATAGTGTATTAGTAGTAAAATCTCTGAAAGTGCGATTTTGTAAGTCTCATTTTTTACGTCGTGACTGAAAAAACGTTGTAATGTGCAGAATATTGTGCTCACGTCAGGGATTACTTGCCTAACATAATTTAAAGGGTATCCATAGATTATATTATAATATTCACCTAAAGTGCCTTTTTTGTCTAATTATAAACGGCCAAAACACAACTTTAGGTATTTCTCTCGAACGGACACCAGTATATCTACAAAATCACGATGAGTGCTCAAAATAAAGACAATATTATTATATAAAAATAAATTTGATAAAGGTGCCATTAATGTGACCCCAAACTTTATTTTGACTGGACTAAACGTAAAGAAGGTCAAGATCAAGAGCAACCGAAATTAGAATAGACAATACTATGATACATGAGGGAAACAAAATAAGAACCGTGGCCAAGTGACAAGTTATCTAAGTTCTCAGCCTAATGTTCACATATGAGAAATGAACATGAACAAGAGTTATTGTTTTTAACAAAAAAACTCACTTCCCAAAAAAAAACGTAAAAAATAAAAAATAATTTGAATCATTCAATTCAAAGGACGAAAGGGTGGGACTTTATCTAATTAATCTTGGAACTTACTGATCTGATTGAATACAATTTTTCATGGGACCACACATAAACTTCTCTTTTAGTTTTTTTTTTTTTTAAATTGGTTAGCAACTGGCGAAGCTATGGTAAAACATACCTACATAAAAAAAATACAGTCGACTTGAGAACCTCCTCCTTTTTTTGAATTCGGTTAAAAAGGAGGAGGTTATACCTACGTACGACTGTAAGTATGTTTTTTTCTATGTACCTACTCGAATATTCATCGATTTCTCCGTCAATTCTGCGCCGATTTTCATCATTCTTTTTTATTCGAAAGAGTATACTCCTGAGGTGGTCCCATTGTCACCAAGTCAGGATCTAATGATGGGGTCTACTGAAACCCTCAAATTTTATAACAATTTTACGTGTTTTATATTTTTTTAAAGCTTAACATCAGGTGTGATGAAGGCTAAGTGCTACCCCGTTGTAAATAATAATATTTATTTTTAAAAAATCGACCCGTCTCCCATCTAGCTCCGATGAGACTCGAACCCACGACTTTTCGCTGTCCGGGCGACTGCTCTCACCACTGAGCTACGGAGTCGTTACGCTTCACGTAACGACTCGACCGATTTTTTCTAAACACTTCATTTTGAATTTTTCAATAATAAAAATTGCATTGTGAATGCAAAAAGAAAATTTTTAATAACAAAGCTTTTCAAGTATTTGCGTCTGGTAGTCATCAGCTCATGTTGATGAGCTGACGATGGAAAGCACAAGTCCCTAACGGTTAGGAGTTGTAGGATCATACGGAAAAATGGAAAATGAAGTACTTAGAAAAAATCGACCCGTCTCACAACTAGATCCGATGGGACGACCAGCTAGTTGTGAGACGGGTCGATTTTTTCTAAATAATTCATTTTCCATTTTTCAGTAATAAAAATTGCATTGTGAATGAAAAAAAACTAAAAATTAAAATAAATTGTTCATACGCTTAAGATCGATATTTGTATCTCCGGTTATTCAGGTGAGCTGATGATGGAAGGTTTAACGTTTAGGAGAGGAGAGAGGACTGTGGAGCTGGTATTAGTGCTCTAATTTAGATATTGACAATAGGTTTTAATCGTTGAACTTTGCGCTACGCTGCTGTCTTATTGTGCGGTTTCTTAGGCTACGATTATTTACACTAAAAATGAAAAAAATAATCAAACTTTTTATAAAATAAATTAAACCGCCTTTAAAAAAATTCAAACAAAAACACACTGCATAAAAAAACGCGTCTTTTTCTAACTTCTCTTGGAATTTACTGATCTGTTTGAGTCGATGTCGATACCTTTCACTGTCCGGGCGAATGCTCTAACCACTGGTCGTTAGGAAAAGCGTCGAATTTATCCAATACTTCCAAAGCACTGTTAGCCAGCGCTTAAAAAAATTGCAAAAAGTAAACAATTATTCCAAATCTACCTAATTAATTACATCTCCATGAATACTATGATTAAATACCTAGGTGACAGTTCATTGGTAGATCTGGTTTATCTATAGCCTGCTACCCCAGCAAGCATGAAAAACTCTTGTTACCTACGGTAATCATATAGGCACTAAACTTTACCAACCTCAAAAATGCTTTCAAAGCTGTGAACGTGCTGCTGCTGTCAAATCTCTATTGAATTTTTCTTTAATTGGCAATTAAATCTCTTTTTGTCTCTTTTTATGTTAGGTATTGATTAAAGTACGAAAGATATTTAATTTTTCAATATTTCCTCAGGACACGGTGTATGTGGTGAAACCCGTCGTTGTTACTAATTTCCATAGGTAGTGCTCAAGCTACTACAGTTTGGTATTGGAATAATGTATATGATTTTGTGCAATATTTATTTAATTTATTTTTAATTTCCCACCAATCACCAACAGCAGCTTTCTCAAGTGATAAATTTCAATTCGAATTTGACCCACATGTGGTTTCTATATGCAGGTAACAGTACGCGAGCCTGCGCATGGGCCAGTAGAACGTTATTCATAAAATTAAAATAACTGCAGCCGTTAAATGAGGTAGGAAGTAAGAAGTTTCTCAGTTGCTGGATCACGATCGTACAGTAAATATTATTCAATAGCATACCATTTTAAATGAATCCGTTAATTTTAATGCGTGTGAGAGAAGTGCTAGTAATATAAAACGATATTTACTTGATGGTCCATAAATTGCATAACATTGAAAGTGAACGTCTTGTTTATATTATTTAACAAGCTGCAGTAAATGTTTATTAAGTTGATAATCTCTCATTTAATTCTATTTATTGAGCTTAAGTAAGATTACATGTAATAATGAAATGGGTTTCCTAATGGGATTACTTAGCGCGGCTAAGTGCTGTGCTAAGCTAAGCATAATCATTGATTACTGGAAGTTGTATTTTGCAGCTTCGGAGTAAGATTTAAAATTTTCATGAACTGGATATACTTATTTACAATACTAAAGATTCTAATGAAAAGATGAATATACTAATGGATTTTATCAAGTACTGTTATAACATCGCGTTTCCATTAAAAAAAAGGTTGATTAAGATGAAAAAGAGACAACCAATATTGTTAACCAAAGGAATAGGAGTTTCGAGAAAGAAACTAGATAACTTACAACTAATGTACGATTGTTATCCTTCTGATGAAAATAAAAAAATGTTAAATACATACAAAAAGGGCTTTAGAAGGGTTTTAGTGGCAGCTAAAAGATTAACATTTGTGGAAATCCATACTAATATTATAAATGCGAAAGTGTGTTTGTTTGTTTGTTTATTTGTTTGTTTGTTTGTTGGTTTGTCCTTCTTTCACGACAAAACGGAGCAACGGATCGACGTGATATTTTGTATGGGGATAGTTTGGGAGCTGGAGAGTAACATAGGCTACTTATTATTCCGGAAAATTGAGTAAAAATTGTAATTTTCTATGAAAAATCGTTTAACTATCGTACCTTCGATACAAAACTGTCATTTCTTCCATTGCCGTTTCCAAAGAGTATGTAATCACTGACGTCTGCGCGGTCAAAACCGAATACTAATCTTTTCCATTAGCTTAGAAATAAAAATGTACTGTAGCTAGCGCTAAAAATGCCCCAGTCGCGCATGCGCGCAGAGTTATCTGACACTCACTCTACTTCACAGAGTATTTTTTTATGTAAGAAATAGAGACCAAGCTTGGACCCCTTTATTGGTGTAACTAGCGCTATCTGTTTTCTGGTATAAGCAACTTTTGGTGTATAAACACACACACAAGATGTTGGTGACCGGGTCCACTATTATGTGGCAAAACAACGTTTGCCGGGTCAGCTAGTAGTTAATAAATCTAATAACAAAGTCAAAGAATCATGGAAAATAGTAAATAAACAGACAAATAAAACAAAATGTTAAGTTTGAGGCTATCACTGATACTAGTGGCAATTTGGTAAAGAATGAGAAAGAGATTGCTAATGCTTTTAACTTATATTTTAAAACTATTGCTGAAAAACTAACGGTAAATTTTGAAATAAATAAGGATGATTGTGTGAAATTCATTAGTAAATCAAGCAAACCTCGTGACAGCGTTATTTTTGAACCATTGGCTTACAGAGAACTTAAAAAACATATTAAAGGTCTTAAAAACAAAGAGTCCTTAGATATATACGGAATGAATTGTAAAATTATAAAGCAGCTGATTTTGAGTGATAATCATTTAATTCGTCTCATCTTAATGGTTTTCAATGCCTGCATTGAACAAGGTAACTTTCCAGAGTGCTTAAAAATCGGTAAAATTGTACCCCTCCATAAGAAGGGTGATACTAAAGTATTAGGAAATTTTAGACCAATATGTATACTACCAGTATTGTCAAAAATTTTAGAGACTGCTATTAAAGATAGAATGGTGAAATACTTAGAATCAAATGAACTTTTAACGGATACACAATATGGATTCCGTAAAGGTCGGTCTACGGAAATGGCAATTCTCAGAGTTGTTTACTTTATTTTAAGGGCAATGGGTGAGAAGCAGAAATGTTTAAGTATTTTTTGTGACTTGTCCAAAGCGTTTGACAGTTTAAGGCATGATATTTTGTTACTTAAGTTGAATTACTATGGGTTTCAAGGCAAAGAGCTGGAAATTATAAGAACTTATCTATCAAAAAGGAAACAATTCACTAAAATAAACAATACTTATTCAAATGAACAAATTTGTAGCATAGGAGTTCCACAGGGATCGATCCTTGGACCTTTGTTATTTCTTATATATGTCAATGATATTGAAAACTGTTTACCAGAGGGAAGCCATGTCATTTTGTTTGCTGATGACACACATGTAGGAGTAAAAGATGCAACTGAAAGAGGTGTTAAAGAAAAGCAACACGCAGTATTAGATAGTCTAAAAAAGTGGTTTGTAATTAATGGAATATTGTTAAACACTGATAAAACTGAAATAATCAATTACAGAGTAAGAAACGAAAAAGATTTTAAAGAGACAATGAGCAATACTTTCCTAGGATACGACATTGATTATACTATCAGCCATGAAAATCATATTGACAAAATATGTAAAAAATTAGCAAGCGCTAATTATGTTCTATTTAAGTTAAAATCTTCACTGAGTAAAAAAGCTCTAATATCTGTTTATTATGCTTACTTTCATGCAATCCTTAGCTACGCAGTTACAGTATGGGGCAATGCATCACATATTGAACGAGTATTAATTTCACAAAAAAGATCGTTAAGAATTATAAATAGTCTCAAAAAATATCAATCAGTGAGGGAGTACTTTAAGCTAAATAAGATCATGACTGTAGTGTCGCTATTTATATATAAATCTCTTTTAGAAGTACATTCACAGAAATGCAATCTACCTAAAAAAATGGACATTCATCGTTACAATACGCGTAATAAAGAAAAATTACATGTAGCTGCGTCGAGATTACAAAAAACGCACAAACAAGGTTTTAACTTGAAAATTGACATGTTTAATCGACTACCTCTCAATGTTACCAAGTTGCCATTAATACAATTTAAATCAGTATTAAAACAATTCTTTGAATCAAATCCTTTTTATAAAATTAATGAGTTTATGACAACGACATGGCATCAAAATGATTTTAAATTATAAGTTCAAATGACATTATGTATTTTATTTATTATGTATGATTGGGTTTTATTTTTAGTACAAATTGACGACAATGTGCATTATTGAAATAAATTATTAATTTTAATTTATCGCTAAGTTTAAGTTTGACGAATTCATTGTAATTAATTGTAAATGTATTATTATTTTTATCTTTAAATTAATTTTGTATATTAATTCTTAGAAAACTTGATATTTTTATAAACTGTTATGAATTAGTATTTAAAGATTTAATATTCTGATGACTGAATATAAAGCAGATGTTAATCGATGACTTACCAAATGTAACGTTGTTGTTATAATATGGTCAATAAATAAACTAAACTAAACTAAACTAAACTTTATATTGGATTGTTGTGATTTCAGTCAATGCCCTCGGGTCCCTATGGCTTGTGAATGGAGCAGCGGGTGGTATGGTATAGTAACGTAATAGAGATGCACCTGATCCGCTGACCGCAATGCCAATTGATGAGCCCGTGGCACTGTCGAAAACAACTTTCGAAATGGTCGGTCACGGGATGGGTGCCCGAAAATTTATTATCTTGAGCTACACTTGCTTCGGAAGGCACGTTTATCCATCGATCCCGGCTGCATTTGCAGTCGTAAAAATCCACCAACCCGCATTGGGTCCGCGTGCTGGATCATGCATGGCCAATTCTCCGTATCCATCCGTAAGGAAGGTCTGGGGCACACTCCAGCAGTGGGGACATTAAATGGCTGATGATGATGACGGTGTGATTTCTGTAAATGCCCTCGGATCCCGATGGCTCGTGAATGTAGCGGCGGGTAGTGTGGTAATAGAGATGCACCTGATTTGCCGCTGACCGCAATGCCAGACAGGCCGCAGGTGTCAGCGGTTGACGTCAGTAGCGATTTAAGATCGTGTGACACCTCGATATAAATACCTACGACGAATGGGCTTAATCTCGAGAAAAAGGTAGAGAGCTATGCTACTAGTGAGTAAATTATTAGAACCTCTAATCAATGGCATTTTTGACTGACTGACAAAGATAAACAGACGTGTTGATTGATACCTAACATACTTACTCAAAAATATTATATTCACGCAAGAATCAAACCAGCAACCTCTGAGGAGAACGAAGCTGCAGGCATCCATACATCCTTATCCCTAAGTCATACATAGTGGTCGTCAAACTAGAAACTAAAACTAATAGAATTGGTTCACTCTTTGTTCTAAATACGTATTAATACCCATCACAATGTGATGGCAATCGCGGTTGACGTTGAGTAATATTGATAGTTATCGTTAATCGTACTCTAAGTGATTCTCTATCATCAATCTGTTAGCTAGTCATTATTATTTTCCACTTTCACAGTTTATGTTTAAGAGTATGTACATAGTTTGTTGATGAAAAAACAAACAAATTATTACTGGTTAATGTTACAAGCTTTTTAGAAGCTTTTTATTAACTAACATTGGACCCACTTCCCAGTGTCCGATGGAGCTGAAATTTTGTGTACGTACAACAGGTTTTGATTTAGATGACAATACAATATTTAAGTACAGTCAGCAAAAAAGCTTGTCATGAAAATGAAATTTTTACTAAGAACTTATTATTAACTTGCCATGTTAGTTAATTAATAAGTTAGTGGGGGACAAACCTTGCAAGCTTCCACTTCCCAGTGTCCAATGGAGCTGAAATTTTGTATACAGGTTTGGTTTAGATGACAATACAATATTTAAGTACAACCAGCAAAAAAGCTTGTCATGAAAATGAAATTTTTAATAAACGCTTATTTAGTTTCTGAAGCATTGTTCATCTGAATCTTTCCCTAAATAACTAGCAGTGACTAACAACATATTGGTGAAAAACCCTGACTAAAGGGCAGTTTTGTGTGATCCCACACAAAACTGCGAATTCGCATAGCATCGCAAGAATCTGATGCGATACGAACATCATTGTCAACGCACGAATTCAGACGGTGCGAATTTAGTGTGTGTGTGTGTGTTTTTTTGTGTAGGAGCCCTAAGGGCCCCCTTTATTACTTATTAGTGCATGTAACATTCTTCCTTCAAATCTTGCGGAACTCACAAATACTTAAATGTCAGTAGTCTCCTAATTTTCATTTGATGTATAGAACGAGGGAAGGAAAACTAAACGATTCAGTAGTAAATTAGCAGAACTTATTATTTTTTGTGTTATGATCTTTGGAGGTAAATGTCACGCAGCTTAAAATAGCAAACCTTGAGATCAAGCAGACGTCAAGCGCATACTAAAAACAAAATGTTAATTCTATTTCTTCTAATATTACTGAACAGTAATACTTTGTATGTTTTAATGTTATTAGATACCAAATTCAATTCACTATCCGAGTGTAATAAACCCATGACTAATAGTAACAGGAATGACTAAAAAACGGAATCACCTCAAAGGAACGTTAATGACAAAGTCTGCGTCTCATACATTAGTCAGTAATCTAAATTACAGTTACCGGCATCATTTCCCTACATGTCTGTGCATGTGATGCTTATTTGAGAGAGCCGTAACCAGTGATGCCAGATATGTGTTGCATTCCCTCCAAATCTGGTCCGAATCCACCCAAAACGTCAGTTTTTAGAAAAAAAAAACCCAACAAGCCAAAATACTTGAAAAGGCGCATTTTTGCTATGAAGAATTACAAAAAAACCCCCAACGTGAAAATTCTTCCCCCCAAAAATCTTCCCGGAATTATTTTCCCCCCAAAAATCCTCCCGAAAATATTTTCCCCCCAAAAATCCTCCTGAAAATATTTTTCCCCCAAAATTCCCCCCACTCTAGGAACCCCCGAATTTGGGGGAATGCCCCCAATCTGGCATCACTGGCCGTAATAAACATTTCATGCGCCTAACGACTTCCTGCATTCTAAAATCAATCAGCAGCATTTTCAGGTAGCATTGCATCACCTTGTGTATTCTACCATGTGTTTTAGACCTCTTGTAATAAAGGTCAGCTTTCAGTGTGCAGATCAGCCAGATCAGTGGTCCGTGCAACGGTTGACCTACTAGTGTGTTCATTAAAATAAAACACTTCAATTTCGTGCCTTCTCGTGGGTTCTCATTATTCAATGTCTAGGCTCACGCAAGCTGTACCTCCGCTACAGTTGACTGATGAAGTTAGAAATGGGATTGTATCTGATGTACTATTTACAATTACTGTTGTGTTCATTTATGCCCGGTTTCTAATCGATCAGTTTTGCTTGCAAATGATAGGTAGTTTGTAAGAAAAGCCGTTCCTTTCAAGTTTATTAAAGGATATTCGGTAGCAAGAAAACGGACGGCGAGAGATGATTCGGTGTAAATAGTTAGCATTGACTTACTATAAGATTTATACATTTAGAGGAAATTAATTTTAAAATGCTAGCAAAGTTAGTTATGGTAAGCTTTTATATTAATTTGTTTATGGTCTCTTTATTTTAGCTCACTGACATAGTGACAGGTTGGTATGGATTCAAGATGCGGTGGAACTTTCATTTCATTTAAGCGAAGCTGTCTGTTCTGAATGCGGTCGGAAATAATCATTGAGCTTGCTGTATCTTCTATCTTCATGCCATTTCTTGTGAACGGTTAGAGTTGTCTTAGTAGTAAGTTTAAGAAAGGTTCTGTTGGTTTATTGTCTCTTATCTCCACTCGAAAATATTATTGATTTTATTATATTTAAAAAAGATTTCCCTAATGTTTGATTTCCTGAGATTTCCCTAATGTTGTAACACAGATATTTCAAAAGAACTTTTTATTTTTGTACTGTATCATGTTTGAGCTAACTCATCTACTTACGATTAAGAGGTAGGTATTGATGATTATACCAAATTGGGGGCGTATTCCGGAAGAAGCTAACCCGTTAACGAAGGGTCTAGTCTGACTAATTGTCTTCAACAGACTTACATATTTTTGAAGTGAAAACTTCTTTAGCGGCGTTGTGAATGTGACTTTGTGATGGGCAAAAACTATTAAACTCGCGTCAGGATCACGTGACCGTAAGACGATAACGTGACCGTAAGAGTCGTAAGACGTACACGTGACCTGATCGAAAAACGGTTACAACGTTATTAGAATATGAAGGCATATTTCGCCATATTTCCCAATGTTGTGATAGCTCTGGCACCTCGGTTAGAAAACAGGCGGCGCGCGGCGGCAGAACAGAAGGCCTCGGTTCAAATCCAGTCCGTATTATTTTCTTTTTTTTTTTGTGAAAAGTCTAGGGAGCCCTTCATCAACGCGTCTAATTCATCTCTAAGTACTTATATTTTCTAAAAATCAACGGGTTAAAAAATTTAAGAATATCAAAAATGCACTACGTTAATATTCAAGTTTTCACTTCTGCCGGCACTCCCGAAGTGCAACTCGCTGTTTTTTTTATTAATTTACTAGCTTTCCGCCCGCGGCTTCGCCCGCGTGGACTACACGACGTTATCCCGCGGGAATGTGATACTTTTCCGGGATAAAAAGTAGCCTATGTTCCTCTCCAGGCTACAAAGTATCCTTGTGCCAAATTTCAGCCAAACCCGTTCAGCCGTTTTGGCGTGATTGAGTAACAAACATCCAAATATCCAAACATCCAAACATCTAAACTTTCACATTTATAATATTAGTAGGATTCGTAACGCATAGGTTCGCTTTGTTATCAACTAGCCTCCCGCCCGCGTGAACTAACATAACGTTATCCCGCGTGAATGAGATAGGTATTTTTTTCGGGGATTAAAAGTAGCCTATGCCTCCAGCTTCCAAACTATCCCCATGCCTGCCAAAAATCAGGTCGATCCGTTGCTGCCTTTGACGTGAAAGACGGACAAACAAACAAACAAACACACTTTCATATTTATAATATTAGTACCTTTGAATAGTGTGGATGGATTCTACAACGTAGTTTTAGTTATTTAGAGTCACCTTGCATTTATGTATCCCTTAATTGTAATTCCCTATCGGATTAATTTATTACAGCGATCAATTTAATGTCAGCATAATCTATTAGTAGGGATCCCCTACATACATTCGATTGACCTTTAATCACAACAGGATAAAGTTCAAAGTCAAATAAATGGTCTTGCCAATAAATATTGTACAAAGTACACGTGGCCAAGCTATCGAGAAACCGGTTTTGGTACTCTCACGTGAAGTTAACAGGCTCTTAGTAAATTAAATTGTACCTATTTCTGATGTTATTATGAATGAATTTATTTTCAACACTAACTCTCAGCAACTTTTTGTATTTAGCAGGTATGGGAATCAATGGCAGTTTATGATCGGGAGAATCATGTTTATAAATAATTATTTCTTTCCCACCAACATTCTGAATATTCTTATTATGAGACATGTGATGGAATGTTAAAATAGTTAACCGCCTCTGTGTCATAGTGGTTCAGACCACCGATTTCAGACCCAGAGGTCTCGGGTTCGATTTCCAGTGGGGGTACATATTGTATACTGTTTGGTTGGTGGAAGGACTGTCTGAAGCCTAAGCAATGAGGATTTCAACAATTGTACATACTGTTTGGTTGGTGGTAGGATTTTAAATCTGAAGCCATAACAATGATGATTTCAACATCATTGTGTTGCCAGCTAGAAATAAGATAGCCAGTTCCTCAGTCATTGAGGATTCCAGGAGTAGTGCGCTTCCACCTTCAGCCTTATTACCACTTAACATAAGGTGTAATGAATTAAGGCTAAGTGGTACCCCGTAGTGGATAAAAAATATATTGAGTTATTCACAATAGGTAATGTAATACATATGTTCACTTCACACACAAAAACAATCGTATTATATTGGACAAAGCGTGAACACCGTTGATCATTGATGAAAAGGAGTTTAAAAAATTGTTATCAGAGTACTAAAAAATATCGATGACGAAAGTTCAATGTTCAATAAACATTATGTTTCAATAGGGTTTAAATTATTAAACATTGTTGACATGTCCTCATTCAATAGTCTACAAAATAAGTAAAGTGAGCAACACACTTGTTACGAACTATGATTGCTTTCCCTAAATAAAAAGTAAAAGTCGATCGAGAAGTTCGCCCTACAAACGTTATCTACTTAGGTATATCTCCCACACAATAGTTGTCTATAGGTACTCTACTTAAACTAATATTAAAGAGGGAAGATTAGATTTCTTGTTAGTTTGTATGTTAGTTTGTTTGTCTATACTAATATTATAAAGAGGAAAGATTTGATTGTTTGTTTGTTTGCATCAAATAGGCTCCGAAACTAATGAACCGATTTAGAAAATTCTTTCACCATTAGAAAAACATCATTGATTAGAAAGCTACATTCTTCCCGAGTGTTTTCCTCTACTAGCGGATCCTCGCGGTTTCACCCGCGTGGTACCCGTTCCCGTGGGAACATCGGGATAAAATATAGCCTATGTCACTCGGAGTGAAATCGCGGAGAGCCACTAGTTATTAATATTATGAAGAGCAAAGATTAGTTTTTTTATTGTATGTATGTTTGTAAAGAAAGCTCAAGTAGAAAAGCCACATTATTCTGTCTGAGTGACATATCCTACATTTTATCCCGATATTCGCATGGGAACGGGTGCCACTCGGGTTAAACCACAGGGAGCCACTAGTGTTAAATAAAGCAACATTGGTTAGCTAATATTAGGCTATTTATTTTGAATTTTAACGTATCCGTGAAAATACCCCACCAAGAGGTAAACAAACATTTTAACACCTTGATGCGTTGACTAATCATAATCATAGCTCAAAAGCATAGACTACAAACGGTCTCGCGACCACAACGTGACTCTCCTTGTTTTCACTTTTCGTCGTGAAAATCGAGAGATAAGTGCTAACCGGTTATTTTACATAACTATGCCCAATATTCCACAGACGGTGATGTTCTCGCCAATCGCGTGCGCTCTCCCATTCCGATCGAGTACGAATAACGCCGTAATTTAATTAAGAACAGTCGGTCAATAATATTTACATCAACATTTCGAGGCCACTTTCGTGGTCTATATTACAATGTGGGCAGTAATTTTTTTACAGAGTTTGACCATTAAAATTGTGTTTCACTTCACTATTAAGTAGCTAATGATAGGTCTTGATCTTGGTGTTTGATTTATAGCTTGTTGTTAATAACGAGGAGCCATGGTGGTTACCACGCTCGACCTGCGATCGTTGGGGTTAAACAACTTTCGCAGTGGTTGGTCACGGGATGGGTGACCAAAACTTTTCATCTCGAGCTCCTCTGTGCTTCGGAAGGTATCCACCAACCCGCGTGGTTGGTCATGCATGGCTCATTCTCCTTATGCATCCATAAGGAAGGCCATCATGCAGTGCCCTAGCAGTGGGGACATTTAAAGGTTGAATGATGATGATGTTAATGATGACACTAAAACTTAAATGTCCTATCCGGCCAAACTGGCTGATATGTCTGGCTATTAGGATATGTAGTAAGTATTATCAGTTATTTAGAATAGCCATTTTAATCACAGAAAATCGAGAAAGTATTTTTACGAGAATAAAAAATGGTAAGTACACTGATATGCTGCTTTTTGAAGCTGATAAATAAATATGAGAACAGTCGCGCACATTACAAGAAGTCTTTGTTCTGAACGTTTTCACGTTTCAACGATGTAATTTTACATTGTTCGCGGCGTTATGCCGAAAATAGCTCCAATTTATTAGGTAGCTGTGAGAATTTAGACGTCTCACTAAAGGCATAGAGCGTTTGGTGGTTTGCACAAAGTGTGGTTTGCACAAAGTAAATATGGCGTTTGTGTCTAGAAATTTTTACTGCACGTATATAATAGTGATGTTCCAGTGTATTTCTTGAAAGTGTTTCATATTCCCGCGTAATCATCCGTAAATCCGGACAGTGTGTTCAATGCGGAAAACGAGGCCAGCCAGCATGCATGTGCGTGATGGTTGGGGTGTACATATTTCATTGAACATCACCACTTGGCCACTTATTTTACTGATCGCTAAGATAGTAGCTACTGTAATGTAAGTAGTAACTATGACGGCTGGAAGTATAATTATTTCTTGTCTTGACACTTAATACACATTGGAATCAATAATTTTAACGGGTACCAACACGATTCGTTTTGTTTACACACCATTACTAGTACCTATTCTTATTCTGCCAATTACATTCATTGAGATTTGTAGGCGCGGATACAAGTGGGGGGTGGTACTCCATTGGTACACAATTTTACTTACTTACCTAAAAAAAACTGCATTGCATTCGTCATTTTGCCCCCCCTCAACCAAATCCTGAATCCGCGCCTGGAGATTTGTATTTGGTTTTTATTGTCTTCTTGACATTCCAGAAGCACCAAACTATAAAAAGTATTGGTCACCTTTGTCAAAGCCGTGGCCTATCTTTATAGTTTTTGTTTTTTTTTTCCAAACGCGACATAATTTAAAAAAAAATATTATGATTCCTAAATTGATTCCCATTTTGTGGTCCTATGAAGGTTACCGGGATGGGCCTACATTGTTCGTGGGATGCATCCGGTGATATGGGCTCGTCCACTCTTGCGCAACTCGGCCATTCCACTGGCCACGGTGATTGATAGACAACCTTGACTTTCAAATTTTAGGTCTGTAATTGGGTCACACGTTAAACGGTTAAACAAAAATTCCAAAAACATCATTGAGCGATAGTGATGCCGCACTATTAATTCTTAAGATTTGATTACATGCTATTACCTCTGGGCGTAAGTTAAGTGCGTTTTATAGCTAACTGTACATAGCAGTTCGTAATGTTAAATTTGGTACCAACAAATTGAAGCTGAAACATGAGTGAACTGGATGTTCAACATGATAATGTGTTATCACAACTGCAGTATTATTATTAGCGCAGTCACACGAGGTCATACACACATCAGCTGCCGCATTAGAATTTATTGTTGAAATATTAGACTGTTCGTCCTGTAACCTTGCGCGGGGACAATATTTACACTCGTGATACCTATCGTACCTACGCGTTGGCACGTTAAATGACGAAATGTAGAATCGCAGATCAAACAACATTCAAGATAGCACCATAATGACTGCCAGGTTATCGACAAATGGTATAAAAATCCGATAAACACTCGATTGTTTTGTGAACACCGATTGAATTCGTACCTCTGGATTTCTTCAATGGGTTAATTCTCACGCATATATTATTATGAATCCAGTTGAATCAAAAGCGATTGCTTACATGTTTAATTTATTTCTGAATGTCATGGTTATGAGAAAAATTAATGTAACTATAGCTTTGAATTTAATAATAAAGGAAGATAATTGAAAAACAACTGTCGACACCCATTATCTGATTGATGTTTGAAGAGAAAAAATAACAATGGTGAATGATTATCTGATATTCGGAAGGCCTTTTAAAGGAGGAAGGAAGGAAAAGGCATCGCCGACTAACCGTTTCAAATTGGATACCTACCTATACAATTTATTAGTCTTTAAGCTTAACTCTTGTAAGAAGTTTATAATAAAAATCATTATTTGTTTGAATTCTAAGAAGTCAGGGTATGGTTCAATATATTCCATCCGGCTTTATCCTTGATTCGTATTCAATTCATAATACGGCCCGTTCCGAGATATACTTTTTATGGTTTTTATGACTGGTTCTTGAGTTCTTAGCACCATTAAGGTGGGTGTCTTGTCTACTGCGTTTATCCTTCTTTGAATGTTTATTACAAAATCTTTCCAGTGCCAGGAATCCGGAGAGAAGTAATTTCCAAAGGAGGAGAGAGTTTCGTTAGTTTTCCCAATCTCAACAAATACTTATTGTAAGTATGAGAGTTATGCCCGAATACTCGTACGCTACTTATCTTTGGGAGCGTCTCAAACATCGCCCTGTCACTTTTAATGTCAAACGTATGAAAGAGATGCCATGATGTTTGAGACGCTCCCAAAGATAAGTAGCGTACGAGTATTCGGGCATTAATGTCATATTTGCGTCTAACCTAAAGTTTTAAGGAGTTTAAAGAAACTAAATCCTTTACGCGAATGAAAAATTTAAGTAAGTATTTTGAAAACGTGGATAAATATTTGTATGAAACAATAATCACTTTAGCCAATGTCTTAGGGATTATTGTAACTAAATTCCACGGCAACGGAGTTAGTTAGGGGGCGTTCGCCAGTGTGTCACATTTGTTGATCGACAATCTCGCTGATTTGCCGTTGGCCGACCGCAGATATACACGCTGTAGTAATAAAGGTTAATGCGACGGTAGAACAATATGCCCTCTATTTTCTAAGCGCTGTCCTACTGACTCTCGACTTGAAATACCTGGGACAGCGGTTAATGCTTCTTACGGTTGTCATGTACGTACGTATTCTTATCTATCTATAGCTGTCGGTTTATGGGTTTTCTATTGACTAAGGCTATTCTTCATCATCTACCTTCCATACCCAGTCATCGCTTAGCTATTCTTGAATCGTAATTTTTAGGCAAATTTATTATTCTTAACTTTAACACTCCTAGATATATGTGTGGCATGTGTTTGTCTAGTGAAAATTGGACAGTCTGTTCATTTCGTGAAAAGATGGTTAACAATGTAATTGTGTTTAACACAAATTTCAGTAAGTTTCACATACTGTATACCTACTACAATACTCGTTCCTTTTTAGAGGTATAATGTCTTTATTTTTAAGCAAATGCATGAAATTAATTACACTCAAATCTAATTAATACTTGGCTCTAGAGCCAAGTATTTTATTGAGCCTGAGCCTAGGCTCAGGCTCAATAAAATTTCAAAAGATGGCAAATCCGTGAACGAGAATTTGCTATCAAAATTAATGGTTGGTATAAAGAATTAAAGTTATGCCATACCGGAACACAATAGTGTCAGTATGTTTTAAAAGAAATAATACATCGTGTGATAACGTGATCACGAACACATCTTCTAAGTAAGTTATTTTTTTTACCATTGCCGTTTATTTTGCTGTCCGCTACATAACGACATCAGCAGAAATTGCGTCACTGTTCTTTAGCACATCACTATTATTATACCTATTGAAAGACACATTGACAATACCTATTCGATTAGAATGACTAGCGGGATTGAATAACTTGTTACTTCGATTGTAGTATAAATCATAGTTTCTCGTAAAGGCCATAGAATAGAGATATTTATGAAATTACTTATTAATGAGGATGACATTATGAACTGTATAAAAATTTAAATTGGTTTTAATTTGATCAAGACATTTGTTTTGTGAGTTTTAAAAAAAAATCCTTTATTCTTGAATTTGACTAAACTGATCATAAAATAATGGAAATAATACAATATCATTTTACATATATTATTTTATTGTGCACTTAAGTGATTCAAATCTTCAATTCAAATCAAACCTATTAATTTAAATAGATAATAATACTATATCCTAATAATAACATATCCGTAATACTTATATCTCGTAAGACAATCATTGTCAAAAAGGTGGTTAAATTTTAACACACTTTATCGAGTACAAGTATCATTTTTTGTGTCTGTAGCTTACGTTCAGTGTCTAATAAGAAGAATAAATCTTATTATGAGATTCTAATCTCACGAATCGTATCTTTTACGTATTGCGTCATATAAAGTTTGATTGGTAATAAAATTTCATGAGTGCAATAATACTTTTGAAGGTGCATTGTGTAATTGTGGTATGATAAATGAAAGCTGTTCGATGAAGTGCACTGATATATTCATTGTTAAGTATTACTTAACAATTCGACTTCGCGCTTCTAAGTTGAGCAACTGATGTTATCTGATACGATTGTAGCATTTTAATTTAACTATATTTAATCCATTTCAAATGATTAGCTTTTATTGTTTCATTTTGCGATAAGTAGGTACATTTATACTTATTTGTATTAGGTATAGGAATCGATCGTGTTTTATTTTACGTGCAAAATGAAACGAAAGAGCAATGCTGTTTTAAAATCTTTTAGCACATTTCTTCTCAAAAAACTGTCTGCAGCGAGTGAACCTCTGTTATTATTCATTTTATCTATAAGCGGACGATAGGAAAGAAAAAATAACTCTCGATTCTGGAATGAGCGAATGTGGTGAAATCATCAATCGATACGATAAAAATGGAAGTGGACTAACAAGATCACTAAAGAAAGTTGTATATTCATACGACTATAAGCGTTTACATAGATATTCAGTAGAAATTCTTTTAGAAATAAGTATTGGACAATTGCTAAGCTAAACTTTAACTGGACATTAGTATGAGACATTTGAAAGGTATTAGGTAGGTTTATATTTAGTTCTGTAAGAATGAATTATATTTTTATTTTATACCTAATAGGTACTTAACTGTAAATTTATTAATATTGTTTTATTTGACAAGATAATTAATTAAAATATAAGGAGAACCTAAAATATGTCGCTAATTTAACCTACTATTACATTTAATTTTTAAATAAAAATATCACCAGATTATCTAATGCAATCCTAATTAACCGACTTCAAAATCAAAAAGGAGGAGGTTCTCTATTCATACAGAATGTATGTTTTTTTTGTGTATGTCCGCCGATTACTCGAAGAAGGATGGACCGATTGAAATGATTGAAACGTTATTACATCAGGTTGTTTTCCAAGCTGGTCCCATTTTTTGAAATTTTGAAATCGCTTTAGTAGTTTTCAGGAAATCTTGAATATACTGTCGTTTTCGTCAACACTTTATGTGAATTTATTATACGTCTCTTAAGGCATAACTCCTTTGTTTATAAACCGATTTAGATGATTCTTGTTTTGTTAAAAAGGGGATACCTCAAGGTATTTTAACCAACTTCAAAAAGGAGGTTTTCAGTTTGATCACATACCTATTTTTTACCAGAATACACGTAAATTGCCTGCACGATGCACTAAAAAGAGTGAAAATTTTTTTCTTATAAAAAAATAAAACCGCCTTAAAAAAAAATCACATCAAAAAAGTAAGAAATAATCTCTCACCAAATAAATAACGTACCTAAGTACTTTGAAGTCGGGCGGGTTTTAACAAAAACAACAAAAAATTGTACATGTTTCACGCCCGACTTCAAAGTACTTAGGTACGTTATTTATTTGGTGAGGGATTATTTCTTACTTTTTTATGTAATTTTTTTGAAGGCAGTTTTATTTTTTTAAAGGTTAGTCTCGTTGAATCATAAAAACAAGACACTTAAAATCCACCTCGCAAGTCTCAAGTGCTGGAATCGAGTACAGAATTTTACTACAGCACTCGAGATTGATAGTTTTTACGACAGCACTCAAGACGAGCTTTCAAAAGAGCACCAATCATAAATCGTTATGGACCCCTATAAATACTAGTTATAACTTATAACAATATGGTTTTATCTTAAAACTACGATCATTATTTTGGTTTAAACACACGACTTACCGTTCGACTAGAGGTGGCACATTATCCAGGAACTCGAAGCCGGCGTGGGTAGTGTAAGTAATTGTTTCATGACACGACACTGTACCGTGGTCTGCGCGCACATAATTTTTAAGCACCCAATATTCACCACGTTGTATGTACTCAGGAAGATAGTCCCTATCATTGCACCCGAGAAGGAAGCGAAGCCGAGCGAGAGTTGTCTCAGACAACGAGTTCTCGTCCACTATTTCCAGTGTTTCATTCATTAGATCGGCTTCTGATGACGTGTCGTGCAATTTCTTCTCCAACTCAGCTATTGAAACAGTGCTCGAAGCTGTCTTGTTCGTCGTGGCAGCTGTTGATGGCGTTTTTTGGGAAGTCGATTCCTCGATATTCCGTATACTTGAATCTACCGATCTACCTTCTGTGACGTTCCTAATATCTTCCCGGTTCAAATATCTCACTTCGGCACTTCTTTCCGATCCTTCTACCGACACTGGCACCCATTCTACGACCGGGCCGTTGGTGGTGCCCGAGAGATGCATCGCCGCGTATAGAAGCACGGCGATGTTGATCACGATGCTCACTCTAAATATAAAATTCCGCCTATTAGCCACCATTGTAACGATTTAGGCACTTGCACTTAGGTAACTAATGAAAATAGTAAGCTAGAACGTCCTTCGCCGTCCTCGGGGACGCAGTTTTCTGTAGGATCCTGTTCGAGCCAGCATCACAATTTATTCTGTCATCGGCAGGCGTCTGGAGGTGGGCGCCTGGCTGGCGCCGCTCTCGTGTTCGGCCTCTGCAACAATTAGTAAATACAAATTATGTATGATTGACAACAACCCGTTGAATATTCTACACCTAGAACCAACTAAGATATTGAATGCTATTCTCTCTCTTAGAGCATTTATTATCGCCATGTCCTTTGTGCCTATGTATTCAAATCAGAATAAAACAGGAAAACGCAAAGAGAATGAGGTGTACAACTTTATTATTTTAATGCCTTTCCTTTCTACCTTAGGTAATCTCCATCTATTTCATTTCCTTAATTTAGAAATAATCATATAGCAGCAACGTTTATTAGATAGCTGTAATCTTATCATCATTATGACTTTTATAGTTCAAAAGTTAATATACTATTAAAGAAACTAATAAACGGAAGAATGCAATGCTATAATTCTGGACATGCGCGGTTTAATAGCTTGTATTAGGGCATGCGTTTCCAGAGAAGTGGGCACCCATTAGAAATATGAAGGGCAATAACTTTTCCAGTAAAACATTTTACTACTTAATGCAATGATCATCATAACCAATTATATCTAATAACTGATAAGTTGTAAATTGAAAATTAAATATTTTTTTCATATTAAGCTGATAAATAGGTACCTACTTGTGACACAACCTGCTACGCCATCGGTTCGCAAATCCTACGAACTCAGTATCAGTGTATTTGCTTTTAGTGATCGCATTGTTAATAGCTGCGACATTAAATATCTTTAGCAAATAACTAATAAACAAAAGTAGATTTTTATTTCTCTAAAAATGCATAGTAAAGCTCTTTATGTCTTCTGTTACAATCTCTGTTCATTTATCAATCGCCGGATGTCTTTATTTTCGATTTCTCTATGCAAGAGTGGTCTCGTTACTCAGATATCTTATCGGCTATGTTATCTATTCTATAAAGCTTCCGAAACACGCGAGCCTTTGACTCTGCCGAAGCCAATCGCAATACATCGAGATCAATTTAAGTGCAATTATTGTGTTAATTTCAGACCACTCTATGGGCGTTTGTGCACTACCACTGAATTTTACCGATCCGGAAAAAAACGGATCCTTGTATTTAATTAATTACTAATATAAATGATTAATTATTAAAATACAAGCATCCGTTTTTTTCCGGATCGGTAAAATTCAGTGGTAGTGCACAAACGCCCTATGTGTGTAAAGAATGCCAATGGCGAACGGACATACCATAAAAAAACCTTTTTTTTTGTTCTGCGAAGCGAATGGGTAGGTACTGTACAAAAAACACAGATTCTTTACGAATCAAATTGATTGAAACTGTACGTTTAAGAACTTATAATTTACCGATTTATACGCTTCAGCTATAGGACTATGAGGACAAATTCAAATTACCATGTCTATTAAAATGTGTTAATTTCTGTCGATTGAAATATGCGGAACATAGCTGTAGGAAATATGGAATGGAACATACGAGTAGAATGTTACGATAATCGATTTCATAACGAGTTAGCGATCGTTTAAGGTTCGATTGGCTCATCATCTCGTTAAAGTGATGTGGCTTATAGCTGGCGGACCGCGTTCTTTCTCTCTACAGTTATAAATGTTATAATATTGATTTCAATGGGAAAACTTTTACATTTTTTGAATTTCGTTATCTTCCTTGTTTATTTGGAGTTGAGTTAGGTCCTATAGTTCCGACTGCTGCAGTGGCCTATAAAATGACTGACATAAAAGATTAATAAAAGGAAATTAATTTTTCATTTTTTAAATTGCGATATCTTCCTTCCTTATTTGCAGTTGAGTTACTATAGTTCCGATCCGACTGCTGCAGGGGCCTATCAAATGACTGACATAAAAGATTAATAAAAAGAGATTGATTTTAAATAGCTTTTAAATCTGACTTCTGTTACTCTAGGTAGGACCTACCTTCTCTATCCAATAACCTTATATACCACAAAATTTAAATTAGCACAAATATTTCGGGTGATGAATGTGTTATATCTATCAATACGAACAACTTTTACTAAGGGGCCTTAAAATCTTAAAAAAAAACAGCCGTTCCATAGAAAATTACAATATCGACTTGACCAAAATGTATGGAACAGCAGCTTTTTCTTCGCGATTTCGTAGTTGGCCTCATTGTATAAATTGTTCATATTGACCGACACGTTCACCCCCTAAAATGTTTGTTACTAATTGTATATATATTTTTATCTTGCCCCTTCTTATTTGTCTACGCTAATTGATGTAAGTATTCATATAAGTAAGTATATATATTCATCCATGTTTACTAAATTAAATCAGCTATGATTTATATGTGATTTCCCAAAAAAATTGTTGCCTGAAAACTCTGAAAAGCATTTGCCATGATTTTTATAACTAGCTGCGCCCCGGGGCTGCGCTACCGTGGAATTTGGGATGAAAAGAAGATAACGACCTATTCCCAGACCTAGCGAATATACATTTAAGGCGCTACTCGGAAAAAGTATGGACTTTTTGATTTAAAAATATAGGACGGTTACAGTTGTTACAAATCTGCTATTAAGATATATATTTCTTCATACCTTTATCTAGATTCGTATAGTTTCAAAAACACGATTTTATGATTTTGCCTTGACACTTTTTCTTTTCGAAAAGACCTCAAAAAATACGAAAATTCAGGATTATTCTTAAATGGTTACCTAGACTATTGGAAATTGGTTTAATTAGTGGACACCAATAATATTTAGGATCGTATAGAAGCACTATTTTTTAAATCGCTGTAGTTTTTTAATACGAAGTGATTTTATGTTTTTTTTTGCCCAATCTGCAAAATCGGTCTCGCTCCCGCGCGTCGTTTTCTCATTGCTATCTCGCTTTAGCATAATTTTTTCGAGTATCGCCTTAAATTTCATAAAAATCGGTCATGCCGTTTCGGAGGAGTATGGCAACTAACACTGTGACACGAGAATTTAAATATTAAAAGATGTAAGTGAAGCGATTATCTTCTAGATTCTCATCGTTAATTCTTCATACAAGTCTGACGCCTATAGGACCAATTAACGCATCGTTAACTGTTTTCCCATCTTATTTTTATCCTTGCGGCACACTCGACATCACGTCAAACTTCACATATCAACCTTGAAAACCTCCTTATGTTACTTGAAATAGTGGCTATTTTCCTTAGCAACTGTCACTATTGAGGCGCCATCAGTCCATCACCTGTTTTACTTCAACCATCCATTTTTGCCGTAGGCCAATAATTTACTCAGTTCAGAAGATTTTACACCACATGGAAAATAGCAGGTTGTTTATGGATAAATAATTAAAAAATAAATGGGTTTTTAATTCCAAGTAATTTAAAAGTAGGTACGCTGTAATTTCATGGCCTTTTCATGTACTTAAACGGGTACCTATGAATGTGTGCCATGTATGTCCGTTCGAGTCAAATCTTGCAAGCTTAATTTGACCCACTTCCCAGTGTCCGATTGAGCTGAAATTTTGTATGCAAGTTTGGTTTAGATGACAATACAATATTACAGTACAGCCAGCAAAAAGCTTGTCATAAAAATGAAATTTTTACTAAAAATTTATTACATTACGTTATGAAAACATTGATATGAGATCTACGATAATAGGATATTTCTCTTTCATTGTTTTCGATCACTTTTTGTTTCTTAGAGAGCTTTCCAATAAGTGTATTTTATTCTTATGATTTCTGTCATCGATACGATAATAGTATCGAAGATATATTTCTCAATTTCTCAATTAAAATAAATAAGTACCTATCAACTTTAAGAAACAAGTTACGAACGATTGAAAGTTATTTGCCGTACCTATCTGTATTTTATAAATTTTCGTCTCAAATCAATATATACTAATATAACATTATTAATGTGAAAGTGTGTTTGTTTGTTTGTCCGTCTTTCACGTCAAAACGGAGCAAGGGATCGTCGTGATTTTTGGTATGGGGATAGTTTGGGAGCTGGAGATTGACATTTGGCTAATTTTTAACCTGAAAAAATATCAAATTCCCGCGGCATAAAGTCTCGTGTAGTCCACGCAGGCGAAGCCGCGGGCAGAAGGCTACTAAAATAATATATAATGTTTTATCACGTGCTTTTTCTTATAGTCCCGTACAATATATTTTTACTCTCTCAATTTCCGCAAACCTTGGCCTTATGTGATTTATTCATGAGTTCCCAATCTTGGCGGTCGACGTCACGCGATCGCGACTATCAATTGATTGTTCAAATATCCGCTATATCTACAAAATTGAAGGAAAACGTATAGTAACTTTATATTTTGTCATACAATTTTAAGAACTCGCAAAATATAATATTTTAACCTCCTCTGTGGTCTAGTAGTAGGTACCTACACGCCGCCAGTACCTACCTATCAGATTCAGAAGTCGCGAAAATAGAACTTTGTCGCATTGAAGCGTTCCGTAATATTTCATATTCAATATAAAAAATTGCATTGTGAATGCAAAAAGTTATAATAGTTTCTCATTAATTCGTTTGACAAAGTTAGACAGCATTTACAAGAAGATTAAGGCTACATTGACCAAACTTTTACTCTACTTTCGGATAGAGAATATCGCTTACTTTCGGATAGTAATGCCAAAACCCCATACTAGTTTGACATTAGTATCCGACAGTAAGCGTTATTCTCGGAATAAAAGTTTGGTCGAATGCAGCCTGAGTAGGTAAATTATAACAATGTTTAACTACATAAAAACAAAAAAGATAAAACCTTCAGAATGCGGAAAATCTTTACGAACAATTGAAAACGTACAATAAGCATTGGCTTTGACAAACAAATTAGTAATACTAACTAAGTACTAAGACTTTCACGCTTCTATGTTTTCACAGTCGTAAGACAAAGGCTGTCGGCCTTGACTCTGTTGAGCAGCAAATTGTAACAGTAGCTGTGTCTATATTAGATTAGATGACCGCAGCCACCGGTAGAACATTGCACGAATGAAGCGTGCGATGTTTTATTTAACTGCAGCTGTAACCTTAGGTGTTATTGTTGATCGAAGTGTAACATGTATTTATTACGGTATTAGTTAAAATGACTGTAACAGCGTGGTAAATTTTTCAATGAGGCCGATTTTTTGTGTTGTAAATTAATTGTCTATAATTAAGTAAGTATCTACGATTACCATTAAAAACGAATTAACAATCTTTCATAATGACCTAATGACTAACGCGCTTTTAAAAGCTTTACTAAGGCAATAGCTTTTCGCGCGCGGTTTCACTCGCGTGGACTAAGACCCGTGCCCAGTAGTGGGATAATAAGTAGCCTATGGCACTCAGGGATGCACTAAGTGCCATACGCTACTTTTTATTCATACTATAGAATAGATTATTAAAAAAACGCAGAAACTATGTAAGATAGGATTGAGGTTGTCCTTTCCGCTCATTTTTATTTTTAAAGATTTAAGAGAGGTCCATTGCAAAGTCAAAATGTTTGTTGTATGTTTCATAAAATTATGACGTGTTATAAAAATTATTACTTAAGTATATCAAAACTTACATCAGTTAGATAGCCACCTCATGACTGAATATGAACCTGTTTTCGAGTCTAAAAAGGGCATACTTACATTTATTCTACCACTTTGGCCACTAATACACTTTAACTTATGACACTTAGGTACTGATATAAGGGTAAAAGGCTTTTCACATAGCAGTTATAAACACCTCGCGGGACGGTCTGCAAAACCGCACTGTCCAGCGTTACAATGTTGTACGGTCAGCACAATAGATCGTAAGTCGCTGGTCACCTCGGCCTCGGAATGTACAGTGAATTTAACTATTCAGTTTTCAATAGCTACGCAAATATGTAAACTGCGGTTTGACGGTACAACGACAACTAATCTAGGGTTGGCTCTGGATTTATACACGACTGATTTTTATTGGTACAAATATTTCAGGAGATGAATGAATTCATCAATACGACGAACTAATTTTAACATCGAGCAAGTGACGAATTCGAAATATAAAATTAACTGTAGCCCTATTTGTATGAGTTTTGATAGTTTGATCGTATCGTTTTGTTTCCATACATTTCAGACCAGCGCCTCTAGCGGAAACTACTTTGAACTAAAAATGGCAGTTTGAGTTGAATCGAACAAAAGTTTTCGAAATCTTTGTATGTTCTCGAGTAGTCTTTGCTAATTTGGTAGTGAGTTACTGGTTTGTCATCTAACCTATAGCACAGTGTAAAAAGGCTGTGCCTATAGTAAACGGAAACGAAAACCAAAACTTTTATAGTTTTCTTCGTCACTGAAAATTTACTTAGTGAGTTCATAGAAAGAATTGTGTTTAAAGTGAATTCAGTACCAACTCGACCAAACTGTAAGGACCAGCTGTTTTTTTTCACGATTTCGCATAGTAAAATTGTTGGTATTAATGGACACTTTCATACCCTAAAGTGTTTAAAAAACGAAACGAATATTTTTGCATGTTGATTTATTGTTAACTGAATAGAGAACTTTAATGTACCTATAATATTAACACCATGTGTACCTACCTATTCTTAGCAAATAAAATAATTTGATTTTGATTTGAATTTGAATTTGATTTTGTAATAATTAAACATTAGTGGTGTATTTGCCTTCTATTTTTCGTGTGTATTCGTATCAAGTACGGCATGAAAAAGGAAGCTATTTCCTGGAAGTCTATATTCAAATATATTTTTTACTATTGATCATAAGATTACACATAAAGTATATTTACCTTTATGAAAAACACCAGTTAGAGCCACAGCCAGTTAATCGCACCTCAGATTAAAGTTATCAGGCAGCAGCTCAATTCATAATCTTATCTTGCATAGATAAAATTCGTAACTATTCAATAAAAATACCTTGACGGTGTCCAACCAATCCAATTTCAGTGCAATGAAAAGTTGGAACTTTGAAGTGTACTTATTGTAAATGCTGCTTTTGGTCTAGGTACAACTATTAATGCTCGTGCTAAAAAGCCAGAATAATGAAATGACTCCAAAATTTGGTTTTTTTTCTTTATCCAGGTGAAATAGCTGGCATTCGATATCTCGAAACACACAGCCCTAACCACGGGTATGAAAACGCTGGGTGTTGCCTATTGGTATCCCAGGTGTATATTTAGTCCTAGCATGAACAAATAAAATAAGAGTTAGGCGCTTCTCACGAGCCTGTGGGAAACGTTAAGTATGAATTAGTTACATGGCCAGTACCATAGTAAGTACTTAGGAGCATAGTAAAAAAATGGGCAAGCGCGATCTGCGTATATCCGAAGAGATTTGCGTCATTGAGTTAGGTATAATGGTTTGCGTCCTGTTTTTCAGTACCCGTGTTTTATAAGTTCAACTACACATCTTACATAATTATACATATTTACTATCACATTTTCCCTTAAGTTCTTGATGGTTAAGTTAAGGAAACTTAATACACCTACACGCTACACGTACAAAAAAAAATATTTCAAGGCATTTCTCCGGATTTTTACCCGACTGAGACAGAAGGAGGGTAATGTTTTTAACTTAATTTCTATTCCTTAACATTCTCTCGGTACCATAAAGTTAATATACCTTTTCCGATAGGTATATTAACTTTATGCTCGGTACTCAATATATCAAGACATAGAAAACCATTTACAAATCCGAATCGTATTTCTAGGAAGTGATATCAAAAAAGAAAGAAATGATTCAACTGTTTTATACTAGGTCGAAATTATAATATCAATTATTCTACTGACAGTAATTCAATTGGTGTTTAAGGCGATACTCGAAAAAATATGCTAAAGCGAGATAGCAATGAGAAAACGACACGCGCGGGAGCGAAACCGATTTTGCAGATTAGGCAAAAAAAAACACAAAATCCCTTCGTAATAAAAAACTGTAGCCATTTTTAGGGTTCCGTAGTCAACAAGGAACCCTTATAGTTTCGCCATGTCCGTCTGTCCGTCTGACCCCAGTCTAGCTCATAGACTCTTAGTACTAGAAAGCTGTAATTTGGCATGAATATACAATACATATTTAACACGCCAACAAAGTGAGAAAGTAAAATTAAAAAAAAAAATATTTTTAGGATACCTCCTCTACACGTGAAGTGGGTGTATGTAATTTTTTTTTCTTGTCTTCCCCCCCATAGTGTGGGATGTCGTTGGATAGCGATGTAGCATCTGTAGAATTATTGATTTTTTTAGCAAAATTTTGTTAGAGTCAAGTGCCCCCCCCCCCACCCCCTACCAGCCAAATGGTTTTTTCCGGATACGTGAAAAAATTCACGATAGTAGTACATGACGAAGTTAAAAGGAAAACTATCACAGTTAAGTAGGCTTTACAAGTTTTTGAGATATAACACATTTTCGAAAACCGCAAATATAACTTTGCGGTTACAACAACAACAACACAACAAAAAAACAAAGTTATTTTTTTCTGGCAAAAAATGACAGTGGTATTTTTGCTAGGTGTACGTAATCGATACGTTAAGTGGGTACGGAACCCTTCATGAGCGAGTCCAACTCGCACTTGGCCGATTTTTTAAAAATGCTTTTACACGATCCTAAATATTATTGGTGTCCACTAATTAAACCAATTTTCAATAGTATATGTAACCCCATTTAAGAATAATCTTAAAATTTCGTATTTTTTAGAGGGCTTTTCGAAAAGAAAATTGTCGAGGCATAATCATTAAATCGTGTTCCTGAAACTATACAAATCTAGATAAAGATGTGAAGAAAATTACCAGATTTGTAACAACTCTAACCGTCCTATAGTTTTATATCAAAAAGTCCATACTTTTTCTGAGTAGTTTTAAAAGACATAGTTAAATTCTTGGCAAGTCAAAGTCAACATCGCATCGCATCAACTTTCAGCAGTATTTTTGTAAACAGGCCCCGGATGTGGATACCAGTAGAAGATTCCTGTCGTGATGTTATGTTGATTTTTTGCAATAACGTGTGTGTTGTTTGTTCACGCGCCAAACTATGTTTTAAGTTTGGGTACAATGTTATTTGGAGTTATTTTCAGACATTATTACAATAAGGTCTATTTTGGTGATAAATTCACTGGTTTTGAAATCTGACATAACTAGTACAATACAGGGTGTTAGTTTGCTCAGTTGCATGCCCAAAACAACAGCTTGTACTCATAATATGGAACAACTTTCCCCAAGAAACACGGGTCAAAACGTGAAAAAAAAATTTTGGTCCCCCATACAAAGTGCACAGTCAGCTGATCAATTTTGTATGAAGAGACCAAAATTTTTTTAACATTTCGACCGATGTTTCTTTGGTAAAATTGTTGACCAAACTTACACCCTGTATAAGACCAAATTGATGTAAGTATAGGAGGTTGCCTTATATTTAATCCTCATCATCAACCATTTGGTCTTCCTCATGGACAGATAAGGCGTGACTAATACTTATCTAAGGTATTTGTACTCTTTATTATTTTACCGTAACTATCTCATGATTACTCATGAACATCTCATGATTGCACATGAACCACACTCCATTCTTAAAAAAAACTCTTTATTTTACGACAAGATACGAGGTGAGAGACATTGATACGTCTTGTTATCTAATTAATACAACAATTTCCTTGTCTTATCTAAAAGTGATTCTTTTTGATATTTTTTAAATGGAATGTAAACCGTTTAGATGACACAACAATTATTTGAGTAATTTTATGAATACCTTGACATTTTTACACGCGTCGTTAAACACGCATAGTTAAACAGCAAGAAAAAAAACATGAATGTAAAAGTGAAAGAGATGTTTGTTGCCTTTAAAGTTAGCGAGATGTCTGTCATCGTAATGTAAAGATGAGTCTATGCGACCTTCGTAAGCGAAAGTGGTTTACTTTAAAAGATTATAATGCTGTGCTAGTAGCATTAGCGGCCACACTTGGAGGGATTCCGACTTTAAATGGCATTAGGTCGGGCGGAATTTATGTCAGCGTAACTTTGTCCCTGATTTTCCGTGTTTGAATACTGCATACCTTCTGAAATGTAGCGTAGGTAAGTCGCATTATGCTTAAATATGTTGAGAGAACTTCGCCAGACAGAGCGATACAAACTTTTTGGCGTCTCGGAACATCCCATGAGACGATGCGCAGTACACAAATATTTTAGATTTTATTTACATAAACGGGTGGGAGAAGTGAGGTTGCGAGTACTCCACGTACATAGCGGGCAACTTCACGACCACCATTAAGATTGAATCGTACTATATTATTGGAGACTTGCTGCCGCGACTTTCAGCCACGATATTGGCGGCGTGTGCAGCGACTCTATGTCACGTTGGCCACGCCGCTCGCCGCTCCGCAAGTCGCTCAGCGATATCGCGTGGCACCCTCCAACAACTTCCATATATTTGTTTTCTCCTCAGTCGCGGACGCGGACGCTGGTCACCCGACACTCCGCTGGTCGCCACCGCTCCACTGGTTGCCAATGTCGTGCGTGGCCAAGGGGTAAGGCGAAGGCCATATTGCGCGGCGGGCACAGGCGTGGTCGCGGTGTTTCAATTGGTGCGTCACATTTACTTCTTTGACGAGCGCGCAATGAATGCGCAAATCGCTCGAAGTCACCGCGCTTGGCCCGGTGGCTACGAGATTTTTGGGTCTCGGTTTTTGTATATTTCTTAATTTTATTTTTACACGGTCAAAAGTGTTTTGAATGAAACTGGTGCTTGCATGCGTACCTACCTATACCTATTATTATTGGTGCACAAAAGTTATCGATGTTGTATTTTATCATAGAAAAACTTATTATACACCCGATCTCAGATCTTAGTCTCATCATGATCTCAGTCTTTTACAACCTTTTTAAATTTTTTGCAACTTCTTATAAATAGAAAATGAAGTATTTTAGAAAAAATCGACCCGTCTCACAACTAGCTCCAATGGGACTCGAACCCACGACCTTTAGCTATCCGGGCGACCGCTCTAACCTCTGATCTCCGGAAAAGTATTTCTTTCGTGTGTGAGGGTAGTAATATCTTCACATTGATGAAATTAACGCTGGTTATACAGCGCGTAAGAAGTATTGGATAAATTCGACGCTTCTCGTAACGACTCCGTAGCTCAGAGGTTAGAGCAGTCGCCCGGATAGCGAAAGGTCGTGGGTTCGAGTCCCATAGGAAATAGTTTTTTTCAAAATACTTCATTTTCTATTTTTCAATAATAAAAACTGCATTGTGAATGCAAAAAAGTAAAAATTTTAATAACTTCTTTTTATCAATTATATTTTAAATACTTAGTTCAGTAACATTATGACATTCATGGGTCTTAACTTAGCGATGACTACTGTTAATATACTTCACTATAAAAAATTAAAAAAATACAGAAGACATTGATCAAAGATGGCGAAAACAAGGTCGCTTAATCTGTGATTGTATTTAAATAAAAATTAATTTACTTTTCATCCCATCGATTCGAAAAGCGATGATTGTTTATCTAATAACAGGGTCCAAAACGATAAATTTTTTACCTGTTATGACAAGAGGGTATAAATGAGATTTGAATTTTGAACAGCTTCATAACAGGGTCCAAAACGATGAGATTTGAATTTAGAACATAATTAAAGAAGCATTGGTTGGAGTGTAGCAAAGGGTGTGCAGTACTTAAAAAAAAACTGATTTTGTATGGGGCTGGGACTTTTTTCGGGAACGAGAAATTTTCAAAAATTTTATAAAATTGAGAATATCTCGTAAACGGTGAGTCGTAGCTAAAATCTAACAAAATTTTCAACCCCCCTACGGCACCCCCGGAGATACTTATAAGGAATCTGATGGACATATATTTTTTTTATTTAATTTTTTTTTATTTCCAAACAAATTTTTTTTTCTTGCCCGACTAGCGCTATGTTGTATCCGAACGACAAAGAAAGGTAGGTAGTTTGAGTTGTCTTCACTGCTTTTTTTATAGACGGGGATGAAAAGCAGAGTGTATTACTCGGCCGCAAAATTATTTTCACCTCGGGCGGCGTATATTGAATCCCTCGCTGCGTTCAGGATTCTACTTTAGAATCCCTCGCTGCGCTCGAGATTCTACTCTAGAATCCTTCACTGCGCTCTGGATTCAAAATAGCGCCCTCGCCGTAAATATATTATTTTGCTCCCTTGTAATACAATCTACTATAATACTATACTTAGTTAAATATTTGTTTTAGTCAATGCTTTGTAAAATGCTTTGTTTCCTACTTATTGAAGTAGAAAACAAAGCATTTTTGTAGTATTGAGTAATTAAGTTATTAATAAAATATACAGGGTGTTAGGGGCACCGTTGCAAAAACTATAACCATGGCTTCAGACCATAATGCTGAACAACGTACAGCAAGAATTTTTGTCGAGAATGAAAAAAATATTTCGACTCTCCATACAAAATGTTCGGATTAGTTGCTAAATTTGTATGAATAGTCGATTTTTTTTTTCATTTCCGACAAAAAATTCTTGCTGTACGTTGTTCAGCATGATGGTCTGAAGCCATGGTTTTTGCAACGGTGCCCCTAACACCCTGTATAGGTACCTAGGTAATTTGATTGATACCTACGCATTGTTACAAAAAAAGTTGGTAGGTCTACTCTACATCTGTGTAAAATATTCTTCAAATTTGAAGAATATTTTACACAGTCTGTCTGTGTGTTACAAAATCACACCTAAACTACTGAACCGATTTGAATGAATTTTGGTACAGAGATAGTCTAGAGCCTGAGAAAGGACATAGGCTACTTTTATTCCTGAAAAATATCACCTTCCCGCGGGATAACGTCATGTAGTACACGCGGGCGAAGCCGCGGGCGGAAAGCTAGTAAGTAATAATAAAAAAATATGACGGCCGGAATCCCTCGCCTGTTCAAAGACAATTATTTTCATATGTTTTCATTCACTAAAACCAAGTATACTGCAAGTAATATGATATTTGCAATAATTTGCATTATTATTAGACAGATGTTTGGAATTTTATTTGATACTGTAAAGTATCACTAACGGAAAATTTAACGGCCGGAAGCACTAGATAAAAGACTGTAAAATATCATATTTTTGCAAATTTTGAATACTTGTGGTTTTTAAAATACCCTATCTTCGGGAATATCAGCCTTAACGTGAAGTCGATGGAAAAGTTACATATCCTGATAAACGCGAAAATTTTAATAGATGGATGAGTGTTACAAAACCACGTAGCTGAACGGATGGGTGAGACAAAAAGATGTATTGGAGCAACAATTTTTTATATACCTATACTCATATACCTACTCATTCCCAACGTTACTGAAACCGCGGGTAAAATACGCTTGTGGGTATTTAAGAGCGGACGAAGACAGATAGCCAAATTAAAATATGATTTTATTACTACTTCGTGCGTGTCTCAACAGAATCAAAGTAACTGTGCTCATGCATAATGATTGTGTAATTTATAACTTGAGTCGCTCAAATTACCATCAGCATTATAATGATGCATCAAATTGCTCTGCACGGTTCCTGCCAGTGCTAATGTACTCGATTTAGAACTGTCATGACGGGTGTTTTTACATTAACATTTTTATCTAACGCTGATATGGAAAAATACGGAACCCTAAGAGCCTGCGCGAACTTGTGAGTTTTAGTCGACCGATAAAACTATCGGTTTGAATAGCGATCGTCTTATGATTCCGACTAAACAGTCGGAATCATAAGACGATTGCTATCAAACTGTCGCATGTCGGCCGATAGTTTGGTATTGAGAGCCTGCGCGCACTTGTGATTTTTAGTCGACTGATAGTTTAGTTGAATGCAGCGTGTGCACATTACATGACATTACCGACCGACCGGCCGATAGTTGTGTGTGCGATAGTTTGATCGTGCAACTATCGGAAGTGCGCGCACTCACGTACAGTGCCATACTGAATGCGCAGTCGACAGATAGTTGGGCGATAGTTTAGTTACCTACTTGTTTGCAGTGCGCGCGCTACATTTTTCACCTAATTAGTTATTCATTATTAATAATATTTTTATCTGTTGTTGATGCTCATTAGTAAATCACTAATGCAAGTATGCTAACATGTTTAAAATTACACTAAATTGCACCACGGTAGAGTTTCCTGTCTGATGCATGAAATTCGACATTGTGTGGAAACGGAATTTATTACATATTTATAATAATTTATCACAACAAGTGCAATCGTTTGTTATTAACTAACGCAACTAAATTGACACTAATGACATTAAAACGAACTATTTTACGTTATAGCTATTGGTGGTTTTAGTTATATGAAGATCTAATCATATTAAAATACAAACTGGGAACCACGAAAGCATCATCAATTCTTAAAAAGATCAAGCATGTCAGTTTCAAAAGAGAATTATTTAATGTTACAGTTAGTAGGGTCAAATATTACAAAATTATTTCAATGTAATGGGAAAGAATGCACAAATGGCATAACTATTACTAAGGCAGTTAAGAAACAATAGTGTCTTTGGTAAGAATTTCGTTTGTAACATTTGTTATGGCAGTAATTAGCCCGATGTTTAATGATTAGAATGATTGTGATACAATTCTGTTGTTTCATCCGGGTAAATAATGTTCATCATCATTCAAGTCAAGGACAAGGCGTTTGTTTATAAGTTGTTGAAGATCGCTAGGTGCGTTAATGGCGATAGAAGTTTTTACTTGAAATCATTTCTGTTTGTCTGTTCATTTTTAAATTACTTCCCAGGTTAAGATAAAGGATGTATGTATGTGTTTTCATGTAGGTCAAATCTGTTATTCGTGGGAAAAATACAGTCCTAAGTCCACGCAGAATTTGTCAATCGCTCGGAAATATCTACTGCTATTTTGAATTTTTTTGCAAAAAGCAATGTTACAATTTATCCTACTACACATAGTCATCACAAGCATAATATTGAAAAGTATAAGGTAATAGTATTGACGTTCATTTCATCATTATGCTCTCATTATCCTAATTCTATTTGGGGTCGGGGCAGTAAGTACCTCTTCATCTCTTCATTCACTCCTTTCTTATTCATATCATTAAGCACACAATCTATCCATCTTTTAAGCGATCTTTCTCCCTCTCTCCATGCATCCAAATTCATGTCCATCGCCCTTTCTACATAGTAACATGCCTACCATCCCTTCTCATAACATGTCCATACCAGGCCAAACAAAATGACAAAAGTTTAAAGGAATCACATACTTTCAACTTTTCTGCCACTGGTGCTACTTTCAAACTTCCTCTTACGTAGGTATAGGTACTCATTTCAAATTTTCCCCTTCGCGTTAGCGGGTAGTATAAGGTAGTATTGACGTTATAGTAAATTAGTTGTTTACTAAAATAATAACCCGCAAACACGAATCAGTATTGCTTGTTATCCGAGATGATATGATTGATTTGTAAGTCTTTAACAAGCGTCTTGCCTTAGATGAATGAAGTGACGTCATAGTTTCAACATAAGGCCCGAGGCACACGAGAACAATGTCACAATCACAACCTCCACGATGGACGCGGAGAATTCATGTCATTGTTTCGCTGACGTGTTTGAAATGTCAATGGGGCAAGACGACTGATGTTTTTCATAAGGCTTAGATAGATATTATTAAACCTAATGCTTGATCGTAATGGAAAAGATTGGACCATACTTAATTATATACTAGAATTAATTACCTAACCTACTGCCTAACCCCCTTTTTTTTTATTACCTTTTTTTTTGTATGTGGCCACATTGAAAAATAACACGATTCCTTTGGAATTGCCGCTCTATGTAGGTACTATTGAAAACCTTAGGTACTCTATTGAAATTCATAACAACTACATCTATGTAAATAGCTAAAACAAACCTTCATTATTGGTTTTCAATAAAAAACATGTTTAGTGCTCTGTATGGTGCAATAACCGTACATAGCGCCATATCAACATTTCACGACAATTGAGTTATATTTTAATTTTAATAGCTACCTATTTAATTGTTTCGATGTGTAAGCATTATTATTCAATTCACTTTAAGCAACCATCGCGTGTACTCATTACTTATCATTTTATCATATGTATACAATTAAATCCTTTATCATCTCTAAATCAAGTTATAATTTAAAGTTTGTGTGGAACACTATACATGCTCTTTAAATTAGGATATGAAGACGTTGCAACATTTTTAGAACTGGAATTTCCCATGTCTTAAAGGTACTATGTCATAGAGCAAATATTGCATCTAATTGGTCTTCGAATTAGGCACATGGTAACATTGGTAGTCATGTGACGTGCATCCAACAGTAATTACATTTCGCTCGAATGTTGCCTAGAAAAATGATAATCAAGTCTCGCAATTTGTTCAAGCGTTACGTGTAGTCAAGTCATTAACAAAATTGACAGTTAAAGGGCATTGTGTTCTTATCGTTCGAGCATAGAGGTCAAATTTGAATGGCAGTTAGTTGACCGTAAAGACAGAAGGCCGATTCATTAGCAGGAAGTGTGGCTCGCGGTCTGCATTCGTGATAAACTGCGCCGAACTGGATGTGGAGACAACCGACGATTCATGATAATTATGTAGCTGTGTCTGTGTGTTTGTCAGTGAATATATCAATACAATTGTTATCTCGTTGATTGTATTCAGTCAGACAGGCATACGTGATCTCGCAATTAAAATGCACTTGGAAAATTATATCATTGCTTCTTTAGGTAGGTACCTTAAAGGTACCTTTAAAGGTAGATAAACACTCTATAATTTAAGATACAATGTTTGTCTTATACCTAATAGCATCTAGCAGTAGGCAAGTGATCCAAACTGAAAAAATCCTTAAAGTGGCCACAAAGGGGTCTCCTACATCATATCATACTTAATATGATATGGATATTTTGATTCTAAGTAAATATTGGTTATTCTATAGCTCTGAAATAATTGGTTATTCTAAAGCTCTAAAGAAAGATGTACATCTTTCAAATCTAAAACAATAAAATTGGTTTTTTCGTATATAAACGTCCTGTCTATTCATAATATCACGAGAAATTATAATTTCACCAGTGGAATTATAATATCACGACTTTGACAAAATCCCTGCGACATATTTAACACAAAATGTGCGAAAGGTACCAAATGCCTCGGTTTTGTTTGGCCACTTATTGATAGCTGAACTTCTGTAAGTATAGCTAAATATCAAAACCAAATCTAGATTTAATCAATAATTATATTCTTTTAATGTGCTAGAAACTTATCAATTGCCATACAATATTTTAATTTAAAAAATCAAAGGTTCATAATAACTTTTATCCTTAACAAAATACTTACGAAAATATTTAAAACAAAAATGAACTTTATGAAAAAAATCGTATCACATAAGGAAACTTATCGATTTTTATTAATACCTTAAAATCCCATATTTTAATTGCCAGTGGCAAAAATAACAAAAAGTTATTTAGATAACTTTTATAGCAATAAGTTTTTTTGTACATTTTTTAGACGAGCTTTTTGCTGACTGTATTATTATATTGTCAACCTAACCAAACCTGTATGCAAAATTTCAGCTCAATCAGACATTGGAAAGTGGGTCCAAATTGGGCTTGCAAGATTTGACCCGAACGGACATACAAAAGGGGCAAATGAGCAGACTGACCAAAGAAAAGAAGGAAGAAGTGACCAAAACCGGTGCAGTAGCCAAAACCGGGGCTTCTGCCCTACCATGTACATAAAACCTTTCCTACTAGGTTATGAAAGTGAAAACAAAAACGTTAAAAGCCCACTTTGTCTTTAAATATTTTATAAGAAATCTAAGGATTATAATCGTTATTATAATATAGTTTTACATAAACAGGAGTCAGTTGTAGGCAAAGACCAAGATGGCAAGAGGCAAATGGTGTTATAGCCCATTGTTCTGCTCGAAAATGTTTATGAAAAGAAATAAGCGAGATACACCATTGTCCAAAGTAAGTGTTCAATGGAAGATAACTTTGGTATATGAGTAAATTGGCTCACGGTCAAGACACAAAATTTGGATAAAAAAAAACCCGCTTACGGGAGGAACCGGACTGTTATTGATAATATGTCAATACTGTTATTGATAATATGTCAATATTTAATATTGACATTCAAAAATATATTATTGAAGTTTAACAAAAGTGAAAATAAAGATAAATCTGTTTAGGCAAGTGATGACCAACCGTGACTCTAGCTATCGAAATTTTATATGGCGGGAGTACGGCGCTAAGCACGTCTGTCTGACGTCACACATAGGTCTCTGCACTGTCTCTGTCTTATAAGAAAGTTTGATGCTCTATATCTCTGAAAATATGTATAATATTTAAAAATAAATATATACCTGTTATGTTTCTGATACTTTTAAAAACATTTTAAATATATAAAAAAAAACAGTCCGGTCCCCTATTCTGTCTTTACATTTTTTTTTAAAGATATTTTATTAAACAATCATGCTAATACGATCGACTACAAAGCTTTAAAGATAATATTTTGATTTACTTAAGTTAATTTTGGCTGGCAAATATTTAGTGTTTCACTTGCATGCAAGAAATCTTGTAAGTGCACAAAGATAAACAACTTTTCCAGCTCGTCCCAAATAAACAATCTATAAAAACCTAATAACAAATCGATCGACCGAGAACCTTGGATAGAGGTCGAAGACCCAGAAGTGTCGTTTTATTTTGACAAAAAATCTCTGAGAGCCAACACTCGAATCAACCATGGTTCATGCGCATTAGAGCACTGGGACCGGATAATAAGAATGCTGTATTCAAAAAAATTTTTTTGCACCATTTATATCATTAGACATTGCTTAACATGTATTTAAATATCATGAAGGTTGTAGCAAAAAAAGTAATTGTAAGTAGGTACTACTTAACCCGTCAAACAACACAATGAAAACGGAATGGAAGAAGGAAAAAGCGATTACAGTAGCTTAAGATTTAAAAGCTGCGCAGTAATATTTTCTTAACCACCAGCACCACTAGCAAGCCTGTCATTTAATTTGCGAAACTGCTGACAATTTATAAAACCATTTGCACGAATTGATATTCACCACAAACATGAAGATAGACATTGTCGCGCTTCGCGGGTTACTGCGCGTAGATGGCGACTATTTGTCGTACGTACGGTAAGGCCCCATTAAAAAGGTGATTTGCTATCAAACTTTGCCCTGCTTATTGCGGTTGGAATAGCTTTTTGAATATTTTGAGATATCGCCTTTGAGTGATATCGCAAACGTCTATCTATGCAGCAGATTTTTTTAAATAAAAAGGAATGGTTGAAATTCCATAACTAGTGAATGTTCATTACATTACTCATACAATGCGAATTTCTGGCAGCGTGGGTGTTGATTCAAATTGTTTCATAATCTCACTAATATTGCATTTACATTTGATTGACAACGTTCTCTAGAATATACATCTTAAACAACAAAACGCTTTTTTGTTGTTTTGTACTTGATCCAATCGATCCGTTGAATGTCAGCTTACTTTCGTCCGCTAATCAAGGTTAGTTCTATTGTGTTAGCCGTTACAATTACATAAATTAAGTGACCGATACGAAACCTCTCGCTAACAGAGAACGCGTGCCAGCTGCGATTGCGAAGGCTCTAGTGATGTCTGTGCTGGTTTATACTTTTTGGGTAGTACCTACAAACCTATCCAAAAAAGTAAAATTGATTTGTGAATAAGGTTTTTTAAAAAAAATAAAAAAAAATATGACAAGCATTTTGCTGACTGTACTTTATGATTTTATGTCATTGTCATCCAAACCAAACCAGTATACAAAATTTCAGTGCAAACGGACACTTGGAAGTTGATCGAATTTAGGTTACAAGATTTGACCCGAACGAACAACACTGCAAGTTAGAAGATTCTAAAATAAGCTGATCCAAGAACTCTTTATTGTTGACGTCATTCTTTTTTGTGTTGTTTGATCCACATCATCTATTGATTCACTATCTATATAAAAAGTGGGATATCATGGACTAAATTATGTGTTAGCATTTTTTGTATCTTTCTTCAAAAGGTTTTCAAAGAGTTGATCGTTAGGTATATTTCTTTGTTAAAATATTAAATACTTAAATGAATTATACCACATGGGTTCAAGACAAATTTTTGTGTTGGCAAATGCAGCAAGCTACATTATTATTTTTCCATCAGCAAGCTACATTATAATATTTTGAGCACAAATAGTAAACAAACAACAAACGTGAAGAAACTCGAATGACCGACGAGGTTCTTCACTTTCTTAGTGACAGAACTGTCTATCCATAAATATAAAAACGTACGTATCTTGTATTGTCCCCCATCACTAGTGGTCCGTAATTTGTTGCCCACGCGCATTCAATTGCATTATCCCGTTGTCGTTTCATTACGCGAGCGGCACCAGCTAGTACTGCCGTCTTATTTAATGGCAAATTGATGTCTCACACAGAATTGTATGCCTAGTGACATGTGCACGTAAATGGGAGTTTTAAGAGATACCTAACCTAAATACCAAGTTTGACGTATCTCTGTAAACGAATTGTTTCCTATTCGAGCACTGAAACTGTCGTTGGTCGTAAAGTTTTATACAGAAAATGTTGAAATATTTTCATCAGTAGGTATAGGTATCTATCGGTATGAGAGATATATATTTTATAGATGGCAAAATTGATACACAATAGTCTAGTGCTGCGATGGAATACGAGAATTCATCGGAGCCTGGATAAGTGGAGAACATGATCTGATACGGGATAGACGTCCTATTATGCCATAACTTACTTAGGCAACCTTTTGTTTTACTACTTATTTTTGAGAAATACCTCTACGCATCCCTCGTCTTCGGGCAAAAGGAATTAATGAATAGAGCGATTCGGAATGTGGTATTCACCAAGAGTGCCCGATCATATGCAACCCTAACCAGCCAAGCATTGTTTGGTTATTTGACGCATGCTACCACGCTACGCATATGAAGAGTATCCACGATGTCACTAGACGTCTGGCGACTGTCCAACCTTGCCTGTACTTCTGATGAGTCACAGTCTACGAAGGTCGACGGCCGTGGTTCCAACGTCACCGCGGCAAATCGGCCTCTTGAGGAAGTTCCGAGAACCGCAAAAAAAAAACATAGCGAACAACACGATTCCATCAGAGTTTACGACAAGGTTTCGTCTGACTATAATTAACGGTGGTACCTTCAAAGGGTAGACAATGGTGGTTTAGTGAGGCCTTTTAGAAAACATGGGCTTTATCTAAAACTTCCCTTAGTGGGGTTTATTGTGAAGACGCTTTTTTAAAGCAATTTAATAAAAAATAACATATATTGTTTTGTTATGCAAAAAAGTACCTATTAGATACCTACTAATTAGTGTCAAATTTAGAATGGAAAATTAAAGGCCTTTCAGAAAACATGGGCTTTATCTAAAACTTCGCTTAGTAGGTTTTATTATGAAGACGCATAAAGCAATCAAAAAAAAATAACAGATATTAATTCGTTATGCAAAAAGTAGTAATTATAATGGAAAATTAATGTCATTAGTGCTAAGGATGATAACATTAGTAAATGGTGGGAATTAATAAATTAATGATATTGAGTACAAAAATAATCCGTCTAATCTAATAAATCTGTGTGTGTGTGAAAGTGAATTTGACACATACTTATAATCCCTAGTAATATTATAAATATAAAAATATTATGTTTGTTTGTTTGTTTATTTGTTTGTATGTCTGTCTGTATGTTCAGTTTGGAATGGAGATAGTTTAAGACCCTAGAAAGGACATAAGCTACTTTTAACCGCAGGATTAGGGCTAATCCCCATGGGAAAATAACTGTTAGCGCGGGCAAGGCCTTCGAATAGCATTGGTATATAAAGTGTCGGTTTGAGTTCCTGGGAAGGACATAACTTACTTTTTACCGCGGGAAAAAATCTCATTCTTATGGGAAAATCACTGTTTGGTTTCAAGTAAATAGTTTGAGACCCTGGGAAGGATTATAATAGCCTACTTTTAATTTTTACTACAGGAATGTTCATAGTCGTACCTAGGTATTTTTTGTATGTCCGTCTTTCACGTTAAAACGGAGCTACGGATTAATGTGATTTTTTTGTACAGAGGTAGATTGGGAGTTGGAGGATTGGTTACATAGACTACTGTTTATCCCGGAAAAATATCACATTCCCACAGGATAACGTCATGTAGTATACGCGGGCGAAAGCGCGGGCTGAAAGCTAGTACCTACTTACCTATGTTAACTAAATTTCGAGCTCTGCCCGCCTAGCATGACCATCATTATATCACGCGATATGATATAGCACGTCATGCTGTCTTGCTCACCCCAATACAACACTAAGGTGTAAGCAAGATAATAGGCTCTTTATCATGCGTCAATAGTCGATAAAAGCCGCTTATGCTAGGCCGGCAGGTAAGGAAAAAAAATAAGGAATACATTTCGACTCGTTAAAAAAACTATGCAGATTTTTTTTTTTTTTTTTCTAAATTTACAAAAAACAATTTCAAATTTATATTTAATTGCAGCAAGAGAAACGGCAAGGGGTTACTTACTAGGGGATACTTTATTAATCATTGGGAAATATGAAACTGAAAAAAAAAACTTGTTGCACACCTAAAATACGGAAATGCACACAAAATTAGATTTTTCATTGTTCTCCGGCCCTATTCGGCCGGTCAGGCTTCAATAGGTGGAGTGTGTATTTCAGTATTTTTGTAGGTTAGCTTAGATTAGTGATCCATTAAATACAATACTTAGGTACAACCCATAAAATCATTTTAACACCGATTATTAATACGGCTGTGGCCTTAATATAATATATTTATTAATACCTTGACGTAAGTACCTACATACAATTTTAATGAACACTTTCGTGACTTACCGTTACAAAATTTATTGTTATTAGTTTGTTAACTTGTACATTTTGTAGTTAGTAATAACATAAACTGCTATGAATACCGGCAACTATGGAGATTATAGAACTACTGAAACGCAGTTTGTAAGGAGATACGCATCAAATCAAATCAATAAAAAAATAACACGTTTGCCAAAATCGAACTAAAATGTAAAAAAATCGGCCAAGTGCGAGTTGGACTCGCCCATGAAGGGTTCCGTACCCACTTCCGACTGCCTATACCTAACCAAAACTCCACTATAATTTTTCGCCAGCAAAATATAACTTTGTTTTTCATAGTGTTTGTATGAATGACAAAGTTACATTTGCGGTTTTATAAAATATGTTACCTACCTATATCTCAAAAAGCCATTACTATAGATATCTCGTTCAAACCAATTTTTGTTAAGGTACTTATATTTTCCAACAAACCAGCCCAAACAAATCTCACCTCGTTCCGAGATCGAATGTAAATGTTGGTCATGACCAATAAGCAGGACAATTAAGTCAATTGGAACGCACCACAGCGATTGGACCCCACAAAGTGAATTCAAGGACGATTGTCTAACGAAACTTTGTAGACATTAACTAAGTGTTTACGATAATTGACTAATTTCTACTTACGTGGACAAAATCTCAGATTAACAGAAATTTTTATCAATAGGTATTCAACAAAATACTAATAAGGAATATATCTCACAAATCTCCAACAAATCAGTTCAATCAAACAAATCCCATCTCCTACTAAGGGACAAATAGGACAATACAATTATGTCAATTGGAACGCACTAGGTACAGCAATTAGTGAATTCAAGGACGGTTGTCCAACAAAACTTTATAGAAATTTACTACATATTACTTTATCCAGGTGCTTAACAAAACGCGATTAATTTAGCAAACTTGACTATTGAGGTCCTGCTTATTTAGTAAGTACATTTAAAAAAATACTTATTGCTTTTTATCTATTCAATTACTTTTTTAGTACTTAATAGTCGTACGAGTAACAAGCTCGCACGGCACGTTACTTACATTATGTGTGTATGTTGTGTTGTGTGTATTGTGTTGAAAGTACTACTAATACACATAGCTAATATTTTCAAATTTATGCTTTCACAGTTTTACTGACGTCACATTGCCCAAAAATATATCCTGCTTTTAGAATAAAAAAATACGTAAATAGTGATCTTGCAATGTCATCAGGAGCCCCTTCATACATTATATTATCCATAAGCATACATCACGATCCGCCTTCCGATGATCCAGCAAGGTCGTCACGAAAAACATGACCGTACTATTATACAACTACTTGAGGGCCCGCCATTATAAGGAAATATTTGAAGGATTTTATTAAACATCGATCGTTTAAACAAAATGATGAATTAAGTAGGTAATTACACTACTACATTAATCAATAATTCGTAATTAAACCTTTTAAAGGTCATATTTAGTAAAAGCACGCGTTATTTTTCAATAAATTGTAGTATTATGCTAATTTTCGAAGTTAGTTACCGCCAAACAACGGATCAAAAACAACAAGCAAACTACAGTAGGTGATAAATAATATTAGAACCAATATAAATTTAGAATTAGTATATCAAAGTCAAATAGTAAGTCCATGGCATGTGAACAAAATAAAATAACATGAACTTGTAATAGATCCTTTAGCAATAAAGACGATGGGAATTTCCAGTTTGAATGAAGAGGAAAAAAGACGTGACTCATATAACATGGAATCTTCACGGGCGTCAATTCTGCTTAAGTACAAAAACTTTATATTCATATAGTAACGCTTTATACATGTGAAATATTTATAGAAAAGTAATCTAATTAGGTTTAATTTCGGTAATTAAGTTTAAAATTTCCAAGTTTTCACATTTTACCGTATAGATTTACAACAAAACACGTTGTTGTAAAAATTTTGAGGTAAGTTTCCTTAAACTTACCTAAGTTTTTTAAAGTTTTCCTCTTGCTTATGGAACTGTATGTAGGTCATACAACAGGAAATGATTACATTATATAACCTTTGTTAAAATGATAACTAGATATAATCACAGATACCTAATAGTATAAGATATAGCATGATATTTTTTAAATCTTTATGACAATCTAATCATTAATATTAGTAATATGTAGTAAGTACCTATAATAAAGCCGTAAATGTTTTGTGGCCGTAACGATACCCTAGCGCACGCATGTGCTATGAAAATTAAGTTTTATATTATGCCTAAAAAAAGAAACTTAAGCGCAGTATACACAGGGATTACAATGTACCGTGATAATTGAATTGCGTTAAATTAAGGGTCGAGTTTTTAAATTGGATGATGTGATGATGCTGTTAATAATATTTTTTTTATCAAAATGGCTTCCTTTTAAAAATACAGCTAAAATAACTATAGAGTAAATAAAAAAACAATACTTTACAGTGCTCCATTCCAAACCTTGCGAGTACCTTGATAGCTCTCTGATGGCAGCTAGTAAGAAAGTTACGAATTAGTTATGGCCATAGATGTCACCTTAAATTTACGTATAACCGTCTGGTTGTTTTTGTTTCGTTTGGAAATTGATAGTGTCCACTAAGCACGTTCTTTCTTGTACTACCAAAACTGGTTGCACCTAAAGAATGTTAGTTGAGTCAACCGTTTCATGTAAGTACACTTACCTTTATACCGCATTTATTACATGCGTAGCCGGATTCTCTAAGCTAGTAAGTAGTACTTAAGTGCAAATGATTTTAGTAAGTCTTTTGAAAGCCAGTTTTATGACAGAATAACTCTTAGGGTTTTAATAAGCAAAAGCAAGTTGCGGTATAAGTTATCAAAGCAGATGTATTGTAGAGACTTTAACTCACTTCATACCATAAATTACAACTGTTCAGTGTCATGTTGTGTATGCTCGAAAAACCTTACGGATAAATGGTTCCAGAAAAACTCGCTGATAAAAGTATCGTACAGGTATGTTTTATACATAAGACGTACTTAACCAAGAAAATTCTCATTTACCTACTGTTACATTATATGCCAACAAATATTTAAAAGATATACTGAATTACTGTTTTAACTATAGACGTTATTATACTAGATCGACAGTAAAATACGGGGTTGTAGAGAGCGTGTACCCACACAAGCAGTCCGTGACACACTGTGACATAAATTACAATATTGAATGACTTGAAGACACAGATGACATGGATAGGTTCTTTTAATGCTTAAATGTGACAAAGTTCTATGTTGTTACATATTATTGCTCGTGACTGCATGAGCACAATAAATAACTTAGTGAAATGGAGAGCAGATTTAAACAATATTATCTTGTATTCTAATAATTAAAAGATATAATCATATAGGTAATAGTATTACACCAAAATCACGTGTTTGTACATTTAAAATAAAACCACCCACCGTTTTGACGTTGTTGACCATAAAACCCTACTTCGCAAATGTGAAAAATATGGCATTAGAAGCCCACCGTCCAAATGGTTTCTCAAACCTACCTTTCTGGTCGAAAACAGCGTGTAGCAATTATCCAATTACTTAAAAATAGTTATTTGACGACTTATGAATCTGATGTCCAATTTAATAGGTACGGCGTACCCCAAGGTAGTATTTTGGGTCCATTGCTCTTCTTAATCTATATTAATGATCTGCCTTCTGCAATCAATCACTAGTTTGTCCTCCTTGCGGACGACATCTCAGTCATTATTGCAAATCTCAAAAGAGCCACAAATTCATGAAAATCTTATGCAATCCTCAACAGAAGAAGTTCTTGACTGGTTAAAGTATAACAATTTAAATGCTAATATTTCAAAGACTAATTACATGACATTTTCACATTACATAAAATTAATTTGACGTGCTTCGGCGAACCCATAGAAAAAGTGGAAAAAACAAAACTCCTAGGTATGATAATTGATCAAAATATGAATTGGAAAGCACACATTGAATATGTTTGCAAAAAATTGAATTCGCACTTCGCAAACTTCGATTAACCTCTAGCGAGGAAACTGCTCTTACAGCTTACCACGGCTACGTAGCATCTGTTCTAAGATATGGACTTGTACTTTGGGGAAATTCTGTGGACATTGGTAAAGCTTTTATAGTCCAAAAAAAATGTGTTCGAGCAACATGTGGAGTAGGCCCTCTGACGTCTTGTAGAGAATTGTTTAAAAGGCTGAAATTACTCACACTAACCGACTTATATGTTATATTTCAAGTTTGTATCTTTGTAAGAGAAAACTCAGATTTATTTAATAAATACTTAGATAAAATATATTCTGTTGTGAGGAAAAGGGATCCAACGAAATTAATCCTTCCTTACAAGAAAACTACATCTATACAAATAAATAAAATTGGAGTGTCTGTTTGTAATATTAAAATAACCGATTTTTACTACATGCATATGATTATATATACGGTACATATACCAAAATATCATTTTTTTCAATTTTTGTCTGTCTGTCTGTTTGTTCCGGCTAATCTCTGAAACGGCTGGACCGATTTTGACGGGACTTTCACTGGCATGTAGCTGATGCAATAAGGAATAACTTAGGATACTTTTTATCCCGATATTCCCACGGGAACGGGAACCACGCGGGTGAAACCGCGGGCGGCCGCTAGTTGAGTCATAAAAATTGTAATTTAATGTGTATAAAAATATTTAATAACATACCCCAAAATATTAGAAGGGAACTTCCAAGGAAACAATTTAAATATAAACTCCGTACATGGCTTGGGGCAATATGTCATTATAATTTAAAAGAGTTTTTCGGTAAACATTAATAAATAAAAAAATATTATTTATGAAATATTATGGTGGACTAATTAAAATATACACTAGGTATGTTTCTGACTTTTTTAATTATTGACATTAATTGTGATATTTTTGTTTTATTATTACTATTATTTTAATTCCTTTGACATAATTATGATTACCCTTTATTATTTTATCTTTGGATTGTTATTAAGTAATTTGTTAAATTCAATAATATTAATGCTTTTTTATATCTTGCATGTAGGTTATCCGGCGAAATGTGCTGAACTACCAATTGTAATTTGTACACCTTATATAACTATATTTCATGCAATAAATATCTTTATCTATATCTTTATCACCGTCAAACAACTAAGTTAATTATTATTTTCATATTGGATATTGAGATTGAGAAATAGGTATTTTTACAGGAAATGTAACACAACTAACGTCATTGATAAACATCGCTGTTATCATTCTCACTGATATTAATCGATGTGATTCATGATCAATAGATAACGCAGTAAAACGTAAACGTGTCGAACGCGTGAGAGAATTCTATCCACTCGCTAGTTTCCGTCGCAATAATTTCAGTTTACAAGCAACTGCAAATGGTATTCAAATTGCAACCGTTATTCAGTATAACTGTTTGCAAATTTTCAGGTGAATTTTTCAAATCACGTAGCGTTGGGTGTTGAGTCTGAGTGATTAGTTCGCGACGGGCGGGCCGAGTAACCGTTTTGCCATAAAATCGGTAGTGAGACTTGGCAAGGCGCCGAGCACTGCCCGAAGATATCACCAAGTCGAACCGTCTGCAGCGATGCATTTCGCCGGGCTGGATATAAATGAGTTCTCAAAAACACGTGAGCCAAAGACGTTATAAAAATATAATTTAATATTTCATCAAGGTCAATAAGGCGCTACACTCCTATTCTTCTACCATTGGTTGCAACAAATTATCGACAAAATTCATTTCTATGGCGAGCTAGCAGATATTTAAACGAGTTTTGTAAAACAAATGAATTTGCTATATTTTGTTCTAGCATAGCAACAGCAAGGCGGCTATTAAGCCAAGATTTCTTTGTTAATTAATTGTATCCATCGACCTTTCAACAATTATTGTTATTATTCATTCGTAAATTATCCTGTTCGTTTTTAACTTGTAAGTCAACGTATTGTTACTTAATTTGTCCACATTTTTTGTTTATTGTTTAATAAGTTGAGTTTAAACGTGGAGACCTGTTATTGGCCATATGTTGCCTATTTTCTTTTTTAAAAATAAATTTAAAAATTTAAACTTTTAAAAATAAATAAATAAATAAAAAGTGAGAACGTGCTATCACTGATATTAATCGATGCGATTAATCAAGAAGCTCAAATTCGAAAAACAAATAAAATGCTGTACCCGTGCTAAGTTTTTGAGGTTATTCAAGAAACCTGCGACCATCTAATTAAAGTGCTAAGATATCACCTGTAGTTTCATTATAATTTTCAGCTTACGTTTTTTGTAATATAGATCAAGTCTCGTTTTCATATCAAACATCGATTATCAGCAACTTGTTATTAAATTCACGTTGATAGCAATTTATCATATCACAGGTTATTTGAGGTTACAATGTTTATCAGGTAGATTTTCTTTATTCATTGATAAATTAATGGGCAAAAGGGGCTACATTCACATCAAATAAAAATCTACCTACCTAGGTATTATACATATACGTATACATTTGCTCAACGCGCAACAACGAAATCAGTTCACTGAATGGATTGCCATGCAAAGGTAAAGACAGGCACACAGAACACGGAAAGATTTTTTTCTTAGGCAGTAGCATTCTCATTCAAAATATTCGTATTGAAGTTTTCGATCAACAATAACACCTAGGTCTAGATACATAGTTGGTGACAAACATGGCCGAGCGATATACACCCACTTGAGCGTATATTTATAAGTAGTTCCTGTCATTACCACACTTTTATTAGCTTCACTTGTAACTAAGTCACAATGTAAGAAAATCTTGGAATTCTATTTTAACCTACTTTTAATTATAGTATTGATTTGAAACTTTGCAAGTCTATATGAATCCGATGACAATACAATAATTTGCTACCCTCGAGCAGATGTGATGAAGAAGTCAAGAGGTGCGCAATAGAACTCTTCAATGGCTGCTAGGAAGTTTGGGCTCATTTGTTTTGTTCAGATGAGATCTATTCGCTACACTTGATGGTGAGGGTCTGATGATGGAGCAGAGAGGAAGCCAGTGGCACTTCTTAATGACCACTAAGAAACCCCTCGAGTTTGGGCTCCGTTGTTTCGTTCTGATGAGGCTTATTTGCTACACTTGGTTTGGTGGTGAGGGTCTGATGATGGAGCAGGGAGGAAGCCAGTGGCACTTCTTAATGACCACTAGGAAACCCCTCGAGTTTGGGCTCATTTGTTTCATTCTGATGAGACCTATTCGCTGCACTTGGTGGTGAGGGTCTGATGATGGAGCAGGGAGGAAGCCAATGGCACTACTTAAAGACCACTAAGAAACCCCTTTAGTTTTGGCTCATTTGTTTTGTTCAGATGAGATCTATTTGCTACACTTGGTGGTGAGGGTCTGATAATGGAGCTGGGAGGAGCCAGTGGCACTCCTTAATAACAACTAGGAAACCTTTTGAGTTTGGGCTCATTTGTTTCGTTCTGATGAGGCCTATTCGCTAGACTTGGTGGTAAGGGTCTGATGATGGAGCAGGGAGGAAGCCAGTGGCACTTCATAATGACCACTAGGAAGTAAGGGTTCGGCTTGCGCATCCGGTAACTAATAGACTCCACTTGAATTTGTAAAACTAAATACATACAATCACGCCTTTGAGTTATAATGTTTACGGGGTGAGACATGAATGGACTGTGAAATCCATTACCATCCATTATTAAACTAAAAAGTAAAAAATAAATACTTATGTAGTTTAAAAAACTAAAAAAACCACTTTTATAGGAACAGACTAAAAGGTACAAAATAACCGCCTATTCAGTAACTGATATTAAAAAGAGTGGTGCGCCCCTTGCAAAGCATGCATTTCAAGTAAGTACTTAATATTGACAACGCGCACCACGCTTTTTAATTTCAGTTACTGAATAGGCGGTTATTTTGTACTTTTTAGTCTGTTCCTATAAAAGTGTTTTTTTTTAGTTTTTTAAACTACATATTTTTTTTGACGTAAGATTGTTACAATCTTACGTCAAAAAAAATATGTAGTTATTAACCTTTTTTCTCCGTTTAAAGGTGCCATAGAAAGTTTTGATTTAGTTCGTGAGCCTTCATCTAGTACAAACTATTGTTGATCAAAGATTGAAGTATGGAAGTAACTAAAAACCATTTGCTTAAAGGATGTAAAACTTTTATCTGCCATCCCTCAGGCGAAGTCTGGCGCCAAAGAGAACTTGCCGGAATGCCACTTGGAATCCTGTCGCGGTATGTACCGTTGCAGTGTCCATGTATGTGTATCCTCGAAAAAAGAGTCCTTTCAGTCATTTTGAATAAACTGTACGTATCGTACCTACCTACCTAAACTACAGTGTTAACGTTGGTTAAAAGCAACTCATATGAGAGTCAGCTTGTATTCTTGACGTTATTCATCGTTTAGAATTGGTCAGTTTCAAAAAGGGCAATATTTAATTGCATCACTCAAAAAACCAGAGTTATTGGACACCTATGTAAAATACTAAAAATACAACAAAACGTACATACATAGTAGGTGTTTAAGTCATTATTTTTTGTGATTAGATAGGTGAGCAGTTAAATACTGAATATCCTTTTGAAAATAGGTTTTGGTCATTGTCCCGGTTCTGGCCAACTTTTGATACAAAAGTTTTCTAAATATCTTCGTAATTTTTGCCCATCGCAATTAAAAGACGGGAGTTTAAGGCAATAATAACAATCGTTAGAATTCTTTATATCATACGATTTTTTTAAAACGTCTATTACTGTTTCAGATATTTTTTTCTCTGGAAATTTTGAGCATTATTTTAAAGGAAGAGTAATTATAAACCTGTGTCTTCTACAATTAAATTATTGTTTTGTAACTGACTGGTTTCTAGCACATCAGAATATATTGATTTAACCTGGACTTCTACAATTAAATTATTGTTTTGTAATTGACTGGTTTCTAGCACATCAGAATATGTTGATTTATCCTGGACTTCGTTTTAATTTTTCGCTATGTTTTGGTAAAAATTTTGGCTATCAGTAAGTATTGAACCTAAACATAGCCACTTGGCCAAAACCAGGGCATTTGGCACCTTTCGCACATTTACATAACATATACTTAAGTACAAAAAAATATATTAGTTAAAAAAAATTGAAAGATGTTCTTTATAAGGTAGGTAAATTCTCTATAATTTAAGAAATAATATTACTCTTGTCTTAAATACCTAAGACTATTTAGCACTTATTGCTTCAAAGTGAAAAAAACCTTAAAGTGGCCACAAAGGGGTTTCCTGCGTCCTGCCATACCTTGGTATTAAAGTGTAATCAAAATGACGATAATAACGAAGTACCTTTTAAATAGTATATCATTCCAAAATGTCTTATACCTGACTTTATAAGAAAGCGTAATAAACTGCAATGGTTTCATAAAAATATTTTTGGGATTAAAGTTAGGTTGTGTTTGGCTGGTTCCCAGTTACTTTTTTGATATTATTCGAATATTTGAAACGTCTTAGGATAAATTATTAATGACTTGTTTAACAACAAATACCTGTCCTATTCGAAGAGAGCTATCGCTTAAGTAGTAATGGTAGTAGGTAAAGCTGTATCAGACGGCATGCGGCACGTCACACATCTCGGAACCGAGATTATGTAAGCAAAGCTTTTACTCATACACATGCTCAGGAACGTTAGTCAGACGAAGGTATTTTACTCAGCAAGGAAGCGGTTTTCTTTATCCAACCATTTTGATGAACTTTTCATCCAAAATTTTGACAAAGGCGAAATTAGCTATCTACCTTGAACGTAGCGTACCTAACGTAGAGCGTTTTTCAGCGCTTACAGCTAAAAGATTCTCCCAAACGGTGGTTTTACCATAAATATTCCTCACCATAACTTGTATTGTATGTTGGGGATCATAGTCGCCAAGTCTTTAGAAAGTCGCACGCAGTTGCCCGTTTGGTTCGTTCGTTCGTTCGTTAGCCAGACACCCTGAAATAACAGAGGGCTGCTTTTGTAGACCGGCACTTCTATTTTCATCAGAAGTTAAGTATTAAATGGTATTAAGTAGTACGAGATCTGGTATAGGTACATATCTACCCTCATCTTTCATTTAATTCAAACAAAGAATAATTGCTAGATACTGCCTAGATTAATAAATACATCGCACATGGGTTCAGACTTGAGGGATGACAGAGGGAATCCTCGAAATCGATGGCTAAGTTTGAACTTAAGCTCAAGTTAAGGTATAAGCAGGTAAGTTGGCGTTGTTAATATCTCTCACAAGTTATTTAATCGAACTAAATTTCAAATGAAAGTTTAGTTTATTCCTAATTCAACCTTAATAGGTTGCCATATTATAAAGTGATTTAAATTCATGGTTGGCTAGATTCAAAATTATGGAAGTGCAAGGATCGTAGCAGGTGGCGATTCATAGTCTCTGCCTACCCCCATGGGAAACAGGCGTGAGTATATGAATATTTTTGTTTGTTTTGAAGCAAATAAGTCCGGTTAGATTGGGAATTTATTAAGCTTTCATTTGATAATTATATACAACATTATACCTGGAAAAAAATCACTATTAGCCATGATTTCGATGACTACGGCTATGCAGTGATTAGTCACTCATGTTTACCTATAAGCTTATGGAACATTTTGTTTGTGCCGGGCATAGGTATTTTATTGAACATTCTCCTTTAATCCAAAATTTTATAATATAGGTAACATCATAAGCACAGGATTTAGCCAGAAAAACCATGTGCGCTATATCAAACTTGACTGCATCTATACTTTATTAAAATTAAATAATAGATGAGGGTAAAAATTCCTTCTCGTGTCGTACTAATCATAATAATAATTACTCAATACTGACAGATTTCGGCGGATGAAGTAGGTGACTTGAGTAGGTGTAAGGAGAAACTTATTCTATTAATAACGTGGACATGTGGTAATACATACCATACGTTACTGCAATATTTGTGAGTTAAAGTTTAAAACAGTCTTGACACAATCCTTGTTTTATTTGTGTTTAAAAATAATCCTTCTTGTTTTGAATATTTCTAACTTTGACGTCTTAAAACGAAAGAGCATCAAAGATTAAGGTAGGTAACTCTTTGATTTTCCACTACGATCGTGTGTGTCAATCACGATTGAGTTTTGTAACAGCGACACAATTCAAAGCGTATAATTGGGTTGGTGTGTTACTAATTATACAACCGAAATATTACGCTTGTAGGCAGGCGTGAATGGCACGAATTCCTCGACCTTTCCATTAGTATTGCTCGTTAGGGCTGAGGAAAAGAGCTTAAAAACATAGCTTTAAAAGCACGACCTTGCTTCGAAGAGCTTATTAAGTAGGTAAGTATATTCACTATTTCTGGGTTTCTGGGTCATACTGACGGGGATGGGATGGGTCTAGATCTGGATGGGCTAGGTGTACGAACGTTGAAACTTATGTGTAAGTGGAGCTACATAAATACTACAATATATAATTTTTTGTCCCTTTTACCCATTGATTTTATAGTAAGTACCTACCTACGTAAGTGAGTTAGTTTTTCTATTTTGTTTTAAATGTCAATCACCATTTTTCTATTAATTTTGTCAAAATTGTCGTTTTCTTAAGCTTTTGTAATGTTAGTAAGGCAAAAGCCCCGGTTTTGGTCACTGCCTCGGTTTTGGTCACTTTTTGCTCTAATAGTTTTCTAAATACTTAACTTTTGTCATTTTTGCCAATCGTAATTAATATAAGGTGTTTTAAGTTAATAATAACAATCATTAGAATTCCTTATGTCATACGATTTTTTTTCAATAAACGTCTTTTTCTTTTTTTGAAACTTTTATATATTTTTTATAAATTTGTTAGGGATGAAAGTTATTGTAAACTTTTGTTTGCTATTTTGCTTTCTAGTTCACAAGACTATATTAATTTAACCTGGGTTTGATTTCGATTTTTCGCTACCTATACTTACAAAAATTGGCTATCAATAAGTGGCCAAAACCGTGGCATTTGGCACCTTTCGGACAATACATAAAACTATTTTATATTTTAATTTGAAAGATGTACTTACCTAATTCTTTATAATCAAGATATATCTTTTTGTCTGGAACACCTAAGACAATAATTGAGCACTAATTCTCCAAAGTGAAAAAGTCCTTAAAGTGGCCACGAAGGGCTCTCCTGCCCTACTTATGTATTTTTAATCAAAATCATGTTTGTAACCAACTAATCTAACAGTTGCTGTCTAGTGGTTAATAAATTTCTCTACTCAATATTGAGAAGAAAAAACAAAAGAAAGAAAAATATCTTGACGAGTTTCTTGCTGGTTCTTCTCCAAGATCTCCCTCCATAGAGTTTGCGAACCGATGGCGTAGCTTCTTTGTCGTTCACTAGTGCTGTATCAGCCTAGACTGAATTAGTTTTTAGTACTTAAGTAAAAATTTCATTATTATGACAAGCTTTTCGCTGACTATAGGTACCTACTTACTTAAATATTGTATTATCATCTAAACCAAACCTGTATACAAAATTTCAGCTCCATCGGACACTGGGAAGTGGGTCAAATTAAGCTTGCAAGACTTGTCCCCCACTAACTAACTAAATAACATGGCAAGTTAATAAAAAGCTTGTAATAAAAGTTATTCCTTTTCATATGAAATTGAATAAGGTAAATGTGGGTAAATGTTAACTGAACGATAACCCTATGGTCGAAGTTTCTTAAGAACGCCTCCGACCGAAGGCATCAATCTTTTGTTATACAAATGTATTGTAATCTTACAACCGTTTGATACATACATATTAACATCTCTAACTGGCACATCTGGTTTCAGCTGCAAAAATAATGCTTATACGGCCTCCATACGATCGGATACGGGCTGTGAGAAGAACTTGCCTGCTGATGATACGAGCATGAATATTCTAGTAACTTATAACAGTAAAATTATCAATATGGATTCCTGTAACCTCTAACTCCCGATAAATGTTGAGGCTAAAGTTATTCAAAAAGCAGAACGGAATAATGTTGTCCGAGAAATGTAGGGCGTGAAAACTGCTGCACAGTAGGTATGGTACACTTAAACTCTAACTCCTACTGTCATTGTTGATCGAAGCTCCTACCTAATAAATCGAGAGGCTAAATTTAATAAAAAACCAAAAAGGAATATTGCTTCAGGAAATTAGAACGTGGAAACTACTAGGTATCTAATAGGTTTTAGTTTTTCCTTAATCAATTAGCTTTTTTAAAAAACGTTTTTTTTGTACTTTTAGAATGATACTTAGCAAATTCGTCGGCTAAATGCAGTGGAATGTAGCAATGCGCAGGCAGACGCATTGTTCAGTTATCTAAACAAGAACCAGCTTCGGGCACCATAAGTGCGTGAGACTGGCACACACATGTGCAGTGCAGAGTTCATTTAATAAAAGTTTAAGTAAGTGCTTATCTCGTATTTGATTGAAAAATGCACTTTTGAGGATGGCAGACATTTGATCGTGGCATATCTGCCTTAGATATCTCTAAATCAGATGATTCATAGAATTCTGTGCTGTTAATAGTGTTTTTTAGATTTGAACAATTTAAGTATTAGTTTTTATAACGACGGTTTTATAGATGTTTTACAAGAAATCTAATTAACTGTTTTAATTACGACATACTTACATTTCGTACGTTAGACGAGTTAGCTGAGCGATAGAATTATTATAAACAAACTAAGAAATAACCCTTATCCTCAACTTTCCATCTATAAACATAAAACTCTAAATTGATTGATTCATTATTGTTGGGATACAGCCCTAACGGCTGAAGGTAGAGACACCATTTTTAGAGGGTAAATAGATACCTTTCATGATGTAGATGAGCACTAAGAAATGATTTTAGAAAATTCCCGTTATACAGGGTGCTACCGGTTGTTCAAGTTTGTATGAGAATTTGTATAGGGTTGAAGATAGGAGACACAAGATGTTAAAATCTTGTAAAATGATAAAATATTACTGAAGTTCTTAAGTTTAAACCTGCCACTCAAGTTTCTGAGTTGAAAAGGATCTTCTAAGGTTCAGTCATATATCAGTGTCATACTAAAGTGAACAAGGAACTAGTTACCTATACCTGATTAAAGTTTATAATGCATAGGCTATAAAACCCTTTTACTACCCCAAGTAATTAGTATGAATTCCTTGCATAAAATCTCATGTTTAGACCTGGCTCTGGCAGTAAACAATATTTTTTATAGTAGGTACTAGCAACCGCATACGAATTAGTTAGATTTTTTACCTTATGTTTTTCATCTCAATACCCAATTTTGGTATCTAGTCTAGTCGTGCTAGTTAATTGTGGATTACTCTTGATCGAAATTGCAACAGACAATCCTTGCGCTAATAGCAAACATCAACCCCCTTATTAATAAACGTGGAGCAAAGTTACACCTAATTTTAAACTGATGTTGTCACTTTTAATTGCTAAAAAGAAGTCAGAGATAACAACAGATTTACATCGTGTAACTTTATTTCACGTTTATTAATAAAGGGGTATTATAAGTATAGTCTCGCATTCCAGTCTGTTCCAGTAACACCCGTGAAGGATTAGCCACTTGCAATACAAAATTAGGTGGCAAAATGGACTACTTATTAAGGCGATACTCGGAAAAATTATGCTAAAGCGAGATAGCAATGAGAAAACGACGCGCGCGGAAGCGAGACCGATTTTGCAGATTAGGCAAAAAAACCACAAAATCACTTCGTATTCAAAAACTACAGCGATTTAAAAAATATGCTTCTATACGATCCTAAATACCAATAGTGTAAGTATAATTTAAGAATAATCTTGAATTTTCGTATTTTTTAGAGGTCTTTTCGAAAAGGAAAAGTGTCGAGGCAAAATCATGAAATCGTGTTTTTGAAACTATACGCTTCTAGATAAAGGTATGAAGAAATATATACTTTATAACCAGATTTGTAACAACTGTAACCGTCCTATAATTTTAAATCAAAATGTCCATACTTTTTCCGAGTAGCGCCTTAATAAAAGTTCCAAAAATTATCACCGGAACAACGCTTGTCGCACTTTATAGACTTTATTGCAAAGCAATTTTCACAGATTTTATGCTTGACAGTAGCGCAACGATTGTCACCCACGTGTTCAACCCAACCCGTTAACAACTAGCAAGACTAGACCAGGGTGCCTACCATCAACTTTAAGATAGCGATTCAAAAATAGCGCGATGCAGAATAGGTTCCTAAAATGAATTGCTTTCTTTCGTACCTTCTAAAAACTGGATCGCAGATGAATAATAATTGCTAAATGTTAATGACCGAACGATTTGTGTCCTTTTTCCTCTACCCGTCTCTTTCACTCGATTCTGTCATGCCCGGAGAGTGAGAGGGACGGGTATAACCTGCAGGTGTCATGTTAAATCGACCGGGTTATAAGTCAAATAAAAGTTCCTGACAGCTTAGCGGCTGTGAAATGTCATTGATCGATCACTGAATCGCTGTCATTGAAATTAAGCTGTCGTGGTACGAATAAGCGAAGCAGATCAGTTTAATAGGTCCTAGACAAAACCGTAATAAGAGTTGATGGTAAGCACCCAGATAACATAAAAGTTAGTTTATGACAGTTATTAGTTAACAACAAAGTTATTAGTTCATATTGAGTCAGTATTGATTCAATATCGTTATAGACGTAGGATTTGGAATACGACTCAATTTAGAGATCAATTATTGGTCTCATTTTAAAACTCGATAAGATTTTAAAACGTGTCATTTAAATTTTTGAGCTATGGACTCCAAAATATAATAGGTATTAGGTATAGTTAATAGTGGGAACATTACACTCGAAGTTGTTGACCACTATGTTTACCTAGGACAGACGGTCCAGTTAGGTAAGTCCAACTTTGAGAAAGAGATCTCTCGTCGAATCCAGCTCGGATGGGCAGCGTTTGGGAAGCTCCGGCATATATTCGCGTCCGAAATACCTCAATGTCTCAAGACGAAAGTCTTTGACCAGTGTGTGTTGCCAGTAATGACCTATGGAAGTGAGACGTGGTCTTTTACTATGGGTCTCATAAGAAGGCTCAAAGTCACCCAGCGAGCAATGGAGAGAGCGATGCTTGGTATTTCCCTGCTCGATCGAATCAGAAATGATGAGATCCGCAGGAGAACTAAAACAACCGACATAGCTCGAAGGATTGCATCATTGAAGTGGCAGTGGGCGGGACACATAGCGCGGAGAACCGATGGCCGTTGGGGCGGAAAGGTTCTCGAATGGCGACCGCGTACCGGACGACGTTCCGTGGGCAGGCCCCCTACAAGGTGGACCGACGATCTGGTCAAGGTCGCGGGAAGCCGCTGGATGCGGGCAGCGCAGGACCGATCGTTGTGGAGATCCTTGGGGGAGGCCTATGCCCAGCAGTGGGCGTCGTTCGGCTGACATGATGATGATGATGAGGTATAGTTAGCCGTGTATTATGATAGTAGTACAAATTCATACAACCCTAGTTTTAATAAGTGACTTTTAATTACTTACTTACATTATATGTTATTTTTTCCTATTTATTTATTTATTCGTATGGCATAATTAATAATACAATCGTTCACTAAAATAATTAAGTTTTCCTATTATACCTATTATGTCAATATCCTTTTCTATGAAGTGCTGATACCTATAAAAAATATAAATATAAGAATTTGGCAATTTATTAAAGGAAACTGATGCAGGTAAGATTTCCGGGATATGTTTCTTAGGATTTTTTCTCGAAACAAACTACTTATACCAAAAACCAAGACAAAATATTAGTAAGTAGTAATAATGAGACAGTAAAAATTCATGTAAAAATAAATGTTGATAATATACAATCCATGACAGAGCAATTTTAATTATTTTAACGTAATGTGTTATGATTTGTTCAAATTTTCTGTGCCTGCTGAAACTATTAGAGCTTTTACATGTCATTAAAACGTTATTAGTTCATTCATACCTTTCATGTGTGTAAGTGATGATTTAATTATATCGATAGGTATAATTGACAGGATACGAAATAATCCAAGTGATAAGTACAGTATAAAGTAATGGCAAAAATATAAGAGGCATTTTTTCTTACTGTCATGTGTATCCCATTAAGGTTTTACGAGTAACATTTTGAGTTAGGGTTCTAAATTCTATTGTCCTCACTATATTTCTTGTACATGTTTCAAAACGTATACCTACTCATACAGGATAGATGATAAAATTTTGTTGATTTACAAAAATACACAGATTTCCCTGGCTATCCTTTGATCGTGAAGCTAACCAACTGGTTCACACAACGTTTGCACGGTCCGCTGACGCCGACCCTCATTCAAATTCATAAGAGTTTAGCCGTGTTTAGTGTCCGTCTGGCGGCACATTGTGTCGGCCTATTGATTCGGAGCGACAAAGAGGGGGCATGATTCAGCCGTGCAGAACCAAACGATATTTTACCACTTAACAAGTTTGAAAATATTCCTATGTCCGTCAATGTTATACGCTGATTGATACTTTAGTAGATTACATTTAAGAGTTGTATCCTACGCCAGTCGAGGAGATGAGGTATTTTAACTGTGTGACATGCAGGGTACTGGTAGTGTAGTTTTTGAGTCATAATAGATACAAATGTATGGGAGGTAGGTACGCCTTGGCGACTCGTCTCCGTGACTGGCGTAGGATACCGGTCGTATGTAAGTATCGTAATGTAAATACCTACAATGCAGAAGACTGTAATTTTTTGTCAAATCAAATACTGTCATGTTTGGTGTTTCTTTATTTCTAAGATCATAAGGATTACCTAATTCATGGGTATAAAGATAAACAAGTAGAATTTTAAAAGTTCAACTGTCTAACAAACGATAAAGACCACGAGTATAGAGTAAGAGACATGGACGAAATCTCTTTAAAATGGCAATGAATCAGAAATGTAATTAGCAAAATGTAGTAGGTAAAAGAAGAAAAAGAAAGTACCCAGTTAGAAATGAAAAGGCCATTTATTAACTACACTACACAATTAAAGGTAAGCTCTTCTCTAGAAGTAGTTGAGGGCTCCATTACCAAGATTAGCAGTACCTACTGCAAATGCATATTATTACTAATATGATTTACTTTAGACACGCGAATATGATTACGGCTAAATAACAACCGGCAATGCCAGTTAATTTAATTACTATACTGGATTAAAGTTTATGTTTACTAAATTCAATCTACTAAATTAAAATCATTACATAATCAAAATTAGCTAATTGATATACATTTATACTACATCTATTGATGCGAACTAAGTGGCATAGTGTAGCACGTAGATTGTAGGTAGGTATGTAGCTTATAAATTCAGTGATGATAACGTTTCGTTGTTCAGTGTATATGAAGGAATGTGTTATCATATCATGATTGCTTAGTTTATGTTTTTACGATATGATTCAGCCCAAGTTGGATGGCGATTTTTGTTAGTAGGTACAAATGCATTTAGTTTCTTTTAGCGTTTTTTGGTACTGATTCATCATAATCAAGAGCAAACACAATTTCTATTGCATTATGGTATTTGGTATTATGTTTGGAAATGTTTAGCAACAGATTTTCGTAAAATTTTCAAGAGTATTCGCAAAGATAGTTTTGACCAACGTGCTATCGAGCTTTCGTTATGACAATGTTATTACCGCTTATTAATACTAAATATACACTTTTGAAATCATTGTACATATCTCTACTATAACACTTGTACTATTAAGTATTCAGTGCTATAACTTACCTACCTTTGCTTTTAACTAAGATGCTAATTAATTCTGCCAGCTACAGATCAAGGACCTCTACTGTACTTTTGAATACATTTTACGGTAATTAACGTCATCTGCACATTAGGAAATCTACTTCCCGAGGTTAGGCAAATTCTTGTTTGATTTCAAACAAGATTACGAACTCAGTAAATTTTGCAACTGTTATTTTCTAGAGGATGTTTTATTTGGATTCAACTCTATCAACGACTACTTTATAGAAGAAACAATCCAGGGTACTAACGATAAATGTCATTAAACTTATAATTAATTAACAACACCAAAATTTCACGCTAAAGGATCGCCCACTGAAAGGAGTGGTTTCACTTTCGCCAAGTATTAATTAAGTGGACCATCTAGAGTTAAAAATGCTTTTAAAAACGTCGTTAATTTGCATAACCAGTTGAGCAGGCAGTCAATATTGTTAGCTAAGGTACGTCTAACCTGTGTAGATAGATACAGAAGACCAAGAGAGTATTAATAAAACGTCAAATAAATAAACTTACCGAAGCGCTATGTTTGTTTTTTCCACAGCAAGTTATCCGAAACCGCATTTGCGCGGCCAGAGTGCACGCGGTCGTTCCGTTACACACACAGCTTATGGTTGCACCCTTCGAAAATGCATGAATTATCGGTCGGACTTGGGTATGCACTTAAATCTGCAAGTTGCGTGCAGGCGAGTTTATATGACACGCTCACGAACAACACGGGCGCCCGGTGCAGCGGCGCGCGAGGGACTGGTCTGGTTTGTTCCGTACTATATTCACGAGTCTGGTCTCCGCACTCGCTCCTACTCGCATGTCGTCGCTGGCTTCGTCGGTCGGTTCAGAACAGCCGCCACCGTGGGACGAGGGACCGTGAAGGGCCGTCGTAACCGACCATTTTTTGTCCCGTCTAAGATTAGCACCAACAACACATATCGTCTGGACGTATCCATTCAACGGTCGAGGGCCATCCTGGGCACTCAGCGGAACACGTTCAGGGTCGTCTTGCCCGTTAATCTTAAACGCTTACATCACTATTAGACAAACGAGCCGTTGCGAAATTTGGTTAATCTTGATAAAGGATTAACTGGCTTTTTATCTGCCGACATAATCCAGAAACGTGTAATTTGGCAAGCGTAAACAAACAGCAGATAAAAGTAATGCTTTCGACACCAGACAACGGACTCGTAAAATTCATTTTATTGCTGGAACAAAATAATGCATGATGCGAAATAAAACGAGAATATCAAACTTCCTGTAGCCGAGTCGGGCTCGCTCTAGGAAGCTGTGATTAGGAAATATATTGCGCAATTTCCTGGACGAACCACTCTATGCATCATATTATTATGGCTTTTGCACAAAACAAAGTGAACGTCTTGAAATCATTTACAGCATGGCAACAGAATCGCGTCTGGCTAGTGATATTTAGGTACATTGTATTTTAACTTATTATCACCTACCTTACCTATTACCTATAGTAGGTATATGTAGAGTTGGGATTTTTTGATAATTTCCTTTTCACTAGGTAGCTTTAAGTTCTTCGTAGTTCTTTATTTATTTTGTAATTTCTATTATTAAATGAAAGACGTTGTAAAGTAAGTACTTAATGAATATTATGATAAGTTTTTTTTTCATTTAATGAAATAAATCACTTTTTTTAAGATAATGATAAACGATGGATGACGATTATAATAATATGCACAGGATAAAGGCACCAAGACAAAAATAGTACCTACTTATTTTTTTTTTTTTGCGCATTTTTCAATAACAGATTGTAATAATATTTTGTGTAGAGTTGATTTCATACTGCCCGAATAAACGTTTATCTATACTTTTTATTTAAAATTCGTAGACAAGTCGTAGGCAGTTATTAAAATTTTAATAAGTAATTAGTACTCAATGACTTCAATAAATAGAGTCAATTATCAGTGTAACTAAATTTAGTTGCATTTGATATATTAATATTCTTACCCCCAAAGAAAATAGCTATGCTTACTTTTTGTATGTAGATATTTGAAAGACGTAGTACCTAGGTACCTAGTTAAATGCTAATTCTTTGGTTTTTGCGTCAGTATGTATCTAAATAATGACGCTTTAGATATGTAGAGATAAATAATATGTACCTACTAAAAACAACTATTACAACAACCAAAAAAATGTATAGATCTTTTTTCAAATAAAAATATTCACTAATATCATTCTTTACTGAATAATTTCGGTACCTACTTATAGGTAATGATTCCTCAATATTAACTAATTTATTTTCCATGGCATTTTATTTACTTGTAAGATTACCATAGTACCTATCATTAAAATCGTATTAAGACGTCATAATAATTGAACTTATTCTATATCATTCACGATCTTATAAGACTTGTATGAAAATACAACGAGGAGGAAGGTTATGTCTACCTACCCTATTGACAAGTCTATTAGCCTCAGGTGTTTTATTGAGAAGGCTTTCCACTTTGGTCCAGCCGGCAAATTGGCCTTATGTTAAGGCCACCACTCGCTTGTGAAGAATGCTAAATGAAAGAACCTTACTGCGTCCGGTATCATTATTGACGAGTTACCTTATCGGCCACGGTGACGGATGTTAGTAGATGACATTATTATTGATATCAAAACTGCAATTGCAAATTATTAAACTTATTTGCACTCAAAATTAGTTAATTCTGATTCTACTTTAGTTTTTCATATTCAAGCACCTACAGGGTGTTGAATTATTGATATTGGATTGATAACTTTGAGACATTAAGAAAAAAAAAGAAATAGTACTTTTTTGAGCTAATTATCTCTAAAGGGGACTTCAAACTTCATGCTCTTCTTTAGAAAAACTTATTGGAGCCGTCTTAAATAGTTAGATTTATTAGGTACATCAAAAAACATTGTATTTAATAATTAATTAATAATTATTATGAAGAAGGCGGTGCTAGGACGATGTAATACGAGTAGGATGTAATGGTACAATTTAATTCGCCCTGTCACTTTGATTCTCACACCATTCTATAGGGATTATTGGTCTAATTATACTTGGAAAAGTTTAACTAAAGTTTAGGTCTTGTGAATTTGGATTCCTCTAGAGTCTAGAAAATTTACAGTCAAGCTACATTTTGTTGTGAAAGTTTCGTTTCTTCACATGAAAAGCGATAAAAGTGCAATGTAGAGAGTTATTATAGTTATGGTTAATTCATAATATGATTAAATCATAATTCTACACATACAATAAAAATAAAGTGACATTTAAACTGGTGGTGAATTTACGATACTAGCAAGTATTTTACCAAGGAAAGAGCTTAAGCCAATAGGCAGTGATAAAAGGTTAGCAATGTCTCAGCTTTTACCAATCCTATCTTACTCCATGGAAACTGAACGTCATAGCTAATCGATGGAATCTGAAATAAGTATCTATAGAGCTTTCAGCAATCGTACCTGTGGAAACTGAAATGATGTGTCTTTTGTCAATTAATACATAAGGATGTTCTTTACGCAGGTAGTATAGGTCATTAACATTCTAGTTGCGTAATGCATAGGAGTCAGATAAGCTATTAAAACTGGTGCCACGGTAAACTGTCGCTTATTAAGGTCCGGTTGCTCGAAGCTTGGTTAGGGTTAAATTATGGTTAAAGTAAAATTAACCGGCGGTCAAATTTAAAAAGCGTTGTTGAAGCAGCGGTTACTTTAACGAGCAGTCAAATTACAGATTTAACGGCGGTCAAAATAACCGACAGGGTGGGGGTGGTTTAAATTTTGCCATTAGTAATTAAGGGAAGGTTAATAAAATAGTACAGACAACACTTTTAACCCTAAAATAACCAATGTATTTTTCTTTTACCGATGTCAAAATTGACATCAGTTAAATTTTAACTTTTGTCAATTTTGACAAAAGTTAAATGTACGAGCAACCGGACCTGAGTCATATTACATGGAATGCAAGTGACCGCCTTCCCCGGTCTGGTTATTACCTGACTAGCACGAATATGAGATCGAAACATCCTCCTGTAGTAGGGTACTAAGTTTTTATAATAACTGGGTAGTTTTATTCAAAAACTCTGACTCGTAACGTAATTCAAACCAGCAAAAAAAATTGAGATATAAAACATACTTAAGCAAATAATTTTAATATTCGTTGATGTCTTTTGTAAGAAGGTATAATTAATTCGACAATGCGACATAATCATGAGACTTTATTTCAATAATTATGATTTTAAAGAAGCGTATGATAAAGTCGGCGTGTGCATAGGCTAGGACTTGATGATTAGCTACCTGCGATTCAAAGGTCAAAAATATTTCACTCAGAATTACGAAATTCGGAGAGCTAACTGTTGAAACAAAACTCTCGAAGTGTTTTCAAGATTGATTAAAGCTTGGGAGCTTTATATGGGTAGTACTTTGGGTAGTATGAGATCAGATTGTTTTATAAAAAAAGTCAGTTTATTTTTAACAGGTTGTGAGACTAGCATAGTTTATGAGATCATAGTCGGTGATGTTAGTATAACATTGATTAACCAGAGATGCTAGGGCCTACCGTGGCATAGTTCGTGCATTACGTTATTCCGTAGGTATGTTACGTATGTGTAACTAAGAATAAAGGCAGCGAATAGTTTTAAAATTCTTTAAATACTTCTTTAAATTTCATACAAAATTAATATCTGTATTTTTATGGACCCAAAGAAAATAGCTTAACTGTCATAAGTTATACAGGGAGTCCCAGAGTTATGGGACATGTCCCTTCATGTCCCATAACTCTAAATAGTGGAGATAGCAAATTTCACTAAAAGGAAATATTCCTTTTTTTCGCAAGAAATAAAATTTGAAAAATCAACAGTTTTATGTTTTACTAGCTGTTGCCCGCGACTTCGTACGCGCGGTGTAGTGACTTTTGTGTTAGTTTAGTTTATGAGTGTTTGTTGCCCAGATTTCATAACGCTCTTCTTGAAATCCTATTCTCTATTAAAAGGGTCTAAAGAATATCGAATATGCAGGCTAGGGTATGAACATGGTATGTTGTTATCATATGCTGCATAAACATAGTTGAGCCCTCATTCATAGATCCGTCCGTCTGTCAAGAAACTTTTTCTCAAGTATGCGTGGGAGGTATCAAGCTAAAATTTATGTCAAATTAAATACTGAAGTCTGCAATCCCTTAGAGGCGAGAAAAAAAAATAAACTTCTCTTCTCTTCTTCATAACTCAAAAGGGCCACTTGGATCTCGATTTTATTTTAAATCCCATTTAGCTACTTGTTGTTACCGATCTCGATTTAAATTTAAACCGCTATCTAGGTCGGTTTAGGCTGTCAAATCTCGATTTACAGTAAGTTGTGATAACTTTTCTTGTTGCTTGCTAGCGGGCAATAGATCTATTTTACGCGAGGTTCATAAGACTGAACCACACCAAACGATCCATCTTGGATTGGCCAACCACGATCTAAGATTGGGGATCATGGATCGTGAATCGAATTTGTTCTCTTGGTGCTCTTGGATCGCACGAGGCACGTCCACTCCAACCACTACTATGGAGCTCCAGTGGAGCGCACTCTTGCCGCGCGCGATTAGAGCGCGTATTATCGTTTTGCGCATATGCGCGCTTTCACGATTCAAACAGAAGTTCTTACCTAGTAATGCATAATATCAGGCCAATCATATTTTTACTATAAAATTCAACCGAACTGAGAACCTCCGCCTTTTTTTGAAGTCGGTTAAAAATGAAAAAGAGATTGTGTGTATCCATACCAATATTATAAATGTGAAAGAGGGTTTGTTTGTTTGTCCGTCTTTCACGTCAAAATTGATGCAACGGATCGACGTGACTTTTGGAATGGGAATAGTTTGGCAGCTGAAAAGTGACATACTTAGGCAGCCATTAGATAGTCAATCTGAATCGCGATCCGCGATCAAAATCAATGATCGCGATCCAGATTGACTGTGTACGAAGGTGATTGACGGCTCGCGATCTTGATCGCAAAATATCTACATAGTAAATCTCGATCGCGATCAAGATCACGAATAGTGATCGCGATCTGGATGGAGTGTGTAATGGCTGCCTTAGACTACTTTTTACCCGTCTGCGGCGAAGCCAAAAAAGGGTTATGTATTTGACCTGTATGTATGTGTGTCCGTTTCTATGTTCCCTCGTAACTTCTAAACGGATGAACCGAATTTAATAAATGATACGTCGTCAGATTCGTCTTAACGGGCCGAGTGACAATGGGACATCAAAATTAACAAAAAAACAAAATGGCGGCTTTTAGGCGATATATTCTGTGCATTGTAAAAAAAAATATTTTTTAATCCCATCGAGTGGGGTATCAAAATGAGGAGGTTACAAAGACGATGACGAAAATATAAGTAAGTTATATGTTTTGAACTAATTTCGACTAATAAGTGCTAATTGTTTGTATGGGAAAAATAAAAAGTGTTGTTTTTACTATTTTCCACGCAGTTTCTTCATAAAAACCTTCCCGCGTGCTTTATAGAACATATAAAAAAAAATTAGCCGAATTGGTCTAACCGTTCTCGAGTTTTGCGCTTATCAACATTCATTTTTGAATTTTATATAGATATTGTTTTCTTTGGTCACTGCTAGATGGCGCTGATAGTCGATTAGAACGCGCTAACGTTTGGCAAACATAAAATACTGATAAATGAGTGTATTTCAATCTTTTAATTTTAATTGAATTAACTTGAATTGTTGTGATGCACAGATGCAATAATAATAGATGCGAATTGCGAATTTGCGATGTTAAAATAAAATAGGTATGATATTTTATTTTAACATGAAAATATCTGTTTTAGGTATATGACGTGACGAGACGTGATATTTAATTAATTTAAAAAAAATTGTTTCGAAATCGTTTTTATTGATTGATAGTTAAGTTAGTCAAGAAGTTTTATTTTATTTGGTTTATTTATTATAATTTATTAGGAGTTGTTTAGAATTTTGGTTTTTCGTGAAGTTAGTTTTGTTTTGTTTATTAAATAATTCTTTCTTACATTGGTTTATATCGATAACCATCACTAATTTCATACGTTAAGTATTGGATAAAATATGATATGGCACTTTACTTTCTAAAAAAACCAAAAAGGCTTGTTCGCAAGCAGAAGAAAGATTGAGTCACCGAAGTCAAAACAAAATAGGTTACAAATGGATAGTTAGTATATTGTTATCGGGTAATAATTACTAAGTGAACTAGATCCAAGGCGACTTTTAAATAACCCGCACGACCAAACTCCCTACAAGAATTGACACGTCTGCGAGGTCTTGCTCATGACCATTTAACTAAAAAGCTTAAAATAAAAAAACGAATTTAAAAAACTAAAAAAACCCGTCTGCGGTGCAAAAAACAAAAAAAGAAAAAAACAAGCAAAAGTGGATTGAACATGTTCTTAGTTCTTACTAGTAAATTGTACGCAGCGTTATATATATTAGGTACAGGCGGGATCCATGATATTTTTATAGATTTTATACGCAAATGGATCCCGCTTGCTTCCAAGAATTCTCTTACTTAAAATTTGTATCAAGTACCTAATATATATAACGCTGCGTACAATTTACTAGTAAGAACTAAGAACATGTTCAATCCACTTTTGCTTGTTTTTTTCTTTTTAGTTTTTTGCACCGCAGACGGGTTTTTTTAGTTTTTTAAATTCGTTTTTTTATCCCTGAAAAATATCACATTCCCGCGGGATAACGTCGTCGTTTAGTCCGAGCGGGCGAAGTCGCGGGCGGAAGGCTAGTATTTTGATATGGAGACATTTCCTATTTGTGAGAGCTTGTAATTAACTTTCTTTAAAATATAAAATAAATAACATATAATTAACATATATTTCAGGTATAAAATGTAATGATATACCATTTAATTATTTAATTTTAATCAAACCTCATTTATGTAAGCTTTCCTAGTAAATAAATGAATAAATAAGTTAGATAGAAAACTATTTTTAATATTCCTTTATTTTATTGGATGGTACCTACGGCTGAAGGCCTAAGTAGCCAGAGCCGGTTAAATGACATAAAAAATGGTAGGTAGGTGTAGGTATCTACGTACTGGCCACTTAGCGTTTATGAGCAAATTTTTCAAAATTACATTGGTGCCATTTTGTCTACATTGCGACAAACTTATTTCACACAGTGGTTATTTTTTGGTACTAAATATACTGTTGACTGCCGGCAGTTCATTTAGACAGTTAATTTTGTATTGCTAGTGGCTCCTCCACGACCACTGTCACCGGGTTAGATATATTTGTGGCACTATACTTACTGTAGCGACATCTAGCGTCGAGTGGAAATGCGAAATATAAATATTACATCAATAGGGTGAAAACTTCAGTTTTGGCCACTGCCCCGAGTGCTTACTTAGCATAAAACATTTCGTTAATAACTTTTGCTTGATAATATACTTTTTATCTATGACTTTTAAGTCATAATAACAATAGTAATAATTCTTTATGACATAGGAATATTATTCAATAAACGCTTTTCAGTTTACATCTAATTAGATGTTTCTTTTATTTTATCTAAGTTAGTTAAGGCGATACTCGGAAAAAATGCGCTGAAGCGAGATAGCAATGAGAAAACGACGCGCGCTCCGAGCGAGACCGATTTTACAGATTAGGCAAAACAAACACAAAATCACTTCGTATTAAAAAACTACAGCGGTTAACAAAAAAAAGGTTCTATACGATCCTCAATATTATTGGTGTCCACTAATTAAACCAATTTCCAATAGTGTAAGTAACCCCATTTAAGAATAATCTTCACTTTTCGTATTTTTTAGAGGTCTTTTCGAAAAGAAAAAGTGTCGAGGCAAAATCATAAAATCGTGTTTTTGAAACTATACGAATCTAGATAAAGGTATGAAGAAATATATATCTTATTACCAGATTTGTAACAACTGTAACCGTCCTATAGTTTTAAATCAAAAAGTCCATATTTTTCCGAGTAGCGCCTTAAGTATTGATTTCTCAATGTATCTTTTAAAATTTAATTAACAAAAAACACATCAATCGGCACCCTTCGCACATTTTAAGTTTAAAAAATAGGTTTTTAATTTACTAAAATAAAACTAAATTTCGTAAGTATATGAATACTTAGTTATATGTTTTTTACTATGTTAGTCCACGAATTTCTCGAAATCTTAAGGCATATCGAGATGATTCTATTTGATTTAAATTAGGTGCATTCTAACTTTGGGAACAGTCTAAGATTCATCAAAATCAGTTTAGTAGTTTCCGTGGGTATGTTATAGTACAATTCACTATAACTTATTGTTATTGTACACTAAAACTTAAGAAATAAAAAGTAATTAAAAAAAATAAACTGACTGGCACCGACCTCAAAAAGGTACCTAAATTATAGATATTATATTTTTCCTTTTCAGTTGACAAATACTTTTTGGAGTCTGTAAATTTTTTTTAAGTAGTTTTTTTGTATTGTAAGAATTTAAAAATGTAAAGAAAAGTATAAGATACATTCTTGACAATTTTAGATATAAATTTTGTATTTAATAGATACCTACTTAAGACCATAGGCGAAAGAAGTGAAAAACATCTTAAAGTGGCAACAGCGGGGGCTTTCATCCTACTTAATATAATCATTCGCATGTACATTTGTGAAAGGTATATCGTAATCTTACTGACTTCCTGCGCCATCTATTGCTTAGTAGTTATGATGCGAAAGAAGTGAAAAACATCTTAAAGTGGCAAAAGAGGGGGCTTTCACCCTAATTAATATAATCATTCGAATGTACTTTTGTGAGAGGTATATCGTAATCTTACCGACTTCCTGCGCCATCTATTGCTTAGTAGATATAATGACGTAAATAACATGAAATTATTTTTTTGATTTAATATGGGCCTGGATGGGTTTCAATTTATATTATGTTTTGAAGCAGGTAAAAAAAATAACATGATTCATTATTAATTGAGACAGCGATTAAATATAACGTATTTTCAAATTTTCAGAATCATGTGGCGCCATCTATTTTAGTAAGAATCAGTCTTTGTATTTTCCCGTAGGAATAAGGGGTTTTTATTAAATAAAAGGTACCCTATATGTTGACCCGGGTTATAAGCTATCACTACACAAAATTTGGTAAAAATCCGTCCAGTAGTCTTTGCGTGAAAAGCGAACATACAAACAGACAAACAGACAAACAGACAACAATTTTAATATCTATCGTTTTGGGGTCTATATCCTGTACACATCTCATAGCAGTAATTATTTTTTTTAAATCTTTCATGTACAGACTTTTTTTCCGTTTCTGTTTTATTATATGTATAGATGACATCAATCGATATGGTAGGTACTGTACTTACTTACAGTACCTACTACATATATATTTTTTCCGTGTTCTGTGGTACCTACTTTCCCTTCATATCATGTCTCATAACCCTGCCTAGCATGACCATCATTATATCACGCGATATGATATAGCACGTTATGCTGTCTCGCTTACACCTTAGTGGGATAAGCAAGACAGCATGACGTGCTATATCATATCGCGTGATAAAAGCCGCTCATGCTAGGCCAGCATGTACTTATATTAAAACTTTGGATAATAATTACAGCGAATTCAAATTGATTTCCTTGCCTTTCGTGTCAACGTTAGATATTTTAAATGATATATTATCAACCCCTCTCGGACTGGCTTTATAAAGGACTTTTTGGGTGCAGGCAGTGGGGAGGTTTGGACAGCAGATCATGTGCTGCAATGTGGTGCAAGAAAGGACCCTCCACGTGCATTGCGCACCCTGGGAGCAGCTAAACCCGATAACGCAGGGCTTAGGCTGACCATGGCCCGCTATTATTTCCCGGCTGCTTGCGCTCAACGAGTGAGATAGAAGATGGCTTTGGGCTGACTCATCAGCAGAAACAAAAATTAAGTAAAAACTTGAATGCCAAAGATGTACCTTTTATTTTTTTCTAATGTTCGTGACGGTGCCGATGGCTTAAGTATCTACGTATGCGTAAATTAGTTTGTGTGTGAAATCACGTTTTATGCTATCATCGCACGAAGTGATGCTATTCATTCAATAATTGGTTATATACTTAGCTACTATACATGTATACATGAATATTCTTTTTATATCCTTCACTTCCAAATGTTTAATGATGTAATCAACCATAGAACTGAAAAGTCTACTCAGCCATTGAATATTTCTGTACCCCGAGTGTAAGTATTTCAAGGTGCTAACGTTACTATCGCGTTTGTATGAAGAATTCTATTCTTATAATCTTACTAGCTGACCCGGCAAACGTTGTTTTGCCATATAAATTTTATTGGACACGAACTTCGTATCACCTGCCTGACACAATGTCACTTATTAAAAAAAAAATCCTTAGCGGCATACTCTTTGACATACCTTCTCTTTGGAAGCGGCTAAGAATTAATGACAGTTGTGTGAAGTATGACAGTTTAACGGTTTTCTATACAAAATTACCATTTTTATTTTATAATTTTCCTGGATAAAAAGTAGCCTATGTTACTCTCCAGCTCTCAAATTATCTCCATACCGAAAATGTCGTCGATCCGTTGCTCCGTTTTGACGTGAAAGACGGACAAACAAACAAACAAACAAACACACTTTCACATTTATAATATTAGTATGGACACTTTCACATTTATAATATTAGTATGGATTGCTTTACTATATTGTTCAATCTATCTGTCAAAATTTTACGCAACCGCGTATGCGTCTTTACTAACTTACACTCAGCCCTATGATTGATTTGATAGGAGGAGCTTCTACCGACTTTGATGTTGACATTAAAAACCTTTATCTAAATGGAAACTACATATTACTTACTAACAGTACTAAAGTGAATGTGTCTGCTTCTTCTCAGCAACATCAATATCCGAGTCACTCGCATCGCAAGCCACCGCGCCATCCAGTTCCTCTAAAGCCCGTACCAATGTTCACACACAGCACATTACCCGATGCTTATAATAATCCGCTCGCGACTTCGTCTGCGTGGAGGGGGAATTTACAAAAATCCTCTCTTAGCAACCAAATCACTTTGAAACCTTATTTAGGTAATATATCTATACAAAAGAATAATTACAAAATTTTATTATATGGCGACAAAGTTGAATTTTGAAAAATAAAAAGTTACAGTAGTTCAAAAAGTCTTGAAATAAGCTTAAGTTTTCGCTTATATCTTCGTTTAGGTGCATTTTAGCCTGAACAGGTTCCTTACAATGTTGTAGATAATTAAATTTCCTATTATTACTGTTTTAAATTTTGTTTCTAGGATATAATATAGTTACGGAGATACCTACAAGACTTTTTGAAGACTGTAACTTTTTTATTTTTCACAATTCAACTTCGTCGCCATATAATAAAATGTTGTAATTATTTGTTACTATAATTATATTAAGTAAGGTTTCAAAGGCCGATTTTGCACCTCATAGAAAATCATTTTTTAGAAAGTAACTCTGTAACTTAACTATCGTCCTAGAATCAAAATTTAAAACGTTAATTATAGAAAATTTAATTATCTACAACAATCTTTTCTAGATCAAATGAACCTAAACGAAGATATAAGCGAAAATCTGAAAAAATTGCCGATTTTTTCAATATGGCGGTGGGGGCGAAGGGCGAGGAATTGTGCATTTTGAATTTTAAATAAGTACTCACTAACCATCCTAGACAACATAATAATATCAAAAACTCAGAACTACCGGACCACTTGTAAGATAAAAAACCTCTATTCACTGGACTAGATATCTTTCACGACTCTTCCCGTCTCAGTTTAGGATGAAGGTAGCAAAGTTGTTGAGGGATGTATAGGTAGTACTGTCTTGCTTGTCTCTGTAATATTGTATGTTACTTATTTTATATTTTATTAATTTATTGTAAACCTTTATTTATTTGTGTAAAATTGTATTGTAATTGTCATATGAGGCGGGTCGTTACGTTCCCTAAAATATGGTTGAGCGAAGCGATGGCTGGTTCATATGCGTCATGCCCGTGAACGGGTGCCGCCAGTGGGAATTGGTCTACTCTTGACTGCTTGTCTTAACGTGAAGTTAAATTTATTCTTGTATGTATTAGTTTTCTTATTAGTAATCATTAATCATAAAATGAATGAGATAGTGTGTCGATTAAACTATTTGATTTCTTGTTTAGTTGAAAATTGTTTATTGTTGTATGTTTAATTCATTATGCAACTTATAAATAATGGAAATCGATAAGTCAGCAAGTCATTTCTTTTTTGCGCAAACCTTAAAACCTCTATTAACTGGGTAACTGATTATTATTCAATTATTGTTATAAATTAATATCATTAAAAAATAAAGTACCCCCATTCTTTGATTTCGTGGAGTGTCCCAAGCCCCAATCTGGTCACTTCGTAAATTATATATTTTAAACTAAACGCTACATGCTTACCAAAAAAATTACACTAAGTCCTAAGAAGTTTCCAATGCTATAAAAAAAATTAGACTATAGTTCTAAAAGAACTACATTTCCTAAAAAAAAAATGTAACTGTCCGCTGGTAGTTGGTGATTTGCGTGGATCATTATAAATTCACTAATTCATCTCTAAATTCGCGGCCCTATGTTGCGTCATTCTAATTCAAGTTACAACTAGTCGCGCTCCGGCGGCCAGGCAGAGAGTATATGTGACAGTGCGTCGAATTTTCAAAAAATAGAGGTAAGAACCTCGTTGCGTGGGTTTGGTTTCTCAAAACTTTGGTTTGCGTGGTTCAATTTTCTCCGGTTTCTGAAGGTAACGTAATTAATATTTAAAACGCAGTTTATTTGCTTAAAAGGTTTTTGTATATTTTTAGCATAAAGGATTTATTTTGTTTTACGTGGTCGTGATTTGCGTGGTTTACGTGGTAGTTTTGACCTACGCACATTATTTTTTGACCATGCAAATTAAATAAATAAGTAAATAACTTCTTACATTCACACCAATTATCTAAGCCCATGTTAATTTCATTAAGAAACTGTACCATGGAAAACTAGATAATGGATAAATATATACTGAAATAGTTTTTGTTTGTAAATACATCCATACTAATATTATAAATGTGAAAGTGTGTTTGTTTGTTTGTTTATTTGTTTGTTTATTTGTTTGTTTGTTTGTTTGTCCGTCTTTCACGTCAAAACGGAGCAACGGATCGATGAGATTTTCGGTATGGAGATAATTTGAGAGCTGGGGAGTAACATAGGCTACTTTTTATCCAGGAAAATTATAAAATAAAAATGGTAATTTTGTATAGAAAACCGTTAAACTGTCATACTTCACACAACTGTCATTTCTTAGCCGCTTCCAAAGAGAAGGTATGTCAAAGAGTATGTAATCTAATCACTGACATTTTTGCCGCTTAGGATTCCTTTTTTTTATTAAGTGACATTGTTTCAGGCAGGTGATACGAAGTTCGTGTCCAATAAAATTTATATGGCATAACAACGTTTGCCGGGTCAGCTAGTACTTAATATACATAGAAAAAACCCAGACCAAGACAAATAGACATGTTCATGCACACAACTGTTTGTCTTGTTCGGGAATCGAACCCGAGACCTCTGGCGCAGAAGGCAGATAGCCTACCCCTGCGCCGAATCGGTCGTCAAAACTTTAAAAATAACTTTGAATTTTGTACTAGTTTATGTATATTATTTATTTTAACGAATTTGCATTTAACTAATAAATGCAAATTCATTTAAATCAAACTTAAAATGGTATAATCACACAGGTTACATTAAATAGGTAGGTTTTTGGACTGATTCTGATAAAAAACGATTTCTGCCTTGGTAATCTACCTACTTTTTTACCTTATGATAACACAATAACATTTTTCAATATTAAGTAACATTAAGTAACTCATTTGAGAAGGTTAAATTACAATTTTCATTTTCGTGGGGGTATTTTGTGATTTGCGTGGCCTCCACTTTTTTAACCTCGGTTATCTCTGTAAGTATATCGCTCTCCGAGGTGCCTCTTCTATAAAAAATATTACGTTTACGTATATTTTAAGAGTCTGATGTCAAATTAGAAAAAAATATTAGATTTGAAAATTGCCACGAAAGTCACCAAAGAATGCCTTACTCGAAGAAGCACCCAACTACTTAAATGAAGTATTCTCTATTGTGATGGAAAATGATCTTACTAATGTGTGAAGGTCATTTTTCAATTTGACGACTCTGTATGAAATAAAACAGGGGAGAAAAAGATTGCCCTTGACGAGTTTCTTGCCGGTTCTTTCTCGGTAGGATTTGCGAACCGATGGCGTACTTAGCTTCTTTGACGTTCATAAGTGTTGTTACCTCAATCTAAATTGAATAAAAAAAAATTTGAATTTGTAATATTATGTTATTGTAATATTTTTCTCTCAATACGTTCAATTTATAAAAGCATGATGTGGCCGCCTTTGATAGAATTTTACATTTTGTATTTTTTATTGTTTGTTACCATTGATAATGATATTGATAGTGTAATTTTCCATGGCTTCCTAAGTAATAAACAAAAAAATTAAGGGCCTTTCCACACGACGTTTTTCGTGCGCGCGTTTGAATCAATACAAACGGAAGTCGAACGCTCAGCGAACGCAAGGAAGCCAGCTAGTTTACCTCACACGAATCACACGATCCTTGCGTTTGTATCGATACAAACGCCACGTTTCACGAACGCAACCAGGGACGCGCGTTTGTATTGCGTTTTTATAGCGCTATCGCGATGACATCGCTCGTGAACGAAAATTAAGCTCGTTTGTATCGCGTTTGTATCGATACAAACGCCACGTTTCACGAACGCAACCAGGGACGCGCGTTTGTATTGCGTTTTTATAGCGCTATCGCGATGACATCGCTCGTGAACGAAAATTAAGCTCGTTTGTATCGATACAAACGCGAGCTTACAGCGCGTTTCATTTGCGACAAAAAACGTGTAAAATCTGCCAAAACGCGATGATAACGCGCAGAGGACGCGCGTAAAAACGTGTCGTGTGTAAGGGCCCTAAGGGTGACAAAATCAAGTGTCTACTTAAGTAAAGCGCAATTAGAAACAAAATATATTTATTTATAATATTGAACCCGAATTCTTCGTGCTTCATGCATTCAAAGAAAAAGCTTATCATTACATCCGAGTTTGTGTTCTAATGAAATCAATTAAGATTAGCATTGAGCTCTAATTTCGGGACCATTGAACTCATTCGAGACATGTAAGGCTGGTTATAATGTTACATTAAAAAAAAATCGTTGGACGACTAAGTATCGTCTCTAGTGTTCCCATGATTCCCACTGTACTAAGTCAATATATATTGGAGTAGTGACGAATTCAAAAAACAGTTCTAGTCTTCCCAGGGTTCGGCCTACCACGGATCAAGTAGGTGTGTAGTATAATGTAGTGTTAATTTTGAACAAGTTTCAATTAGCGCTGATGCTGAACATAAAATAATAAATAATTATCATCCTGAAATATTTTTTATCGCTGTATTCATAGACAAAGTTATGGTGTTTTGTAGTCTCGACGTGTTCTTCAACCACATTTTGACGCTGAATCATCTAACTACGGACGGCACCACCTTGCGGTGATGTGCAGATGTCATCCATACTAATATTATAAATGTGAAAGTGTGTTTGTTTTTTTGTTTGTCCTTCGTCAAAACGGAGCAGCTGATCGACTTGATTTTTGGTAGGGGGATAGTTTGGAAACTGGAGAGTAACATAGGCTTCTTTTTATTCCGGAAAATTATAAAATAAAAATGCTAATTTTGTATGGAAAATAGTTTTGGCTGTCGTACGATAGAAAACTGTCATTTATTCCATGGCCGCTTCCGCGTCTGCGCGCGGTCAAAATCGAATACTAATCTTTTCCATAAGATTAGAACAAAAAAATGTGCATTAACTAGCGCCAAAATTGCCCCAGACGCGCATGCACGCATACTTATCCGTCACATGCTTAGAAAAATTCTTCTTGATTGTTTATTTTTATCTGTCTAATAATGGTGATGCGAAGTACTATAATAAGGTTACTCTAATTTATATGGCAAAACAACGTGTGCCGGGTCAGCTATTTAATTAAATAAATGCATTCGGTTTTCCTCCTGCCTTCAGCAGTATCGCTTTGCCCTCATTTTAAGAAGTTCGTTGCCTTCGGCGTCTAACTGAACAGTTTTTTAACGAGATCTCGATAGCCTCTCGATATGACATAGCGGGTGCGGCGCCATATCTTTTTAATGCGCCCGTCCGCGTGGGCGAGTGCTAACGACATTTTTTGCGACATTAGATTCGGTTTGTGGAACAACACAAAAGTCCCACTTTGCCGGATGATAGCCCGTACGGGTTTAAATTAAGATAACAATGGGTTCGTTACAAGGAAAATTGTTTTAATTTAATTCAGTGCTACTTGAATTGAAACGTATTATGTTGGCTCACGATCGGGCACTGCGATTTGTATCGTACCTACTCATAATTATGTGAAGATGACAAGACGAAACTTAATAAAGTAGGTATCTAATCAAGATTGTAGGTAAGATTTTGAAATTATGTATGATTATGTTATGAAGGTATTTAATTTTCCTTTCTATTAATGTACATTATTATGAATTTATGAGTTATCTTCCAAGGGATATCTATAATGCATAGATACTTTGCAAACTTCCAATTTATTAAATCAGGTGACATTTTATTTCAGTTAAGCAATAATTATTTGCCCCTTTTCCCTTCTCCTCTCTTTCCCTTATTCATGTACAGTCACGAGCAATATTACGTAAACACATAGAACTTTGCCACATTGCAACTAAACTATCTGTGCTACAAAAGTTATTCAATATTGTAATATGACGGAGTCCTATGTTGTTTAATTATTATTTTTCTTGACTGTACTTGTCTCTATTTAAGTCTGTCTCCAGATTTATGGGAGTTGCTCTCATGTATGAAATCTTTGAAGAATTGCTAAAAGTATGAGCAATTTTACTGTAAAGCAAACACAAGATGTTATAATTACACAAGGTATTGAGAGACTAGTAATAAAATTTATTACTTACTACATTTCTTCTCGTCAGACATTTTTTAAATCTGGTAAAAAGATATGTATTTCTTCATACATTTATCTAGAATCGTATAGTTTCAAAAACACGTTTTTATGATTTTGCCTCGACACTTTTTATTTTCGAAAATACCTCTAAAAATACGAAATATCAAGATTATTCTTAAATGGGGCTACTTACACTATTGGAAATTAGTTTAATTAGTGCACACCAATAATATTTAGGATCTTATAGAAGCATTTTTTTAAAATCGCTATAGTTTTTTAATACGAAGTGATTTTGTGTTTTTTTTGCGTAATCTGCAAAATCGGTCTCGCTCTCGCGCGTGTTGTTTTCTCATTGCTATCACGCTTTAGTATAATTTTTCCGAGTATCGCCTTAAATGTAGGAGACAAGTACCTAAGTACCTCACATAGACATAGGAACTCGTAGATCTTACTCAAATTATTGACCTTGTAAACTGACCCATAGACCTAAAAAAGAAAATCAGTACTGCCTCTCCTTTAGTTCCGCTAGTTGGACTGAATTTCGGTCATCAAGAATAATATGACAAAATTACGTCATCGAGCACATGTGTTTGAAGGCAAATTACTAGCAAATTGTGCAGTAGTTAGACCACTATGTGAACCAATACAAAATTAGTACTTTGTATTGTAATACAGTCACAAGTGGCAATTAGTGGCATGTAAAACTAATTATTACGGACATGACAAAAAATGAAACTTATGTTTTCTTTTACTGCAACCATTTGGATGTTTAACAAAAACATTACAAGGAATAGCCGGTGTGCCATGCGACTACGAGGCACTTCTGATGAATTGCAGAATATTTACTAAACTTGTTTCAAAATCACGGGTTTTTTAGAATTTGTTATTCGCCTTATAGTCAATCACGGTACACTAAAACATGTCCATGTCTATGTAAAAATAACTTCATATATATTTATTAAACACTAATATTGCTTATTAATCCATCGGAGTTCGGCGTAAGGACTGATTGGTTCGTCTTATCATCTCTTGTCACCAATTATTTGCATTTTGACTTCAATTTATGAGTTAATTACTATTAGAACCGCTGCAGTCACCGATTCAAAGATTAGGTAAGGTCTGGGAGATCATTGGGCAAATTCTTATCTTTACTTGAAGAATTTCGTCCTTTCTTTAGCAAAAGTTCTTTCGTCTATGCAAGGGGGGTTCAAATGTTCGTCTAGTCTTGTATAATCTTACTAGATTTAGCTTGACTGAGTACGGAGAAAAAAAAGTGTGATTTCCATTTTTATTAAAGACTAGCTTCCGCCCGCGACTTCGTGCGCGTGGACATTCGAGAAAATACTTAGGGGACCAATAACCAGGATAAAAAGTATTCTATGTTTTTATTTCATAAAAATCCGATCAGCCGTTTTTAGGTAAATTAGGCGGGTCCTCCCTCACCAAGCGAGCAGCCTCGCACGAGGCAGAACGCTTGGTGAGGGAGGACCCGCCTAATCACGTAAAAACGGCTGATCGGATTTTTATGAAATTAAAACATAGAATACTTTTTATCCTGGTTATTGGTCCCCTAAGTATTTTCTCGAATGTCCACGCGCACGAAGTCGCGGGCGGAAGCTAGTAAATAGTAAATGTCTGTTTCACAATCAAAAAGTTAGTTCTGAGTAGCTTAGGTACCAAGAACTTGTTAGGTACCAAGAACTTTTAGGGTACTTAAGATGATTTAGGTTTCTATACCTACCCTATATTTACCCCCTGGGTTTGATTTTCCAAAAACTACGAAATGGGTTGCCTATTTGTTTAAAGAGTAAGCCTACAAAGTTTCAAGTTAAAATGTCTGTTTTACCCCTGATTTTTCATTCAAAATTTCACCCCTATTTCAACCTTTTAGGGGTTGAGTCATGTTTAGCATGTTAATCATCAAAATAAATGCCATTTTTGTAACCGTCATCCCATAAAACCTCAATAACGACATCCATATCGATTTTTAGCTTTATTTATCCCATTTAACCTCTAAGGGGTTGATTTTCGAAAAAATACGAAATATGTGGTTGCTTATTTGTTTTACTTTCCAACCATAAGCCTAAATAATAAATTAAATAAAGGACTTTCCAGATACAACATTTTATCCCCCTTTTCACCCCTTCGGGGGTGGAATTGTCAAAAACGCTGACACAGGTAAATATTAATTTTCAATTGCCAGCCTAAATACAAAATTTGAAGATCCTAACTTCAAAACTGACGGACTTTCATACAAACATTTATCCCCTATTTCACCCCCTTAGGGGTGGAATTTCCAAAAATCCTTTCTTAGTGGATGCCTACACTGTATAACGTATCTATGTGCAAAATTTGAAGTCTCTAGGTTCAGCGGTTTGGGCTGTGTGTTGATATCTCAGTCAGTCAGTCAGTCAGTCAGTCAGGACTTTGAATTATATATATATAGATTTTCAAGAGAAATTGCCTTTTCAGTTCTCTCAGAAGGTTTTTTCAGAGGATGATATTGGAATTATATTATATCTCAATAATACTGTTTTAAGCAACACACATAAAGAGGAAAATTGTCAACGTAAGAAGGCTACCACAAGGCGATCCTCATGTGTTACAACAAAACTTACAAATTGGAAGATGCAATAGTGCTGTAACCTTGGTGGTGACTAGTGGGCAGTTTTATTCTGTTGCGTCACGAGCCACGCCACGGCGAAAGTGCTCGCGAGTTGTGACAGGACAATTAGAGCTTGTGATGTGACACGAGTAATATGGTGAGTTCGATGAGACAACACTAAACATGTCTTGTGGTCGATATGAAACCCTAATAAGTTTATGTATGAAACATTGCCTTAGGTTGACGTTTGAACTGATAAATAAATAAATAAATAACTTCTTACATTCACACCAATTATCTAAGCCCATGTTAATTTCATTAAGAAACTGTATCATGGAAAACTTGATAACGGATAAATATATACTTAAATACTTTTTGTTTGTAAATACATACTTAATATACATAGTTAACACCCAGACCAAGACAAATAGACATGTTCATGCACACAAATATTTGTCTTGTTTGGGAATCGAACCCGAGACCACTGGCGCAGAAGGTGGGTAGCCTACCCCTGCGCCAAATCGGTCGTCTACTGAGGGCCTACTCTGAAACGCTAATCCGAAACTTCGGTTAGCCCTGTCCCTCTCACTCTCGAGTCATAACGGAATCGAGTGATAGGGGCGGGGCTAACCGAAGTTTCGGATTTGCGTTTCAGAGTACGGTCCCTGATACGGATACGAAAACGAATACGGATTTCGTTTCAGCTGAACCGTAATTTGATCATTATCAGAACTACCAATCTTCCCAGAACGGGATGATAACGCTCGCCACTGATAGGTAGTGTATCGTTACTTTAAGCAACATGGTATTCATTTGTTAAAAAATCGGCCAAGTGCGAGTTGGACTCGCCTACCCACTTACCGTACCGATTGCCTATACCTAGCCAAAATACCACTATCATTTTTCGTCAGCAAAAAATAACTTTGCTTTCCATAGTGTTCCTCAGTGATTGAGGATTCCGGGAGTAGTGCGCTTCCACCTTAACACCACTTAACATCAGGTGTGATGAAGGCTAAGTGCTACCTCGTTGTGGATAAAAAAAGTGTTTGTATGAACAAAAAACTTACACTTGCGGTTTTTGAAAATGTGTTATATCTCAAAAACTGCTTTTTATATCTTGTTCAAACCAATTTTCGTTGAAAGATTTTATTAAGATCTACAACATATATTTATCTAGATTTTACCCAACTAGCACAAAATGTCTGCTTAAGACCTATATCCATACTAATATTATAAATGTGTAATATTATAAATGTGAAAGTGTGTTTGTTTGTTTGTTTGTTTGTTTGTTTGTTTGTTTGTTTGTCCGTCTTTCACGTCAAAACGGAGCAACGGATCGACTCGATTTTTGGTGTGGGGATAGTTTGGGAGCTGGAGAGTAATATAGGCTACTTTTTATTCCGGAAAATTATAAAATAAAAATGATTATTTTGTATAGAAAATCGATAAACTGTCGTACTATACAAAACTGTCATTTCTTCCTTAGCCGCTTCCAAAGAGGTATGTCAAAGAGTATTGTAATCACTGACGTTTTAGCCGCTTTGGATTACCTACTTTTTAATAAGTGACATTTGTTGCAGGCAGTGTATAAAACTTCTTCGCGATCATTTATTTTCATCTGTCTATCTATAATAGATGTTGGTGATACGAAGTTTACCGGGTCCACTATAATTAATATGGCAAAACAACGTTTGCCGGGTCAGCTAGTAGCATATATAATTACAGTTAGAAGCTGCAAGAGTCAGCTGTATAACGCGCTATGCAACCCTTTTGCAGCTGCTTTAGATCTAAAGGGGCGAAATTAGAACCTATTTTAATAGATCCAGTAGAGTTTCATAATAGTGCATGTAATTTCTTACAACCGCTATTTTCACTCCTTATGCACCCTATTGGCAGTAATTGAATGAAAGAACTTCAGATCCACTCACTATTTCATTCACTCCGAAGTGTAAATTGCAGCTTTCAGTGCAATTTGTGACTTTCTTAAGTATTTAATTTCTATTACATGTAAGATGTGTTTATAAAATTATGGCTAGGCAGCGTGTAGTGAAATAATAAAATGGTGGAATTGTAGTGTAAATATACGATTTAAGTTACGCGGCTTGTTTATGTGATAAACATCGGCAAATTTAATTTACTGTGAAACATGTATTATGTTTTTGGAGTAAAACTAATGGGCCCTCAATTTATTGAAGATATTACGAAAATTTAATGAATTTGTAACTGCGGGTAAATTTTTGTTATCTTAATTTTGATAAGTATTACACTGAATTATATTTATTTATGGGTAATTAACGATAACATATTGTTTGCGATCATACTAAGCTGTGCCGTGTGACCCGTGTGTTTAAATAAACAGAAATATATAAACAAATAAAATAAATGGTTTCAGAAAATGGCGTCTATATTATTGCAGCCTTGCTTTCTAGTTTTCGCTACTGTAGCCCCCTTTTGCAGAAATGGGTGACAAAAACCACTGTTCGGAAACTCCTAGATCCAATTAAGCTGCTAAATTCTTTCTTCTAGAACTTCTACCTCCATACAATCTCCAAGAAAGTGAATATTATAACCGAGAGTGTGAATTTGATGTGATATAAAGCTCGCACCTGCATTTCAGCACATACAATAAATATAATTTAGGGATCTGCAATCTTTGCTGGAAACCCTTGGTGCTTGAATTGTTTGATTTATTAAAAAACCTAGTACCTAGTATTATGCTTAATTCTTTTGTTACGTATACTATTTATGATCTCTAAAAATCAACTTCGAGGGCAATGCACCTATAGTATGTAACTTTAAGAATTAATCGTAAAAACACAAAGTTTGTTAATACCTATTAAGTTTCAAGAAAATACGACGACGAGAAGTAATTAAATACTAGAAGGCATAAATCCGAATCGAACAAAAAAGTATCACTAAAATCCGAAAATCCGACTAATAGTTCTCGAGATATGCTTGGACATACAAACAAACAAACATTCAACTACTTATACAAAAACTTTTTCCCGAATGTAACAAATATATATATTACTGAAAACCGCATCAAAATCAGATCACCCAAACATAAGAAAATTGTGGACAAACGTACATACATAGGTACAGGTCAAACTGAGAACCTCTTTTTTGAAGTCGGTTAAATCGAATTAACCTTTTATTTAACACGTTCTCCATTTGATTGAAAAGCTATTATTTTCTATCAAGAAGCACTGCAGACTCCATAGTAGTTCCACAAAAAGGAATTTTACGAGCTTATAGGAGCTAATTTTACCTCACCAGGCATAACAGAAACCGTATGAAGTAAATTAGACACAATTTCCTATCCTATGCAGAACAGGGTGGTATAGTATGCCACGCGGGACCGTAATGCAACTAAAAGTGCCAATAAATATGCAATTATAACTACAATGCAGTCAATGGTGGTCTGAAATGCTATGCGAAACCATTATGCGAGTAAAAGTGGCAAAAAAGTTCCAAATCTAACTATTGTGCAGTTAATGGTGCCATAAGGTGTCACAAAAATACCTTAGGTTCCAGCTGCTATAATTTTAGCTGATATCGAACTTGTGCCTAGTTCTTACTCCGTTATGCCACCCCTATAGACATTGGAGCTTTAAGGAAAGCTGCATTTTTCACTAGTGTGCTGGTTGGGTACACTCTCTTATTTTAAAAGTTAGAGGGGGGGGGAGGACACATATTTTACCACTTTGGATGTGTATATCTGTTAAAATATTGACTTTGATAAAAAAATATAAAAGAAACCTAAAATATCATTTTTAGGGTTCCGAAGTCAACAAGGAACCCTTATAGTTTTGCCATGTCCGTCTGTCCGTCTGTCCCCAGCCTAGCTCATAGACTCTTAGTACTAAAAAGCTGTAATTTGGCATGAATGAATATACATACAGGGTGTTAGGGGCACCGTAGCAAAAACTTTAACCTTGGCTTCAGACCATCATGCTGAACAACGTCCAGCAAGAATTTTTTGTCGGAAATGAAAAAAATATGGACTTTTCATACAAATTGAGCAACTAATCGAGACATTTTGTATGGAGAGTCGACATATTTTTTGTCGTTGTTCAGCATGATGGCCTGAAGCCATAACAGTTTTTTGATTGTATATAGATATACAATTTAAAGCATAATAATTCACAAACGGATGCCCCGTTTGTGAATTATTATGCTTTAAATTATATATTTGTATATATGACGAAGTTAAAAGGAAAACTATCACAGCTAAGTAGGCTTTAAGTACAAGTTTTTGAGATTAACACATTTTCGAAAACCGCAATTATAACTTTGTCATTTATACGAACACTATGAAAAACAATGTTATTTTCTGGCGAAAAATGATAGTGGTATTTTTGCTAGGTGTTTGTAATCGGTACGTTAAGTGGGTACGGAACCCTGCATAGGCGAGTCCGACTCGCACTTGGCCGATTTTATTAAATACCTATCTAAAGACATCTCACACTAATATGTTTTATGAAAATATTTTTTTCATTTTCAGTTCCATGTATGGGGAGCTCCCTTAATTTTTTAATTTTTATTTTTCTATTAAAATCCTAAAGCAGTTCACAGTACCTACCTACCAAGTTTCAAGTATGTAGTCGTAATAGTTTTGGAATAAAGTGACTGTGACATACGGACGGACGGACGGACAGACAGACAGACAGACATGACGAACTCCGTTTTTGTCATTTGGCTACGGAACCCTAAAAATGTGCCCCCCTAGATAAGTGTCTTTTATTATCGACATCGCCAGTAGAATAGAAAGAAAATGTATGGAGTTGACATTAGCGATTGAAATACATTTTCTTTCTATTCTACTGGCGATATCGATAGCAGAAAGCCACTTGTTTAGAGGCTCAGGTAGCCAGAACCAAGACCTTGAAAGGCACAGCAAATAATTACATAAGTCGAGGTTCAGAATCCCTAGTATTTAATTATTTTTTTTTATAAACATCATGTATTTCTGATAGTTCAATATTTTATTCATATATTATTATACTAGCGGCCGCCCGCGGTTCCACCCGCGTGGTTCTCGTTCCCGTGGGAATATTGGGATAAAAAGTTGCCTAAGTTACTCTTTATTATATCAGCTACCTGCCAGTGAAAGTCGCGTCAAAATCGGTCCAGCCGTTTCAGAGATAAGCCGGAACAAACAGACAGACAGACAAAAAGTATAAAAAATGTTATTTTGGTATATGTACTGTATATATAACCATAAGCATGTAGTAAAAAGCGGTTATTTTAATATTACAAACAGACACTCCAATTTTATTTATTTGTATAGATTATATTATTCAATATTTTATTATATTTTTATATGTTTTAGTTCATTAAAACAAGTTTGTGGAAAAAACCCCGCTTTTTCCAGGACTGTACCTTTATGTTGAATGCGGTTTTAGGTAAGTAGGTACCACTGAATTTTACACTTCACATAACTACACAAGACTAGAAAATTGCTAAAGGTACACTAAAAAATGTTCATGTCCTTGTAAAAATAACTTGATATATTTTTAATAAACAGTATTACAGTAATGTTGCTTAATAATCCATGAAAGATACATCGGAGTTCGGCGCGGGCGGCGCGCGGCGTAAGGATTGATTGGTTCGGTCTTATCATCTCTTGGCACCAATTATTTGCATTTTGACTTCAATTTATGAGTTATTAGTTCTGATATACCTACAGGCTGATCCATCGGGACGGGTCAGTATGGGAAAGTTTGAAACTATATTAAATAGAGATATTTGTTCTGGATAAAGATTCTAAATAGAGATATTTGTAGGAACAATGTCGTCAATTTCAGAATTTAGAAAAACTGCATTCAAATATTTTCAAATAAACACATACACGACTCGGGTATCGAACATTGTCAGTTTAACAAAACATGATATGTTATTTTATTAAGAAAGTTGATTTGTTATTGCGTTTTGTATTTTCAAAACTTTAACAAAACTTCCAAACAACCTCCACAACCAACTTTCGTAACAAAGTAACATAACATTCTTGTTTTGAAAACTGACAAGATTCCATTCCCGAGTCGTAGTGTATGAGTTTTTTTTTCGAAAATCTTTGAATGTAGTTATTCTTAACTCTAAAATCGACGACATGGTTCTAGTTATTCTTAATTCTAAAATCGACGACATGGTTCTTAATATTATATGATCTGAGGTTCTTAAGAACAAATATCTGTATCTCTTATAGCTTCATACTTTCCTATACCGACCCGTCTCGATGGATCACTCTGTATTGCCCACCTTACGAATTCATATTCTAAAATAAGATGATCTGTCGCTCTTGATTAAGATTAATGATTTCGTGCCAGTTCTCGTAAAATTCCGTTACTATGTTTTTCTTTTTTTAAGACTAGACTAACTTGAGTTAGGTATATAAATGTACTTAGACTTCAGAAATAGGTATTCTCGCGTTGGTGTATAAATATTCTTTGCCATTACTGAAAACTAGTTGTATCTCTAAAATATACCTGCACTCATTTTCACATGGAGTTACAGGTCAATGGAACTAAGAATCCCTTTTCCCTTTTTTTAAAAATGCCAAATAGAGTGTATTTTGATAAAGTTTTAAGGCGAGGATTCCCGACCGAAATAGCGGCACGCTAACGCTTGCTCGGTCGCGCTCGATACACTTCGCGCGGACCCAGATGCAGCCGGCAGTGAACTGTGAACTCGCTAATCGAAAATCACCTAAAATTCAATAAAAAAATAAAAATTATGACGGCCGGAAATCCTCGGCTATTCAAAGACCATTATTTTCATATTATGTGTTTCATTAACTAAAACCAAGTATACTGCAAGTAATATGATATTTGAATTATTATTAGACGGATGTTTTGAATTTTTAACCGACTTCAAAAATTGAAAAGGAGGAGGTTATCTATTCGTCGCGTTTTTTTTTAATATGTATGTACACCGATTACTCGAAGACGGCTAAACCGATTGAAATGATTCAAACGTTAAAACATCAGGTATTTTCCCAAGATGATCCCATTTTTCGAAATTTTGAAATCGGTTCAGTAGTTTTCAGGAAATCTTGAAAATACTGTCGTTTTCGTTACCAATTCATATGAATTTAAGACGGATGTTCAACTATCATACCTTTTTACCAGGAAATACGAAAATTGCCTGCATGATGCACTAAAAAGAGTGAAATAAAAATTATTTTTATAAAAAAAATAAAACCGCCTTCAAAAAAATCCACCTAAAAGTAAGAAGTTAATACCTGTAATAACGTAAGTATTTTGAAGTCGGGCGGGTCTAAGACTTCAAAGTACTTACGTTATTAGAGGTATTATTTCTTACTTTTAGGTGGATTTTTTTGAAGGCGGTTTTATTTTTTATAAAAGTAATTTTATTTGATACAGTAAAGTATCACTAATGGAAAATATAACGGCTGGAAGTTTTAGATAAAAAACTGTAAAATAACATATTTTTTTTCTAAATTTTGAGTAGGTACGGTCTACTTGTGGTTTGCGAGTAATCCATAATTTAAAATACCCTATTTTCGGGAATCCTCGCCAAACAAATTACACTGTACTTTTGCATTGAAAAAAATTAATACATTTTTCTGAATATGGATTACTACATATTCGTAAAGTTCCGAATGTAAAATTAATTAAAGTTTGAATCGAGCGTTAACTTTGTTTTCACCGCCTCTCTTCTCTGGTCTAGTGGTTCCACCACCGCGGTGGTGCACCGGTTACAGACCCAGAGGTCCCGGGTTTGATTCGTGGGGGTACATATTCGTTCATAGTCCGCCTAGCTAGGTACCACCATCTTATTGAGTTTGACGCCATAACAATGATGTTCCCAGCATTATTTTGTTCCGGCAGTTATAGATAAGATAGCCAGTTCCTCAGTGATTGAGAATTGTGCTCTCACCTTCAGCCTTATCCACCTCAAGCTAAGAGTCGTCCTCGAACATCTAGGACCCTAGACAACACAATACTGAGTAATGGACTGAGTTTTTTCAAATCTGCGCTCACGTTTAGAGAAGTTCTCACGCAGAGCGGACCATCATTTAGATGACATTTTTTATATTAACTACTGCAGTTATTTTAAAAGTCTGGTTAATGAATCAACGTCTGTGAAATCAACCTTTACATTCATAGTTTTATTTTAATTATTAGTCTACCTAATTATTTTGTTTTTTATATGTGTGTTCTATTGCGGTATCCTGTATTTCTTTTTTTATAATCCTTGTTTCCAATATTTTATTTTTCTTTCCAATTTCTTTTACCTATAATATGAGAAGGTTGTTTTACAAATTCTTTTCTCAAATAATAATTAAGCAACATATTATAAATACAGTTATTTAAGTTTTATTTAAGAATACCTACAATTAGATCTATTCATAAGTATTTAGACTGTAATTATATTGTTATAATAATATGTAGGATAAAGTAGGGTAAAGCCAATGCATAATATGAATATTGCGCAATCATATCGAATGTATCAAAGAAATCGTTGACCCGAATCAATTGTCTTGTACGTAATAACATAGTAAAACAATATAAGTAAGCGGACTGGAGCCCTGAGCGAGCGATAATAGGCTAAACACGTAGGGCTGTCGCTTAGAGTTTATTCAATCGTCAAAAATGCATAGTCAATCTCTATACAAAACAGTTTTCCCCTGTAGGGTGGGCGTCAGGAATCTTAATACAAAGTTTTTTAATTATTTTTGTACATAGACCTGGGGCCCGATTCTCAGGCATTCGAACTTTTTCAGTGTGGTAACTCGTATGTCGAACATTTTGTTTGTGGTTTCTATTGAAAAGCTAGAACGTTTCAAACAAACTAAGCTGTCTCACATGTCAACAAATTCATTTTGACAGCTAAGTTCGTATACGAACATCTATTGGTTTTTACCATTCGTAGCGTTCGACTGGTTTTCGATCGAACTTTTTCGATTGTGAATTTCTGACAATACAAAAACTGTGTTAAATTTGAATTTCGAGCTTATAAAAGTGAACTTTTCTCGATTGCCTGAGAATCGGCCCCCAGGGGCTGACTAAAATTTTTCATTATCTACGTCATGTTATCTGTTTAGTGGTTTGAAAAATTACGTTAGAAATAGGATAAATTAAAACGTGGCTTTACAACAACACCAAGACTAAGACAAATAGACATGTTCATGCACACAAATATTTGTCTTGTTCGGGAATCGAACCCGAGACCACTGGCGTAGAAGATGGGTAGCCTACCCCTGCGCCAAATCGGTTGTCAATAACCGAATACAATATGTACCTACGCCCACTGCGAATCGAACCCGGGGCCTCTGGGTCTGAAATCGGTGGTGTGAATCACTAGACCGCAGAGGCGGTTAAAAATTTATATTATGCTCCCAGTTTATTAATCTAATCACATACCTACATATAGGATTACAAGTTACAATAATTTGTTATTATAAATGTTTTTCTTTCTTCTTTCTTTCTATTTGAAAATTAAACTACAAATTGGTATCTGGTCAACGAAATCGGAAGCAGTTGAACTATTTAGGTAGGTAAGCAGCTATACAAAATATTATGTACGTATCTACGTATGATAATTATAGTATGTAGATTGTACTCACCGTTCTTGTTCGCTAGGTAATGCGAAGAAAGATAGTTCTGGATTAGACAACCCGCTACAGAGACATCCGTATACACTACAATATTTTTTACTTCTATTCGAATTTTTAGCCATCGTAGGTACACGCACGAATTATTACAAATACAAATACAAAATTATTAGAGGGAGGCAGCGCAGCGGCGCGGAGCGTGCGTGTGGTGGGCACGGACAGTTTTACCTTAATAATATTATGCGCGGTCGCGGGCGACCGGCCGGCGGGCGGCGGGCGCTGCCACGCATGACTGTCGCCCCGTTATCACCGATAAATTTTGTCAGTGTGTGCGTGCGACGACGCATGACGACGCATACGTACGGGCGCGCTCACATACAAACCGTTTGGGGTGCCTGCCTAGGCAGTCAACGTACTTATATTGTTTTACTATGGTAATAATATCGTAAATTTATATTCGCAAACGCATTGCGAAACTAACATTTCAAAAACTGAAACCCCGCTATATGATTATTTTATTGCTCATTTAGTAAAATATGAGATGGTCAGTGGCCAGTGCCTTTTGTTATTTACTTACTTCGCTGGCTCAGCGACCAGAAGTGGATCTTATTGTTTAATCATTATCGTCATCATCATGTCAGCCGAACGACGCCCACTGCTGGGCATTGCAGGATCGTGGCTCCCCATTGTTGTTTAGTTTAACTAAATTATAAGCAAGTTTTTCAAATTGATTTTATTATGTTAATATTAAAGACTTAATAAAAAATCTTGGCTACCTTATAATGCATTAGTAATTATGGATAGGGACTTTATGTGAACGGTGAGAAGCCAGCCACACGAAAAGAAGTAAGAAGTGGTTTACTAAAAGGGTCTGACTGTACCCAAGTGGAATTTCTTAAAAAATATTTCCTTATGTTATAAAATAAGTGGGCAGATAATTGCACCGAGTTCAAAAACCACTCCTTTTCCGATCAACGACCGTCATTCGGGAAGAACGAAATTGCGACGCGGCGCAGCTTCATCGGAATTTCCAGGACGTTGTCATGAGACGTTGTCTCTTTTTTTTTGTTCTGACCGCGGAATACGAATTACAGCTGATCACTTCGTCATCACGATACGAACGAATTAAATTATAGGTTGCGAATACTTTTAATGTAAAAAAAATGTACAAAGATTTATTCACCTGATAAAATTTCACTTATACATACCTAGATATGTACCTACTTAAGATGCGATTGTGACCTACGGTTTCACCTGCGTGGTTTCCGTATTCGAGTGAATATCAGTTAGGATGTAAGGCATGATGTGTGCTATTTACAATCACAACTACCAACCAATCTATGTAGGTAAATAATTATCTTTGCCAAATGTTGGGAAATAAACGTTCATCCATACTTTTGTATTTGTTTGCCGCTGTTTGCCGTTACGAGTGCCTGCGCTGGATACCAAATAGGTTGACTGAGCAAAAATGGCATTACAAGTAGAAAATGGGATTGGGAAAAATTGTAATAGAAAATATATAGAAACCCCTAGCCAGTTAGTAGATTTTCAGACGAGTTCGAACTTGCTCCCTGGAAAATCCCGCTATACAGGGTGTTTTTCTATAAGTGCAATACCTCTTAGGTGGTGATTGTACTCATGAATTTGCACTTATAGAAAAACACTCTGTATAAATGATTTTACTAAATTACAGGGTACGGGACGGTTGGAGTGGCCGAAAGGGTGCCCAATTAGGTCTGATTTCACCAACAGTCAGTTGCGTTAAAAGGGGGTATACTTAGGTAAAAGCAAAGCGCCAGTCTTAGATTTGATTTTTGCAATACAAATTAAACCACGAATTATTTGGAAAAAAGTTTATAGATATTACAACATACTTGAAAAAGGGACTGGACTAAGAGAAAGAAAACATAAAATATTAACATTTTGTCGATAAAAAAATTTACTATTTCCGTTTTTTTGTAAGTATGTGATTGTTTTTCTAGATTTATACCCCCTCTTAACCGTTGTTGGTTACCCGCCCCGGTTAGATGGTCGGTTAACCAATCACGTGCGTTAACCCAAACACACCCCCGAGCGTAACAAACCGACGGTTAACAGTCGGTTGACTGTTGGTGAACTGGGGCCTTAGAATATTTTTCATTTGTTGCTCTGTTATATCGACCATCGCTTTTTATGATTGGGATCGATTTGGAGAAAAAAATCTTAAATTTCAGGTTACAAAATTTAGACAAAATAAAACTTATTACTTTTTTTTTATAATTTAAAAATAAGACTTTAATTTCGCATTTCTTTTACAAAAACAAAAAAGGTTTGGAAAATCAATAAATTCAGAATAAAATTTTACCCTTAGAATGAAAAAAAGCACCACAAGCGGCTGGAGAAGCGCCAAAACACCATTTGAGTGCGTAGGGCATTTTTCGGCTTTAGTGACCGATATACGAAGGGTTCGAATTTGTTTTCTTGCAAATATTATTCATATATTTCAGAATTACATCCATATTTTTACAATTAATTAATAACAATAGGTAACTTACTTAAACATGATATAAGTACATATTTATTTATTTGGGGCACAACCCAGATAGTACTAAAACGATTTGACCTCTTGCTTTTTATTACCACACTTTTATTAGCTTCACTTGTAACTAAGTCACAATGTAAGAAAATCTTGGAGTTCAATTTTAACCTACTTCTAATTGTCGTATTGATTTGAAACTTTGCAAGTCTATATGAATCCGATGACAATACAATAATTTGCTACCATGGAGCTGATCTGATGATGGAGTCAAGAGGTGGGCAATAGAACTCTTCAACGGCTGCTAGGAAACCCCTCGAGTTTAGGCTCATTTGTTTTGTTCTGATGAAACCTATTCGCTACACTTAATGGTGAGGGTCTGATGATGGAGCAGGGAGGAAGCCAGTGGCACTTCTTAATGACCAATAGGAAACCCCTCGAGTTTAGGCTCCGCTGTTTCGTTCTGACGAGACTTATTAGCTGCACTTGGTGGTGAGGGTCTGATGATGGAGCAGGGAGGAAGCCAGTGGCACTCCTTAATGACCAATAGGAAACACGTCGAGTTCTGGCTCATTTGTTTCGTTCTGATGAGACCTATTCGCTACACTTAGTGGTGAGGGTCTGATGATGGAGCTGGGAGGACCCAGTGAAACTCCTTAATGACCCCAAAAAAACCCCTCGAGTTTGGGCTCATTTGTTTCGTTCGGACGAGACCTATTCGCTACACTTGGTGGCGAGGGTCTGATGATGAAGCTGGGAGGAAGCCAGTGGCACTCCTTAATGGCCAATAGGAAACCCTTCGAGTTCTGGCTCATTTGTTTCGTTCTGATGTAACCTATTCGCTACACTTGGTGGTGTGGGTCTGATGATGGAGCAAGGAGGAAGTCAGTGGCACTCCTTAATGACCACTAGGAATACCCTCAAGTTCTGGCTCATTTGTTTCGTTCTGATGAGACCTATTCGCTACACTTGGTGGTGAGGGTCTGATGATGGAGCAGGGAGGAAGTCAGTGGCACTCCTTAATGACCACGAGGAAACCCCTCGAGTTTGGGCTCATTTGTTTCGTTCTGATGAGACCTATTCGCTATACTTGGTGGTGAGTGTCTGATGATGGAGCAGGGAGGAAGTAAGGGTTTGGCTCGCGCATGTGGTAACTAATTTAGTTACCAGATGCGCGAGCCAAACTCTTACTTAGACTCCACTTGAATTTGTAAAACTAAATACATACAATCACGCCTTTGAGTTATAATGTTTACGGGGTGGGCAGACACATGAATGGACTGTGAAATCGATTACCATCCCCATCCATAGCTTGCCATTTGTTAAACTAAAGGGAGGAAGTAAGGGTTCGGCTCGCGCATTTGGTAACTAATAGACTCCACTTGAATTTGTAAAACCAAATACATACAATCACGCCTTTGAGTTATAATGTTTACGGGGTGGGCAGACACATAAATGGACTGTGAAATCGATTACCATCCCCATCCATAGCTTGCCATTTGTTAAACTAAAAACTAAAAAATAAATATGTAGTTTAAAAAACTATAAAAACACACTTTTATAGGAACAGACTAAAAGTACAAAATAACCGTCTACCTATTCAGTAACTGAAATTAAAAAGCGTGGTGCGCCCTTAGCAAAGCATGCATTCACGTACTTAATATTGACAACGCGCACCACGCTTTTTAATTTCAGTTACTGAATAGGTAGACGGTTATTTTGTACTTTTAGTCTGTTCCTATAAAAGTGTGTTTTTATAGTTTTTTAAACTACATATTTATTTAAATACTAGCTGACCCGGCGCGACTTCGTTCGCGTGGCCCTACCCCCTACTCCACACTACCCCTACCGTATCACTACTCTATCCCTACCCTACCCCTCCCCTACCCTACCCCTACCCTACCCTACCCCTACCCTACCCCTACCCTACCCCTACCCTACCCCTACCCTACCCCTACCCTACCCCTACCCGACCCCTACCCTACCCCTACCCTACCCTACACCTACCCTACCCCTACCCTACCCCAACCCTACCCCTACCCTACCCCTACCCTACCCCTACCCTACCCCTACCCTACCCCTACCCTACCCCTACCCTACCCCTACCCTACCCCTACCCTACCCCTACCCTACCCCTACCCTACCCCTACCCTACCCCTACCCTACCCCTACCCTACCCCTACCCTACCCCTACCCTACCCCTACCCTACCCCTACCCTACCCCTACCCTACCCCTACCCTACCCCTACCCTACCCCTGCCCTACCCCTGCCCTACCCCTGCCCTACCCCTGCCCTACCCCTGCCCTACCCCTGCCCTACCCCTGCCCTACCCCTGCCCTACCCCTACCCTACCCCTACCCTGCCCCTACCCTACCCCTACCCTACCCCTACCCTACCCCTACCCTACCCCTACCCTACCCCTACCCTACCCCTACCCTACCCCTACCCTACCCCTACCCTACCCCTACCCTACCCCTACCCTACCCCTACCCTACCCCTACCCTACCCCTACCCTACCCCTACCCTACCCCTACCCTACCCCTACCCTACCCCTACCCTACCCCTACCCTACCCCTACCCTACCCCTACCCTACCCCTACCCTACCCCTACCCTACCCCTACCCTACCCCTACCCTACCCCTACCCTACCCCTACCCTACCCCTACCCTACCCCTACCCTACCCCTACCCTACCCCTACCCTACCCCTACCCTACCCCTACCCTACCCCTACCCTACCCTACCCCTACCCTACCCCTACCCTACCCCTACCCTACCCCTACCCTACCCCTACCATACCCCTACCCTACCCCTACCCTACCCCTACCCTACCCCTACCCTACCCCTACCCTACCCCTACCCTACCCCTACCCTACCCCTACCCTACCGTATGAGAGTTGACCGTATCGACCGACGGGATGAACATCAAATGTTTGACAGGTACGAAACTCGGGAACAATTTGTATGGGAAAATGTTTTCTCTTTTATTTTATTTTTTCGTTAATTTTACAATGTTTTTATTAGTTATTCTGCTATTCGGGACGGAAACAAATCCAACAAATCAAAAACCATGGCAATCGGTCCAGCCGTTCTCGAGTTATAAGTGTTGTAACAAACACGACTTTCTTTTATATATCTATCTATCTATATATATATATATAGATACAATGACGTTCATTGTATAGATAGAAGAAGATTAGAAGTACTCTGTACTTGTAATAAGGTTCTCTTTCGACTGTCATTGGTGTCCAAAGACCAGTTAGCCTAGCATGACCACCCAAAACGTGATATGTATCGCATGATAGAGCGACTTATCGACATTCAAACGTCAAAACCCATAGTCTTTTGACAGTTAAACCGGATAACTTATCATATCATATCGAATTTTGTTGGTCATGCTAGGGGGGCAGTAGGCGAATCTGGGTTAAGCGCCACCGAATGCCGCTGGAGCGGAGATTCCCACCTGTCTGTCAACGATGCTGTTGGGTCTGGCGCGCGAGCAACTCGGTAGCGAGGCACATCACATCCCGTCGCTTGCGGATTAAGCCATGGATGCCGTCTGTCATCGCGCCGGCGAACATGCATGACGCGCTGCAGCGACGCGGCAGCTCCATCAGCACCGTGAGCGCGTTGTTGTATTTTGTAAAAAAAAAACAAAAACCTTTTTAAAATTCTATAGATGCATTCAAAAGTCAATCTCATAAGGTGAAGTCAAAGATATTATAATACAACAAGATTGCGCACTCATGAGTTACAGCCGAGCCGAGCGAGAGAGCCCTATTATGGTCTGCGTCCCTCTCTAATCGGGGGGACGTGAGTGACTACACGATTTGGTTTTTTTGAGGACAATTTATAGTTAACTAGACTTGGCTCACGTAGGATTCGAACACCACGCTTCCTAGGGAGCTCTTGTAGCTAAAACAAACATACATTTAAACATCCGAACTCACTTTCTATTTATAATATTAGTTAAGATGAGGACTCTGCGAGGCAAAGTATAGAGGGTACTTTGCATCACTTATGAGGCAATAATGTGACAATCGACACATACACATATGCTTTATAAGCATACTTACTTTTGAACCGACTTCAAAAAAGGAGGTTGTCAGTTTGACCTGTATGTACTTATATGAAATGTATGTCTGTATTTCTGATAGGCGTATTTTGCTAAAATGAATAGAAATAAAAAGTCCACGTACATTAACAAAAGTCTGTTTATTAGTTAGACTATACATTGCTAAACAAAATTGTCTTGCGGATCTTTTGACTCATGGAGGCTTTGTGTTCAATTAATTTTAAAGATTCGTTTTTTGCGTACCTACTTTTTTAACCTTAAATTAAAATACAGATGTTATTATACATTTAATAAGTTCTGTTTTATGCCTATTTTCTGATATAGTTCTTCTTTTTCTTCTTCTGCTGAGTATTGTGTAATTTTTTCAGGTATGACGTTAAGCCAACCTTTTTTAATTTCTTCATCTTTAGGAAATCTGGAAACAATGAAAATTAATGTTTGGGTTAAGTAAGAACGTAAATTCCAGTCTATAGATTACAAACGAAGTGGACACCCTACTATACGCAAGAATAAAACTTTGGCTAAAAACTTACCTATGAAAAGATACACCGCTACGTTTATATGATTCGCTTTTGCATCCTTTCACACATCAAGTGAGAACCATTTTTATTGATTTAAACGTAATTTTAAAAAGATAATTAAGATCCACACACTAACTTTACACTCATAAATTAATTTGCCGTCGCCATATTGATGATGTCTTTATTTTTATTAAAATTGTCCAGACGCAAAGTGTTGCATATTTATTATAATTAAAACTACCATAACACCGACTCTTACATTAAACAAGTAGTTTTTTAAGGTTTTAAATAATACAAATGATATGGACTTTATTATTATCAGCTTAACATTCCTTTTAATTAATTAATATTCTGAAAATTCTCGAGAACAGGAAATTTGAATTCGAATTAAGTTCTACTACAACCAAAAATATTTAATGGTGGCAGCCCAGTAGACAAGGATGCAATCCTATTTAGGAGCCTCTCGCTCGGCTCGTTTTTCCGTTTATCGAAATGTCATACGAAAATAAACCTTATTGTAACTGCATAGAATCGAATTGACATTGCTTTTATTTTCATAGTGTACAATCTTGTTATATTATAATATCTTTGGGTGAAGTAGAGTGCGCGCCAGATAAGTCTGCGCGCGACTGGTGGCGTATTTAATGTTGCCAGTAGTTGTAAATAATTTTCCCATCACGCGTAGATGAGGAAAAAATCTAACTGGCTTTTGTCCGGTTGCTATAATTGAGAATACAGTAAATTTTATCTAGATACTTCCATCAATAATTGCAATAGAAAACTGTAAGACATTAAAAACACCTTATAAGCAGATAGGTTTTACATTGTTTAATAATAATAATATAATAAATAAATAATAAATAACTTCTAACAATCACACCAATTATCTAAGCCCATGTTAATTTCATTGAGAAACTGTATCATGGAAAACTTGATAACGGATAAATACATACTTACTTAAATACTTTTTGTTTGTAAATACATACTTAACATACTAACACCCACTTGCAAGAAGCTTCACTTTAAAGCAGCTTTAGTTAATGCCACTTTATCGCTAATGAAATCATTAAAATAATGATTTCATTAGTTTGTTGCATCAAACTACTTTAGGCTAAAAACTCGATTCTTTAACTAATGAAAGCATTAGATATTGTTGCCAATAACAAATTTAAAAAATAATGGAAAAAACGAATAGTTGCGTTTTGTTTTCAAAAGTATTGAAAGGAAACTGGCCGCATCTGACACATTAGTACCTATGGTTTGACAACAAAACGGAGTGATTAATATACGCTTTATATTAATATACTCTTTGTTGACAACTTTGACATTTTTCTTTCAAATTATTTGGTCGTGAAAATCGCTTGAAACTTTTATTATTTTGTTAGTGAAAATGTACGAAAACCGAAATAAAAAATGAGAACGAGGTACAAACTATACCTCTGAAGAAAAACCACTAAGTATTGTCTGATCTCATAAAACAGTAAGTAGTTTTATCTTAATTGTTCTGTCCCTATGTTCCCTGTCGTGGAGTTGCTGTTGTATTTTCTTTTATAAATAAATATTTTCTTACAATCACACCAATTATCTAAGTCCGTAGTTAATTTCTTAAGAAACTGTGTCTACGTGAACTTGATATCGGATAAATATATACTTAAATACTTTTGGTTTGTAAATACATACTTAATATACATAGAAAACACCCAGACCAAGACAAATAGACATGTTCATGCACACAAATATTTGTCTTGTTTGGGAATCGAACCAGAGACCTCTGGCGCAGCAGGCGGGTAGTTTACCCCTGCGCCAAATCGGTCGTCAAATTTATTAATTTCAATCCAGGCCTCTTTCTTTTTGTTGATAAATACAACCCCCATTCTTTTATTTTCAGGATATGCAGGATACTTTGCATTCAAAACTACAGAACCAAAGGCAGCAACAGCAATGTAATATGAAAGTATAAATTTAAAGAAGAAATTGGATGAACAGGGATTAGATATCTGTGGGTTATTTTAAGTTGTTAAATTAGTAACTGATTGTATTTTGGTATGCCAAAGATTGTTCCAAAAACTCTCCTAAATGCAGTAAATGTACCTATTTACTTACCTAAACTTTAAATAAAAATTAAATACTTACAACTGTATGATTTTATTTATTTCTTAAGGCGATACTCGGAAAAAATGTGCTGAAGCGAGATAGCAATGAGAAAACGACGCGCGCGGGAGCGAGACCGACAGATTAAGCAAAAAAAACACAAAATCACTTCGTATTAAAAAACTACAGCGATTTAAAAAAAAAATGCTTCTATACGATCCTCAATATTATTGGTGTCCACTAATTAAACCAATTTCCAACAGTGTAAGTAACCCCATTTAAGAATAATCTTCACTTTTCGTATTTTTAGAGGTCTTTTCGAAAATAAAAAGTGTCGAGGCAAAATCATAAAATCGTGTTTTTGAAACTATACGATTCAAGATAAAGGTATGAAGAAATATATATCTTATTACCAGATTTTTAACAACTGTAACCGTCCTATAGTTTTAAATCAAAAAGTCCATATTTTTCTTAAAAGAAAAATCACCAACTAACATTCTAGGAGAATGTAGTGTTTACAAGGGCTGATCGCACAGATGTAAAATTTTTACGTGATGCCAGATCAGCTAGTAAATTCGGTACCGCAGCCGGAATAAGTCTCCGTCATGTTTTTCGACTAAATTTATTCCGTCCGGGATCTGGCGGCGGCGGCGGCGAGGAACATATTCTGGTTCCGACAACGACGATAGGCTGGTCAACAACATTTTCAACGAAAATACAAATTAAACACGACGTGAAATTGGTTTAATGACCCGTCGTCGACCCATTAAAAATTATAACCTCAAAACCTTAATTTAATGAGTTCTGATGCGCTAAAGTCGCTTCGTGCAATACAAAATACCGATAATGAGTGGTTTGACACTTCATTAGGTAAGTTTGACACTTCATTAGATAAGTTTGACACTTCCTTATTTAAATTATAAAGGAGCTTTAAAATGCATCTTATTTTCTTTCGTGCAATGCTTTAATGAAGCATTAGGGTTTAAAGTGGCATTAAAAAGATAAAAATCTTTCTTGCAAGTGAGTGATAGTAACCCAGACCAAGACAAATAGACATGTTCATGCACACAAATATTTGTATTGTTCGGGAATCGAACCCGAGACCACTGGCGCAGAAGGTGGGTAGCCTACCCCTGCGCCAAATCGGTCGTCGATGATGTTTATTATAATTGTTAGTAATTTAGGAATTAAATAACAACAACATAAATATATTTCGAAATATTTTATTTAGTTACTGTAACTATAGAGTAGATAATAATAGTAACTAAAATACCCCAAGCGAAAGCAAAATATCACATAATGGTCACCCTAAAAATGACCTGTCAAAGAAGCAGTCCGCGCCTGCACTTTAGCAAATGGTATAAGTAGCCTGTTATTGTCCTGTTCTATTTCTCAAGCACATTTCACCTGTAAAACAATCTCTCTTCCAGCACTCTTGATGACTTTTGGCATGACGATTACTAAATAAACTAATAAAACACAATGACACTTGACACACTCATTTCGCCTGTCACAACAAATACCATGGCGACCTGCCAAATTTGAAATTAGTTCCAAATTCGACCGCGCGCAAACTTATCTGGCGAGCGCTTTTAGTAATGTTCGGTTAGGTTTAGTGATGGGCAGTGGATAAATACTCAAAGAGTAAATACTCGGATATTTATCGAAAATGGATAAATACTCGTTTTTATCCGTTTTTATCTTATATTTACTCAAAATCGCGGATAAATATCTTTTTAGCTGTATCCACGCACAACTTTTATTTTGCTGGACTAGATTTGATGAATGTTGGCTGCTTTTTATGGAACTCGGTTTTTGGAACTATTTTGACAAGAAAACAGCAACGCAATGTTAAAAAATAATAAATAATCCAAGATGGCGGCCAACTTTTTTGTTAGAGGGCTGATTTTGATGAAACTCGGTTTTAGGTACTATTTTGACAGGAAAACAGCAACGCAATATCAAATATGACAAAAAGTCGAGTTCCATCAAAATTTTCTGGTCAAAATAGTACCAAAATCCAAAACCAAAGTACCAAAATCTTATCGTAATAGAGTCGGGTATACCACTATCTTTTTAACCAGCGAGAAATAACTTTGTTTTTCATAGTGTCCTTCATTTTCAATTTTTCAATAATAAAAATTGCATTGTGAATGCAAGAAGAAAAAATATAAATAACTTGAAATATTAGATAGTTCTTTTGCTATTATTCATTATTTGTAATTTAAAAACGCAGAAACACATATTTTATCTTAAAAATACTAATTACCTTCACTCTAATTCCAAAATTTACTTTAATTAGAAATAAAAATGTTTAAAGAGTATTTATCCGCCTTTTTGGATAAATACTCGAGTAAAAATGGATATTTATGAGTATTTATCCATTTTGAGTATTTATCCGGATAAAAACCCATCACTAGTTAGGTTAGAACTGTGAAAAAAAATCTCGAGCCGGCGGCCGGCCGGCGAAGCGCCAAAGTTACAGAAAAGTCGACGATCGTACTGGATGCCGGTTCTCAACGGCATAATTTTTGGGTGCCGATGCCGGCGCCGGCAGCGGAGGCACTCCCTTTATATTAAAATATTAGTGGAATTTTAATTTTAATTTGATTGCCCATATTATGCTTGCACAAATTTTGGCACTCAAGAGACGCCAATCAAATCTCTATCTGTCTCTTTTTTATGTCCAGTATCACATGATTCCAAGGAATTTATAAGTACTATTGCATGATTCACATGAGTATAGTGCGACAAGCTTTTCTGTTCCGGTGATTATCTTTGGAACTAAAACGGTTTCCATACGACAGTCTATTTTGACAGCTAATTTCGTATTGCAAGTGGCTCCTCTGTCACGGCTGTCACCGGAACAGAAAAGCTTGTGACACTGTATCACTTAGATAGGTAATACTTCGTATTATTCCTATAGATGGATCACAAAAATAAGCTATAACTCACCCATCCTTTACCCCTTCTAACACTATCAAATTGTCATAAGATAGAAAGAGACATACATGTTAATCTGTTGCGTCGTAATTAGTGAATGTCTCCATTTTGACTATGCAATGCTAGATGATGATGATGCAATGATAGTGCTGTGGTTTTTTTTATAACAAGTTATCGATAAAAGATGTAAAAATATTTTGAATGCAATGCGATACATAAAATTACAATGTATATATCGCAGGCGTATTGTATATTTCACCGTATTACATAGCAACTAGCTGTATTGGAAAACAGCACCGCATTGTAATGCGGCGGATTCAAGATACGCCGTATTCAATACGGCTGATCGAAAGTACGCCGCATTGAATAGAGCGCTTCGCGATTTTCAATGCGGCTAGACTTAATGTAATTGGGCGGTTCATAATCCGCTTTTCTGTCAGTTTTAGTACTAATCGTGTTCAAAGTGCTCACGGCCTTAGAATTTTGTTTATGCTATGAAACTTCAGCATAGGTCGAATATGGCAAAAATTTCTTCCCTCCAGACAAAAGCGCACGCTCAGCTGATCGATCTAGTGTGGCAGAATATTTTTTTATATTTTGACGTATGCTATGGTCCAAAGAGAAAGTTGTTCAGCTTCATGGTCTAAGCAAGCCCTTTAATTTTGAATCGGTGCCAAATATGAATTAGGTACTATAATAAAATTATACTTGAGATCGATGGCTCATTGGTACGCGGATTCTGCATCCGGTCGTTGACGTTAAGCACCATTCGTTGCGGTTGGACATCTGAATGGTGACCAAAACTTTATTATCTCGGTCTCCTCTGTGCTTCGGAAGGCACGTTAAGCCGTTGGTCTCGGTTGCATTAGCAGTCGTTGGCACCCTCACCCACCAATCCGCATTGGCTTCGCGTGGTGGGTTATGGCATTAATGGCCCGTTCTACCTGTGGTGTTTTCTTGCACAGGGAAGGCCCAGCAGTGAGGACATTAATATGATAATGATGATAATTATACAATTTATACTAGGAGGTGTAGTCGTAAAACTGAACGAGATTTCTAATCAATTTATTAAATTAAAAAATCTACTGAATGATATCAAGTAAAAAAATACAGATTTCATGCTAATTTTTATACTTTTAATGTATTCAATTTTTTAAGTATAAATCCACAATTTATGCATCAACACAATAAGTGCATCGAGCAGATTCTTGTTTGTTGCGAAGGTCTCCAATCGTCGCCTTTTCTTACGTTTCTTATTTACGTTTCCTTTACATCGACGGCGGGCGCGGCGGTGGGAAATCTGTTTAGAATTGAGAAAAATTAAGTTTAAATACAAAATTGTTGACACTACAATTTTTTATCGATATTACATAATAAAATCGGACTACAACACTATCAGGTTGGTCAAATGTCAAAAAATCCCAATTGGCTTTAAATTATATATTTTTAGCCTAAAAACACCCGATTTTCTTCAACCAAGTCAATGTTAAACTGTATATACACGTACAGCGATTTAGTTTTTGCAAATTTGCTATAAAAATGTGTTCGCAAAAACACAAAACAATGAGTGTGACTTACCTCTGAAATGATATGTGTTCATTATTCTCTTTCAAAACACTCACTCTGCTTGAATAACCGGGAACAGTACAGGCCATTCTTAACAAACAACAGATTTACCGCACCACACCATCAAATCTTTCTATATTTTTGTACAAAAAAAGCTTTTTATTCTGAAGCATTTGTTAACCAGCTGGTTAACAAACAAACATGACGTTTACTTTCAAGTGGCGCGCCGCTCACTAAGACGCACACGTTGGGCTATTGTTATCTCTTTTTAACACACGACATGTCGCCATTTGAGAGACGAGAGTCGATTATAGAAGGAATTGTTCATTTTCTTATGCTCCATCATACATCTATGCTTCCATGAGTATCACAGCCTTCTCTATCGAAGACGATAGAGAAGGCCATGAAGCTCGACTTAATACTGAGGTCCTGGAGGAACTGGAGTTCTCACCCTGAATAAAAAAGTGTACCCACCCAGCAAATTTGACATTTATGTATGTAGTGGCTGTCAGTTGTCTCATATGACCATACGTATATTTTTAAAGTGTAGGTGAGACGGAAGACAGCCACTGTGTAATTTGTGGTGGACAAAAAATTGTTCGTACTGCACTCTCCAGTTACCTCAGTATTAAGTCGAGCTTCATGGAGAAGGCTGTGCCAGTATTGATTAAAGTATGAATGACAATTTAATGCCAATTAAATTTAATTGACGTCTCTGAGTTGAAATAAAAACGAATATTAACTTTCGCAACATCGTACCATGTTGTTATAGCAGAGCAGCAGAAAGAGTATACAATTCAATTTTTTTACTTTTTTACTTGAGTGGATTTTGTTGTTTCACCGTTCAAAGAGAATACACTTAGCAAATACAATGCCTGTCAGTCAAACACAACAATCAATTTTACCATCATCAATCAAACAAATTACAAATTACACATTCTGGAATCCTTGATTAAATTAATGTTTATAATCGCATAAATGGCAAGAGCAACCAGAATAGCCCTTGATTTAGCTCTAGGTATGTCAATTATTCTTATTAAGGAAACCATGTAAAACAAAACAAAGTGGATGTGGTGCGTGCTGAGAGAAGTAGCGTAGATGACGTTTGGGTAGCTTTATACTAATATTATACATTTTGTTCTATATCCACCTTTGTTTTGTTTTCAGTTTCCGTCAGTAAACTCCGTCCGACATTAGGAAAGTTATGGGGCGCAACCAAATCGGTAGTCGTTAAGACAGCAGCCAGACCTCTTGTAGACAACGTTGTTGTTGTTAAACTAGAAACTGCTCTTGATAAGCTTGGAGGTCTAGTTGAGTCAGCTATTACGACTCTTCGAGATAAACAATTGCCAAGGGAAGAAAAGTATCTTGAAAGAGAATTGGGTAAAGTAAGGCAAAAAATGTCAGGCGATGGTAGAGGCGATGGTGGGAGACCATGTTGTTGAATTAAAAATGTAATAGCAACCGAAAAGAGAAATGTATCAATAAAATATTTCCACATTATTTCACCAACTTTGTTTTTATTTATTTTAGCCACGAGTAAATCTTTAAGACCAGTGGTAGGAACTGCTTGGCAATATGCAAAGGTCGAAATGGTACCACCGACGACACTTAGTTTCTTTAATGGGGCTCCAGGCAAGAAATTGGAAGACTCTGTCGCAAAGACTGTAGATGGGTTTATTTCTGGATTAGATAGAAAAATTAGAGATTTGGATGAAGCCGCGTTAAGAGAAAAGCAAGAGAAAGAAGCAGCAATTCTAGCAGCACAGGAAAAAGCGAAGGCAGTAGCCAAAGCTAAAGAATTGGCAAGAAAAAAAGAAGAGGAGGAAAAGCGTAAGAAGGCTGAAAAGGAAGCGAAGGCAAAAGCTGACGCCAAAGCAGCGGAAGACGCGAAGAAAGAGAAACCAAAAGAAGCACCGAAAGCGGCTAAAAAAGCAGCCCCAAAGAAAAAACCAGCAGCGAAAAAATGATTTACTGAGTACTGTTATGATCGTTGTTTATTGAGAGCTTTTTGATAAATTATAAAACTTAATTTAATATGAAATAGCTTTTTCTTCTATGTAGAAAAATGTTAAATTACTTATTACTAGAAAAAATCGTTATGCCTCCTTCGATCAACAACTAGGTGTTATTGTTGATCGAAGCATACCTCCTACAACTTTTCACTGTCCAGACTTCCGAACATAGATAAAGATAAATATATCTTCCGAAGCTCGGCGGCAGCAGCGGTGCGATGAGAGCTCGGACAGAGCGGTTCGGTTTTTCGGCACAGAGCGGTTCGATTCCTGCCGGGAGCTAGTTGGGAGGCAGGTCGATTTATTTTCTTGTCTGCAATAAAAATAGCATTGCCAATACAAAAAAAAAATAATGAGTTCCCAAAAATTGTAACAAAGCCATTTTTATTGTGTTGTTTTTGGGAAATAAAATTTTAATAATAAATAATAATAAAGCCTTACGCCAAGTTCATAAAAAAGTGAAAAAACAAAGAGTACCTACAAACAAGAGAGATCCATGGCGAGATCATAACAAATTGACAACATCAACGCTCAATGCATGACAAATTGTCTCGAAATGACAGATTAATGGCAAATAAACATTAAAATTACATTTTTACAGAAAATATTGTTTAATAAAATGGCAAGTGGAGTAAAGCCCTTGAAGATTGTGAATGCATTAATGCGTAAGTATGAACAAACCCCGTAAAAATGAGTGTAGGCTTAGATTAATAACTCTTCGCTAGTGTAGGCTCCGTTCGGCGACCGCCCCGCGTACTTGTGGTGTAGATATGTGAGTGAGTCTGAGATGCATTTAATTTTGTAAAACAACATAGGTACACTCAGGTTATTTGAATTGCATTATCTAATCACTCTCTGAATTATTATCCGTAGAATTAGACTCATCATCATCATCCTATTTTGTAGAACGATCGAGACGCTCTGTTGCAAGACTCATTCCACAAACGGCAACAGTGTTGCTTTCAACATGTTGCCAGTTGTTGAACAGATATAAATGCCCTTTAGTCTTCATCCAACTCAACGCTTTCCTAGAATTCTTCCCTGTATTGTATTATAAGTTGGAGAATTTTATACCATGGTGTTGCTCGTCAGTTTCATCAATGACATCCAAAATATTATTTTGAAAATATTACCGTTTGCGGCACTTAAGTTGATGAGCTCCAGATCTTTGGTCGTACTTTGAAAGACCGTTATGATGCTCACTCTGTCACACGGGTCACACCACGAGCTTTTCAGAATGCGGCGATACACCCACATTTCAATAGCCTCATGAAAAATAGATAGATTTCTATTATTAAGAGAAAAATAAATAATTTATTTATGGCTATTATATTTTAACCGTCAGGTTCTAGGTCAGCTTTAGCTCACGATATAGCTGAAGTATACAAACCAGCCACCGCTCTTAGAAAGGAGAAGATAATAGAGTTGATTAAAGGTAAAGTATTTGAAGTACCTACCTACCTAAAGACTTAAATTTAAATGTAGAAGCATACGAATAATAATGGTTATTAATATGTTACCATTGTTATTCCTATGTAGGTAACCTATCTAAACTTTTGCAGAAAAAATTGAAGTTGCACGAAAATCTGAACTTGCTAAAAAAATACGAACTGCTAAAGGGTTTTATAGACTGGAAATGGCACCGCCATCAAGTCAAAATGAAATGCAAGTAAGTTCTGATTATTCATAATGTTTGTGGTGTAATACCTACCTATATAGTACCGACTAACACGGGTTTAGTAGGTTTTCTATATAGTCTTTCTATAATAAACTTTTGCTACGTAGATATCTTAACAATAGATCCAAACTTCTGGTTTACATTGGAGAATTATCTTTTTATTTTTAGAAACTGATGGCAGATATTGATTTGGTGAAGCAATTCATGAAAAGTGGTTGTTTTAAACACCTAACTGTGAGGCAAGCTTGGTTGCTTATCCTGGTGGGTACCGAAGTTGGTCTTTGGTTCTTTCTGGGCGAAACTATTGGCAAAATGCATTTTGTCGGGTACAAGGTGTAATTTTTATACCATACCTACTTTTTTATTTTTTTCCCCATTATTTGAAGTAAAATAATATTTATTTGAATTCAAAATAAAGATTTATAATTTTCTACAGCCGGGTTGTTACTTTAAATCTCAATCCTTATTAATTTAGAGAATTAAAGGGACACACTGGACCCGCGTAGGTACGCAACGTATGCAACCCAAGACTTCTAGACTACATATTTACAGACTGTTGAATTTGTATGATACATTATAACTCAATGGAAAACAGCTGTTGGATTGAATGAAACATAGGGCGGGCGCCGCCCGCCCGCCGCCCGCCGCTTTCTGCACGGCACTTTCGCGGTCGCGAGAAAACAACGCTACAGAAGCGTTCTATCGCTGGCATCGCTGATCCCAAAAAATCAAAGGTCGCAAAAAATGACAGTTTTACTCTGAGTACTGAATCCTATGGAGATGGCATACCTACGAAAAATTGAAGCATACACACACACACACAAGCACACATACCGAGAAACCAAAATGGCGCCTTTCCGTAGCGCTGCCCTATTTGTACATCGATATATTTATTGAAGAAGTTATAGATACAAGTATTTTTGTGACTACCTACCTATATCACCCTATATTTTATTAAAGCAGTTTCGTAATCACCTCGATAATTTAAAACGGAATTTTAGTGTATAATTATATACCTAGTTTTTTAGAATAATAAAACTTAATAATGTGCTTAAATTATACCTACATTTGCACATAATTAGGTTCTTTATGACAATGAAAAAGTATAGTTCATGTTCATATAGTTCATTGTAAATAAACTACACGACCTTAGCTTTTATCTGTACGATTGTAGATACATTAGTACTTAGCGAGCAATAAATTTGATTGAGGGCGCCCCACTTGTCGGCTCTACTCGCCTTTACTTAAAAACTGCAATTTTATGATCAAATTTTTTATGTTTTCCGAGTCACGCGTCTATACACATGCGAGACCTCCATAGAATTCCAGATCAAAGGTCGCGAGAACCAGTTTAAGTAAAAAAAAAGGTAATGAAATAAAACAAAAAGCTCCATATTGTAAAAACCTATTATGTTTATACAACAAGGATTGTTTTTTTTACATAACACACATTACAATATAAATCACAAAGGAGAATGCCTACTAGGTACCTACCATAGAAAAAAAGAAATGTCTCAAAAAAAACAAGCATTATTAAGTAATAAAATAATAAACAGTTTGAATCGAGATCTTTACTAGCAAGCATATTTCTTTTATATATTTAGAATATAGCGAAGCGACATCTAGTGGTAAAAAAATATACTTACTTTTAATGTGCTAGAATGAATGTAAGTTGGACAACAACTTTACAGCAAAATGACATTTAAAAAACACGTTATATATAAGTATCCAGTTTTTGGCAACCGAAACAGAAAACGTTGTCGCACTATAATTTAGATTTTGCCAGTGGCCTAATTAACGTCTTTTTCAAAACTTAAACTATCGTTGACGTTTGAAACTGTTCTTCAAAATGAAAAGAGCACATAAAAATAGTTTTCGTACGTCTTTAAATTTTCTTTTCGCATTGTATCCAGCCATATTTTTCTTTTTTGTTATTTTTAGGCAACCTAAAACAATAAAAATAGTTTAAAATTAATACACTCAATTTACACTTGAAATTTGAAAACATCGATAATTCGATAAGAAAAATTCTATAAGGGCAACTCTAGCGCAAAACAAACAGATTTATATTTTCTTGAAATACACCAACAAAACTCACCAAAATAAGTAGTAAGCTACATTTGGTATGAATTCTAAGTAAACTATTCACAGGAAAACCAAAACACAAGGCATTTACTGTATTGTTTTGGTGTTTTTGCAAAATAAATAGTACGTACCGGTGTAATGTAATGTTTGGACGATTTTCACTTTTTTTGATGCCACAAACTACCACACTGCAATTAGACATGTTCCTTGTTGCTTTCTCTCACTTATTAATACCTTTTATTCACATGAAAGTCTCAAATTAAAAGACTTTTATCACAAAACACTGCAAATACAACTCGCGTTGACAGATCACATACCGAGAAACCTAAATGGCGACCGGCTTCAATCATGCATTACAATGACGTCACGTTTCAATGTTGCCAAAAAATAGGTCGAATAAATATATTGCTGTCTCTTTTTACATGAAGTATTGGAGGTAAGATAGAACAAGATGGCTACAGGTTTATGAGTACAATGTCGATTTAGCTCATATTTGTATAAACGATAGTTCATATAGAACAATATGCCATCTCCATAGGATTCAGTACTCAGAGCAGTTTTATAGCTATGACAAAATGGCGCCGCAAATACCACAAAATGGCGGCGCAAATACCGTTTTTTACAAAAATACATAGTACTCTACAATTAAACCATATTTTATCGTTCTGTAAACGACAATGTACTAATTGATATATTTCCTATGCATCAGTTATCAAAATAAAGCGATGATCGAAACAGTATATTTGTTCTTCACCTCGAAAAAGTAAAATTCACCTGAGAGCCTGGATTACAAGAGTCAAATGAATACTCAAACAAAATCCAAAGAACAAGGGCGTTTGTTTTATTATTATTTTAACTAAATAGAGTCATTATAAGCAGAATAGTCTATTTTCTAATAAAAAACAGTATTTACTTCATATAAATCGGTAAAAAAAAAAGACCGTATCAAAATCAATCACGACGACAAACAACAACGAAAAAAAAAAACCAAAGACAAACTAAGTTATATTTTGCATTCACGAGTTAGAAAATTTATCAAAGGATGTAAATAACCAAACTTCTTCATACTAAAGTAGTCTGTATTAAGGCGATACTCGGAAAAAATGTGCTGAAGCGAGATAGCAATGAGAAAACGACGCGCGCGGGAGCGAGACCCATTTTGCAGATAAGGCAAAAAAACACAAAATCACTTCGTATTAAAAAACTATAGCGATTAAAAAAAAAATGCTTCTATACGATCCTCAATATTATTGGTGTCCACTAATTAAACCAATTTCCAACAGTGTAAGTAACCCCATTTAAGAATAATCTTCACTTTTCGTATTTTTAGAGGTCTTTTCGAAAATAAAAAGTGTCGAGGCAAAATCATAAAATCGTGTTTTTGAAAGTATACGATTCTAGATAAAGGTATGAAGAAATATATAATTATCTTATTACCAGATTTGTAACAACTGTAACCGTCCTATAGTTTTAAATCAAAAAGTCCATATTTTTCCGAGTAGCGCCTTAATTAAGAATAAGGTGTAAAGTGAAGGAGCAGCCACCCGGTTACCGGCGACCGCTTAGGATTTGACGGAATGGCGCGAATCGAAAGGCGCGATGCAGGTCCGGTGCCCGGCCACCGATTAGGGATTGAGAGGTTCGTTGGAAAAGACGGTTATCTAAAGATCTTTGTTAGGTATCTAAAGATCTTTGCTGGGTACACTTTTTTATTCTGATTGCTATGCTATCTCCATTGGTATTGGTGAAATACCTAAGCTCCTTGGCCATGTGTGTCCATCTCTGAGTACTGTGTCCATCAAAGAATACATCTATGATCGATCAAAGATATACTGTGTCAGGAGTTTTTGCGCGGGAAGCGAGAAGAAATAAAGTAAGGCGCTCCGTACGATTCAGATTGCTATTCCCGCGTTAAACTCCCATGAGCATTGAAATGTGTACGAACCACCCGCGCATTTTAATGAGTTTTATGAGTTAGGTCAGCAAGTCATAGAATTACTGAAGACATAATAAGGTAATAAGAAAAAAACGTAAGAACAAGTATGCTTGCTTGATTGCTGCATGCTTGCTTGATTCCTGCGTGCTTGCCTAGTCTATATAATTTGTGGTGCTTGCTTGCAAGCTGTTAGTAAGTTAACCACGGCCACGATCAAAGCCATCTTCTATCTCACTCGTTGCACTGTAACCGCAAGCAGCCGAGAAATAATATTGGGCCATGCCACGATACGAATAAACTATTGGGTGCATTCCGATTCAGACTAAAATCAATTTCAGCGCTGACAGCGATAACAGGAGGCGCGATTCAGATATCGCGCTTATGACAGTTGGGATCTCTCAACGATTCGGAATGTTCGTGATCGCACTCATAACGCCCCTTGAATATCCTCAAATTCCGACCACTTTATTCTATTAGAATTTAACGGAAGATAGATAGATAATGTTGAAGAAACATTGACGCTGAGGACGTATCTTTTACTTGCCGATTCCCACTCGCACTTGGATACGGTTATTTAAATATTTTTTAATAAAAATTGCACCTACTGAAGTAAATATAAACCAAGGAATTTATAATACAACAGGAAGGTGCACTGCTGCTAAAAAACGGTCCTAATGAGATAGTAAGAACGAGGTCAGTTTATCTCACTCCATCCCATTACGGCGGCCACGAACATGCGCGACGGGCGGCGGGCGACGACGAGCGAGTTGCGAACTTGACACAACGAAGACGGAAAACGTCATTCGGCTTGTACTGTTGCCACTTTAACATTCTGAAATCTATCACACAAATTCTTTTCTAGGATAAGCCATAAAAAACTTATACGACCTAATACATTTTTATGCTTAATACGGTAATACCTAAATTAATATGCGATGTTTTTTCTATTGACTAAAAGTAATACGAAGCGGAAATTTTACGAAATTAAATTTTTATAACGAAAGTTGTGAACCATAAATCTGTGATAAATCTACTAAACCTGTTATTTAAGAGTGCTGGCAATTTCAGAGAAAGGGACACCCTCACCTCGTTCTTGCGGTCTCAGCTGGACCGCTGACATTTTGTATTGAAATATAAACCTTATCTCTTAAAATTAAAGTGTATTTTTAAATACACAAAAATACGGAGTGCACCTTCCTGTTGTACGTAGTACTTATAAATTCCTTGATATAAACAAACAACTGTCAGTTTTGACAGGACGCTCACAGTGATTATGGTTCGCAAATCAGCGCGATGAAATCGATTTTGGTCTGAATCGGAATGCACCCCATATTGTGCATCCCTATTTGACAATGACATTGACATTTGTTTGACACATGTTGCAAGATGGCAGCTAAGGTGCAATGCGGTGTTTCCGCGGAAACGCGGAGTGAGCAATTATGATTGAAATGTGGTCAAAAACCTCAAAAAAATGATAGTGAGTGAATCTTCGTAGTGCTTATTTCAATACTTCCATCTTCTTCAATCACTCCACACGGTTTTTTTGTACATAAAATAGTTAATTAGTGTTCTAAGCGTAATGTTGCGTAGACTTAATTTTTATTCAATATGTTTCGCTTTCGGTCTCAGTGTTCTATTAATACTTGCTGGAAGTCGATATACAGATAACATAAACTACCACCCGCCCTCCGAAAGTCGCAAAACGATAAGAAACTATTTAAAAATTGAAGATGGTGAAGACAACCTTGTGCAACCAATTCCAACAAATCCCTATGATGGTTCGCCTAATATAGAGAAAATAATAGAAAAAACTCGTTTGAAAATTAAATTTGAACTGGCTAATTATAATTTCACTAACTCTGGTGTGAACGGTTTGGAGGAATTAGTGATGGATACAGGAGGAAATCCAATAAGAAGTCTTATTGTGTCTACTTGGCGATCTGGCTCAACTTTTTTTGGAGAATTGTTAAATGCCATGCCAGGAAATTATTACCATTATGAGCCCTTTTTATGGTATGACATTATACAAATTAGAGGCCCGCCTTACTCTTACAAAGCTTTAAAGTATATGAAGAATTTGATGAAGTGTAAGCATGATGGCATGCCAGAGTATTTTGAATTTGGCAAAGGGCATTTGCATGCATTCAGCCATAATACGAGACTATGGGACCATTGTAAATATAACAAGGAATTGTGTCTTGATCCTGACTTTACGACAAAGATTTGTAGGTTATTTCCATTCCAGAGCATGAAAGTTGTGCGAGTCAGGTTAAGACTTATTGAAGAACTGCTAGAAGATAAAGAGTAAGTTATTTTATTTTGTTTTAATGATGCTATTGATTAAACCTTTTCAATCACATTCGGGTATAGTTAGGGATAGCAATTTATGTATAGAATTGTGTAGTGTCATCAATGAAAGATTGTAATAAAAAATGTATAAATACAGCAAATTTATGTAACAATATAGATAGATATAATTGTGTAGAGATGAATGTCATCAATTAAAGATTGTAATAAAAAATGTATAAATACAGCGAGATTCAAATACAATTTGATAGTTGTAAAATTTTTCAGGCTTAATTTAAAAGTAGTTCTGCTTGTACGAGACCCTCGAGGCATGATGCAGTCGAGGCAGCATCGGTCGTTCTGTCAGCCTTCACCTGATTGCTGGTCACCAGAGCTGGTCTGTGCTGACATGATCAGTGACTATGTAGCTGCTAGTAGGTTCATGGCAAAATATCCCAACAGACTTATGTGAGTAAATTTAGAATGTCTAATCAACAGTACAAGCACAAGCAATACATGTATATGTCACCGGAAAATAACAAGAATCGCAAATTTATAAATTTCCAAAAAAAAATTACCACAAATTTATCTAAATTTACAAATTTATAAATTTCCTAGGAAATTTATAAATTTCCATTTTTTATTTTTTTTTAAGTTTATACCTACCTAATCAATCACATAGATTATACTAAATTTTGTAACAGGTGCATGTATCTAATATCACAATCGATATAATATATTTTTTAGGCCATTGGTTTTTATCTGAGTTTAGGCAGATAATTTTTTATTTTGCTTTAATGTTGCTTTTTGTATGAGTCTTCACAAACTTAATTATTGTAGATTTTTCATGCCTGGAACCTGCTGGAATAAATCATTTGATTGTGGAATAATAATGTTTTAACATTTTTCTAGGGCTCTGAGATATGAAGAGTTGGCACTAGATCCCAATGGAATAGCACATAAAGTCCTCAAATTCTTGAGGTTGGGTGTCACACCATCAGTTGGGGAGTTTTTGCACTCCCACACAAATGTTGAAGTGGCCGGTGTCAGTTCTACCTTCAGAGTCTCTCGCGAGGTGCCTTTCAAATGGAAGACAACTTTACTCTTCAACTATGTTGATGAAATACAGGTATTTATTTATCTTTTTATAGAATAAACTAATTAATAATTAATTAAAGCTGAAGTTTTCCAAGTAAAAGTGAACAAGAGTCATGTGAGGTGGATTTGAAAAATCCTCTCAAATTATTGTAATAATTAAGTAGGTTCCTACAGTACGAGCCTTACTTAATGACTTATGTGAAGTTAGCTGCTATGCGCAGTAGAGTACCCCACAACTTCATCTCTCGCACGCCTCGAAATTCCGCCTACTGCGCAGCGTCTTACGCAATGTTCACAGAAGTCGGAAGTTTGGCTCGAACTGTACCTATATTGTGGCAGTTCATTGTGTGTGAAGGGATTATCTATCTTGGTTTACTTTGGTGACTGCAACTGTTATTTAGGGCCTGTTTCACAATATCTGATTAGATTTGTATTGCCGATCTGTCAAGTAACAGCTAATCAGAACTTACTTAGACATTGTGAAACAGGCCCTAGTGTTTGCCTAGTGTTTCTGTTGTTGCTGCCATTTGTCGCTCTCATAGTGGCAAATAAATAGATAATTGAAAGGATTAGTGGCATCAATTCTAATATGTTTTATATAACATTTTCAGACTGCATGCAAAGAAGCTATGAGTTTGTGGGGCTATAAAATGGTGCAGAATGCATCGGAGATGGCCAGCAAAGACTTTTACCCCATTGAGCCATACACCATTACTCAATGATTTACAACCATTGATCAGCAGTACAGTGAGTGATAATTTCTATTTATATTATTTTAGAGAAGTCAAAACAGACCGCATGTAGCAGTAACATGATATTGTGAATAATTTTAGATTTATTTGTGTAGACGTCATTTGTATTCGTAAAAGGATGATGGGCTAAATGGATGTTTAAAAAACATAATTTCAATTATGTTCTTTTAAATTACATTTCATATGATAGCTTGTATTTAGTAAGTGTTTCATCACAACCACTACCCATGGACCGTAATCTGAAACGCAAAATCTGAACCTTCGTTAGCTCCGTCAATTTCAATTGATTCCGTCATGACTGGAGATTAAATGGGACGAGTATATAATATAACGGAGTTTCGCATTTTGCGTTTCGGTGTAGAACCTCAGGTGGGAGTACAAAGATGCCTGTAACTTGCGTTGATTATGCGTGTTAATGTAAGACGTTATTATTCCTATTTTAAAAGCTCGTTTATAGATTGTGATTGATTTAGAGTTATTTTTTCATTATTTTGCAATTGTTTCTCTCTGCTACACCGCGCGTGTGCACTCGGCCGTTGTTCGCTTGTTTTGATTCAACATCATCAGAGTATTTACGATAGATTTAAATTCTGTTTGTTGCCATATATTATATATTTAATGTATTTGACGACCTCCGTGGCCGAGTGGTGTACGCACCGGTTTTCAAGGTGCCGCTATCTCTAGAGGTTCCGGGTTCGAGTTTTTGCTAAAAACTGCCGACTATATCTCATTCGAGTGTAAGTGGTTATCGGTAAAACGTCTCCCCTAATTTTCAAATAAGAGCGAAAAATCGAGATATAGTCGGCAGTTTATAACACTTTTTTTAAAACCCGCAAAAAAAAACTTTGAAACTATGAAAAACAAAGTTATTTTTCGCTGGCGAAAAATGGTAAGTAGTATTTTTTTAATACTACAGTCGTCAGAAAATAAGATGCCCGTTTTGACACATGCGCGCACTTGTGATTTTTAATCGGACTATAGTTTTGTCGTTCTCGGATTCAGTATAGAGTTATATGGCAGTGGCAGGCAATCGTCAGTGCGCTTAAACTATCGACCGATCAAACTATCGAAAATGACTGGCCGATAGTTGTACGATCAAACTATCGCACAACTATCGGCCGGGCGGTAATGTGCATGAAGGACTATGTGAGCGCGCGCACTGCATTCAACTAAACTATCGCCCAACTATCGGTAGACTGTGCATTCAGTATCGAACTATTGAGAATGACTGGCCAAGAGTTACTACAACTATAGTTATACAACTATCGGACAACTATCGGCCTGTGTAAGAAGGACTATGAGAGCGCGCGCCCGGATTCAACTAAACTATCGACCAACTATCGGTCGACTAAAAATCAAAAGTGCTCGCAGGTTCTCAAAACCAAACTATCGGCCGACAGTTTGATCACGATCGTTTTACGATTCCGACTAAACTATCGGTCGACTAAAAATCACAAGTCGCGTTGGCTCTAAAAGTGCAAGTATTTTAACTACAGCTCACATAGACATGGTCATAGAGTAGCTACATTACTTATTATAGCTGCCTGTACACGTTGGCCCAACCATTGGCCAATACGTTTTATATTAACACTTTTGAAAGAACCTTTTTAAACGTCTTGTTCGTTCAAAAGTGTCAATATACACACGGCGGCACATCAGACTATACATGTTGACCTTGAGATCGCCTTTATGTCCTACGTAATAAAAGCTGTTATCGCAGTTCAACTGTTTAACTTGATGTGCTGTCGAGTGTACGATGTATTGGCCAGTGGTTGGACCAACGTGTACAGGCCGCTTATGGTGAACGCACGCTTGTCCGATGCGAACGCTTCGAACAAGCCGAACGAAACGTGTTTTAAGAAATCTCTGGAAAGGTGAACGTGACGATTCGACATGGTGAGGTGTGCAAGGTTTTCTAGGTTTTTAAATATTTTTTTTTTTTTTCATTCGGTTCATTTGAAACGTTCTCCTTGGATAAGTTTGCGTTTGCCTAGAAACCGTTTTATTGAAATCATTGTTGCCAATTCATAATTTCACTAATGGTTTAAGCGCCAATCTAGTTTTCACACAAAAATATTAATTTTACAAATTAATCTATTAGTGGTTATAACGATTATTTCGATAAAATTGAATGAAGCTGGAGAAATCCTGCACGCAACGGTTACAACACTAGTATTTAAAAAAATAAAGACTGAGAACGTAACTGTATTTCGAGACGTTTCGTAGTTAATCGAATCTGCGTTTACTTTAGAATAAACGCAAAAATAATACGCGGAATACACTTTGCCTTAATTTATGATGCTTAAAAAATGTAACATATTATTTTCATACACCTTTGATAAGTAATCAGCATATATTTGATTTTTTGGTTTTCGTAACAAGTTACATTCTAAGTAGGGTCATTACCATGTGTCAAAACGGGCATCTTAATTTGTGACGACTGTAGCGGCCACATTTTGAAAGGCAACCCTATAGATATATATTCAATCCTAATCATAAATATATGTAAAAAAGAGGTTTTTGCAAAAACTCGATGAACGCACTAATTTGCAGTGGGATCTTAGACTATTATTTGACTTGAGTCAAGAATAGCTATTTTGCATGACCAACTTTGAGATATACCATTAACCATGAGAAGACCCTGCAATATGACAAACTGTCATTAATCATTGCCTTATTAGGCAGTAGTTGAAGTTATTTGTATTGGAGGTATTGAATGTATATTTACTGTAAGCAATGACGTCGCCAGCCCATAAAAGTTTATACTAGCTGGCGCCCCAATGAAATAGAGCCATTGACTACGTATTAATCTATATATTTTGCTTGTTCCAGACCATGTTCCCATGCTAACGTTTTAACATCACTGAATGCTGTTTTTCCTCCTTGCTGAAAGTTAGATAAGTATCAATCTTAAAAGGCAATAAAGCCGTTTAAGATCTGTAATTTATTTCAAATTATTTTCAACTTTCCTAGTCTTTAACAAAAATAACATTCTGGTATGGGATGTTTCCACTATATGACAAAGTTATGCTCAATAGTTTAATGACACAGTGGATACAGAAACGCTGTCGTTCCTGGGACCGTACTCTGAAACGCTAATCCGAAACTTCGGTTAGCCCCGCCCCTTTCACTCGATTCTGTCCCGACTCCCGACTAGAGAGTGAGAGGGACGGGTATACCGAAGTTTCGGGTTTTGCGTTTCAGAGTAGGCCCTCTGTTTCTGCTGGGTCGTAACGTAACGACAATTTATTGTTTTCTTATCTATATTCGTGACGTTTAATTTATTGTTAGACGAATGTTGTCTGACTGCCATTGCCTTTCTAGTCTGTCGTCATACAGAAACAAGTTGTGAACGACAGTTTATCGTGCCGTCAAAGTCACTTGAGACAGGATGACTGTATCGCTACGATTATAGTGGGAACGTGCCTTAAATTGAAGGTGATTCTAAAAAAACTACTAGTCTGAATTGCCATTCCTAAACAGTTGAGTATGGCAATATTTCATACAAACTGGTTGTCTTAGCAAACGCCGACTTGGATATTGACTGTAATGTTTTGGTATCCCCTAATAAGTTCTATACAATAAGTGGGTCTTGTAAACTATTGTATTTGCTATCAAGTTTGTGTAAAAGTTTCCACTATCTAATTCACTGCACTTTAAATGGCAACGACTAGAATATATGCATCGATTATAGAATGGATATCATAATAATAATATATGAGGGGACCTTAATTGTATTTGAGTACTTACAGATATCGTAAAGCAAAAATTTAAAGTACACTACAGAAATCTGCCGAGTAGGTAGGATTTGTCTCCAATTTATGCTTTTTTGATCAAATAATATTTTTTTTATCTGTTTTCAAAGACTGAATGTCGTTCCAATCGTCTTATTCTTCCAATCTCATAAGTGTACCTATAGTGAAATAAGCGTGTGAGCACTTTGCTACTGTGTAATAAACAAAGCGATCGAGTTATTGCTGGTGAGCTCTGGTTGTGTAATACACCATGGGTGTATCATTATATCAAAATGTAAAAGATGGACCATTTATGACATAAGGATCATAATCGTTTGGAAAGGAACAATTTCTGTTGTATAAGTTACGTAATGTAAATCGATAGTTATCAAACGATTTAGGTCTTTAGCGCAGTCGTGGCATGGTAGATACTTTTCTGGCAGTTTACTCTTGTCAAAAACAAATACATTAATAGTCGTAGAAAAACTATGAGAAAAATGGCGCATGGTCGCGCAGATTGGCATATCAAGTGGAAATATAAGCGTTATTGTGCTTTAAAATGTATAAAAATCATATAGTGACTGAATATTAAGCTCTGTAAAACACCGGTGAAGGGTGAAACAAATAGCTGAAACACCGGTGTATGGTGAAACAAATAGTTGTACCCCAAGCACGAATGTAAAAAGTTAAAGTATTGAAACAGCCCTTTGGCAGCCTTTTTGACCACCAATTTGGCGCAGGGGTACGCATACTACCTTCTGCGTCAGAGGTCTCCGGTTCGATTCCAGAACGTGACAATATTTGTGTGCATGAACTTATCTATTTGTCTTGGCCTGGGTGTTTTCTATTCTATATTTATCCGTTAAGTTTTCCATGATGACACAGTTTCTTAATGACATGGAATATGGATTGTAAGAAGTTATTTATTTATTTTGACTGATGGTATAGTTTCAAGAGTAGTTTCGTGCTTGGTGTATTGTACGAAAAAGTAGACGTTTTAAAAAAACTGTTGATATAACTCGTCGTCATGCCACGACTATAAAATAACGCATTTTGAATTATTAAGCTTAGGCAAATTTATATTTTAGCACTCACGGAATTGATGAATTGTTGATGCTTCCATTGTAGACACTCGTTTATAGTTTTAGTGGTGCATTATATCGGCGAGTCCTACTGTATAGACAATATAGACTTATGTATAGTTAGCAAGAAAGTAGGTTAAAGTTTACGAACAGTTGAGAAAGCGTTTGCTACTGCCAAGTAGAATAGACATGATAATAATTAGATGAATTCCTCTTTTGTTGCTAGCTGTACATGTACAAGTATACGTAGGATCCGTGGAATATAGGATATTTATATATAAATATTGTTGGCTTTTGAAAATTAGCGAAAAAAGATAACACTGAATTGGAATGAGCTAATTTTCAACCAGGACCATACGTTTTAGTATGATATTAGTATCAATTTGAACGGCCTACCAGTTTCCTAATAAGGAACTGATAATAATAATAATATTTTAGTATCGTATAGTGACAAGTATATTTTGCCTGGAACCAGATGTTAAAAGATAAACATGCTAAGTTTGTAGCGAGCGAGAGTAAATCATTCAATTTAAATGAAGAAAACGAGACACCAAATAGAAACACCAATTAATTATACTTAATTACTTATATAAAATTTTATAATAATTATAAATCCGCGTTATTCCAGTAGCTATACCCAGATTACCCAGTGAAATACTGTTGAAATTTGAAGAATGTTAATAGTAACGTCCGTCCAAGAATCTTACAAACTAAAATTTTGTAATATTTGCGAATGTGACCTACTTCAAATGAAACCCCATTATACTTGATAAAACTACATTTTGTAGATAACTTGATACACAAAAGAAAAACAATATACTTACTTACTTACTAACTTGCTTGCTGTAAAACGTATTATTACTTTAAAATACGTCACAATAATACGTAAAAACATTTGATAACCTTACTTTATTAAGGTAGATCATAAAAGAATACTCCAGTGGACAACATTTTTATATTATTTTAATTAGTTAATATTTTTTTACTAGATTATACAATTATTTATAGTTAATTATTTTTGACCTAAGTAACTATTTATTTACATTATTGCAAGCTAGTACAAAATGTACAAAAAATTGTCTTCTCATTTGAAAGTATTATTTAATTTTGTCTTTTAGAGTAGAAATCCATGACTATTGCAAATACTCTTCTTTATTAATCTCTTTGTTATTATCTTATTTATTTAGCAGGAATGTGATCGATCATTGATTAAATATTAGGTACTATTAATTCAATTGGCATAAAGCATTGATTTAGTGTCGACCCACACAAACCACAACCACATCGCAGCCACAAAATGTGGTATGTGTGAATAGTGTCGATGCAACTTTTTGCAGTTGCGTTGTGGTTGTGCGACAAAATGTCGTTGACGATAGTAGTTGTGATGTGGATGTGGTCGGCCACTATTTCGCTGTATCGTCGCTGGTGGTTGCGTTGTGGCCGGTATCACCCACGCGGTCGATAATGACTGCAAAATGTGGTATGTACGTGTGAATTGACTACCTATTTATTTCCAATACAACATGCTCCCCGCCCACGTGGTGTGGTTGTGGTTGGGGTTCGTGTGAGTTGAGCCTTATTGTAATGTAAGAATGAAATCAGCAGCAACAAGTAAAATTTCACGGTTAATTTATAATATACATTGATCACTTGAATTGTGTCTTTTTCCCACCAAGCAAAAAGAATACGAAAAATATAATTTGGAAATCTGACATATTTGCTTGTATACGTTGCTCATATTATCACGGTTTACCCATATATGACATTAATTAATATTATATTAATTAGATAATTAGACAAAAATCATTTGATTTACAAATAACAACTTAGGCTTTGCCCCCGATTACTATTGGCTGATTTACGAAATTAACGGGAGCTTATTCAAAGCGTTATCCAATAAAATGGTTGCTAATACTAACGAATGGAACTATTACGTAGTGAGAAATCATTAAGTGCACTTGATCATAAGTTATATTTAGGTCAAAAGTATTACGATGGAATGATAATAATAATAAAATTTGAATGTATTTATTTCTGTATTCCGTCAACAAGCAGTGGGTGGCGCCAGCACCATAGTGAAAACCGTCGCTTAAACTTATACAAGTTCAATATCATAGATATTTTTTTAATTTCTTATTTTATTTTGTGGCTTTCCATCCAGTGGTTGTTGATCGGAAAATATAATTAAATTTATTTAACATACTTACTGCATTTAGTCAATTATGAAATTGTTCTGCATCTTTTATTCTCTAGATTTAAATTTAGATGGGAAAAACGTAATGGGATTGTTATTACCGCCATGTAATAGAAATAACTCATGCATAGATGCAGTACTATATAAAATAATAATTGATAAGTATATAATTTTAAATTCGTCTCCCTAATACAAATAAGTAAAGTAAAAATCAATCTGTAGCACAATTAATCAGATAATAATAATAGGACTGTAATGTTGGAATTTAGAAGCAAAACTTTCTGATGAAATTGAAAAGAGTTCAGAAATAATTTTAGTATAAACATTGTATGACAACGTTCCGTGTTTCAGTTCTTATGTTTTATTTTAGCTATATGCGGTTGAAACATATACTTCTTTGTTTATATAAGAACGGGGTACATATATATGGACAGCCACATAACGATAAATAGTTTTTAAGCATTTTTCTGAATAATTGTATTACAGACTATGATACTAGAGGCTTCAATCAACAATATTACTAGATAACGCCTCACAAACTACAACAAAACGCAAATATGGCACCGACTGACTTTTTTAAACGAAGAAAAAGGTTACGAATGTTCTTAGGTGAGTACGTCATAAATGACAGAAAGAGATTTGAAGTAGGAGCGCAACTTTGAAGTGCGCTCTTTTTTTCTCGGCTATTTTTGACACTCTAATCGGTTATCTGGTGGTATTGTTGATCACAGGCTAGAGGTCTTCTCTTTATGGACTTTGATAGACTCAATTTCGCATAAACAAAATTTCTGCCATTATATGGTTCATTCATGGACAATACGCATAGGTACGTTTACAGCCAATTCGTAATGGCCTATGTATTCTATGTAGAGCGACTTTAATGTATGATATATTTTTTTCTATATAAAACGGGATTATGACATACTAGCAGATCCTCGCGGTTTTACCCGCGTAGTACCCGTTCCCGTGAGAATATCGGGATAAAATATAGCCTATGTTACTCGGGAAGAATGTAGCTTTCTAATGGTGAAAGAATTTTCGAAATCGGTCCTGTAGTTTCAGAGCCTATTCGATGCAAACAAACAAACAAACAATCAAATCTTTCCTCTTTATAATATTAGTATAGATTAATCGTCATAGAGGTCAATATTAGAGGCCGCATTAGACTAGCTAGACTATATTTTGTATAAAACTATTGCGCACTTGTCGCTTAATCTTTCATAGAACATTTAATACATTGATTACAAGTAGAGCTCTATACTTTTTGGCGTCTCGGAACATAACTTTGCGCGTGCGAATGGGCAGTTTTCAGGCTAAGCTATTGCTAACTCTCAAGTGTTTGAGTTCAAAATTTGAGAAATATAGGTATATTAAAAGTAATATAGCTGATATAGATTTCATATACTTAGTGCTGCTTTGTGAAAACTTTTTTATATAGAAATTTAACCGGCCATGGCCTCTGAGGCCATTAGACGTTATGAGATAACAAAGATTACCAAAAATAAATAAAACAAAGTTAATATTAATCATGCCACTATTATATTAATAAAAATCAAAAGTAATTTCCAAAAATAAAGCAAAATTTTTTTTTCATACCACACTACTGTTTCCAAAATTCTGGAAACGCCATCTATCGAGCTTTATAGAAAACAATAATGTCATCAGAAATGTCAACAAAAAACTGCTCATTGGCGAGGTGAGGTTGCAGGGTAGGTACTCTATGCGTATCGGCTATTGAAACGCACTGTACAATAGGTTTCTATGTGTCATTGGTTGCCTGCAAACATACAACGTGTTAATGAATAAACCCAAAACCTCTTAGGTGGTGATTGTGCTCGCTCATGAACATGAACATGGGGCCAAGTTGTTTATGGAACAGCTGATTTTTTGTTGAGTTATCCATACATTTTGGTCGAGTAGGTATTGACAATTTGTATGAAACACCAGATTTTTTTTGTTGAGTTGCAGAGTTGGCCCAATAGTAAAAGTTGTTGATATTCATGAGCACAATTACCACCTAAGAGGTTTTGGGTTTTTTTTTCATTAACACGTTGTATAGAGAAGACCTTTGGTTACTGCATAAATAACATTTACTATAAGTAAGAAGTGATAAAGATGAACCTCAGTTTCACCTATGACAGGATTTCTTTATTGGAGATTCTTCAACAATAAGTATGGTGTATTCTGAAAACTATATGGATTAAGTAGATAAGTTTAAATCAGCTCTTACAAAAATAAATACTTTTACAATATTAGTAATGTGACAATTTGTTTTGTATTAAATAGGTATCTAATTTCCTTTTCAATTTACTGATTCTAGGTGAAACTGGATTTCGTCTGATTTGTATGTAATTACAACTTAAAAGCTTACATAAGAATGTCAATATAAACATCAATTACTAATTAAGAACCATGCTTCCTGATAGATCTGACAATATATTAAAGAATTCAGTTATGCCTTAACGAAATAATGGTAGTGATATAGGTAAGATTTATTATTGAATTGCATGATAAGTGACCATTAGACGATCAATCTAGCGTCAGTTCAGTCCTTGACCTTCGTAAGATTGATCGTGTTGATTGATGCCAGATTGAAATGGATCATCATCCAGAACATTGTTTTTTTTAATTAATCTGACACACACACATTGAACTGACGCCAGATTGATCGTCTGATGGTCACTTTAGGCATATTATACGAACATAATAATTATTTATAAATTACTCTGGTGGCTGGCTGGAACCAGTTGTAGATTTTTTATCATATCATTAGCATATCATAAGGTATTATTAAGATATTTATTCGTGCATGATTTTATGCCTTCAGCTATTATTGGAAGGAATGCGGAGAATTTGTTTATAGGTACCTACGTAGTTTTTACTTATTGTGTTGTAATACTTTTAATTTGTGTATGCTTAAAGTATTTTTGTTGTGATATTTTTATTTTTATCCAATGTTTTATTTTTATGATTACTTATCCCATTTTATGTATTCGGTATTAGTGAATCTCTATATTAAAAATGCAATTTTTATTCAATCGATATTAGTTAGTGCCTAACGCGCTAGATAATGTTTATTTATACTATAAGATTGTTAAATGTATTAATTTTTAATAATGCTTATCGCATACAAAGCAATAATAGATGCTCCACGTTTATGCAACTTGTTGAAATGTAATACGATGGTAGCTAATAAATCTACTAGCCAACTTTATATTCTTTTTTGAATCTCGGTAGGTTTTTATTACTTTTAGTCGATTCAGGTGCTCACGCAATTCAACATTTATAAAGCTGACATACTACTGCTACTAATTTGAATATTGTGAATTAGCTAAAGGCGGGTCCAGATAATTGTATCACTTGCCCGTACCGTATCCGTAATACGGATTCCGTATATCCCGTATACGCATCAAGCTCATTTCGAAAGTAAAGGAGCTGCTATTAACTGTACATTGTATGTGTAAATAGAAGCTAATATGGATTTACACTATTAGAAAGCCATTCTATAATATTCAACATTGTGCATAAACCTGGAGATTTTGGCCCATACTTAAAGAGTGGAAGTGGTAGATTTAAGGGTAGCCTTACTAGATTAAGAGTTAAGATCGAATGAATAAGAATGTTGAAGTTTTACTCAGTAGACTAGCACGGCTGGCGTTATTATTGCAATTGTATGGTCTTTTTTATTTAAAGTTAATAAAGTTACAATAAATTGACTTCGTTTTTTATTCAAGACTGCTCCTGCTATTCACCAATCTCTTTAGAATAGTACGTTGCATCAATAGGATGTATTAGCTGACTTACACATAAACTACATATTTTATCCCAAGAGATAAGCAGCATCATTGTATATTTGTCTTTATTATATGTAGAAAAAAGACACAAATAGAGACTAGTCCTCCATGCAAAATAAAACTAGATTATCAATAAGGACATGTCCTCATTGACCTGTCTACTATATTAATAAGTTTTTTTGACTTTAGTTTTTTCTTGTTATTAATGCAGTTTAATTAAATTGTACAAGTAATATTAAAATATCGAATTGTAGTGTTTCATAATATGAACGAAAGACGAATTGGAGTGTGGTGAAAGATAATTGACATGCTTTTTAGAAAACATCAATGATTCAGTACAAGAAAAAATGACAGAAAAACGTGAACCGGAAAATGATCAATACAATTCGACACAATACTACTTGCTTGGCGATAAATTGCATGTTTTACCTTGGTTAAATGATTTCTTTGTAATTAAGTTAGCAAAACAAGGTGGTTCCAATCATGGTGTTATTTAGTTGCAGATCTGAAAACTACGGTGTTCGCGTCGCGAGTGGGTTGGTAGTGTTTTTGTACCTAATTAAAAACCCGATTACAAGTTGACATCATTATGGTAATACTTATAAAAAAAGAGTGATATATTGAGTGTTACTTTTTAAAGTTCACTAGTTTTAAACTAAATTATTCCACGTCTAGACGTGCATCTTGTTGTAACTCTAAAAATTGAAGTTAAATAGTTTCGAAAGCCAAATGTTTCGAAGACACAGTTTTAATTTAATATGTATGATGTTTGGTATTGGTGGTATTATAATTCTTGCTGTGAGTTTATATACAAGTACCGTCATCAACTTGCAAGCGTCTACTGATTGGAGCAGACCTGCTGATTTAGTTCCAATACCTACTCCTAGTTCTACGCCTACAGACTTCCACGATGGTGTGGATATAGAACATATGCTACAAAAAACACGAGCGAAGATTAGGGGTGAGCTTACAAAGTATAATTTCAACAAATCTAGTGTGGACGGATTAGATGATTTACTTCTGGAATCCGGAGGTGTTCCTATAAGGAGTCTCATTGTATCTACTTGGCGATCAGGGTCTACTTTCTTTGGGGAACTTCTGGACTCTACACCAGGAAACTACTACCATTATGAACCCTTCTTCTGGTATGGAATCAAACAAATCAGAGGCCCTCCTGATTCGTTCAAAGCTCTGAAATACATGAAGAATCTAATGAACTGTAATTATGAAGATATGGAGGAGTATTTCGAATATGGGAAGAAGCACGAATTCCCTGTGAGCCATACTTCGAAACTATGGGAACATTGTAAAACTAACAAGGAATTGTGTTATGATTCTGATTTCACTTCGAAGATTTGCAAGCTTTTTCCCTTCCAGAGCATGAAAGTGGTTCGCGTCCGACTGAAACTTGTCGAGGAACTATTAGAAGATCGAAAGTAAGTACCTACACAGTAGGTTAGTTAGGTACAATTTTACGATTTTTCTGTAAATACTAGATTTGACGATTATAATAACGTAACTCTTATCTAAATGCCTCTTGTGTTATTAACCGACTTCAAAAAAAGGAGGAGGTTTTCAATTCGACGGTATGTTTTTTATTTTTTATGTGTGTTACCTCAGAACTTTTTAGTTAATGAACCGATTTTGATAATTCTTTTTTTTTATCCACAACGGGGTAATACTTAGCCTTTATCACATCTGATGTTAAGTGGTGATAAGGCTGAAGGTGGAAGCGCACTACTCCCGGAATCCTCAAGCACTGAGGAACTTGTTATCTTATCTCTAACTGCCGGAACACAATAATCCTGAAAACATCATTGTTATGACGGCAGACTTAGATAAGATGGTGGTAGCTAGCCAGCTAAACCGAATACAATATGTACCCCCACTGGGAATCGAACCCGGGACCTCTTGATCTGAAATCGCTAGTGTGAATCACTAGACCAGAGAGGCGGCTTTTTATTTGAAAGGTGACGCCACAGAATAAATAATAGTGTGACGCTTCTCGTGTGGTCCCATTCAAATTTCATCAAGAACTGACGAGAAGTCTGGAGTTATCCTGAATAATGCGTATTTAGACTTCAGTTTGCCTCTATAGATGACTTCTTATTTTCATCAAAGTGGGGATCATTTTCAAAATTATTATTTTTTCGAAAGTTTATTTAAATAGGTACTTCTGACGTGATCTTATTTTCACCAAGTCAGGATCAGGAGATGAGATCCCAGGAAAATCGAGAGAAATTCTCAAATATAGGCGCCCTTATGCGTTCCATTTATTTTTGAAGTTAGTCAAGTATTTGGATCTGGTAGTCATCATCTCATAGTGATCAGCTGGTGATGGAAGCTACAACGCCTTAACGGTTAGGAGCTGGAGAATAATTCTTTAAGTATTGATCGTAGGTACGTATGGACCGATAGTTATATTCTTTCAGGTTATTAGGGTGAGCTGATGATGAGAGGTGAAACTTCTCAACAGTTATATGATGTTTTATAAATACCATATGCACGAATGGACCTTCAGTTGTATTGTTTCAAATTATTTAGGTAGCTAAAGATGGAAAGTTATATGTTTTTTATTTTACTCAGTATAATTCGTTCTTATTCTCTTTTGCTTGGCACCGACTTCAAACAGTTCAGTAAGTACCAAGATAAGTTAGAAAAAGACACGCATTTTCGTCCTTTGAATTAAAAATTATAATTATTTTTCGTTTTTTAGTGTTTGTTAATTTTTGTTTGAAGATTCTTTTTGAAGGCGCTTGATTTTTTTTAAAACGTTTTATCGACCACATATTGTAGGTAATATAGCGTTATTTAACAATTTCTCGGAAGGTCAAAAACGCATGTCTTCATCACTATTAGGTATTTTATAAACACCTGGGTACCTAGATATTGCTGAGTTTTAACAACATCTTGTAATATGTTTTTGAAATGAAATTCGAATCCAAGTTCGGAGCTATCATACTAAATTCTATAAGTACGACTACTTTTTAGTAATACCCAAGTAATACATCGATGTTTCCGATAGATTAAATCTGAAGGTGGTGCTTCTTGTGCGGGACCCTCGCGGCGTGATGCAGTCAAGGCAACATCGGTCGTTCTGCCAGCCGGCTCCGGACTGCTGGTGGCCAGAACTGGTCTGTGCTGACATGATCAGCGACTATGTAGCTGCCAGCAGGCTGTCGGAGAAGTATCCCAACAGAATCATGTGAGTGTGCATTTGCTGGTAGACAGCATTGCCATTTCTATGACGAAAATCATACCTTATCTTATGTTACGTTACCTATACCGACCTCAAATTATGGACGTGCATTTCGAGTTCTTTACAGTGTAGTTTTTCGAGTTCTTTGTATGTGTATTAGTTAGAGTTCTGGTTTTCATTCGTCGACATCGCTAACCCATCATTATTCTTGCATCTTGGTTGTATGATTAGGTACTTTTGAAGGTACTTATGAAAATGTTCAACAATTTAAAAATTGTTGAACATTCAAAATACTGTTCAACAATTTTTAACCATTGTCTTCAATTCTTCATACATAAATCAGTAATCTGGTAATTTTGACTTACCAAGTCAGTTAAACTGAAAGAGATATACAGATCGCGCGGCGAGAGTTTGGCTTTGACCGTTATTGCGCAGAAATCAGAAATTGGGTATCAACGGGCAATTAGCGGGGTAAATGCATGCGCAGTAATCCCCTCCACCCGAAGGTCAAAGCCAAACTCTCGCCGCGCGATCTGTACCTACCTACTTAGATGCTGAAAAGATGCTGGTCTAAATTAAGAAGCTCATCTTTTTGACCAGACACGGCTGATGTTTCGGCACTTTTCTTATATAAACAAGGCCTTTTGGAGTCACAATTTAGATAAACCATTTGATCATTTCAGGACCTTAAGATACGAAGAACTAGCCCTTAACCCGCTCGAAATAACGCAGAAAGTTCTCGAATTTCTGAGACTGGATATGACACCGTCGATTGAAGAGTTCTTACGCACGCACACCAGTGTCAACGTGGCTGGCTTCGATTCCACCTTCAGGATATCTCAGGACATTCCCTTTAAATGGAAGATGAGCTTGTACTTTGACTACGTCGATGAAGTGCAGGTAAGAGATTCGCACGTTTTTGTAAAATATTTTTAACCAGGGGTCTAGCGCTTAACTTTATAAAATACTAGCGGATCCTCGCGGTTTCACCCGCGTGGTACCCGTTCCCGTGGGAATATCGGGATAAAATATAGCCTATGTCACTCGGGAAGAATGTAGCTTTCTAATGGTCAAAGAATTTTCTAAATCGGTCCAGTAGTTTCGGAGCCTATTCGATGCAAACAAACAAACAATTAAATCTTTCCTCTTTATAATATTAATATACTTAGATAGTACAGATGATCTTGATACAAATTTCGTAATAAAATTTTTTTATGTTCAAAGAAACCTATTGTGACTACTTAACTAATAATATTATATTATATATTATGCGTTGGTCGGACCAGATACGCACCGCTCTCGACACCAATTTTCACGATGCCCTCTATGCTGCATCCAACCGTAACAAATGGCGAAACATCGTGAGGGACAAGATATGTCCCAGAGGTCCCAACGACCCTCGGCATTGAGGACTAGTTGCCGTTTCTCCAGAATTTTCTGTTTCACGTGTAGAGAATGTGTTACGCTGAGAGACTTTGGCTTCAAAAGGGGAGTGTTGTTCCAAACCGCTACCTGTAGCAAGTTGGTCACATAAATACAGGCCTCATCAACTTCATCTGGATTATTTAAATTTCGTCCCATCGGAGCTAGCTGTGAGACGGGTCGATTTTTTCTAAATACTTCATTTTCCATTTTTTTTCCATTTTTCATCTGGATTTTTTAAAGACACATTGAGAGATAGATTCTCGTTGATGTAGCATCTAAACCCATCCCAATCTGTTTTGCGGTTAGTTAGAGATTCGGCTGTTTCTTTTGATATCGGGATTGTGCTTACTGTCAGTATTGCAGGTGTGTGGTCTGAGGATCCATCTAAACTCGATTCAGTGGCGGTGTTCAGATGAGTTATACCCTTTGTAACGAAGAAGTCTAGTAATTCGGGTTACTTTTTAGGGTCAGTTGGCCAGTATGTTGGTTCACCCGTTGAGAGTGGTTTTAGTAGGTTAGAATCAATACACTGCTTGAGGCTTCGACCTCTTGTGGTGGTGCAACGGGATCCCCAAAAGTGGTGTTTGGCATTCCAGTCTCCTCCTGACACAAATCTAGGACCTAGAGTTTTGAAGTAGGCAGAGAACATTTCAGGTCTTATTTTATGTTTTGGTGGGCAGTATACCGCAGAAAGAACAAGAGAGCCAGTGCGATCTTCAACTTTAACTGAGGTGACCTGAAGGTGGGGTGTAGAAAATGGTTCCATGACGCAGTGTTTGAGGTTGGATCGTGATATCAATGCAGCGTCCAGTTTGTTAGATATAAGAAGTGACTCTAGTTCAAAAATATTTGGGGTTAGCCCATTAATGTTCCAGGTAGCAACGCGGAGTGAAGCCATCTATGCAAGTTTTGAAATGACGGTAGTCATTAGACCCATCAGGGTACTAATTTGTTGAAGGAGTAGGTCTATTTTTCATTTTGTTTTATTAGTAGTTCATCGATAGAATTAATTTGAAGACCTTCTGCGTTAACGACCTGCTCGTTGTTTGAGGTTACTCCGGAACGGCCTGCTGTTACATCAGAGTATTTATGTCGCCCTTGGTGATCAGTGTTAATAATGGGTGGTGCAAAGGATGTTGGAGAAGTTTTAGGTTGATTGTCTAATGCAGCTCTCGGAGGCATCTGGGGAGCAGGTTTGATGGAGGTTCTTTATTATAATTCGGTAGCATTTGGTATTTTTTTGGGTAAAAGTGTGACCGATGAGACCTTTCAGGCGGATCAAGTCAATTATCAGTTTGTAGCTTTCTGCAGTGTTGGCCATTATTTTTGTTGATAATTCTGTATTTAAACTCAGCTAGGCTTACAACAGTTCCAATTAATTTGGTAAGTTTTTTGAGGTCTTCTATCCCATACAGAACAATAGGGGGAGGTTTATTCGACTGCATATTGTTGTCTGTTTCAGCAGCAGGGTCAACAGGGAGATTGGCAAATTTGTTTTCAGTTGGTGTCGCCTTAGGTGATATTAAGGAATGTTCACGTACTTTGCGCTTCTTAGATGCTGGCACCCGTTGCCATGGCGGAGGTGGCTTAGCAGTGCTTGGTTGCTCAGGGGATGAGTCGTCTATGGTAATAGGATTTTGCGCGTGCTCTAATCCCGAGGGCGTGGTTGAAGACGGATTGGACCCAAACGAAGAACTTCTAGGTCTGTTTTCAAACAAGCTTGGATGAAACACTTGCTGAACTAATACTATCTTTCCAGTAGCATTCACTACCGCAGGAGCCTGGTCACTCGCTCTAGCGGAGTCTTCGGTAACAGATTTCTCACTCTCTGGCCCGGGTACCAGAGAGCGCCGGGGGTCAGCCGGATTGCATGACAAACTACACTCTTTATTCGACATATTCATGAAAGGGGGGTTGGGAAAATACCAGCAGTGCTTTCCCAAGGCACTTTCGCCACGACTTTCAGAGGGGATTTAAGTCCTCTTGGCTTGTGGTAGCCGTTAACATGTTATTTGACCGCCGCCTGTGGCTCGGCGTTGTTGCTCGTTTAGCAACACCCGGGGGACACGTGTAGGATGGGCCTAGGAGAAGGTAGTAAATCTGAGCAACATCACCCCCCTAAAATTGACATATTATTAGTGGGTAGATGAAAAATAGCATATTTTGGCGGCAAAATATGTACACACGGCAGCACATCAGACTATACATGTTGACCTTGAGACCGCCCTTTATGCCCTAAAAGCTGTTATCGCAGTTCAACTGTTTAACTGATGTGCTGTCGAGTGTACATCAATGAAACTTTATTTATAACTTTATCTTGGCACTTGAAACGAGGATCTGTCGAGTCCTACCAAAATTTAGGGGTGCAAACTTTACAAACTAGATGAGTGAGGTTTCATTTTCCATATGTAGGTAGGTAGGTACCTAATTGTATGCGCTGAATCGAATGACACCATACCCATACTTAAAAGAATAATATTTTGCGAGATATGACAGGTTTTTGTTGGAACAATTGAATACCTACATGAAATAAGTAGGTATTTCAATATTTTTCTTTTAACTCGACCAATTTTGAGTTTAAGCAACAATACAGGTTTCTCAGCTCAAATTCACTGAGATCAATCAATATTACAATCACATCCACATTTTGAGAAAGTATTGTTGGAAAGTGATGTTTAGATTGTTCTATGGGCTGTTTGTACAATTAGTAGGTATTTACCTACATATCTCGCAAAATATTGATCCTATAAGATAAGTATGAGTATGGTCTCATTATCTTGTTCTGTAGTTTCATTCGATCTCATCTCTCACTCGCCTAGTTGTAAAGTTTGCACTTGTTAAAATTTCCCCCCTGCCCATATCCCCTGGGAGGGGGTATAAAATAAAATTAAAAAAAAATTTTAGGGCTTGGCAGATTCTCATTTCTTGTGCCAAGATAAAGGTATAAACAAAGTTTCATTGATGTACATATTTTGCCGCGAAACGGTCATATTTAGTCATTTTACCTGTACTTACTGTACTTACTTACTGTACTTACTATATTAGTGGTTAACCAGCGCACTGTGCTCCATACGAACTTAGTATCTACATAAAAAACATGTAAAAGAAACGAATTAAAATTTGGCGCAGGGGTAGGATAATACCTGCATTCTGCGCCAGAGGTCTCGGGTTCGTTTCCCGAACAAGACAAATACCTACCTATTTGTGTGTATGAACAAGTCTATTCGTCCAATGAAAACTACATAATGAGCTAAATAGGTAATTGGTGTGATTGTAAGAAATTTATTTTATCTGCAGTACCTATTTAATTAAGCCTATTATACTTAAGTATAAGGTTATTGAACCATGCAGTAGGTACGTATCAGTCTGGTCTACCAAGTGTAGATTAAAAACTAGCTAAGTGCCAATTTAATTCAGAATATTCCGTGCAACATTTCTCAATACTATTAGTCTCTGTATAGATAATAAAATGTAAGTATGACTTATTTACATGATTTATTGATATCCGTAAGTATTAAATGTGTTGCAATAAGTAAGACGAGTGCGTGCCAGATTTGGTGCTAGTTATACTTTGTCCATTTTCGGTTTTTTGGTTTAAATTAAAGTACTTACCTACTTGAAACATCAGTATTCGCAAACTTCGCGCGCAAACATATCTGGCGTGCACTCTAACCACAGGGTAAAAAAAATACTACTACGTCTCTAACTACTACAGATGTATGGAGTGTAGAGGTAAGGACTATTTCCGTCCGGTGTGAAAAAATGTCCGTCAAAAGGTGGCGCTGCAGTAGCAACCCTGTTCCGCTCCGTAATGGCGCACTTTTCGAAATAAGAAGCAAAGATACCTACATATGCATTAATTTACCGAGTTTAATTTTCATTTCAAATGTTCAATACCAAGGTACTCGACCAGAATGTATGGAACAGCTGATTTTTTTGTTGAGTTGCAGATTTGGCCCCATAGTAAAAGTTGTTCATATTCATGAGCACAATCACCACCTAAGAGGTTTTGCGCTTATTTTTATACAAGCGTGGTTCACCCGCAAAAGCGTGGCTCACCCGCGCTCGTGAGATAAAACATCAAATCTATTTTTTTAGCTATTGAACCAAAACCAAATGTCAAAATCGTCTAGCTAAAATATAACAGCTAACAAAAGCTAGCCATGGTAAGACTGTGTTCGTGATTTAAGCAATTTAGTTATAATTATTCTTTCCTTTGTCCATATCAAAGTAATGATTAAGATCCGACGAGATTTAATTAAACCTTCATTGACCTTCCATGGGTCCTTCTTTCTGTAGAAGGTTATCCTGTTTACTAGATATAGAATATTTGCGACTAGGCACAGCCCGTGACATGCCATGACTACCCTATCTACAGTCACGAGTAATTATGTAAACAACATAGAACTTTGTCAAATTGAAGCGTTCCGAAACAAAATTATCTGTGTAATAAAACTGTCTGTCTCACAAAAGTAATTTGGAATTGTAATAATAGTTTTATGTTGTTTACATATTATTGCTCGTAACTAGTCGTGAGTCGTGACTGTACATCTTTGTCATTGTAGCTTGGTTTCGTTCTTCTTACTTTCTTAAGAAGATATTTGAAGAGACTCTGCCGTAGGTGTTCATAAAAATATTTAAGCTATGTTTAACTTAAACATTGTTTTGTATTTGTTACACAAATGTCATTTCTAATTTGAGCAAAAGATACAAAACAATGTTTAAGTTAAACATATTTTAAATATTTTTATGAAGGCGGACTGTTGTTCCAGTATCCGAATTTTATGATTATTCCGCTGTCGAGAGCGTTACCGGCGGTTTGTGAATCAGGGGGCTGACTGCAATCCTTAAAATATCCCAGAATCAACATGATTATAAACAATATGACGACCGATTTGGCGAAGGGGTACGCTATCCACCTTCTGCGCCAGTGGTTTCGGGTTCGATTCCCAAACAAGACAAATATTTGTGTGCATGAACATGTCTATTTGTCTTGGTCTGGGTGTTTACTATGTATATTAAGTATGTATTTACAAACAAAAAGTAATTTAAGTATTTATTTATCCGTTATCAAGTTTTCCATGATATAGTTTCTTAATGAAATTAAAATGGGCTTAGATAATTGGTGTGAATGTAAGAAGTTATTTATTTATTTAATATAATCATTTACTTCCCTTGGCTTGGCTGGCCTGAAAGCGTGTCTTCAAAATTCTAAGTGGGGCTACTAAGGCATATGGGGTATCATATGAAAGAACGCTACCTGCACATTCTTAAACATTTTTTGTTTTTGTTTTAGGCCGCATAGTTTTAGACTTATGATGAAAAATGAAAAAACAACGTCCCCCCCCCCCCCTTATCTCCGAAGTTTGTATAGATAAAAATCTGTAATTATTTTATGTGATAGAAGTTTATGTAAAGATTACAGGAAAAATAAAACGATGTCTCTAAATAGTTAACCTTTTTAGAAATCCAAATATTTAGGTTTTTGATGGTACGGAACCCTCGGTGCGTGAGTCCGACTCGCTCTTGACCGGTTTTTTTCCTAAGTCATAATCACAAAATTCGGATACTGGAACAACAGTCTGCCTTCATAAAAATATTTAAGCTATGTTTAACTTAAACATTGTTTTGTCTTTGTTACACAAATGTCATTTGTAAATACGGCAGAGTCTCTTCAAATATCTTCTAAAGTAAGAAGAACGAAACCAAGCTACAATGACATCATAGCTTTTTTCCTAGCTGTTTTTCTTATTTTTATAAATTAATACAATTTAAGGAATACTTGTTTTCAGACCGCTTGCAAGGAAGCTATGGATTTGTGGGGCTACAGACTGGTCCACAACGCTTCCCAGATGGCCAGCAAGGACTTCTTTCCTCTGAAACCTTACAGCATTGTACCAAGAAACGACAGTCAAAGATAAATTTTACTATACAATAATAAAATTAAAATAATAAATTAAAATTAAAAAATCATTTGTTGCAATTGATCGTTGAATTAATATATGTATATAATGCACGTGAAACTACGTTTGCTTTCTTCCTCTGCATTTCTCCAATACTTAGTGTTAAAAATTAAAAACACGACTGCCGAAATGGGACTAAAAAGTAAATAAAAAAGTTGTTTGTATAATTTCGAACAATCACACCCTTTTTTCTAAACAAACTAAGTATATCATGGAAAACTTGATAACGGATAAATACTTATATACTTACTTACAGTAAATAGTATTTCTTTGTAAATACATTACGACCAATTGACAATTGGCGACCGATTTGGCACAGGGGTAAACTAACTGCCTTCTGCTGCTTCTGCGCTGCGCCAGAGGTCTCGGGTTCGATTCCCGAACAAGACAAATATTTGTGTGCATGAACATGTCTATTTGTCTTTGTCTGGGTTTTTCCTATGTATAGGTAATAAGTATGAATTTACAAGAAAAAAAGTATTTAACTAAGTATATATTTAATCATTATCATGTTCACGTAGACACAGTTTATTAAGAAATTTGCTATGGGCTTAGATAAATTGGTGTGATTGTAAGAAAAAATCCTTTGTTGCCCTTCTTACTACCAATCTTACTACCAGTAGTAATACCGTTAATTTTTATTGCCCTTCTTACTACCGTACTTAGTAGTAAGTACCTACTTAATTAGTGTTATTGGTGTTCTTAACCGTTTTAATTAAAGTAAATAAATAAATAAATCAAACAAAAATTAGGGTGTCGCAAACATAAAATTTTTGACTGTTTTAGTATGGAGCGGGGACTTGTAAAATTTTCAAGAATGAATTTTATTAAAATGAAAATATCTCGAAGAGACCGTGCGTCATAGCTGAAATCTAACAACATTTTCGATCCCCTATGGTACCCCGGAGATACCTAGGAGGCATCCGATGGACATATAAAAAAAATTTTTTTTTGCTCAAATAAACGTTAGCTTTTTCAAAAAATTTTTATATTTTGGGAAAAACAGAAGGGGGGACGGGGGGCGAAGCCCACTGCCACCCAACAAAATGTAACAGACGTTTCAGGTTAGGTTAGGTTAGAACAGTGACTAAAAGAAAACGATCAGTGTCACAGAAGTCATTCAATATTGTAATATGACATAGTCCTATGTTGTATACATATTATTGCTCGTGACTGTATTGCAGGTGCAAGGAGCGAAGCGACGAGCATGTTAGGTTTACATGAACATACTGCGCGAGCTGAGCGAGCGTGCCGCGGCAGCGGCCGGCGAAGCGCCAGAACTGATTTCATACACCCCCTACTTCAGTTTAATAGGAAATGGGAATATGTCTAAAGTCGCTTCTGGCGCTTCGCCGGCCGCTGCCGCGGCACGCTCGCTCGGCTCGCGCGGTATGTTCATGTAAACCTAACATGCTCGTCGCTCCGCTTCTCGCACCTATCAGCAATACAGTCACGAGCAATAATATGTATACAACATAGGACTATGTCATATTACAATATTGAATGACTTCTGTGACACTGATCGTTTTCTTTTGGAACGCTACAGTGTGACAAAGTTCTATGTTGTATTGTATACATAATATTATTGCTCGTGTCTGTACATGAGTCACTATTTTTAAATTTAATAAACCGTGTAGGTGAGTTGACCGTAGGTGAAATGACCAGTAGTTTAATAAAAATAAAAAAATAAAATAAAATAAAATTTGTTTATTTTTGTTTGATTTATTTATTTATTTACTTTAATTAAAACGGTTACACCAATAACATTAATTAAGTAGGTACTTTACTTACTACTAAGTACGGTAGTAACACGGGCTTTTTAATTTTTCCCCTCTTACTACTTACTACTGGAGTAGTAAGAAGGGCAATAAAAATTAACGGTATTACTACTGGTAGTAAGATTGGTAGTAAGAAGGGCAACAATGGGAAAAAATTTATTTATTTACAGCCATGATAAACATAGAAAACATCCAGACCAAGATAAATAGTCATGTTCATGCATACAAATATTTGTCTAGTAAAATAAATATTGGACACTCAAACTTGCTCCCAATGTATGGGAGTATTATGGTAACTGGAAACAACGACGGGTATTACCACCCCTAGGAACGAGAAAATTTCGTAGCTACGAGAAAAGTTCGTTTTCAATATTTACCCGACCGGGAATCGAACCCGGAACCACAGAGGTCCAGAGAACCCGAGAGGAGAACCCGGAAAACCGGTGCGTACACCGCACCGGTTTTCAAGTTGCCGCTATCTCCACTATCTATTGACCGAACGCAAAAGAAACTCAAAAGATATTTCTACAAAATTTCCTCGTAATTTTTTTTTCGTCATATAGTTACAAGTTTTATTAAAATGAGATAATTGCTCAAATTAAAATGTTCATCAGACACAAATCTCTGTAATCAAGGTTTGGCATCTAAGCCAGGCTTTCCAGGGCAACAGGTGGAAGCGCTTACAAAATGTTTAATGAATTAAAAGGACTCGGTCCCAGGTGGTCTTATATTAGCGGAGTTGGAAGTATTCAGGAAAATTTAAAAGTACTTTATGTTCAACATTATTACGATTTAAGATTTCATATTTGTCTGAAGTTTTAGTCGCCGTTATAATATAAGTAAAAGCACAGTGTATAATCCGTATCAATTTTATCTTAATAGTTTATGTTGATAATTTCGTTGATTAAAATAAAAATGAATCTCCAATAATGTGTGGAAAACTCGAGAAGAGCTGAACGGATTTATACTTATAAGAAATCTTACATGCAGATAGACCGTTACTCGCAGTATTACAGATAAGTATTATTTTCTACGGGACTAGGCCACTACTATTAAAATATAAAGTAGATAATAGAAACGAGGTATGAAAAATTTGCTTATTTAACTTTATTAGGCGCGGCGCCAACAAATTTAATCTCTGGCAGTTACCTACCTACCTAGTGGTTTAAAAATTATTACTGGAAATATATCCCACCGAATTATTAACATCGCAATAAAAAAAGCAGAGGGGCGGAGGTGGAGATGGTAAGGGCGCTCGGCCTACGATTATGATAGTTAAGCGACTTTCGCAATAGTCAAGCACAGGATGGGTGAACTCGAATTCCTCGGTGCTTCATAAGGCACGTTAGGCCGTTGGTCCCGGCTTTATTTGCAGTCCGCGTTGGTCCTGGGCCGCGTGGTGTGTTATGGTTATGGCCCATTCTCTTTATCCATCCATAAGGAAGACCTAGCTGTGTCCCAGGACATTTAAATCGCTGATGAGGAACATGGACGAAATAAAATACTTAATTCCGTAATAGAATTTCACAAAGTAGTTTAATTTTAAAAAGTAAAAAGCTCATTCTGTATTAGTGAGCGTAAATCATCGATTATTTTAACTTTTGTGCGGTTTCTTGCAATATTAGTCTTCATTAGAGCTTTTACTCGCGGTGCAGTGTTCGGTGCCGGTAATATAATACCTGTAAGTATAAATAAAATCTTTTTTAGATAGGTACCTATACAGACGGACGCCAGCCCCCTGATTCACGAATCGTCGGAAACGCTCCCGACAGCGGAATGTGTGCATTGTCTCTGTCACTTACTATAGAATAGACAAAGACAAAGCACAGAATTCGAATCCGATTCCGTTTCCGACGTTTTGTGAATCAGGGGGCAGGAAAGAAATGTTAACCAGTCTAAACGTGAAAAAAGACGATACCTTCGTCAAACGTCACGTCGCCGTGTGAACGAGCTGTAGGTAACTCTTATTAATTTTAACCGCATCTGTAGTCTTGTGGTTCACAGCACACCACCGATTTCAAGCCCAGGGTCCCGGGTTCGATTCCCAGTGGGGTACATACTGTATTCGGTTTGGTTGATGGTACCTATGACTTGTTTTTAATGAACGCCATAACACTGATCTTCTCAGCATTATTGTGTTCCGGCTGTTGGAGATAAGATAGCCAGTTCCTCAGCGATTGAGGGTTCCGGGATAAGTGAACTTCTAACCTTCAGCTTTATCACCACATAACATCAGGTGTGATAAAAGCTAAATGCTACCCCGTTGTAGATATAAAAAAGAAATTTACGAATAAGTACTTAAGTATAGATTTTATTGCAACGTCTACAAAGTGAAGACGCAGATTCTTACCAACTGACCACATGACGAGTAGTAAAGAAACCGCAAAACAAGCGAGAGCTCCTACTATATTTAAAGCAAGAAGTATATGAGTAAACTTGGAGAATCCCGTTTCACTGCTGAAACAGAAATAAAAACCAAGTCAATAGGATGTAGATAGATATCAATAATGATCATCGTTGTTCCCTTCCCGGAGTTATCCAGAAGAGCTAGGGGAAAGCGCGACGTACCTGGTATAAATTGAATTGAATTATACTTAGTGTTACCTAGTAGATTGAAACAGAAATAAAAACCAAGTCAATAGGATGTAGATAGATATCAATAATGATCATCGTTGTTCCCTTCCCGGAGTTATCCAGAAGAGCTAGGGGAAAGCGCGACGTACCTGGTATAAATTGAATTGAATTATACTCAGTGTTACCTAGTAGATATCTGCTCCATCGTAATATGTAATATTTGCTTTCTGCGAATGATTTCCTTTTAACTCTCCAATGTTTAACTCTGAAGTAGAGTATTAATCATAGAGTAAGCAATAACCATAGAGTAAGCAATAAAGAGTATTAATTCAAAAATTAAAGAGTATAGGTAATATCATAGCAAGTAGAGCGCTCGCCAGATAAGTTTGCGCGCGGTCGAATTTAGAACTAATTTCAAATTTGGCAGGTCGCCATGGTATTTGTTGTGACAGGCGAAATGAGTGTGTCAAGTGTCATTGTGTTTTATTAGTTTATTTAGTAATCGTCATGCCAAAAGTTATCAAAAGTGCTGGAAGAGAGATTGTTTTATAGGTGAAATGTGGTTGCGAAATAAAACAGGACAATAACAGGCTACTTAAACCATTTGCTAAAGTGCAGGCGCGAACTGCTTCCTTGACAGGTCATTTTTAGGGTGTCCATTATGTGATATTTTGCTTTCGCTTGGGGTGTTTTAGTTACTATTATTATCTACTCTATAGTTACTATAGATACTTAATAAAATATTTCGAAATATATTTATTTTGTTGTTATTTAATTCATAAATTACTAACAATTATAATAAACGATGTAAAATGTGTCTGCTTATAAAAGTGTTTTTAATGTCTTACATTTTTATATTGCTATTATAAATGGAAGTATCTAGATAAAATTTACTGTATTCTCAATTATAGCACCCGGACAAAAGCCAGTTAGATTTTTTCCTCATCTACACGTGATGGGAAAATTATTTACAACTACTGGCAACATTAAATACGCCACCAGTCGCGCGCAGACTTATCTGGCGCGCACTCTACTATAGCACAATCTTTTCTGTTCCGGTGGCCAAAATGTGAAACTAACGTGTTATTTTAAAATGTCATTTTGCTGTCAAGTTGATGTCCAACCATAGCGCTGCTGGCGGCTGAAGGTCCTAAAAGAAGTCAGGGCCGGTTAAATTGCTACAAATAAAAGAAAGACGATGTCCAACCATGGTCCAACCATAGCGCTGCTGGCGGCTGAAGGTCTTAGAAGTCAGGGCCGGTCAAGGAAGTTATAATACAACAGGAAGGTGCACTGCTGCTAAAAAACGGTCCTAATGAGATAGTAAGAACGAGGTCAGTTTATCTCACTCCATCCCATTACGGCGGCCACGAACATGCGCGACGGGCGGCGGGCGGCGACGAGCGAATTGCGAACTTGACACAACGAAGACGGAAAACGTCATTCGGCTTGTAATGTTGCCACTTTAACATTCTGAAATCTATCACACAAATTCTTTTCTAGGATAAGCCATAAAAAACTTAAACGACCTGATAAAGGAGAATGCCGGATTCCGGGCCATGATGCGTCTTAACTATTTTATACCACAAAAAAGGTAATAAAAAATGCTTTCATATGAAACAAAAAATAATTAAAATAAATATGGCGTTAAAAAGATATAGAGAAAATAGTTTCACTGAATTTACCTATTTTGTATTTTTTTTTAACATTCCTCCATTATCAGAAAGGCAAAGGGATCTAAGTCCGTAGGTACAGCCAATATATTAGGAAACATGTTTTATTTTCATTGTTTGACGAAAAAATCCAGATACTTAAATAACATTACCTATTAAAAAAACACTAAAAATAATATGTAACAATAGAAGCTGAAACTTGATAAAATCATGTTTTAAACTTGAAAATGCTGTTCAAGTTGTCAAAGCCCTAAGTGCCCTAAAGCAGCCCACAGACGGTCAGTTCGCCGGTCGGCCTAGACCTCCATCGGCCACACACTAGACCGGTCATTCCCTGCGTCAATAGCCGGCTTTGAGGCCACACACGAGCAGTTGATAGCCGATAACTGTCAATATTGACTGCGGCCACACACTATACCGGCGGATTACCTGTCAGTTCTAAACCTTTTACGAAACTGTGAGTGTGTGCCGATTGCGGCCATCTGACAGGCCGTTGCCGACATGCGAACTGACCATTTGTGGGGCGCTTAAGTAAGGTAAGTACAGTGCGCGCAGCGAAAGAAGAACACTGTCAAATGCTAGTAGAGGGGATTTAGCGCAGGTATAGTCGCGCTCAAAATTGTTGTAACCCGCTTGATACGTACATGCCTAGCATGCCAGTTACTAGTGCTAATGTGACAGTGACGTGCGAGTAAAGAAGCTGGGATGCGAGTCTGCCTACCCGATTTCCCTGCAAGGGAAAAATCAAATAGCTTGCATCAAATCAAAGTGCTTGGCGCTAAGCAAGCCACCTGTCGGTGCGTACGTGCGTACGAGGCCTAATAATACTTACAAATCTCACGTCAAAGTCACGTAAAAAGAGCGCTAAACAACAAGCAAATGATGGAGGAATCTATATTGATTTCAAAAGACAAGGTACCTATATTTTTGCGACAAAAGAGGAAAATAACAAAACGTCATTTAGGTAATAATACGAAAATGTCAAAAAATTATAACCTCAAAACGGCTCCTTGAGATTGAGATTTCTCTTTTCTCCCGCATTACATTTTAATGATATTTTTCCCACATAATCTCGAGAAAATTACTATAGATTAACGGTAATTTCATCAAAGCGCAAACATGGCCTAACTTGTATGGAAAAATCGGCATTCTCCTTTTATGCCTAATACGGTAATACCTAAATTAATATGCGATGTTTCCTATTGACTAAAAGTAATACGAAGGGGAAATTTTACGAAATTTAATTTTTATAACGTAAGTTGTGAACCATAAATCTACTAAACCTTTTATTTAAGAGTGCTGGCAAGTTTAGAGAAAGGGACACCCTCACCTTGTTCTTGCGGTCTCAGCTGGACCGTTGACATTTTGTATTGAAATATAAACCTTATCTCTTAAAATTAAAGTGTATTTTTAAATACACAAAAATACGGAGTGCACCTTCCTGTTGTACGTAGTACTTATAAATTCCTTGGGGCCGGTTAAATTGCTACAGAAAAAAGAAAAACGTACGTAGCGCCGCCAGCGCCGCTGTCACCGGAACAGAAAAGATTGTACCACTGTACCTATTTATTACGTATACCTTTAGAATCGAATAATACATCTATGTTTAGAAATGGTTTAGAATCACTTTAAAAAAATTGATGTCTAGAATATCTAGGTATTTTTTAGGTGTAGGTACGGTTTAGTATGTCAGATAACTCTGCGCGCGACTGGAGTGTTTTTTTCGCTAGTTACAGTCAATTACAGTAATAAGATATTAAATTATTTGTATGCATTAACTATGCAATTCTGTAAGTATAGGAAAAATGTGATAGTAAAAAACCACGAGCCCTATAAGTAGCCCTATACCTAAGTATCCCGCCTGAAAGCTACTTATAGGGCTCGTGGTTTTTTACTATCACATTTTGCCTATAGTAACAGTACCTATATTTTTAACCGACTTCTAAATCAAAAAGGAGGAGGTTCTCTATTCGTCTGTATGTATGTTTTTTCTCTTTTTTTTTTTTTTGTGTATGTCCACCGATTACTCGAAGACGGCTGAACCGATTGAAATGGTTCAAACGTAATTACATCAGGTTGGTTTCCAAGTTGGTCCCATTTTTTGAAATTTTGAAATCGGTTCAGTAGTTTTCAGGAAATCTTGAAAATACTGTCGTTTTCGTTACCACTTTATGTGAATTTAATACGTATCTTTAGGCATAACTCCTTTGTTTATAAACCGATTTAGATGATTCTTGTTTTGGTAAAAAGGGGATACCTCAAGGTATTTTAACCGACTTCGAAAAAGGAGGTTTTCAGTTTGATCACATACCTATATACCAGAAAACACGTAAATTGCCTGCACGATGCACTAAAAAGAGTGAAATAAAAATTATTTTTATAAAAAAATAAAACCGCCTTCAAAAAAACCACATCAAAAAAGTAAGAAATAATTCCTCACCAAATAAATAACGTAAGTACTTTGAAGTCGGGCGGGTTTTAACAAAAACAACAAAAAATTGTACATGTTTCACGCCCGACTTCAAAGTACTTACGTTATTTATTTGGTGAGGAATTATTTCTTACTTTTTTGATGTGGTTTTTTTGAAGGCGGTTTTTTGTTCTAAAGATATGGTGAAAAAATAATAGTCTAAATAGTTTTAGATTTTGACTACGCGCAGACTCATTGTATCTGGCGCGCACTCTTGACTGCAAGAAAAAGAGTTCTGAAATGTGATGATGAATAAGTTATCTATGGTGAAGATATTTTTAACATTTTCGAAAAACTGAAGCAGACGCATTTTAAGTATGTGGGTAATGAGCGCCTACCTACTATCCATCTTTTGAATCACAGTAAATTTAACATAGGCACCACACACAGATCACCTGTAGTAGCAAGCTAGCACCACAGCACTGATTATGATTACAATATTTTTTATAATTTATGTAAGTACCTATACCTATACATAGGTACATTATTACAATTTATAATGTTTAGTTTAGCTTTTATTTCAACACAGACCTTCCTTATGGATGGATAAGATGAGGAGAACGGGCCATGACATGACTCACCACGCGGGCACAGAGGAAACAAAATACTACTACGTAAACGCGGGTCATTGCGGATGGGTATCAACGACTGCAAATGCATTGGGGACTCGAGAAAGACGGCTTATTAACGTGCCGTTTTTTTTAGAAAGTTTTAACAAGAACTCTATATTTTGAGAGTGCATTAATTTATTTAAATTTAATAATTTAAAAATTATAGTTCTGGTAAGTAGGTAAGTAAGTATATGAATATAATTTTATTAATTTCAGATTCAAGCGCGATCGTTTAGCAGTATACCTACCTACTTACCTACTTACCTAAAGACTTGCCCAGCCACAGAGAATACCTACTCTTTCACTAGGTGTGCTTGTGGCTCAGATAGCCAGTAAAGATCGCCCTGATCCAGCCAGCCATGGGTATGTATTTTTTGGGTTTTTTTTTCAGAAGTTGAGGATGTCGCCTTATACTTCAGAGGGGCTTGCGGTGGCTAGATATTTCCAGCACTCTTGCTCAACTTGGTCGTACTTTCTAAGAAGCATGTAGATAAATTGGCAAAAAAGTGTTTTAAATTACTAGGTTTTATAATTCGGAATTGCAAGGAGTTCAGGAAAGCCTCAAGTAAAATTTCATTGTTCAATGCATTGGTGAGATCAAGTTTAGAATATTGTAGCGTAGTCTGGACCCCTTACTATGATGTTCACAAACGTCGCCTTGAGTCAATCCAAAAAAGATTTTTGTGGCATCTATCGTTTCAATGTGGAATGGCTAAACAACTTCCCTCTTATAATTCACGTTTAAAACATTTTAAATTTCTCAGTTTAGACAACAGAAGACAGGTGCTTGATCACGTATTCTTATATAAATTGGTAAATGGTCATCTAGATAGTTCGGATTTATTACAGCGAGTAAATTTCAATGTACCATATAAACTGGCTCGTCTATCGAGATACTTACCATTTAAAGCGAGAAGCTCAAAGACCAATCTTGGACATTTTTCTGCTATTAACAGAATACAGTCACAATATAGTCTCTTGTCACGCTCGTCTACAACAGCCCCAGTTAACATTGACATGTCCCTCTCACCACGCAGGTTTAAATCAGTGTTGTTAAGGCGATGAATCCCGACCGAAATAGGCACGCTAACGCTTGCTCGGCCGCGCGCGATACACTTCACGCGGACGCAGCGGCAGCCGGCAGTGAACTGTGAACTCGCGAGCGCCCCGCGAATCGAAAATCACTTAAAATTCAATTAAAAATTAAATAATAAAAAATTTACACTTAAATAACGGCCGGAATCCCTCGGCTAATCAAAGACAATTATTTTCGTATATTTTTCATTAACTAAAACCAAGTATACTGCAAGTCATACGATATTTGGATTACGATTAGACGGATGTTTGGGATTTTATTTGACACAGTAAAATATCACCAATCAAAAAATACGGCCGGAAGCACTAGATAAATAACTGTAAAATAACATATATTTTTTCCAAGTTTTAAGTACTTGTGTTTTGCGAGTAATCCATAATTTAAAATACCCAATTTTGGGGAATGCCCGCCTTAAACAATTATGCCAAAGTGGTAGTTTAGTTTTCTTGTATATTTTTTTTTCTATTTGTTAATTTTAAATGGCATGATTTTAGATTTTAGTTTTTGTTTGTTTCTGGTAAAAATTTGTGCATGTCGTGGCAGCCTTTAATTATGACAGCGATTTGAAATGTACTTAGAATAAGCAATATTGTAAATGAGAATTTCGTTTGTTATGTTGGTTGTCCATAAATAAATAAATAAATAAATAAATGCTCATATTGAATATTTTTGGAGTAACATATTGATTTTCCTTTGAAGAAGGGCCAATTTTAGGTTCAGCAGATTCTAATATATCAGAGTCATTGACAATTTTTCAATTTCAATGCTACTAAAAGGCAGGTTTGCCGCTAAACGGAGTCCTTTCCAACTAAGAAATTAAATCTATAAGTCTATAAAAAAGAGGTTCTTAATTTGGGTTTTATCGCGCGATCCCTCTTCATTCGAACAATTCGGACTTCAAGCAGCGCAGCGCCATGACATGACCTACGTCACGTACGCACATGGCTAATAATAATAGTATATTATGATACAAGTGAGCTAAGGTTGCTCATTATACACGAGGCTGTGGGTTGCAGCCCGAGCCGCACGCGAGGGCGTAAATCAGCCGAGTGTCTAGTGAGTAAGTTGCTCACGAGTTACATACGCACTTTTTAACACACTTGCAAGGAAAAACAAACATTTATTGAATACATAACATAATTAGAATAACTTAACTTAATATTAGCTAAAGGAAAAAGCGCGCAAGTTTTTTTTTCACACGCGCCAAATGTAAGGTGATTGATTACACAGCCTACTTCAAAATAATTATAACAATAGTGATAAAATGCAAATGTTTTATAACAAATTATTGTGAATTATAAATAATTTGATAACAATACACTTAATTATGTTTTTTGTCTTAATTAGGGACACATTTATTTATTCTAAAAACTTAAATGGATTTTCATCCGTATAAAACCTCTTTGTTGTTTTGTTACAAAAAAAAGAACTGTACCTATTACCAAGTGAAATTGAAAATGCTCTGTTTACTCGCATATAACTTGCAGTTAGGTACTAACTTAACTTTGTAGGGATACTGTATTACCCGGTTAAATTGAAAAGTCTGTTTACTCGCATAGATTTGCAGTAAGTACTTACTTAACTTTGTAGGGATAATTCTATTACGCAACTAGTACTTACTGTAATATTATTATGCACGCGTGTGTTATAGTTCGGTTTATGGCCCTAAGATCGATGTAATAAGGCTCACTTTATGAGCAAGTGTGTTGAAAATAAATAAATAACTTTGTACAACCACACCAATTATCTAAGCCCTTGTTAATTTCATTGAGAAAATTTGTTATGGAAAACTTGATAAGTAACGGATAAATATATCTTAAATACTTTTTGTTTGTAAATACGTACTTAATATATACATAGAAAATACCCAGACCAAGATAAATAGACATGTTCATGCTCACAAATATTTGTCTTGTTCGGATATCGAACCCTAGACCTCTGGCGCAGAAGGCTGGTATCCTACCCCTGTGCAAGTATTGGGTAAGGCGGTATTGTTATTGTTTACATTTTAATCTAAATAACAACCAGATTCTAATTTTAGTGTCACACACATAACATATAGAGAACGATAACCTTCCAATTTTACTGTAGTTATTTAGTTGTTTTTTAATCCAACATAGGTATAAATCTAGATTAGGTAGGTAGGTACTTACCTATATCTGTGATTTAAGTAGGTATACAATTTTATAGAATCTCGCAAGCAGTTATTATTATGTCATATTGAACGAGGCCACTTGTGTAAACCATCTTTAACATTAAAATATAGGTAACTTAAAACTCTTAACTAACAGCTGCTAGGTTAGTAAGATCATTCTTGCTCTAGATCTGGAACAAAAAATACCCACGCTAACTAAAGATAATAAATATCACAAAGACAAAATACAAACAGTAGGTACGTTTACTTAGTTATGATCTAAAACTATCAACTAACTGTACATTAACAGAGTTTAATCTTTTCTTAAGTAAATACATAGTACCTACCTATGATGATTTCTACAGTCCAACAAATAGGAAAGCTAAACTTCCACATTAATTTGATAACCGCATTATCAGTAAATTAACTTACTTTGTCCGTTTATTTACTGTGCAAAGTTACCAGTCGAGATATTAATAGACCGACAAACTAGGAGAGTGTCAGTCAGTTACGTTTGCGTATAGCAAGCGCACAGGCGTGGTCGATAACATTATAAAATTATACAACGCGACGCGGAAATAAGTGCGCACACGCAGTTTGTTTACAAACAGAAACGGAGGTAGCTATTTACGTTAAATTTGCAGCTGTAAGAGGTACGTACAATCTTTAAAATAGCTTTAATAACCAGTGTTATAATAATTTGGGGAATTTTGCTTTTAAATCAGGTTCTAGGAATTTCTTCTTTATTGTACCTTGATAAACCAGTTTTGGATTCATCATCAACGAGTGTTTTGGAGTAATCAGCTTGTTTGTACGTTGTCAGTTTTGTTGACACAACTCTGTGGAATGGTATTGCATCAGTGCAGTGGCAATGTTTTACTTTAGGAACGTTATTAAGTTGACTAAATGCTTCAACTAATTAATTGTATTGTGATAAAAACTTTATTTGATCTTTATTGGAAATTAATTGACTCGCATTTTATTGAAATAGATGGGTTTAGCAAGCTGTCTAAGTGCTCCAACAAGTTGATAAAAATAAAACAACATTAGTGTTCGCAGTTGTGAAATACTTAGGACTAATTAATATTTAACTATTAGTATAGAAAAATCCAGCGCAGGACCGATCGTTGTGGAGATCCTTGGGGGAGGCCTATACCCAGCAGTGGGCGTCGTTCGGCTGACATGATGATGATGATGGAAAAATCAAGTTAGGTAGGAAAACTTCATAGATCTCAGTGACCAGTGTGCATTTCTTACTTAATAAATATGAGTTAAAGGTAATTTTCTTTAACTTTGCAGACATTATATTTAACTTATGGCTTACATAATTATAATATAACAGTTGCAAGGTTTATTGACTCATTATATTTAAAAAGGCAGCTTATTATTATTTTTAAAGCATCTAAGTACCTACCTCGGTACTTTTGTTTTCTTAGATTGTCTTAATCTGTACCTACCAAATTTTATCATGGGGCATAAACATAAACATACTTACATATTATTATGTCATGTTATCATGTTTGCTCCTCCTCCTGCTATCTGCATATAAAGTAGGTATATCGAATAACATACACTATGACTTCATCGTGCGTGATCTATAGACATAGGTACCTAATAAGGGAACCTGTTGCATTAGTAAGTTTTTAATTGGGTACTTATCTCATCTTGCTGACCTTATCCCTATTCGAATCGGGGTCGGCGCAGTACCTACCTACATCCTTCTCTCTATATGAACATTTAGACTGCTATTACCCTGCCATCTCCTCATTTACTCCTTTCTCATTAATATTAAGTACCTACCTATTACCACAGAATATACACCTTAAATTTTTTATTAGTACTTACCTACAAAGATTTTAGGGGATGATAGTATCCATCAATACGAACAATTTTTACTATGGGGCCAGTACCCTATTTCAGTCGAGTTCAGTCGATCAGCTGTTGTGTGTGTCTGTGTTCCATACAAAAGTACAACATCGTACTTTTGTATGGAACAGCTGACTTTATTTCGCGATTCCGTGGTTGGCTCCATAGTAAAAATTGTTCGTATTGATGGACACTATCATCCCCTAAAACTTTTGTACTAATTAAAATTTAGAGGTGTATATGTATTGTATATGAACATTTAGACTGCTATTACCCTGCTATCTCCTCATTTACTCCATTCTCATTCATATTAAATACTACACACACATTACCTACACACACATTCTATGCATCTTTTTTGCGGTCTGCCTAAGTAACGTTTATCTATATATATAAAATCGAGGGGACATAACTCACTCATCACGAAATCTCGAAAACTACTAGACCAACGAAGACGTAATTTGGCAGAAAGGTACATTATGCCTAGGAGACGTCCGCTAAGAACGGATTTTTGGAAACTCCCCCCCTAAAGGGGTAAAATGGGGGGGTTAAGGTTATATGAAAACTTCCTCATTTCTGGACTTTGGAGTATGGAAATTGGTATGAAGGATACTAGGTCATGATTAAAAATGATCTGCGTAGGCAAAATTATTAAAAACCCTAATAGGGTAGAAAGGGGGGGGGGGGGGGGCTAATGTTTATATAGGGTGGGTGGGGAGTTTGAATGTTTATGGCTCAATCACAACTAAAAGGCTAAATCGATCGGGGTAATTGAACTCTGGCCAGGAAAATTTCATACGGGTTTTTTAACTCGGGAAAATTACAGTTCCCGTGGGATACAGTTTTTTTTTGTTCACTTTATATAATGAAGCATGGGTCCCATGACAGCTCATTTTCGTGCAAAGCAAAATATTCTTTATGCATTGGAATAAAACTCAAGAAAATCAGTATTACACATTTTTTAACAAAGTATTGACTTAATTTTTTGCATTTTGGTAGTTCAAGAGTAGAAGAATGTCCGAATATTATTCATACGATAGTAGCTCCTGTTTGTCTAGGTATCGTTACCTTCTTATGCCTAAACCACGGGTAGCGTGCGCGGCCTACGATCGATGAGGTTATTTGACTTTTGCAATGGTCTATCATGGGATTGCTGTTAAAAAATATATCGTGCTTCGGAAGATACGATAAGCCGATGCTTCTGGCTGCATTTGGATTGGTTAGTACACCATCACTTCAATGGGCGCGTGTGGAAGGTCATGGCCCATTCTCCTTATCCATCTATATGAAGGCCTGTGCCCCAGCAGCGGGGACATTAAAATAGATTTATGATGGTACTGATGAGACCTTAGAGAATGCCTATCTACCTATTTTTTGACACAAAATTTTGCGATGTAGTACTCGCGGACGTAGTCGCGGCCGGCCATTCATATTGATATTTCTACTATTCCCACTATTATTATAAATGCGAAATTGTATATGCTTACGTCAAAACGACTGAACCAATTTTGATGAAATTTGGAATGAAGATAATTTGTGACAGTGCTTCCGGTGCTCCTACTAATTACTCCTACTGATAGGAGCACTGGGACACCCATCATGCCCTGATGCTAGGAAGGACATAGGTAGGCAAATTGTAACCGCGGGAATAAGGCTCATTCCCATGGTAAAATAAGTTTTCGCTCGGGCAAAGCTGTAGAATGGAATTGGTATTTAAGGCGATAGTTTGAGTTCATGAGAAGGATGATATTTAGAATAGAGACAGTTTAAGGCCCTGCCGGCCTAGCATGAGCGGCTTATAACACGCGATATGATATGGTACGGCATGCCGTCTTGCTTACACCTTAGTGGAGTAAGCAAGACAACTAGCCGTACCATATCATATCGCGCGTTATAAGCCGCTCATGCTAGGCCGGCTGGAAAGGATATATTTTACTTTTTACCGCGGGAAATCTCATTGCATGGAAAAATCACTTTAAGCGCAGGTTAATTTGGGGGCAGAAATTGGTATTTAAGTAAATAATTTGAGACCCTGGTAAGGGTTATAATAAGCTACTTATACTTTTTACCACAGTATAGTATCATATTCCCACGGGAAAATCAATAAGTAGGTATTATTTGTTTGTCCGTCTTTCACGTCCAAAACGGAGTAACGGATCAATGTGATTTTAGGTACGGGAGTAGATTGGGAGCTGGAGAATGACATAGTTTATCCCGGAAAATATTACATTCCATCAGGATAATGTCGTGTAGTACACGCGGGCGAAGCCGCGGGCGGAAAGCTAGTGTAACTATATTATTATCTTGTCTTGCACAGATTCCATAGTTTTAAAGTAAGTATTTGCATTAAATAGGTATTTATTTAATTACTACCTCCGTGGTCGAGTGGCGTACGCACCGATTTTTCAAGGGGCCGATGCACCTATCTTTTACGTCCTTTGTTCCATTTCCAGTCGGCTAAAGAAGAAAGCAACATTTTTATATTTTCTCGTGTCTGGGCGTATGTGGTAATATAGGTAAGAACTCGTCGTTTTTTCCAATTACTACATAACACAAGAGGTTAAGTTAGTTACTTAATTTGGGATTTGAGCAAAGTAACTTTGTGTGATGTGACGGTGTCCAATAATCATTTATGCACATCTTAGATTTCTGCGGGAAGTTTTCATTGAAATAAAATACTTTCTTACGGGTTTTTATTCAAAAACATCGCGATATTGACTTAATCCCCCTTATTCCAAAACCCTACTGAGTTATTGGACACAAACCCCTTATTCCAAAACGTGGACTAAAGTTAGACCTGGTTTAAAACTGATGCTAATTCTGTCTTTCATTTGGGCAATGAAAGCGACAGCACCAGTTTAGTAGGTAGGTACTACTTTTAAACCAGGACTATTTTAGTCCACGTTTTGGAATAAGCGGTTTGTGTCCAATAGTTAACTCAGTAGGATATGGGAGTTGACTCTTATCCCTATTTGAAGACGAAATTAACTTATCTAAAGCAAATATAAAAAAAAGATTTTATGTAAGTATCCATACTAATATTACAAATGTGAAAGTGTGTTTGTTTGTTCGTCTTTCACGACAAAACGGCGGCGGCGGCGCGGGCGCAACGGATCGATCGACGTGATTTTTGGCATGGGAATAGTTTGGCCGCTGAAGAGTGGCCATATTTTATTGATAGACTACGTTTTATCCCGAAAAAATATAACATTCCCGCGGGATAACGTCGTGAAGTCCACGCGGACGAAGCCGCGGGCGGAAGGCTAGTTTAAAATATTTTAGGAAGTGGACTTAATATAGTGGAATTATAGTAATATAACTCGCAAACATGTTTAGTAAGTATGATTGTATTTGCTGTAAGCACTCCAGCTGTGTTATCTATCATCATAAAGAAATGTAGCTATTTCTTTAAGTATGTGGATTTATTTAAACTGAAAATAACTCATAAAGGCTTCGATCAACAATAACAGTACTATATTGATCGAAGCATAAAGGTGAAAAGGTCGTTGAACTTATATTTTTAAGGCGCTACTCGGAAAAATATGGACTTTTTGATTTTAAACTATAGGACGGTTACAGTTGTTACAAATCTGGTAAAAAGATATATATTTGTTCATACCTTTATCTAGAATCGCATAGTTTCAAAAACACGATTTTATGATTTTGCCTCGACACTTTTTCTTTTCGAAAAGACCTCTAAAAATACGAAATGTGAAGATTATTCTTAAATGGGGTTACTTACACTATTGGAAATTGGTTTAATTAGTGGACACCAATAATATTGAGGATCGTATGGAAGCATTTTAAAAAAAATCGCTGTAGTTTTTTAATACGAAGTGATTTTGTGTTTTTTTTTGCCTAATCTGCAAAATCGGTCTCGCTCCCGCGCGCGTCGTTTTCTCATTGCTATCTCGCTTCAGCACATTTTTTCCGAGTATCGCCTTAATGGTATTCATTACATTTCTATTAAACACAATCTGTGGTCGGAGATTTTTTTTTAACTCTCGACTGTAGGTAGATATATTGAATTGAAAACAATCTTTTCAACAATTATCTAAATATTGAAATGAGCCCATAAGCACCTTTTATAGTAAAATCGTGATGGACTACTAAATATTATCTTTACTTCCATATACTTACAACAATTAAAAGAAATGCAGATGCAAAAAAATCTAGAAATGTGCTAACTAAAGTACCTACTTATAATACCTACTTAAAGGTAAGTACATAGAAAGAATGACAAAGAAGATTTTTATAAAACAAAAAAAAACACGCAAACAACACAAAGCCTTTCGGCAGCTTAGTCAGAGCATCGGGCTTGATTCCCGGGGGCGCGGGTTCGATTCCCGCCTGAAAGTTACTTGCAAGGCTGGTGGCTTATTTTACTATCACAATTTTTCCATTACTTACCTTTACTGATAGAATAGCATTTTAAGCATTACAGAATGCATAAAAATAATTTAAAATCGTAATTAAAAAACACGCATTCAACATCAACGTAGGTACAGATATTACCTACTGCAAAAATAATATGACCAATATTCATTGGAGTTAGTTGCGTATCGCTAAAATAATAGGTCTTTACCTATGAAATTGCCGTTTTGTATGGAGATTTCTGTAATTATTTTTTTTCCATACTAACGTTTTTATTATTATTTAACGACTAATATTATGTAAATTTAAAAAATTTTACACACGTATTTATGGACATTTTAACTACTAAATGACACATTCGTTAAGAGAAAAAAATTTTTTTTTCACTAAGTTACAACTAATAAAGTACGCAATTCTGGAAACAAAAATAGTCGTAACTTTCGGAATAAGTTTTTTCTATGTAAATAATCAAATATCGTGGTTATTAAATTATCAAAAGTTGCTCGATACGGTCTTAATGTAACGCAATATTAAAGAAATTATATATTTCTAATATTATAAAAGTTGTTAAGTTATATGTACAAAAGAAAAAAACGGCAATTTCATATGTAAAGACCTATTATGTAGTCATTAGAGAAATTATACGCGTTGATAAGCCCAAACCTCTTAGGTGGTGATTGTGCTCATGAATATGAACCACTTTTACACGGGGCCAACTCTGCAACTCAACAAATAAATCAGCTGTTCCATACATTCTGGTCGAGTAGGTAAGGTAAACTCAACCAAGAAATTGCTTTATCACCTTTAGTTTTAAAATTCACTGTATTCTATAAATCAATAAGGTTCGACGTTATTGAAATATCATTCAGATCTGAGCTTTAGCGATATTTTAAATGAATGGGAACTGTCAACAAAACTGTTAAAGCACTTTCCTGGTCGACCTTACCTAAGTATTGACAATTTGTATGAAACAGCAGATTTTTTTTGTTGAGTTGCAAAGTTGGCCCCATAGTAAAAAATTTTTTGCCACGTTGTATAATGAGGATGGTCCAATTTAGTTGCCGGTCCAATATAACCTTCTTTCCCCACGGATTAGGAAGTGGAGGCACTTCCTAATCCGTGTCATTCAATTAGTTATTTTTTATTATATGTAGTGATTTTGTACCTACTTCATTTTATACGATTGAACTCACTTAAATTGCAAAATAATGTAATATAAACGAATCAAGACGTTTATTCGGCCCACAAATAAATTGGTTACCTACACTAAAGAATCTCACATAATATTACCTATACAACGCTGGCTTTTTGTAGTTAAAAATCCCCTAAAATCCTGCTCTCTGATTCATAACCGTTCGGAAAGGAAATGAAATTAAACTTCGTGCTTTGTCCTTCCGCTGCTATGGAGAACGTTTGCATTTCACATCACATCACATCTAGCCGATAGATGTAACCCAAATTTTGTTTGGCCTTCCACAACCTTCGAGAAAGGGCACATGGCGCGAACGTGTTGGCACTTGGATGTAATCCGTGTAGACGCAACATAACACAATCGGATGTTTACATCTGATGGAAGGCAAGATTACATCCATCTAGTCAGCTTTTAAGGAAACTGTTCTAACACAGCCTTTGTCACGTCTTGGACTTGCACCACAAGATCCTACAGAATTTATCACAATAATTTGCTGTTAAAAACCCAGGAATCCTGGCTAAAATCCTGCTCCCTAATTCAAAACCGTTCGGAAAATAAATTTTATTCAAATTCTGTGCTTTGTCTCTCTGCTGTCGAGAACGTTCACATTTCCGCCAATGTTTTGTGAATAAAACGCTTGTTAAATGTATGTAATCTTGCTTTCCATCAGAGGTGACCTTACTTGTTTACATCCATCTAGCCGATTGATGTAACCCAAATTTTGTTTGGCCAGTTTTGCTTTCTACCACCTTCGAGAAAGGTCACATGGCGCGAACGTGTTGGCGCTTGGATGTAATCAGTGTAGCTGCAAAACAATCGGATGTTTAATACCACTGATTGAAGGCAAGATTACATCCATCTAGTCAGCGTTTTTGGAGGCTGGTCTAACACAGCCTTTGTCACGACTTGGACTTGGAGCACAGGATCGTAAATACTATCACAATACTTTTATTAACGGGACCTACCTACGTAAAGATAAGGAAGCTGCGACATTGACATTAAGTCTCCATGATAATGGGTTAATGACACCACATTAAAAACTAATTAATATTTAGGTACATATTTGTTTTGGAATAATTCCAATTGAAATATTGTTTGAGTAAACCTTTAAATAATAAACTCACTTCCGCCTGTGGTATTGTTCTGGTGGATTTTGAGCCAGGTTTAATAACTTATTTTGAATGCTCTATTCATCAAATTTTGTTCAGTGGGTCAGGCGTGGAAATGTATCTGGTTAATTTTTATAAGGCAATTTGATTCGAATTTGTCCTGCATTTGTGACTTTAAATACATAGATTAAATACACATTATAACTGAAAAAAACATAAATATATACTAAGCATATAACAAATAATAATAAATAACTTATATAGCGTAGATAATGGTAAGATAAAGGAATCAAGGGTTTTTTAAATGTCGGTTGAAGAACACCTTACCTACTTACTTATATTTTCCATTTCTATTAGGTAGGGCATATTATTCTTATAATTCTGTAGCAAAATTGCTTATAAATTTGCTTTGGATTACCTAGGTACATCTGAATCACTATAATGATAAAAATAATGTAAATTACTATATTTAGAATTATGTCATGGTGTTGAAGACATATTGATTGTAATTACATTCAATGATCAACACATAGGTACAAAACTACATAATTTATGATAGTTCATATTCATATCACGTTAATCACGTAAATAATAAACCACTTACTTTATAATAAATGCGATGGTGTTATTGTTGATCGAAGGATGTAATATTTGCTGTGAATTTAGTATACCCAAGCATTTATTTGATACTAGTTGTTGCTCGCGACATCGTACACACGGTGTAGTGACTTTTGTTGTGTATCTGTTGCTTTAAATTGCCTAGACTTATGCCTAGATTTCTTGAAGTACTATTCTCTATTTTTTTTAGTACCGTTGATGCTGATTCCGAAATTGTACCATTCTATTTTTCTGTAGATTTCCTCTAATACTGATGAAAGGAGTTTTGGTGAGAGTGGGTCTCCCTTTGTTACACCTCTGCGTATGGGGCAAGTTTCTCCCTCTGTTTCTAGCAATACTTAGCATTTACCTACGTTCCATACTAATTGTGTATACATTTTTATTAATCTAATGTGTTTCTTTTCAATTCCTTGATTTTTTATGGCTTCCCAAATGTATTGATGCTCTAGCTAGGGAGTCGAATGTCTTTTTTATTATATCTACGAATCTACGAAGACCGTGTGTAGTGGATAGTTATATTCTTGACATTTTTCAATGAGCTGTTTTATTACATGAATGTGGTATATTGTGGAATATCCGGATCAAAACCAGAGCTTGTTCTCTTGGTTGTTCTTCGTCAAGTGTCAGTGATACGGTCAAGTATCTTTGAGAATATAATAATGTTAGATAATATAATAATGTTTGTATAATATAATGTTAGACATGAGGCTTATTGGGCGAAAGTTACCAATTTCTGATCTGTCTCCTTCCTTATGGATGAGAATTATAGAGCATAGTGTACATTGAATGGGTATGGTAAATGGTTTCTGTGTCTAATATAACATTAAACAGCTTGATTAGTTTTGTTGTTCTTTCTGGTAACCCTGCTTTCATCATCTCGTTGGTTATATTATCAGTTCCAGGGTCTTTGTCTTTTTCTGCGTTTTTATTGCATGTTCAACTTCACTTAAACGCATTCCCCTCACTATAAAAATAAGGAACGAATGGATGTATCAAACTGAAATTAAATACTCAAGTCTGCAATCCCAAAGCGATGCAATCAAACTTCTTAGTCAACAATCAAAACATACCTACAGCCGTATATGCGCCGCATATATTGACCCTCGCAAGGTAACCAAAACCTAAGGGTACTTGCCGTTGACCTAGAATCATGAAATTCGGCAAGAAGTAAGATCTTACAGAACAAATAAAGGACATAATCCGAAAAATGGTAATTTTTAGGTAGTTAAGTCTCAGAAAAAAAAACTATTAGGTACAAACTTATGTTTGTAGTTTATCAGTGCATATCTCCGCAAATATAAGTTTGTCAAATTTTTAAAAGATGTTAAGAAATCTTCCTGATATACGAGGTACCTGCCCTAAATGTTGACCCGAGTTATACGTTATCACTAAGTACTTACACAAAATTTGGTAAAAATACGTTCAGTAGTTTTTGCGTGAAAAGTGAACATACAAACCGACAAACAGACAAAAATTTCAATATCTATCGTTTTAGGGTCTAGGGTGGATGCTCCATAAGTCGGCACTTTAAGGGTTGGGTCACCTTTGATAATTCGTAGACGCGTCATATGGAGCAGATTCAGTACGATAACAAATATTTTAAAAAGCTTGTTTTTCTTTTTTTAAAGTTCACAATTAAAACGTGATTTTGTTTATAGAAGTATTTTTTTTATATTAATATTTAAAAAGGTACCATTTTTCCTCAGCTCGGCACCTATGTGCTTATCTTCGGTATTTGTGTTCGCAAAGTCGGCCCTCCCTTTTTTAAATGATGCCTCTAGAAAACATGTATTATGACCTGACTTTGTCTGCGATTTTTATTATTTTATTTAGATAAATATTATTAAGTATATCCAAAGTAAGGCTCTTTCGTGGGCATGAAGAACATTCAGATCATTGTTTTATTATTTAATGACTACTATCATCTGGTAATCACCGTCCATTTAAATTATTACTTAGTATAAAAATAAATATGTAGGTAAGTATTTATACTTACACTGTAACATCAAAAAGTTTTATTTATCAAATAAGTACTTAGCTTTAGATTGCACATAAAAAGTAATAGTAAAGTTATTTTTCCTTCAGAAATTAACTAAGTAGGAACATGGATCATTTGAATATTATACCTTCTCAACAAGCCTAAATATAGCTCAATAAATAGCTTAGAGCTTAGGAGCATCCACCCTATATCCTGAGTATACACACACATCACGTAGCAGTAATTGTTTTGGTTAAAAAATATTTCATTTACCTACCTACAGATTTGTTTATCCGTTACTGTTTTATTATATGTAACCTATATACAGGGTTCGAAAAGAAGCTTAACGAAGCTGTAATATACATACATCAAAACTAAGAAACATTCAGTAAAAATAATTGCTGGGAAACTACTTTAATTTTCAGGTAAAAAAAGGGTGTTTAATAATATAAGACACGCAATGAAACGCGTACAAAAAAGTGTTGTGTGTGATTGCCCCGCGCGTCGAGCACCTTCACGGAAACTCGGTATATTTGTTGCGTGTGCGGTGTGCGGCAGTGGCTGAACTTGATATTTATTGCGTCTTCAAATTTCATAAGCCTATTTGACTAAGAAATTTTAATAATTTTGATAACTAATGTTTTTTTAGACGAAAGTTTATTAATCTTGCATGTTTTACATTTATTTTTGTCAAAACCAAAGTTACAATATTTTAATTTTGACACTTGATACCTCCGTAATCAGAAGAGTCCCAGGTATGGCCCAGTATAGAAAAAACTTCGTAATAATGGACAGAATGCGTGGCTCTTGGCTTCGTTAGGCTTCTTTTCATACCCTGTATACAGCATATGCTGAAGTGTGATAATTATGACTGACAAGTATGTTTAAATAAACTACGGTTGCCTCAAAGTTTATAATATTGTTAAAATTTAAATTTTATTGCAATATTGGCTGGTAGATAATGCTTTTATACGATTAAATCATTGTTTATTTAGGAAACACTACAATAAAGCAATTAATAAAGCTTCCCAAACGATTGTTATAGCAGGCATTTCGTTTTAGTAAAAGATACGTTTAAAGACGGAAACGGAAAGGCGCGCTGGTATCCAATTACAGAAACCCGCAAGTATACAAACAAAGGAGTCATCATATTACAATGTAGATACAAAACTCTAATGTTTTTTTTTATTTTCAACACACTTGCTCATAAAGTGAGCCTTATTACATCGATCTTAGGGTCATAAACCGAACTATAACAAACGCGTGCATATAATCATATTACAGTACTAGTTGCGTAATAGAATTATCCCTACAAAGTTAAGTTAGTACCTAACTGCAAGTTATATGCAAGTCAACAGAGCATTTTCGATTTCACCGGGTAATAGATACAGTTCTTATCGTAACCGTTATAGTGATCGTATTATTTTGTATGAAAAAAATGCCTCTTTCGGTCGTATAAGGAACTGAAAATCAGTACAACTTAACAGCAGTGTTACTATTCGATTACCATAACGATAGTTTTTCAGGCTAGGGGTAATGTACAAATATTATGAAAAGATGCGTTATTCCTCCTATTTTGCATTTCATTATGTACTACAATTAAACAAGATTCTTTAATTTAATAATAACTAATCTACTGTTTATTAAGGAATTATTCATTAAAATTATCATCCCTTTGCATGTCGTCGCCCGCACTCGAACCAGGAACGAAATTAAACTCTTTGTTAAATAAATTAAAGCTACTTTCTTGAGGGTCGGAGTGCCAACAATTAAATTTAACATTATCAAATTGCAATTGGAATGTATTGAGGACGTATTTATTAAACTCTAGTTATCGAACAGTTGGTTTAGATTAAAGGTTATCTGTTGAAGTTTCGTCATTCATTCGTTTTTTGTTGTTGCATAATTTATCGGCCTTAATATTGAAACCTATAGTATAGTATTATATGATCTGAGATTGAAACTATCTATATATTCGACGAAGAATTAGTTTGCAAAAGGGCTTTGTAACTATATATTTTCTTGCCTTTATTCGCGGAAGAGATTTTATTCTCGGAAAGAATGGTTCCGCGTTGCTGACTAATCTTTTCTTACCTCAAATTGAAGTTTGCAGAAGGCTAATACCTAGTAGTTGTTCTATCGGTGTCCGTTACGTCAGCAGCAAAGTAACTCCTAGACTAGAGAGGAAGGTTGGTTGCAAGATTAGAGCGAATTTTGTTGTAAATGCGGTCAAATATAAAATAATTGGGCCTTATACTTTTGGATTAAAACGAAAAAAACTGTTCCTGCTGGAGTAAAGTTTCTCCAGCAACAATATTCTATACCACTGGTCGGAGAGAAATGAAAGATAAATCAGCGGGTAGTTTAAATTAGGCATGGATATTGGATCATGGATGTGTGCCAAATATACCTAAAGTTAGTGGGCCTCATTGTTTTGGAGATATTCGATTTGCTGCTGAGCTGGGGGCCAAGTCTGCTAACGATCACAATCGTGTCTTAATCGTGTTTCGATTGTAGTTCAGTTGTAGTGCTTTTTTCCACACTAGTTACAAGAAATATGTACTTTTTCACAATACTATTGATGGTCACACCACACACTACATTCACATCACATCATACTGTCATATTTCTTGTAACTAGTGTGGAAAAAAGCACTACAACTGAACTACAATCGAAACACGATTAAGACACGATTGTGACTAAACGTTAGCAGACTTGGCCCCCAGGAGTAATACCTACAGTTATCATATAAGTAGCGCATAATTTGTGCTAAATGTGCGATAAAAAACATTTCACTTAAATTCACTGGTTTTGAAGTAATCAGCCATTATTCGAAAACAGAAAAAAGATTCTAAAGCCAGTTCAGTTCTTCTCGTTGTTTCTAACTCGTAAAAATTTAGAAGATCTCACATTTACGCGTTTTTAGTATTTCTAAACGAATGTGAAACTATATAGGTACTTATCGTGACTTTGACTGCAATTTATTTTATTTAAATAAAATGCTAGTTTTGCACCGTTTGTTGAAGCTGTACAAACAAATTAGCATTCATTTCAGATACCTATCGCAATTGTGTATCAGCAGTCAGCACGTATCAGACAAATAGTGCACTTTTAATTATAAAAAATATGCTTTTGAATTTTCCTTAACAATTTATTGACTTTTTATGATTGCCATTGAAATATGGAATTATGTTATCATTGAGTTTTTAATTTTGATAAAGTACTTAATATATTCGCGTTCTACATAAATTCTACAATGCGCATTTGTTTGTTTGCAACGTTTGCAATAATAAACTACTTACAACAATGACTATCAAAACTATATAATTAGGTATATTCTGTCATTGACATTAACAATGAAAAAAAATCTATGTAGCTTTAACTTCGCAAATAGAAGACCAAATATAACGCGTAATATATTACTTTACACTATTTATTACTGTTAGAGGTTTACGTAAACATGCGTTTATAATCAATGTAATCGACAGATTTAATTAAATAAATATATATAACTTCACTCTCATGCATATTTAATCTGAACACCCTTATCTTATTTACTTTTAGATAAATATGGAATCCAAAGATTTCGTCATCTGTTTTCTTAAACGACTTATTGGCAAGGCCGGTGATAAGAGACGCAAAATTTCTTCGATAAAAAATCTGGAGGTAAATAAATAAATAGACTAACAAAATTCTTGGTGAAGGTTGTCGTTAATAAAAAAAATCTTAGTTTGTTTACGTACGGGCATTACTATGGTACGGGTTTATTCATGGTTCGTTATTGTCAGTAGATTAAATAAGTAGATAGTAAGTAGGTACTAACTTTGTTTTGTGCTAACTACCTATATACCTATATGAGTCTAAATTTGTGTACCATTAAATTAATGGGATCAAGGCGGGTTAAGTGATTTCAATTGAATTAACCTTGGGTTTTCTTCCTCTTTATTATTGTAGGATAATGACTTTAATAAATTTTAATGTAAGTATATGTTCACAGAACACGGAAAGATTTTTTTCGTGTGTATGTTATTGGTCTCTCTTCACAACGGCCCATACTTAAATTAAAACGTAGGTAGGTATAAAGATACGAATACCTGCAACCTACAAATTGTGTGAACAATTAAAAACCGGGTAGTAATTAACCGATCGACTAAAATACTTTTTACCGACAAAATACTAGGTGAGCGACTGTCGCCAATCTAACCTAACCTAAATCTAAGTATTTTTTCCCTAACCAAACTGTATTTTAGTCGGTAAATTTAGTAATTTTTAGTCAGTCGGTTTATTATATTCCATTGAAAATACGCATGCAAATGTGTACGTGGACATTGAGCCTAGTACGTTCTAATATAAAACTAAATGTATGAACACTTACTAAACTAATGCTACGTGTTTTAAAAATAATTTTATAAACCCTTGAAACTACCGAACAAAATCTTTAAGACCAGTGAATTGGTTTAAGAACTTTAAGACCAGTGAAGTGGGTTTTTAGCTTACAAGTGGTCCGGTAGTTTTGAATTTTTGATATGTTGTCTAGCATGGTTAGTCAGTATTTAAAATGCAAAATGCACAACTCCTAGCCCTCCGCCCCCGCCGCCATATTGAAAAAATCGGCAATTTCTTCAGGTTTTCGCTTAAATCTTCTTTTAGGTGCATTTGAGCCAGGGAAGAGTCGTCACAATGTTGTAGAGAATAAAATTTTCTATTATTGATGTTTTAAATTTTGTTTCTAAGACAGATCGTTTCGGAGATATCAATACCATCTCACTAACCATCCTAGACAACATATCAAACAATCAGAACTACTGCGCGGACCACTTGTAAGACAACCCCCCTTAATTAGGGGTGCGTAATGAATGATATAATTTCATTTGGTATAATTTCATTTCAATAACGTTCATATGACATAATAAACGTTTGTCATAACAACACTTCAACTAATTTCATTTTACATAATGTTTATTTCATATAATCATCATTTTATATAATATCATTTAACATAACGCTCATTTTATATAAAAATATTTTGTATAAAACTCATTTGCTATAACGGTCATTTGATATAATTTTATTTCATATAATCATCATATGTAATAATTTCATTTGATATAATTTTGTTTTATATAATCATCAATTTAGTAAATTAAATGTATAGTGTAGGCAAAGGAGCAGGGGGCACAGGGGGTACAGTGCGCTCGAAAAGGGGGCTCGGGGGGCGAAGCTCCCCGCCATAAAAAGACACAACCGTGACAAAACAATTTATAATAGGTTAGGTTAGGTTAAAACTGTGAACAAAACAAAGCGCGAGCCGAGCGAGCGAAGCGATGTGCCGCGGCAGCGGCCGGCGAAGCGCCAGAAATAGTTATTCGTTGATTATACTAAATGAACGTTATATGAAATGATGTTATGTTATATAACCATTATGTGTTTTAAATATTATACAATGTAAATGTTATAGTAAATGTTTATTATATGAAACGTTTTAAAATCAAATGTTCATTATACGGTTTAAAATTATATATTTTAAATTTATATCATTCGTTGATTATACAAAATGAACGTTATATGAAATGATTTTATGTAATGTGTTGTTCTATTTTGTGAGTATTATACGAAATGTTGTTATATCATATATTACACACCCCTTAATTAGTGTCTATTTACTGGAGTATAATTTAGGTCTGGCCGTTTTTGACAATGCAAGTTTTCTAAGGCCATAAATAATAACAACCATGAATCAAAGTATTCCGCAAATATAGTTTGCAAGAAAAAAACAACTCCTAAATTTCCTCATCACAGGAAAAATTGCATATTTTGGCGGCAAAATATGTACCTACATCAATGAAACTATGTATATAACTTTATCTTGGCACTACAAAATGAGGATCAGCAGAGTCCTACCAAATTTGAGGGGTCTTGCATGGGTCTTGCCCACTCCCAGAAATATAAGCATAGGCAGGGGGTATGGAAGTTAAAAAAAAAATGGTAATTTTACACACTAGGCGAGTGAAGTGTCATTTTCTATGTATTTTTTTGCGCTGAGTCGAATGAGACCATACCCGTACTTATAAAATTAATATTTCGCAATATATGACGAGTATTTGTTGGAACAAATGACAAAATGAAATATTTTAATATTTTTCTTTTAACTCGACCAATTTTGAGTTTAAGCCACAATACAGGTTTCTCAGGATCATGAGATCAATGAATATTACCATCACATCTACATCTTGAGAAACTATTGTAGGAATATAAGTGAGTGATGTTTAGATAGTTCTATTGCTGTTTGTATACCTACTTAGTATCTACATGTCTCGCAAAATATTGATCTATAAGTATGGGTATAGTCTCATTAGATTCAGCGCAAAAATTTACAAAGAAAATGATGCCTCACTAGCCTAGTTTGTAAAGTTTGCACTTTTTAAAATTTCCTCCCTGCCCATATCCCCAGGGAGGGGGTACCCCTAAAATTTGGTAGGATTCGACAGATCCTCATTTCTAGAGTCAAGATAAAGTTATAAACAAAGTTTCATTGATGTAAGTACATATTTTGCCGCCAAACGGCATAATATTGTCTTATTTAACTGTACCTACTATCTTATCTCTTTATCATCATTATTATTTATAACACTATTTCAAATAGGTTATATAATGCAATGCATTCGAGAGCACCATCTTACCTACTGAGACTTTTATACCTCAGTTAATCCGACATTAGCGGTTTTCCGTATTTCATAACAGATATTAAAATTACTGTACATAACAACCAAACTATTATATTTTTAAAAATTAAACTTAATATAGGTACCTAATAAAAACACAGATGCTTAGGTATTGAGTAAACTTACTAAAATGTTCCTTCTATCACAAGAACCTAACATATATTATTTGTCTGTCTCGTATATTGGGTGTAGACTTTGGGTGCTAAAATAGAACAATTTGTTTTCTCGCTGAATATTAAATTAATTAACCATTATTCATTGATTTCAGATACCACCCCCGGCCTTTCAAATGTCTAACATAATGGATTCCGTCGATCTGGAGACCGAGTATACTCCCAGCAAGTGGTCACAGAGGTTCAGTTCAGCTCAAGAAGTGTTGCAGCATCATCTCAAAGTCGTCACTAGAGGTGAGTTTTTTTCTATTCATTGGGATCAACAAACAGTTTCACAATAAGAAATGTTAAGCAAATTTTACATATTAGATCGAATAATTGTGAGACCAATACCGTCAACCACAGCTTTATTTACTGTTTATTTTGAGCGAGGGTGCACCCACAAGAAAGTAAAATACATAGAAAGGAAAAGAAGAGGAAGAAGAAAACATAATTGTACACGGAATAATATCTCTAACTAGGTATATGATAAGCAGCAACGGTTAAGGCGCTACTCGGAAAAATATGGACATTTTGATTTAAAACTATAGGACGGTTACAGTTGTTACAAATCTGGTAATAAGATATATATTTCTTCATACCTTTGTCTAGATTCGTATAGTTTAAAAAACACGATTTTATGGTTTTGCTTCGACACTCTTTCTTTTTGAAAAGACCTCTAAAAATACGAAAATTCAAGATTATTCTTAAATGGGGTTACTTACACTATTGGAAATTGGTTTAATTAGTGGACACCAATAATATTTAGGATCGTATAGAAGCATTTTTTTAAAAATCACTGTAGTTTTTTAATACGAAGTGATTTTGTGTTTTTTTTGCCTAATCTGCAAAATCGGTCTCGCTCCCGCGCGCGTTGTTTTCTCATTGCTATCTCGCTTTAGCACATTTTTGCCGAGTCATTCTTTAAAAATAACACCGGCGCGGGCGGCCACACGCTTCGGAATTCCGATATATTCCTATACAGGCACTCGATTGAAAGAAGACCTTGGGCGTCCTCGACAAACCTGGTGGCGCACCAGAAGCTGAAGATGATACTGGCAGAACCGAAAAGCATTGGGAAGACGTGAGGCGAATTGAAATGCAATTCTCAAGACTGACTGCGATGGAGATCTACTGGACATTCTTTGTCCAGGGGACATTTCTTGAATGTCGTCCTCCACCCGTACTACTTAAATGTCGAACATAATGGATACCGTGAACCTAGAGACATAGTATACCCCAAGGAAATGGTCACAGCGGCAATGGTCACTGCAATTCAAAGTCAAAGTTAGTAAACACTTTAAACTCACATGGTCATATAATAAATTAAATTATAGTAAAAATAATGTTGTCACTGCAAGTGTTTTTTTTACTAACAAAAACTTGGATGTCGTCCCCACCAGCCTGTCAGATAACTCAATGATTGCCGTCGACAGAGGATTGGAAAAAGAGATTACTCCGAGCCATGGTCACAGCGGTTCAGTTTCTCTCAAGTGCTTAAGCACCATACCTATGTCAAAATTGTCACGACAAGTCGGATATTAACTTTTAAATCATCGATAGATTGAATTTCAATTGAAAAGTTCGAAACTCAAACGCTGTTTGCTTAAATGTCTATAAATACCATAGCTCTTAGTAATAAAAGGTCACGGTTGGATGGTCCGGTGATACCTACTTACCCGTATCCACAATATAGTATAAAAAAAATACAAAATATGTCCCTTTGCAATACCTACTAAGTACATTGTTGTTTTTGTAAAATTTTAATGTACTTATAAGACTATCTATGACATTGTTTTATCAATATATCTTGGATCTTATACCAATTACGTGATTATAACAGAATTTCATAAAACATAAGACAGTTGCTAGATATATTAAATGAGCGCACCATGTTAAACACTAAGGCCCGATATCACCAATGATATTTAAACGCGATTAACGCTAAACGTGTTTAAAACGTATTTCTGTCTCTGTCACATTCAAACAGCTGACAGGGACAGAACTATGTTTTAAACACGTTTAGCGTTAATCACGTTTAAATATCAGTGGTGAAAGTCACCCTAAGTAAAGCAACCAAAACGTAATTAACAAATTTACCACGTCTACTTGTCATTTCATTATATTTATTCGCTGTAATGTAACACAATGTAACATGGCATTGCCATTGTATCTTGCTTGGTAAGCACGGAATCTAGAGTACAACTTCCGCTTTATTCAGAAGCTTGCATTCAACAGATACGGGACAAAAAATGCTCATAACATACTTTTGTTTAGTTTGGCATTGAAGTAAAAAATACTATTATTTTGTCATGACTCCGCATTCAAATTATTCTACTTTTTGCAATGAAAGGATTTTTGGATAAGATATTATTGTAGTGAAGATATTTTCAAATATTTTTCTAGGTTTAGGTACCAACAAATTAAGTAATTAACCAAATCGAGTGACATAAATAATAAACTCATATAAGGATCATTACTTTTAAGATGCGGAGAAAGAAAAAAAAATAAAACAATTTCAAAAAAATCTTCAAACAAAAACTCTTTACCTCAAAACACAAAAAAACGAAAAATACCTAATCGGAATTTTTAATTCAAAGAACGAAAATGCGTGAATTTTTCTAACTTATTTTGGTAAGTACTTACTGATCTGTCTGAAGTCGGTGCCAAGCCAAAAAGAATATAAAGAAAAACCAGCCCATTGTTGGAGCTGGTTGTGAAAAGTGTAGATTTTTTCTAAATACTTCATTTGCAAATTTTCTACAATATTAAAGTCGCGGAATAAATCTTAATTAACTACATACCTTGATACTAAGGTCTTTACCTAAATGGTTTACATAAGTCTATCGGTATGTAGGTACTTTTATCTTCATTCGAATTGAGTTTATCTACTCTCCTAATTCTGTATGGTCCTTTATCTATAAGATCTACTCAATTCTTACTGATACCCGATATTCTTGTCGGACTAAATAACAACACTAAATTGCCGTAACGAAAACCTTATCGTTTTGGCTTTTTTATCATACTTCCTTTTGAACCAAACGCTTTCCACAAATTCTCAACGACCTTGGGGGCAATTGCGTAAGGTAGTATCGAAGTAGGAAGGTTATCGTATTAATTTGAAATCGTCTCAGGCTCTTTAAATGCCTGCATGAGACGATTTCTTTTGATTTCTTTTTCTCCTGATATGATTTTGAGGAGGGCAGCGTGGAACAATTATACGCGTGAATAACTATTCGAACATTATAGTCAGGGACAAATTCGGTGAACCACTTCTTACTTCTTTTCGTGTGAATGGTGCTTTCCATTCACGCGCAGACCCTTTTACCTATTTGGTTATGTGTTAAACTCTGGTAGTAAAATGCATTACCGATTAGGGATAGGGACTGCAAGTGAACGGTGAGACGCCAGCCATACAAAATAAGTAAAAAGTGGTTAACCGAATTTGTCCCTGACTGACATGTCACTATATTTTGCTGTAACAATGAGGATGCATAGTGGTGGCTGTCACATGACGAGAGCCGAATCGCCTTATGCTTTCTCTCACAATTTCCGGCGTGAAAATCGAACCTCTGTCTAAGATAATCGTTTGCACAGCACTGAAGTGAACATCAGGATGGCGGGTGTAGGTACCTACTTCTCAGATTAGCTTAAATTTATTGCAGATATATTTCCTGAATGACTGTCGTGACCTGCCCCCTGATTCACAAACCGTCGGAAACGGGATCGGATTCGAATTCTGTGCCTTGTCTTTGTCTATTATAGTGAGTGACAGAGACAGTGCATACATTCCGCTGCCGGGAGTGTTTCCGACGGTTCGTGAATCAGGGGGCTGAACTGACCTTCCTTGCGGTAGCTTTTCGCACTCTCCGCACCACCAGTACCATATTCGTAGCATGAAAACATTTTCCAAATACATTTTCATTATTGTTTACTTTATATTTACCCAGGCCAGGCATGAGGAAGGATTACGCGGGTAACACAACAAGAAAAGGTTGCAAATAAAAAAAAAATTATGGCATCCTATATTTTTTCCAAGGATTATTCTTCGTTCAATGTTGTTAATCAAGGAAACTAAAAATAAGTGAACCTCCAGAAATTAAAACGAAAAATGTATAAGTAAATAAAATATTTTGTCCTGAATCGCCGAAAACGTCAAAAGCAATCAAATATTTTCATCGGAGATTAATCTTAAATGAAAGTTTTAAATTAAATTCTATAATTGAATTCGAGTGTTTGCAAACATAATATTAATAGAAATTGAAAAGACTATTTTCTAAAGTTTACATTAGAATTTGTAGTTTTAATTTGTTTATTTTTCTGATTACAGCGAGTGAAGTAGCGACTAACAAGATCCCACACAAACTGGAGATTGAGTATGGGTCCACGCCTGGGCAAAAGCTGGACATCATGGGAACAGACTTACCTGATGGTATGTATGAAAAGGATTCTTCTTATAATTAGTTAAACTAGAAGACAGCCCCGGGTCCGCAAGAATGCAATGTTTGGATGTAACCCTCAGAGAAAGGATTCACATATTATAGAGTAGGTACTATATTAGTATATTATGATACAAGTGAGCTAAGGATGCTCATTATATACGAGGCTGTGGGTTGCAGCCCGAGCCGCAGGCGAGGGCGTAAATCAGCCGAGTGTCTAGTGAGTAAGTTGCTCACGAGTTTCATACGCACTTTTTCAACACACTTGCGAGGAAAAACAAACATTTATTGCATACAATAACCTAATATTAGCTAAGGGAAAAAGCGCGCAAGTTTTTTTTTGCACGCGCCAAATGTAAGGTGATTTATTACATACAGCCATACAGCCTGCTTCAAAATAATTATAATAATAGTGATAAAATGCAAATGTTTTATAACAAATTTTTCAACACACTTGCTCATAAAGTGAGCCTTATTACATTGATCTTAGGGCCATAAACCGAACTATAAAACACGCGTGCATAATAATATTACAGTACTAGTTGCGTAATAGAATTATCCCTACAAAGTTAAGTACCTAACTGCAAATTATATGCGAGTAAACAGAGACTTTTCAATTTAACCGGGTAATACAGTATCCCTACAAAGTTAAGTTAGTACCTAACTGCAAGTTATATGCGAGTAAACAGAGCATTTTCAATTTCACCGGGTAATACGTACAGTTCTTTTTTTGTAACAACAAAGAGGTTTAATACGGTTGAAAATCCATTTACGATTTTAGAATAAATAAATATGTCCCTAAACATAATTAAGTATATTATTATCAAATTATTTATAATTCACAAAAATTTGTTATAAACATTTGCGTTTTATCACTATTATTATAATTATTTTGAAGTAGGCTGTATGGCTGTATGTACCTAATCAATGACCTTACATTTGGCGCGTGCAAAAAAAACTTGCGCGCTTTTTCCCTTAGCTAATTACTTAGGTTAATTAATTTATGAATGAATGCAATAAAATTAAATGTTTGTTTTTCCTCGCAAGTGTGTTGAAAAAGTGCGTATGAAACTCGTGAGCAACTTACTCACTAGACACTCGGCTGATTTACGCCCTCGCCTGCGGCTCGGGCTGCAACCCACAGCCTCGTGTATAATAATCAACGTTAGCTCACTTGTATCATAATATACTAATTGTGAATTATAAATAGCTTGATAATAATATACTTAATTATGTTTTTTGTCTTAATTAGGGACACATTTATTTATTCTAATTATTTTTATAAAAAAATAAAACCGCCTTCAAAAAAACCACATCAAAAAAGTAAGAAATAATTCCTCACCAAATAAATAACGTAAGTACTTTGAAGTCGGGCGTGAAACATGTACAATTTTTTGTTGTTTTTGTTAAACCCGCCCGACTTCAAAGTACTTACGTTATTTATTTGGTGAGGAATTATTTCTTACTTTTTTGATGTGGTTTTTTTTGAAGGCGGTTTTATTTTTTTATAAAAATAATTTTTATTTCACTCTTTTTAGTGCATCGTGCAGGCAATTTACGTGTTTTCTGGTAAATAGGTATGTGATCAAACTGAAAACCTCCTTTTTCGAAGTCGGTTAAAATACCTTGAGGTATCAAAACAAGAATCATCTAAATCGGTTTATAAACAAAGGAGTTATGCCTAAAGATACGTATTAAATTCACATAATGAAAACGACAGTATTTTCAAGATTTCCTGAAAACTACTGAACCGATTTCAGAATTTCAAAATATGGGACCAACTTGAAAACCAACCTGATGTAATAACGTTTGAACCATTTCAATCGGTTCAGTCGGTTCCGTCTTCGAGTAATCGGAGAACATACACAAAAAAAAAAACCTACATACAGCCGAATAGAGAACCTCCTCCTTTTTGATTTAGAAGTCGGTTAAAAACGTAAATGGATTTTCAGCCGTATAAAACCTCTTTGTTGTTACAAAAAAAAGAACTGTATCTATTACCCGGTGAAATCGAAAATGCTCTGTTGACTCACATATAACTTGCAGTTAGGTACTAACTTAACTTTGTAGGGATACTGTTTTACCCGGTTAAATTGAAAAGTCTCTGTTTACTCGCATATAATTTGCAGTTAGGTACTTATTTAACTTTGTAGGGATAATTCTATTACGCAACTAGTACTATAATATTATTATGCACGCGTGTGTTATAGTTCGGTTTATGGCCCTAAGATCGATGTGATAAGGCTCACTTTATGAGCAAGTGTGTTGAAAAATATATTCTGTACTTATAGAGCGTAATACAGCCTACAGCGCATAGTGTTTTAAGAACTTCGATTTTGTGACGTGCCTTTTTATCCCGAATATCTATAGATTAAGCTATTATAAATAGGTACTGAAAAATTCCTACGGCTCGTAGTTTTTGAGAAAAACAAATTCAAAGTTGACCTAGCATTTTAAAAAGAAATATAGAGCTCCACTATGATTTCTATTGATTTAGTTTTGGTTGAAGGTTTATATTTTTAACCAACTTCAAAATGAGGAGATTATCAATTTGACTGTAAGTATATTTTTTTATGTTTGTTAGGTACACACGGCGGCACATCAGACTATACATGTTGACCTTGATACCGCCTTTATGCCCTACGTAATAAAAGCTGTTATCGCAGTTCAACTGTTGAACTTGATGTGCTGTCGAGTGTACCTCAATGCTTTTTAGTTAATGAACGGATTTGGATAATTCTTTTTTATTTGAAAGGTGACGCTGCTCGTGTGGTCCCATTCAAAGGAGATTTTTCAGTTTTGTATGGAGCCTCGGCTAGGACTTTGTACACTATACCATAGGCAAGCAAAAGATAAATATTATAACTGAAAACTAATTATGTCGCAATAAGCTAACGCGTTTGATGGTACAAAAGCATTATCTAGTCTTAATAATTATGCAACCCCGATTCAATATGGCGGTAAAATGTCACACTAACATTAAAGAAAAAGGTTCACATTGACAGATTATCATCAGTCGTCAATGTCATCGTTTTTTCGTACAGAAACATCAAAGTTTCCGATCGTGATTTAAATATGGTTGCCAGTGTGACCATGGATGGCAAAGAATTTTTATTTCTAAGTTTATTTTTGTACCATTTATCCAGAAAGACAATGAGAATTCTAATATTTCATTTGACTTTACTATATTTCTTACTATTAGTACGAATAGTGTACAATGTCCTAGCCGAAAATGAAAAATGTCCTTTCATCAAGAACTGGGAGTGAACTTCTGGAGTTATCCTAAATAATGCGTATTTAGACTTTAGTTTGCTTATTTAGACGACTTTTTATTTTCATCAATGTGGGAATCATTTTCAAATATATTTTTTTCGAAAGTTTATACTTCTGACAAGATCTTATTTCCACCAAGTCAGGATCAGGAGATGAAATCCCAGGAAAATTGAGAGAAATTCTCTAATATAGGCAAGCCTTATGCGTTCCATTTATTTTTGAAGTTAGTCAAGTATTTGCATCTGGTAGTCATCATCTCATAGTGATGAGCTGGTAATAGAAACTACAACTCCTTAACGGTTAGGTGCTGGAGAATAATTCCTTAAGTATTAATCGTACGTATGGACTAAAAGTTATATTCTTTCAGGTTATTAGGGTGAGCTGATGATGAGAGGTGAAACTGAAACTCCTCAACAGAGAAGTTATAATGATGTTTTATAAATGCCATATGCACGAATGGACCTTAAGTTGTATTCCTTCAAGTTATCTAAGTAGCTAAATATGGAAAGCTGAACTCCGTAACGGTTAGGATATTTACAAGAATTTATCATAATTACCATGTATTATTTACACTAAAAATCTAAAAATAAAACGTTTTAAAAAAAAATTTAACCGCCTTCAAAAATAATCTTCAAACAAAATTAATAAACACTAAAAAGCGAAAAAAATAATTAGAATGTTTAATTCAAAGACGAAAATGCGTGACTTTTTCCAACTTATCTTTGTACTTACTGAACTGTTTGAAGTCAGTTCGTTTTTGTTAAAATAACATAGGCTTAACACTAACACTTGTTGGATCTTGCGGCTAGATTCTAAGACTAATTAAGATCTTTTTAGTACGGTTCTCTATTATTATTTCATTAAGTTGTTTAAACTACCGTTCATCCCGTATCCGGTTGCTTATAGAATGAAATGTAAGTCAGACCTAAGTAAGACTAAGTAAATATTTTAATCTAATTTTATGAAATGTCATTAATAATATAATCAATGGTAAACATTACTATCAATTATGTAAAATCACTTGACGAATAAACATTTATGTATACATTAAAGTGCCCTTTGAGTTAAAGATAAATCGAAACAATAATCTAAAGTAGGGTTTATATTTAAAAATATAATGAGGTTTTATGAAAAGTGCAAACACAGCATGAAATCTATAGCAGTAAGTAGGTCACAAGACTGGAGAGATGAATACGTTTGCTCCCATGATAAATGTTGAAGCATAATACAGTACGGATAGCAGAAAATGGTTCTAAGTCATACATTAGTAAATACTAAACCAGCCTCTAATGATGCTTCCACACTGCTGTTGAAGATCTTTACTAACATTAACAAACATTTCTCACATGTTAGTAAGCATTTCTAAACAAAAAGTATGAGAGCACTTAAAACATCTAACAAATTTCTAACAGAATGCAACAATATCTAATTTTTAGAAAGGGTTTGTAAACACTTTCTAACAGCAGTCTAAGCACCACAACTATGGTGATAGTCGAAGTCGTATCCTTCGCAATTAATGAAATTGCTTTGTTTGTTGAGCTACCGATCGAAACACTGAACATATGCCTCCAATAAACTATAATTCCTACTTTCACAATTTTGAGGCGTAATTAAAAATAATATTTGCTTCTTGATAGTATCACAAAAACCTTCATGAGGTAACACACATTCACCTTCTTATATTATGAGGGTACAAAGGTACCTTCTTTTAAATTGTTTTGACCTGATCCATTAAAACTATGTTTCTGTTTCATAATGAAGCTTGATGATCCAATACATTTGAAAAATTGCGAACTGCAATCGAGACACACGACTTTGTTCTTATGTTAACTATTATTTACGTCAGACGGTACAGCTGTAAATATGTTATGATTAGGTAGTGACGTCATGATTAACTTAATTAGATGCTAAAATCAAACAACGATAAAACATAATTATTATGTACAAAATACAGAACATCTGTGCAGCGCAAAATCATAAACAAAGGACCACGCAAATCCCACTATAGGGAATGTCCCCAGCCACGGGGTGACAGTCCCGACTTTTAACGATCGTAAAGTTATCGTAAAGTTAACTCAAAATATTGAATTTAGTGGGATATGGGGCTATTTTTTATAGTAAAAGTGTGTTTTGTAGTATATTTGAGCGATAGCAAGCCACTAAATAATAGTTAAAACTAGTTTTGTATTGTAATTCATGTTAATTGTATCAGCAACCATCGCTGACTTAACGATTCAAAATAGAACTTAGCGATGTCTACGCTACGTCAAACATAGCGTGAAAGAAAGCCCGCTGAGCTAACCACAAATTTCGAGGCTTCCACACACCAGATGCGTGAGCAACACGATGCGTTGCATCTGCAGCACGCTGCGGCATAAAGCAATTCACACCGGCATCTGCGTCGCACACGCATCGCAGTGCATCTGCGACGCCGTGCGTCAGCGACGCCGCGTGTTGCTTTCGGTTCGCGGTTGACATTTTCTTTCAATTCGTAATTCAATTCCTATTTTGTCCTACAAAAGAGAGTTTTTATTTTGTGGATCTTATATACATTTGTGTCTGCGTACTATATTAATTAATTTTTCGCGTAATTCAAAATCCACGATGACAATTTGTAAATATTGACAACTGACGTGCCGCAGTCAGCGTCGTAGCTGCACGCAGACGCATACGTTACCGCGGTTTGTCCTCAATTGAGAAATCCTGTAGAGTAGAATACAACGTCACAATGCCGGAGCTCGTGTGCGGCGTTGCCGTTTTGCTGTTGTGCGGCCGTGCCGCGGCCGTTTCGGTTTGTTTGTATGTACCTCGCAGACGGCCGTGCGGCTCTCGCACGCAAACGCATCGCAATGCAGCTGCGATACTGTTGGTGTGAACCTATGCATACAAATTCATATATTACAACTCATGACGCACGCAGACGCAATGCAGCACGTCTGCGTGCGTTTTTGGTGTGTGGCAGCCTTTAAAGCTAACGCATATTGTCGGTACGGATCTGCCGCCACCGTAATGCTCGAGCGAGTGAGAGAGAGGGCGAATATTTTAGCTTAGACTGACGCCTAATGACGTGCCAGCTGCCCGTCTTGCATTTCCCCCATTTCCCCGCATAACACAAGGACACATAATACATATATTATTTAATTATTGGTTTATTTTATAAGATGTTAAATCTAAGTATCGGTTGATTCTATATGCAGTAAAATCAATGATATACCACTGCCACTTGAATAAAAATCTTGTTTTAAAAATAAAAATAATAATTTAGTGGCTTGGTACGAATTAAACATAAAAAGCATAGTAAAAATACACTTTTACTGTAACTAAAACTACACATCCACCGAAACTCAAATACGTTTCTCTCAACAATCTCCAACAGAAAATTATTTCTCGAAAAAAAAATTATCTACATCTATAAAAACACCCCAAATTTGTGAGGAATCACCACAACCCAGCGGCACTGACTTATCGAATCGAATTCGATAATCATAACGATCGCTATCTCCGAAGAGACTTCCCACCCAAGAGACTTTAAACATATTTCAGTTTATGCGTCTTGGCGCATCCACCGCAGGATTAAAGATTTTGCACAAATCGAATTAGACAACAGGTAATTTGTATGCAGTTAATTTTGCACACTTAGGTATTATTCATTTGCTAACGGTATCAATTATAATAGGGTGTTATAGTAATACAAAGCACATTGACAACAAATTTATGCCGTGTGCCAAATTATCTCCATACTAGATACAAAACACAGGTCTCACAACCAGCTCCGATGGGACTCGAACCCACGACCTTTCGCTATCCGGGTGACTGCTAAGGTAAGCTAAGAGCAGTCGCCCGGATAGCGAAAGATCGTGGGTTCGAGTCCCATCGGAGCTGGTTGTGAGACGGGTCGTTTTTTTCAAAATACCTTATTTTCCATTTTTCAATAGTTTTAAAACATTTTGTTTCATTATATTAAAATTCAAACGCCAGACTTTGAAGTGCCGTTTACTTTATTTTTAGATTCACCCATCCTCGTTTTCGTCCACGGCGGCTTCTGGCAGGAGTTGTCCCGAGAGCTGTCCCGGTACCCCGCGCTGCCGCTGCACCACTGCAAGGTCAAGACCATAGTGGTTGGCTACGACCTGTGCCCAGTAGCCACGCTGGCGGAGATCGTCAACCAGATACAGAACGCCGCTAGATTCGTCTTCGAGTACGCAGAGAAAATGGGAAGCAGGTGAGTAAGATACAGATACTGCTTCAATTTAAGTTTGACTGCTTTTAAGAAGGAGCAAAAAGTAGATATTAGTTAGGTACTAGAGCGAGGTCACAGTGCTGTGCCCAGTAGCTGGCGGAAATCGTCAACCGGATTCAAAATGCCGCTAAATATATTTATATATTTTATTTTTTGCTGTCACTCCTTAGTCGAACCAGCAGGCTTCCTTTGAATATATATATAAACGTATATTTTTATGATAACTTGAACACAATTTCGATGTGTCTGTCTGTCTTACTCAATTATTAATACTTACTTCAACTCGACCAATTACAAAATGTACATTACTGATTATGTGAATTTGTGGATGGTCGTTATTTATCAAGATCTGGCTACTTTAATTTTTGTAAAAAAATATATATTTCCTTTGTTTATTCTTTTACTAGTAACCATCACAAAAGTTCTTTTAAGGCACTCGATTTAGGCTAGATATGAGTAGGTAATTGGTGTAAAATAAGGGAGCCGTCCTATATAGTTGCGTTCATATATTCTATTACGAAAAAACGATAAGACAAAAGAAAATGAATTGGGTCTGCGAAAATAACTTCCATCTTTCCTTGTTTTATCAATGAGCATACTTTAGAGGTATCCTTATGCTGATAGCTCCACGACCCCACTGAAAAACCTACCCTTTCGCATTTTCTTTTCCTGCACATTCATATAGAACGATATGTATTGCTTTTTGCAACGGAATGAAATTCGTAAGGGCAAACGTTTTTGGAAATAAAATTGGGACCTACTCACGCCAACTCACGCTCACTCATAATATTTACTTATTTTCTTGCTGTGTATTTACATGTTTGAGTTTCGAACATTGATATATACTCTTTGCGCAGTATATTCAGAGTGTAAGAAGTTAGTAAATGTGCAAACGTTAATCGTTTCAGAATAAAGAAAAAAACATTTTTAGAATAAAATTACTAACGCGAATGCGATAATGACGCTTGCTCATTCACAAACCTACAGTAAGGTTACTGTTAACGTCTTCTCGCCAATAAGTTTTGTTCCATTAGGGAGAAAATTAAATTATTAGGGTCGCTTATTTATATGAAACTGATAAAAGATTTTTATTTTACTGTTTAAGAGTATAATATAAAGCCTTACTATAACTATCCTTGTAGGTAGAAATTAACGGGACTCTAACGTGCTAAAAAAACTGAATTATTTATTTCCAGAGGGGTATATTTCGCTGGTCACTCGGCGGGAGCTCATCTAGTAGCAAAACTCCTCGCGAACGCAGACTTCCTTGAAAGCACAGTCGGTTCACATCGTCTCCAGGCCGCCTTTCTGATCTCGGGAGTATACGACCTTCGAGAAGTGGTGCATACGTCAGTCAATGAGGCAGTACAACTACCTTTAGAGTGGGCTAAGCCTCTGTCACCTCAATTCGACTGCTACACTCACCTTCACGTCAAAAAAGTACGAATGTACATCATAGCAGCTCAAAACGACAGCCCAAGGTTCAAAAAGCAAAGCAGAGAGTTTTACGAGCTACTACACAATGTCTGCTTGATGCAGAACATGTATTTGGAAATAAAAGACGATTTTGATCACTTCGATATTGTTGAATGTTTCTTTAAAGAGAACAATTACCTCAAAAATTTATTGGTGCATGATATAAGGAAACATTTGTAATTTTTTTATGGTAAAAGACGGATGTGCAGGGTCTTTTAGATGTTAGTTATGCTATGAAAAGTCAGTTCTACTAGCAAAAACAAAACATATGAATAAACATATAACAAATAATTAAGAATAAATGTTTTTTGCTAATAGAATTGCCTACTGTTTTGTTTAATTGTTGACTATTTTCGATTGAGTGTATAATCTATCTATCTACCTATGTTCAATAGATTTATTGTAAAACATAGGTAGGTACTTTAATATAATTTTAATATTTTTATGCTATGAGAGTATGAGAGAAATGTGCATTTAAGAATATTTTATTAATGTGAGGAAAGTATTTTTCTGTCTCCAATTTATTATTATTAATAATTTAAAAGTAGGTAATTTGATTGTAATGCCTTTGTTATGTTATTTTATGTGAAAATGTGGTTTTATATTTGTGATTGAAATTTTACTTATAAATCTGTGGTGAGGTGAGAGACTGATTTTGTATTCACTGGAATAAACATCGATTTATCTCAACTTCATTTGTATTACAATTCATTTGATTCGTAAGAAATCTGAATATTTTCCATAAACCAAAAGTAAGTAAGTATACGAAATAACTTAAGTAAGTACCAAAATAATATTTATATTTACAAATATAGGTAGTTGTGGTACTTGTGGTATGTTATTTCGTTCAGAGGAGCCCGTGGCGCAGTGGTTAGCGTGCTCGGAATGCGATCGTTGAGGTTAAGCAACTTTCACAATGGTCGGTAACGCAATGGGTGACCAAAAACTTTTCATCTCGAACTCCGTGCTTCGGGAGGTACGTTAGGGCATTGTCTAGGCTGCTTTTGCAGTCGTTAATACCCACCAACCCGCACTGGGCCCGCGTGGTGTTTCATCATGGCCCATGCTCCTTATCCATCCACAAGGAAGGCCAGTGCCCCAGCTGTGGGGACAAAAAATTTATTTCTAGAATTTTCCGTCCGAAAGATATATGGAATAACCGTTAGTAGGTACTATTATATTTATATTGTGTGGAATAACGCTGCCCGTATGCACATGTTATGGGGTCGTAAGTAACTTCACAAGTATGAAATAGGAAAGCCTCGAATCTAACTTGAATCTCCCTAAACCATTCACTAAAAATAACGTTGGCGTGAAGCAAACAATTCATTTGTTTGGTCTATGGGTTTTATACCTACATTCACAAAATTTCTGTTCTGGGTACTAAAATGAAAAAAATAGAAAAATTAAATTTAAAAACTAAAATCTGACTAGGTACTGAAAAATCAATCGCTTTCATATTTTTTAGAGAGTGAGTTATTAGGGTTTTCGATTTTAAATTCAATTTTTATTTATATTATTTTGGGGTCATAATTTCGTGATAAAGTATTTGCAGAGCCGCTTCATTTCTTTTTAGGATTTATTATTTTAAATAATTAAGTAGTATATCAAACTTACACATAGGTTTATGTTTCGAAATTAGATCGTGAGTCATGAGGATTTTTCTTCATATTCCATAGTAAAATATGTATTTTGGGCAGGTTTAGAGAGAAAATATGCTGAAATAACTTTTGAGTCGTGATTTTATAGTAAGTAATTAAATTTTTTCCATGCATCGAATGTATGTCGCGAGTAACAGCTAATAATGTAACATATTTAAATTGTGCTAATGAAGCCCTTTTATTTGATACCCAACACGTAATTATTTAAAAGAAAACTAGTTCTAGATTTTATGCCATCTAGATGGCGCCATATTCAATTTAATGAGACGTCACATAGCTTATAACCAGTAGACAATTCAGACGTTTCCAGCGACACCTCATTTATCGAATTTTGATATGAAGGTACAGATCGCGCGGCGAGAGTTTGGCTTTGACCTTCGGGTGGAGGGGATTACTGCGCATTTTTATGGATGGCGCAAGGCCCAAAATACCTTGTTTCTGATTTCTGCGCAATAACGGTCAAAGCCAAACTCTCGCCGCGCGATCTGTACCTACCTAGTTTAGAAGTAATGGGGGAACAGATGAACATACATACACACCTACCGGTCAAAATCATATACCTACCCTTCTTTTTGCTTCACCGTAGTCGGGCAAATATTTCCTCCTTTTTGCTTCGCAGTAGTCGGGTAAATATACCCTCCTTTTTGCTTCGCCGTAGCCGGGTAATTACTACTTATACCTAGCACTTACTACATAATATGACAGTACAGTACCTATCCTGTTAGTCACATAACTGCCACGTAACCTTTAAATGCTCAACTAAGCATTTTCCTGTGACGCAAACCTAAACAGGGTTATCTACACATGCTCTTAGCCGATGTCGTCATATACAATACAAATACAATATGGCTATAATGGACATTACATTAGTATGTAGGAGGTATCAGATTTAAGGTTCTTTTCCGAATCCTCTCCGATCGCTTTCAATAGCTGGCCTTACTTTGATCTCGACCAGTTATGAAGTACCCTTTACAAACATTTCTTTTTATACACAATAGCAAGGAGAAAACAAATTGTATGATGTAATAAACATGGTATTAGTTTACACAACGTGCGATTGACAATAACGTAAATGGATTCTTAGAATGATTGTGACTTTTCTACATTTAATAAGTATAATAAGTAGTATAAATTTTTTTTTGACTTTGTATAAATAGCAATCCGGTAACTTACTATACCACCGGGAGGGCGACCAACAGTCCATTGGTGGTGTCGGGTTCATCGTCCATAAATCCCTTGTCAACAACGTGACCACCATCGGAAGTGTGTCGAGCAGGGTAGCGTACCTGATACTCAGATTATCGAAACGATATTCGCTGAATGTTATCCAGGTCTACGCTCCGACCTCGACACACGACGATGACGAAGTGGAGGCTATGTATGAGGAGATCTCTAAAGCCATGCATAGCTATAAAACCCACTACACGGTTGTGATGGGGGATTTCAATGCAAAGTTGGGGCAACGTTGCGGTGATGAGCTGAGAGTGGGGCAATTTGGATTTGGGCAACGGAACGATAGAGGCCAGATGCTGGCAGACTTTATGGAGAGGGAGAACCTCTATATGATGAACTCCTTCTTTAGGAAGCCCGTAAGCCGCAAATGGACCTGGATCAGTCCGGACGGTAAAGTCAAAAACGAGATCGATTTTATCATGTCGACGAAGAAGCACATATTCAATGATGTCAGTGTGATCAACGCTGTTAAGACAGGAAGCGATCACCGTATGGTAAGAGGCACATTGAATATCGATGTCAAGCTCGAAAGATCGCGACTGATAAAATCCACGCTCCGACCAATACCAGCTCAAATTCAAAACCCCGAGTGCTTTCAGCTCGAGCTTCAAAACCGCTTCGAAGCCCTTGAGAACAGCATAGACGTGGACGATCTATACAACATGGTGGTGGATACTGTCCGCACGGTAGGGTCTAAGTACTATAAAACCCGCCGTCCCAAATTGAAGAAACTCTCCAGTCAGACTCTCCTACTCATGGATCAGAGACACGAAATGAAGCTGCAGAACTCAGCGGATGCCCATCGTTATCGGCAGCTCAATAGACAGATATCTAAGTCCTTGACGCGCGACCTTCGCCCAAATTAATACCGAGCGTATTAAAGAAGCCATTGAGCGGAACAAAGGCTCCAAAGTGTTCGCGAGAGATCTGTCTATCGGGCAAAGTCAATTGACGAGGCTGAAAACTGGGGAAGGTAGCATCGTTTCGTCAACACCTGAAATCCTGAGGGAGATTGAGAGTTTCTATGGACAGCTATATTCCACGCAAACACCTGTTGAAAGCAAGGCTAAAGACCCTAGAGCCAAGCTTACCCGACACTATACCGAAGATATCCCGGACGTCAGCCTGTACGAGATTAGAATGGCTCTCAAACAGCTCAAAAACAACAAGGCGGCGGGTGATGACGGAATCACAACAGAACTTCTAAGAGCGGGCGGTAAGCCGATACTTAAGGTCCTCCAGAAAATCTTCAACTCTGTCATCCTCGAGGGCAAAACGCCAAAGGCATGGGGCAGAAGCGATGTGATGCTGTTTTTCAAGAAGGGTGATAAAACTCTCTTGAAGAATTATAGACCCATCTCGCTTCTGAGCCATATCTATAAGTTGTTTTCGAGAGTCATTACGAATCGTCTCGCTCGCAGGTTCGACGACTTCCAACCTCCCGAACAAGCCGGGTTCCGGAAAGGCTACAGTACCATAGACCACATTCATACGCTGCGGCAAGTTATACAGAAGACCGAAGAGTATAACTTGCCACTTTGCTTGGCGTTCGTGGACTATGAGAAAGCCTTTGATTCGATCGAGACCTGGGCCGTGGTGCAGTCTCTCCAGAGGTGCCAAATAGACTACAGGTATATCGAGGTGCTGAGGTACCTATACCAAAACGCCACCATGTCGGTCCGATTACAGAACCAGAGCTCTAATCCTATCCAACTACAGCGAGGTGTGAGACAGGGAGATGTCATCTCTCCCAAACTGTTCACAGCTGCGTTGGAGGATATTTTTAAGCTGCTGGACTGGAAAGGATGCGGCATCAACATCAATGGCGAGTACCTAACACATCTACGGTTTGCCGATGATGTAGTTCTTATGGCTGAGACCTTGGAAGACCTGAACACAATGCTCGAAGATCTCGGTAATGCTTCGCAAAGAGTGGGTCTTAAGATGAACATGGACAAGACGAAAATCATGTCCAATGCCCATGTTGCACCCGCTCCAGTTAATGTTGGGAACATTACACTCGAAGTTGTTGACCACTATGTTTACCTAGGACAGACGGTCCAGTTAGGTAAGTCCAACTTTGAGAAAAAGATCTCTCGTCGAATCCAGCTCGGATGGGCAGCGTTTGGGAAGCTCCGACATATATTCGCGTCCGAAATACCTCAATGTCTCAAGACGAAAGTCTTTGACCAGTGTGTGTTGCCAGTAATGACCTATGGAAGTGAGACGTGGTCTTTTACTATGGGTCTCATAAGAAGGCTCAAAGTCACCCAGCGAGCAATGGAGAGAGCGATGCTTGGTATTTCCCTGCTCGATCGAATCAGAAATGATGAAATCCGCAGGAGAACTAAAACAACCGACATCGCTCGAAGGATTGCATCATTGAAGTGGCAGTGGGCGGGACACATAGCGCGGAGAACCGATGGCCGTTGGGGCGGAAAGGTTCTTGAATGGCGACCGCGTGCCGGACGACGTTCCGTGGGCAGGCCCCCTACAAGGTGGACCGACGATCTGGTCAAGGTCGCGGGAAGCCGCTGGATGCGGGCAGCGCAGGACCGATCGTTGTGGAGATCCTTGGGGGAGGCCTATGCCCAGCAGTGGGCGTCGTTCGGCTGACATGATGATGTATGAATATAGATAAAATAAAAACATATAAATATTGAACACCATCACATACATTGTTCCAATAGTAGCTTCAGCACTAGCATTAGGGAAATTGGAAAAAAACGAAAAACGGGTAATACCACATAGGTACACCCACCATTGGGTTCGTGGGTTACGCCCCCGGTGTGTGACGCCCCCGTGGTGGAGGCCCCCGATTTTCAATTAAGTTATAACGGCCGATTTCTTCGCAATAAAAGTAATTTGTACCAGATACAGTCGACAAAAAACTGTTTATGAACTTAGTAAATAAGTAATTAAATTTAACTGTTTCATATTTATGATTATTATGAGTATCATGTGTTATAGGTATAATTTTGTATGAAAAAATGATTTTGCATGTTGATTGTAACATAATTACCAAATTTATGATAACTAAGTTTAATTTTATCGTTAGGAATGTTATACTATTTATTTAAGAAGATACCTCTATATTTAATGACTCAGTCTGTAGGTCTGTCACAGCTGGATTGTCTCGAGAACTACTAATGCTATCAACTTGAAATTTGGAACAGTTTTAGATGAAGTTTGCCCGACTATTTTGCAAAAAAGAGAGAAATAAATATAATTGTACTATTTTTGCAACAGGTACTGAAAAAGGTGGTCTTAAAAACTCAAAGTAGGGCTACTAAAGCATGTGGGATATCATTATGAAAGAGCGCTGCTTGCACATTCTCAAATATTTTTTCTTAAGCCGCATAGTTGACGACGAGTTTGACGACCGGTTTGGCGCAGGGGTAAACTACCTGCCTTCTGCGCCAGAGGTCTCGGGTTCGATTCCCGAACAAGACAAATATTTGTGTGCATGAACATGTCTATTTGTCTTGGTCTGGGTGTTTTCTATGTATAATAAGTATGTATTTACAAACAAAAAAATATTTAAGTATATATTTATCCGTTATCAAGTTCACATAGACACAGTTTCTCAAGAAATTTACTATGGGCTTAGATAATTGGTGTGATTGTAAGAAAATATTTATTTAAGTATTACTTATTATTATTAAGTATACTTTTCAACATTTGATGAATATTGAATACCTTGACAAATGTGATATAATAGATAAACAAACTGTTGTTTCACCGACATTATTAATAAAGATTTATATCAAGAAACTAGGACTTTGAATAATTTCATGTAGACACTAATAAACATTTTTATAATATGTTACACTTTGCTATCTGACTGTACTTTGGATAAAAATATTTAACTAATAAATTTTATAGCACTAAAACGAAATCAGGGGCCTCCACCACGGGGGCGTCACACACCGGGGGCGTAACCCACGAACCCCCACCATTGGACTCGAACCCAGGACCTTTCACTATCCGGGTGAATGCTCTGAGAAAATTTCAAATTAAAATGACTTATGTGCAAATACAGTCGAACCAATTGAATCATGAGTCATGACCCATTTGGGTAATATTTTTTATTAAAAGCGTCAAACTATGAAGATCAGTGTCAAAGTCAGCTTTAAATGATAAGAAAATAGCCTTACGGTGGGTCACGATTCAATTGGTTCGACCGTACATGCTGTATGATGTGATGTACATACCATCTGCAAGAAAAGGAGCCGGCTCCTAAAATTGTTGAGAGTTGTGACGAAAACCCAAATAACTTTTTGCTGAACTCTTTTTGTACCTACCACAAAACCTTGCTAAGAATAATTAATTACATACCGTGTAGGTACAGTCAAGGAACTTTATTTCCTACACATTTCGTTAAAATGTTAATTGTTAGACGTTCTTAAAAATATGCAATAAGGTTGAAAATTCTATTTCAATAATTGTATTGAAATGTCAATACGTATTATTTGTCAACTGCGTTGTTATGTGGCAGAAATTGAATGAATCTTTTTGAAATATGATTGTCAACGTAGTATCACTACGTTACTATGTACCTACTTGGCAACAGACTTACGCAACTAGGCAACAGACTAACATAGTTGATCTGTTGCCTAGTTAGGTACTGACATAAAACAATGCATGTGCGACATGTCAAAGCAACGTCGTGACGTGATCTAGCTAGCTCCTAAGTTGTCAGTTTGCTGTAAGATATTGATTCTTAGGTGGATTGGAAATTGAATTCCGTGACTGTACCTACTAAGACATTTGTGTCGTATGTGGGATAAACAAGAAAATGTCTTTTGTAAGCATAACAACTTTTTGCTTGCCTTTGAAACTGTTTTCTAACTTTAACCTTTCTATATAAATACCCTTATTGTTCAGATTAATCTAATTTTAACATGTTTTACCTTCAGTGTAGCTTTTGTGAGTCATCAATAGAAGTGCCGGTAAATTCAGATTATGACATCCTACTAATATTATAAATGTGAAAGTTTAGATGTTTGGATGTTTGGATGTTAGTATGTTTGTTACTCAATCACGCCAAAACGGCTGAACGGATTTGGCTGAAATTTGGGACACAGATACTTTGTAGCCTGCAGGGGAACATACTTAGGCTACTTTTTATCCCGGAAAAATATCATAATCCCGCGGGATAACGTCATGAAGTCCACGCGGGTGAAGCCGAGGGTGGAAAGCTAGTGCAAAAATAAAATTGAAGAGCCCGTGTTCGCGTAAGTGTATATATTCTTTGCCGTGGCGCAATGGTTAGCGCGCTCGGCCTGCGACCGTGTTGAGGTTAACCAACTTTCGCAATGGTCGGTCACGGGATAGGTGGCCAAAAGTTTTCCTCTTGAGCTTTACCATGATTCGGAAGGCTCGTTAAGCCCTTGGTCCCGGCTGCATTTGCAATTGTTAATACCCACTAATCCGCACTGAGCCCGCGTGGTAAGTGGTGGCCCGTTCTCCTTATTCATCCATAAGGAAGGCCATTGCCCAAGCAGCGAGGACATGCTGCATAATACAAGTTAGAAATAATGACGAAAATGTCATTTTTTGTAAAAACACGGCAAGTATATATTTATCCGTTATCAAGTGTTTCATGATACAATTTCTTAACGAAATTAAAATGGGCTTAGATAATTGGTGTGAATGTAAGAAGTTATTTATTTATTTATTAAGATGGATGGGCGTACGCGTTGCTTGCGAAATCGTATTTTTTTCACGATTCGTCAAACGATCGATTTGATGTTCATATCGTTTCGTGATTTAGAGTTCAGTCTTGGTTGATCTTGCAGCGGATCCATCACCAAAAATTCCCGACCGTGTTTTTTACGAACGTGATTTTTTACAGGACGATGTTTAGTAAGTACTTGTTATTTTTCACGATTCTAAATGTGTGTGAACACGAATAAAAGTGTTGCCGCCGCCAAAAAAATGGAATCGTGGAAAAAGACGATTTGTCGACTGTACAGGCAACTTTTTAAATATTAAGTAACTTTACTTGTACAGCATAATTCGTTGATGAATATACAAATAATTGGCTAGTTCATACTTTTTATATATTTCCACGGTCATACTATTCAATTTCCTCTATGTTCTATGTTATCAGCATTTCAAAAACTCATGTTATTCTAAATTAGATAATAGCGTGGTCAGATGTGAAATTTAAATAACTTAAACATTTTATTTTAATTTTTAGTTTTTTGCATTCACAATGCAATTTTTATTACTGAAAAATGGAAAATGAAGTATTTAGAAAAAATCGACCCGTCTCACAACTCAAATTAACGCTGACTATACAGCGTGTAAGAAGTATTAGATAAATTCGACGCTTTTCGTAACGACTCCGTAGCTCAGTGGTTAGAGCAGTCGCCCGGAAAGCGAAAGGTCGTGGGTTCGAGTCCCATCGGAGCTAGTTGTGAGACGGGTCGATTTTTTCTAAATACTTCATTTTCCATTTTTCAGTAATAAAAATTGCATTGTGAATGCAAAAAACTAAAAATTTAAATAAGTTGCAATAGTAATTTCATCTTTAGCGATTGCCAAATACCTGGAAAGGTATTTTTTTCGCGTGTGAGGGTAGTAATATCTCCACATTGATGAAATTAACGCTGACTATACAGCGTGTAAGAAGTATTGGATAAATTCGACGCTTCTCGTAACGACTCCGTAGCTCAGTGGTTAGAGCAGTCGCCCGGAAAGCGAAAGGTCGTGGGTTCGAGTCCCATCGGAGCTAGTTGTGAGACGGGTCGATTTTTTCTAAATACTTCATTTTCCATTTTTCAGTAATAAAAATTGCATTGTGAATGCAAAAAACTAAAAATTTAAATAAGTTGCAATAGTAATTTCATCTTTAGCGATTGCCAAATACCTGGAAAGGTATTTTTTTCGCGTGTGAGGGTAGTAATATCTCCACATTGATGAAATTAACGCTGACTATACAGCGTGTAAGAAGTATTATTAGATAAATTCGACGCTTTTCGTAACGACTCCGTAGCTCAGTGGTTAGAGCAGTCGCCCGGAAAGCGAAAGGTCGTGGGTTCGAGTCCCATCGGAGCTAGTTGTGAGACGGGTCGATTTTTTCTAAATACTTCATTTTCCATTTTTCAACTTAAACATTATTTTAATGAAATATTCGAAAAAAAGAACAAGTTTTCTTAGTTTTTTTCCTATCGAATCCTCCTTGTTTCTTTCAGTGTCAAATTGAAAAAAAAACGGAGAAAACAGCTTTTTGTTTTTTTTGTGAAAATACAATTTGTTTGTTTTTTTAGTTTTTTTAAAACTACTTACATTTTTTTCTGCCAATACTAAAAATGGAAATAAAAATACTGTAGAATTCCTACTGAAAATCCATGCAAACATAGAAGCGCGTAGGCAATGAATATGATGAAACAGATCTTCATATTTTTTTATCCTGATGATGCTAGTTAGGGCATGAGAACGAAACTATGAAATTATTGTATTGTCATCGACGCTTGTACAAATTTTAGACGTCTAAAAATTGGGGAAAATTGTTTTGAAAGATTCCGTTACATACAACATAGATACATACACTACAGGCGCGTTAGTGTATATATTCTTTGCTACAGGTCAAGCTAATGGTCCGGTCAAATTAGCTCAAAATTATGAGTGAAGGACGATTAATTTTCCATATTATTTTATTTTTAACCCCCGATGCAAAAAGAGTGGTGTTAAAAGTTTGACGTGTGTGTGTAACTGTCTGTCTGTCTGTCTGGGGCATTGTAGCTTCTAAACGACTGGACCGATTGATGCGTTTTTTTTAAATTGAAAGCTAAGTTAATCGTGGTGGTTCTTAGCCACGTGTGATGAACATTCATCCAGCTATTTATGGAGATGGTCAACTGCCTGCCGAAACGGTAAAAGATACAGAGGTGGTGCTTTGACTAAAATAATGTACAGCCTAGGCAAATTTAAGTGCAATAAGAAAAAACAAAACGGCGGCATAAAAATGGCTGTCTGTCTGTCTGTACTTATATTCGTAGTGCTTATGCCTATACGGATCAAGCGATTTCAATGCGGGTTTTTTATTTTGTGTGTAATTCAAAAAGGATGAAATTAAAATAAAATTTTAATATTTTACAAACCCACGACACGAAAAACCTCAAAAAAGTAAAAACATAAATTTTCACGGTCGGGGGACCCCCAACGTATAATATACCCTTTTAGTACTTCTCTTTTTGAGGTCCCCAGACTAAAAGAGTTTATTTTTTTTATTTTTGAGGCTTTTTGTGTCGTTGGTTTATATTTTTTTTTAATATTTAAATCGTTAAGCGGTTCACAAAATACATCTAGCTACCAAGTTTCAACTGTGTACCTAGTCTTAATAATTTTGGGACAAAGCTGTGGCAATCGGACGGACAAGACCTATTTTTTTTACTAATTGTACTTAACAGTTATTGAAGGTTATCTTGTCTGTGAAAAGAGCACTATGTATTATATTAAAGCTTTATCATATTGATTAACCAACAGCTTGATAAAAGACATGGGCTGGTTAATTGGATCATTGATAATTTAAGCTTCGGTGGTTGTGGGTATACAAACTCTTTGAAAGCTAGGCAATGGAACTTTTGTACTTTCTACTAGTGCCAACAACGCTTCTAGTAAAAAAAGGTAAGTTTCATTTGAATTTTCCATCTTTTATGGTGTCAACAAAAATTAAGCGTTAACTTTGACGTAGCCCCAAAGAAAGAAACCCAGTGGCGAAAGATGTCGGTGGCCAATTTGTAATTAAACATAAATTTTCGTAAAATATTAATACAATTTCTATGCGCTATGTGAAACGCTCCATGGTTAATTTTATATGTCTCAAGATGACGTATTTCAAATTTCAATTTGCCATCTTTGATATTTCGAAAATAGCGCGAAATTCAAATACTTTACATACTTTTGAGACACCTTTCAGATCGGACTGTCTTTTACAGAGTTCAAATTCTCTTTGCATGTTTATTAAATTTATTGTAGTAGGTACTAGCCTTCCGCCCGCGGTTTCGCCCACGTGGACTACACGACGTAATCCCGCAGGAGTGTGATGTTTTTCCGGGATAAAAAGTAGCCTTTGTCACTCTCCAGCTCCCAAACTATCCCCATACCAAAAATCACGTCGATCCGTTGGTCCGTTTTGACGTGAAAGACGGACAAACATACACGCTTTGAGATTCATGTATTTGATTGAGAAGTGCGCTTCCACCTTCAGCCTTATCACCATACTTAACATCAGGTGTGATGTAGGTGCTAAGTGCTAGGTGCTACCGCGTTGTGAATAAAAATAAAAAATACATTGTTTTTTCCAGTCTTATCGTTTTTACTTGGAAACGCAGTAGTATACACTGACTGTCAAGCAAACTCTGCAAACCAGAATACGAGCCCGTTCCAAGATATTTTCAACGTATCAATGCTAACTATGGCCGTCTGTATATTCATAGTTGGCGTCTTCACACTCTTCGTAAAGATTCATTGAATACTGATGTAAGTACTTATTATAAAAACTTACACATTTATAATTTTTTCATACGTCGTCGATGCGCTGTTGTTTCGATACAGACGAGTTTGAAAACCAAAAATTGGAATGCTCAATAAGCTACATCTGACTTGCGGCGTATCTCGTCTGTATAGGTGCGTGGAAAGGCAAGGCGCAGTGTGCATAGGCAAGGCACTTATTAATAAATAGTAGATTGTATTACAAGGGAGCAAAATAACATATTTACGGCGAGGGCGCTATTTTGAATCCAGAGCGCAGTGAAGGATTCAATATACGTCGCCCGAGATCAAAATAATTTTGCGGCCGAGTAATACACTCTACTTTTCATTTCAAATATAAGGAAAGTAAATACACTCTGCTTTTCATCCCCCTCTATAAGAAAAGCAATAAAGACAACTAAAACTATCTAGAAAATAAAAGAAAGTTGGCGGGGGGCTTCGCTTTCTCTGTTTTTTCTATAATATTCATTCTTAAAAAAAAACAATATGTTAGATATTAAATTAATAATTCTACGATATAAATTATTTTATATAATAGCAAAACAGGCTGTAAAGGCTATTGCCTGCATACCTTTGGTAAATAAATGTCCAAAGAGATACTTGCAGATTTTGGCATGACCCCTACTATTCCTTTTTTAAATTTCATAACGGCCCTAGGGCCGCCACATACCACTTTCAACCCGCATTTTAGGCAAGTTAGGAGTTACTTTCAGAATATGAGCCATGAAAAAGAATAATAAATTCTTACAATCAAACTAATTATCTGAGCCCATGTAAATTTAATTAAGAAACTGTGTCTTGAAAACTTTGATAAAGGATAAATATATACCTACTTAATTACATAGAAAATACCCAGACCAAGACAAACAGACGACATAAGAACGACGACAAAACCTACAACTTTCTTGGAACGACGCGACTAAAGAATTTGACGATCTTCGTGGCCGAGTGGTGTACGCACGGGTTTTCAAGGTGCCGCTATCTCTGGAGGTCCCGGGTTCGATTCAATTATTTAAAAGGAACTTTTCAATATTTCTTCGTACATATATTATATTACTGAAATGGCTCGCCGCGGTTTTCCCGCCGTGGTACCGGTTCCTGTGAGAATATCGGGATATAATATAGCTTTGTCACCTAGAAATTAGCGTTCTTATTGTGAAAGAATTTTTAAATGGGTCCAGGGTGCCTACCATCAACTTTATGACAGCGATTCAAAAATAGCGCGATGCATAATAGGTTCCTAAAATGAATTGCTTTCTTTCGTACTATGCCCTTCTAAAAACTGGATCGCAAATGAATTGCTAAATGTGAATGACCGAACGATTTGTGTCCTTATTTCTTCTACCCGTCCCTTTCACTCGATTCTGTCATGCCCGGAGAGTGAGAGGGACGGGTATAACCTGCAGGTGTCATGTTAGCTTGGCCGAGTTATAAGTCAAATAAGAGTTCTTGACAGCTTAGCGGCTGTGAAATATCATTGAATGATGACTGAATCGCTGTCATTGATATTAAGCTGTCATGGTACGAATAAGCGAAGCAGATCAGTTTAGGTCCTAAACAAAATCGCAATAAGAGTTGATGGTAGGCACCCAGTAGTTTTTTAGTTTATCCATTACAGACATACAAACAAACAACTATAAAATAAAAAAAAACATCTTTTTTATTTTTATTTTATTTATTTGGGAAACAAACAATACAATATTTCTTATAAATAAAATTTTATTTAGCTATACCATTAATCAGTAAAGTTCCCACTTATTACTAGTTATAACATATGTTTGAGCAATAAACAAATTTATTATTATATTAGATCACAATTTAAAGCGCGGAATCCGTGTGGAAATGTATCTTGTGTAGTTCATAATTCACCTCTAACACTGAAGCCGGATTGGATAAATCAATTGTGTTTGAAGCGAAACTTGGTTTTCCTAAGCTTAATTAACTTAATTATCGGGTGAAAATACAATTGCAACTGACTCAATTTCTATTGAGTACACTGTAGCGTTTATGCTAAGCTTTAGATGGTAATTTCATTCAATTGAATTAAGGTGGTTCATTTCTTACCTAGTATTAAAAATCTTAGAATAAATCTACGTAAGTAGTGTCTGTAACAAAACTCCTCCGAAATGGCTTGACCGATTTATAATGATTTTTTTGGGTAATTCGGCAGGTCTGAGATGTCAGAGGTGTCATACATTATTCTATGTGATAAGGGTTTTTGTTACACACTTTTTTATTTTTTAACGATTAATTAATTTTAATTATTTTATGATTTGTCACTAAAATACATATAATTTTAATTTTCACCTTCTACCACCACTCCCAATTTTTATTAGCGCTATTAGTATAGCTAAAAATAAGTTTTATGACAAAACAACGTTTGCCGGGTCAGCTAGTTTTGACTTAATAATTATGGTACCTATCCCTTTCATAAGTAGTTTAATTATTAGCCAGTTCTACCATTATGATACTTACAGTCGACTGGTTTCCAAATCGACGAGTCTCTCAGACGTATCTCACATAGTATAGGGACTCACGCACTATGCTACTACCACCAGTATCCGACCTGTCACTATAATGCAGGGACCGTACTCTGAAAGGCAAATCCGAAACTTCGGTTAGCCCCGCCCGTTTCACTCGATTCTGTCAGGACTAAAGAGTAAGAGGGACGGGTATAACGAAGTTTCAGGTTTTGCATTTCAGAGTAAGCCCTCAGGTTTCAGCGACTGGCGACTGGCGACGGATACTAGTCGATTGTTTGTTTAATACGCACCGGTAAGCATGCTACACCCTAGACTGCATCCTGTCTGATTAGCAAGATGGCGGTCAAATGCTTAACCAGTTTTTGTAAAAAAAATACTATGTGTAAATATTTTGTTTGTACAATATTGCTTCTTTTGATAAAGCTGATAAGTTCATTGCGCCTGTTCTTATCGTAGCTTATAAGAGTCTTGTTGAATGGGTGGTAGGGCAAAACTGACTATTCAAAATACTTATGTACAACTTTGTTTGAATTTAAAGAATATTTCTATTTTTGTCACTAGCCTAATTTTGTTAAATAAAATGTTTGTCCATCCATTCAATGTATAATTGCAAACTTTGAAAAAGTGTGAGACAAAAAGCTCAAATGAATGAGTTATCAATAGCCACATATTTATTAGTGGATGTATTTATATATCGATTACTTATAACAAATCTTATTAAAAATTAAAATGTACCTTTCTTTTCTACTTTTGTATTACCATAAATGATTTGAAATTTAACCTTAATAAACTTTTTGTTAACCATATAAATAAAAATGATGTTATAGCGCAAAACTCAAGAACGGCTGGACCAATTTGTTCTGTCACTAGCCTAATTTGGTTAAAACAAAATGTTTGTCCACCAATTCAATGTATAATTGCAAACTCAAAGTAAAATTAACATGGGCTTAGATAATTGGTGTGATTGTAAGAAGTTATTTATTATTTATTCATTTATTTATTTATTAACTTTGAAAAAGTGTGGAACAAAGAGCTCAAATAAATGAGCTATCAATCGCCACATATTTCTCAGTGGTTGTATTTATATATCGATTATAACAAATGTTATTAAAAATTAAAATGGGCCTTTTTTCTACTTTTGTATCTAACCATAATTAATATGAAATTGTCCCTTATAAAACTTTTTGTTAACCACATTTTAAAATGAATGCTGCTTAGCGACTCAAGAACGGCTGGACCAATTTGGCAGTTTTTTTCTTTATAAATCAAAATTAATGTTGCTATCTTCGATCAACAATAACACCTAGTAATGTACTATTTAAAGTGCAGCTCTAAGAATTTACATTTAAAAAAATAAATTTCTCGTTATACTTAATGATTTCAAAACATTCGGAGTCTATATACATACAGTAAAATGAACATAAATAAAAAAAAAATTACAAACATTTTAAAATAACCATAAAAACTAGAAAGCACTTAAGTATAGTCAATTGCTTAAAATAATGAAATACTTATTCCATTCAAAAAGAGTATGTAATCAAATCCTAATTTTTATAGACTTATAACATTTTTGGCGATCGTTTCAATAATATCTTTTCTCCTTACCTATCCTGTCTAAATTCGTTAATTCAAATCTTTGCAAATACTTCAACCCCGCACCGCTAAAATAGGCTGCTATTCAAACCTGAAGAGTTTCGCGGGAGGCATTATAGAAGATTTAAATTTGTTTAACACCATGATTGATAGACGTTTAAGTTATAATTTAGCAATTTATCACGAGAGGTAACTTCATTTTCATCTAAATATTTGTTCAAAAAACCATTTATTTTAATTAAACAGCTTCTTTAAAGCGTAGGTTAACAAAGCAAATATATGTGTTCAATTAACCAGTTGGTACTGGCAACAAAATAAAATACATACGTACTTTGACCAAACTGAGGCCTAAACACACATGCACTCCAAAACAGGCAAGTTTTCGTTTAAGGCGGGCGGCGCGAAGTTTCAAGTGTCGCGCTATGGCGGGCGGCGCTAAGTACCAAGTGTCGCACGTTAGGCGGGCGGCGCGTAGTACCAAGTCTTGTGCTAGGGCGGGCGGCGAACACATTTCGGTAAGCGCCGCCGCCCAGGCCGCCCGCGATGTACCTACTCCGAACTAACATACGCAACTTGAAAACTCGCCGCGTGACTCAGAAGCAATACTTAGTCTTATTGATGTTTTAGTCGTTTTTCGTTTTCGTCGACGTGTTTAAGTAGTGCTTTTCGACATGACGAAGGTAAGTTATAAGTTAAGTATTAAGGAAACTTATTCAAAAGTTTTATAAAAAGTTTAGGGAGCAAGTGCATACTTAATTAAGTATATTAACCAACACCATCATAGTTTTTTTAAAAACTAACTGATAAAAATTATTAATTTGATAATTTAAATGACTCCAGAAGCAACGTAAAACATTTTGATATTAAAAGTGTACCCAAGTAAACGATTCACATATAAATCTAATCTCAAGCAATCATACATTTTCAATAGATTACTTACATACTTAAACATTGTTACAAACTATGTTTAATTTATCGTAAGTAAGTACCTACATTATATTGTGCTAATACAAAAATGGTATGAAACAAATTATTATCTGCACCATAGTTTCTGTGAATACTTTCAATTCAACAATAATAAAGGAAATATTCCATAGCCACTTTCGTGGAACTAACTAAAATGTTCTAGGTCACGTATTTAATCAGTGATTTAGAAAATCGCAACACCTTTTTTGCGCTTTAACGGTTGTTTACCAGCTAAGTTGTTAATATTGACTAAACAAGTAGTGTCTAAGCAACTGTAAGTGTTGTATTTCACTTTTATGAGTCACTAGTTGTTTGCCCGCGACTTCGTATGCACGGTGTAGTAACTTTTGTCTAAGTTTAGTTTATGTGTGTCTGTTGCTATAAATTGCCGAGATTTCATAAGGCTCTTTTTGAAGTCATATTCTCTACTAAAAGGGTTTGAAGAATATCGAATACGCAGGCAAGGGTATGCACATGGTATGTTGTTATGATAAGCTGCATAAACATAGTCGAGCCCTTATAGATGAGTCCGTCTGTCAAGAACCATTTTCTCAGGAACGCGTGAAGGTATCAAGCTAAAAGTTTTATGAAACAATGTGAGTCCGTGTAATATGTGTTTGACCTTAGAACACGGAAAGATTGTTTTTAATGTTCTGTGTGTTTGACGTATTTTAATTATCTAGAAGAAAATATAAATCGTCCAGATAATAAACAAGTTGTACTTATGTAGTATGTATTTTCAATTTTGCGTATGAGAATATTTTTTGCTCACTGTACCTACTTTAATATTGTATTGTTTTCCAAACTTAACCTACAGGCAGTCAGATTTATTCCACAATAACAAACAGGTCAAGTTAAATAATAAAATAGCTTTTGAAATCCAACCAACTCGTCCTTGATAGTAATAACAGAGCTTTACCTTTGAAATTGCCGTTTTCAATGGGGAAATTATAGGAAGTTGAAATTATCATACAAAAATTAAGGATTTCTTGGACATGTGAACTCCAAATTCAACGAAACCAAAGATATGATCAGACAACACTAATCTTACGATTGCTTATAATCTCATTAAAAATACTGCCCTAGATTAAAAAATAATTAGTTCGAAGCATTCAAATTGACGACAAACAAAGAGAAGTAAGTGTTTTAAAGCATTTATAATAAAAGACAAGTGTTTAATTTATTCTTTGTTTAGATGTTTAATATTTCGACATACTTACTCTATTTTTACAACCGACAACTTATTTTGATACATTGATAAGAATTAAAATATTAAAGATTAATGAACATGTGAGAAAAAAACGGCAATTTCATTAATAAATAAATATTCAAGATTCAAGATTCGAAATTCAAATTTGTTTATTCAATTTAGATTGTTATTTACAATACTTGTGAACGTCATAGAAGCTACGCCATCGGTTCGCAAACCCTACAGCGGGAGGCCTTGGAGAAGAACCGGCAAGAAACTCCAAGGGTTGTTTTTTTCTCCCTGTCTTATTTCATACAGATTCGTCAAATTGAAAAATGACCTTAACATGGTATGACTAAGGTCAGTTTCCATCACAATTACACAATGGGTTATGATAAATACAGTTAAGTATAGGCGAACTAATGATCATAGCGGTGAACAATTTTCAGTTACTTAGGAACTCTACTTAAAGCTTTAATATTAGTTTAAAACAAAAGACAATTCTACTATATACTGCAAGTTGCGCCATACATGTTTCAAATGTAATTCTTAATAAAATGAATAAAAACAAAAGAAAACACATTTTAAGGCAAGCAGATAAGAGCAGACCCATTCCCACTGGCAGCACCCGTTCACGAGCATGACGCATGAACCAGCCATCGCTTCGCTCAACCATATTTTAGGGAACGTAATGACCCGCCTCACACGCCACCACCGTAGAAATGTTTTAGTGAGCATGACATACTCAAACTGCCTACCTTAAATGACCGAATTAAAAGCTTAACTAATATAAACGCTAATAATATAAAATATAGGACACCACTCACAATATCATACTAGGAACATTTGTTACGAGTGTTACGACCAAGGTGTTTTGTCGTTCAAATAATCATTTACACTGTAATAGCCTTTTTTGAGGAGGCCACTCTTTATATGATTCTTAAACTCTAGATATGGTAAATCCAAGATATCACTTGGGATTTTGTTATATATGTGTATACCTTGACCAACGAAAGATCCGTGCACCTTTTCTAAACGGTACCGAGGCATTACGAGCTTGTTTATATTTCTAGTATTACGATTGTGTAAATCACCATGTTTGGTATACAAGTTAATATTGCGACGTACAAAAAGAATGCAATTTAATATAAATTGAGATGCAGCTGTCAGTATACCTATTTCCTTGAACTTGTCTCTAAGCGAAGTTTTGGAGCCTAGTTTATAGATGGCTCTGATTGCTCGTTTTTGCAAGATGAATATAGCATTAATGCCAGCCGCTAATCCCCACAAAAGAATGCCATATGACATGATGCTATGGAAATAACTAAAGTATACAGTTCTAGCAGTATCAACATCTGTTAGCTGTCGTACTTTTCTAATAGCGTAGGAAGCAGAACTAAGCTTACCAGCTAATGTTGCGATATGCGCATGCCATTGAAGTTTCGAGTCTAAAGTTACACCCAGAAAGATCGTTGATTGTACTAAATCCAGTTTTTCGTTGTTGATTACAATTTCTACAGGTACCGTCTGTACATTTGGCAGAGAAAAAAGTACGCACTTTGTTTTCTTTGCATTAAGCTGCAAATTGTTAGAATTAAACCAACCGAGTATTTGTGACAGTGCTTTGTTTACATCGTCAAAATGGTTTTGTTTCTGTCTATGTTAAATATTAAAGAAGTATCATCTGCAAACAACACAATATCACAGAAGTTTTTGGCAAAGAAAGGCAAATCATTAATATAAACCAAAAATAGAAAAGGGCCTAAAATAGAGCCTTGAGGTACGCCTAGTTTAATCTGAGAGCCGTTTGATTTCACTCCATTAATGTCAACTGTCTGAGTTCTGGAACTGAGATACGACAGTATTAATTTCTGGGCATTATTTTTTACACCGTAATGATTTAGCTTCAACAGCAGCGTCCGGTGATCAACACAATCAAAAGCCTTGGATAAGTCGCAAAATATTCCAAGAGTATTTTGCGACTTTTCCCAGGCATCAAACACATGCTTTAAAAGTGCAACCCCAGCATCCGTGGTTGACTGACCCTTCATAAATCCGAATTGTTTGCTATGCATGAGATTGTTTAATGAGAAATGAGACAATAATTGCTCTAGTAATATTTTTTCAAATATTTTGCTTAAGGCGGGTAATATTGATATTGGTCTATAATTGCTTGGGTCTTCTTTGTTTCCTGATTTAAATAAAGGTATCACTTTGCTAAATTTCATTAAATCAGGAAAAATTCCTTGAGCGATACACTGATTAAATATAATAGCAAGATAAGGGGCAATAGCATGAATAATGTTTTTAAGTACAGTAACAGATATGCCCCATAAATCAGTGGTAGTTTTCATTTTAAGTAAATTAAATGTTTTGATTATATCGCTCGAATTAATTTCTTTAAAATTAAATAATGAACTACACTCAGACACATGTTTTTCAAGAACTGAGACAGCAGAAGCTGGTGAAGAATTCAAATTAGAGGTGGTTACTAATGGTATATTTACAAAAAAGTTATCAAAAATATTAGCAATTTCTGTTTCAGAGTTTATTCTTGCGTTATTAATGTTAAGCGCTAGACTGTTGTCGTGTTGTTTACCTTTTCCGGTTTCACGCTTAATAATATCCCAAGTTGTTTTGATTTTATTATTTGACTTTTTAATTTTATCCTTTAAAAATATAGACTTTGCTTTAGAACATGCTTTTTTGAAAATCTTAGAATATTGTTTTACATGTTCTACGAAACGAGGGCTGTGATTAGTTTCTCTTAATTTATATAGTTCATACAGCCTGTTTCTACTTTTATAAATACCTGTTTCCCATTCGCAAAACTTTAACTTCTGGGTGCATTTAATCGTTTTAGACTTAAAGATATTATTGAACTCATTCGTTACTAATTCAAAAAGGGTTCCATAAAGCGCATTAGGATCATCATGCACATATGGCATCATAGAAACTTTATCAGCTACATTATTTTCAAAATTACGTAGTCGCGTTTTTGTAACGGGCCTGCATTGTACACTTTTAGGCGCATCAACAATATCTAATTCATAGGATACCTTTAATCCGTAATGGTCGGATGTAATATTTTTAACGACTAGTTTGTTAGTCGGATCAGACTCCGAAAAAACATTATCTATGCAAGTGGCTGAATGAGATGTTACCCTTGTGGGCTCCAAGAACTGATTAATTAAATTAAAAGAATTGAACAAAGTTAATATTCGTGTAGTCAATGCACAGCTTTCGAGAATATCAACATTAAAATCGCCACATACTGCTATTGGTTTATTTTTTAACTTTAACTTATTCAACACATCCTCCATCACCGATTCAAATGTTTCAAAATTACCTTTAGGTGGTCGGTATACACATACAATGACTACGCTTTTTAATTCTACACATGACAGCTCGACATGACGTTCTATAGAAAGGTTTACAATATCCTTTCTTTCTCTGTAGCTTATATTATTTTTTACGAAAATTAGAGAGCCGCCACGCGTTGTTGTCTTCCTAGATAATAAATTTGCTAACTGATATTGGATATTGGACTGATATTGGACTGATATTGGATACCATCACGTAGATACATTGTTCAGACTAAGTATATAGTGGCACTAGTATTACGGAAATTGAAAACAACGACGGGTATTAGCACATACAACTATAGGTACCCGAGAAAATATTAAAAAGTTCGTTTTCAATACTTATTTACCCGAAAGGGAATCGAACCTGGGACCTCTAGAGATAGCGGCACCTTCAAAAACCGGTGCGTTCACTACTCAGCCACCGGAAGTCATCAGATAATGTATTTATACACGCGATAGTTTTCTATTTAGTAATTCATGATAAAAAATGGTAAGTAACAAAAATTATTTTTATAAAAAAATAAAACCGCCTTCTAAAAAACCACATCAAAAAAGTAAGAAATAATTCCTCACCAAATAAATAACGTAAGTACTTTGAAGTCGGGCGTGAAACATGTACAATTTTTTGTTGTTTTTGTTAAAACCCGCCCGACTTCAAAGTACTTACGTTATTTATTTGGTGAGGAATTATTTCTTACTTTTTTGATGTGGTTTTTTAGAAGGCGGTTTTATTTTTTTATAAAAATAATTTTTATTTCACTCTTTTTAGTGCATCGTGCAGGCAATTTACGTGTTTTCTGGTAAATAGGTATGTGATCAAACTCAAAACCTCCTTTTTCGAAGTCGGTTAAAATACCTTAAGGTATCCCCTTTGTAACAAAACAAGAATCATCTAAATCGGTTTATAAACAAAGGAGTTATGCCTAAAGATACGTATTAAATTCACATAAAGTGGTAACGAAAACGACAGTATTTTCAAGATTTCCTGAAAACTACTGAACCGATTTCAAAATTTCAAAAAATGGGACCAACTTGGAAACTAACCTGATGTAATAACGTTTGAACCATTTCAATTGGTTCAGCCGTCTTCGAGTAATCGGTGGACATACATAAAAAAAAAAAAAAAACATACATACAGACGAATAGAGAACCTCCTCCTTTTTGATTTAGAAGTCGGTTAAAAAATATCAGAGTACTTACACCAATCACAAAATAGGATAAGATGATTTTAATTCAAAACAATTACTTTATCAGTCGTTATACCTATGAAAAAGAAAACGCAATGTCATAACAAATTATCATTTTATTTAGGTAGGTATAAGTATTGTGTAGGTCTCCACTCAGTATTTTTATTATTTCAATTTAAATATTGGACAGAACTTCGACGATGCCGCAGAACACTAAATAGTACAAGTAACGATGCTCTATTATTAGAATAAAAATTAAAAAGTCATGTGAAATACTTTGACTTTATCCATATTGTTGGGCTTAGAATATAAGCGAAGAGTTATTAATCTAAGTTTTTGGGTATCTGGACAGTTATACCTACATAGCTTTAGACAAAATAAATGTCATTCTAAAATAATCACCAGAATATCTAGTTCTCATAAAATAATCTATTTACTAGTTCTAATAAAAATAAAAGTCAAATCATCAATTTGATAAGAATTAAATATTTGCCCGTGTCGTTGATAAATTATATTGGCTTTTAATAAATGATCAACATCATTTATTAAAAGCCAATATACCTAATTTATCTTGCGACATAGTTACATTAATACTATGTGAACCAAATAAATGTATCAAAATATAACTTAATTAAATAACTACAAAGTTATGATGATAAAAAAATATCTATACATTTGGCTTGTATTTTATCAATATTATTATGCGATTTAAATTAATGAATAATGCTTTGAAAATAAGTAAATCTTTATACCGTTTGCTGTACCGTATTGAAATCAAACTGATTACCATTCTACTTAAAAATGGTTCTGTGATGGTTTTTCTCTCAAATAGCATATTAACAATTACATAAATTATATGAAAATATATGAAATAAAGCAACTTTTTATGGATTTTTAACGTGCAATAACAAAAAGCAACTCATATAAGATAACTAGCCACGGGGCTTCGCTCCCATGGAATTTCTGTATAAAAAATAGCCTACGACTTATTCTCAGACCAACCAAATATACATAAAAATGTCAAGCTGTTTTTAAAGAGTTTGATAACAAACATTATATTCATTAAATTATCTTTCTTGGAAATTTATGATTCGCATCTTGATGCAAACTAATCTAATTAAAGTTAAACCTCTTTTTTAATTCACCCAAAACTAATTAACAAAAGGACAAGGTTTAGATATAAAAAAACTAGTTAAATGCACTTTTCGAGTTAATACGGCGAGATAGCGCCGAGCGAACTTCATTTCTGATATTACTTCTCTAGGTAGCTCTTTAAAATAATCCCAATATCTTAAATTGAGTCTTTGCCCTTTGAACTAAGCAAAATTGAGCTTTCATTTACTTAATCATAGTTGTTAAGCTTTATGTCGAGGTCTAAAACAATGCAGTAGATTAATGAGTCATTATTTCAAAAGTTAAAACATAGTTCAAACAGTCATACTTTTTTATAATAGGGACTCAGTTTAAACTTTAAAATTAATTAACTAAAAAAGATCATGTTTTTTTAATTAAAAATAAAAATAAAAAAAATTACATGCAATAGTTTTTTTTTAAAACACTGATTATCCGTCGGTATAAGTTCAACAAATCTGAAATTTTAACCAGTCTAAAATAGTTTTTAGTTCAGAAGAAACTATAGCGAGTTTTATCACTCTAAGAATCCCAACAAAACCTTTTCCCTAAAATTCACTAGAAATCAATCGAAACTCTTAGAAATAGAATGTTTCCAAGTATTTTTTTATCGCGAGTGTGTAGTATAGGGTAGCCAAAAATGTACTGCAAGTAGTTTCATAAAACTTTCACAAAGACAAATGGGAATTCTACGAAACTGGAACGTCCAAAGTTTAGTTGGATACGAAGAAATACATCAATGTTTGAAATGAAAGGAAAGTCAACAAAACAGTTGCACAAAATGATTAAGTTCAGCGCCACCTTTTGGTAGGTATTTGTTCCATTGTGTATTGTAATAGCATTTACAAATCTAATATTGTAATGGGAAACTTTGGCAATATATTTACAGACTTGGCGAAGTATGAGAAATACAATAATAGCTTAGTAATAATTCTATGCTGACAAACAATTACATGCACAAGTTACCTAAACTAACTACACACGATGTAGTACATATCTTACTATAATGACTGAATGAATTAAATCTAATGACAGGCCCGTTGGCGCAGTGGTAATACTGATCATACCTCCTGAGCTGGGGTTATGAGTTCGATCCCCAACCGGGACAAACATTTATGATATGAACATTTGTGTTTGTTCCGTGTCTGGGTGTAATATATACAACGTGGTAATACTTTAACCGAAACTGAGAAAATAGTTTGTTCAGAATGGAGAGTAGAATCGATCTCACACATTTTTGATAGGGGAATAGAATCGTTGATTTAACATAGTCTCGCTTGAAAAAAGAGTGTTATGTTTTTGTTACCCGACTGCTTCGAATCCCAAAAAGAGGGTTATGTTTTTGTTACCCGACTGCTTCGAAGCCCAAAAGGAGGGTTATGTATTTGACCTGAATGTATGTGTGTGTGTGTCTGTTCCTGTGTTCCCTCGTATCGTAACTACTAAACGGATGAAATTACGATAAATGATACATCGTTACAAACGCGAGTGACATTGGGTACATCATTAAAAAAATACAATATGGGTCAGGCCGTAGATTTTGCCACATCCAAGGATACATATAAGTCTCATCCTCATTTAATTTTAATAATAGTATCCTGACTCAATCTTATCATCATGTTTCCTAAGAAATAGCAAACCAAGGCAGGTAATTATAGCAAAAATGTGATAGTAAAAAACCACGAGCCCTATAAGTAGCTTTCAGGCGGGATTCGAACCCGCGCCTCCGGGAATCCGGCCCGATGCTCTGACCAACTAAGCTACCAAAAGGCCTACACGACTCGTCGAATTTTGCTATCACTTGTTACGCTGTAGGCCAGCGTTGTTTCATCAATGTGAGGAAATCCTCGCATCCGAAAGAAACAGTTTTACAAATGTTTAACAGTCGATTAAGATGAAACAGCCATTAAATAAGATTTTAAATTATTTTTAAGCATTCACAATGCCTTTCGGTAGCTTAGTTGGTCAGAGCATTGGGCCGGATTCCCGGAGGCGCGGGTTCGAATCCCGCCTGAAAGCTACTTATAGGGCTCGTGGTTTTTTACTATCACATTTTTCCTATACTTACAAAATTGCATTGTGAATGCATAAAAATAATATAAAATCTCAATATGGCTGTTTCATCTTAGTCGATTGTTAAACATTTGTAAAAAATGTTTCTTTCGGATGCGAGGGTTTCCTTACATTGATGAAGCAACGCTGGCCTACAGCGTAACAAGTGATAGCAAAATTCGACGAGTCGTGTAAGCCTTTCGGTAGCTTAGTTGGTCAGAACATCGGGCCGGATTCCCGGAGGCGCAGGTTCGAATCCCGCCTGAAAGCTACTTATAGGGCTCGTGGTTTTTTACTATCACATTTTTGCTATAATTACCTGCCTTGGTTTGCTATTTCTTAGGAAACATGATGATAAGATTGAGTCAGGATACTATTATTAAAATTAAATGAGGATGAGACTTATATGTATCCTTGGATGTGGCAAAATCTACGGCCTGACCCATATTGTATTTTTTTAATGATGTACCCAATGTCACTCGCGTTTGTAACGATGTATCATTTATCGTAATTTCATCCGTTTAGTAGTTACGATACGAGGGAACACAGGAACAGACACACACACACATACATTTAGGTCAAATACATAACCCTCCTTTTGGGCTTCGAAGCACTTACAATAATTGCATTGTGAATGCATAAAAATAATTTAAAATCTTACAAGGCAGGTAATATTTGATTTTTGAATAAGTATATATGTCACCGGAAAATAATAAAAACCGTACTCAAATGTATAAATTTCCTAAAAAGAAAATAACCAGTTTCCAACAATACCTATCACGTGCTGTACAGGACTTCCGTAAACTTATATAGGAAATTTATAAATTTGCGTTTCTTGTTATTTTTCGGTGACATGTAGATTTGGAAACTATTTGATATTCCAAAAAAGTGACGGATTTTTTATAAAAACTGCGAATCCGCTTTGGTAGGTGTACAGCTTATACCTACATCGAAAAAAGTAATAATTTTATAACTTCTTGATTGATTGTTTAATTTGACGTTATGAAGTAATAATAAGGTTGCCATTCCTTTCATATCTTTGCGTATTTCCTAAGTAAAAAGATAAATTTTCGGCAGTAAGAAAAAAAAATTAAAAACAATTTCTTTGCGCTACTTATACCTATTGCGCAACTATTTTCACCCATTTTATGGTTTTAAAACATTTAGTAAGATTTTGTTTGAGTGCTGGCATCACCAAAGTAACGTATTCTATATTTTTTGTCATTTCGCTGTAAATTCCGATCAAAGTGAAAAGTGACGCCTCCTTTGCTGAGTGCATTTTTAGAGATTTCAAGGTAAGTTTTTTATTAAAACTTATAATTGTAAATTAAAGAAAATTGTTTAAATCATAATATTTTTGCTCGTAATTGTATAATTAATTCAAAAATATTTGAATAAGTAACACGTTATTTTATCTCAATATTAATACCAGAGTTTGTACTAAAAGTTCATGGTTGATTAATAAGAGCTACGCAGCGTATCGAAGCACACTGGCGTCGATTATCTCGACTCATTAACTCAAGCTATAACCCTTGGCCATAATTACTCAAATTAGCCTTTCAGTAAGTATTAATCCCGATAAAGAGATGAGTATTGAGACGCAGAAAAGACCGATTTATTTTATCGATACAGCAGTTAAATAAAAGTTCTTTTTGAAAATATCTAAAAGCGGGGTGCAAACTTACCTTTAAGCATAATTTGTTATAAGTACCTATCTATAGTCTATATGTATATGCCTGCTTTATATTTTTTTCTTTTTAGTCAAGTGACAAATTTAAGACTTACACGTTACATCATGCACGATATTATGTTACATACAGAGGTTGACGCTATAAAGGTACATATCATATGTACCGTTATAGAGACAACCTCTCATTCTAATTTCACGTTCGAAGTTTATATATTTATTTTGGCACACCAAAAGCATAATAATATATTATAATGAATCAAGATTGCACGTTGTTTGTTGTGTGTATTTAACACCTTAACTGCCACATACAAATATATTTTTTATAATTTATGAATGAAACACTAAAAATAAATGAACAATTAGAAAAACGTTTGTAGAAAATTTCAGATACAATATACAATATCACTTCTTCCATTCAGCTTCCTTCCGGAAAAAATAATAATTAAAAACTAATTTTTAAACTCCGGTCACTGGTGACCTACGCGGCAGTTAAGGTGTAAATATGGAATACTTATAACCAGTGTTCTATCACCATTACACTTTGAAACCTGTTTGTAACTCTTGGCACTTAGAATTTGCCGGTTGCAATGGATCATCAGTCATTCTATCACATTGTTCCTTAGCCATCTGATTGGCTGACTGATTTTGTAAAATATTTAGTGGAAATGATGTAAAACACAGATGGGTGCAATTAACGATTAATTCGATTGCAATCGTTGAATAAACATAGTCTCACCTGAAGAAGTTTATACGAAACTAGCTGACCCGGCAAACGTTGTTTTGCCATATTATTTATAGTGGACCCGGTAAACTTCGTATCACCAACATCTATAAATATTATAGATAGACAGATGAAAATAATCGCGAAGAAGTTTTATATACACTGCCTGCCACAAATGTCACTTATTAAAAAGTAGGTAATCCAAAGCGGCTAAAACGTCAGTGATTACAATACTCTTTGACAGACCTCTTTGGAAGCGGCTATGGAAGAAATGACAGTTTTGTATAGCACGACAGTTTATCGATTTTCTATACAAAATAATCATTTTTATTTTATAATTTTCCGGAATAAAAAGTAGCCTATGTTACTCTCCAGCGCCCAAACTATTCCCATACCAAAAATCGAGTTGATCCGTTGCTCCGTTTTGACGTGAAAGACGGACAAACAAACAAACAAACAAACAAACAAACAAACAAACACACTTTCACATTTATAATATTAGTATGGATTAGTATGGATATGCAACACTAGCGGCCGCCAACGGTTTCACCTTCGTGGTTCCCGTTCCTGTGGGAATAACGGGATAAAAAGTATCATATGTATTATTCCAGCCTATAATATATCTCTGTTGCAAATTTTATCCAGATCCGTTCAGTAGTTTTTGCGTGAAAGAGAAACATCCTAATAATGGCTGATGATCTAAGGGTTCTAAGGTAAACTCTACAATGGATAGAATAGGTAATATTTTTTCAACGACGAATTTTTCTTCTCTATATTTATCACTTAAAGGCGGTTATTATTTGGGTCACGACTTTGGGAATATTCAAGCACCTTCTTTAATATGAAATGTGGTATTAATGCTATGTGTGGACATAGCCAATTCTCCTTATCCATCCATGAGGAAGACCTGTGCCCCCGCAGTGGGGACTTATAATGGCTGATGATCTAAGGTAAACTCTACATACAATGGATAGAATAATATTTTTTCTACAACGATTTTTTTTTCTTCTCTATATTTATCACTTGAAGGCGGTATATTATTAGGGTCACGAATTTGGAAGTATTCAAGCACGTTCTTTAATATGATATGTGGTATTAATGATATGTCTTGTCTGACTGCTGTTTTATTTTCTTTGAAAGAATCTATATAGTTTACTCGTATTCGTTGTAATGTATTTTGAAGTCGGTTTTATTTTTTAATTTCATAATTTTTAGTGAAGGCTGTACCATAATATACACAACACATATCTGTCTATGCGTATCTATCGGTTTTTTATAGAATACACTTTGGGGAGTGTGCGAGAGGGAACCAGACGCAGGCTAGCTTATCACCCTTACGTTGTTGACACTCCACCTGTCCGCACTAAACGCTTCGAGGATTCGTTTCTTATGCGAACCGCTCTAAGGAATGGAATGCGTTGCCTGCCTATGTATTCCCCGATAACTACAACCTTGGTATCTTTAAGGTCAGAGTGAACAGGCATCTCTTGAGCAAGCATGCAATCTAAGACCACATCCTGTTAATAAACAAGATTACTACGCAGGTAAAACTGCGGGTAGCCATTGGTTAATATAAAAATAAAGAAGACACAAGATTAGTTGGGCCACGAAACAACGACGGAAGTGGTGTCAGCATAAGTTACGAGTATCCATACTTTGTTCAATGTAGCATGGGTCCTATGACAGCTCATTCGTGCAAAGCAAAAAAATCTTTATGCTATTGGCTTAAAACACAAGAAAAACAAAATTAGACATTTTTTAATGCAGCTTATTATCAGAAGCTTAGCAGAAGCAACATAAATTTTTGCTAGAAAATGAGCAGTTCAGATAATAAATAAATAAATAAATAAATATATTCTTACATTCACACCAATTATCTTAGCCCATTTTAATTTCATTAAGAAACTGTATCATGGAAAACTTGATAACGGATAAATATATACTTAAATACTTTTTGTTTGTAAATACATACTTAATATACATAGTACACACTCAGACCAAGACAAATAGACATGTTCATGCACACAAATATTTGTCTTGTTCGGGAATCGAACCCGAGACCACTGGCGCAGAAGGTGGGTAGCCTACCCCTGCGCCAAATCGGTCGTCAAATTCCCATACGAAAATCATTTTAAGCGCGAGCTAATTTGCGGCCAGAAATTGGTAAATTATTTGAGACCCTGGGAAGGATTAGAGGCTACTTTTACTTTTTACCACAGGAAAGTATCATATTCCTACGGGAAAACCAGTAGTAGGTATTATTTGTTTGTCCGTCTTTCACGTCAAAACGGAGCGACGGATTAATGTGATTTTTGGTACGGGGGTAGATTGGGAGCTGGACAGTGATGTAGTTTATCCCGGAAAATATATCACATTCCCCGAGGATAATGTCGTGTAGTACACGCGGGCGAAGCCGCGAGCGGAAAGCTAGTAAATAAATAAAATAGGACCCATACTACATTGTATAAAAAGTATACCTAGTTAGTGTTTCAACTGTTTGCCTCTAAAGATGTGTGTTTTATTATTGTTGTAATAATAGGCATTTTAACGTCCCTTTATCATCTGCAAAGGTTAGCAAACCTTATTTAAGCGTGATTAGTAAGTATTACTTTGTACCGACAATGGGTAGGGGCCATTTGCCCTTGCAAAAACTCAAAAGCGAAGCGATTATCATAATGAATTCACTAGCAAATTCTTTCAATTGGTTCATAATACGGCAATCAATCACTCTTGTCGCTCCCATTTACCTCTTTGTGGGAACTCGGTCGGGTTCATTATCAGGAAGGTAATGAATCAGAATTTGAGCTGTCGAATATTTATGGACGCTCGTTAGGCTGCTAATTGTCGATGCTGCCATTCCAAGGATTCTTTGGATCTTATTTTCATCTAATGGATAACTTTTTGTATTATATTTTCGTGCCTACATCAAACCCGAAAGTTAACTTAAAATAAGACTGAAGGTCTACAAGCACTACTTGCGGAATCCTCGAACACTGAGGATCTGGCTATCATATCTCTAACTGACGGAACACAAAAATGCTGAAAATATCGCTGTTATGGCGCCAGACTTAGATAATATGGTGGTAGCCAGTCAGGCGGACTTAGAATAAATCCTACTTACACAAAAGAAACAGAATACCTACTATATGAACCCCCTTTGGGAATCGAACTCGAGATCTCTTGGTCTGATACCGGTGTTGTGTACCACTATTAGATCACAGAGGTGTCACTCACATTTAGCTCGGTCGGCTTCGTAATCAGGAAAGTAATGAATTAGAATTTGAGCTGTCGAATATTTATGGACACTCGTTAGGCTGCTAATTGTTGATGCTGCCATTCCAAGGATTCTTTGGATCTCATTTACGCGTGATGGATAACGGTTTGTTTGCAGACAATTTTCTAAAATACTTTTAATTTACTTATCTTTAAGCGTATTTTCAAAGAGCGGCCAACATTAAATGTACAGTTATGGCGGGATGACGGTTTCTTAGTACGTAGGTATTGAATTTTGCGTAAAACCAAATCATCGTACCTAGTGGCTCGCTCGATCAGTGAGACAGGTCAGTTAATAACAATCTTTAATTATGCATTCACAATGCTTTAGGTATTTAAATAAAAAAAAATATTAAAACAAACTTTACACCAAGTAGCAAGCAAGGTAGCGCGAACTGGAAATCCGAAGACCGTACCAACGTAGCGCGGACCGAAAATCCGAAGATCTCTTGTTCGGGTAGCGTCTGAGGAACTTGGAACTTTTTTCATCAAACCTATTCGAGCAGGGTGTCCATAGATAGGTCTTCAAATCAAAAAACTACATCAAGGTTTTTTAAACCATTTTTTCTCAAAGTGAATTTTTTGATAGATAGACACTTCCAAAGTGGTTTTTAAATAAAAGAGTGAAATATCAAAAAAATATATAAGTATGCTGAAGATCTTAAAAAAAACTTCAACGGAAATTGGATTGAACGAGATATAGGTAGTTAGCAGTGTTTGAGATAAATATAACACATTTTCAAAAACCGCAAATGTTACTTACCATTTATACATCATTCATAAGTTGCTTTTTTGCTGACGAAAAATTATAGTGGTATTTTGGTTGGTAAAGATAGGCAATCGGTACGCTGAGTGGGTACACGGAACGTTAAAATGGGCGAGTCCAACTCGCACTTGGCTGATTTTTAAAGAATGTCCAAAATTAGTAGACATTAACTTATCGGTATACCTACATATTTTTAAGTACCTTTGTTAAACCTAAGACATGCTCAAAAACTAAAATGAATAAAACGTTTTTTAAAAAAAATGTAACCGCCTTCAAAAAGAATCTTCAAACAAAATTAACAAACACTAAAAAACGAAAAAAATAATTAGAATTTTTAATTAAAAGGATGAAAATGTGTGACTTTTTCTAACTTATCTTGCTACTTAATGAACTGTTTGCTGTCGGTGCCAAGTTTAATAGGTATTTGAGGTAAATACGTCCTACACCTCACGCTTGGGACCGGTTTTTTTTAATGTTTGTTATTTCACTCAGTATAATTCGGTCTTATTCTTTTTGGCTTGGCACCGACTTCAAACAGTTCATTAAGTAGCAAGATAAGTTAGAAAAAGTCACACATTTTCATCCTTTTAATTAAAAATTCTAATTATTTTTTTCGTTTTTTAGTGTTTGTTAATTTTGTTTGAAGATTCTTTTTGAAGGCGGTTACATTTTTTTTTAAAAACGTTTTATTTTTCGATTTTTAGTGTAAGTAAATACCTAATCGTAGCGAAACTACATGGTGATTATGATAAATTGTTGTGAATAGGTATCCTAACCGTTACTGAGTTCAGCTTTCCATCTTTAGCTTCTAAGATAACTTGAAGGAATACAACTGAAGGTCCATTCGTGCCTATGGTATTTATAAAACATCATAATAACTCCTAACTCTTGAGGAGTTTCACCTCTCATCATCAGCTCACCCTAATAACCTGAAAGAATATAACTATTAGGTCATACGTACGATTAATACTTAAGGAATTATTCTCCAGCTCCTAACCGTTAAGGAGTTGTAGCCTTCATCACCAGCTCATCACTATGAGATGATGACTACCATATGCAAATACTTGACTAACTTCAAAAATAAATGGAACGCATAAGGCTTGCCTATATTAGAGAATTTCTCTCCATTTTCCTGGGATTTCATCTCTTGATCCTGACTTGGTGTTAATAAGATCACTTTAGAAGTACAAACTATCGAAAAAAAATATAATTGAAAATGATCCCCACTTTGATGAAATTAGGAAGTCGTCTAAATAACCAAACTAAAGTCTAAATACGCATTATTCAGGATAACTCCAGAACTTCTCGTCAGTTATTGATGAAATTTGAATGGGACCACACGAGAAGCGTCACCTTTCAAATAAAAAAAGAATTATCCAAATCGGTTCATTAACTAAACATTTCTGAGGTAACACACATAAAAAAAAAATAGAAAAAAAAAATATACAGTCGAATTGATAACCTCCTCCTTTTTTTGAATACGGTTAAAAAACGGTATGAATTAATTCAATCTAACACGATAAGTTTCTATTAGGCCTCGTTAATTATTTATTTAATCGACGTGTAATACATAGAATACTCCAATTGAAAGACAGTTATAATAATAGCGTTCACAGCTATAATCGTACATTTATGGCCTACTTAGAAGAATAATGTAGGTATTAATATCGTGATATTTGGAAGCGTTACATTGAACAAGACGATCTGGCGTGACCGGCAGCACATCTTAGGCTGAATAATAAATGTTTATAGAGAAATGTCAGCTGTACTGTATAGAATGTTATAACTGACATAATACATGTGTGGGAGTTACAATTTTACCGTAGCAACAAAGTATTTACGTATTCACTTAAATTCGTACTTATACTTCAAGCAAGGAAAACTGTAGTTCTTTTAATCGTAAACGATACCATTAGGATTACTACCAAAGTTTACAAAGTGCTGCCCATTGACTTTCAGTTCCGTAAATGACCGTAACAGCGCTGCTTTGGTTTTCATACAGAAGGCCGAGTGTAATAGTGTTTCACAATGTCTAATTAAGTTATGATTAGCTGTTACCTACAACAACATACAAGTTTCTTGGCTGTTACTTGACACACAGGCCATACAAAACTGTCATATAAACTGGAAAGTATCTCCTAATCGGGCATTGTGAAACAGGCACTAAATACGCAAACTATCGCGTTTCAGTTAAATTTTGAGAGATACATTGTAAATGGGTACGATTCATAAAATATGTGCTACGAGCGATCGTAGCAAATCTCGTAGCACGTAGCGTAATATGAAATTATTCTTATCTACACGCAAGCTATGCTACAGTATTCAAATTATATTTTCAGGTATCATTTCATAATTCGATTACTATAACATGAGTGTAGATAAAAATAATTTCATCGCTACGTACTACGAGATTTGCTACGACCGCTCGTAGCACATTATGAACCGCACCCATTTTTTAAATGTTTAATGCAATAATGGGTTTTCTCGCTATCTCATGTACTCAAAATTTCATAAATATAAGTATGTTGCCTTATAAATTTCATAGCCTGGACACGGAAGTATTAACAACTTAAAAGCTTGGCGACTCCACAGCGACTTAAATATAACTTTAACACCTTAAAGTGTTAACCCTCACCAAACGAGTGACATTATGGCCCGTATTATTATGAACAATAAAACGGCTAACGTTACGGAAATTGCTTGCTGTTATTTTATGCGCTATAAAAATAAAAAAAACTCCGCAAATCATAACAGCAAAAGTATGTAAAAAGGTTTTATTTCCTGACGCGATACGATCGTAAAATATCTTGTACAAAGACATTGTTGTAAGCTACACAAGATTGTATTTCGAATATTCTTTTTTGTGACGAAAGAAGACAACGAAAGATTTAAGGAATATTTTGGTTGTTTTAAAATAAAATAACACAGAACACGGTAAGATTTTTTTCTCTTGTAGAAAATAACTAAAGTCGGCTCGAGACTGACTTCATTCTTGTAGGGGTCAACACTAGATGTTGAGTAATCTAGTGGTGACCCCTTACCTTTAGCATTTATCAAATGCAAAGCTAGTGTTTCTATTCAGAGCAAAGTAATTACTTGTTCTTGTTTGTTTGTAAAATCGCAGAAAAATGTACGATAGGATGCCTGTCCCTGTCACCATAGATATCCTGTCACAGATAACAGATTAGTGTGTGTTTTTTCTTTGTTTCTTGTTTTTTTTTACCGACTTCAAAAAAAGGAGGAGGTTATCAATTCGACTGAATATTTTTTTTTTATTTTTTATGTGTGTTACCTCAGAACTTTTTAGTTAATGAACCGATTTGGATAATTTTTTTATTTAAAAGGTGACGCTTCTCGTGTGGTCCCATTCAAATTTCATCAAGATCTGACAAGAAGTTCAGGAGTTATCCTGAATAATGTGTATTTAGACTATATTTGGGTATATGGACTATATCATATTTCTATCAAAAAGGGGATCATTTTCAAAAAAAATTTTTTTTTCGAAAGTTTGTAGGTACCTACTTCTGGCCCGATCTTATTTTCACCAAGTCAGGAACAGGGGATAAAATCTTAGGAAAATTGAGAGACATTCTCAAATGTAGGCAAGCCTTATGCGTTCCACTTATTTTTTAAGTTAGTATTTGCATCTGGTAGTCATCATCTCATAGTGATGAGCTGGTGATGGGAGCTACAACTCCTTAACGTATAGGACCTGGAGAATATTTCTTTAAGTATTAATCTTACGTATGGACCAATAGTTATATTCTTTCAGGTTATTAGGATAAGCTGATGAGGAGAGGTGAAACTCCTCAACAGTTAAGAGTTATATGATGTTTTATAAATACCATATGCACGAATGAACCTTCAGTTGTATTCTTTCAAGTTATCTAAGTAGCTTAAGATGGAAAGCTGAATTCCGTAACGGATAGGATATTTACAACAAATTTATCATGTAACTAGCTTAAGAAACTACATGGTGATTATTAATTACCATGAAGTTTCTTAAGCTACGATTATTTACACTAAAAATCGGAAAATAAAACGTTTTTAAAAAAAAATGTAACTGCCTTCAAAAAGGATCTTCAAACAAAAAATAACAAACACTAAAAAACGAAAAAAATAATAGGATTTTTTAAATCAAAGGACGATGATACGTGACTTTTCTAATTTATCTTGGTACTTACTGAACTGTTTGAAGTCGGTGCCAAGCCAAAAAGAATAAGAACGAAATATACTGAGTGAAACAACAAACATATAAAAAAAACCCGGTTCAAGCGTGAGGTGTAGGACGTATTCACCTCAATACCTATTAGACGGCACCTCAAAACACACCTGCAACAAATGATATCAATGCAAACGATACCCAAAAACTTCCATCTTCCACCCCAGATAATTTTGTTACCAAACGCATCAAATACACTGTGAATATTACTACACAAAATTCGTTTGAGTCTCTGCAGTCAGAAGATAGCGATGACGAGGACTGTGAAAAACAAATCGACATATTGAATAGAAGCTGCCCAGAAATAAGACACCGTGCTTCAGAAGAGTCCATGGAATTAAAAAGTATAATAAGCAACTTAGAAAAGAAATTAGAGAGTGCTGAACTAGAAATCGATAATTTGCTGTTAGAAATGACCTCCTTAAAAAAGAGAATTGCAACATATGAAAGGAAAAATGATAAGCTCGATCGAATTTGTCGTTCGACGCCGAAAATACTGAAGAGAAATAGCGTTAATAGAACTAAATTAGATTTCTCTTACCTTAACCAAACAAAAAGTGAACACGTCATTACGACAAAAAACCACCAGAATTTTACAGAAAAAGATTACTGCATCATATTGATTGGTGAAGAAGATTTTAAGACATCATCTGACTTCTCAAGACCGGAGAACTATTCCGAACTTATAAATCACATGAAGAATACACTACAGAAAATCACAATTACCAATATAATTGTTGCTGTACCGACATATATGTGGAGCGCCTTTGTACAATTATAGAGTGGAAAATTTCAACAATATGTTATATAGTAGCTTGCACTCTTTAAATAATGTAGCTTGTTTTGACTCTAATTTGAACCTGGCCCTTAATATGTTTTCACAAAGTACCGGTAAACTGAACAATTCTGGAATCAATAACATCTTTGAACATATCTCAAAGTGTTTTTTTCGTAACAACGAAATGTAATAATTATATGCTGAATACACAGATCGAAAACTTTACAAATTTGAACATTTTACATCAAAATATTTGTGGAATTAGCAACAAAACAACCGAGCTAGATATATATTTGAATATGTTAGACAAAAGTGTGCACTATGTTTGTGTTAGTGAACATTTTCTAAATACTGATTCTGCTCCCTATTTTAGACTTTCAAACTATGAGTTAGCTTCATATAATACTAGAGTTAATAAAAAGAAGGGAGGCACTTTAATCTTAGGACATGCTGATAGAAAATTTGAGGAATTGACCATTTGCAAACAATTTTACCATCGTGATTATTTTGAAGTATGCGGTGTACGAGATATAGAAATAAACTTAAACATTCTATGTTGTTATCGTAGCCCTTATAGTACAAATTTTGATAAATTCTTAGAAAATATGAAAAATCTATTAGACCACTTTTTTGATAAGAGATGTGTAATCTGTGGTGACTTTAACATAAATATTTTAGAAGAAACCAAAGAAAGCAGAGAATTTATAAATTTACTCAACTGTTACGGGTTTAAATACCTTATTGCAGAGGTGACTTACATAAGAAATGACAGCTCTTCCTGTATTGACAATATTCTAACAAATTTAAAGTGTGAAAATGTATCATCTACTGACGTGGATCATAATAAATTAGCGGATGGGCATGCAGCCATATCTTGCGATTTGAAGTTAGGTACGGGAAGGACAAAACAAGGAAACAGTAATCTAACAAAGAGAAACATAAGAACCTTTACAGCTAAAAATAAGAGTAAGTTCAGAAAGGTTTTAAAAGGCGTAAAGTGGAAGAACATGGGTATAAATGGCTTTATCAACCAATTTAACAAAGAATTTAAAAATTGTTTTAAAAAAAGTAAAAAAAGTTTTAGTCTGAATAAATGTACAAAAATAAATTGGATCAGTAGAGGATTAAAAGTTTCTAGCACTATGAAACGCTTTCTTAACACTATAAATATGGAAACTTGTGATAATAGCATATTAAAATACAGAGAACATTATATAAGACTCTATAGAAAACTAAGCAGGTATGCTAAGAAACAGGCAGTGCAAAAAGAAATTGAAAATGTTAAAGATGACAGCAAGGGTATATGGAATGTAGTAAATAAACAAAGGCATAAGTATGATAATATTAATTTAAAGAAAAATTTGAAAATCAAATCTAATAATAAATTAACTGATGACCCTAAAGAAATTGCTAGCATATTCTCTTCAACCTTTGACAAAAGCCAGGGGATGCACAATTCGGCAATAACCAAAAAGCACTAAGATTCCTACACGCGAACCTGTCTGAAGCACAAACTAGTTTGACTTGGGATGATGTTACACCAAACGAAATAAAAAACATAGTAATATCGATGAAGAATAAAAAATCTTGTGGTCACGATGAAATCCCTATATCAGTCATAAAGGAAAACATTGATGTATTGGCAGATCCTCTTGCACATCTTTATAACATGTGTCTTAAAGAAGGTGTATGCCCTGACCAGCTAAAAATAGGTCGAGTAATACCTGTACACAAAAAAGGTCCAAAAACTGACCCCAAAAACTATAGGCCAATCTCTTTGTTATCTATACTTTCAAAAATTTATGAAAAGATTATCAAAAAACGCTTAGTTAAACATATAGATTCAAATAACTTACTTAATAAAAGGCAATATGGTTATCAAAGAGATTTAGGCACATCAGATGCAATAGGACAACTTATTGATGATGTACTTATTTGCCTTAATGATAATAAAAAAGTTGCAGGAATTTTCCTGGATTTGAGTTTGATTTTGGCGAGTACATCGATTCCATTGCAAAGTGTGCTGCTAAGAAACTGGGCGTCTTCTCTAGTGCTCTAAACGGTACTTCACGCCGGACGGACCAACTGCTTTTGATATACAAATTGCAGATTCGTCTGTGCATGGAGTACTGTTGTCACTTATGGAATGGTTCTGCTAAGTATCAGCTAGAACTTCTGGAATCGATTGAAAACCGTGTCAGGAGGTTCATTGGAAACTCAGCGTTGGCTACGGCGCCGGCGGAACTCCAGAATGTCAGTCACCAACCCAAAGTTGCGTGTCTATCGGTATTTTTTGGAATACGCTTTTGGGAGTGTGCGAGAGAACTGCCCGACCTTTTTGTTTCAGCCCCTTTCCACCATCGGGGAACCTGAAGCTAGCTATCTTATCATTATTATATTGTTGACACTCTACTTGTCCGCACCAAGCGCTTCGCAGTTTCGTTTCGCTTGCGCTGCCTGCTTATGTGATCCCCGATAACTACAAGCTTGAACACTTCAAGGCCAGAGTGAACAGGCATCCTGGGCAAACATCCAGCATCTTAAACCACATCCTATGATTAAACAAGATGGTGGTCAAATGCCTGCCCGGTTCCATATAAAAAAGATCTTATCAAATATTCTATTATTAAATATCGAGTGTAGTAATACTAGTAATATCTTCACATTGATGAAATAAACGCTGGCCAACAGCTTATAAGAAGTATTAAATAAATTCGATTCGCCCGTAAAAGGTCATGGGTTCCAGTCCAGTCCCATCGGAGCTAGTTGTAAGACGGGACGACTCCAAATTCCACGTCTGCCTGCACTTGTAGTTTGATAAATCTTTAAGAAGTTAAAAGGTCTCGATTAAAATTTTTAGTCACTTGGCATCCGTTAATATTTTCTTCGATGTGATATCTGTTCCTTGATTTCCTTGGCTATGAGGATCTATAATAATCAATACTGCAAAGTATGTTGGCTTAAGACCGTTATTTTGCTCAGTTAACAAATTAAACCATGTAGTTTAACATTCAGTAGTCTTGTTCTGTGTTTTAATAGAGATTAAGAGAAGTATAATCGCAGGCAAAAACTAGTAAGTAGTTGCGCAACCATGGGAGTAAAAGGAAATATAAATATGACAGAAATTTTTGCCATACTTGAAATTAAATTAGTCTGGGAACATTGGGAATATTCCCGGGAACATTGGGAATATTCCCGTAAATTTACAAAGAGTAAATTACCTGGAAATGGGAATATTCCCAGCGGCACATCACTAGCCAGGATGCACAATTCGGCAATAACCAAAAAGCACTAAGATTCCTACACGCGAACCTGTCTGAAGCACAAACTAGTTTGACTTGGGATGATGTTACACCAAACGAAATAAAAAACATAGTAATATCGATGAAGAATAAAAAATCTTGTGGTCACGATGAAATCCCTATATCAGTCATAAAGGAAAACATTGATGTATTGGCAGATCCTCTTGCACATCTTTATAACATGTGTCTTAAAGAAGGTGTATGCCCTGACCAGCTAAAAATAGGTCGAGTAATACCTGTACACAAAAAAGGTCCAAAAACTGACCCCAAAAACTATAGGCCAATCTCTTTGTTATCTATACTTTCAAAAATTTATGAAAAGATTATCAAAAAACGCTTAGTTAAACATATAGATTCAAATAACTTACTTAATAAAAGGCAATATGGTTATCAAAGAGATTTAGGCACATCAGATGCAATAGGACAACTTATTGATGATGTACTTATTTGCCTTAATGATAATAAAAAAGTTGCAGGAATTTTCCTGGATTTGAGTTCGGCATTTGACACAGTAGATCACGATATACTTTTACACAAACTTGAGTATTACGGTATACGAGGAAACAGTCTAAAATTATTCAAGTCTTACTTAAAAAATAGACGACAGTACATAGAAATAAAATCAAATGAAGGTAACCAAGAACAAACATGGACATCGAAGATGACAGTTATGAAAAGAGGAGTTCCACAGGGCTCAATACTAGGTCCAATACTGTTTATCATATTCATAAACGACTTGATTGAATATATTAATAACTCTATTATAGGTGTAAGGTTGGTTGTCTACGCAGACGACACGAATGCTATAGTCTGTGCTGAAAATCTAAATGAACTTACGCATAAAGTAAATAGTCTGCTAATTTTGTTCGAAGAATGGTTCACTGCTAACAATTTGAAACTGAATAGAGATAAAACATGTGCCATGATGTTTAAATCAACAACCAGAAATAAAGATGTTTTAGATGCCTACATGCATAACAAGAAGCTTGATATGGTAGACCAGGTAAAATTTTTGGGAGTACATATGGATTCGACTCTTAACTGGAAAACTGAATTAGATTACTTAACAAAATCAATCAGCTCTGCGTGCTATGCTCTAAGAAGTTTACGAGACATTTTAACAGTTGAACAGCTTAAACTAATTTATTATGCACTAGTAGAGTCCAAATTGCGCTACAGTATTAAACTGTGGGGAAATAGCTACAATTATAATCAATTGACAGCTTTCAGGCTGCAAAAAAGAGCGATAAGAGTTATTGCACGTATACCACAGTGGCAGTCTTGTAGAGATTATTTTGCAAAGTACAACATACTTACCGTTCCCAGTTTATATATACTGATTGTTCTAACAGAATTTAGGAAAATGCTGACGCAAAAGGAAACTGCTACAGACAGAGAGTTACGCGAGAGAACAAGGAGGATGCACTTACATTATGACATTATCCCTAAATTAGAAGTAGTCAAACATGGCGCCAGGTTCCAAGCTGTCAAGCTCTTTAATAAATTACCAAATGACCTAAAAACTGTTTGCAATTGGAAAATTTTCAAAAATAAACTGCACGCCCTTCTGTTGAATAAGTGTTGTTATTCTATTGACGACTTTTAGGAAATATAATTCATTTAGGTAAATCTGTGTTATATTCATGTCTAATAAAATAAATCTAATAATCATGCAGAGTTTATATAATTGTATATTTTAATGTTATTATCGAATTAGAAATTAATTAATTGCCTGATAATTATAGTGTAAACGCAATGTATGTAATGTAATGTGTTATTTAATGTAATAGTACAAAATATAATGTTCCTACATACCTACTTACAATGTAATATTCAACACAATGTGACTTATTGTTCAGAATAAATGATTTGATGTGATTTGATTTGACTATAATATAAATACTGTTTATTATAGGCTAAACCAATGTTATTAAAATAGTACTGGACGAGACGCTTGCGTTGGTACCATTGTAAAGCAACGTTACATAATATAACCAAAGAATACTAAAACACTTATAACATTAAAAAATTAATAAATGCTGCGTGTGAGATGTTTACGTCACGTTTTTTTCTAGTAGTACTTTCTACTAGTAGTTTAGTAGTTAGGTACTCTTACCGTGTACAGCAGGCTTAATGCCCGAGATACTCGATACAGTAAACTAGTGTTAGTAAACTACAAACTAACCCTTGATTGTCACTCGACTTTCTGTCGCGAGCGCTTTCAGTACCCCGAGTGTAAGTTTTTATGTCAAGCAAACGCAAACTATTTCGAATGCGTATTAATGTCAATTTGTATGAAAACTATATAAGCGCGCTACTCGCCGCTAGAGGCGCTAATACAGTTTTCATACAAATTGACATAAATACGGAGTCGAAATAGTTTGCGTTTTTTGACATAAAAACTTACACTACGGGCACAGTTTGCTATATGTTGTACAACCATTGCTGCAGTAAACATTTATTTTTTCAACTGCCCTCAACAACAAGTGATGGATGTCAAACTGAAACGATCGCGATAGATGTTGAGAGAGAATTAGCCCCTAGGTTGGTAACTCTGGCTTCGTGTATGTATATATAGTATACCAAGGTCCTAGCTTGCCAACCCTTTTTTTATAGTGAGGGCAAATACAGTCTTAACGTATACCACACGGCATGTTGGACTCAGTCAGATACAGGGCCTGTCCCTCGCCGCTCCCAGCCCTCCCAGGATTGTAATAAGCCTCATAGATTTTGGGCAAAATCGAACAGACGCCTTACGTCTAAGGGCTCTTTTCGATTGGGATTGCCATGCGTAGGATTGGCAACTTTTTTACAAGAAAAAAGTATACTGAGGTCTAGGAAAGAAAATAAAGAGTGTTTTACAAAAAAATTGTGTTTCTCTCACAACTTATTAATTTAGTAAAGGATACAGCCTGAAAGTTACTTGCAGGTCTGGTGGTTTATTACTATCACAACTTTTCCTTTACATACAGAATAGCATTTTGAATGCATAAAAATAATTTAAAATCTTATTAATTTAGTGCAATTAATTTTATGTTAAAAAAAGTATTTTGTACTTATACTTTATTTTTGTAAAAGAGTAAAAAGTGTAATGTACTGAAAAACAGTTTGTTACTATTTTTAACAGTATAGTTGGCAGCCCTAGCCATGCGCCATGGCGGCGACGCCAGCGGCCGAAGCCAGTCAGAACTTTAAATATTACGAAAAACGGATTTTTACCATGTTTTGATTGGTTGTCGAGTCCCCGATATTTCGGCGCTGTTGCACACGCCATGATCACGGAGTAACTGAAGAAAGTTAATGCGGGTTGGATGTTAGGAGCAGACAAATCTGTCTACTTACCCTCTTTCGTGTTCGTTTTCTACGCTCGATGCCCGCCCGTACCACTGCTTCCGTTCGCGCACTCAACTCGAAGTTGTTCACAATTCTCACGACACACAAAACTCACAGTATCACTACGCGGAACGACACTTTGTTGTTTATTGTGGTTTTTGCACAAATGAATCACTAGATTCCAGACATTCGACAATTTAACATTTATCAATACATGGTAAAAATCCTGTTTTTCGTAATATTTAGTGTTAATGACCATGAAAGTTTAAAAAGTTATTCAGTCAGAGCTTGTAATTTTTTTAAATGAGTTAAAACATGCCTAGTCCGTCCTCACTTGTCAGGGGCTTGGTTGCGACGCTAAACTACAATTTCCATACATTATACTGGCGTTGGCTGCTGGCGCCTCGCCGTCGAGGCTTCCCAATGAAATAAGAAGAAGCCCTAACTAAAGAATATTAGAATGTCTGCTAACGGGGGACGGACATTTCAGAACATCGTAATTAATGTGTCAATCTTAGGGCTCTTGTTATTTACGTTATTTTTAAGAGCCCTCAGCTTTTTGACATTAAATCGAAGAAGAATTGAATGGCATATCAAAGTTGTTGTTTGAAGGGTAGGAAAATAGATAGAAGGCCTTCGAAAAGAATAGCAATATTAATAGACAGTATATACTAATAATAATATCACATAGTATATTTAAACGAAAAAAAATATATGTGCATCGTATGTTTTATTTCATCTAACATTTTAAAAGTCCTAAGTCATTTATTAAAGCTTATACTTGGAACGTGCTCACATGTGCGAAAAAAACAATAGAATTCAATTGTTGTTTTTTAAGATGCGAGCATAAGGGTTTGATAGATTTATTATACTTAGGACCAGGTCCCAATAATCTTTCTATAGTTTGCCTACCTTCTACAAAGTATAGGTAATTGAATCAGACAGAAGTTTACACGCTACTATAAGTAGCTCTTAGAACATGAATGCACAATTAAATAATCATTGAACGGGATCAAACCACTGGCAACGTACGAGTTGTTATTAATTACAACTTATATGTGTTCATTGCTCATCGAAGTATGTAGTATCGTACTCTAAGTTGGCTAAACTGCCCTTAAATCTCTAGGGTGCCAAGCTGCCAAGAACGAGTGGCAAGAATATGCCATTCTAGCAAAACTTAGTGCCAATTCGTTACAATATAATACGGTATTTTACTGATTTTTTTTATTTCTTTAAAATGTTTTTCGAAATATTAGCTACACAAAACAAGTTTTCATTTTGAATTATCTTGAATATTTCCAAAGATATAGGACTTCAAACTTTATAATTAGACAAGGACAGGACGCTATCTTAGTGACGTCAGTGGGTTAGTAACGTCATAGTCACGCCATAGAAGATTTCGTTTTAGAAAGAGACAGCTATAGTCAAAATCAAACAGACTATAATTCTTTTATTATAAAACAGATTCAAATTATTTTTTCACATTTGGTATTCTTAATTGCAATATTTTTTACCGTCATCATTAAATATCTACATTTCAACAACAGTAAAATACCCTATTGTACAACTTTACATGTAAATTACTTACACTAACTTGTGTAATATATTTTTTCCTTGTTTTCTAGCTAAACTCTAGCTAAGGTGTCAATAAGGTGCTAGCAATAGGGCAGTTAACCCTTTATCGCGTGATTAAATCACGAAAAAGGTAAGGATATTCAGCCGTCACTTCACATTCACTTTGCATACAAACGACTCTATCATATATTTTTTTACATTTGCTATGCTATTTTTATTTAAATGTAACTGTGTCGACTATATCAAAACAAGCATACAGTGAAAATACAAACAGTGAAGTGATATACGAGTTTATTTTCGAAATTTAAGGAAACGACCTTCTTTACCTATATACAAGAAATAAAGAAGCTCGTAACGTGATGTTCTTTGGTTTATCGAACAGATTGCGACAAGACGGCTACTTCCAAAGATTAAAAAAGGACCAATTCATCGCCATTATTTAAATTTGACTAAAACAATTCTGTTTTTATCCATAAACGGGGTGGCACTTAGCCTTCATCTTACTTGATGTTAAGTGAAGATAAGGCTGAAGATGGAAGTGCACTAATCCCGGAATCCTCAACACTGAGGGACTGGCTATCTTATCTCTATCTGCCGGAACACAACAATGCTGAAAACATCGTTGTTCTGGCGTCAGACTTAGATAAGATGGATGGTAGCTGGCCAGGCGGACTTATAACAAGTCATATCATCAACCAAAATCATGAGCTCGGTAGCAGCGGCATATGTTATAACGCTTAACATTGTTATTGATTCACATTCATCATTGTAGGTATAATAGCCAATGAGCACTGGTATCTAGGTGGATTTGCCCTAATACACTGAATGCAATTAGGCCATATAAATGCCCATTAACGATCACAATAGCAGGCATCGCTCTGTACTGTAGTTACATGACGTCGACTAATTATATGCATTGCTGACGTGACATCTTTCACTATCTAAAAATCGAAAGATCGGCCTTGTAAACGAGGCAAATGTCAAAAAACAACGGGTTGCACTCCGGGAGTGCCGGCAGAAGTGAAGACTTTTTCACTAAAAAAAGAAATTTGACAATAAAAAAAAAAATACGGACCGAGGTCTTCTAGCTTCAATGCCGCTTGTTTTCTAACCTGAGCTATCACAGCTTTGGAAACCATGGCGAAATTTGCCTTCGTATTCTAATGACATTGTAACAGTTTTTGGTCATGTGTCCGTCTTACGATCGGGGCCGATTCTCAGGCAATCGAGAAAAGTTCACATTTTTATGCTCGAAATTCAAATATACACAGTTTTTGTATTGTCAGAATTACACATTTGAAAAAGTTCGATCGAAAACCAGTCGAACGCTACGAGTGGTACAAACCAATAGATGTTCGTATACGAACTAAGCTGTCAAAATGAATTTGTTGACATGTGGGACAGCTTAGTTTGTTTGAAACGTTCTAGCTTTTCAATAGAAACCACAAACAAAATGTTCGACATACGAATTATCACACTGAAAAAATTCGAATGCCTGAGAATCGGGCCCCTGACGGTCACGTGATCCTGACGCGAGTTTAACATTTTTTACCCATACAAAAAGTGCACAACGCCGCCAAAGAATATATACACTTACGCGAAAAGAAACGACACTTAAGCATGTGTGCACGTAAAATCGTTTGCGGCTATGTGTGGATGTCTGGATGTGAGCGGGGGTCGTGAGAGGCGCGCGGGGCGAGGAACGGGCAGTCGGTGAATGCCTTGGCCTAGGGCTGGCGCAATCTTCATACATTCAAATAGGAGCTACTAGGAAACCAAAAAAATCGAAAGTTGTTAAAATTCAGTCGATAATAAATAATTATTGAGAGGACTAATTTTTATTTGGGCGATTATTGATTCACTCACTCAGTATTTTTGTCGCTAACTTAGTATTTTCTTTGTACGATTTAGAATTTTATTCGGACACTCGGATTATCTGTGTCCCACTGTTAGTAGCTTATTTTACGTACATATATTATTATTATTCCCTCTATTACATATAAAATACTTACAAAATTATATTTCTAGGCATAAAATTTTTACAATTTATAACACTAAAAAATATAACATTTAAAAATACAAAAATGCAGTTCTCCAACGGTAGCAAGATCAGGGTCCCGGCTACCAATCGTTAAGGATCCAGAGACAGGAACCTTCTCACACGAGCCGTGTCCAGAAGTAAGTACTGCCTTCTGCATCTGACTCCCAATCCATCCACCTAACGCAAGCCTCTTAAGGTGTTTATCGAAGCTCTTGGCTATCAGACCATGGGCAGACTTACACAAGTTTAAATTACATAACATCCCACGTGTAATCTTCTTTGGCATATGTCTATATTCCATTTAGGTATCAACCCTAGCGTCGGCTAAATGTCACTGGCGCTCGAACTCCACGGAGTGTCACCGCTGTGACGCCGCTAAAGAAGTTTTCACTTCAAAAAAGATGAAACTTAGCTGAGGTTCTGGAAGTTTTTTATTCCGAAATCTTAGTAATCTGTAAACTTTATATACTAAATCAATTGATATGGAATACGTATTTAAGATACGTAAGGAATGAAAGGTGAGTAAAATACTGATACCGGAAATAATAAACAAGCACCAAGGCTCAAGAATCGAAAGAGATATTAGTATTGACCGAACCGCATTTCTAATTTCCTAAATAAAATCAGTTTCAATCAGTATTAAACTTACACCCGAACACTCGACAGGAGCGTCTCAAACACAGCCCTGTCGCTTTATAAGTCAAAAGTATGAAAATTACGCCATGATGTTTGAAGACGCTCCCAAAGCTGAGTGGCATTCGAATATTCGGGGGTAAGTCATTTAAAATAAAGCAATATAAGAGAAAAAAAACATTTACATCATTATCTAAAACGTAAGCTTCTAGTTATAAATAAAGTAGCACTAGAGGAATACAGTTGTTGCGTAACTCCCAATATATTTCTGGATACATACATACATAATTAATACAGTTCATATACCGAATACCACAAAGCTTTATTTCATCTCGTACTTCAGAAATATCGGTTCACACATTACATATAATATAACGGGGTCAAGCTTGCCCCAGGCCACAAGACAATAGTAAGTCTATTTCTCCACAAAATTGCGATGGTCCTTACCAAGCCGTTAAATATCATTATTGCCGAAACTTTTACATCGCATTTTATCCTCGCGGTATTAATTTACGACTCTCGTATTTATTTACAAATGACGCAGCTTCAGATTACGCAAAACCCATATAATTCAGGCAAAGTCAACATCTTACATGATGTTACATCAAAAGAAAATTAATTTAAAACGCATTTGGCTCTCGCATTAAAATAATGACGTTCCTAAAAATGTATTAATTTGACTTGTAGCAAAAGGATTATATTTTGTTTATTTTACCGTTGTCATTAATTGTATATGAAATAACGGAGTTATAAAATTTATGATGCTTTCGTATAATATGAGTATATTTATATTTATTAATGCAGTTTTATAAAGCTTAGTACAAGACGGCACAAGACTGATTTTTACAAGCAAATAAAAACTTTGGAGTACAATAAAGTTGTCTTTTTGATAAGTGGGACTGCCACAAACAACTACAAACTACATCGAAACTTTTTGAGCTCTAAACTTGGCAAGTTTTCACGACTAGTTATTGCACGCTCGAGGTGCTTGTTAAATCGCACAAGTGCTTGAAGCATTGACCAGCGCTATGAACTTGAGTACAAGGTCCCACCCTCCAACCAAGTTTATCAGTCTGCAAAGTAGCAGAGTCACACATAATATGTCGTAGGTATTAAATGTTTTTAACTGTTATCGCATGTAATTGTAGGGGCTTATTTAGATCGCAAATAAAATATAAAAAACTTCCCAAATTGTCATGTTTGTCTTTGCCTCGCCCCCATACAAATCTTTATCTGTCTACTTTTGTTCAAGGAATTAAATTAACTTTGCTCCAATTTCCGCAGAATGTAAGCTTAAACTATTACCGAACTATTTATTAATATCTTACATCCAAGTCTTCTATAGTTGATAATTACGAGAAAGCTGTTTAACGGGGAATCGATCGGTTGTCCGATGAGGTGTAAAAATTTTATGCGCCACTTCACTATCGACCCGACCCTTGGCTACGATGGTCACTTCACATTGACGATAAATCGATTTTGTCTTCAACACTTATATTTTGTGAAGAAAAAGGATGTTATACCAGATGTTATTCAGCTAGTATAATTACTACTATACGACTTTGTTGTACAAATTCTTAGAGTAGTAATCTAGCTGGATCGAAAAATAGATGTAACTAAGTAGTTGAATTATTTGGTCGAATAAGTAAAATATTTTTTGTGCTCTGTGTATTCCGACTCCATTCATCAGATTGCGATGAAAGGGGTTTGAACATTTTGGCACAGTGGTAACCATTCTTTACGAATGGAATTTTCCAAAAAACGTGACGCATTATGAAACCAGTGTATATCGATAGAGGATCTTTATACGAACAAAAAAATCACATGACATAATGTCCTAAAACGTACAGGTTTCAAGATATTCCATGTTAAAGATGGAATATCTCGAAACCTGTACGCTTTAAGATAAAATGTGTCATCTAACATTTTTTGTTCGTCTATACAGGGTGTTTTTGAAGTCATTGGCATCCATTCGGCCCATTAATGTACTCATATGAAGGTATGTTTTTACTTGAAAAGGGGTGGTGCCCGGCTTCAGCGCGGGCGCAGGGACGCGTGCAAAGCGGGCATGAAGCATGGGTGACATTGTTTTTTTCGGTGAATTCCGTGCGCGAACTTGAATAAAATCACGTTTTGTCGAGGGGCCAATGAAGTAGTTTAAGGCGATACTCGGAAAAAATATGCTGAAGCGAGATAGCAATGACAAAACCGCGCGGGAGCAAGACCGATTTTGCAGATTCGGCTAAAAAAACACAAATCACTGGGTAATATAAAACTACATCGATTTAAAAAAAATGCTTCTATACGATCCTAAATATTATTGGTGTCCACTAATTAAACCAATTTCCTATATTGTTAGTAACCCCATTTACGAATAATCTTGAATTTTCGTATTTTTAGAGGTCTTTTCGAAAAGAAAAAGTGTCGAGGCAAAATCATAAAATCGTGTTTTTGAAACTATACGGTTCTAGATAAAAGTATGAAGAAATATATATCTTAATACCAGTCACCAATTTGTAACAACTGTAACCACCCTATAGTTTTAAATCAAAAAGTCCATAATTTTTCCGAGTAGCGCCTTAAGGCTTGTATGTTATTTGAAAATTAATTAACTTATGATTTTATTTATCAAATTGTTATTTTTAGTTATTTTAAATTTTATTTGCTATAGTGATCAATTACTGAGTATTTTACGCGATTTTTCAGGGTTTAAAAAAAAAAATTCTGTCTTGGATTAATAAATAATCATAATAATAAATAACTTCTTACATTCACACCAATTATCTAAGCCCATGTTAATTTCATGGAAATGGAAACTGTATCATGGAAAACTTGATAACGGATAAATATATACTTAAATACTTTTTGTTTGTAAATACATACTTAATATACATAGTTAACACCCAGACCAAGACAAATAGACATGTTCATGCACACAAATATTTGTCTTGTTCGGGTATCGAACCCGAGACCACTGGCGCAGAAGGTGGGTAGCCTACCCCTACGCCAAATCGTCGTCGTGGATTTGCCTCATATTTGGGAAAAAGACTCTAATATCATGAGTATGTTCTTATTTTAAAAGGATGCTAACGACTTTGATGTCACCGTGTAGATCCTCTATCGATATAATCTGGTTTCATGATGCGTCGCGCTTTTCCACAGTCTCGAAAAATCATGTTCATCACTATGCCAGGCTTCCATACAAAGAGGTTCATCAAACCACATTGGTAGGGTGTGTGTGTGTGTGTGTCGGCTTCCTGGCCCAAAAAAAATCTAATTACTTATTATACTATTTAGTTCTTTATATTTTGCGTGGCATTGCAACGCATACCCGGTACAGCTAGTTTTGAATACATTTTGATGTAATCCGTGAATCTGTGAAATGTTATAAAGGCTAGATTTTAAACAAAAATTTAACTTCTTAATGGTAATTATTAATGTCGAATCAAATAATAAAATCAATTGCAATAATCTTATTTGATGGGCTACGTAATACTTCGTAGCGCTCTGGAAATATTTACCTAGTCCTTGGTCCTTTTGGACCTCTCATCCTTCATCCTTTTCATCCTTTTAGACCTATCGTATAGGTACCAACCTAATAAATAAAAAAAACATTTAGTTTTTTCTCTTACTGAAAATTTTCCGGGAACTTACTTTTTCCATCTAGACACACGTCAAGCTAACAGAACTGACGAGCAGCACCATGTGTAATTATATTATACCCTTCGCAAGTTCTAAAGCCGTAAGATCTTTTTTCATTCATCCGAAAATTTGGCTTGCTGGTAGAAACTAGCCATCGAACATAATGATGGCCCTTCCATGACTGTTTTAGTGTTACGAGAACTAGCCACTGCAGACCTTAGGCTTCAATATATTATCCCAACTCCTAAGCTATAGAAGAAATTATATTTTAAGTTGTTATCTATACTAATATTATAAAGAGGAAAGATTTGATTGTTTGTTTGTTTGCATCGAATAGGCTCCGAAACTACTGGACCGATTTAGAAAATTCATTCACCATTAGAAAGCTACATACTTCCCGAGTGACATAGGCTATATTTTATCCTGATATTTCCACGGGAACGGGTACCACGCGTGTGAAACCGTGAGGATCCGCTGGTATAAAATATTTTATTGTTAAAAGTAAATAAATTTCAGGACTGACCAATTGACCATTGAACTGGGCACCCATTTAGATCTCATTTCTTTTGTCGTTGAAGTGAACAACTAATACAAGGCATAATATCATAATATATTGAGCTTCACTTGGCTCTCATTTCACGTTTATAAATATGGGATAACAATGTAACAAAATAAGTAATGGACTACATAAGAGTACCAACAATCAATCAAAGAAACACAGAAAATAAAATCACGCGCGGAAGGTTCTAGCATTTTTCTTTTTTCTGTGGCTCTACATATAGAATAGGATACACTGAATACACAAAAGTTCGCTGATCCCACATGAGTAGGCACTTTTCACCGCAGTGGTGAAAGGCATATCGACTTTTTACAACAATATGTTCAAAGATCAAAGCCTCCCTAATGCCAGTCATTCTTCCTGAATCCCACAGGTATCCTTAACGAAATTTATTTTTGTTGATCTTTCCCTCTCGTTTCGAAGGAAAATTTAAATTTACTGTTTGGATTTCTTATATAGTTATTCAGAAACACTATTTTTTCAACCCCTGCAAAAAGAGGGGTGTTATAGGTTTGACGTGTCTGTGTATCTGTCTGTCCGTTTGTGGCATCGTAGTTCCTAACGATTGGACTGATTTTGATGCGGTTTGTTTTGTTCGAAATCTTACGTGATCGAGATGGTTCTTAGCTATAATTTGTGAAGCTCTGTTAAGACGTTTCAATGTCTGACACGGATAATGGATATTTAATTACAAGCGTTTGTGTGTAATTTAAAAATAAAAATAATAATTTTGAACAACCCCGACACAATAAAATCTAAACCATATAAGTACCCTTTTAGCACTTGTCTTTTTGTGGCCCTCGACCAACAGAGCTATTTTATTTATTTTGTAGTTGTAGTTTGTTAAAGCTACATTACCTAAGCTAGTAAGTATTATTTAAATTTTTAGTTTTTTGCATTCACAATACAATTTTTATTATAGAAAAATGGAAAATGAAGCTACGGAGTCGTTCGAACGACTCTAGCTCAGTGGTTAGAGCAGTCGCCCTGAAAGCGAAAGGTCGTGGGTTCAAGTCTCATCGGAGCTGGTTGTGAGACGGGTCGATTTTTTTTAAATACTTCATTTTCCATTTTTCTATAGTTAGTATTATGTAAAAAAGCTGAAGTTTTTCTGGTTTGATCGGGCTAGTTTAGGTAATTTAGGTAATTTGTTTATTTATTTTTTTGAGGAAAGGACCATTACTCAATCTACTCTGTGGTCTAGTGGTACACACCACCGGTATCAGACCCAGAAGTCTTGAGTGCGATTCCCAGTGGGGGTACATTTTGGGTTTGGTTTGGTGGTAGGACTTATTTAAGTCCTCTTGGCTAGCTATAGCTGGCACCATCTTTCCTAATAAGTCTGCCGCCATAGCAACGAAGTTTCCAACATGGTTGTGTTCCGGCAGGTAGACATGAGATAGCCAGTTCCCCAGTGGTTGAGGATTCCGGGAGTAGTGCGCTTCCACCTACAGCCTAGTATTTTATCTGCCTACTTAAGATAATAAACGGAATAAACGCGACTGCCGGGTACCGAACGTTATTCCGTGAGACGTTACCTGCGTCATAACTCGCTTTGTGATATAGGAAAAATGTGATAGTAAAAAACCACGAGCCCTATAAGTAGCTTTCAGGCGGGATTCAAACCCGCGCCTCCGGGAATCCGGCCCGATGCTCTGACCAACTAAGCTACCGAAAGGCTTACACATTAAATTTAAAATCTTAAATTAAAAAGATTTTAAATTTAAAATCTTATTTAATGGCTGTTTCATCTTAATCGACTGTTAAACATTTGTAAAAATGTTTCTTGCGGATGCGAGGGTTTCCTCACATTGATGAAACAACGCTGGCCTACAGTGTAACAAGTGATAGCAAAATTCGACGAGTCGTGTAAGCCTTTCGGTAGCTTAGTTGGTCAGAGCATCGGGCCGGATTCCCGGAGGCGCGGGTTCGAATCCCGCCTGAAAGCTACTTATAGGGCTCGTGGTTTTTTACTATCACATTTTTCCTATACTTACAAAAATTGCATTGTGAATGCATAAAAATAATTTAAAATCTTATCGCTTTGAGATCTTTAGTAGGCAGTTAAAATACTCGTTCATTTCTCTGGTTGAACGCTAACGGCCAGAAATAATAACCTATCCACAGATAGGGATAGGTGCGATCCAAATTAGTTGCTAGGCAACACCTAGTAACACCCTGGCAACTGTCGTTGATTCTATGTTAAAGGCTTATTACACTTGGCTAAATTCAGCATCTAATTAAACATACATTGCTTGTTTTGCAAAGGCTTTGTATTGCAGATATGTAGTAAAATATGGATATAAGCAAATAATATAATTATCTATTTTAATCCGCTTATTTAGTATTTGTTACAAAAATCAAGGTTGAAAATCAGTAATTAGATAAATAATAAAAATATTATTAGGGCCAGTTTTATTTTGGGCGAAACGTATTATACCGGTTATTGTACGACAAATCTTTTAACTAAGACGTAGGGCAGGAGACCCTTTAGCACTTAGTGCTAAAGGGTCTTAGGTATTTAAGACAAAAATTGTATAGAATTTCTTGAAAACGAAGTATAGAGAAAATCTTCCCATCTCACAACTAGCGCCGATGAGACTCGAACCCACGACGTTTCACTGTTCGGGCGAATGCTCTAACTACTGACTTACGTAGTTGTTAGAGATAATAAAATTTGCATTGTGAAAGCAAAAAAAAATGATACAGAGAATTTTTCTAGTTTTAAATGTACATCTTTCAAATAAAAAAAGGAAAGATTTTTGTTAAACAAAAATCTGCCAGTTGTCCCGATTCTGCTGGCCACTTATCGAAAGCCTATCTTTTGAAAATACAGTGAAAAATAAAAGCCAAAAGCAATAATATATTCTAATGTGCTAGAAACCAAACAATTGCTTTACAATTGTTTAATTGTAAAAAACAAAAATTTATAATACCAATCTTCCTTATCAAATATCTTTCGATCATTCGAAGCAAATATTAAAATTTTAATAGAAAAAAAATTAAAACAGTTAATGGCGTTTATTTATCGTTCGGCTGACATGATGATGATGATGATGATTGAAAAAAAAACACCTTTGAACCCTTTCTTTTAATAGCTATTAGCAAAAATAACGAAAACTTATTTAGATAACGTTTATAGCAAAAAGTTACCAAAACCTGGCTCCTGCCCTATTTTTTGAATACGACGCCCGCCGCCGCGCCGCCGCCGCCGACCGGCAGAACGTCTACAGAAAACATATGCATATAAGATCATAGTTTTTTATTTATATAAAACCTTTCAGGATAATGAAATCGCCTACACTTTGTTCTACTGTAGCCATAAATAATGGTTACACTGACTGAAATTTATTAATGGCTTTCTTTTTGTACATGAAAGAAGAAGATAATAGAAAATCTAAAGTTGTAGGTACATTAGATAAGATTATTATGTAAATTCAAAAGCATTCAAATGCATTATTGAAAATTATTATTGTAAAAAAATAAAACCGCCTTAAAAAAAATTTTATCAAAAAAGTAAGAAATAATCCCTCACCAAATAACGTAAGTGAGTAGGTACCTACTTTGAAGTCGGGCGTGAAACATGTACAATTTTTTGTTGTTTTTGTAAAAACCCGCCCGACTTCAAAGTACTTCCGTTATTTGGTGAGGGATTATTTCTTACTTTTTTCATGACATTTTTTTTGAAGGCGGTTTTATTTTTTTATAAAAATAATTTTTATTTCACTCTTTTTAGTGCATCATACAGGCAATTAACGTGTATTCTGGTAAATAAGTATGTGATAAAACTGGGAACCTCCTTTTTTGAAGTCGGTTAAAATACCTTAAGGTATCCCTTTTTCAACAAAATAAGCATCATCTAAATCGGTTTATAAACAAAGGGGTTATGCCTAAAGATACGTAATTAATTCACATAAAGTAACGAAAACGACAGAATTTTCAAGATTTCCTGAAAACTACTGAACCGATTTCAAAATTTCAAAAAATGGGACCAGCTTGGAAAAAAACCTGATGTTATACCGTTTGAATCATTTCAATCGGTTCAGCCGTCTTCGAGTAATCGGTGTACCTACATACATATTTAAAAAAAACGCGACGAATAGATAACCTCCTCCTTTTCAATTTTTGAAGTCGGTTAAAAATGAAGTATTAGACGATTAACGACCCCGTAGCTCAGTGGTTTAGAGCATTCGCCCGGATAGTGAAAGGCTGTTGATTTTGTCCCATCGGAGCTGGTTGTGAAACGGGTTTTCAATAAACATTATATCTATAAATATGGGTATAAGCCATGGATCTGATTTATTGACCATCATCGAAAATAATTAAACTATAATAAGTGTTATTATAGCTTCAATTATTTTCTTTCAGTTTTCATTCCCCAGGTACCTACCCAGTTCAGTGACATTGCTCCTACTATTAGGAGTAAAATTAATAGTTTATCTAAGTACTTATGTGTTAGGCTTATGCATTTCTAAACTAAATTGTGAGTGAAAATCAAAATAAATTGTACCTTCTAATTCCTTTTGCTAAAATGCTGTTTTACAATATTTTTTTATTTTTTTAAATCTTCAACGAGGTTGCATTTAGATGTAATTTTCTTTATTAATACATTACAGGCGATTCTAATGCGAATCCGTTGCTTGATTCATAAACTACGTCACATCCGTGATGCTTTTTGGTCAGATCCGTGGTGAGCTAAAACATTTTTGTTGTTTTTCAGCCCTCCTTTGCCATATTATTATTTCAGTTTTTACAAGTAATGAAATAAATAAAAGCCACAGATCTGATGCGAAGACCGTTGGTCCCAGGAATCACCCATGAAAAACTCATCCGCAACTTGCACACATTTAGTGGCGGCGGCGGCCACTAAGTGACTTCATGTGACAACACTTTAAAACAATCGTAATATTTGCGGTGTGAAACAAAACTGCTTGGGTTCGCCGATCAATCTTCCTCTTCAAGATTTGATGGCTTTGGAGTCCTGAGCGTAATTTTTTATATCCCTTTTACGACAGCACCGTACGGCACCAACGCGTTTTTGTTATTTTTTACAACATTATGGACAATAATAATATCACGTCATATCGTTACTCGTAAGTTCTCATTTTGTTACGGTAACGTAACGTTGAATTTAGTAATAAGCTCAAAACTATGTCTAGGTAACTAAAGTATACGAATATATATACTTAAAAAGAAAAGATTAGATTGTTTTGTATGTTTGTAATGAATAAACTCAAAAACTATTATTTACTACTGGTTGTGTCAAAGAGTACACTTTAAAGTTGCTTCCTGTACCATCCGGAGTCCCTCAAGCTACACACTTGGGACCTCTTCAGTTTCCCTCTACCTACATTAACGATATCTCTAGCATTTTTAAATTATACTTACAGTAATCACATACATGCAGACGATACAAAGTTTTATAGGGTTGTGAAATCTATTGAAGACTACAACAAATTGCAACCGGACTTAAATGATCTATAAAACTATTGACTAACAACGATACGACTATCAATAGAGTGACTCTTACAAGGGACTTAGGAATTATTATGGATGCAGAGCTTTCTTATATACCACACACACATTTTCTTGTACCACATACATAGTAAAGACTGCTTTTAACTAACTTGGGTTCATTCTTAGAATAAGCACGCCATTCAAAAATATAAGGACTCTTAAAACTTTGTACTCATTCGTTGCATCCTAGATTTTGGGAGTCCTGGGTGCCTACCATCAACTTTAAGACAGCGATTCAAAACTAGCGCGATGCAGAATAGGTTCCTAAAATGAATTGCTTTCTTTCGTACTATGACCTTCTAAAAACTGGATCGCAAATGATTTGCTAAATGTGAATGACCGAAAGATTTGTGTCCTTATTTCTTCTACCCGTCTCTTTCACTCGATTCTGTCACGCCGGAGAGTGAAAGGAACGGGTATAACCTGCAGGTGTCATGTGTTATAAGTCAAATAAGAGTTGATGACAGCTCAGCGGCTGTGAAATGTCATTGAATGATCACTGAATCGCTGTCATTTATATAAAGCTGTCGTGGTACGAATAAGCGAAGCAGATCAGTTTAGGTCCTAAACAAAACCGCAATAAGAGTTGATGGTAGGCACCCAGTTTGGAATCCTTGTTATGATGTACTATGCGATTATTATAAGAATAGGACTGTCAAAACGGCCATATTTGTTTGCGTTTCGCTTCCACTTCAGGGTGTAGGATGTGCAAGAAAAGGAACAAAGATAAAAAATGCCGTTTGACAGTCCTATTCTTATAATAATCGCATAGTAGGTATACATATTGGTAGACTTGAAAGGATCAAAAAAAAAACTCTGTCAAATCACTTAACTTTCGTAATTACTCAGCCAATGACATATTATAAAAAATCTTAAACAAATTTTAATATTCATACTTTGTACAGCCGTCGATATATTTCAGGGGGCCGAATCTCACGCAAACGAGAAAAGTTCACATTTATAAGCTCGAAATTCAAATATAACACAGTTTGTGTATTGTCGGAATTTCACAATCGAAAAAGTTCGATCGAAAACCAGTCGAACGCAACGAGTGGTACCTGTGGTGGTAGGTGGTACAAACCAATAGATGTTCGTATACGGACTTAGCTGTCAAACCAAAGAATATATACACTTGGTCAAACCAACATACAAATTTCTTGGGTCAAACTGAATTTTTTGGCATGTGGGACCATGGAGCTATATAGTCTTAATACTTAGTCTAGTTCTATGTGTGGGACAGTTCGTTTGTTTGAAACGTTCTAACTTTTCAATAGAAACCAGAAACAATATGTTCGTATACGAATCACCACACTGAAAAAAATCGAATGCGTGAGAATCGGGCCCCTGATATTGTTATTCTTTTTAAATTCTTAACTCCATAATTAACTCATCTGACCTTCTAGGCTATATCTAGCTCTCATGTCGAGGTTGTCTTCCAGTGGGCTCCTCACGTCCAGTCACGATCACGAGTACTGACATGTATACATTTATTTTTATTTTTTATTCTACAACTTTTCGGGAAGCTTACAGCTATGTTACAGCAAAAATACAAACTTAAATAAATATCTAGGGCCAATTACAAGCTTCCACGTATAAAGATAGAAGATACATCACAGAACTTAGTCACATTGAAGCGTTCCGAAAGAAAACTACCAGTGTCACAGAAGTCATTCAATATTGGAATATATGACACATAATAGTCTTAAGGTGTTTACATGTTATTGTTCGTGACTGTACATTACGCCTTTTTGTACCACCGGGCGGCGTTCTAAAAATTACACTCGAAACTCATTATTTCATCGTTCCACCAACATGTATGACAAAGAAGTACAAAATATAGTACTTTTTAACTCATGCGATAACGTTTTCCATGTTGAAATAAAGAAGAACTAGGTCTGTACGTTTTGTTTTTTTTTAATATTAATTGTATTGTAAATTTGAAAATATTGGAACGTTTTCAATCTAAATGTGTGTGTGTGTGAAATTTTGCAGATTACGCAAAAAACACAAAATCACTTCGTATAAAAAACTATAGCGATTTAAAAAAAAATGCTTCTACACGAGCCTAAATATTATTGGTGTCCACTAATTAAACCAACTTTCAATAGTATATGTAACCACATTTAAGAATAATCTTGATATTTCGTATTTTTAGAGGTATTTTCAAAAAGAAAAAGTGTCGAGGCAAAATCATAAAATCTTGTTTTTGAAACTATACGATTCTAGATAAAGGTATGAAGAAATATATATCTTATTACCAGATTTATAACAACTCTAACCGTCCTATAGTTTTATATCAAAAAGTCCATACTTTTTCCAAGTAGCGCCTTAAAAATTACTCTGTAACTTTGGAATTGTACCTAAAAATATACTTGTATATAAAACAACATCAGCATCATCTGAAATGCAGTTAGATGCAATCTACTACTAAGTAGGTCGCAAATCACATCGGGAGTTCTGCTTATTTGTGCAGCGCTGCCCAGTGGGCTTTTAGCCCCTCATTTAAGTGATGTGATTTCTTTTTCAGTGCATTTACATTTTACGATTTTGTTCGATAAACCAATATTGCGAAGATAGCAAATGGCAATCCATTTATCAAAGAAGCACGTCTCGGTTTATTCTGATCTCGGAACTTATTGAAGTCATTTGTAAAGCGAGTTGAATCCTAAAAAGTGGATAAATATGTAGCGCGTTGAGGGTGCCATACTTTTATGTAATTTTCTGCCATTTGTAAAAGAGATTTAAAATGGTTGATTCTTATTGAAACGTCTGTATAATATAAATATTTTTTTTACTTACGCAATCACATGCACGAATGCATAGCTTAAATAACTGAGATAAAATAATAATCAGCAGATAGAGAAACAAAAATCGAGCTTCCCAAGTAACTCAATGAAAATTAACAGAATCCAAGTATCTCGTGTAAAAAGAATTCCTCAGCAATTAAGGAAAATTAAAAAATAGCAAACATCTGGAATGTCTTTCACGTGTAAATTAACATTTGGGGAAAATGAGACCTTTGACAAATTTTAGCTCGTGCATTCCTTCAAGAGTGTCGGAATTCTTACATATAATTACGTCGGCCGTATCTTTAAGCGGGGGCCCTCAGGTGTTTGCTGGGCCCCGATTAAACACACGAGTAACTAATGCACCTGAACATTAATAAATGTCGTAGATATGAGCATCTGAAGCATTCCAAGTTTCCATCATAATATATTTTAGGAGTAAATGAAGGGTAAGCTTAATAAAGCCCGTACATTTGGAGAATTATTATCATAAGGGTATACCTAACATTGCGCACACGCTTATCTGTAACTGTTTACGATAAGAGTGATTGTAATTGGAAAACTATTGTCATGTTTTGAATATGTTTTTCCTTTTTGTGAAATCTAGGTTACAACCGCCTCTGTGGTCTAGTGGTTCATACCACTGATTTCAGACCCCAGAGGTCCCGGGTTCGACTCCCAGTGGGGGTACATATTGTATTCGGTTTGATTGGTGGTAGGACTTTTTCTTAGTCCGCCTGGCTAGCTACCACCATCTTATCTAAGTCTGACGCCATAACAATGATGTTTTTTTAGCATTATTGTGTTCCGGCAGTTAGAGATAAGATAGCCAGTTCCTCAGTTATTGAGGATTCCGGGAGTAGTGCGCTTCCACCTTCAGTCTTATCACCACTTATCATCAGTGCCCGTAGTGTAAGTTTTTATGTCAAAAAACGCAAACTATTTCGATTCCGTATTTATGTCAATTTGTATGAAAACTGTATTAGCGCCTCTAGCGGCGACTAGCGCGCTTATATAGTTTTCATACAAATTGACATAAATACGGAATCGAAATAGTTTGCGTTTGCTTGACATAAAAACTTACACTAGGGGTACAGGTGTGATGAAGGCTAAGTGCTACCCCGTTGTGAATAAATAAATAAATAAGGTATAATATAAATAAATATGAATGTTGCTAAGCGCAAAACTTGCGAACGGCTGGACCATTTCTGCAATTTTTTTTCATAAAATCAAAATCTAAATCAATTTTTTTATTCAATTTAGGTTGAGGTGACAACACTTATGAACGTCAAAGAAGCTACGCCATCAGTTCGCAAATCCTACTTCGGTAGACCTTGCGAGAAAAACCGGCAAGAAACTCGTCAAGGGCAATCTTTTTCTACCTGATAAATTTCATACAGAGTCGTCAAATTAAAAAATGACCTTCACACATTAGTAAAGTCACTTTCCATCACAATAGAGAATACATAATTTACTTTGTAACATTTGCTCTTATATGTATAATATTATCATAATAATAAATAAGAAAATTGAAAGAAAAGAAAGAAAGAAAAAACACTTATCTTCCCCATCACAAAAGTTTTTTCTTTGTGATGTCCGCGGGATAGCTTCGTTTTGGCCACGCGTGGGAAAGTCGCGGGCGGAAGGCTAGTACATAATAATAAAATACATAGCAAAACTAATTAAACGTACCTAGAGTCATGTAAATTCACTACTCAAAATCAATGTTTAGATGCAACAATTAGGGTTCCGTACCAAAATGGTAAAAAGGAACCCTTATGGTGCGACTCAGTCTGTCCGTCAGTCCGTCACAGCTGGATATCTCGAGAACTAGTAATACTATCAACTTGAAATTTGGATTAGTTTTAGATGCTGTTTGCCTAACTATTTTGCATATAAGAAAGAAATAAATGTATAAATATTTTTTGCAACAGGGATTGCAAGGGGGTCTTAAAAATTCCAACTAGGGCATATGGGGTATCATTATGAAAGAGCGCTGCTTGCACATTCTCAATTTTCTTTGCTTTTAAGGATGTCTCTCATTGTAAACAGCGTTGTTACAAACCTAGTGGTTTTTTTACGCTGTTTCTAATAATTAAGTGAATGTAAATCGTTGATACAATAAATAAATTAAAAAAAAAATAAAAAAATAGTAAAAACTTTTTCAGAAATTCATCAGCAAAAATTACATTTGTTCCGCTATCGGTCAAGAGATGGCGCTAGCCTAAAACTGCAATATTCTACACTGCAAATTCTTTGACGAATATGGCCTCGTCGATGAAAACATTTTCACGTTTTATTATTTCTGGGTTCATTGTTCGCTCAGCACAGCTCCACTCCGCTCCGCTTCGCTCGCTCGGCTTTAAATTAAGTTTTCTCAAAAACTATAAGGATTTAATAAAAACAAAATAATGCTAGTTAAATTTGCAATAAGATTGTATGATTTGTAGATGGATTTTTATCACGATTTAATTAGAAACAGCGAGTTGAAGCTGAAGAAAAGGAAATATTTACCGGTTTCTTGTTAAAACATGCAATAAATACAAATAAATAAACAATTATTACAGACCAATTTGTGTTTAAATTATAGTTTACAATGTTTTTATTAGGTAAAAGTAAAAAAAGACAACTTCCTCTTAGAACAATATTGTTTAATTAAAGATATAAAAATGTATTTAAAGAATCTCCCTTACGGGCTACAAAAGTATGGATCGATTTCTTATCGACTTCTTTTTATAAGTAGATAAATTTTAAATATATACTTTTTATGGGTATTGAGGGCATAACAAGTATAAATTAATGTATTAGAACCAATTTAGTACAATATATTTAATAATATTTTTAAATTTTATTTTTCCATACTTAGCTTACATTGCCTAAATCACGCATTGGTTCCTTGCCTCCTGGAGGCAAGCAAGTCGGCGAACTTCAATCGAACATAATCCGACAAAATTTTATTAAATTGGACCATATTTCTTATTCTACGATTAAAATAAGGCGTCTAGATTAAGGTTGGTATAAGTTGGATAGGAACAGAGAGTGTTTTGACACAATTAATTAATAGTATATTATGTTACAAGTGAGCTTAGGTTGCTCATTATACACGAGGCTGTGGGTTGCAGCCCGAGCCGCAGGCGAGGTAAATCAGCCGAGTGTCTAGTAAATAAGTTGCTCACGAGTTTCATACGCACTTTTTCAACACACTTGCGAGGAAAAACAAACATTTATTGCATACATATTGTATTAACCTAATATTAATTATGGGAAAAATCGCGCAAGTTTTTTTTTTTGCACGCGCCAAATGTGAGGTGATTGATTACATACAGCCATACAGCCTACTTCAAAATAATTAAGTATAATAATAGTGATAAAATGCAAATGTTTTATAACAAATTATTGTGAATTATAAATAATTTGATAATAATATACTTAATTATGTTTTTGTCTTAATTAGGGTCACATTTATTTATTCTAAAAACGTAAATGGATTTTCAGCCGTATAAAACCTCTTTGTTGTTACAAAAAAAGAACTGTATCTATTACCCGCTGAAATTGAAAATGCTCTGTTGACTCGCATATAACTTGCAGTTAGGTACTAACTTAACTTTGTAGGGATACTGTATTATCCGGTTAAATTGAAAAGTCTCTGTTTACTCGCATATAATTTGCAGTTAGGTACTTACTTAACTTTGTAGGGATAATTCTATTACGCAACTAGTACTGTAATATTATTATGCACGCGTGGGTTATAGTTCGGTTTATGGCCCTAAGATCGATGTAATAAGGCTCACTTTATGAGCAAGTGTGTTGAAAATATTTTAATTAGCTGTCAGCTTGCCTCCAGGAGGCAAGAAACTATTAGAGCGGGTAAAAATACTTGCCTCCAGGAGGCAAGCAACCATTGAGTGGTTATATTTATGATGGTACGAAAGTACGGAACCCTCGGTACGTGTCTCCGACTTGCTCTTGACCGGTTTTTATTTTTGATTTCATCTATCACTAATTGAGTGAATTGAAAGTAACCTCTGGCGGTTTATTTAGGTCAAAATTGTATACCAATGCTCCGATCTTTCGTATAAAAGAAACAAGAAACATCTCGGGAGACCGTCAGACGGGCTCCAATAGAATAAATTCTTGCTAAGCTGCTATAATTGAATCGAGTACTTATTTTTGGGATTTTTTTTGGTGAAATCGGCGTCATTGGATCTTTAAAGAACGGCTCTCATCTGTTAGACTTTATTTCTAGTTCGACAAAAGAACTTTATTCTTGTTAGTTTATTTTAGCATTGAAGGTTATTTAGAACTTATTCAAGGTATAGGGTAATTTATGTTTTAAGAGTCAAAGTTTGTAGCTAATATTATAAAGAGAAAATAAATAATATTTTTTGTGTTTATAGGAAAAATGTGATAGTAAAAAACCACGAGCCCTATAAGTAGCTTTCAAATACTTACAAAATTGCATTGTGAATGCATAAAAATAATATAAAATCTCAATTTTTGTGTTTTTGTTTGTAACAAATAAACTCAAAATCTACTGGACTGATTTTTAAAAATCTTTCACTTTAGAAAGCTGCTTTCTTCTTGAGTAACATAGACTATATTTGATCCCGATATTCCCACGGGAACGGGTACCACGCGGGTGAAACCGCGGAGTGCCAATTCTAATATTATATAGACGAAAGGTTTGATTTTTTGTATGTTGCAATGAAAAAACAACTGACCGATTTTTAAAATTCTTACCTTTGGAAAGCTACATTATTCCCAAGTGACAGAGGCTATATGGTATCCCGATATTCTTACGGGAATGGGTACCACGCGGGAAGCCGCTAGCGATATACTTAGAAAAAAAACTTGATTCCTGAAATAAACATACTGCTACCTATTATTTGTACTGATAGGTACTGATTTAAGGCACCCAAAGTAACAAATAATTAAAATAAAAGTAGGGCAGGAGAACCCTTTGTGGTCAATTATTTAAAACATAAATTAAATTATAGAGAATTTATTAACATCTAAAGGTACATTTTTCATTTTTTTTTTGTGCATAACACAAAATGTGTGAGAGGTGCCAAATGCCCCGGTTTTGGCTACTTATTGATAGTCAAACTTTTGTAACTATTATAATACCTACTTCGCTATAGCGAAAACTCCAAAACCAAATAAAGATTAAATCAATATATTCTAATGTGCTAGAATCCAATCTATTGCAAAACAACACAAAGGTTTCAAAAATTGAGCTATGGAGTCGCTCAGTGAGAATGGAGGTTTAAATCAAATAGATTCGTAGTAAATCCTTGGACTGCGGTCCTACATAGAAAACATTTAATTAAATTGTATCAAACATTGTCAAATACACGCACTATTCTAAATAGTAGAACAGTTATTATATAGCTTAAGTATAGAGATTAATTATTGGACAACATAATCTAAATTTTACAAGAAGTAAGACAAATAAACAGTGAGTGGCTAGATAAAAATATGTCTGATGATTAGCAAACCAAGATTGTTACTGCTACAGTAAAATTAAAGCGGAATAAAGGCAAAATAAGAACTCACTTAGAATATTCCGTTTATTTCAATCAATTTTATACATTCTAGGCTTACCAGCACTATTGAATGCCAGAGAAGCATCCATGCCATGAAGCATCGCCATCGGTTCCCAAGCCCTTTGGCGAAGGTTGTTAAGACAAAAACCGGTAGGAAACTTGTCAAATAGGTACTATGTTTTTTTCTATCCTATTTCGCACCGTCTATCTATACAATAAGTTTTTACTTCGGTTATACAAGGGTGCAGGTTATAATTATGTAGGTTTCAAACAGATAAAAATAAAAAAATAAAAATTCATTTAAAATATAAAAGTAAACATGAATAAAAATTAAATCAATGTTTCTAAAACCGTATACGTATTCTTGTTATCATAGAATTATGAGAATGACGATGTTTTTATGTAAAGCCTGACCAGAGAAATAAAAAATGGCCTGAGGCGCCACATTCGCCTCTTCATTGTTACAAATGTCAAATTCTATAGAAAAATTTAGTTAGTCCCATTTCCGCAACATGGCCATGTTTTTTTATTTTTCTGGTCAGGTCAGGCATTACCATGAAGCTCGACTTAATACTGAAGTAACTGGAGAGTGCAGTACGAAAAATTTTTTGTCCACCACAAATTACACAGTGGCTGTCTTCCGTCTCACCTACACTTTAAAAAAATACGTATGGTCATATGAGACAACTGACAGCCACTACATACATAAATGTCAAATTTGCTGGGGACACTTTTTTATTCAGGGTAAGAACTCCAGTTACCTCAATATTAAGTCGAGCTTCATGGGCATTACCTACGTGAATCAACAGCTTAGCTGACAGACAAGTTGATTGATAAGGGGTCTTACTCTAAAATATACTTAAAAACTGTGTCCTCGAAAAAGGAAGACTAATCCTTCACAAGTATGTAATGAAACTGTATTAACTATAAATACCAACCGCCAAGGACCGATCCAAGACGAATAATGGATTCTAATTTACATGTGAATGCGTCAAACACAGTCAAACATTAGAAACGTCGTCGCGTTGCGTCGGCTCTACACGAATCACCTTTGATGTGTAGGTATATTCAGGGTACCATTAGGCAAAGAATGGATTCAACGTGAATCGTATTGTGCTATCTGCTATTGATACAGATCCTTTTTAACCGACTTCAAAATCAAAAAGGAGGAGGTTCTCTATTCGTCTGTATGTATGTTTTTTTTGTGTATGTCCGCCGATTACTCAAAGACAGATTGACCGATTGAAATGATTCAAACGTCATTACATCAGGTATTTTCCCAAGTAGGTCCCGTTTTTTGAAATTTTGAAATCGGTTCAGTAGTTTTCAGGAAATCTTGAAAATACGGTCATTTTCGTTACCACTTTATGTGTATTTATTACGTATCTTTGAGCATAACTCCTTTGTATATAAACCGATTTAGATGATTCTTTTTGATGAGTTTTGTTAGAAAGGGGATACCTTAAGGTATTTTAACCGACTTCAAAAAAGGAGGTTCTCAATTTGATAACATACCTATTTACCAGAAAAGTTTGTGGCACTGTAGTTGTTTTGACATTTCTCGTGTTCTTATTTTAATATTTTTGTTTCGTAAACTTGTTTTTGTTAATTTAATTTAATTTGTTAATATATTATAATAAATATGAACGTTCAAGACTCTTTAACAAATAAGTAGATTTTATTGATGATGAAATCCGTCACATTATACGAGTATTTTAACCCAGCCCAAATTTTAAGAGTATTTGAGCCCATTAATGGGCTTTGACAGTCAAAATATTATTATGTACTTGTTTTGTTACTGCAGTCATCACGTTAGTAGAATTTTCGGAATAATAAACAACGTAATGAATAAAACCTACTTCTAGACGAGACAATTTGTCTGAGAGTGTCGAGCTTTATTTGGTTTGCAAAGATAGACGGAACACTCAAAACACTCACGGTTCTGAATCAGTTAAGTAAAGAAGAAAATAGATTTTGGTAATTGTTTAGTATGTACCTATTCCACATTATGATCAATGATGTACTCAAAAAATGTCCATTGTATGTGTATTCGCATTTACAATAAACTACCTGAGGATCTAAAATGTTTGACATATTATTAGTTTAAATCGAGATAAAACAATTTTCTGATGGATAAAATGTATTATAAAACAGCTGACTTTCTCAATGAAAAATTGTGACATTATTATTATTTTATACTAGCTTTCCGCCCGCGGCTTCGCCCGCGTGGACTACACGACGTTATCCCGCAGGAATGTGACGTTTTTTCGGGATAAAAAGTAGCCTATGTTCCTCTCCAGGCTACAAAGTATCTGTATCCCAAATTTCAGCCAAATCCGTTCAGCCGTTTTGGCGTGATTGAGTAACAAACATCCAAACATCTAAACATCCAAACATCTAAACTTTCACATTTATAATATTAGTAGGATTATCTTAATTTTTTTTGTATTGTTTTTTATTGACATTTTAATTATTATTGACATCTGATTTTTAGCTTGCATTGATATTAATTTTATTTACATTAAAATCATAATTATATTTCTGAATTAAATATTTGCACATCGAATTTACTATAGGATATGTTGGGAAATGTTTATTTAAGATCGAAATGTGACCATATTCAAGCAAATAAATAATTACTTACTTACACAGTAGTTGAGGAACCCGTAGACCCGTGGTTAGCTGCAGTATGCTTTTGTAGAGGTTAACCAACTTTCGCAATAGTCGGTCACGGGATAGGTGATAATTTTTTTTTTTTATATCTGAGCTCCTCCGTGCTTCTGAAGGCATACCTACTAGTGTTGTAACGAATATTCGCATTCGCATTCGCATCCGCGAATATTCGCTTATTTCTTGATATTCGCCTTCGCATTCGTATTCGCAAACACTGTGCGAATGTTTTGGGAATATGAACACAAGAAAAAATATCCACTTTTCAGAAGTCGGTTGGGTTTTTTTTGTGGATTCGTAAATTCATTATGACTCCTGGACTCCCAAAAACGCTGTAATATATAAAAGTTGCTGTTCCATCTAGAAAGACACTCTTGTTTAATCTTGAGACGTGCCTAGTATATTCTTCTCGTCTTAAGTAGAATTCGAGTGAAAAGGTGTTCTGATCTTTGTACATTTTGTAAGGCGGCTGTGACAGTTTATTGAGAGCTTTGAGCCTTTTTTTCAATACGTTTTGAATCTTGTGTGAAACATTCACATTCGTATTCGCATTCGCGAATATCAGCGGCAGATATTCGCAACCGCATTCGCAATTTAACATTCGTTACATCACTAATACCTACAAAACTAAGCTGCTGGGCCTGACTGCGTTTGCATTTTTCAATAACCACACATCCACATTGGGTCCGCGTGGTGGATCAGAGTGCCTATTCTCCACATCCATAAGGCCGGAAGACTCGTGCCTATGTCCTGGCAGTGGGGACATTAATGGCTGATGATGTTTAGTCGTCAGCTCATCAAGGTGACAATTTTCGCTATTAAAACTTCTGCTAAGTATTTATATTCACTATTTTAAAATATTAAGGTCCGGTTGCTCAAAGCTTGGTTACGTTAACTTTAGTGTTAAATTATGGTTAAAGTAAAATTAACCGGCGGTCAAATTTAAAAAGCGTTGTTGAAGAAGCGGTTACTTTAACGATCAGTCAAATTCACATTTAACGGCGGTCAAAATAACCGACAGGGTGGGGGTGGTTTAAATTTTGACACTAGTAATTAATGGAAGGTTATTGAAATTGTACAGACAACATTTTTTACCCAACGTATTTTCTTTGACGTACGTACGAGCAACCGGACCTAAGTTAAAAATGGTTAAAATTTTATTCGATGAAAGTTTGTGATTTGATGAATATCATTTTAGACAAGTTATTTCTAAAGTAAGTTTGCAAAACTTTTCAATGTTTCATCTGGATAAGTATGTTAATTTTCTGTTATGTTTAACGATTGTTTCAAACTAAAATGTCGTGAGTTAAATTACATATGGCGGCGAGACAGACAGCAGCGTAATCTGATTCATAAGGTTAATTCACCAAAAATCTGCGAACCATTAACTTTAATGGTCTCTCCCAGAGTGCGTCCCATCAACACAAGCGGCTTGTGATCATGTGAATAAACGAATGAACGCAGTTTACCCGTTGTCCTAGGCGGACGACACGACGCGACACGCGACGCGAAGCGACCAATCAGTGCGTGCTGCCAGATTAACGGCTTCTCCTCATAACCACGTCGTACTTACGTTATATTTTTACAACACGATAACGTAAATTTGCACGTCACAACCTCAGAGTTCACTATAATGAAAATGGTGATGTGGACAAGCCATAACGCGACAACGCAGGACACACATGCATAAATCAACCCAACTATTACTTGATATATTTTTCGCGTCGCGTCGCATATTCCTTTCTAATACCAAAAACTAATACCAATGGTATTATATAATAATAATAATAAATATTATTTATTTTTCTCTCCAAAAGTTACATCAAGGTTACAATGTTTATGCGCAGTATCAGTATAGCTAATGGAGTTATTTAATTATAAACAAGAGTAACGGGACTCAACGCGACATTTATTATGAAGTACATATTATTATGTACTTACAGCTTGACGTAAGTACATAATAATATGTACTTCATAATAAATGTCGCGTTGAGTCCCGTTACTCTTGTTTATAATTATAATGGAACGCGGGAGTTATTTAACTTAATTGGAGAGAACTGGTGCCTGCACTAGGTAGGATGCAATCCCCCTGTGTGGTGTGACAAGTCACTCCAACCTACAATGAATATAAAATTAGCTATTTGTTATTTGTTAACTATCGTTATTAGTTTAGCGAGTTGAGCAAATACTATTTGACATTAGGTTTTGGTATTAGAAAGAGATAGATCGCATCGTGTTGCATTGCTGCGTTGGTTGTTTACGTAGGACTATGGGATAATCATACGAATGCCACAGACAGGTGATTAATTTTTCATTCATTAAAAGGTCTTCCGGTTTAATGGTTTGTATTTATCGCGACCTCGTTTGTGTTCTATGAATGAAAAATATCGTCGTGTCGTCTATATAACGTCGATCCGTTGCTCCGTTTTGACGTGAAAAATTTTTTTTACTTTTTTGCATTCACAATGCAATTGTTATCACTGTAAAATTGAAAATAAAGTATTTTAGAAAAAAACGACCCGGGTCGATTTTTTGAATAATTGCCCTAAATATTTTACTACAAAAAACACCGAGTAGGCTAGTCGTCTAGTGAATATTAGCATTGTGTGGCTATCCACAAACACTCGACTCAGATTGTACATACACAGGCGATCGCTGACCCAACCTGACCCATGTCAGTGTCAGGCAGGACTATTTGACTTATTTTTGAATGATATCTACTTCATCCAGACGGGGAACATCTGGTACGTAAACATAAATATTACGCAAATACTTGGGAGTCGGAGTAATTAATCATTTACTTACCCCAAATCTGTCTAATTTGCAATGCAGTACATATATCTATAAAGATTGCTATATTATAATATAGGGTAGCGGACTGTTATTGACTTGTACCTAAATGTTTTATAAAACATTATTAATGTAACATTCAAATATTATAATTGGCATGCTCTCAGTAAACATTTATGCGGTGGTGTCGTGTGAGGCGGGTCGTTACGTTCCCTAAAATATGGTTCATGCGTCATGTCCGTGAACGGATGCCACCAGTGGGATGGGTCTGCTCCTGGCTTTTTGTCTCAAAATATGCAGATTTTTTATGTTTTATTCTTATTAGTTTTATTTTGTCGTGGCTTGTATGGCACTGTTTATTATTGGCTCTTATGTTCTTGACTATTCAAAGTTATTATTATTAAGTATTACCCTTGTTTGGCATTTATATTTATTGTTTTATTCGCTACGTTTTTGGTTGGTGTGTATTTTAAAGAAACTACCTTTTGGTTGTCTATTTCCTAAGTTATTGAAAATTATTTACTGCTATGATTACCGGGTTTTTATTTTGTTTTTAAATTTAGGATGAATTTGTGATGGAAAGTGACTTTACATATTATATTATGTTAAAGTCACTTTTCAATTTGACGACCCTGTATGAAATATGACAGGGAGAAAAAATAGAGCGAGGTTCTTGCCGGTTCTTCTCGTTACAAGGCGATGTTAGGAATTCGCATGAAAATTTTTCAATTTCAAATGCTATATCAAACTCGTGCGCTACGGAAATACAAATACAAATACAAATACAAATATTTTATTGAGCATCTATAAAAAGTTTACACACAATACGTCTCCAGCCCGATGCTCTGACCAACTAAGCTACCGAAAGGCACACGACTCGTGGAAATTTGCTAAGGCCAGCGTTGCTTCATCAATGTGAGGATCGCTTGTGGATTTTTTTCTATCATAATATTCCTATATTTTCTGATATTGTTTATTTATATAAATCACAAGCGAGCCGCCCCCTGGGACCTTACTATGAGCTGTTAAAGTAAGATTGTAAAAGGGATGGCATGGCTCTGTCTTTAAATCAACCTAACTTTAATATTGCAATAAAGGGCGGGCGGCAATGTTGATACATAATATTAATATGCATGTGATAAAAATAAATAAATAAAAAATACATAGGTGTACATACAAATAAATTTTCCTTTGAATTACTCTGTCTGTTTTAAAACCGCTGATCCTCTTCGAAAGATCTATAGTACAGACGTAGGATAAATAAGCTACTTTGTTTGTTTTATTTTACGAACTGGCGCTTCGCTCGCGACGTCTGCGTGGACCCCTTTTTTACCCTTTTAGAGGGGGAATTTCCAAAAATCCTATCTGAGTGCTCCCCTCTACTCCCCAAGGAACTTATATGCCAAATTTCAGCTTCTTGCGCCCAGTAGTTTCGGCTGTGCGTTGTTTGTCAGTCAGTAACAGTAGCAAGAGTTGGGTATTTGACTGAGTTTTTTTTATTGACTTAAAATGTTAATTTAATTAGTAGCAACACAACATTGGTATTTATTTTCAAATATCTTGCATATTTTCAGCGATATAGAGCATCAAACTTTCTAATTAGACAAGGAGAGCGCTATAGAAACATGACGTCACATTTCTATAGCGCCATACTCTCGCCATAGTAAATTTCGTTTTAGAAAGAGATAGCTAGAGTCACAATTAAGTAGCTCATAATTCGCTTGTTATAATACAGATTTAATTCTTTTTTCACATTTGTTATTTAATAATGTTATATTTCTTAAATGTCATAATTAAATATCTACATTTCAACAACAGTCAATTACTCAATTTTATACATATAGATAGACAAGAATTTTATTTAAATAGATAATTATGTAGAGATGTTTTTTTATCCACAACGGGGTAGCACTTTGCTTTCATCACACTAGTGGTGATAAGGGTCAAGGTGGAAGCGCACTACTCCCGTAATCCTCAATCACTGCGAGAAACTGGGCTATCTTATATCTAACTGCCGGAACACAATAATACTGAAAACATTATTGTTATGGCATCAGACTTAGACAAGATGGTAGTAGCTAGCCAGACAGACTAAGAACAAGTTCTACCACCAACCAAACTGAATACAATATTATGTACTCACCCTCACTGGGAATCGAACCCGGATCTCTGGGTATGAAATCGGTGGTGTGAACCACTAGACCACAGAGGCGACTAACCAAAATTATTGTATTATTAAATACCAAAGTTAAGCTCTACCTTCAGTTTTAAAAAAAGCCAAAACAACAAAATGAAATACCTATACTTACATAATCAAATATTTGAGGCTAAGATAATAATATAATCTATCTATACTAATACTGTAAAGAGGAAAAAACATTTTTTGTTTGTAATGGATACGAGCTCAAAATCTACTAGCACGAGTTTACCAGTACAAAGAACATATTGCTTCTGAGTAGCATAGGTTATATTTTGTCCCGATATTCCCTCGGACGTGGGTAAAACAGCGCAGAGCAGCTAGTTTTCAGGATATTTTGAAATTGTAACATTTTACTATTTATTTACAGTCCGCCCTAACAAAATGTATCTCATGTTTGTGCCAGGAAAAATACAAACAAAAATAGAACATTTAGAATATTTCGCTTTCCATCATCGTTCATAAAAAATATGCTTGTTAAACCTACTACACCTACACTTGACATTTTTCACTGTGTAAATTAGCACTGACAAATTTGACACTTGTCTTAGATACTATATTTTGTCTATTTTTAATTATATTTTTTTGCATTCTCAATAAAATTTTAACTAAAGAAAATATCGTACGGAATATCTTACGGAACGACTACATAGCTCAGTGGTTAGAGCTTTCGTCCGGCTAGTAAGAGGTCTTGGGGTCGAGTCCCATCGAAGCTAGTTGTGAGATTTTTACTTATTTAGTTCATAGGAAACAAGATATATACAGTTGAATGTATAAGCTCCTTCTATTTTTGAAGTCCGTTAAAAATGTTTAAAGGTAAGAGATTATTTTAACGCGCTTACTTCTTGCTTGCCAAGCTACTCAGATTGCGATGAACTTTGGTACCTATAGTGGGAGGAAAAATCAATATGACACTGTTTAATAAAAGACAATGTAGGGGAGGTCAGCTCAAAGCGGTCACCTTAACTTTAACTTAAAAAAATGCCACTATAAAATCGATTTTGGTAAAGTATATTATATGAATAGATAGGCAATTTATTTAACGTTAAGAAAATGTGATCGCATTTCGTGAAAACTTAAATAGTTTCTCATAATTGGTAAATTACGAAAACTTGTACAAGAAACCGCTTTGCCCGAGTGAGCGCCTAAAGCGGCCATGAGGGTAAGGGCAAAATGGACATACCAAAATAATACAAGAAATTCATTTATAAACATCAAAAATACAAATAATAATAAAAAAAACTTTATCTATACATATAATAAAACAGAAACGGAAAAAAAGTCTGTACATGAAAGATAAAAATAAATAAATTACTGCTATGTGATGTGTACAGGATATAGACCCCAAAACGATAGATATTAAAAATTTTGTCTGTTTGTATGTTCGCTTTTCACGCAAAAACTACTGAACGGATTTTTACCAAATTTTGTGAAGTAATAGCTTATAACCCGGGTCAACATATAGGGTACCTTTTATTGCGGGAACATTTCTTTATATTTAATAAAAAACCCTTATTCCTACGGGAAAATACAAAGACTGATTCTTACTAAAATAGATGGCGCCACATGATTATGAAAATACGTTATATTTAATCGCTGTCTCAATTAATAATGAATTATTATTATTATTTTTTTACCTGCTTCAAAACATAATAGAAATTGAAACTCATCCAGGCCCATATAAAATCATAAAAATAATTTCATGTTATTTACGTCATTATATCTACTAAGCAATAGATGGCGCAGGTAGTCAGTAAGATATACCTCTCACAAAAGTACATTCGAATGATTATTTTAATTAGGGTGAAAGCCCCCTCTGTTGCCACTCTAAGATGTTTTTCACTTCTTTCGAATCATAACTACTAAGCAATAGATGGCGCAGGAAGTCAGTAAGATTACGATATACCTTTCACAAATGTACATTCGAATGATTATATTAAGTAGGATGAAAGCCCCCGCTGTTGCCACTTTAAGATGTTTTTCACTTCTTTCGCCTATGGTCTTAAGTAGGTATCTATAAAATACAAAATTTATATCTAAAATTGTCAAGAATGTATCTTATACTTTTCTTTACATTTTTAAATTCTTAGAATACAAAAAAACTACTTAAAAAAATTTACAGACTCCAAAAAGTATTTGTCAACTGAAAAGGAAAAATATAATATTTATAATTTAGGTACCTTTTTGAGGTCGGTGCCAGTCAGTTTATTTTTTTAATTACTTTTTATTTCTTAAGTTTTAGTGTACAATAACAATAAGTTTTAGTGAATTGTACTATAACATACCCACGGAAACTACTAAACTGATTTTGATGAATCTTAGACTGTTCCCAAAGTAAGAATACACCTAATTTAAATCAAATAGAATCATCTCGATATGCCTTAAGATTTCGAGAAATTCGTGGACAAACATAGTAAAAAACATATAACTAAGTATTCATATACTTACGAAATTTATTTTTATTTTAGTAAATTAAAAACCTATTTTTTAAACTTAAAATGTGCGAAGGGTGCCGATTGATGTGTTATTATTAATCAAATTTTAAAAGATACATCGAGAAATCAATACTTAACTAACTTAGATAAAATAAAAGAAACATCTAATTCGATGTAAACTGAATTATTACTATTGTTATTATGACTTAAAAGTCATAGATAAAAAGTATATTATCAAGCAAAAGTTATTAACGAAATGTTTTAAGCTAAGTAAGCACTCGGGGCAGTGGCCAAAACTGAAGTTTTCACCCTATTGATGTAATATTTCTATTTCGCATTTCCACTCGACGCTAGATGTCGCTACAGTAAGTATAGTGGTGCCACAAATATATCTGACCCGGTGACAGTGGTCGTGGAGGAGCCACTAGCAATACAAAATTAACTGTCAAAATGGACTGCCGGCAGTCAACAGTATATTTAGTACCAAAAACTAACCACTGTGTGAAATAAGTTTGTCGCAATGTAGACAAAATGTCACCAATGTAATTTTGAAAAATTTGCTCATAAACGCTAAGTGGCCAGTACGTAGATACCGACACCTACCTACCATTTTTTATGTCATTTAACCGGCTCTGGCTACTTAGGCCTTCAGCCGTAGGTACCATCCAATAAAATAAAGGAATATTTAAAATTGTTTTCTATCTAACTTATTTATTCATTTATTTACTAGGAAAGCTTACATAAATGATGTTAAATTAAATAATTAAATGGTATTTCATTATATTTTATACCTGTTACTTAAAGAAAGTTAATTACAAGCTCTCACAAATAGGAAATGTCTCCATATCAAAACTAAAATGAAAAAAACAAGCAAAAAAAGATCGATTGTGGATTGAATATGTTCTTAGTTCTTTCTTACTAGTAAATTGTATGCAGCTTTATATATTTAGTTACTTAATACAAATTTTAAGTAAGAGAATTCTCGGAAGCAAGCGGGATCCATTTGCGTATAAAATCTATAAAAATATCATGGATCCCGCCTGCTTCCAAGAATTCTCTTACTTAAAATTTGTATCAAGTACCTAATATATATAACGCTGCATACAATTTACTAGTAAGAAAGAACTAAGAACATATTCAATCCACAATCGATCTTTTTTTGCTTGTTTTTTTCATTTTAGTTTTTTGCACCGCAGACGGGTTTTTTTAGTTTTTTAAATTCGTTTTTTTTTTATTTTAAGCTTTTTAGTTAAATGTTCTATGTACATGAGCAACTTCACGAAAAACCAAAATTCTAAACAACTCCTGTTATTATCGCCTCCTAATAAATAATAAACCAAAGAAAATAAAACTTCTAAACCAAAATTCTAAACAACTCCTATATGCAATAATAAACCAAAGAAAATAAAACTTCGTGACTAAGGTCCGGTTGCTCGTACATTTAACTGTTGTCAATTTTGACATCGGTAAAAGAAAAATACGTTGGTTATGGGTTAAAAGTGTTGTCTGTACTATTTTATTAACCTTCCCTTAATTACTAATGTCAAAATTCAAACCACCCCCACCCTGTCGGTTATTTTGACCGCCGTTAAATCTGTATTTTTTTAAATTTGACCGCCGGTTAATTTTACTTTAACCCTATAGTTAACGTAACCAAGCTTCGAGCAACCGGACCTTAGTTAACTATCAATTAAAACAATTTCGTTAAAATTCGACGAACAATTTATTTAAATTAAAATTAATAAAATAAAATATCACGTCATTCATATACCTAAAGGCTAAAACAGATATTCATATTTTATTTTAACATCGCATTCGCAATTCGGCCAATTCGTATTATCTATCATTATTGTATCACAACCAAGGAATTTATATTATAAATTCCTTGATCACAACAATCAACAACTCAAGTTATTTCAATTTATTTAAAGTTTTAAATACACTCACATAACAGTATTTTATGTTTGCCAAACGTTAGCGCGTACTAATCGACTATCAGCGCCATCTAGCTGTGACCAAAGAAAACAATATCTATATAAAATTCAAAAATGAATGTTGATAAGCGCAAAACTCGAGAACGGTTAGGCCAATTCGGCTAATTTTTTTTCATGTGTTCTATAAAGCAAAAGCACGCGGGAAGGTTTTTTATGAAGAAACTGCGTGAAAAATAGTAAAACAACACTTTTTATTTTTCCCATAAAAACAATTAGCACTTATTAGTCGAAATTAGTTCAAAACATATCACTTATTTATATTTTCGTCATCGTCTTCGTAACCTCCTCATTTTGATACCCCACTCGATGGGATAAAAAAATATTTTTTTTTACAATGCACAGAATATATCGCCTTAAAGCCGCCATTTTGTTTTTTTGTTAATTTTGATGTCCCATTGTCACTCGGCCCGTTAAGACGAATCTGACGACGTATCATTTATTAAAATCGGTTCATCCGTTTAGAAGTTACGAGGGAACATAGAAACGGACACACATACATACAGGTCAAATACATAACCCTTTTTTGGCTTCGCCGCAGACGGGTAAAAATACTAGCCTTCCGCCCGCGACTTCGCAAGCTCGGACTAAACGACGACGTTATCCCGCGGGAATGTCATATTTTTCAGGGATAAAAGTAGTCTAAGGCAGCCATTACACAGTCCACCCAGATCGCGATCACTGATCGTGATCTTGATCGCGATCGAGATTTAAGTACTATGTAGATATGTTGCGATCAAGATCGCGAGCCGTCAATCACCTTCGTACACAGTCAATCTGGATCGCGATCATTGATTTTGATCGCGGATCGCGATCCAGATTGACTGTCTAATGGCTGCCTAAGTATGTCACTTTTCAGCTGCCAAACTATTCCCATTCCAAAAGTCACGTCGATCCGTTGCATCAATTTTGACGTGAAAGACTGATAAACAAACAAACCCTCTTTCACATTTATAATGTTAGTATGGATACACAATCTCTTTTTCATTTTATAGTAAAAATATGATTGGCCTGATATTATGCATTACTAAGTAAGAATTACTAAGTAAGAACATACATTTTAGCTTGATACCTCCCACGCATACTTGAGAAAAAGTTTCTTGATAGGTAGACGGACAGATCTATGAATGAGGGCTCAACTATGTTCATGCAGCATTTGATAACAACATACCATGTTCATACCCTCCTAGCCTGCATATTCGATATTCTTTAGACCCTTTTAGTAGAGAATAGGATTTCAAGAAGAGCGTTATGAAATCTGGCCAACAAACACACATAAACTAAACTAACACAAAAGTCACTACACCGCGCATACGAAGTCGCGGGCAACAGCTAGTTAATGATAAAAAGAAAAAGTTAACAACAGATTTTCTAATGAAACAGTTATTTCAGTTCTACATTTATCAAAATTTTTATGTAAGTGTTAATTAGTTATATGATAATTGGAACAATGTTTTCTTACTTAAATTTAAGTATAAAAGCTTTTTTTTATTAAAGTACCATTATCAACAGCTAGGTGGTAACTAAATCTTCAGTCTTCCAAAGTTTTTCACTTGGCCACTTTGCCCTGACCGCTTTGCCTTTTTCCACCATTTTGTTTTAAAAATGAACTCTGCTCATATTATTTAGGTACCTATACCATGTTGGAACAAATGGTTTACAAACAAAGCCAAATAGACAAATAACAATAGAAGTGTAATGAAATCATTGAATTCTAAAGAGGTTTGATCAAAACAGGTTGAACTTACTATGGAGTTTTTTAACAAATACAAAAATCTTGCGGATGCCGCGCCGTGGCCACGCGCTTGCTCCGATCTCTACCGAACGACTGCTTGGTGTGGGGCGGTAGGTTGACTGTATGACAGATCGGCAACGTCGCGCTATCGTTTTTAGTTACCGAAAAAATTGGTGTGGCCGCTTTGCCTCCTATGGCCGCATTGAGCTGACTTCCTACTCGACAGCACATTAAGTTAAACAGTTGAACTGCAATAACAGCTTTTATTATGTAGAGCAAAAAGGTGGTATCAAGGTCAACATGTATAGTTTGATGTGCCGCCGAGTGTACAAAGACACTATAGTCTTTGTCTAATCGGGAAACTATGATTCTCAGAGAGAGCCAAAAGAGGAAATGCAGAAGACAGAAAACATAGAGGTACTTTTAACATGAGACGATATTATATTGATATTTACTTTTCTTTCAGTTGGCATCCTAAATTATGTAATATATTGGTATGTTAGAAAATTTGAGAATGTTTCAGTCGGAAAACCATAAATTATGCTTTCACAAAATTTAATTACTTAGAATGCATTACTTAAACAAAGACAAAAATATTTTAATTTATCTCCGGTTCGTCATTATTCTGTTTGGACTGTTTTTCCGCTAAACTCCGCTTTTTCCATTACTTATGCTAATTCTTAATGTAACGCCAGCGGATTAGAATATACTCATCCTAATCTCTTAGTAACATTCGGAAGCAAATTTTATCCGGCACAGTTGAAATCCGGAATATTTAAAGTAGGTAAGTATAAACGAAAATTAATGCTTAATCTTGTTCGCTTGGAAAAAGAAACAAAAACAACACAAAATGCGGCTATATTGCTTAGCAGCACTTTTTTCCAAGCAACCTTGGGTGAAAGAAAGGTAAAGCGAATAGGGTGCGCTTTTCAAAGACAAGTAGTATATAACTATGATAAAGCAAATGCAATATAATAAAGACAAAGGTATGAAATGTGCTACATATAAAATAAAAATAACTAACGTAAGTCAGAGGAAAGGAAATAATTTCGAACTATCTTGCTAAAGAACCTTTAAGTTTGAGCCTTCCTGATACTCTCGAGTAGGCAGTTCCACAAACGGACAGCGTGTACAAACAAGGGAGTTTGAAAATAAGTAGGAAGCTTTTCCCTGAAATCACGGGCAAGCATATACATTTTAATATAAAATTATTGATCAAAATCATTATTTATTAATTATTGTCCCTGACCATGTCTAATATTCTCATCATAGTTCCATTCTACAGCTTATTTGTCCGTGGTGCTACCCATGATTTTATCCAGTTTTCGTAACACAAAATTTGCATCTCAAAGCAGATTTAGCTTTTGTTTTACATGAACGTCTAAAGAGAATAGCAACGCTGATTTTAACATAATCAGTGATTTGATTAAGATCGGATAAGAAAGTAGCTTCGTCTACTGTGTTGTCAATGAATTCATGTTATCCTACTAATATTATAAATGTGAAAGTTTAGATGTTTGGATGTTTGGATGTTTGGATGTTTGTTACTCAATCACGCCGAAACGACTGAACGGATTTGGCTGAAATTTGGGACACAGATACTTTGTAGCTTGGAGAGGAACATAGGCTACTTTTTATCCCGGGAAAATGTCACGTTCCCGCGGGATAACGTCGTGTAGTCCACGCGGGTGAAGCCGCGGGCGGAAAGCTAGTATTTTTTAAGTAAGTAAGTACCTAGTTATGAATCGGTTCATTTTTGTTTCCATTACGTATTGGAAAAACATAAAAACGTAGCTATATTTAAATATTTACTCAAGGTTTTTTTAACTTTACTTCGTTAGGTAGGTAACAGTGCTAGTCCTATTTAAAAGTTTTTATTTGTTTTTGAATTGCTTTCTAGTTTCCAACAATGTTGTTTCATTCTTCTGTATAAATTTTAAAGAAGCAGATATGAATTTACGATAATGCTTCTCAAAAAACTTAATACCTACTTATGAACTTTTCCTTTAAGTACCACTCTCCATTAAGAAATAAGGCTTAATAAACCAAATAAATTTTAGTTCCTTTCAACTTAATTGGTTACCGAGTATTATTTCAATTAGCGAAGAAAATAAATTACAGTCAACTTTAAAGGATAGCCCCGTAAGTTGAGTGGGGCCATTCAATATCTGGGCTGAGTTTGGCAGATTTATAAGCCCCTCAAGAATTTGGGGAAAATGCGGGTGAACTAATAACTTTGCAAATTATGGTTGGCAAATCACATCGGAACATTTTAATAATGCATATCTTCTTTCAAGGTAAGAAAGACAGTATCTTCAATTCAAAATTTAAGTGACAGCATACGATAAGAAATAATGTGATCGCCTCGTGCCTTATCTTTCTGCAAAATTTGATTAATTCAGTTTATAGGTTTAAAAGGTTTCGTGATCATTATCGATTTGTGTAAAATTTGTTCTATATAACAACAAAACCAATGCAATTTAGAGAAAAATTAAAAGAAGTTTCAGGTTTACGTGTCACTGTAGAGTAGAAGTAATATACATTTATTAAAATCATGATGCAAAAATATTGTCTTTAGTTTCTTTTTTTTTAATGCTAGATTGATAGGGAATAATAACATAACACAGTAAATAATGTAAATATATTGAAATACCCGTAGTAGTAAATTCATACTAAAATATTCATATTTTTCATAAAAAGTGTCAAGTTTCTCTTATTTTGTGACTATGCAATGCAAGGCGAAACATTACCTTAAACGAAATTGGCATGGAACCTAATACTGAATATTTTTTCTCGCGTGCAACTTACTACGCATTTTGGATACTAAATTAGTCAAAACTCAAATGTCAAGAGAGTTAAAACCCAATTTCATTTATTACCTACTACTATCAACCACTTTTGAATAGAAGCTATTATACGGTTTCGAAAAAGTTAGAAGTTATTATAACATTGTTTTAGTAATAATAATATACAACGAGTAAGCATCCCTTTTACCCGACTGCGACAGAAGGAAGGTTATGTTTTTCGAGAGTATGTATGTAGGTGGGTATGTATGTAGATTTCTATGTTCCCTGCTACAGCCTAAATAGTTTGAAAGATTTTAATGCGTGAATTGTCGTTACATTCTTGTTTTTCCCTTTTTTGTTGTAATTTTTTTGCAGTCGGGGTTTTTTTTATAAATCCTAAGCATTAATTTTATTTAAGTACATTTTAATTTTATTTTGTTTACTCATCATCAACACATTATTATGACAAACAATTACAAATAAGTAAAATATTTCCACTAACTCATAATATGTTCGAGGCAAGGTACCCAAAAGACTGGTAGGTATTGCCCCTTGGTGTCAAAATTTATGCGCTGAGCAAATTAATTGGAAATTTTTCGTCTCCCGTTGCCTCGAAGAGGCGAGAAGTTACCTATGTCCTTTAGAAACAATTTAGCATTTGTTCCCCATGGTCACAGTAAATATATATGCTATCTTTAGCTTATATATAAACTGTGCCATGGTCTCATTGTCTCCACTGCAAAAGGGAGGAAAAAATATGTCTTCTTAACCTAGTCCCTGTATTTGCGTGTTTTGTTATTCTCTGTTGTGATTGCAGACGCACAAGATAGCATGAAAAACTATCGTTAGTGTAATCGAATAGTAAACTATACCGTCCTTCAAAAGCTGTCAAAGTGCTGCTGTCAAACATGCATTGAATTTCAGTTCCTTATATGACCGAAAGAGGCGCTTCTCTGGTTTTCATACAAAATGATACGATCACAATAACGGTTACCAACAACAGTTTGTCGTGCTAGGGCTTCTGATTTCGGGTCAATGAGGCACGGGGCTAAAGTATCAACCATATCTACACAGGTAGTGTCCCATTAAGGTCCTCCCTATGGTCCACGGCACAAGCGACATTCTTGTTTTGCTAAACTTGAACATAAATGTTCAAACTATATTATAGTCAAGGACCTAGCGTTTTTAAACTTGAAATAAAACAACTTTATTACGTAATCGCATAAAATTTAATTAAAAAAACCAGCCAAATGCGAGTCTTTGTAATAAGGCTTTGGGTACCTACGGAACCCTAAAAAACTGCGTTCACGCGGCGGTACACGTCGAATATGTATCTATCTATTTGCGTTTGAAACTATTAATGTTTTGCTTTATTAAGTTATTTCAGTTTTTAAGAATATATTTTACTAAGTAAAAATCCAAAGATAAAAACTATTCTGGAAATGCGGCATTATGATTAGACGTCTTAAGGTCGTCACAGACGGTGAAGATACTATAATATTTTATCTTAAGATAGAATATCGCTCGCCATACATTTCAATGGACCATCACACACGACGAAGATAACATATATTTTCATATTATAGTATCTTAAGATGCTAAGCGATACGGCAAAATATATATTTCGTATGTTAAGATACGGAAATATATATTTTGGATACGAAAAGATCTGTATACATGTTGTCCCGTTTTCGGTGGTGGGCATAGAGAGAACTAGCGGCCCGCCCCGGCTTCGCACGGGTGGACATTTATTTTTTTTACATTTTGCGATAAATATGAAAAAGTCAAAACATTCATCCCCTTATTAATAAACGAAGAGTAAGTTTACACCTAGTTTAACCAAAAAGTTTGCTTAGAAATAATGACGCTTTGAAACGTCAAACGTAAGGAGTACCTACCTAATGATAATAGTATGATTTTCTATCCAAACTGATCTAGACTTCGAATTAGCTATATCACTTTTTTTATCAAATTCTAGGTCAGAATCATCTTCTGATGAACTGTCCAATAAGTCTAATAGCAAATCCGAATTCCTCATTTTTGATCACCCTGTATAAGATGTTTTACAGAATATTCGTCCGCTACCTAGGACGGATATCAAGAAAGTGAAAAGACTCCAAAATATATCGTATCTTAACCGTGTGTGATAGTTTAATATGCTATAATATTTTATCTTACGATATCTTAAGATAAAATATTATAGCATCTTCACCGTTTGTGACGACCTTTACGGACCTTACCCAATCGTTAATTTTTTTTATACTTTTTGTCATATGAAAGGCTTTTAGCCAGTTCTTTGAAGTTTGTGGGTAGCATCTCGCAAAACTTTATTTTGGAGTAGAATAATATTATTGTTTTGTTATCATCAGCCATACGTCGCACACTCCTGGACATAGACCTATTATTGTAGGCCTATGTCCATGAGTGTCTTTAGGAGTATTAACTACAGAAATATTTAAATTTTAATCTATCAGAAATGAATGACTCTTTTAAAATAATTATAGATGTAAATAACGACACCGTTTTATTGAGTAGCATTTACATCAATAATTAACCGACGAGCTCATTTCCGAATATCTTATTTGATATATTTCATTAAAAAAATAAACAAACTGTGTTTAAAAGAAATTCTTGAACTATTTGCATTCATTTTGTGACAGCTTTTATGTACCTAGAGCATGTAGCATAGCTTAAATAGTTTTTAGAAAAATTGTTTAACTAAGGTTAAATTTTGTGAAGTTACCAAACATAGCACTTAACCCGGGGCGTCATGGGGGTTGGGTCTGTAAGACCCGTCACATTTTATAACGGTTGTAGTTCAGTTACTATGCTAGTAAGGGTAATGTTGTCGATCTTTTCAGTAGCTGGAGGTGTTGAGTTGTTCTACGCAAGTAATACATTAGTCGTGCGACAGCCGCAGTTGGAGTTACAGGTGCACAAAGTAAAAAAAGGTATCTGAGACCTATCCCGGCCCGCAGTTTTAGTAACAATTTTGAGCCATTATGTTTCTATATTATTTTAATTATTTACCTCGTATTTGCAGTATATGTTCTTTCATATTTGGTTTTTCATTGTTTCCAATATAAAATGCTAATACGTAGTCCAATTTATAAGCTATGTACTGCTACTGCTAAATACTAAGCAAGTCGTAATTCAAAAAGGTGGTCCTTAACACTTTTTTATGCTTCATTGAACATAGCCTACATTATTCCGAAAAAAAGTACCATAAAAACATTTTAACTGATTGTCAATTGATAATAGGTTTCTTATAAGCAGGAGAGAAAGATTTTGTTAATATCCGTCGTTTTTTTAATGCTCTAATAAATATGATACAAGTATAATATAATATAATCATTTTCTTTTATTTATTTACATGAACACCTAAAAAACTAAACACGAATAAATATTAAAAAATATATTTTTAATTTATGAAATAACTAAGGTACCTACTGATATAAATTGATAATCTAATAAACGGGTCTGTGAGACCCAACCCAACGTCTCAGTGTAACACCTTTCTACCCCCGTGGCCCCGGGTTAAACAAACGTAAATCCAATGCGATTTTTAAGTTGTTTGTCTTCTGAATTACATTTCAGAGTAGCAGATTTCATTGTTCACAGCATCAGATAAAACAAGGTTTCTCCAGTCCTATTATTTAAGCAGTTACTTCAAAGCGATTTGAATTCTCCGTCATACCATTAAGGCTTTTGATTTAACCAACAAAATCATTTGCTAAATCTCACCCAAAAACGTGACATTATGAATGAGTATACAAATCTAATTTTATAAAGAAAGGCTTGTCTCAGACTGTAAACTAATTTCGACATCTTATTACTGTTGGACTCAATTTGCAATTCTATTACAGGGACTAACATCTGTTACTTGTTTCTATAAAAATGTTAGGTACGCTTCGGAAAAAGAACAAAATATTTAATTTAGACTTTAGACCTTCGATATAAAATACCATTAGATAACGCCTCACGTAAAAACAAAACGTCATCAACTGCCTTTTTTTAAACGGAGAAAAAGGTTATGTCATAAATGACAGAAAGCGATAAGAACTATCGAAAATCTTTTCTGTTTCGGTATATTCAAGGTTTATCCGGTATTCCAGCTATGTATTTTTTTCTTCTTTTGTAGCAATTTAACCGGCCCTGACTTGTGACCGGCAACACCGCTATATTATCTATATTAATATACTAATACTAATATAGGTACTAATCTATACTAATATTATAAAGAGGAAAGATTTGATTGTTTGTTTGTTTGCATCGAATAGGCTCCGAAACTACTGGAACGATTTAGAAAATTCATGGACCATTAGAAAGCTAAATTCTTCCCGAGTGACATAGGCTATATTTTATCCCGATATTCCCACGGGAACAGGTACCACGCGGGTGTAACCGCGAGGAACTAATAGTAATAATATTATAAAGAGGAAATATTTGTTTGTTTGTTTGTTTGCATCGAATAGGCTCCGAAACTATTGGACTGATTTGGAAAATTCTTTGACCATTAGAAAGCTACATTCTTCCCGAGTGACATATGCTATATTTTATCCCGATATTCCCACGGGAACGGGTAGCACTCGGGTAAAACTGCGAGTATCCGCTAGTACAACATGGACAGCAAAATGGCATTAAAAAAGACGTTAGTTCCAGGTTTTGGTCACCGGAACAGAAATTGTCGCACTATAAGACTAGAAGCACCTTTGAAGTGCTCTTTTATTCGCTCGGCCGTTTTTGACACTCCAACCTACAAGTTTTGAAACAAAACGAGGAGCTGGCGAAGAAATGCGGATTTTTCCGATGAACAATTATTTACAGGAGAAGTAAAACATTCAACTTTCAACGGGATAAGTTCGTTTAAGTAGTAGTTGTTTTTCTCTAAAGTCCGAATTTATTGAAAATCTTTTAGATAACTCTAAAGAAATAAAAAAAAACAACCTGTATTGTAGAGACCATGACGACACCGCTGTCATTCATTATACACTTTTCTTTTTTAAATTTACAATCCCCATGGAAAACGTTAAATTTACCGGCACGGGGTTCGGCCTTCTTTAGCTTTCATAAGTGGCGTTTTATTTTTGAAGTATAAAATGTTTATATGAGTGTAGATTAACGGCCAGAATAGGCTACTTGACCCTTTTTTTATTCGTGTCCTAAACGATTAATAAATTGTCCTACTACACCAAAAAAATGTATTTATTAATATTTTAAATAAAAACCTACAAAACTTTATTTTAAAATATTCGCTTTTTAACCGGTAAAAAGCTCTTCGCCATTTTCTGACGTCATACAATTTGTAATCAACCACTGGACAGTGTTGACAGTGTCAAGTGGTTGTTTACTATCTTTTTACCTTAGGGTAGTTCCACTTATCAAAGATCTTTGTCCAATATGCATTTGATCAAAGAAATTGGACGACTTTGACTTTAAATTTAATACATTCGATATCCATTTCTTTGATCAAATGTATATTGGACAAAGATCTTTGTTAAGTGGAATACACCCTTACTAATATGTAGCAAAAGTCAAAGTGACGTTTATTTGTTTACAAATTTAGAAATCCAATGACGTCACAACATGGGCGATAGTGTTTTCATCAGTTCAAATTAATAAAAAATAAAAATCAAATTATTTTTACTTGTCCATCTTGTACTTTGATATCGCTATATTATGTTTTCCTAAGCCAAGTACTAAAGGAAATACTCATTCGATGTATCAAATTTCTTACTTAAACTGATTTTTCAAGTAGCCTATTAATAATCTATCCACAGATAGAGATAGGTGCGATCCAGATTAGTTGCTATGCAACGCTTGATATTAACATAGAATTAACGACAGTTGCCAGGGTGTTGCTGGATTAATTTGACCGTTATTAATTTTGACCGTAAGTAGTGTATGAGACTGCACATAACTAGGTATTAAAACACTAGTGGAATAGAAAAATGGAAAATAAAGTATTTAGAAAAAATCGACCCGTCTCACAACCAGCTCCAAGCTCACAACCAGTTGTGAGACGGGTCGATTTTTTCTAAATAAGTACTTTATTTTCCATTTTTCTATGATAAAAATTGCATTGTGAATGCAAAAAAGTAAAAATTTTAATAACTCACTAGTGGGATGTTTTATAAGCCCACTCGTGTTCTAATAACCCCCCATTACTTATGTGACAGTCACATAAACTACTATTCATCACATAAAACTGATACTTTTTCATTTGTCCACAAACATATTACGAGTATAATAATAAACATCCATGAGTAGTGAACTTTCATTGAATAACTATAATGCCGGGGCTTCACCTGCGTGACGCCTAACGGCGTTAATAACGGCGTCTTAGCGCCTTTATTGTATTAAATTAGTGCGCTAACACCCGGCTACACCTGCGTATTAAATCAAATAGTGCGCTAATTATAATGGCATTAAACACAGGTGAAGCCCCAGCATTAGCAGATCATTAAAATATACTTATCTGTTTATGTTAATGACACGACGTCAAATAAACTATCGCATAAACTAGGTCACTGCACATTATGACTCTCCTTGACTGCATTAGCAGTAAAGCAGTACAGTCAGTTAAACGGAACAAACTACTGCAATAAACACGCTAACCGACACGGCTTGACTAATGGTATAGCTTAGTGCACTTGTTTGGCTGACCATCAGTTCAATGTTATATGAAGGTCGGATTTTGACAGAGATTTATCTAGCAGCAGATGCTCGTAAACTTATCCTTGTGGAATAAATTTTTGTAAGCAAAATAAGTATAAATTTCAAACAAAATTCTATGTTTTCACAGCATCAAAGATACCTAGTTATTTTCCAATTCACAAAAAACTTTGTCTAAATCTGGTATCAGTGTTTACACACTCCTCACATTTAAAATATACTAATCTGTCCTCATCATCTTCATCAGCCATCAATGTATACTATACATGGCACTCGACTACTTTTTGAAAAAATAGAAGGAGCACCACCCGGATTGATGGTGTTAATTAACGACAACCTAATATAACTTGGAAAGCTTAAAGTGCTTCCCGGAAGAGCTCAAGACACTCATGTTTTGTTTACATATTCTATGGCAGGAAATTGCTTGACGGCTATCGCTTAATTGAGATTTCTAATTATTCTATGCATGCACAATGCAATTCTGTAAGTAGTGTGATAGTAAAGAACCACGAGCCTTGCAAGTAGCTTTCAGTCGGGAAAAGCCCGCCTGAGACCTATCTTGCAGGGCTCTTGGTTTTTTACTATTACATTTTTCCTACGCCATCGCTAAATAGCAGGCTTTTACTACGCCACGGAATTACTCACCCTCTACCCTCGGTCAACAATACCATTGCATTGTTGATTAAAGCTCTCTACTTAGTCTACTATCCTTATTCCAACCAGTCGAATTCTTTAGTCATTTTTCCAAATAGACGGCAAGTATAATCGAACTGTTTGGATTTATTTCCAAATAGACTGGTGTAGATTTTTTTATTGTTTTTTATCCCTGGAAGCTCTTAGCCTTCATCACACCGATGTTAAGTGGTGATAAGGCTGAAGGTGGATGCGCACTACTCCCGGAATCCTCAATCACTGAGGAACTGGCTATCTTATCTCTAACTGCCGGAACACAATAATCCTGAAAACATCATTGTTATGGCGTCAGACTTTGATAAGGTGGTGGTAGCTAGCCAGGCGGACTAAGAATAAGTCCTACCTCCAACCAAACCGAATACAATATGTACCCCTACTAGGAATCGAACCCGGGACCTCTTGGTCTGGAATCGGTGGTGTGAACTAGAATCAAAGAGGCGATAATCGAACTGTTTAGGGGTTGGAATTCCTAACAAAAAGTGATAATTTATCTTTAGACAAAAAACTTACAATGAAACACTACTTAATCGATCCTTTTCTGTTTCTAAAATCTTCGATCCGGGGCGGTCTAACAATTTAGTAAAAAAACCGAAATGTTCAAACAGTTCGAGTATTCAACTAATAGTAGGAAATGTTGGAATAAAGTCTATTTTGGCTTACTAAAGTATAAAATTTTAAATCGATTGTCCTATAAAAATCGGGTCAGTGTGTAATGATTTGCTCGATTAGATAACTATTACCATTTTGTTTAAAACTTAGTTTGTACAAATGTAGAACTGTTTTTATTTTGAATCTATTTCTGGATTTACGAATTGTTTAGGTGTAATTATAGTTCGTAAACTGGGTGCCTACCATCAACTTTAAGACAGCGATTCAAAAATAGCGCGATGCAGAATAGGTTCCTAAAATTAATTGCTTTCTTTCGTACTCTGACCTTCTAAAAACTGGATCGCAAATGATTTGCTCAATGTTAATGACCGAACGATTTGTGTCCTTTTTCTTCTACCCGTCTCTTTCACTCGATTCTGTCATGCCCGGAGAGTGAGAGGGACGGGTATAACCTGCAGGTGTCATGTTAAATCGACCGGGTTATAAGTCAAATAAGAGTTCCTGACAGCTTAGCGGCTGTGAAATGTCATTGATCGATCACTGAATCGCTGTCATTGATATTAAGCTGTCGTGGTACGAATAAGCGAAGCAGATCAGTTTAGGTCCTAAACAAAACTGCAATAAGAGTTGATGGTAAGCACCCTAGAATGATCTATGTACCTGATACCGTGTTTTGTTTAGTTCTATGCAGATATTCTATATCTGTCTAAAGGCTGCGTATGTACAAGGACGCGCGGCGCTTCACGCGGCTTACGCGGCGGCATGCAGGCGCGGCGGCCGCCGCGGCGTTACCTATGTCAAATCAAACCTCTCTAATGTACTTACAGCTTGACGTTTCGGCTATGTTGCTATAGCCGTGGTCACAACTGTCTGCTTGTGACCACGGCTATAGCAACATAGCCGAAACGTCAAGCTGTAAGTACATTATGTACTACATAATAAATGTCGCGTTGAGTCCCGTTACTCTTGTTTATAATTATAATGGAACGCAAAAGTTTAAAATCTTATATCAAACGTCTCTATTTATAAAAAAAGTTATAGACCGGGAGGTTACCGACGGTAACCTTACCTGATCAAGTACCGCCATGGCATACTCGTTAAATAAATAAATAACAAAAGCTTTATTGCACAGACAATTCAAAATCCTAAAGACACAAATGACAAATAGAAAACTAGCCATAGACGGCCTTATGACCCTATGGCAATCTCTTCCAGGCAACCTTGGGTGAAATAAGAAATAAATAGCTAGAAGAGTCGGGGAATGGGTGTCATGATAAAGTATGTAGTTGCTAAATAAATAAACTTTCTTACGATCACACCAATTATCTAGCTCATAAGTAGTTATTATTAAGAAACTGTGTTATGGAAACTAGAGAACGGATAAATATATAGGCTTATATACTTTTTTGTAAATACATTCCTAATATACATAGAAAACAAAAAAGATATAAAATAATGCATAAAAATAATATAGACAAGGACAGGAAATGACTTCTAACTTGCCTCCCGGTCTATAACTATTTATATATGGAAATAGAGAGATTTTATTTGGTCTGAGTCTGTGTTTCCTGATAGGTAAAATCTGGGGGTCTTCAAGTCGCGAGTGAAGTGAACCGGTACCTTCTTGGCAAGCGCGATTCATCGTAGATCGCATCAACGCTACATCAGGCGTGATAGCGGAAAAGCTATCTAAGCTATATAAGCGGCTTGCCTATCAAACAAAAAAAAATATGTTTGTGTTTCCGGCGGCTCGCTTCGCACACCGCGGTGAGTGAAATACAGACAGACCCTCAAAAAACAAATAAATAACTAGCAAAAACAACGTTCAGGTTTACATAAGTAACGAAAAGTAGTCTTCTTCAGCTACTTGAGGTACCCATCAAATTCTCGAGTTATCGACACGTAATGTATCATTCCTCTCGTCTACAACCCGTGGGGCTGATCGAATAATGCCGGGTCAAGTGGGTTCTAAGCACTATTCAATTAGACCCTCAAGGGAACATCCCTTTATCGAATAAAAGCCATACTCGATGATTTAATATAGGTATTGAATTGAGGAGACTAATTAGAGCAGGCCTTCTTGAGTAAATCCGTAATAATATTATGAAGGCGCATGTTTGACTTTTCAAACCAGTAAACCAATTTTCGGGTAGCCCATGGCGCAGTGTTAAGGTCAAGCAACTTTTGCTATGGTCGATCACGGGATGGATGAACAAAAAATTATTATCTCGAGCTCCTTCGTGTTTCGAAAGGCACGTGAACACGTTGATCGTGGCTGCGTTTACAGTCGTTAATACCCACCAATCCACCTTGCGTGGTGGGTCATGGCTCACTCTCCGTATCCATTCAGCATGGGACATTAAATGGCTAAAGATGATGTTCGTGACGTTCCGTGGTGGACCGACGATCTGGTCAAGGTCGCGGGAAGCCGCTAGATGCGAGCAGCGCAGGACGGATCGCTGTGGAGATTCCTGGGGGAGGCCTTTGCCCAGCTGTGGGCGTCATACGGCTGATGATGATGATGTACAATGGTGCATAAAGATGCTTTATCGGCGAATTGGTTACAAAAAAACATACCACTTAGGGTAGGACATATTTTTTGTCGTGGGAATTATAAATATTCATTTTCTAAACTTCGCGCAAGTCACCTAAATTAATTCACTTCGTTTTATACATTCGTTTACTTTGGAAGTTGGAAAAGACTGAGTGAATAAATCAAAATACGTCCCCGAACGTAAAATGCTTCTTATAAAGATAGATGTAATAGTGTGTGATTTAAAAAGGCCCTTTTACACTCGTGTGTACATACTTAACATTGTTTGTTTTACAATGCAATTTACATTTAATATCATACTTAAATATAGTTGCATTTGAATCGTTCAACAAAATAGTGGCAAAGACGCAGAAGTTCACATTTCATTCGCACGGCTTCCTCCACACGTGAAGCCATTGGAGATTTCATCAAGATTGTGCTTTCATTTTGAATGTGATTGATGAGAACATTCTAGCCCCCCTATGCGATTGGTCACGGGAAATAGTCACTTTATTATGTAGACACAGTAGACACTACCATTAATCGTATGATATTAGAACTAGAACATTCCATAAAAACTCATCTTTTTTCAAGCAAACTTTTATAGACAAACTTTTTTCATATCGAAAGAGTTTCACTATTACTTTTCACCTTTACGGATATCATTTCTTGTAAAGTGCCACAAACATACAGTGTGAAAACTGTTTTGTCCTGTGGCCCGCCGCCCGATCGCGGTAATTCTATGACGCATTAGTCAAGTGTACAAATACGTGCAGTTGACGTGCAAAACCGTTTTTGATAACGCGCAGCTTTGACAGTGCGACAACCGACGCGCTTTGACAGTGCGACTGTTCCGGTGATAATCTTTGGAACTAAAACAGTTTTCATACGACAGTCTATTTTCACCATATTTTCACATAATTTTCACAGCTAATTTCGTATTGCAAGTGGTTCCTCTGTCACGGATGTGACAGAGGTCCCACAATCCTGTCTGATCGGATGTGTCGGATCAGACAGGATTGTGGGACTAGGGGACTATAGGTTTGCGTGACGTGTGCGTCGTTATGTCATTACGGCAGGCAATACGAAGTCAAACGTCAAGACGCAAACGTTATCAAGACGCGCTGCATAGAATTACGGCGATCGGCCCGCTGCTGGTAGCCAAAAACTGGAACTTAACGTCTTTTTTCTAAATGTCATTTTGCTGTCAAGTCTTGTCCAACCATTAGCTCTGCTGCCGGCTGCAGGTCTTAGAAGTCAGTGCCGGTTAAATTGCTGCAAAAGGAAGAAAAAAATACATAGCGCCGCTGTCACTGGAACAGAAAAGATTGTCGATCTGTATCCGACGATTACAGCGGGGATAAAAGGCCCCGGTGATCATTTTGTGGTAGTAAACATTTTTTCTATCCATTTTTAACCGACTTCAAAAAAAGGAGGAGGTTCTCAAGTCGTGTGAATTTTTTTTAATGTATGTTCCACGATATCTCCGCCAATTGTTAACCGATTCTGATAATTCTTTTTTTATCTGATAGACCAAAGTTTCAATTTGGTCCCATGAAAAATTTACAGTAGGTAGTCGGTTCAGAAGTTTCTTCAGAATCCTGAAAAAACACATTGTTTTCGTCTAGTAGTTTTTGCTTTACGCTTCAATATCTTTGGGAACTATTAACCAATTTCGATAATTCTTTTTTTAATCGAAAGAGTATACTCCTGACGTAGTTCCATTGTTACTAAGTTAGGAGCTGATGGCGGAATCCAGGGGAAATTGAGGAAAACTCGCAAATTTTGTAGGTATTTTACGTTTTTTATATTTTTCAAGTATTTGCATCTGCTAATCATGATCTCATGCTGATGAGCTGGTGATGGAAGGTACAACTCCTCAATGGTTAGGAGTTCGAGGGTAATTTTTTAAATATCGTTAAAACGTAAAGATTTGTAGTTGTAATATTTCAGCTTATTTAGGTGAGCTGATGATGGAAGGTAAAACTCCTTAACGCTTAGGAGTAAGAGCATGTTTTTAGGTATCACATGCACGAATAGACCTTTAGTTGTATTCTTTCAAGTAATTTAGGTAAGCTGATGGTGGAAACCAGTGGAAGGTTAAACTACATTTTTTACACTAAAAATGAAAAAATAATCAATTTTTTTTTAAATATACCGCCTTCAAAACAAAAAACTGCAAATAAAAACTCACTTCCCAAAACACGTAAAAATGAAAAATAAATTGAATCATTCAATTCATATGACGAAAATGCGTGACTTTTTTTAACTAATCTTGGAACTTACTGATCTGTTTGAAGTCGGTGTCAAGCCGAAAGTAACAAGAAAAAATAGTTTGTGAAACAATATACACAATAATAATGTGAGTGATGTGAGTTGTAACCTATCAAATAAATTAGGGATAAGGCATGACACCGACTTCAAACAGATCAGTAAGTTCCAAGATTAGTTAGAAATTAATAACCTACTCCTTTTCGATTTTTGAAGTCGGTTAAAAAGTCGCGCATTTTCGTCATCATATGAATTGAATGATTCAATTTATTTTTCATTTTTACGTGTTTTGGGAAGTGAGTTTTTGTTTACAGTTTTTTTGTTTTTCATATAATTTTATATTTCGAGTAGCTTCTCCGTCACGGCTGTCACCGAAACAGATATGAGTGTGGGACTATACAAAATTAGCTGCCAAAAATTTGCTGTGGGTTATCAGCAGTGTAAATCCAACTAACTAATAAAAGGTATTATAAATGTGAAAGTGTGTTTGTTTGTCCGTCAAAACGGAACAACGAACGGATCGACATTATTTTTGATATGGGGATAGTTTGGAAGCTGAAGAGTGACATAGGCTACTTTTTATCCCGGAAAATTCACACATTCCCGACGGGATTACGTCGTGTAGTCCACGCAGGCGAAGCCGCGGGCGGAAGACTAGGTTTTTTTTAAGTTCCTAAAATAACCACCGGGTCTTGGCACTTACGATACAGCTGCTGTATGATGTATCTATGGAACTGGCGTAAAGACACGTAATAATATAATAGGCGAACGCATATTAATGAAATTAAGAGCTCTTGTTTTTCTTGTCCACGGCAGTAAGATCTCCTTGTAGCAGTCGGTACGCTGAGTAAACATTGCGTGTGCAAACAACATTACGCCTTACTGATTATTTACATACCATTTCGGACTCCATTAGGCTGTTGATGTTAAGACAAAGTACTCATTTGTCAAAGTGATATTAACAAGATAATACAACTTCTTTATCTATTTTGGTAGGTTTTTAAGGGCTGCGTACAAACAAAGAACGTAGGTACCTATATATTATTTTTGTAATGGTCCTCCAGCAAATTGGAGGACCAAAAATTATGTTCTTGGTATCATGTTAAAGGTCTCGGAGCCATTTTTTGTCAAAAACTCTGACATTGATGATTACTCTAACCGCCTCTGTGGTCTAGTGGTTGACAACCCCGATTTCGGACCCAGAGGTACGGGGTGGAATTCCCAGAGTTCTTAGTTCGCCTGGCTAGCTACCACCATCTTATCTAAGTCTGACACCATAACAATGATGTTCTTAGCATTAGTGTATTCCGGCAGTTAGAGATAAGATACCTTGTTCCTAAGTGATTGAGGACTCCGGGAGTAGTTCGCTTCCACCTTCAGCCTTATCACCACGTACCATCAGCCCCTCTAGACAAATGGCTTGCGATCATCGATATCGCCAGTAGAATAGAAAGAAAATATAGGTATGTGATTGACATTAGCAATCGAAATGTCACGTGACCGCTAATGTCAATTCCATACATTTTCTTTCTATTCTACTGGCGATATCGACACCTAATAGAAAGCCACTTGTCTAAGACGACAGGTGTGATGAAGGGTAAGTGCCACAAAGTATATAATGTATGTATGTAAGTGTATAAAAAACAACAAAACATATTTTACGAATAAAATTGTTTTAGTTTCATCATCATTATCAGCCTTTTATATTTCTCCAGGATAAACAGAACAGAAACTTCCACTAGGGTCCAACGCGTAGGTACCTATTAAAGTACTTACCCACATTACGAATAATAAAATAATTTAGATTTAAAATTTATTTCTTAGTACAATCACTAATATATAATTAATCATTTCAAACTGACAATCTTGTTAAATACCTAGTTTGATAGTATCTTTTAATAGTTGTTAAAGTTGTAGTAAGTTGTAAATTAGAATATAAAGAAAATAAAATAATGACGTTTCCCAGTCCTTTCCCATACGTACACAATAAAGAAATCACGTCTAAACCCTGACGTGTTTGTATATTAATGCGTAGGAAGATATTATGTCTGATGATAAAATGGTATATTTCCGTAAAGGGCATAAAGAAAATACACACTCGCACTCGCAACGAATATCAAGTATGTACGCCCTTCTTTATAATGAAAATGTTGCTAAAAATTTGATTGGATTTACCGGAAACGTGGTGTTACGAATACAATGTATGTGGGTATGTTTTAGTAATTTTTAAATTGTTTAAAACGTACAAAGTACTTTGTAAGTAACTTCAACCAAATGTTTAATCATTAATCTATGAAAAATATTTAATAACAAAATAAGTACTTACCTATGTTAATTAATATATCGCAATTGGTTTAACAAATATTTTAGTGTGAACAATTTTTCTAATAAGTACGGAAGAAAGTTATTAAAATTAAAGGCACCCAATTAAATAAGAGAATCAAAAACATCAACCACATACAAAAAAAAATTGCCAAAAAGATTCACTAATCAGTGTGTTTAAAAATTTTAGATGCATATTATCTGGTGATAAATCCAAAATTTTAAAATATTATAACGGCAATGGCTCTTTTCGAAATGTTTATTAATGACTTGCTTTCCGCCCGCGGCTTCGCCTGCGTGGACTACACGACGTTATCGCGGGATGTGACATTTTTTCGGGATGAAGAAATTTTCTTCTCCTGGTTACAAAATATCTGTGTCCCTAATTTTAGCCAAATCGGTTTAGCCGTTTTGGCGTAATTGAGTAACTAACATCCAAACATTCACACATCTAAACTTTCACATTTATAATATTAGAGGATAGGATATGATAGCATGTATCTCTTCAAGCTTTATACGTAAGAAATATGAGTCGTAATAGACTTAACGGAAGGATTTGGATAAAAAAAATCATATAGATAGGTAGGTAGTTAGACCATAATCTTAGGACATACTTTAAGAGGTAAAACGGTGGTCGCAGCTGTTTCTAATAATACTACAAAAGGGATATTAAGGCATATAAACTTCCTGTCTTCCGTTCATTGTGTTACGTTGTTTCCTTACGTTCATTGCTTCATCAGGGTAATATAAAGATGTTATCTGGTTTATTAATAGTAGACCCTTAACTTCATTCCCGTTATCTCGATGAAGTTACGCGGAAACCCTTTTCAATGACAAGAGAATGGAATATGCTCAATGAATATTTTCCTTAGTGTCTGATTTTTTACGTAATTTCCAAATGACGTGTGTAACCATTCACTGATATGCTAGGACGTCGTCAGCCCATTCTGCCGTGTCAGGCCAATCTCTGCTATCTCAAAAAACAGCATTTTGAGTAAATCGCGTTTACAGTTTTTGACAAACTAATGGCTATATTTTCTATGTTAATTATGTGATTTATATTTTTAGTGTTTAATATTATTCTAAGAAGAGTATATTAATATGGGAATCAATTATTTTTAATTGTAGTTTATAATTAGACAACTTATTTGCATTAGAAAAGTTAGGCACGGCCACTGTTTCATACAAACGTGGTCACGAGAATATATACTTACCCATAACTTTAATGTCGTAATTGTGCGAAATTAATTTATGTTCTCTGTAGTTGTATGAGATGTGTTACAAGAAATCAAATATTAGTATTTTGGATATGTTATATCCAACTAACAGTTAGGTACTTCGTAGTACCTTATTATTATGAAAAGGGTATAGGATATGGATATTTAATTATAACAACAATTAATAATTTCCATATGGTGTATTTAAGTAGGTACCTCACCACAAAATCAAACTCAAATCAAAATCAAACAAAAAAATTAGCAGACTTGTTTAACTATACGCTTCAAACACTGCGAGGAAGAATGCCTATTAAGAGAGTGGCATGATTAAACATCTCAAAATTAAAGTAAACGACTTGAATAATTGTTATAATATAAGTACTTAAGTATTTCAGTAACTAACCATAATTTTTACTTTTTTGTTTTTGTATTATATAAAGGATTAAATTTAAAAAGCTTTGACAGTGGTTAAGCGTAAGTAACTCGTTATTTTCAAGTTAGAAGAGATTGGCCTGACACGGCAGCATTGTCAGAGGGGGATGGAGGTGTGGGCAAATTGCTAGCCCATGGCCCAAGGGTTCGCGTAAGTGTATATATTCTTTGCCTAGGGGGAGGCAGACATAGTGTATAAGAAAACTATGAATTTTGGGTAATTTTGATTTGATATTTGCTTTGTTAATGCTATCTTTCGATGAATGACGATTCTAGAAAAAAGTACTTACAAGAGGCTTTGAAGTTATTTTCTTTTCTACTTATTTACGATTAAAAATTTAGTTTTTATCATTGTAATACAAGCAAGATGAAAATAGCTATTTATGATACAAGTGCGGAAAGTTGGTGATTTCCGACGAGTGTCATTTTTTTTCACGAGCGAGCGAAGTGAGCGCTTGTATTAATCGACACGAGTCTGAAATCATATTTTTAATACAGTTGCTCAAAAAGTGGCGTATTGCAGGGACGTATAGCGTTCGGGATGTGGGCTATTACACACTCGAGCTTTTTCTTTACCTTTCCCGAACTCGTGCGTTTTCTTTCCCAACTGTCAAAATAATGTCTATTAAAAAGAAAAAACCAACCACGAAGTTTTTACTAAAAAAAAAACATAGAAGCTTTTATTATTCATGCAAATATTTCTAAAAAGAAGCTACTATTTTTTTTTCAATATCAGATTTAAAAGTAATTTGAATTAAAATTTACGGCCAAATTAAATCCTACTAATATTATAAATGTGAAAGTTTGGATGTTTGGATGTTTAGATGTTTGGATGTTTGTATGTTTGTTACTCAATCACGCCAAAACGGCAAAACGGATTTGGCTGAAATTTGGGACACAGATATTGTGTAGCCTGGAGAGGAATATATGCTACTTTTTATCCCGGAAAAATATCACATTCCCGCGGGGTAACGTCGTGTCGTGTAGTCCACGCGGGCGAAGCCGCGGGCGGAAAGCTAGTTTATAATATAAAAAAGTTGCTGCTGCTTATAGGAGTTTGCGCGGGTAAGTGAAAAATGGCGGACCTTATTTCTTAATTTTCTAAACTCGTTTTTCCTGGTTTTTATTGTGGTACTTAGTATGGTGGAATAAGTGCAATAATGTGCCTTTAATGGAAAACGATGTAGTAAAAGTGAGAAATAAGGAAAGGCGCTCGTGCGTGTAGGATTTGGATTAAGTTGGTAAAAATTAAGTTGGTATTGCTATTTTTATGTAGGTAACAAATTATGGTTAAGAGGCAGGTAATTTTTTCTAGTAGGGTTTTAAATACAACTGTATACTAAATTAATTTGAATAATTCTTCTTAATATTATTTACTACTTAAATAATATTAAGAAGAATTCAACCATAATTTGTTACCTACATAAAAATAGCAAAACCAACTTAATTTTTAATTTGTAGGGCAGGCGTACCGGTTTTGGCCACTGTACCGGTTTTGGCCACTTTTTGCTCTAAAAGTTTTCTAAACAACTTTTAGCCATTTTTGATAAAGGCAATTAAAATAAGGTATTTTAAGGTAATAATAACAACCGTTAGAATTCCTTATGTCTTAAGTTTTTTTTCAATTAATTCCATTTTCTGTTTGGAAAAATGTTTTGTATGAAAATTTAAAAAAAATATTTAGATGAAATACTTTATAAACCTTTGTTTTGTACAATTAAATTGTTGTTTTGCATTTGACTGGTTTATAGCGCATTAGAATATATTGCTTTTATCTGGGTTTGGTTTTGATATTTCGCAATGCTTACAAAAGTTTAACTATCAGTAAGTGGCCAAAACCGGTACATTTGGCACCTCTAACACATTGTGTGTAATATAAAAAAAACTACTTTTATAAATTTGAATAATGTACCTTTAAAAGTAGATAAATTATCTATAATTTAAGATATAATTTGTATCTTAAATGCCTAAGACCATTTAGTACTTAGTGCTTAAATAAAAGTCAAAAAATCCTTAAAGTGGCCACAAAGGGTACCTCTGCCCTACCTATATTTTAATTTTTAGTTTTTTGCAATCACAATGCAATTTTTATTACTGAAAAATGGAAAATGAAGTATTTAGATATAATCGACCCGTCGCACAACTCATCGTCCCATCGGAGCTTGTGAGACGGGTCGATTTTTTCTAAATACTTCATTTTCCATTTTTGTACCTATATTTTGGAGTGTTGATTATTTTGTGTGTGTTTTTTTTATTATAAGCCGTCATCATCATCATCATCAGTCATTATATCTCCGCTGCTGGGGCACAGACCTTTCTTATGGATGGATAGGGAGAAGGGCCATGATCATGCGGACCCAATGCGGATTGGTGGGTATTAAGAGAATAGATTCCGTAAAGCCATAAAAGTTGCCTACTTATTCTCCACTGGTTAGAAGAACGTAGCGATAGCGTGGTTTATTTGTGTTATGCCAAAATGGTCTTTTACTTCGGTAGCGACAGCCGAGTTTCCGATCCACCGGAGACGAAGAGAGTCATGTATGGAGCTTGTACGGAGTCTATCCTCCAATCGCAATAGTCGGTCACCCATCCCGTGATCGTTGCACTTTGCGGTACACTTGCTCATTATGTGGTTTCTTAAGGTAGATTTCTTACACTAAAAATGGAAAAATCCGCTTTCAAAACAAAAAACTGCAAACAAAAACTTACTTCCCAAAACACGTAAACATTAAAAATAAATTGAATCATTAATCATCATAGGATGAAAATGCGCGACTTTTTCTAACTAATATTGGAACTTACTGATCTGTTTGAAGTCGGTGTCAAGCCGAAAGTAAAATAAATAAAAAATAAAATGCTGGTCCCATGCGCGGAGTGATGTGAATTGTAACCTATCAAATACATATTTAAGGCTTGACACCGACTTTAAACAGATCAGTAAGTTCCGAGATTAGTTAGAAAAAGTTACGCATTTTCATCCTATGAATTAAATGATTCAATTTATTTTTCATTTTTATGTGTTTTGAGAAGTAAGTTTTTGTTTGCAGTTTTTTGTTTTTGTTTGTCAATACATACTTAATATACATTATACATAGAAAACACCCAGACCAAGACAAACAGACATGTTCATGCACACAAATATATGTCTTGTTCGGGGATCGAACCCGAGACCTCTGGCGCAGAAGGCAGGTATCCCAAATCCAATACGCCAAATCGGCCGTCAAGTATGGTCAAGTTTTGCGTGTAATTATGTACTTGAAGGACTTTTTTGTAACTTGCAATATATTACTTTACGAATATTATTTTTCGTCACATAAGCAGATCCTGACTTTTAGATAAACTTACGCCACTACTTATTAGCGGTCGAATCAACAAAAACTTTTCTCGATCATATATTCATAATACATTATACATAGGTATATCTGTTGAAGACGTTTCTATTTCCATTTTTATAGGTTTAACTTGTGTAGCACGTGGGACTGATTTATATTGCTTTAGGCGTTTATTTTTGTTACTTAAAAGTATCAAGTGAATATGGAACACATAAAAAGCCTACTTTCGTATACAGTTCACAGTAACTTTTATGTCTTTTGGGTCTAGAATTGAAAAGTAAAAGTCCTCGGAATAAAAACTAGGTGTTTTATCGGAATTCAGAGGATTCTTTTTATATATATTTATTCTGTGCGTGTGTAGGTACATAACTAAACTCCCCCTAAACGGCTGGATCGATTTTTATGATTTTTTTTATGTGTCTTCAGGTGGATTTGAGAAAGGCTTAGATTTACAATTGGACCCGATAGGTGGCGTGCTGGCGTTAAGGCGGCACGAAGTTCGCCGGATCAGCTAGTATATTTATATAATATCGTTATAAGTGACTTAATAATATATAATAGATATACGTACTACCTACCTACATCTTAGTTGCCCAGAAATTATTAATAATCAGGCAAAAATATAGCGGTTGTCAACTAACATTACATTACCATAAGATAGACTTACACCCAATTGCAGGAAGCTCCATTAAAGTTAATGCTTCATTAAATCTATTGCTGTCACTTTTTATTTCTTGACAACGAAAAGTGACAGCAATAGACTTAATGAAGCATTAACTTTAATGGAGCTTCCTGCAAGTGGGTGTAAGGCATACTAAGGATAATTATGGTACATTGGGCAAGGGCGTGCCCCCCCCCCCACCCCCTAAAAGGCTCAAAATTATCTAAAATTCATAGTTTGCATGCACTTAGTCTTCCAGAGTATCAACCTGCCGCCCTAGAGCCATGGGCTAGCAATTTGCCCCTACCACCACCACCATTTGGCTGGCAACGCCCTTGGTATTGGGACTGGTTCTAAGGTGAACTCGTATTCGATACGTTAGTATTATAATATAACCAAGTTAACATGAATGCAAATAGGCCACTGTAAATTAGCTGTCAAATACCGGAACAAGATCGCGTTCGATTGGTTAGTGAATGGCCCGGAAGTTCAACAAATGACTTAACAGCATAGTTACGTTACGTCATTTTCGTCATTTCACAGATTTGACAACTTATTTGGCGCAGGGGTAGGATACCTGCCTTCTGCGCCAGAGGTATAGGGTTCGATTCCCGAACAAGACAAATATTTGTGTGCATGAACTTGCATAGTCTATTCGTCTTGGTCTGAGTACTTTCTATGTATATCAAGTGCCTATGTATTTATAAAAATTACCTACTTACACGTTGTTATGTTTCTAAGATCGCCAAGTACCTACCTAAAGTAAGTTTCATCTTCTTCCTACTAGACCTGGTCCCATTTACTTGGGGTCGGCCTTCCTTGTTCGCATCCTCCATTTAGCACGGTTTTGTGCTGCGTCCTTATCTAAATGAGCATCTTTTAGATATTTTTCGATCGTCGTCAACCATGTGGCGGGTGGTCTTCCACGCGAACGTTTCGTCGTTGGTATGTCTAGGGTAAGCTTTACCATGTGGTCTTGGTCTCGTCTTTGAACGTGTCCATACCATCTCAGGCGTTTCTCCTTAACCTTTTCTACGATAGGTGCGATTTTGAAACTTCCTCTGATGTACTCATTTCGGATTTTGTCTAATAGTGTGACGCCCGCTGACCAGCGCAGCATACGCATTTCTGATGTGTGCAGTTTATTTAGGTGGTTTTTGTTAGTAGCCCAGCATTCGGAACCGTATAGCATAGCTGGTCTAATAGCTGTCTTATATAGCTGCCCTTTGATTTTGAGAGGCATTTTTCTGTCACACATGACGCCTGTGAGCTGTCTCCACTTCATCCATCCAGTTGTAGTTCTGTGAGTAACATCATTATCGATTTGGCCATCGCTGCAAAGTATAGATCCCAGATACTTAAATTGGGTCACGGGTGGTATAAATGTGTTTCCTATTGAGATCTTGCATTTACTTGATTCGGTGACACCATCAAAAATGCATGACATTGATTCTGTTTTCTTCCTACTGATCCTTAGGCCATTTGTTTCTAGTGCCTCAATCCAGGAATTAAAATTTAGCTGGAGGTCTTCTATGTTGTCAGAAATCAGAACAACGTCATCAGCGTACAAAATGTTCCAAGGCAAAGGCTTTTGACACTGTCTCGTAAGATGATCCATGACAGTGTTAACGAGCAGCGGACTGAGAGTAGAACCCTGATGAACTCCCACCTCGATCTCAAACGTTTCGCCCTTACCTGCCGGACTTATGACCTGTGTGGTGACGTCTTTATACATATCTTGAATGATATTGATATAATACTCCGGTACTAATTGTTGTCTGAGGGCTTCCCAGATTAGGTCACGCGGTACATGGTCGAAAGCCTTCTCCAGGTCGATAAAGACCATATGAAGGTTTGATTTGCTGTTCTTGGCCTTTTCTAGCAATATTCGGACCGTCTGAATAGCGTCCATGGAGCTCTTCTCGGATACAAACCCGCATTGGTTCTGTGTTAATGTTATAATGCGCTTTAGCCTGTTATTTAAAATACGTTCCCAAATTTTAAGCGTGTGAGACATCAGTTTGATGGCCCTGTAATTACTACAATCTCTCACATCTCCTTTTCCTTTGTAAAATGGTACAAGGGAACTATTGCGCCATGAGTCGGGCATGGAGTCACCCTGTAGCAATTTGTTGAATAGTTTGTGCAGCCATATCACTCTACAGTCTCCTAGATGTTTCCAGACTTCTGCTGGTATTTCGTCTGGCCCTGGTGCTTTGTTATTTTTCATTTGTTGAATCGCTGTCTTTATTTCTTCCAGGGATATATCTTGGGGTGGTCCCTGCACTGTCTGAGGCTTGCAGTAATTATAGTTTCTAGGGTGAGTCACGTTTAAAAGGTGCTTATAGTAATCCGTCCATCTATCTTTGACGTCTTTAGCCTCTGTCAGTAATTTGCCCTCGTTATCATTTATATATTTAATGGTTGTGATATCTTTAGTATTGTTGTTACGGGTTTTTGCAATTCTGTGAATATCCAATTCTGATTTTGCTGACTCTAATTTACTGTAAAATTCGGAGTTTGTTTCCGTTATTGATATTGCAACTTGCCTCTTCGCCTGCTTTTTGGTTTCCTTGTACTTTTCGAAATCGGTGTCATCTTTAGTCGATTGCCACAGTTTAAAAGCCTCTTTCTTTGTTGTTACAGCTTCTTTGACCTCTGCATTCCACCATTTTGTTTCTTTGTTTGGTCCTATTTTACTGCGTGTTCGACCAAGATATTTCTCGGCCATGCTTATGCAGAAGTTTTCAAAGGTTTTCCACATGTCATTAGATGCAATGGTGGTGGTAGTCATTGAACCAAGGCCTTTAGACAGGTTATCTGTAAACAGTTCTCTCGCAGATCCTCTTAATGATCCCCATTTGATTTTCGGTGTTAGTGTACGATTTTTCTTTATAGGTTTAGGAAGTTTGTATACAGAAATTAGTAATCTATGCTGATATGTTAGTGGCTCTCCCGGTATGATTTTACAATCCTTATAGTTGCCTAGATGTTTGCGTCTACCAAGAACAAAGTCAATTTGGGTTTCATGGCCTCCACTTTTGTATGTAATTAGGTGTTCCTTTTTCTTTTTGAAGAAAGTGTTAACGATGGCCAGATCGAATACCGATGCGAAATCAATTATTGTGTCTCCGTCTTTGTTACGAGAACCAACACCGACACCTCCATGCCATCTCTCTATGTTTGTATTGATGTTACCAACATGGCCGTTTAAGTCACCACCCAAATGTACCGACTCGTCTTGTGGGATATTTTGTAGAAGGTTGTAAAGATCTTCCCAAAAAGCTTCTTTATCGTGGTCATGCGTTCCGCTTTGTGGAGCATATGCCGATATTATATTGAGACAAGGTTGTTTTTCGAGAGCCAACTTCACAGCTATTAGTCTGTGACTGACCCGTTCGATATTTATCAGTCTTTGTGTTAAGCCCTCAGATAATATGATTCCGACACCGTTTTTACCTGAAGTAGTACCATTATAGATAAGCTTACCCTTTTCCAATTAGTTTTGATTTTATACCCTTCCACTTGGTCTCTTGCACACAGCATGCATCCAGTTGCCTTCTTTGAAGGATGTCACTTAGTTCGGCACTTCTGCCAGTCATAGAACCTACATTCCAGGTTCCTAAACGCAGGGATATACTCGTGCCATTTCGACCGTCGCTTGAGGGGTACGCCCTAGCATTTATGTTGACTCGATCGTCGCTTGAGGGGGACGCCCTAGTATTAGTGCTCATTCTCTTTTGTTGTGCTTTCATTTGGACAAGGAAATATTAATGGCTATACGTTTTTACGGCCGGTTGCCACCTGACGCCAAGGCACTGGCCCATCTTAGGGTTATGAGCGCTGCCGTTGGACCACTTGGATCTCCTCCGCCACCTACTCTATTACATTACCGTGCCTGGTAAGGTAACTCCAACAAGACCCTGTTACCACAATACGTGAGGTTGGCTCGATGTTGGGTTTGCCACTTCCGCCTGCTCCGCCGTGCCGATGGATGCCATCTCCGCCTTCACAGCCGTTGTGGTCTTCACCCGTAACCCTGGGCACGGGCTCCGCGTTATACCCCGCAGAACTGGGTCCCTGCCGAACTCCGCCACCAACACACCCCGACCTACTGAGATGTGTGGTGCCCACCCCCGCGACGTGGACGCGCCGGACAGGAATGACCCCAGTGAGGTACAGAGAAGTGGACTCTATCCCCCCTGGGGCCGGGTTAATGCCCTCGTATTGCTCCGAGGACAACGGCAAAAGTAAGTTTCCACCTAAAGTAAGTTTCATAATAAAATTAAAAGACCTGAATGTAGTACTTAGGTAGGTAACTTTATTGTCCACCCTACGGGCTTAATATTTTATCAAATAACCTCTTAATTCACAAATAACTCAACTCACAAGTTAATTAAACCTTAAAGTTTATTAATTAAGTTTAGTGACAATGTAACTTCAGTGTTGGGATTAATTTTACCTTTTCATCGAACCTCAGTTGAGTTTGCTTATTCTATAAAAAAAAATGCATCAACTCGATTTAGATTTTTAATTAATCATAGCTATTTTAATACATAAAGCTTTTTTATTTAGTCAGTAATGACTCAACTTTTTTTTTTCGCCACACAATAATACGTCATAATCTTACACAGTATTGTTATACTGTGTAAGATTATGACGTATTATTGTTATGGGGCAGTAATTTACTAAAAGTAGTATATTAAGTAGAGACTGGTGGTCTGGAAAAGGCATAGCCTGTGTTACAGGACCACCACCTGAAACCCAGCTTTGTTTTCTCGAATTTCCATTTTAAATTACAATGACAAATGAGTTGAGTAAAAACAAACATTTGGTGTAGGAAAAATAAACTTACTTATACTTACGAAAAAGTTTCAAGACAGTATTTAAACCTGTAAATTACAAAGTTAGATAACAGAGCAGAACTAATAAATAATGCAACTTCTCTGTTTCCGCTGACAGTCAGACAGAATTTGGTCAGAAATCAAATATTCTTTACTAATAAAAACATTTTAAAAGTAGCAAGTGTATTTATGTTACTTAAAACATAGGTACTAAGTATATAGTTTAGTTTTTTATTATGTAATAAATGTTTCAAATCACGCTCGATATTATTTTAAATTATTGTTATGCATTCTCAATGCATTTCTGTATAAAAAAATTGTGAAAAAAACTGGTGATTTTAACACGCTTTTATTAAGTAATGTAGGTACTTATATGTATAGTATGTAATGGAATCTGTCAACGTAATTTTCACCTACTTTTGTCTGTCTGATAGTTTGAAAATTTGCACAGTGGAAAAAGCGTCCATGACAATACAATAATTTCATTTCATCATCATCATTTTTTTAGACTTGGCACTGCCAAGTCTAAAAAAATTGGCAGATAAAATATAGTTTAAAAAACTAAAAAACACGCTTTAGCTAGCGAAGTAACGAACTAAAAAGTAGAAAATACGTTTTAAAATAATTTAATTACTTATAGGTACTTAGTAAAAAAGCGGTTAATAGCGAGTCCGACTCGCGCACCGAGGGTTCCGTACAATCATAAATATAAATAAAACGTGAAAACGTTTTCATCAGCGAGGCTTTATTCGTCAAAAATTTGCGGTGTAGAACATTGCAGTTTTAGGTCAGCGCACTCTCTTGACTTGGAACTAATGTAATTTTTGTTGACGATTTCTGAAAAAGTTTACTATTTAGAGACATTATTTTATTTTGCCTGTGATCCTTTCATAAACTTCTATCACATAAAATAATTTCATATTTTTCACTGTGCAAACTTCGGAGATAAGGGGGGGAAAAGTATTTTTTTTTATTTTATTTCAAAAATCGAAAACTATGCAACATAAGAAGAAAAGAATTTTTTTTTGAGAATGTGCAAGCAGCGCTCTTTTATATGATTCCCCATAAGCCCTAGTAGGTTTACTTCGAATTATTCAGTCTCTGTTGCAAAAAAAAAAAACTCTTATTTGCAAAATAGTTTGGCAAACGTCATCTAAAACTATTCCAAATTTCAAGTGAGTAGCATGAGTAGTTCTCGAGATATCCATTTGTGACCGACAGACAAAGTCGCACCATAATCCTTTTAGGAACCCTAAAAATCGTGGGGTGCAATTTACTATATTATTACAAGCTTTTATTTAACTTGCAGTGTATGTATGCATGTCCGTTCGTCAAATCTTGCGAGCTAAATTTGACCCACTTACCAATGTCCGATTGAGCTGAAATTTGGAATTCACCTTTAGTTCCGATGACAATGCAATTAAATATATAATCAGTATAGTTATCAATTCAGAATTCTTGCAAATTTTCAAGTACTATATTCTTGTTTTGTTGTGATGGTTACTTGACACTTTGTCAATGTAGGTAGGTACCATAAAGTTATAATCAGCGAGCATTCAGCGAGCGCAATCTTCATAGAGTGCTTGTCAGATAACTCTGCGACTGGGGCGTTTATGGCGCTAGTTACAGTACATTATTTTGTTCTAAGCTTATGGAAAATATTAGTATTCGATTTTGACCCCGCGCAGACTTATCTGGCGCACTCTCTAAATTCAACTAGTAATAGAACACACGTCCCAACCCGACAGTCGATTTGAATTGGTTATTTGAGAAAGAACATGAGTCCATGTCACATAATTGCTATGGAGACAAAAAAACAGTCTGTTTGAAAAGTATGCTATAATATACTATTTACATAAATTTGAGATTATCAATAGAATATTTTATAACGAGGGACTAAACGAAGCCATTATATACCAGAGGTGGTTTGGCTCCCGAGCGTGCGAGGGAGTCAATGAAACCGAGGGTATATTAAGTTGGCGTTTAGTCTCGAGGTGCAAACTGTACTTTTCACTTCGAGTGCGAGAAAACTAGTCAATTTAGTACAAAAACATTTAACAAATTCTGACATTTTCGCGGTCAGTAGTAGTAGTAGTAAAAATATTCGCCCTTTTGTAGGACAGGCCAAGACATTTAGCCATACTGCCAATTATTGAGTATTATTTAATTATTATAGTTTCTTATGTTTTCATAAGAATGTAGGTGTGTTACATTCCAGTGCTCCTTGGAGTCTTTGGCGTCAAGTGTGTCAAGCCAACCTTCTCGATAATTCTTGCTGAGGTTAGTCACCACACCACTATAATAAAACACTCGGCATCACTTTACCGAGATAGCGCCTATTTTAATCATTCTACATATCGTTCAGTTGCGTAGACACTTGGGGCACAAAAACCACACCTATCTTGAGTCACAAAATCCACTATGAAACAAATTGCGATTAATTAAAATATCCACTCAACCTAACCCGCCAAAATGGCGCCAAAAACTCGCAGTACTTTTTTCCGCTAAACCAGTCATAAATTGACAATTTAAAACACATGGCGCCACCTTCCTTGCGGAAAAACCATGAAACAAAAAACATCTTAACATTTTCGCAATGAAGATGGTCCACACTTCACAATTAATAGTATATTCACTGGCTGTTTGAGTTTATCTAATGTCACATGAAGGAAATTAAAAAAGTAATTACATTTTACTCCCTAGGGACTAAAGTGGTTATTTAGTCCCGCTTCGTAGGGCTATATTTGCGTACTTTTAGAGCATGAGAAGTGAAAATTATTATTATTTATATTAAAACATTAATTTAAAGTCCCTGGACTTAGGCTTTTTCTCAATTACTTAAAAAAAAGACATTTAATTAAAAATGAAGTTTCCCTGTCAGTTACAGGCTACTCAAAATGGTTTTGAAGAATTTTTCGTCATTCTTTTATGACAGGTACCGTTCAATTTTTTTCAAATCCAAGACCTTTTTTTGTTAATAGGTCTTTTTCTTTACGAGCCCGTTGCATTGCATTGGCAAATCCAGGTGATTTCTGTGGGTATTTGATAAGAAAAAGTGATGTGATACAAGGCCTTGTTCAGTGATGTGATACAAAGCCTTGGCCAAGACCAGATTTGGTGTAGCTTTTTGATTTTTTGATTTGATTTAATTTTGATTTGGTACGAACGTGTGTAGCACGGATTATATTTGCTTTACAGCAAAGTTCGTCCGCACCAAATCGGCGGTTAGGTCTGGTCTGGACGTGTGTAGCGGCTATAAGAACGAACGAACTATAAAAAAAGGAAAAAACGCGAAGTTGCTATAATCAGACCCTATGTGTCACTTTGCACATAAATAGTTCACTAAAGTCAACGACAGATGGCTCCAAGTTAATACAACCATAGTCTACCTACAGAAAAGAAAAAACCTTTTTTTCTTTATGTACTATGTTTATCAACTTTGATAGAAACTTAAATGTGTCTTGTTCTTTAGTATTTATTTTTGAAATAGGTACGTACTAAAATTTACAACTGAAAATCAGCGTTTGCTTGCGTTGCAAGACAAGTAATATGACGCTGAGCTGCGACCATTGAGTACTGCTGCGGCACGGCACACACACATTTTTATTTTGAACTTTTTGTCTTATTGGGTCTAATTTGTGTTTTCTATTCTTGTTCGTAATACAGTGCTTCCTTCTCTTATACCTATGTGAATATGCCTTGTATTTAATGAATATGTGTGTCTGTAGTAAGAATCTACAATCTCTATTTGGTGGTAAAATATATTTGTGTGTTTGCAGACTTGATGCAGTTGAAGAGCTAGACTGTAATAAATTAACTGGCAAACGACCATGCAATAATTATGCATTAAATGAAATGAAGCAACTTAGAAACACGTCCAATAATAACTAAAAATACAAAAATAAATTATATTAAAAAAACCTTTTATTTAAAATCAAGCTTTTATTCAAATGTCCTAAAAAGAATAAAATAAACTTTGTATCAAGTCAAATCCAACAAATTTATTACAACAATATATTTGTTTTAAAAGCTTGTCGCGAGATTTTATTGTTACTGGGCTTGCACTAAACACAAATGCTTTAACTTATATTTGACATATGAAATTAAATAAAGCGACAAGCTTTTAAAACATATAAATTGTTTAATGTAATAAATTTGTTGGATTTGACTTGATACAAAGTTTATTTTATTCTTTTTAGGACATTTGAATAAAAGCTTGATTTTAAATAAAAGGTTTTTTTAATATAATTTTTTCTAATAATAACTCTAATTTTGTGAATATGTATATACCAATAAAATAATTGCAACATTTTAATACCAAGCACCCCACGCTTTTTTACAATAACTAATTGAATTTTTTCTATCACCATTTTTAATATTATCACGCTCGTAACGACTCCGTAGCTCACTGGTTCAAGCATTCGCCCGAACAGTGAAAGATCGTGAGTTATAATCAAATTACTACTAACTACTACTAGATAATTACTAAAAATTGTTCATAAAGACGTGACGTTTTTAATATAATATGGAATAATCCTAAGTACATAAATCCATAAGCAAAGTCAGTGCCCCAGCAGTGGGGACATTAAATGGCTGATCATGATGATAATGGCCGCGTGGAATTTGATTGCAATGCTCTTCTTCGGACAAAAGGTTACAGTAGGTAGTATATCGCTTACCGCCCGCGGCTTTGCCTGCGTGAACTACACGATGTTTTCCCACAGGAAGAACACATTTTTCCGAATCTATATATACATATAATATGTGCCAAATTTTATCCAGATCCGTTCAACTTTCTTCGCTTGCTACTTTCGCATTGATAATATTAGTAAGAAGGAAGGATGATATAGACCGTGAGCCAGATAGTTTATTTTGTCAGTCATTTTTTTTTGCATCTTTGTATGGCCAGCTGACGTATAATCCACCACGGTACGGCCAGCTGACTTCTTTTATCTTCTAATAATTGCGTTAACTATCATTTAACAAATTTTCAGCCGGGAGAAAATGATTGAAAAAAAATTTTTTTTTTACTTGATTGACCCTGCCGCTGCACCACCCACCCACAGAGCGGCAGCTGACGTTCACCATGCTTCATAAATCATAATACAACTCTCTCAAGCATTTCACGAGTTTACGCTTGAGAGGAAATTGGTCAGTAAAATCTGTTGCTGGCTCATGGATTAATATTACGAAGAGCCCTTGGCACAGTGATTAGTGCCCTCGGCCTGCGATCGTTAAGGTCAAGCAATTTTTCAATGATCGGTCACGGGATGGGTGACCAAAAATTTATTACTTAACTCGAGCTTTGGAAAACACGTTCAAAGTCGTTGGTCCCGTTTGCGTTTCAGTCATTAACTACCAGCACGGGACTTAAGTGACTAAGCCCACCATTCATGTGGGGCAATTCCCGTTCTCCTTATCTATCCTTAAGGAAGGCCTGTGCCTGTTCCCCAGCAGTGGGGTTATTATGGCTGATGATGATAATGCTGAATATACTGTGTAGATCGTCACAATTGCTTTAGTGTGCTGTGGCATGTCAAGGCTATTTTAGCTTAGAATACCTATCACTCATTTCCTAAAACCGACCTCCGACCGACTCACCTCATTTCATAGAACCGACTATTGATTGGCGTGCTACTACATGTGATCTGTCTGTGGATTGCTGAAATCATAGCGACTTCGTAGTCATTCCGTAGCCGTCGTAGTCAATTCGTTTTTCTAAGCCACAACGTAGAATAAACAAGCTAATATTTTCAAAGTCTAAGCTATTTTTATTTATTTCGTAACGCAATGTTTTAGTTTACTCATAAAAACAACTCGTATGAGTGAATGAATGAGTAACTCATTGGATTTAAAATGAAATATTAGAAAAAAAAACTACTTAGGTATCCTCCAAGTAGCTCCGCCAGGAATCGAACCCGGGACCGTCCACTGTCCGGGCGAATGCTCTAACCGCTAAGCTACGGAGTCGTTAGAGGAAGCATCGAATCTTTCTAATACTTTTTAAGCTGCGTTGACACGATTAAAGTCACTTTTGATCAAAGTAGCTTAGTTTACTTTGATTGAATTCCCACAACTAATTGCGCTTTGATTGCGATTTACACGATCAAAGTAGCGTCCAAGTAGTCGCCAAAACTGCTTTGTTAAGGGCACGTACCTCCAAATTATCGAAATTAACCTATTTTACAAGCTTTTATTTAACTTGCAGTGTATGTATGCATGTCCGTTCGTCAAATCTTGCGAGCTAAATTTGAACCACTTACCAATGTCCGATTGAGCTGAAATTTGGAATTCACCTTTAGTTCCGATGACAATGCAATTAAATATATAATCAGTATAGTTATCAATTCAGAATTCTTGCAAATTTTCAAGTACTATATTCTTATTTTAATTTTTAGTTTTTTGCATTCACAATGCAATTTTTATTACAGAAAAATGGAAAATGAAGTATTTAGAAAAAATCGACCCGTCTCACAACTAGCTCCGATGGGACTCGAACCCACGACCTTTCGCTTTCCGGGCGACTGCTCTAACCACTGAGCTACGGAGTCGTTACGAGAAGCGTCGAATTTATCCAATACTTCTTACACGCTGTATAGTCAGCGTTAATTTCATCAATGTGGAGATATTACTACCCTCACACGCGAAAGAAATACCTTTCCAGGTATTTGGCAATCGCTAAAGATGAAATTACTATTACAACTTAATTTTAATTTTTAGTTTTTTGCATTCACAATGCAATTTTTATTACAGAAAAATGGAAAATGAAGTATTTAGAAAAAATCGACCCGTCTCACAACTAGCTCCGATGGGACTCGAACCCACGACCTTTCGCTTTCCGGGCGACTGCTCTAACCACTGAGCTACGGAGTCGTTACGAGAAGCGTCGAATTTATCCAATACTTCTTACACGCTGTATAGTCAGCGTTAATTTCATCAATGTGGAGATATTACTAACCTCACACGCGAAAGAAATACCTTTCCAGGTATTTGGCAATCGCTAAAGATGAAATTACTATTACAACTTATTTTAATTTTAGTTTTTTGCATTCACAATGCAATTTTTATTACAGAAAAATGGAAAATGAAGTATTTAGAAAAAATCGACCCGTCTCACAACTAGCTCCGATGGGACTCGAACCCACGACCTTTCGCTTTCCGGGCGACTGCTCTAACCACTGAGCTACGGAGTCGTTACGAGAAGCGTCGAATTTATCCAATACTTCTTACACGCTGTATAGTCAGCGTTAATTTCATCAATGTGGAGATATTACTACCCTCACACGCGAAAGAAATACCTTTCCAGGTATTTGGCAATCGCTAAAGATGAAATTACTATTACAACTTATTTTAATTTTTAGTTTTTTGCATTCACAATGCAATTTTTATTACAGAAAAATGGAAAATGAAGTATTTAGAAAAAATCGACCCGTCTCACAACTAGCTCCGATGGGACTCGAACCCACGACCTTTCGCTTTCCGGGCGACTGCTCTAACCACTGAGCTACGGAGTCGTTACGAGAAGCGTCGAATTTATCCAATACTTCTCACACGCTGTATAGTCAGCGTTAATTTCATCAATGTGGAGATATTACTACCCTCACACTCATCTCCACATTGATGAAATTAACGCTGACTATACAGCGTGTAAGAAGTATTGGATAAATTCGACGCTTCTCGTAACGACTCCGTAGCTCAGTGGTTAGAGCAGTCGCCCGGAAAGCGAAAGGTCGTGGGTTCGAGTCCCATCGGAGCTAGTTGTGAGACGGGTCGATTTTTTCTAAATACTTCATTTTCCATTTTTCTGTAATAAAAATTGCATTGTGAATGCAAAAAACTAAAAATTAAAATAAGTTGTAATAGTAATTTCATCTTTAGCGATTGCCAAATACCTGGAAAGGTATTTCTTTCGCGTGTGAGGGTAGTAATATCTCCACATTGATGAAATTAACGCTGACTATACAGCGTGTAAGAAGTATTGGATAAATTCGACGCTTCTCGTAACGACTCCGTAGCTCAGTGGTTAGAGCAGTCGCCCGGAAAGCGAAAGGTCGTGGGTTCGAGTCCCATCGGAGCTAGTTGTGAGACGGGTCGATTTTTTCTAAATACTTCATTTTCCATTTTTCTGTAATAAAAATTGCATTGTGAATGCAAAAAACTAAAAATTAAAATAAGTTGTAATAGTAATTTCATCTTTAGCGATTGCCAAATACCTGGAAAGGTATTTCTTTCGCGTGTGAGGGTAGTAATATCTCCACATTGATGAAATTAACGCTGACTATACAGCGTGTAAGAAGTATTGGATAAATTCGACGCTTCTCGTAACGACTCCGTAGCTCAGTGGTTAGAGCAGTCGCCCGGAAAGCGAAAGGTCGTGGGTTCGAGTCCCATCGGAGCTAGTTGTGAGACGGGTCAATTTTTTCTAAATACTTCATTTTCCATTTTTCTGTAATAAAAATTGCATTGTGAATGCAAAAAACTAAAAATTAAAATAAGTTGTAATAGTAATTTCATCTTTAGCGATTGCCAAATACCTGGAAAGGTATTTCTTTCGCGTGTGAGGGTAGTAATATCTCCACATTGATGAAATTAACGCTGACTATACAGCGTGTAAGAAGTATTGGATAAATTCGACGCTTCTCGTAACGACTCCGTAGCTCAGTGGTTAGAGCAGTCGCCCGGAAAGCGAAAGGTCGTGGGTTCGAGTCCCATCGGAGCTAGTTGTGAGACGGGTCGATTTTTTCTAAATACTTCATTTTCCATTTTTCTGTAATAAAAATTGCATTGTGAATGCAAAAAACTAAAAATTAAAATAAGTTGTAATAGTAATTTCATCTTTAGCGATTGCCAAATACCTGGAAAGGTATTTCTTTCGCGTGTGAGGGTAGTAATATCTCCACATTGATGAAATTAACGCTGACTATACAGCGTGTAAGAAGTATTGGATAAATTCGACGCTTCTCGTAACGACTCCGTAGCTCAGTGGTTAGAGCAGTCGCCCGGAAAGCGAAAGGTCGTGGGTTCGAGTCCCATCGGAGCTAGTTGTGAGACGGGTCGATTTTTTCTAAATACTTCATTTTCCATTTTTCTGTAATAAAAATTGCATTGTGAATGCAAAAAACTAAAAATTAAAATAAGTTGTAATAGTAATTTCATCTTTAGCGATTGCCAAATACCTGGAAAGGTATTTCTTTCGCGTGTGAGGGTAGTAATATCTCCACATTGATGAAATTAACGCTGACTATACAGCGTGTAAGAAGTATTGGATAAATTCGACGCTTCTCGTAACGACTCCGTAGCTCAGTGGTTAGAGCAGTCGCCCGGAAAGCGAAAGGTCGTGGGTTCGAGTCCCATCGGAGCTAGTTGTGAGACGGGTCAATTTTTTCTAAATACTTCATTTTCCATTTTTCTGTAATAAAAATTGCATTGTGAATGCAAAAAACTAAAAATTAAAATAAGTTGTAATAGTAATTTCATCTTTAGCGATTGCCAAATACCTGGAAAGGTATTTCTTTCGCGTGTGAGGGTAGTAATATCTCCACATTGATGAAATTAACGCTGACTATACAGCGTGTAAGAAGTATTGGATAAATTCGACGCTTCTCGTAACGACTCCGTAGCTCAGTGGTTAGAGCAGTCGCCCGGAAAGCGAAAGGTCGTGGGTTCGAGTCCCATCGGAGCTAGTTGTGAGACGGGTCGATTTTTTCTAAATACTTCATTTTCCATTTTTCTGTAATAAAAATTGCATTGTGAATGCAAAAAACTAAAAATTAAAATAAGTTGTAATAGTAATTTCATCTTTAGCGATTGCCAAATACCTGGAAAGGTATTTCTTTCGCGTGTGAGGGTAGTAATATCTCCACATTGATGAAATTAACGCTGACTATACAGCGTGTAAGAAGTATTGGATAAATTCGACGCTTCTCGTAACGACTCCGTAGCTCAGTGGTTAGAGCAGTCGCCCGGAAAGCGAAAGGTCGTGGGTTCGAGTCCCATCGGAGCTAGTTGTGAGACGGGTCGATTTTTTCTAAATACTTCATTTTCCATTTTTCTGTAATAAAAATTGCATTGTGAATGCAAAAAACTAAAAATTAAAATAAGTTGTAATAGTAATTTCATCTTTAGCGATTGCCAAATACCTGGAAAGGTATTTCTTTCGCGTGTGAGGTTAGTAATATCTCCACATTGATGAAATTAACGCTGACTATACAGCGTGTAAGAAGTATTGGATAAATTCGACGCTTCTCGTAACGACTCCGTAGCTCAGTGGTTAGAGCAGTCGCCCGGAAAGCGAAAGGTCGTGGGTTCGAGTCCCATCGGAGCTAGTTGTGAGACGGGTCGATTTTTTCTAAATACTTCATTTTCCATTTTTCTGTAATAAAAATTGCATTGTGAATGCAAAAAACTAAAAATTAAAATAAGTTGTAATAGTAATTTCATCTTTAGCGATTGCCAAATACCTGGAAAGGTATTTCTTTCGCGTGTGAGGGTAGTAATATCTCCACATTGATGAAATTAACGCTGACTATACAGCGTGTAAGAAGTATTGGATAAATTCGACGCTTCTCGTAACGACTCCGTAGCTCAGTGGTTAGAGCAGTCGCCCGGAAAGCGAAAGGTCGTGGGTTCGAGTCCCATCGGAGCTAGTTGTGAGACGGGTCGATTTTTTCTAAATACTTCATTTTCCATTTTTCTGTAATAAAAATTGCATTGTGAATGCAAAAAACTAAAAATTAAAATAAGTTGTAATAGTAATTTCATCTTTAGCGATTGCCAAATACCTGGAAAGGTATTTCTTTCGCGTGTGAGGGTAGTAATATCTCCACATTGATGAAATTAACGCTGACTATACAGCGTGTAAGAAGTATTGGATAAATTCGACGCTTCTCGTAACGTCTCCGTAGCTCAGTGGTTAGAGCAGTCGCCCGGAAAGCGAAAGGTCGTGGGTTCGAGTCCCATCGGAGCTAGTTGTGAGACGGGTCGATTTTTTCTAAATACTTCATTTTCCATTTTTCTGTAATAAAAATTGCATTGTGAATGCAAAAAACTAAAAATTAAAATAAGTTGTAATAGTAATTTCATCTTTAGCGATTGCCAAATACCTGGAAAGGTATTTCTTTCGCGTGTGAGGGTAGTAATATCTCCACATTGATGAAATTAACGCTGACTATACAGCGTGTAAGAAGTATTGGATAAATTCGACGCTTCTCGTAACGACTCCGTAGCTCAGTGGTTAGAGCAGTCGCCCGGAAAGCGAAAGGTCGTGGGTTCGAGTCCCATCGGAGCTAGTTGTGAGACGGGTCGATTTTTTCTAAATACTTCATTTTCCATTTTACTATATTCTTGTTTTGTTGTGATGGTTACTTGACACTTTGTCAATGTTGGTAGGTACCATAAAGTTATAATCAGCGAGCATTCAGCGAGCGCAATCTTCATAGAGTGCGTGTCAGATAACTCTGCGACTGGGGCGTTTATGGCGCTAGTTACAGTACTTGTATTTTGTTCTAAGCTTATGGAAAATATTAGTATTCGATTTTGACCCCGCGCAGACTTATCTGGCGCACTCTCTAAATTCAACTAGTAATAGAACACACGTCCCAACCCTACAGCCGATTTGAATTGGTTATTTGAGAAAGAACATGAGTCCATGTCACATAATTGCTATGGAGACAAAAAAACAGTCTGTTTGAAAAGTATGCTATAATATACTATTTACATAAATTTGAATCAATAGAATATTTTATAACGAGGGACTAAACGAAGCCATTATATACCAGAGGTGGTTTGGCTCCCGAGCGTGCGAGGGAGTCAATGAAACCGAGGGTATATTAAGTTGGCGTTTAGTCTCGAGGTGCAAACTGTACTTTTCACTTCGAGTGCGAGAAAACTAGTCAATTTAGTACAAAAACATTTAACAAATTCTGACATTTTCGCGGTCAGTAGTAGTAGTAGTAAAAATATTCGCCCTTTTGTAGGACAGGCCAAGACATTTAGCCATACTGCCAATTATTGAGTATTATTTAATTATTATAGTTTCTTATGTTTTCATAAGAATGTAGGTGTGTTACATTCCAGTGCTCCTTGGAGTTTTTGGCGTCAAGTGTGTCAAGCCAACCTTCTCGATAATTCTTGCTGAGGTTAGTCACTACACCACTATAATAAAACACTCGGCATCACTTTACCGAGATAGCGCCTATTTTAATCATTCTACATATCGTTCAGTTGCGTAGACACTTGGGGCACAAAAACCACACCTATCTTGAGTCACAAAATCCACTATGAAACAAATTGCGATTAATTAAAATATCCACTCAACCTAACCCGCCAAAATGGCGCCAAAAACTAGCAGTAAGTTTTTTCCGCTAAACCAGTCATAAATTGACAATTTAAAACACATGGCGCCACCTTCCTTGCGGAAAAACCATGAAACAAAAAACATCTTAACATTTTCGCAATGAAGATGGTCCACACTTCACAATTAATAGTATATTCACTGGCTGTTTGAGTTTATCTAATGTCACATGAAGGAAATTAAAAAAGTAATTACATTTTACTCCCTAGGGACTAAAGTGGTTATTTAGTCCCGCTTCGTAGGGCTATATTTGCGTACTTTTAGAGCATGAGAAGTGAAAATTATTGTTATTTATATTAAAACATTAATTTAAAGTCCCTGGACTTAGGCTTTTTCTCAATTACTTAAAAAAATGACATTTAATTAAAAATGAAGTTTCCCTGTCAGTTACAGGCTACTCAAAATGGTTTTGAAGAACAAATCCAAGACCTTTTCTTTACGAGCCCGTTGCATTGCATTGGCAAATCCAGGTGATTTCTGTGGGTATTTGATAAGAAAAAGTGATGTGATACAAGGCCTTGTTCAGTGATGTGATACAAAGCCTTGGCCAAGACCAGATTTGGTGTAGCTTTTTGATTTTTTGATTTGATTTAATTTTGATTTGGTACGAACGTGTGTAGCACGGATTATATTTGCTTTACAGCAAAGTTCGTCCGCACCAAATCGGCGATTAGGTCTGGTCTGGACGTGTGTAGCGGCTATAAGAACGAACGAACTATAAAAAAAGGAAAAAACGCGAAGTTGCTATATTCAGACCCTATGTGTCACTTTGCACATAAATAGTTCACTAAAGTCAACGACAGATGGCTCCAAGTTAATACAACCCAAACACCATAGTCTACCTACAGAAAAGAAAAAACCTTTTTTTCTTTATGTACTATGTTTATCAACTTTGATAGAAACTTAAATGTGTCTTGTTCTTTAGTATTTATTTTTGAAATACGTACTAAAATTTACAACTGAAAATCAGCGTTTGCTTGCGTTGCAAGACAAGTAATATGACGCTGAGCTGCGACCATTGAGTACTGCTGCGGCACGGCACACACACATTTTTATTTTGAACTTTTTGTCTTATTGGGTCTAATTTGTGTTTTCTATTCTTGTTCGTAATACAGTGCTTCCTTCTCTTATACCTATGTGAATATGCCTTGTATTTAATGAATATGTTTGTCTGTAGTAAGAATCTACAATCTCTATTTGGTGGTAAAATATATTTGTGTGTTTGCAGACTTGATGCAGTTGAAGAGCTAGACTGTAATAAATTAACTGGCAAACGACCATGCAATAATTATGCATTAAATGAAATGAAGCAACTTAGAAACACGTCCAATAATAACTAAAAATACAAAAATAAATTATATTAAAAAAACCTTTTATTTAAAATCAAGCTTTTATTCAAATGTCCTAAAAATAATAAAATAAACTTTGTATCAAGTCAAATCCAACAAATTTATTACATTAAACAATTTATTTGTTTTAAAAGCTTGTCGCGAGATTTTATTGTTACTGGGCTTGCACTAAACACAAATGCTTTAACTTATATTTGACATATGAAATTAAATAAAGCGACAAGCTTTTAAAACAAATAAATTGTTTAATGTAATAAATTTGTTGGATTTGACTTGATACAAAGTTTATTTTATTCTTTTTAGGACATTTGAATAAAAGCTTGATTTTAAATAAAAGGTTTTTTTAATATAATTTTTTCATTCAAAAGTAAACAATCAAATATTCTTTATTATGAACAGATAAAAATATAATGTTGAAGTTTGATAAACGATCTTGATTATTTTGTAGCTAGAAACATGATATTCGTATCGTAACTCGACAATAAAAAATTTCAAAAACAAAGAAAATTGTCATTATTTTTATATTTTTTTGGTTTTATACTTAGATTATTAATCTCTTATTCACGAATAATATATAGAAAAATAGGTAATGACATATTGTATTCTCAGGCTACTTTTTCAAAAAGTGAATTTATGCTCAAAATAACAACAAAAACATTGAAAAAATTAAAAAGTGAGGTTATTTTCATAACTCTTAACACGTAAGAAAAAAGATGAGCTCAGTGGCGCCGCCAATGGAAATAAATCAATTGCATTTTATTAAAGGCTTGGATTAAAAGTTTCGGTTATTTCGCGCAGGTGAAAGAGTGGAATGCATTTTATAAATATACTTTTGAGAACTCAAACTTACGCAATAAGTCGTGAATCTCAATAGTGCCAAAAGTGGCCACATTTGGCAATATCGAGATCCAAAACTTGGTGCTCATATTTGAGGCCATGAAAAAACAATTAAAAATTGCATTTTGCTCTTCTATTTGCGCGAAATAACCAAAACTTTTAATCCAAGCCTTTAATAAAATGCAATTGATTTATTTCCATTGGCGGCGCCACTGAGCTCATCGATACACCTTAAAGCATACTTTGATCGTGTCAACGCAGCTTAACTTAACGCGCTATGAGCCAGCGTATATTTCTTCAATGTGAAGATATTACTACCCTCGACACCCGAATGAAATATCTTTCCAGATATTTGACAATCGATAAAGATGAAATAATTGCTATTTCAAATTACTTTTACTTTTTTGCTTTCACAATGCAATTTTTATTATTGAAAAATGACTTTTTTGTTATTTTTTATAGTTTTATTATTTTTATTTATTTTAAAGGTAATAATAAAAACCGTTAGAATTCCTTATGTCATACGATTTTATTTCAATAAATTCCATTTTCTGTTTTTAGAAATGTTTTGTATGAAAATTTTAAGAAATTTGTTTTGGATGAAATTAATTATGAACCTTTGTTTTTTACAATTAAATTGTTGTTTTGCAATTGATTGTTTAGCGCATTAGAATATGTTAATTTAACCTGAGTTTGGTTTTGATTTTTCGCTATAATTACAAAAGTTTAACTATCAATAAGTGGCCAAAACCGGTACATTGGGCACCTCTCACATATTTTGTGTTATATACAAAAACTATTACACTTTAATAAATTTAAAAAAATGACCTTTAAAGGTAGATAAATTATCTATCATTTAAGATATAATATGTGTCTTAAATACCTAAGACCATATAGAACTTGTGCTTAAAAGTCAAAAAATCCTTAAAGTGGACACAAAGGGTACTTCTGCCGTATATGGATAGAGATAAATTATGTTACCTGCACCAGCCAACGGAGAACTATAAATTAGCGATGCTAATTTTATTTTAATTTTATTTTTATTTCTTAGGATAGCTAACAGCTTTCACATAAAATTAACAATTAAACATATTAACAAAAATATGTAGTTTAAAAAACTAAACAAACACACTTTTATAAGAACAAACTAAAAAGTACAAAATAACCGTCTATTCAGTAACTGAAATTAAAAAGCGTGGTGCGCGTTGTCAATATTAAGTACCTACTTGAATGCATGCTTTGCAAAGGGCGCACCACGCTTTTTAATTTCAGTTACTGAATAGATGGTTATTTTATACTTTTTAGTTTGTTCTTATAAAAGTGTGTTTGTTTAGTTTTTTAAACTACATATTTATTTTTTACTTTTTAGCTTAATAAATGGCAAGCTATGGATGGATGGTAATCGATTTCGCAGTCCATTCATGTGTCTGCCCACCCCGTAAACATTATAACTCAAAGGCGTGATTGTATGTATTTAGTTTTACATGTCATGATTTTAGAAGGTTTTTCTTATTTTTTTAATAGCAACACTGGTAATGCCGTCTCTTGCCGCCATTTTGTTAAATTTAATAGGCTAATCTGTGGTTAAATCGGTGGGGGTAGCTAGGCTTGAGCCCGATTAACGAGCAAAGAGAGGTCATTCTTGAAACTAGCCTCGAGGGGATAAGTTCACTAAGACGTCGACTGTATCTATGTTGTTATACCTGTACTATGCCTGTACCTGTAAGTTGGATCAATAATTATATGAGTGTTATCTGGAGTCTGCGTTTTCTTCATATTTCAGAAGTGGGATAGTACCCACGTAAGTTTATTTCTAAACCTGATAATAAGAATAATTTGCTTATTCTGTGCTATAGTAATGCCAAACGAGTTATTTTATTCTCTTCACGCAGAGAAAGGATAAATATTCCAGATTCCATGTGTTAATGCGTATTTTTTTATCTAAATGACATTTTAAATACCTTTGCGGTGGATTGTGTTTCGTACATGGTCGGGGCTACTCTCCGACGGAACGGACATAAACTAAATCGCATTTGTGTTTTAATTGATTGTGTTCGTATACGGTCGGGGCTACCCTCCGACTATACTAACATAATTTAAAAAGTCTATATGCGTAGCTTAGTACTAAGATTTTACTAATTCGTGTTCGGGGCTACTCTCCGATCGTGTTAGTTTAATCTAAAGCGTTAAAATTGGAATATTTGTGTGGCGGATTGTGTTCCGTACATGGTCGGGGCTACTCTCCGACGGAACGGACATAAACTAGATCACACTTTTATTTGAATTGATTAATTGTGTTCGTGTACGGTCGGGGCTACCCTCCGATTATACTTACATAATTTTAAACGCGGGTATGTAGTAGATATTTTCGTATGGCACGATCATAGCGTACCATGAATCTGGCATAATATCTTGATTGTTGTTGTTTAATTTACATGATGTATTAAATGTGGATTGTACAGAATTAATGGAGATGATTGGCATTATTATATTATTAGAGTACTTGCTGTTTATGTTGTTTATAATCTTACACATGGAGCTAGGACTGGCAGTTTTGGCTGTGTACCTACATGTAATGTTTTAAGTAATTAGTGCTAAGTTTTGATAGCCTTTACTGTTGCACAGAGTAAAATCACTTATGGCTACTAAATTTTGCATACAATCCATGTTTTAACGTGGTATCTAATACTAACAGTGAATAAAAGAAAACTATGAGTTATGAAGCTAGTAAGAAGTAGTAAAGACTAAGAATAATTTATGATTGGTTGCTTACATTTCATTTATCTTAATATTATTAAAATTAATTATTACAAATTTTCCTTTGTTTTTTAATGTATTGAGCGAACGTGTTGTTCTCTGGGTTGAGTGAGTCATGTATGCTTACTGGTTACCTACGTTACCTGGTAAGATTGGTTTAATAGGGACGTACTACTTGCTTACAATTGAATTCTGGCTTTCTATTTATTGATATATTAATTAATAGCTACAAATTTTGTGGATTAAATTAATATGAACACCGTGAATAGCAATATAAATTGCTTGAACTATGAATATGAGTTTAAATACGAATATTTTAATATGGTATCTTTAAATATTTAAATATGAAAGTCTTTATGTGAATTTGGATATCTCTAATGTGAATATTTTTAATTTTTAATGATGAGCGAACAAATATAAGGTGTTCACTGGGTTGAGTGAGCAAGCTATGCATGCTCACTGGTTACAAGAGATACATTGAATTAGTTTGTTGAAATGCATTAAATTGAATTTGATATTAGGGGGCGATGTATGTATGTTGCATACACTCGTCGGATATTAGGGGACGATGTATGTTTGTGGCATGCACTCGTCGGAATTAAGGGGGCGGTATATGTTTGTGGCATACACTCGTCGGATATTAGAGGGCGATGTATGTGTGTTGCATACACTCGTCGGATATTAGGGGACGATGTATGTTTGTGGCATGCACTCGTCGGAATTAAGGGGGCGGTATATGTTTGTGGCATACACTCGCCGGATTTGAGAGTACGAACGATGTATGTTGGTGGCATACATTCGTCTGAATATGTTCAAATGTTAAGTGAGTACGTTTCTCACAGGCTGGTTAAATGAGTACCTACTTATATTTCATACTGGTTTACTACCCGTATGGCCACTTTTAAGATTATTAGATTTAAATGAAACTACAACAGAACAAAGATAATTTCAAACGTTTTATTCTTGTTTTTACAATACTCATTTTACATTTTTGCACTAGATAAGTAGCTCTTAATAAAAGAAATGGTTTTTGTAAATAATAAAGGATGTAGGTAGCTACTGTAGCTAGTGAACAGTATAAATCATGAATTTTCCTGAAGGGCATATTGTGTTGATAACCTAATGATTTTATTATAGAATGACACGGAACGATCTTTTGCCGATGAATAATGTATACATTCCAAGGTAAATAGCATCTGAGGACGAATACGGCCCGCGCCACCTGGTGCGCCGCTTGGTAGGCCTCCAGGGTGACGTGGCCGACCCAGGGGAGTCTTGAGCGAAGGAGGAATACCCTTCTTCGTAGCTGAATCTGGTCAAAGAGGATTTGAGATGATGCAGAGCATTTTCTTTATGGGAAAGTATTGAAGTTGTTTTGATTAAAATGTTTCATGTTTATTTATTTGCATATCGAATAAAGCTATTTAAGATTTAATTTTCATCTCGCATAACCGACTAAATTGATTGTAACACCCCCTTAAATAAAGTTTGTAAAGGTCTAAAACTAACTAAAACAAAACTATAAAAACTTATCTTTTCATAGAATCATTTAGATGTTATCAAAGTACCCTTAGGGAAGAATGAAAAGCCTTTTAAATCTACAGTTGCCTACGTGCTTGACATAGAGTATCTAGTTGGTACCACAGCTGTAGCAGTAGATACCTTTAAAGTATTATTGTCAATATGCGCTCTAATTATCGCAACATAGTACCTACTTACTTATAAGGATATTTATATACTAAATTATGTTTGCATCATTTCTTTTTCCTTGCATAATAAGTATCCACATGCTCCACAATTTGAGTAGGGGTTATTGTCTTACCTAGTTAAGATTTTTATAATTACCTTAGTTTCCATTTATACGAAATCCATACCATATCTTGATTCTCATGAGTGGTCAATATCGATGAGCTAGGTTTGTTTTTCTATGCCTAGGTCTATGCCCAGGTGACCTTTACGCAGGACTGGGTGTATTTCTGATCTTGATAAGATTAGACATGATGACGATTCACTTCTGAATAAGAGCACACTATTAAAGTCGCGAATTTAGTATTCCAAGATTGTGATTGGGTAATACTTTTATTAACTGTGATCTGTGTCACTTAGATTGTTATAGACCTTTTAGCTATGGAAACAATATTAGTTTCTGGTATAAGCTTAACAACCTCCATAGCAGTGTTGTTGATACGGTGTACGTACGCATAGGTTTTCGGGGTGCCGCTGTCTCTGAGGTACCTACCGGGTTCGATTCCCTGTCGGGTGTATGTTTAAAGCGGACTTTTCAACATTCTGCCCGATTGTATGTGGTAATCCCCGTCGTTGTTCCCAAATGCCATAACACAAGTGCTTGAGTTACTTAGTTCGGGATGGAAGCAATGTAGGTATGCAAAGATATCCAAAATTTACTATTTCCTATTACTTATTTTATTTTTTGTAGCTTTGTTCAAGTGGACATTTCGTCTATTATTTTTGTTACATGTAGCTTAATTTAAAAGAATTCACTATGCTTGACTTTTTAAATTTGAGTTTAGTGGCAAACTTAAATCTCAAATTTAATTTAAATTCAAACTAAATTGTGGATGAGTGCTAGTGAAAGTTTATCAGGAACATACTTTTCTGAGTCTTCTACATAATTAGACAATAAAGCCATAAGACTGAGTAGAAATCATCATTCTTTACATTTTTCCGGGAACGTCGAAGATTCTTTATCTAAGTACCTAGTTTGATAGATACATAGATTAATTCTTTATTTGTACACAATATTACGAACGGAACAATCACACACGAAATAATAATAATAATACAAAGATAACAAATTGTAAACCAAATGGTGGCCTTATCGTCTTACTGCGGTTTCTTCCGGGCAACTCAGTTTTGGTTTAGACAGATGGAAAATCTTACAGCCAAAATCACTAGAAGCTATTTTGCTATTTGTGCGAACTGCGTAGTGTTCTAGATCTCTCTTAATGATTTAGATGCAAGTCAAAAGCAGAGATACTTAGTTGCTTAGACAGCACTGCAAGAAGCATTCACTGATATCTATTCTAGTTGTTTTCATTAACATAGTGATGAAATGATGTTTCTAATGCAAAAACATGTAAACAGTCCATAGTGCATTTAAGTAGATCGTGTTTATTACACTGTCAAGTTGTAACTGATGTTTTCCTAATTAAGCAAAATAAAGTAAAACGATTATTGCTCAATCACACCTCTCAATTTATTAAAATGTTCTATACATCTTCATGCAAACATTTTAATTCATGTTTTAAACTTGTTCTAACAAATAAAGCCACAAGTAACCACTTTTGTAGCATACCAAGGTAGTTTTGCCGTGTTTTTGTTGTTATTGGCGGTATGATTTAAAATTAGTTTTTGAGGATTTTAATACTACCGTCCTAGTGTACGTATTGACAAAATATGATTTCAAATTATGTGAATCTAATTTATTGTTATCTTAATGAGCATTAATATCTTTATTAAACCAAAAATCAAGTAGATCTGTCAAATTTACCGTCTCATTTGGTAGGCTCGTGATACTAAAATTCTTAGCAGTTTACCATCCTCACGGACCTTTGAAGTTCCTTCACATATTCTGTAGTAATCATTTCCATATTCTTTTAGATCTGGTCAGTTGAACATTTGTTTCTACTATGGTTGAAGGTACTAAGTACCTTACCTACTAATGTTTATAAAAGAATATGAGAATTCATATAGTTACATTTATTTCTATTGATTCATTATCAGATACATCTATTTCTTTTGAATGATTAATAAAATTGATTTGGTTACTATGTGTGTTGTGAGTTTACTGCTTTCAGATGACAATTGTAGCATCCAGTAGGTACTTATCATAAGCTAGCATCGAGTTAATATAATAATGAGGATCCCGCTACCCTTGAACGTACGAACCAACACAGCATACAAACTGGAGGCAGCAGAGTGTACGTGCTGTGGTAATGAGAGGAGATAATATGATACTGAAGGTGCAGATCACAGGGTGATCGTTGTTGTGATGATGGTAATCATCGTGGGCTGTGGTTGTAAGTCGGATATTGAGACGAGTGGATCGCTGATACTGAAGTTGAATCATATTGAAGTATATATTATCATGTCATGTATCTTATCTCATTTTACTAATATTATGATTGCAAAAGCTTGTATGTTTGTTTCCCAATCACGGCTATCGGCGGGACGGATCTTTGAAATCTTTTGTCTGTGGAATAACATATCGGCTTCTTTTGACCCCGGGAGGATATTTTATTCCCACGGGAAATCATCGTGTTGTTAATTCATTTGGGCGAAAAGCTGTTCATGGTTTTACTTGTCCTATTTTTATCCATGGTAATATACTTCTTCATATCCCAATTATAATTATTAAATCTATTTACACTAATATTACTCATAGTAATATGAATATTTGTTGATAAGAATGCGGGTCATGCTCGTATGAGGATACCTTCTAGACATTTTTAAGTTTTGATATTAAATTGCGAACTTGTTTAAAATCATTAACTTATTCATTAGAAATGATAATAATATGATCTTTTGATTTTCATGTACGGAGTGGAACCATGTATTGTACTATTCTAACAGAGGCAGAGAATAGATGCATTTAAGATTTGGTGATGGAGAAGAATGCTCTGGAAACCTTGGACAACTGGTTGACAAGTTGGAAAAGCAAATTGTTGCTGTGACGGTTCAAATTGTATCTGCGCCATCTTCATTATTAGTGTAACTTCCTTGTAAGAATATTTAAATTAATCAGTAATAATGCCTATTACGAACATGCCTTTAAATAATTCCTTTAGTTGTCCTAATTCATCTCTTGATTTAATACAAATTGTGCACTATGGTAAATACGTATCTATAACTTGGTTTGTTAATCATATCTGGGTAAAAATTGGTAACTGTGCAGAGGCCTACAGTTGTTTTTGTAAGGACTAAACTAGGTCAAACTTAGCGATAGTTAAATTCATCTAATATTAGGTCTTTAATCCTTTCATGACTCGTAGTTGCTTTTTCCACTATTTGAGTGAAGTGATAAGGGTGTCTAGTTATCAGGTTAAAGTTAAATTCTGTTCCTACCTATTCCTAATGTAACATTCTTAGGGATTTTGCTTCTGACACCATCTAATATTCTTGAATGTAGCTCCTGACAATGCATTGATGTAAACTAGTACCAAGCTAATCCATTTTTCTTTTATGACCCATAACTAATGCTTATAGATTATAACCAGACTTTACTTTAATCATTCCATATACTTACTTACACATGATTATATAACAAGTATAGTTTCAAAATAAGTTTTCTAAGTAATAATAGTCGCTTGTTAACGAATGCCATGATTATGTTAATTTATACATTGATTCAAATAGTTTTAGATTAGTTTGTTATTGATAATTTATTTTATTTGATTATGTATTACTTAACGATTTACTAAAACAATATTTTCACGATAATATCTATATTCTAAACAAGTCATCGGCTTCCTTAAAAGTTTATTGTTGAGCATTGTGTAATATAATGTATTTGTTTCAATTATGTTTTAAGTTTTAACTTAAGGTTTTTATCACTATAAGATTAACCTAAATAGGTACATAGTTGTAAGACTTAACTATTGAGAATAGTTGTGTATCAGTATATTAGCTGTATACTTACCTAATTAATTGATTCTAAATAATTTTTATATGTGCGTCGGGAGACAGCACGTTATCAGATGGCCGAATGTCATGATTTTAGAAGGTTTTTCTTATTTTTTAATAGCAACACTGGTAATGCCGTCTCTTGCCGCCATTTTGTTAAATTTAATAGGCTAATCTGTGGTTAAATCGGTGGGGGTAGCTAGGCTTGAGCCCGATTAACGAGCAAAGAGAGGTCATTCTTGAAACTAGCCTCGAGGGGATAAGTTCACTAAGACGTCGACTGTATCTATGTTGTTATACCTGTACTATGCCTGTACCTGTAAGTTGGATCAATAATTATATGAGTGTTATCTGGAGTCTGCGTTTTCTTCATATACAAATTCAAGTAAAGTCTATAATTACCGGATGCGCGAGCCGAACCCTTACTTCCTCCCTGCTCCATCATCAGACCCTCACCACCAAGTGTAGCGAATAGGTCTCATCAGAACGAAGCAAATGAGCCCGAACTCGAGGGGTTTCCTAGTGGTCACAAAAGAGTGCCACTGACTTCCTCCCTGCTCCATCATCAGGCCCTCACCACCAAGTGTAGCGAATAAGTCTCATCACAAATGAGCCCAAACTCGAGGGATTTCCTAGTGGTAATTAAGGAACGCCACTGACTTCCTCCCTGCTCCATCATCAGACCCTCACCACCAAGTGTAGCGAATAGGTCTCATCAGAACGAAACAAATGAGCCCAAACTCGAAGAGTTTTCTTGTGGTCATTAAGTAGTTTCACTGGCTTCGTCCCAGCTTCATCATCAGACCCTAACCACCAAGTGTAGCGAATAGTTCTCATCAGAACGAAACAACGGAGCCCAAACTCGAGGGGTTTCCTAGTGGTTATTAAGAAGTGCCGCAGGCTTCCTCCCTGCTCCATGATCAGACCCTCACCATCAAGTGTAGCGATAGCGAATAGGTCTCATCAGAACGAAGCAAATGAGCCCGAACTCGAGGGGTTTCCTAGTGGTCACAAAGGAGTGCCACTGACTTCCTCCCTGCTCCATCATCAGACCCTCACCACCAAGTGTAGCGAATAAGTCTCATAACAAATGAGCCCAAACTCGAGAGATTTCCTAGTGGTAATTAAGGAACGCCACTGACTTCCTCCCTGCTCCATCATCAGACCCTCACCACCAAGTGTAGCGAATAGGTCTCATCAGAACGAAACAAATGAGCCCGAACTCGAGGTGTTTCCTATTGGTCATTAAGGACTGCCACTGGCTTCCTCCCTGCTCCATCATCGGACCCTCACCACCAAGTGTAGCGAATAAGTCTCATCAGAACGAAACAACGGAGCCCGAACTCGAGGGGTTTCCTAGTGGTTATTAAGAAGTGCCGCAGGCTTCCTCCCTGCTCCATGATCAGACCCTCACCATCAAGTGTAGCGATAGCGAATAGGTCTCATCAGAACAAAACAAATGAGCCTAAACTCGAGGGGTTTCCTAGCAGCCATTGAAGAGTTCTATTGCCTACCTCTTGACTCCATCATCAGATCAGCTCGTTGGTAGCAAATTATTGTATTGTCATCGGATTCATATAGACTAGCAAAGTTTCAAATCAACACGACACTTAGAAGTAGGTTAAAATTGAATTCCAAGATTTTCTTACATTGTGACTTAGTTACATGTGAAGCTAATAAAAGTGTGGTAAAAAGCTATTGACAAGCTACCACATTAATATTCACTACTATAATATAAGGATTCGAGAAGTTTCGAAGAAAAGCCTCTTAACTGTTTCTGTGATCTAGTGGTATAAGCCGTTTGTCCTGGCTGCATTCCAAGCCGCATTGGGCCCGCTTAGTAGGTCATGCATGGCCCATTCTCCTTATCCGTCCATAAGGAAGGCACAATAGAAACGCTTCTAATAACACATACTTTTAAAATAGGGCAGAAGCCCCGGTTTTGGCCACTGTACCGGTTTTGGCCACTTTTTGCTCTAAAAGTTTTTTAAACAACTTTTCGCCATTATTGCTAAAGGCAATTAAAATAAGGTATTTTAAGGTAATACTAACCACCGTTAGAATCCTTATGTCATACGAATAGTTTTCAATAAATTCCATTTTCTGTTTTAAAAATATTTTGTATGAAAATTTTAAGAAATTTGTTTTGGATGAAATATTTTATAAACCTTTGTTTTTTACAAGTAAATTATTGTTTTGCAATTGATTGGTTTCTAGCGCATTAGAATACCTAATTGATTAAACCAGGGGGCCGATTCTCAGGCAATCGAGAAAAGTTCACATTTATATGCTCGAAATTCAAATATAACACAGTTTCTGTATTGTCAGAATTTCACAATCGAAAAAGTTCGATCGAAAACCAGTCGAACGCTACGAGTGGTAAAAACCAATAGATGTTCGTATACGAACTTAGCTGTCAAAATGAATTTGTTGACATATGGGACAGCTTAGTTTGTTTGAAACGTTCTAGCTTTTCAATAGAAACCACAAACAAAATGTTCGACATACGAATTACCACACTGAAAAAGTTCGAATGCCTGAGAATCGGGCCCCTGGGTTTGGTTTTCATTTTTCGCTTTACTTACAAAAGTTTAATTATCAATAAGTGGCCAAAACCGGAACATTTGGCACCTCTCACACATTTTGTGTAATATACAACAATCTATTTCACTTTTTTAAATTTGAAAAATGTACCTTTAAAGGTAGATAAATTATCTATAATTCAAGATATAATTTGTGTATAGTTTTTTCATCATCATCAACCCATTTTAAGTTCCCCACTGCTAGGGCACAGGCTTTCCTTATAGACGGACAAGGAGGATGGGCCATGACCCACCAAGCGAGCCCAATGCGGGTTGGTGGGTATTATCGACTGCAAATGCAGCCGGGACTAACGGCTTAACGTGCCTTCCGAACACGGACTTCGGCATCAAGCACTTCCGTGGATACTTGTTCCATTTTTTTGATCAACTACATAATTATCAGATAGTTTAAGTGTTAACCCTTGATAGAGCAAAGGCAATCTATAAAATTATTACCTATTATATACATAGCACAGATTATAATTACATATCAGTAAGAACAATATATATAACAAAGTTATGTATTTAACGTTATTTATTTACCATTCTAATTGAAATTGAGTGTGAAGGAAGATGGAATCAGAGTTAAATATAGATCATGTATCAACTTGATTCAATTCCGACAAATTAAAGCCAAACAACATGGTGCCGAATGTTGATAAATTATGAAGTACCTACCTAGGTACCTAACACTTCGTCAATTAAATGTACTTAATTGAATTATGGTTGACGCCGCCGCCGCGCCGCGCGCCGTAGAGAGCGATAAGTACGAGTAGTAAGTATATCTCATCAAAAACATAAAATATGTGAAGTGAGAGCCAACTTCAATATTAGGAAATATGCCTTGGTTGTTGACTTCAACGACAAAAGATGTGAGATCTAAATGGGTGCCAAATTTAACGGTCAGTCCTGAAAATTTAGTACTTACATAAAATGTTTTATAACAACTTAAAATATAATTTCTTCTTATAACTTAGGATAATATATTGAAGCCTAAGGTCTGACTTGGCTAGTTCTCGTATACGAATTATTATTAGGTACTTACTGAAACAGTCATGGAAGAGCCCTATGTTCATCTCTAGTTTCTAGTCTACCAGCAAGCCAAATTTTCGGAAGAATACAATAAGAACTTCGGCTTTAGAGCTTGCGAAGGCTATAATATATATATATATATAATTCGTATATGAAAACTAGCCAAGTCAGACCTTAGGCTTCAATATATTATCCTAAGTTATGAGAAGAAATTATATTTTAAGTTGTTATAAAACATTTTATGTAAGTACTAAATTTTCAGGACTGACCGTTAAACTTGGCACCCATTTAGATCTCACATCTTTTGTCGTTGAAGTCAACAACCAAGGCATATTTCCTAATATTGAAGTTGGCTCTCACTTCACATATTTTATATTTTTGATGAGATATCATTACTTTTTGTAGAGAAATAATTAGTAGGTACTTATTCATAATAAAATTAATACCAAATGTTTCAGTATATTTTATTTGGTCAGTTATATTACTTTGCCCTTGTGTATCAGCTAGTGACAATGAAACTAATTTTATGCTCGTGTTTGGTGTGGACGTAGAAATATCATTTTTAACAGATTTTCCTATTTCCAACAGTTTCTTTTTCCTAGTCGTAATAGTTTATGGTGTTTTGCTCGACGAAGTTGCAGTAGGTATTTAATGTTCCTGAGCAGATATTGCATTTCCATTTGCGTTTTGATTCTGGTTTCATTAAGCGATAAAGCTTTCTGGACAAACTACGAAACTATGTAATTGCTAACGGAAGTACGGATCTTTACGAAACAGAACATAGCAAATAACAAATTTAACTAACAAAAGTATAATTTAGATTATTTGACATTATTTTCCATAAGTACACTTTACTCTCTATAAAGTTTATACTCTTCCATCAACTTTCAACAATATAGTATAGAAAAATAGGATTTTTCTCTTGTTTTCTATACTTTAGTGAACTATTTATGTGCAAAGTGTGCACCTACAGGGAGAACATAGCAACTTTCGCATTTTTTGGCTTCTCGTTAGTTCCCATTTGAATGTATGAAGATTGCGCCCCCTGGTGGTCGGGTTATAAGTACTATGCTCCGTTTTGACATGAAAGAAGGACAAACAAACAAACAAACACACTTTCACATTTATCATTACGACTCCGTAGCTCAGTGGTTAGAGCAGTCGCCCGGAAAGCGAAAGGTCGTGGGTTCGAGTCCCATCGGAGATGGTTGTGAGATGAAGGTCGGTTTTTTCTAAATACTTCATTTTCCATTTTTCAATAATAAAAATTGGACTGTGAATGCAAAAAAGTAAAAATTTTAATAACTTTATAATTTATATTAATATTAATAATTATTTTAAGTGAAAGGTCGTGGGTTCGAGTCCCATCGGAGCTGGTTGTGAGATGAGGGTCGATTGTCTAAATTCTTCATTTTCCATTTTTCAATAATAAAAATTGGATTGTGAATGCAAAAAAGTAAAAATTTCAATAACTTTACAATTTATATTAATATTAATAATTAATAAATAATAATATGGATATCGTGCTAGATGGCGCAAGCTTGTAATTTATTTAACGCGAGAACAATCAGGAGGAAAACAAACAAAAAGGAGGTATTTGGTTAATCTGGGGTTCGAACTTGGTTCTCTCGAGTCCTCAATATTGAATGGCCACTACGCCGGCGGCGCTAGCTGAACTTCAAGAGGTATGACGAAATATTGGTATATAACAGAATAAAAACTATTACAAACTTATATTTGTACTTCATCTTCTACAAGATCTTATACAGGATAAGTGCATAGGGAACGCAAATATAAGTTTGTCAACGTTTTATTTAAAAAAAAATACTAGTTTCGGATTTTTTCCTTTGTATTCACCAGATTACCTGTCTACATGCCAAATTTCAGCTTTCTAGGTCATCTGGAAGTGGGTTAGAGTTTTGATTATAGGTGAGTCAGTGATAAAAATAACGATTTTTGGACGTAAATATCTAAATAACCGTTTGTGGTGTGTATATAAAATTTGGAGCACATATTTATCTCGCTAGTCTCAATACATAAGCCAAATTTGACATGTTTCTGTGTAATAGTTTTAGAGTTATGAGGGGGTAAAAATGGGTCCAAATGGTTCGTGTTAAGATACACACGGTGCTGCTCGCCAGTTCTGTTTGCTTTTGAACTTGGCTGATACGCTGCCGCGTATCCAGATAAGTAACATGGAGATTTTATTTACATTTTATTTAGTTTAGTTACATTTTAAAAACTATAATAGAAAAAATCGGCCAGGTTATTAGAAAACCAGTTAATGTATGAAATACGCTTATGCAAAATTATTTTCTTCAAATAAATATATTATTGTCGTGTATAAAATAACTGAAATAATTAATTAAAACAACACTCGTAATGTCAACTGTCAAAACAAAATGTACAGCGGTCACGGTCGTTTTGGCAGCTGACAGGCATTTACGATAATTTTGTACCTACAGCTAATGGCGGCTCCACACTGTCAGATAAGTTTGTGGGATTTACAGTGGGTGGCCAAATTATTAGGGACAGTGCTCATATTTATGTAATTTATAGTTTGTAATATTAGTTTCTGTAAATTATGTTGTTTTTTAAAAGATTTTTTGTTTGATATTGCTACTGGTATCTTTATTATTGTTTTTGGCAAGTGGCTACACGCTCCCCATATAGATATTTTTTCAAAAAAAGCGCGGTTTTGTAGTGTTTTCGTTTGTTATATTTTTTATTAGTTTTGACCGACTTTCGTGTCCTAAATAACCATATAAGGTAAGTAATTTTTCATAAAACAACATTCTTGCTGTTTTGTCTATGAATTTACTTTGTATTAATGTCTTCTCGACGCGATAACTTTAATTTTCTAGTTTTTTTGAAAAGTTAAGGCTGGATTGTCTCCAAGAAAATGTAGAGAGATACAAACGTTGTCACAGCATTCTACACATTCCCAAAGAGACATAGCAGCTATTGCTGGGGTTTAAAATTCTGCCGTTAATAAAATAAAAACTAAAATTTACAACAGAAAACCTCTAGAAGCAAATCGCGATGGCAAAAGTGGCAGGAAACGGATCACCACTCTTCATACTGATAGAAAAATCAGAGACATCTGCCTCAAAAATCATAAAAAGAGCGTGACCATGATGATGAACGACGATGGTGTAAATATTTCGGAAAGGACAATACGGAGGCGGTTGGTCGAACAGAATCTGATGGGTCGGCGACCTACCAAAAAACCACGCCTAACCGATCCTATGAAAAATAATGTAAGTACTGAACTGGGCTAGACAGCATCAAAATATAACTGTTGCAGGTTGGAGTCGAATAATAAAAACTTTTTGAGTAGTTTAAATAGGTCTTTAACGATTTTCTTCTATAAACTCTGTAATTTTACAGGTGTGTTTTTCCGACGAGTCAACATTTCAAGTTTTGGTTGACAAAAGTTCTTTTGTGAGACGACGACGCCCTGGGAAAAATATCCACGCAGATTGCCTAGTGGAGAGTCGAGAGGGTTAAACACCCGGTTAGTGTCATGCTGTAGTCTGGCATCTCAGCCAAAGGCATGGGGCGCCTATACATTGTTGAAAGGACCATGAACCAAGACCAGTACAAGCAACTCATAGAAACTCACCTACTGCCGTAGGTTTTTTAATGGTTACCTGATAACTACAACATCTTTATGCATGACTCTACATCGTGCCATAAAGCCAGAAGTGTAACTGCATTCTTGGATAATAGAAATTTCTCTGTTTTGCCACGGCCGGCCTGGGTAATCGCCAGAAATAAACCCCATAGAGAACATGTGGGAACTCACCAGACGGGTGATGGCGAAAGAACTAATTTACACCAAGCGGCAGTTGATAGAAACTATCATCCGAGAATGAATAAACAACCCCACACTACAGGAAAATGCAAAAGCGTGCATTAAGAGCATTGCAGCAAAAGGCGGCATTACAAAATACATATTAAAACTTACTTTAGTTACGTCTATCAGTATAATATATACTTATACGAAGAAACTATAACAGTTTTGTATATTTATTTTTAGTTTTTATAATCTCAATAGAATACAAAATCATTTAAAAAATACATAAGAGACCTACAACCAATCATTTGTTACAGAAATTCAACTGAACTGTAAAAATAAAAAATCTCAGTACTGTCCCTAATAATTTGGCCACCTATGGTATATGTCATTCGGTACCTATCGACAGTTGGTGACAGTTTTTAGTGCGTCTGCGCGCGGTTGAAATCGAATAATAATCTGTTACCATAACCTTAGAGCAAAGAGTACCTACTGTAACTGGCGCCAAAAACGCCCCACTTGCGCGTAGAGTTACCTATTGTGCACGGACTTTAGTTTTAACTTTTTTCGATTTTTAATTTAGGAAGACCTCTCAAGTTGCAAAATTGTGTTCTTTTAAGTAAAAATTTAAATAACTTGTGTTATTTTATTTTAAATTGTACACAAAACGATAAAGCATAATGAGGTGTAACTTATTTCAACGACATACATGTATATAAGTAATATTTATTTTACGTACCTATGTGTACAGGGTCTTGGCATAAAATTATGCAAGAGCAATAAAGCGGAATGCGGATAATGTCGCGGGTGGAAAGCTAGTTCGATAAAAAAATAAATTAATAATAATATTGTATGTGTGTATAATAAGCAAATAGACGCTTCATTAATCAATCAAAAATACCTTTTATGTTTTAAGGACACAGTTTCTCATAAGGACAGATTCTAATAAAGACAGATTCTCAAAAATACAGATTCTCAAAAGGACAGAAGTACACGTAAGCACATAAAAAGAAAAAATATTATTATTACTATTTTATTATTTTCAGAGAAAAAGTGATTTAACCCTAAGTCCCCGTTGAGGACCTTAAGGTCCTCCATACAAATTCATATTGCCGTTCCGTCAAACCCCGTAAGGACCTTAAGGTCCGCCACAGACTTGGCACAGATTACCGGTTTTTTCTCTATGATTGCGTCATTTCCTGTATGGGACACTTGATTTTATATGGAAGCTGCATACATTGTCTATAGGCTGTAAAATTCATATCCCTCTGCATGTTTCGTTCGAATTGATATAGAAAAAAGAAAGTCTCTTTAAATTTATTAAATTTAACCAATTATTATATTATCTCTACCATACAGCTACCATACAATTAAAGCAATAACTAATATCTGATCACACAAATTGATCTGATTTCTAATTAAGTAAGTAATTTAGGAAGTTGTGTCATGGATACTAGCTAGACACTGAATATTTTCCTTTTTGTAAATTCGGAATTAATATTCATAGAAAACACCTAGAACAAAACAAATAGAAAAGTTCATGCACACTAATATCTGTCTTGTGCGGGGTTAGAACCCGCGACTTCTGGCGCAGAAGGCAAGTGTACGTACGCCTGCACTTCTATACAGCATAGATTTTTAATACAAATAAAAAAAAAATAACACATACATAACGGTACCTTGCATAATGATCAAACTACTTAGGTAGATAGAACCTCAATAAAACCTATGTACAATACAAACATTCAAAACCTGTATATGGTATAACAGGACAGGTAAAGCGAATTCCGGACACTGTTATCTCCCACTGACATATTGTAAACCAAACTTGTTAATAAAAAAAGATTCCGTCGAATTGAGAACCTCCTCCTTTTTTTGAAGTCGGTTAATTACATTAAGTTAGGTAGGTACTACCATGCTTATGTGTACGGTATCTACGTCATACTAGTAAGGAAGGACCTTATTAAAAAACTTAAACTTAAACTATGTACAGCCTTTTAAACCTATATTGATTATAAACAAAGGCAGGTAAAACAAATTCCAGACACTATAATCTCCCACTGGAGTGCAATGTAGTACCCACTATAACCGTAAGATCACACCCACGGCAGCACTACCATATATTATATGTTTTAGGAACCCTTATTAATCACTTTTATCTCTTAGAAGATCTACTGCGGCTATAGACGACTACAACAAAGTGCCTTTTATTACAACAAATTAATTAGAATGTTTGCAACATTATATTACCTACTTTAACAGAACAGCATTTACTTTCAATATATTATATTTCTTTGATAAAATAAATTGTTAATATGTATTAATATACAACGTGTTAATGAATTAACCCAAAAGCTGATACACCCCAAATAATACCCCGAATAAAAATAAATGCTATAATATAATTAAAATATAAATTGAGTCAATAATTTAGACATGGGCCAATAAAAATGAAAAAATATAACCTATATTAAAACATAGTGCGATCGATTCGCAATACGATTCTGAGCAAACTACTTTCTGGTTTTGAGTTAATCCATTAACACGTTGTATATAGCGCATGGGTAGTTGACGAAATGTACGTAGGAAAAATAAACTTATAGCACCAGAACCAAAACTAGAATTATTTAATAATAGCCCTTATTATAAATCCATCCAAGTATATAATAAATTACCCACGTCCATAACTGAAATTAAAGATACTAAACTGTTCTGCACAAAACTAAGGTCACTTTTAATTAAAAAATGTTATTATTGTTTGGAAGATTTTTTTAATGATAAATTTGAATGAGTAAATAAGTTTTTTGACATATTGCCTAGTTATTTATTAATCAAAATTATTAAAATTTCAATTTAAAATTATTAAAATTTATAAAAATTTAAATTATTTATATATAATTATAAATATTATATAATTATATACTAAGGTATTATTTATTAATTATTTTGTAATGTAATTATTAATTTAAATGTATTAAGTAAATAATGGTTAATTATTAATTAAAATGTAGTTTTTTGTATAAGTATGCATAATGTTAAGTATATAATAATAAAAATTAAGTGTTTTGCCATGCCCTTACAGGGCTCTTGTTTGTGACTAAACAATTTATGTAACACCATTGTAAACAACAAGATGCAATAAATAAATGATGATGATGATGATGAAATGTCTAAATTCATATATTCGAAATTCTAATTCTAAATTCTAAGATTGGAATTGGAATGAACCTAAAATTTTGTCCAAAATGTAAAATGTAAAATGTAAATGTTTGCCGGATAGAGGTCATATTTACTATTCGGCGTAGCTATGCGAAACAACATTATGGCAAATTTTCATTGGTCGATAACTCAGTCGTTATAATACTCCGCGCAGGCGAAGAAACGACTAATGAAAGTGACACTTCGATAACGCGTTCAGTAAGCCGCCGCCTGCCCGAGTCACCACAGCAGCAGCGGTCGTAATTCGTAATATTTCATTTTGCTCAATTAGGAAAACATACTGGGACAATTTGTCAATATTATACTATACACGATCAATATACACTATGCACTATTTACATGTTTCCTCATATGAAGAGCTACGTATATATACGGGCAAACGACCAATGAACACGGTTCTCCACATGTGGGCCCTATTGCATGTTTTCAGATATCTCCTGCATCCCGCACATGGGCTCCATCGACCAATGAAAATGGGTCATTAAACGTCAGTCATCTTCAATTATTGGATAAAATGCCTCTTCCAATATGTAAGGGATCACTTATCGTTTAAAAAAATAATAGCATTACGTCGTTCTTGTGCTAAAAAAGGAATATTTTATTTAATCTCTAAAGATACAAATATTTAGAAATAACGCACATTTTTATCTGTTCCAACATTTTAATAATTTATGCGGGAACACATCCAACGACATTATCCTTTATAAGGGGATAATACTGTACCTATGTTGGTTGTTTCATAAATGTAAAATATTCTGACTGAAGCAATTTGATGAACGATACGAAAATATTTCTTCATTCCTTCAAAGTTGTTTTATTTCAATTTCTTATTGTCTTTGTGTTTTTACAATATCAAATTGAAAACTCCAATTAAAATCAGCACATTTTCTTTCTCACCATGACCCATTTTCTTTGACATGCATAGGTATTACAGTATTATATAATAAAAACAGCTAGAAGTCCCTCGCATCCAGCGTTAAAAGCTTTTTCTTTTATGTCATGTAACATGTTAGATACAATTGTATTGATTGAACCCTTTCAAGAACATAACAGCATTACTTTTCCATCTAAAACCGGGTGCGTTCTGCCAATTCATTTTTCATTTTCAGAAAGATCAAAAGAAAATTATTTAATGCACACTGATTTTTTGGCTGATAAATGGGATTTGTTGACTCACTGAGCTCTTTTATTGCTTTTGAATGCTGATAATCAAAACTAATGACTACCGGCCAACCCCAATAATCTATCACCAGTAAGAGATGAAGCATACTTTTGTTTATTTGCCTTGACAGTTTTGTTAACCAGTCCAAATAACTACGAATGCTAAGTCAATTTACCAGGATAGGCCTATTAGTTTAAGATAAGGATCAAATAAGAGTGACATTCATCCATCTGTTTTATGGATGAAAAGTATTTTATATTAAACTAGCGGCCGCCCGCAGCTTCGCCCGCGTGGACTACATGACGGTATGTATTGCGAGTGGGCTGGCTAGAATTTTCATAGCTAGACGTGTTTTTAAACGTATTGAATTTAGCTATGCTGCAGAATCAAAATTAATGACTGCATCGGTTGATATTATTAAGTGAATATGTAACTTTATTATTTTTAAAACTAAGACAATGCTTTCTTTTAAGACAAACTTGAAAAAAAGTATAAAACAATTAATTCAGTTTGTTCAGTTCAATTACTGTTAATTCAACCTCTCTGGATCTGGCAAACTTTTTGTAATGCAGTGTGAGTAAGTTCCTAATATACACTTACTTATAAGGTTTTATAAATACGCATTAATAGTACAGAACAACAATCGTGTATAAGTTGCACCGCACCCTGTAAATGCATACCGACCGTAATATTATGTTTTATTGGTCTTTTAAATTATTATTATTATTTCAGTGACAGTACATACAATACGAATAGTTTGTGTAATATATTATTTTTTAATTGAGACGAAAAAAAAAAGTTGAAGTATAAATCATCTGAAGATTGTCATTTCCTAAAATAATTCCAGCTTTGGAGACAAATAATATCGATTCTCGATTAAAAATAATTTTCTAACGATAAGTGAAAATTCCAATCAACTGCTACGATACCCCCGTATTTGTAAATTATTTTACTACTTTTTTTGCTGATACTTAATTGCCCTGACATTTGCATAATTTTCCATTACCTCTTGAAGGTTGCATATTTTACATTAGCGATAGTATAGCACCTCATAGATATTCCAGGCAGCCGTTAATTACCAGTGGGCCATTAATTACGTTTATTGCTTCCTACCCCGTTAGCCTGTCTCTGGCACCGCAGCTGTCTCCTCTGAACTCAATATCGGTAGGTAAATAACGACCCATTTTAACGACCCACTTTTAATTTCTATGCGATTCGTACTGCTTTGGGTTCTATTCCTAAAAAGAAATAACCCTTACAACATGATCCCGATTTCGTCTGTCTGGCACTTGATAAGAACGCTGAGTGAGAGGGAAGCTCGTTCTTTCAAACCCCTAGAACTAGATTAGAACTACTCGAACTAGATTAGAACTACTCGAACTAGATTAGAACTACTCGAACTAGATTAGAACTACTCGAACTAGATTAGAACTACTCGAACTAGATTAGAACTACTCGAACAAGATTAACTATATGTGACTCTATTCTATAAAGTCAGTTCTGGCGCTTCGCTGGCCGCTGCCACGGCTAGCGCTGTTGGTTCATGTAAAAAGGCTCGACCTACAGACAATTTGACATACAACCTGCAGCCACAATCTGCTGATCGTGGTTGGCTGAACTCTACTCACGTAGCAACCGTGATCACAATTCGTCTGCACGCTACAATCAGGATTGCCAATCTTTGGGGAATTCCTCAAAATGCAGGGATTTTCGATCCGATTGGGTAATTTGTGGGGAGAGCGTTAATGTGGGGAAAACGCGGGCAATTAACTCGCCTTGAGCTTATCCAGTAGGAAGGTTTTATTTAGATTGCATATACTGATTTGTTGATTATGTGTTTCTACATGCACGAACATTTCTTATAAATAGAACAACTTTTCTTCTGTGTCTGAGTGGAATTATCTATTTAGGTATATCTATCCGCATCTGCCTAGCCCCCTGATTCACGAACCGTCGGAAACGCTCCCGACAGCGGAATGTATGCCCTGTCTCTGTCACTCGCTATCGAATATACAAAGACAAAGCACAGAATTAGAATCCGATTCTGTTTCCGACGGTCCGTGAATCAGGGGGCTGATATCCGTTACACCATTTATCACAGAACAAGATCATTCCAAGTAGGTAATATTGTCTGATACATTTATTAAATCTTACGATATTCTTCGCAACTCCAACCGTCACTGTAACGCCTGATTCTCATTTCAGCGTCGAGTCGCAATCTTGATAAAAACTTTTTACTCGCACTTCGCCGTCTTTATTTGTCACTAGCTTTCCGCCCGCGGCTTCGCCTGCGTGGACTACACGACGTTATTCCGCGGGAATGTGATATTTTTCAGGGATAAAAAGCCTATGTTCCTCTCCAAGCTACAAAAGTATCTGTATCCCAAACAGCCAAATCCCTTCAGCCGTTTTGGCGTGATTGAGTAGCAAACATCTAAGCTTTCACATTTATAATATTAGTAGGATTTCTTTCAGTCATACAAAGGATTATCATAAGTATTACGTAAAAAAGTAACAAAAGTCAATTGTTTATGTAGCCAAAACGAATTTTTCATACTGCATCCAAATTCGCTACGGCCAATTTAGAAATTTTTGTACTATAATATATCAAACGTAGGACAGTAAAAAACCGGTCAAGAGCAAGTCGGACTCGCGCACCGAGGGTTCCGTACCGTACCATCACTACATAGTATAAAACAAAGTCGCTTTCTCTTTCCCTATGTCCCTTTGTATGCTTAAATCTTTGAAACTACGCAACGGATTTTGATGCGTTTTTTTTTAATAGATAGAGTGATTCAAGAGGAAGGTTTATATGTACTTTTTATCCCGATATTCCCACGGGAACGGGAACCACGCGGGTGAAACCGCGGGCGGCCGCTAGTCATAAATAAATAGAAAAAACTACAACTATGCTTCACCCAAACAAAGCAACCTGCGAGTAGGTAGGAAGGAGGATATTTTGGTTGTAAATAAAACGTAAAAATGTTTTCATCGGCGAGGCATATTATATTCTTCCAAGAATTTGCGATGTAGAATTTTGCTGTTTTTGGTCAGCGCCATCTCTTGACCGATAATGTTCCATTATCGGTCAAGAGATTAAGTAAGATTAGGTAATGTAATTTTTATTGATGATTTCTGAAAAAGTTTACTATTTAGAGACATCGTTTTATTTTTCCCGTAATCTTTACATAAACTTCTATCACCTAAAACAATTTATCTTTGCAAACTTCGGAGATAAGGGGGGACGGTATTATTTTTACATTTTTCATCATAAGTCAAAAACTATGCGGCCTAAAACAAAAAGAAAAATTGTTTGAGAGTGTGCAAGCAGCGCTCTTTTATATGATACCCCATATGCCCTAGTAGCCACACTTCAAATTTTTTAAACCCCCTTTCCGCCCCTATTGCAAAAAAAATATAAATTATTTAAATTTTTACTTTTTTGCATTCACAATCGTCGTGGGTTCGAGTCCCATCGGACCTGGGGGGCAATTGCCTAAGGTAATCGTATTAATTTGACAGTTCATATCGTATTTAATCGGCTGCAATTTGTATGGAATGACATTCATTATGATACAATATGAACTGTCAAATATATACGATTGACTTTACGCAATTCCATAGCTGGTTGTGAGAGGGTCGATTTTTTCTAAATACTTCACTTTCCATTTTTCAACCATAAAAATTGCATTGTGAATGCAAAAATATAAATATTTTTATTTCTCTCTTATCAGCAAAATAGTTGTGCAAACATCGTCTAAAATTATAACAAACTTAGGTCGAACCTTATCTTTTAACCAAAGCAGGATATGTGCGTGAGGCAAGCCGCGTTTTTGCCACTCAACACTATAGATATAACACAATACTTCTCCAAAAATGTTATCTTTGGTAAGTAGATCTATCATTGATTATGGCGTCGCGAAGGTGCACGTATCTTCAGCGCGCAGCTGCCTTTGATTAGATCGTATTTTAAACTAATCTTTCGGTTTAAATTTTTGCGTACATGTCAACAATAAACTGATTGAATAAGCAACGAAAACGTTGAAAGTATACAAATCTATTCCTTCTCACTTGCAAGTGGTAACAATAAAATTGAAGGTTCCTTTTTATTATAATTATATGAAGCTCGCGCTCGGACGCCCCGCCTTTTTATACCTTCGGCCGCGAGACGCGTCGAGCGAAGCTTCGAACTGCTAAGCTATCGGGAGTTACACGTGTTGTTGTGAGTCTACCATAAAAGATAGACATATGCTGTCGTGGGATATTTTTTATATAATTTTAAGGAGAACATTTCCGTCATACATGATTTCTGTGTAGCTTTAACCATGAAGGTTGCACACGCGACGGAAGCTTAAAAAATGGAGTAACCCGCTCCCGCTTTCCCAACATTTCTCTTCACTGCTCTGCTCCTATTGATTGTAGCGTGATGAAAAGTACACTATAACCAGCTCAGGAGTGTGAAAAATAACTGTACCAAGTTTCGTTAAAATCCGTCGAGTAGTTTTTGTTTCTATAACGGTTATACACACAGACAGACAGACAGACAGACAGAGAGACAGACAGACAGACAAAAATTTTACTGATTGCATTTTTGGCATCAATATCGATCCCTAATCACATCCTGATAGTTATTTTGGAAATATATTTCATGTACAGAATTGACCTCTCTACAGATTTATTATAAGTATAGAAGATTACTCGCAAAGTGAGTGCAAATAATTTTCTTAGCGGGCGTTGATTGACACCGAGCGCTGTGTGCTTTTATTGCGTATTCCACTCAAAATATCCACACCAACTGCCGAAGTTTTATCGTCAGCAAGCAAGATATGCAAATCAAGCGCCCTGATGACTTCGGCAAGGAACTAATCTCAAGTTCTAGTGAAATCTAAATTGACATCGGAATTTTGATCAGGGTATCCTCGTTTGTTAAAGTAGTACTATGCTTAAGTGTCGAAATCTTGAACGCTTTTGAACAGCCTTTGACAATTTTAGCACACACGCCCTCCATAATAAAGTTGAAAAAAAGCTACAACATAGGTGCATAAACTACGTAAGGAAATTGCATGTTTTTTTGTTTATTCTTTGTTGTTTATGCACCAAATAAACGTTTCCTATTCTATTCTAAACCAGTTTTCATGGAGTCAAAACAAGTAAAGATCATGACTGTGATATTTTTGACTGATTGAGACTTAAAAGATGCACATAAAATAATCTAGTAACAATAGTACACGGTTTTTTTTTAGATTTATTGATTACTCAAGAATGAAACACACCGATTTTTATATAAGTACTCTCTATCTAATCTGTTAACATTTAAATCATAAGCTGTGATTACGTCTATTAAAACATTGTCTTCCATTGTTTCAGATGCGTCAATCGCTAGTTCCTGTGCTACTTCTTGCGACAGTCGCATTCTCGACAAGCAACGTACTTCCAATTTTATCCATAAATCAACTAGATACTGAACCACTTGGCTTGGATGGCCAGTTAAATGACAATATATTTAGTAGTAGCAATGAACCTAGAAACATATTAGATGATATATTTTATACAATATCGATCGCAACACCTCATAACAGCAGACAAGAAAAGCAAGTAATGTACGAAGATATTGACAATAATCGGCCAGAAGAGGACTCGAGCCCTTTAAACAAGGAAGACGCGTATAATGGAGAAGGTTTCCGAAAAGAACAATGGCATAATTACCCAAGGCAATTAGATCGACTTCACAAATATTTATACGAACATCGTATCGCTCATAAACGGAACCCAGACCCCGACGATCCTAACGATTACAGTGATGATACACCACAAACAAATATTCAAAATGAATTAAGAACCAACGAATTTCATATTACTACAAATGATGCCAACGGGTACGAAACCGTCGTGGCTGCTACTAACCCCTTTTTAATTTTTAAAATACGTCTGGCATGCCTCAGTAATAAATTGAAAGACTCAAATATAGAGCAGCCTTCAGATTATGCATCTTCTGAACCAGAATACATTCCTGACAACAAGAAAGAAGTATATGATAATGCCATAAACCCCGAAACAAGTGTAACTAAAGTGAAAAGGGAAGGTGAATCTAGTCTTCAGAATACTAGTGGAACAGGTACAGTTTACCTTTATTTCTTTTTTACTTTTGGGGTATCGTTTAAATGTTAGTTCTTGAAAACATTCAACAATAATACTGGTATAAATTGGGAACCGTAAAATGTCGGAAATGCTCCTGTATTTCTCATGCCATTCATGCCATTGCCACTATAATGACCAAAATGACGACTACATACTTATACATACATACATACTAATCAATTACCTACTCTTCAAATCTTTTTATCTGCAAAGATAAGTATTAGGTGAGTATGTTGGGGCCCATAGGGGCCACTGGGCTTTTTTCATACAAACGTGCGGCTCATAGATGAGTAACTTTTTGCATCTCTACAATGATTTTAAGTCAATGTCGAGACCAAATAGTAGGGCAGGCGTACCGGTTTTGGCCACTTTAAGGATTTTTCCACTTTTAAACGCTTAGTGCATAATGATCTTAAGTATTTAAGAGAAAATTCATATCTAAAATTATAGAGAATTTATCGAACTTTAAGGTTACAACTTTCAAAGTTTAAAAAACATTAAAGTTTTTTTTACATAAAACGAAATGTTCGGAGGGGGCCAAATACACCGGTTTTGGCCATTTTGCACTGGTTTTGGTCACCCAGTTTGCATTGGTTTTGGCCACTTTGATAAAACTACCATATTTATGACTTGAGTTTAAGCCTAATTGCTATCTTATCTGAGTTCTGGGTGCGTACCATCAACTTTATGACAGCGATTCAAAACTAGCGCGATGCAGAATAGGTTCCTAAAATGAATTGCTTTATTTCGTACTATGACCTTCTAAAAACTGGATCGCAAATGAATTGCTAAATGTAAATGACCGAACGATTTGTGTCCTTTTTCTTCTACCCGTCTCTTTCACTCGATTCTGTCATGCCCGGAGAGTGAGAGGGACGGGTATAACCTGCAGGTGACATGTTAAATCGACCGGGTTATAAGTCAGATAAGAGTTCCTGACAGCTTAGCGGCTGTGAAATGTCATTGATCGATCACTGAATCGCTGTCATTGATATTAAGCTGTCGTGGTACGAATAAGCGAAGCAGATCAGTTTAGGTTCCTAAACAAAACCGCAATAAGAGTTGATGGTAGGCACCCTGGACTAAAACACTACATGGAACAGTATTTCAATCCCAGCTAGCTTCTTACCACAACTTTATAAGTATACCTTTATAACTTGATTGGAAGAAAATTAGCGGATATAGGCTAGTGTAGGCACTAGCCTCCATCCACTCTTCTTCTTCCTACTAGACCTGGTCCCATTTACTTGGGGTCGGCCTTCCTTGTCCGCATTCTCCATTTAGCACGGTTTTGTGCTGCGTCCTTATCTAAATGAGCATCTTTTAGATCTTTTTCGATCGTCGTCAACCATGTGGCGGGTGGTCTTCCACGCGAACGTTTCGTCGTTGGTATGTCTAGGGCAAGCTTTACCATGTGGTCTCGGTCTCGTCTTTGAACGTGTCCATACCATCTCAGGCGTTTCTCCTTAACCTTTTCTACGATAGGTGCGATTTTGAAACTTCCTCTGATGTACTCATTTCGGATTTTGTCTAATAGTGTGACGCCCGCTGACCAGCGCAGCATACGCATTTCTGATGTGTGCAGTTTATTTAGGTGGTTTTTGTTAGTAGCCCAGCATTCGGAACCGTATAGCATAGCTGGTCTAATAGCTGTCTTATATAGCTGCCCTTTGATTTTGAGAGGCATTTTTCTGTCACACATGACGCCTGTGAGCTGTCTCCACTTCATCCATCCAGTTGTAGTTCTGTGAGTAACATCATTATCGATTTGGCCATCGCTGCAAAGTATAGATCCCAGATACTTAAATTGGGTCACGGGTGGTATAAATGTGTTTCCTATTGAGATCTTGCATTTACTTGATTCGGTGACACCATCAAAAATGCATGACATTGATTCTGTTTTCTTCCTACTGATCCTTGTGCCGTGTAGTGCCGGCACATAAATAGAATAGCACTACCCCCTCTCTTCCCCTGGGTGTCGTAAGAGGCGACTAAGGGAAAACTGCCATCAGGAGATGGGCAGCAGCGTCTCCAGTTACAAAAGGCCAATACTGCGATCGCCAACCCGCCTGCCAAGCGTGGCGATTATGGCACAACCCCCCCAATGACAACACAACCAACAAATCGGCCCCCAGTCCCCGGCGGCCCCGCTATTCCTAGCTACGGTAGCGGCTATGGTAACGGCGGGGCAGGGGGTGCTAAGAATCTCCGGGTAGGCTCCGGCTACCAACACCGACGACTCGACCTGGCAACCTACAACACGCGCACATTGAGGCTCGACGCGAAGCTCGTAGAGTTGGAAGAGGCAATAAGTAAGTTACATTGGGATATCATTGGGTTATCTGAAGTCCGAAGAGAGGGGGAGGACTCGATAACCCTGCAATCCGGTAACTTACTTTACCACCGGGAGGGCGACCAACAGTCCATTGGTGGTGTCGGGTTCATCGTCCATAAATCCCTTGTCAACAACGTGATCACCATCGGAAGTGTGTCGAGCAGGGTAGCGTACCTGATACTCAGATTATCGAAACGATATTCGCTGAATGTTATCCAGGTCTACGCTCCGACCTCGACACACGACGATGACGAAGTGGAGGCTATGTATGAGGAGATCTCTAAAGCCATGCATAGCTATAAAACCCACTACACGGTTGTGATGGGGGATTTCAATGCAAAGTTGGGGCAACGTTGCGGTGATGAGCTGAGAGTGGGGCAATTTGGATTTGGGCAACGGAACGATAGAGGCCAGATGCTGGCAGACTTTATGGAGAGGGAGAACCTCTATATGATGAACTCCTTCTTTAGGAAGCCCGTAAGCCGCAAATGGACCTGGATCAGTCCGGACGGTAAAGTCAAAAACGAGATCGATTTTATCATGTCGACGAAGAAGCACATATTCAATGATGTCAGTGTGATCAACGCTGTTAAGACAGGAAGCGATCACCGTATGGTAAGAGGCACATTGAATATCGATGTCAAGCTCGAAAGATCGCGACTGATAAAATCCACGCTCCGACCAATACCAGCTCAAATTCAAAACCCCGAGTGCTTTCAGCTCGAGCTTCAAAACCGCTTCGAAGCCCTTGAGAACAGCATAGACGTGGACGATCTATACAACATGGTGGTGGACACTGTCCGCACGGTAGGGTCTAAGTACTATAAAACCCACCGTCCCAAATTGAAGAAACTCTCCAGTCAGACTCTCCTACTCATGGATCAGAGACACGAAATGAAGCTGCAGAACTCAGCGGATGCCCATCGTTATCGGCAGCTCAATAGACAGATATCTAAGTCCTTGACGCGCGACCTTCGCCAATTTAATACCGAGCGTATTAAAGAAGCCATTGAGCGGAACAAAGGCTCCAAAGTGTTCGCGAGAGATCTGTCTATCGGGCAAAGTCAATTGACGAGGCTGAAAACTGGGGAAGGTAGCATCGTTTCGTCAACACCTGAAATCCTGAGGGAGATTGAGAGTTTCTATGGACAGCTATATTCCACGCAAACACCTGTTGAAAGCAAGGCTAAAGACCCTAGAGCCAAGCTTACCCGACACTATACCGAAGATATCCCGGACGTCAGCCTGTACGAGATTAGAATGGCTCTCAAGCAGCTCAAAAACAACAAGGCGGCGGGTGATGACGGAATCACAACAGAACTTCTAAGAGCGGGCGGTAAGCCGATACTTAAGGTCCTCCAGAAGCTCTTCAACTCTGTCATCCTCGAGGGCAAAACGCCAAAGGCATGGGGCAGAAGCGATGTGATGCTGTTTTTCAAGAAGGGTGATAAAACTCTCTTGAAGAATTATAGACCCATCTCGCTTCTGAGCCATATCTATAAGTTGTTTTCGAGAGTCATTACGAATCGTCTCGCTCGCAGGTTCGACGACTTCCAACCTCCCGAACAAGCCGGGTTCCGGAAAGGCTACAGTACCATAGACCACATTCATACGCTGCGGCAAGTTATACAGAAGACCGAAGAGTATAACCTGCCACTTTGCTTGGCGTTCGTGGACTATGAGAAAGCCTTTGATTCGATCGAGACCTGGGCCGTGGTGCAGTCTCTCCAGAGGTGCCAAATAGACTACAGGTATATCGAGGTGCTGAGGTACCTATACCAAAACGCCACCATGTCGGTCCGATTACAGAACCAGAGCTCTAATCCTATCCAACTACAGCGAGGTGTGAGACAGGGAGATGTCATCTCTCCCAAACTGTTCACAGCTGCGTTGGAGGATATTTTTAAGCTGCTGGACTGGAAAGGATGCGGCATCAACATCAATGGCGAGTACCTAACACATCTACGGTTTGCCGATGATGTAGTTCTTATGGCTGAGACCTTGGAAGACCTGAACACAATGCTCGAAGATCTCGGTAATGCTTCGCAAAGAGTGGGTCTTAAGATGAACATGGACAAGACGAAAATCATGTCCAATGCCCATGTTGCACCCGCTCCAGTTAATGTTGGGAACATTACACTCGAAGTTGTTGACCACTATGTTTACCTAGGACAGACGGTCCAGTTAGGTAAGTCCAACTTTGAGAAAGAGATCTCTCGTCGAATCCAGCTCGGATGGGCAGCGTTTGGGAAGCTCCGACATATATTCGCGTCCGAAATACCTCAATGTCTCAAGACGAAAGTCTTTGACCAGTGTGTGTTGCCAGTAATGACCTATGGAAGTGAGACGTGGTCTTTTACTATGGGTCTCATAAGAAGGCTCAAAGTCACCCAGCGAGCAATGGAGAGAGCGATGCTTGGTATTTCCCTGCTCGATCGAATCAGAAATGATGAAATCCGCAGGAGAACTAAAACAACCGACATCGCTCGAAGGATTGCATCATTGAAGTGGCAGTGGGCGGGACACATAGCGCGGAGAACCGATGGCCGTTGGGGCGGAAAGGTTCTTGAATGGCGACCGCGTGCCGGACGACGTTCCGTGGGCAGGCCCCCTACAAGGTGGACCGACGATCTGGTCAAGGTCGCGGGAAGCCGCTGGATGCGGGCAGCGCAGGACCGATCGTTGTGGAGATCCTTGGGGGAGGCCTATGCCCAGCAGTGGGCGTCGTTCGGCTGACATGATGATGATGATGATGATGATGATCCTTAGGCCATTTGTTTCTAGTGCCTCAATCCAGGAATTAAAATTAAGCTGGAGGTCTTCTATGTTGTCAGAAATCAGAACAACGTCATCAGCGTACAAAATGTTCCAAGGCAAAGGCTTTTGACACTGTCTCGTAAGATGATCCATGACATCAGCCTCTCCGCCTCTCAGCCTCCATCCACTAATCTAGGTAAATGGGGTAATAAAACAATAGTGCCTCCACCTTTGACATCAGAAACACGTCGATGTCATGTTTGGATAAGACAAGTGTCACTTAACTTTGAGGGACACATAACTTTAAGGGACATTTATACATTATGACTGTAGTCTTCACCTCTAAAATCAACCTATCCATGACGGCGTCTTCTACCTTTTTTGACATCAGAAACACGTCAGTCAACGTCACGTTCAGTTAAGATAAGAGTATCTTACTTTAAGGGGCATTTAACTTCTGCATCAAAACGCGCCAATTTCACGTTAATATGTCACTTAACTTTAAGGCCCACTTAACTACTATGGTGGTCTCTATCTTTGACATCAAAACACGCTGATTTTACGTTAATATGAGTGTCACTTAACTTTAAGGGGTACTTAATTTTAAAGGACACATAACTATTATGGTGGTTTCTATCCTTGGCATCAAAACATGCCGATTCCACGTTAATATGAGTGTCACTTAACTTTAAGGGCCACTTAACTACTATGGCGGTTTCTATCTTTGACATCAAAACACGCCGATTTCACGTTAAGATGAATGTCACATCACTTAACTTTAAGGGGCACTTAAATTTAAGTGACACTTAAACATGATAGGGTCTTCTATCTTTGATATCGGAAACACGTCGATATGTCACGTTCAGTTGAGTGTTACTTATTTTCAAGGGATACTCAGCTTTAAGGGGCACTCAACCACGAGGTTTTTTCTATCTTTGATATCAGAAACACGTCGATTCGATCGACGTCAAGTTCAGGTGTTGCTTAACTTTAAGAGACACTTGAAGTTCCAAGGAGTCCGCTACGAACTTAAACCTTATTCTTATACACTCATTCCGAAGTATACTCGACAGCACATCAAGTTGAAATGCGATAACTGCTTTTATTACGTAGGGCATAAAGGCGTTCTCAAGGTTAACATGTATAGTCTGATATGCCGCCGTGTGTACCTAGTAGGTACACATACATACAAAATTTTGTAACTTTCCATATAATAAAGCGGAGCGGAGCTGTGTTTTCATAGATTTGACTTCAAGGTGGAGTTAGGCTCTACTTTCAAAAGTATGGAATCGCAACTTCACTCCGATTCCCTCTACTTCAGCGGACAGGCAGCCTTACGGAGTTAAAAGGAGTGAGGTAGCCGAGCGGAGCGAGATAGCAAAACAAGGGTTTTATGAAACACTAGAAACAGAAGAATGAAAAAGGAGCGGTGTGAGGAAACCGAGCAGAGAAGCGGAGAGAGAGAGCCAAGCGGGGCAAGCAAGCACGGCTTCCTAACTCCGCTTCTCCACTCGAATTGCTCGCTTCACTTCCTCTACCGTTTCACTATAAAGCACGGAGATTTATACTTATAACTTTTTAAGTGAAAAGTGGCCCTAACTAACCAATACTATTGATTCCGAAGCAGAAACAGTCCGCTCTGCATTGCTGACTCGCTCCGCTCCGCTACCGCGACAGCGGACAACCTAAACATAAGTAATTTCATAGTGAGTTGTGAGTCTATTAAAATAAAATAACTTTATGAAAAGTTGGGAACTTCCTACTAATGGCAAAGTGGCCAAAGGTGGCACAATGCTAAAATTTCCAGCCCCACTTTTGGCCACTTATTGTTTTCCAACTTTTTGTGACAACAGTGAGAAAACAACACTTTATCCATCTGGAAGAAACATATTCTAATGTGATATAAAATATTAAATAACCATAAAATAATTATATTGTAGAAAAAAAATGATTTTTCAAAACCTTTACCCTTAACATTTTGCTTAAGAATTTTACAAAATGTTAACTTTGAAACATAACATGGTGTTTATTTCTAAAATATCGTACTACATAAAAAAAGCTAAGTGCTGTAATTATTAACTAAAAGTCCAATCTTTTATTTGCCATTAATAAATATAAGCAATAGTTTTTTAATTCCTATTTATATAACTTTAAAGTGAAAAGTGACCAAAACCGGTACAGTGGCCAAAACCGGTACGCCTGCCCTACATGGAAATCGTACCAAATAAGTGGTGTTGCCTTGCATTAAATGAGGTAGTTCTGATTTTTTTATATGTTAGTAGTGATGAGATAGTAATGACAAATCCAAGTTTTCCACCTCGAAAGCCCTCCGGATCATTGTTAAATATTTAAAAATCCAATAAATTTTCAGATTTTTTTCAGTTTTTGTAAATTTTTACCACCAAGGATCTGAGTCACGGCAAATGTTACTATGCACTCTTTAAAGTAGACTAAATTTGCAATAAAAAAAAGAGTAATTGGGTTTTTGTAAGCCAAATTGTTTTTAATATACGGCTATCTTAAAATTTGCAAAATCACAAAAAAGGAAGTATTACAGTTTTTTTATTTTTCGTCAACTTTGACCCCCTAGTAGTGGGTTTATGGCAAAAGTTTTTTATTAGTTATTAAAATCATTAAATTTCCAACAAAATGAGATTAATTATGTCGATTTACACCAGATAGTTCCTAAGACACAGCTGTTCAAAGTTATAGAGGTAGGTTAGTAAACAATTATGTAATAGAAGGCTTTGCAAAAGGTAGTAAGCCCTAAAGGAAGAAGGATCTGGGAGACGTTCATGTTCTACCCTGTTAATGACACGCAAACCTTAATCACCTTGAAAGCATACCAAAGATGTAAGGTTGTATTTTATATTTATATTTATTTAAAGGATCACCAACATAAGTAACAGTAATAAAAATATATAAACAAAACAGAACAAGAAATTACTTATAGCTAACTGCACTTACAATTATAGGTAACCACAACATGCGTTATTGTAGGTAGTTTTTAAAAAAATAACAAAAAGACATCTTATTTAAAATTAAAAATGAAAGATGAATTAAAAAAAAATATATAATTAAAAAACCTAAGGTACGTCAGTCTTTACTATGTTCATAAATTTCGGAAGACTTTGAAAATGGATGTCCAGATCAGGTAACTTCTTGGACATATCATTGTACAGACGAGCCAAGCGAACAACTGGTGAGCTGCGGCCCATTCTTGTTCTACAGAATTTATTTTTAAACAGTCCGCAGGGGTATCTCGGTATTCTTGAGGGAACGTTAAATCTAAACTTATCAACCAACATAGGACTATCAATGTGGTTGTTCATAAGTTTATGCAGGTAAGACATATCCAGATGAGTACGACGCAAGTAAAGCGGATCTAGATGAAAATGACTTAATTTGTCATTGTAAGACAGTATTCTGGGTGTTTTAAAACGGTAGGACAGGTAACGAACTAGTTTTTTTTGTACTCTCTCTATTCTTTTTTTATGTACATTATAGTCTGGGCACCAGACTGTGCTGCAGTATTCTAGTTTACTCCTTACATAACTATTGTATAGCAGAATTAGAGAGGAGGGTTTTTTGAAGTCTCTTGTATTTCGGAGAATAAACCCAAGCGATTTATTTGCCTCCTTTATAATTTTGTCGATGTGATCTACGAACTGCAGTCGACTATCAATTAAGACCCCAAGGTCTCTAATGACAGTAACTTCTTCGAGTTTTTCACCAGCTATTGAATACTCAGTGAGATACTTATTGCGTTTTCTGGTAAACTTTATGTGGTGACATTTTGAAGTGTTTAGGAACATTTTATTGGTAGTGCACCACTTTTGAAGTCTATCAACGTCTTCTTGAAGGTATACAGAGTCCTCAACACATGACATTTTCATAATTAACTTGAGGTCGTCAGCAAAAAGATATAACTTGCTATGTTCGATGCATATGGTAATATCGTTGATAAATACGTTGAAAAATAGCGGCCCCAGAACAGAGCCTTGGGGTACACCAGAATGTGCTATAAAAGGTTCAGATTCTTCATTATCCACAACCACTGTCATGGGTCGTTTTACAAGGTATGAACGGCACCAATCTAGCATGCCATCTGTTACTCCAAGCAAGTAAAGTTTGTCCAAAAGAATTTTGTGGTTTACCTTGTCAAACGCCTTCGAGAAATCCGTGTAAATTGCATCCACTTGTGACCCTTGATCTACGGATTCCATCAGTTCTGACGAGTACAGCACCAAATTCGTGTTCGTGGACCTCTTTGCCATGAAACCGTACTGCTCGGTAATGATATACTTTTGTATATGCCTATACATAATAGCATGCACCATTGATTCAAAGACCTTTGCCATTATTGAGAGAATTGTTATGGGTCGGTAATTGGAAACGTATTCCCTTTTTCCATTTTTATAGATAGGCACAATCTTTGCTAGTTTCCATGCATCGGGAAACGTGCCTGTTTCTAAGGATTTATTAAAAAGTATGGATAAGGGCAGGGCTAGTGTTTTTGCACAATTTACCAGGTAGATTGGATGTACGTTATCGGGACCAACACCTTTGGTGGTATCAATTTTTTTCAGTCTTTTTATAACTTCGTCTGGTTTGAATTGAATGGGATTGAGTATGTCTTTTGTAGTTGAGTTTGATTCTGGAGTAGGAATATATTTGCTGAGGTCATTGTCATCTGTTTCGTAGACCGAAGAAAAGTGGGTCGCAAACATGTCAGGGACTTGATGAGTATCGGAAGTCGTATTGCTATCTAAAATCATTGTACTAGGATATGAAGAACAACTTTTTCTTAAGTTTTTAACATGAGACCAAAAGTATTTTGGGTTTTTCTTAATTTCAACTTCTATTGACACTATGTATTTATTGTAACACTCTCTTATCATCTTACTGCAGTCATCTCTTAAGTGATCAAATTCCAATTTATCCAATTGATTGGCGTATTTTTTAAACCTTATGCGATATTTCAGCTTTTGTTTTAGTAGATGTATCAACTGTGGCGAATACCAAACAGGATAACATAATTGACGACTTCTTGTCATGGGTATATGTTTGGTAATAGTTTCATGTATAACCTCATAGAATCGAGTCATCATATCGTTCACATTTTCGTAGGATCCCAACTCTTTTTCCCATTCAATCGCTCCCAGAAAATCGTTTATTGCTGAGTAGTCACCCTTGTAGAAGTTATTACGCCTTATAGGAATCGATCTCTTAAGTGTTTCCATGTGTAATGCTAATTTAATATCTAGTGCAGGATGATACTTATCTATCTTCTTTATAGGCTTTAGACATTTGTCAACAACCAGGAGTTCCTTGTTACATACAACTAAATCCAAGATATTTCTGTATTCATTAGTAACGTTGTTAAACTGCTTCAAGTCATTTAGCATAAGAAAATCTACGAGTTTATGAAATAATTCACAGTTACCATATCCCACCGGTGTCAAGCTTAAAGTATCACCATTATTATTGCTTTGCCACGCTATACCGCTCATGTTAAAATCGCCCGCAATCAATGTACATTCATGGTCAGAGCATGTATGTAATACTGAATTGACTTTGTCGGTAAACATTTTTATATTATTATTAGTCACTGGTGACGGCAGGTAGACTGCACAAATATTAAGTGTAGCTGATTTCTTACCAGGTTTGGAGTTGATTGAAACCCAAAGGTCTTCACAGTCACTTTCATATTCAGTGACGCGTGATGAGATAAGTCGGTTGGATACTGCTATCAGGACACCACCTCCTAGAGTTTTAGCTGAAGCAGTTGTCTCTCGATCTCGTCTGTACACATTATACCCATTCACAAATAGCTCATTGTCAAAAAAACCATCCTTAAGCCATGTCTCTGTAATTATATAAACATCATAGTTATTGCTACTTATTTGTTGACGTACCTCAGTCGCACTAGTATTTAGTCCTCTTATATTCTGATAGTATATATTTAAGCAATCTATTGACATACAGTTAAAACAGTAGTTAACAAAACACAATAAAAGTAAAACAATTTAGATAACAAAGAGACCAAATACGAATACTATACAACAAATAATTACTTATACAAGATTAGTCAAATCTTGGGTGGTCTTAATAAATTTGTATTCAGAGGTGTCAGTTTTTCTCATGAATACTTTACCTCCCCTTACCCAAACAAATTTGTAATTAAGTTCCCTTGCCCTAGTACGTGCTGCTGCATGTAGTGCCTTCTGTACCGGCGATAGATGCTCCACCACGAAAACTGGTTTCTTGTCGCCGCCGATACCTAGTAAGCTAGTATTTAACTTGTCGGTAGGATTTTTGTTCTTCTTATTGAACTGTAGTGTGGCAGCCAAAAAGTTATCTCTTGTTCTTTGAGAGTTAAACTTAACAACTATTGACCTGGGGCGTCGACTATCGTTGTTAACTTTGGCTATTCTAGTACACACTTGTATGTCAGTGTCTTCTATTTTATAATTGGTAGCTATAGCAATTTGTTTTACTACTGTAAAGAGGTTTTCAGACTTGTATTCAGGCACGTTTTGTATTTCTAGGTTGCTGGCTCTGGAGTGTTGTTCCATCCGAGTGATTCTAGCCTGGAGATCGGTTACTGTTTCCTTGAGGGATGTATTTTCCGTTTCTAATTCGTGAATTTTGTTAGTATTAGACTTGACTTCTGCACCTAGACTCTCCTGCTGACATTCAATCAAAGAAAGCGCATCTGCTATCTGATTAAAACGATCTAGGACTTCTTTGGTTTTCAGCTCAAAGTCTTTTAAAATACTATTTTTGAAACTATTTAGAACATTTTCCAGCTCTTCTTTGATGATTTGTCTAATATTATCAGATGTTGCAATAGTTTCAGACTGTTGAATACGCTGGCCTCCTCGCTTATGGTTAACGTTATTCGATAAAGACTCGTCCGGTTGGTAATCGTATACTGGTTGAACACTGGGTCTTATGGGAGTATTAGTATTGTCAAGTTTTGGCAACTTACTGCGACAACTTGGGCACATAAATTTTTCCTTGAAATCTTCAGTTAAATCCTTCAATTGCTTCTGTATATTGACACAACTCAGGTGATACTTCTGTTTACAAGATTGACAGTTCAAAAAGACCGTAGACGTCGTTTGCCGCTCACAGCAACCAAACTTGGATTTTGTATGAGACATAATAATACGTTAGTTACACAACAAGGCACAGTGGCAAGTGCACTTGCCCGTTTGAACGCAGCACGGTACGGGGGTACAGCGCGCGCGCGGGGCGTAGGCACGGTGACTCGGTCGCGCCGGGCTCGCTGCGAGTTGTCGTAGGTCAGGTACGGTGACGGTTTTTGATATATTTCAAATTTAACTTGCACATAACTTTTTATTCCATTTGAATTTTTGAAAACTGTTTTCACTGATCGATGCGTAATTATATGAACTTTATATATTTAACAAATTTTACACGAATAATTCACTTTTTACCACTTTTTGGAGCCGGTTAATACGGAGAAAAATAAAACAGGTCTGCACTGGTAGGCAGCGCAACGGTCGGTTGTACCAGCAGATGTGGTTGCAGGAAAGCAGAACTCAAATGTTCGGCTGTTTGCAGCTACTGCAATGGCCAATCATGCGAGAACATACCAGACCTGATGTGTGATGACATTGATGAACCATTGATTGATAACCCACCATGAAAGGACGATTTTGACCTTCCTGAGCAGTTCGATGAAGAAATTATACCTCAGCAAGCTGCCCCCAAAACGTGCCTGGTCTATCAAAATTATACATACAATGTACATAATTGATCCTACCACCTCCCAGATCCTCCTTCCTTTATGGCGTACTTCATTTTGCAAACCCTTCTATTACATAATTGTTTACTTACCTCAATAACTTTGAACAGCTGTCTCAGGAACTATCAAGTGTAAGTTGATATTACTAATATTTCTCATTTTGTTGGAAATTTAATGGACTTTTATAACTAATAATTTAACTTTTGCCATAAACCCTCTACTATGGGTCAAAATGTCGAAAACAAAAAAAACTGTAATACTTCCTTTTTTGAATTTTTGCAAACTTTTAAATTGCCCCATCCTAAAAACTATTTGACTTACAAGAACCAAATTATTCTCTTTTTATTGCAAATTTAGTCTACTTTAAAGCGTGCATAGTAACTTTTGCCGTAACACAGGTCCTTGGTGGTAAAAATTGATAAAAACTGAAAAAAATCTGAAAATTTATTGGATTTTTAATTATTTAACAATGATCCGGAGGGCTTTCGAGGTGGAAAACTTGGATTTGTCATTACTATCTCATCACTACTAACATACAAAAAAATCAGAACTACCTCATTTAACGCAAGGCAAAATGTACGATTTCCATGGACTAAAACGCCCAATTGGGTGTTTGACTGAATTTTTTAATAGTAGTAACACAACATAGGTATTTATTTTCAAATATCTTGCATATTTTCAGCAATATAGAGCATCAAACTTTCTAATTAGACAAGGAGAGCGCCATTGAAACGTGACGTCACATTTCTATAGCGCCATACTCTCGCCACGCCATAGAAAATTTCATTTTAGAAAGAGATAGCTAGAGTCACAATTAAGTAGCTCATAATTTGCTTGTTATAATACCGATTGAATTTATGTTTTCACATTTGATAATCAATCATGTTATATTTCTGAATGTCATTATTAAATATCTACATTTCAACAACAGTCAAATACCCAATTGTAAAATCTAATTTTTAAAAATTGCCAAAAACCGCTTAATTTTCTCGAAAAGGAAAAAAAAAGTCAAACTTTATGTACCATTTAGCGATATAACTGAGCGTGGAGTTCGGTTATTGTATTTTTCCTTTTTGAGAGTATTATAATAACAACTGTTATTTAATTCAAGGTAACGCCGTAACGAAGAACCGAGCAGTCAAAAAGAGGATCTTCTCCCTGTGGAGTCGACTACAGAGCTTCAACCACAAGGGGCACGAGCTCCAGCATAGAAGGCATCTCCACGCCTTTTACGGTCTCCCAGAAGGAGACGCAGGAGGAGTCCTAACTGCGGAGACCAGAGCTACCTTCATGAGACCACCAGGGTCACCACTGCGGTGGGGCTGAGTAGCCTACGCTTCATACTTATAGATTTGCATTGCGTTACTGTTGTTCAGTTGTAGGGCAGCGGTGCAAGCGTATATTTTGATCGAGACCAGTGAAGCAATCGTTTAGTTTTAAGTGACAGTATTGAAATAATTTGACATTGTAGAGTAAAAGCATCTGCCTTCTATGGTCTATCAGAAGATGGGGGCGGAGTTCGAACTGCGGAGATCAGAGCTACCTTCATGAGAACTCTTGGGTCGCCTCGCCACTGCGGTGAGGCTGAGTAGCCTACGCTGCAAACTTTTAGATTTGCATTGCGTTACTGTTGTTCAGTTGCAGCGCAAAAGTCCAAGCATATGTTTTGATCGAGTCAGTTTAGTGGAAAACCAGTGAAGCAGTCGTATAAGTTTTAGTGACAGTATTGATATCATTTGACATTGTAAGCCTCTGACGGTCTTTTACAAGGAGACGGGGCGGAGTCCTAACTGTAGAGACCAGAGCGCTACCTTCAGGAGACTACCTTATTTATAGTGAGGGGAATGCCTTTACGCATACCCAATCCATGCACACTGTGGACGGTGGTTATGTGGGACTCGCCTAGCCGCTTGCTGATCCCTCATCCAGTAATAAGATGTTACTTGATGTGGGGTCAGGAAGGGGAAATACCCACTAACCCTCATTACTTGCTGATGGTCACCGGGGTTGCGGTGTCAGTCGCCCCTTCATGAGACCACCTGGGTCGCCACTGCGGTGGGGCTGAGTAGCCTACGCTTCATGCCTTTAGATTTGCATTGCGTTAATGTTGTTCATGTAGGGCAAAGGTGCAAACGTATATTTTGATCGAGAGAGTTTATTGATATAAATAGGTGAAAACCAGACTTGCAAGCTTAAGTTTGAATATTAGAGTTGGAATAATTTGAAATTGTAGCAGTTGGTAATTATAAGTGGATGAATCACACATTGAAAGAGATATGGATTCGGTGATTTCAGTAGTATTCTTGAAATGCAGCTTAGTCCAAGGAAGAGTAAAGAATCGCCAAAGAAATAACTTTATCAAAATTCTTTAACTTTTTGCATTCACAATGCAATTTTGTATTATTTTTTATTATTGAAAATTAAGTAAAAAAAAGGTGGACAGTGAAAGGTCGTGGGTTCGAGTCCCATCGGAGCTAGTTGTGAGACGGGTCGTTTTTTCTAGTTTCATTATCAACTTTGTCAAAAATTTAAATAGATAAGTACTAAGTATTCGGTTCGGTTTAATATAATAATAATTTAAATTAAACGAGCGTCAAAACAAAAGCCTTTGTTTCAGGTCGTTACCACTCAAATCAATTTTGAACTCGTTCTGTTTGTTTTGACTAAAACACCTAAACTTTTAAGAAAAATATTTGTATATCGATATCACAACAAATATTTTAATTTTGATAAAGTAACATGTCTATACACAGAATATACGGTTGCATCTGAAGACTTTGATAACGATTAGTACCATAATAGTATTATTGAACGTACAATAAAATTTATTATCGTGGAAGCTGAATAGTACAATAAAATGACCAACTGATAAATTGTCTTTAATTGGACGATCATTTACTTGTTACATCATTTTAATCAAATGTGAGATTTTTATTGTCTATTTTTACAATATTTTAACAGTTATTATAAATAGTATAGGTACCTATATTTGCTCTAAAACGTTGTACGCAATACGGTTATCTTAGACATTATAAGTATGGACTGTCGCAATATTAATGTGCATATAAATAGTGACGCTTATGTCTTTGAGATACTTAAAGTTATGGAAATCCATAGGGATAATATTCATGATAACTTCCACGCATATAAATTGTCTTTATAACATTTCCTAGTGAAATATTTTATTAACCCTCATAGCGATAATAATAAATTAACTATATTCATATATGTAAATAAATGCCGTGTATATCAGCGACAATCTTTTATTTCAGTCATCATTTTAAAATATAAATATTTTAATCACAGAACATGGAAAAAATCTTTCCGTATTCCGTGATTTTTATTTTTAGAAAATTAAACAAATTCTACCCAAACTGCTGGCGCCATCTGTTAGCATTTCTTCGAGTAAATATAAATTAGTGATGCCTTCAAGCAAGCATGCTAGCTACTAGTTTCCACAAATGAATGTTATTATCTTCAACAGCTGACATGACAAGCACAAAAACAAGTGTTGATAAGAAAAGATAGGGATTTGAGTTTTAGTAATACAAATATTGTTGTTGAATATATTCTCAATTATGGCGGTGAGTGTTATTATACTTTAATAAAGTTTAATATGTAATGATAATAAATACTTTTTACAATTTAATTTATGGAATAAAATTGGAACAAAGTTTTGTTTAGATTATTCTAGTCTTTGTATAAACAGGTACTTACCTACTTTTAAGGGTGCTTAAGCTAATAAAACAATATAACATGCTGAGTTTAAATCCTAAACAAATAAATTATTCTAACCTCTAAATCTGGCTGTTGGCTGATTTTATTATTGTAGTCTAAACTTATTCAATGGAATTGTATCGAGTTGCCGAAACTTAGCGATGATTTTAGTTGTAAATTGAATTAATCAAGGCTAGTGGAAATTGTTTTTTGAGAGTAGAAGGAACTTTTTATATACCTAAGGTATCTCAAGACTGCCTGCCTCCTCTAAGAAATTTAGAAAGATATTCAATTAGATGACGAATTGTCTTTAAATGACTATGAATTATACATATTATAAATATTTTTTTGTATAGTCACATACCAAACTTCTCGCAACTTTTCTCAAACACTTTGGACGAATGGTTATACTGTTTTGTTAAGCCTTACGATGAAAATAGTGGTTAGCGTTGTAATAATCTGACGGGTTTTAAATCTGTATCGTGGACAGATCATTGAATTGATCATTTCATGAAATAGTTGGTCATTTCATGAAATAAGTAGTCGTATTTCACGATATTATAAAAATCCGCTGGTCATATCGATGAATGATCACTGATCAGCGTTAAACGATAGAACAGCTAGACGCACGGCCATTTTATGAAATAGGTAGTTAATCGGGGTATGTATCATAATAACTACGGTCATTACGTTTATGGTCGAAATAACTACGATCGATTCACATATTTTCATAATGTCTATTGAACGACTCAACTACTGTTCATTTCACCTACGGTTGATTGAACTACGGTTGATTAATTTTTTTTTTTTTTTCAAATTTTTTTTTGTTATTTCAAAATTTTTATATTATTTGGGAAGAACAGAAGGGGGACGGGAGGCGAAGTCCCCCGCCACCCAACAAAATGTAACAGACGTTTCAGGTTAGGTTAGGTTAGAACAGTGACCAAAACGCCGCGCGAGCCGAGCGAGCGAAGCGAGCGTGCCGCGGCAGCGGCCGGCGAAGCGCCAGAACTGATTTCATACACCCCCCCTACCCCCTACTTCAGTTTAATAGGAAATGGGAATATGTCTAAAGTCGCTTCTGGCGCTTCGCCGGCCGCTACCGCGGCACGCTCGCTTCGCTCGCTCGGCTCGCGCGGTATATTCATAAAAACCTAACATACTCGTCGCTTCGCTCCTCGCACCTATCAGCAGTACAGTCACGAGCAATAATATGTATACAACATAGGACTATGTCATATTACAATATTGAATGACTTCTGTGACACTGATCGTTTTTCTTTTGGAACGCTAGTGTGACAAAGTTCTATGTTGTATATTGTATACATAATATTATTGCTCGTGTCTGTACATGAGTCACTATTTTTAAATTTAATAAACCGTGTAGGTGAGTTGACCGTAGGTAAAATGACCAGTAGTTCAATCAACCGTAGGTGAAATAACCGTAGGTGAGTTGTTCGTAGGTGAGATGACCAGTAGTGATTTTGTACATTAGTTATTTTAAAAATAGATGTAACGACCAATAGTTATTTTGAACAGTAGGTCTTTTGACCGTAGTTATTTCGACCATAGTCGAAACGTCCGTAGTTATTATGATACATACCCGTTAATTGTCCCGAAAAATTGTTTTGTTACAAAAGTTAATACGATTTTATAAAAATCCGCCGTCTGTTCCATCTAGTTACATTGATAGTTACATTAATGTAACTAGTTGGAATTTTCTGGTCATATCAATGAATGATCACTGATCAGCGTTAAACGATATGAACAGCTAGACGCACGACAATTTCCTGAAATAGACAATCGTCCCGAACAATTGCTTTGTTACAAAAGTTAATAATAATGCTCCAATTGAAGATTAAAGCGCAGTTAAGTGTGGGCTAGGGTGTAGCGAGGGGGTGCAATACTTAAAAAAATTAAAATCCCCATAAAGTAAACATGTAATGTTCGATTAGGTTAGTGAAAAAACAGCGCAAGCCGAGCGAAGCGCGTCCGCTGTAAGCAGCCGGCTAAGCGCCAGAATATAAGAATAAGAAGAAAAACTTTGGTTTTTCAAGCTAAAATCAAATTAATGACCTCTTATTAAATTGATTATTTGATGATAATAAGGTTGGTCTTTCCATAAAATACCCCGTTAGGGGGTGAATTTCCAAAAATCCTCTCATAGTGCTCCCCTGCAGGAAAGGAGCGCCCCAAGGGACATAGGCACTGTATATCTGTTCCGGTGATAATCTTTAAAACTAAACCATTTTAGTACTTAAGTCCAGTTTGACAGCTAGTTCTGTATTGCAAGTGGCTCCTCTGTCACGGCTGTCACCGGAACAGACAGGCGTGTGGACTGCTTGCGACGTTAGTTTTGGCTGTGTCTTATCTGTCAGTCAAAAACGGATGAACCGGTACCACAGGGTAAAAAAACTACTACGTATTACCACGTACCTATTACGGTACGCTAGGAAATTTGATGCAATGCAACGGTGACACCCGTCAGTACACACTTTGTGGTCTCGAACTTGAAGTGGCGGAATACGAAATTTTAACTGTTTACACTATTACAGCATTTTTCGAGTGGTTGGCTGAGGCACACATGTGTGCCGAATCCGAGTTACGGCGACAAAATGTGTAGGACGTCTGTGTGCACAATCCGATGAAATTAAATGATTAAAGGTATCGGTTCGAGCATCGGACGACAAACTGCAAGCGATATGACGCTGCCCGCGCCATACTAGTTTCTTTTTTTTTATGAAATCGAGCGTCGACGCTCGTTGTCGTCCAACGACGCCCGGTTCGAACCGACATCTTTATGATGACGGCAAATTTAAAAAGCTTGGCGATTAAACTTAAAGTTCTTGAAAGCATCCAAAAACCTTAAGACAAATACCTACTTTAGACGGAAAAGGCAGTCCTGTACGGGTACAAGTTCTCCTCCTGTTCGTGGCGCGTACGGGCCGCGCTGCAGCTGAAGAAGGTCCCGTACGAGGAGAGGTCCGTGGACATCGTGCGCGAGCGCAACCAGCTCTCTGAGGAGTACCGCGCCGTCAATCCGGCGCAGAAGGTTCCTGCTCTTGTCATAGGTATGTGGTCGTTGATATTAACACCGAGTAAAAACAGATTTTTTTACTTTACCTACACTCATAATTTTTTAGTCTGCTACAAATCAAATCAACTTGTAATTATTCCAATTTATTTTAATTTACCGTATGTAATTAATTTGAATTTATATTAATTTATTTGTTTTTATAATTATTTAAGTAGGTATTGTATTTATATTTTATGAAATATTTTTGAAGTGAAAACTTCTTTAGCAGCGTTGGATGCAAAGAGCTTAGACTAAATACTGAGGTAACTGGAGTTTTCACCCTGAATAAAAAAGTGTGCCCAGCAAATTTGACATTTAGTACTTAGTGGCTGTCAGTTGTCTCATATGACCATACGTATTTTTTCAAAGTATAGGTGAGACGGAAGACAGCCACAGTGCCACAAAAAAGTGTTAGTACTGCACTCTCCAGTTACCTCAGTATTTAGTCTAAGCTTTTTGGTTGGATGGGTGAAAAATGTTAAACTCGCGTCAGGGGTCACGTGACCGTCAGATCGTTAGATCGGACCATGAAGTTCGACTTAATACTGAGGTAACTGGAGAGTGCAGTACGAACAATTTTTTGAATACCACAAATAACACAGTGGCTGTCTTCCGTCTCACCTACACTTTAAAAAAATACGTATGGTCATATGAGACAACTGACAGCCACTACCTGCCACTACATACATAAATGTCAAATTTGCTGGCGACACTTTTTTATTCAGGGTGAGAGCTCCAGTTACCTCAGAGTATTAAGTCAAACTTCATGGATCGGACGTACGTGACCACTGTTACAATGTCATTAGAATACGAAGGCAAAACGACACCGTTTCCAAAGTTGTAATAGCCTGAGCCATTAGAAATTAGAAAACGAGCGGCATTGAAGCCAGAAGACCTCGGTTCAAATCCAGTTAGTAGGTAGTTTTTCTTTTTTTGTCAAATTCCTTTTTTTTGTGAAAAAGTCTAGAGAGCATCTAATTCATCTCTGTATATTTTCTAAAAATCAACGGGTTAAAAAATTTAAGGATATCAAAAATGCACAACGTTAATATTCAAGTTTTCACTTCTTCTGGCACTCCCGGAGTGCAACCCGTTTTCTTTTATATTTATAGAAGCGTCATTTTATCATAATCAGAATTCATATTTCATTTCCATACATACCTAGAAATATGCTAGAAATATGTAGGTACTACAAAATCATTACCAGTGAAAAATCACAATAATTTCCAGTAGCAATAGTAGCAAGTGGTACCTACGATAATGATAAAGTCATTGCCTGCGATAAATCGATTTTGTTAAATCATATGATCACATGAAAATGATTTAAAAGTAGCAATCATTTTCATGCCTATCCTAGCAAGTAGCCAGACTGCACTTGATCACGTTTGCGTCTTGACGTTTGACTTGGTATTGCCGTAATGACATAACGATGCACACGTCACGCAAACCTATAGTCCCACAGGTCCCACAATCCTGTCTGATCCGGTGACATCCGTGACAGAGGAACCACTTGCAATACGAAATTATATAGCTGTCAAAATAGACTGTCGTATGAAGACTGGAAGACGCTTGTCTATGCGGATGTGGCCTATTTATTTATTATTGTACGTTGTCTGAAAATTGTTTGCTTTCCCAAATTAAATACTTAACTATTGCAATTTTTAGGCATTTCCTGCAGATATCAGTAAATCAGTCATAAAACTAGTAGGTACCTAATATGTACAAAATTGGTGCAATACAAAACAAACCATTACCTTTCTTCTTTGGAATAAGTAATAAGTCTCTACCTACTTAAAAATTTCGTATTTATTAATAGTCGATACAAGATACATCTTAATAGAAGTATATGACATTCCTTCAAATTTCCCCAGAGGTATTGAATATTTCGCCGAGTTTGAAACCAAATTATTGATAGAAGCGAAAATATATTTATTGGAGAAAACGTACATAACGTAAATGCTGACACATTTTTTCATTTAGACTTTTGCCGTCGCTGCTGTGAACGAAGCAGAATCGTTAAATTAGATCAATAGAAAAAAAATAGAAGTAGGTATAGCATAGCATCATACTATTTTTATTTTAAAAGGAAACCTTAATGTTTTTTCGACACATAAGCTACAGTATACAGCTACTAGGTACATTGCAAATTATTTCATAAGCCTAAGGCTGTACGCTGTACCTACACAGATTTTCTAAGATCCCATTACCAATTTGTACATGAATTCCATCTTCTGTTTCGATTGACTTTCAGTCGCTTATTATGAATTTGACATAACGATTCGTGTTCGAATTCGAACTTCGAATGCGGAGTGAAGGTGGAGGGACAGTGGAATATCCTTAGCACTCATAGCACCCCTAGTATGAAATCTATTGTTATGGTAATCGAACAGTAAATAATAGTTTAGCTGCCAAAAGGTTGCTGTCAAAATTTGTATTACTTTCAGCTTCATATACGACCGAAAGAGGCAATGCTCATATAATACGATTACGTTATCGATTACCATAACGACAGTTTTTTCGTGCTAGGTCAACTGAACACTATATTCTTATTTTCTATTTTAATCTGATGTAGGTAAGTACCTACCAAACTTATTTGTAGACGACCTAAATCAATTAAAAAAAATATATTTAATTTATCATTATTATTGTTATAAATGCGTGACTAAATAAATTAATTCCAGTTCCTAATAAATAGACCTAAATAGTCGTAAAATCCGCTACAAATATTCTGGTAGGTTTACTGGCATTGTTGTCCAAGAATCCAATCAAGAGCCGGATAAAAACTGGAAGAATTAAACTGAAATAATTGTTCTGTTTTCGTGGTTTGACATCTCTAAATCTGAGTTCCGCTGAAACAATGCAAACTGGCCATTAAAATAAACATAAATGTTTCAGGATTTATCGATAGGAAAAAAAAATACTAAAAGAATCCCGGTGCGCCAAAAGTAAAATCAGTAGGTAGCTCGTCTTTACCTCGTGCGGTCCCTGCCCGGCACGGTGTTACTTATATCATCCCTCAGTTGGGTCTAAACTTTTACAAATAGCATAAAAGACTAAAATTTACAAAGTCCCAACATACTCCGCAGATTTAGTAGTGTAGTGTTTTGATCACGTGACTGTCTTATACTTTACTTGTTCATACAGATTTTATGAGCTTTGCATAATTTAGTTCAATAAACGCTGATGTCATCCAGAACACAACGTTGACAAAGGGTTGCCAACTTCTTTAAATTTATTAAAAAACATTTTTTAAAGTCCAATTGCTGTTGTAGACAATATGCTAGTAATATTTCCTATATCCTACTTCTCATTAGTATTAAGTTATTTGTTAGCGAGTGAGTAAGCAAAGTTTTAGATTTATTACTTGTTGACATGTTTACCGAAAAAGACGAAAAAAGATTTCGATTTTTTCATACAAAACTCGATCAGCTGTTGGATATTGGTACTTATGATAGTTTATCTATTTTGTTTTTATTTAAAACTTTTTTGCAGTCACAATGCAATTTTTATTATTGAAAAATTTAAAGTGAAGTATAAGTATTTTAGTAAAAATCGACCCGTCTCACTATCACAACCAGCTCCGATGGGACTCGAACCTTTCGCTATCCGGGCGACTGCTCTATTTTGTCTTTTTTCGGAAAAGTCGTAGAATAAAATTGTTGTTGTGATGTAAGAAATCTACTCCTGCGAGGTTGTTGGTGTTTTACAAATAACCCTGTTAGTCCAGTCACGTAAGGAAAACAAAGGGGTCAACCTCGGAAGAGAGATAATAAGCTGTAAACTCGTGTAGGTACACATTCATTTTAGTGTTATAAAATTTAATATATTGACGCGTAAAGCTAGGAACCACCAGTCAACGACTATGTGTTTATTCAGGATTATGAAAAAAATTCTGAACTGTCTACTATAACAAAATCGGTTCACAATTGGCGGAGATATCGTGGAACATACCTCCATAAAAAAAGAAACATTCAGACGACTTGAGCACTTCCTCTGTTTTTTGAAGACGGTTAAAAATAGTCAAATGTCATAAGTAAGTATAGGCAAAGTCTAATAGGATTATAAAAAAATATTTTTAAATACCGTTATTTCTATTTTTCTTTTTTTGAGGTAAATCTTGAAAACTACCTTGAAAGTGGCATATTTTCTTTAACATGGCAATACTCATTATCTATCTACATATTTAGTCCATATATGCCAACATCATTGGAGCTATGGAAACCGAAATAATCGCGAAAAACTGATTTTTGTGACTTTTGACCTTGAATAACTTACGACGCAGATACAAGATTGTATGTGACTCTTGAGACAACTTTTAGAATACCAAAACGAAGGTGTATACGAGTTTAGTATTATCTCTAATTCCGAGGTTGACCCCTAATTTGACTGGACTATAGTTAACATTGATAAGTGTTGGCAGCAAATATCACAACAGCAGTTACGCGATTAAATTTATGTTTAAAAATTATGTAATTAGTATAGTTCATTTATTCATTACAAATATTTTTAATGGCAACAAAATTTTAAAAAACACTCAAATATATTAAGTTGCAACAAATTCACTTTTAATCATCCGCCAACCCTCGACGGTATCGCTTGAATTCGTTCGAGATGACAACAGCCCTTGTGGAGATAGAGGGCCCTTAGCCAACCGCCGACAATGCTCTGGTAACCGGTACGCTCGAAAAGAAGATTACTCGTCCCAAAAATAGGACGTGTCTACTCCAATTTGGAGGAAAGCTTATAAAAAAACCGGTCAAGAGCGAGTCGGACTCGCGCACCGAAGGTTCCGTACAATCATAAATACAAATAAATAAAACGTGAAAGTATTTTCATCGGCGAGGCTATATTCGTCAAAAATTATTGTTTACGATTTCTGAAAAAGTTTAATATTTAGAGACATCGTTTTATTTTCCCTGTAATCCTTACATAAATTTCTACCGCATAAAATATTTTCAAATTTTTCTCTATGCAAACTTCAGAGATAAATAAGGTGGGGGAACGGTATTTTTTTTACATTTTTCATCAGAAGTCTAAAATTATGACGTCTAAGAAAAAAAAACAAAAATGTTTGAGAATGTGCAAGCAACGTTCTTTCATATGATACCCCATAATTATGCCCTAGTAGCGCCACTTCGAATTTTTAAGACTCCCTTTCAGTCCTTGTTGCAAAACAATATATAAATATTTTTTCATCCCATCGATTCGAAAAGCGATGATTGTTTATCTAATAACAGGGTCCAAAACGATTCATTGTTTACCTGTTATGACAAGAGGGTATAAATGAGATTTGAATTTTGAACAGCTTCATAACAGGGTCCAAAACGATGAGATTTGAATTTAGAACATAATTAAAGAAGCATTGGTTGGAGTGTAGCAAAGGGTGTGCAGTACTTAAAAAAAATTCAACTGATTTTGTATGGGGCCGGGACTTTTTTCGGGACCGAGAAATTATCAAAAACGGAATTTTATAAAATTGAGAATATCTCGTAAACGGTGAGTTGTATCTAAAATCTAACAAAATTTTCAACCCCACCTACGGCATCCCATAGATACTTATAAGGAATCTGATGGACATATATTTTTTTATTTAATTTTTTTTTACTCCATATATTCAAAACTGATTTTTTTTCTTGCCCTACTAGCGACATGATGTATCCGAACGACAAAGAAAGGTAGGTAGTTTGAGTTGTCTTTACTGCTTTTCTTATAGAGGGGGATGAAAAGCAGAGTGTATTACTCGGCCGCAAAATTATTTTCACCTCGGGCGGCGTATATTGAATCCCTCGCTGCGTTCAGGATTCTACTTTAGAATCCCTCGCTGCGCTCGAGATTCTACTCTAGAATCCTTCACTGCGCTCTGGATTCAAAGTAGCGCCCTCGCCGTAAGTATATTATTTTGCTCCCTTGTAAAACAATCTACTATTATTTCTCTCTTTGCATAATAGTTGGGCAAACGTCATCTAAAACTATTCCAAATTTAAAGTCGATAGATATGTAGTTCTCGAGATATCCAGCTGTGACAGACAGACAGACTGAGTCGCACCATAAGGGTTCCTTTTTAGGGTTCCGTAGCCGAATGACAAAAAACGGAACCCTTATAGATTCGTCATGTCTGTCTGTCTGTCTGTCTGTCCGTCCATCCGTCTGTGTGTCACAGCCACTTTATTCCAAAACTATTAGGACTACACAGTTGAAACTTGATAGATAGACGTATTCTATGAACCGCTTAAAGATTTTAATACTAAAATAAAAAAAAATAAAAAACTAAGGGGGGCTCTCCATACATTTTTTTATTTTTTTTTATTTATTGAACTTCAAATTTTACACAATAAAAAACATAGAACTGAAACTTAAAAATATTTTTTTAATTAAACATATCCGTGTGGGGTGTCTATAGATAGGTATTTAAGAATGACACACGTAACTTTGTCATTCATACAAAGTCTATAAAAAACAAAGTTATATTTTGCTGACGAAAAATAATAGTGGAATTTTGGCTAGGTTTAAGCAATAGGTACGTTAAGTGGGTACGGAACCCTTCATGGGCGAGTCCAACTCGCACTTGACCGATTTTTTACCATTTTGGATCGGAACCCCAAAAACGTTAAAACGTATTTCACTTTGACATTTTTTTATTACTAATATTATTTGCTTAATATTACCTAATATGCAAAGTCGCCCCGATTTTGTTTTTAATCACCCGCCAGCCTCTAGCGGTATCTCTCGGATTCGTTCGTGATGACAACAGCCCTTGTGTTGTGCCGATAGAGAGCCCTTAACTGGGCTCGAAAAGAGTATTACTTACTCGCCCCAAAAATTGGACGAACCTACTCGTCCTCGAGGTCAGCTTACAAAAAAACGGCATTACAAACATTTCGGACGCAATTTACGAGAAACGTGACGGCTATTGACTCACTAACAGCCAGAGCAATTATGGCTTTCACCCGATTGTAAGGAGTTTAACGCTGAAAAATGCGTTAAAGCGATAGGATCGAAATACTTAAGCGTTCAAAGGCATGATAGGTATCTCAAGAGTTTGTCGCTAAAAGAGATAAGAAGTTATGTTATGCGGTCATAAAATAAGCTTGAAAATTAGAAAAAGTAACACCAGAAGGAATCTTGAACATTAAAAAGTTAAAATTATACTATTCATTCATCAAAAAACTAACTGAAAGTACCTAAAGGACTAACTAAAGGAACGTACGAGAAAATGACAACAAGTTTCATAAATTGTTTTTATTTTAATGCATTCACAATGTAATTTTTATTAATGACTAGCTTTCCGCCCGCGGCTTCGCCCGCGTGGAGTACACGACGTTATCCCGCGGGAATGTGATATTTTTCCGGGATAAAAAGTAGCCTATGTTCCTCTCCAGGCTACAAAGTATCTGTGTCCTAAATTTCAGCCAAATCCGTTCAGCCGTTTTCGCGTGATTGAGTAACAAACATCCAAACATCCAAACATCCAAACATCCAAACATCCAAACATCTAAACTTTCACATTTATAATATTAGTAGGACTAGCTGTCCGCCCGCGGCTTTGCCCGCGTGGGCTACACAACGTTATCCCACGGGAATATGATATTTTTCCGGGATAAAAAGTAGCCTATGTTCCTTTCCAGGCTACAAAGTATCTGTATCCCAAATTTCAGCCAAATCCGTTCAGCCGTTTTGGCGTGATTGAGTAACAAACATCCAAACATCTAAACTTTCACATTTATAATATTAGTAGGATAAGTATATAAGTATTTAAGTATTTATAATATTAGTAGGATAGTAGGATAATATTGAATATGAACTATTAGAAATAATCTAAAACTTCTTTCAATATTATCAAGTTTCATAAAGCCCCGGTACAAAACGCAACATTTGCGCACTTTCATGTGATTTGCGTCTCATCCCATGATCCAAGTATGTAACATGTTGTTTTTATAATTTGCACGAAAACATTTAACTTTTATGCCTCGATCCTTGAAATTCATGATTTAGATATGCAAGCTTTTAATAATTATAAAGCACAGTTTAATGATAAGCTTTCTATCACGTATGTCTACGTGACGCAAAAGGAAAATCAAATGTTTTACGAAATTCTGTCACATTTATCCTACTATTCCTACTTCCTACTATCCTACTAATATTATAAATGTGAAAGTTTAGATGTTTGGATGTTTGGATGTTTGGATGTTTGTTACTCAATCACGCCAAAACGGCTGAACGGATTAACCTGAAATTTGGGACATAGATACTTTGTAGGCTGGAGAGGAACATAGGCTACTTTTTATTCCGGAAATATATCACATTCCCGCGGGATAACGACGCAGGCGAAGCCGCGGGCGGAGAGCTAGTAATATTATAAATGTGAAAGTTTTGACGTTTTGGCGTTTGGATGTTTGTTAGAAAATCACGCCAAAATAGCTGAACGGATTTGGCTGAAATTTGGGACACTGATATTTTCTAGAATGGAAAGGAACATAGGCTAGGTATTTTTTATCCTGGAAAAATATCACATTCCCGCGAGATAGCGTCGTGTAGTCCACGCGGGCAAAGCCGCGGGCGGAAAGCTAGTAGGTACCTACGCTATTAAAATACGAACTTTTCTAGACGATATACAGTCCTAGATGTCATCAGTTAAACGTTCAGAGACTATTCTTAATGATTGAGCTGAAGATATTAAATAGACCGGTCAACCACTCCGAATGACTATTTAACGAAATGTCGCGTCTAATGAAGCCAGTCAATAAAAACTCCGAATTGAGACCTATTTAGGTCATTGAAACTGGCCACTGTCGCCAATCAATCAATCGGTCAACGGATTCTTCACTTCCACATTTTATTATACCAGTGGCTCAACAAACTAATATATAAATTCTCGTGTCACAGTGTTAGTTGCCAATGTTGCCGTACTCCTCCGAAACGGCTTGACCGATTTTGATGAAATTTTATATGTATATTCGGTAGGTCTGAATATAGATCGATAACTAATTTTTATTTCGAAATTCCACGGGATTCGACGCGCAGCTAGTAATTATATATTATGTTCAGCAGGCTGAACATCATTCCCCTCATTGTGAATCATTTCCTTTTTTACTTGATTAAAAGATATTCCATGAGTGAGGCGGGTCGTTACGTTCCCTAAAATATGGTTGAGCGAAGCGATGGCTGGTTCATGCGTCATGCTCGTGAACGGGTGCTGCCAGTGGGAATGGGTCTGCTCTTATCTGCTTGCCTTAAAATGTGTTTTCTTTTGTTTTTATTCATTTTATTAAGAATTACATTTGAAACATGTATGGCGCAACTTGCAGTATATAGTAGAATTGTCTTTTGTTTTAAACTAATATTAAAGCTTTAAGTAGAGTTCCTAAGTAACTGAAACTTGTTCACCGCTATGATCATTAGTTCGCCTATACTTAACTGTATTTATCATAACCCATTGTGTAATTGTGATGGAAACTGACCTTAGTCATACCATGTTAAGGTCATTTTTCAATTTGACGACTCTGTATGAAATAAGACAGGGAGAAAAAAACAACCCTTGGAGTTTCTTGCCGGTTCTTCTCCAAGGCCTCCCGCTGTAGGGTTTGCGAACCGATGGCGTAGCTTCTATGACGTTCACAAGTATTGTAAATAACAATCTAAATTGAATAAAGAGATTTGAATCTTGAATCTTGAATCATGAATTCCATGATGTACGGTTGCACAATTTTGGCTAATAAGGCTAAACGATAGTCTATGGAAATGATAGAAAATTTAAAAAGGGGCCCGTCCTCTATGATAAGCCCCATGAAATAGTTCTGATGAGTAAAATAACGCTGAACCAATAATATAAACATTTCAGGTAAGTAGTGAATGATAAGGAACAGTGAAAATGAAGGAAGAAAAGAAATGCGCGGACCACCGTTTAAATTTGTATTTATTTCAAAACTAGCCTTCCGCCCGCGGATTCGCCCGCGTGGACTACACGACGTTGTACCGCAGGAGTGTGATATTTATCCGGGATTAAAGCCTATGTCACTCCCTAGCTGTCACGTCAATACGTTACTCCGTTTCGACGTGAAAGACGAACGTCCCAAAACACAAACTTTCACAATTTTTTTAAATTGAGTATGGATGTAAACCAATTTTCACATTGAAAATATTGAAAATGAAATATAAGAAAAAGTCGACCCGTCTCACACACAACTAGCTCTTGGGACTCGAATCTAGAACCGTTCACTATCCAAAAGTCCAAACTCAAACTCGGTCTGATATTTGAGGTCAAAAAGCATTCGTCCTCAAATATCAGACCTCAACTAATTATAAAAATTCAAAATACTCTTACGAGACCCACTCCAACTTTAAACTCTAATAATAATAAAGTTTCAATCAGATCAAAGTTTCATTCTGTAGTACAGACTGTGACATACCCGAAGGTCTTCCGTCCCGGAAGGGAGTAGCCTTAGCGAGTTTACTCTATTCAAATAGTTCTGTCGTTTTTTGGGGGGGGGAAATGTGCACACAAGTGCAATTCCGTATACTTACATACAAAAACAATACTGTAAAGACGACACTAACACATAGAAAATGAAACAATACAGCGACAATTCGTGTACGGATGAGTCACAACTCACTCACACATTGCCTCGATTTCAACGTAAATAGGGCTGGACTCAACTGTCGATGCAGCAATATCGATAAATTTCAATTTCGGAAGAAGGACTAATAAAGGTAACAAATTGAAACATATTACTAATATTATTTTTATTTATCGGTTAAACAATTATTGCTTAACTAGTGGATCCTCGCGGTTTTACCCGTGTGGTACCCGTTCCCGTGGGAATGTCGGGATAAAATATAGTCTATAGCCTTCCTCTCTAAATGGACTATCCAACAATAAAAGAATTTTTCAATTCGGTTCAGTAGTTTCTGAGATTAGCGCGTTTAAACAAACAAACTCTTCAGCTTTATAATATTAGTTAAGATTTCTTATAATTATTATTAGGTATTTATGTAGGATCTTACTAACAGTTTTTGATATTCTATTATATAAAAATCTCGTGTCACGGTGTTTGTGGTTGCGCTTCTCCAAAACGGTTTGAACGATTTTGTAGTAATGTTTTTTTCTTGGTAGGTACGAGAATAGTAATAAGACTTAATATTATACCGCTATTTCTAAGAGCTGATGATTTTATACCGCAATCGCTACTGATGATCTGTTTTGTAAGAGTGCGACCACATACGCGCTGTGACACGAGATATTAAAATTCTAAATTGCTATTTAGGTTGATATTACAACACTTGTGAACGTCAAAGCAGCTACGCCATCAGTTCGCAAATCCTACGGCGGGAGACCTTGCAAGAAGAACCGGCAAGAAAACCTATATGGGCAATCTTTTTCTCCCTGTTATATTTTATACAGAGTCGTCAAATTGAAATTGAATTCCATCACAATAGAATACTTAATTTAAGTAGTAACATTTGCTCTTAATATTATATAATGTAACAGTAAACCATTTTCAACTAAACAAGAAATCAAATATGTGGGCGCGAACGTTGTAAACTGAAACAATTATTGACTTGCTTGACACTTGACACCGTGTTTACGGAATGGACATTTGGTATAAACAATCACAGTACTTTGCCATATCAATAATTGCGATGGAATGATCCAGGAGCGGTGCCAATTTGATGTCTGTTTACAACACTGTAACCTGAAACCATTGTTTTGTCCTTGGGGAATGTTTATGGTTAATAAGTTATAATCTTAATTGAATTTCTAGAAAGATCAAACCAGTGTAAACAGGTTGTTTGTAGCATCATATAAATAGACGGGACTGAAGCCCGGCAGATCAGAAGTTGTCTAGCCAAAGGACACGGCACTAAGAGAGTGCTCTGAAGTGCAACAAACTTTTCCATGAATTCTTTAATTCAGGATTTTTATGGAAGCTGTAAACACAAAAAGTGCGATAAATAAACAATGAAATCATAATGCTTTCATCATATTTTATCCAAAAAAAAATAGGCCGCCGGCGCCGTGGCCGTAATCGATCGGACGGGCCTATTATTTTTATAACGTATATTCGACACCGCCGTGTCTTCATTGATACTTGATGTTACGGAACCCTCAGTGCGCGAGTCTGACTTGCTCTTGATCGGTTTTTGTTTATTCTAATTACATGCTAGGTAACCCAATAATAATAACGTACTATAGTTCATATAAAACCATGATAACAAAGGCCCATAGGCTAAATTTATCCCGGAAAAATATCACATTCCCTCGGAAAAACGTCGTGTAGTACACGCAGCAAAACCGCGGGCGGAAGGCTATGTGATATAATTTTTTAATGTGTTAATACGTAGGAACTGTTTATGTAATATACACGGTATTTTTTTATCACCCCGGATATTTTTAGGGATTATTTTACTCATGAAAACAAACAACTTTTATTACAGGACCAACACTAAAATCGCGAAAAAATATCAGCTGTTCCATACATACCCTACTAAACAGCTTTATCTTGATTGCGGGTTACTGTCAGTTAGGAAACTATATATAAAATGCATTACACTGAAAAAGCACATGAAATTACCATATGTTGCAAATAATAAAATAAGTCGAAGAAAACGTAATGTGGCTGAAATTCCTTCAACAAAAACAAAGTTTGCTACTGTGCAGTATAATAGTTTTTCGGCAAGAATTTATAATGGTATTAACAAGGAATTAGACATTTACTCAAAAAATTATAAAGAATGTAAAAAGCTGGTATTGACATGGTTGCAATCACTAGATTATGACATGACAGAGCAGTTTTTGCAAAAAATAAAGTAAAATATCTTAAAATAAAAATAAAAGAACTTAGTCCCTCTTAATTGTACGTATAACACTAGCATTGTTTTCTATGCATATAATAACATATTTATACATAGTTGTAAACACACCCAATAAGTAAGCACACCCTCGCACGCACACATACCCACGCATGCACACACACACGCACACAATATTCTCTCTGTAAGCTTGATAGATGTTAGAATAATTAAAGTTATAATAAGTTGTTTAGTGTTCTTACGAGTATGTACCTAGTTAAGGATGAAAATGGAAGAGCGGAGTCCCCTGATACAGGCATTTGTATGCTTAAAAGGAGACACCGGTCACTAGCTAATGTAAAACATCCTACTTCCTACTAATATTATAAATGTGAAAGTTTAGATGTTTGGATGTTTGGATGTTTGGATGTTTGGATGTTTGTTACTCAATCACGTCAAAACGGCTGAACGGATTGGGCTGAAATTTGGGACACAGATACTTTATAGCCTGGAGAGGAACATAGGCTACTTTTTATCCCGGAAAAATATCACATTCCCGCGGGATAACGTCGTAAAGTCCACGCGGGCGAAGCCGCGGGCGGAAAGCTAGTACTTTATATTGAAATAAATTATTTTATTATTATTATTTATTATTATTATACATTTTGATTAAATATTTTTGCACTTTTGTATGCTGTTTTTTGTTTGCGATTTTAGTGTTGGTCCCATAATAAAAATTGTTTGTTTTCATGAGCAGAATAATCCTTTTAATTTTATCCGGGGTGATAAAAAAACTACCGTGTATATTAAGTAAATAAATAAGTAATTCATACTTATTATAAAACTGTATGCGATTCTATTCAGGGGGCTACCGGCAAAAAATTTAGAAGATCGAAATGGCCGATGTGGAACCATAGCAGTCCAGCCAAACTATGAGAGATATAAAAATACCGTCTTATGGAAAATTGTTAAATGTGATGAGCATTTTCTATTGACGTACAAAGTTTGAAGGTCTTGGTACACCTGCCTGGCTAGCATTACCATCATTATATCACACGATATGATATAGCACGTCTTGCTGTCTTGCTTCCACCTTAGTGGGGTAGGTAAGCAAAACAGCATGACGTGCTATATCATATCGAATGATAAAAGCCGTTCATGCTAGGCCAGCTGATGTGGAACCCTAGCAGCCAGGTTACTATATGAGATAGCATCTTAAGAGAAGTTGTTCAGCGTGATAAGTTCTTTCTTTTCACATATTGTTTGTATATCCGCCTTTCACGTCAAAACGGAGCAACGGATTGGCGTGTTTTTTTAGTATGTGGATATTTTAGGAGCTAGAGAGTGACAAAGACTGTTTGATATCCCGGGAAAATGTAACTTTCCCTCGAGATAACGTCGTGTAGTACAGGCGGGCGAAACCGCGGGCGGAAGGCTATGTGAAATATTTTTTTAATGTGTTAATATGTATCATAGCGCTAAACTAATATATATAAAATAAATACACAAAAAACGAAAAACCTTATTAGCTAAAAAAATGAAAAATGCTGCCGAAAGTCACTATTCCACGCGAACGAAGTCGCGGGCACAGCTAGTATTATCTAAATTATGCTGTAATACCGTAATTGGCGGATGTTTGGTACAAATAAACTTATTTCAGAGGGTGCAAAATGCATGTCCAAGGTTCTGTTTTCCGGTCTCTCGTAGATCGCACGTTATGCCTTTCCTTAATAAAAGTAACCTTCTTAATAGAGAATAGCGGCGTACGTTGCATCTGGCTGGTTTGCTTTTCGATATAATTAAAAATAGGAAACCTGAATATTTGAACAACAAACTTTAGTTTTCTAGTCGCTCATCAAGAATATCCTTTCGCTTGATTTATGCGAAATGTAATGTAATGTCGTCTTTCCGAGGCAGCTTCTACTATTTTGCAACAAAATATTGGAATAATATCCCACCACCTATCAGAAACTGCGCCAATTACGACTTTCAAAAAGAAGTTCTTATAAAAGTCAGTTACTAGGTATGCAAAAGTCAGAATAGGGGAAGTAACTAAGTTAAGATTTTAGTATACATAATATTAAGTCTGGCATAAGTTTAAATTTTGAATCTGTTTATTTTGTCATTAATAAATAGTTTTTTTTATTTGCGTTCTATTTGTATATGGTAGTTTCTATTAATGAGTTTTCTTTTAATTTTTTTTTAATTTAGAAAGGTATTATGTATTATGTTATTTTTTTTTTATTTTTGCCACTGTGTGTTCTATTGTACAGCGTGTAGCAGAATTAATGGCTCATATAGAATAGAATATGGTAGGTATATAAAGACCATCAAACTGACCAACTTTTACATGGGACCAACTCTGAATTTTCATACATTTTCATATTTTCGTTTTTAATTTTTGTATGAAACACCTGTTTTTTACCGACTTCAAAAGAAGGAGGGAGGTAAGTACCTAGTCAATTCGGCTTAATATTTTTATATATTTTTTTCCTTGCGTTTTTATTATAATAACAATGTAAGTTTGCTATAAGTAGATAATAATAGCCTTACGCCCGAATTCTCAAACGCAAATCATCTTTGGGAGCGTCTCAAACATCATGGCATCTCTTTCATACGTTTGACATTTAAAGTGACAGGGCGATGTTTGAGACGCTCCCAAAGATAAGTGGCGTACGAGTATTCGGGCATTAGTTTGCTAGCGCTGAGCGGGCCTCACTTTACAAGGCTTCCACTGAAAAACATATGCCCGAATACTCGCCTACGCTACTTATCTTTGGGAGCGTCTCACACATCGCCCTGTCACTTTAAATGTCCAACGTATGAAAGAGATGCCATGATGTTTGAGACGCTCCCAAAGATGATTTGCGTTCGAGAATTCGGGCGTTAGTCACCGCTTAGGGTGCGTAATGAATGATATAATATCATTTGGTATAATTTCATTTCAATAACGTTCATATGACATAATAAACGTTTTTCATAACAACACTTCATCTAATTTCATTTTACATAATGTTTATTTCATATAATCATCATTTTATATAATATCATTTAACATAACGCTCATTTTATATAAAAATATTTTATATAAAATTCATTTGCTATAACGGTCACTTGATTTAATTTTATTTCATATAATCATCATATGTAATAATTTCATTTGATATAATTTTGTTTTATATAATCATCAATTTAGTCAATTAAATGTATAGTGTAGGCAAAGGAGCAGGGGCCACGGGGGGTACAGCGCGCTCGAAAGGGGGGCTCGGGGGGCGAAGCCCCCCGCCATAAAAAGCCACAACCGTGACAAAACAATTTAAAATAGGTTAGGTTAGGTTAGAACTGTGAACAAAAGAAAGCGCGAGCCGAGCGAGCGAAGCGAGCGTGCCGCGGCAGCGGCCGGCGAAGCGCCAGAAATAGTTATTCGTTGATTCTTCTTCTTCTTCGTTTCGTTTCGTTTCGATTCGTTGATTATACTAAATGAATACGCCTACGCTACTTATCTTTGGGAGCGTCTCACACATCGCCCTGTCACTTTAAATGTCCAACGTATGAAAGAGATGCCATGATGTTTGAGACGCTCCCAAAGATGATTTGCGTTCGAGAATTCGGGCGTTAGTCACCGCTTAGGGTGCGTAATGAATGATATAATATCATTTGGTATAATTTCATTTCAATAACGTTCATATGACATAATAAACGTTTTTCATAACAACACTTCATCTAATTTCATTTTACATAATGTTTATTTCATATAATCATCATTTTATATAATATCATTTAACATAACGCTCATTTTATATAAAAATATTTTATATAAAATTCATTTGCTATAACGGTCACTTGATTTAATTTTATTTCATATAATCATCATATGTAATAATTTCATTTGATATAATTTTGTTTTATATAATCATCAATTTAGTCAATTAAATGTATAGTGTAGGCAAAGGAGCAGGGGCCACGGGGGGTACAGCGCGCTCGAAAGGGGGGCTCGGGGGGCGAAGCCCCCCGCCATAAAAAGCCACAACCGTGACAAAACAATTTAAAATAGGTTAGGTTAGGTTAGAACTGTGAACAAAAGAAAGCGCGAGCCGAGCGAGCGAAGCGAGCGTGCCGCGGCAGCGGCCGGCGAAGCGCCAGAAATAGTTATTCGTTGATTCTTCTTCTTCTTCGTTTCGTTTCGTTTCGATTCGTTGATTATACTAAATGAACGTTATATGAAATGATGTTTTAAATATTATACAATGTAAGTGTTATAGTAAATGTTTATTATGTGAAACGTTTTTATATCAAATGTTCATTATACGGTTTAAAATTATATATTTTGAATTAAATCATTCGTTGATTATACAAAATGAACGTTATATGAAATGATTTTATGTAATGTGTTGTTATATTTTTCAACACACTTGCTCATAAAGTGAGCCTTATTACATCGATCTTAGGGCCATAAACCGAACTATAACCCACGTGTGCATAATAATATTACAGTACTAGTTGCGTAATAGAATTATCCCTACAAAGTTAAGTAAGTACCTAACTGCAAATTATATGCGAGTAAACAGAGACTTTTCAATTTAACCGGGTAATACAGTATCCCTACAAAGTTAAGTTAGTACCTAAGTGCAAGTTATATGCGAGTCAACAGAGCATTTTTTCAATTTCAGCGGGTAATAGACACAGTTCTTTTTTTGTAACAACAAAGAGGTTTTATACGGCTGAAAATCCATTTACGTTTTTAGAATAAATAAATGTGTCCCTAATTAAGACAAAAAACATAATTAAGTATATTATTATCAAATTATTTATAATTCACAATAATAAAACATTTGCGTTTTATCACTATTATTATAGGTACTTAATTATTTTGAAGTAGGCTGTATGGCTGTATGTAATCAATCACCTCACATTTGGCGCGTGCAAAAAAAAAATCTAACGCGCTTTTTCCCTTAGTTAATATTAGGTTAATACAATATGTATGCAATAAATGTTTGTTTTTCCTCGCAAATGTGTTGAAAAAGTGCGTATGAAACTCGTGAGCAACTTACTCACTAGACACTCGGCTGATTTACGCCCTCGCCTGCGGCTCGGGCTGCAACCCACAGCCTCGTGTATAATGAGCAACCTAAGCTCACTTGTATCATAATATACTATTGTGAGTATTATACGAAATGTTGTTATATCATATATTACACACCCCACAGCTTAATGTTGTGGCATATCTAATTTTAGCTGAGCGGAGACCTTTTTAGTGACAGATTCAAACTGTATTTTCAGTTAAAAAAAAATATGTATTGTAGTGTTGTCTGGTGCTAAATAAACATATTCATTCATTTATTTATTCAAAGATTTGACGCTTCGCTGATCAAAGCCTCAGAAACAACGAAATATGGAATCCCACAAAAATAAAACAAAATACAAACGACTATCAACGTTGAAGGTAGGTACGAACCAGTCATGCCCACATGTTTGTCCAATTTTGTAGGTTTTGTTTTGAAAACAATCGGCTTACGAGATTTATGAAGGCACCCAGTTGTTGTAGCGGATATTTTGGTTGATAACAGTCAACCGTAACATTATTTATTATTCTTTTTGCCCTTTTGTAAAAGTACCACTTATGAAGTTGACACAATTTAAATGTTTTGTAAGCTGCTAGAAATAACAATAAACTGTAGTAAACTGTAATTAAATTATTTGATAGAAATAAAGTGATTTGAAAGTCAACCGGTTGTGTTGGATGGAAGACCAGAAAATCTAAGAATGTTTAAGGTACATTAATATACCGCATCTGTGGTCTAGTAGTTCACACCACCGATTTGAGACCCAGTGCTCCCGGGTTCGATTCCCAGTGAGGGTACATATTGTATTCAGTTTGGTTGGTGGTAGGTAGGACTTGTTCTTAATCCGTCGTGACTGTCTACCTACCACCATCTTATCAAGTCTGACGCCGTAACAATTATGTTTTCAGCATTAGGTATTGTGTTCGCCGCAGTTAGAGATAAGATAGCCAGTTCCTCAGTGATTGAGGATTCCGAGAGTGGTGCGCTTCCAACTTCAGCCTTATCACCACTTAGTTACATAAGTTGTGATGAAGGCTAAGAGCTACCCCGTTGTAGATTTAAAAAAAAATAACACTAAAAACAGACTTAGGTGTAACATAAAGAAATGTCTAGAAATACATATTTAGCATAAAATTAACCTATATCATTAATTATTTCCTCCTCTTCATTAGACGGAGAAACTCTGATAGAATCGATGGCAATTCTGCAGTACTTGGAAGATACACGTCCCGAACCGAAGCTGACTCCAGCTTCACCTCTCGTGAGGGCTCGCATGTGGGAGATTTGTGAGGTGAGTCTTGACATACATGTCAAAAATTAGATCCTACAAACTGTCCATTTAGAACTCAAACTGCACCAATAGACTCAGAATATTAAGGACCGTCATCATCATCAGCCATTTAATGTCGCCAATGCTGCGGCACAGGCCTGATGGATATGGAGAATCGGCATGACCAATCATATGGGCCCAATGCGGTTGGTGCGTATTACCCTTCGATCATATATGATCGAAGGTATTACCGACTGTTAATGCATCTGGCACAAAGGCGTAACGTGCCTTCCCAAACACGAAGACTGAGTGAATCGATATAATAATAAGCGTTATTTTATTACTGAAAAACAATTTAACAGTCATAAAAAATATTTGCAGTTATTATGGGCTAAGAGCCCATAATAACTACCTAAGTGAAATCGCCAAAATTGCCTATTTTCTATTAGCTGGCATTTGAAACATTGAAGATTTTTCGCATTCCAATATGTACGAACGTATATTATGTGATGGAAGGACTGTTTCGAAAATACGACTGGAAAAATTTTGCTCGTTAGAAAAAATCCTGAAGTTGCCTCTAAAATTTCATATAAATGCACATTACGACCGTGTTTTACAGTAATAATTCCTTTAAAATCACAAACACATAGGTTATCATTAACCTTTTCTATTTCGTGACTGTTTTAGATTGGAAAAAACTAAAAAAAATTATTAAGTTTTTGAGAAAAGTGTGAATTACGCTTACGATTTTTAGTTTCGAGCTCGTTGATTCCATAGTGATTTTTCGCTGACCGCCTAAATATCTGCTGGGGGTACAGTCCCTACTTTTGGCAATCGTAAAGTTGTCAATGGTTTTCGTTAAGTCAAAATGGGGAATTTGGTGGGATATGGGGCTTTTTTAGTAGAAAAAGTGCGCGCGAAAAGGTGCGGTAGTTCTCGCCTCTCGCTGTATGCTGGTCGATGCCAGTGTTATTAGTAAATACTAATGTGTAGCAAGCTAATGCTTTACTTTTATTTAAGTACCTACCCACTTTTATGAATAAAGCGAATCGGCTACAATCGAATCGCATAAGTAATTATATTATTGATCAGTGTATTATTAACACGTTTATTTACATATGATTTGAAGAGTCATATTTATCATTTGTAAAGCTTGAAAAGGTGTTATTAGCCTGGATAAGTAATTGTAATTAATTGGTTTGTACTTAAGTTATTTAAGTTTTCCATTGTAACTAAAATTTATGAAATAAAGAATTTACAAAAAATCAAAAAATAGAAAAAGTGTGTTTTGTAGTAAAAGTGGTAGCAAGCCACTAAATAATAGTGGAAAGAAGATGTGTACTGTAATTCGTGTAAATTGCGAGAGCATCGATCGTTAACTTAACGATTGTTAACGTAAAACATTGACAACTCACTGACTCAACGATTTGATTGCAAAATATATTCACGTCTTGCGTTTCTCCTCATAGCACAAGGTAATTGTTTTTTTGAAATGATTGGATTTATATAAAATCAATGTTATACCACTGCCATTGGAATACGAAACTCGTTTGCACTATTCTTAGTGGCTTGGTACCAATCAAACATTTAAAGAAAACATACTGTAACAAAAAGCACACATCTCCCGAAACTCAGATTCGTTTCCCTCAAAAACCCCCAGCCCATTTTCTCCCCAAAATATTTCCTACATCTATCAAAAAACCCTTAATTTGTGAGGAATCACAAAACCTGGCGACACTAACTTAACGACGGAGTTCAATATCATATCTAATCTAATATCTCAAAGGGTTTCAAGGGATTTTATAATAATTTGGTATGTAAATAACTGAGGCAAAACATTTCGTCTCATTAGTATCAAAAATCCTTACAATTTAAAAACGTTAATGTTAACTTTTATGAGAAACTTCGTACGTACCTAATCGATTAAACTCATATCATCTAAGTAAGTACTTGTAAAATATTGAAGCGTCGATCGCGTCGTAGCAAAAGATTAATCGTGGAAATGTTTGTGAAAAGGTAAGAATCAATGTGCCCGAGGCAGTCAATTTATTTGATTGCTATTCCGTGGAAATGTTTTTAATTAAGTAGTCGATGATCTTCGCCACATTCAATGAATTTTTAACGTAAATTTTTTTTTGTTCATTCGGCTAAATATTGTTGTAACTTCACTTCCGACATGACTCATATTTATTTGTGATTTAATTGAAACGAAACATTCATTTAAGCCATTAAGTCAAATTTTATTATAAAATACTTCATGCCTGCTTGTGGTTTTTCTTTTATAAATATTGTTATATTTTTAGAGAAAACCCGAAGTTATTAAGTTGTAACTCCCTTTTTTATCCCCTTTCTTATTGTATTATCTTGCCCAAGATTGCCTGGGAGAAATCGCTAAGTGGCAAAAAAGCCGTCCTTTGTGTTGCTTTTTTTGAGTATTATAATTATTGACAAAAATAGGACTTAAAATAGAATTAAAATAAAAAAATGGAAAATGAAGTATTTAGAAAAAATCGCCCCGTCTCACAAATCCGCCCGGATAGCGAAAGGGTTCGAGTCCCATCGGAGCTGGTTAGTCGGGTTTTTTTTTTCTAAATACTTCATTTTCCATTTTTCAATAATAAAAATTGCATTGTGAATGCAAAAAGTAAACATTTAAATGAATTAAAATATTTAACCTGTGAAATAACGCAAGAGGATAACCCTTTTAAAAGAGGTACAAAGGTAAAGAGTAAAAAGGCGTAATTAAGGAAAAAGAGAAAACACTTTTTCCTCTTAAAGAGGACTATAGTTGGTATACGAAGTATTTCACACACTTAAATTATTGGTACCTAACTCACTGTCTTCCACCAATATTGAAAATTTGTATCAATGGTATCAATAAATTAGAATTACACACAATATTTATTTAACATTCGCCACATTGTATTCAAAATACCTATATATTGGTACTACAAAGACAGTTATTTGTTTTTCTAAAGACAATCGTATCCGGAATCCAACCACTGCAGAACATCGGCTTAAAACCTCATTTCGAGAACGAAGACCAATTCAACAAGTTCACCCGACAACGGTGCGACAGAGGTCTGAAAACCCTTGAGGAGCTGCTGAGCAGGACCTCTGGGAAGTTCTGTCTGGGAAACCAGTTGACTCTAGCTGACCTGTGCCTCGTACCACAGCTGTTCAACGCGACTACGAGGTAAAACTAAACACTGCATGCCAATTCAAAAATGTCGTGCCCCAGTCCAAACTCGATTTTAATCAAATGAATAGAACCCACCCAGTAGGTCTAGCACAACTTGAGCGCGACTCGAGTGACAAAGAGTCGCGGGCACTATCAACCAATCAGATCGCTCGTACACAGCGCGCGTGACTTAAGGCGACGTGCTGATTGGTTGGAAGGAGCGCGACAAAGAGTCGCGCTAAGTTGTGCTAGCCCTACTGGCTTCACACGGGACTGATGTCAGTCCCGTGTGAAGCCTGGGTGGGTTCTATTAACATATGAAATGACGTATGTATGACATTTTTCAGGACTAGGTTAGCCACTCTAGGTGGGTAGACCAGCCCCCTGATCCACAAACCGGCGAAAACGCTCCTGACAGCGAAATATAAGCACTGTCTATAAAATAGACAAAGACAAAGCACAGAATTCGAATCCGATTCCGTTTCCGACGGTTCATGAATCAGGGGACGAATTGGAAATCAATTCATACCAACTAAACCTCTCACTACTTGCTGTCCCCGTAGGTTCTATGATGCGCCAAGACGTTTACACATTTCAACTTTTATGCCCGGTTTACATTGTCAGTGTTTAGGAGAGTGCTTTAGGAGAGTAAAAAAAAACATCCTATTTGAAAGGCAAATAGAACCGCAATAAAGCGAAAGCCTAAAGCACTCTCCTAAACACTAAGATAATGTAAACCGGGCATTAGCCACAGCGACACAGGCTGCCAGGGAAAAATCGAGCTTCTCAAACAAAATAGAGATTAAAATTTCTAAGATAAATGTAAATAATCATTTATTGCTGTTTAATAACGGCCTAACAAGACCACTTCCTGTAATCAGAAAAGTGGTAAACTAAACGGTATCATTTTTCTTTTAGCAATGAAAGTGACTGCTTCAGATTTAAATCAAATCTAACATAAGATTATCTTATGAAATAACACTATTAGACTGTTGCTTTAGACAAAATTTAAACCTGCCCCACCCACAGAATTTGAGTTAAGTATAGATTAATCAACTACTTAGAAATATTACAGGAACCACATTTGGTCAAAACCTATTAAATTGCCAAATTTGTGTGAAGAATATAAAAATAAACAAGTATATAAAATACAAATCTAAACATTGGACACCAGTCACATATTATATTGTTTCAATACCAAACTATAGTTAGCTTGAGCACTAGTATTATAGAAATTGGAAACAACGACGGGAAAGTTTTACCACAAACACCCAGACCCGAGGTTTCAAATATTGAAAAGGTAGTTTTCAATACTTCCCCACCGCGCGGGAATCGAACCTATAAAGATAGCGGCGCGGCACCTTGAAAACCGGTGCGTACACCACTCGGCCACAGAGATCGTCAAAAACAGATAAAATATTTCGTTTTCCTTATTAACATATAATTGTATAATGAATGTCTGAGTTTTTTCGATTACAGATTGCAGCTGACACTAGACAAGTATCCAACATTGGCGAAGCTATTCGAATCACTGTTAGCCGAAAATATTTTCCAAGAAACTCATCCCAAAAATGTAAAATAATAATTATACAAAAATAAACTATTTTCAACAGGTACAATATGGTTAATTTTTTATAGCAAATATTGCAATTTATACCTTTGACCAACCAACCCTCTTCCTTTAATAACAAAATACTGTATTGCATTGCATGTCGTCAATGACTATTGCGTGGACATGTACTAAAATCACCACTCTCTGGGTTAAGCTATAGTGGAATTGAAAGACCTACTTAAAGACGCTGAAAATTATGCATTAACTTCTTATTTAGAGTCATTAACACCACCGACAAAGGCATCAAATTACTCTGTCTGGAAAGCTACATCGCATCATAGCCAACCCAAAAAAACTAGACCACCCCTGAAACTACAAAACAACACATGGGCAAGAATAGCACAAGAAAGAGTAGATGCGTTTGCTAACCACTATCTCATGTATTCAAACCGAACATGTAATGAATACTAAATTGACGATATGCTAAGAAAAGATCTCTAGCTGGACTTACCTTTGAAGCCAACAGACCTTGACAACAAAAAGCACCCAGCTAAACAACTAAGGAAATCTTAGATCCATGGCCATGAAAGGGATTTGTGTTTCTCTTAACATTTTTTAATGGTATCATGAGACCACTATTCTAACATTTGGAAGATTTTGGAAATCATAATGTTCCACAAGGAAGGAAAAACAACTAACAGACCCGTCAGTCTACTACCGGTCAATACAAAGCTCTTGGAAATAATGCTGCTATCACGAATCCTTGGAGTCCCATCTGAACGCTCTTAAATCTCTGACCACCAGTTTGGATTCCGACAAGAACACGTAACTGTAGAACAGGTGCATAGGGTTGCTGATCAGATAAGAAAAACCCTTGAGTTAAAGAAATATTGCCCCTTGCCACATCATTTCTACGCAGTGCTAAACTCGTACTTATCTGAAAGAATATTCCACGTAAAAGACGGCGAGTGTACATCCCACTTCTATGAAACACAAGCTGGAGTACCCCAAGGATCGGTGTTTGATCTTCCAGCAACGCCGCCGGGGGTAGTTACTGTGACATTTGCGGATGACACTGCCATTTTAGCCAGCAGTAAAAACCCACAAGAAGCATCATAGCTTCTCCAGCAAGAGCTAGACCAGATAGCAAAATGGCTTAATAAATGGAAAATCAGAACCAGTACCTCGAAATCAATCCAAGCTACATTTACTATACGTAAAGGAGATTGTCCACCTGTAACACTAGAAGGAAAATCGGCCAAGTGCGAGTCGGACTCGCTCATGAAGGGTTCCGTACCCACTTAACGTACCGATTACGTACACCTAGCAAAAATACCACTGTCATTTTTTGCCAGAAAAAAATAACTTTGTTTTTCATAGTATTCGTATGAATGACAAAGTTATATTTGCGGTTTTCGAAAATGTGTTATATCTCAAAAACTTGTAAAGCCTACTTAGCTGTGATAGTTTTCCTTTTAACTTCGTCATATGTCTACTATCATGAGTTTTTTCACGTATCCAAGACCAACGATTTGGCTGGCAGGGGGGGGACACTTGACTCTAACAAAATTTTGCACTTTAAAGCTTAATAACTCACAATTGGATGCCTCAATCAAAAAACTATCTTGATAAATCCACAATATTTTTGAAATTGCTATCCAACGACATCCCACACTATGGGGGAGACAAGAAAAAAAATTACATACCCACTTCACGTGTAGGGGAGACAACCTAAAAAAATTTATTTTCAAAATTTTATTTTACCACTTTGTTGGCGTGATAAATATGTATATACTTGCTAAATTACAGCTTTCTAATACTAAGAGTCTATGAGCTAGACTGGGGTCAGACGGGCGGACAGACAGACAGACGGACATGGTGAAACTATAAGGGTTCCTTGTTGACTACGGAACCCTAAAAACATTAACACATAGTGATACAGTCGAGTACCTAGAAATGCACCTCGATCGAAGACTAACATGGAGAAAGCACTATTGCAGAAAAAGAGAGATGAACTTAACATCAGGTACCGAAATCTACATAGGTTGATTGGAAGAAACTCTACCTTGAGCATAGACAAGGCTGTCCTTAAACCAGTCTGGACTTACGGCATGCAGTTTTGGGGATCAGCCTGAAATTCAAATACTGAAATTATCTCACTGATGAAATGGTAGGAAACCTTCACAAAGGCTGTTATGTTGCCTCTTAGTGGCGAGGGGGTTTGCGTTACGTGTTGGGCTAGTTTGTAAGTTGGTGAATCAATTTGGCTGACTATATGACGCATCGGAGCATCAGGTTTGTGTATCTTCGGCAATCCATACACTTTTGACGGTTAAGGGCAGGCAGGAATGAGTAAGTTGATGTCGAGATTCAAACAATCTGAATGTTCTTTGATGAGGTCACTAGTCTTTTTAAGGATTTTGGAGGTGTGATTTGGATAGATTTTTTCTAAAAATACTTTATTTTCAATTTTTCAATAATAAAAATTGTATTGTGAATGCAAAAAAGTAAAAATTTAAATAACTTGCAATAGTAATTTCATCTTTAGCGATTGTCAAATATTAGTCTAGAAGAATAATCTGAAAAGCCTTCTCCTTTTCATGTTGAACGGCATGGAATGTAACAGTTTGACACCGGGTTTTTTTAGACTAATTCGACCCTGCTGAACTCGATTTTGCCCGGTGACATTCCAATTTCCCCCCCCCCCCCTTCCCCCCTTTTTCATTGGAAATATGTCCCTCGCCACGGTTTTTTCCGTTTTGTACAAAAACTATTAGATCTATATGAAAACTGTCAATGACAAAATGAATCTACATTAAATTACCTACCACATGGTAAAACTTTTATTTTAATAAGTCTTATAGTTTTTGAGTAACATCCACCCAAATTTCAATTTTTTTTTTTAAATAATTTTAACTATATTTTCGCCATTTTATAGGGAAACCGCTGAATTTGGCAGCAAATCTTTTACAAGGTGCTAGTCAAAGATATATTATATGTAGGTACTAACGCACGTACTAGTTCACTAAAGTAGTTTGAGAAAGAAGTTTTGGTGCAGGTATAGGGATCTGTAAAGAAAAGAGGCCTCAATTTAGACAAAAGTATATTTTAATCGTCAAAGATTGTGTTTATTGTTTGATGATAATAAAAAATTATGAAATTTCCGACTTAATATTATTATTATATTTATTGCACATTTGCAGTAACATTACTGATGTCAGTCCTCTCAGAGCCAATCATGAGGAAGCCGACACAAGACTGATACTACACGCTACAAACAGTCCGTTTGAGAATGTTATAGTATCAGTCAGGGATACTGATGTCTTTACTTTACTATTGCATCATCGTGGACGGATATCCGCAAAAAAATTATGGATGATGGCTGGGACAAGTTCTGCGAGAGAATATATTCCAATCCACGATGTTGCTGTAAATATGTCCGAAAACGAAAAAAAAATTACCAGCGCTGCACGCACTGACTGGCTCAGACGTGACATCATACCTAAGTGGAATTAGCAAATCACAGGCCTTAAAAGTATTTGAGGTACATGGACATCTTCTTTCATATTTAGGAGTTTCCCCTCTAAACGAAAATACTCTTGCTGACGCAGAGAGTTTTCTGGTAAAGCTATATAAGATAGAGTCCATAAATACAGCCGACCAAGCCAGGCACGTTCTATTTTCTAAAGCCACATCTCCTGAAGCACTGCCACCAACTTCAGATGCTGCTCACTTTCATATCCGTCGAGCGCATTACCAAACTTTTATTTGGAGAAATGCACATGTTGGAGAATTAGAACTGCTTTCTCCAACGGATTACGGCTGGCAGCAAGAAGGGGATTAGCTCACGCCCATTCTTATAACCTTAGAGGCTGTTCCCAAGGCCTGCAAAGACCTCCTTACATGCGGCTGTAAGGCAGGGTGTAAAACGGCAGCTTGCATTTGCCGCAGAGACGTGAAGCAACCTTGCACATCTGGCTGTTTTTGTCGGGGAGTATGCCATAATAATGTTACTGCAAATGTGCAATAAATATAATAATAATATTAAGTCGGAAATTTCATAATTTTTTTATTATCATCAAACAATAAACACAATCTATGACGATTAAAATATACTTTTGTCTAAATTGAGGCCTCTTTTCTTTACAGATCCCTATACCTGCACCAAAACTTCTTTCTCAAACTACTTTAGTGAACTAGTACGTGCGTTAGTACATATAATATATCTTTGACTAGCACCTTGTAAAAGATTTGCTTGCTTATCTTTAGAAACCTACCACTACGAAATATAAAGTAGGTAGTTTATGAGGGTTAATTGTTGTTCAATGTTCGCAAGTTCGGCGCTGTAAGTTGTGAAAGCTGAACAAAAACTCGTATGACTGTAAATAGGGTCTTATTTTGTAGGTTAATATATCAAGATTGATTAGTGCATACATCACTTTGTTCCAAATTCAGCGGTTTCCCTATAAAATGGCGAAAATATAGTTAAAATTATTTAAAAAAAAAAACTTTTAAATTTGGGTGGATGTTACTCAAAAACTATAAGACTTATTAAAATAAAAGTTTTACCATGTGGTAGGTAATTTAATGTAGATTAATTTTGTCATTGACAGTTTTCATATAGATCTAATAGTTTTTGTACAAAACGGAAAAAACCGTGGCAAGGGACATATTTCCAATGAAAAGGGGGGGAAGGGGGGGGAAATTGGAATGTCACCGGGCAAAATCGAGTTCAGCAGGGTCGAATTAGTCTAAAAAAACCCGGTGTCAAACTGTTACATTCCATGCCGTTCAAAGTCGTAAAATTCAAAAATTCTTCTAGACTATATCTGGAAAGCTATTTCTTTCGCGTGTGAGGGTAGTAATATCTTCACATTGATGAAAATAAACGCTGGCTATATAGCGAGTAAGAAGTATTGGATAAATTCGACGCTTCTCGTAACGACTCCGTAGCTCAGAGGTTAGAGCAGTCGCCCGGATAGCAAAGGTCGTGGGTTCGAGTCCCATTGGAGCTGGTTGTGAGACGGGTCGATTTTTTCTAATAATATTTCATTTTAAATCTTTCAATGATAAAAATTGCATTGTGAATGCAAAAAAGTAAAAATTTAATTTAAATAATAAAATGCTTTTTAATAATATTATTATGCCTTAGGTACTTACGATGTATGCCAAATGAAATTATGACAATCAACTGTAAATATGCGTTTCAATGTGTAAACATTCCGTTGTTATTATTATCATATTATTTTTTTTTGTTATTTTGACATAAGTATATCAGAGCCAATAAACTTTCAATAACTTTGAACATAATATTCATACCTACAATTAATTATACTATTATACAAGAATAAGTCGGCTATCCCAAAGGTTCCTATCTAGCTGACCGCACTTGTTCCTCCATAATTAGATAATTTATTTTGTTATGCCTATGGATATGCAGGTACCTACATACTATGTGCCCTAAGTAGGATAGTGCAATATTTATAGAGTAGATTAAACCCTTAATTGGGCGCAGGGAACGAACATGGTACATATTATGTTGTAATGATATGCTGCATGAACATAGTTGAGCCCTCATAGATCTGTCTGTCTGTCAAGAACCTTTTTCTCAGAACGCGTGGAGATATCAAACTGAAAAAAAAAGTTGCAAAAAATACCTACTTCGAACATCAATGTTAATTATCTCAAAAATAGCTAAAAATACGTAGAAAAGAATGATATATTTTTGGTTATCATCCTTACTGGCTAAAACATTGTAAAACAGCCCTAAAGTATGGCTTTTTATATTGGTCGGAGTGTACGGCGCTTTGACAAATTCATTGGTAGTATTTGGTAGTAGGTAGACTGGACTTATATATTATATAATCGTAGATATGAAGGGTGATCTGCGATAACAGAATATTGCTGTAGGTAGGGCAGGCGTACCGGTTTTGGCCACTTTAAGGGTTTTTTCACTTTTAAGTATTTTAGAGAAAATTTATAATGTAAAGTTATAGATAATTTATCGACCTTTAAGGGTACAATCTACAAATTACGACTACGAAAAAACAACACTTAATCCATCTAGAAGAAACATATTCCAATATGATATAAAATATTAAATAACCATAAAATAATTTTATTGTTTACCTTTACACCTTAACATTTTGCTTAAGAATTTTACAAATGTTAACTTTGAAACATAACACGTGCATATTTCTAAAATATCGTACTACATAAAAAAAGCTAAGTGCTGTAATTATTAACTAAAAGTCCAATCTTTTATTCGCCGTTAATAAATATAAGCAATAATTATTTAATTCCTATTTATATAACTTTAAAGTGAAAAGTGACCAAAACCGGTACAGTGGCCAAAACCGGTACGCCTGCCCTACATGTATGTACATGGGCGCAGGACACTGACTGGGAGTCTGCGCCCATGTAATGACTATATTGTATCATCTTGGTTGGGCGAGATTTATGAAGATGTTTTAGCCACCCAGCGCACTTTTTAGGCAATGTTTTGATAGACATACATAGAAGGGAATAAATAAGTTTTTTTTATTTAATTATTTTACTTACACCTTCCTTGGATAAGAAAGCAAATTAACTTAAAATGTCGCAGATGTCCATTTTTTTAAACTTCATGACATCTCTTTTCCACTCTTTTATGGTCTTTAGGTACCTTTTACATCATTGAAAGAAAAATATTTTTGAGTAGTATTCTACGCCTATTTAGGCGGATCCAGAATCTTTGGAGCAATTTCTAAGTAGCCAGTAAAGATGACAATCGGAGGTGGGCAGTTTGTTAATAACTACTTTTATCAATTTTTTGAGATATTTTTCTTAGCTGTGCGACGTAGGTTAATTTTTATATGGAAGCTGCAACTTCTCCTTTATATCAATTCATTTCAATATCTATCGTTTTAGGATCTATACCCTACACACATCACGTAGCCGTTATTATTTCTAAAAATATTTTATGTACAATTTTTTTTTCGTTGCTGTTTTATAACTGGAAACAATAAAGAAATTTTTGTTTTTTTTTTTTGATGGCGCTAAGCACATCTGACGTCATCTGTGTCTACCGCCGAAAATATGGAAAATATTTGAAAATAAATACCTGTGTCGTTTTTCTGATATTAATAAAATCATTTTAAACAAATAAAAAAAAACAGTCCGATCCCCTATTAAGCTTAAGTACATGAAATGTTTGAAACCCTCTGTTTGAGTACCTACGAATTAGAGCGATAAGCTTAAAATACTCTTCCACCTATGTTAATTGGAAAATCGCAAACCTAGCATACGAAGTATATACATAGTTCCTAATTGTCACGCTACCGAAATTCGATTGGTTGGCAACGTTGTTTCACGGCGATCGCAAGGCAAACTCAAATTCTGAAATCAACTCGGATTTCTACTAACTAGAGTACCTACTTCCTAACTAGTACCCGTACCTGCCAACCTAATTTGTGTTGTTAAGTTTGACTCAAACTGAGCTTTGTCTCCAAGCTCAGTTTGTTTGTGGCTGTGATACATTTGAGTTTCTAAACAGATACTCAGTATGTGATCTTTAATTAAAAAACCTATAAGTATGGGTATGGTCTCATTCGATTCAGCGCAAAAAAATACATAGAAAATGTCGCCTAGCGTGTATAATTTGTATTTTTTTTTAGGTTTCCATACCCCCTGCATATGCCCATACCCCTGGCCTATGCCTAATTGCCCATACCCCAAAGAGTAGGCAGAACCCCTAAATTTTGGTAGGACTCTGGTGATCCTTATTCCTAGTGCCAAGTTATAGTTATAAACAAAGTTTCATTGATGTACATATTTTGCCGCCAAAATTTGCTATTTTTCCTTTAGTAATACCTAAGACCATTTAGTAGGTACTGCTTCAAAGTGAAAAAATCTTTAAATTGGCCACAAAGAGGTCTACTTCACTGCCCTACCTACAGGTAGTATTTTAACTCAAAGAGTTAATAGTATTACGATTTTTAATAATTATGAACTAAAGCTTAGTGAAGTCAATAATCTATTTGTTATCCTACTAATATTATAAATGTGAAAGTTTAGATGTTTGGATGTTTGGATGTTTGGATGTTTGTTACTCAATCACGCCAAAACGGCTGAACGGATTTGGCTGAAATTTGGGACACAGATACTTTGTAGTCTGGAGAAGAACATAGGCTACTTTTTATCCCGAAAAAATGTCACATTCCCGCGGGATAACGTCGTGAAGTCCACGCGGGCGAAGCCGCGGGCGAAGCCGCGGGCGGAAAGCTAGTTTATTATATTATCTGTGTTACTACACAAACATTGCAAACATCAAAAGCTGCGAAATATAACATTGATTGATATAATATAAATTTACTACTACTACTACTACTACTGCTACCCACCTTCTGCGCCAGTGGTTTCGGGTTCGATTCCCGAACAAGACAAATATTTGTGTGCTTGAACATGTCTATTTGTCTTGGTCTGGGTGTTTACTATGTAGATTAAGTATACCTATGTATTTACAAACAAAAAGTATTTAAGTATACTTATATTTATCCGTTATCAAGTTTTCCATGATACAGTTTCGTAATGAAATTAAAATGGGCTTAGATAATTGGTGTGAATGTAAGAAGTTATTTTTTTTATTTTTTTTTTATTTAACTTTCCACTAAAATATTTTCGATCTACGTTTTACGAAATTAATAATAAAAGAACATTTTGCAGTCCCCATTTTTCCCCCGGATTTCCATATGAGGATACTACTTACACTACTTACATCACATTGACAAGAAAATGTACTTTCATAACGCTTATTGCCCGTGGTACTACCAGTATTACTAACATGGGTAAAAAAAATTCCCGGCCTACTACCAAGCGATCCAGTAGTAACACGGGAAATAATAATATGTTCATCTTCTAACAGCTATTTAAATTCAATAAGATCGAAATTCAAACTTGTTGACTTTGACCATATTGACACTGATCTTTATAGATTTGACGTTTAAAAACAAATTATTAAGAAAATAGGTCATGATTCAACTGGTTCAACTTATACTGCGTTACCACGTTTCGTATTATAGGATTAAATAAGGCCTAACTTTTCTGAAATTTGCACGAACAGCTGTCTTACACTTTATTAACTGTTCTAAACTTTACCTTCAAGGAAATAAAGCGAGCAAATTGTAATTGAAAGAACTATTAATTGTGCTCAAATTGTGTTTAAATACGTACTAGTATGTGTCTATGTTGATTTCTAGAATATTAATATAAAAATAAGAAAAAATAAAACTTACGGGTTTAAAAAATTTATGTATTCTATTGTTAGTTTTATCCTCTAAGATTTAATTAAATACACGGTGAAGATCCAAATTGATTTACTACTGTATTACGTATTAGCCCAGTAAAACATTTTTAGAAAAAAAAAATTAAGGGTAAAAGTGATTAGTCCGTAGAAATGGGATGAGTTTGGCACAAAAGCGTGACTTCCAGGAGAAATGAGGTAAGGTTGGACAAAATTGCTAAGTTTGGGGAGAAATGAGCTAGATTTTGTTCAAATGAACTTGGTTTCGTAAAAAGTTGTGTGACGCCGAGGAAAAAAGGGTAGAATAAAGACGCACGCAGTATTGCAATTATATTTTTACATCTTTTATATGAAAAAGGTCAGGTATTACTTGTATGATAAAGACAAAATTGTTCTCGGGGTACGCAACACAACTTTGCTGATGTTCCATTATCATGTTCCTGGATATATTATTTGTTTAAATGACGTCACTGAATACATGACAATGGACTATAGTTATGATGACCCAAAAATGTGTCACGCTCACGCCTCGCCTCATAAAACGGACGGTAGGTACGCAGCAGCTCTCAGCCAACGCAAATGGTTTTCTATTACAAATTACTTCAAAACATAGTCTCTCGCATCGTTATATACGTTATTCCCTCTTCGTAAGGTTCAAATTGCAAAAAGAAGGCATGCTTACGTAATGTTTGTGTTACAAAACGGTGAAAATATCCACACTTCAGCATAAACCACCCATCGTTTCTTCCCCGTTTTTCTATCGCAACGACGCAGATTTGCCTGATTTTTTATGACGCCCTTGATGTATTCCTCTGAATGATACTGGTAGCTAAATAAATATACAATCCACTTAACCCAGCCAACAGTTTTTCTTGCCTTGAGCTATATTATTCATTTGGAGTTTTGGGAAATTTTCTTGGATTAGCTACGAATCCATCTAATGTTTCAAGTTTATGTTCAATTTATTTAATTTTCTCAAAAATACTCTTCGACATTACCAGCTACAAACATTGTGGATTATATGTGGTTAATCTTATAAAAATAAGATAAAAAAGTAGTAAACTTAGCAAGTGGGTAGCAAATAGTAGCGCGTTTCTATTTTCTCAGAATTCAAGTTATTTTTCAGATTTTCATGGCAACTTTCCTGATTTCGATTTTACGCTTTATTTAGTACTAAATTCGTGGCAAGCTCCTTTAAAACCTCTTTTTTTCGTTCCGTAATTGTTAACAAATTTGAGCACAGTGCATAAAATGCAAGATGCCACTGCTGCGAAAATCCTTATCACGGCAATAACACTAATTTTGAACATTTACTTAAATAAAATAAAAAAGAGTAAAATGCAGCCTTTCTTTTAATTGTAGATACGGTTCCGTATTAAAATGTAAGTACCTACCTACCTACTCCTTACAAACTATACACAATCAACTTTAGTGAAAAAATAACATAGCATTTTTGGTTTGCAAACTGTCAAATTATTAAAACGAAATAGTTATACACTGGCCTGCAAAACTAAGTATCACACTTAAAATTGCAATAACTTTATAAGTAAGGTACACAAGATATACTTTCTGTTATGTTGATGAAAAATGTTACAAATTTGTATGAGACCCCCCCCCCCCCTCTTATTCAAATCTGTTGGTCGGAAATGGGTTTTGGGGGACGTTTTGTCCCATCGTCCTTTGCTATAAAACGATTTTTATTTTAAGTCGCTTACTTCTGTACCTAGTTTAGAAAAAAAGAAAATTTAAAAGAGTAATACTTAGTTTTGCAGGCCAGTGTATGTAGCTTACTTTCGCAAAAAAACTGACAATGTTGAAATTCCGTGTCGTGTATGAGTTTTTTTGAAAATCCTGAAATCGTGAAAAGATGTCAGCTGTTCCATGGCTGTTCCATACATTTCAACAAGTTGATTGGAAAGTTAGTATGGAACATCTGATTTTTTTGGTGTATATACTAGTACCTATACTATTAAAATGTCTAGGCATTCACTCTATTGCCGTGTTAGGCATTTTGCAGCAGTAGCATCTAGCATTTGATGCACTGTGCTCATAAGACCCCAAAAATAAGGGATACTTTATTTTTGGGGTCTTATGAGCACCGTAGCAGTAAGTACTAGGTAATGCAATTAATTAAATCTAATTGGCTACTGAATGTTACAAATTTAAGACAAATACTTTGGCCGTGACTCTATTTGTGAGCAGAAGTTTGAACAAGGAATGTTTACGTAGCTAATTGAAGGGAACGTGTAAGGCTAAGTCAATATAAACACACACACATTGGTTCTAAACTTTTCCCAGAATGTCATTTTGTATTTCTTATGCACATCGAAGAGCTGTGTCATCATAAATCTTCGCATAACGTCAGTGTCAGCACATTTAGGTCACAGCTGCGCGAAGTTTAATTATACATATATCTGCACAGCTATTTGACATGTTCGCACAGATATCTATAAAGATATCCTTTATGTTACAAAGTAGTTTTTTATTAGCAAGGTAATCAATAATCGATTTTAATGCTTGAAACATGGTAATCAAACCTAAGGAGCAATGGCAATTTGGCAAAGCAATGACAAGTAGAACGACATTATTCACTAGAATAGTTATATATTTAATAGCACAATAATGACTGATTTTTCTCACTTGAACTACGTTAGTAATATTAAAGTATTCTTTGCTTGAACTTTATAATCAATCATCACCCTCCTCCTTTGTCAAATAATTATCATAAAAACAAAAAACGATTTCCAAATGAATATGGAAATTTGGAAAGACATTTGGGAAATGGAAAAACAAGTTAATTAATGAAGACGACACATTATTTTAATAACAATGTTAGTACCTTATAGGGCTGGTCAGAGCTACCAACAACTGTAAACTGTCACGTCTCACGTTTGTGTGCAAAATAGTAGTTTATGTGACTGTCATATAATGAGGGGTATTAAAACACTAGTACGAGTTTAAATAAAAACGAGTCTTGTCGTTTTTTTAATAGCATCCCACGAGTGTTTTCAAAGTTGTAATGCATCGTTTTCTGTATAATTTTATTACAATCCCGACCCTCGATTGCCGAAGTCTGTCCTTAATACCGAGCTATGTGCAGTCTTATACAAAACTTTATCTACACTCACATGCATCACATACATATTATACATTTCAAAAGTAACAAAAAAAACACTTTTTATAAAATGTATGATAAACTTCGATCAACAATAACACCATTGTTGATCAAAAAGATGATAAACTATCAAGGTCCGACGCATAAAACCTATTTTGATATTTCCCGCTTGAAGAAAGCCTTGGCCCCGGGCCCACCCGGGCCAGTAAATCTTGCGGTTGCCATGGGCATTGTAAAATTTAAAAAGTGTGCGCATGAATTTATCTTGTCTATTAGGTAGGTATGTATTTACAAATAAAAAGTATATAGTTAAGTGTATATTTATCCGTTATCAAGTTTTCCATAACATAGTTTCATATTGAAACTTACTGTGGGCTTGACAATTTGGTGTGATTGCAAGAATTTTTGTTTTAAAGGTTCCGTACCCAAAGGGTAAAAACGGGACTCATCGCCCGCGTAGGTACTTTGTGCTATTACTCAGACTCCCTGTCCGTCTGTCTGTCGGTCTCCAGGCTGTATCTCATGAACCGTGATAGCTAGACAGTTGGAACTTTCACAGAAGATGTATTTCTGTTGCCTCTATAACAACAAATAAACAAAACTAAAAACAGAATTAAATAAATATTTAAGGGGGGCTCCCTTACAACAAACGTGATTTTTTGAAGTTAATAAGGGAAACAGGTAGACGCTTGGAATATTCACAGAATATTTAGTTGTATAATCACTTTGAAAATAAATAATTAAATTAAAAAAATATTTGAGAGGCACCCATACAACAAACGTGATTTTTTTTGCCGTTTTTGCTCGATATTAATAACGGCAACAGATAGACACTTGAAATATATGTGAAAATGGTTGTAGATAATGTAGTGTATGAGTCTGCACAGTCGGTTTTAAGACACTTGTGGGAATTCATCCGCCGAATGATAAATTACTTACTACTACATTATTTTACTTGTGTGTATACTAAATCTATACATATAAAACTCTAAATTGATTGACTGATTCATTCATTGTTGGCATAGGCGTAGAGCCCCAACGGCTGAAGGTATAGAGACATCATTTTTAGAGGGTAGATACCTTTCATGACATTATATGACATAACATTATTTACATTTCACTAAGAAAGGATTTTAGAAAATTCTATTTAAACAGGGTGCTACAGGGTGTTCCAGTTTGTATGGGAATTTGTATAATGCTGAAGATAGATACACCATTTTTGGAGGGTAGATTCCTTTTATAATGTACTAGCGGATTCTCACGGTTTCACCTGCGTGGTACCTGTTCCCGTGGGAATATCGGGATAAAATATAGCCAATGTCACTCGGGAAGAATGTAGCATTCTAATGGTCAAAGAATTTTCTAAATCGGTCCAGTAGTTTCGGAGCCTATTCGATGCAAAAAAACAATCAAATCTTTCCACTTTATAATATTGTGTCGTATAGTATAGATGTGAGCACTAAGAATGGGTTTTGGAAAATTCCCGTTATACAGGGTGCTACAGGGTGTTCCAGTTTGTATGGGGAATACCTTTCATGGTTTGGTGAGCACAAAGAAAAAGTTTTGAAAAATTCCCGTTATACAGAGTGCTACATGTTCCATTTTGTATGGGGGTTTGAATAGGGCTGAAGGCAGAGGCACCATTTTTGGAGGGTCGATACCATCCATGGTGTAGTGGTGTAGGTGAGCACTAAGAAAGCATTTTATAAAATTCCCATTATATAGGGTGCTACAGGGTGTTTCAGTTTGTATAGGAATTTGTATAGGGCTGAAGGTAGATACCTACACCGTTTTTGAAGAATAGATACCTACCTTTTATGGTGTAGGTGAGCACTAAGAAAGAGTTTTGGAAAATTCCCATTTTACAGGGTGCTACAAGGTGATTCAGTTTGTAAATGAATTTCCATTTAGATTGAAGGCAGAGACACCATTTTTGGAGGGTATATAGCTTTCATTCATAGATAGTAAAAACCAAGTGAACAAAGACTCTGACCCACTATGTCAGAAGATAAGGGAGCATGGAACAAAAAAATATGGTCTACTGATAAATAAATACCTTGATAGGTACTTATATTGGTAATCAGTGACTTTCAAAACAAACGCACAACTATCTTAATCTAATCACGCGAAGGAAGTCGCGGGCAAAAGTTAGTATTTAAATAAAAAAACATCAACCTAACCTTGCATAATTTTTAAAAAGTATGAAGGCAGATAGTTTTTACTGGAAAAACACGAACAGCGATTTTATCAACATTTATTTAAAGCTTTCGATGTAAAACCTTAGTTATACATGCCCTTTCAATAGCAGACTTTTACACATTTTCTACTTAGACCACTTTGTTCAATTGTTTGTTCACGCAAAGTAAAACTAAACTAAGACTTAAAATTTTGCCAAGTTTATGTTGAAAGGGTTAAAACATTAGCTTTTTTCTGAAATGCGCAGAAAGTTTAGCAACAATAAATTAAATACGTAGGTATGTTGAATTAGTTTTTTTTTCTTTTCTGCGACGAATTTTTTTACAATGCCCTACTATTTTTAAGAATACGATTTTTTCTGTTAATCGCTCTTTTGAAGCGTGAAGATGAGTGAATGGTTTGATTGTTTTCTCGTATCATAAATCACTCATAAATTGTGTTCCAGTTCGAACTATGACGGCGACGTGCGATATCGTACAGATGTGCCGATATGATAGTCGCTCTAAATTAGTTTGCACTTAGGCACGTATCTCCTCTGCCATTGAGTGTCAGGTAAGACAAGTGAATGTTTACTTTATTATTACATATGAAGAAGAAACAAGCAAAGTTTACTACTTCGTGAAGCGTATTTCGGTATAGCGACTAACTTTCATTCGAACAATGTCCAAGGTTTTCTGCAAGTCCAAGGTTTTCTGTCCAAGAATGCCTGCAATTCTTTCAGGTAATCGCTCATCCTGACCAATTCGGTGAGATGAAGCGTGAAGAAGAGTGAATGGTTTGATGCTCATATCATAAATCACTCGTAAATTGTGTTCTAGCTCGAACAACGAAACGACGGCGACGGCGACGTGCGATGTCGCAGAATACAGATGAGCTGATATTTATTGTCGCTCTAAATTAATTTGCACGTATGTATCTTCTCTGCCATTTAGTGTGCGGACGATTGTATGTTTACTTTGTTATTACACTTGAAAAAGAAAAAAAAACATTGCTATTACACTAAACTTGAAATGTACCTACAGACAAATAGAGTTATAATCATGTTTATCTCAAAGTAATAACTACAGAGAAATAACAATTACCTATAAGTAGAGAATAAAATGAACGTTCAAAACTAAGTCCCTCCTCGCCGCAACGTATTTTAATGCGGTGTCCTTCAATAGACAGAGTGAGTGACCTAATATGTACCTGCATATTACATCGTATATGTGCTAGACACATTACCATTGCATGGGTGGACCATTAATTCGATGCATCAGGGCATTTTTTATACACCGATGCATGTAGCACTTAGCCTTCATCACACCATGTTTAGTGGTGATAAGGCTGAAGGTGGAAGCGCTTTACTGCCGGAATCCTCAACTACTGAGGAACTATTGAAAAAATTGCATTGTGAATGCAAAAAAGTAAAAAATTTAAAAACTTACTGAGGAACTGTCTATTTTATCTGTAGCTGCCGGAACACTATAATACAATAAAATAATTAGATAAGATGGTGGTAGCTAGCCAAGCGGACTAAAAATCAAGTCCTTCTACCAACCAACCAAACCGAATACAAATGTACCTCCACTGGGAATTGAAGCCACGACCTATGGGTGTGTAACCGGTGGTGTGAACCCCACTCACAGAACACGGAAAAAAAGTTTGTTCTGTGGAACCACTAGACCACAGAGGCGTTTTTTTCTTGTTCTGTCTCATATAATATCTTATATTCTCGATGATGCCTTTGCCACTTGATGTCACTAATAAAGGAATAACAATTACCTAATTAAATTGAACCTCTCTCTTCCTAATATACGCACGTGTTGTACACACTTATTGACAATAACTGGAATAAAGTAAAGTGATCTGATATAAATATCCGCCCAAATCACTCGGTTTATTACGAAGACAGGTTTCACGGCGCATCGGGTAGCTATCGACGTATGCTGCTCTATTAAGTAGGTAAGTAACTACGATACTCTATGATATTCTTGTAAAGTGAATGTTGTGTGACTTGCTGGTGTTTTGGAGGTATTTTTTTCTGTAAACCAGCATGTTTTTATCAATAAATATAAATCAAAATATTATGCACAAGTTGCAACACACGTTTCTTTCTGCAGATCATTCAAAGATTAATCCTTCGATCATATAATCAAAGGATTAATCGGAACTCGAAGTATACATTTTTCCCGTCCCAGAATAAAATAAACAATTGAAAGTTGCAAATCGAGTGTTGCACAATTTTTTAAACAAGAACCTCATTAAGTAGGTAGGTATCATATGAAAAAAGTTTAACTCTAAAATTTCACACCATGAAGGTCTTATGTCAATTCAAAGTACTTAACATCTATTTCTATAGAGCGGCAATTTAGTACCTATTATATATCGATAGAGTTTGTCAAGGAGCTTTCTCTTACTTACTTTAAATAAATTTTATGCATTCACAATGCAATTCTGTAAGTGTAGGTTAGGTATAGGTACTCCGTGAAATTTTGTGGTTGTTCTTGCTCCAATTCTATGTCTGTGGTTCTGCCCTTTCACGCCCCATCACGCAGATATCTACCCATTTTGCCGTGTAAGCAAATTACTAAAAAGAATCTGGAATATAAAAAGGTAGGTTCTTTTAAGATCACATGTTCAAATTTCAAGGTTTTAAATTAAGGTGTCGCATTTAAGAACGTGGAAAAAGTACAGTCAGTGGCTGAGCGAACTTTGAATGCTGACCTTGAGTGTGCTCATAATCAAAACGTATTTCGTACCTAGTGGAACTGTTCAAATTAATATGTCGTAGACTGTAGATGCGATTATGAGGAAAAACTGCTGAGATTAAATTTCCTTTTTTCAGTGTTTCTTTTTATAATTAATATTTATTTGATTTATAAACCGATTGGTCCGTACCAATCAGTCGAAATACTACTGTCTGATTTTAGAATTTCTCGATTTATGTTATGGTTGTATCTATCCTATTGGAAAAATCTTTCAGATAGGTAATGCCGATATTACACGGTTCAACCAAATTGATTCACCTTGGTTAATAGGGGTAAAAGTGAAAGATATTGCTGTTTACATGTATCTTTAAAAATGAACTGTCTAAATTATAAAGTGAACCATTCAATTCGCATTGCTTGAAAATGTCTACCAATCAGGTAGCACATTGAGAATGAACAACAAGTGAATCATTCTTATGTATACACGTTCAACTTTCGTTCAATTGCATTGACTGTTGAACGCAAAAGTGAAAATATTGACCAATCTCAATTCTTTCAACGCGATTGAATGTGGTTGATCATTACCCTTGAATGATTCACTTTTACGTTTAAATTGTTCAATTTGGTTGCTTCATCCAAATTGAATGGCAGGAGTGAACCGTGTAACCGCCATAACTCCTAACAATATCACATCGACACAATTTACTTGTTGTTGTTTAATTGAATATTACTTGCCCTGCTATGATTTTCCGTTGACAGCGGAATTTTGAAAATTCGGCCGCTATTTCGGCCGCGGAACATTAAAGTCAGACTACGAATGAGTATTCTATCTGCTTACTAAAAGATCTGAAAGCGAGTTATGATATTGTGACGTAACGTCTGGCTGACGGTACGGGCACGGAATAACGTTCGGTACCCGGCAGTCGCGTTTATTCCGTGTACAGTACCGACGAGACGGCCAGACGATACGTCATAACTCCTCGCTTTCAGATCTTTAGTAGGCAGATAGAATACTCGTTGGTACTCTGATTAGGTTATGTAGGTAGTGCTCTTTAGGGGTCACTTTTAATTTTCGCGAAGTTTAATGCCTATTATCCTCGTCCCATGTCTAATCTATCCCTATGACAAATTTCAATTTTTTTCAAAAGTTTGGGCACAATAATATTCAGATAATCGGACTTACTTTTCGAGTATTAGTAACTAGCTGTGCCCGCGACTTCGTTCGCGTGGAATAGTGACTTTCGGCAGCATTTTTCATTTTTTTAGTTAATAAGGTTTTTCGTTTTTTGTGTATTTATTTTATATATATTAGTTTAGCGCTATGATACATATTAACACATTAAAAAAATTATTTCACATAGCCTTCCGCCCGCGGTTTCGCCCGCCTGTACTACACGACGTTATCTCGAGGGAAAGTTATATTTACCCGTTATATCAATTATTCTTTGTCACTCTCTAGCTCCTAAAATATCCACATACTAAAAAAACACGCCGATCCGTTGCTCCTGCTAGGGTTCCACATCAGCTGGCCTAGCATGAACGGCTTTTATCATGCGATATGATATAGCACGTCATGCTGTCTTGCTTACCTACCCCACTAAGGTGGAAGCAAGACAGCAAGACGTGCTATATCATATCGCGTGATATAATGATGGTAATGCTAGCCAAGCAGGTGTACCAAGACCTTCAAACTTTGTACGTCAATAGAAAATGCTCATCACATTTAACAATTTTCCATAAGACGGTATTTTTATATCTCTCATAATTTGGCTGGACTGCTATGATTCCACATCGGCCATTTCGATCTTCTAAATAAATTATAGCCTACCTATAAGTTGGCGACAACTAATAGCTATATAACAAAAAAAAGTTTCATTAAAATCCGTTCAGTAGTTTTTGCCTGAAACGTGGACAACAGACAGACAGACAAAAAATTAAAAAACTATATTTTTGGTATCTGTTCCGTTTAAGAAGACCCTTGGTGGTATTTTTTTCTATTTCTTTTCAATGTATACAGCCCCTGTACCGGCAAAAAAATATGGATATGGGCATGGGCTTCATTTAACATTTGATGCCCATATTTTGTGCTTTTAAGGGCATAATATGGGCTTCAAATGTCAAATGAAGCTATGTCCATACCCATAATTTTTAACCGGTAGCCCCCTGAATATAATCGCATACAGTTTTATAATAAGTATGAATTATTTTATTTATTTACTTAATATACACGGTAGTTTTTTTATCACCCCGGATAAAGTTAAAAGGATTATTCTGCTCATGAAAACCAACAATTTTTGTTATGGGACCAACACTAAAATCGCAAAAAAAAACAGCTATTCCATACAAAAGTGCAAAAATATTTAATCAAAATGTATGGAACAGCTGATATTTTTTCGCGATTTCAGTGTTGGTCCTATAAAAGTTGTTTGTTTTCATGAGTAAAATAATCCCTAAAAATATCCGGGGTGATAAAAAAATACCGTGTATATTACATAAACAGTACCTACGTATTAACACATTAAAAATTTATATCACATAGCCTTCCGCCCGCGGTTTTGCCGCGTGTACTACACGACGTTTTTCCGAGGGAATGTGATATTTTTCCGGGATAAAATTAGCCTGTGGGACTCTTTAGCTCCTAAACTATCCACATACTAAAAAAACAGGTCGATCCGTTGCTCCGTTTTGACGTGATAGACGGAAATACAAACAAACACACTTTCACATTTATAATAATAGTATATATTGTATGTCAAAAGAAAATACTTATCACGCTGAACAACTTCTCTTAAGATGCTGTATTTGTATCTCTTATAGTTAAGCTGGGCTGCAAGGGTTCCAAATCAGGTGTACCAGACCTTCGATATTTTTCCGTCAATAGAAAATGTCCATGACGTTAAACAACTTTTCTTAAGACGCTATGTTTGTATCTCATATAGTTTAATCTGGCTGCTAGGGTTCCACATCAGATGTACCAGACCTTCAAACTTTGTACGTCAATAGAAAGTGCTAATCACGTTTAACAATTTTCCTTAAAACGGTATTTTTATATCTTTTATAGTTTGGCTGGACTGCTATGGTTCCACATCAGAAATTGCGATCTTCAAAATAAATTATAGCTATATGTTGGCAAGGACCAATAGCTGTATAACAAAAAATCTTTCATCAAAATCCGTTCCGTAAACTTTTTTGCCGACGTCATCACACGAAAAAATTCATCCCCTGTTTTCACCCTCTTTAGGGTAGGTTTTTTTACAAACTTTGAATGTCGTATTTATTTATCTAATCAAAAGCCTATAAAATAATTTTGAAGCTTCTAGCTTTAAAAATGACGTAATTTCCATACAAACTTTCACCCTTATTTCAACCCCTTACAGCCCTTTGTTCACATAAAAAAGTAGCCTATGTCCTTTCTCAGGCTCTAGACTATCTCTGTACCAATTTTTATTCAAATCGGTTTCGTAGTTTAGGCGTGATTGTGTAACACACAGACAGACAGATTCGCATTTTCGCATTTATAATATATAATATAATAATATAATAATATAATAATATAATATAGCCTTCCGCCCGCGGCTTCGCCCGCGTGTACTACACGACGTTATCCCGCGGGAAGGTGATATTTTTCAGGAATAAAAAGTAGCCTATGTCCTTTCTCAGGCTCTAGACTATCTCTGTACCAATTTTTATTCAAATCGGTTCAGTAGTTTAGGTGTGATTGTGTAACACACAGACAGACAGAGACGCATTTATAATATAAGTAAGGACTAGCCTTCCGCCCGCGGCTTCGCCCGCGTGTACTACACGACGTTATCCCGCGGGAAGGTGATATTTTTCAGGAATAAAAAGTAGCCTATGTCCTTTCTCAGGCTCTAGACTATCTCTGTACCAAAATTCATTCAAATCGGTTCAGTAGTTTAGGTGTGATTGTGTAACACACAGACAGACAGAGACGCATTTATAATATACTAGCTGACCCAGCGCGACTTCGTTCCCGTGGCCCTACCCCCTACTCCACTCTACCCTATCCGTACTCTACCCCTACCCTACCCCTACCCTACGCTACCCCTACCCTACCCCTACTCTACCCCTACCCAACCCTACCCTACCCCTACCCTACCCTTACCCTACCCCTAGCCCTACGCTACCCTACCCTACCCCTACCCCTACCCTACCCCTATATCCTTCCTTGGACTTCCACGAACATTTCAAGACCAAAATTAGCCAAATCGGTCCAGCCGTTCACGCGTGATGTAGTGACCAAGGGAAATAGGGATTCATTTTTACCACACTTTTATTAGCTTCACTTGTAACTAAGTCACAATGTAAGAAAATCTTGGAAATCAATTTTAACCTACTTCTAATTGTCGTATTGATTTTAAACTTTGCAAGTCTATATGAATCCGATGACAATACAATAATTTGCTACCATCGAGCTGATCTGATGATGGAGTCAAGAGGTGGGCAATAGAACTCTTCCATGACTGCTAAGAAACCACTCGAGTTTAGGCTCATTTGTTTTGTTCTGATGAGACCTATTCGCAACACTTGATGGTGAGGGTCTGATGATGGTGCAGGGAGGAAGCCAGTGGCACTTCTTAATGACCATTAGGAAACCCCTCGAGTTTGGCCTCCGTTGTTTCGTTTTGATGAGACTTATGAGTCGCACTTGGTGGTGAGGCTCTGATGATGGAGCAGGGAGGAAGCCAGTGGCACTCCTTAATGACCAATAGGAAACACCTCGAGTTCTAGCTCATTTGTTTTGTTCTGATGAGACCTATTCGCTACACTTGGTGGCGAGGGTCTGATGATGGAGCAGGAAGGAAGCCAGTGACACTCCTTAATGACCAATGGGAACCCCCTCGAGTTTGGGCTCATTTGTTTCGTTCAGACGAGACCTATTTGTTACACTTGGTGGCGAGGGTCTGATGATGTGATGATGGAGTTGGGAGGAAGCCAGTGGCACTCCTTAATGACCACTACGAAACCTTTTGAGTTTGTGCTCATTTGTTTCGTTCTGATGAGACCTATTCGCTACACTTGGTGCGAGGGTCTGATAATGGAGCAGGGAGAAAGCCATTGGCACTCCTTAATGGCCAATAGGAAGCCCTTCGAGTTCTGGCTCATTTGTTTCGTTCTGATGTGACCTATTCGCTACACTTGGTGGTGAGGGTCTGATGATGGAGCAGGGAGGAAGTCATTGCCACTCCTTAATGACCACTAAGAAACCCCTTGAGATGGGCACATTTGTTTCGTTCTGATGAGACCTATTCGCTACACTTGGTGGTGAGAGTCTGATGATGGAGCAGGGAGGAAGTCAGTGGCACTCCTTAATGATGATCACTAGGAAATCCCTCGAGTTTGGGCTCATTTGTTTCGTTCTGATGAGACCTATTTGCTAAATTAGGTGGTGAGGGCCTGATGATGGAGCAGGGAGGAGGTCGGTGGCACTCCTTAATGACCACTAGGAAACCCCTCGAGTTTGGGCTCATTTGTTTCGTTCTGATGAAACCTATTCGCTACACTTGGTGGTGAGGGTCTGATGATGGGGTAAGGATGAAGTAAGGGTTCGGCTAGCGCATCTGGTAACTAATAGACTCCACTTGAATTTGTAAAACAAATACATACAATCACGCCTTTGAGTTATAATGTTTACGGGGTGGGCAGACACATGAATGGACTGTGAAATCGATTACCATCCATCCATAGCTTGTCATTTATTAAACTAAAAAGTAAAAAATAAATACGTAGTTTAAAAAACTATAACAACACACTTTTATAGGAACAGACTAAAAGTACAAAATAACCGACTATTCAGTAACTGAAATTAAAAAGCGTGGTGCGCCCTTTGCAAAGCATGCATTCAAGTAAGTACTTAATATTGACAACGCGCACCACGCTTTTTAATTTCAGTTACTGAATAGTCGGTTATTTTGTACTTTTAGTCTGTTCCTATAAAAGTGTATTGTTATAGTTTTTTAAACTACGTATTTATTATATATATAGATAAGTAAGGAAGTAAGGATAAGGAAGTAAGGATTATTTTTATATTTCATTCCTGGCTTCCTGACATAGGGTCTGTATAATGTTACATAACTATGATTGAGCACTTCTTCCATTCATACGTCCATCCAAGTGTGATTAAAGCCATTGCCGCTTCTGTAGTGAACAGGAAAAGGAATATTTATGTGATAATATTTTAACACGTAGATTATACGATATATTTTTAGAAAATATTCCAATACCTTACCTACTAAGAATGAAAAAATTTTCCTTCTGCATTTGATTTTTTCTTTATTTCCTATTATTGTTCTATTTTATGTATAGCAACGATATAATATATTTGTAAATGCCGTTGTTTCTTTTAAAACTGATGAGACTTTTTCGCCCTTTTTTTTCTTGTCAGTCAAAAGTTGTCCTTGTAAACAAATTTCCGACGATTCATAAGAACTCTGTATGTCAAATCTATATGAATAAAAAGTTTTGAGTATTAACAATAATTATTAAATAAATATACAAGCTAGAGTTTTCATTAGTAAGCGCAACTCAATAAACGGTGTGCCCAGAAACAAATGCCTAATATAACATTAATGGAAGCCTATTGAAATTTATTACAGCCATAAATTGAGACGTTGACGCCTGTTTGAAATACTTTCACGGTCCGACGCCTAACAAGTAGAATGAACTGTTGTTCATCAATCTATCTAATAGATAACGCAAAACAAAAGTTATTTATAAAATACCTACTATGAATGAGCGAAAATTAGAGTGTCACGTTTTAGTATCAAGAAAAAACCGATACGGTTTAATGACATTATTTTGATATTCAATATCATCTTTCTAACTTTATCCCAGTTTTATTTGGGGTTGGCTCAGTACGTTCTTCACCTTCACACCTCTATTACCTGCCATTTCCTCATTAACTCCTTTCTCATTCATATCAAACGTACGTATCAAACGTACGTACTACACTTTCTATCCATCTTTTTCGCAGTTTTCTTCTTTCTCTCCATCCATACATACCAAGCCAACACCAATTACTAAATCGCAGTTGCTAGTTTCTCTCGCGCGCTGTTAAATGTCGTTTCTTAATACGAAATCAGCATCGGTATACCCAGATATAAATCCTGAAACTCTTTTTTCTCATAGATTTTTAACCGTTTCTAAAAATATGAAAGACCCGTTTCAAATTACTTAATAAAACAATGATGCTAGATTTTTTATTTCTCAAAACCCATATATGGGTCGGTCGGCTAGCGGTCGTGTAGTGGGTTAATTTTTAAACGCTTTTATGCACTTTTAGTTCATCAATCGCTACCGTAGTGACGGTGGCATCAAACATTTTTTTCTTAGGCCGCATAGTTTTCTACTTTGTTTTTAACATTTTTTTTCTTAACTCTGAACTTTTTTTTATTTTTTTATTAATTACGTTTAATTACTTAGGTTATGTATTAGTCTTATATGAATATAAATAGACAGTTAAGTCTGGACAGATCGGCCAAGTGCGATTAGGACTCGCTCATGAAGGGTTCCGTACCCACTTAACGTACCGATTACAAACACATAGGGCGTTTGTGCACTACACTGAATTTAACGATCCGGAAAAAAACGGATGCTTGTATTTTAATAATTTAATCATTTATAATAGTAAGAAGTTATTTATTTCGTGTAGTTTCAATGTTTCGAACCCTAAACTACACGAAATAAATAAATTCTATTATTTATAATAATTAATTATTAAAATACAAGCATCCGTTTTTTTCCGGATCGGTAAAATTCAGTGTAGTGCACAAACGCCCTTAGGCAAAATACCACTACCGTTTTTGCCAGCAAAATATAACTTTGTTTTTCACAGTGTGTGTATGAATTACAAAGTTACATTTGCGGTTTTTTGAAATAGCTTTGTTTTTCATAGTGTTTGTATGAAAGACAAAGTTATGTTTTTGAAAATGTGTTATAAGTATCTGAAAAACTAATGACTATATCGCGCAAAATATAACTTTGTTTTTCACAGTGTGTGTATGAATTACAAAGTTACATTTGCGGTTTTTTGAAATAGCTTTGTTTTTCATAGTGTTTGTATGAAAGACAAAGTTATGTTTTTGAAAATGTGTTATAAGTATCTGAAAAACTAATGACTATATCGCGTTCAAACAAGTGTTTACTGAGGTCTACAACATTAAATTTATTTTAGACTTTTCACTCTCTTACCTTAAAAGTTAGAGGGGGACACACACATTTTACCACAATTCAGAAGTGTCTCTTTTTCAAAATATTGACCATGTGAAAAATGATTTGAGGAACCTTTATATTATTTTTAAAGACCTATCTATGGACACCCCACACGAATAGGTTTGATGGAAAAAAAATAGTTTCAGTTCCATGTATGGGAAGGCCCGCTTATTTTTTTTTTATTTTTATTACCGTATGAAAATTGTAAAGCGGTTTACTGAATACATCTACCTACCTAGTTTCAACTGTGTAGTCTTAATAGTTTTGGAACAAAGTGGCTGTGACATACAGATGAACGGACAGACATACCTACATGACGAATCTATAAGGGTTCCGTTTTTTGCCATTCGCCACGTAACCCTAAAAATGCTTGACTCTGACATGGCGAGACTAGTAGACTATAGATCACTACCTCTATGATACCCCAAGAGCTATCCGATATTTTTTGTAAAAAATTCAATAACAGGCCAAATTTTTGTAAACGGCCCTTAAATATATTTTTAAGAGCCTATATTTTAGAATCCAACATAATATCGCATTGGAAGGTATAAAAAAAAAGTTATACCCCGAAAATGGTGCAATTCTTTCAGCAAATATGCTATCACCAATTTTATCGTTAACATGTGTTTATGATCACCATATCTAAGCACCAAAGTTGAAATCCATAAATATATAAAACGGGAAACTAATACTTTAGGAAGAAGTCGGTTGTTTCTGATAGCATTTTTAACATAGGTGTAATGCCAATTTGAGTTTACGTAGAGAGTTTTTTTTTAAGTTTATTTGTTTTTCATTTACAAATATAGGGGGATTATATACTTTTACGAAAGATAATAATAAATGTATCCAAATGTAAAGTGAATAACACTTATACCATTTTTGCCTATTTTTTATAGATTTTTTAAAGCTTTGTATTTGTTTTTTTTAATGTCGCTGTCATAAATGTTGGTGGATTACTAATGAATTATTTATTAAACTAGATAACCCAATTTTCAATGTTAAGAAATTACTGATATAGAATTATTGTTGAGTCTCCATAGAGCGAATTAGTTTGGCTCTCGGGCTATGAGGCCAGCAATACCTGTTAAAGTAGTCACCTGTCAACTTAATTCGCGTAAGTATGATGTTAGGAAGTGTCCTTGTCAAGTACTTATTGATATCCCAATGAGAATATTAGGATATCAGTAAGGATTATTTAATTATCAATATTTACCTACTTTCTATTTAGAAAGAAAGAAAAAATATAGAAAGTAGGTAGATAACAGTACAACAGTCATTGCTAAATAAACTTAGAAATAAACACTTGAGGCAAATGATTAAATTCGATCGAATACGTCAAAAGCAGATGTCGTCAACATGTTCAGAAATATTTGAAACAGAAATAATTTTCTTACATTTTCAATTTACGCCTGATATCAACAAATCGTGTGACACAACCAGTTTTTGTCACACACACATGTTTCACGGGGGACCCCTGTCGTTTTCAGCGAGTCTAAAAATGTTGCTGAAAAATCTTTAGGTAATTAAATTGTGACAACCTATACTATAAGCCGCGTACCGGACGACGGACGTTCCGTGGGCAGGCCCCCTACAAGGTGGACCGACGATCCTACACCAGCTAAATACTAGTAGTACAATACAAATACGTAGATCTACTATACTACCTATACTATACCAAGATTATTTTATTTTTCTCCAGTCTTTAAACATACCTACTTACATAAATGAAACAATTTCTCAATTTCGTTCATCGAGCATTCATCCCATCCCCAATTGTGATTCTGATTTTATTGATGTTCATTGTTTTGACACCAATGCGTGGACCACACAAGCGAAGCGATGAGGCTGAGTTCTCCACGCATCGATCAGTAGCGGCGGCTGCGCAGGCGGGCTGACATGTCCGAGATGTCAGGCTCCCACTTCGGCCCACGTATCTAGTAGCAACTCGTCCCACCCGCCAACGGGATGGGACCAACCCCTAAAAGCCCTCGCTATTCACTTGGACCGCCATGGCTGCCCAGACGAGGGGTTTGCTCCTCTTATTGTTTTGCGTACTCTCCACTGGGCGCGGGGACGGTGAGTCAATATTGAATGTTGTCTAAATTTAACACTTAGGTATTTTTGTTTCGATTTTTAAGGGTCATGACCGCGCATACATAATAAGAGTAATTTTGGTGTAGATTATTTTTTTTACAATCGTCCTTTTGAGAACTCGTGAAATAATGAAGTTTAATTCCAAATGTACTGTAACAAATATGCATGAAGTCATTATATGAACTTAAGTTAAGAATCTTTTTGTTGTAGTATAATTTACGAATGTATCAGTTTCCCTATACTTACAGGGAAATTGGTACAATCGTAGTGCCGAAGTATTTGGTACGTTTTGCTTAAGGCTGTGCAGTCTGCACACTAGCGCTGCCATTGAAAAAAAAACATAGTGCTTAAATAAAGACGAAATTGTAAATTATCTCTCTGCAGTGCACTCCGAAGAAGCTTTGTGGTACTTTCTACTGCTTTGTCTATATTTTCTAGCTTGTCGTTTAATTTAATGGAGTTTTATTGCTAAAAATGGCCACGTTTCGCAATAAAACTGAATTAAACTAAACGACAGGCTAAAAAATATCGTTTAAGCGATAAAAAGTACTACAAAGCTTTTTCGGAGTGCACTGCAGAGAGATGATTTGCAATTTCGTCTTTATTTAAACACTATGTTTTTTTTTCAATGGCGGCTTTAGTGAGCAGACTGCACAGCCTTAACGTATCGATGTTGTAGGTACCTAAAATAATAATTTCCATCGTTACGAGAAAACAAATTAACTTGGTCCCAGCTGCTGCCTTATGATATCGTTAGCACCTGCAATAGGCCGACGTAATTGGTCACAATTTTGTTACGTTTGCTGTTTCCCCTCCGTAAAATAAAAAATATACTTGGGTATATACTCCTGTCAGAAAATTAGGCAGAGTACGAAGTATGACTTTATTTTCTCTGTTAAACTCTCCCAATGCGTCCCTTATTTCTTTTCCTTCACATTCTTCTCCCCCTTCACATTTCCAAGACCTATGTACTTATCACGATTTAAATCTTCGTTCGTCCTCTAACCGATTACTCATCATTCTGTCCCTCTCATCGATCTGAAATTATTTACTCTTCTTTTTTCATTTATTCAGACATCAGAATGTCCACCAGTTGGTATGGGTTCAAAACTAAGTTACGCAAATTTAACTTTGTAAAATAACAAATAATATTAATTTTAGAACCGTAAAAGTAACTAACTGTGATTAAAAATTTTCCCAATTTTGATGACTTCAAAACGAAATAGGTACCCACTGCTGCCGACGTTGTTAAAGCATCTAAAGATGTTTATAGGTATTAGTTTGGAAATTTTCAGAGTATCATTCTTTTTGGTGTTTTATTTTTTTGTTAAGTACCTATATTTATTAAGAAAAAATTTGGAAGTATTTAGAATTTCAGCTAATTATTATAACCAGAGATCGGAATAGGTAGAACTGTTTAAGTTCATTGACCAAAAACGTTATGTTAATAAGTATTAACATTCTACAAGAATCAGACTTATAATCGGGTTTTTTTTTGTAAACAATCTTCAATTATTTAAGAATTGGGTTGCACCCCTTCGTCTCCCCTTTATTCTGCGTCTCCCCTTTATTCTCCCCTTTATTCAAAGATTCTCTTCTTGTATTGTTGGCTTAGCTAACCTGACGCACAATTTGATAATCATAGATGGGAAAGAATTTGCATCTCCAGATAAAAATTGGGAATATTCATATCAATCAAAATTATCGTAAGTACACAATATAGCTCTACCTACTCCTATCTCTGATTATATGTAACTTATCTTTAACTGATCTAACATGACGACTGGCATCATAATATGCTAGTTACATTTGTGTAGTGACTACAGTATCCGACCTGTCACACAATACAAATGAGGTCTCCGCGACTGGCGTTGGGTACCACGTATGACTGGGCTTATAGTTTTTTACATTAATTCCACACCTTTCTTTTTTAGACGAAACAGAAATTTTCGACGTTCTCTCCGTTGTGAGAAACGACCAACTGCCTGATGGCGTCACCAGGATTCCTGGGAGGTGCCAGCCACCCTCCACTCTCGAGGACCAGTACTCTGGGTACAGGCTCAACGAGAACGCGACCCTGCACCAACTGTCAGCAGGAATGTTCTACAACACCTTTCCTGAAGACTTCTCCATTTTGACTACGGTCCGATTACCAAGTAAGATTTTTTTATGTTTTTCTTTTTGAGTACAACTTTCTTTTTAGTCTTCTGTGGTCGTGGTTCCATATTCAAACCAGAGCGACCCCCAAACACGAAAGAGTCTTGTTGTGGTAACCGTATAGTAATCATCCTCCAAAATGCTACCAAACCTGCCATAGTGTGCTGTCACATATCTATTGATAGTTCCATAACGACCGAAAGATAACGATTTCAAAACGACATTTTTTCGTGCTTGGTTAGTGTACGTAGCAGCACGAAAAACTGACGTTATGGTAACCGTTATTGTGATCGTATTATTTTGTATGAAAACCAGAGCAGTGCCTCTTTCGGAGCCTTAGAGGAATATTAAGGAACTGAAACTCAATACCTATTTGACAGCAGCACTTTTGGCAGTTTTTGAATTCCAGTATAGTTTACTATTCGATTACCTTAGCGATAGTTTTTCATGCTAGCATACCTACATGACTTACTTAAACCATACAATAATCTCCTTTCTCTAACAAATTCAATAAGTTTATCTGTATTTGCAACTTCAGACATCGCGGTGAACGCGGCGTTCACTGTCTCTATGGCAAATGAACTCTTATAACGCCGAATTCCATTTGACCGCCGCGTTCTGACTGCCTGCTGTGTGCGTTATGCCGTTATCGTACCAAACTCAGTACATTCGTTAGAACGCAGTACTCTGAAATCTGTACGCGGAACTCGGTACCGCTCTCTGTCTGCGCACGCTCTTAGTGTTTAGTGACAGACAGCATTTAATGCTGTAGATTACCTACCCTCGCAATGGAGGGCAGGCGCAGCCTAAAAAATTGTCAGATAGCTGAAAATCTTAATACAACGGTAAACTGACCTAGCTAACACTAATTTTTATCTTTCTTTGATTAAGGAAATTCGCTCTTATGTGGGTTATGCATTGTCCATACTTTGTGAATGTTCGAATTAGAATGAAACATTGCACAAAAAAGATACCTACGATTTTTGATTGTGTATTAATAACTGACAGGTAAGTACTATATTTTGTAATTTGTGACATTTTGTTTGTAATTTGTGACATTTTGTTTGTTATTGTGACATTTTGTTTGTTATTTGGCAAATGTAGGTACTTCTTCTTATTTGATCAAATTAATATCTCTAAGACTTACATCTAATCAAGACTAATATTAATTTGTGTTCTTCAAACTTTATGTTGGTGTTTCAAATAAGTTTATAAAAACAGCTCAACGATTTTGAAAGAAATAGAACGAATAATTTTTACAAATGGAACTTTCGCATAATACAGATCAATCTTAAAAGTAAGTAACTTCTATTAGCAGCGATTTATCGTAATATATCATGATGTCCATTACGAAAACATTTATACCTATTCATCTGGCTTTAAATCATCACCCGTTATCGCAATATTAAAGTAAATTAGATTAAAAGACGGAGCTATACGTTGCGTATCGGGCCATCTCTCCAAAATCTTGCTTTATCATTGATCTTACTGCTCATAGTAAGGCTCCTTCGTTGTGTAGCTTTATTTAAGGCTTTAATTTGTTAAGTAAGAAAAATCATATTCACTAGAATCAATTAACAGGCAATTTCAATAGCAATACCTTATTCTTTTCCACTAAATTAAACTAACTAAATAAAGTCTCTTGGATCAGAAAATTAGATTGAAATTGAGTGCTAAGTGCCTAAATTGCGTCTGGTCCTTGTATAATTAACTAAAATACTGTTACAGGGCGACATATCGATTATTGGCAATTAACGCCCGAACTGAGAACATTAAACATTCATTTAATATACCTACTAAATATATAATTCAGAGTATTTCAGAGCACCTAGTCGGTTGTCATTTGTTCCACATACCTAAGTATGTAGTAAGGCAAGGCAACTTTGTCAATTGACACTGATTAAGAGGCGTGTTAGTTCTTCAAATAGGACACGTATAATGGAATTCCAGTGTTAACTGGCAGTTAAACTTTCTAGATTTACTTACATTGGAAAGTGAACAAACTTGCTGCATCCATTATAGTTTAAAGTTAGTTGCATTCGACTTATTTAGAAAACCATAGTAGAAAACCAACCAAAATGTTTGACGTAAGCCAAATGTGGCAACTTTACCATATTTTTGTCAAAAACTGGAATATTTACTTTATATCGTAGGTAGGTAGGTATAGGGTGTTTCTTTTAGGGCGTTTTTGCACTAACACTGAATTTTACCGATCCGGAAAAAAACGGATGCTTGTATTTTAATAATAACTAGCGGCCGCCCGCGGTTTCACCCGCGTGGTTCTCGTTCCCATGGGAATATCGGGATAAAAAGTAGTCTAAGTTACTCCTTATTACATCAGCTACCTGCCAGTGAAAGTCCCGTCAAAATTGGTCCAACCGTTTCAGAGATTAGCCGGAACAAACAGACAGACAGACAGACAGATAGACAGACAAAAATCGTAAAAAATGTTATTTTGGTATATGTATCGTGTATATAATCATATGCATGTAGTAAAAAGCGGTTATTTTAATATTACAAACAGACACTCCAATTTTATTTATTTGTATGTATAGATTTGTATAGATTAAAAATGATTAATTATTAAAATACAAGCATACGTTTTTTGCCGGGTCGGTAAAACTCAGTGTACTTAGTGCACAAACGCCCTATATGTGTCAAGCCTGTGTGGTGCGAGGTGATAGCTGAGTACCATCTCTATTGATTTAAGCCCTCATGTATGTTCCGCGATTTTTCGTAGTTTTGGAGTTTAATGTTTTTCATTATTTTTGGGGATATAACGATGGAACGGCTTTAAAAATTACTTATATATTTTCTTTGTGTGGGCTTTTCTCGGTAATTTCTTTTTGATACTAGACCTATTGATTGTAAATAATATATAATAATAATATATAATCTCATTCCTTTCCATTTTTGATTGAATCAGCCGTCACCTGGTGGTAGTCCCTAACCATTAACTGAGCTCAACTTAAACTTAAATACATAATTAATCTTAAAAATTACAAAAGTATGCGAAAATATTTACAAATTATAAGAAATGAAAGAACAATGCTCAAAAATGTATGGACACCGTCTCCCCACCCTTGTAGCACTTTGAAACCCATACCACTCGAAAGGCTTAAGTCATCTTATCATTTAATTGTATTACAGCGAAACTGAAAAATCTGTCTGAAAAAACAGACAGACAAAAATTGTAAAAAATGTTATTTTGGTATATGTACCGTATATATAATCATATGCATGTAGTAAAAAGCGATTATTTTAATATTACAAACAGACACTCCAATTTTCTTTTATTTGTATAGATGTGTCAAAATATGATGGAAGATTGTGTTGCTGACAAGTTTTTTCTTGTTTACCAAGAAACATTACTATGGGGATGATCAAAAAATAGCATTATTATTATTCGTCTGAAGATTTTTAAAGAACTTGTCTAACAAAAATACTATCTTCTACAAAAATATTTTTTTTAATTTATTTTTATAAAGAAACAAACAGTCTTATACATAAATATATCTAATATTATTTAACTTAATAAATAATGTAATAGTTATTTAAATTTTTAGTTTTTGTTATTGAAAAATGGCAAATGAGTCCCATCGGAGCTGTGGCCAGATTCTGCTAACGTTAAGTCGTAATCGTGTCTGAATCGTGTTTCAATTGTTGTGCTTTTTTACACACTAGTTACAAGAATTATGACAGTATGATTTGATGTGAATGTAGTGTGTGGTGTAACAATCAGTAGTATTGTGAAAAAAGTTCACATTTCTTGTAACTAGTGTGTAAAAAAGCACAACAATTGAAACACGATTGAGACACGATTATGACTAAACGTTAACAGAATCGGGTCACTGGTTGTGACACAGGTCGATTTTTTCTAAATACTTCATTTGCCATTTTTCAATGTAATAGTTCCCTAGCATGGTACTATCCAAAGTACCTACCTTCTGCGGTGGGTTGCGCTGCGTGTGTGTTGTGCTATTATTAATTTAAATCTTATGTCATTATAACAATGTAGTAGGTACTTAAATATTTTTAGGCTTCATCATGTAACATGAGCATGACTGATTCCGGATTTTTCATGTTGATGAACTTTTTCCGGACAGACATTTCAGTTTCGCTGCCATATAATAAGATGGCTATGACCCTTCGATGGATTGTTCATACAAGATTTCCGATTCTCTACTTTCAAAGACCGATTTCGGCAAAAAATGCCTCATTTAATCAGATGCTATGGAAAGCCTTTAGATAATTTTATTTCTTAGAGTCATGTGTCCCCCCCCCGCCAGCCAAATGGTTGTTTTTGGATACGTGAAAAAATTCATGATAGTAGTACATATGACGAATTTAAAAGGAAAACTATCACAGCTAAGTAGGCTTTACAAGTTTTTGAGATATAACACATTTTCAAAAACCGCAAATAGAACTTTGTAATTCATACGAACACTATGAATAACAAAGTTAGTTTTTTCTGACGAAAAATGATAGTGGTATTTTTGCTAGGTGTACGTAATCGGTACGTTAAGTGGGTACGGGTATTGTATTATCTGTGATACTGTTTAGTTTTAAAGAAATAGCTAGGTATCTAACTTTATAACTGGAAAAAGAGTAGGTATGGTAAAGATAACACCAGAAGGTAATGGTGCCGCGTTTGACCGGCCAATCACCCTAATTTTCCTGATAAAACCAAAACGTAATCTTTCTCGGTTTGGTTGCTTTTAAAACAAAAATTAAATTATCTAAATTTAATTCGCTGTAATTCACTAAGATTGGCACTGTGTGCTTCCTATACCTACTTTAATTTTAATTTTCTCAAAGTAGAGCGATTCTGTTTCTCTGATCTTAATCGTAATGCTACCAATTTGTTTTAAAGGTTCCAAATTAGCAGAATTGGGCGCCAAAACAGACACACTTAACGAATTTAGATACTCCATGCTTGACTTAGGGTGCGTTTCCACAGCGGAGCTGCGCGGAGATGAGTTGTTTTTCCACACAGTTAACAGTTGAGCTGACACCGCCAGACGTGCTGATGTTTAAAAAAACATCTCAACTCCGCTTCTGTGAAAATGCATCCTTTCAAATAGCAGACGGAGGCAGAGCGGACATAATATAATAAGCGTCTTACTCGAGAATATAATAAGGTCAAGTCTGCTATAGATTATTTAAAATATATTTTGTATTCAAATAATGGCGCCCCATTTCACTGTATGTCCATAGACACCTATTTTGCACAGTGAAATGAGGCGCCAGGAAATCTAGAAATGAAAATTACTTAAGGCGCCGATTCCCTAAAACCCAGGTATTTTAAATTATGGATTATAGTCCGTTCGGTTAGATAGTGTCGGTACACCCGCACGGCATTGTGGCAGAGCGACACTATCTAAGCGAATGGACTATACTCGCAAATCACAAGTACTTGAAACTTGGAAAAAATATAAGTTATTTTACAGGTATTTATCTAGTGCTTCCGGCCGTTTTTTTTCGATTGGTGATATTTTACTGTGTCAAATAAAATCCCAAACATCCGTCTAATAATAATTCAGATATCATATTACTCGCAGTATACTTGGTTTTGGTTAATGAAAAACATATGAAAATAATTGTCTTTGAATAGCCGAGGGATTCCGGCCGTCAATTTTTTTTTTTTATTATTTGATTTTTAATTGAATTAGTGATTTTCGATTAGCGGGGCGCTCGCGAGTTCACAGTTCACTGCCGGCTGCCGCTGGGTCCGCGCGAAGTGTATAGAGCGCGGCCGAGCAAGCGTTAGCGTGCCTATTTCGGTCGGGATTCCTCGCCTTAACATTTATAGATTTATAGAACTGAAAAAATATTATATTAAAGTATTATGTATAAAACTACTCCAATAGATACCGTATCTATTGGAGTAGTTTTACACATCTGTGGTACCTACGTCAAAACGATGACGCTGTCAACATAATCTATACTTATAAATAAACGCGCAAGTGGGCGCCATATTAGAGTATCTTTTATACATATAAAGGAAATGGGTGGGCGCTTATTCGCTCGGCCGTGTTTGTCACTCCAACCGTGGATCTAGGCCAGTGGTTCCTAAAGCTTTTCAGTTCCGTTACCCTTAAGACCTAACTAGGGTCATGTATTTTACCCCTCCCCCAGTGGCGTAACTATACCGTTTGGGACCCATGGAAAATTCTTGGAAAACGGTTCGCGCGAATTTTTTATTTATTTCGCGGGGGTGGTGAGCTTTCGGCAGTCGAGACAACAAGTGGCTCATGACCTCCGCGAAAATGCCTTCCCCCGAGGGGGTAATTACCCCCAGGTTCTTCATTTCAGCCGTACGACGCACACTGCTGGGCATAGGCCTCCCCCAAGGATCTCCACAACGATCGGTCCTGCGCTGCCCGCATCCAGCGGCTTCCCGCGACCTTGACCAGATCGTCGGTCCACCTTGTAGGGGGCCTGCCCACGGAACGTCGTCCGGTTCGCGGTCGCCATTCGAGAACCTTTCCGCCCCAACGGCCATCAGTTCTCCGCGTTATGTGTCCCGCCCACTGCCACTTCAACTGAGCAATCCTTCGAGCGATGTCGGTCGTTTTAGTTCTCCTGCTGATCTCATCATTTCTGATTCGTACGAGCAGGGAAATACCAAGCATCGCTCTCTCCATTGCTCGCTGGGTGACCTTGAGCCTTCTTATGAGACCCATAGTAAAAGACTACGTTTCGCTTCCATAAGTCTTAATTACCCCCAGGTTAGGAACCACTGATCTAGGCCTAAGGCCGAAAAACTGTCGTTATGGTAATTAATCGTTATCGTGATCGTATTATTTGTATGAAAACCCGAGCATATCGCCTCGTTCGTATAAATGGAACTGACTGATAGCAGCACTTTGACAGCTTTTGAAGGATGGTCTATTTATTGACTATTCGATTACCATAACGATAGTTTTACATGCTAGGGGTAGTGATTTGGTTTTTTTTAAGTTAAGTGTTAGTAAAATGTAGGTAGGGCAGAGGTACCCTTTGTGGCCACTTTAAGGATTTTTTGACTTTTAAGCACTAAGTACTAAATGGTCTTAGGCATTTAAGACACAAATGATATCTTAAATTATAGATAATTTATCTACCTTTAATGGTACATTATTCAAATTTACAAACGAAAAATAGTTTTTTTTTCTACTACACACAATATGTGAGAGGTGCCAAATGTACCGGTTTTGGCCACTTACTGATAGTTAAACTTTTGTAAGTATTGCGAAAAATTAAAACCAAACCCAGGTAAAATTAATATATTCTAATGCGCTAGAAACCAGTCAATTGCAAAACAACAATTTAATTGTAAAAACAAAGGTTTAAACAATTTTCTTAAAATTTCCATACAAAACATTTTTTCAAACAGAAAATGGAATTTATTGAAAAACAAAACTTATGACATAAGGAATTCTAACGGTTGTTATTATTACCTTAAAATACCTTATTTTAATTGACTTTATCAAAAATGGCTAAAAGTTGTTTAGAAAACTTTTAGAGCAAAAAGTGGCCAAAACCGGTACGCCTGCCCTACTTACTTACTTACATTACAATTTACTCTGCGCGTAGCACAGGGAAGTTGAGCGGACATACAATTAGCGTATTTACCCGACAATATGATTACGTCCCTGCTAAAGATATTATCCTAATCGAATCCGTTCAGTAAGCGGATGTAATTTCGATTTCCTCATACTGATACTCGTAGATATCGTTAGTCGTTTCGTACTAAAGATATGGACTCAAACGTTTTAATTAAAAATAAGATTGTATTCATCGATTTAAATACTTTTTACACGACTGCCCAAAAAAAGGAGTGTATTGTGTCTAGGGTTAATGCATGCATGTATGTGTGTATATATGTGAGTTATTTTATTCCACCATAAATTTTGAATGAATTAACGGATTTTAATTAATGTATGAGGAATCATTAGAAATACTTCATACATACTTTGACCGCCTCTGTGGTCTTGTGGTTCACACCACCGATTTGAGACCCAGAGGTCCCGGGTTCAATTCTCAGTGGGATATCCCACTGGGAATCGAACCCGGGACCTCTAGACCACAGCGGCAGTTATTTCGTCGCCAGTCACTTGACCCATGTAAATCCACCAATAAAAGTCCTAGCTCGCCTTAAGTACTGACAAATATGTATTCCATTTCATTAGACAAAGACCAGAACCCACTGTTCGTTCTGTACTCCGACGCTGGTGACGAACAGTTGCAGCTGGTGGTGGGGGCGATGGTGGAGCTGTACTACGAGGACACGCGCGGAGACCCCCAGGACAACGAGCTGCTCACGTTCAGGCACAGCATCGCTGATGGAAGGTAATTTTGATAAACCACATTTTCTCGAGTACAAGAAACAGGTCGAGTAAAGGTGTGGTCGCCCAAGCAGAAGGAATAAGTATGCTCGAGCAGCTGAGTTTGACTGCTCAATTGGCTAAGTGCAGACTGCTTATGACCTGATTTTGACAGTTCAAGCTGCTGAGTTTGACTGCTCAGTTGGCTAAGTGTAGACTGCTTATGACCTGATTTTGACAGTTCAAGCTGCTGAGTTTGACTGCTCAATTGGCTAAGTGTAGACTGCTCATGACCTGATTTTGACAGTTCAAGCTGCTTAGTTTGACTGCTCAATTGGCTAAATGTAGACTGCTTATGACAGTTCAAGCTGCTGAGTTTGTGTAGACTGCTTATGACCTGATTTTGACAGTTCAAGCTGCTGAGTTTGACTGCTCAATTGGCTAAGTGTAGACCGCTCATGACCTGATTTTGACAGTTCAAGCTGCTGAGTTTGACTGCTCAATTGGCGAAGTGTAGACTGCCTATGACCTGATTTTGACAGTTCAAGCTGCTTAGTTTGACTGCTCAATTGGCTAAGTGTAGACTGCTTATGACCTGATTTTGACAGTCCAAGCTGCTGAGTTTGACTGCTCAATTGGCTAAGTGTAGACTGCTCATGACCTGATTTTGACAGTTCAAGCTGCTTAGTTTGACTGCTCAATTGGCTAAGCGTAGACTGCTTATGACAGTTCAAGCTGCTGAGTTTGTGTAGACTGCTTATGATCTGATTTTGTCAGTTCACGCTGCTGAGTTTGATTGCTCAATTGGCTAAGTGTAGACCGCTCATGACCTGATTTTGACAGTTCAAGCTGCTAAGTTTAACTGCGCAAGCGGCTGAGTGTAGACTACTCCAGCAGCAGAGTAGGGCTTCTTATTTAGCTGACTGTGATTGCTGGAGTACCCCATACATGCCGCCCTTTAAGTGCAAAGTGAATTAAAGGCCCTATTTCAATAGTTTTCATTCTTATGATCAGTAAACTTATGAACAGATTTTATAAGTACGTGCTTTTCAAGTAACAATAAGAAAAGTTTAATTTCCATCTTTACCATAAATTAAATAATTCCGTTAATTAAAAACACAATAATGACGATATTTCTAAACATATTGTTTTAACGCGCTTCTAAAAAATAAATCGTGCATAAGCCTGAAACTAAAAATTGTCCTAACCACAAGTATATGTTGATGTCATATTATGACAGCTATCATCTGAGGGGGTGTATGGGTATTGTATCTTTTACTTCAAAAGAGGGATGTAAGATAAGATCGGAGTAAGGCGGATAAACTTTCTTGTAATACGAAATACCTACTACAAGGTCCCACGATATGCAAAATACACTCTTTCTGTAGATTTTATGAAGGGATGGGCCGTGATAGTAAAAAACCACTCTGGGTCGGAAAAACTTTTTTTTTGACGTCAAACCGAAACTCTTAAGCTACCTTGCCCTCACAAACCACGCATTATGCATACCTAATAAAAACAACGTAAGTACAATTAATTTTTAAGTTCTTTGTAAGTTTTATTTTAAGATTAAATGTGCGTAAAGAAGAGTAAAAAGTTATATTAATTTTAGACTCATAAGAAGAAAATTGAAACTGAGGTTATGGAAAAAGCTAATTGGGAAAATTAAAATCTTTCCAATTGGAAATGGTGTTTCACTTCAGTGCTCTCAATGTTAGCTGGTTTTGACAGCTCGCTCGACACAAACGTTAATCGAAAAACTCGGCGTAAATCACTAGTGGACCAATCGCCGATACCTATTATCTTCAGTTGTTGCAAGCAAGAATGTAGGTTATTGTTAAGCTTGTTAGTAAAACTAACGGTTTCATAAATCTGATTTGGGGGCTTTATAAACCTATCTTACACAAATGTTTTGTCACGATAATAAACTGGAATTGATTTAGAATTAATTAAACACTAACGTTATCTCCCTGTGAAATAAGTTTTATATACAGGGTGTCCCAGAGTTATGGGACATGAAGAGAGAGTATTGTAATAACTTGAGAATTGAGAATAATATCAAATTTGACTGAAAAGAACCTTTCCTTTATTTGACAAGAAACAAGACTGCTGCAAAACTTATTTCGAGTAAATACAGTCGAACCAATTGAATCATGACCCACTTTGCTTATAATTTGTTTGAAAGCGTCAAAACTATAAAGGTCAGTGTCAATATATGTTTGAATTTCGGCTTTATTGAATTTTAATATCTGTTAGAAAATAAGCATAAGGTGGGTCGCGGTTCAACAGCTTCGACTGTACTATCCCCTCATGTCCCGTAACTCTGGGACGCCTTGTATATAAACCCCATATTTAAATTGATAAAAGGTTTAAAAACCTAAACATGACATAAAGCATCCGAAAACCACAAAAAAATGAGAAAGGCTAAAAATATTACCAATAAGTGCGAAAAAATCATTCACCAGTTTCTCCCAAGCTGCTCCCAAGTAACTGAATTTCAATATTTTTGTCATAGCATAAAAAAACATATTCGCGGTTAGATAGAAAATAAACTTAATTTGCTTACAGCGATCGAAGTGGATGTTTAACCGCCCCGATAGAAAATATGCGAAGAAAAAAAAGGTGGAATTCAATAAGTGAAGTACTAACACACTACTGCAAATGAGAACTAAAATTAGGAATCCACTTTGACCACTAATTCAATGTCAATCAATTGAAATTCGTACGCCAGCTGAATCGGACCGGTGAGCGAACACGTTAAAATAGTCAATTGATTTATTGAAGGGCTTTGAAGCTTTGATCCATTTCAACTCATGAGACTGTTTAAGTTCATATGAAAATGGTAGAAAAGTTCCCTTGTTACCCGTACATCACCATGTTACATGTGATCTAACACATACTGAACAAAACAAATTAAACAAATACAACCTGATTTAATCTAAACTTACTTCCATTAAACTGTAAGTAAATGTTGATTACTTAAGATTAGACTCTCTACGTCGGAAATAAATCTTTCATGGCGTAAAATAGGGGATAAAAGTTTGTTAGGGGACTGAAAAATTTCCACACAAACATCCCGAAAGCGGTCGCAGTTGGTTAGTTATTCCAATATAGCTTTTAAGTAAAGATCATCGAATAATTACGTTTTGTCTTCAAAATTATGTCCTCCAGGTCTTTACAATATGGGCCTGTCTAAAAAAAATTGCAGCACAGTTGGGGGTTTGTGCACCCTTAAGGTCAAAGCCCACTTAGACCGCACCGCTCCCACCCAACCAAAGTATGAACAGCCAAATATGGACTTAATATCGTTCTCCGTGTTGTCATGGTTCATGACACCGCACCGCACCGCGTGGACTGCTGGGTGCCTGCTAGCTGTCGCCTTCGTTTAGGGCGGTGTTGTGTTGGAGCGGTGCGGTATAAGTGGGCTATGACCTTTAGGTACCACGTCCTACAATTTTTCGAGTGGCTGACACACAACTTCCCACTACCTACTATATAATACAAGTACACTGTACCTAACTAATATATATTTGTGGTCCAAGGTGGCACCGGCTAGCGTTCAGCATCAAGGGTGACTCTGTCACACTAGTCCTGGACTGCGAGGTCCAGGACACGCTGCGCCTGGACCGCAAGCCAGGAAGCACATTCAACCTCGCGGGAGCTCTCGTCGTCGGCATGCAGGTCACTCCAGATCAGTACTACGAAGTAAGTACACTCGACAGCACTTCAAGTTAAACAGTTGAACTGCGATATCAGCTTCTATTATGAAGGCGGTCTCAAGGTCATCATGTATAGACTGATGTGCCGCCGTATGTACATCATGAAATACTTACGTTTTAATGTCCTTACTACTGAGGCACAGCTCTTCCTCGTGTTGTGACTGGATAAGGAGGATGAACCAAGGTTCCAAATTGATGTAAACAACTGCAAATGCAGCTGTAGCTGTGAACAACGGCTTAATATGCCTTTCAAAACAAGGGATTGCTCAAAGAATGAAGTATTGATCACCCATCTCTTCACCAACCATTGGGAAAGTTGCTTAACCACCCAAATTGCAGGCCGACCCGCTAACTGAACCGTAACCATGTGCCACCGAGTTCCTCTTGTTTTGGACATTGTTAATTGTAAATTAAAATAAGTGGACACCCGCACGCAAACACAAAGTTAAAACTTGCGCCCATTTTTAACAAATGTCATATCAGTACAGTATAGTGATGTACCGTGCCCGGGCACGTTCCCAAGGACTGGAAATTTTGCCGGCAGCGTTGCCGGCAGTGTCCCAAAGTTCCCAGCAATATTCCCAAGCAGCATTTTGTAGATGAATATTTTACCATGCAAGACAATTTAAAATAAGACTTTAAAACTGTTTGATTATATTGAATTACGTAATAAATAGCCACCAACATCAGAGGTAAGCACATATGAAACGAAAAACAGTTTGATATAAAATGGTTTATTTTTTATTCAACAAACTAAGAAAACAAAACAAAATAATCTTGCCATAATTATCAACAAATTATAAAATTGTAAGACACAGAAGAAAAATACATTATTTATTTATATAATTTAACGAAACGACAAAAAGTCTACTGGGAATTTTGGGCAATATTCCCAATGTGCCCGGAAATTTCCCGGGCACATTGGGAGTGGAAAATTGCCGGCAGTGGCAATATTCCCAGGCGTACATCACTAGTACAGTATAGGTACTTACGTGGAAGTTCAGTTCATTAGCATTTTTTTTGTTTGCTATTATAGGTACCTAACTTGAATGATAAAGATTTCTCAGAAACACAGGTACCTAACATTAAATCAAAAATGTTGTACAGCCATTTTTTTCCTTATTACATAATGTATTTATTACGATATTTGTATTACAAAATAAACTTCTAAGTATCCCCATTATTCGTAACCCTAGCCACAGAGCAACTTCCTTTGATGTTATAGAAAGAACCATTTAAAGACACCCCTAATCGCGTCTTACAGAAACTCAAAGGACTTTTTGCGAAAGTCAACCGTAACTGAACTCTCGTAAATGTCAAAGCTGCGGCGGTTCTGTTATAAAGAGCTAGTTTTTGTATGGAAAACGTGAAGTTAGTTAAAACCATTTCAAATAAAACCTTTCTGCTACTCATCTTCTTATTTTATTTCGGCCTAGTGCCTGTAAGGAGTAACTGTTTCTTATATTACAAGTTTTTATTTAACTTGCCATGTTACAGAAAAATGGAAAATGAAGTATTTAGAAAAAATCGACCCGTCTCACAACTAGCTCCGATGGGACTCGAACCCACGTGGGTCGTGGGTTCGAGTCCCATCGGAGCTAGTTGTGAGACGGGTCGATTTTTTCTAAATACTTCATTTTCCATTTTTCTGTAATAAAAATTGCATTGTGAATGCAAAAAACTAAAAATTAAAATAAGTTGCCATGTTAGTTAGTTTGTTAGTAGTTTGTTTGTTAGTTAGTGGGAGACAAATCTTGCAAGCTAAATTTGACCCACTTCCCAGGTTTGGAAGACAATACAATATACTTAAATAAGTACAGTCAACAAAAAAGCTAGTCATAAAAACGAAGCTTTTAAAAAAAAACTTATTTTCTATCAATAAACCTAACATAAATATACATACTCTTACCGTAACAGAAATAATTTTACGATTTTCTTTTACACATTAAAATTTTCAATAAGATTAGTAAATTGTGCTTTGTGCTTATTCTTAACTTCAACTAGTTATGTAGGATTTTACGATACCTACGTAAATTAATTTTCTATTACTTTTCAGGGAGATATCGACTTACTACAATTCTCAAACAAACCTGATACAGCCTTCGACATGTGCACCAAAATAGCACCAAATTGTATCGGCTCAGGATACTACCAGGCATATGGGTCCGCAGAGATCTTGACTGGCGATAACCTTTATTCCGTATCAAATGAAGCTACTTCACACCTTGGTGTTTCCACTGATAATCCAAATTTAAACACTCTGGCTGGAGGAGATGAAAGAAGATACAAAGAAATCGAAAGAAATTTTGGATCACCAGGGGCATCAATAAACGAAAACGCTTATATGGGATCAGGTGGCGAAGCTACTACCACCGAAATTCCAACGTTAAACACTCTAGCTGGTGGCGATGAAAGGAGGTACGACGTGATAGGAAGAAGGAGATTCTTTCACGAGAGAAATCGGTCGCATAACAATTGGGACATAGCAGGAGGAGATCTGAGCACTCAGTCTCCAATTTGGCCATTGCCTAACATCATCGGAGTGACAAGTCAGTACCCACCACTGACTGACTCAGGTAAGATTGATAGTAAGTACTATTTACAAAATAATTGTACCGTACAATATTTATCTAAATACTCTGACCATTCATAAGATTGAGATTTTAAATTATTTTTATGCATTAACAATGCAATTTTGTAAGTATAGGAAAAATGATAGTAAAAAACCACGAGCCCTATCCCGCCTGAAAGCTACTTATAGGGCTCGTGGTTTTTTACTATCACATTTTCCCATTCATAAGATGACAACTTGTATGATGTTTATTTTGAATAGGGATAAAAAAGGGCTTTCAGAGGATAGGCTGCGCAAAATGCCTAATTTATTTCTACTGGTTAGAAGAACGTAGGTATACCACATGTTTAAGAATCACAAGTCATTCCAAAATTGAGATAAAAAACAAGCCGAATGTGTCTGTAAAAAGTTTTCATGTTGAGTTTTAAGGCGATACTCGGGAAAATATGGACTTTTTGATTTAAAACTATAGGACGGTTACAGTTGTTAAAAATCTGGTAATAAGATATATATTTCTTCATACCTTTATCTAGAATCGTATAGTTTCAAAAACACGATTTTATGATTTTGCCTCGACACTTTTTATTTTGAAAAGACCTCTAAAAAATACGAAAAGTGAAGATTATTCTTAAATGGGGTTACTTACACTATTGGAAATTGGTTTAATAAGTGGACACCAATAATATTGAGGATCGTATAGAAGCATTTTTTTTAAATCGCTGTAGTTTTTTTTTGCCTAATCTGCAAAATCGGTCTCGCTCCCGCGCACGTCCTTTTCTCATTGCTATCTCGCTTCAGCACATTTTTTCCGAGTATCGCCTTAAGATTATTTGTGCAAAAATCCATGCATATATTTATGAATTAAAATCAGCATAAACTTTATTAAAGTCTGAACTAAACAGATTTTTGCTAACATGTTTACTTTTTCGAGAGAGCTCTTCTTAGCGTGGTTTATTAGTGTTATGCCAAAGTTGTCCTTATATGCGCGTCCGGACGGCTGAATTTCCGAAGACACTGCATCAGTACGCAGTAGATTCGGAAACTCAACCTTCGTTGGCGCAGATAAAGACCACTTTGGCATAACACTAATAAATCACCGTTAGCTGCGCAGCCTATTCTCTTAAAAAGGCTCTATCTTTTTTCGTAGACGAGAATAGCATCTTCGGCAGCTTTATACCTGAAAACGAAGTTTTCCCGGTCGAACCAAACTTTGCCTTCAACCAACCTGAACCACAAGAGAGTACCACACCCAGGGTAAGTTGCTATAAAGTAATATATCATGAGATTTTACTAACGTAAAGTTAAACATAAAATTCATGACTTGTTGACACTAACACACGTTTAAATTCTAGGCAACTAGAGCAAAATAACTATAATCTTCTTTTAACGTGTTAATGAATTAACCCAAAACCTGATTCACCCCAATTTAAAAAAAATGCAATGATAAAATTAAAATATAAATTGAGTCAAAAATATTAATATTTTAAAAGTTATTCAATGATAGTTTGGTGGTGTCCAATCTATGAAATTTCAAAGTCTACGTCCGGCCACCCCACCGCATATACTTTTACCACAGTCTACTTACTACTTTTACTATGCCACCGACCACGCCGCGTCGCCCGCGCCGCTCCGCGTCCGCGTCGAGCGCTCAAGCATTATAAATAATTTAGACATGGGCCAATAAAAATGAAAAAATATAACCTATATTGAAACATGCGATCGATTCGCAATACGATTCTGAGCAAACTACTTTCTGGTTTTGGGTTAATCCATTAACACGTGTATAAATAAAAATGAATGAATAAAAATAATAAATTTTTATATGAACCTTATCCCACGGAAGGTTTTTATGGAGAAAAATAAAAAAATGCGTGGAAAATTGTAAAAACCACACTTTTCTTTTCCCATATAGTTAAACCAGATAAACGTTTGAGGTAAATCGTTTATCCGTCTTTCACATCAAAACGGAACAACGGGTCGACGTGATTTTTGGTATAGGGATAGTTTGGGAGCTGGAAAGTGACAAAAGTTACTTTTTATCCCGGAAAATATAAGGTTGCCGCGGGATAACGTCGTGTAGTCCACGCGGGCAAAGCCGCGGGCGGAAGGCTAGTTATCTATAAATATGAAACAAATTATTATCACCGATCATTAAAAAAGCTATTATTTAAGAGAAGTCGGTTTTCGTAAGAAAAATAACTAGGTTCTCGTAGGAAAAATAACTCTTCTTCCCAAAAATATACTCAATTTTCTTCATGACAGGAAAATTATCAACCTACCGAAATATTAACGGATTATGAAATGAATGCCACGATCATAAAATTGGAATTCAATAGGTAGGTGTGGCTATATTTAGAAGGGTGAGCAAATAGAAATTGAATTTTTATCGCGATCCCGTCCACTCCTTCATATCTGTTTGGCTGTGATATAGCAATATTACTTACAACCTTGTTAACTTTTACGAATTTTACTCAAAGGGTGTGATAGAATTTTTTTCTTGCAAATTTTTTGGTGCTAAAATTAATTAAGTACTTACTTTTATATGGTTTTCCGTTTATTTGTTATTTGAGCTATGATATGCTGGAATTTCTTTTCTATTTATTAACAAGTTTCCTGTCCACCGTCAATACACCTACATACATATGTATGGTTATGGTACTCCCTAGTATCACGTCCCTAATGTCAAAATAATCTCTCATCAACAGAGTTCGGAATAGTCATCACCAGAGATAGAACATACCTAATATTTGAGTATTGGGCTGCACCTCCTCGTACTCGTACCCCACTATACTATGACTATTTTCATCGTAGACTTGGCTGTCATGCACAATTTTCATACAAACTTGCTCACTTTAGTATCTCATAGATGGGAAATTATGGCATCTTCGCGATGATCTTAACGTCAATGGAGAGGCTTTTTAAAAAATAGCGGAACTCCGGTTTTTTTTTACTAAACATCTGTGAGTGTCCGTCATAATAAAAATTTCGCAAGTACACAAAATAGCTCTATTCCTATTCCAATCTCTGCTCATCACTAATCATACGTCTATTGAGAAAAATGCCATTAAGTTTGTATGGGTATGATGACTCCAAATAGAGTTATACGTACGACGTATACTTAGATTAAGTAAACTTGTGACTCGTAATAGAGCCATGCATACACAGAGTACGTGTTAATTTTACTTTGACTATCGTACTAGTATTCAGTGGAAACTTTTGTTCGAATTTTGTAAACAATTTGTCCAATCAAGACAGTGACAATAAAAGAAACCAATTAAGATCCTACAGTTACTTTGTGGGCGGTCTCTGTTTAGTTTTATGAGGAGTCGTTAACATTTAAGGACCCGCACGTATCACGTTAATCAGAGCACCGACCCGGTTGAATGCATACTCGTATTTACCTGAACGTTCGTCGCAATGATTTCCTCAGAGAAACGTCGACTGGAAAGATCAAAAAGATTCTGACGATACTTTATTTGAGTTGCGTTACGTTTTATCGAGCGTGTTTATTCAATTCAACATATAAACACATCGGCAGAGGCACCTAATAGAAAAAGGATTCGATATACTCAAATGCTTTTAAAGTAAGTAACTTAGGGTACCTATCTCCCAGGTTTCATTATGTAATTTGTATGCGTAGTTTACCCAGCCATTTGGAAAGGTAAATTATTAATATCTCTTATTGTATTCCATTGTAATTCAACGTTGCGAATTGCCATTTTTGTTTTTATTAACACCTAAATACCACCAACACTAACTTTAAACCACCATATATATTTTGAAATTATGTTTTTTTCAAAGCCTTTATTTAACTTGACCTGTTTTTAGAATAGCTACGACAAATTTTTGAACTAAATTTAGAATAAGTTAACCGCAACAGATTGAGCTATTTGCATAGGTCACAGATTACTAAATAGTTATATAGGTTTGGTTTGGATGACAATACAATATTACAGTCAGCTAAAAAGCTTTCATATTTTTTTTTATTAAAAAAGTAGCTGACCCGGCGCGACTTCGTTCGCGTGGCCCTACCCCCTACCCCTACCATACCCCTACCCTACCGCTACCCTACCCCTACCCTACCCCTACCCTACCCCTACCCTACCCCTACCCTACCCCTACCCTACCCCTACCCTACCCCTACCCTACCCCTACCCTACCCCTACCCTACCCCTACCCTACCCCTACCCTACCCCTACCCTACCCCTACCCTACCCCTACCCTACCCCTACCCTACCCCTACCCTACCCCTACCCTACCCCTACCCTACCCCTACCCTACCCCTACCCTACCCCTACCCTACCCCTACCCTACCCCTACCCTACCCCTACCCTACCCCTACCCTACCCCTACCCTACCCCTACCCTACCCCTACCCTACCCCTACCCTACCCCTACCCTACCCCTACCCTACCCCTACCCTACCCCTACCCTACCCCTACCCTACCCCTACCCTACCCCTACCCTACCCCTACCCTACCCCTACCCTACCCCTACCCTACCCCTACCCTACCCCTACCCTACCCCTACCCTACCCCTACCCTACCCCTACCCTACCCCTACCCTACCCCTACCCTACCCCTACCCTACCCCTACCCTACCCCTACCCTACCCCTACCCTACCCCTACCCTACCCCTACCCTACCCCTACCCTACCCCTACCCTACCCCTACCCTACCCCTACCCTACCCCTACCCTACCCCTACCCTACCCCTACCCTACCCCTACCCTACCCCTACCCTACCCCTACCCTACCCCTACCCTACCCCTACCCTACCCCTACCCTACCCCTACCCTACCCCTACCCTACCCCTACCCTACCCCTACCCTACCCCTACCCTACCCCTACCCTACCCCTACCCTACCCCTACCCTACCCCTACCCTACCCCTACCCTACCCCTACCCTACCCCTACCCTACCCCTACCCTACCCCTACCCTACCCCTACCCTACCCCTACCCTACCCCTACCCTACCCCTACCCTACCCCTACCCTACCCCTACCCTACCCCTACCCTACCCCTACCCTACCCCTACCCTACCCCTACCCTACCCCTACCCTACCCCTACCCTACCCCTACCCTACCCCTACCCTACCCCTACCCTACCCCTACCCTACCCCTACCCTACCCCTACCCTACCCCTACCCTACCCCTACCCTACCCCTACCCTACCCCTACCCTACCCCTACCCTACCCCTACCCTACCCCTACCCTACCCCTACCCTACCCCTACCCTACCCCTACCCTACCCCTACCCTACCCCTACCCTACCCCTACCCTACCCCTACCCTACCCCTACCCTACCCCTACCCTACCCCTACCCTACCCCTACCCTACCCCTACCCTACCCCTACCCTACCCCTACCCTACCCCTACCCTACCCCTACCCTACCCCTACCCTACCCCTACCCTACCCCTACCCTACCCCTACCCTACCCCTACCCTACCCCTACCCTACCCCTACCCTACCCCTACCCTACCCCTACCCTACCCCTACCCTACCCCTACCCTACCCCTACCCTACCCTACCCCTACCCTACCCCTACCCTAATGTCAATTTTACAATGTTTTTATTAGTTATTCTGCTATTCGGGACGGAAACAAATCCAACAAATCAAAAACCATGGCAATCGGTCCAGCCGTTCTCGAGTTATAAGTGTTGTAACAAACACGACTTTCTTTTTATATATATAGATTACTGTTATGTTTAAAATAGAATTAGTGCTATAAAGTATCCCTTACCAATGTTGACAGTTAAAACGTGGTGACGAAGATGGTGAAGAGTACATGACGACCATCACGACCGAGTCGTACCCCCTCATCACGACGACGGAGGATGACGACTGGCTCACACACCCGCCAGAAGTGGTAAGACGATGCCTAGCCACCACAAATTGAGCCATTAGTGGCCACTAGCTTTGCTGCAGACGACATTTTCATACCTTCATTTTAAATTACTAGCGCTTCTTGTCTTATAGTCTGTCAAGTATATGTTGGTGGGCGGTAGAAAAAGGGACTAATTTTGGCTTAACAATAAAGATCAATTTTGACATAAAAAGAGGTAAAATACAAGTACGGTGGCGACTCCTTCGAATGCCTACTTATACTTACAAACCATATTTTATGCTTTAGGTAATTTTACATTCTGCAGACTCCGTTCTATCGATTGATATAAAAATTATTAATTAAACGGATGGTGCAGGTCACTCGATATTGATTCGATTCGATTGCAATCGTCGATTAAACATAAGCCCTCTTATAATATTTATTAAACGTAATGTAAAGTTACACCTGATGTAAATCTGTTGTTGTCTCTGACTTCTTTTTAGCGGATAAAAGTGACAGCAACAGTTTAAAACTGGTGTAACTTTGCTCCGCGTTTATTGATAAGGGGGAAAAATAGTCTTGCAAGGAAACTCTCGATGTATTATTTGACTTTTGATCTCACATACTTTTTATCCCTCAAACAGATGATGTGTGAAGGTCGATCCCTATCCGTATCTCAGGCTACCCATCTGTTCGCTCATGATGATGATGATTATGAACTTTTATTTTATTCCACAGGGTAACGGCTCACTAGTATACGACACTGAAACGTATTACGACTACGGAAACTCTGGCACGTATTTGGGCCCGCGTGGGTACCCCGGACCACCTGGGCCGCAGGGCCCGCGGGGACCCAAAGGAGAGCCGGGGAAACCGGGCGCGGAGGGACAACAGGGCTTCCCTGGTGCACCGGGAAACGTGTTTGTTGTTCCTGTAAGTAAATTTGTTTACTATTGTCCTAAAAAATAGAATTGGAACTAGAACGCGTAGGTACGTCTCGTATTGTTAAATAGTTGATACTTATAATAAAAAATATTTCATAATCTTCTCATGAATCTACGACGTGCTTATGAATCTTGTGTCCAAAATTGGTATTTTTATTTGATCCATTATTTAACTTATAAATAATATAATAATAGCCTTTATTCACTGACCTAATACAAATACATAGTTAAATCTTAAACATAATATATATGTAACAGCAACCTCTTTATTGGTCAGGTTGTCCTTCGACATAGGCCTCCCCTAGCTTCTTCCACTCCACTCTGTCCCGAGCTGACCTTCTCCTTTTTTAAATAATATTCTATAAGTTAAATAATTTAACTTATAGAATAATAATATTTTTTTTGTCGTAGCTACATCAAGGTGGAAATGAGAAAGGACCTGATGCACAGGCAGAAGCATTACGGCAAATGTTCACACAACACATGGTAAGCAACTTGTACCTTTGGTCTGTCCGTTGGACGGTCGGTCCCATGGGGGGTTTTTATTATTATTTTTATTTGAACTGAACATCAACTCCCTAAACTGAAATTACTTAGAATATAAAACTTCTTTATTTTGTATATTTTGTACATTATTTAGTTTGGAATCTATCGTATACGCCAATTTACTGGATGATTACTAGACTAAAATATATTTATATTTTAACTCATAGCTAGAGGTATATGCTTTTCACACCCAGACGTAAAATATGAAGAACAAGCATAATTAATAAATATTTCAACAACTTTAATCACTAAATACCTACTACCATCAATTATGCCGTTGTTTGTTTTATGAAAAATTAAGCATCAGCCAACAGAATTTATATGCCTTAAATTTCCACATACCTACAAGTTTGGAAAAAACATTAAGACACGAAACGACTGACGCCGGCGGACGTGACGCTAGCTCTACGATTGTGAAACGGAACGAAGAAGGGGGTTTAGTTATCTTTTTAAAATATAAAAAAATTACTTGATAAAAACTTTGCTCTACTCTAATTGTTTTCTTATTATAGCCTGCAATGCGAGGAGCTGACGGACCAATGGGCTTAACTGGACCTTCCGGGCCAGAAGGTGAAACTGGACCGGAAGGACCAAAGGGGGAGCAGGGAGATCAAGGTGAACCGGTAAGTACTCGTTCTTAGGCTATATATTAGACGATCTTCACACTGCACCGCGCGCGTCCCATTGAGGAGCGCGGGATAGCGCTGAATTGCAGAGTATGCGCGTCATCAGTTAGGAAGGAAACACGTCTTGTCCAACACACTGAACACGCGACGCAGCGCGGCAGGCGCAGTATGAATCTGCGATCCGCGACGGGGTGCGTCGCCAGTGTGAAAACCGCCTTATATTTCATTTGTTATTGTGATTGATTCAATCCGATATAATTTATTTGTTTTATTTTACATCCTTTTAGTGAAGATTCTTCTATTTCATTGCTTATATTAGGATAACCTTTTACAACCGCAACGACAAACTACTTAAATATAAAACTAAAACAAAGAATACCCCGTAGTGAGATTACTACGTTATATACACATGTTGGATTAAATTAGTAAAATGATTTGTTTCTTTACTAACGAACTTTTGGTTTAAAGGGTACACCAGGCCCCCGCGGCATTCAAGGTCCGCCAGGTCGCCTAGGACGCCGAGGTCACGCAGGCAGAGACGGAGAACGAGGGTCTCCGGGACCCCAGGGTGTGAAAGGAGAACCAGGCTACCCTGGCCTTCCTGGCATGCCCGGGGACAAAGGAGAGAGAGGAAATCACGGATTGCAAGGAGAACCTGGAGCTCCGGGACAAGATGGACCACATGGCGATGATGGGCCTTCTGGGCCCCCAGGGATGATGGGAGAGTTGGTAAGTAAGCAGCTTATAATAATCTCTTATTTTCTTTACGCGTATTTATGTTGACATGTGCAATACAAAATAAAATCCTGTTTTATTCTGATGCATACATACCTTTACATACAAGTGACTCCACATACAATCATAAATAATCAAGTACTGACTAGCATATTACAAATAGATTTAACTAAATAAAGTCCATAATTTGCAGGGTCCAAGAGGTTTCATGGGACCTCGTGGTTTCCCCGGATTGATAGGCTACCCCGGCATTCCTGGCACTGAAGGGCCGCAGGGCTCAAAAGGTGCGTCTGGTCAACCAGGGCCCCCGGGACCGCAGGGCCCCCCCGGTTTGATGGGGACTTCAGGTTCTCCGGGGCCGCAAGGTCCTATGGGAGCACCGGGAATACAGGTATCGTATGAACTTAGATGATCTTTAGCAAACTTTTGGTTTATTTAATATCCAATATTACTACAGCCAACAACTAATGAAACGTGACGTGATTATATAGAAAGTTGTAGAAATAACAAACGTTTATTTGGTGCATAAACCATTTAATTCACAGAAGTAAAAACATTTAAAAAAAATATTACGTTTAAAATAAAATTTAATTATTGGAATGGTTCTGGCTTTAATAACACTTCATTCATATTTTATAGGGACCCCAAGGAAAACCAGGTATTTCAGGTCTACCTGGCCCCGAAGGCATACCGGGTACACCAGGAAATCCAGGTCAACAAGGATCACCAGGAGACATAGGGCCTCAAGGACCCCAGGTATATAATTATTATCTTACTAGCGAATGCCCGCAACTTCGTCCGCGTTGATACTCGTATTGTTAGTGAGTGAGATACATGCAAACTTTCCTTTACCTACAATACAACCACTAGCTAGAAGGTTAATTTTCCACTCTGATTGATAAATTTAAATATTACTTAGCTAAATATATCAAATGGTTTAATAATTTTCTTAGTTACATTTTTACTACCTACTGAATAAATGATTTGATTGGATTACAAGTTCATTTGACTATTATATTTATTTATAGGGAATGGTTGGGTTTCCTGGCCCTCGTGGATTGAAAGGAGATGACGGGCCTCGAGGCGTACCAGGTGACAAGGGAGATAAGGGAGTACGAGGTAAATATCGGATCCTTATAAAAAAAAAAGAGTTCCGTTACTTAATGATTATGGTATTTTCTAAAGTCTGTTATTATTTTAGGTATTGAAGGAGAAAAAGGTGAAATGGGTCCCAAGGGCGAACGTGGCCTACCTGGTGAACCTGGACCCCCGGGTATAGAAGGACCTGAAGGACAAAAAGTATGACAACCACAAAGTCCAATTAATCTATAAGTTTTAGTGAAGTATTTTAATCATCTGATCAAGTTTTTTTTTCTTCCTAGGGAACTGAAGGACCGAGAGGAGAAACTGGACCTATAGGACAACAAGGAGAAAAAGGAGCCACTGGACCCCAAGGACCGCAAGGTTATCCCGGCAGTCAAGGAGAAAAGGGCGATAAAGGGGCATCTGGGAGACGAGGCAGAAGAGGTGCTAAAGGACTAATGGTAATTCATATTTTATTTTCAGAGTGTATTTTTTAAGAAGCCGCCAATCATTATCTTAATTTCACGCGGAATTTATATTTTAGGGCCTAGTTGGATCGCCAGGTGATCGAGGAGAAACAGGACCGAGGGTAAGAATCAAATTAATTATGACTCCGATCGATAGTAATATTAAATAAAAAAAATTTTCAAAGCCATTTTATATACACTTACCTAAGAAGTTTAATTCCCAAAAAAATAAAATACTTTTACTAAAGGGATACAGAGGTCCTCGCGGTCGAAGGGGATCGGATGGCCCGCCAGGTCCAAAGGGTGACACAGGTCAACCTGGCCCTCCCGGGTCTATAGGCGAGCGTGGTCCCCAAGGTTTGGAAGGTGTTCGTGGATTTCCGGGCTCTGTGGGCCCTCCGGGACCAGACGGGAAACCGGGCATGCTAGGACCTTCGGGTGAGCGTGGACCGACGGTAAGTTTCATTTTTTGTTACTTTTATAAAGGTTCTTTTCAAGTAGTACCTTAGGTAATGGACGCTCATCAAGCTTACTTTTTTTTACAATTTTTGGAATACTTACAGCTATTCATAAATTCAAATCTTAACAAAAATACAGCCAGCCAATTCACCTATAGAACTTAAAAGTTGTTATGTCAAATGTATCTTTTGAAGAATTAAATATTCCCCAATTCCTAGAGATTAACTTATCACTGGCGAGTGAAAATTGTCGAGTTCGATTCCCGCCGGAGCTATTCTATTATATTAAATTTTCAATATTTATAATAATATTGTCATTGTATATTGTATTGTCATAATTGTGAGATAAAATAGCATTATAAATAAATAAGGAAAAATATTTATCCGGTTTAATATCTTACCGACTATTCGCTTTTATCAAACATAAAATGTTGAGTTGTTCCGTATTCATCCCATGACGATTCATCCCAATTCTTTACTTATCCCAAATTGGTATTCCTAACTCAACCCATTACATTAATTTAATATATTTTCTTAATTCAACCCACTTGCATTCCTTACTCATCCCAAATCAATTTATTACTAAAAAGTATGGATAGCAACACAATGATTAATATTTTATCAGAAAATTATATAGGAATAGTACAGTAAATTATTACTAAGTACTTATTAGAAGATAAATGTGCATTTTATATTATTTTTATGCATTCACAATGCAATTTTGTTAGTAAGTATAGGAAAAATGTGATAGTAAAAAAAAGTTTTTTTTTACTATCACATTTTTCATATAAATGTGCATGTTTTGTAAAGAAAAAGGAAACCTCAGATAGGCAATAAGCAGTTATAAAAGTGGTACAGCGGCTATTAAAGTGGTGTGCATTAAAGTTGTGTTATGTTATTTCGAGATACAGTGTAATAATTAAAAATAATACTACTAGTGTTCAGGAATCAAAATCGACTTAGTACCCCCGAGGCAGTTTATTGCTGTTTTTTTGATAAAACATCTATTTTTTTGGGCTAATATTTGTCCCGAACAAGACAAATATTTGTGTGCATGATTATGTCTACTTGTCTTGGTTTTAAATTAAAAAAAAAACAATTCTTGTCTCAAAATATGCAGTTTTTTTATGTTTTATTGTTATTAGTTTAATTTATCGTGGCTTGTATGGCACTGTTTATTATTGACTCTTATGTTCTTAAACTATTCAAAGTTTTATTAGTTACCCTTGTTTGGCATTTATATTTATTATTTTATTCGCTACGATTTTGGTTGGTGTGTATTTAAAGAAACTACGTCCAATTCTTAGTTATTGAAAATTATTTACTGCTATGATTACCGGGTTTTTGATTAATTTGTGATGGAAAGTGACTTTACATATTATATTATGTTAGTCACTTTTCAATTTGACGACGCTGTATGAAATATGACAGGGAGAAAAAAATAGCGCTTGGCGAGTTTCTTGCCGGTTCTTCTCGTTACAAGGCCTCCCGCCGTAGGATTTGGGAACTAATAACGTAGCTTCATTGACGTTCACAAGTGCTGTATCAGCCTAAAATGAATAAATGATTTTGAATTTTGAATTTTGGTCTCTGGGTGTTATCTATGTATATTAAGTATTTATTAATCTAGATTCCATAACACAGTTTCTTAATGAAAACCACTTATGAGCTAGAAAGAGCTAGCTTATTATAATTAATGTGTTTGTAAGAAATTTGTTATCATTATTATTTGTTTTTCTATTACTTTTTTATTTTTTAAATACATGATTTTACCAGATTTCCTGTTTTATTTATTAAAAAAACATAAAAGCAAAAATTAACTGGGCTTAAAAAAATTCTTTAAATAAATATATTTCTAATAATATTTTTGTTCAGACCGTACACTTAAATCTTAAATTTTGGGTGGTTTTACGTGATAGGTTGAGTTAGGAATACTTTTGGGATAAATAAGGAATTTAAAATGATATTATTGTTGTGGGTTGAGTAAGGAACAAAACTGGGTTGAGTAAGGAAAAAATAATAAGTGGGATGAATCGTCGTGGGATGAATACGGAACAACTCAAAATGTTTTGATAAAAGCGAATCGTTATTTAGATAACTGCAAGAATAATGCTTTCTTAGCTGATCATTCTGCTGGCATAATATGTCATATAAAAAAATCACACTTTTAAGGGAGCCCCAGGTTCAGTAGGTGCAATGGGCCCTCCAGGTCCAGTGGGGCCTCAAGGTCAAAACGGAGAGCCAGGACCTTCAGGACCTCCCGGGTCGCCCGGTATCCCCGGATCTCCTGGTGAAATGGGTGCTCCAGGGGAAATGGGAAAAGAAGGAGCGCCTGGACCACCCGGGCCTGAAGGAAAACCAGGCCCTGTGGGGTCACCTGGTCCACCTGGACAACTAGGAGAAACGGGATCGCCAGGAGTGCAGGTAACACCATTTCCAATACAATGACATTGAACGGAATATCTGAATTTGTATATCTTCATTATTTCTTTGCTCTTACTTCAACGGGAAGATAACCTTTAAAATTTTTATTTCTTTTAATTCGAAAAATGCTCATACTCGTTATATGAATATTTTCGCAGTTTCCCACTCGATTCTACCTAACTTGTTCGACACGCTAATCAGATAAACGATATCAAAAGGCAGGAAGATTCACCTGACTGACCTCACCCGTCTGTATGAAACTCTTTAAAAATAGTGTTAGTAGGTAACTAACACTATTCCTCGATATTCAAAAGGTAGAAATTAAAATTACACCGGTACCTGTAATCTATTTCTCAGATATTATTAAATTACCAATGATAAAATTATCCACAATATCTGGCCTAATAAATTTCAAATTTATGTCGATCGAATATAGGAAATTCCGATAGATATTAAATTTTATCGAGCCCATTAATTTTCTTATTAAACATTTAAGGTAAAATGTATTCTTTCGGATAAAAATAGATGGCCAAAGCTACGGCCTGTATGGTACTGCAGCAGGAATACCTACCTTACCTACTCAGAGGTCGCGGGTTCGATTCCCGCACAAAGCAAATATTAGTAGGAAGGTATGTGTTAAACATATCTGGTTGTTTAGAACTTAGTGTATTCTATATTCTATGGCTATTATATGTATATTTATTGCCAAAGTAAAGTAACTGACTTCAGGCACCAGGCAAGGTAGATAATATAAAGTTTAAGTGATGTTCCTTTCTGAAACTATATATAGGTACTTACCTATTTAATTTCATGTAGGGTACTCCGGGTACGAAAGGTGATATTGGACCATCGGGTCCGCCTGGTGTAAGGGGTGATAAAGGTGAACCGGGCGATCCCGGACATGACGGGCCTCCAGGGCCTCAGGGGCGTGAAGGACCTCGCGGCTTGCCGGGCCCTGGGGGTCAGAAGGGAGAGATTGGGGAACCAGGGCCTATTGGTATGTTATATTTTTTATACAAGTTGGAGGCTTGGAGAGTCCCTATTGTTTTTTTTTGACAATTAATTAGTTTAATAAACTCATCATCATCAACCATTTATTGTCTCCGCTGCTGGGGCACTGGCTAAGGATAATGGGCCATTGACCCACCACGCGGGCCCAGTGCTGATTGGTGGGTATTAAAGACTGCAAATGCAGAAGGGCCAACGGTTTAACGTGGCTTCCGAAGCACGGAGGAGTTTGGGATGAATGTTTTTGGTCACCCATCCCAAGACCGACCATTGTGAAAGTTGCTTAACCTCAACGATCGCAGACCGAGCGCGCTAAACACTGAATACTTAGTAAGCTCCATACAAAACAATTTTTAAACTTAATACTTACGTCTTTGATTTCAAAATCTTTAATCATAATTTGTGTTTCTAAATGCTTTGGTGCAGATTCTTTAATGAAACAATAATTAAATTCAAAATTAAGCTTTTGTGAACCTCCCTTAACGGTTCGAATTATGAAGCGAAAGCTAATGCCCGGAGCAAATAAGTTTTCATTCAATTAAAAAGGACAATGAGCAACACATTCTTTGTTTGTGCTAAGGCATTAATGAGATATTTAAATAAGTTGGACGGACACAGAACTGAAGATGAGAACGAACGAACTGCCTACTGTACACCCTGCGTGCAACCCTCGTCACGTCCATCTCTCCGACAGACACCATCGTTCTTTATAATGAAAAATATTCATAAAACGTCTTTAAGAGTCAACATTCATTTGTTTAGTTCTTCGCTGTTTTTAACACTCAGTAGCGAATTAATTAAGGTTTTAATCTTCCTTTGTTTATAAACAAGTGTATCCTGTGAATTCCTGTGGTTGAACTACCTACTTTAATGCAGTCTAGTCTTACTTACTTTTAAAGATACTATTATTCTCAAGACATAAATTCCAAAACCAGGATTCCAACTAAAACGCAATAATTCTAATTAACAAGAAATAAATACCTACAGATGCTTACATCGCACATTGTGATAAGACAAGAGGAAAAAATCCCGAAAAACCTACTCGTTGAGTGTCCAGAAATATTTTTTTGTCGATGAAAAATAAATAAATAAAAGCAGTTACTCGAACAGATGGGCTTAGGCGCACATCTGTTCTGAGACAGAGGAATGGTTAACCCTCCAATTACATGAAATATGAATCCTGTACATTTTTACTGCAGCTACACTTGCATACATATCGTGTAGGTACGCAAGTGTGCTCTATCATATCTCAAATTCGTAATAATTTGTACTTACCTGAAAATGATCGCGCATAAATTAACAAGCACTTAAAAAAATAAGACCACTTATTTTTAGAGCACTCGAGCCACTCAAGATTTATATAGTTACTTAATTTGTTTAAGGTTTTGAGCTACTAAAATTAGTTGTAAAAATCAAAGTAAGAACCTATTTATTTTTAAGGGCCCGTCGGTCGTGATGGTCTACCCGGACCAAGGGGGCTTACAGGATCTCCGGGGCCGGTCGGATCCCCCGGGGAAGACGGGGACAAGGGTGAAGCCGGACCACCGGGCGAGAAAGGTTTCAAAGGAGCAAATGGTGAAGTTGTAAGTGATCAACATATTTGTAAAATACCAAAGCGATTACCAACATAAATTGTTACAAAGAACTCTTTGAATGGAAGCAATACTGAAGTCGTGGAAAAATTAATGTTGTTTCAAACACTTGAAATACTTCCATAGAAAAAGCTGTTTAGACGTATGTACACTCGACAGCACATCAGGTTAAACAGTTGAACTGCGAGAACAGCTTTTATTACGTAAGGCATAAAGGCGGTCTCAAGGTCAACATGCATAGTCTGATGTGCCGCCGTGTGTACATTGTACATGGTTATTTTGAAACCATTGGCCAAATTTTTACGTTCGACCCAGAATCGGTAATTGAACAACGTTCTCCTAGAAACATGGGTCGAAATACAAAAAAAAATTTTTGGACTTCGCATACTAAATCGATCAAGTGATCAGTATGATTTGTATGAAAAGTAAAAAAAAAAGACATATTTCGACCCATGTTTCTAGGATTCGCTGTAAGATGATGTAAGATGCTAGTTCGGATGTCGCTTACCGATTCTGAGTCGAACTTAAAAATTTGGCTAGTGGTTTTAAAACAATCCTGTAAAGATAAAACAAGGTTAGTGTAACCTTCGTAGCGCTGCTAAACGATGATTTCAGTCAACTCTTGTGTAATTTTTCTTAAGGGCCCACCCGGTTCCCCTGGCATCCAAGGACTACGAGGTGAAACAGGCCCAGTAGGGCTACCAGGAGACAAAGGTCCTCCGGGTGAGATGGGACCTCCTGGGACACAAGGCGCTGATGGCCAAAGAGGACTACCTGGACCACCGGGACCAACTGGACCACAGGGGGAAAAGGGACAGACAGGTGTAAAGGGAGACACTGGTGACCCAGGACAAATGGGTAAGTAATTTTGTAATCAAGCAGATTTAAATAAATGACTTTTAATAACGCAAAGTATTCATCTTTTTTCGCAAGTTGTAATTAAAGTTGTTTTATTTTAAAACAAAATAATCGATAGGTACAAATTGTAACATGTCTTAAAAATCTCTTCATGCGCCGAGATACCTATGTGGAATGACGAAGTTTCGACATTGGCTTTTTTATATGCATAAACTAAGCATAAACTGTATCACTTTCTAATAAAAAAGAACACCTGTTTCTAGGACCCACTGGACCAACGGGGCCTTCTGGACCACCAGGACGACGAGGCCCTAAAGGCTCAGTCGGTGAACCTGGTCCAAGGGGAGCTGAGGGTCAGCCTGGGGACATCGGTAATCCGGGATCGCCTGGAGCCCCGGGAGCTCAGGGACCTGAGGGAAAACTGGTACCTATTGTTATTTAATATTTTTGTAGTATTTTAACAAGTTGCAGAGTTTACGGCTGAACAGATTTAAAGCCAAATTGATTGACACGCTAAGAAGAAGAATAACAATAATTGTTATTATTATTGTTGTTTGAAAGCGCTGAAATAGACAGTGAGAATTTAATGTGCAGGTTTCGTTTTTTTTACAATGAAACAGGAGATTAAACCAAATATGTTAAACTTACTTACATCGTCGTTACACAAACACAATCAATTATTTCACGCACTGCAAGTTATTTCATCTTTTAGGGACCTCACGGGCCTGCTGGGCCTAAAGGAGATGATGGCCCTACAGGACTTCAAGGCGAGACCGGGCCCAAAGGACCTCCAGGACCAGAAGGTCCGAAAGGCGACGTGGGACCTGCAGGTCTGCCCGGTGAACGAGGTGAACCTGGGCCCCAGGGAATCAGGGGAGAACCTGGAGTAGATGGTCCCGAAGGTAGCAATGGACCACCAGGGCCACCTGGGCCCGTTGGGCCGCCGGGCAAACCAGGAGATGTTGGACCACCTGGAAGTCCAGTAAGAATTTAATTATAAATATAAACTATTTAAATAAAGTATAACTACCCAGATCGAAGCTTTCTAAACTAATAATAGGCTATTATTTAAATTTTTACTTTTTTGCATTCACAATGCAATTTTTATGATTGAAAAATGGAAAATGAAGTATTTAGAAAAAATCGACCCGTCTCACAACCAGCTCCGATGGGACTCAAACCCACGACCTTTCGCTATCCGGGCGGCTGCTCTAACCACTGAGCTACGGAGTCGTTACGAGAAGCGTCGAATTTATCAAATACTTCTTACACGCTATATAGCCAGCGTTAATTTCATCAATGTGAAGATATTACTACCCCCACACGCGAAAGAAATACCTTTCCAGATATTTGACAATCGCTAAAGAAGAAATTACTATGGCAAGTTATTTAAATTTTTACTTTTTTGCATTCACAATGCAATTTTTATGGTTTTTTAATTATAGGCTCTGAAAGTAATGCTCAAGTGCAATATAAATATACTTACATAAGCCTTGAAAGAATAAGTATATTATTTACCAATCAAGATTGGAAATATTCAACTTTTCACTATAAGCCAATCCCAAATGTTAAGCATGCCTTTCCGCAATGAATGGCATAACATCGCAACTGCCAACGGTGCCATCGAAATCTTGCTATTATTTCTAAATAAATTATTTAATAATTTACAGGGTACAGAAGGTGCAGCAGGATTACAGGGTAGTCCTGGAATACCTGGGGAGAAAGGAGATGCCGGTCCTAAAGGAGCACAGGGTGAGCCTGGCCCAGTAGGTCCTATGGGACCCTCGGGGGAAATGGGTCAACGAGGCTTAAGAGGACCGCCCGGGCCAGCCGTAAGCATTGAATATAATTAGAAAATTCGGTATTTATTTCATTTGAACTTAACATTAATAACTTATGTATTTTGACAGGGCGATACAGGTGCACCTGGAGTGGCAGGGCAAATAGGACCACCTGGCAAACTAGGACCTCAGGGATCACCTGGACCAAGAGGCGAGAAAGGAAACAGGGGACCGAAGGGACATATTGGTGATACTGGTCCAATGGGAATAAAGGGCGATCAAGGAGAGATGGGCAAACAAGGGTCACCTGGCTTAATGGGACCGACTGGACCAAAAGGACATACGGTATTAATATAAATAAATATAATTATAAATCTGGAAACAAAAATATTATAATTTACTAAGTAAACATCTAATAAATAAGTACCTAGGTACAACTTTTTGCAAAATTAGTATTAACAGATAATGCCTGTAACATTACTCTTTCTTGAATGAAATTACACTGGTATTGGATTGAGTTAATGTCAAACGTCAAAGTTTCACGAATTTAATGTTGGATATTAATTTATGAATTGCATTTGTTTCAAGAGTGGGGGCAGATCTTTTTCATATTTATTGTTTTTAATAAATATTATTGAACCTTCATATTGCTTTGCTTTACGTTATATATTCACTTTACTCGCCTCGTATGTATATAAATATGTATATATTATGTACTGTTTTAGGGCCCAAGTGGACCACCAGGCCTCAAAGGTGACACTGGCCTACCAGGAACTCCAGGGCTAGAAGGCTCTCTCGGACCCAAAGGCAACCCTGGCCCTGAGGGTAGGCCCGGATTACCAGGACCACCTGGGTCCCCAGGACCGCCAGGACCACCGGCCCCTGCGCCGCAAATACCGGCTGAACTGTTCTCCTCGTATAGAAGCCGACGAAGTGTTAATACCGTTACGCCAGAAACGGCTACGGACGATGAAATGGAAGATGGTATGTGAATGTCCGATTGTGAGAATTGCAAAACAACCATTTCTAGATAATGCAGGATTTCTGCGAATGTCCGTCTGGAATCGAAACACTACCAACCGCAGGGTTGCAATTTTTTTTTTTGTAAATTTATCCTGTAGTGAAATCTGACCGTTTGTTGTTTGAAGACGAGGAGATAGACTGGGTGCGCGAGGTGATGACGGGCGTGGTGTCAGCTCGATCGGCGCTGGATGCGGCCCGTCGGCCGCGTGGCTCCCGCGCCAATCCCGCGCTCTCGTGCCGCGACCTGCGCGCTACTCATACTAACCTCACTGACGGTAATGTTACTCTATCAAAACACTATTATTACCAATATACGAAGACAGACTGGGAGTGCGAAGTGATGCGCGGGACTCGCGCGTACCTAATCGACAGTACGTAGGCATGTTGCTCTACAACAAAACTAGTGTTTTGTTGTAGAGCAACATGATCCTAGTGGATCATTACTAACAGAAGTGGAAATAGGCTGGGTGCCCAAGGATGTTGGGCATTGGTTTCGACACCTCTCCACGTCGTGTTTCATCGTTAGGTACTCTTCCTCAGACAAGGGTATCTCGGTTAATAAGGTGGACAAGCTGCTTTCATAAATTTAATAGAAAAGTCAGTGTCAGCTGTCATAGCTTAGCTCCTCTCCACCTTAATGGAGGCGTACTCTTATCTTAACATCTGCTTTAATACTTAGTCAATGGCTCCATACTTCCTCCTAAGTCAACCAATAAATCATTTTATCTACACTCATGTTATAATTTTCGAATTATGAACTCATGCCTGAACGTATACTGATACACTTTATGCCATAGTCAACTTTAATAGTATATTATGATACAAGTGAGCTTAGGTTGCTCATTATACACGAGGCTGTGGGTTGCAGCCCGAGCCGCAGGCGAGGGCGTAAATCAGCCGAGTGTCTAGTGAGTAAGTTGCTCACGAGTTTCATACGCACTTTTTCAACACACTTGCGAGGAAAAACAAACATTTATTGCATACATATTGTATTAACCTAATAATAACTAAGTATTGTAAAAAAGTTCGTCCTTTTTGGACAGGCGAAGACATCAAGCCATACTGCCAATTCTTGAGTATTATGTATGTTATTATAGTTTCTTATGTTTTCATTAGAATGTAGGTGTGTTACATTCTAATGCTTCTTGGAGTATTTGGCGTCAAGTATGTCGAGTCAGTCTTCTCGGTAATTCTTGCTGAGGTAGTCACCACTACAATAAAAAACTCGGCATCACGTTACCGAGATAGCGCATATTTTAATCATTCCACACATCGTCCAGTTGCGTAAACACTTGGGGCACAAAACTACACCTATCTTGAGTCACAAAGTCCACTATGAAACAAATTGCGATTAATTAAAATATCCACTTAACCTAACCCGCCAAGATGGCGCCAAAAACCCTAATAATAATAATAACTAAGGGAAAAAGCGCGCAAGTTTTTTTTTTTGCACGCGCCAAATGTGAGGTGATTGATTACATACAGCCATACAGCCTACTTCAAAATAATTAAGTATAATAATAGTGATAAAATGCAAATGTTTTATAACAATATATTGTGAATTATAAATAATTTGATAATAATATACTTAATTATGTTTTTTGTCTTAATTAGGGACACATTTATTTATTCTAAAAACGTAAATGGATTTTCAGCCGTATAAAACCTCTTTGTTGTTACAAAAAAAGAACTGTGTCTATTACCCGCTGAAATTGAAAATGCTCTGTTGACTCGCATATAACTTGCAGTAGGTACTAACTTAACTTTGTAGGGATACTGTATTACCCGGTTAAATTGAAAAGTCTCTGTTTACTCGCATATAATTTGCAGTTAGGTACTTACTTAACTTTGTAGGAATAATTATATTACGCAACTAGTACTGTAATATTATTATGCACGCGTGGGTTATAGTTCGGTTTATGGCCCTAAGATCGATATAATAAGGCTCACTTTATGAGCAAGTGTGTTGAAAAAAATAAAGCTGCTGTACCCGGATACAGCTGTCACTCATTACAAAACACTTATTTTTCTTAATTTTACAATCTCCATGGCAACCGTAGAATTTACCGGCCCTGACTTCCAACTTTTTCAAGCTTTTCCTTAGCCGGCAACAAAAAGAAACGTTTTTAAAATTAGAATTTTGAATTTAGAAGGTATAGACTGTATAGTATAGACTCCTATCAGTGGGGTTTGGCGCCAATCCACATTTTATCACAATCATCAATTAAAAATTATATTTAAAAAAACCTTTTATTTAAAATCAAGCTTTTATTCAAATGTCCTAAAAATAATAAAATAAACTGTGTATCAAGTCAAATCCAACAAACTTATTACATTAAACAATTTATATGTTTTAAAAGCTTGTCGCTTTAATTTCATATGTCAAATATAAGTTAAAGCATTTGTGTTTAGTGCAAGCCCAGTAACAATAAAATCTCGCGACAAGCTTTTAAAACATATAAATTGTTTAATGTAATAAGTTTGTTGGATTTAACTTGATACACAGTTTATTTTATTATTTTTAGGACATTTGAATAAAAGCTTGATTTTAAATAAAAGGTTTTTTTAAATATAATTTATTTTTGTATTTTTAGTTATTGGACATGTTTCAGTTTTTCAGAAAAAAAAATCAGCTGTTCTATACATTTTGATCTATTCGATTTAAATTTTTCTATGGAACAGCTGATTTTTTTTTCGCGTTTCCAATGTTGGTACCATATAGTAATAACTCTTTGTATGCGTGAGCTGAGTACATTGACCCCTTAAAATTATGTGCACTATTTAGGAAGGACCTTATATATATTTTACCACCAAATAGAGATTGTAGATTCTTACTATATACACACACATAAGTATTCATTAAATACAAGGCATATTCACATAGGTATAAGAGAAGGTAGCACTGTATTACGAACAAGAATAGAAAACACAAATTAGACTCAATAAGACAAAAAGTTCCCAATAAAAATGTGTGTGTGCCGTGCCGCAGCAGTACCTACTCAATGGTCGCAGCTCAGCGTCATATTACTTGTCTTGCAACGCAAGCAAACGCTGATTTTCAGTTGTAAATTTTAGTTAGTATTTAAAAAATAAATACTAAAGAACAAGACACATTTAAGTTTCTATCAAAGTTGATAAACATAGTACTTACATAAAGAAAAAAAGGATATTTCTTTTCTGTAGGTAGACTATGGTTGTATTAACTTGGAGCCATCTGTCGTTGACTTTAGTGAACTATTTATGTGCAACTAGCGGCCGCCCGCGGTTTCACCCGCGTGGTTCCCGTTCCCGTGGGAATATCGGGATAAAAAGTACATATAAACCTTCCTCTTGAATCACTCTATCTATTAAAAAAAACGCATCAAAATCCGTTGCGTAGTTTCAAAGATTTAAGCATACAAAGGGACATAGGGACAGAGAAAGCGACTTTGTTTTATACTATGTAGTGATATACTATGTAGTGAAGTGACACCTAGTAGGGTCTGATTAAAGCAACTTCGCGTTTTTTGCTTCTTTTTAAAGTTCGTTCGTTAGTTCTTATAGCCGCTACACACGTCCAGACCAGACCTAACCGCCGATTTGGTGCGGACGAACTTTGCTGTAAAGCAAATATAGGTAATCCGTGCTACACACGTTCGTACCAAATCAAAATCAAATCAAATCAAAAAATCAATAAAGCTACACCAAATCTGGCCTTGGCGAAGGCTTTGTATCACATCACTGGACAAGGCCTTGTATCACATCACTTTTTCTTATCAAATACCCACAGAAATCACCTGGATTTGCCAATGCAACGGGCTTGTAAAGAAAAAGACCTATAAACAAAAAAAAGGTCTTGGATTTGAAAAAAATTTAACGGTAGGTACCTGTCACAAAAGAATGACAAAAAATTCTTCAAAACCATTTCGAGTGGCCTGTAACTGACAGGGAAACTTTTAATTAAATGTAAATTTTTTAAGTAAGTAATTGAGAAAAAGCCTAAGTATAGGGACTTTAAATTAATGTTTTAATAGAAATAATAATAATTTTCAATTCTCATGCTCTAAAAGTACGCAAATATAGCCCTACGAAGCGGGACTAAATAACCACTTTAGTTCTTAGGGAGTAAAATGTAATCCTAATTTCTTGTATGCATGAGATGAGATGAATTCCTGATTATAGCGCCTTAAAATCAAATAATACGCGTACATAACTAAGGGTTGTTTTATTTTAACTATATCACAGTCACGATGTTGTAAGCTCCCAGTCGGCTCGAGGTATCGCACGAATCCATCGCTGACGCAGTGTTCCTCCTTCGGGAATCCAAATCTTTCGAGATCCAAGGTTTCATAAGTAATTTCCAACAATGATCACGTATTTATATGCACTAATTATACAATAGATATTGTATTAAAACACCCAAACAGCAATCAAGAAAATCAAACAGCAACGTTTCTTGACATGACCAAAGAGTATTCCGACTTGCCACATCCAGATAAAAAAAATATCCAAAATGTGCAAAAATAATAATTTTTCTTTTTATTTTGTAACAAGCAAATTTAAACAAGTTGTTAAATAAATGCGTGCAAAATCCGAGAAAGTGTTTTATTTAAATGAACAGTTCGCGCAGAAATCTAAGATGTGAATTGAATTACGGCGAAAGTTATTTTTTTTTAATATATTATATCAAGTTAAGCCTAGTCAACGAAGAGATATAGAGGGAAATGTTTGGAACACAATTTTTGACTTAGGAACTTTGTTTGGGCTAAAAGTTTTTTAAAATACTGTATATATTTTACCGGCCAAACCAGATTTCAGGACAAACTAGTTTTTCCTAGGCCAAACTAGTTCATCGCGTTGACATTTCAGAGAGCGAGTTTGCCTCGGAAGTCCTGTAGAACACGTGATTGGTTAAAATGGTGGTTATTTTTTTTTGTGTCATGTTCTACATCTACAGGTCTTCCGAGGCAAAGTCGCTCTCTGAAATGTCAACGCGATGAACTAGTTTGGCCTAGGAAAAACTAGTTGGTCCTAAAATCGGGTTGAAAAAAAAATGAGACCTTCAAACCGCCCCCCCCCCCCCCCCCCGGATTAAGGGCTACGGGCGGGGACTTTTGCTATGTTTACCTCCTTATTAGCCCAAACAAAGTTACAAAGTCAAAGATTGTGTTCCAAGCATTTACCTCTATACTGTTTTTTGAGTGTTCGTTGATTTTTACTTCCACATAATTTGAGAGTTATCGCCTAACCTGGCAACACTACACGATTGTTTGTTTATATAGAACAAAGAGTAAAGTGTATAGATCAACAATCTTTTCTGTTCCGGTGACAGCAGCGCTGGTTGGACAGTGCTACTTGACAGTAAAATAACATTATGAACAAAACACGTTAGTTCCAGTTTTGGCCACCGGAACAGAACACGTTGACGTAATCGACTGCAACGTTGCCGCTTTTCCAAGGAGCATGGCTTGTTACAAGTGCAACGAGTGAGATAGAAGATGGCTTTGGTCAAGCACGTGTCAAGTAACCATCACAACAAAACAAGAATATAGTACTTGAAAATTTGCAAGAATTCTGAATTGATAACTATACTGATTATATATTTAATTGCATTGTCATCGGAACTAAAGGTAAATTCCAAATTTCAGCTCAATCGGACATTGGAAAGTGGGTCAAATTTAGCTCGCAAGATTTGACGAACGGACATGCATACATACTACTTATGCGATTATTATAAGAATAGGACTGTCAAACGGCATTTTTGATTTTGTTCCTTTTCTTGCACATCCTACACCCTGAAGTGGAAGCGAAACGCAAACAAATATGGCCGGTTTGACAGTCCTATTCTTATAATAATCGCATAGTACATACACTGCAAGTTAAATAAAAGCTTGTAATATTGATTTGCTTTATTTTTGAAATATATAATAAATGTAATGAGTGTAGATAAAGTAGTGTATGAGACTGCACATAACTCGGTATTAAAACACTCGTGGAATACTATTAAAAAACTCGCCAAGGCTCGTTTTTTAAACTCCCACTCGTGTTTTAATACCCCTCCTTATGCGACAGTCACATAAACTACTATTATTACAGGTTACTACTGGATAGACGCGCGCGGCGGCGACCGGCCCGTCCGCGTATACTGCAAGGACCACCTCACCTGCCTGTACTCCGACAACACGGAGCAAGCGCTCTACACCGCAGAGGACAAGAAGTTCTCACAACTTAACCATGGATACAGAGTGAGTCGATTTTGTCTGCAAATCCTTATGTTTATCACCGTTCGGCTAGGCCTTTGCTGCGGCAAAAGATCGGTAGGTAACGAGCGATCAACGTAAGTGTCTAAGCTTATTGAATCATTATTATTAAGAACCGTAACTTGCAATAAAATGTCTATCTTATAGTAGTCGCACTCCTCATAAGAGCTGCTAGCTAGGTGCTCGTAGGTACTGGACTGGATCCACCACAAGATACTCTCAATGAATTTTTCAAAAATTAGCTTCAGTGCGGATTTAAGTACCTACCTAAGAACAGATTTTAATAGGTAGCTATTAAAATCGATTGCAGACACAGAGTGCGACTTTACGTCAGCTAGTTAACTACTTCTAGGACGCCTTTTTAAATAATCTCGTTTATCTTACTTATTGTCTATGAATTATGTTTAGATATCATACGACGGCGAGGGTAACGGTGGCATACAGCTGAGGTTCCTGCGGCTGCTGTCCAACGGCGCGCGGCAGAACTTCACCTACACCTGCGTTAACACCCACACCGTTCAAAGGTATTAATTAAATGAGACAATCAATATTTGACAAATTAACAAGTATTGGTTGGTACCTATTGCTAGCTAGTGCTACTAGTGCCCGTAGTGCAAATTTGTCTCCTCGCAAACGAGTTATATTTTAACGTATGGATCGTAACGATAATAAAGAGATACACCCCCCACACCCCCCCACCCCCCTGATTCACAAACTATCGGGAACGGATTCGAATTCTGTCCTTTGTCTTTGTCTATTCTATAGTGAGTGACAGAGACAGGGCATGCATTCCGCTGTCGGGAGCGTTTGCGACGGTTCGTGAATCAGGGGGCTGGTCTAACATAAGATTCATATGGCGCTAACATTGGTCCACTAGCGCCGCCAATTTATTTATTTTTATTATACGTAAACCAGATCAATATTTTTAAAACTCTGTAATTTTCATTCTTTGCACTAGTTTTAAAATTCATTTAAACCAAAAGTGACCGCTTTAAAGAAAGGATGAATTAAAAAATAGTAGAGACAATTTAAGAGGGCGTGGTTGCTTCCTTTTTTCTTTATATTGATCTGGTTTACGCTTAGTGTTTACATATTATAAAAATAAATGAATTGGCAGCGCTAGTGGAAGTGGACCAATGTAAGCGCCTTAACGCAAAGTGACGTTTGGTTTGCACATTGACAAACTTACACTAGAGGCACATGAGTAACTAGTTTTTTTTTACCCTGTGCTAGAGGTAAGGACAGTAGGTACAGTGCAGTGGTTGCAGAGTATTCTACTGCGAATAGTAGCTAACTTCACGAGAGTCGACAAGTTCTTCTCGATTGTAACTAAAGTGCTCGTCGGATAAGTCTGCGCGCGGTAAAAATCGAATACTAATCTTTTCTATAACATAAGAACAAAAAAATGCACTGTAACTAGCGCCAAAAACGCGCCAGTCACGCGCAAAGTTATCTGACACACACTCTAAATGTAAAATGACTACTTTATAAGAGGTGTACATTTTGACGCCAGCATGGCGGGTTAGTTCAATCACTTAACGAAGTAGCTTAAATAAAAATAACCTGAACAAGAACAGCCCCCTGATTCACGAACCGTCGGAAACGCTCCCGACAGCGGAATGTATGCACTGTCTCTGTCACTCATTATAGAATAGACAAAGACAAAGCACAGAATTCGAATCCGATTCCGTTTCCGACGGTTCGTGAAACAGGGGTCAGAACTCTTGATAATGTATATTTGTTTGACAAAGATTGTGATTTTTACGTACCTAAGTACAATATTTTGTTATTTCCGCAGATCCGACATCCCAGACGAAACCACAAGAACAACTAACATCAAACTATTTGGACATAATTCCATCGAGTTCAAAGAGCCACAAGTGATAAAGGATGACTGCAAGGTAACCTCGTCCTAGTATTTGATATTTATAACAATAAAAATTTCTCTTTGTCGATTCTGAGGGTCTACCTTCTCCGAAACGCAAAATCCGTAGTTTCGTTATACCCGTCTCCCTCTCACTCTCGTCATGACAGAATCGAGTGAAAGGAGCGGGGCTAACGAAGTTTCGGATTTTACGTTTCGGAGTAGGACCTACCTACAGTCCCTGTGTAGTTGACTCAATAGTCAATCCAATCGTTTATTGTAGGTAATATTGCACTATGAAATCACTTACTTTGCCAAATCAACTGGCTTTTTGTTGGTTTAAATACAACTAAAAATAGGCGAGGAAGATAATACCTACAACTATTTTCTGTAAAGTTGTGTTTTGTGTCCAAATAATCCAAAACTTAAATGTTAAAACTCTCAAATCAAGTACCCACCCAAATACCCAATAATAGTAAGGATGGTAGTAGAAACATCATCAAACATCGTAACAGACTGTGAACAAACTTGTGTCGTTTGACTTCAACATTAAATAGGTACTTCCTACTATCTTTGCAGGAAGGTGTCGGGGAAATAGTCTTAGAAATCCGAACATTTAGAACCGAGAGGCTCCCCATAACGGATTTCCAACCGCCATCATTCGCAGACGCCAACCACCAATTCACCTTCAAAGTGGGCCCCGTGTGCTTCACATGACTTCTACGCACATAAGGATAGCTTTAACATTATGTACTTAAGACTGGACCCTTGTAAATATTGTAAATATATTTGTGACGACTATTGTTGTATTTTGTGCCATCGAAACCCGAGCTAGAGTGCGCGCCAGATAAGTCTGCGCGCAGTTGAAATCGAATACTAATCTTTACTCATACTAAACTTTAATCATATTTTTCTTTTTTCACAATGGTTAGGGACTTCCGCCTGGTGACGCCTGATTCAATCAAATGATTCAGGATACGTAATTAGAACATTAAAATTTAATGTTCTATTGGCGAATAACACCAAGGATATTGGATAACCAGTCAAACTACTCCACTAGAGCAGAGAAGCCATAAATACAACTAGGGTTTATCAAATCTTAAAGCAAATACATAAAATAAAATAAAAATGTTTGATTAATATAGTACCTTATTTAAATTTTTCCCTTTTTTGCAATAACAATGCAATTTTTATTATTGAAAATTAAGTATTTAGAAAAATAGACTAACTTACGACGACCTTAACCCACGACCTTTCGCTGCCCGGGCGAATGCTGTGACCACTGAGCTACGGAGTCGCTACGAGAAGCGTCGAACCTCGACAGCCAGCGTACACGCTGGCTATACAACGCGTAAGAGGTATTGGATTTTGATGCTTCCCGTAGCGACTCCGTAGCTGTTAGAGCATTCGCCCGGACAGCGAACGGTCGTGGGTTCGAGTCCCATCGGAGCTAGTTGTGAGACGGGTTTTTTAGTAGCCCGCGTCGCCGCACACGGGTTACAAACACTGCCACTTGAACTTTGAAGCAAGAATAAAAAATAAATGACGACTATGTAAGTATGAAAACTACAGAAAAGTGGTCGTTGGCGGCGTTTTTATCGCCGCCGTCGCACACGCCACGTCACAATACTATTCATAAACGCCGCCACTTGAAGCTAGAATAAGAAACAAGCGACGCCTATGTATGAAAAGTGGTCGTTGGCGGCGTTTTTATCGCCGCCGTCGCACACGCCACGCCACAATACTATTCATAAACGCCGCCACTTGAAGCTAGAATAAGAAACAAGCGACGCCTATGTATGAAAAGTGGTCGTTGGCGGCGTTTTTATTGCCGCCGTCGCACACGCCACGTCACAATACTATTCATAAACGCCGCCACTTGAAGCTAGAATAAGAAACAAGCGACGCCTATGTATGAAAAGTGGTCGTTGGCGGCGTTTTTATCGCCGCCGTCGCACACGCCACGCCACAATACTATTCATAAACGCCGCCACTTGAAGCTAGAATAAGAAACAAGCCACGCCTATGTATGAAAAGTGGTCGTTGGCGGCGTTTTTATTGCCGCCGTCGCACACGCCACGTCACAATACTATTCATAAACGCCGCCACTTGAAGCTAGAATAAGAAACAAGCGACGCCTATGTATGAAAAGTGGCCGTTGACGGCGTTTTTATCGCCGCCGTCGCACACGCCACGTCACAATACTATTCATAAACGCCGCCACTTGAAGCTATGAAGCTAGAATAAAAAACAAGCGACGCCTATGTATGAAAAGTGGTCACAATACTATTCATAAACGCCGCCACTTGAAGCTAGAATAAGAAACAAGCGACGCCTATGTATGAAAAGTGGTCGTTGGCGGCGTTTTTATCGCCGCCGTCGCACACGCCACGTCACAATACTATTCATAAACGCCGCCACTTGAAGCTAGAATAAGAAACAAGCGACGCCTATGTATGAAAAGTGGTCGTTGGCGGCGTTTTTATTGCCGCCGTCGCACACGCCACGTCACAATACTATTCATAAACGCCGCCACTTGAAGCTAGAATAAGAAACAAGCGACGCCTATGTATGAAAAGTGGTCGTTGGCGGCGATAAAAACGCCGCCAACGAGCACACGCCACGTCACAATACTATTCATAAACGCCGCCACTTGAAGCTAGAATAAGAAACAAGCGACGCCTATGTATGAAAAGTGGTCGTTGGCGGCGTTTTTATCGCCGCCGTCGCACACGCCACGCCACAATACTATTCATAAACGCCGCCACTTGAAGCTAGAATAAGAAACAAGCGACGCCTATGTATGAAAAGTGGTCGTTGGCGGCGTTTTTATCGCCGCCGTCGCACACGCCACGTCACAATACTATTCATAAACGCCGCCACTTGAAGCTAGAATAAGAAACAAGCGACGCCTATGTATGAAAAGTGGTCGTTGGCGGCGTTTTTATCGCCGCCGTCGCACACGCCACGTCACAATACTATTCATAAACGCCGCCACTTGAAGCTAGAATAAGCAACAAGCGACGCCTATGTATGAAAAGTGGTTGTTGGCGGCGTTTTTATCGCCGCCGTCGCACACGCCACGTCACAATACTATTCATAAACGCCGCCACTTGAAGCTAGAATAAGAAACAAGCGACGCCTATGTATGAAAAGTGGTCGTTGGCGGCGTTTTTATCGCCGCCGTCGCACACGCCACGTCACAATACTATTCATAAACGCCGCCACTTGAAGCTAGAATAAGAAACAAGCGACGCCTATGTATGAAAAGTGGTCGTTGGCGGCGTTTTTATCGCCGCCGTCGCACACGCCACGTCACAATACTATTCATAAACGCCGCCACTTGAAGCTAGAATAAGAAACAAGCGACGCCTATGTATGAAAAGTGGTCGTTGGCGGCGTTTTTATCGCCGCCGTCGCACACGCCACGTCACAATACTATTCATAAACGCCGCCACTTGAAGCTAGAATAAGAAACAAGCGACGCCTATGTATGAAAAGTGGTCGTTGGCGGCGTTTTTATCGCCGCCGTCGCACACGCCACGTCACAATACTATTCATAAACGCCGCCACTTGAAGCTAGAATAAGAAACAAGCGACGCCTATGTATGAAAAGTGGTCGTTGGCGGCGTTTTTATCGCCGCCGTTGCACACGCCACGTCACAATACTATTCATAAACGCCGCCACTTGAAGCTAGAATAAGAAACAAGCGACGCCTATGTATGAAAAGTGGTCGTTGGCGGCGTTTTTATCGCCGCCGTCGCACACGCCACGTCACAATACTATTCATAAACGCCGCCACTTGAAGCTAGAATAAGAAACAAGCGACGCCTATGTATGAAAAGTGGTCGTTGGCGGCGTTTTTATCGCCGCCGTTGCACACGCCACGTCACAATACTATTCATAAACGCCGCCACTTGAAGCTAGAATAAGAAACAAGCGACGCCTATGTATGAAAAGTGGTCGTTGGCGGCGTTTTTATCGCCGCCGTTGCACACGCCACGTCACAATACTATTCATAAACGCCGCCACTTGAAGCTAGAATAAGAAACAAGCGACGCCTATGTATGAAAAGTGGTCGTTGGCGGCGTTTTTATTGCCGCCGTCGCACACGCCACGTCACAATACTATTCATAAACGCCGCCACTTGAAGCTAGAATAAGAAACAAGCGACGCCTATGTATGAAAAGTGGTCGTTGGCGGCGTTTTTATCGCCGCCGTCGCACACGCCACGTCACAATACTATTCATAAACGCCGCCACTTGAAGCTAGAATAAGAAACAAGCGACGCCTATGTATGAAAAGTGGTCGTTGGCGGCGTTTTTATCGCCGCCGTCGCACACGCCACGTCACAATACTATTCATAAACGCCGCCACTTGAAGCTAGAATAAGAAACAAGCGACGCCTATGTATGAAAAGTGGTCGTTGGCGGCGTTTTTATCGCCGCCGTCGCACACGCCACGTCACAATACTATTCATAAACGCCGCCACTTGAAGCTAGAATAAGAAACAAGCGACGCCTATGTATGAAAAGTGGTCGATGGCGGCGTTTTTATCGCCGCCGTCGCACACGCCACGTCACAATACTATTCATAAACGCCGCCACTTGAAGCTAGAATAAGAAACAAGCGACGCCTATGTATGAAAAGTGGTCGTTGGCGGCGTTTTTATCGCCGCCGTCGCACACGCCACGTCACAATACTATTCATAAACGCCGCCACTTGAAGCTAGAATAAGAAACAAGCGACGCCTATGTATGAAAAGTGGTCGTTGGCGGCGTTTTTATCGCCGCCGTCGCACACGCCACGTCACAATACTATTCATAAACGCCGCCACTTGAAGCTAGAATAAGAAACAAGCGACGCCTATGTATGAAAAGTGGTCGTTGGCGGCGTTTTTATCGCCGCCGTCGCACACGCCACGTCACAATACTATTCATAAACGCCGCCACTTGAAGCTAGAATAAGAAACAAGCGACGCCTATGTATGAAAAGTGGTCGTTGGCGGCGTTTTTATCGCCGCCGTCGCACACGCCACGTCACAATACTATTCATAAACGCCGCCACTTGAAGCTAGAATAAGAAACAAGCGACGCCTATGTATGAAAAGTGGTCGTTGGCGGCGTTTTTATCGCCGCCGTCGCACACGCCACGTCACAATACTATTCATAAACGCCGCCACTTGAAGCTAGAATAAGAAACAAGCGACGCCTATGTATGAAAAGTGGTCGGTGGCGGCGTTTTTTATTTTAGTGGCCCGTGTGCGGCGACGGTTTCTCTGAGCTCAGAAGTTACTGATGGATGCATAAAGTAGTATATACAGAACGTGTTAATGGATTAACCCAAAACCAGAAAGTAGTTTGCTCAGAATCGTATTGCGAATCGATCGCACATGTTTCAATATAGGTTATATTTTTCATTTTTATTGGCCCATGTCTAAATTATTTATAACGCATGAGCGCTCGACGCGGACGCGGAGCGCTGCGGGCGGCGCGGCGGGGGCGGTGGACGTTAGTATAGTCCATTCGCTTAGATAATGTCGCTCTGCTACAATGCCGTGCGGGTGTACCGACACTATCTAACCGAACGGACTATACTATTATATATTCTGTGGCGGTGGGGCGGCCGGACGAAGACTTTAAAATTTCATAAATTGGGCACCACCAAACTGTCGTTGAATAACTTTTAAAATATAAATATTTTTGACTCAGTTTATATTTTTTCACACTTATGCTCTGAAATGTTAATATTATATTTGAGAAAAGAATGCAGTACGTGGCACTTTTCCGAGGTAAACATTCTAAATTTGAAAATCACTGCAGTAATGAATTTCAGTACTTACTTACTGCACTAAAATCAGTGCAGTAAGTAAGTAGGTACTGAAATTCATTACTGCAGTGATTTTCAAATTTAGAATGTTTACCTCGGAAAAGGTACTACCCAAAGATATTATTACCAATTTTTTTTCTTTATTTTTTCTTTCGTTATTCCTGTGTATAAAACAGAAAAAGCAAAGGGACATTTGCACCATACAGCCACATTATTATAATTATTATATAGGTAATTATTATATCATAATTAGGTTATTTTTTTTTAAATACGGTGCGCACAGAGTATATTTCTTCGTATTGTACCACAAGCGCTATGTACCCTTAGCACGAACATCTATCGAAAAAACAAAATGAGATTTATCATAGACGAAATATCCTTTACGAGTAATTTTGTATGGGAAATATGTACAGCGCCATCTACCACCCAGAAGCGGGTATTGAAGTTGCGCATTTTAGTAGCAAGTAATAAGTATCAATAGGCTGTATGACCGTTCCACTTGGCCTCACAAGCCAATATTAAAAAAACGGCGGGAATGATTTTCAGCGGTTGATTTGATATCAATACAGTTTATTTATATTGTGTAATAAATTATCAAAATGAGTTCTGCCAATGAAACATATACCTACAGACATTGTATGTACCTACTCCACCAAATTGAGAGCAGAAGCAAAATGAATAACAGACAACTTATTGCCAGCAAAATCAAAAGAAAGATATATGAAAACCTACGATCTGATTTGGAAAAGTGAAAAAAGGCGCATACGTTTTCGGAATCTGTGTTGTTGGCGTATTTTAATGATACCTACATTATTAAAATAATATTATTATGGGCGATTTATACATAAGTGTGCCCGGGAAAACAATAACATTTACATTTAATAATTGCCCGAACATGTGTGATATAAATTTTAATAAATATTATTTAGTTAAAAAGTTTTTTTTTTATTTCCTCGCATTTTTTGAGAAAAGCACTATACAAGCCTTGTACGGTAAGCAAATTACCTTGCCTCGAATGATTAAAGCCCTCGCCTGCGGCTCGTGCTTCAAACCATCCTCGACAATGTAATTTCTTACTTACCTGTCCTCGGCTGTAATGTACTATTCACACTTATGCTCTGAAATGTTAATATTATATTTGAGAAAAGAATGCAGTACGTGGCACTTTTCCGAGGTAAACATTCTAAATTTGAAAATCACTGCAGTAATGAATTTCAGTACTAACTTACTGCACTAAAATCAGTGCAGTAAGTAAGTACTGAAATTCATTACTGCAGTGATTTTCAAATTTAGAATGTTTACCTCGGAAAAGGTACTACCCAAAGATATTATTACCAAATTTTTTTCTTTATTTTTTCTTTCGTTATTCCTGTGTATAAAAACAGAAAAAGCAAAGGGACATTTGCACCATACAGCCACATCATTATTATTATTATATAGGTAAATATTATATCATAATTAGGTTAACTTTTTTTTTAATACGGTGCGCACAGAGTATATTACTTCGTATTGTACCACAAGCACTATGTACCCTTAGCACGAACATCAATCGAAAAAACAAAATGAGATTTATCATAGACAAAATATCCTTTACGAGTAATTTTGTATGGGAAATATGTACAGCGCCATCTACCACCCAGAAGCGGGTATTGAAGTTGCGCATTTTAGTAGCAAGTAGTAAGTATCAATAGGCTGTATGACCGTTCCACTTGGCCTCACAAACCAATATTAAAAAAACTGCGGGAATGATTTTCAGCGGTTGATTTGATATCAATACAGTTTATTTATATTTTATATTGTGTAATAAATTATCAAAATGAGTTCTGCCAATGAAACATATACAGACATTGTATGTACCTACTCCACCAAATTTGAGAGCAGAAGCAAAATGAATAACAGAAAACTTACTGCCAGCAAAATCAAAAGAAAGATATATGAAAACCTACGATCTGATTTGGAAAAGTGAAAAAAGGCGCATACGTAATATTATTATGGGCGATTTATACATAAGTGTGCCCGGGAAAACAATAACATTTACATTTAATAATCGCCCGAACATGTGTGATATAAATTTTAATAAATATTATTTAGTTAAACAGATTTTTTTTATTTCCTCGCATTTCTTGAGAAAAGCACTATACAAGCCTTGTACGGTAAGCAAATTACCTTGCCTCGAATTTATCCTCGACAATGTAATTTCTTACTTACCTGTCCTCGGCTGTAACGTACTATTAATTATATCATTGCATTTTTGTTTAATTGGGGTGTATCAGGTTTTGGGTTAATTCATTAACACGTTGTATATCAAACTTAACAGGTACGCTACGATAACTGATCTGAAATTTTGACATGCACGGGTAGCATGACGAACTCGAGAAAGGTTTTGTCTATATCGAAACGTCAAAATTGACATTTCATCGTAGACAAACCTATTGTTTGGCTGTCAACTATAGACTTTCGAGGTAGACAAAACTCTTCTCGGGTTTGTCATGCTACGCATGATGGTTTCAAATAATGAAGGCTTTAGAATTGATAATACAAAGTTACGTCTCAAAGATCATTTATTACATCGATAACCATGCCTTCATATAAAGTTGTGATAAACCGCATGATATAGTATGTAATTAATATTACGATGTATATAATCTAACTTATAAGATTACTACAGGCTATAACTGCTATGAAATAAAAACTTAGCACGTCACATTTCTCTATTACACATACGGATTAGAAATAAAAGAAGTTCTTATTAATTTAGGGCACGTAAAAATTACCTTCCTACATTAATGTCTCACTTTCCTTTGGTTCTCACGCTTCCATTTTATATTCTCACGTCTTCGATACAATTACACGTCATTAAATTATATTTTGTTTTTCATTTTATTATGTCATTAAATTATATTTTGTTTTCCATTTTCTTATGTTCCCTTCCATCACTATCTGTCGACCAGGCAAGTCGCGGTGACGCAACGCATTTATAGAGTAATATGTGGCAAGGGTGTTCTAGAACACCACTACGCTTATATCTACATTTGAGTATATATCTAGTTATCAATCACCGGCGATTTTTTTTGTTTGATATACCTTAGAATGCTATTCAAATCAGTACAAAACCAACAACGGTTTTAATGAAAAACGAGACACATATTCATACTATTACTATGCGCAAATGTTTATATACTTAATTAATGTATCTTTAATAATTAAACATTAAATGCTATTGAATATAGATGCAAAAAAATATATTTCGCAAATTTGACAATGTACAGCCGAACCAATTCAATCATGATAATAATTCATTCCCTTCGCTTTATTTGTAAGTGTCATAACTTTTAAGATCAGTTATATGACAGGTTTGCATTTGGACCTTAGTGAATTCTAATATCTTTTATCTAACCTGAATGAATGATTTAATTGTTTCGACTGTAATTAGATGTCATAAATATAAATTATAAAAACACTTTTTGGTTCAACTCACACTGGCGCAGAGTCCAAGCGTCAATCTGAGCCAGCGCCAGTGTGAATTGATCCGTTAATTTTTTCTCGATTATATTAACATCAATTTTAATATTCTATCCCGAGCCAGAGTTACTTCTATTCCAACCAGTCAGTAAGATTCTGGTTTGAGAGTTAAATGAAATCCCTGATGTTTATTAAATACAGTCTTTAACTGAAATGCAACGCATATAGAGCTGACATAAATTTTAAATAATTAATTAATACTAAGAAAACCGCAAGTTTTCTCTCCAAGCGACAATATTCATATAAAGCATTAGTTATTATACAGCTACCAACTAGAAAAATCAATTTATTGAAGAAGACAAAACCTTAGTATAATATAACCGTTCATTAATCGGATCTGTTAGTTCAGATTTAAGTAATATTACTAAACTACGTAAAAACTTACATTTTCTACCATACTTAATCTGAAGGCCCACCATTATAGATCTTTAATCTAGGTATATATAAAAACTCTTGCGTTACTCACTGACTGACAGACAACTCATAGCCGAAACTACTGGGCGCAAGAAACTGAAATTTGGCATGTATGTTCCTTGGGTAGTGTAGAGGAGCACTAAGAGACGACTTTTGGAAATTCCCCTCTAAATGGGTAACAAGGGGTCCACGCAGACAAAGTCGCGAGCGGAGCGTTAGTATCAAATTAATGTAGGTGTATATTTGTCAGTTTAAAAATGAATAATATCAATAATCTATCCAAAAGCAATGTATTTATTTTTAAATGATATTTAATAGGGAATTTCACGCTGACATTGAATATGGCCTAAAACACATTGAAATCAAAGAAATATTTATCAATATGTACAACAGAATAGGGGCTAACCTAACTGGTTTTACTTTAGTTGCTTATAAATAAGTCATATATTAATGTAAGTCATTTATAGTACTGCCATCGTTTTCTTCTTTATCCAGCGTTTTCTCGGAATCTATAGAAGGTTTATCAATATCTGTGGATTTCTCATCTTCTGCTGAGTTTACGCTCGTCGCCTCATCTGCATTGTTTGTATCGGCGTTGACACTTATCACATTATTTTCTAATTTATCTCTATTGTCGTCACCCGTCACTCCATGAATTTCACAGATCTTTTCTTCAGGCTCAGTGTCTTCGCTATTAGTATCCAATATAACATTTAATGAATCCACAGATGCAACATCGTCTTGATTTTTGGCACAATTATTTTCTGTTTCGCCATTTTGTACTTTCCCGTCATCTGTTTCGGTAAGTGGCTCACTTACAGAAACTAAAGTCACACTTTCAACGGAACTTGAATCTTCTCGTTTCTTTAAATTTTCCTTTTCAATGGTATCTCCTGCTTTTTCAACCACTGTCTTGCACGTGGATAAATTATTTTCTGTTGCGTCATTTTTTACTTTTTCCTTACCTGTTTCAGTCAATGGCTCACTTATTGAAACACAAGTCACACTTTCAACGGAACTTGTATCTTCTTGTTTTTTTGAATTGTCTTTTTCAAGGTTATCTCCTGCTGTTTCAATCAATGTCTCGACTATGGATAAATTATTTTCTGATGCGTCATTTTGTACTTTTTCTTCACCTGTTTCAGTCAATGGCTCACTTACTGAAACTAAAGTCACACTTTCAATGGAACTTGTGTCGTCGTGTTTCTTTAAATTGTCCGTTTCAATTTTATCTCCTGCTGTTTCAACCACTGTCTCGCCTATGGATAAAGTATCGTCCTTTAAGTTGAATGGTTCCTCTTCATTAGCAGGTACAGGATCCTTTTCTACATCAGCTTCATCATCAGTAGACGCGAGTAAAATATCTTCGATAGACTGATTGTATTCATCATTATTTGTCTTTACTATCTTTTTTACAACACCTGAGGATGAACACTCCATTTCTGTATCATGATGTGTTAAGTCTTCATCTACCTGTACCGTTTCAGGCATATTTGTCTCTACTTTATCACTGACATCTTCATCTGCCTGAGACTTATCAGCTATAATTGTCTCTACTTTATCACTGATATCTGTTGCATCTTTATTTGCTTCTGATTCGGAATAACTAGAGTTTTCAATGCTTATAACATCACCGACGCGCTTTTTACTATCCTCACTTGATTCTAGGGTATCAGAAATAGCAATAGGTGTATCGGAACAGGAAAGCTCCGATGTAGTATACATTTCATTTTCAGAATGTAGTTTTTGTAAGAGATGTAATTCATCAATGTCGGATTCCAATTGTGTGCTATCATCACTAAGAGAATGAATTTTCCCATCATCTTCTGGTTTTGCTTTTATCTCAAGAGGATCTTGATATTCACATTTATCTCCTTCATCTGGTTTATCTTTTTTGTCAGATTTATCTTGTGTTTTTAAGTCTGTAATACTTATTTGGTTTTCTTTATTGGCTTCATTTTTATCTTCCGTTTCTGCTGATTCGAGTTGGTCTTTATTTTCATTTGTTGCAATTACATCGGCGTTAGTATTTTCTTCTGGTTTCTTTTCACTTTCAACCTCTTTACTTTTAACTTCAATGTTCGATTCTTTAAGAGGCTCCTCTTCACAGATCTTTTTAGATTTTTCCTGCAACAGTCGTTTAAGTCTTTCCTTTCTTTTCTCTGTATTTTGCAAAGAAGATTCATCAGCCGGTTCATCTTCTTCACTTTCGATAGGAGATTCTTCCGCTTCTTTGTCACCGATTTCTTCACCTTCCAATTGCAGTTGTTTCTGTCTGTCTGCAAACCTATTATGACAAATAAATAGGATTGTTTATTTATAAGACATAGACAACTAATAAAACTGAGACCGCCTGAACCACCCTACCATCATACTGTGTTAAATGTTAAGCTATTATTGTAAATTAAATACTTACTTGTTGAACACCTCTGTCTCTTTTTTAGTTGCCGTTTTCTTATTTTCTTCCAGTTTTCTTTTTAAGTCGACACTTTTTTCAGCGGGGTCAACTTCTGCTGGTATTCTAGATGCTGCTAATCGCCATTCATTTTCCTGTCGTCGTCTTTGTAGTTTTTTACCACATCTAGTGAATAAATCTCGAGCTGAAAATAGATGAAAGGTCAGACACTTACTATTCGATATCGCTAACTTTTTAGGGTTTTTAAAGCTTTGCACTAATACCTTCTTCCATAATATCAGCCTCATTCCATCCAAGCTTATCCTCGTCATTAGCTTCCCTGACACATCGTAGGACATCGTGGAAGTCAGGGAATGGAAGAGGAGTACCGATGGGAACTTTCTTATTAACCCACTTCTCAAGTCTTTTAGCAGGTCCTTGCGGTTGTCCTGGCCGGGCGTCTATCTGTACGCGAGGCTCCGAAGGCATCTTGGTGTTGGTCAGCTGGCAGAACTTGGCGTGAACTCGCACCATCCTTTCTTTGTATCTAAAAGTTTGTTAAATAAAAAAATACGTGATCAGGGCTTTTTTATATGAAAAGCTACTACTATTACAAATACATAAAAACAATGAGAAATCAAATAATATTAGCAAATTAAAATTTAATCCAATCTGCCTCCTTACTCTTGAAACAAATTCCAATAGCCAATTCATAAATCAATGTCAAACATTGTCTTGCTTTACAAATGTTAACTTTTGGCGTTTGGCATTTGTTCAATCTAATGCAAATGCAATTAATTAAAGAGTAAGAAGGTTGTTCTGTTATTTCCCTTAGTACTGAATAGATAATAGTATACTTAAACATGATTTGACATCCCATGACATAACCGAATAAATGCGAATGCTTTTTTCCTACCGACAAATCAAATCTATAGATTTCTTTCTTGTGCCATGTGTAAGCAACGAAAAACTTAACTGACCGAAAGAACATTATACTCTTGCACTAGATAAAGAAAGGCATACAAATTAAATAAATTAGTTAATCTTGAAATAAGAATTAATATTCATTACATACATCAAAGTTACTTCAAAGCAATTAAGAATAAGGTTCATGCTGCTCTATCACATACATATAGACATAATGATGTTACAAATAATAGAAATACAGTGGTGGTCACATAATTAAAGACACCCTTGATGTTGACCACATACAACAAAATAAACAATATTTAGATACCCAAGATCGCTATCAATTCCATTTTAATTGTTATTTTTACGTACACTGACGTCGTATTTTTAAAATGAGAACAGCATAAAAGTTAATGTAAAAATAGTAAAGTCTTAAAGGCAGGACCGCACTAGATGGAACTGCACCGCAGCGGAACTGAGCGATACGACGCGTCAAAATATTCTTTATATGAAATTAATGAGACAACACGCACTAAGCGACAACGGAATTACACTGCAACAGAACAGAACTGAGCAGCAAAGTTATTTAACTGACAAAAGTGTCGCACCGTGTCGCGTCGCGTAGTTCCGTTGCTGCTAGTGCGGTATAGCAAGCGGCGCGACACTGCAACATATTCATTTTTTCTATATGCGGCTTCATAGTATGTAACAAATTCTTATGTTGAGACATTCTAAAGTCTGTATGAAATCTTGTCCGATCTCTTTTAAGCCCTGGTAAAAGTGTGTGATATTCTCCTTCTTTATATCGTGATTTATGAATGTCACGCACCCATATTCTTCGCTTCTTTTTTGCTTGCTCTTCTCTTTCTCTAACCTTTATTCTTCCCCAAATAGCAAAAAAAAACTATTATAACATCATCCATGCCAGTTTCTTCTATCAGCCGGCCTAGCTTGAGCGGCTTTTATCACGCGATATGATATGGTACGGCATGCCGTCTTGCTTACACCTTAGTGGGGTAAGCAAGACAACTTGCCGTACCATTAATTATCATATCGCGCGATAAAAGCCGCTCATGCTAGGCCGGCTGGCTAAGGATAACAGCAATATCGATTTCTTCCATTTTGCTCAAAAGCTGCTCAACTACTGACACGCAAAATTTGCTACGAACTGTCGCGCCGGCCGTTGCAGTTTAAGTGCGGTATACAGTATACCGTATACTGAATAAGGCCGCGTCGCGTCGCGTCGATCGCTCCGCTGCCTGCCGCGTAGTTACGCCCAGTGCGGTCTTACCTTACTTTACTTTTTGACGACCGATTTGGCGCAGGGGTAGGCTACCCACCTTCTGCGCCAGTGGTCTCGGGTTCGATTCCCGGACAAGACAAATATTTGTGTGCATGAACATGTCTATGTATCTTTGTCTGGGTGTTTACTATGTATATTAAGTATGTATTTACAAACAAAAAGGATTTAAGTATATATTTATCCGTTATCAAGTTTTCCATGATACAGTTTCGTAATGAAATTAAAATGGGCTTAGATAATTGGTGTGAATGTAAGAAGTTATTTATTAATTATTATTATTAACCTTAATCGTTACGTTACACTTGCCGCTGGACATCTAATTAAAGACAGTGCATATGGTGCGTATTTCATGTTCTAAATTTTATATAAAAATAAAAGGAGCACTTTTATTTTTTCCATTATGCCGCGAATTTTCGTGACACGCAAAAACTAGCTCAGTTTTAACTTTGCTTTAATTTTGATTATGAAATTTAAATTGAATTAGTATGGGAAAAAGCAAAAGTAGCGATCCTTCTACAAAGAAGATAATTCTCAATTTTTATGACAAAGGTTGGTCGTACAGGAAAATTGCAGATCACTTGCGATGCTCTAAATATATTATGAACGCCATCCGGCATTTTAAGAAGTTTAATACTACGGAAAATGTGCCTAGGAAACCTAGACCGAGAATAACAACCCTGCGAGAAGACTCAAGAATAGTATTGCCAGCTCAAAAAAACCCTTTCAAAGGATTAGAAGTTGAATAACTTCTTTCGAAAGGGGCTTAGAAGTATTTGGTGCAGAGGAGTCTAGAGGAATGTCTGCAAGAATGGTTAGAAGACCATTATGTGAGGCAGACTTGTTTGGAAGAATTTCTCGTAAGGTCCCACTTTTGAAGAAAATATCAGAGCAAGATTACAATTTGCCAAAAAATATGCACACGTGCCTCCTATGACAGCTCATTCGTGCAAAGCAAAAAGTTCCTTAAGCTATTGGAATAATACTCAAGAAAAGCCAGGCGCGGATCCAGAATTTGGTTGAGGGGCACTCTTAGCTTATTTCACGTGGTAAATGATGAATGCAAAATTGGGGGGGCGATCGCCTCCATTGCCCTCCTTGTATCCGCGCCTGCGAAAGCAGCAGAAGCAACATTTTGCTTTGCACAAATGAGCTGTCATAGGCACCATGCTATATCGCACAAACTATAAAATAAGTGTCTTTAATTTATGTGTCCACCACTGTATGAACATACTATATTTTACTATACAACGGATAATAACCATTGGTCTCACAAAATGAGTGTTAGTGAGGATTAACATGAGCATAGTTTCATACTGCAAAAATTTACATGCATGATTTGTATTCATGATAAACCAATATTTGAATTTGCTTATGTTACTGCAGTTAAGGAGTGTCTAAAATGTTTGTAGTACTTAAATTCGTCCTACGTTATATCCTATGGCAATGATAAAATTATCAGAATTATAAAAAGTTCGTTATTCAAAAAATATTTATATAGTGACTCAATACAATTTATTGTTTTAGTAAGTATATGTATGTATGTATGTATATATGTATATGTGGTAGTATATGTATAATGAACTTGCTTCCAATGTTAATTATAATAGTACTATAAAGAAATAATACTGTTTCAGACAAGATCTTAGTATAGTGAGAGTCATTAACAAAAAGAATAAAAAGCAATAAACCAAATATCGATCCCTGCGATACACCGAAGGTGATAGACGTTTAGGGTGTTGAAGAAAGATAACTTCAGCACTAATTGTCCATCATACTCAATGTGTACCAAACATTCATTAATTTAATAAGAAAATGTTCTAAGTATTAAACAAAATATTTTGCTGAAAGATTGCCAGGTTTGAATATTTTAAAAAAGGAAAAATTTATTAATTTAACCGTTTTTCATAATCTGTTCATGAATCTGCTTTGTAAACTTAAGCTAGATGGACCCCAATTGAAGATTTAACAGGTTTAATAAAGTAATATATGTAATGGCCTTATCACCTGCAGAGATTTTGGTGTCAGCAGCATGATAAGATAATGGCAGAAAAACTAGATTAAAAATAAATAAAACATAAAATGAATTAATCGTTTTATTGCACCCGAAAACACATTACGAACAAAGCTATTTAATGTGTTCATTATGCGTTTTTGATGCAGCAAATAGAAGAAAGCACATTAAAGGTAAATTCATTGCTAAACTGTCGCAAAATAAATAATATTTCCTATCACCTTGATGGATCGGTAACAAAAAAGAACAATTTATAAGAGTGGTTGAATACCTCACCAACGCACCTTTGTAAAAGAGCTTTAGGATCTTTTTCTAGCTGTTTATCACTATCCTTATTAGAAGTACAGCCCTCGTCACTGCATACAAAAAATCCAATTATATTGAAGCAGTGAAAGGTAATTTAAGTTTAAAATAAAGTACTTAGTTATAATCAGTATCAAAATATTACAATAATTAACCAAAAAGTAACAAATTTAAAATATGTAACAGATTGAGTAGGTACAGTTCTTTCAGACAAGAACATAACTTTATGATATTAATTAAAATAAGTTGACAGTTAAGCATTTCATTACACAAAATTTAAATCTGAATAAAAATCTAACTGAAAAAGCACTTTATTTATCTAGTGTCATAATTTTAGATACATGTTTTGCTATGCCAAAAATTTCAAAATTCGGCTCATATTGTATGCACTTAAAATAGAGATTCTAATTAAATTTAAATTAGCACATCAGATTAAAAATCTATGATTATAGATGGTGACGTTAGATTTTGAAAATTATTATTTCTATTTACAACACCAGTAAGATTATTTTTTAATACATGAAAATAGCCAAAAGAAATACGAAATAATTATCTATTTCTGTGGAAATTTTTTTATTTATTAAATTGAATATTACCTTTCTGTAAGCAAGTAGACAGAGTCTTCATCATCATCAAAATCAACTTCTTGTTCCTCTAATTTTTGTATAGCTCTATGAAGTTTCTTGAGAGTCTTTTCTAGTTTACGAATTTGTCTTTGTCTTTTTGCATCATATTCACTATCTTCACCATACAGAAAATTATCAGTACCTGGAACATACATTAAAAAAATCAAAATAATTTCAAAATCATTGCTATGATTTCCTCGCTAGGCAACCAACATACAATAATCTTCTAATAGAGGAAAGATTTGATTGTTTGTTTTAATTTTATAGGCTCCAAAACTACTGGACCTCTTGAGAAAATTCTTTGAAGCTAACAAAGCTACATTCTTCCCGAGTGACATAGGCTATATTTTATCCCGATATTCCCACGGGAACGGGTACCACGCGGGTAAAACCGCGAGGATACGCTACTATATTAATAAAACACAATTTATATGTCTAAGGCAGGCATAGAGACTGAAACCTCTGAGCAAAAGGTCTAATATATCAAATAGGTAGGCCTAAAGATACCTACCATTGTCAATTAAAAAAAGAAAATCATATTTTACCTGAAGTTTTGGCATCAATGCTAGATAACACCTGTGACTTTGCTAATTTGCGTTGCAAATTCAACTCATCAACAATATCTTTTATATACAAGTACATTTTTTCAGGACCAGCCTTCATTGCTATAATTTTACTTGAAACCATGTCAATAAATTCTTCAGACTCAGTGTAATTTTTAGGTACCTGCCTGTAGTAGGTTTTAATTTTCTTTTCAACAATTTTATTCATATCATCAGAATTTTCTAGCTGTAAACACAATTTAATGAAACTCCTGTAAACAGGATGAAATTCACCCAAACCGTCATCTTCTTGCAGTTCCATTATTGTCACAGCTGTTTCCAATCTTGCTTTTGAATGGTCTTTTTTTGGGGTGCTTGTGCTAGTGCTTTGACTCACTATTTTCAAAGGAGACTCCTCTATCTCAATTATTATGTTATCGACCACACAAGCAGTAGTGTTACTTGCATTTGTAGTGTTACTAGCATTCTTAGTGTTACTTGTGTTCTTAGTGTTACTATCGTTCTCAGTGCTACTGTTGTTCTTAGAGTTACTAGTATTCTTTGTGTTACTTGTGTTTATAGTGTTACTTGTGTTCTTAGCGTTACTATCATTCTCAGAGCTACTGTTGTTCTTAGAGTTACTAGTATTCTTAGTTTTACTTGCGTTAGTTGCGTTCTTAGTGTTACTTGCTTTAGTTGCATTCTTAGTGTTACTTGAGTTAGTTGCGTTCTTAGTGTTACTAGCGTGAGTTGTGTTCTTAGTGTTACTTCCATCAACCAACTTCTCTCCATTTGGAGGAGGAACTTCAATTTCAATTGTTCCCAGATGACTTTCTCTAGGATATTCCAATTTTTTCTTACTATTTTTTTCTCCATTTTTGATTTTATCTTCAACATCACTACCACTACCTGTATCTTTCTCTGTGACATTCTTAACTGGACTGTCATCGATTGTGACAGAAAGCACTGCTCCAACTTCACAAGTTCTCTTATTGGGTAGTGGTTTGACAGGGCTGTCTTCAATAGTAATCTCAACAAAGGATGGCTTTGCTGGTTCTGGTTCTTTATTATTCATCTCCTCAGCAGACAACTGGTCCTCTGGTCTGACATACCATTGTGGACTACCAGTTGAAACAGAAGATACATCGTCATCATCCAGCTCAACAGTCATAACTTTACTCTCAGATGGTTTGGGAACTCGGTTCAATTTCCGTTTCTTGGGAATGGGATTTGTTTTGTTTGCAGCACCTCCTCGTTTCAAATTACTAGAAGCTTTAACAGTTATACAGGGGGGTAAGCTGTTAAGAGTATTTGGACTCTGTATTCTGATAGGATTTTTCAACACTCGTGGAGTTGGAGGGATCTTATTGACCACTACTTGAGAACTAATTTTTTTTACTATATTATGAAGTGGGTTATAAACTGATTTAGGTAAAGATGGTACTTGTGGTTTCGTGACTTTTCCATTTGTTTTTCGTGGTAATGAATATGGATTAGATACCAAATTGTTAGAAACAGTACCCTTCGTAATTTTCGTAACCGTAACATTTTTTTTTCCAGCTAGCACTTTTGGGATAGCAGATACATTGGATTTTACGGGTTTGATAGTAACGCCATGAATTTTAGTAGGAATGTGAACCATAGCATTTGGACGAGGCTTCATCTAAAAAAAAAAACATGTAAAGATGGTACGATATTCTTATTTATATTCAAGCGAGCTGGCTAACCAAATTAAATACTTTAAAATTCACGTAGACCTGTACCTTTTTAGTAGCTGGCTCTGCCTCATCATCAGACGATCCTAACTCTATCACGTCTTCACTAGCCATTTTGATTTATAGTATAAATACGGTTTAGAAATTGTTGTACAGTTTTAGATCATTCTACAGCACAACGGATGGTATTTATTTGCAAAGGAAACTTGATTTCGTTAGCTTTATATTATAGCAAAACAAAATTATTAGAATCAACTCTCTTTTTCCGCTATTTGACATGACAGAAAAACAGATTAGTTAGACAAGCAAGACACAAACAAGATAAAGTCAAAAAAAGAGTGGAGCGCGGTGAAATAGAACCACAGAATAGAACACTAAGAATAGGGGGGCTAGCGGTAAAAAAATATGGATATGGACATGGGCTTCAACTGTCATTAATTGAATTCCTTACTTTGATAGATTTTTGATACTTTGTTCTGTTCTGATTATCTTTGGAACTAAAACAGTTTTCATACGACAGTGCATTTTGACAGCTAATTTCGTATTGCAAGTGGCTCCTCTGTCACGGCTGTCACCGGAACAGAAAAGTGTGTGGCACTGTACGACCGACGTCACGTCACTAAACCATGCTAAACAGGAAACCATGAAGTTTGACTTAATACTCTGAGGTAACTGGAGCTCTTACCCTGAATAAAAAAGTGTCGCCAGCAAATTTGACATTTATGTATGTAGTGGCTGTCAGCTGTCTCATATGACCATACGTATTTTTTTAAAGTGTAGGTGAGACGGAAGACAGCCACTGTGTTATTTGTGGTATTCAAAAAATTGTTCGTACTGCACTCTCCAGTTACCTCAGTATTAAGTCGAGCTTCATGCAGGAAACTGATAGCAGCTTTTTTTTTTTAATTATCTGGTGGCCTACGACAAGCTCTAATAGCAGTTATTTTTAAGTTGAGAGAGTGAGACGCCGCTATACGGTGTGTAAAGCCCCCAGTACAGGGGGTCTACCGGCTAAAAAATCTGGATATGGGCATGGGCTTAATTTGACATTTGAAGCCCATAATCTGATCTTGGCGGTACCGGCTAATTCCACGGACCTCCACGGACTTCATATTTCTTCCCATACCCATATGTCAGGAAAAGAGTGAATGACGAAAAAAATTCTCTAAACATTTTTGACAGTTGAAGCCCAGAATCGGTATTTTGTAAAAATTAAAAACTCGAAACCCATATTCATATCGTTATGTCAAATGAAGCAGGCGAGTATTTTGGTATCGGAAGATTCTTCGAGCAACGCGGGCCTTCCGTCTCGGAAGGGAGTAGGCATACGAAGCATTTCCCCTCTGTCAAAGTACTAGCCCAAGTGGGCATAGGCGTTTATAAAAACTAGTTGCACTCAGATTTTTTACTAGACCGAGTCCAGTCGCGCAAGTGAACGCCGCAGTATTAAAAATGCCGAATTGCTCAGTTTTTTGCTGTAGAAAAAAGGTCTGGAACATCAAGTTAACAAAAAGATGGTGTAACATTTCACATGCAAGTAAATTCTGATCATATTATTGCTATTTAATTACATTTAAATACCAAATTCGCATATTTTATTCTTAAATTGTTGACGGATTTGTTCAGCAACATCAAGTACGCTTGCCCATATAACTCTGACGAGCAAACATGACGCCTGCAGTTTATACTCTTCTCTTTCACTCGATTCCGCATGCCCGGAGAGTGAGAAGGACGGGTATAACCTGCAGCTGTCATGTTAGCTCGACCGGTTTATACAAATTTCAGATCGGTCGCGCGATAAATCCGACTTCTCGCCGACGATGGGCAACACAGTGATGTTACCGTTACATGTCATAATGTTTGTCGATAAATTTGAGTGGCAGTTGGCGACGCGACGAGACGTTATTTATTCATATGTACAAATTATTGTTATCATGGTTTTATATGAACTATAGTACGTTATTATTATTGGGTTACCTAGCATGTAATTAGAATAAACAAAAACCGATCAAGAGCAAGTCAGACTCGCGCACTGAGGGTTCCGTAACATCAAGTATGAATGAAGACACGGCGGTGTAGAATATACGTTATAAAAATAATAGGCCCGTCCGATCGATTACGACCACGGCGGCCTATTTTTTTTTTGGATAAAATATGATGAAAGCATTATGATTTCATTGTTTATTTATCGCACTTTTTGTGTTTACAGCTTCCATAAAAATCCTGAATTAAAGAATGCATGGAAAGGTTTTTGCAATAATAAGCAAACCTGGGATCTCAAGCGGAGCAGTGTAATTTGCTCGACCCATTTCATGTCATCCGATTTTCAAGCCCTTCCAAAGAAAAGGAGAATAATAACGGAGAATTCAATATGTACCAAATTTAATAACAGACTGCATTTTTGCCGCAAGTCTTCTAAGTATTCTCGGTGTTGTAATAAAGTCACAAAATTGCATCTCACTGTTATACTTATTTTCCAGAGCCATTCATAACCCATTGAACAATCTTACAATACTGCTGGATCTACAAGTTCAGCTATGCCTAACATGTTGACATATTTGATTTCTTGTTTAGTTGAAAATGGTTTACTGTTACATTATATAATATTAAGAGCAAATGTTACTACTTAAATTAAGTATTCTATTGTGATGGAATTCAATTTCAATTTGACGACTCTGTATAAAATATAACAAGGAGAAAAAGATTGCCCTTAAAGGTTTTCTTGTCGGTTCTTCTTGCAAGGTCTCCCGCCGTAGGATTTGCGAACTGATGGCGTAGCTGCTTTGACGTTCACAAGTGTTGTAATCTCAACCTAAATAGCAATTTTGAATTTTAATATCTCGTGTCACGGCGCGTATGTGGTCGCACTCTTACAAAACAGATCATCAGTAGCGATTGAGGTATAAAATCATCAGCTCTTAGAAATAGCGGTATAATATTAAGTCTTATTACTATTCTCGTACCTACCAAGAAAAAAAACAAAAACAAGCGCAACCACAAACACCGTGACACGAGATTTTTATATAATAGAATATCAAAAACTGTTAGTAAGATCCTACATAAATTCCTAATAATAATTATAAGAAATCTTAACCAATATTATAAAGCTGAAGAGTTTGTTTAAACGCGCTAATCTCAGAAACTACTGAACCGAATTGAAAAATTCTTTTATTGTTGAATAGTCCATTTAGAGAGGAAGGCTATAGACTATATTTTATCCCGATATTCCCACGGGAACGGGTAGGTACCACACGGGTAAAACCGCGAGGATCCACTAGTTAAGCAATAATTGTTTAACCGATAAATAAAAATAATATTAGTAATATGTTTCAGTTTGTTACCTTTATTAGTCCTTCTTCCGAAATTGAAATTTATCGATATTGCTGCATCGACAGTTGAGTCCAGCCCTATTTACGTTGAAATCGAGGCAATGTGTGAGTGAGTTGTGACTCATCCGTACACGAATTGTCGCTGTATTGTTTCACTTTCTATGTGTTAGTGTCGTCTTTACAGTATTGTTTTTGTATGTAAGTATACGGAATTGCACTTGTGTGCACATTTCCCCCCCCAAAAAACGACAGAACTATTTGAATAGAGTAAACTCGCTAAGGCTACTCCCTTCCGGGACGGAAGACCCGCGTTGCTCGAAGGGAAGATTCATGGAAAAGTTTAATTTCTCAATTTGTGTGAAATAACTTGCTACTTTTGAGTGTAATCAACTACTTTTATAGTAAAGCCCTAGCACTTGTAAAACGTTGAACTTTAACAGAAGAGAGTTTAAAAGCGGAGCGAAAAGATGGAGCGAAAGAGACACAAACACAAATTGCTATTTCGCTGTTCCTTTCTCTCGAAGTCATGTAATAGAATTTTACCCGTGAAATTCAAATTTTCATTTCTTGTTTCGTTATCGGAATTTACATAACTTTAAGATAAATTGTTGACCTACTTTTACTTTTGATAAAAATTAGGCATTTAATTAAAGTAATGAAGATACTATGTAAATCAAAAATAGGAAAGTTTTATTTTATGTAGGTACGGTTATATATTTTGTTTGGGTTATTCCACTTATCCCCATCGACTTGCCCCATCAATGGGGGATTGTGAACTTTTCTTCCACAAATCCCCATTCAGTACTAAACAAATTGACAATGGGGATTTGTGGACAAAAACAGTTCACACAACCCCATCAGTTGAAAATAAAAAACTATTTATTATAATAATCAGATAAACAATAATGTTAATTACTGAAATTGATGTTTGCTGCTGTGTATGCATTTAAAAACATTTTAAATAATAAAATGAATAAATATATTTTGACACTCACATCAATTATATCCAAATTTATTTCATGTGTAATTTACACGTTGTCTGGAAATTGTGTTTTAAATAAAAAAATTAAATTAAATTAAATCATGGATACTAGACAACGGATGTTTTTAATTATAATAGAAGTATAAATATTTGAAAATATACTTAACCCGGCGTCATGGGAGTGGAAAATAGTAACATGGGGGTTGGGTCACTATTACCCATGTAGATACTGTTATAAGTCAGTAAATATTTAAGAATATAGTACCTAAATATTTGTTTTGGGCCTCATTTTAATTTTATTAAGGCAACAAAACACAGAAAAAATAAAAAGGAAGACACTTTATACTATAGGAAACAAGGCTTTGAAACAAATACTCTAAAAATCAATAAAGTTTGCTTCATCTAGCTAAATCCAAGTTATTTCTATAATAACCAGTCTTTGAATTTTTTAAGTGTTACTTTTATACTTGTTATATTCTTATAATATAAGAATATAATAAGTATAAAAGTAACACATTATGAAATACATTAAATAATGTTATATAAATAGTAATAAAGGTATTCTTTTATTTTATCATACAATGCATACATACATATCAGTATACATAAAATTATTTTAATTTTTAGTTTTTTGCATTCACAATGCAATTTTTAATATTGAGAAATGGAAAATGAAGTATTTAGAAAAAATCGACCCGTCTCACAACCAGCTCTGATGGGACTCGACCCCACGACCTTTCGCTTTCCGGGCGACTGCTCTAACCACTGAGCTACGGAGTCGTTACGGGAAGCGTCGAATTTATCCAATACTTCTTACGCGCTGTATAGTCAGCGTTATTTTCATCAATGTGGAGATATTACTACCCTCACACGCGAAAGAAATACCTTTCCAGGTATTTGGCAATCGCTAAAGATGAAATTACTATTGCAAGTTATTTTAATTTTTAATTTTTCTTATTGTTGAAAAATGAAAAATGAAGTATTTAGAAAAAATCGACCCGTCTCACAACCAGCTCCGATGGGACTCGAACCCACAACCTTTCGCTTTCCGGGCGACTGCTCTAACCACTGAGCTGTCGCATTACATTAAATTAGTTACATGGAGTAACTGTTTCGTACAGAAATTGTGGTACTTATTGTCATTACCTTAAGATCAGTATTTCAAAGTGTCGCTACTTTATTTATGAATTATGACATATTGTTACGGGTGGGCCGGTATTTTGACCTGTTATTATTACAGATTATTATTTTGTGTGAACGAGTCATGGAAGTTTATACAAATAAATAACTTGGAGTTAGCTAGATGAAGCAAACTTTATTGATTTTGAGAGTATTTTTTTCAAAGCCTTGTTTCCTATAGTATAAAGTGTCTTCATTTTATTTTTTCTGTGTTTTATTGCCTTAATAAAATTAAAATGGGGCCCAAAACAAATATTTACTATATTCTTAAATATATACTGACTTATAATAGTATCTACATGGGTAATAATGACCCAACCCCCACGTCCATGTTACAATTTTCCACCCCATGACGCCGGTTTACGTATATTTTCAAATATTTATACTTATATTATAATTAAAAACGTCCGTTGTCTAGTATCCATGATTTAACTTTCATATTATTTTTTTATATAAGTAAAGCACAATTTCCAGACAACGTGTAAATAACACATGAAATAAATTTGGATTCCTAATTGATGTGTGTGTCAAAATATAATTATTCATTCTATTATTTAAAATGTTTTTTAAATGCATACACAGCAGCAAACATCAATATAAGTAATTAACATTATTGTTTATCTGATTATTATAATAAATAGTTTTTTATTTTCAACTGATGGGGTTGTGTGAACTGTTTTTGTCCACAAATCCCCATTGTCAATTTGTTTAGTACTGAATGGGGATTTGTGGAAGAAAAGTTCACAATCCCCCATTGATGGGGGAAGTCGATGGGGATAAGTGGAATAACCCTTTTGTTTTTACTGCTTTGAGGATTTTTATTCGAAACACAAAAATTAAACCAAATACCTAGCCTAGCCTAGCCACCATTCTGGCTGAAGTGTGCTGAAGTGCTAGATAATATTATCCTCTTTGGAGTAATTGTGTTCTGTGATATTATCAATGGGCGATTTTCTGAAAGCTCAGTCACTAGATGGCGCTGTCCCACCTATGCAGTTAGAAGGAACGGAACGTTATAAATTTTTTATCCCGGAAAACATCACATTCCCGCGGGATAACGTTGTGTATTCCACGCGGGCAAAGCCGCGGGTGGAAAGCTAGTATTATAATATATTTTTTATTCAAATGATAATAAAATACACTTAAATTCACAAGATGTATACCTACGAGTATTCTGTTTTGTTATCTAAAATTAAGTAAATAAAAATAAAATGAATAAAACGTTATTAATACCTACATTATTATTATACTGGGTTCAATCCCCGCCCAAGAAATATTGATATGATGTAAGTACTTATTTGTTTTTTCTGTGTCTGGGTGTTATTATGATAAATATGTCTATTATTACTTCAATGCATAATTACATTTATCTAGACATATTATACAATATCCAGACTATTAATATAGAATCATTCTCGTAATAAATCAAAAGCGCTGTAAATGTAAATTGCATTAGCCGTCATTGAATACACATCCATCCTCACGGCCAGTCCAACGCAGAAACCGGCGACCGTGTGAACACTGTCACTAAATGATCGCCGGTCATGGTCGCCCAACCTGTACTGGGGCCATCACATAAAATGCAGTTAATAACGTTAAGACTATCCGACTTTGAACTAAAAAGGGGTTACATTTTACTCGTTTTTGCAGTTATGTTATGCGATGCGCCCCCGAAAGTAAGAAAATTTAGTCCATAGGGTGACTTCCAAGGACCTTTCTTACTTACTTACTCCGATGGCGCGATGACCCCGAAGTGCTCCCTGCATAGCGCGACCTCCTCCCAGTCTGGCAGCAGCAGCTCCCGTAGGTCTTTGGCCACTTCGTCAGCCCAGCGATACCTAGGTCGACCGACTGAATGGACCAAGGACCTACGTGAAAAAAAATTTTTTTTTTGTTATCGTATGCAAGGAGATAGATTCAAGTTTCCTTGGTTGAATCTCCTTTATCGTAGGTATGCCTCTCATAGACGACCACAAATTTTAAAGACTACAAATAGTCGACAACGATCTAGTCAAGGCTTAGTTAGTCAAGGTCGCGCGAAGCCACTGGATGCGAGCAGCGCAGGGCAGGACCGGTCGTTGTGGAGATCCTTGGGGGAGGCCTATGCTCAGCACTCAGCAGTGGGCGTCGTTCGGCTGACATGATGATGATGATGATGCCTCTCATATACCTCCGGGGTTCTTAACGGGATCAAAAATTTCGTTACATTTCAGCTACGCTACGACTCGACGCACCGTTTTCTAAATACTTATAGACATTTTTATAAAATTATCTTTTTTCTGAAAATTATTATTATAAGGTGGTGCACACTGCACCGCACACCGCTCCGGTTTGTGGTAGTCTGTAGAATCTTGATGTGCATACGCCACTGCGTACATTTACAAAGATACACATTTTTGGCCCCCTGCATGTAAACGGCTGTTTGTGATGGCTCGCTTTAGCCTTTCTGTACAAGGCCAACATGTAAAGCCCCCAGTACAGGATGGCCGATCATGTTGAGCCCCCAGTACAGGTTGGCCGACCATGGTCGGCGACCATGACCAATACATCGTACATTGACACTTTTGAACGAAAAAGTTTAAAAAGGTTCTTTCAAAAGTGTCAATGTACGATGTATTGGTCATGGTCGCCGACCTGCTCTCGATGCTCTCTGTAAACATTTCTGCGGTGGTGTTGTGTGAGGCGGGTCGTTACGTTCCCTAAAATATGGTTGAGCGAAGCGATGGCTGGTTCATGCGTCATGCTCGTGAACGGGTGCCACCAGTGGGATGGGTCTGCTCCTGGCTTCTTGTCTCAAAATATGCAGATTTTTAATGTTTTATTGTTATTCGTTTTATTTTATCGTGGCTTGTATGGCACTGTTTATTATTGACTCTTATGTTCTTAAACTATTCAAAGTTTTATTACCCTTGCTTGGCATTTATATTTATTATTTTATTTGCTACGTTTTTGGCTGGTATGTATTTTAAAGAAACTACCTTTTGGATGTCTATTTCTTAGTTATTGAAAATTATTTACTGCTATGATTACCGGGTTTTTTATTTTGTTTTTAAACTTAAGATTAATTTGTGATGGAAAGTGACTTTACATATTATATTATGTTAAAGCACGTTAAAGTCACTTTTCAATTTGACGACTCTGTATGAAATATGACAGGGAGAAAAAAATAGCCCTTGGCGAGTTTCTTGCCGGTTCTTCTCGTTACAAGGCCTCCCGCCACTTTAGGATTTGCGAACCGATAGCGTAGCTTCATTGATGTTCACAAGTGCTGTATCAGCCTAAAATGAATAAATGAATTTTGATTTTGATTTTGATTTTGACCATGGTTTTTTTTTTTTTTTTTTTTGCGTCGAACGACCGATCGTTTCCTATTGAAACAATCGCTCATCCGGCAACCTTCCGGACTACGGGGGAAGGAGGCAGTGAATCCTCATGGATACCATTACAGCCGGCTGTAATGGTTATGTCGGACTCTTACCGACTAAACACTGCCTGAAAAAAGCTGTTACCTGGACGGGTATTTCAGCATATCTGTGGCGACCACGTCCCTGGAGGGCCGTGGCGCAGGTTTGACCATGGTCGGCCATCCTGTACTGGGGGCTTTGGCCGACCACGATGGGCCATCGTGTACAGGGGCGGTTTGCGTGTGAACGTGTGATTGCCGCGGTCTGCGAGCTACGCAAACCGGCCTTATACACGATGGCCCATCACATCATGATCGGCCATCCTGTACTGGGGGCTTAAAAAATACATCATGTGTTTTAGGTTTTGCTTATGTTTGTTTTGCATTTTTTTTTTTTTGCTATTAAACCTTTTTTTATTTTTATTTCTATTAAAAGCGTTAAGCTAGAAACACATTTCTCTGGCGCAGCGCAGCGCAGCGTCGACCCGGGTGTGCACACTTTACTAGTGTGGCGCAGCAGCGCGTCCTGACGAAATTTTTGAGAGTCGTTGCCGAGCTAACATCTGCATTATGTTTTCTTCTAATTTTGAAACAATTTCTGTTCTTACTTGAACATATTAAATCCAAAAAAAAAATATGTTGATGATTACGATGATAAGATGATGATGAATGAACACGAGATGCAATTTATATCTATACTAATACTATAAATACACTTTGTTTGTTTGTAATAGATAAACTCAAAAAATACTGAACCGATTTTAGAAATATTTAGTGTAATTTATTTTCAAATCAGAATTATAAATTATTTTTGTTATAAAATTAAAAAGTATAGTGTACTAAAAACACTTGAATACTGTTTTAACAGTATAATTAACAACCCTAACTACATGATAATGAATTGGTGACTCTTCTAAACAAAAAAAATATTTTTTAAATTGGCCCATTATTGACGGAGAAATCGGAGAACCTACTATGCGATTATTATAAGAATAGGATAGGGAGACCGCCATGTTGTGACGTCAAGCTGTCAAAGTGCTGTCAAACTAACTTCACTTCACTCCAGTATGGTGTGCAAAAAAAGAAATTTATCGTGAATCAGGGGGCTGATCATATCATAGCTTACGATAAGTAATGATGTTCGTGCAAACCAAAACATATGAATAATTTGCAGATAAATAGGTACAAATCACTAACTTGATTTTTTCGGAAACTATAGGACTCATGAAAGTACTTATTTATGCTTTTATTGCGAAAATGATCAGGTAATTTGAATCTCAATCAAATTAAAATTTTGTAATATTTAACTGAAACCATTTTTTCATAAGTAGGTACATTGTTCTGCGGGGTACCTACTTTAATACTTTGCTTCAATAACACAGAATAAATTAAATTTTGATTCTATTTACTGGTTTAAGTATTTGAATAAAACAGGAATTCAAGGTATGAAAATTATTTAATAATCAACTTTACAATAAAATTGGTAAATTAGGGGTCTAGTGAAAAATTGTATTGGTCTATCATGGTAAAAGGATTGGCGAGCTAGATTCTGCACGTTGATTGAAGTTAGATTCGGCAGAATCTAGCTGTTACCAGGGTGCGCCGGGTATTGGTGTCACAGGGAACGATTCAATCAAGAAACTCGGGAAGGCGCCTTTCGTGAATCCGCCAATTTTAAATCAAAACACATGCTTGCTAATGCTATTCCACCTCTTCTATTCCACTCATTTGAGAATCATCGTCCCGCTGGTCTGTGCTGCTACTGCAGCTGCTTCTGCTATAAAGACATTGAAGACTTTTCCTTCTGACATTGCAAAGTACCTACTGTAGAAATATCTTCTAGTATTTTATCAAAGCTTTAAACAAATACTCAAATACCCGTGCTACACATGTGTCCAAACATTTGTTCAAATGTTTGTGCATTTAAAAACTAAAAAAACTTCGTTTTGAAAGTGGCAATACCCAAACCAACTTCTGCCAAAATAAAAAAAAACTTCATTTTGTTTTGCACTTTCTTGCGAACTGTACTTTTTCAGAGTGAAGTTTGTCAACAACCCGTCCTATTCTTATAATAATCGCATAGTATGTAGTAAAAAGCAAAATGCAGAGCTCCGCTGCGCAGTCCGCTACCGAGCCATCTGACGATACAATGCTAGAAAGTGGTGGGGGGTCTGGTGCAATCGGAGCCGAGCGGATACGCTGCGCTGCGCTGCGCTGCGCCTGAGGCTGCGCCAGCGAAATGTGTTTCTAGCTTAACGAAACGAAACGCAGTCCGTCACATTGGTCACACCTATCAAATGTTGTCGAGTAGGCCGTAGGCCAATAGAAAATAATTACAGGATGACAATCATTCATGTCGAGCTGATTATTGGTTAATAGACTGTCACAAAAAATTGTCAAGCAATAAAGAACTGTCGTGACACTGGTCTGTGTCTGTCATCATTATTTATGTACAAAAATTAGCTGTCAAAATAAATCGTGCTCTCATTTCTAATTTCTATTTATCGATTAGATTAGGAAAATGATTAAACTTTTTTCACTAAAGCAACAGAAAAAAGATGAAGAAGGTACAGCAAGAGCTGGTGGATCACAAAAGAAAGCATCAGCAGCTCAATTACGGATCACTAAAGGTAAAAAAAAACACCATCACCTTGTGATACATCTTGGTGATACCTCCTTTTTATCTTCCAATGATGAAGTTCTAACCATATTTTCAAATAAGCTTTTTAACCTTATGATATAAAATAAAGTGTTTAATTCTTTAAAAAATCTTGTAATATTTTTTAGTTTACGGCCTTTTAATCAGACTCTTTCACATCTTTGTTCTAAATCTCTACTTCTATTACGTCCCTTTAGCATAATAATAATGTTCCGCTCATATACTTCTATGAATTCTGCTTGAATTATTTTACTAGTTAGGTACTTCTAAATTGATTACAGAATTAAATTCTATTGTTCTAATTTCTACTTATGTGTCATTTAATGCTTTACTGTACAAAGGTTTGGAATTACATTTGTTTTTATATATATTGTTACAGATTTAAATGAATTGAATTTGCCAAAAACCTGCAGTACAGAATTTCCAGACCCTGATGATTTGCTTAATTTCAAATTAATCATTTGCCCTGATGAAGGATTCTATAGGGGTGGTAGATTTGTATTTAGTTTTAAGGTTTGTATTCTGCTTATTTTATCAATTTTTAATTTAATTAAGTTTACATATACTTTTATAGAAAAGGTTCTCTTTCCATTCATACAATATATAAAATGATCAATTGCTTAAGTCCTTTTATGCTGAGCCTGTTCTGAAATGCCTGTGTGCCCTGGTTTGGCAAATTTGAGAAGAGTTTTCTATAACTCAATGTGTCAATGGTGTAATTTCAATATGCACAACTTTGCCAGGACATCTGTATCATAGACTTACTAACATTAGAGGGTAATTGTTTGACTGAAATATTTTAAGATCCAAGTAAAATTGTAGTTTTAGTTTTTGTTTGTCTACATTTACTAGTTATATCTGTAATTCTTCTTGGTTGGAACAAAAATAACTTCCTCTTCTAGATTTGAATTTTCAATAGATTAGAATGGTTCATTTTATATAAAACAACTTTTATGCCTATCTAATGCACATTTTGCTATCACCTTTGTATTTAAGTATTACTTTAAAGTTCTTTGGTTTTTTAACATTTCAAATGGTATTCAGGGGCTGTGGTAAGGCATCTAAAAGTAACAATTATAATGCAAATAATAATATGTGCATTAGTTTATCCATAAAATTTGATTTGTTCTGTATTATTTGAGTGTTTGAGTGAATCTAAGATGTGCTTATGGTTTATTTTTCTGGTTTATAGGTAGGACCAAACTATCCTCATGAACCGCCCAAAGTGAAATGTGAAACGGCAGTATACCACCCAAATATAGATTTGGACGGAAACGTTTGCCTAAACATACTCAGAGAAGACTGGAAACCTGTGCTCACAGTCAACTCCATAGTTTATGGACTACAGTATTTATTCTTGGTAAGCACTGCCCAAAATACAATAGTAATTGGGTATTTGACTGTTGTTGAAATCGAGACAATTAATTATGACATTCAGAAATATAACATCATTAAATAACAAATGTGATAAAAGAAATTCAATTTGTATTATAACAAGCGAATTATGAGCCACTTAATTTGTGACTCTAGCTATCTCTTTCTAAAACGAAATTTTCAATGGCGAGAATATGGCGCTATAGAAATGTGACGTCACGTTTCTATAGCGCCCTTCTTGTCTAATTAGAAAGTTTGATGCTCTATATCGCTAAAAATATGCAAGATATTTGAAAATAAATACCTATGTTGTGTTCCTACTAATTCAAAAAATATTTTAAGTTAATAAAAAAAATTCAGTCAAGTACCCAATTCATTAATTGTATGTTTAAACTGTACCCCGAGTGTAAGTATGTCAATGAACAAAATTGAATATCATGTTTGAATTACGAATTCAATTCTAGATTTTATTTCTTGATAAAATAAAATTCTTAAAAATTTGTGGTGCACTGTAAGGCGTACAAATTGTAAAATCTCGCAATCCAGGGCCGTGATGTGCAATCTTGATTACAACAATTCAATTTTAAAACAACAATTTTCTGTAAAAAAAAATTAAATTGAAATTGCACGGGAGCGAAGCCACAGGGCGCAGCTAGTATCTACGAAGTATGAAAATTGGTATGTTGGATACTGGTTACGATTGAAAATGATCTGCATAAGCGAAGTTAAAAAGCTCCCCCTAATGGGGTAGAAAGAGGGCTTTTAGTTTATAAGGAATTTTCTCATTTCTGAACTAAAAAAATAACTTTTGTCTCACTAACTGCATAATAATATATAGGTACTTATACATAAACTAGTGGCCGCCCGCAAATTCGTTTGCGAGTAATTTGATTTGGGGCACAGTGCTTCTTTACATATGGATAGGAGAACGGACATGACCCACCACATGGAGCCTTGCAGTTGAGGGGTAGGTGTAGTATAACAGACTGTGGTATAACCAATGAAAATGCAGCCGGGGCCTGGGCTGGCTGGAGTGATCTGGCCGCGCACCCTCCGGACGCAAAATAGGCGCAATAGACGTCGAGTTGCGGAAACCGCCCGTATTGTTAAGAAGAAGAAGCAGCCAGGACCATCGGCTTATCGGGTCTTCCGAAGCACGGAGGTATTATATATATTTATGGACATCCATCCCATGACCGACCATTGCAAAAGTCACTTAACACTCATTCCATGACAAACGCTACTCAACACTTTTATTTTTATTATTAGTTGGAGAATAGTTATATGCTTAATTTATTAATAAACATTATAGATTTTCATAAAATGATAAAATTAATTCAAAAAACTTTATTCTTCATTTTTTTTTTTCAAATGTTAACATGATCGGCAATCACCCTCATGTCGTCTATTTTTTATTCAAGTGGCAACATTATTAAAAAGAAGAAATTGCGGTTCCTGACAACTGTCAAAACGGCGCAATTTTGAAGTTAAGATTCTAATCTTCATTTCAGCACAGAGTTTTCACTAAAATTTTATTGTTAAAAGTGTTAAGTGAAGCAATTATTGCGTGTCATTTCATAGTAACGCCCGCCCGTAACAAAAAACAGGTAAAAGTTAACTTTATATGCATACCATTCAACTTGTTGTAAGCTTATTGCTATGGGAAAAGGGAAATATGCTTTCTCGCCTAAATATCAAGCAGTTTTTGTTCAAAATAAGTATTTAATGTGTTTTTTACTTAGGTGTTCTTTTGTAATGCCCGTAACGTTACGGGCATTACACTTTGATGTTCATGGAATTGTGACTGTTTTACTATGCATTTTCATTTTATTGTTTTTTTGCTATATTTATTTCTTTATTATTTTAATGCTTGCTTGGCTTTGTTGGGTTGGCATGCAGCATGATTTTTTTTTCAGGTATAAAGGTGCCTGCTTCTGGTAAGGAAAGAATTTATAAATTTAGAGAAAAGTTAAAAGAAGACAAAGAGAAATATGAAGAATATTTGCATAAAGAAAGGGAAAGACACAAAATAAAGCGAGAAAAGCAAAAAGCTAAACAAAATAATCATAAAAAGCTTCGTGATACCCATTGTGTTTTGAAAAATGACGTAATTTGAGATTTTTTGTGTTAATTTCATATAATACTATCCCATAGTTATTTTAAAATATTTAAGATTTTTTAAATAGTTTTGTAGCTTAAATAAAACTCATTAATAGTAAAGCAAGTTTATTTTAATTCGTACGCGTAACGCCCGTAACAAACTTCTGTAATGCCCGTAACGACATCTTGATTTAAATAAATATGCTTATATAATGAGAGGATCCACGTAAATGTATAATTCTAGTAGTAAATTTATTACACTTTTAGCAAAAAATTAAAAAAGCACAGTTTCTTATCAAAATTCGCAGAATTATTATGTTTTGTCTTGCTTGTCAAAAGAGTTAGGCAAAATTAAGTAATGCCCGTAACGGGTACTTTTTTCGTTATTTTGCGTTATATTTAACAATATTCTGGAATATTTAATATCGATATAAAAGTGTAATAAAAATGGATGATGTTTATGAGTTATTTAGGTATTTTGAAATAGACATTTAACAGAAAATTGGTGATAAAAGGCGTACAAATGGTAATGCCCGTAACATGGAATGAGTCTTAACCTCTTATGCAAACCGCTAAGGAATGGAATGCGTTGCCTGCCTATGTGTTCCCAGATAACTACAACCTTGGTCTCTTCAAGGCCAGAGTGAACAGGCATCTCCTGGGCAAACATGCAACATTTTAGACCATGTCCTGTTAACAAACAAGATGGTGGTCAAATGCCTGCCCAGTTTTATATATATAAAAAACAGCGATCGCAGGCCGAGCACGTTATTCACTGCTCTCAGGACATTCTCCTATACCCTTGATATACCAAAATGCAGCAAATCATCTTCAAAATCATAAGGATCAATCAAAAACAAAGTTATGGTCCAGCACCTAACCATAAATAAAATAAAATAAAGTTGATCGCTCCTTCATTGAACAGCAACTAACTACATCCCATGGGACTCGTACATTTTTCGGGATCGCAATTCCAGCCCATCCATCTTTTTATCGATTTATTTTTGTTTCGATTGGTGATTGAGCCACAAATATCCAATCTCCATATTATTATCCCCCCCCCCCCCCCCCCCCCCTTTAAATTTCGCTTACGCATATCATTTATAATCGTGACCAGTATCCAACGTACCAATTTTCATACTTGTTCAGAAAAAAGAAAGTTCTATTTAAACTTTATACCCCATTTTACCCCTTAAGGGAGAGAGTTTCCCAAAATCCATTATTAGTAGACGTCTCCTAATCATAATCTACCTTTCATTGCCATTCCATTCTTCGATTTTACTATTTTATGCATTTTTACCCATTTGGTATGGCACTTTTGTATGAAACAGCCGGTTTCTTTTAGCGATATCGCACTTGGTCCCATAGTAAAACTTGTTTGTATTGATGGGTACTTTCACCCTCTGAAGTATGTATGTCCCATTTTTAAACAAACAAAAAACTTAAAACAAAGTAAATAAAAATATGATTTTTTTTAATCACACAAAGATAGCTACGTATTTAGCCTATAATCATTATTATTATTATAGCTAGTTGCCACGTGTACTAATCTGTCTGTTAGGGACCGCTTCTGTTGTCCCTTCGTAACACATTTTTTAATTCCCCCGCCCCTCACCTTTATATCTGCTGCAGTCATGCAGTTCCTTGCGGCCCAAGGACAAGTTTATAATAGTTCTCCTTTTCAAAATATAACTTTAAGCTAATAAAAATAAATAAAAAATCATAATTTATGTATGGCCCTGGATTCCGCGGTACAAATCTTACTGCGCTCCACTAAATAGACGGGCATGTATGAAAATAATGATGGATGTGACTGAAGCGAAAGAAGTGTACAAGAGTCGTAGTAGGTGGCGATCCATAGTCTCATACCCATGAAAAACAGGCGTGAGTTTATGTATGTATGTATCTTATTTTTTTACAATAAAGTACAATCGATCTGTCGAAATTTCTATGCTAATTTACTACTCACACTCGGCCCTCTGAACTAAATAGACCTAACATGAGCCAATCCGGCACCAGTAGACTTAGCATGCGCACTGCAAAAAACACTCTTGTCTCTGACTGATTTGGCAAACTAAGAGCTTCCTTATAGGTACCTGAGATATATGAGAGGGATGAGTAAAGGCCCTCCACGCGGGCCAAATGCGGAAAGGGTGGGTACTAGCCACTGCAAGCAAACACAGCCGCGACCAACGGCTTAACGTGCCTCCAGAAACACGGAGGAGTTCGAAATTTTCGGTCACTCATCTCGTGACCATTTGACCAACCATTCTGAAATGAAATGAAAGTTACTAACCTCAACGATCGCAGGCTGATCACGCTAACCTGTGCAACATTGACCGCTCGAGCAATAGTGAACAAGAATTAATCCGTTCCTTCATAAATGGGCCCTATCAGATAGGACTCATCCAGGAGCCCTATGTGGGCAAACGATTGGATATGAAGGCACAAGATGGCCTTCAAATTTATCAATTCGGCAATGGCAGCAGAGTCAAGGCGTGTATTATAGCGAAGAAGACCATTGGGAAGGTCCAAGGCGAGTCGGAATATTCGTCCCCCAACGTATCGGTTATCCGGATATGCCACAACAACAGGCCCATTACTATTGCGTCGGCATATATCGAGCCTAAGGAGGACCCAGAGAACACCTTCCAACGCCTCGAACATCTGGCCAAGAGCACACGGAATCAGTGTCTTGTCATTGGTGGCGACCTCAACGGGTGGAACACCCTGTGGGGCAGCCGCTCCAATAATAAAAGGGGAAGAGAAGTCGCCGAGCTCATGATAACAAATGACCTCAACTTGTGTAATGTCGGCACAACCCCCACCTTTGAAACCGTTACCCACCAACAATTTCGCACTTCTATCATCGATGTTACCTTAGCCTCCGATTCCATTTTCTATAGTATCACAGACTGGCAGGTGAATCTGTTAGCATGCCCCTCATCTCAACATAATGCCATAGAATTAACAATTAAAAATGCCATTTCAGACCACAGCCCGCCCATCAGTACATCCACATTTCTATATAAAACGGAAAAAGCAAACTGGTCCTTATTCAAAGAGAAACTCGACGATGAAATGCGTGATAACAGGCTCCTTGATCTGGACATGCAGAACGTTGACACTGATGAGCTTGAGAAGATCGTGGACGAGCTCACCGGCGCAATTCACACCGCTTGCGAAGCCTCTATGCCGATCAGAAAAGGCTCCGCCAAACCAAAAGCCCCTTGGTGGTCCGATAAACTCGAAAACCTAAAACAACGTGTCATTGCCCAACACCATCGTATTCATGCAGCCAAACGACGGGGTCTTCCTATGGAGGAGCTATGCCGGGAACACGTGGTCATGAGGGAAGAGTATGCCGCCGAAATGAAAGCGGAGTCTACCAGACACTTCCGCGAATTCTGTGAGTTACAAACAAATGAAAACGTCTGGTCACTCACCAATAGACTCCTCAAAGTAGCCACACTGCGAAAACCTGCTACCACCCTTTCGGCGACAGATTCACCAAAACGCCCGAGGAAACCGCCAACGGTCTCTTGGATCACTTCTTCCCGGCCGATTCCACTGCGGACGACACTCCTCGTCAGACCGAACTGAGGAATTGCTTGACTCTCCCCCCAGACGCACAGGACGACCCTCCTTTCACTGTCGGAGAGGTGCTGGAGTGTCTGGGACAAATCAATCATAAAAAAGCCCCTGGACTGGACCACCTCACAGCAGATATCTGCCAACAAGTGGCCAAATCTTACCCAGAACTGAACACCTACTTGAACACCACCTACCTGAACTTACACCAGAATCTTGAATCGTTGTCTCGAACACCAGCATTTCCCAAGACAGTGGAAGGAGGCCTACATAAAGATCATCCCTAAGCCCGGCAAGCCAGATATGACCTCATTAAATTCATACAGACCCATTGGACTCATAGCAGTTTTTGGAAAATTACTGGAGAAGCTGTTTATTAGGAGAATCACGTATGTGGCCAACAAAGCAGGCAAATCAAATCCTCTTCAGTTCGGCTTCACGGAGCAGAAAAGCACTGTAGACGCCCTCCACAGAGCCATCCAGGAAATCAAAGCAGCCAAGGCACGCAGACTGGCTACCATGGCGGTGTCTCTCGACATCAAGTCAGCTTTCAACAACGCATGGTGGTCTGCACTCTTCGAACAGCTGAGGAAGAAAGGATGTCCCAAAAACATCTTCGGGCTCCTAACCAGCTACATTTGCGACCGAAACAACATACTAGATCACGGCGACTGCAGAGTCTCGCGAATCATGTCTAAGGGCTGTGTGCAAGGGTCAGCATGCGGTCCAATACTCTGGAACATTCTCTTAGACGACCTCTTTGACATAGACCTCCCATCGGGATGTCACCTGCAAGCCTTCGCCGACGACGTTCTTCTGATTGCATCCGCCGGATCTGCATCCCTGCTGGAGCAGAGGGTGAATCTGTCGCTGGACCGCATCACTACATGTGGAACGGGCGCCAAATTGACCTTCGGCCCTGAAAAGACGCAGATCATCGCGTTCGATCGTAAAGCAGAGACGGCAAACATCACAATGGCCGGTAGAACAATTCCCCTCCCCGATGAAATAAAATTATTGGGCGTCATCATAGATAAAGGATTGCGTTTTGGGCCCCATGTTCGATACGTCACTAACAAGGCACTCAGAATCTTCCAGAGATTGTCTCTATTCACTAGACCCACATGGGGCGCACACCCTGAGAATGTTAGGACCATCTACAGACAGGTAATAGATCCCATCATAACATACGCAGCGGGCATCTGGGGTCATGCGGCACACAAAAAGTACATCCAAAAACAGCTTCTGGGTGTACAGAGGGGGTTCGCAATCAAAGCAATCAGAGGCTTCCGAACCCTTTCAACCACGGCTGCGGTGGCTCTAGCCCGATTTACGCCCCTCAACCTAAAAATCCTGGAACTACGCGATATAGAGTTAGTGCGGCTTACTGGGGTGCACCCGGAGCTGCCGAACGAGGTCCGGCTGGAGAGGCGGGTCAAGCCTGAGGAGCTACCCCATCCTAGCAGCCGAATATCACTCGACTTTTTATGTGCCACTACACAGGAGCAAGTCGACAACATCCATAAGGGCCAGGCGCATACGCTATACACAGACGGGAGCAAGCAGGAGGACGGTTCAGTCGGCGCTGCTCTCGTCTGCTACGCACCTGGAGGAACCCTTCCGCTTTTTACGAGGAAGCACAAGTTGCATAACGCATGTAGCGTATTCCAAGCTGAGCTCCTCGCCATCTTGAAGGCATGCCAAATAATAGAGCAAAAACATTATTCCAACGCAGTCATATACTCAGACTCTATATCATCACTCCAAGCCATCGCTTATCGCAGCAGCAAACACACCCTTGTCGCACAAATACACTAAATCCTCACAAGACACAATGGGCAGATACAACTGGTGTGGGTGCGCAGTCACGTGGGCATCAAAGGAAACGAGGCAGCCGATCAAACAGCTGGACAGGCTGCTGGACTCCGACGCAGCCTGGCTTACGATCGGTTCCCCGCCTCCTTCGCTAAGACCTGGGCGCGAAAGAAAAGTCTCGACCTATGGCGAACCAGATTCTGCCAAGCGACCCAAGCGAGCCACCTGCGTGCGTGGCTGCCGACACTAGACGACTGCCACCAGGCCATTAACACCATGGGCATATCCTTTGCTCTGACGCAAATCCTCACGGGGCATGGGTACCACAAGCAATATCTACACAGGTTCAAGATAACATCCGATGACCTATGCCCCTGTGATCTATCCACCAGACAGGACATAAAACACCTCCTCGAGGACTGCCCGCGGTTCTCGAGGCAGCGGTTCAACCACACAATGACGTGTAGAAACTTAAACATAAACCCTTTCGAAATTAAAGAATTACTACGAAAAGAGGCAGCCCGCAAATCATTTATGAACTTCATACAGTATATAGTCCATAACCTAAAAAAGTTTAACAATACCTAATATTCACCAATTTCTTTCATCCCAATCTATCCATCTATCTATCGATTTCATACATAACAGTGTCAATTTAAAAATAATAAACATACATCAATCTTAATATTAATACATACATTACGCGAAACAATTCAGTTAATTGGCAAGTGCCTTTAACTGTTAAATAATGCACCATTCTGCGATAAAAATCATGGAAAGAAGTATCGAATAGCTCTTTCCATTACATTAAAACAAAAACAAAGTCCGATGTGGAACAAGCCCATAAGTGCAAAATAAAATTTTAATGAAAAAAAAAACCTTCCTTAATTAGACTAACCCTTTAGCCCCCAGTCGGAATAATTCAACAGGCTTTTTCTTGGAACAAAATCGGCCAAGTGCGAGTCGGAGTCGCTCATGAAGGGTTCCGTACCCACTTAACGTACCGATTACGTACACCTAGCAAAATTACACCACTGTCATTTTTTGCCAGAAAAAAATAACTTTGTTCTTCATAGTATTCGTATGAATGACAAAGTTATATTTGCGGTTTTCGAAAATGTGTTATATCTCAAAAACTTGTAAAGCCTACTTGGCTGTGATAGTTTTCCTTTTTAACTTCGTCATATGTACTACTATCGTGATACTACTACTATTTTTTTCACGTATCCAGAAACAACCATTTGGCTGGTAGAGGGGGGGGGGGGGGCACTTTAAAGCTTAATAATTCAGAAACAGATGCCTCAATCAAAAACTGTCTTCACGAACCCACAACGTTTTTGAAATTGCTATCCAACGACATCCCACACTATGGGGTAAACAAGAAAAAAAAATTACATACCCACTTCACGTGTAGGGGAGGACACTTAAAAAATATTTTTCAAAATTTTACTCTACCACTTTGTTGGCGTGGTAAATATGTATATTCATGCCAAATTACAGCTTTTTAGTACTAAGAGTCTATGAGCTAGACTGGGGTCGGACGGACGGACGGACGGACAGACGGACAGACGGACATGGCGAAACTATAAGGGTTCCTTGTTGACTACGGAACCCTAAAAATGGGGATACGTTAGTAGTAGCATCCCGCCTGAAAGCTACATAAAGGGCTCGTGGTTTTTTACTATCACATTTTTCCTATTTTAGGAGTTGTTAAACTTACGAAAATGCTTGTCGAATCGCTTGAGTGGCTAATGAAACTTGTTTGCTACAGGAACCTAACCCCGAAGACCCCCTCAACAAGGAAGCCGCGGACGAGCTCCAAAGCAACAGGCGGTTGTTCGAGCAGCACGTGCAGCGAGCCATGCGCGGCGGGTACGTCGGCTCCTCGTACTTCGAACGGTGCCTCAAATGAAACCCGCCACCACTGTACAATACGACGCCCTATATAAATAAAACAATCTCACTTTATTTTTAATCACGTTTGATTTGATTTTTGGGTGGTTCTCATCGTCACCTGCTTGGACAATTTCATTGGGCTGTTTGTAGCATTTTGGAATGCTGAAAAATACCATAAACTGTCCGATTTCCGATGGAAATACGTCCCACGTTAACAAGCGGGCTTAGGGTGGATCTCCACTGAGACGGGGATCGGATCAGGGGGGGTAACGGCTAAAAATATAGATAGGTATGGACATGGGATTAATTTGACATTTGAAGCCCAATTATGCCCATTTATAGACGATGTCCATATCCATATTTTTTTTGCCGGTAGCCCCCCGGGTTTTTGTTCAAACATTTGCCACAAAACAAAAAGTCTGAAGAGGCTCCACTGTCAAATTTATGAATTCCAACATTTTCTCCGTTCTTTTCGCTTGAGTAGAAACGCACCCTTAAAATCTACAAGTTTAAAAGATTCTTAAGGGCCCCACAGACTATCAGTCCGCCTGTTGGCAACGGCCTGTCAGTTGTCGCAATCGACCACACACTCACAGTTACCTTTAAGGTTTAGGACTGATGACTAACGCGCAGACAAAGTGTGTGTCTGTTGGGTGGCGCGGACCAATGTCGGCAGTTATCGGCCGGACAGAAACTACCGACTAAAACTGATGACTATCAACTGCTAATGTGTGTGGCCTCAAAGCCAGTTTTCGACTATTGCTGACACGACAGGCAATTATAGGTCTAGTGTTTGACCGTTGGAGGTCTCAAACTAGGACTGCAAGCGGACTGATGGGGCTATGGGGCCCTTAAGATCCCATCAAGACTCACATCACATCACACACGAATCCTAACCGATTCGAAAGTATCTAGGCGAATTAACGATAAACTGCCGCATTTTTAGCAATTTTTTAATCCAGATATCAATGTAGGCTGTTTTACTAGAATTTAAATTGTCGTAATAATTACTAGTTTAAGATTAATTTTATATCAGCTGTCTTCTGATCTGGCGCCAATGATTTGTGATGGAGATAAACATGAATTTTTTGGATCCATACCGCAACTTTATCGGATTGAAAATAGATATCAGCGGCGCTTTGTATGATTATATTTAGTTCTTAAAGATACCGCTAGAAGCGCTGTAGATACGTGTAATCACACTAACGATTTATTGTTAATCAGGTAAAGTTACTGAAAAACTACTTTTACCTAACCGTGTTATGCCAATTCTATAAGCATGTTGTACCTACTTTATAAATGTTTATGTTCAAAATATGCAAATAAGGAATAAGAAATGTTTTGTTGACGAAATAATTTGGAACAAAAAAGAGATTGATTAGATTTTGGGATGAATAAAGTTAAACGTGTTTTCATTAAAATAACAATCATTAATATTATTGAGCAACTTAAATGTATTCATAGTTTTATAAATTATTAAATGGTATAAATTTGTCGTTAGTGATTTTTCTTGCTTCACTATACTTATAGGGGACTATAGGCACCTATAGGTATATAGGGGAAATACTTGCACTTGCTTTTTTAACATATTGCTATCTAGTTCAACTGACAGACTAATTTTTAAAGGCAAATGTCTTTAAAAATTATAATGTTAATTCTCATAATGGTAGTTAGATGTCGTAGAACGTCGTTGCTATGTGCTCCTCAGACAGATCAGTCAACATCCAAACATATGTCATCTCATCATCTCATTGCTATTGCATGTCCATGCGGGTGAGCGAGCGGCACGAAGGTCAGGCCATCACGCAACCGGCCCTCGGCGCGACGTGAAGTGAGCCGCGGGTGACGCGGCTCGCCATAGGCCCGCGGGCCCGCCTCACCGCCTGCCTGCGCGCCGCCTAGCCTCGCTCGGTCTCGTTCAGTCAGTGCGACCGCGAACGCCAGCCAGACGTACCGCGCATATATTCCCCAAACACGCTTTCCCCACACAACAGCGTGCTCAAGGCAGAACATTTCGACACGCCACTCGGTTGCGAAAGTCTGCGCGATGATATACAAGTGAGAGCCGCCTCGGACGCCAGGGTAACGCTCATCGCACACGGTGAGCCAGTTTATTGGACTAAAGACATTCGAAACTCGCTAACTGTGGGGACGGGGGGCGCGCGACGCCGTCGGGTCGCACACGCGGGAACAACGTATCAACATACTTAACTGTGAGAGCGACGGAAACCAATTTTTAATGTGTCAAGTCAGTATAGCTTATTGCTGCTACGTCAGATCGCAGAACGCCTCGAGCAGGAACTACAAGGTTATGCAAATGAGTTCTGAACGCTTCTATACCAGGAATAATCAAAAGACCATTCACAACTTTAATAAACTTTAACGTTTAGGTTTTGCCCTGAGGTGTGTTCATAAGTGCTTATCTGTCAATTTCCCTATCCTTTATTATCTTTCGGTTTCGCGATCGCTAATTGCTAATTACTGTGCGAGTCGAGTGATAACGAGTTTGTGAGTCGGCTGACTGGGTGTCTGACGTGCGGACGACGGACCAGCTGACGCGATGGCCGCGCCGGAGGAGACCCTGCTCGCGCGCTGCGAGATCCCCATCATCGACCTTGCCCACATAGGTGAGCATCTTTTGTTACCCGCATCAATGAGCTGTGCCCTTCGCAACCAAAATAAATCTTGTCATTCTGCCGAACAAGTTTCAATTGTAAAATAAATGAAGGCCGGTCAATGTATCCATTCTCTTGAACACGAGTACTTACTCACTACCTGGTCTGAAACCACCAAAAAACAGTTTTTTTTATGGAAATGGGTAAGAATAAACTAGTGGTATTTTAAGAAAGAATATTGGCTGCAAGATTAATACCTGCATACAAACGAATTCCAGAAAATAAGTAATTTATACTTTCGTCTGTAGGTATATAAGTCGTCTACCTGCGCATCCCCATGGTTACTAGACCCGCCGCGGCCGACAGACAGCTGTGCATCGATGCTTTATTTGTTGTCTGTCATCAAACAACTGCGTCCATCTCGCTCTCAGAGTTCAAAGCCCTCACTCTGGATCCGGACCGTTCATCGCGGTTCATCCACCTAATTCCCCTAATAAATAGAAAGCTTATTTATTTATTCAATCCATAAACGCTATAAATATGCATATTATACTATACGAGACGAGTGACTACATCACTACATGTAAAAGCAAAACATAAACAAAGGCATATTCGCTGAAACGATGAGTAAGCGCTGAGCTGGAAGTATGCTATGGCAGATACATCACGATCTGAGAAGGATATTTACGTATCACTGACTGTGTCTCAATTTCAGGAAACTTAACATTATTTACTTATGACGAATTTATATGATTACCTGTAACATTATATGGGTACCTATAGCTTACCTAGGTATTATTACTCGCAGAGTTAGCAGAGAGCCATAATTTTAATAGGTAGGTATGTACCAACTTACTAGGTACATACCTATTTGTAACCGAAGTCACGCTAACTCCAGAATTAAGTAAACATTGATTATTTTATTGAAAAGCAGGAAACTTTAAAGTCTACTCGTATTACTCGTACCTATGTAAAATTTTCCTATCTAAAGAACTTTATCCTAAATGCTACGAACCAGTAATTCATTAATTTATACCTACCTCCGTTCAAACAGACATTTTCTCTAATAGAGAGTCTTTGATAAAAACTTTTATTTACTAACTCTACATTACCGCCCTACTACTAAATTCCCTGCAAAGATGGCGGAAGCGATGTCTAAACAGGGCACACAGAAAAAAAAAAGACACGGCAACGAAAGGGCAATGGCCTGCAGCCCTTTGTGAAGCTCTACATTCGAATTTACTAATAGTGATTCACTTCTAAAATGTAACGATTACGTAGAACTGAATCTACTCAAAATACCTACCTAGTCTATGGAATGGACTGGCTACCGAAAAGATGAAAAACATGAATGGAATTTACTATAGAAATGTATTTCTACATAGGTACATAATTTGTATTAGGTATCTACGTTGGTAGTAGGTGTGTAGTCTTTGTTTGCTTGTTATCAGTGCTGATAAGGCCGTATCTGCGTTTTAATTAATAAAGTTATTTCGTGAAGTTATTTTAAGGTCGGTTTTGCACTTTCATTATAATAACATTTCCATTACTGCTATGCGGATAGGTAGTTACTCAGCAGATCACCTGTATGTAGCAAGCTAGTTACATAAATTTACCTACTACCTAGCAAGCAGCAACTCATGAATGAATAGAAAATGCTACATCACCACCCCACGAACATTCAAGGAACTTCGATTTGGTTTCTCCATGTCTTCCGACCGAACGATATAGATTTATGTATCTATACGAACACATTTAATTAAATATTTATTATATTTAAGTAGGTACCCTAAAGTAGGTAAGTACCATAAATAAACTCCAAAACATAGTTTTTTAAGTTCTTCTAATTTTCCGGGGTTCACTAGTATCTCCTTATATATACACCTCTAAATTTTTATAGTAGGTACCTACAAATATTTTACGGGATGATAGTGTCCATCAATATGAACAATTCTTACTAGGTACGGGGCCATCCACGGAATCGCGAAAAAAAATTCAGCTGTTCCATACTGACTACGACTGAAATAGTCGTATATAATAATATTTTCACACTTATGCTCTGAAATGTTAATATTATATTTGAGAAAAGAATGCAGTACGTGGCACTTTTCCGAGGTAAACATTCTAAATTTGAAAATCACTACAGTAATGAATTTCAGTACTTACTTACTGCACTGATTTTAGTGCAGTAAGTAAGTACTGAAATTCATTACTGCAGTGATTTTCAAATTCAGAATGTTTACCTCGGAAAATGTACTACCCAAAGATATTATTAACAACTTTTTTTCTTTATTTTTTCTTTCGTTATTCCTGTGTATAAAAACAGAAAAAGCAAAGGGACATTTGCACCATACAGCCACATTATTATTATTATTATTTAAGTAATTATTATATCATAATTAGGTAAACTTTTTTTTAAATACGGTGCGCACAGAGTATATTACTTCGTATTGTACCACAAGCGCTATGTACCCTTAGCACGAACATCAATCGAAAAAACAAAATGAGATTTATCATAGACAAAATATCCTTTACGAGCATGGAAGTATTACCTAAATAATACTTCCATGTTTACGAGTAATTTTGTATTCGAAATATGTACAGCGCCATCTACCGCCCAGAAGCGGGTATTGCATTTGCCCATTTTAGTAGCAAGTAGTAAGTATCAATAGGCTGTATGACCGTTTCACATGGCCTCACAAACCAATATTAAAAAAACGGCGGGAATGATTTTCAGCGGTTGATTTGATATCAATACAGTTTATATTGTGTGTATCAAAATGAGTTCTGCCAATGAAACATATAAAGACATCGTATGTACCTACTCCACCAAATATGAGAGCAGAAGCAAAATTAATTACAGAAAACTTAGGTACTGCCAGCAAAATCAAAAGAAAGTTAAATGAAAACCTACAATCTGATTTGGAAAAGTGAAAAAAAGGCGCATACGTTTTCAGAATCTGTGTTGTTGGCGTATTTTAATGATCATCATTAAAATAATATTATTATTATGGGCGATTTATACATAAGTGTGCCCGGGAAAACAATAACATTTACATTTAATAATTGCCCGAACATGTGTGATATAAATTTTAATAAATATTATTTAGTTAAACAGTTTTTTTTATTTCCTCGCATTTCTTGAGAAAAGCACTATACAAGCCTTGTACGGTAAGCAAATTACCTTGCCTCGAATGATTAAAGCCCTCGCCTGCGGCTCGTGCTTCAAACCATCCTCGACAATGTAATTTCTTACTTACCTGTCCTCGGCTGTAATGTACTATTTCACACTTATGCTCTAAAATGTTAATATTATATTTGAGAAAAGAATGCAGTACGTGGAACTTTTCCGAGGTAAACATTCTAAATTTGAAAATCACTGCAGTAATGAATTTCAGTACTTACTTACTGCACTGATTTTAGTGCAGTAAGTAAGTACTGAAATTCATTACTGTAGTGATTTTCAAATTTAGAATGTTTACCTCGGAAAAGGTACTACCCAAAGATATTATTACCAACTTTTTTTCTTTATTCTTTCTTTTGTTATTCCTGTGTATAAAAACAGAAAAAGCAAAGGGACATTTGCACCATACAGCCACATTATTATTATTATATAGGTAATTATTATATCATAATTAGGTTAACTTTTTTTTAAATACGGCGCGCACAGAGTATATTACTTCGTATTGTACCACAAGCGCTATGTACCCTTAGCACGAACATCAATCGAAAAAACAAAATGAGATTTATCATAGACAAAATATCCTTTACGAGCATGGAAGTATTACCTAAATAATACTTCCATGTTTACGAGTAATTTTGTATGGGAAATATGTACAGCGCCATCTACCGCCCAGAAGCGGGTATTGAAGTTGCGCATTTTAGTAGCAAGTAGTAAGTATCAATAGGCTGTATGACCGTTCAACATGGTCTCACAAGCCAATATAAAAAAAACGGCGGGAATGATTTTCAGCGGTTGATTTGATATCAATACAGTTTATATTGTGTAATAAATTATCAAAATAAGTTCTGCCAATGAAACATATACAGACATTGTATGTACCTACTCCACCAAATTTGAGAGCAGAAGCAAAATTAATTAAACAGAAAACTTACTGCCAGCAAAATCAAAAGAAAGATATATGAAAACCTACGATCTGATTTGGAAAAGTGAAAAAAAGGCGCATACGTTTTCGGAATCTGTGTTGTTGGCGTATTTTAATGATATATCATTAAAATAATATTATTATGGGCGATTTATATATAAGTATGCCCGGGAAAACAATAAAATTTACATTTAATAATTGCCCGAACATGTGTGATATAAATTTTCATAAATATTATTTCGTTAAACAGTTTTTTTTTATTTCCTCGCATTTCTTGAGAAAAGCACTATACAAGCCTTGTACGGTAAGCAAATTACCTTGCCTCGAATGATTAAAGCCCTCGCCTGCGGCTCGTGCTTCAAACCATCCTCGACAATGTAATTTCTTACTTACCTGTCCTCGGCTGTAATGTACTATACTTACGTATATTATCTTATGTTTTATAATATTTAATCTAGTTACAAAAAAAAAATACTTAGGTTACATACATTTATCAAATTACTTACATTACTGTGTGTTCAGGTAGTGTTTCTTAAGCTTGTTACTAAATATCCTAAAATTGTCTATTGCTAAGAGATCAGCAGGCAGACTGTTCAGTAAATAGGGCACGCGCTTAGATAGGGTTCTATCGCCGTACACGCTGGTGACGCGTGGTACACTGTACTTGCCGCGTGACACGGCTCGCGTTGCGTGGCCGTGGTGCAGTGGTGTCAGGCGCTCCCGACAGTTATAGTTGTTGATCAGTAATAGGGATTTTTGTTTGAGACTGACGGGAAGAATTTTATATACCTTAAATAGTTCATAATAATTGTGTTTGTATTTATTTTTTGTTTTATTGTCTACAAGTAATTTAAGAAAGCGGATCTGCAACGATTCTACACCCCAAATGCTCTGACGAATCTAGCCTCGCCGTTGAAAACATTTTCACGTTATATTTATTTAAATTTATGATTGTACGGAACCCTCGGTGCGCGAGTCCGACTCTCTCTTGACCGGTTTTTTTAAATATTGATCTGGTTTACGTATAATAAATAAATTAACTGGCGGTGCTAGGGACGGCAAGTAGCAACATAACTTTGATGTCAAGTACCTAGGCCTAAACCTATCTATTTTCCAAGATTTTTCTTATCTTTTGCGTTGTTCTTTAGATTTATCTATAACCATCCCACGTCTCTATTCTGAGATACTATGCGATTATTATAAGAATAGGACTGTCAAAACGGCCATATTTGTTTGCGTTTCGCTTCCACTTCAGGGTGTAGGATGTGCAAGAAAAGGAACAAAGATCAAAAATGCCGTTTGACAGTCCTATTCTTATAATAATCGCATTATAAATGTCTCTACTAGTGACATGTATGAAGGCTATATTAGATAGAAAATTATTAACTAGGTATAACATAGAGTGCGTGTAAGAAAATCTGCGCGCGGTCAATATCGAATACTTAGGTAGGTACTAATTTTTCCTTAAGCTTAGAACATAAAATTGTACTGTAACTAGTGCCAAAAACGCCCCAGTCGCGCGCAGAGTTATCTGACACACACTAACAATTTATAGAGAGCATTGATGACACTTTCAATAGAGTTCACAGACATCTTCATTGCCGTTAGTTTTCTTGAATGTAAAAGTAATGGGTGCTTTACACGATTGAGCTGTCATTCCACGTTTCACGTGCGAAACACGTTTCGAGGGTTGGCAACTGCCCAAGCAGAGAAGCAGACTTCCCTGTACCATGACATGTCGATGATCGCACAACATTATGTCATAGGATAGGTTTAAAATATTTGATAATACCAATTTTTGGATGTGCTCATTATGTTTAACGAGATCATTAGTAGGTATGAGCAGGTTTCATGATAACAAACGATATAGAACTACCTACGTCTGAGCACTTATAGATGTGTCCGGGGAAATACTTTAGTGAATGGGAAACACTTTGATACCTAGGTACCTAGTCTATTTATAGAAAATATTCAACAGCTGATAAGTACTTATTTGTTCAAAATATTTAAAAGAAACTACTTTTAGGTAGGTACGTACTTACCTAATATAATGTTTTTATACGGAAACAGTACCAATTTTGCAAGTTCAAAAAACCGCATGACATAATAGTGACAAAAAGTCACACTTTCCCGGTCTTTGTGCCGAAAAGGTGTGCCAACAGAAGTTTTACAAATCCAATTATCAGTTGCACAAAATGTTTACGTTAACTGCCTCTATTTAATTGGCGAGTCACACAACTGTCTGGGTTCTGACCGTTCATTTGACCCACTTACTCATACGGTTCATTCATCATTTACATGTGAAATTCGTCTAACGAGCTGTCCCCTGATTCACGAACGGTCGGAAACGCTCCCGAGTCCCGACAGCGAAATGTATGCCCTGTCTCTATCACTCAATATAGAATAGACAAAGACAAGGATCAGAATTCAAATCCGATTCCGTTTCCGAGAGTCTGTGAATCAAGGGGCTGATCTGAGGTTTCCGAGGCCGGCCGGTCACTTGTATGTATGTAGGTAGGTATGTGCAATTAAGGTGCAATCAATGAATCAATCTTGATTTTCCCATTTTTTCCGTGTACTTGATCTCGGGTGCTGGACTTTGAACCCATTTCACTGCGAAGTTCAAGTAGAATTAATGAGATAAACATGACATCTGCTTTAAATCAACATTTTATTAAGAGGTCGATTTGGATATCGACGGTGTGCAGTGCACTCTACGGTGTTAGGTTAGTATTATATATTTATCTTTCTCTATGGTGTTAGTTAAAAGGTTTATTTTTTCCGAATCCCATGAAAAAGTTTAATTTTCAAAAATATATAAGTATCTTTCTATTTTTGGAATCTACCTAGTTGGAATCGCGATTTTACGCAAACGTACCGCAGCTAACACTGTGACAGAACGTGCTCAATTGCAACTTATACTGACGAGCGCCCACTAAACAAGCGTATGCCACCTGAAATCACATTTGCCTAACAAAGTGATTTCACCATGAAGTGACGTCAATGATAAAAGTCGTTACAGCTAACACCACTGCGTCTCTAGCAATGCGTAAGTACGCTATATTTAAACATTGATGGGTTGATAGCGAAAACTACGAGATAGATATATTGCGCGGCAGCGTTTTGATCTTTGCCTCATAATCCGTGACCGTGACACACACCGTACATACCTCCTTCAGATAGTTTGATGCGCAGATGGCCTGTCTTCCTGTATGCATAAGGAAATATCGTAACCAAAATTTTAAGGAAAATGAGTAAAACAACTTAAAAAAACTTCCTGCAAGCTCTTTTTCTTAATTTCAAGAAATGTTGAGTATTAACACGTTCATTGCCAAGCTAAAATGGTAAAGTACTTATTAGAAAAAATCGATCCGCCTACAACTGTCTCCGATTCATCCGACTTTATTTTCAATAAAAATTGCATTATGAATGCAAAATAAAAGTAAAAATAATTTGAAAATGTATGGAATTTAACAGACAGCACCTAACTAGGTAAGTACTTATTAGAGTTCCTTTCGAATCATAAGAAATGAATTTCAGGAAAGTACCTAAGTGGTTAAATTAAAACTAAGTAGGTTAGTATAGTACCTAGTTAAGACTTTTTCTGATCTATTCTACTTTCTGTCTTTTGTTTTTCTCCATATTAGTGTTACTTCTTACTATAATCATATTCTAGCGTACGCTAAAGAGGTTTAAATCACTCTAGTTTACGAGCTCTGCGTTAGTTCATCGAACAGTGACTCACTTGAGTGCGTTGCTTGCCACCCATATTAGAAGTGGATTGAACGTCAACGTACCGTCTCATCGTCTGACAGATTCATTTGGTTCACAGTCCAGTTATTTTCCACCCTGAACCTCTTGAAACCGAACTGAAATGCCAGTTACAGAATTGATTAAAGCTTTGATGGCTATTTCTTATACTTTTTTTTACTATGCAAATGTTTTATTTCGAACAGTTTCAATAAGTACCTACCGCTACCTACCTACTTACGTGTTTGTGTTGGGTGTATAAGTACCGTTGCTTCGTAACTACTGGTTTGGTCCTCTAGAAGACTTTTATGTATCTGCGACAAGTCCGAAATCAAGGCGGTTAGTAGGTCATCGCCGCCATATCGAGTGCGGCGCGGCGCCCGAGCAACGCAACAAGGCACTGTTTGTGTCTGTCTGTGTCATTGTCTGTACACACTAACGCGCCAAATGTAGAAGTATTACCAAAGCATAGGCAAAATTTCTCCAAAATCCCATTCGATAAAAGATAATGATGCAATGAATTCTCCAATCATAAAGTTTGATCGCCTCTTAGACAGTCAAAAATCGAGAATTTACCGTTATACGTTCCCGTTTCCTTAACACCATTTAAGTCTAAAAAGTCTGACATACAGACAGAAGAGACAGACAGCTAGGTAGTGTTATCAATCCAACCAAATCGAAATCCTTTGCATTTCTTAACGAGCGATAGTTCTGAAAAATAAATCTGAGACACTGTTATTACAGATTTTCTTAATTAAGTATAATATGTAGTTCAGTTGGCATGGCACTACTTTCTTTGTACCTATCTATCGATAGAAATAAGGAATGTGGTAAATACATTCCCTACTTAGTTGGAAACCTGTAGGTAATAGAATCTTGCTTGAATTGCTTGATTATACAGATTAGGAAAAGAAAACCTGTCCCATGATCATGATCTAAAAAATCAAGATTGATACCATTCTAGTTACTCGCTATTATCGCCTTGCATCGTGTGATTATCAGTAGTAATTCATGTCGAGCACATCCAGACTTCGTGGAAGCAATAAATGCATAATTATCTTGCCAATAAAACAATAAAGACTACTTACCCACTTCTATTTGTATTGTGATTGTGACTAAGTCAAAATAATGTCAAATGACGTAGTAACATCTTCGATCAACAATAACACGTTGTACTATTGTTGATCGAAGAGTAAGTAAATGATCGGAAATCTGTTACAATATCATTCGTGTGTGAAGAAAACGCAGACTCCAGATAACACTCATTTAATTCTTGGTTACTACTTACATAGATTCAGATACAACAATCGATACAGTCGTCTTAGAGATCTTATTTCCTCGAGGCCAGGTTGAAGATTGAGCCCGACTCGTCAATCCGACTCAAGTCTGGCCATACCGATTCTACCACACAGATTAGCCTATTAAACTTAACAAAAATGGCGTCAAGAGACGGCTATTACAGTGTTGCCCTTAAAATATATGAAAAATCTTCTAGAATCATGACATTCGGCCATCTGATAACGTGCTGTCTCCCGACGCACATATAAAGATTATTTAGAATCAATTAATTATACTTACAGCTAATATACTGATACACAACTATTCTCGATAGTAAAGTCTTAGAACTATGTACCTATTTAAGTTAATCTGAGTGACAAAAACCTTAAGTTAAAACGTAATTGAAACAGATACAATAAATTACACATTGCTCAACAATAAACTTTAAATGATGCCGATGACTTGTTAAGAATACCTATAGATATTATCGTGAAATTATTGTAAATTATAAATAGAAAATCGTAAGCGTAACGTAAATCGTAAACTAATACATAATCAAATCAAATAAATTATCAACAACAAACTATTCTGTAACTATTCGAATCAATGTATAAATTAACATAATCATGACATTCGTTAACAAGTCATCGGCCCACTTCTGAGATGTGAAGAAAACGCAGACTCCAGATAACACTCATTTAATTCTTGGTTACTACTTACATAGATTCAGATACAACAATCGATACAGTCGTCTTAGAGATCTTATTTCCTCGAGGCCAGGTTGAAGATTGAGCCCGACTCGTCAATCCGACTCAAGTCTGGCCATACCGATTTTACCACACAGATTAGCCTATTAAACTTAACAAAAATGGCGTCAAGAGACGGCTATTACAGTGTTGCCCTTAAAATATATGAAAAATCTTCTAGAATCATGACACGTGTGCATGTTTAAATGAAAAATATCCCCTTGATGATGGTATGCGCGATCGCTGATCCACAATAATGTCTTCAACAAAAGGAATAAGTACCTATCGCTCAAGATTATTGACGGACGAACGATTTAGCGCAGGGGTAAACTACCGCCTTATGCGCCAGAGGTCTCGGGTTCGATTCCCGAACAAGACAAATATTTGTGTGCATGAACATGTCTATTTGTCTTGGTCTGGGTGTTTTCTATGTATAATAAGAATGTATTTACAAACAAAACAGTATTTAAGTAAGTAAGTATATTTTTATCCGCTATCAAGTTCACGTAGACAGTTTCTTAAGAAATTTATTAAGGGCTTGAATAATAATTGGTGTGATTGTAAGAAAATATTTATCTATTTATTTATTATCGTCGCGACAGAAGCAAAGCTCGACAGATTTGTTTTAAAGCACTGTAGTATTGTCGGCAGGCTGAAGAGACATCTCTTGAGTTTTTATAAGGTTTTTATGCATTAACGTTCATTTGTTTAAAACAAAAAATACGCAATTTAGTACTTGCGTCATGTGCTTGCTAGGCATTTTCCTTTCAAGTTTACCCTCAAGTTTACCATGAAATGACTGAAGATGATTCGAAGTGTTCGGAGTATTGTAATTAATTTTTTTATATATTTTCCTTCGCTTCACCTTCACGCTTCGCATAACGCCGATGCAGGTGTTGGAAAAACTAAAGAACCATTTTAATAAAGATGAATATTTACACAAGTGACGATGTAAATTTAATGTTGCTGCAAGTATGGTAATCGAGACGAATGACTTTAATTTGTATTTAAATAAAATATTTAACACAATAAGGTCAATAAGTAAGTACGTTTAAATCTGAGTAGGTATCTAAGTAGTTATCATTTATAAGCTAATAATATTAAATAGGTACCTAGATGACTATAGAAACGGTGTTCTTAGAACCTATCAAAATGGTTTCACTTTGCCAATTTTTAGAGTTTATAGAATGTCAAACAAGTTATTCTAGTTTGTCTAAGAACAGTGTCTGTTTGTCAAAATTATTTATTGTGAGAAACTTCCTCGCTCAGCTAAAATTTCACTTCCATTTCGCAGGCAGTGCAAAAATATTTTTATAAGTAGCTTTCCGCCCGCTGCTGCGCCCGCGTGTACTGAACGACGTTATCCTGAAGGAATATGATATTTTTCCGGGATAGGTAAATACCAAGCAACCCCTGTTCCAAAAACGGATTGATCCGTTGCTCCGTTTTGACATGAAAGACGGAGAAATAAGTAATACCTACTGATTTTCCCGTGGGAATATGATACATTCCTGTGGTAAGAAGTAAAAGTAGCCTAGGTATTATAACCCTTCCCAGGGGGTTTCAAACTATTTACTTAAATACCAATTTCTGCCCGCATCTTTGTCCGCGCTTAAAGTGATTTTCCGCTTTAGATTTTTTTACCGCATTAAAAAGTAAGTTATGTCTTTCCCAGAGCATCAAACTGTCTTTATTATAAATAAACTACTATTATAAAGAGGAAAGATTTGATTGAAAAATGGAAAATGAAGTATTAAGAAAAAATCGACCCGTCTCACAACCAGCTCTAAATACTTCATTTTCCATTTTTCAACCATAAAAATTGCAAAAATTTAAAGATTTGATTGTTTGGTTGTTTGCATCGAATAGGCTCCGAAACTACTGGACCGATTTCGAAAATTCTTGGACCATTAGAAAGCTACACTCTTTCCGAGTGACATAGGCTATATATTATCCCGATATTCCCACGGGAACGGGTACCACGCGGGTAAAACCGCGAGTATGCTAGTTATAAATATAATCCTTCCCAGGAACTCAAACTGTCACCTTAGTTATAGGTACCAATTCCATTCCACACCTTTGCCCGCGCTTCAAGTTATTTTCCCATGGGAATGAGCATTATTCTCGCGGTAAAAACTAGCCTATGTCCTTCCTAGGGTCTTAAACTATCGTCAATCCAAATTTCATCAAAATCTGTTCAGCCGTTTTGACGTGAAAACGGAACATACAGACAGACAAACAATACAAACACTTTCGCATACAACACAATTCGCATTTATAATATTACCTAGTAGGGATAGTCGAATCCGGTGTCATTAATGATGGTAACCTGTAAAACAGCCCAACATAAAAAAAGAATATTTTCTTAATTTTTTTTTATTTGAATCTGATAAAATAAAAATGATGTAACTAACGTCATTTGACTAGGTACCTACTTATTGTGTTGCTAAGCGCAAAACTCGAAAACGGCTAAACGGATTTGGATAAAATTTTACAGGGGATAATTATAAATAGATAGACTATGACTTGACCGGAATAGGTAAGTAGTCCTTTGTTGCATTTGTCCCGAAATTCTAGGTGAAATCGTAGACAGTTACAATAATAGTTAGTTTTTTAATAAGTAATTCTGAATTTCCCTCATTTCCTATTGACTGGTACTTTTGGTGGTACAATCTATGGGTTACCTTTATGATAGATGATTTGTTGGCTTGTTTTCGACTCTCCTTTTTACATTTTGACGTTCGCGGCTGGCATGCCTTTGTGTCGCGCGTCACGCGCCTATTGTCCCGCACCACCTGCGCTGCGCACGCACAGAAACATTCGCGTCAGTCATATTTACATTTTCCACAGGTTGTCAAACATGGATATTGCTGGTAATACGAATTCGCAGCGAGGTGAATTTTCCGTGAATTGGGTGCAAATTGTTTAATGAGAAGTAAACCCTTGAGAGTGTTGTGTTGATCTTGTAAATGTTTGACAATCATGACACCACCCACGTATATCTATAAAAAAATCAAATGACGTACCTATAACTATACACTTTAACAAATACCTTCGTTGTCACTTGTACCATTAACAGTAATTCCATGATGAACTACTGAGGTTTTTACCCAAAAATATCGGTGACAAGCTCTTGTAACTAGGTGTGTACTACTATGTACCTACCTATGTACAGTCGAACTAGCCGATTCGTGACCCACCATAAGTTCATTTTGTAACAGATAAATGCTATAATGTCGAAATTCAAACTTGTTTTACCCTTTACCTTTCAAACAAATGAGCGTTTTTCTGACAGGTAGGGATTTTTGTACGTTTTTTCATCAATAGATGTCGCATTTTAAACCCAGCTGTCAAAAATTGAATGTTAAAGGCCATAAACAAAATCTTTTACTTTTCTCACTCGCTCAAACAAAAATAATCTCTGAGTACTGAATCCTATGGAGATGGCATACCTACGAAAAATTGAAGCATACACACACACACAAGCACACATACCGAGAAACCAAAATGGCGCCATTCCGTAGTGCTGCCCTATTTGTACATCGATATATTTATTGATGAAGTTATAGGTACAAGTATTTTTGTGACTACCTACCTATATCACCCTATATTTTATAAAAGCAGTTTCGTAATCACCTCGATAATTTAAAACGGAATTATAGTGTATAATTATATACCTAGTTTTTTAGAATAATAAAACTTAATGTTGCAAATAAACTTTATCATTCATTCATTCATTCATAATAATGTGCTTAAATTATACCTACATTTGCACATAATTAAGTTCTTTATGACAATGACACAATGTGTATGTGTTTGTGCATGTACGCACACAATCATTGGCCCGACCGCGCGCGTGAGACGCAACAACTGTAAAGCCCCCAGTACAGGATGGCCGATCATGTTGGCCGACCATGATGGGCCATTGTGTACAGGGGCAGTTTGCGTCTGATTGCCGTCTGCGAGCAACGCAAACCGGCCCTGTACCCGATGGCCAACATGGTCGGCGAACTTGATCGGCCATCCTGTACTGGGGGCTTAAAGCCCCCGGTGTGGGAGATTGCCGCCTGCGAGCAACGCAAACCGCCCCTGTACATGATGCTGATGGCCCATCATGGTCGACGAACATGAGTTTCCATCCTGTACTGGGGCTTCAAGGCGAGAAGAGCCGCCAAGTGCTTCCTCATCTATAGTAATATCGTAAACAGGAAAGATTTGATTGGTTGTTGTTTGAATTTAATAGGTTCCAAACTACTGGACTAATTTAGAAATTTCTTTGACCATTAGAAAGCTACTTTCTTTCCGAGTGACATAAGCTATATTTTATCGTGATATTCCCATGGGAACGAGTACCATGCGGGTAAAACCGCGAGGATCCGCACGTTATTATTAAATTTATTGCTTGTTAAGTACATAATGTATCAAAAATTCAAACGCAGATACAGATTAAAAATAAGGTCCTGTAGTTTATTTACAAACTAACCTTAGTAAAATATAGTTCATGTTGCAGTAGTAGTAGATAAAAGACCAACCTACTATATTTTACTGAGGTTATAGTTTGTAAATACACTACACGACCTTAGCTTCAATCTGTACGATTGTAAATACATTAATACTTAGCGAGCAATAAGAGATTTGATTGAGGGCGCCCCACTTGTCGGCTCTAGTCGCCTTTACTTAGAAACTGCAATTTTATGATCAAATTTTTTATGTTTTCCGAGTCACGCGTCTATACACATGCGAGACCTCCATAGAATTCCAGATCAAAGGTCGCGAGAACCAGTTTATGTAAAAAAAGGTAATGAAATAAAACAAAAAGCTCCATAATGTAAAAAAGTATTATGTTTATACAACAAGGATTGTTTTTTTTACATAACACACATTACAATATAAATCACAAAGGAGAATGCCTACTAGGTACCTACCTACCATAGAAAAAAAGAAATGTCTCAAAAAAAAGCATTATTAAGTAATAAAATAATAAACAGTTTGAATCGAGATCTTTACTAGCAAGCATATTTTTTATATATTTAGAATATAGCGAAGCGACATCTAGTGGTAAAAAAATATACTTACTTTTAATGTGCTAGAATGAATGTAAGTTGGACAACAACTTTACAGCAAAATGACATTAAAAAAACACGTTATATATAAGTTTCCAGAAGTTTCCAGTCTTTAAATTTTCCTTTCACATTGTATCCAGCCATATTTTTATTTTTTTGTTATTTTTAGGCAACCTAAAACAATAAAAACAGTTTAAAATTAATACACTCAATTTACACTTGAAATTTGAAAACATCGATAATTCGATAAGAAAAATGCTATAAGGGCAACTCTAGCGCAAAACAAACAGATTAATATTTTCTTGAAATACACCAACAAAACTCACCAAAATAAGTAGTAAGCTACATTTGGTATGAACTCTAAGTAAACTATTCACAGGAAAACCAAAACACAAGGCATTTATTGTATTGTTTTGGTGTTTTTTGCAAAATAAATAGTACGTACCGGTGTAATGTAATGTTTGGACGATTTTCACCTTTTTTGATGCCACAAACTACAACACTGCAATTAGACATGTTCCTTGTTGCTTTCTCTCACTTATTAATACCTTTTATTCACATGAAAGTCTCAAATTAAAAGACTTTTATTACAAAACACTGCAAATACAACTCGCGTTGACAGCTCACATACCGAGAAACCTAAATGGCGACCGGCTTCAATCATGCATTACGATGACGTCACGTTTCAATGTTGCCAAAAATAGGTCGAATAAATATAATGCTGTCTCTTTTTACATGAAGTATTGGAGGTAAGATAGAACAAGATGGCTACAGGTTTATGAGTACAATGTCGATTTAGCTGATATTTGTATAACCGATAGTTCATATAGAACAATATGCCATCTCCATAGGATTCAGTACTCAGAGAAAATAATCGATGCTTTCTGTGTGTCATTTTGTCTTTGTTTGTCTCGTCAGTGTCACAGGGTAAAAAAACTATAGTCAGTGTGTTTTGTTCGCTTCTGTTTGTGGTTCGTTGTTTTCGTTTGTATTTTCCGTGGATTATTATAACCGACGACTTTGGCTTTTCCTACTGGTGCCTGTCCTGACGACTCTTCTATGCATGACAAGATAAGGGCTAGCACGCACGGGTGACTTAGTTACCTGGCAATTTAATTGTCACTGTCGCCGGCCGTCTCTTCGCCGCGAAAAGATGCGCACACGAGAGCGACAGCGACACAACTTTTTTGCAATTTTTGCTCGCAGTCATCAACATGGATTTCGAAGAGGTGGTTGTGGTCTGTGCACTTGTCTAAAGAAGCCGAAGACGACAACGAAATAAAAAGCAATAAGGGGGCACCGTGCATCCATTATGGAGTGATAGGCTGACACTTGGAAAAACCTGGAAACCTAGAATAGCTGCTGGCAAACTTCTCTCCAAGCTTAATAAGATTTAGCATGAACATCTGAATATTCTTTTAAATTTTTATTGTATAACAGTTATCAATATCTTCTTCTACTACTGGCATTTTAAAAAGTATTTTAATAATATTAAGGATATTAACTATATTTTAGATCGATAGTAGGAAGCGTATGTGGATTTTCGTTACTAGGTACACACTATCACCGCTATCACCCCGGGCGACGGTTGAGTTGCTGCCGGCCGATTGGCAACTTAATTGTCGCCGTGCGCGCACTTGCATTGAAACCAATAGAGAAGGAGACAGTTACGTCGCGGGCTTGTCTTCGAACCCAAGGACAAGAAAGTCTCCCGGGTGTCGCGTCGCTACGTGCGCGCACTTTCATACTAACCCGTAGACTTGATGCGTGCGAGTGACAAAATAGTTGCGGAGACAAAAGTCACCCGTGCGCGCCCGCACTTAGAGCAGGCGCGCCTGCGCGCATGAGCGACGCGACTTTTTCATACTATTGGCAAAGAATACTATAATATTACTAACGTACTATTGGTGTGAGAGACAAAACAGTCACGGTGACAAAAGTCACCCGTGCGCTCTAGCTCTAACCCTTGGCGTATTCTACGAACTTTGAGTTTGCCTTTACGATTTGGACAAGACGTTTGAACGGAATTGGCCGTGCCGTGCAAAAGAAAGCAGAGCTGAAGAAAAGAAATGCGAAGCTTACGGGGAAAAAAGCTATTCTTGTGTTTATGTTAAACTGCAATCTCAATCTTTATTAAATAAGTAATAAAATTTATTTGTCTTATTGATAGAACCACAGACTACTTCTATACTACCAACACAGTCATGAAGCTCGACTTAATACTGAGGTAACTGGAGAGTGCAGTACGAACAATTTTTTGAATACCACAAATAACAAGTTGGCTGTCTTCCGTCTCACCTACACTTTAAAAAAATACGTATGGTCATATGAGACAGCTGACAGCCACTACATACATAAATGTCAAATTTGCTGGCGACACTTTTTTATTCAGGGTGAGAGCTCCAGTTACCTCAGAGTATTAAGTCAAACTTCATGAACACAGTAAATTTATATATATTCTAATTTAAACTGTGCCACCAACGACCATAAAATATTGTAGAATGGTTTGAGGTTTGACAGCTGACTGTAAATAGTGACATCTATTAAAAGATTTGGAACTAATTTTGACGTATTATGTGTCAAAGGAAAACCGCTCATTATTACACAAAATGGGTCACGAATCACGATTCCATTGGTTTGACTGTACCTATAAATAATATGTACATCTTCATAGATTTTATTAATTTCGTATCGTTAAGTACTAACAAAATCTATGAAAATATTTACCTGTATTTTTTACCAATATACCTACAGTTACATTGACGTGTAGTTGTAGTCATGTAGTATTTAAGAAAATTAAATATTTCAACGTTTTGTCAAGAAAAATAGGTATTTAAATGAGCGTTTAAATAATTTTTCTGTGAAGTATCCTGACGTGATTAAATCATAATGTCTCGATTTCGAAAACAATTCTTTAGTACGGCAAGGTAAATAATTCCTCGACAACCTCCGTGGCCGAGTCGTGTTTCAAGTCAACTCGACTTCAACTCGACTGGTTTTCAAAGTGCCGCTATCACTAGAGGTCCTAGGTTCGATAAATATTCAAAACGAGCTTTTCAATATTTCCTCGGGTCTGGGTGAATGTGGTAATACCCGTCGTTGTTTCCAGTCTCCATTACACTAGTGCTCAAGCTAAGTAGGTACTATAATTTGGTACGTATGTCTGTGTTTGGTACCTATTGGAACAATGTATGTGATGTGATGGTGTCCAATATTTTTTTTATTTATTCCTATAATTTGGAAGCTTAAACTTCCCCGTTTTTCATATAAGTTCATTATAAGTAATCATTATACACCACAAAAAAAATTAATTAGCACAAAGATATTAGGGGATGATATGATAGTGTTCATAAGTACGAATTTTTTTTCCGATAGAGCAAGCCACGAAATCGCGAAAAAAGAAATCAGCTGTTCCACACATTTTAGTCGGTTCGATGTTGTATTTTTTTTATGGAATAGCTGTTTTTTTTTTGTTGTACATACGTACCTACTCAAATAAATGATCTATCGATTGCATATCGGCTGTATATCAGTACATAGAGTCGCATTAGTGCTATTCGTTTTACAGTCCGTTTATTGCCGCGGCACGTGGAGCCCACTGCACTCCTCGTGAGTTCCAAGAGATAACAAATTGTCAACACTAATAATATGTAGGTGTACATACACGACACAACACAGAACATATTGTGACAGAACTATCTCACATTGCAATACTGAATGATTACTGTTGTGCATGGAGACAAAAACAACTATATTCCTGTTGGGGCCAGATACACACTAAACTTTACTGTTTCTTATTATTAGTCTTAAATAAAGCAGTGTTTGTAGAAACAACATGTAGGTGACATAGAAAATAAAAGTACCTACCTATACTTTTTTCGTAAACATTGTTTTTTGCTGCGCTATTATGGAAAATTAGAGAAAATACAAATTGAATATATTCTACATCATATAATGAAGAAGAAAATTAATAAAATACCTTCAACCTAGTAACTAAAACAGAAAAGGACTGTAAAAATTCTTCTTGTTATTCTGATTTGTTATACCAACATACCTACTTACTACTAACTTTTAAACTAAAACTTTCATAGGTACAGTCATGACTCATGAGCTATTGTCAACAACATAGAATAGAACTTTGTCACATTGAAGCGTTCCGAAACAAAACTATCTGTGCCACAAAAGTCATTCAATATTGTAATGTTGTTTAAATAAATTATTATTGCTCGTGACTGTATAAGAGGAACTCCAGTTCGCCCACGTCTGGTAGGTACTTCAGTCATAACTCTCCTTAGGTTTTCCTCCCTTATAAACGATTTCCTAGAATGGCAAATATCTCGAACTCGATAGCTATTTAAATTGACTGTTTAGAAAGTAACAATATAGGTACCTACTGGAGCCCGTGACAAGTCGTAACTCGTGGTCTGCGGACAAATAAGTTACGAACCGTTATGAAAACCTTAATTATCTCTAAGCGAGTATCTACTGAGAAACTAAATAAGTTCTTTATATCTTGTTATCCTTTGCCTTTAAGCAAGAAATAGCCGTTCAAGAAAACCATTAACATTTTTAACTTCTTATGTAAAATAATCCGTACGTACTACTAAGTAAGCTTACCTACTTTCACCGCTTAACATCGACGTTTTCCAATGTTTTCTTTCTTTTTTTTCAACAATACATTTTGTTATTTAGGTAAGTACTTTAGGTAAGTACCTACTTTAAACGTTCGAAAATCACGGATTAAATTACCTCAAATAACAAAGAGATAAGATTTCCTGTATTTATATTTATCCATCATTATAAATCCGATTAAAATGCATAATGACTGTAATCCTGCTAAAAGAATCAACGGAACATATGAAAACTCCTTATTATCATTTTAAGCACGTTTAGATAAGAACAAAAGGTGTCTTTTTAAGTCTTCTACGGTTGCTTAGAGTCGTAGGACCTAATTACGAGTATTACTGATGTACCTATTACTAACTACCTGCGTTTTTTTGAGTAGTTGTTAATCAATAAGACGTCGATTGAATGTAGTTAACTATAACAATAAAATAAAACTAAAAGTGTTAACCAATGCTCTACATTGTTGTAGTAATTCTTGTTATTTTTTTTATTATAAGTATAGGCATAATTTTAGTTATTTATTTATTTATTAATTAGCCACACAGAACAGATTTACAGCATTTACATAATTTATCTTAAGATCTATCGACAGAGAGACAAACTGTAACTCCAAAAGTATGTGCGGACAGCATGCATTAACTATAGAGTAAGTAATAATATTAAACATTTAAATAACAAATAACAATTCTTTGGCTGAATGAGTTAATTAAAATAAATTTCGCAAAATTAAAATCAAACTTACATAAAAAAATAATAATAATAAGATAAAATATCATAATATAGTAATAATAGTAATAGTCATTGCATAAGCTTACGAAGGGATGATCTCCATAAACTTAGTGACGAACTGTGGATGTCAGGTATTTCCTTATTAATATTTTGGATCTGATTGTATTCCCGACACATTCGCAGGATGGGGTTGTGTGACGACACATTATTGTTGCAGTGTGGGATAGAAAAGGGGGGCTTATATCTTGCCGATTCTCGCGAGATTTTGAGGCGTAAGTCAGACAAGAGAGTCGTGTGAATGGTACCGTTTAAGATTTTGTGGAGATAGATGAAGTCTTGTATTTTACGCCGATCCTCTAATCTAATTATAATATATTCCAGACTTATTATGAAATTAGATAGCAGTCAGTCTCGACTCCTAGATCATCTTCACTGTGACTCAATTAGGATTTTATTTTATCTCAAATATGAGTTCCTTTAAAATTTTGATATGTAGTGGAATTACCACTTTGTTTCATGAATTATTAAAGACGTGTCATTGCCTTGCCGTGTTCCTACTTCATACAAGTTTCCGCATACGCACAAGTGTGACTTTTATATCTAAAATACACAACGGGCTGTAGAAATAGGTTCCATTGTTACATTACAGCCGCTTTCCACGAATAAGTAGTAATAAAGTTCTAATCTTAGAGATTGCGCGAACAATAGACCTGTAGGAAGCAAAAAGTGCATATAAAAAGAGTTCGCCATACAAATATAGATTGCCACAAAGCGTCTAGCCGTAAAGTTACCAGTGAGCGGTGCAATTCAAATAGATTTCACTTTCTATCCTTGCCTGTCACCTTGATTATTTCTTACAACGGTTAAAATTATCTTTTAAAAGCCATATTGAGTTATTGTCTTAACAATAGCTTTTTTGGGCATTCGAACTACCGAACAGAGTATTTCAATGCCATTTGTTACAATAACTTTCATATGCAAATCGCTTCTCGAGACTCTACTATAGGTATACTTAGCGATTATTCACAGGCAAAATGAATTATGTTTGATATTTTCGTGATGGAAAACTGCATTGAATTCACGTCCACCTTTTAAAATCATCTTATGAAGATGTCAAATTGTTAACTTGGCAGAATTTTCTGTATTTTTACCCGTCTGCGGCGAAGCCAAAAAAGGGTTATGTATTTGACCTGTATGTATGTGTGTCCGTTTCTATGTTCCCTCGTAACTTCTAAACGGATGAACCGATTTTAATAAATAATACGTCGTCAGATTCGTCTTAACGGGCCGAGTGACAATGGGACATCAAAATTAATGGGACATTAAAATATTGTTATGCACGCGTGGGTTATAGTTCGGTTTATGGCCCTAAGATCGATGTAATAAGGCTCACTTTATGAGCAAGTGTGTTGAAAAAAATCTTAATACTTTAAATAAATTGAAATACCTAACTTGAATTGTTTTGTTATGATACCATAATGATAGATACGAATTGCGATGTTAAAATAAAATATCTGTTTTAGGTATGTATTGTTTACGACGTAATATTTAATTAATTTTAAAAAAATTGTTCGTTCGTCGAATTTTAACGAAATCGTTTTCATTGATAGTTATGTTAGTCAAGAAGTTTTATTTTCTTTGGTTTATTATAATATAATAGGATAGGATAGGAGTTGTTTAGAATTTTGGTTTAGAAGTTTTATTATCTTTGGTTTATTTAAAAGGAGGCGATAATAATAGGAGTTGTTTAGAATTTTGGTTTTTCGTGAAGTTAACGACCAAAACTCCCTACAAGAATTGACACGTCTGCGAGGTCTTGCTCATGTATCTACATAGAACATTTTACTAAAAAGCTTAAAATAAAAAAAACGAATTTAAAAAACTAAAAAAACCCGTCTGCGGTGCAAAAAACTAAAAAGAAAAAAACAAGCAAAAAAAGATCGATTGCTGATTGAATATGTTCTTAGTTCTTACTAGTAAATTGTATGCAGCGTTATTAGGTACTTAATACAAATTTTAAGTAAGAGAATTCTTGGAAGCAGGCGGGCCTACCTAATAACGCTGCATACAATTTACTTGTAAGAACTAAGAACATATTCAATCAGCAATCGATCTTTTTTTGCTTGTTTTTTTCTTTTTAGTTTTTTGTTGAGTAGGTAAACTTCACAGAACACGGAAAGATTTTTTTGGTAAACTTATTATAGCGTCATGCGGGAAGCGCGAGTCAGAAGTTGAGGAGTGAAATGCAGACCAACCTGTATTCTACATGGAGAAATGCACGCGTAGATAATGTAAACGTAACTTGTGTTTCATTACAACAAGGTCTAACTCTAAATTATTGACAACAAAGGCCAAAGGCGCCAAAATACCGGAACATTAAGTGTACTTAAGTCTGTGCTAAACGAATTTCAGATCGAAACGTTCAATCAATGCTATTAATAGCACCCAAACGACTAACTCATTATATGAATGTCAAACAATGTGAGATATCGGAGTAATCAATACTCTGTTCCGATTACCAACCAGCCCACTCGACTGTGTGCGCTAATCGAGTCTCAAATTAATCGCTGACCTATTATTTTTTTTATCAGACGTTTGACTGTAAGTCCTAATTATTAGGTATATCAATTTTTTTCTTTTACTTTGTTGCATGCACAATGCAATTTTGAAAATTAAACATTAGAAAACAACGACCCATCCCCCAAATAGCTACGTCTCCGCCGAGAATAGAACAAAAGATACCTTTCACTGTCCGGGCGAATACTCTGATGAGCTACGGAGTCTTTTGACTAGTCAACACAGTCAAGACATTGAGTATGAGACTTTTTAACAATTTCTGACACATATATACTTGACTAAACTTCCGTTTAACCGTTATCTAGCCTTATTCATGTTACAATTACAATCTTATCAATGTAGGCAGATATTTTTCAACGATATCTGACTGACTAAGAATGTATTGTTTTCATGGTATATAGTTACTTACTCGTATTACAACAATGCGGTGTAGTATATGTACATACTAGTATCTAAAGTGTTAAAAGTAGCAGGATTCGGTGAAATTCCAAACAACTTTTTTTATTTTATTTATTACTAAACAGAAACAGTGTATACATTTTATATTTTACAAAAAAGTACTGTTTAAACCTCTACCCCTTATTCCAAAACGTGGACTAAATTTAGACCTGGATTAAAACTGATGCTAATTCTGTCTTTCAATTGGAAAATGAAAGTGACAGAACCAGTTTAGTACATTTTTATTGGTGGCGTGAAGACATAGTAATATTTAATTTAAAGTATGTTTTATACATGTTACAGGATGAATCTACAAATATAAATTAGTTAAGTATTTATTAGTTTACCAAAAGTAGGTAACTTCAGTGGCGTATTATCCCTAAGGCAAACTAGGCACGTGCCTAGGGGCGCGAGGTTGCGAAGGGGCGCGCGCGCAAGAGTTGAGTTTGCGCTTCGGATATCTTCGTGTCTATACAAAACTATTGAATGCTATAATTCTTTCAGTTCTTAATAAAGGTAATTTTAGAGCGCGGAGATAATTCATTGCAATAAGAGCATCTGAACTAGAGCTATAAATCGAAAGGACTGTACCAACGGTTATGAAATAAAAAGCATGAATATATTTGTTAAGTATCAGTTGGGGTGCCTGATCTTTTGCGTTATTTCAATGACATGGTCTACGAGCTGTCACCCACCCGCTTCGTTCAGCGTTTCTTTCTTTCTTTGTTACATATAGCTTATTATCATTTGGGCAATTAAATGATCTTACTACACCCCAATTTCCAAGTCCACAAAATTTGCAAGGCATAATCATTGATAGGCATAATTTCAATAAGCATAGTTATTAGGCATAGCTTTTGAATGTCATAATACTTAAAAGGCATTATATTTAGAATGCATAAATCAACTAATAATACATAATCAACGGGGTAAGTAATACGTTTATGTATTTTGAAGTTACGCCTGTGAAAATTAAAAAAAAATCTTATCTGGCGCTTCGCCGGCCGCTGCCGCGGCACGCTCGACTGTTAGGATTTCTTGGCTCCTTTGACGGGGGCTGCCCCCCCCCCCCCCTGCTTCTCTGTTTTTTCCATTTGTACAAAATATATAAGTAAAGTAAAAAAAATAAATTTGACCCAACAGCTGCCAAAAACTTTTTTTACTTATGTTTCTCAAATAACTCCGGAGTTATTAAAAGGGTATCGAAAATTTCGTTACATTTTGGCTACGACAACGCACCGTTTTCGAGATATTGTCATTTTTATAAAATTAATGTTTTAAAAATTAATTAAATAACTTCTTACAATCACACCAATTATCTAAGCCCATGTTAATTTCATTAAGAAACTGTGTCATGTAAAACTTGATAACGGATAAATTTAAACTTAAATACTTTTTGTTTGTAAATACATACTTAATATACATATTAAACACCCAGACCAAGACAAATAGACATGTTCATGCACACAAATATTTGTCTTGTTCGGGAATCGAACCCCTCTGGCGCAGAAGTTCGATTGTCTACCCCTGCGCCAAATCGGTCGTCAAAAAGTCGTTAATTATCCTACTATAATATTATAAATGTGAAAGTTTAGATGTTTGGATGTTTGTTACTCAATCACGCTTGACAAAGACAGTGCTTTATAAAGTTATGAGTTTTAAAGTATGCTTTACGAAATTATGACAAACGAAAACATGAATTACGAAGATTATGCTTTTTATTAAGCCTTTCAACTATTATTATGCACAGGTTATGAAATTTATGCCAAAGATTAAAATGCTTTTCAATTTTATGCCTTATGTTATGTATGATGTATGCCAAGCCAAATGAAAGTATGACAATAAACTGTATCGGTCTAACTACAAAACACTGTTTAGCTTGTGTTTAACTTAAACAGTGTCTACATATGATGCTGTCTCCTACAGACTAAAGTGATAACATCACATTTAAACACTGTTTAAGTTAAACACAAGCTAAACAGTGTTTTGTAGTAAGACTGAATGTGTTTACTCGTCACATTAGTATAGGTAATCACCAACTACCAACTATGCAGTAAGACGATTTCTCGTTCTTTCGAAGTTAGTAAAAAATGTGTGTGTGGGGCGCCTACGAGGTGCTTGCCTAGGGCGCTCTCCACGTTTAATCCGCCTCTGGGTAACTTGCTACTGCTTATTGCAATCACATACTAAGTACAAACAATGGAAGGTAGACCAACAGAACTCCAAACAGACAAATTACATTATACGTAAATTCCATTAGTAATAAATAATCTCATGACGATTCTCTAAATTATATAAAATTCTCGCTATTATATGCATAAGTACATATCTACATACAGTCAATACTCTTTACCTTGATGTCATAATTGAAGATCGCGTATCACGATTTCCTTTAACCTTTTGATGTGTTCAAAAGTTTACCACTGTTGTGTCTCCGAGAAGTGGATAGCAAAAGATTAAAAAAACAGATAACAGCACGAGTCTAGGATATTATATTTTGAGTGTAGTTTAAATAGAAATCTTAAAAATTAAACGTAAAAATTAAGTTCGATAATTTTGCTGTATTTTGTATGCAAAAATAAAACCGCCTTCTAAAAAACCACATCAAAAAAGTAAGAAATAATTCCTCACCAAATAAATAACGTAAGTACTTTGAAGTCGGGCGTGAAACATGTACAATGTTTTGTTGTTTTTGTTAAAACCCGCCCGACTTCAAAGTACTTACGTTATTTATTTGGTGAGGAATTATTTCTTACTTTTTTGATGTGGTTTTTAGAAGGCGGTTTTATTTTTTTTATAAAAATAATTTTTATTTCACTCTTTTTAGTGCATCGTGCAGGCAATTTACGTGTTTTCTGGTAAATAGGTATGTGATCAAACTTAAAACCTCCTTTTTCGAAGTCGGTTAAAATACCTTGAGGTATCCCCTTTCCAACAAAACAAGAATCACCTAAATCGGTTAATAAACAAAGGAGTTATGCCTAAAGATACGTATTAAATTCACATAAAGTGGTAACGAAAACGACAGTAATTTCAAGATTTCCTGAAAACTACTGAACCGATTTCAAAATTTCAAAAAATGGGACCAACTTGGAAACCAACCTGATGTAATAACGTTTGAACCATTTCAATCGGTTCAGCCGTCTTCGAGTAATCGGTGGACATACAAAAAAAAAAAAAAAAAAACATACATACAGACGAATAGAGAACCTCCTCCTTTTTGATTTAGAAGTCGGTTAAAAAAACAAGTAAAAATGTTGTATACCTAACCTACTACATTTTGCGCCAAGCGTTGAGCAACGCGAAGAGTTAATTATCTAAGCATGCAACTTGAAGCATGTTTTCCTAGTTCTTGACAAACACTTTTATAATAATACTTTTATAATATATATGTAGAACACATTAAACATGTTAAGGTTAATATCTAAACCATTTGGATATGAAACTGAAAATTATGAAATTTGCATCAGCAAGCACACACACACATTACAATAAAAATTAAAATTAATATTAAAACCAACCAAAAAAACTATTACTTGACATACGAAAAAATAAAAAAAATTAAGTGGACTGATTGTGTGCCGAAGCGATGCAAACGGGTGAAAACTCAGCGATACCTTTACTCTAGGAGTAAAACGCTGATTTTCAGTTTCCACCCCAGAGGCATGAGAGCACAAAATTATAGTGTATAATATTATTTAAAATAATAGACACTGTGAAAAAAAATAAGTTAAAAATATAATAAAACATTGTGTGATGTAATTAAAGGATAATATTGAATTAAATTGAATTAAAATAATAGTAGTACTTATAAGTACTTAATATAAAAATAAAAACAAATAAAAACACTGAATGTATTAAAATATTTCAATAAAAATTTAAATAATGAATAAAACCCACCACCATTAAATTGAATAGAACATTAATAATCAAATAATAATTTTCGTTTAGGCGACTATTTGCTATACCTAATGTTCGTGAAAAGTTGGGTGTTGAAGTTTGTTATATAAATATGATAGGTTTTTTTATTTCATTAGGTCAAATATAAGCAATGTATAGTATGAAATCGCTATTCATTCGATATTGAAAACGTAGGTAGGTATATGTAAGCTTGCTTTTATAAAATAAAGAAATAAAGTAATAAGGGAAATATATAGATTGTAGTAATAGTCTCTTATCAATTTTATTTTGTTTTAGGTTGAAAAATTTAGAAGTATTTAGAAAAAATCGAACCGTCTTACAACCAGCTCCGATGGGAGTCGAACCCACGACCTTTCGCTATCCGGGCAACTGCACTAACCACTGAGCTACCTACGGAGCCGTTCGGTGGGTTCGAGTCCCATTGGAGCTGGTTGTGAGACGAGTAGATTTTTTCTAAATACTTCATTTTCAATTTTTCTATAATAAAAATTGCATTGTGAATGCAAAAAAACGGTCAATACCAAATTTCAAGTTTAGCATTAGTAGATCTCGAGATGTCCAATTGTGACAGACAGACTGAGTCTCAAGGGTTTCTTTTTACCATTTTGGTACGGAATCCCTAAAAAGTAAAAATTTTAATATTTTAGGTTATAAAATAACTGGGCAAAAAAGGAGATAATTGAAAGCTTTTATGCAGTATTTCAACTGCATTGGAAAATTGATAACAAAAAATATAAACAATGTCAGTGTCCCATACTAAGATTATAAAGAGAAAAGATTAGTATTTTTGTTTGTTCCCGAGTGACATGGGCTATATTTTATCCTGATATTACCACGGGAATGAGTACTACGCGGGTAAAATTACTAATAAAATCAAGTTCTTGAAGCAGAGGAAAAAACTTAATAAGGAAAACGGTTGCACGCGATTCTGGGTAAAACCAAACACCACTTTCGAATATAAATACAGTTCATTGAAATTTTTCTGTACGTGTGTTGACAAACACAAAAAAATTATATAAGGATAAACTATGTCGAAGAGTACATCGCTGTTTAGGCCTTATTAGTTTGAAAATCATTATTTGAATAAAAAAAAATTGTTGGGTGGCCGCGCTCATAATTATTTTCCTTTTAAATGTAATTTGCTCATAAAAATATTATTAGTCTAATTTATAGTTTAATCTAATCAGAGAATGGGCAGGTATTTCTTAACTAATTTAATCTTATTGATAGCCAAATGTTTATATGCTACAACAACAAACCTTTATAATAAAATACTGTATTAACTGTTACTGGACCATTTCATAATATCGCTTAAATGGACTGGAACTAACTCTTATTTATGACATTCAATTCAGCAGTGCTTTTTGTGCGTCAACTTTAAGTCAAATATTTTTTTTTTCAATTATATCTATAAACGTACTTAATATTATAAAGAGGAAAGATTCGATTGTTTGTTTGTTTGCATCAAATAGGCTCCGAAACTACTGGACCGATTTGGAAAATTCTTTGACCATTAGAAAGCTACATTCTTCCCGAGTGACATAGGCTATATTTTATCCCGATATTCCCACGGGAACTGGTACCACGCGGGTGAAACCGCGAGGAACCGCTAGTACTTTATATTTGTGTTTTATAAAACTTAATAGGTCAACTTTAATCTATTTTTTTCGAATATTCTTTATTATATTAGTGTTTTATAAAACTTAAGTGTCTCTAGTCTACGCAAAAAAAGATGTACCTAAATTGTCCAAAACTTTCGAATTCAGATACTTAAGCACGAATTAAATTTAAACAGTAAAGATTTTTTTCCAACATGTACAAATAAAAATGTCAAATTAAATACTTAAGAAAGTTTGCTACATTACCATTAGCACAACCCTAGTGCGAAATACATGTTAAAAGATTGTACTTACCTACATTATAAAATTCCTTGGGCGGCATCGTTCTAGGAAGCAGCTTAATGCCAGATGGAAGAGCAGGAGGGTCAGCTGCTATCCCTCTATAGTCCGATCAACGGGGCATATGTAACCCGATAAATTCCCCCGTCGTTCAAATTTGGCACGATTGTAGAGTAAGTAATGCTGATTAAGGATCTGCAAGAATCCAAGAATATTTCCCACGCCAAGTTAGTCATTTTTGACGTGCCGTGAGCGCGTGAAAATCGCTTCCAATTTCTTTGAGAATGGTTCCTTAGCCTCATTACTTTCTGTATACGTACCTTTTACTAGGTAGAATAAGGTAATAAAGTTAGAAAATAACAGTTCTTGCTAGAAGTTGAGAATTTGACCTAAATGTGAAAACATAAAATTGCTTTTAATTTCTCCGATAATGTTTTCTTGGCCTGAAATACCATCTGCATACGTACGTATTACGAGCTAGAATGAGTATATGCAGGAATCCAATAACATTTCTTACCAGAACTTGAGATTTTTACCTAAACGTGAAAACGTTAAATCGCTTCTAATTTCTCTGTTAATGGTTCCTTAGTCTCATTACTCCCTGTATGCGTACCTATTACTAGATAAAATCACTTGATAAAGGAATTAAAAATCATTTCTTGCTAGAAGTTGAGATTTTAACTCAAACGTGAAAACATAAAATTTCTTCTAATTTCTCCGTTATTGTTTCCCTAGCCTCAAATACTTTCTGCATAACGTATTACGAGTTAGAATGAGTATATGAAGGAATCGATAAACATTTCTTACTAGAACTTGATATTTTTACCTAAACGTGAAAACGTTAAACCGCTTCTAAAATCTCTGTTAATGTTTCCTCAGCCTCAAATACGTAATAAGAATGATTACATGAAGGAATTCAGAAACATTTCATAATGGAAGTTGAGAGTTTTACCTAAACGTGAAACCGTAAAAACGCTTATAATTTATCTGTGAATGTTTCCTGAGCCGCAATTACTTTCTGTATACGTACGTATTTCTAGTTAAAATAAGTAAGTATGTAAAGAAATTTAAAAACATTTCTCACTTGAAGTTGGATTTTTACCTAAACGTAAAAATGTAAAATCGCTTCTTGTTTCTATGTGAATGTTTGTATTATTATGTTGTATAACAAAAGTAGTTTTTAAAAGTTGAGATTTTTACCTAACCATGAAAACATAAAATTGCCTCAAAACTCTATGGAAATGTTTCCTTAGACTGTCAGGTCCAAAAAGCTTAGACTAAGTACTGAGGTAACTGGAGAGTGCAGTACTAACACTTTTTTGTGGCAATGTGGCTGTCTTCCGTCTCACCTACACTTTGAAAAAATACGTATGGTCATATGAGACAACTGACAGCCACTACGTACTAAATGACAAAGGAGACTGGTGAACTTCTATGTGTTTTCAGACCTCTATTTATAGGTCTCGTTCATGGAAAAAATCGAATGGTACTTAAAGAACTATGCTAGACTAACAAAAAAGTTAATTGTTTATATGCTTTTAAAGTTGGGAAAACAGAGATATGGTCAATAACCTAAAAAAATAGAGGTTAGGGTAAAAATCATTTATACATTTTATTTAAAAACAACGCAAATAATAATTTACTAATAAATAATGAATGATAAAATAGATGAATGGGTAGGTAATAACTAAGACAAATAACGAAAGGAATCGTTATTTTAATAAAGACATAGGTAAGTATCGCACCGCTGCCGCTGCTGGCGCCATCTGCGCTAAGCTTTGCGTGCGGATCTTAATTAGTTTTTAATTAATGTTATGTACCTTCTTTGATGTAGGTATCTAATAATATGTAAATAACATATGACCTTGTTTTACCCATGACTACTGCGTCAAATGAAACGGATTTATGAAGTGTTTTAATGTTTTTTTGCCCTTTTCAGTCAATTATTTGCGATTTGAAAATTATTTATCTTTTTATTCCATTCTTTAATAAATCAGGCGTTTGTAAAAGTTAATTGTAGGAGTTTAAATTAATTTAATTTTCATGTTTCTGAAAGTGTACGACTTCGTAAAATATTAGGGCGATTCTCGCCGGTCTCCTTTGCTGAACACACTTTTTTATTCAGGATGAAAACTCCAGTCACCTCAGTATTTAGTCTAAGCTCTTTAGCCCTTTAGTTCGCAGAAAAAAAAATCTCAAAATTCGTCACTTTTTCTATTTAGGCGCTTTATTTATGGATTAAACCTATCTAAAAAAATAAAAAAAATATATATTATGTGCCATTTTCGAGAAAATATATGTCGTTGAGGAACGACATTGCGCATCCCTCAAAGATGTAGGTTGAATAATGTATGTCGTTCACCACCAACACTGCGCCTTTCTCTAGGAAGGAAATTAGGAACATAAATTACTGTTTCGTTAATCTTTTATTTTCATAACTTAACAAAATCAAAGAATACTCATTCATTATCCATGACAATATAAAAAACACTACCCTTTCCGGTACTGTTCACTTTCTATATGTTGATGCCCTAGCATAAGACGCTCTAGCAGAGACTATCGAAGATGCTAGACTGATGCTGTCTGAGGACTATGAGGACAACGCACTTCGACCTAATCCATCAAAGACTTAATCAAGTTTTGATATTTTATATAAGAAAGCGTGAAACATCTCGTTTTGTGATGTGTTGCCTATAATGTCAAACATAAAACTACTATAAGTAATCTCGGGGCCTGCTCCCAGAATATGACTCTATCGTACCAAAACCACTGCCAAAACTCAAAGTAAGAAGTTAGCTTGAAGGACAACCTGCTTTTTCGACTCACTTCAGCATCATGGGGCACTTTTTCACAGGTCCTCCCAATAACAGGGTTCTCACTATGATTTCGTCGGGTGAATATGCGCGTCCAGTTTGGCACCGCTTCACGCATACAAAGAAGGTAAATCTAACCCTGAATAAGACCTGTCGCATCATAGGAATGTGCCTAAAACCCATAAAAATGAATGCTGTGCGCGCTTTCAGACAAACCTCCTCCTGCAGTTCGCTGAGAGATAGCCTGTACCGTAGGGAAACTCAAACAGGAGAATAATAACAAGCATTCTCTCTACGGTCAAAATTGCTATCGATAAACAAACATTATTAAACATTTTCTCAAGCTTAATCGATTATCATGCAAAATGAGCTATAAAACATTCAGGAAACCAAAAAAACTTAGTTATATACTATTAAAACAATTTCGCTAGCTAACGGGCAGTGTCGTTAGAGAACAACTAACAAAGCATTTTGTAAGTTGCTGTATACTTCGCAGTGTTGTTCATGAACAACATACCTGTTCTCAACATCATAAGTCGTGATTATAAATGTAAGTAACACATATTAACACATAAAAAAATTCAGTAAGGACACTATTTTAGAAAAACAGTGTACATTCCGCATTTTGAGAAATAAAAACCATTAAATTAAAATAATTTAACTTTGAACAGAATTTCTAGACGCCATCATGACTAAGAATGACAATAAAAGTCACTTTGAGCGCATTAAGTGACAATTAGATTTTTTTACATGTTTCCCTTCGTTTCAACCATAATGTAAACACGAATAATAATTTTTAAAAAATACGACGCTTAAGCCATATTTTTTTGTTTGACATGTTGTTGAGGGACAACACTGCGAATTAAAGGGTTAGTCAGGTCTCACCAATATGAGACAGATGAAAATAAATAATCACGAAGAAGTTTTATAGGTACGTGACGTGACAGATAAGTCTGCGCGCATGCGCGACTGGGACATTTTTGACGCTAATACAGTACATGGTTTTTTACTAATCTTACGGAAAAGATTAGTATTCGATTTTGACCGCGCGCAGACGCGAAAGCGGCCATGGAAGAAATTACAGTTTTGTATCGTAGGTACGACAGTTAAAACTATTTTCCATACAAAATTACAATTTTTATTTTACAATTTTCCGTAATAAAAAGTAGCTTAAGTTACTCTCCAGCTTTCAAACTATCCCCATACCAAAAATCACGTTGATCAGTGGCTCCGTTTTGACGTAAAAGATGGACAAACAAACACACTTTTACATTTATAATATTAGTATGGATTGCACTACATATTGAAACCTACTCAATGCAAGCAAAATATGCGTAAAATAGATTATAATAATGTAAAATAGATTATAATAATAAACAGTGACTATTTCCGGCTTGGGAAGTACGTTACAGCTATAACTAAAACAATTATAAAATTTCCTTACTAACTAAACATTATACTATAAAATAAAAGTAAAAGTTTTATGAGAAAATATTTTTAAGGCTTTCTTTGCTTAGGCCACAGAACCGTTATTACCTATACTAAACCAAAATAACACTTTCATTTTTTGCCAGCAAAAAATTTAAGTGTTAATATGAATGACAAAGTAACATTTGCGGTTTCTGAAAATGTGTTATATATTAAAAAGTGCTTAATATCGTTCAAACACAGGCAGACTTGACGAATCTATAAGGGATCCGTTTTTTGCCATTCGGCTACGGAACCCTAAAATGAAGTTACAGCTTTGGTGCCATAATAATAAATGTTAAGGAACGCAAGATCTATCAGAATCACACCTTTTTAGGGTTCCGTAGGCGAATGGCAAAAAGCGAAACCAACCATCATTTTTCACCATACTACTGATGGTCACACCACACACTACATTCACATTACATCATCCATACTAATATTATAAATGTGAAAGTGTGTTTGTTTGTTTGTTTGTTTGTTTGTTTGTCCGTCTTTCACGTCAAAACGGAGCAACGGATCGACTCGATTTTTGGTATGGGGATAGTTTGGGAGCTATAGGCTACTTTTTATTCCGGAAAATTATAAAATAAAAATGATTATTTTGTATAGAAAATCGATAAACTGTCGTACTATGCAAAACTGTCATTTCTTCCATAGCCGCTTCCAAAGAGGTATGTCAAAGAGTATTGTAATCACTGACGTTTTAGCCGCTTTGGATTACCTACTTTTTAATAAGTGACATTTGTTGCAGGCATTGTATAAAACTTCTTCGCGATCATTTATTTTCATCTGTTTATCTATAATGGATGTTGGTGATACGAAGTTTACCGGGTCCACTATAATTAATATGGCAAAACAACGTTTGCCGGGTCAGCTAGTATGGTCATAATTCTTGTAACTAGTGTGTAAAAGAGCACTACAATTGAACTACAATTGAAACACGATATAGACACGATTATGATTTAACGTTAGCAGAATTGGCCCCCTGGAGCGAATCCAAATCATCCTGCAATCGCAGACAGTCCTCTACACAATCGATGACTCTGTATATTTTCGTGTCGTCTGCATATTGAAGGTAACTACTATAGCATAGGGTCTTGATGATAAAATATCTTTTTTAACACCCTTGCTAGTAAAGCTGATGTAATTCCACCGGTTTTAAATATGAAAAGCGGGTCATAAAAAATGCGTGTGTTACCAAAGCAAATTGTTAAGTTATAGTCCATACAAATTCCATAACAGTATTATTTGCCATTTCAAATATGGAACTGATCGCCGCCGCACGACTCCAGCTAGTGAGCAGCGCGCTGTTGCTATTCAAATTTCGAACTGATTGCCGCGCGGCGCCAGTCGGTAGACAGTGTGCATTCACAGATTGAGTTTATTTAAAATTAAAAAAAACAGTTTACTCGGTAATTTAAAAACTTGGCTGCATGCTCTAGCGTCTTTGCCAACATTTTCACGCAGCCACGGCAGAAAACAATCCTCGCTCCATTTTTCTCAAATTTTATTTTCTTTGTACTTGTATTGTGAATATCTAAAAATGACAACTTTCAATAATGAAGATGAGCAATATATTACTTCAACTCCACCGGATATACTAACAGAAGCGCGAACCGCATGCGACAGCTTGCTGCCGTCAATATCCAAGGACAGATACATAACCACGTATGAAAATTTCTTGAAGTGGAAAAACATGCAAAATGCCAAGTTATTTTCCGAAATTGTAGTTTTGGCGTATTTTAATGAACTAGCTAGTAAATATAAGCCTAGCTCGTTTTGGACAACATATTCTATGCTGAAAAGTACCCTCAAGATGAAAAATGGTGTCGATATTAATTTATATACAAATCTCATTGCATTTTTAAAAAGACTAAAAATTAACAAAATATTAAATGTTTTTTTTTCTGTTTCCTCGCAAATGTGTTTAAAAACGTCGTACGATATACTTGCGTATTGGTTATAACATGCTCGGCTCAATTACGCCTCGCATGTTATAACCATCTTAGCGCACTAATATCGTAATGTAGGTACTATTATATACTTATTCTAACTAGTAATATTTACAAGTAATTGAGGCTAAGGAAACATTTACAGATAAATAATAAGCGATTGAGTCTAAAGAAACATTCACAGAGAAATAATTATGTGTATTTACGATTTCGTGTATAGGTAAAAATCTCAACTGCTAGTCAGAAATGTTTTTGATTTCTTTATATACTTATTCTGACTAATAATACGTACGAACACTAAAAGGAATTATGACTAAGGACACATTCACAGAGACTCTAAGCGATTTAACGTGTTCACGTTTAGGTAAAACTCTCAACTTCTTTTATGAAATGTTTTTGAATTTCCTTCATATTCTCATTCTTAATACGTACGGTATACACACAGTATTTGAGGCTGAGGAAACATTAACAGAGATTTTAGAAGCGATTTAACTTTTTCACGTTTAGGTAAAATATCAAGTTCGAGTAAGAAATGTTTTTCGATTGCTTTATATACTCATTCTAACTCGTAATACGTTATGCAGAAAGTATTTGAGGGTAATGAAATATTATCAGAGAAATTAGAAGCAATTTTATGTTTTCGCGTGTAGGTAAAAATCTCAACTTATAGCAAAAAATGTTTTTTAATTTCTTTATAAACTTATTCTACCTAGTAATAGTTACGCATACAGAAAGTAATGAGGCTAAGGAACCACTAACAGAGAAATTAGAAGCGATTTAACGTTTTCAAGTTTAGGTAAAAATCTCAAGTTCTATTAAGAAATGTTATTGGATTCCTGCATATACTCATTCTAACTAGTAATACGTACGTATGCAGTTGGTATTTGAGGCTAAAGAAACATTAAAAGAGAAATTAGAAGCAATTTTATATTTTCACATTTCGGTCAAAATCTCAACTTCTAGCAAGAAATGTTATTTTCTAACTTTATTAACTTATTCCACCTAGTAATAGGTACGCATACAGAAAAAAAATGAGGCTAAGGATCCATTCTCAAAGAAATTAGAAGCGATTTTCACGCGCTCACGGCACGTCAATAATGACTAACTTGGCGTTGGAAATATTCTTGGATTCTTGCAGATCCTTAATCAGCATTACTTACTCTACAATCGTGCCAAATTTGAGCGACGAGGGAATTTTCCGGACGTCTCCATACAACGAATATCCTCGTTGATCGGACTATCTAGCTAGAGTCTCAAACTTATACAAACTGTACTTAAAATCCATATTTGTCTTAGTTTCGTCTTCCACAGTGTGTATCAACTTACCCCTCTAGGCCGTAGGTTAGCGATACCCTTGTTTGATATATTACTGATATTGTTTTTAGTGAAAAGGACCACACGTGTATACTTATGTAGTCATTGACTTTTGAGTCTTCCGCGTCGGGCCTCGGGCCTCATTGTCTTAACCCTTTGAACAATTGAACGACAGACATACGATCCTTTGTATGGTATCGTTAACTTATTGTTATTATCATTCGAATTAATGCTACCTTATTATGTTCGAGCACGTCCTGACATAAGAATTCCAGAGATAGACTTTTATCGTAGCGTGAAAACATCACGATCTGCCTTGGTATTTAATTTTTATAACACAGCTATTTGAATTTAGAGACTTGGGCTTCGATTAAAAAATAGGTACCACTAGATAACTGGTTGAAGTGCTAAAAACGGCCTAGAATATAAGAGCTCTTATTTTTTATCGCTTCCTGTCATTTTTGACGTAAGAACGTCCTTTTTATCCTTTTTATCCGTTTAAAAAAAATTGTCGGTGCCATATTTGAGTTTTGTTTTAGTTCGTGAGGCGATATCTTTGTTGTAAGTACTTATTGTTGATCGAAGGACTTGGCACTCTTCCTTAAATTCAAATACATTTAAAAGTAGGAGTAGGAAAGGGCTAACACAGCAGGAATATGCGGTTAGAATATAATTTTTATCTAAGAGTTAAATGATTAAAGACATTTAATCGCCTTGTTTATTTGTTTGGCGGCCGAATTTAATGCTGACATTTGGGACTCATTTGCGAAGTTTGGAAATTGATTTTAGAAAGGTTGCTTAAACAGATACTTCAGTCAATATTATAGTATTCTTTGCTTCAGTGTTCTTCTGCTTCGGCAAAAAATAAAATATAAATTGTTATTTAAGGCGATACTCGGAAAAATTGTGCTGAAGCGAGACAGCAATGAGAAAACGACGCGCGCGCGTTTACTATAATTTAATATATACCTAATATTACTTACCAATCTGCATTGGGCCCGCGTCGTGGGTTAAGGCCCATTATTTTTATCCATCCAGAAGGAAGGCCTGTGCCCCAGCATTGGGGACTTACCTATAAATGACTTATGATTATGATACCTAATATAAGAACAAGGAAAGATTTGATTTTTGTTTGTTTGTACGAGTTAATGGATTAAACTCAAAAACAATGTTAACGATTTAAAATAAAAACACCATTAGAAAGCTACTTTCCTCCCGAGTTACATAGGCTATAATTTATCCTGATATTCCCACGGGAACGGGTACCACGCGGGTTAAACCGCGGAAAACCACTAGTACATAATGTACCTACCTACACCCACAGAACATAGAAAGAGTGCCTACACTATATGCCTACACAAGACCATAGTACGATAGTCCAATAGTTTTTCATGTGTTTAAAAATACACAACTGCCCGAACGAATGGAACATTGTGTTTATTCTTCATAGTACCTAATTCTGACGTTGCGTCGTTAGTACATCTGTGTATTCTCTGTATATAGTTACGTGCAGGAAACGAAGTAATTTTCCTTTGAGTTTTCATTCAGTGACGTTGCCTTGATAAGGGTGCACGTGTCGTCATGCATGGCACGTGCAAGGCGGTAAAAACGCAACCCATTACCTATAATCTCTACCTGCTTGTAAACATACGAGCGATTGTTGCTTTAACTTTTTAAAACAATACAAAAAAGAACTTGGGTGTGAAAAAGGTGGTATCAAGTAAATATGTACAATACCAAACATTTTAATTAAATTATTAAATTATTTCATTTTACGATGAAAACAAGTAATTTCAGAGCGCACGCGGGCTGAGCGCCGCGGTCATAGTAAAACAATATATATTGTTTTACTATGCCGCGGTCCTCAACCCCGGCGGTCCAACAGCTGATCGGCCAGCCGCTATAGCGATACTCCTACCGCGCTATTGTATGCGCCCGATAGCTTTCGGATTATCGTTTACCTGTCTCGTGGTTAAATAAGTAATTTTGTTTTTACGTTTGGTATTTTGTTAAATATTGAATTGATACCCATAATGAATATTAGAATTTTTTGTAAAATTAAATTAAAAAAAAATTGGGATTTTTTTTCTATTTTATTTACGTTCTAAACACTTAACCTGACCACCCCCTGCTCGCTTTGCAGTTCGTTTCAAACCATCTTATATATATTTCTTAATTTAAACGTTTTTCGTTTTTTTTTTACTTTAATAGTAACTAAAAGAACCGGATTAAGTACATCACTTATCATTTTACTTCTATCAGCATAATAAACGTAAGTGGAGCACTGGGAAGTTATTTAATGCAAGCAAAGCTTGGGAGTAAATTGGTTCTAAAGTTAAGATTTTGTCTAACCGGAAGGGAGCTGTGAATAAAAACTTAAATCTTAATTATTTCAGATTTAGGTGTTCGTTTTCTTAATAGTACTGACTGACATAAAAAAATAATAATAATAAGGTTATTTAATTTAAGACTGGGAAATCTAAATGAAAAGAAAGCCTTAGACTCTAGATTCAAGATTCAAGATTCAAATTTGTTTATTCAATTTAGATTGTTATTTACAATACTTGTGAACGTCATAAAAGCTACGCCATCGGTTCGCAAACCCTACAGCGGGAGGCCTTGGAGAAGAACCGGCAAGAAACTCCAAGGGTTGTTTTTTTCTCCCTGTTTTATTTCATACAGAGTCGTCAAATTGAAAAATGACCTTAACATGGTATGTCTAAGGTCAGTTTCCATCACAATTACACAATGGGTTATGATAAATACAGTTAAGTATAGGCGAACTAATGATCATAGCGGTGAACAATTTTCAATTAAGTACTTAGGAACTCTACTTAAAGCTTTAATATTAGTTAAAAACAAAAGACAATTCTACTATATACTGCAAGTTGCGCCATACATGTTTCAAATGTAATTCTTAATAAAATGAATAAAAACAAAAGAAAACACATTTTAAGGCAAGCAGATAAGAGCAGACCCATTCCCACTGGCAGCACCCGTTCACGAGCATGACGCATGAACCAGCCATCGCTTCGCTCAACCATATTTTAGGGAACGTAACGACCCGCCTCACTAGAATAATGACAATCAATATGAAATGCATGACGGGATTTTGATTCATTTCCTGTGAACTGCGTACAGAACACATACACATATATCTCGTAAAATCTTATCTGTCACGTAATATCGAACAATTACACATTTGAAAATGAAGTATTTAGAAAAAATCGACCCGTCTCACAAAAAATACTTCATTTTCTAAATACTTCATTTTCCATTTTTCAACCATAAAAATTGCATTGTGAATGCAAAAAAGTAAAAATTTAAATAATTACACATTTACTTAGGTACAAAGAATAGGTTCAGACAACATAAGTATTTTGTATTATTACAAAATATGTTGTATAATTACAAAATATCTATATCTTTACTTATAGATAAATAAAAATATAAAGTGGATAATAAATTGTAAAAGAATTAAACGGCATTTCCTAACGCGTTGAAATCTTTTGCATCATAAAACAGAAAAACTAGATATTTGCGCGCTTAGAATAATAACGCCTAGAAACCGAGTAGGCCTAAGAAAATGAAGCAATTCAAACTGAGCCAATTTGGCTCAGTCGGCCCCCGACTTTACACGAACGTCCCGTTTTGTTAACATCAAAGTTTTGTTTGTGTGCGTGTCGGGGCTGGTCGGCGCACGTAGGCACGTAATGCTCGCACACACATAAATCTGATTTTTTGCTTCACTTTTGACGAAGCTTTAGTATGAAGACTATCGATCTAGCGTAAGCGAAGCGAAGAGTTATTAATCTATGTTTGCGCGTTCCTTTTCCATTACGACATTCTTCGAAGTAATAAGACTATTAAAATATATTATATTTTTCTAGTAATTCCCATGAAATGTTGTTATTGCTATGTTGTTAGGTATGTAGTATTCTTTAAATACCAGTATATCTGATTTCCTCCATAATGGCTGACAGACAAGGCAGACTAGCATAAATATGTGCCTAGTTTCTCTTGTCATAGTTCGTACTTATTTTTCTCGTTTGAAACTAATTTATCTCTTCCATCATACCATACCACAGAATAATATTTATAGACCATACGCTTGAACTTGTCTCCAAAAGATATATATATACATATACTGTGCTAGTGCTAAAACTGACGGCTGACCGCTGATCGTAGAGACCTGAAACTGAAACCTGAAATGACCTGAAAACCTCATACGAAGAACAAGGTAGGCATCCGATAAGAAAGGATTTTCTGAAATTCTACCCCTACCCCCTTAGGGGGTAAAAACGGGGGCAAAGTTTGTATGGGACAATGTGATTCCTTGGTCCAATCTACTTAAAATTTTGCATAAACATTCTTTAACAGAATTGATGGAAAATATGTTTCGTATTTTATTGAAACTCATCGCCTAACGGGGTTAAAAAGGGGTAGAAAGTGATTTTGGGGGTGATTTGCATCGAAGTTGATATCGATATTCCTTACTAGCTTTTGGTTTATTACATATTTTTTATTTTGACACATCATGTTTGAAAACTCAATTCGATTTTATTCAAAAAACGTAGAACTGCGTTGAACTCACATAAAAGCTTGGTGCAATGCCACAGGGTAAAAGAAACTAATGCCTTCGATCAACAGAACCACCCAAGGTTTAGAGGCATTTTAGAGGACAGAACTAATGTTGGTCGAAGTGCGATGCAATACTTTTTAAAATTGGAATTTCAAATCTAAAAGAATATTTTCACACTTATGCTCTGAAATGTTAATATTATATTTGAGAAAAGAATGCAGTACGTGGCACTTTTCCGAGGTAAACATTCTAAATTTGAAAATCACTGCAGTAATGAATTTCAGTACTTACTTACTGCACTGATTTTAGTGCAGTAAGTAAGTACTGAAATTCATTACTGCAGTGATCTGCTATGGTACTACCAACTTTTTTCTTTATTTTTTCTTTCGTTATTCCTGTCTATAAAAACAGAAAAAGCAAAGGGACATTTGCACCATACAGCCACATTATTATTATTATTATCTAAGTAATTATTTTATCATAATTAGTTTAAAGTAACTTTTTTTTAAATACGGTGCGCACAGAGTATATTACTGCCTATTGTACCACAAGCGCTATGTACACTCGAGGACAAATTCGGTGAACCACCTCTTACTTCTTTTCACGTGGCTGGTGCCTCGCCATTCACGCGCAGACCCTTTTACTATTTTTTTATGTATTAAACTAGGGTAGTACAATACATAAGCAATTACGGATAGGGACTGCAACTGAACGGTGAGACGCCAGCCACACGAAAAGAAGTAAGATGTGGTTCACCGAATTTGTCCCCGGCTGTACCCTTAGCACGAACATCAATCGAAAAAACAAAATGAGAGTTATCATAGACAAAATATCCTTTACGAGTAATTTTGTATGGGAAATATGTACAGCGCCATCTACCGCCCAGAAGCGGGTATTGAAGTTGCGCATTTTAGTAGCAAGTAGTAAGTATCAATAGGCTGTATGACCGTTCCACATGGCCTCACAAACCAATATTGAAAAAACGGCTGGAATGATTTTCAGCGGTTGATTTGATATCAATACAGTTTATATTGTGTAATAAATTATCAAAATGAGTTCTGCCAATGAAACATTATACAGACATTGTATGTACCTACTCCACCAAATTTGAGAGCAGAAGCAAAATTAATAACAGAAAACTTACTGCCAGGAATATCAAAAGAAAGATACTTATATGAAAAACTACGATCTGATTTGGAAAAGTGAAAAAAAGGCGCATACGTTTTCGGAATCTGTGCTGTTGGCGTATTTTAATGATATATCGTTAAAATAATATTATTATGGGCGATTTATACATAAGTGTGCCCGGGAAAACAATAACATTTACATTTAACAATTGCCCGAACGAACATATTGTGTGATATAAATATTATTTAGTTAAACAGTTTTTTTATTTCCTCGCATTTCTTGAGAAAAGCACTATACAAGCCTTGTACGGTAAGCAAATTACCTTGCCTCGAATGATTAAAGCCCTCGCCTGCGGCTCGTGCTTCAAACCATCCTCGACAATGTAATTTCTTACTTACCTGTCCTCGGCTGTAATGTACTATTAAATCGGATTTGAATTCGAAATTTCAATTTTATTTGTTCATATTCCATAAGTACTAATATTATAAATGTGAAAGTGTGTTTGCTTGTTTGTCCATCTTTCACGTCCAAACGGAGCTACTGGTCGACTTGATTTTTGGTATGGGGATAGTTTGGAAGCTGGAGAGTAACATATGCTACTTTTTATTCCGGAAAATTATAAAATAAAAATGGTAATTTTGTATGGAAAATAGTTTTGACTGTCGTACGATACAAAACTGTAATTTCTTCCATGGCTGTTTCCGCGTCTGCGCGCGGTCAAAATCTAATAAGTACTAATCTTTTCCATAAGATTAGAACATAAAAAAATTACTGTAACCAGCGCCAAAAATGGCCCAGTCGCGCATGCGCGCAAACTTATCAATCACGTACCTAACTTCTTCGTGATTATTTATTTTCATCTGTCTAATATTGGTGATACAAAGTACCTACTTTAATGAAGTTTACTGTATTTAATCTTTGCCTATACTATAATTTATATGGCAAAACAATTGCCGGTCAGCTAGTTCTATATAAATAAATCTCTTGCATTACTGTCTGATTGACAGACAACTCATAGCTGAAACTACCTGGCGCAAAAAGCTGAAATTTGGCATGCGCGTTCCTTGAAAAGCGTAAAGGGCCCCACAGACGGTCAGTCCGCTTGCCGTCCTAGACCGGATCGGCCGTCTGACGTTCGAGACCTCCATCGGCCACACACTAGACCGATCATTGCCAGTCGGCAATATTCGAAAACCGGCTTTGAGGCCACACACTAGCAGTTGATAGTCGTCAGTTTTAATATTTTTGGGCAGTTTGTGTCCAGCCGATAACTGTCGACATTGGTCCACGCCCCCCAACGGCCACACACTATGCCTGCGCATTAGCCGTCAGTTCTAAATCTTAAAGGGAACTCTGAGTGTGTGGCCGATTGCGGCCAACTGGCAGACCGTTGGCAACAGGCGGACTGATCGTCTGTGGGGCCCTGAAGTGAGCACTAAGAGAGGATTTTTGGAAATTCGCCCCAAAAACAGGGTATATAAGGATTAATTTTTTCAATGGATTCACTTGAAACTTTGTATTACTTATAGGTTTCTCAAGTGACGTAAACGCACTATACGAATGGATTTTTGAAAATCGTCCCCTAAAGGATTAAAGTGTTTTTTTCAATGGATTCACTTGAAACTTCGTATAGAGGTTTCTCAAGTGACGTTAGTGAGCACTACAAAAGAATTTTTGGAAATTCCCTCAATATAGAGTCCGAGTTTAGAATCAGTCTTTTTATTTCTTCAATGGATTCGCTTGAAACTTTGTATATAGGTTATTCAAGTGACGTAAGTGAGCACCAAGAAAGGGTTTTTGAAATTCCACGCCCTGAGGCGGTAAAAAAGGGGGAGACGAGTTTGCATAAAACTTTTAATTTTTTTGATAGATTCACTTTAAACGTTGTACATAAGATAGGTTGCTCGAGTGATGTAAGCGAACACTAAGAAATGATATAAGTATGTAAATTCCTCTACAAAAGGGCTTGAAACCGAATTCCGAGTTAGAATCAAACTTATTATTCCTTCATGGATTCGCTTGAAACTTTGTAATACAGGGTGTTAGGGGCACCGTTGCAAAAACTTTAACCATGGCTTCATACCATCATGCTGAACAACGTACAGCAAGAAATTTTTGTCGATAATGAATAAAAAAATCCACTTTTCATACAAAATTTTGCAACTAATCGGGACATTTTGGATGGAAAGTCGAAATATTTTTTCATTTCCGAAAAAAATCTTGCTGTGCGTTGTTCAGCATGATGGCCTGTAGCCATGGTTAAAGTTTTTGCAACGGTGCCCCTAACACCCTGTAGGTTCCTTATCACATAATTAATTAGATCGCTATTTATAAAAATAATTAATTTATGTATTAACTCTTTTTTTAGTTCAAGTCTAAGTCGCGTGAAACCTAAATTCCACGCAGACGAAGTTGCGGACGGAGCGCTAGTCTGTCTTTAGTGCTTAAGCATTATTAAAGCAAAGAGTACCTATTTTTTTTTCAATGAGTTACCTATCATCCCTTAAATATTTTGAGCGTTTTCCTACAATACAAGACCTACAATACATTATACTCGTACGTACACATACATAATACCTACGAGTATATTCTGTTTATTACCCCAATGACTAGAATACTCTGAGTCATTATAGCGACCTCGATACCTCCATTCGCGGCTAGTAATTGCATGCATCATCCATTGCCAAGCCTAACATTGAAAAATTTACTGATTTCCTTTGCAAAATGGGCTAAAATTATGGTTGTATAAATTATGTACTTATGTTTGAATCCTAGAAGTCAATGCAACAATAAGTAGTGCTTATTTACGAGGACCGCTGTTGACCTTAGATGTCAGACTTCACGAAAAACCTTTGTAACTTAGCTATAAAATCTAATTATGAGTTATTCGAATGTAGGTACACTCTTTAATCAAAATTTGTTTCTTAATGAATGATATTGTAGTTTAACCGGCATCAGTAGGGAGAAGGGTTTTTATTTTAGTTGTATTGATTTACATTTTTTTCTGTACCTTTCTACTTTAATTTAACTTTTCCTCAATCAATAAATTTAACAAAGGCCTTTATATTTATCTCCAACGTGATTAAGGAAAACTTTAATAGCGCTGTCCGTTATCCTCAAATCATTTGATCGAATATTAAAAGGAAAATAGTGTCTTTTAATGTTTTAACCATTATCAAAAATAGGAGGAGGTATATGTTCAAATGCACATAATTTTTATATTAACGAAATAGACGACCATTTTGCTTTTTTTTCTATAGGTACCAACTGATAACGGATTTAGTGCAGTGTTAGAAATTGCATATTATACTCGTTCCTACGTTTGTTTTTACTAAGTCGCTATAAACGATATGTGACTTCAATAAACCAGTCTTGTCTTGTGTTTCAAAAGATTTCGATGTCTTTATTGCGATACCCAAAACCAAACGTTACGACATCGACACTGTCATTGAACGTTATCTCGCGTGCCTTCGGTATGTTCCTCAGGAAGTTTAAGCAGAATCAGTCTTGTCTTGGTCTTTACCAACATTATATGATCTGAGAACACCCCTATATAGTATGGTTAAAACATCACTATGTAGCGTTTTCGTTTAAGATTTTAATTGATTAAGATTTTGATTTTAGTTTGCGATCCTATTTCCATATTTCTCGTTTGTTTCAATTATGATTTTTTATTAAAACCAAGAGCCATTTGCAACATTTTCATAGAAGATGAATTGCCGGAGCCCTTAGGTTATAGGTGTTGAAAAAATCAATTGTGTTCCTAACAGTGCACCATATTAAATAAAACATAAAATGTTCAGAAAAAAAACAACATCTGAACACTCACATAATACCTACATATTCCGTTTTTTTCTCATGCTAATTAAAATACAAAGCATTAACAAGACATACCTTCATGTAATAAGGAAGTTAGTCGTTGCTATGTTGTCCAGCAATAAAGTTACCGACGATAGCTTTAATTAATGTATGCTGTTTTATTGTTATTTGACCTATTAACATTTTATTGGATATTAGGTAAGATGTTTCGGTAGTTTGTACAAGCTTGATCCAATGACTTGTTTGATATATTGAGAAATAAGAAATATATAAATAAAACACAAATATCAATATAATTGGTTCTTAGATATCTGTCCACAATCAAGAGATGATTTGAGTCCGATAATCTTTGAAACTATACCAGTCAGACATCGATGAACATTGATAGAGAGAAATATCAGAACATACCAAGGGAACGCTGTATATAAAGCTAGCTAGGCTACATTTTGGTACGAAACAAATCTTAAGAAGATAATATTTAATAATAATAATCATTACAAAATAGTAACTAGTTAATAATTACTAGGTACTTAGAAAGAAAATATAAATTAATTATGAATGAGAAAGGTCTTCCCTGTTTCAATAGCTGTGCTGTGCCTGACATGGCCCATAATGTACTTACCTAATGGCATACTTACCTTACCACTATTATGGAATGCAATAAAGATATTGAGTATTGATTGAGATGTAGAGGAACTCCAAGAAAATTTACATGGCTTAAAAATCCCCGATAAACACACACATAAAAAGTCAGTAAGCTATAAAAAATATACTTAATAATGTGTATGTGTGTATCACTTAACCACAACCGCAAAATATCGTTAGGTAACAAGGTATGCCTTACTACCAGGTATCTTAGGCTAGGCATAGTAATAACAGTTATTGTTAACTATTCTCTGAGCTATTAAATTGATTAATTTAAAAATTCTACTTATCACTTAGGTATTTAGGAATTTTATGCAGCAAGAAGTAAAAATTGTCATCCATATTTCAATATATTAATCTTAAGGCGCTACTCGGAAAAAGTATGGACTTTTTGATTTAAAACTATAGGACGGTTACAGTTGTTACAAATCTGGTAATAAGATATATATTTCTTCATACCTTTATCTAGAATCGTTAGTTTCAAAAACACGATTTTATGATTTTGCCTCGACACTTTTTCTTTTCGAAAAGACCTCTAAAAAATTCGAAGATTCAAGATTTTTCTTAAATGGGGTTACTTACACTATTGGAAATTGGTTTAATTAGTGGACACCAATCATATTTAGGATCGTATAGAAGCATTTTTTTAAAATCGCTGTAGTTTTTGAATACGAAGTGTTTTTGTGTTTTTTTTGTCTAATCTGCAAAATCGGTCTTGCTCCCGCGCGCATCGTTTTCTCATTGCTATCTCGCTTCAGCACAATTTTTCCGAGTATCGCCTTAACTCGTGACATTCACTATTTATTTTCGTCTAATTTACTTCATGGCCATTAATTTATTCTTTACCCTTGCCAAAATTTAAAAAGGAAAGTGAGACAAACCTTCATGAATCCATACTCCATACTAATATTATAAATGTGAAAGTGTGTTTGTTTGTTTGTTTATTTGTTTGTTTGTTTGTTTGTCCGTCTTTCACGTCAAAACGGAGCAACGGATCGACGAGATTTTCGGTATGGAGATAATTTGAGAGCTGGAGAGTAACATAAGCTACTTTTTATCCAGGAAAATTATAAAATAAAAATGGTAATTTTGTATAGAAAACCGTTAAACTGTCATACTTCACACAACTGTCATTTCTTAGCCGCTTCCAAGGAGAAGGTATGTCAAAGAGTATGTAATCACTGACATTTTTGCCGCTTAGGATTTCTTTTTTTTTTATAAGTGACATTGTGTCAGGCAGGTGATACGAAGTTCGTGTCCAATAAAATTTATATGGCAAAACAACGTTTGCCGGGTCAGCTAGTAAGTATATAAATTAGCGTGTCAAAAAACTCATTAAGTTAAATTTTATTTAAGTCACTGCAATGATAAAATCAAAGTGAATTCATTATGCCAAACTACCTACCTACCAGCATAGCAAATTTACGACCACGTGTCAAACTTAGACACGCACACAGTCCTTGAGCAGTCACAATCATGGGCAGAAACCGAATCCTTATCAGTAACCGATATTGGCTCGCCAACGGCCAATCTATGACGAATACAATACGCGTTAAAACTAGTTACCATTTGATAGCGTCACACGCAATTCAATTACAACATTTTAGATATGAATCGAAACCGAAAATGTTTTCGTCCGTTGTTATTTATTTTTACAAGCTTTTATTTAACTTGCAGTGTATGTATGCATGTATGTCCGTTCGTCAAATCTTGCGAGCTAAATTTGACCCACTTACCAATGTCCGATTGAGCTGAAATTTGGAATTCACCTTTAGTTCCGATGACAGTGCAATTAAATATATAATCAGTATAGTTATCAATTCAGAATTCTTGCAAATTTTCAAGTACTATATTCTTGTTTTGTTGTGATGGTTACTTGACACTTTGTCAATGTAGGTAGGTACCATAAAGTTATAATCAGCGAGCATTCAGCGAGCGCAATCTTCATAGAGTGCGTGTCAGATAACTCTGCGACTGGGGCGTTTATGGCGCTAGTTACAGTACATTATTTTGTTCTAAGCTTATGGAAAATATTAGTATTCGATTTTGACCCCGCGCAGACTTATCTGGCGCACTCTCTAAATTCAACTAGTAATAGAACACACGTCCCAACCCGACAGCCGATTTGAATTGGTTATTTGAGAAAGAACATGAGTCCATGTCACATAATTGCTATGGAAACAAAAAAACAGTCTGTTTGAAAAGTATGCTATAATATACTATTTACATAAATTTGAGATTATCAATAGAATATTTTATAACGAGGGACTAAACGAAAGTCAATGAAACCGAGGATATATTAGGTTGGCGTTTAGTCTCGAGGTGCAAACTGTACTTTTCACTTCGAGTGCGAGAAAACTAGTCAATTTAATACAAAAACATTTAACAAATTCTGACATTTTCGCGGTCAGTAGTAGTAGTAGTAAAAATATTCGCCCTTTTGTAGGACAGGCCAAGACATTTAGCCATAGTGCCAATTATTGAGTATTATTTAATTATTATAGTTTCTTATGTTTTCATAAGAATGTAGGTGTGTTACATTCCAGTGCTCCTTGGAGTTTTTGGCGTCAAGTGTGTCAAGCCAACCTTCTCGATAATTCTTGCTGAGGTTATTCACCACACCACTATAATAAAACACTCGGCATCACTTTACCGAGATAGCGCCTATTTTAATCATTCTACATATCGTTCAGTTGCGTAGACACTTGGGGCACAAAAACCACACCTATCTTGAGTCACAAACTCCACTATGAAACAAATTGCGATTAATTAAAATATCCACTCAACCTAACCCGCCAAAATGGCGCCAAAAACTCGCAGTAAGTTTTTTCCGCTAAACCAGTCATAAATTGACAATTTAAAAAACACATGGCGCCACCTTCCTTGCGGAAAAACCATGAAACAAAAAACATCTTAACATTTTCACAATGAAGATGGTCCACACTTCACAATTAATAGTATATTCACTGGCTGTTTGAGTTTATCTAATGTCACATGAAGGAAATTAAAAAAGTAATTACATTTTACTCCCTAGGGACTAAAGTGGTTATTTTGTCCCGCTTCGTAGGGCTATATTTGCGTACTTTTAGAGCATGAGAAGTGAAAATTATTATTATTTATATTAAAACATTAATTTAAAGTCCCTGGACTTAGGCTTTTTCTCAATTACTTAAAAAAATGGCATTTAATTAAAAATGAAGTTTCCCTGTCAGTTACAGGCTACTCAAAATGGTTTTGAAGAATTTTTCGTCATTCTTTTATGACAGGTACCGTTCAATTTTTTTCAAATCCAAGACCTTTTTTTGTTAATAGGTCTTTTTCTTTACGAGCCCGTTGCATTGCATTGGCAAATCCAGGTGATTTCTGTGGGTATTTGATAAGAAAAAGTGATGTGATACAAGGCCTTGTTCAGTGATGTGATACAAAGCCTTGGCCAAGACCAGATTTGGTGTAGCTTTTTGATTTTTTGATTTGATTTAATTTTGATTTGGTACGAACGTGTGTAGCACGGATTATATTTGCTTTACAGCAAAGTTCGTCCGCACCAAATCGGCGGTTAGGTCTGGTCTGGACGTGTGTAGCGGCTATAAGAACGAACGAACTATAAAAAAAAGGAAAAAACGCGAAGTTGCTATATTCAGACCCTATGTGTCACTTTGCACATAAATAGTTCACTAAAGTCAACGACAGATGGCTCCAAGTTAATACAACCATAGTCTACCTACAGAAAAGAAAAAACCTTTTTTTCTTTATGTACTATGTTTATCAACTTTGATAGAAACTTAAATGTGTCTTGTTCTTTAGTATTTATTTTTGAAATACGTACTAAAATTTACAACTGAAAATCAGCGTTTGCTTGCGTTGCAAGACAAGTAATATGACGCTGAGCTGCGACCATTGAGTACTGCTGCGGCACGGCACACACACATTTTTATTTTGAACTTTTTGTCTTATTGGGTCTAATTTGTGTTTTCTATTCTTGTTCGTAATACAGTGCTTCCTTCTCTTATACCTATGTGAATATGCCTTGTATTTAATGAATATGTGTGTCTGTAGTAAGAATCTACAATCTCTATTTGGTGGTAAAATATATTTGTGTGTTTGCAGACTTGATGCAGTTGAAGAGCTAGACTGTAAAAAATTAACTGGCAAACGACCATGCAATAATTATGCATTAAATGAAATGAAGCAACTTAGAAACACGTCCAATAATAACTAAAAATACAAAAATAAATTATATTAAAAAAACCTTTTATTTAAAATCAAGCTTTTATTCAAATGTCCTAAAAAGAATAAAATAAACTTTGTATCAAGTCAAATCCAACAAATTTATTACATTAAACAATTTATTTGTTTTAAAAGCTTGTCGCGAGATTTTATTGTTACTGGGCTTGCACTAAACACAAATGCTTTAACTTATATTTGACATATGAAATTAAATAAAGCGACAAGCTTTTAAAACAAATAAATTGTTTAATGTAATAAATTTGTTGGATTTGACTTGATACAAAGTTTATTTTATTCTTTTTAGGACATTTGAATAAAAGCTTGATTTTAAATAAAAGGTTTTTTAATATAATTTTTAATGTTGAAGATAAGGTAGGTATAACATAATTACTTAAAATATTAGTTAATTCCACACCGTTCACGTTCACCGTTAGAAAAGTGAAAATTACACGACCGGTTCATGGTTTTCGAGTACCGTTTGCTTTACTTGAAACCTAGTACTATGCGATTATTTTAAGAATAGGACGGGTTGTTGACAAACTTCACTCTGAAAAGGTACAGTTCGCAAGAAAGTGCAAAACAAAATGATTTTTTTTTTTATTTTGGCAGAAGGTGGTTTGGGTATTGCCACGTTCAAAACGAAGTTTTTTATTTTTTATATCCACCTACTTCCCTTTTTCTTCGTACACAATCTTACTACTCATGCCCTTCCTTTCGGCGCCAGACATAGAACAAACATTTGAACAAATGTTTGGACACAGTCATGTGTAGCACGGGTATTTGAGTATTTGTTCAAAGCTTTGATAAAATACTAGAACATATTTCTACAGTACTTTGCAATGTCAGAAGGAAAAGTCTTCAATGTCTTTGTAGCAGTAAGTAGCAGCTGCAGTAGCAGCTCAGACCAGCGGGACGATGATTCTCAAATGAGTGGAATAGAAGAGGTGGAATAGCATTAGCAAGCATAGGTTTTGATTTACAATTGGCGGATTCACGAAAGGCGCCTCCCCAAGTGGCTTGATTGAATCGTTCCCCGTGATACCAATACCCGGCGCACCCTGGTAACAATTTCAATCAACGTGCAGAATCTAGCTGGCCAATTCTTTTACCATGATAGACCAATACAATTTTTCACTAGACTCCCAATTTACCAATTTTATTGTAAAGTTGATTATTAAATTATTTTCATAACTTGAATTCCTGTTTTATTTAAATACTTAAACCAGTAAAAAGAATCAAAATTCAATTTATTCTGTGTTAATGAACCATAGTATTAAAGTACCCCGCAAAATAATGTATGAAAAAATGGTTTTAGTTAAATATCACAAAATTTTAATTTGATTGAGATTCAAATTACCTGATCATTTTCGTAAAAGCATACTTTCATGAGTCCTATACTTTCCGCAAAAATTTAAGTATTTATCTGCAAATTATTCATATGTTTTGGTTTGCACGAACATCAATATTTATCGTAAGCTATGACATGATCAGCCCCTGATTCACGATAAATTTATTTTTTTGCACACCATACTAAAGTGAAGTTAGTTTGACAGCATTTTGACAGCTTGACGTCACAACATGGCGGTGTCCCTATCCTATTCTTATAATAATCGCATAGTATAGGGTTATATGATCCCCTAGTGTAAGTTTTTATGTCAAGCAAACCACAGCCGTCTCTATCGTCTTCTACAAGCCATACACACATTCCACAGCCGTCTCTATCGTCTTCTACAAGCCAACGGCAAGAAGCTGTGAACCGGTTTACTCCTCTGAGTACTAAATCCTATGGAGGTGGCATACTTACGAAAAAGTGAGGCATACTACACCATAAACTTATTTATACTAGGGGTAATAGACGGACAATGGTGCGAGTGAGAAACAAATCCATACATCATAACCTATGTGCGAGAAAGAGTTGGAAGAAAATGACAGCAGAACCCGATTTGATTCATTTAGCGTCTTTTATCACGTAGATGAAAAGCGTCCACTCGATTATTTTGTGATTTTTATCGCGATCGGGTCGATTTGGCTGTTATAACTATATAAATCAATAATGGGGTAGTGTTCTGTGTTGAATTGTAATGTTACTTACGACAATAAACCAAATAAACTAATTTCGCAGGTAAATAGGATTGTAAGTACAATTACCATTTTTATGGTTTATATTTTAGTTGAATTTATTCCCAAATACACTAAGTGACACACTAATATCATAATATTTACTGCCTTTTTCTAAATAAAGGTGATTTTTAAATATTATGTGTTAGATAAAAAGATATTAAATCCGTGAACTTGAGTAAATACGACGTAGAGATTGATAAAAATATCGATATCGATACTCATGTCGATGGTTTCCAATATAACTTTGTTTGTCTTTGTGAACACTAATAGTTTTATTTAAAGCTGATTTTAACCGACACTTTTTAAATAGTAAATTTTACCTATTTCAGTACTAATTTAACAATATTTTCAGGTTGACAAGAACATCGCGTATGCCCGACAACGATAATTTTAGCGCGACAACTCGCACGAATTATCGGCCGCTAATGTAGCCGCAGCATTATGAATACAAGTTTCACTATATTTTTCTGTCACTAGATGTCTGTCGCTAAGCTATGTTATAAAAATATCAAAAATAAATTCGACGCGGACGTCTGAACAATAAAACAGGGGGCCAAGTCTGCTAACGTTAAATCACAATCGTGTCTCAATAGTGTTTCAATTGTAGTTCAGTTGTAGTGCTTTTTACCACACTTTTATTGGCGTCACCTGTAACTAAGTCACAATGTAAGAAAATCTTAGAATTCAATTTTAAACTACTTCTATTGTCGTATTAATCGGTTCGTCAAAATCGGTCCAGCCGTTTCAGAGATTAGCCGGAACAAACAGACAGACAGACAAAAATTGAAAAACATGTCATTTTGGTATATGTATCGTATATTTAGTCATATGCACGTGGTAAAAAGCGGTTATTTAATGTTACAAACATATGTTACATTTTATTTATTTGTATAGATGTATAGAAGATATGCCATCTCCATAGGATTCATTACTCGAGGTTTACTCGCTGTTTACCTGTCAAATGGTGCAAACGGTGTCAAATCGGTTCACTTAAAAAGACGTTGCCAACTTTATGCGCATGGCTTGTAGAAGACGATAGAGATGGCTGTGAGCAAACGCAAACTATCGCGATTCCGTATTTATGTCAATTTGTATGAAAACTGTATCAGCGCCTCTAGCGGCGAGTAGCACGCTTATACAGTTTTCATACAAATTGACATAAATACGGAATCGCGATAGTTTGCGTTTGCTTGACATAAAAACTTACTTTTTAGGGGTACTGAGCTTGAAACGGTTGGTATTTCAAGTAAGTAGGTAGGGGTACTGAGCTTGAAACGGTTGGTATTTCAAGTAAGTAGGTATTTTAAAATTTAAGATTTACCTAGGTTAATCTTATAAAATATAACAAATATAAAGCCTAAAATTCTGCATTTATTAAGTCGCCGTTAGTTCAAAATAATTATCGTCTTAGCGAAAGTGGCGAGGAAGTGAACGATTGCGTAAATATAAGTTGTGCAAATTGCACAACGTTATATAACGCAGCCGACGACGTTTCAAACGATACATATTTTGCGTAAACTACAAGGTTTTTGTTTCACGATGCTCATGAGAAAGCGTGACTTTGTTGTTTTGTGCAATCTAATTATGTTTAACATAGTAGATAGTAACTATAAAAGTACCGTGTAATATTTATAATAAGTAGTGTTTTGTAGTGTCGATCCATAGGGGATTAAAAAAAACTTAAATAAATCTACATAAGTAACTACTTTAGTTCAACTCTAACTTTGAACCACAAGGCCTCAAAAATTTGTTATAAGTAAGTACTTATGTTAAAAAGAAATAAGTTTTTTTTTATAAAGAAAGTTGCTAAAGGCGTTATCAGAATCTAAAACTCATCAATACAAAAAAGTTTATGAAACATTCCACATAAAATGTTAATGCGAAATATTGTTTGATAAGTTACACCCTACCTATGATGGCGAACCAATGGCATACTGCACATATATATTGTGTTTTTGGGCTCGTCAGCGATCACGCACTTTGCATCAGGTTCGATAAGGCAGGGTAGGCACCCTGCCTTATGGCATGATAAATTAACATCGATTGATTACATTCTCGCTTTAAAAGTTTCGAATATGGTGTATTTGTCTATATTAATATATGGCCCATATCTACCCATTTTCTTTATACTTAAACCTATATCTTAAGGTACTTATTTTATTATTATTTTTAAGTCAATCAACAAAACCACATCAGTATCATTTAGTTATTATCGCGCGCCATTGGACAGAAGATCGCCTTCCACACACTAAAAAACATATATAAAGGATACTTTATATTGTAACCCTACAACTCTAGGAAACGTGTATAAAATTACTGCAACTCGACACTTTTGACGCAATAGACACGCAAGAGACAGCCATTAAAAGTTCAGGGTGGTCCAGTGTACCTACGGTATCTACGTGTTTAACAATAAATTTAATGTAGGGTAGAAGCTCCGGTTTTGGCCACTGTACTGGTTTTGGCCACTAAAAGTTTCCTAAACAACTTTTCTTAATTTGTGCCAAAGGCAATTAAAATGAGCTATTTTAAGGTGTAGTATCATACGATACTTTTTCAATAAACGTCATTTTTTGTTTTTAAAATATATGTATAAAATTTTTAAGAAATTTGTATTTTATAAACCTTTGTTTTTTAGTTTTTACAATCAAATTGTTGTTTTGCAATTGATTGGTTTCTAGCTGAGTTTGGTTTTAATTTTTCGCTGTACTTACTTACAAAAGTTTGACTATCAATAAAATTAAGTGGCCAAAACCAAGGTATTTTGCACCTCTCACACATTTTGTATTATATACAAAAACTATTTGTTTTTTTTTTATTTGGAAATTTTACCTTTAAAGGAAGATAAATTATCTATAAGTAACTTAAGATATAATTTGTGTCTTAAATACCTAAGACCATTTAGTACTTAGTGCTTAAAAGTGAAAAAAAACCTTAACCTCCTGCCCTACGTCAGTTGAAAAGGTTAAGGCTTTTGAATGTTCACTAAAGTGATAATTCAGAAATAACGTTGGTATAACTGTTCAAAAAATATTATCAGTAGTATAATATAGTAAAAAATCAATGTCACTTCCCTCGCTATCATTTTAGACATACATAGAGCCAGTTCATTCACTGCATAGAGAGCTATTAGATATATAGAGCATTCAAACTACGCAACTGATTTTAATTCGGTTTCATGAATAGAATTTAGAGTTTATTTATTTTCCATAAATAGGGTGGTAATACAGAGAAGTTGGTAGTCATCATAATTTAAGAGCTTATACCTATTTAGCCATTTGTAATAGCATGCAAATTTTTTTGATTAACTAGAACATCAACTGAATTATTCAAGAGGATGATGGTGTAAATAAATAGATTTACACCATCTATATACGATAAGTGGGTACAGAACCCTTCATGGGCGAGTCCGACTCGCACTTAGCCGATTTTTATTGTTTTCTAAATCTTTAATCCCGACTGTTGGCAACGAGAAGATCATGTACCGGCCGCGAGTCAAGAAACAACGACGAGCCTTGTCCTGTGCTGGGCCTCTGGAATGTGTTTACATAGAACTTTTGATAAATGACCAAGCGGCGTAGCGTTTCAACGCTGGGACGCTGTACATTTTGTTTAGATTAACGTAATTAAGTCCCGTGTGTTGGTTCTGATATTATTTGTTTAAATTAAGCTGAGTTGTATGTAACTTGAATTAGCTTTGTGGGATGGGAACTGAGAAGAGCTGAATAAGAACCGTCTTGTAGCGTATACGCTCCGGTACTCTGTTCAAAGTTTTATTTGTGCTTAATGAATTATACTATTGTGTGTTAAAGTAAATAGTTAGTGTTAATTGGGACTTTTATTATTAATTTAAGTTAATTCTAACAGTCCCAATTAACACTTTGAACATAGTACCGGAGCGTGTACGCTACAAGACGCTTCTTATTCAACTCTTCTCAGTTCCCATCCCACAAAGCTAATTCAAGTTACATACAACTCAGCTTAATTTAAACAAATAATATCAGAACCAACACACCACACGGGACTTAATTACGTTAATCTAAACAAAATGTACAGCGTCCCAGCGTTGAAACGCTACGCCGCTTGGTCATTTATCAAAAGTTCTATGTAAACACATTCCAGAGGCCCAGCACAGGACAAGGCTCGTCGTTGTTTCATGACTCGCGGCCGGTACACGATCTTCTCGTTGTCAACACGACATAGTTAATCGCAAACTTTATTACCAACCAGATGGTGTTGTGATCAGTTAATTAATTAAGCCATGCATGCGGCGGTGTGGAGATGGAGACAATCATTCTATTTTTGTCGTGATTCTAAAACAAAAGAATGTCGCGCTACATTCTTTTATTTTCCTACAAATTATTCATAGTAAAGTAGGTACACAGAACATGCAAAGTAAAAAAAATCTTTCCGTGTTCTGTGAGTAGGTAGGTAAGGTAGGTACGTCATAAACGGCAATTAATATTTTATGAAACAAAATAATATCGCGCTGACCAGTATGGTATGGTTAGCACTGCATTCAAGTGTCAATGTAAATAAAAACGGTATTTGGAGTAAAGCGTGTGACGTCATATATTGTGTAAGCAGAGCGGCAGCGTTGGGGTTGAGTCACGCCCGTGGCCTGTGCCCCGAGATAAATGACGATATCCGCAATGTGAAACAGCTGACTCCACTCGTGGGATACATTACTGACACCAGGAGCTCTATTTTTGAATCACTCGGGTCGAGACGAGCGCTCGATTTCTACTGATTTTCGTTCGGAATCTGAAATTCCGTATTTTTGAATCGCTCGACCGCAACGAGTGCCCCTACCCACTCGTTGCAGACAGGCGAGCGATAGAATAACTGTCAAAATCAATGCGTGTGTCACATCTCACGTTACTTGTTTTTGTCAAGTTTGTGAAAACAAGCAAATCTTTTCGTTTTGTTAGTAAAAAACAATTTATTGTTTTGACGACATAGTCACAAAACTAAAAGCACAAAATATAATTTAAGAAGGAACAACTTAAAAATGCGGTGCAAGTGCAATACAAATTCACAATTCACAATCACAACAGTTGTTTCTTATGTTGTGACATTGATTGACAGTCAAAAAAGTTTTTTTAAACATAAATATTACGTTCCGTTTTCGTTGCGGAAGTTACCGGTTTTTCTAAATTCTGCGTGAAACGGATAAAACCCGACATATCGTATTATGTTGGCAGCACTGGAAACGAACGATTCAAAAATACGGAAAATCGGCGTCATGCGACTTGGAAGACGAGTGCGACTTATGTCGCATGCGGCAACTCGGTGTCATACGAGTGATTCAAAAATAGAGCTCCTGCTCTGGAAGCCCCACTAAATGATCACTAACGTCCGCCTTAGCTGTCAGCTGTAGGGATATTTAGTTCCAAATTGGAGCACCTGGAAGATTGGACATGGGTCAGATTTTTTTTTTATCCGCAACAGGGTAGCTCTTAGCCTTCATCATACCTGATGTTAAGTGGTGATAAGGCTGAAGGTGGAAGTGCACTACTCCCGGAAACCTCAATGACTGAGGTTAGTTTGTGGCACTAGGTATTATTTTTATTTTGATCGAAAAGTGTAATATGCATAAACGTTACCATCGCTTATTTCTACGTTATATACGTACGTACGATCTATCTGTCAACTCAAACTCGATAGTAACGTTTGTACATGGACAAACTCACAAAATCACGTTTTTAAAAACTTATAGAATACACGGGCTGTTTCTAACCGAAATTAGTATGTATTTAACGAACGTTTTAGATAAAACATATCACGCATTGAAGTCAGTGTAATCCATCTCAATGTATGAATCGTATGCCCAGGTGATGTTTGTATCGTTACACTTATTTTAAACGCTTTACGTAAAATAGAAATGAATCCATACATATATATATGACAACGTTATTGATAGGTAACGTAGAGTACACGCATAGGATATTTCCAGCTGTAGTCTATTAACAAAATGTATTTTTAAGAAAATTCGTAGGCATTGATCAGCGTAAGTAATTCCTAAGTGGAGGGAGAAATGTGAGATTTAAAGAAAATGTCTAGATCCGTAAGAGAGTGCTTGAAGGTTGGTATGAATTTATTGCTACAAAGACTGCGTTCTTTCTTTCCCAATATTTTTGATGTAACATTGACAATGTTAAAAAAGAACAAGAACTAATAAATAAGAAAAAAAATACGATATCTTTAACAAACCTTATCTCAAAATATTTATGTTACCACATGCTTGTCGTGACAGACAATAAATAATGTTTCTGAACTTTCTGAGGCATCACTGACAGCTAGAACCTAACCTATTAAGGTCAGTGTGTTGAGCTAAAATAAACCAGACCGTAGATCTTCCGCGTTTTTTGTTCAGCACGCACGACTAGCTCTTATACTATAAGAGCGTTATATTTTTCGTTTACGAATTATATGTTTAATCTACCACTAGCGGATCCTCGCGGTTTCACCCGCGTGGTACCCGTTCCCGTGGGAATATTGGGATAAAATATAGCCTATGTCACTCGGGAAGAACGTAGCTTTCTAATGGTCAAAGAATTTTCGAAATCGGTCATGTAGTTTCGGAGCCTATTCGATGCAAACATACAAACAAACAAACAATCAAATCTTTCCTCTTTATAATATTAGTATAGATTAGCTTACATAGAACAGCTTGTGTAGTTTCGTACGTTTACATTAAACAACGCAAATAATTTTTCAAAACAAATTGAAACTTAAAAGAGATCATAATACAGTTTGACACTGCATGTGCGACCGACGCGACTGTTCGATTATTTAGTATGCTTAATAAATACCATATGTTTTTATTTTGTCACTAGCGGATCCTCGCGGTTTTACCCGCGTGGTACCCGTTCCCGTGGGAATATCGAGATAAGAAAAATGTATCTTTCTAATGGTGAAAGAATTTTCGAAATCGGTCCAGTAGTTTCGGAGCCTACCTATTCGATGCAAACAAACAAACAATCAAATCTTTCCTCTTTATAATATTAGTTTGTCATAAATATGCAGAAGTTCCTTCACAGTCTACAGCGTAGGCGCGCAAATATCAACTAAGCAAGAGTATAAAAAATGATGTTAGAAAATGACGATTTATTTGATGACTATATCCCATTAAAGGTCATGTAGAAACTTTCAACTTAGAGAGAACTTTAGTTGCAGAATCAAACAAGCTCATATTATTTACTATTATTACTACACTTTATAATTATATGAAATGCAGCGGAAAATACTCGACTGAAAACTCAAAATGAAACGAGCTTTTTGATCTGTGTGAACTCAAATGAAGAATCCCCGAACCCATAGACACTTTCTGTATCACATAGGTACTGCAGTTATAATAATATTTTGTAAGAAAATCCTATCATTCGTCGAGAATCGTGTCACGGTCGAACCTTCGACTACGGAACGGTCTCTCATATATTTTATTCATATCGGACATCGGACAGTACGAGATCAACTTGTACAAGTGGATATGTTCATTCAACACCTACTATTGTCAACTCGCCGCATATTTTCACGAACTTTTGCGATAATGAGCGATAAGCAAAGCAATAGAGTCATTATTATGTAAGAAGCATAGTGGGCGTAATTACAATTATTAATTTGAATCAAAAAAGGAAAAACAAACTTATTAACTTATTACTATACACGTATTTTGAAATACATACCTCTAAATCCTCCAATCGACGACGTCTGTGGTCGAGTGGTGTACCATGCACTTTCCAAGGTGCCGCCATCTCTGAGGTCCCGGGGTGTCATCCCAGTCGGGTAACTTTTCGATATTTTCTCGTGTCTGGTATATTTTCTTTGTATTGTACACTAGTCTCTACTTTTATTTAGTTCTCTTCTCGAAGAGTTATTAATCGAAACTTCTCTTGGAAGTTACATTGTTGTCTTTTGTGAGAACAAATTTCTTTCAAAATGATTGACTATATCTGAAAAAATTATTTCTCCTTGTTTCAGGCACAGACGTGTGCCCTATGAAATCAGTGGTGAGGCGTATCGGACAACAACTGTTTACTGCGCTCAGTGGCAAGGGGTTGGCTGTGCTCGTCAACCATGGGATTACTGAAGAAAAGGTTAGTACTATTACATCGTATTGTATGTAAGACAACAAATTAGCCGAATTCAAGTAAACAATATATTCAATTTTGCAAATTGTCTTTAACTAGCAGGAATTTTCATCTCAGATAGTAAAGTTGCATTATTAAACATTGATATTGAATTCAAATAATGATGATGATGCTACCACAGGAGCACTACAGCCTTAAGATTATCTATGAACGCCAATTGGTACCTAATTAATTACGAGTATACTATTTGTAGACATACAATTTGGATTGGGCGCGATGGGCCTATTGCATGGCCGCCACGTTCCCCAGACTAAACTCCGTTAGACTTTTATGTCTGGGGACGTGCCAAAGAGCTAGTATACGCCACAGAAGTCCCGACGAGGGGGGTACTAATACAACGCATAGAAGCGGCCTTCAGTACAAAAAAGAAAAGAAAAGATCTATCACATATAATATTTTGGAAGACCTAGCAATGATACTTTGTCAGGAAATTTAATTTAAAAACATTGAAAATTCTGAGTTAATCTAAGTAAAATTAGTGATGTTACTAATTACTTTTCATGGAATATTGTACACCATTAGAAAGGGGACAGTACAGAGATGTTTTAAAAAAAATGAAGAACATGATCACTTTTAGTTTTTTTTTAATTAAAATCGAAAGTTGCGTTCAAGCTTATTTTTTTAACGTAAAAAAAACTTTGCGGGGCTGTAAAAAAACTAGATGTTGCTGGCGAGTAATTTTAGTTTCAAAAGAAGCGTAAAACGTTACAAATTACACTTAACAACTTTTTCTTATTAAAATTTAAATGTAGACTTTTATAAATTTTCACCCAAAACAATTTAAAATCAGTATAAAAAAATCCGTTTGAGCAAGATTTTTTATGGGGGCTGAAGAGATAGCCAAAGACCCCTCCAATCATCAAATTCGATTTGGCACACGATGCATCAAACACCCTGTATATTACCTCTTATTGTCCAGTCCAATAAGCTGAAAGATTGCCAATAGGCCTCATTTATTATAATATGGACCATAGAGAAAAGTAATACACATGTGGATTCTTGTTATGAGTCAATGCAATCGCTATAAAATATCAATTCATTATGTACTTAACCGAGATAAAACTAATAAATAACAAACATAATTATCTCGTTACTGTTTTTACCTTTAATTATAAAAAAACGTAGTAACTGTATCTTATCATTGAAAAACATTATCTTATCGGAACGCTTAATTTCTTTGGAATTTCATCGATAATTTTTATTAATGGAAATGAATAAAATATGAACATTAGTTGTGTTGTTAATTCCGAAGCGGTTTTTCATTTATAAATCTTCTGCAATATCTTTTCGATATATTCCTTTAAATTCCTGTAATTTTTCGCATACAACATTTTACACACATTATACAGTTCCAGGAGATTCCTTCTCGCTTTTACTTTTGTTATACCCCTGATTCAAATATACAAATTAATACCCCCTTACTTCCACAGGAAAAGCCTTTTCCTTCTGACCTCTGATTCTATCATACACCTACGACTTGCTCGTTTTCCCGGAAAAAGACTACTATTGTTATTGACGTAGCCTTTACGAGTGCAAAATTCCATTTTATTCATTCAGTTGTTTATAAAGTACGGTTGTTACAATACAAACATATATTTACTAATGCTTCTAGAGCGTAACCTCATTCATACAAATAGCTAGGTACCCGTATAATGGGTAAACGTTTGAGATTTCAAGGTACTTTCCTCCCACAAATAAGTACTTACTTATTCAGTTATTGAATGAATTGTACCAAGGTTTTCCCAAGTGACTAAGTAGATAATGCAGCGTGATGTTTTCGGTAAAACAACTTGTTTATGTAGGTTGGTAAATACCCGCTAAAACCACTGAGGAAGTGAGTGCATAAAATATGATTTTAAAACTTCAAGTGGTTAAAATTCTTTTCATCCCATCGATTCGAAAAGCGATGATTGTTTATCTAATAACAGGGTCCAAAACGATTCATTTTTTACCTGTTATGGCAAGAGGGTATAAATGAGATTTGAATTTTGAACAGCTTCATAACAGGGTCCAAAACGGTGAGATTTGAATTTAGAACATAATTAAAGACGAATTGGTTGGAGTGTAGCAAAGGGTGTGCAGTACTTAAAAAAAAATCAACTGATTTTGTATGATCGAGAAATTTTCAAAAACGGAATTTTATTAAATTGAGATTATCTCGTAAACGGTGAGTCGTAGCTAAAATCTTACAAAATTTTCAACCCCCTACGGCATCCCCGGAGATACTTATAAGGAATCTGATGGACATATATTTTTTTTATTTTTTTTTTTATTTCAAAACTCATTTTTTTTTCTTGCCCGACTAGCGCTATGATGTATCCGAACGACAAAGAAAGGTAGGTAGTTTGAGTTGTCTTTACTGCTTTTCTTATAGAGGGGGATGAAAAGCAGAGTGTATTACTCGGCCGCAAAATTATTTTCACCTTGGGCGGCGTATATTGAATCCCTCGCTGCGTTCAGGATTCTACTTTAGAATCCCTCGCTGCGCTCGAGATTCTACTCTAGAATCCTTCACTGCGCTCTGGATTCAAAATAGCGCCCTCGCCGTAAATATATTATTTTGCTCCCTTGTAATACAATCTACTATTTCATCCCATCGATTCGAAAAGCGATGATTGTTTATCTAATAACAGGGTCCAAAACGATTCATTTTTTACCTGTTATGACAAGAGGGTATAAATGAGATTTGAATTTTGAACAGCTTCATAACAGGGTCCAAAACGATGAGATTTGAATTTAGAACATAATTAAAGAAGCATTGGTTGGAGTGTAGCAAAGGGTGTGCAGTACTTAAAAAAACTTCAACTGATTTTGTATGGGGCCGGGACTTTTTTCGGGACCGAGAAATTTTCAAAAACGGAATTTTATAAAATTGAGAATATCTCGTAAACGGTGAGTCGTAGCTAAAATCTAACACAATTTTCAACCCCCCTACGGCATCTCCGGAGATACTTATATGAAATCTGATGGACATATATTTTTTTATAAATTTTTTTTTATTTCAAAACTCAATTTTTTTTCTTGCCCGACTAGCGCTATGATGTATCCGAACGACAAAGAAAGGTAGGTAGTTTGAGTTGTCTTTACTGCTTTTCTTATAGAGGGGGATGAAAGGCAGAGTGTATTACTCGGCCGCAAAATTATTTTCACCTCGGGCGGCGTATATTGAATCCCTCGCTGCGTTCAGGATTCTACTTTAGAATCCCTCGCTGCGCTCGAGATTCTACTCTAGAATCCTTCACTGCGCTCTGGATTCAAAATAGCACCCTCGCCGTAAATATATTATTTTGCTCCCTTGTAATACAATCTACTATTGTCCGTCTAATTGTTTTACATTACAATCACCATGAGACATTTTATGTCCCCACTGGGGCACTGGCCTTCCTTATGGATGAATAAGAAGTATGGGCCATGCCCCACCACGCGGGCCCAATGCGGGTTGGTGTTGGTGGGTATTAACGACTGCAAATGCAGTATGCAGCCGGAACCAACGGCTAAACGTGCTTTCCGAAGCACGGAGGAGCTCGAGATCAAAGTTTTTGGTCACCCGTCCCGTGATAGACCATTGCGAAAGTCGCTTGACCTCCACGATCGCTAGCCGAGCGCGTTAACCACTGCGCTACGCGGGCTCCTCAATTGCATCATCATACGATAATTCAAAATATCGTAAAATAATGTGAATAAAATTTTCTAAAAAAAATTCGTTCTTGAACGTAATAATCTCGGAACACTTATTGATTTCAATTATAAAACCTTATAATCCCGCTTGAAATACCCAACACACCTGGCCCAACGGGTGACTGATTAATTTAAAGCTATCAAGAAATCAATCAGTTTATTTCTACTTTTTACATTTACAATGCTATTTCACAATTAATTTGAAATTAAATATTAAGAAAAATCGACCCGTATCACAAGTAATCCCGCCGAAGCTAAGTGGGACAGGTAATAGTCGATATTTTCTAAAAAAAAATGACAAAATTACCGAAAGTAATCAAATCAACATTGACGTCCTACTCCGTGAGCGACGACCTCCGTGGCCGAGTGGTGTACGCACTTTTTCAAGGTGCCGCTATCTCTAGAGATCTCGAGTTCGATTCCCGGTCGGGTAAATATTGAAAACGAACTTTTCAACACACCTTCACCTCGTGTCTGGGTGTATGTGGTAATACCAGTCGTTGCTTCCAATTTCTATAACACAAGTGCTCAAGCTACTATTTTGGTAGGTATTGGAACAATGTATCTCATCATTTGTGTCTGGATGTTAATTATGTACATAATTCTTAGCATCTTTCTAGCATCTAGCAAGTGCTTAAACTGATGCTTGTACAGCAATATTATGTAACGCTCTCTAAAATTTATTTTCACATTTCCGACCTACCCAAAAACTATGCGTCATATCATAATAATTATGATATTGGCTTCGATCAACAATAACACCTAAGGATATTTGTTTGAATTATTGAAACTGATAGCAAATCAATATTTTTCATACGTATATTTTTGTACATTTCCAGCTCAAAGCGGTATACGCTGACCTGGACAACTTCTGCGCGTTGCCCGAGGGCTGTCAGTCGCAGTACTTGAGGAACCCCGTCAGCAACCATGGGTACATCCGCCCAGGCATGGAGCAATTCGATGCTACGAAAAAGGTACGTAAACATATACAGATATTATACAGATAATAAGTCTCATAATTTTATTCAAACTACGCTCCTCACAGATAATAAATCTCGTAATTTTATTCAAACTACGCTATCTTCACTAACTCGCTAAAGATGTGTTTAGTTTTATTCAAGCCCCAATGATTAGGTAATACATAAAGGTTGTTGAATAAATTCAGATTATGTTAAAGAAGACTAAAATTCTTGTAATGTATATTCACAGATAATATTCATTTCACACATAAGGAAATACCTCTACGTGTTGTTGACTTTTTTAGGAGCTGCGTCACTCGTTCAACATCACGACGCTGTCAGCCGCCGCTATGCCGGCTGAAGAAGAGGTGCCTCAGTTCATCAACCACGCCATGCCGCTGGCCAGGGACCTGACCAACCTCTCCAGGGTGCTCCTGCAAGCGCTGGCCTATGCCCTAGGTTAGTAGTCTTTGGTAGGAGCTACCTCACTCGTTCAACATCACGATGTTGTCGGCTGCCGCAATGCCAGCCGAGGAAGAGGTGCCCCATTTCATCAACCACGCCTTGCCGCTGACTAGGAACCTCTCCAGTGTGCTCTTGCAAGCGCTAGCCTACAACCTCAGTCAGTAGTCTTTGTCAGATGAGTCACTTTGTCGGCTGCCGCCATGCCGTGTGCAACGCTGTGCCGCTGGCCAGGGACCTCACCAACCTCTCCAGAGCTCCTGTAGGTGCTAGCCTGTGCCGTCGCTCGGTTGGATAGCTTTTATAAAATGTTGACCAAAACAATATACAAATACCTATTATGTTGTCGAACATAACATTTGTATATTGCTCTGGTCCTAGAGTAAAAGCTACGCTAGTGTTAAGGAAATTAGAAACAATGACGGTATTAAAAACACGCAGTCTAGCTGAGATCGGAATCTTAATCTATCATGGAAATACGCAAATATCGTGGGAACAGAAAGTCTTTCTGTAGAACAATCATGATAATCAGTTGTAGTTCGTGACGATAGGTAACCAAAGTGTATATATTATGTTAACTTTATTAATCAGAATGACGAAAGGCTTTTAAGTGAACATACACACAATCCGAAATCCATTGCTTTGGTTGCTGATACTGATCTTGCACACTTCAAAATATTGTAATATGTTGTTCGATTAACTTATCATTAGTACTTACGAAGGTACTACAACAGAACCACATAATATACGTAATATACACGTAGTCCTAGTTTTGTATATGACCGCACAATATAAAAAAATGTGAAATAAATTTTTCAGCCAAAAACAAGTACCTATTTCTTCAAGTAACTGATTTTTAACCCAAACTCATAATCATTGTGTGTTGAGTATCAATCAATAAATCAAAATTGCGATTACTTTGTGGTATCTCCATAGTATTTCTATTTCTAAACTTCTTTAAATTAATAGATAGTTATTGTTATTATATTTTAATGTTGCATCAACTTCTTAAGTACTTACCTAATAAATGAAGCACCGGATGTTATGTTCAAAATATGAAGATAGTTATATGACCTACTAATATTACAAATACGAAAGTTTGCGAGTATAGATGTATGGATGTTTGGTACTCTTTCACGGAAAAACTGCTAAACGGATTTGGTTAAAAGGACAATATGACCATTTTTGTATGGCAGCTGGCGTCTTTTTTTTTCTTGCAGCCATCAACAAAACATTGAAATATAATTTGTTGGCAGCACTACAGACAATATTTGCAAAGAAAGTATACCTGTAAACTCAGTCCGAACCGAGTGAGACTAGCTAGAACTTAACTTTGTTTTTCATAGTGTATGTATGAATTACAAAGTTACATTTGCGGTTTTTTTAAATGTTATATACGGACGAATGGTTCTAACTTGGTTCTGATTAAGTTTACAGCTATTGTCATCAAGAATTGATGTTCAAATATTTTGCTGATGGCCGCGAGACTAAAAAAAACGACGCCAATTTTAGGCATTGCCTTTTGGCACACAGATAGTAGATAGCCTGGATTAATACATATGATACCTTTTATCACGATATTCCGACGGGAACAGGAACCACGCGGGTGAAACCGCGGGCGGCCGCTAGTAAAAATAATAAATAACAACATTGTTACATAGAATGTCAGCAAGTTTTCTGTATCAGCAATATTTACGTGACATAATACTTATGCAACCATTGCAACAAGTTGCATAAAGTTCATGACACGTAAAAAAAGAATTTATAGTTGCATCATTTAATATGTTAGATCATTTAAGTATAATATCGAATCGTAGGTATATCCTACTATAATATGGATGTTTCTTACTCTTTCATGCAAAAACTAATAAACGAATTTGGTTGCACTTTGGCACACAGATAGTATGTAGATAGCTTGTATACTTACATAGGATACTTTTTATCCCAATATTCCCACGGGAACGGGAATCACGCGGGTGAAAACGCGGGCGGCCACTAGTATAGCATAAAACATAACAAATTGAGAACCTACCTCCTTTTTTGAAGTCGGTTAAAAATGCTATTCAGTTGGTTCTCTAGCTAGGTTGAATGACGTTTCTTTTTCATGGAAGCGGCGTTTGAACAGACAGAACAGGGTGCATACCATCAACTTTAAGACAGCGATTCAAAAATAGCGCGATGCAGAATAGGTTCCTAAAATGAATTGCTTTCTTTCGTACCATGACCTTCTAAAAACTGGATCGCAAATGAATTGCTAAATGTGAATGACCGAACGATTTGTGTCCTTATTTCTTCTACCCGGCTCTTTCACTCGATTCTGTCATGCCAGGAGAGTGAAAGGGACGGGTATAACCTGCAGGTGACATGTTAGCTTGGCCAAGTTATACGTCAAATAAGAGTTGATGACAGCTCAGCGGCTGTGAAATGTCATTGAATGATCACTGAATCGCTGTCATTGATATTAAGCTGTCGTGGTACGAATAAGCGAAGCAGATCAGTTTAGGTTCCTAAACAAAACCGCAATAAGAGTTGATGGTAGGCACCCAGAACAAACAACACAACACACAGAACAGAAAAAACTGTCGCGTGTGGCTTCTTTTTGTTCTTAGCCAATGGAAAGATTAAAGTATTCTAATTTCACAGCGCGCAGACTCGGAAGCAACCATGGAAGAAATGACAGTTTTGTATCGTACGACATCGACAGTCAAAACTATTTTCCATACAAAATAACATTTTTTTCATAATTTTCCGGAATAAAAAGTAGCCTATCCAGCTTCCAAACTATCCTCATGCTAAATAAGATTCTTGTAAAAATATATTTTTATGACAAGCTTTTTTGCTGACCTTACTCTAATATTGTATTGTCATCCATACCAAACCTGTATGCAAAATTTGAGCTCAATCGGACACTGGCAAGTGGGTCAAATTTAGGTTTTATTTTATTTTATTTTATTGTTAGGGGAATACCAACTAAGTACAATTCGGAACTTAATTTAAAAACATATTAATAGTACATTACAGCCGAGGACAGGTAAGTAAGAAATTACATTGTCGAGGATGGTTTGAAGCACGAGCCGCAGGCGAGGGCTTTAATCATTCGAGGCAAGGTAATTTGCTTACCGTACAAGGCTTGTATAGTGCTTTTCTCAAGAAATGCGAGGAAATAAAAAAAACTGTTTAACTAAATATTTTTTATTAAAATTTATATCACACATGTTCGGGCAATTATTAAATGTAAACGTTATTGTTTTCCCGGGCACACTTATGTATAAATCGCCCATAATAATATTATTTTAATAATGTATCAATTAAAGACGCCAACAACACAGATTCCGAAAACGTATGCGCCTTTTTTCACTTTTCCAAATCAGATCGTAGGTTTTCATATATCTTTCTTTTGATTTTACTGGCAGTAAGTTTTCTGTTATTAATTTTGCTTCTGCTCTCAAATTTGGTGAAGTAGGTACATACAATGTCTGTATATGTTTCATTGGCAGAACTCATTTTGATAATTTATTACACAATATAAACTGTATTGATATTTAATCAACCGCTGAAAATCATTCCCGCCGTTTTTTTAATATTGGTTTGTGAGGCCATGTCGAACGGTCATACAGCCTAGTGATACTTACTACTTGCTACTAAAATGCGCAACTACAATACCCGCTTCTGGGCGGTAGATGGCGCTGTATATATTTCCCATACAAAATTACTCGTAAAGGATATTTTGTCTATGATAAATCTCATTTTGTTTTTTCGATTGATGTTCGTGCTAAGCATGAAGCTCGACTTAATACTGAGGTAACTGGAGTTCTCACCCTGAATAAAAAAGTGAACACCAGCAAATTTGACATTTAGTATGTAGTGGCTGTCAGTTGTCTCATATGACCATACGTATTTTTTTAAAGTGTAGGTGAGACGGAAGACAGCCACTGTGTAATTTGTGGTCACAAAAAATTGATCGTACTGCACTCTCCAGTTACCTCAGTATTAAGTCGAGCTTCATGGTGCTAAGGGTACATAGCGCTTGTGGTACAATACGAAGTAATATACTCTGTGCGCACCGTATTTAAAAAAAAGTTAACCTAATATGATAAAATAATAATGTGGCTGTATTTTGCAAATGTCCCTTTGCTTTTTCTGTTTTTATACACAGGAATAACTAAAGAAAAAATAAAGAAAAAAAGTTGGTAGTACCTACCATAGAAAATCACTGCAGTAATGAATTTAAGTACTTACTTACTGCACTAAAATCAGTGCAGTAAGTAAGTTCTGAAATTCATTACTGCAGTGATTTTCAAATTTAGAATGTTTACCTCGGAAAAGTGCCACGTACTGCATTCTTTTCTCAAATATAATATTAACATTTCAGAGCATAAGTGTGAAAATAGTATATTTCATTACAAGTGCGGAAAGCCTGTCATTGCAAAGAGTTCCGACAAATGTCTACCCGAGCCGAGGCGCAGCCGAAGGCGAGGGTTGACAGTCGGAACAAGTTGCAATGACGGTTCCGCACGTGTACTGAACAACTATTTTTAATACAGTTGCGAAAAATGAAGCAATTTATTAAAATAATAAAACACAATAAACTCAACTAACTAATCGTAAAAGAATATAAGCAGAGACTTTTTTTTTGTTTTCTTCACCCATTCTGGGTTGGCAAAGGAAACTATGATCATACAGCCAAGGCTTCAGTAGAATTTTTTTATTGATATGAAATGAAAATAAAATTAAATGAGTTGAAATGAAATGAAACCTAATAAAAGCAATCCGAATCCTATAGGAGCGCCTTTCCTTATTTCTCACTTTTACCACATCGTTTTCCAATAAAGGCACATTATTGCACTAATTCCACCGTACTAAGTACCTACCACAATAAAAACCAGAAAAAACTAATTTAGAAAATTAAGAAATAAGGTCCCTCATTTTATTTTCACTTACTTGCGCAAGCAAACTCCTTTAAGCAGAGACTATGGCACAGATTATTAAATAGTTACTATGTAACTATGGTAGGGCACGTCATACCATATTTAGTAATCTGTGGTCATACAGCCAACTTTTTTATATTCATAAATTTAATTATGCCGATACTAATATTAATTAAATGTATAATTAAAACTACTTTTAAATCTGATATTGAAACAAATTACTAGCTTCTTTTTGAAATATTTGCATGAATCATAAAAACTTCTATGATTTTTTTTTTGTAAAAACTTCGTGGTTGGTTTTTTCTTTTTAATAGACAATATTTTGACAGTTGGGAAAGAAAACGCACGAGTTCGGGAAAGGTAAAGAAAAAGTTCGAGTGTGTAATAGCCCACATCCCGAACGCTATACGTCCCTGCAATACGCCACTTTTCGAGCAACTGTATTAAAAAGACATTTTCTTAATAGAAATTGTACCTAAATTAATTAAATTAAAAAAGGTTGCGAGATTTGACCCGAACGGACATACATACATACACTGCAAGTTAAATAAAAGCTTGTAATAAAATCAAGTCGATCAGTTGCTCCGTTTTGACGTGAGAGATGGACAAACAAACAAACACACTTTTACATTTATAATATTAGTATGGATTATATATATTATAGAATGGAAGTATGGATTCAGTAGGTACCTACCTAGTTAGACGGATAATTAAGAATCGTTCGATCGTTACAATAAGCTGTGAGTTTTCCTAAACAATGTTAAGTAACATAAAAGTCACAGAAAAGGCTATCCATAACGCTGCACAAAATTGTTATTCAACATTAAATGTTAAATTTCGTAGTCTTCCTTTTATTTAAGATGCTATGCTACTTAGAAAAAATGCTTAGGTATAATCGAGCCTTACGATCGGTATAATAAAATAAAAGAAATATTTTTGTTTTTACATTCAGCGGGTTCGATTCCCAGTTCAGACAGGTGATTATTCAAAATTCTGTGAATGCAGTTTGTTTTCTTTTATAAATAAAAACGAAGTCTCCTTTCAGTAATATATTATATCTTCAGTATTTAAGGTAGGGCAAGCGTACCGGTTTTGGCCACTGTACCGGTTTTGGTCACTTTTCACTTTAAAGTTATATAAATAGGAATTAAAAAACTATTGCTTATATTTAGTATTGGCGAATAAAAGAATGGACTTTTAGTTAATAATTACAGCACTTAGCTTTTTTTACGTAGTACGATATTTTAGAAATAAACACCATGTTATGTTTCAAAGATAACATTTTGTAAAATTCTTAAGCAAAATGTTAAGGGTAAAGGTTTTGAAAAATCATTTTTTTTTCCACAATAAAATTATTTTATGGTTATTTAATATTTTATATCACATTAGAATATGTTTCTTCTAGATGGATTAAGTATTGTTTTCTCACTGTTCTCACAAAAAGTTGGAAAACAATAAGTGGCCAAAAGTGGGGCTGGAAATTTTATCATTGTGCCACCTTTGGCCACTTTGGCATTACTAGGAAGTATCCAACTTTTCAAGCTCATTTAATTTAAGAGACTCACAACTCACTAAACTTTTAAATTAATAATGTTTAGGTTGTTAAGTTGATAAATCTCCGTGCTTTATAGTGACACGGTAGAGGAAGAGGAGCGAGCGAGTCGAGTGGAGAAGTGGAGTCAGGATGCTTGCCCCGCTTGGCTCTCTCTCTCCGCTTCTCTGCTAGGTTTCCTCACTCCGCTTCTTTTTAGGGTTCCGTACCCAAAGGGTAAAAACGGGACCCTATTACTAAGACTTCGCTGTCCGTCTGTCTGTCTGTCTGTCACTAGGCTGTAATTCATGAACCGTGACAGCTAGACGGTTGAAATTTTTACAGATGATGTATTTCTGTTGCCGCTGTAACAACAAATACTAAAAACAGAATAAAATAAATATGAAAGGGGGATCCCATACAACAAACGTGCTTTTTTGCCGTTTTTTTCGATCTTAAATATAGTGTCAAATGTTGTATAGAATAATATTGTACGTTATAAATAGTGTCTAAAATTGTATATATAATGGTACAGAACTCTTCGTGCGCGAGTCCGACTCGCACTTGGCCGGTTTTTTCATTCTTCTGTTTTTAGTCCTACTAATATTATAAATGTGAAAATTCAGATGTTTGGATGTTTGTTACTCAATCAATTACGCCAAAACGGCTAAACGGATATGCTGAAATTTCGTACATAGATACTTTTTAGCCTGGAGAGGAACATAGGCTACATTTTATCCCGAAAAAATTTCATATTCCCGCGGGATAACGTCGGTCGCCGCGGGCGAAGCTGCGGCGAAAAGCTAGTGTTTCATAAAACCCTTGTTTTGCTACTTCGCTCCCCTTGGCTAACTAACTCCTTTTAGCTCCGTAAGGCTGCCTGTCCGCTGAAGTAGAGGGATTGGAGGGGAGCTGCGTTTCCATACTAATTATTAAAAGTAGAACCTAAATGTATAAAAACACAGCTCCGGTCCGCATTATTATATGGAAACTAACAAAATTTTCCCATTATAGGTAGGTACACACGGCGGCACATCAGACTATACATTTGAGACCGCTTTTATGCACTACGTAATAAAAGCTGTTATCGCAGTTTAACTGTTTAACTTGATGTGCTGTCTAGTGTACTTCGGAATGAGTGTTTAAGAATAAGGTACAAGTTCGTAGCAGACTCCTTGGAACTCCAAGTGTCTCTTAAAGTTAAGCGACACTCACTTGAACTTGATGTTGATTGAATCAGCGTATTTCTGATATCAAAGGTAGAAAAAACTTCGTGGTCGAGTGCCACTTAAGCTGGGTATCCCTTAAAATTAAGTCCCACTCAACTGAACGTGAAATCGGCGTGTTTTGATGTCAAAGATGGAAATCACCATAGTAGTTAAATACCCCTTAAAGTTAAGTGCCCCTTAAAGTTAAGTGACACTCATATTAACGTGAAATCGGCGTGTTTTGATGTCAAAGATGGAAACCACCATCGTAGTTAAGTGCCCCTTAAAGTTAAGTGACACTAATATTAACGTGAAATCGGCGTGTTTTGATGTCAAAGATGGAAACCACCATAGTAGTTAAGTGTCCCATAAAGTTAAGTGACACTCATATTAACGACAAAGATACAAACCACCAATAGTGGTTAAGTGTCCTTCGAAGAAAGATAACTCTTATCTTAACTAAACGTGACGTTGACGTGTTTCTGATGCCAAAAAAGGTAGAAGACGCCGTCATGGATAAGTGCCCCTCACTGAACGTGACATTAACTGATTTTAGAGGTAGAAGACAACATCAAGTTCAAGTGTCCCTTAAAGTTAAGTGACACTTATCTCATCCAAACATGACATCGACGTGTTTCTGATGTCAAAGGTAAGAGGCACTATTGTTTTATTGCCCTATCTACCTAAATTAGCGAATTGAAGCTAGTGCCTACAACAACACTAGCCTCAATCCGCTAATTTTCTTCTAATCAAGTGATAAAGGTATAATTATAAAGTTGTAGTAAGGAGCTAGCTGGGATTGAAATACTATTTCATGTAGTGTTTTAGTCCAGAACTCTAATAAGACATCAATTAAGCATAAACTCAACTTCTAAATGTAGTAATTTTATGAAAGTGGCCAAAACCAATGCAAACGATGTGGCCAAAACCAATGCAAAGTGGCCAAAACCGGTACATTTGGCCCTCCCTGCAGAATTTGTTTTATATAAAAAAACTATTGTTTTTTTTTTACTTTGTAGATTGTACCCTTAAAGGTCGATAAATTCTCTATAATTCTAGATATAATTTTTTTCTTAAATACTTAAAATCATTAAGTACTAAGCGTTTGAAAGTGAAAAAATCCTTAAAGTGGCCAAAACCGGTACGCCTGCCCTACTTTCCCTCAATGTGGCATAGTTTTGGGACGCCCTGTATATTTACTGTGCCTATTACGTCCGTATTCATTCCAAGAGAATACACTTTATATTGTAACTTAACATTGTAAATGTTCACTTACCCTTTTACTGTTGTCAGGTCTGCCCCCTGCGACCCTGCTGGACTGCCACTCCGGCATGCTGAAGAGCGACGGCCGCAACCCGTCCACGATGAGGATCCTCTACTATCCCCCCGTGCCCCCTGAGGACGAGGGCCCCTGTTGCGACCCCGTGTCCTACACGAGGTGTGGGGCCCACTCCGACTATGGGACCTTCACACTGCTCGCTCAGGATTCGGAGGGAGGGTTAGAGGTGAGAAACATTGCTTGCTACTAAAATTGTTGCTCCAATTACTCCGGCATGATGCAGAGTTTCGGACGCAACCCGTCCACGATGAGGATCCTCTACTATCCCCCCGTGCCCACTGAAGACGAGGGCCCCTGCTGCGACCCCGTGTCCGACACAAAGTGTGGGGCCCACTCCGACTATGGGACCTTCACACTGGTCGCTCAGGATTCCGAGGGAGGGCTAGAGGTGAAAAACATTGCTTGCTACTAAAATTGTCGCTCCAATTACTCCGGCATGATGCAGTTTTGGGGGCACCCAGACGTCAATGCGGATCCTCTATCTATCTATATATCTATACTTGTTACTAATGTTAAACCTTTGTTTACACCCTATGCGCAAACGAGCGTAAGGCCAGAATTGAGTCTTCTGCGTCAGAAAGAATCTTATTCTCTGCATTTAAATACCGAATTAATGATCTAAAATATCTTTTTCACTTCTCATGCTCGTAAAGTTCGTGTTTATGTTGGGTATAGGCTGCATAAAATACTTTATGCTCTAGTGCATAAAGTAAAATCTTCGTCTAAGTCTCAGACTCTTAGACAAAGGTCGTCAGGTAAACAGTCGCACACGCAATTAAACTTCGATAAATAAACTTGTTATTTCATTCTGTTTCTTCAATTTTGTACATAATCCATGTTAAATTATAGGTATATTAACTTTATGGTTAAATTACTAAATGAATAAAACTAGGCAAAATTAATGAGTTTTCTGATAAATAAATATTTCAAGAGCATTATGGACTACGATCTATGCTAAAGTCACTGTGCTGCCACTGCCACGTATAAAAAAAAGAAAAAGAAAGTCTTCCCGCCAATATGGCGGTCTTTAAATTTTTCTTTTTTGCAATATTGTTACTTATTTTTCTCAAACTTGAAGTGAAAAGCAGAGTGTATAACTCGTACGTATAACCCATTTTACCCTCGAATTGACTATCCACCCTTGCCTACGGCTCGGGTGGATATATACGTCTCGGGTAAAATGGTACGTTTTATGCACTTGTTGTACAATCTACTATTTTTATTTTTTTTAAACCAAATAGAGTACTCGTCAAGACAATTCAAACGAGCCCAAACTCGATGTGCATGGTTTCAATATTGAGTTCCTATGGCATGGCCTTCCGGCTTCATCATCAGACCCTGAACCTCATCTCCCGTCAGAGTACATATGTCTAGGCAATTCTAACGAGCCCAAACACGATGGAGTAGCACGGTTTCATCATGGAGTTCCTGTGCCGTTCTCATTGGATCAGCTCAATGACACCGTAATATTGCATTGTAATCCAGATCTGACCTATGTTCAAAGCTTCAAGTCTCTAGCTCATCGGGAAGCTAGTATAAAATCGTTTGCAAAATTTGAGTACAAACAAGAAAGCAACCTAATAAAAACGTGGTAAAATAGGTACCTCAGAGTTTACGTGCAAAACATTCTCATATCCAATCTACGATTAGTTGATAGGTATGAATGATATGATACTGCTCCACTGCCCACTCTGGTCTTGTGCTGAACTAAACTGTCGCATCTGCAACACGATTTTTCTTTGGTATACAAAAAAATAAAACAAAGACGCAATGTCAAATATTCTGTAGTAAAAAAAAACCGTAGCATCTGACTACGCCGTAGCTACATAAGTGTTACGGCCGTAGCTAGATAAGTGCTACGGCTTGGACCTTGGGACTTTTCCTAATATTTATATCTATTTTACCAAATGTCAGACAATTTCCTAAAAGTAAGTGTTATATCCAGGTGAAGTTGACCGGTAGCGAAAAGTGGCAGACCGTGGGCCACCTGCCCGGTGCCATCCTGGTGCAGACAGGAGAACTGCTCGCCGCATGGACCACCAACTTATTTCCTGCCTTGGTGAGTTAGCAAACATGTATAACCAGCTTAACCAGCTATTCTTTAAGGATGAACATAGAAACTCACGCCATGGAAACATGGAAATTAAAAGTGCGTATAGTATTTTGGACAGAAAGATAACTATTGTGTCTCAGTAGCAAAGTGCTACGGGTGCCTACCGGTTCGTATTCTTAGCCATGGGTTATGTATGTATACATTGCTGTTAATATTTTTACATGGCTACTCCAGCAAAGGCTACGTTTCCAACGAAGCGGATCCTAAATACAGCTATTTGCTCTAAGCTGTTACTTCTACGCCGCCGTAGCTTTTCAATATCGATATTGGTTGACTGGTTAGTTACCTACAGAGGGAGACTTATCTGAACCAAGTTATTTGCTTCAAAAGTTACAAAAGAATCCTTGACGTTTCACTCCGCGGTCCATCATCACATGCCTATCAAAAATAGAATAAAGGGCCTTCTCGGAGGTAGGTAAATAAATGTATCTTAATCATTTTATTAAAGTCTAGATTTTTTCATTCCAGATGCACCGCGTCGTCGTACCGTCCGGGACGTACGCTCGCGCTCGCGGCCGCCACTGTGTTGCGTTCTTCTGTCACCCTGACAACGACTCCAAGCTGCCGACGTTACCACCCCGCGCCGCACCCGCCCCTGCGCCCCCAACATTCACCCCTCACGCGCATTTGACTCTCCATCACCGTCTGCTCAACGCGGCCCACCATCTGCAGAAGAGATTCCGCGAAACGTACGCGTGACTAGCGCGGGGCGGTGACGGTAAACTTTCGCCGCATAAGACGCCTCTCGCGCGCAGGCACACCGCACCGTGAACGCAGAATCTTTAGAATAACATTCTGGACTGACGGAGGCTAAGGACGTTATGTAAGGTTTAACACCATGATATAAATTCCGTCGCGCCTTCAACTTGATCCTGATCGGGATGACCCGAGATGGCTAAGGATGTTATGTTAGGTTTACCAACATGATGCAAGTTCCGTCGCGCCCGCCCCCGCTTGATGCTAATGAGATGTACCAAGATGGTTGAGGACGTTATGCGAGGTTCAACGTATAAGTTCCGTCCGCTATAAACATAGACGCTCCTTTCTGCTAGGATCAATTTTGCCAGCCTGCATGACGTCCTTTGAGTGTTTGAAAATTTTGTAAGGGGTTACGTAATGATTGTTTTCTTTTTTCAAATTTAAAACACAAGCATGTCAAATGTTAAAAATATGCATTTTTTAATGATTTTTTTAATTCAATGTAAGCATTAACACTGCGCTTTTTCGTAAATGAACGAACAGCAGCATTAAACTACTATTGATATCCTTGTGAATAAATAGAAATTAAGATGCCATGGGCGAGTATTAATCATGTGCTTTCTGCTTAATTATTATATACTTACTTCTTAAATGAACGAAAAATAGATAGAAAAGCAATTAAACTGTCACCTACACACAAAAAGATTATGGATAAGTAGATAAATCAATCCAAATCAAACCTTTTAAATATTGGTTTATAAATTAGTCTTAATGTGTTAATGTAAGTTTACTACCAAACATAAATACTTGAAATTCATTCCTACAATTAAACGTTACTTTCTTGCCTTTTACCAATTTAAGTATAATGCGGATATAAATTAACTAAAGACTCGTAGTACCATTCCCAAATATTTTGTTTTACTTATGCGTTTTAAATGTGTATGCGTTTAGTAAATGATATATTCACGAAGCTCACATGTATTTTGACAATGCTTTACACTGGTCATGCCTGAATAATTGAAAAAACTTCTGAAAATATTAAATTAATAATACTTAACATATCAACAAGACTGTTTCAATGTGGATAAAATGAGATGACAGAACTTAAAAATAATTAAACATTTATTGTATAAGGTAGCAATTAGCGGCGTGAATTCAAATTACTATTTGTCTTATATTTTAGCTTGTATTATTATCTTCGTACCTTGTGCTCTTGCTTCTGCATTTCGTTTAATGCCAATTCATAGGCAATATCGCCACTTAAAACAAAACTTTTGGAATTGCAGCATTTCATGTTTACATTTATAGTAATACTTACCTAGTTATAAAAACAACGGAAACACTTCTGTTCTATAACCACCCTTGACCGACCGCTAGCATCGCCTGATGCTCTTACAACTACCCCCATTTTTTTTTTTGTAACTTTTGCAATTTTTTTATTTTTTGAATGCGGTTTTCGATGTTCAAAAGAGAGATAAACTCGTCGTACTGTAAAAATACACTATAATATGTGATCCTGAAGAAAAAAAAAACAAAAATTTTTGAATTTAGATTTTTTTTGAAACCAGAAGTAATTAGTTTTTTGAAAATTTCAAACAATAAAGTAAAAAAATGTTTTCCGTATATTATATTTTTATCAGATAGGTTTTTTCATGTAGATTCTTAATATATATATACTTCTTATATGTTATTTTATCGATAACTATGTGAAAAAAAATTATATCGCATGGACCGCACTATTGCTCTTTGTTTACTCAAAGGTCGTGTTCGAACGACCATTATATAAACAAAACATATCGTAAAACTGTCGAAAAAGTTTTAGTTTATCGCCTTTGTTATTCAGCTTATCATAAATGTAACCAAAGACGACCTTAGTATAACCAGATGTTCGGGATAGCGATAGCCGCGCACTCAAGTGCTTTGTTTACATAAAAAAATGGGCCATTAAAAAAGGATCCTGGTAGGTGAAGGGTTAAATCTTCAAAAAAATTAGTAAGTAACAATAAATTAAATAAATACGCATTATTTAAAATGAAATTTTAGAAAAAACGACCCATCCTCCAAGTAGCTCCGCCGGGAAACTTACTTGGCGAATGGGTCGTTTTTTTCTAATATTTTATTGTCAATAATAAAAATTGCGTTGTGAATGCAAAAAAGTAAAAGTAAAAAAAACGCATGTTTGTGGCGAACCGTTCTATGAATTGGCTCTTTAGTTAGGTAGGTCCTTAATCACATTATTTATATTTATAAAGCTGTCTATTTTCACGACTACTTACTATTTTTATTAAGTAAATCGTGTGATAGCTTCGATAGCTCAATTTAGTACGTTACTTAAGTATACGATAATATTGTGTTCGAACATCGAAATTATTTACTAGCTAATAGGTGGTTGCTACAATTGTCTCTTTTTTATCATACTTAACTGTACTTAATTTTATTCCAGTTTATCGGTACTTACAAAATTGTTTAATGATTGTAATAAACCTTTGATGAGATTATAGAGGTGAAACGAAGGGTTTTTATGGGGTTGTGTACAAGGGATTGCTTAATCGTCTGTATTAAATTTATATTTAATGGATAAAAAGAACATGCTTTATATTTTGCTTTGTATCTTTTTGTAAAATTCGAACTTAAGGTGTATGAACGTAAAGGAAAAGAACATTATTGGACGCAATCAGTTTTGTTTAGATCCCGCTAGAACTTTTTTACCTATCTTGTCAAACATGTCTGTACGAAAATCAGATAAATAATATGAAAGTATTATAAAGTTCCTTCAACACGCGACATTTTTTCTCTAGAAGTATTCATTAAAAATTAGAGAACTTAGAATATTTTTGTATTCTGTGAATGTGAAATAAATTATGCTGGTTTAAATAAATTTTTCTTCGTTTTATTTTATGTCCGTAAATAAAGTGGGCGCATTGTTCTTTTAAGACTAGGAAAATCATACAATATTGGTACAGTACAGGCAGATTATTCAACCGCCTATGTGGTCTTGTGGTTCATTCACACCACCGATTTCAGACCCAGAGATCCCGGGTTCGATTCCCAGTGGGGGTACATATTGTATTCGGTTTGGTTGGTGGTAGGACTTGTTCTTAGTCCGCCTGACTAGCTACCACCATCTTATCTAAGTCTGACGCCATAACATAACAATGGTGTTTTCGGCATTATTGTGTTCCGGCAGTGAGAGATAAGATAGCCAGTTCCCCAGTGATTGAGGATTCCGGGAGTAGTGCGCTTCCACCTTCAGCTCAGCCTTATCACCACTTAACATGGAGTGATGAAGGCTAAGTGCTACCCCGTTGTGGATAAAAAAAGATTATGTTCAAGCAACGAATGCTCAAAAAAGTAGGTATGGAGGGAAATGCTTGGAACACAATTTTTTACTTCGTAACTTTTGGACTAGTTATGAGTTAAACATACCAAAAGTCCCCGCCCGTAGCCCTTAAGACGGAGGGAGGGGGGGTTTTGAAGGTCTCGGTTTGAACTTTCGGTTTTTGGGTTATATCTCGAAAACTATGCGTCCTACTGACATGACAACTTATAAGTACAAAATGAAAGCTGATCAAGTTTGCTACAAGTTCTATTCTAGAAAGCACAGAGGCAATTAAAGCTCGCAGGCTCACAAAAGGTCCGGAAATAGATTGACTTATTTGTAGATATTTAAATAAGACTCATTAAAATATAGGCTTCGGTTCTTGCCCAGAACAGCATTGTAGAAGGTACCAACATACATTCTAACAATGCAGCTCTATTATAATGTCTTACGCCTACTTTATTTTTGAGAGCAATTATAACAATTCGTAGTGTCTCCGATAGTACCATAGTCAAGTCAAAGTCAAAGTCAAACTTGTTTATTCAATTTAGATTGTTATTTACAATACTTGTGAACGTTATAAAAGCTACGCCATCGGTTCGCAAACCCTACGGCGGGAGACCTTGGAGAAGAACCGGCAAGAAACTCCAAGGGTTATTTTTTTCTCCCTGTTTTATTTCATACAGAGTCGTCAAATTGAAAAATGACCTTAACATAGTATAGTATATTATAGTCTAAACCCTAAAATAGCCCTGTGCAAAACTTGTACACAGCAAAAATGCCCGTGGCGGCCATTTAGCAGATATTCTATTCAGATAAAATTGTACAAGTCTCTTCTTTAAAATAAAATAAAACTACGAAGAAATTCCAATCCATTCGCGTTTTATTAAGACAAATCATCCTACACCTACTTTTGGGACACCCGTTATTATAAATTTGAAAGTGTGTTTGTTTGTCCGTCTTCACGTCAAAACGGAGCAACGGATCGACGTGATTTTTGGTGTGGGGATGGGGATACTTTGGATGGTGGATGATACAATGATGTTTTTGGGTGACATAGTCTACTTTTTATTCCGGAAAATTATAACTAAAAACTTCGATCAACAAACACCTATTTCTAAAATACATAGTTGGAGTGACAGATATGGCCGAGCGTATACTCCCACTTGAGAGTATAATTAAAAGTAGATTATTTTGACAGTGTCAATAATACTAAGGTATTTCAAACTTGGAACGGTTCCTGTCATTTATAATGTAAGATCGTAACATTCGTTCTAACCTTTTTTCTCCGTTTAAAAAAATGTCAGTCTGGATGGTCCGGCCATATAAAGTTTTCATTTAATAAAAATGGCAATTTCGTATACAAAATCGTACTTACTTTATAAAACTGTCATTTCTTCCATGGCCGCTCTTATCAATGAAAAATGTACTGGCTGACCCACTTTCGGATATTTCGCTAACATTATTTCGTTTAGTACTAAGTTGATGATGATGGGTCACGTAGGGAATGAAAGGGGTTGATAGAAAAGTTCTTTTTTTTTTCGTGATGATCGGGAACAGCAGATTATTTTTTCGTGATTCCGTAATTGGCCCCATAGTAAAAATTGTTCGTATTGATGGAAACATACCCTAAGATCTTTGTACAATTAAAATTTAGTGGTGTTTAAGTAAAATTTTAATAGTTTCGTTAAGTCGCGCACACTATTTAATAGGCCTTTGTCAATGTTAAGGCTTCGTAGATTAGAAATATTGGTATTGTGAGTACATAAATAATGAATACCAGCATGCAAACGCATAGGTACATTGATCTGATTCCGAGACACGTCGCTACTTGTGTCACGTATAAATTCTCGTTCGATTATAGAATTTTTATCTAATTCTTCCATGGCCGCTTTCAGAGTATCCTAATCACTGACGTTTTTGCCGCTTTTGGATTGTACGTCTATTCTAAGACAGTGACACTTGCGGCAGGCAGTATATAAAACTTCTTCGCGATTATTTATTTTTAACTGTTAATCTTTATTCGATGTTGGTAATGGTTCGACGAAGTTCACCGAGTCCACTATAATGTAGGTACATATATGGCAAAACAACGTTTGCCCGGTCAGCTAGACTGTTAGGGAAACTTCATAACGGATAAATATTTTTTGTTTGCAATAGAAAACCAATGTTCATGCACACAACAACCCGAACAAGACAAATAGGTATCTCTTGTTCGGGAATTCCTCCGCTCTGGCGGGATACCTCTGGAGCAGAAGGCAGAGTGGTACGGCCCCTCGGTCGTTAAATATTCCCTTCTACAAAGAAGGGAATATTTAACGAACCTGGTTCTCCTATCAGTAGGAGTAATTAGTAGGAGCACGCGGAAGCACTGGAAAAAAATGGACTTTTTGACTTAAAACTATAGGACGGTTAGAGATGTTACAAATCTGATAATAAGATATTATTTCTTCATACCTTTATCTAGATTCGTATAGTTTCAGAAACACGATTTTATGATTTTGCCTCGACACTTTTTATTTTTGTTTTTTGTACGAAGTGATTTTGTGTTTTTTTTTTGCCTAATCTGCAAAATCGGTCTCGCTCTCATTGCTTCAGCACGTTTCTCATTGCTATCTCGCTTCAGCACAATTTTTCCGAGTATCGCCTTAACATCAGGGGACTACTTTATTGTCTAACTCAACATCGTGATCGCTTTCAGTTTGACATCCATCACTTGTTATTGAAGGCAGTTGCAAAAAAATATTTGTAACTACTACTGCAGCAATGATTGTACAATATCTTTCAAACTGAAAGCGATTGCGATAGATAGGTATCCAATTAAGGCTGCGATTCCTCAAAATAGGGTATTTTAAATTATGGATTACTCGCATATCAGAAGTAACTAAAACTTGGAAAAAATATATCTTATTTTACAGTTATTTATCTAGTGCATCCGGCCTTTTTTTCGATTGGTGATAAGTATTTTACTGTGTCAAATAAAATCCCAAACATCCGTCTAATCTTAATCCAAATATCGTATTATTTGCAGTATACTTGGTTTTTTAGTTAATGAAAAATATAAGTACGAAAATAATTGTCTTTGATTAGCCGAGGGATTCCGGCCATCATAATTTTATTTTTTTATTAGTTACTAGCGGCCGCCCGCGGTTTCACCCGCGTGGTTCCCGTTCCCGTGGGAATATCGGGATAAAAAGTACATATAAACCTTCCTCTTGAATCACTCTATCTATTAAAAAAAATCGCATCAAAATCCGTTGCGTAGTTTCAAAGATTTAAGCATACAAAGGGATATAGGGACAGAGAAAGCGACTTTGTTTTATACTACACTAGCGGCCGCCCGCGGTTTCACCCGCGTGGTTCCTGTTCCCGTGGGAATATCGGGATAAAAAGTACATATAAACATTCCTCTTGAATCACTCTATCTATTTAAAAAAAACGCATCCAAATCCGTTGCGTAGTTTCAAAGATTTAAGCATACAAAGGGACATAGGGACAGAGAAAGCGACTTTGTTTTATACTATGTAGTGATGTATGTAGTGAATAGTGAAATTCGCGAGTTCACAGTTCACTGCCGGCTGCCGCTGCGTCCGCGTGAAGTGTATCGAGCGCCGATCAAGCGTTAGCGTGCCTATTTCGGTCGGGAATCCTCGCCTTAAGTTAGACAATCAAAAGGCAGGTGTGATATTATAGGCTAAGTGCTACCCCGTCGTGGATAAAAAAAATATACTCATTCATATTCCCAGCTAAAAACTCTGTTTTTTGCATGAATATGTTTAAACCAAAAGAAACAAAAACAACTAAGTTTGGATTCCAATATAAGAGCCACCCTGTGGGTTTCCTCATTGCATCGACTCGCATTACAAGAACAACTTACTATTAAGTATATTAATAAAATTGTATAGGTAGGTATAGCAAAGGTCCCTTTGTGAAGCCTTGTGAAAATCGCGCATCCGTAAAATCTTTCATCAAGAAAATTCAGTAATTTACACAGATTTTGATATATCGTCAACAACGCACGCAGCGGACAAATCACCAATGTTAGCGGCTATTTTAGAGTTTTTATTTTAGCGTTGTTCGCGTGTGGTCGACCCCGTGACGGCGTGTCGGCGGGAAAGTCCGCAGTCGCGGCCGGCCGTATGTGCCCGCGCCGCCAAACAGTACATTAGCAGTGCGGTTTTCTTGTAAACAAACGATTAATTAAGTAATTAGTAAGAATCGGGGGGCGTAGGCACTTGAGAGTAATAACATGGTGAGTAATGTACGCTTTCTTTTTATGATAGTTGGATTTATGTTCATTGAAATTCAGTGTCAAAATTATACCTTGGTACATAGATTGTTTGCCGGTTTGATTATCATACCATCAGGGGGCTAAGCCTGCTAACGTCAAGTCATAATCGTGTCTCAATCGTGTTTCAATTGTAGTTCAGTTGTAGTGCTTTTTTAAACACTAGTTAGGTACAAGAATTATGACAGTATGATGTGATGTGAATGTAGTGTGTGGTGTGACTATCAATAGTATTGTGAAAAAAGTACATATTTCTTGTAACTAGTGTGAAAAAAAGCACTACAACTGAAATACAATCGAAACACGATTATGACACGATTGTGATTTAACGTTAGTAGACTTGGCACCCAGCTGTAGTAATCGGAATATACAATTAGTTCTATTTAAAACGGGGGTATCCAATATGAATAGCGAGCGCCATCTAGTTTGCAATATCACTTTGAGGGCTTAGTCATGCTTAGTTTATAGCAATTTTATAACTTTAAATAAAATTTTCCAACTTAAATCAATCAACATATTATAATCTTATCAAAATGTATACAAGACGTGTTATGTAAGCGTATCTGTGGTTGCAGTCAATTGCATTCTGCTGCGTCAGCACTTTTCATATCTGTAACTGATAGGTAAGTACTTAAGTACTCAACTGATCATCTCAACAAATAATCAAATCAAAGTAAAGTGACTCATCTATACTAATATTATAATGAGGAAAGTTTTGATTTTTGTTTGTTTGTTCGTACTGTGTACCTATGTTTGTACCGATTTTTATAGGCAATTAAAATATTCCTAAGAGACATAAGCTGTATTTTATACCGATATTCCCACGGTAACGGACAACGCGCTAGAAAACCCACGGGGCGCCAAATAGACAACTAAAATATTATTTGTGTTTGTTTATCGCTCAACATTTTCAATGCGATCTAAAGATATGGCTATAGTCCAGTCAACGAAGAGATATAGAGGGAAATCCTTGGAACACAATTTTTGACTTTGTAACTTTGTTTGGGCTAGTTAGGAGGTAAACATATCAAAAGTCCCCGCCGGTAGCCCTTAAGAGGGGGGTTTGAAGGTGTAACTTTTTGGTTTTTAATTATATCTCAGAAACTATGCGGCCCAGCGACATGTTTACTATGTACAAAATGAAAGCTGATTAAATTTGCTACAAATTCTATTCAGTCAAGTTTTTCGATATCTTGTATAGTTTTCGAGATGTCCGCTCTTAAAAGTCTGTAATTATGGAAAAATATTTTTGCTCCACATTTCAGCTTTTCACCGGATAACTTTCCAACGATGAACCGAAAAACTAAATGCTAGCCATAGAATCGTAGAGCAATCAATTCTCTTCAATAATATATAATTTAATGCTGTAGAACCCTATGGACAGCATTTGCAGTGCATCGTTAAAAAGTTATCCGGTCAGAAGGTGCAAAAATATTTATTCCAAAATTACAAACTTTTATGAGCGAATATTTAAAAAACTATACAAGATATTGAAAAATTTTACTGAATAGAACTTGTAGCAAATTTAATCAGCTTTTATTTTGCACATAGTGAACATGTCGCTGGGATGCATAGTTTATATACTTAATCCAAGAACCAAATAATTTGACCTTCAAACCCTCTCCCCCTGGCTTAAGGGCTACGGGCGGGGACTTTTGATATGTTTACTTCCTAAGTACTCCAAACAAAGTTACGAAGTCGAAAATTGTGTTCCAAGGATTTCCTTCTATAAGTACTGTTTTAGAGCGTTCATTGACTGGACTACTAGTGATGCAGTGATTATATCATACACGTTCCAGATTGAATACATAGATGCCAATGGCAAATCATGCCAAAATCAGGAGTTTGGTTGGCGAGATATCGCGAGTACTCGTTTATTGAGTTGTTCCCATCCGATCCCCTGCAACCGATCCCCTGGTGGATCGGTTTTATTTTTAATTATTTTTTATTCCCATCTGATCCCCTGTGTAGGGGATCAAGAATAAATATTAATATTTTATTCCCATCTGATACCCTAGTACTTATGAGCTTATTTTTAGTAGGTAGAGTGGTACAATCAACAATAAAATGCATTTTAGGGTTATACTATGTTTTATTTAGTTTATCAAAAAATAGCGCTCCGCCCGCGACTTCGTCCGCGTGCAATTTTGATGTTCACACGACCTTTATCTTAAAAAAATAAATAAATAACTATTTTATTTTTAAAGGCTATTGAATTAATTAAGTGACAGAATTTTCTAAATCGGTCCAGTAGTAGTAGCAGCTTCTCTCGCGTTTGAACTTTAAGCCACAAAACAATTCCAAAAATTCTTTGGTTCTTCTTTCAAAACTTCTTTCAAAAATAGTTCAAATCTTTTTCAAAATCTATAACTCGCGTTTGAACTTTAAGCCACAAAACAATTCCAAAAATTCTTTGGTTCTTCTTTCAAAACTTCTTTCAAAAATAGTTCAAATCTTTTTCAAAATCTATAAGTACCTATACAAGTTTCTACTGAATCCATTGAAGAAATAAAAAGTTTCATACAAACTCTTTTTAGACATTTTTTTTGCATAAGTATTAAATTTATGACCTTACTAGGTGACTCGGCGAACGTTGTTTTGCTATATAAATTATAGTGGACTAAAGTAAAATAAATAGAAGACTATGTCTAATGTGTTTGTTTATACACCAAAAATTGCCTACACCAGACAACAGATAGCGCTAGTTATACACTACCAATAAAGAGGCTCAAAGATTGGTCTCTATTTCCTACATATAAAAAATTACTCTGTGAAGTAGAGTGCGTGTCAGATAACACTGCGCGCATGCGCGACTGGGGCATTTTTGGCGCTAGTTACTGTACATTTTTTATTCTAAGCTTATGGAAAAGATTAGTATTCGATTTTGACCGCGCGCAGACGTCAGTGATTACATACTCTTTTCAAGCGGCCATGGAAGAAATGACAGTTTTGTATCGAAGGTACGACAGTTAAACGATTTTTCATACAAAATTACCGTTTTTACTTAATTTTCCGGAATAATAAGTAAGCCTACCCAACTATCCCCATACCAAATATCACGTCGATCTGTTGCTCCGTTTTGACGTGAAAGAAGGACAAACAAACAAATAAACAAACACACTTTCACATTTATAATATTAGTAGCTATGGATATCAATATCATAATGACTATGATTTTTTAAATCTTTAACGTTAGTTTTTCTTTATGATTGCTTGATTACACCGTTCTATATCAATCTTTGAAAGCTACTTATACTTAAGACAGATTTTTTGTTACTTGTGATTTTAAAGAATTATTTAATTTAGTAGTAATTTCGATTATTTAAAATGTTTAATTTACACGTCTTTTCAAAGTAGCAAAATAAATAAAAAGGCTTTTTTACCATATGTGTTACGAAATATTGTAATTTAAACGTGGCAACTCCATATCGAGAAAAGCACTAATTTATTTTATTTGTATTTGAGTTTAGCTTACTGAAAGGATATTTCATAATGCTAGGATGTATATTATCAACAATTAAAACAAATCCGATTATCTGTGATATTTTTTACATTAAAAAGAATTGCTCAATAAATGAATATTTGATTTTAATAAGTACTTCTTTTTCTTCTGACTGTACTCACCTACCTTATCTTGCTTAGAAACACAATGAGGGGATCCGTTGGGAATTGAAAACTATGAGGGGATCGGTTGGGATTTTTAATTCTTGGTGGATCAGTTACAGTGGATCGGATGGGAATAACTCAGTTTATTATGAACTAGCTGCCCCGCCCCGGCTTCGCACGGGTGGTGCACCTACAAATTTTCTTTTCTTTTGTTTTCAAACCTTGTCCTGATAATACCAAAATATCAAATTTGGTGCAGTAATTCTAAAGTTATGTTTCTAAAGTTCTAAAGTTCTAAAGTTCTTACATACATTTCGGCGTGAGAATTATCCAAAAAAATATAAAAATAATAAAAAGATTATAGTCGACTGAACATACGAATATCGTGTTTCTAGCCACAAAATAATCAAGATCGTTTATGAAACTTCAACATATATTTTTATCTGCTCAAAATGATTTAATTGTTTACTTACTTTTGAATAAGAAATAGGTTAATTTCGATAATTTCGAAGATCCTGCCCTTAACTCCTACCCCCTGATTCACGAACCGTCGGAATCGCTTCCGACAGCGGAATGCATGCCCTGCCCTGTCTCTGTCACTCACTATACAAACAAAGAGAAAGCACAAAATTCGAATACGATTCCGTTTCCGATGGTTTGTAATCGATGGGGGCTGGTTCGTCCATTTCCGGGTTGTCTGTCGTCGTCATACCGTTTAATTACTACCCACATACCTACCAACCAAATCTGTTGCATGTAATCGATGTCTAGGGTCTCAACTGACATTTCATGGCACGGCACCCGCCATGATCGCGCCGTGGTGGGCCGCTGGGCAAGTGCGTACCTACCTACGCTTAGATCACGCATACACGAATTGCGACCGCGTGCTCACATGATATTGCAGCACCATATTATATTGTGGAATTATCTTGCTTATCGCCAGACGGTTTCAATACAAATCCGTCTGATTGAATTTCGGAATTTTCCCAGAGACGCAATTCAAGGTGTCTTTCCTTGAAACCTTTGCTGTTGAAAGATTTTAAAGACTTCCTTTTACAACTGCAGTGAGTATGGCTTTTAATATTAACTAGTTTGCCTACCCTTAATTTATAATTCAAGATTATTAAAAACAGACGGTAAAAATGACAATCTAGGAAGTTCATGAATTCATTCAAAAATCCTTTATTTGTTTATAAAAATAAGGAATGATGAGGAAAATGAGGTAGGTAAGTCAATTCGTTAGGGTGAGTATGCATGAGAAATAAAAAACCAAAATTACGGGACGGTATTTTTTTTACATTTTTCATTAGAAGTCGAAACTATGAAGTATCTCTCATCAGAACTATGCGAAAAAAGAAAAAATGTTTGAGAATGTGCAAGCAGCGCTCTTTCAAATGATACCATATGCCTAGTGCTACTTCGAGACTCATTGTTTAGTCTTTAGTCGTTTCACCCCACAAGGCCCAAGAGGCCTTTTTGAATGGGTTTTTTCGCCCCGCGGGGCAAATAGCCCAAGAGTCCTTTTTGAATGGGTTCTTTCGCCCAGCGGGGCGAATAGCCGAAGAGTCCTTTTTGAATGGGTTTTTTCGCACCGCGGTGCGAATAGCCCAATGTTTTATTTTAATAAGTAGATTCGGACCGCAGTAAGTGAAAAAGCAGTTTTATTCTTCAATAAGTGAATTTTGACAAAAATAATGTAGGAGTCATCCGACGACTGGGCCCACTTTCTACTGGGCCCGTGGGCCCAGACGCCGGATAGCATTAAAAAAAATCGTCAACTGGGCCCACTTTTGGTATGCACAAACATCTTAGTGTAAGTACTGAATATAAATGAACAATAAAGTAATAAAAATATTTCTATATAAGTACTTCTACTTTTCTATTAGGATCATTTTTTAAACACTGCACAAATTTCAAGTTCGACTCAAAATCGACAAGTGAACAACATTCTCCAATCAGACTTTATCAGACTGTTCGAATTAGTATGGGAAGTCCAAAAATATTTGTCCTATTTCGACCCATGTTTATAGGAGAAAATTATTCACTTACCAATTCTGATTAGATTTTTTAATGTGTTTAAAAATTTATCCTATATTTAACGAGTAAAAATCTGGCTTCCATAAACAATTTATTTAAGTATATAATAAAACTATGTTTAAGTGTAAAAAATTATATTAAAAATCATTAAAAAGTTTACTAATCGTTAAGTTATTTCATAAATATGTATCAAATCAACGATTAGTAAACTTTTTAAAGTCATAAACAAAAAATGTAAATATACATAAAATATAAAGAAACTTATATAAGTATAGGAAAAATGTGATAGTAAAAAAAAACCACGAGCCCCATAAGTGCTTTCAGGCGGGGTTTTTACTATCACATTTTTCCTATAGTTACAAAAATTGCATTGTGAATGCATAAAAATAATATAAAAGAAAGAAAGAAAGAAAGAAAGAAATATAGTTTATTCGACTAAAACATACAAACAAGGTTGTTTACATAAACAAAAACAAACATTTTAGCCGAAATGGACCCAACCTCAGCTTATGCCACAGCAAATAGTGTGACGCTGATTTTCAGGTGGGTCCAAGATGTAGAGATAGCACTCTCCATAGCACGATAAACAAAGTGAAATAAACTAAAACAAGAAAGTGAAATAACAAATGTATGGGACGTAAATTTTAAATCCAGTTTTTGCAGATAAACTATTCATTTCCAAAGCAGAAAAACACATTAGATACTTAACTACTTCCAAATCAGAAAAACTTATAAGTAGGCAAGGTAAATACACAGACACATCGCAGTACAATACTAACTAAAACACAATCACATTTAAATAAGATTGAACCAAAAGAAGTTATGTAGCTTTATTAAGCTGCAGGCATAAAAAATATTCTCTTACATGTCTACGAAATGATGACAACGTAGAAATGTTTCGTATGGGTGGTGGTATATTATTCCACATCTTGCTAGCAGCATATTTGAAGCTACCCTTGAAAGCAGTGGTCTGGTGAGTGGGTATTATGAGTTGAGCGAGGCGGGTTCGAGTAGACCACACAAGTCTTTCATATAAATATAGCGGTTTACAGGTTTTTATAATACCGAACAAAAGTAAAGACAAATGTACATCCCTTCTAGATTGCATGTTTAACAAATTTGCATCATTAATGTAGGGCGATATATGAGTTCTAGGAGGAATCGTAAAACAAAATCTGACACAGGCATTTTGTACTTTTTGTATTAGGTTTTTAGTTTTAGACAAAAGTCTAGGCCCATACACACTGTCCATATAGTTAAATTTAGATAGTACTAAAGATTCCACCAATAGTAGCCTAGTTTTTGTACATAAGTAGTTACGGATTTTATATAAGATTCTCAGACGGTAAAAGCAATTACGAACTATTTCTCTTATGTACGTTTCAAACCTCAATTCAGAATCTAGAATGACGCCTAAATTGCGAGTTTCATGAGTGAAGCAAATAGGCTCATTATCCACTTTGATAACTGGATTTGCAGCACCTATTTTGTGTATTTGACCTTTTGAACCCAAAATCATATATTTGGTTTTACTTGGATTTAACATCAAGCAATTATCGACAGACCATTTACTGATGTTTTCTAAATCCTCATTGATCTTAATTACAGCACTTTGAACATGATTAGGGTGACAAGGCAAATGAAGTTGAACATCATCAGCGTATAAATGGTACTTACAATGTTTTATATTATTTACAAGATCTGCAGTGTATAAAATAAATAGTATAGGACCTAAAATGGAGCCTTGTGGTACGCCACGTGTGACAGAGGAGAGAGGTGAAAATGATTTTCTACCATCACTACTTTGAACCTCTACATACTGGTGTCGGTTACTCAAATAACTAATGAACCATTTCACAGTAGGACCATCGAAACCGTAAAAAGACAATTTAGACATAAGTAGAGGTATATTAATAGTATCAAAAGCGCGGGAAAAATCTAGTAAAACAAGGATACTACCCATACCAGCATCTTGTGACTCCAAGATACTGCTAGTGATATCTAATAAAGTTGTTGTAGTACTTCTATTTTTCCGGAAGCCTGATTGAGCATGAGGGAGAATATTGTTACGTTCTAAATATTCCACAAGCTGTATTTGCACCACTCTTTCTAAGATTTTAGACAATAAAGGCAGTAAACTGATAGGGCGCAGATCTTTGAATGTTTTAGGACAAGTAACTTTAGGAAACGGTAGTACTTTTGCTATTTTCCAAGCTTCAGGAAAAGTACAAGTAATGATGGATCTATTTATTAAAGCAGTTATTGTGTCGAGTGAATCAGGTAAGGTCTCTAGTAACATGTTCAAAGAAATACCATCAGTGCCCCGAGCATTGGACTTTAAAGAAAAAATTATATTGGCTATGTCCGATTGGCTAACACACCTGAGACTAAATGTGGATGAACTAAACCTATTAAATTCAAAATATGTTAAATGAGATAATTGGATACTATTGTCACCTGGAAGGTCCAAGAAGTGATTATTAATTTGTTCTGCATTATTGAGATGGGAAGGTAAATCCATATCAGATTTAGGTGGCAGCACATTCGACTTTAAATTTTTCCAGAATGTCTTTGGGTCACGTATTTCATTGTTAATATTATGTTTAAAAAATGCACTTTTTTCTCTGATAATACTCGAATTGACAAAGTTTTTCAAATTTTTATAATATTCATGATGCACATCTTTCCTAGTTCGTTTGTATCTTAAATGTGCCTCATTTCTTAAGCGCATCATCAATTTAATATTATCCGTTACCCAAGGATGAGAATGTTGCTTAACTACCACAGTTTTGATAGGAGCATGTTTATCAAATAAACTAAGCAGGCATGTGTTTAATTCCGCAATAATTATATTTATATTATACGACTGAAGCAACATCTGCCACGGCATAGACTTCAGATCATTATTAAAATCACAGCTGTCCTTAATTTCTTTCAGTGGACGGTAACTTACCTTTTTCGGTGGCACCTTAGGTCGTTTAAAGTTAAATTCACAGCAGACTAAGGCATGATATGATGACTTAGTCCCTATAATATCAGTCAAAACGTCGCGAACCTGTGCATCTGTGCATACAACGTCCAGTAGTGTTTCACTATGATCAGTAAAATGCGTTGGTGTGGTAACTACTTGTCTTAAACTGTGAATGTCTACAAAGTCTTTAAACTTGTCACACTCTGCCTTATTATTATTATTACTGTTTAATAAGTCAATATTAAAATCACCTAAAATTATTATTTTATCAAATGAACCTAAACTAGAGACTGTATCTGTTAAAGAATCAAAAAAAGTATCTACGTTAAGGCGTGGAGGACGATATGCTGTACCTATTACAATACTAACACCATTGATGTTCAGTCTAAGCCACATTTGTTCGACAGTCGTAACTACAGGATGATCACACATCTTTACTCGAATACCTTTCCGGATGTAAAAAGCAACCCCCCCACCACGACCACCACATACACTATCCGGCCGGGGTACACTGCGGAGCGTATAGCCGGGTATAACGGGAGCTTTTCCTTCTTCTTAAAAACTTATAAATGAGCATTTTATATGGCGATGAAGAAAACATAAATAAATACTTTTTCTACATCAAATATATTACTTTTTGAAAGTATAAAATTAAACTTAAAAAAACAGTCCTTAAATAGTGTACATACCAAATCTTTATTAGTGAAATTAATAAATAGCAAAAATGTGTTATCAATTTCTCTTCAAACAAATCAAACATTTTAATGTTTGATTTATGGTATTTATGTAAGCTGACCTATGTCAACATAAATACCATAAATTAGTATCTTAAAAAACTCTTTTATTTCGAATGCTTTTTCTTCGAACTGTACTAGAATTCGATTTAAACAATAGATTTTTTGTGCATACCAAAAGTGGGCCCAGTTGACGAAAAAAAATTATAAAAAATACTACTCATAAAACAGGATAAAAAAATGAAAAAGAGGCAACTTTGGATATTTATTTTACCTAGAAAACTTGATAACATCGTATTGCTGAGGGTAGTCAGACCTTTAATAGATCCTCAACTAACATAAGTGTCATGATTTTAGAAGGTTTTTCTTATTTTTTAATAGCAACACTGGTAATGCCGTCTCTTGCCGCCATTTTGTTAAATTTAATAGGCTAATCTGTGGTAAAATTGGTGGGGGGTAGCTAGACTTGAGCCCGATTAACGAGCAAAGAGAGGTCATTCTTCAAACTAGCCTCGAGGGGATAAGTTCACTAAGACGTCGACTGTATCTATATTGTTATACCTGTACTATGCCTGTACCTGTAAGTTGGATCAATAATTATATGAGTGTTATCTGGAGTCTGCGTTTTCTTCATATTTCAGAAGCGGTAAAGTACCCACGTAAGTTTATTTCTAAACCTGATAATAAGAATAATTTGCTTATTCTGTGCTATAGTAATGCCAAACGAGTTATTTTATTCTCTTCACGCAGAGAAAGAATAAATATTCCAGATTCCATGTTAGTGCGTATTTTTTTTAATCTAAATGACATTTTAAATACCTTTGCGGTGGATTGTGTTTTGTACATGGTCGGGGCTACTCTCCGACGGAACGGACATAAACTAAATCGCATTTGTGTTTTAATTGATTGTGTTCGTATACGGTCGGGGCTACCCTCCGACTATACTAACATAATTTAAAAAGTCTTTATGCGTAGCTTAGTACTAAGATTTTACTAATTCGTGTTCGGGGCTACTCTCCGATCGTGTTGGTTAAATCTAAAGCGTTAAAATTGGAATATTTGTGTGGCGGATTGTGTTCCGTACATGGTCGGGGCTACTCTCCGACGGAACGGACATAAACTAGATCACACTTTTATTTGAATTGATTAATTGTGTTCGTGTACGGCGGGGCTACCCTCCGATTATACTTACATAATTTTAAACGCGGGTATGTAGTAGATATTTTCGTATGGCACGATCATAGCGTACCATGAATCTGGCATAATATCTTGATTGTTGTTGTTTAATTTACATGATGTATTAAATGTGGATTGTACAGAATTAATGGAGATGATTGGCATTATTATATTATTAGAGTACTTGCTGTTTATGTTGTTTATAATCTTACACATGGAGCTAGGACTGACAGTTTTGGCTGTGTACCTACATGTAATGTTTTAAGTAATTAGTGCTAGCACTAATTGGAGCTAGTTTTGATAGCCTTTACTGTTGCACAGAGTGAAATCACTTATGGCTACTAAATCTTGCATACAATCCATGTTTTAACGTGGTATCTAATACCAACAGTGAATAAAAGAAAACTATAAGTTATGAAGCTAGTAAGAAGTAGTACAGAGTAAGAATAATTTATGATTGGTTGCTCACATTTCATTTATCTTAATATTATTAAAATTAATTACTAATTTTCCTTTGTTTTTAATGTATTGAGCGAACGTGTTGTTCTCTGGGTTGAGTGAGTCATGTATGCTTACTGGTTACCTACGTTACCTGGTAAGATTGGTTTAATAGGTACGTATTACTTACTTACAATTGAATTCTGGCTTTCTATTTATTGATATATTAATTAATAGGTACAAATTTTGTGGATTCAATTAATATGAACACCGTGAATAGCAATATAAATTGCTTGAACTATGAATATGAGTTTAAATACGAATATTTTAATATGGTATCTTTAAATATTTAAGTCTTTATGTGAATTTGGATATCTCTAATGTGAATATTTTTAATTTTTAATGATGAGCGAACAAATATAAGGTGTTCACTGGGTTGAGTGAGCAAGCTATGCATGCTCACTGGTTACAAGAGATACATTGAATTTGTTTGTTGAAATGCATTGAATTGAATTTGATATTAGGGGGCGATGTATGTATGTTGCATACACTCGTCGGATATTAGAGGGCGATGTATGTATGTTGCATACACTCGTCGGATATTAGGGGACGATGTATGTTTGTGGCATGCACTCGTCGGAATTAAGGGGGCGGTATGTTTGTGGCATACACTCGCCGGATTTTAGAGTACGAACGATGTATGTTGGTGGCATACATTCGTCTGAATATGTTTAAATGTTAAGTGAGTACGTTTCTCACAGGCTGGTTAAATGAGTACCTACTTATATTTCATACTGGTTTACTACCCGTATGGCCACTTTTAAGATTATTAGATTTAAATGAAACTACAACAGAACAAAGATAATTTCAAACGTTTTATTCTTGTTTTTACAATACTCATTTTACATTTTTGCACTAGATAAGTAGCTCTTAATAAAAGAAATGGTTTTTGTAAATAATAAAGGATGTAGGTAGCTACTGTAGCTAGTGAACAGTATAAATCATGAATTTTCCTGAAGGGCATATTGTGTTGATAACCTAATGATTTTATTATAGAATGACACGGAACGATCTTTTGCCGATGAATAATGTATACATTCCAAGGTAAATAGCATCTGAGGACGAATACGGCTCCAGGGTGACGTGGCCGACCCAGGGGAGTCTTGAGCGAAGGAGGAATACCCTTTCTTCGTAGCTGAATCTGGTCAAAGAGGATTTGAGATGATGCAGAGCATTTTGTTTATGGGAAAGTATTGAAGTTGTTTTGATTAAAATGTTTCATGTTTATTTATTTGCATATCGAATAAAGCTATTTAAGATTTAATTTTCATCTCGCATAACCGACTAAATTGATTGTAACACCCCCTTAAATAAAGTTTGTAAAGGTCTACCTAAAACAAAACAAAACTATAAAAACTTATCTTTTCATAGAATCATTTAGATGTTATCAAAATACTCTTAGGGAAGAATGAAAAGCTTTTTAAATCTACAGTTGCCTACGTGCTTGACATTGAGTATCTAGTAGGTACCACAGCTGTAGCAGTAGATACCTTTAAAGTATTATTGTCAATATGCGCTCTAATTATCGCAACATAGTACCTACTTACTTATCAAGATATTTATATACTAAATTATGTTTGCATCATTTCTTTTTCCTTGCATTATAAGTATCCACATGCTCCACAATTTGAGTAGGGGTTATTGTCTTATCTATTTAAGATTTTTATAATTACCTTTGTTTCCATTTATACGAAATCCATACCATATCTTGATTCTCATGAGTGGTCAATAGCCATGAGCTAGGTTTGTTTTTCTATGCCTAGGTCTATGCCCAGGTGACCTTTACGCAGAACTGGATGTATTTCTGATCTTGATAAGATTGGACATGATGACGATTCACTTTTGAATAAGAGCACACTATTAAAGTCGCGAATTTAGTATTCCAGGATTGCGATTGGGTAATTCTTTTATAAACTGTGATCTGTGTCACTTAGATTGTTATAGACCTTTTAACTATGGAAACAATATTAGTTTCTGGTATAAGCTTAACAACCTCCATAGCAGTGTTGTAGATACGGTGTACGTACGCATAGTTTTCGGGGTGCCGCTGTCTCTGAGGTACCTACCGGGTTCGATTCCCTGTCGGGTGAATGTTTAAAGCGGACTTTTCAACATTCTGCCCGATTGTATGTGGTAATCCCCGTCGTTGTTCCCAAATGCCATAACACAAGTGCTTGAGTTACTTAGTTCGGGATGGAAGCAATGTAGGTATGCAAAGATATCCAAAATTTACTATTTCCTATTACTTATTTTATTTTTTGTAACTTTGTTCAAGTGGACATTTCGTCTATTATTTTTGTTATATGTAGCTTAATTTAAAAGAATTCACTATGCTTGACTTTTTAAATTTGAGTTTAGTGGCAAACTTAAATCTCAAATTTAATTTAAATTCAAACTAAATTGTGGATGAGTGCTAGAGAAAGTTTATCAGGAACATACTTTTCCGAGTCTTCTACATAATTAGACAATAAAGCCATAAGACTGATTAGAAATCATCATTCTTTACATTTTTCCGGGAACGTCGAAGATTCTTTATCTAAGTACCTAGTTTGATAGATACCTACATAGATTAATTCTTTATTTGTACACAATATTACGAACGGAACAATCACACACGAAATAATAATAATAATACAAAGATAACAAACTGTTAACCAAATGGTGGCCTTATCGTCTTACTGCGGTTTCTTCCGGGCAACTCAGTTTTGGTTTAGACGGATGGAAAATTTTACAGCCAAAATCACTAGAAGCTATTTTGCTATTTGTGCGTACTGCGTAGTGTTCTAGATCTCTCTTAATGATTTAGATGCAAATCAAAAGCAGAAATACTTAGTTGCTTAGACAGCACTGCAAGAAGCATTCACTGATATCTATTCTAGTTGTTTTCATTAACATAGTGATGAAATTATGTTTCTAATGCAAAAACATGTAAACAGTCCATAGTGCATTTAAGTAGATCGTGTTTATTACACTGTCAAGTTGTAACTGATGTTTTCCTAATTAAGCAAAATAAAGTAAAACGATTATTGCTCAATCACACCTCTCAATTTATTAAAATGTTCTATACAGCTTCATGCAAACATTTTAATTCATGTTTTAAACTTGTTCTAACAAATAAAGCCACAAGTAACCACTGCTGTAGCATACCAAGTTAGTTTTGCCGTGTTTTTGTTGTTATTGGCGGTATGATTTATAATTAGTTTTTGAGGATTTTTAATACTACCGTCCTAGTGTACGTATTGACAAAATATGATTTCAAATTATGTGAATCTAATTTATTGTTATTTTAATGAGCATTAATATCTTTATTAAACCAAAAATCAAGTAGATCTGTCAAATTTACCGTCTCATCTGGTAGGCTCGTGATACTAAAATTCTTAGCAGTTTACCATTCTCACGGACCTTTGAAGTTCCTTCACATATTCTGTAGTAATCCTTTCCATATTTTTTTAGATCTGGTCAGTTGAACATTTGTTTCTACTATGGTTGAAGTTACTAAGTACCTTACATACTAATGTTTATAAAAGAATATGAGAATTCATATACTTACATTTATTTCTATTGATTCATTATCAGATACATCTATTTCTTTTGAATGATTAATAAAATTGATTTGGTTACTATGTGTGTTGTGAGTTTACTGCTTTCAGATGCCAATTGTAGCATCCAGTAGGTACTTATCATGAGCTAGCATCGAGTTCAACAAGAACTAGCATGAACAAGCCGGGTTCCGAAAAGGCTACAGTACCATAGACCACATTCATACGCTGCGGCAAGTTATACAGAAGACCGAAGAGTATAACTTGCCACTTTGCTTGGCGTTCGTGGACTATGAGAAAGCCTTTGATTCGATTGAGACTTGGGCGGTGCTGCAGTCTCTCCAGAGGTGCCAAATAGACTACAGGTACATCGAGGTGCTGAGGTACTTATACCAAAACGCCACCATGTCGGTCCGATTACAGAACCAAAGCTCTAATCCTATCCAACTACAGCGAGGTGTGAGACAGGGAGATGTCATCTCTCCCAAACTGTTCACAGCTGCGTTGGAGGATATTTTTAAGCTGCTGGATTGGAAAGGATGCGGCATCAACATTAATGGCGAGTACCTAACACACCTACGGTTTGCCGATGATGTAGTTCTTATGGCTGAGACCTTGGAAGACCTGAACACAATGCTCGAAGATCTCGGTAATGCTTCGCAAAGAGTGGGTCTTAAGATGAACATGGACAAGACGAAAATCATGTTCAATGCCCATGTTGCACCCGCTCCAGTTAATGTTGGGAACATTACACTCGAAGTTGTTGACCACTATGTCTACCTGGGACAGACAATCCAATTAGGTAAGTCCAACTTTGAGAAAGAGATCTCTCGTCGAATCCAGCTCGGATGGGCAGCGTTTGGGAAGCTCCGGCATATATTCGCGTCCGAAATACCTCAATGTCTCAAGACAAAAGTCTTTGACCAGTGTGTGTTGCCAGTAATGACCTATGGAAGTGAGACGTGGTCTTTTACTATGGGTCTCATAAGAAGGCTCAAAGTCACCCAGCGAGCAATGGAGAGAGCGATGCTTGGTATTTCCCTGCTCGATCGAATCAGAAATGATGAGATCCGCAGGAGAACTAAAACGACCGACATCGCTCGAAGGATTGCATCATTGAAGTGGCAGTGGGCGGGACACATAGCGCGGAGAACCGATGGCCGTTGGGGCGGAAAGGTTCTCGAATGGCGACCGCGTGCCGGACGACGTTCCGTGGGCAGGCCCCCTACAAGGTGGACCGACGATCTGGTCAAGGTCGCGGGAAGCCGCTGGATGCGGGCAGCGCAGGACCGATCGTTGTGGAGATCCTTGGGGGAGGCCTATGCCCAGCAGTGGGCGTCGTTCGGCTGACATGATGATGATGATGAGCATCGAGTTAATATAATAATGAGGATCCCGCTATCCTTGAACGTACGAACCAACACAGCATACAAACTGGAGGCAGCAGAGTGTACGTGCTGTGGTAATGAGAGGAGATAATATGATACTGAAGGTGCAGATCACAGAGTGATCGTTGTTGTGATGATGATCATCGTGGGCTGTGGTTGTAAGTCGGATATTGAGACGAGTAGATCGCTGATACTGAAGTTGACTTATGTTGAAGTATATATTATCATGTCATGTATCTTATCTCATTTTACTATTATGATTGCAAAAGCTTGTATGTTTGTTCCCCAATCACGGCTATCGGCTGAACGGATCTTTGAAATCTTTTGTCTGTGGAATAGCATATCGGCTTCTTTTGACCCCGGGAGGATATTTTATTCCCACGGGAAATCATCGTGTAGGTAGTTAATTCATTTGGGCGAAAAGCTGTTCATGATTTTACTTGTCCTATTTCTATCCATGGTAATATACTTCTTCATATCCCAATTATAATTATTAAATCTATTTACACTAATATTATTCATAGTAATATGAATATTTGTTGATAAGGATGCGGGTCATGCTCGTATGAGGATACCTTGTAGACATTTTTAAGTTTTGATATTAAATTGCGAACTTGTTTAAAATCATTAACTTATTCATTAGAAATGATAATAATATGATCTTTTGATTTTCATGTACGGAGTGGAACCATGTATTGTACTATTCTAACAGAGGCAGAGAATAGATGCATTTAAGATTTGGTGCTGGAAAAGAATGCTCTGGAAACCTTGGACAACTGGTTGACAAGTTGAAAAAGCAAATTGTTGCTGTGACGGTTCAAATTGTACCTGCGGCATCTTCATTATCAGTGTAACTTCCTTATAAGAATATTTAAATTAATCGGTAATAATGCCTATTACGAACATGCCTTTAAATAATTCCTTTAGTTGTCCTAATTCATATTTTGATTTAATACAAATTGTGCACTATGGTAAATACGTATCTATAACTTGGTTTGTTACTCATATCTGGGTAAAAATTGGTAACTGTGCAGAGGCCTACAGTTGTTTTTGTAAGGACTAAACTAGGTCAAACTTAGCGATAGTTAAATTCATCTAATATTAGGTCTTTAATCCTTTCATGACTCGTAGTTGCTTTTTCCACTATTTGAGTGAAGTGATAAGGGTGTCTAGTTATCAGGTTAAAGTTAAATTCTGTACCTACCTATTCCTAATGTAACATTCTTAGGGATTTTGCTTCTGACACCATCTAATATTCTTGAATGTAGCTCCTGACAATGCATTGATGTAAACTAGTACCAAGCTAATCCATTTTTCTTTTATGACCCATAACTAATGCTTATAGATTATAACCAGACTTTACTTTAATCATTCCATATACTTACTTACACATGATTATATAACAAGTATAGTTTAATGCTTATAGATTATAACCAGACTTTACTTTAATCATTCCATATACTTACTTACACATGATTATATAACAAGTATAGTTTCAAAATAAGTTTTCTAAGTAATAATAGTCGCTTGTTAACGAATGTCATGATTATGTTAATTTATACATTGATTCAAATAGTTTTAGATTAGTTTGTCATTGATAATTTATTTTATTTGATTATGTATTACTTAACGATTTACTAAAACAATATTTTCACGATAATATCTATATTCTAAACAAGTCATCGGCTTCCTTAAAAGTTTATTGTTGAGCATTGTGTAATATAATGTATTTGTTTCAATTATGTTTTAAGTTTTAACTTAAGGTTTTTATCACTATAAGATTAACCTAAATAGGTACATAGTTGTAAGACTTTACTATTGAGAATAGTTGTGTATCAGTATATTAGCTGTGTACTTACCTAATTAATTGATTCTAAATAATTTTTATATGTGCGTCGGGAGACAGCACGTTATCAGATGGCCGAATGTCATGATTTTAGAAGGTTTTTCTTATTTTTTAATAGCAACACTGGTAATGCCGTCTCTTGCCGCCATTTTGTTAAATTTAATAGGCTAATCTGTGGTAAAATTGGTGGGGGGTAGCTAGACTTGAGCCCGATTAACGAGCAAAGAGAGGTCATTCTTCAAACTAGCCTCGAGGGGATAAGTTCACTAAGACGTCGACTGTATCTATATTGTTATACCTGTACTATGCCTGTACCTGTAAGTTGGATCAATAATTATATGAGTGTTATCTGGAGTCTGCGTTTTCTTCATATAAGTATATATTTTTTTAGACGTTCACGACTGCATAGTAGGTATTGTAAAAAATAGGTTGAAAAAAACTTCCGGTCGAAGTACCTGCCCTTAATATACCTAGGTAACCATAAAGTTAATATCATCATCTCAATCGTATCACTCTTGTCGGAGTGGTCGTGGTCAACAAGAAGTGCTATGGGTAGCCGATGTAGCTTGCTTCACGATCTTTCGCCATCTCTCCCTATTGGCGCTTGTGGGGCGAAACGACTAAAGACTCGAATTTTTAAGAACCCCTTTCAGTCCCTGTTGCAAAAAAAAATATACTTAAATATTTTTATTTCTCTCTTATTTGCAAAATAGCTGGGCAAACGTCATCTAAAACTATTCTAAATTTCTAGTTGATAGCATTAGTAGTTCTCGAGATATCCAGCTGTGACAGCGACAGACAGACTGAGTCGCACCATATGGGTTCCTTTTTTACCATTTTGGTTTGGAACCCTAAAAATCCACAAACTATCAGTAGAACTGCAGGACCTCTGCAGGCAACGATCTGTCAGTTGCCTTAATCAGCCACACACTAACAGTTTTACGGCCTGTTCGATTGAGGACTGCAGGTGGCCTGCCGGCAGACTTAAAGTCTGTGGGCCCCTTTATACACGATAAATTCAAGCGGTGTCGGTGAGTGTGTGTATTCTGATGAACAAGAAGTGATAGAGAGAACGAAATGTTCATACCTACTTGAGTTATACAGGGTGGAAAAAAAGACCCCCGTGGTGGTTGGAGGAAAAGTACCTACCCGTAATATTGATGATGGCAAATTTTACTGAAAGAAAAAAATAGTATATTTTTAAATATAATTATGTGATAATGACCAAGAAAAATAAAGATACTAAGTACGGGTCAGTAGAGGAATTGAAAACCGAAGTTCAAAATATTATTTTAAATATTCACCATAACTCGATACAAAAAGCGACACCGGTAACTAATTTAGTCGAAGAATAAGGTAGGTACCGTATGTGCATACACCTACGTGAATGCACGACGTAATTGAGCAATTTATAAGTTAAGCAAACTATTTTCTTTATAAAGGTAGTAAGAAGTTAAGCTTTACAATAAAAAAAAATATTTCTTTCTTCAATTGAGGATACTATGTTGTTTAAAAGATATCGATCGTTATGAATGACTCTTACGGTTGGTATCATAAAATACAGGATATGTTTTTTCACATTTCACCGGTTCGATTCCCGGCTCAAGCAGGTGATTTTTGAAAACCATTAAATGCAGTTTTAATTATTTTTAAAAATAAAGGAGTTGTTTCCTTTCAGTAAAATTTGCCATCATCAATATTAAGGTTACTTTTTCTCCAATCACGCTATTTTTTTCCACACTGTGGAACCGACCGACCACAGACCTGAAAATAAGTAAACGTAGAGCAGTGCAAAGATTCATACCTAATAGTTGAACTAAGGCGTAAAAGCGAAACGGAATTTCCCGCAAAAACAACTAAATAAAAGTTAACACAAGTGGTGGGTAAGTACCTACCGCCAAAAGTTCCCCGAAAATCAAATTGAGAAAACAACTTTAATAAACAGTAATATTATTGAGACATACCTTATACTTGCTTTTAAGTTCTGGCCACGTAAGCAAACTTTAAAAATCAATTTGCAATTAACTTTTTAAGCGAGTTTGAGATAAATCAAATAAAAATAGCATTTGAGCCGAATCCCACACGAACTGAATCACGACGTGTGGCACTTCTATATTATAAATATCTAAGGACACTTACTTTTACCTTGGACACTTACTTTGGCGCTACTCTGAAAAATACGGACTTTTTGATTTAAAACTATAGGACGGTTACAGTTGTTAAAAATCTGGTAATAAGATATATATTTCTTCATACCTTTATCTAGAATCGTATAGTTTCAAAAACACGATTTTATGATTTTGCCTCGACACTTTTTACTTTCGAAAGGACCTCTAAAAAATACGAAAAGTGAAGATTATTCTTAAATGGGGTTACTTACACTATTGGAAATTGGTTTAATTAGTGGACACCAATAATATTGAGGATCGTATAGAAGCATTTTTTTTAAATCGCTGTAGTTTTTTAATACGAAGTGATTTTGTGTTTTTATTGCCTAATCTGCAAAATCGGTCTCGCTCCCGCGCGCGTCGTTTTCTCATTGCTATCTCGCTTCAGCACATTTTTTCCGAGTATCGCCTTATACGGTTCAAAACATTTTAATACTGATTTGACCAATCCTGATGATTCACGGATAATTCAGATGTGTGACTTTCACGCACCTATGTGATATTTGCGTATTTTGTGTATGCAACCTTAATCACCCCATCCTTTGCCCTCATTAGCACAGAGAAAGTAATCACTATGCTCATTCGCCACTTGCCTTACATCACAATTCGACAACGGAATTAAATTAAAATTCAGTGTTATTGTTTTTGTCTATTCTGAAATGAGTGACAGTGACAATGCATACTTTTCGCTGTCGGGAACGTTTCCGAGCGTTTGTGAATATGGTGGCTGGTTACTTGCACTGCAGGAGTGCAGGTCTCCACCTGCACTCCTGCATTCCCCTTCGGGCATAGGTGGTGCGACATTATGACAGGTAATATCACACTATCCTGGTAATCTTCTGTCCCAGTTCAGTGGATGTTACCTTTTACCGCGTAATTTTGTAAATCAGACATATTTTGCTATTTGGAGACTGTTTGTCATTTGGTGGAAAAAGAAAACAGCCAGGTTTTCTTTTGTCGAAAACATTGATAACAACCAAAAGTTAAACAGAAAAAGATGGGAATAATGTAGATAGGTAGATACCGTCAAAATGCGGAAATAAGCCTGACACCATAATCACAAATTGAGACAGGCACAGTAGACGAGAACTAGGTACCTAACCACCATACGCACTCCATAATTGACAGTATATACATAAACAATAAATAAATAATAAAGAAAAAAGCATGATGTCACATATCGTGATGAAATATTATTGTTTGTAGTGTTCATGTTTGCGCTGGTACGCGCCGTCGCCGATATCTAAATTCTCGATTACTGACCAGTTACATCCGGCTATTTTGACCTACTGCAAAGCCCTTTTGGACTCGCGATAACAGCAAGCATGCAAAATTTGATAAGCGAAAAAACGACCCCAATTTTGAGTTTTTTAATCAGAATATGATCACAAAAATGGCTTGAAAGTTGAAACATACAGATAGTATATTTATGCGTAGTTTTTTTTTGTTATTCATATAATGTATGAATAAAGTGAATCACGTAAGCACTATTTAAAAGAAACTATAAAAATATTGTCTTACGTAGTCTAAATACCTATCTATCTATATCTCGAAAACTAGCAACTAATAAAGAAATCTACCTAAGTACCTGCATGTTCACTTAACCCATATCTTTTACAGTTTTTTTTTCTAATGAACTGAAAGATCACTTAACATGATTTAGACTGTTTTAATAATTAATGGGCTAGCTTTAGCCATAGCCACAGAATACTTGCTACCAATCACCACTTTCCACTTTAATGAATTCCTTTTTTCCTAACTCTCTTCGTAAATCCTACCGAAATACTAAAGCCATTCGTAACTCTCTTCGTAAATCCCACCGAAATACTAAAGCCATTCGTAACTCTCTTCGTAAATCCTACCGAAATACTAAAGCCAAATGACTTTCCTTAACCTTAAACATATTGGATTAAATTGTTATAAATTATTCTGTATTGACATTTACTAAGACCTATATACCTATATACTTTCTTAAAGCATGATATTTCATTTTAGTTCATCAATTTCAATCTGTCATCACAGCGATAGGGCTAAACAAGTACCCAGGTACGTAAGGTAAATTAATAACATAAAATAAATGATATTTACAACGATACTTAAGAAAACGTGTCACATAATTCTATTCGAGACATCGTTAAGTTTATTGTTGATAGCGAGAACCGACTGAGACAACAAGAGCGATGATAAGAGAACCGGTTATATCTGGTTCGCACTGCGGCCGCAGGGGGCCGCTACACGACCGTTCACACATGCGCGTACGCACACACGCACAAAACCGCTGATAAGCGCCGATAACAACCCGAGTTTACACAAGTATTGAGTTTACTTGACGTACAGTTTTGCAGTATGTTTACGAAAGATTTTATATAAGACATTTTGATGAGCGGCACCGTTTAATTTTAATGCAAATATTCAGTTTTTAAACGCTGCTCTCTAATATTTACTAAGATTTTCTAGCATTAAAATTTAACTGTGCGTAAAAATACCCGGAACTCAAAGTTCATAAAAGTTATTAAAACATAACATAATCATAGTTTAGCATTTACCTACCCTTATAAAATATTGAAGAGTAGGTTTGAAAAAACTGTCTAAAAGACTAATATTAGTTACCGACCTATCTCATCTCATATCATTATAGGTCTCGATGCGATAAGAGTCTTGAAACAGACTAAATAATTCTGCAATGTCATCAAAGCCGTAGTGGCCGTTTTCACGTGATTTAGATAAATGCTAAGATGGGTGCGTGCGATAGTCCCCTACGCTACGCGTCGATCAACCAGTAAAGTATGATCAACGTGTGATCTCAACAAAACTGACGACGTTTTAATAAGGTTTATTTCATGAATATTTACAGATATTTTAATTGAAAAAATGAGAGCAACTTGTTATGCTGCGTACACACCTGACCAAATAAGGCCAACCAACTAACGCCAGCCTAGGGGTTCTGTTTTCCCCTCTGTCTCAATCAGATGATCTGAAAAAACCCTAATGTGAACTGGAATCACTCCCATTGATCCTTTATTTAGCTTTAGATTGATCTTATAAGGCCACGAACGTACTCAGCATTATGTGAACTCTGTTCCTACTTAGCTTATGCAAGCACACTTTTTAAGGCAGGTAGTTATGCAAGCACACTTTTTAAGGCAGGTATTTATAATTAAAAAAGTTGCTACTTTCCGAAACAGTAGATTAGCGACCGACAAATTGGAACAATAATAAGTAATAATTTACTTATTGTAAATGTAAAGAATAATATTTTTATTAAAATGCCAAAAAGTTCCACTTCACCCATGTATTTGATAACCATAACTACAATGTAATAAAAACATTGGCACGATCGCATTACTGCGCAGTTACTTCATCGCGATCAACTTTATCCAAGCCTTATCAGTGTTATCTCGCCCTGATCCGCGAAGGGACTCCGATATGCGTGTAATGAAGTGACGTAGCGTCTGGCGGGCCATTCATGTCTGCCACCTATGGCTGTCGTGTGAACACCGAATGGTAGACTCGTGCGTGAAACTTTCCACTTAGGAAGGATAGCTTACTACCATCATATGAAGATACCCAATAGTAGCTACTATAATCATTGGCTCGATGACCGCCTTTTGCCACATCACACTTCAATATCTATACATTAAATTTCTTACAAGTTTCAATCCTATTATCCTACTAATATTATATGTGAAGGTTTTGATGTTTGGATGTTTAGATGTTTGTTACTCAATCACGCCAAAACGGCTGAACGGATTTGGCTGAAATTTTGGACACACACTTTGTAGCCTGGAGAGGAACATAAACTACTTTTTATCCCGGAAAATATCACATCCCCGCGGGATAACGTCGTGAAGTCCACGCGGGCAAAGCCGCGGGCGGAAAGCTAGTAAATAAATAATAGTAAAAATAGTACTAGTCCCAAAGTAGGTACCCTATTAGGTGGGATCCAGTACGCACTCAACATCATCAACCGTACGACACCCACTGCTGGGCATAGGCCTCTGCTGCCACTGCTGGGCTTATCAAACGTGTAAAACTTAATAGTTTTACAACTATTATTTCTCGTGAATGTAAAAGTTAAAATCATAATAAGAATATTTTATTGCGTATTCAAACACATTATATCAATAACAATAGTAGATTGTACAACAAGTGCATAAAACGTACCATTTTACCCGAGACGTATATAGTCAATTCGAGGGTAAAATGGGTTTTATGTACGAGTTATACACTCTGCTTTTCACTTCGAGTGTGAGGAAAATAAATAACAATATTGCAAAAAAGAAAAAATAAAGACTTCGCCATTTTGGCGGGAAGACTTTCTTTTTCTTTTTTTTGTATACGTGGCAGTGGCAGCACAGTGACTTTAGCATAGATCGTAGTCCATAATGCCGAATTTTTTTAATTTTATTTCGGTGCTGGATTGCATACGGACAAACATCTCCTGAGGATGCCCCGGGTTGGGGCGAAACACGTGTAGAGTAGTGTGATCGGTGAAGGTGCAAGTTTTGCGATTATTTGCGGAAGAAAGCTACATATATTTATTTTTCACAATGGTTAGGGACTTCCGCCAAGTGACGCCTGATTCAATCAAATAAATACTTATTTCTTACAAAAGTCATCAATTTTGCCTAGTTTTATTAATTTAGTAATTTAACATGGATTGTGTACATAATTTAAAGAAACAGAATGAAATAAGTACTTAACAAGTTTATTTAACGAAGTTTAATTTCGTGTGTGACTGTTTACCTGACGACCTTTGTCTTAGAGTTTAAGACTTAGACGAAGATTTTACTTTATGCACTCGAGCATAAAAAGCGATTTTATGTAGCCTATACCCAACATAAACACGAACTTTACGAGCATGAGAAGTAAAAATATAATAATGTGACACCGCAGCCATACTTACGAGCATAATAGACTCTTCGTTTTGATCCATACTCAAAAATTATCTCTAAATCTTCCGGGTTATTTTTATAATTTTTTTTTTTTTAACATTGACTTTCAAATCAAAACTTTGTTTGGATTCCGCGGGCTACCGTTAGCTGTTGATGCTTTCCACCGACTATCAGTTGAATTACTATTTGAACTACTGGGCAAAGTATCTAGAGGTTCCTGAATCTCAGTGAAAGCAGAGTTAGAAAACAGCGTCAATAAAACTCCTTTTCCTACTGTAATTTTGTTAAAAACAATGTCCTCACTGCAAAGCCATATTGCTCAATAACCATAGTGAATTCCGTAAAGTGAACCAGTAAGAGGTCGCTGAGCATCGACGCGCATATCAGTCACCTCTTGAACCGCAGACTATCGTACCGGTAATAACTGGACGGCGGCCGCAGCAGGCGGCTCTAGATAATACTCCAACAAATAACACACGACCAGAAACATACACACACATTTCATTCAATTATCATCCTTAACGACATAGGATACCAATTTTTGAAAGTCGTTATAATACAACAAAAATTTTAATGGCGTAAAACTGATAGGTAATAGCTGAAAACTTTTTTCAATGCGATAAGAGCCGATCGTAATAGATTCATCGTGTTCGCGGGGGACTAAAGCGCTTATCAGCGCTCCGCGTTTGTCAGTCTGAGACGTTTTATAAGTAGGCGAGTCGAGCGCCCGCCATCATTATCTGTGCGACCGCGCAGTGACCACTACCAGTTTAGCTTTTTATTTTTGTAAATTTAGTGAGAATAAAAGATGCTAGTGTTTCCGCATTGGAGGCCTGACGTACCCGGCGACGGATGCAGGGTGCAACGGTGGGTGCCCGCCGAGCATTTCGGATCGTATTTTGCGAGACCTATGACTATTCAACATTTACCACCACCACAGGTTAGTTTTAAAAATAAACTCGTGCAAACAAAAAGTTGGACTTGGAAAAGTTGGAAAAAACATGGAACTTTAAAAAAAATATTGAACTATTTATTTAAATATTTTTTTTCATTGTTACAGACGGAAGATGACGATTCCTCTGGCTGTTCATCCCCGGAGCGCAACACTGATCCCAGTTCAGACGGGGACAATGTGTGCGAGTGGCGCAGCTGCGGCGCGCGCTACCCGAGCATCTCTCATCTCTCTGCGCACGTAGCGCGCGTACACGCGCACGCGCATACAGACGGACACTTCTACTGCGGTTGGAAAAACTGCCGCAGACCGCAAAGAGGATTTAACGCTCGGTTAGTTTCAAAATTTATAAAAAAAAAATGATATTGAAAATAAAGACTCGAACCCACGACCTTTCACTGTCCGGGCGAATGCTCTTCATTCATAACTTTTTTAGTAAACATGATTTGAATTTTATTTTATTATTTATTTGCATTTTGCAGTTAACTACATTATTTTATTTCCTAACAATCTTTATTTATATTTACAGATACAAAATGCTGGTTCATGTACGAACACACACAAATGAGCGTCCACACACATGCAATCAGTGCAACAAAAGCTTTTCAAGAGCAGAAAATTTGAAAATTCACCTGAGATCACACTCGGGGGAAAAGCCTTATGTTTGTCCATATGAGGTAATTATATTTAGATACTGAATCGACTCGTTTACTTACTAAAAATACATATATTTAATTGCAATGAATTTTTATATTAAACCAATATAATATAAAAATCAACCGTTATCTATTTATTGTCCCTAACATACCTCTCTTTTTGTCAACAGGGTTGCGGCAAAGCGTACTCAAACTCCAGTGACCGTTTCAAGCACACAAGAACGCATACAGTGGACAAACCCTATTACTGCAAAGTCCCCGGCTGCAACAAACGCTACACAGACCCGTCCAGTTTGAGGAAACACGTCAAGACCAACAAACACTTCACAAGGGAAGAAGACGTCCGGCGAGAGTCTTCAGACGAAATCCAGAGTCCAGAAGTACATACTTTTTCACCTACAAAGGATAATTACCCTTGCCACACAGTCATAAAGCCCACTTCACCTCTTCAAATGCATTCACCTATCCCGCATTACAGCCCGCCAAAAACCACCTCGCCAATGCCGTACTCTTCACTGCCACTAAGAGAACCTACAATCAGCTACCCAATTGACCAAGTCACTTACATAGAACCTATGTACCCAATCCGAGTACCGTCCAATGAAATGTCATATGTAGAGTACACGCAAATGTACGAGCACGCATACAGAAATTACTATTCAAGCAACATAAGTTATTCCGTAATACCACAGAGGGAAAGCGAAAAAACGTTTTCATACGACAAGGCATTACAGTATGATGATGTAGAAATGGAGGAAATTCACGAAGACAGATACGTACCTGAAGAAATGCCTTTAAATCTTATATGCACCAAACAGAGGATAGAGTGCAAACCTATTGAACAACTAGTCATGCGCACAGACTTACCATTAGATTTAAGTACAAAAAGTTAAATTATCTAAGTAAATTATTTGAAAAAACACGTGCTTTCTTTAATGTTTCTCCTACCTTCGGTATCAACATCATATCATCCACAATAAGCATGCCACCCCACCCACTATTGGATATGAAACCCTAGCTTATATTAAGATCTCCAGATCATAATATTATGAGACAACAATATAGTCAATAATATGTAAAATTTATATTTTCGTTGTTATGATAGACACAAAACTTCATTACTCAACAGGAAATGGTACGGTAGTAGCCTTCTTATTTTGTCACCTTGTAGTCTTTGAATAGATAGATAAAGAACTTAACTAAGTTTGTAAGATGTTTTTGTTGATTCAAATGTTTTGTATTATTTCTGGGCACAGTTCCTTGGACTTAATCGGTTTGGTGTTTTCATAGGGAATCGTACAATCATCATCATTATACTTTGTTCAATGTAACACGAGTCCTATGGTGACAGCTCATTCGTGCAAAGCAAAAAGTTATTTATGCTATTGTAATAAAACTCAAGAAAATCAGCATTAGACATTTTTTATGCAGCTCATGGTAGAAAATTAGACCCATTCCTTGTTCAGAAACATTTTGCTTTGCACGAAAATGAGCCGTCATAGTAGGACCCATGCTACATTGAACAAAGTATGCCATGTTTCATACGTTGGAACATCCTTGCTAACTTACTTCCTACTAATATTATAAATGCAAAAGTTTGTGAGTATGGATGCATGTATGGATCTGTGGATGTATGGATGTTTGTTACTCTTTCACGCAAAAACTACTGAACGGTACTGGATGAAATTTGCAACAGGGATAGATTATACGTTGTAATATAGGATACTTTGTATCCCGATATTCCCACGGTAACGGGAAGCACGCGGGTGGCTGCTAGTTTATTATAAACGCGAAAGTTTGTATGTATGGATGCTTGTTACTCTTTCACGCAAAATCTACGAATCGGATTTGGTTGAAATTTGGCACAAACATAGAAGATGTGGAGTGGTGTGAAGATTCTGTTGGGATGGGCAGCGTTCGGCAAACTTCGCGAAATCTTTACGTCGTCAATACCACAAAGCCTGAAGACGAAAGTTTTTAACCAGTGCGTCCTACCCGTAATGACTTACGGAGCTGAAACATGGACACTCACGGTGGGATTAGTCCACAAATTCAAAGTCGCCCAGCGAGCTATGGAGAGGGCTATGCTCGGCGTTTCTCTAAAGTATAAGATAAGAAATGAAGTTATTCGACAGAGAACCAAGGTCACCGACATAGCCCAAAGAATAAGCAAGCTGAAGTGGCAATGGGCAGGTCACATCGCGCGAAGAACCGACGGACGGCCGTTGGGGCAAACGAGTTCTGGAGTGGAGACCGCGCTTAGGCAAGCGTAGCGTAGGGCGCCGGTGCCAGGTGGAGTGACGACCTCCGAAAGAGGGCAGGTGGGGGCTGGATGCGAGGAGCTGAAATCCGTGCTCAGTGGCGTGAACTAGGAGAGGCCTATGTTCAGCAGTGGACGGATGCGGGCTGTTGATGAATGATGATAGTAGATGGCCTGGATTAAAACATAGGATACTTTTTATCTCGATATTCCCGAGGGAACGGGAACCACGCGGGTGAAACCGCGGGCGGCCGCTAGTAGAAAATAAAGAGGTCAAGCCATGCGGGCCTATACGTATGAAGGATGTTAACCAACGATGACGAAAAGCAGGCTCCACTAACTTAGCGTCCTCGCAAAGCACATAGGGATTTGAGAAAGAATGTTTGGTCACCCATCCCATAACCGACCATAGTGATAGCTGCTTTGAGCGCCGCAATAATAGTTTGAACGACATCGAACAAAACTTATGCAATAATTATTTATCGTTATCGTTGCAAAGAGACTACTAGGAAGAAATGTGACTGAAGTGTACATAATAATTATCGCACAACTTTTTATTTGGCAAAATTCTTTGTGATATGTACAGTCATGTGAGCAATAATATGTCAATACTAGTTTTCCGCCCGCGGCTTCGCCCGCGTGGACTTCACGACGTTATCCCGCGGGAATGTGATATTTTCCCAGGATTAAAAGTAGCCTATGTTCCTCTCCAGGTTACTAAGTATCTGTGTGCCAAATTTCAGCTAAATCCGTTCAGCCGTTTTGGCGTGATTGAGTAACAAACATCCAAACTTTCACATTTATAATATTACTAGCCTTCCGCCCGCGGCTTCGCCCGCGTGTACTACACGACGACGTTATCCCGCGGGAAGGTGATATTTTTCAGGAATAAAAAGTAGCCTATGTCCTTTCTCAGGCTCTAGACTATCTATACCAAAATTCATTCAAATCGGTTCAGTAGTTTAGGTGTGATTGTGTAACACACAGACAGACAGAGACGCATTTATAATATAAAAATAAGTAAGGATAATATAGTAGGATTGAAAAATGACATAGTCCTATATTGTTAACATATTAATGCCCGTGTCGTGACTGTACTGTAAGAGGAAGGAGGAGGAAGAGAGGTGGTAAATAGGAGATACCTGGAAAGGTATTTCTTTCGTGTGTGAGGGTAGTAATACCTTCACAATGATGAAATTAGCGCTGGCTATATAGCGCGTAAGAAGTATTGGATAAATTCGACGCTTCTCGTAACGACTCCGTAGCTCAGAGGTTAGAGCAGTCGCCCGGAAAGCGAAAGGTCGTGGGTTCGAGTCCCATCGGAGCTAGTTGTGAGACGGGTCGATTTTTTCTAAAATACTTCATTTTCCATTTTTCAATTATAAAAATTGCATTGTTAATGCAAAAAAGTAAAAATTTAAATAACTTGCAATAGTAATTTCATCTTTAGCGATCGTCAAATACCTGGAAAGGTATTTCTTTCGTGTGTGAGGGTAGTAATACCTTCACATTCATGAAATTAGCTCTGGCTATATAGCGCGTAAGACGTATTGGATAAATTCGACGCTTCTCGTAATGACTCCGTAGCTCAGTGGTTAGAGCAGTCGCCCGGAAAGCGAAAGGTCGTGGGTTCGAGTCCCATCGGAGCTAGTTGTGAGACGGGTCGATTTTTTCTAAAATACTTCATTTTCCATTTTTCAATTATAAAAACTGCATTGTGAATACAAAAAAGTAAAAATTTAGAAAACTTGTAATTGTTAAATTAAACATTACTTTTTACTTTAGAGAATGATAATTTGTGTTATTTCATAGGTTCAAAATTAATCCAAAAATAAAATTAAAATATATAAATCATTATTATTTATTACATATTTTAATAAATGTATTTTACATTCTTAATTATTTAACTCGAGCTTTATGATTTGAAAATTGTACTGAAACTGTTGATGGTGCATTCATCAGATAATTTTTCTGACGTCGTTTTTGTTGCTATGTTACTGACTGTTCTCAAACTCAAATTATTTTGAACAGGAATGTTCACAAAAGAATCAGTTTTCAAACAAAACTACTTTGAAATCGTACTTATTTATGAAGATCCCTTAAAAGGACTACTCCAGTCCCAAAAACTATTATAAAAGTGAATACAAAAATCGCACCTTTCAATCATTTCTCCATAGCAATATAACGTAGATTACAGTGTAACAGGTTTGGCCAAGTTCTATGTCCGGACTAGCTTAGACATGCCTTCGGCGATGATGTTTAATGCAGCTAGGTCCTTCCGCGCCGTATCTAGGAGATGCGCCATGCCGCGCTGCTGAAGGGTCAAGAACTGCTTCACGTCTTCTTGAGCACCTAAAAAGCAAATTTTGTTTTAGAAAACAACACTCTTTGTTTCTTTTGTTAGCTGAAAAGAACCGATCGTTAAAGGGTCCATCATACGACTGGTCCCAATAACTTAGGTATACTCAGTCAGAGATGGGCATGCTAGAGTTTGGTTGCTTATGTAACAAAACCGAAATAGGCCTATCTCTTACTGAGACCAATTCTATGTCTAAAACATCTAAGCATAGGTTAGGTTCAAGGCACTATTCTCGGTCTTATCATTGGAGGAAGTCTGAGCGGATATGGTAGTTATGGGCGATCACGGAAGTAGCATAATACCGATTACCACTTGTTGACAGAATGACCACAAAAACAAATAAAGTGGAGACAAGATAATGATCGAGCAATAACTCAGAACTTGTGTCAAAGAACCAGTGTCTCTTTAGAACCAGTGTCAAAGAGAAGCTCTATTTTAGGCTCAACTCACACTGGCGCAGAGTCGAAGCTTTCGCAGTTGACGCTTCGACTCTGCGCCAGCGTGAGTCGACCTTTCACTATTTACTTGGTTTAAGATCAGCGTCCTTAGTACGAACTGTTAAAAACACGCTCGATCCTAAGCGTCTGTGTACAGGTAGTTGTTACTCAAAACAGTGGACAGTTTTCATGATACTATAATGGCGGCTCAACACATTGGCCAACATTGTGGCCAAAAAACCTCCAATTGGGTACTTGACTGAACTTTTTTTAATGACTTAAATTGTTCATTTAATTGGTAGCAACACAACATAGGTATTTATTTTCAAATATCTTGCATATTTTCAGCGATATAGAGCAACAAACTTTCTAATTAGACAAGGAGAGCGCTATAGAAACGTGACGTCACATTTCTATAGCGCCATACTCTCGCCATAGAAAATTTCGTTTTAGAAAGAGATAGCTCGAGTCACAATTAAGTAGCTTATAATTCGCTTGTTATAATACAGATTGAATTTCTTTTTTCACATTTGTTATTCAATAATGTTATATTTCTGAATGTCATAATTAAATATCTACATTTCAACAACAGTCAAATACCCAATTCGTCGTACTGTACTGATTTCGTAGCAAAAAAAAGTTTTAAAAGTTCCTAACCAGGAGGTAGTGTACGTTTCATTGGCCCCAATGTTGGCCAACGTGTAGAGCCGGCATAAGACAAGTCAGTGACCAAAAGCGATTGACATTGGATTAGGGTACATGAATTGACTTAAAGTTCAAAACGTCTATCATCTTTTCAAATAATACCTGGATCCAAACAATAACGCTCGTGCGAAGTTCCCGCGCAGGCGCTACGCTGCAGTCTCACGGCGCATAACAACTCGTTCAGGCGACCCTGAAACCATGCCATGATTAACTATGTAAGTAAACACAGCCGAAAATAGTCGTTATCACCCAACAACCATTTTCAAATGTCTGGGAATACTGAAGACAATGACTTTTTATCATCAAAATCAAATACATCATCAACAAAAGCAAATGAAATTGTGAAAGTTATATTTGTTTAGCTTAAAGAGTGTGTGAGTAAAGCGGGTTACACGGGTTTTGGCTGAAAAATGACGTAACCGACGCTATTCTAGTTCATTAATATAGTCCCACAGACATATTTGAGCCGGTGACAGCCGTGACGGAGGAACTACTTGCAATAATAATATGCTTGCAATACAAAATTAGCTGTCAAAACGACTGTCCGTATAAAAATCTTTTTGGTTTCAAAAATTACCACCGGGTCAGGTAGGTTAGTTTGTGGCTCCATACATTTTTTATTGGTGGTTGGTGTGCTGTCAAAACCTGCCAGTAGTTAATATTTGCAATCGGTTTCCCTTCACATCACACTCAATCACCTCAAAATGTGGAAAGGCAAGACTTTTTTAGACATTTTTCTAAGCGCTACATGCTGTATTTATTTACCAATCAATACAAAACCGCAAATAAATCTTCACTATCAGGGCATATATTAAGCAAAATGTGCGATCAATCTCCATCCTGTTTCTGTTGGTTGATCACGGATACGACTCATGCACCTGATGAACTGGTTCTGACCGGTATCGCTGATAAGAAGCACCGGTGGCACACGCGTCGACTGATAAAGCACGAACCAGCCCAAACTAACTGCTTACTAACGAGGATGTTACCGCAACGCATTAAAGACAAAATGAGTTTTTAATGGTCACCCAATGTTCTTAACGGATAGATGTGTTAGGTTATGTAAATATTATTCTGAGTAAAGGGACAATTTTAGAAATTGTAATTAACTTTTTAGATTATTCGTACGGTTTGTACCATTTTTAACTTACAGCCAGTACACACTAACATAACATAACATTAACTGTAAACTGAAACAGACACTAAATATCATCAATGAAGTGTATGAATTGTATGAAAAAGGAAAATCGTCAGTCTCATTCGAACAAGACATAGAACTTTTAAGAGTACACGGACAATAAATTAATTATTCTACATCTGTTTCCTCTTATTTACATATGCGATAAAGACAAACACTTATACCACATCATTCGAATTCTAATGACGTTGCTTTAAAATTTCCTTTACTGTGTACATACACCATTGTGTTTGCTGCGATTGAAACGCAGTTAGCCTACCATGTTATTTACTTTTTAAGAATATTTCTAATACTTTATTTCCAATACTTTTTAGAGGTTACATTGCTCGACTTAGTAAATAATAAAATCCGAAACATTTAAACAATATAAGTATATTGTTTATAAGAAAAGTTGAAATAGGAAATAAATACACCAGCCCTACAAGTAGCTTTCAAACAGGATTCGAACCTGCGCCTCTAGGAATATGGATCAAACAAATGAAAATTTAATTCTAGAGAAAATCGATTTCTCAACGATTTAACTGCAGATTACGAACATCCGTTCTCAGAGTAATTTTTAGAGTTTAGATACATAACATCACAGTAGATCTTCAAATGTGTGAGGGATTGAATAAACTTTTTTAAAGCAGCCGATAACGTACTTATTATAACACGTCTGGTGTCTGGAGATAGCATTGATAACGAAGAGATATAAAACACACGCATAGGGAGTATGTACTTTGGGCAGACAAGGGCATTCGGGTATCACTATCTTTAACCGGCGCGGGCTGATATTGTAGTAATGATATATGTATTAATCCACAACCCTAATCTAAATCGTTGATAAAGAGGACACTAACGAACAATGACTTGGCAAATAGTAATGAATTAAATCTATTCTTATCAAATGTTAAATCATCGTGAGTTTTGGTGATTTCTTTAGTGACATTCTAAAGTTTTTGCGCGAAAATAAAGGCTAACTAATAACTGTTTTGGTTAAGTAAATGTTGTGGTTAGCACCGCCGCAATGGTCATCACATTTGTAAAGAATATTTTTTTAGAGTTTCAATGGCTTAAAAAGCAATAAAAAAATCGTTTTGAAGAATAACCAGTCTAATAATATTGGTATTGTGTGGCTTAGATTTACTCACCAAAATCACAGTAATCATTGTTTACATTGTAATGAAACTGTATTGTTTACATTTTTGTGAAATCACATTGTTTACTAATAAAATTATTTTAATTCATAGTGGCTTCATATTTTTGCATATGAACGTGTAACCAAATGACTGAAAACCATTTGTGATCATATTTTTGACAAAAATGTGTGCTTTATTGAACTAGCTGTTATTGTTGATCGAAGACTTTATTGCGAGAAACTCCGATGGTTATAAAGTATGTACGTATTGATAAGGCGACTATTTGTTTTTGAAATTTTCAGAGTGTACATTTATTCAAAATTCTGTCCATGTATACATTTCATTACACGTGACTGTACAGTCACGAGCAATAATATGTAAGCAACATAGGACTATGTCATATTACAATAGGTATTGATTGAATAACTTGTGTGGCACAGATAGTTTTGTTTCTGGACAATTCAACATTTCAATGTGTCAAAGTTCTATGTTGATAACATATTATTGCTCGTGACTGTACATACAAGTGTTATGCAACAAAATTAACTAACCTTAGGATAATTAGAGAATCTCTGAGTGTAAGATCCCGGGTTTGATTCCCGGCCGAAAGAATCAACGATCAAAGATTTTTTTCTAATACCTATTACATTTTTAATATGATAGTGAAATAAAATGGCATTGTATATAAAAAAATGTAAAAATAATTTTAAAACCTCTCACAGTTTAATCAATAACTTCTCTGACTAATAAATTTGCTTTACAATTCATCATTGTATGTGAAGAAAGTATGAAGTGAACCATTATTTATTTCACTTCGTTGCTTAATTTTACGTGGCGCCATCTTTGATTCGCAGCGTATACTATATTGTCAGGCTAATTGGTATGTGCGTGACTACAGGACAAACACTTGAATAAATACAATATTAAAATCAGGGGCTCGGGTGTGAGACCCTTCCTTAGTTTGTGGGAGTAGCTAATCCATACTAATATTATAATTGTGAAAGTGTGTTTGTTTGTTTGTTTATTTGTTTGTTTGTTTGTTTGTTTGTCCTTCTTTCACGCCAAAACGGAGCAACGGATCGACGTGATATTTGGTATGGGGATAGTTTGGGAGCTGGAGAGTAATATAGGCTACTTATTATTCAGGAAAATTGAGTAAAAATTGTAATTTTCTATGAAAAATCGTTTAACTGTCGTACCTTCGATACAAAACTGTCATTTCATTCATTGCCGTTTCCAAAGAGTATGTAATCACTGACGTCTGCGCGGTCAAAATCGAATACTAATCTTTTCTATAAGCTCAGAATAAAAAAATGTACTGTAACTAGCGCCAAAAATGCCCCAGTCGCGCAGAGTTATCTGACACTCACTCTACTTCACAGAGTAATTTTTTATATGTAGGAAATAGAGACCAAGCTTGGGCCCCTTTATTGGTAGTGTGTAACTAGCGCTATCTGTTGTCTGGTGTAGGCAACTTTTGATGTATAAACACACACACAAGATGTTGGTGACCGGGTCCACTATTATATGGTAAAACAACGTTTGCCGGGTCAGCTTGTTTATTAATAAAAAAATATATATTGAAAATAAAGACGTTTAAGTGGGCGATGCGCGCGAAGAAAACAAACCTTCGACCAACAATAGTACTAGATAAAGGCTCACGAACTAAATCAAAACTTTTTATGGCTGAGAAAAAAAGTTAATAATGTACGATCTACTACTACAACTACTTATAAATATACGCTCAAGTGGCTCAGTGGGCGCATATTTTCTCAGCCGTGTTTGTCACTCCAACTATGTATCTAGACCTAGGTTGTTATCGTTGATCGAAAAAACAAACCCATCATACATTTTTCTCGTGTACGATTTTGAATTATTTCAAGTTGCCATGGCAACACGCGTCATTCAGTAAAAAATGCGAAACATGCTCCTCCTCGCCTCTTTCTTGTGTTTTGCGATTTAATCTTTTAATGTAATATAATATTACTTACATTGTGTAAGAGTGGCGTTGCAAGTTGCGACACTTACTTCGCTATAAATAAGGCGCGTCCAGCCCACTGTGGTTATTTTAAGTACCTAGTAGCATCTGATATTGTAATATAATATTACTTACATTGCATAGGGGTGGCGCTGCAAGTTGCGACACCAACTCGTGTAAGCGCGCTCTCATCACTTCTTCAACAGGGCTCAACGCTGCTCCGAGGCCCACTACTTCTTACTTCGCTATAACCTACGTGCACCCCGCCCACTGTGGTTATTCCAGGTAGTGTATCATCTTAAATTGTAATATAATATTACTTACATTGTATAGGGGTGGCGCTGCAAGTTGCGACACCAACTCATGTAAGCGCGCCCTCATCGCTTCTTCTTCAGGGCTCAACGCTGACCCACTACTTCTTACTTCGCTATAACCTACGCGCGCCCCGCCTACTGTGGTTATTCCAAATAGCGTAGCATAGCATCTTATATTGTAATGTAATATTACTTACATTGTCTAGGGGTGGCGGTGGGTATAGTTGCGATTGCGACACCAACTCGTGTAAAGGCGGCGGTTCGCGCCGCGACCGCGACAGGAGATCGCGACAAGTGTCTCGGTCTCTTCTTCATGTACTGTGGGCCGAGACCGAGACAGCAACCAAAGCTACTCATTTCATTCAGTACCGTAGACTTGGTCGATGTAGTCAGTTGTGTTTTTATTATCTACTATGTTATTATCACTTTCAATGCAAAAACACAATTACTTAATTCAAACAGAACATTTGAACCATTTCGATTCTCTCGCCTGCTCGCGACACGAGACACTACTGGTCCGGGGCGGCGACCGTATTCCTGTCTTCGGTCTCGCGTCCCTGTCGCCTGTCTGGGTCGCGCGCGCGAACTGGCGCCCATACAAAACCTAATGACAAGTGCCTGTCGCGGTCTCCTGTCGCGGTCGGGGCGCGAACCGCCGCCTTAAGAGCGTCTTATCGCATCTTTTTCTTCAGGGCTTCACGCTGCTCCGCAGCCCACTACTTCTTACTTTGCTATAACCTACGTGCGCCCCGCCCACTGTGGTTATTCCAAGTAGTAGCATCTTATATTGTAATGTAATATCACTTAAATTGTATAGGGGTGGCGCTGCAAGTTGCGACACCAACTCGTGTAAGAGCGTCTCATCGCTTTTTTTTCAGGGCTGCACACTGCTCCGCGGCCCATTACTTCTTACTTCCCTATAAATAACCTACGCGCGCCCCGCCCCCTGTGGTTATATTAAGTACCTAGTAGCATCTGATATTGTAATATAATATTACTTACATTGTATAGGGGTGGCGCTGCCAGTTGCGACACCAACTCATGTAAGCGCGCCCTCGTCGCTTCTTCTTCAGGGCTCAACGCTGACCCACTATTTCTTAGTCAGTTGTGTTTTTATTATCTACTACTAGCTTTCCGCCCGGGCCTTTCCCGCGTGGACTACACGACCTTCTCCCACGGGAATTTGATGTTTTTCCGGGATGAAAAGTAGCCTATGTTCCTCCCCAGGCTATAAAGTATCTGTGTCCCAAATTACAGCCAAATCCGTTGAGGCGTTTTAGCGTGATTGAGTAACAAACATCCAAACATCTAAACATCCAAACATCTCAACTTTCACATTTATAATATTAGTAGGATAGGATGTTATTATCACTTTCAATGCAAAAACACAATTACTTAATTCAAACAGAACATTTGAACCATTTTTAGACACGAGACACTACTGGTCCGGGGCGGCGACCGTCTTCCTGTCTTCGGTCTCGCGTCTCTGTCGCCTGTCTCGGTCGCGCGCGCGAACTGGCGCCCATACAAAACCTAATGACAAGTGCCTGTCGCGGTCTCCTGTCGCGGTCGGGGCGCGAACCGCCGCCTTATAAGAGCGTCTTATCGCGTCTTTTTCTTCAGGGCTTCACGCTGCTCCGCAGCCCACTACTTCTTACTTCGCTATAACCTACGCGCGCCCCGCACACTGTGGTTATTCCAAATAGTGTAGCATCTTATATTGTAATGTAATATTACTTACATTGTATAGGGGTGGCGCTGCAAGTTGCGACACCAACTCGTGTAAGAGCGTCTCATCGCTTTTTTTTCAGGGCTTCACACTGCTCCGCGGCCCACTAATTCTTACTTCCCTATAAATAACCTACGCGCGCCCCGCCCCCTGTGGTTATTTCAAGTACCTAGTAGTATCTGATATTGTAATATAATATTACTTACATTGTATAGGGGTGGCGCTGCAAGTTGCGACACCAACTCGTGTAAGCGCGCCCTCATCGCTTCTTCTTCAGGGCTCAGCGCTGCGCCAATGCGACCCACTACTTCTTGCTTCGCTATAACCTGAACAAATTACACTTTCGATTCATCATCATCATCATCATGTCAGCCGAACGACGCCCACTGCTGGGCATAGGCCTCCCCCAAGGATCTCCACAACGATCGGTCCTGCACTGCCCGCATCCAGCGGCTTCCCGCGACCTTGACCAGATCGTCGGTCCACCTTGTAGGGGGCCTGCCCACGGAACGTCGTCCGGCACGCGGTCGCCATTCGAGAACCTTTCCGCCCCAACGGCCATCGGTCCTCCGCGCTATGTGTCCCGCCCACTGCCACTTCAATGATGCAATCCTTCGAGCGATGTCGGTCGTTTTAGTTCTCCTGTGGATCTCATCATTTCTGATTCGATCGAGCAGGGAAATACCAAGCATCGCTCTCTCCATTGCTCGCTGGGTGACTTTGAGCCTTCTTATGAGACCCATAGTAAAAGACCACGTCTCACTTCCATAGGTCATTACTGGCAACACACACTGGTCAAAGACTTTCGTCTTGAGACATTGAGGTATTTCGGACGCGAATATATTCCGGAGCTTCCCAAACGCTGCCCATCCGAGCTGGATTCGACGAGAGATCTCTTTCTCAAAGTTGGACTTACCTAATTGGATTGTCTGTCCCAGGTAGACATAGTGGTCAACAACTTCGAGTGTAATGTTCCCAACATTAACTGGAGCGGGTGCAACGTGGGCATTGAACATGATTTTCGTCTTGTCCATGTTCATCTTAAGACCCACTCTTTGCGAAGCATTACCGAGATCTTCGAGCATTGTGTTCAGGTCTTCCAAGGTCTCAGCCATAAGAACTACATCATCGGCAAACCGTAGGTGTGTTAGGTACTCGCCATTAATGTTGATGCCGCATCCTTTCCAATCCAGCAGCTTAAAAATATCCTCCAACGCAGCTGTGAACAGTTTGGGAGAGATGACATCTCCCTGTCTCACACCTCGCTGTAGTTGGATAGGATTAGAGCTCTGGTTCTGTAATCGGACCGACATGGTGGCGTTTTGGTATAAGTACCTCAGCACCTCGATGTACCTGTAGTCTATTTGGCACCTCTGGAGAGACTGCAGCACCGCCCAAGTCTCAATCGAATCAAAGGCTTTCTCATAGTCCACGAACGCCAAGCAAAGTGGCAAGTTATACTCTTCGGTCTTCTGTATAACTTGCCGCAGCGTATGAATGTGGTCTATGGTACTGTAGCCTTTTCGGAACCCGGCTTGTTCGGGAGGTTGGAAGTCGTCGAACCTGCGAGCGAGACGATTCGTAATGACTCTCGAAAACAACTTATAGATATGGCTCAGAAGCGAGATGGGTCTATAGTTCTTCAAGAGAGTTTTATCACCCTTCTTGAAAAACAGCATCACATCGCTTCTGCCCCATGCCTTTGGCGTTTTGCCCTCAAGGATGACTGAATTGAAAAGCTTCTGGAGGACTTTAAGTATCGGCTTACCGCCCGCTCTCAGAAGCTCTGTTGTGATTCCGTCATCGCCCGCCGCCTTGTTGTTTTTAAGCTGCTTGAGAGCCATTCTAATCTCGTACAGGCTGACGTCCGGGATATCTTCTGTATAGTGTCGGGTAAGCTTGGCTCTAGGGTCTTTAGCCTTGCTTTCAACAGGTGTTTGCGTGGAATACAGCTGTCCATAGAAACTCTCAATCTCCCTCAGGATTTCAGGTGTTGACGAAACGATGCTACCTTCCTCAGTTTTCAGCCTCGTCAATTGACTTTGCCCTATAGACAGATCTCTCGCGAACACTTTGGAGCCTTTGTTCCGCTCAATGGCTTCTTTAATACGCTCGGTATTAAATTGGCGAAGGTCGCGCGTCAAAGACTTAGATATCTGTCTATTGAGCTGCCGATAACGATAGGCATCCGCTGAGTTCTGCAGCTTCATTTCGTGTCTCTGTTCCATGAGTAGGAGAGTCTGACTGGAGAGTTTCTTCAATTTGGGACGGCGGGTTTTATAGTACTTAGACCCTACCGTGCGGACAGTATCCACCACCATGTTGTATAGATCGTCCACGTCTTTGCTGTTCTCAAGGGCTTCGAAGCGGTTTTGAAGCTCGAGCTGAAAGCACTCGGGGTTTTGAATTTGAGCTGGTATTGGTCGGAGCGTGGATTTTATCAGTCGTGATCTTTCGAGCTTGACATCGATATTCAATGTGCCTCTCACCATACGGTGATCGCTTCCTGTCTTAACAGCGTTGATCACACTGACATCATTGAATATGTGCTTCTTCGTCGACATGATAAAATCGATCTCGTTTTTGACTTTACCGTCCGGACTGATCCAGGTCCATTTGCGGCTTACGGGCTTCCTAAAGAAGGAGTTCATCATATAGAGGTTCTCCCTCTCCATGAAGTCTGCCAGCATCTGGCCTCTATCGTTCCGTTGCCCAAATCCAAATTGCCCCACTCTCAGCTCATCACCGCAACGTTGCCCCAACTTTGCATTGAAATCCCCCATCACAACCGTGTAGTGGGTTTTATAGCTATGCATGGCTTTAGAGATCTCCTCATACATAGCCTCCACTTCGACATCGTCATGTTTCGAGGTCGGAGCGTAGACCTGGATAACATTCAGCGAATATCGTTTCGATAATCTGAGTATCAGGTACGCTACCCTGCTCGAGACACTTCCGATGGTGATCACGTTGTTGACAAGGGATTTATGGACGATGAACCCGACACCACCGATGGACTGTTGGTCGCCCTCCCGGTGGTAAAGTAAGTTACCGGATTGCAGGGTTATCGAGTCCTCCCCCTCTCTTCGGACTTCAGATAACCCAATGATATCCCAATGTAACTTACTTATTGCCTCTTCCAACTCTACGAGCTTCGCGTCAAGCCTCAATGTGCGCGTGTTGTAGGTTGCCAGGTCGAGTCGTCGGTGTTGGTAGCCGGAACCTACCCGGGGATTCTTAGCACCCCCTGCCCCGCCGTTACCATAGCCGCTACCGTAGCTAGGAATAGCGGGGCCGCCGGGGACTGGGGGCCGATTTTTTAAGTGTGTATCCATTTAGGGGGGGGGGGTTTGCCATAATCGCCACGCTTGGCAGGCGGGTTGGCGATCGCAGTATGGCCTGTTGTAACCTGGAGACGCTGCTGCCCATCTCCTGATGGCAGTTTTCCCTTTGTCGCCTCTTACGACACCCACGGGAAGAGAGGGGGTAGTGCTATTCTATTTATGTGCCGGCACTACACGGCACACACACTTTCGATTAATAAACAATATTATAAAAAAATCTCTGTTGTAGTCTATTGCGCGCTATAACTATTTTTAGCAAGACATTTTCACAATATATGCAGAAAACAAAGTACTTCCATCGAAAAGTACAAATACTATGCTACGCTAGGACACCGCAGTCCATTACACGTTGCCTCATTTTACCTTATGGCGCGGCTACACCCTTCTCCTTGCGTTCGCGTTCGCATTGCCGTAAATATTCACTAAATGTTTGCGTCTCACTCATTCCCGCCCACATCGTAGCGACGGCGCATAGGCACGTGGATCGGCACTCATTCGAACCAGGCGAATGTGCAAGTAGCCACAGTCTCTTGCCACTTCGCTCGACACTTTCCTAGCGATTCGACGATAGTGTAGCCGCGCCATAACAGGGCGTGAATATAGATAACTTGCTGTGCTCCGCAGTTTCATCTGCGTCAATTTGAGGAAAAGAAAAAACCTAATAAAAAGGAAATATTTTTCCCGTTTTTGCAACATTTTTCAATAATGCTCCGCTTCTGTGGGTCGTAGCGTGATGTTATAATAGCCTAGAGCCTTCCTCGATGAATGGACTATCCAACGCTAAAAGAATTTTTCAATTCGATTCAGTAGTTTCTGAGATTAACGCGTTCAAACAAACAAATAACTCTTGAGCTTTATAATATTAGTATAGATAGATTAATGCCCAGAGTATCGCTAGCTCGCTTCAAGACTGATTTCTAGCTAGCGACTATATGTATGTGTAATGTGTGTGTGACCTCAAGCAGCGTATGCCGCAGCCCGTGCAGCCTGGCCGCTAGCTGCGCGAGGCGAGCGGCTGAAGCGGCCCGGCGAGTGCGCAGCTCGCCCAACGTATCGCTAGCTCGCTTCAATACTGATTCCTAGCTAGCGACTATATGTGTGTGTAATGTGTGTGTGACCTCAAGCAGCGTATGCCGCAGCCCGTGCAGCCTGGCCGCTAGCTGCGCGAGGCGAGCGGCTGAAGCGGCCCGGCGAGTGCGCAGCTCGCCCAACGTATCGCTAGCTCGCTTCAATACTGATTCCTAGCTAGCGACTATATGTGTGTGTAATGTGTGTGTGACCTCAAGCAGCGTATGCCGCAGCCCGTGCAGCCTGGCCGCTAGCTGCGCGAGGCGAGCGGCTGAAGCGGCCCGGCGAGTGCGCAGCTCGCCCAACGTATCGCTAGCTCGCTTCAATACTGATTCCTAGCTAGCGACTATATGTGTGTGTAATGTGTGTGTGACCTCAAGCAGCGTATGCCGCAGCCCGTGCAGCCTGGCCGCTAGCTGCGCGAGGCGAGCGGCTGAAGCGGCCCGGCGAGTGCGCAGCTCGCCCAACGTATCGCAAGCTCGCTTTAGCCAGCTCGCTTGTAGGCTTGCCTCTTCAGATTGACACCTTGCGCGGAATTTTATCTAAACAATAGAGAATTCAAATTACAGCAACACACATTCAGGAGTATTAGGGGTGTTCGGAAAAGATCGATATTTCTGAACGCATCTCTAATGTCACGTCAAATTGACATTTAGCTGTCACTTGTAGTTGACAGTGCACTTGATTGATTTTCTTGGAAGAAAAATGTCGGATTAAATTTTGCTGAATTGTTAAAAACCGCTCGCGTTGAATATGCCTGGCATATCGAGTTTGAATTGAATCCTGAATTATCCTGTCGATCCCGTGTTGTACGACCAAGATTTTGACGCCATCCTAATGAGTGGCCGGTCGCGGTGCTTTGAAGGATAATTTTCCGCCACGCGTTGTTGTCGGGACAATATATATTACTATTATATACACTATATACCGCGGCCGCGACCATGCAGCCCCAGATGGGTGATTTGCCTGCTGATCGCGTCACGGAATGTAGAGCCTTTGCCGGAGTCGCCACCGACTTCGCCGGTCCCTTTACTGTAAAGGCTTCGAGACTGCGTAATGCTAAAACCTATAAGGCGTACTTGTGCGTGTTTGTGTGTTTGTCCACCAAGGCTGTCCATTTGGAAATTGTCTCGGAATTGTCTACCGAAGCCTTTGTCGCCGCCTTGAGCAGATTTGTTTCCCGTAGAGGACTGCCGACATTGATACGTTCCGATTGTGGTACTAATTATAAGGGAACGTGTAATTATCTAAAGGAAGTAGTTAAGTTTTTTGTTGATAATAAAATAGACATTGGAACCACCCTCTCCCGGCGTGGGATAATCTGGAAGTTTAGCCCTCCAGCTTGTCCGACCTGGGGAGGAATTTTTGAAGCTTGTGTAAAGGCTGCCAAGACACACTTGCGTCGCGTGATTGGAGAAACTATTCTCACGTTTGAGGAACTTGATACGGTATTTTGTAAAATTGAGGCCGTCCTCAACTCGCGACCCTTGTGCCCGTTGTCTTCGGACCCGAATGACCTGGAAGCGTTGACCCCAGGTCATTTCTTGATCGGACAGCCCCTTTTGGCTTTGCCTGAATATCCGATTCAGGATGTAGGATCCCATCGTTTGTCGCGATACCAACTTTTGAAACAGATGTCCCTAAACTTCTGGGCACGTTGGTCGATGGAGTATTTGCATATCCTACAACAGCGCGTGAAGTGGACAGATAAAACCACCCCACCCCAGACTGGCGACCTCGTGTTGATTAAGGATGCTAACCTGCCGCCCCTATGTTGGCGAAGGGGGCGCATTGTTAAACTCTACCCCGGAACTGACGGAGTTCCTCGTTTTGCTGAGGTTTTGGTTCGAGATTCGGTTTTGAAGAGAGCAGTTAGTGGGCTCTCCCGATTACCCGTAGATTGACGTACCGTTCTTAACGGTCCGGGGCGGGGGGATGTTCGGAAAAGATCGATATTTCTGAACGCATCTCTAATGTCACGTCAAATTGACATTTAGCTGTCACTTGAAGTTGACAGTGCACTTGATTGATTTTCTTGGAAGAAAAATGTCGGATTAAATTTTGCTGAATTGTTAAAAACCGCTCGCGTTGAATATGCCTGGCATATCGAGTTTGAATTGAATCCTGAATTATCCTGTCGATCCCGTGTTGTACGACCAAGATTTTGACGCCATCCTGATGAGTGGCCGGTCGCGGTGCTTTGAAGGATAATTTTCCGCCACGCGTTGTTGTCGGGACAATATATCTTAATAAGCAAGCCCCGCGTGTGTTATTGTGTATCTATTGTTGAAGCGCCCAGTGTCTTGGGACCGCTGTGTAGTGTTTGTTTTGTGAGTAAGGTGACGAATTGGTAAGGTCTGCAGAAGAAGAAGGATCTACCAGGGGGCGCGCGCCCTCTCTCCGCAGCCCAGGAGACTTTCGACCCCACCGACCCGTATGTACAATCACCTTACTTCACATTAAGTCGCTGTGTATCGCAGTTCAATTGTTCAGTTACATCCCGGCTGAAACCAAGTTTTGTCCGGAGTCTATACTCATGATAATCTTCCACTGCGCCATGCCGGCTCCACGGGATTAGGCAGGGGTGTACTGAACAAGGGGTTTAAGTATCAAATTGCCGTTTTGTATGGAAATTTTTCTAATATTTTTTTTCATACTAACGTTTTTGTACTTTATTCAACGACTTATATTATGTAACTTTACAAAATTTTACACACGTATTTATGGACACTTTAACTTTTAAATCACTAAGTTACAACTAATAAAGTACGAAATTCTGGAAACAAAAATTGTCGTAACTTTCGGGATAAGTTTTTTCTATGTAAATAATCAAATATAGTGGTTATTAAATTATCAATAGTTGCTCGATACGGTCTTAATGTAACGCAATATTAAAGAAATTATATATTTCTAATATCATAAAAGTTGTTAAGTTATACCTATGTAAAGAAAAAAACTGCAATTTCATTCTTTAACCCCTATTATATTAGCTTCTACAGTCGGCAGTTTGAATGTTGCAGAAAAAAGTACACACCTCTGAAAATCCTATGATAGGCACAGGAATATAGTTTTCCGAATCAGGATTATCTGCTTGAGCTTGTTTCCATAGACGCATATCCATGCCTGTGAAAACAGAAAAGATAATCTTTAGACTTATTTATTGTAATAATATCAATCAATATACGAGTATCAAAAACTCTTGCGTTACTGACAGACATACAACGCGCAGCCGAAACTACTGCATGCAAGAAGCTGAAATGGCATGTATGTTCCATGAGTAGTCAAAATGATCTGAAAAATATAATAGCAATTTGATCTAAGCAGTTCGAATCATCATATTGTTGTTAGCACGCAAGGTGTTCAAAATATCTTGGCACTCATTGTTTCATATTTATATGAGCAGTCAAGAGTGTTCAAAATAATCTAAGCAAACAAAGCTCTCAAAAATATATCTGTACATGATGTTGTTGTAAATTCAAAGTCAACTGAAAACTGGTGATTGCATGTAACTGTTGCCGCAGCGCCCCGCCCCGTTCAGGAAGCCGGCCAGCTCCGTCGCCGACACGTGACAACTGGTGATTGCATGTAACTGACTGTAACTGTTGCCGCACCGCGCGCCCCGCCCCGTTCAGGAAGCCGGCCAGCTCCGTCGCCGACACGTGACAACTGGTGACTGCATGTAACTGACTGTAACTGTCGCCGCAGCCGGCTCCGGTCAGCGCCGCGCGCCCCGCCCCGTTCAGGAAGCCGGCCAGCTCCGTCGCCGACACGTGACAACTGGTGATTGCATGTAACTGACCGGGCGGCGGCGTCTGCAGGTAGTGCTGCAGCATCTGCGGCGAGGGCCGCGTGCAGGCGGACACGCAGCCGCAGCCGGCGCCGGTCAGCGCCGCGCGCCCCGCCCCGTTCAGGAAGCCGGCCAGCTCCGCCGCCGACACGTGACAACTGGTGACTGCATGTAACTGACCGGGCGGCGGCGTCTGCAGGTAGTGCTGCAGCATCTGCGGCGAGGGCCGCGTGCAGGGGGACACGCAGCCGCAGCCGGCGCCGGTCAGCGCCGCGCGCCCCGCCCCGTTCAGGAAGCCGGCCAGCTCCGTCGCTGACACGTGAGAACCGCCCGCGTTCTTGTCCACCACGTATACCACAACCTAATTACAAAAGTTTTTAGTAAAAATTTCATTTTTATGACAAGCTTTTTTGCTGGCTGTACTTTAATATTATATTGTTATCTAAACCAAACCTCCCTCAGGTTTCTGAAACGCTCTACACGCTCCTACTCTGAAACGCAAAACTCGAAACTTCTGTATACCCTCTTAAGGTCATAGCCCACTTTTACCCCCTTATTCCTTGGAGATAACCACGGCCAGATAACTGGTTATCTGTAAAGAATTTTTTTCTTCAGAGATAACTAGTTATCTCCGAAGAATGGTTTTTTCTTCGCAGATAACTATTTAAAAACAGTTATCTGTAAAGAAAAATTTATTCTTCGGAGATAACTAGTTATCTCACAGGATTTTAAATTTCCTCGCAGATAACTGTAAAAAAATAGTTATCTGGAAGGAAAATAATATTCTTCGGAGATAACTGGTTATCTCAGCGCATTATATTTTTATTTTTTTATTTTTATCAACTCTTTATTGCACATAGGTACAGAAAAAGGCGGATTTAATGCCCGAAGAAATCTCCGAAGAATAAATTTTTCTTTACAGATAACTGTTTTTAAATAGTTATCTGCGATGAAAAAAACATTCTTCGGAGATAACTAGTTATCTCTGAAGAAAAAATTCTTTACAGATAACCAGTTATCTGGCCGTGGTTATCTCCAAGGAATAAGGGCTTTTACCGCACCGCTCCGACTCAACCAAAGTATAAGCGGCCAAATATGGACTTAATATCGTTCACTGTAGATGCACTTTACAGTAACAATATACCATAGCAGACAGCGCGCGGTAAGCGAGCCTGCCGCAAGCTAAAGTGCGTCTACAGAGCAAGCCATTAAGTCCATATATATTTGACTGCTCATACATTAGTTGGTGGGAGCGGTGCGGTATATATGGGCTATGATTGACCTTTACTCTCTAGCCGGGAGTCGGGACAGAATCGAGTGAAAGGGGCGGGGCTAACCGAAGTTTCGGATTAGCGTTTCAGAGTACGGTCCCTGTATACAAAATTTCAGCTCCATCGGACACTGGGAAGTGGGTGAAATTAAGCTTGCAAGATTTGTCCCCCACTAACTAACAAACTAACTTACTAACATGGCAAGTTAATAAAAAGCTTGTAAAAACATTTCATTTCATAAAAGTGCAATTCCATTTCAACATATCAGCATAATGTTAAAGGACAAGTCGACAATAAAATGCTTGTCTTCTATTAACATTTTCAAACCGCAACAGTACAAAACCCAAAGTTGATTCCAAAAACCAAATTGCCATTCAGGGAAATAAAGGACAGTTATTATAACTAATTATATTTCTAAAGAAAATACACTATTTGCCAGAAAACGAAGGCTACTTTATAGACTAAATAAAATTCCACAATTACCTGTGTCTTATTTTCTGAAACAGCTTTTACAGAATCTATATTGACAGCAAGATGTGGTTTGTTGCCTAGCAAACTAGACAATGATGTTATGAACGCTTGCTGATTGTTCCTAGAAAAAAAAATTAAGCATGAAAAAATTATCTTATGTTATTTTGGTAAAAATGTTTTTCAAAAAAACAATAAGAACTTATTTCAATTTTTAGTTTTTTGCATTCACAATGCAATTTTTATAATAGAAAAATGGAAAAGGAAGTATTTAGAAAAAACTCGTGGGTTCGAGTCCCATCGGAGCTAGTTGTGAGACGGGTCGATTTTTTCTAAATACTTCATTTTCCATTTTTCTAATACTTATTTCTTTTAAATTTGACATTGCTGATAGCAAAACGGAGTGTTTTATATGTGTAGGGCAACTAACTAGTCAAACAAGTTACATAGTATATTATGTTGCTACAAGGGTTGGACCAAAGTCCACACATTTTTGCCCATTCTCCTTTCTGTCATATTCAGTTAATTTCTACTGCCTCAAAAAGCAGTAGGATAAGAGATCTAGCTAACTAAACTTGCTCAAAGTTTAATTAAAAGTTTGTTGTGGTAGAAAGCCTTAAAAAACTTACTTGATATCTTGCTCGGGCTTATTAAACAGCATCGCGACATGACCGTCTTTGTCTTCGCGTCCCCCTAGCCTGGAGTACCCCACAGCTTTGAACCGACATAGTGGATTTTGTTCATTCAATTCTAAGGGTGGAGCGTTACGGTTGTAATATGCTTGACCTGAAAATACAACAAAACATAATTTTTTGGTGATCCGTCTTTCTGATTTTAGAGATCTAGATAATGATACTGTAATTTCATTATAACATCTGTGCATTTGGTATAACATAAGTCGGAGATAGTTTTACCTACAATGAACTCCATACGTTCATTGATGTACGTATCGTCAAAAGCACAAACTCCATAATCCTTATAATAAAGATCTATCCGTTATTTTTCACGACTCGTGAAGCATATGAACACAGGCATTTAAAAAGCATTAACGCTCTGTAAAATAACGTATCGTGAAAAAAGACGATTCGTCAAACGTCGTCGTGTGAATGAGCACTTGAAGAACTCCTAATTTACTTATTTAAGTATTAAAAATATGTCTTACCAGTTCCCCATTGGGCTTGCAGCAGATTCCACTTGGCGAGAACTTGGTCTCTTTCATCACCAAAGACACAACAATTAAAAACTGCTGCCACCAGCGCTTCATGAGCTGTAGATGGACCCGTCTGTTGTTGCTGTTGTTGTAGCGGCTGCTGCTTTACGGAGCAAGAAAAAAAAATAGATTTTCATGTAATCTACATAAATAAAATGTAAACTGAGTAATTAGCAGTGCACAGTGAACTTTTATTATTTTAGATTTGAAATCGTATTCTCTTAGTACTTACTCGTAATTTAGGCGAGCACTAAAGCGGAATAAGCTATTTACATGAAATTCGAAAAGTATTTGCACAGGTTGCAGTGACCGAAAGGGTGGGCAAGGACTTGAATACTTTTCACTTGTTGCAAGTGAATGTATTTCATGTTCTGTTTGGTTAGAACTGTGAAAAACTAAGCTCCAGCAGCCTAGCAAGCGAAGCGAGCGTGGCACTGCAGCGACCGGCGAAGCGCCAGAATACCATTTGATTGGTACCAATACCAAAATTATTTAAACATTTTAGTATGTGCACCCATTACGACACACTGACCCAGATTATTTTTACTTTTTAACCGACTTAAAAAAGGAGGTTCTCAGTTTGACCTGTATGTTTGTTCGCGATTATCTCGCGTTTGCATGGCTGCACGGATTTTGATGCGGTTTTCAGAAATGTATTTGTCGCATTCTGGAGAAGGTTATGGTATGGAATTTATCATCTCGTGCTGCTGAGATGATGATAAAAGCGACAGAACTCCATAACGCTTAGGAGTTGGGAGATAATATTGCGATTGTAGACTGAAAATACAACGATTACGTGTTATGTGTTTGCATTTGAAAGTCATCAACTCTTACTGCTGAATTGATGACAAAGCCTATAGATCTCCTTAACGATTAGGATTTAATAAATATAAGTGCAATTCGTCTACCGAAACTACTTGGTAGTAACACGTTTTGTGTACATCCTAATCCTAACATACTTATTTACCAGTATACACGAAAATTGCCTGCATAACATAATGCACTAAAAAGAGTGAAATAAAAAATATTTTTATAAAAGAATAAAACTGCTAGTAAAAAGTAATTTGAAGCCTGGCGGGTTCAAGCAAAAATCCAAACGTTGTACCTACATTGTTCACACCCGGGAACTTAAAGTGTAGGCATGGAACAAATCATGAATCACCTGTGATTAATCAATCGATTTATGCAATCTTATGGTGCAGCGCAGACGACACACTTTTTGCTTTTTGTGTGATCGAGTCTGCGGCGCACAAAAAGTCTGCATGGCGCGCAAAAAGTCGGTCGCGGATTTTTCACAGACTCAACGCACACGACGCACATCTTCGATCATTTTGTCGGCTGAACTGTAGGGACGTAGACGCTATGGAAATCGTGCAGAGATCGCGAAGTATTATTTTGTACTTGAAGTACAGAAAAAGAAGAAGAAATAGAGCATTTTGAGTAGGGCAGAGGTACCCTTTGTGGCCACTTTAAGGATTTTTTTACTTTTAAGCACTAAGTACTAAATGGTCTTAGGTATTTAAGACATAAATTATATCTTAAATTATAGATAATTTATCTACCTTTGAAGGTACATTTTCAAATTTATAAAAGTAAAATAGTTTTTTTTTATATTACACACAATGTGTGAGAGGTGCCAAATGTACCGGTTTTGGCCACTTACTGACCAGTTAAACTTTTGTAAGTATTGCGAAAAATCAAAACCAAACCCAGGTAAAATCAATATATTGTAATGAGCTAGAAACCAGTCATTTGCAAAACAACAATTTAATTGTAAAAAACAAAGGTTTATAAAGTACTAGCTTTCCGCCCGCGGCTTCGCCCGCGTGGACTACACGACGTTATCCCGCGGGAATCTGATGTTTTTCCGGGATAAAAAGTAGCCTATGTTCCTCTCCAGGCTACAAAGTATCTGTGTCCCAAATTTCAGCCAAATCCGTTCAGCCGTTTTGGCGTGATTGAGTAACAAACATCCAAACATCCAAACATCCAAACATCTAAACTTTCACATTTATAATATTAGTAGGATTTCATCTAAAACAAATTTCTTAAAATTTTCATACAAAACATTTTTTCAAACAGAAAATGGCAATTATTGAAAAATAATCTATTGACATAAGAAATTCGAACGGTTGTTATTTTTACCTTAAAATACCTTATTTTAATTGCCTTTTTCAAAAATGGCTAAAAGTACTAAGTTTACAACAATACTAAGTTGTTTAGAAAACTTTTAGAGCAAAAAGTGGCCAAAACCGGTACGCCTATTCATATTACCGGTATTCATGATATTCTGCCTTAGAAGTATCATAAATTGCTGGTCTGTTTTGTATTTCTTGAATTAACATCGTTACATCTATCTCTGGCGCCATGGTAATACACCGCGTACGTTACGTCCACCCCTACGAATGCAGATTGCAGACTAAATTGTGCGCCGTCTGCGTTAGCGCGCGTTGAAGCAAACGTTCAATTTTTTTTAATACAGTTGCTCAAAAAGTGGCGTATTGCAGGGACGTATAGCGTTCGGGATGTGGGCTATTACACACTCGAACTTTTTCTTTACCTTTCCCGAACTCGTGCGTTTTCTTTCCCAACTGTCAAAATATTGTCTATTAAAAAGAAAAAACAAACCACAAAGTTTTTACAAAAAAAAACATAGAAGTTTTTAATGATTCATGCAAATATTTCTAAAAAGAAGCTACTAATTTGTTTCAATATCAGATTTAAAAGTAATTTTAATTAGGTATACATTAAATTAATTTATGAATATAAAAAATATATAAAATTGGCTGTATGACCACAGATTACTAAATATGGTATGACGTGCACTATTTACCATAGTATCTGCATATAGGAGTTTGCGCAAGTAAGTGAAAAGAAAATGAGGGACCTTATTTCTTAATTTTCTAAATTAGTTTTTTCTGGTTTTTATTGTGGTAGGTACACACGGCGGCACATCAGACTATACATGTTGACCTTGAGACCGCCTTTATGCCCTACGTAATAAAAGCTGTTATCGCAGTTCAACTGTTTAACCTGATGTGCTGTCGAGTGTACTTAGTATGGTGGAATTAGTGCAATAATGTGGTTTTAATGGAAAACGATGTGGTAAAAGAGAGAAATAAGGAAAGGCGCTCCTGAAGGATTCGGATTGCTTTTGTTAGGTTTCATTTCATTTCATCTCATTTAGTTTTATTTTCATTTCATATAAATAAAAAAAAATTACTGAAGCCTTGGCTGTATGATCATAGTTTCCTTTGCCAATCCAGAATGGGTGAAGAAAACAAAAAAAAGTCTCTGCTTATATTCTTTTACGATTAGTTAGTTGAGTTTGTTGTGTTTTATTATTTTATTAAATTGCTTCATTTTTTCGCAACTGTATTAAAAATAGTTGTTCAGTACACGTGCGGAACCGTCATTGCAACTTGTTCCGACTGTCAACCCTCACCTTCGGCTGCGCCTCGGCTCGGGTAGACATTTGTCGGAACTCTTTGCAATGACAGGCTTTCCGCACTTGTAATGAAATATACTATTTTAATACAGTTGCTCAAAAAGTGGCGTATTGCAGGGACGTATAGCGTTCGGGATGTGGGCTATTACACACTCGAACTTTTTCTTTACCTTTCCCGAACTCGTGCGTTTTCTTTCCCAACTGTCAAAATATTGTCTATTAAAAAGAAAAAACCAACCACGAAGTTTTTACAAAAAAAAAATCATAGAAGTTTTTATGATTCATGCAAATATTCCTAAAAAGAAGCTACTAATTTCTTTCAATATCAGATTTAAAAGTAATTTTAATGGGCGATTTTCTGAAAGCTCAGCCACTAGATGGCGCTGTCCCACCTGTGCAGTTAGAAGGAACGGAACGTTATAAATTTTACTTTGACGCGACTTTTTTACGTAAAACGGAACGTCAGACAGATGTTATTTATTAACCTAAATCTTTAAATTTACCTATTTCGTTTCCGTTCCTCACAGTAGTACTTATTTAATATATTATTAGTTTCCTTTGGGTTTTTAAAAAGTAATTAATTTAAATATGTTTCATACCAAAATATACCATAGACATGTACATACTTATTCAACGCCATCTAGTGAAGCAATTGGAAGCTTTTTTTTTTTAAATGGCCTCTCAGAAAATCGCTCATTATACATTAAATTAATATTAGTATCGGCCAAATTAAATTTATGAATATAAAAAATACATTAAATTGGCTGTATGACCACAGATTACTAAATATGGTATGACGTGCACTATTTACCATAGTATCTGCTTATAGGAGTTTGCGCAAGTAAGTGAAAAGAAAATGAGGGACCTTATTTCTTAATTTTCTAAATTGGTTTTTTTGGTTTTTATTGTGGTAGGTGCTTAGTATGGTGGAATTAGTGCTTTAATGGAAAACGATGTGGTAAAAGAGAGAAATAAGGAAAGGCGCTCCTGTAGGATTCGGATCGCTTTTGTTAGGTTTCATTTCATTTAATCTCATTTAATTTAATTTTCATTTCATATCAATAAAAAAAATTTACTGAAGCCTTGGCTGTATGATCATAGTTTCCTTTGCCAATCCAGAATGGGTGAAGAAAACAAAAAAAAGTCTCTGCTTATATTCTTTTACGATTAGTTAGTTGAGTTTGTTGTGTTTTATTATTTTATTAAATTGCTTCATTTTTTCGCAACTGTATTAAAAATAGTTGTTCAGTACACGTGCGGAACCGTCATTGCAACTTGTTCCGACTGTCAACCCTCACCTTCGGCTGCGCCTCGGCTCGGGTAGACATTTGTCGGAACTCTTTGCAATGACAGGCTTTCCGCACTTGTAATGAAATATACTATTTTAATACAGTTGCTCAAAAAGTGGCGTATTGCAGGGACGTATAGCGTTCGGGATGTGGGCTATTACACACTCGAACTTTTTCTTTACCTTTCCCGAACTCGTGCGTTTTCTTTCCCAACTGTCAAAATATTGTCTATTAAAAAGAAAAAACCAACCACGAAGTTTTTACAAAAAAAAATCATAGAAGTTTTTATGATTCATGCAAATATTCCTAAAAAGAAGCTACTAATTTGTTTCAATATCAGATTTAAAAGTAATTTTAATGGGCGATTTTCTGAAAGCTCAGCCACTAGATGGCGCTGTCCCACCTGTGCAGTTAGAAGGAACGGAACGTTATAAATTTTACTTTGACGCGACTTTTTTACGTAAAACGGAACGTCAGACAGATGTTATTTATTAACCTAAATCTTTAAATTTACCTATTTCGTTTCCGTTCCTCACAGTAGTACTTATTTAATATATTATTAGTTTCCTTTGGGTTTTTAAAAAGTAATTAATTTAAATATGTTTCATACCAAAATATACCATAGACATGTACATACTTATTCAACGCCATCTAGTGAAGCAATTGGAAGCTTTTTTTTTTTTAAATGGCCTCTCAGAAAATCGCTCATTATACATTAAATTAATATTAGTATCGGCCAAATTAAATTTATGAATATAAAAAATACATAAAATTGGCTGTATGACCACAGATTACTAAATATGGTATGACGTGCACTATTTACCATAGTATCTGCTTATAGGAGTTTGCGCAAGTAAGTGAAAAGAAAATGAGGGACCTTATTTCTTAATTTTCTAAATTGGTTTTTTTGGTTTTTATTGTGGTAGGTGCTTAGTATGGTGGAATTAGTGCTTTAATGGAAAACGATGTGGTAAAAGAGAGAAATAAGGAAAGGCGCTCCTGTAGGATTCGGATCGCTTTTGTTAGGTTTCATTTCATTTAATCTCATTTAATTTAATTTTCATTTCATATCAATAAAAAAATTCTAGAATAGTAGATTGAAACTCTGAAATAGTAGATTTCATTACAAGTGCGGAAAGCCTGTCATTGCAAAGAGTTCCGACAAATGTCTACCCGAGCCGAGGCGCAGCCGAAGGTGAGGGTTGACAGTCGGAACAAGTTGCAATGACGGTTCCGCACGTGTACTGAACAACTATTTTTAATACAGTTGCGAAAAAATTAAGCAATTTAATAAAATAATAAAACACAATAAACTCCACTAACTAATCGTAAAAGAATATAAGCAGAGACTTTTTTTTTGTTTTCTTCACCCATTCTGGGTTGGCAAAGGAAACTATGATCATACAGCCAAGGCTTCAGTAGATTTTTTTTATTGATATGAAATGAAAATTAAATTAAATGAGATGAAATGAAATGAAACCTAACAAAAGCAATCCGAATCCTACAGGAGCGCCTTTCCTTATTTCTCTCTTTTACCACATCGTTTTCCATTAAAGCCACATTATTGCACTAATTCCACCATACTAAGTACCTACCACAATAAAAATCAGAAAAAACTAATTTAGAAAATTACGAAATAAGGTCCCTCATTTTCTTTTCACTTACTTGCGCAAACTCCTTTAAGCAGATACTATGGTAAATATCGCACGTCATACCATATTTAGTAATCTGTGGTCATACAGCCAATTTTATGTATTTTCTAAATTCATAAATTTAATTTGGCCGATACTAATATTAATTTAATGTATAATTAAAATTACTTTTAAATCTGATATTGAAACAAATTAGTAGCTTCTTTTTAGAAATATTTGCATGAATCATAAAAACTTCTATGATTTTTTTTAGTAAAAACTTCGTGGTTGGTTTTTCTTTTTAATAGACAATATTTTGACAGTTGGGAAAGAAAACGCACGAGTTCGGGAAAGGTAAAGAAAAAGTTCGAGTGTGTAATAGCCCACATCCCGAACGCTATACGTCCCTGCAATACGCCACTTTTTGAGCAACTGTATTAAAATCTACTATTTCGCACACTTTTTGTGCGGCGCGGCGCGACGCGGCGCGGCGCGGTCTGCCCGAATTACACGGATTTTTTGTGCGCCGGACTTTTTGCTTGTCGTGTGCGTTACTGCATATAATTGCATAGGTTCTATTTTCACAGACTAAAAAGTGCGTCACGGATAGTCTGTCGTGCGCTGCACCTAAGTCACAACTGGTACTTTCTTTGACATTGTCTGCTACAAATTATAATACACCTCTAAATTTTAATTAGTACAATGATTTTAGGGGATAATAGTGTCCACCAAACAGCTGTTTTTTGCGCGATTCCGTGGTTGGCTTCATAGTAAAAATTGTTCGTATTGATGGACACTATCATCCCCTAAAATCGTTGTTTCTACTAATTAAAATTTAGTGGTATAATTCTCATCGGAAATATATTTTTATTTTAATAAAAGTATGTATGGAAAATGAAGTATTTAGAAAAAATCGACCCATCTCACAACTAGCTCCGATGGGACTCGAACCCACGACCTTTCGCTTTCCGGGCGACTGCTCTAAAGGTCATGGGTTCGAGTCCCATCGGAGCTAGTTGTGAGATGGGTCGATTTTTTCTAAATACTTCATTTTCCATTTTTCAGTAACAAAAATTGCATTGTGAATGCAAAAAAACTAAAAATTAAAATAAAAGTATGTATTCCAATTTATTGGATTTTACTAAAATTAATTGTGTTTTATTCAATTCAACTCTTTTTATACCTATGTATTATAATAGTCATTTAATCATAAATTCATATTTCATTTCCATTCATAGATAGAAAGTAGAAATCATTCAAAATCATTATACATGAAAAATCACAATACAATAATATTCAGTAGCAGCAATAGTAGCAAGTGCGACGATATGACACGATGATTAAAATCATTGTCTGTGAAAATCACAGAGGAGGTGATCTTGGCAAATCATATGATCACATGAAAATGATTTAAAAGTAGCAAACATTTCCATGTCTATTAAAGTATGTGTGTATTGAAATACCTGTACTTGCTGTCCAAATGCCGGTTGGCCTAGGGTGGTCCCAAATCCACCAAAACCTGTAGCTGGTTTAGTACCGAAAGTTGAACCAAAAGAAGATCCTGCACCAAAAGTATTTCCACCTCCAAATGTGTTAGCGCCAAGGGTGTTGGTACCAAAAGTTGGTGCTGTACTACCAAATGTTGGTGCAGTACTACCAAATGTAGAGGTACCAGTACCAAATGCTGTACCGGTTCCAAAAGTGTTTGTGCCAAAACCAGCTCCAAAACCTGAAAGGCAATATAAATAAATATTATACAAATTGAACAATTTATATAAAACATTTGATGTCATGTCATTGTTTTAAGCAAATTGTTACCGGTAGCAGGTTTAGCAGCAGTGCTTCCAAATCCTGTTCCACCAAACAATGATGGAGCTGTTGATGCAGGAGTACTACCTAATGCTCCAAATGGGGCAGCTACAACAGAAAAACATTAAGAACTCAACAATTTATCAACAACAATACTAATTTATTTCTCATATATTGTTTGAATACCCATACAATAATTCCTCAGTCAATGAAACTTTGCTTGGTTTTAAAAGAGTATGAACATTTATATTAATATCCAAAAAAACCAGACTGGTACTATTAAATAGGTACCTAACGTACCTATTTAATACTAAATATACAAATCTGTTTATATTGAACCGAGTAATTTCTCAGTCCAAATTTATTTTACCAAATGAGTTATTTATACCAGTAAGTATGTGATACTTACTTGATAAAAATCCAAAACTTTTTCAAACATGACTGACATGACGCTTGGCAAAATGGTATAATTCCGTAAAAAAAGTTCGACAGAGTCATTTTCCGGTCCAAGTCACACCAATTATTTTATTAAAATTTGGTGTTTCTGCTGAGATTTTTTTTTTAGATATTTAATATATTGTTTTTATATGTTACATTAATATGTCCGGTGAAGAAAGTTTAGACGGAGCATTTTTCCTAAAAAAGATATCAATGAAATAAACCTTTCATTATAAAGTACCTAACCTTCTATTATTATTATTATTTGGAAATATATACAATACTTTTAATTTATTGATACTTTATCATGCTGTAAAGATTTTTCTGACTGAGGAATTACTGTGGGGGTCCACTAGCTTCATTGCCTACACTATATGATTTGATGTCCAAGTAATAAGAAATTAAAGGGCCCCACAGACGATCAATCAGTCCGCCTGTTGTTCAAGGGTCTGTCAGTTGGTGCGCATTTGACCACACACTCACAATTCAATTCCCTTTAAGATTTAGGACTGACTGACGGCTAATGCGCAGGCATAGTGTGTGGCCGCTCTGAGCTGCGCGAACCAATGTTGATAGTTATGGGCCGGACAGAAACTACCAACTAAAACTGACGACTATCAGGTTTTCGATTATTGCCGGCAGGCAATTATCGTACTAGTCACCACGTCATACCACACACACACTACAAAACTAGTGTGTGGCCGGTGGAGGTCTCGAATGTCAGACGGCCGATCTGATCTAGAACAGCAATAGCAAGCGGACTGATCGTCTGTGGGGCACTAACTATTTAGTAATCTGTGATATAAGTCTAGATTACAGATTTTTTTACTGTTTTTTTTAAATAGATCAATTTTGTACTAAATCACTCGTTAGTATACAGTGTGTTTGGTTATGGACTAGCGATAATTTAGGGGCGTCAAATATACCTAATATTATCGACAAAAACACCCATAAGGGGGGTCAACCCCCCCTCTTTTTGGAATAGCGGCCATTTTATTTTTTATTTTTTTATTAGTCTCGTCTTTCTAGAAAATGACGATTTCTCTGGAGATAAAGGTAATACAGACATTTAAAAAAATGTGTTAGTAAGGTAATGAAACCGTCTTTTAATTAAACGAGATCTACGTCAAAAATTTTGCCTTAAAAATGTGTAAAAAAAATATTTAAATGCTGTTTTTAGGAAAAAAAAAACAGTTTTTTACAATTATTCCACCACAGCACAAAAACTACCACATTAACGAAGGTATTTATTTTAATATTCTAAGAAACAAAAATATTATCTACAAAATGACATCAAAACCATCTCTTTAAGTTACATAACTTGAAAATTATGGTCTATCAAACATGACCCTTACGCGAGTTTGTCTTTACCTGCTCCTATGAATAGGGTCGGGTGTGTGAATAGGTAAGAAAGCATTTGCTATTGTTGTAGTGGCAATGAGTGAGCAGGACAAAAGATCCTGTTTGCTATGGTGACGTCATTCACAACTGGCTTCTATCAAAAAAATGCTAAATGCAGTGTTGCCAATGCTACGGCAATTACCGTGTTCTACGGCTTTTGATTTAAAAACTAGATATTTTACGGCCTACGGCCGTTATCCCAGGGCCGTAGCATATTCTACGGCTTTTAGCACATAAGTGCCTAACGTATTATGTTTGCCTCATTCGATCAGTGACTGTGAAAGAATATTCGGCGATCTAAACAGTATTAAAACAAAAAAAGGAATAAGCTATACACGTCAACCATAAAATGGGTTGCTAATATCAAAAGAATTATTAAAGAGTAATGAATGTAGTGTAAGGTTTATACTATTATAAGCTCTATAGCTTGGGGCACGAGGCATTCTGGACAGGACGGTCGAAGCGAACGGTCGTAAGACCAGATAAGTTTTGGTTCGCAATTATTTTGGTTTTCCTGGACAGGACGGTTGAAGCGAACGGTCGTAAGACCAGATAAGTTTTGGTTCGCAATTATTTTGGTTTTCCTGGACAGGACGGTTGAAGCGAACGGTCGTAAGACCAGATAAGTTTTGGTTCGCAATTATTTTGGTTTTCACGTTAAGTTTGGAAATAGGGTGATTATCCCTAGAATAAGTTTGGGTGCTGTAACATGAATAAGATTGGATGCTGAACATGAATAAGATTGGATGCTGTACACGAATAAGATCGGATGCTGTAATACAATAAGTTTGGGTGCTGAAACAATTACACTGTTTGGACGAAATTGGTTGGTGATTTATTTACGAGGCTTTTTCCTACATCTCAGCAAGTGGGATCTCTACGCAAAACTGTGTAAGTACATCACGCCTAAGTATTTATAATTTGAAATTTTATCCTAGTAGTGAAGGAATCAAGTATTTGTTATTTAATTTATGATTTTCACAGTTGTTGGCACATTAAAATATGATACGAAGGTACACACGGCGGCGTGTCGGACTGTACATGTTGACCTTGAGACCGCCTATGTGCCCTACGTACTAGAAGCTGTTATCGCAGTTCAACTGTTTAACTTGATGTGCTGTCGAGTGTACATAATTTCTTAAACTAAAGAATGCCAAGTTAGGTACCCGTGACATCATCTTAGCTACGTGACCGGTCTCGGCCGGGAACGTAAACATTGATAAGTCGGGGTCTTATTACATCCTGAATAAGTACCCGAGAACTTAACATAAACTTCATTCTCACTGTCGAAATCCTGTCGAATCGAAGCTTAGTTAAAACATTTATTGTTTGAATGCGGAATAGTGAACTTGCTCTGATCACTTTCATACCTACTAGTGAATAGTAGAAACGTGGTGTGCAGCTTAGTAGAATTTACACGATTTGAGAATACCTAATCGTTTTTTTTTTAAGTGCATGACTGAAGTGGTGGACCTTCTCCATTAACAAGTGAGTTTACGAACACGATAGATATACTTCACACACTCTACTTTCGCATTGACGAAAGTGTGCCGGGTTCGATTTCCCGTCAGTAACAAATGTTTGTGTGGTGAACATGGGCAGGTTTATCTCAGACTTGAATGATTATGTGTACAAAAAAGCATGTAGGTATTTACAAGTCAACTCTGTGTAGTGTATCATTATTATCTGGGATAGGTAGATACATACGTTTCGCAGTTTACAATGAAACTGAATGAGTGACACTTCGATCGACCCGCCGACAAAGTCATTCATTAAACATAGGTATGTTTACATGATTTCGATTACCTACCTAAACATGGAACGAAAACGTAGCCTTATCATTGACAAATTAACATTTTGATGAAATTGTTTCGCGGACTTTAAAGTTTATATCGACATTAATTAATACAGATACTTGCAGGCTATAAAAACATGTCCACTGATGGACATAGGCCGATTCAAACCAAAAGGTTACTGTAACTTGAAAGTTTCTAAATAGGTATTATAAAACAAAGTCGATATCTATTTGTCAGTCGTTAGTATATTTATAGAGTCAGGACTTAAACTATTTAAGAAAAAAAAAAAAAAACAATATAATAATAAGTAAACCAGGCTAACTTACCTTTTTGCTTAATAATTGTTGTTCGTTTGTTTAACCCCTATTTCGTTTGAATACTTTTCTAGAGGTACCTAACCTACCTACTTGAGAAATTTAATAACATTTTGTGAGGTGCAAAGTTTACGGGCGAGACAACCTTTACACACGTGTTTCAAAAACTACTTACCATCTATTTAGGGCTGTTGTGTAGTGTAAACTTTGTGTAAACTTTTATTTACATTGTTTTCAAACTATTTTATTAATGAAATGAAATAAGTATGATCTAACGATTTTCCCTGCTGCTGAGTTCCAGGTCATGGACGATGCACTCAACGAAGTTGATGACCAACGGAGCTTGAGGGCTCCCACTCGAGATCGGTCACGCTCCAGGCGGAGCAGGAACCACAGCAGACCAAGCCGCGAGACTACAAGCGCGGGCACGCGCCGACGAAGCCGCAGCCGGAGCCACGGCCGCAGACTACGAGAGCGTGAGCACGCCCTGAAACAGCAGCAGGAGTGGCTGCGCTTGATGGAGATGGACCTGCGTGCAGCGCGAGACGCTGAGCAGCGCTGGCGAAGGAGCGAGCGCCGTTCGCCACACGACGAGACGAGGCGCCGGGTTCACCAGAGCCGGAGCCGCAGCAGGCCGCCTGCCGCCAGAGGTTCGAAGCCCCGGTGGAGCCGGAGCTGCAGCAAGCTGCCTAATGCGAGGGCTCCGAGGGAGCCAGCACGAGCGGGCGTCGGACACCACCACTCAAACAGGTCATGTAGCCCTACTTTTTCATCTAGAAATGTAATTCAAATAATTCAATCAATTAAAGACATCCTCCCACCCCAGCCATCAAGCCAAAGCACACACGTGACTAATAGTAATAGAGGCATAGATCATAAAAATATAATTCCAGAATTCAATCCTTCTGAGAAAAACCAACGTGTAGACGTTTGGATAAAGAAAGTTAACGAGTGTGCCGAGGTTTATGGATGGGATGAAAAAACTTTAGTGCATTTGGCAATGCAAAAATTAGCGGGACTAGCAAAATCATGGTATGAGAGTCTTAACTCAATATTGTATAGTTGGGAAGAATGGCAGATTAAGTTAAGTAATGCGTTCCCCTGCGAGCAGAATTTCGGGCAACTTTTAGAGGACATGCTCAAAAGAAAGAGTAGGCCTAATGAATTAATTGAAAACTATTACTACGAGAAGATAGCTTTATTAAATCAATGCGAAATTCAAGGCAGGAAAGCAGTTGACTGCGTCATCCACGGCATCAGTGACAGGACTATGCGGTCAAGTGCTTTGGCTTTAAGGTGCAAAGACCCTGATCAGCTCCTTAAATTCCTATTAAGTAACAATAAGGAACTTTGGGTTCATCAACCACCAGTTAGAGACAAGAACGCAGTCGCTGCAGAGAATAGGCAAGGCGAAAATCGGGCGAACTTAAAATCAAATTCAGATCTCTATTGTTACAATTGTAAGGAAAAGGGGCACCCTTACTCTAGGTGCACTAAGCCCCTGCTCAAATGTACTCATTGCAACAGAATAGGACACAAGCCTGAAGCGTGCCGCAATAAACAGGATACTGGGTTAGGAAAGGTTACTGCTAATGTATCCGCATTAGCATAAACCATGCGCATTTCGAGCTCTAATCCTTTTTGCACTTAAGTAGCTATAAGTTCATTAAAAGGGTGCGCGTTGATGATGTATCGCTCGAAGCCTTGTTGGTCTTGGATGTGAGGTAACGCTAATAAGGCAATCTGATTTCAATAAGCTAGGGCTTTGTCATGAGCTACGGCATCTACAATGAAAGGTTTCGGCAACAATATAGTAAACTCTCTGGGCTCGGCGGAGCTCAATCTTACGATAGATGGGGTAAGTGCTAGTGAGTTGTGTCGGACAGTGGATTATCGTTTCCTGGAGAAATGTATGCTGATTGGTCAAACCTACACAGAGCAGCCACATATAGTTGCTTACAAAAACGCGAATAAGCTTCAATTCTTGAACATAGGTAGATGCGGCAGTATCCCGTATATCATAATCATAATCATAAATTCTTTAGTTGTCAGAATATGATACAAATGGATGTTTCTTACTTTAAAGTTTTTATTTCATATTCTACTGATATTTCAGTGTACAAAATTTGACAATTATAAAAGTGGAACCTACGTGATATATTACAGAGATATAAGAAAATTGTAATATAATTGCAGGATAAAAAAAAATAAGTAGTTTATTCAAGGTAATGAATTGCAAAGGGAATGCATGGAAATAATTTAGAATGAGGTGTTATTATATTTTAAAGAAACAAAATTAACAGAAATATACTCTTCATGTACACTTAGCAGGAAAAATATATAGGTATCAGATGAATAATAAATATTTTGTTTCGACTCTATTATCATCTTTCTCGTTGATAACCTCCGTGGTGTAATAATAATAATAATAAATAATAAAAGATACTTTATTGCACACAAACAGAAGCATACATAAACAAAAACAGTAGAAATACAGAAACATAAGGTAAGGTAAGCACCTGTTTCCAGGGTGCCGCTTTCTCAGAGGTCTCGGGTTCGATTCCCGGTCGGGTAAAATATGTTGGAAGCTACCTTCTTGTATTTGGGTGCAATACCCGTCGATGTTCCCAATTGCATAACACAGGGGCTTAAGCTACTTAATTTGGGGTTGGATCATTTTATGTGATGGTGATGGATTATAAATATTGGAATATTTATAATTATTTGTTACCTTTTGATTATATCCACAGACTATATTAATGTCCCCAAATGTTCAAATGGTGATTTCTAATTTCCCTGACTTTTACACAAAAATATGACTTTAGACCCTTAAACTGTTATAGAAATTGGCTATAGAGAGAATTTATTCACCATTAGCCATTATTGTTCGGTAATGGTAATAGCAGCTGACGAGACCATGAGACCATGGATTCTCATAGCCTCTCCCAGGTTAGGTAACGATAACAGTAATTCTAATAATAAAAGTGACGATGATTTATCTAGTGGAATCTGATTTATGTATGCATAAAATAATGTTAAGTGAATAATCACTTAACAATCACATCTTGTGATGTTAATCTACATAAAGAACGAGTGATTGCTTGCTGTTTTTCTTCTTGTTTCAGGTTAAGCACGAGACCACGTGAGCGAGCGGGTTCGTGACTTGGCCTTGATAGAGATGATGAGATGGACGGTCATGAGACTTCGTGAGCGAGCGGGTTCATGTCCGTCCAAAACAGAGATACCTAAGCACGAGACTTCGTGAGCGAGCGAGTTCGTTGCTGGGTTTGATAATAAGAGATAAGCGCGAGACCACGTGAGCGAGCGGGTTCGTGACTTGAGTTTAACAGACAAGACTTGTGAGCGAGCAAGTTTGTTCTGTAAAGATTATTTATAAGTTGACGATGATTTATTTAAAAGCTATTGATTCATAAAAGATGATGATGATTATTTAAGTATCTATATTATATTAAGTAATATAATTGTATAAAAATTAGTTTCATTGCTTAGTTTCTTCTTTATTTCATTTAGAATAATTACTAAATGAAAGTTGTAGAGGTAGCTCTTACATACTCCTGAGAATTGATTGGTTCAGGGCAACGATTGACTTATATCTCGAGAATTGATTGGTTCGAGATTATAGTTATTGAATATGGTTATAGCCCTGAGAATTGATTGGTTCAGGACAACGATTGACTTATATCTCGAGAATTGATTGGTTCGAGATTAAAAGTAGAATATATTAATTATGATTGTTACTCGAGAATTAAATGGCTCGAGCTTGATATTTTTTTAGTTTATTTTTCTTTCGAGAATCGATTGGTTCGAGATGTGTAATGATAAGATGAGATCGACTCGTATGTGTAATGTTTAAAAAAAAAATGAATATAATGTTGCTAAATATGATTTTAAGATAAGTACTGATAGGTTCAATATAATATGTTAGTAACAGCTATAAGGAAAATATTGAATTTTACAAAACATAATGTTATGTTTAGTTATCCTAGGCATTTTAAGTATTAATTTTTAATATTACTTAAATCCCAACCAAATATTGTAGATAAGTCTAGGTATTCATAGTGCTATACGATTTATATAATATGAGTTACTGCAGAAATAATGCATTATATACTTACGTTAGTTTAAATGTGTTCGTTCTAACTACCTTATTACATGGAATTTGATAACACTTCATTAACAAACATTTTAAGACCGAATGTAAGGTTAGGTTGATCATCTGATACGTGTATGAGGACATACACGTTGTCAGGATGGTCGAATGTAAGGTTTATACTATTATAAGCTCTATAGCTTGGGGCACGAGGCATTCTGGACAGGACGGTCGAAGCGAACGGTCGTAAGACCAGATAAGTTTTGGTTCGCAATTATTTTGGTTTTCCTGGACAGGACGGTTGAAGCGAACGGTCGTAAGACCAGATAAGTTTTGGTTCGCAATTATTTTGGTTTTCCTGGACAGGACGGTTGAAGCGAACGGTCGTAAGACCAGATAAGTTTTGGTTCGCAATTATTTTGGTTTTCACGTTAAGTTTGGAAATAGGGTGATTATCCCTAGAATAAGTTTGGGTGCTGTAACATGAATAAGATTGGATGCTGAACATGAATAAGATTGGATGCTGTACACGAATAAGATCGGATGCTGTAATACAATAAGTTTGGGTGCTGAAACAATTACACTGTTTGGACGAAATTGGTTGGTGATTTATTTACGAGGCTTTTTCCTACAGTAGCTTGCTACTTATTAGTAATGTGTGAACGAATGACAGTGACTGCAGAAAATTTTAACCACCTAACAATAAGTAGGTACTTACGAAAAATAAACAAAAATATCAGCAAAATAACGAAAATACTGGAGATTTATTCACTTGAATACTCTGTTCAAGTATTAAATTGTATTTTAATTTTTGACACGGCCGAACTCAGATTTATCTCATACATGACACGGCTTTTTTGTCGAATGTACGCGGCCGGCTGAAAATTGGCGTTGGCAACACTGGCTAAATGTAACTCAGTTGTCCCTCGCTCTGCGTTGCGATCAGCACTTTTGAGATCCGTTACGTCCGTGTATGTAACGGATCTCGTGATTCGTTCGTGTTTTGCTAACGTTATGGCTAACAGAAACTATTCGTCTCGTCACATAGCCGACATACATTTTGTGTATGGTTTATGTAACGGAAGTGCAGCTGCCGCCGTACGAATGTATCAACAGCGATTCCAAACCGACCTACACCCAGTCGGCAAACTTTTGTTGACGTTCATTTAAGACTAGCTGAGTATGGCATTCGAAGGCCGACAAATGAACGCTCACGTATCGTGTCAGTGCCAGATGAGGAACAAGTTCTTCGACTGATCTATGAAAATCCCGGTCTCAGTGTAAGGCGCATAGCATTGATGGTAAACATTTCAAAATGGACTGTGTGGAGAATATTGAAACGCGAAGGCCTGCATCCTTACCATTTTCGACGGGTGCAAGACGTCCGAGAGCCAGACTACACTGTGCGAGCCACTTTTTGCTCCTGGCTTGGCGGTAATATTCGACGTAACCCGAGGTTTTTAAAAAAAAATATGTGGACAGATGAGGCAACGTTTACTAGAGCTGGCATCACAAATCACAGAAACCAACATTTATGGATGCAAGAAAATCCACACGCTGTACGTCCCAGTAAATTCCAGCACGAGTTTTCAGTGAATGTGTGGGCAGCCATGATTGATGATAAATTGATTGGACCCATAGAATTGCCCAACACCATGAACGGTCAAAGATTTTTGGAGTTTATGGAAAACCAGTTTAGGGAAGTGATACATGAGCTACCAATCTTCTATCGAAGGCGTATGTGGCTGCAATTGGATGGTGCACCAGCACACTATGCTCGAGCTGTGAGAGAGCACTTGAACGAAAATTACTCGCCGTGGATAGGTCGTGGTGGAACCGTTGCTTGGCCACCACGTTCACCTGATCTGACACCACTAGATTACTTTTTATGGGGATGGATGAAACAACGAGTTTATGCTACAGTACCAAACAGCAGAGAAGAGCTAGTGCAAAGAATAATGACGGTTGCAGACGAGATAAGAGGAAATACTACAATGATCTCAAAAGCCACTGGACAAATAGCAATAAGAGCCACAGCCTGTCTTCAAAACAGAGGTGGTCATTTTGAACAGTATTTAAATTAAGTTTTGTGAAAATAAAAATGATTACAAACCACACTCCGTTTTTTTAATTACTTAATATCAAATAGTTTGAGATTTGGCACTTACGTAGGGTCATGTTCGATAGACCATAACTTTCAAGTTAAGTAATTTAGAGAGATGATTTTGATGTCATTTTGTAGATATTATCTTTGTTTGTAAGAATATTAAAAAATTTACCTACGTTAATGTGTTAGTTTTTGTGCTACGTTAGAATAATTGTAAAGAACATATTATTTTTGCCTAAAAACAGCATTTAAATATTTTTTTTACACATTTTAAAGTCAAAATTTTTGACGTAGATCACGTTTAATTAAAAGATGGTTTCATTACCTTACTAACACAATTTTTTAAATGTCTGTATTACCTTTATCTCCAGAGAAATCGTCATTTTCTAGAAAGACGAGACTAATAAAAAAATAAAAAATAAAATGGCCGCTATTCCAAAAAGAGGGGGGGTTGACCCCCCTTATGGGTGTTTTTGTCGATAATATTAGGTATATTTGACGCCCCTAAATTATCGCTAGTCCATAACCAAACACACTGTATAATTGATTTATTTTATTTCCGAGGAAGTTGCTCGTGTCCGTAGGAACTACCATCTATTCCTAGACCCACCCTACACGTCTCCCCGGATGGTGCAAAACGAGCAACGACGCCGAGTCTTGGGCGGCGGTAAAAAAAAACCCAACTAAACTTGCCTAATAAGCAGGTTCTGCAGGTTGGAGGTAGGAAATGACCTCCACAACCCGTAACCCACGGCCCTACTATGGAAACGGGGGCGTTGGCTTCACGTGTCACGAGGTAGAAAGCCTCTTTAAAAATTCACCCTAATCCTAAGGCGCCGAAAGGATGTATTGCTTGCAGGTAGCAAGTTCCTAGCGTCAACCAAAACGGACCCGGCTAACGTTATTGTATTGAGCCTTCTTGGGGAAAAGGCGTCACACTTCAAGCGACGATTTATATCGACCTTACTCGTGGGAAAAATATAAATAATATGATCAACCACGTTCATCAGACATCCTAGTAACAGTCTACCATCAGCTGCAGCAAGTGACAAAACAGTTCAAAACAATGAAACAGAAAAACCTATAAATAAACCGGTGAACACCTCTCTTACTCCGCGGCAAAACGACAAAGTACCTATAAGACAAAAAAGAAAGAAAACAAGTCCAATATGCAGCGACAACACAAAGAAATCAAAGAATACTTAAAATTTCACAATGTTTCATATTACACCTACAAATTGAATGTGAAAGAGAATATAGAGTTGTAATACGGGGGCTACACTCTGTAAGATACTACCTGTGATACTACTCTGATAAAAAAAGAGCTGAAAGAACAAGGACATGAGGTAAGATAAATAGTAAACGTCTTACACAGGTCTACCAAAGAGGCATTATTAAATAATATAAAATCTCAATATGGCTGTTTCATCTTAATCGATTGTTAAACATTTGTAAAAATGTTTCTTTCGGATGCGAGGGTTTCCTCACATTGATGAAGCAACGCTGGCCTACAGCGGACCAAGTGATAGCAAAATTCGACGAGTCGTGTAAGCCTTTCGGTAGCTTAGTTGGTCAGAGCATCGGGCCGGATTCCCGGAGGCGCGGGTTCGAATCCCGCCTGAAAGCTACTTATAGGGCTCGTGGTTTTTTACTATCACATTTTTCCTTTTTCCTTTAAGAAAAAATATATTCCTCGATTATTCAACGAATACCCAAAGTTTAACAAAGACAAAATACTAGAACGTCGCGTGTAGTCTGAGAAAGGTGGCAAGAAACTAGGTATCCTGCAGACAAAACAACATTCAACAGATCTTCGAATGAATTGAAGGACCTCTTTAAAGGCTTCAAAAACAATAATCTCCAAAAGTTTCTCTCTGACTTGAATCCAAGGCACAAATTACTCGCAATGGAAGGCAACACAAAAACTAAAACGACCCAATAGTCATATTTCTTCCATCAGAAGAAACAACGGTAATTGATAGAAAAATGGAAAACGGAGTCGTTAGGTTAGTAACGACTCCGTAGCTCAGTGGTTAGAGCAGTCGCCCGGATAGCGAAAGGTCGTGGGTTCGAGTCCCATCGGAGCTGGTTGTGAGACGGGTCGATTTTTTCTAAATACTTTATTTTCCATTTTTCTATGATAAAAATTGCATTGTGAATGCAAAAAAGTAAAAATTTAAATAACGGTAATTGAGCCAAATCAGACACCAATCTTAGAAATGTTTTCCAACCATTCCCTGAGTCAAAACCTGATCATGCATGACCGTTCGTTAGTCTCGCTAAAACTCGAGAACGGCTGAACGGATTTATCTTATCTTAGTCTTGAAATGTTCGTGGAGGTCTAGGGAAGGTTTTAACGGTAGGGGTAGGGTAGGGGAAGGATAGGGGTAGGGTAGGGGTAGGGGTAGGGGTAGGGTAGGGGTAGGGTTAGGGTAGGGGTAGGGTAGGGGTAGGGCAGGGGTAGGGTAGGGGTAGGGGTAGGGTAGGGGTAGGGTAGGGGTAGGGTAGGGGTAGGGTAGGGGTAGGGTAAGGGTAGGGTAGGGTAGGGGTAGGGTAGGGGTAGGGCAGGGGTAGGGTAGGGGTAGGGTAGGGGTAGGGTAGGGGTAGGGTAGGGGTAGGGTAGTGGTAGGGTAGGGGTAGGGTAGGGGTAGGGTAGGGGTAGGGTAGGGGTAGGGTAGAGGTAGGGTAGGGGTAGGGTAGGGGTAGAGTAGGGGTAGGGTAGGGGTAGGGTAGGGGTAGGGTAGGGGTAGGGTAGGGGTAGGGTAGGGGTAGGGTAGGGTAGGGGTGGGGTAGGGTAGGGGTGGGGTAGGGTAGGGGTAGGGTAGGGGTAGGGTAGGGGTAGGGTAGGGGTAGGGTAGGGTAGGGGTGGGGTAGGGTAGGGGTGGGGTAGGGTAGGGGTAGGGTAGGGGTAGGGTAGGGGTAGGGTAGGGGTAGGGTAGGGGTAGGGGTAGGGTAGGGGTAGGGTAGGGGTAGGGTAGGGGTAGGGTAGGGGTAGGGTAGGGGTAGGGTAGGGGTAGGGTATGTATTAGGGTAGGTTTCAGACATGTGCAGGAAGGTGAATGGAGCATACCTACCTACTATAGTTAGGTCATGCTATTTCTTAAGAGACGACAAACTTTGCAGACCCTACTTTGCCAAACCTAACTTTCACTGACCTAACTTTGCCCAAACGGACCTATAGCAACCTAACGTTTGAAACCTAACTTTTGCTAACTTAACTTTAACCAACCTGATCTTTTTTTTTTAATTTTTAGTTTTTATCATTCACAATGCAATTTTTGTTACTGAAAAATGGAAAATGAAGTATTTAGAAAAAATCGACCCGTCTCACAACCAGCTCCGATGGGACTCGAACCCACGACCTTTCGCTTTCCGGGTGACTGCTCTAACCTCTGAGCTACGGAGTCGTTACGAGAAGCGTCGAATTTATCCAATACTTCTTACGCACTGTAAAGTCAGTGTTAATTTCATCAATGTGGAGATTTTACTACCCTCACACGCGAAAGAAATACCTTTCCAGCCGGCCTAGCATGAGCGGCTTTTATCGCGCGATATGATATGGTACGGCAAGTTGTCTTGCTTACCCCTCTAAGGTGTAAGCAAGACGGCAGCATGCCGTACCATATCATATCGCGTGGTAAAAGCCGCTCATGCTAGGCCGGCAGGTATTTGGCAATCGCTAAAGATGAAATTACTATTGCAACTTATTTTAATTTTTAGTTTTTTGCATTCACAATGCAATTTTTTAACTTCCCAAAAATGAAGCAATCTATTATTTCATACCACACATTACTGTTTGGCTGAATCTATTTTGATACGTTTTACATCAGATGAGTATTTGTGATTGATGCGGTTTATGTGTACATCCTAACAGGCCTAAGTTGTTAAATAAATTGCGTGAAAAAATCCGTGAAAGTGTTTTATTTATATGGACAGTTCGCGCAGAAATCTAAGATGTGTTTATACTATAGGTACTATTTACCAAGATAATAGGTAGATACACGAAAATTGCCTGCATGATGCACTCAAAAGAATGACATAAAAAATATTTATATAAAAAATAAAAGTGCCTTCAAAAAAATGCCGCCAAAAAGTCAGAAATAATACCTCTAACTCTAATACTGTATTCACAACAAATAACTTAAGTAGGTAAGTACTTTGAAGTGCCCGAGACGTCTTGAAAGTACTTACTTACGTTATTTGGTGTTAATTCAGTATAGAGGTATTATTTATTTCTTACATTTTGGTGGCATTTTTTTAAAGGCGCTTTTTTTTATATAGGTAAGTAATATGTGCATGTAAAAATAATGTGCCTTATTGGTGTGGATCTATAATTGGTTTACTGTAGCTATTAATAGTTTCATAATTGGTATTTAAAATGCCCTCGAAAGTGTACTGGCTCATTCGAAAAAAATTATAAAACATTTTACTTCGCGCACACAGTTTATCGAAGAGAAGGTAATAGGTATGTTCCCTCTAAATATCGCACTTGAAGAATAGGATCAACCCAAAATGTTCTTTGACGATATCGTTTTTTTCGCCGTAAATATAAAAGATAAAGCAAACGTAATTTGTTTACTGCTGCCATTATTACCTCGAATATACTAGTATAATAACTAATATAAAACTTTGAGCCGCGCGGTTACTTTAGCTGGCGTAATGCGACTAACCGCATAGCAAGCTGCTGGTTATCGTTTCACACACCGATATCGTCCCGATATCGTGCCGATATCGGCGGACGATATCGGTGTAATATCGTGTCGTTACCGTTATCGTCCAATGTGAAAACGCCCGATATCGTTGACGGTAACGACACAGTGTGAAAGCATTTAGTAGTGATTGTATCAAACTGCCAGTCCGACGATATCGTGCCGATATCGTGTCGTTACCGTTATCGTCCAATGTGAAAACGCTCTATGACAGTCGTCTCTCTGATAGTCCTCTGTGGTTAAGGGTTTGAAACATTGAAACTACACGAAATAAATAAATTCTTACTATTATAAATGATTTATTATTAAAATACAATCATCCGTTTTTTTTTCGGGACGGTAAAATTCAGTGTAGTGCACAAGCGCCCATAGTGTTCCATAGTAAAATGTATTTCTAACAACCTAGACAACCAACTTTCGTAATAAATTAACATGACATTTTGGTTTTGAAAACTGACAAGTTTCGATTCCCGAGTTGTGTAAGTATAAGTTTTTTTTTTTTAATCTTTGAATGCAGTTATTCTTAACTCTAAAATCGACGACTTGGTTCCTTAGAACAAATACCTCTATCTCTTACTTTCAAACATTCCAGTACTGACCCGTCCCGATAGATCACCCTGTATACAACAATCAAATAAATAAAACTCAATTCAAATATAAAGCGATAAAGTTTTTGCTTAACGTTAAATATAATTGGGTATTTGACTGTTGTTGAAATGTAGATATTTAATTATGACATTCAGAAATATAACATTATTGAATAACAAATGTGAAACAAGAAATTTAATCTGTATTATAACAAGCGAATTATGAGCTACTTAATTGTGACTCTAGCTATCTCTTTCTAAAACGAAATTTACTATGGCGAGAGTATGGCGCTATAGAAATGTGACGTCACATTTCTATAGCGCTCACCTTGTCTAATTAAAAAGTTTGATGCTCTATATCGCTGAAAATATTCAAGATATTTGAAAATAAATACGTATGTTGTGTTGCTACTGATTCAATGAACATTTTAGGTCAATAAAAAAAAATCAGTCAAATACCCAATTGTTTTAAAAAATATATGTAGGCACTAGGTAAAAAGAATGTTAGGCAAATTGAATGTTTAACCAACAGAATAGAAATAATTGTCATATGATAGCTTTTATTTAGTGACTTTTAAGCCCGGTTTTTAAACTCTCGGACTTCACTGTTCTTCAACCCAAGTGATAATGAAAATGAAATTTATGTAAAGATTATCTTACTATTAGAATATACACATTGCGATAGATATAAAACAACCCATCATCCGTTATTTATTTTGAAGTATTTGAACAGCAACATATTAAAAATAAAAATAATTAAGTACATAAGACTACTATGAAAATATTTTGACTAGCTTTTCTGCACGGTTTTACCCATGTGGTACATCAATTAGGAATATTGGGATTAAAAGTAGCCTATGTGCTATTCTGATGTATAAGCTATATTACTGTACATCATCATCATCATCATCAGCCATTTAATGTCCCCACTGCTGGGGCGCTGGCCTTCCTTATGGATGAATAAGGAGAATGAGCCATGACCCACCACGCGGGCTCAGTGCGGATTGGTGGGTATTAACGACTGCAAGTGCAGCCGGGACCAACGGCTTAACGTGCCTTCCGAAGCACGGAGGAGCTCGAGATGAAAAGCTTTTGGTCACCCATCCCATGACCGACCATTGCGAACGTTGCTTAACCTCAACGATCGCAGGCCGAGCGCGCTATCCACTGCGCCACGGGCTCCTCAATATTACTGTACAGTTTCATCTTATTCCGTTCAGTAGTTTTTGAGTGAAAAAGTTTGTGAGGATGTATCTTTGCTTGTGAGAAACAAGCATACCTACATACGAGGAGCTCCGAAACAAAAGCCGATAAAAACACTTTTCGTAATTTTACAGGAAATACAAAAGAATGATTTACGTAGGAATGATTATATTGTTTGTTAAAGTAATATAACGTAAATTTGGCTTGTAGCAAGGGCTTTCAAATAGGTCATATTTAAAAAATCTAGTGTTGATAGTATTGCTACAATTTTAGTTTAAATATGGAATTATCGGGTTTTGGTCAGACCAAAATGTAATTATCGGGATTTGGAAAGGATTTGGACTGCTTTCTTGTAATTATCGGCTTTTATTGCTACCATAGGAAAAATGTGATAGTAAAAAACCACGAGCCCTATAAGTAGCTTTCAGGCGGGATTCGAACCCGCGCCTCCGGGAATCCGGCCCGATGCTCTGACCAACTAAGCTACCGAAAGGCTTACACGACTCGTCGAATCTTGCTATTACTTGTTACGCTGTAGGCCAGCGTTGCTCCATCAATGTGAGGAAACCCTCGCATCCGAAAGAAACATTTTTACAAATGTTTAACAATTGATTAAGATGAAACAGCCATATTGAGATTTTATATTATTTTTATGCATTCACAATGCAATTTTGTAAGTATAGGAAAAATGTGATGAATGGGGAATGGAGGCGCGGGTTCGAATCCCGCCTGAAAGCTACTTATAGGGCTCGTGGTTTTTTACTATCACATTTTTCCTATACTTACAAAATTGCATTGTGAATGTGTTACTTTAGGGAATAAGTCAAGTTATAATATTGACATTTTTGAGTGAATTGCCATATGATAATATTTTATTAGTTATCAAATACAAACTTTGATATTTTCGACAGATTTTTACAGCATTTGGCTGTGATAAAATCAATAAGATGGTAAATGCTTAACTAAACGTTCCTTCTTAAGAACAGGAAGTGGAATTCAAACTGATACTGTTACTAATTATTGTTATTTTTGAAGAATTTATCTTATCATTATTGTTTGTTATTAATAAAATAATATGTTAGCTATTTTCGAGTGGTTTTCAAATCATTTGGCTATGATAAATATTTAAAGGTTGATAAATGTTAAGAATATTTATGTCGGACTGTAACATTACTTGTTTCCAAACTAGATGAGAATTTAAAACTGATATTTCTTACAATTTACGATGTGTTTCTTGATAATAGATAGTGGTGAATCATTCTCATAAGTTTCAAAAGGTTTTAAAAATGGTTTAATAAAAGTATCATCCTTGTTAATGTTTTTTAAGGAATTGTCAATAAAGATATAAAAGCTAGCTTGGCGGTAAAACGAACAGTCTTGTGGTTCGAGTCGTCAGCAGCACTGTTGAGTTAAGTATACCCCCCTGTAATTTTATATTTCTCTGTTACTGTTTTTCTTTGCTATCCAATGCCAATGTATTGTCTGGTAGATGTTGCGGAAGTTATTCTTTTGTTAAAGGGATATACTTGTTTATTACTTGATAATATTAAATTAATGTTGTCCTTAGTGGTTTTGTATAAATGATGTGAGTACGGAAATAATATGAAGTAACAGTTTATAGCAAATGCTTGATGTTATTCCTAAATGTTGTTTAATCTTTTATTATGAAAAGTAATGTGGTTGTAAATGTTAATTACGATAAAATGTGTTATTTGTCCAAAAACGACATAATTATTTTGTAAATGTCGTTGTTTCTGATAACGCTGGTGAGTTTTTTTCGCCCGTTTTTCTTATCAGCTAAAAGATGTCCTTAACGGGTGGTAGGTAAAAAATTGAGGACGAATCAAAATAATAAAATGCTTTTAATTTTTTATTTGTGTTTTACTTGATTCTGGTCTTATTGAAATATAAGCTTTATGGTTTTATTCCTAGTTAATTGAACAGTTTACAGCTTTTATCAGAATAGTCATATTTCCATACTTTCTCCTTAAAATCTAACATCAGAAGTGGGATGTAAAGAGGAATGATCGATACGAAGATAATAAACATAAGTCATACAAAACATACAAGAAATATACTTATAATACATACTTACTTAGTTAAATTTTTACCTTTTTGCTTTCACAATACATACTTACAACATACTTTCTTACCCAAAATACATAAATTATACCTACACAATATAAAATTATATACTTAAATGAAAAGTATAGTATAGTAAACTACATGTATTACTTTGTATTTTATCACCAAATGACATGGAAACAAGGCACTCTATGACTTTTTTATCGTTTTGAGGTCTATATCTTGTATACTTACAATGGGTAGCAGTAATTATTTCTTGAAAATATAACATATAAGGTCAATGTGGGGAAGTCCGTCTAGGAGGTAAGTCCGTCTAGCGCCAATAACTTCCATTTTTGAATGACTAGCTTCTTATGCCTCGGTCGGTAAAACAGTATTACGGAGCTAGTTCGAACTGAGAATCATAGACGTCGCTAACATCATTAGGTTGAAAGAAATTGGTAGGCCATTTTTTTCGCGTTTTGTACTTGAAGCTGGAGTGTAACGTCTCTTCAAGAAACTAAAAAAAAGTAGAAAATCAATGGAGTTCTTGGAGTTTCTTTGATTACGCAAGTCATTTAGTGATCCATGTACTTATTTCTGGTGATGAATTCATTTATATCGCTTGAGTTTCGTAATTATTACCTGCAACAAATTTCTAACCACAAAATGTAATAGTTGGGAAGTCCGTCTGGCATACGTAAGGCAAGTCCGTCTATGACGGTCTTGCCTCAATTGCAGATATTGTCAACCTTTTCAGCTGCACGTATTTTACCTGCACGATAAAGCCGTGATATAGTTATATCCCTAGGGATATAATTATGTACCGTAAGATAGTAATGAATCGCTTTCGTATATCTACCTTACTAGGAATATAAAAATTGAATTAGAAATAAAGATTTATGTTTTACTTTTTTTCTTCTTTTTCTGTTTTCATCTGCGATCAGTCGTTATAGACTATGAGCAAATTTGATGAATTTTGATCAATTTGATGATGTTTTACTTAGTATTTTATTTTACAAAAAAGGAAATTGGCTACATACAGTTTTATTAAAAATGTTTGCAACCACTGTCACCAAAGATATGCCGGACTTGCCTCAAAATGAAATAAAATCAATTATCTTTGAAATGTAAACCTTATAGACAAATACATAAATCACACATTTCAACGCTAGTTTTACGTCACTGCTAGAAACTGTTTTCATACATATTGCCTCACAAGTTATGGATATAGTGCTAGTAGACGGACTTACCCTAAACTGCACGGGAAGTCCGTCTACACGCCGTGTTTTAAAAAATAGCATATAAATCTAAAGATAATTGCAATTCATACTATTTTAAGACCAATATAGTTAAATAAATATATTACCTATAATTTCCGACGACACAGGTCACTTTAGAAAGCGTATCTCGATTCAATAAGTTCAGTTGAACTTAAATTTTAGAAAAGTATGCCGGACTTCCCCACATTGACCTTACAGATTTAGTTTGGTTACTGTTTTATTAGGTACCTATATGTATAGATTACAACCAAATGCAATATATATGTATATATGAAACAGATCACTTATAAAATATCTGGTGTAAAAAGTAAGATAAAATTAATGGTATTGCGTGGGAACTTCGGGGACGAAGTTCGGTCAGTATGGCCGTGTTACTTTAGGGAATAAGTCAAGTTATAATATTGACATTTTTGAGTGAATTGCCATATGATAATATTTTATTAGTTATCAAATACAAACTTTGATATTTTCGACAGATTTTTACAGCATTTGGCTGTGATAAAATCAATAAGATGGTAAATGCTTAACTAAACGTTCCTTCTTAAGAACAGGAAGTGGAATTCAAACTGATACTGTTACTAATTATTGTTATTTTTGAAGAATTTATCTTATCATTATTGTTTGTTATTAATAAAATAATATGTTAGCTATTTTCGAGTGGTTTTCAAATCATTTGGCTATGATAAATATTTAAAGGTTGATAAATGTTAAGAATATTTATGTCGGACTGTAACATTACTTGTTTCCAAACTAGATGAGAATTTAAAACTGATATTTCTTACAATTTACGATGTGTTTCTTGATAATAGATAGTGGTGAATCATTCTCATAAGTTTCAAAAGGTTTTAAAAATGGTTTAATAAAAGTATCATCCTTGTTAATGTTTTTTAAGGAATTGTCAATAAAGATATAAAAGCTAGCTTGGCGGTAAAACGAACAGTCTTGTGGGTCGAGTCGTCAGCAGCACTGTTGAGTTAAGTATACCCCCCTGTAATTTTATATTTCTCTGTTACTGTTTTTCTTTGCTATCCAATGCCAATGTATTGTCTGGTAGATGTTGCGGAAGTTATTCTTTTGTTAAAGGGATATACTTGTTTATTACTTGATAATATTAAATTAATGTTGTCCTTAGTGGTTTTGTATAAATGATGTGAGTACGGAAATAATATGAAGTAACAGTTTATAGCAAATGCTTGATGTTATTCCTAAATGTTGTTTAATCTTTTATCATGAAAAGTAATGTGGTTGTAAATGTTAATTACGATAAAATGTGTTATTTGTCCAAAAACGACATAATTATTTTGTAAATGTCGTTGTTTCTGATAACGCTGGTGAGTTTTTTTCGCCCGTTTTTCTTATCAGCTAAAAGATGTCCTTAACGGGTGGTAGGTAAAAAATTGAGGACGAATCAAAATAATAAAATGCTTTTAATTTTTTATTTGTGTTTTACTTGATTCTGGTCTTATTGAAATATAAGCTTTATGGTTTTATTCCTAGTTAATTGAACAGTTTACAGCTTTTATCAGAATAGTCATATTTCCATACTTTCTCCTTAAAATCTAACAAATGCATAAAAATAATATAAAATCTCATTATGGCTGTTTCATCTTAATCAATTGTTAAACATTTGTAAAAATGTTTCTTTCGGATGCGAGGGTTTCCTCACATTGATGGAGCAAAGCTTTTGAAATGCATAAAAATAATATAAAATCTTTTATTGCTACCACAAAACTAGTGTTTTTATTTGAAAAATTTATAAAAAGTAAAACAGGGAAAAATATTAATGTTTTTGTATAGGATTTATCGGTTATAGTGTACTACATAATAAATGTCGCATTGAGTCCCGTTACTCTTGTTCATTTTATAATTATAATGGAACGCGAAAGTTTAAAATATTATACAAATAGTGTAATAGTTCCGAAAATTAAAAATATCTGAAAACTATGTGTATTTGTCCGGTTTAGGTCCGGCTGCCCATCTTTAGAAAATTATTTAGTATGTTTTTATGAGATCTGCTGATATCTGAGTGAAGTAAGTTATGTATGAGTACTAGGACTAAAAGAAAAAAAAAGAAAAAAAATCTGGCACAAAGAGATTTTATCGGCTTTTGTTCCGGAGCTCCTCATTACATCCTCACAAACTTTCGCATTTATAATAAGTACTAGCTTTCCGTTCAACTACACAATGTCTTCATGTGGGAATAAGATATTTTCAGTAGGTAAAAAGTAGCATATAAGCCATTCTTCAATAATCTATTCTTGTGCCAATTTTCATCCTGATCCGTGCAGGCACTTCACCGTGAATGAGTAACATTTTATAATATTATACTTACAAGTAAGATTAGTAGGAACTAGGAAGTAGGATTGGTATAAATATAGTAGATTTTGCTACCTACTTTAAATTAATTTACCAACAGTATATAGTATTTTTACTCAAGATATAGTAGAATACTATATTATATATAAGGGTTGGCAACCCTACTCCTACCCGTACCTGAAGTAGTCGAACCAAAAGTACCAAACCCAGAAGAACTGGTTGAAGTCCCAAAGCTAAAACCAGCATTTGATGTAGTAGCTGTATTCGTACTTCCAAATGAGGCTGCAAAACGTTTTGAATGATCTTAATATCAAAGTGGATGTGACTTCAAACAAATTTAGCAGCATTTTGTATTCGTCTGATAACTTACGCTTTGCCGCAGAACCAAATGGTGTACTTTGGGTTGTAGTGTTCGAACCAAATGAAAAAGACATTTCAAACACTTTGTAAATTAAACTTATGTATATCAAAAAACTATTATCCCCGTATTTATTTTAATTTTCTTAATTACTTTTAATTTCCTTGGCGCAAAAAAATCAGTGACAAAGACAAAGATTGTTTACGATTGCCTCGCCTTTTGACAGGTGACAAGACAAGACAAGACAAGACAGACAAAAATTTTTTTTTAAAGACACCGGGCAAAGAATATACACACTTATGCCTCTCCCCACTAGAGATGGGTCGAGGGCAGAGATGGGCAAATGCCCGGTTAAAACCCGGCATTTTGAAAATGCCCGGGTTAAATCCCATTTATGCCCATTTCTGCCCTAAAAGTTGGGCAGAAACTGTATAATAAATCAGTAATAACAGTTAACCAATATTATGAAATTTTACATGATTTACAAACTCATTACTTAAATAATGCTAAGTAATATTAGAGTACGTACATATTTATTGATTTTTAACCCCCGACGCAGCGCAAAGAGGGGTGTTATAAGTTTGAGGCCTATGTCTGTCTGTCTGTACTGTACGTATATTCGTAGTGCCTAAACGGATCAGGCGATTTTATTGCGTTTTTTTTTTATTGAAAGCTATATTAAACGAGATGGTTCTTAGCCATGTTTGAAGAAAATCCATCCGGCCATTTATAGAGATGGTCAACTGCCTGCTGAAACGGAAAAAGATACAGACGTGGTGCTTTGACTTAAATAATGTACACCCTGGGCAAATTTTGGTGCAATAAAAAAAACAAAATGGCGGCAAAAAAAATGGCCGCCAGAAATTAAGTTGCTCCGATTTGGCTGAAATTAGCGATTAAAATGTGTTTTTTTGAGTTATTTAAAAAGGATGAAATAAAAATAAAATAAAATAAATAAAAACCCCCGACACAAAAAAAACCTCAAAAAAAAACTCAAAAAAGTCAGAAAATAAATTTTCTCTCGGTCGGGGCACAAAATGAGAGAGAGATTATGTCGGGGGTTATTAAAATGTTATAAACAACTAGCTGTTGTGCGCGGCTTTACCTGCGTGGTCAAAGGGAATTAATAATATCAATGCCTTAAAAAATACATGGCACATTTCTGGTGCAAGGATATAGAAGTAACAATTTAAAAAAAACAAGTGGAACCCTCGCTAACGCTTGCCGTATACTAAGTTTACGTAGGTACACTGACATTATGTATGGATTTTATATTTAGGTACAATAATTATTGAGTTCAAATCATGTTCACACACTGTGGGGAATGGCGCAATGGTTAAGACTGATGTTGTGTTTTCCTTCCGGGATAGGAGTTGTTAGCCCGGGGACAACTGTCCGCTGGATTTTATGTCGGAGTTCGTATATAAGCGAACTTGGTGAATGAACTTCGAAAGCGCGATGTAGGTTCTCCACCTTGAAGCTCCGTGCCATGTTGATTATGTGCGCGTCGTCTAGATGTCGCCACAACACATAATTATGTATGAATTGATGCAAATCCGCATTTTAAGTAAGTAGTATATCATAGTGGAAGGGGGTCTTTCAGAGGTAAAAAGAAACGTGGATCATTCTTCACCTTTCTACCACCTCAAAAAGTAGCGCAAAAATCCTCAGCATCATTTCCATAGTAAAAGACACACTGGGCAAAGACTTTTGTCTTGAGACATTGAGGTATTTCGGACGCAACTATATGCCGGAGCTTCCCAAACGCTGCCCATCCAAGCTGGATTTGACAAGAGATCTCTTTCTCAGACTTACCTAACTGGACCGTCTGTCCCAGATAAACATAGTGGTCAAAAACTTCGAGTGTAATGTTCGCAACATTAACTGGAGCAGGTGTAGGTTAAGGGGTATTAACCAATCCAAATGTAACCAGAACCATCGGCGTGTTTTCCGAAGTACCATATATTTTTGAACAGCCATCCTGTGATAGAATAGACCATTGCGAAAGTCACATAACCTCAGCGATCGCAGACCAAGCACGCACCCTATTGCTCTATTTACCAAATTTCGTGAAAGTCAGATCAGTGGTTTACGCATGAGAAGGTAACGATACCTAGACAAAAAGACAGGTGCTACTTTCAAATGAATAATATTCAGACATTCTCCTAACTCTTGAACTACCAAAATGCAAAAACTCAAGTCAATACTTTGCCACTAGGTACGTTTGTGTGTGTGTTTTAATGTAGAATAGGTCCTATGCCAGCTCAATCGTGCAAAGCAAAAAGTTCTTTATGCTATTGGAATAAAATTCAATAAATTTTATAATTTTTTTTTATACAGTAGACAAATTTGAACTTATTCCTTGTTAAGAAACAACATTTTGCTTTGCACGAAAATGAGCTGTCATAATATAATACCCATGCTACATTGAACAAAGTAAAGTGAAAAAAATATATATCCCACGGGAACCGTACTTATTCCCGAGTTAAAAACAACGGTATAAAATTTTACAGGTCAGAGCGCAATTTGTTTTATGGTTCAGCCGTTTTGTGGCCACAAACTTCCAAACTCAGTTTGTTTAATACCGGACAGTAGTACATATAAAGTACAGGACGTAGATGAAGAGTGAAAGGAGAAGCAGTCTTTAAGATAAGGAGGGAAAGTAGGCATGAAAAGGATAGAATAGAGAAGTTTAAGTGTAAGTCCCTGCGCCGGCGAATTGGGAGCCGTTGGAGTTTGTTACGGAAGTGAGACACATGGTCGTATTTGCGAAGGTTAAATATAAATCTAATGTTAACGTTCTGAAGACGCTCTAACTTATCAAGTAACTCTTCCGACAGGTAAGTAAAACAGACATCAGCGTAGTCATAGTCATGGATAGACAGCAGGAGTGATTGTGACAGAGTGAATTTGGTACTGGTCGGCAAAAAGTTACGAAGCCGGTTAAGTGAGCCATATGCTGCAAATATATTTTTCCTTGTTACCTCAACATGAGGGCTTCTTAGCCCAGAAGTGAGGAAGTTTCCATAGAAATTTTAACCCCCTTTCTACCCCATCAGGGAAAGTTTTTTAATTTTGCCTACGCAGATCATCTTTAATCCTGACCAGTTTCCTACATACCAATTTTTATATTTCTAATTCTAAAAATGAGGAAATCCCTTATAAACTTGAAACCCTCCCTTTGTACCCCATTACGGGGTAATTTTTTAACTTCGCCTACGCAGATCATTAATTTTAATTCCATGATAAATGTCACCTTTCGATTTTATATGGATAGATCATGTTGAACATAAATAAAATTAAATATTATACTTATAAGTGCATACTCCATTTTATTATTAAAACATTTTTAGCCTCTTAAAATAACAAAAATGTACAAAGTTTTGGTATTTTAACAGACTAGTATTATTTGCCTTTTGATAATATTCATGTGCATTATAACCAAAATAATTAAAATACTTACACAGGTAAAATACTTTAAAACATTGTTTACGCCCACAAAATGGGCAGTAATGGGCATTAACCCGGCGTTTTGGGTTTTAACCGAGTTAAAACCCGGGCAGGCTGAATGGGTTAAAACTAGAGATGGGCACTGTGTTTTAACCCATTCAGCCTGCCCGGGTTTTAACTCGGTTAAAACCCAAAACGCCGGGTTAATGCCCATTACTGCCCATTTTGTGGGCGTAAACAATGTTTTAAAGTATTTTTACCTGTGTAAGTATTTTAATTATTTTGGTTATAATGCACATGAATATTACCAAAAGACAAATAATATTAGTCTGTTAAAATACCAGAAAATTGTACATTTTTGTTATTTTAACAGGGTAGTATTAAAATGTTTTAATAATAAAATGGAGTATGCACTTATAAATATAATATTGTATTTTATTTATGATTAACATAATCTATCTATATAAAATCGAAAGGTGACACTCATCACCGAATTAAAATTAATAATCTGCGTAGGCGAAGTTAAAAAACTACCCCATAATGGGGTACAAAGGGAGGGTTTCAAGTTTATAAGGAATTTCCTCATTTTTAGAATTAGAAATATAAATATTGGTATGTAGGATACTGGTCAGGATTAAAGATGATCTGCGTAGGCAAAGTTAAAATACTTCCCCCTAATGGGGTAGAAAGGGGGTTAAAATTTAACGGGTGTCCCAAAAGTAGGTATAGGATGATTTGTCTCAATAAAACGCGAATGGATTGGAATTTCTTCGTAGTTTTATTTTATTTTGAAGAGACTTGTACAATTTTATATAAAAAGAATATCTGCTAAATGGCCGCCACGGGCATTTTTGCTGTGTGCAACTTTTTCATGACACTTTCACACATTTCGCTGCTAATTTCACACATTTCGCTACTTATTTCACCGAATAACTCAGCGAATATTTTGTCTTTATTGTCTATGTTTTGGGGATCGTTAGTGTAGACTTTATCTTTGACGTAGCCCTAAAGAAAGAAATCCAGTGGCATCAGATGGCAAGATCTCGGTGGCCATTTGACATCACCTCTTCTTGAAATTACGAGATTTTTCGACCTTCCGACGAGTGTTTGTAATTGATCGTGAATTTTCGTGAAATATTTCTATAACTTCTATGCGCTGTTTTATTGTGAAACGCTCCACGATTAATTTTACATGTGTCAAGATGACGTATGTCAAATTTCAACCCGCCATCTTGAATATTTCGGAAATAGCGCGAAATTCAAATCCTATACTTACTTTTGAGACACCCTTTTTATATGGAAACTTCCTCACTTCTGGGCTAAGAAGTCCTCATGTTGAGGTAACCAGGAAAAAGATATTTGCAGCATATGGCTCACTTAACCGGATTCGTAAGCTTAACTTCGTTTTCTTTGCACGATTGAGCTGGCTGGCATAGGATCTATTCTACATTAAAACACACACACAAACGTACCTAGTGGCAAAGTATTGACTTGAGTTTTTGCATTTTGGTAGTTCAAGAGTTAGGAGAATGTCTCTTTTTGTCTAGGTATTGTTACCTTCTCATGCGTAAACCACTGATCTGACTTTCACGAAATTTGGTAAATAGAGCAATAGGGTAGCGTGCTTGGTGTGCGATCGCTGGGGTTATGTAACTTTCGCAATGGTCTATTCTATCACAGGATGGCCATTGAAAAATATATTGTATTTTGGAAGTCAAGCCGATGGTTCTGGTTACATTTGGATTGGTTAATACCCCTTATCCTGGCACCTGCTCCAGTTACTCTTGGGAACATTACACTCGAAGTTTTTGACCACTATGTTTACCTGGGACAGACGGTCCAGTAAGGTAAGTCCAACTTTGAGAAAGAGATCTCTCGTCAAATCCAGCTTGGATGGGCAGCGTTTGGCAAGCTCCGGCATATAGTTGCGTCCGAAATACCTCAATGTCTCAAGACGAAAGTCTTTGACCAGTGTGTCTTGCCAGTAATGACTGGTCTTTTACTATGGAAACGGTGCTGCGGATTTTTGCGCTACTTTTTGAGGTGATAGAAAGGTGGAGAATGATCCAGGTTTCTTTTTACCTCGGAAAGACCCCCTTCCACTATGATACACAACTTACTTATAATGCGGATTTGTATCAATTCATACATAATTATGTGTTGTGGCGACATCTAGACGACGCGCACATAATCAACATGGCACGGAGCTTCAAAGTGAAGAACCTACATCGCGCTTACGAAGTTCATTCACCAAGTTCGCTTATGTATGAACTCCGACATAAAAACCAGCGGACAGTTATCCTCGGGCTAACAACACCTATCCCGGAAGACAACATCAGTCTTCCTTTAAGCGTTGCGCAATTCCCCACAGTGGTTTGAACATGATTTGAACTCGATAATTATTGTACTTACCTAAATATAAAATCCAAACATAATGTCAGTATACCTACGTACACTTTGTATACGGCAAGCGTTTGCGAGGGTTCCACTTGGTATTTTTTTAAATTTTTTGAATTGTTACTTTTATATCCTTGCACCAGACATGTGCCATGTATTTTTTAAGGCATTGATATTATTAATTCTCTTTGACCACGCAGGTGAAGCCGCGGAATCTCTCTCTCATTTTGTGCCCCGACCGAAAGAAAATTTATTTTCTGACTTTCTTTGCGGTTTTTTTTGTGTCGGGGGTTTTTATTTATTTAATTTTATTTATATATCATCCTTTTTAAATTACACATAAAATAAAAATAAAACCACATTGAAATCGCAAATTTCAGCCAAATCGAGCATCTTAATTTCTGGCGGCCATTTTTTTGGCCGCCATTTTGTTTTTTTTTTTATTGCACCAAAATTTGCCCAGGGTGTACATTATTTAAGTCAAAGCACCATGTCTGTATCTTTTTCCGTTTCGGCAGGCAGTTGACCATCTCCATAAATGGCCATATGGATTTTCTTCAAACGTGGCTAATAACCATCTCGATTAATATAGCTTTCATTAAAAAAAAACGCAATAAAATCGCCTGATCCGTTTAGGCACTACAAATATACGTACAGTACAGAGAGACAGACATAGGCCTCAAACTTATAACACCCCTCTTTGCGCTGCGTCGGGGGTTAAAAATTAACAAATATGTTCGTACTCTAATATTACTTAGCATTATCTAAGTAATGAGTTTGTAAATCATGTAAAATTTCATAATATTGGTTAACTGTTGTTACTGATTTATTATACAGTTTCCGCCCAACTTTTCGGGCAGAAATGGGCATAAATGGGTTTTAACCTGGGCATTTTCAAAATGCCGGGTTTTAACCGGGCATTTGCCCATCTCTGGTTAAAACACAGTGCCCATCTCTAGTCGAGGGCAAAAACAAATTTGGACAAAATGGGCATAAACTTGGCATATTGGGCATAAATGAGTTTACGCCCAAATAAACGCCCGATTACTGGGCAAAAAACGAATTACTATAAATTCTAAGAAATTATGCAGGAACTTAACTTAAATTGAAACTCAATGTCAGTATTTTGTTAATTAAAATTTTAATTAAATAATAAGTCTTGCTTGTCTAAATATATAAAACTCAAAGGTGACTGACTGACTGACTGACATAGTGATCTATCAACGCACAACCCAAACCACTGGACGGATCGGGCTGAAATTTGGCATGCAGGTAGATGTTATGACGTAGGCATCCGCTAAGAAATGATTTTTGGAAATTCCACCCCTAAGGGGGTAAAATAGGGGATGAATGTTTGTATGAAAGTCCGTCAGTTTTGAAGTTAGGATCTTCAAATTTTGTATTTAGGCTGGCAATTGAAAATTAATATTTACCTGTGTCAGCGTTTTTGACAATTCCACCCTCGAAGGGGTGAAAAGGGGGATGGAATGTTGTATCTGGAAAGTCCGTCATTAATTTATTATTTAGGCTTATGGTCGGAAAGTAAAACAAATAAGCAAACACACATTTCGTATTTTTTCGAAAATCAACCCCTTAGAGGTTAAACGGGATAAATAAACCTAAAAATCGATATGGATGTCGTTATTGAGGTTTTATGGGATGACGATTGCAAAAATGGCATTTAGTTTGATGTTTAACACGCTGAACATGATAAAACCCCTAAAAGATTGAAATAGGAGTGAAATTTTGAATTAAAAATCAGGGGGTAAAATAGACATTTTACCTTGAAACTTTGTAGGCTTACTTCTTAAAACAAATAGGCAACCCATTTCGTGATTTTCCGAAAATCGAACCCGGGGGGTAAAATAGGGGATGAATATGTGTATGAAAGTCCGTCAGTTTTGAACGAGGCTGCTCGCTTGGTGAGGGAGGACCCGCCTAATCACGTAAAATAGGCTGATCGGAATTTTATGAAATTAAAACAAGGAATACTTTTTATCCTGGTTATTGGTCCCCTAAGTAGGTATTTTGTCGAATGTCCACGCGGACGAAGTCGCGGGCGGAAGCTAGTTATATAATGAAACTGAACCGTCTGTCCTGGGTAAACATAGTGGTCAACAACTTCGAGTGTAATGTATGTTCCCAACATTAACTGGAGCAGGTGCAACATGGGCATTGAACATCATTTCTGTCTTATCCATGTTCATCTTAAGCATTACTGAGATCTTCGAGCATTGTGTTCAGTGCAGGTCTTCCAAAGTCACAGCCATAGGAACTACATCATCGGCAAACCTTAGGTGTGATAGGTGCCATTGATGTGGATGCCGCATCCTTTCCAGTCCAGAAGCTTATAGTGTAGTCAATAAAGCTAGTTGACCCCCACAGTAATTCCTCAGTCAGAAAAAACTTTACAGCATGATAAAGTATCGATAAATTATAAGTATTGTATAAATTTCCAAAAAATAATAATAATAGAAGGTTACGTATTTTTTTATGAAAGTCTTATTTCATTGATAACTTTTTTAGGAAAAATGCTCCGTCTAAACTTTCTTCACAGGACATATTCATGTAACGTATAAAAACATTAATATGAATTATCCAAAAAAATATTCCAGTAGAAACACCAAATTTTAATAAAATAATTGGGGTGACTTGGACTGAAAAATGTCTCTGTCGAACTTTTTAACGAAATTATACCATTTTGCCAAGCGCACTCATGTTTGCAAAAAGTTTTGGATTTTTATCAAGTATCACAAACTAGTTTCATCATCATCATCATCATGTCAGCCGAACGACGCCCACTGCTGGGCATAGGCCTCCCCCAAGGATCTCCACAACGATCGGTCCTGCGCTGCCCGCATCCAACGGCTTCCCGCGATCTTGACCAGATCGTCGGTCCACCTTGTAGGGGGCCTGCCCACGGAACGTCGTCCGGTACGCGGTCGCCATTCGAGAACCTTTCCGCCCCAACGGCCATCGGTTCTCCGCGCTATGTGTCCCGCCCACTGCCACTTCAATGATGCAATCCTTCCAGCTATGTCGGTTGTTTTAGTTCTCCTGCGGATCTCATCATTTCTGATTCGATCGAGCAGGGAAATACCAAGCATCGCTCTCTCCATTGCTCGCTGGGTGACTTTGAGCCTTCTTATTAGACCCATAGTAAAAGACCACGTCTCACTTCCATAGGTCATTACTGGCAACACACACTGGTCAAAGACTTTCGTCTTGAGACATTGAGGTATTTCGGACGCGAATATATGTCGGAGCTTCCCAAACGCTGCCCATCCGAGCTGGATTCGACGAGAGATCTCTTTCTCAAAGTTGGACTTACCTAACTGGACCGTCTGTCCTAGGTAAACATAGTGGTCAACAACTTCGAGTGTAATGTTCCCAACATTAACTGGAGCGGGTGCAACATGGGCATTGAACATGATTTTCGTCTTGTCCATGTTCATCTTAAGACCCACTCTTTGCGAAGCATTACCGAGATCTTCGAGCATTGTGTTCAGGTCTTCCAAGGTCTCAGCCATAAGAACTACATCATCGGCAAACCGTAGGTGTGTTAGGTACTCGCCATTGATGTTAATGCCGTACCCTTTCCAGTCCAGCAGCTTAAAAATATCCTCCAACGCAGCTGTGAACAGTTTGGGAGAGATGACATCTCCCTGTCTCACACCTCGCTGTAGTTGGATAGGATTAGAGCTCTGGTTCTGTAATCGGACCGACATGGTGGCGTTTTGGTATAAGTACCTCAGCACCTCGATGTACCTGTGGTCTATTTGGCACCTCTGGAGAGACTGCAGCACCGCCCAAGTCTCAATCGAATCAAAGGCTTTCTCATAGTCCACGAACGCCAAGCAAAGTGGCAAGTTATACTCTTCGGTCTTCTGTATAACTTGCCGCAGCGTATGAATGTGGTCTATGGTACTGTAGCCTTTCCGGAACCCGGCTTGTTCGGGAGGTTGGAAGTCGTCGAACCTGCGAACGAGACGATTCGTAATGACTCTCGAAAACAACTTATAGATATGGCTCAGAAGCGAGATGGGTCTATAGTTCTTCAAGAGAGTTTTATCACCCTTCTTGAAAAACAGCATCACATCGCTTCTGCCCCATGCCTTTGGCGTTTTGCCCTCAAGGATGACTGAATTGAAAAGCTTCTGGAGGACTTTAAGTATCGGCTTACCGCCCGCTCTCAGAAGCTCTGTTGTGATTCCGTCATCGCCCGCCGCCTTGTTGTTTTTAAGCTGCTTGAGAGCCATTCTAATCTCGTACAGGCTGACGTCCGGGATATCTTCGGTATGGTGTCGGGTAAGCTTGGCTCTAGGGTCTGTAGCCTTGCTTTCAACAGGTGTTTGTGTGGAATATAGCTGTCCATAGAAACTCTCAATCTCCCTCAGGATTTCAGGTGTTGACGAAATGATGCTACCTTCCTCAGTTTTCAGCCTCGTCAATTGACTTTGCCCGATAGACAGATCTCTCGCGAACACTTTGGAGCCTTTGTTCCGCTCAATGGCTTCTTTAATACGCTCTGTATTAAATTGGCGAAGGTCGCGCGTCAAAGACTTAGATATCTGTCTATTAAGCTGTCGATAGCGATGGGCATCCGCTGAGTTCTGCAGCTTCATTTCGTGTCTCTGATCCATGAGTAGGAGAGTCTGACTGGAGAGTTTCTTCAATTTGGGACGGCGGGTTTTATAGTACTTAGACCCTACCGTGCAGACAGTATCCACCACCATGTTGTATAGATCGTCCACGTCTATGCTGTTCTCAAGGGCTTCGAAGCGGTTTTGAAGCTCGAGCTGAAAGCACTCGGGGTTTTGAATTTGAGCTGGTATTGGTCGGAGCGTGGATTTTATCAGTCGCGATCTTTCGAGCTTGAGATCGATATTCAATGTGCCTCTCACCATACGGTGATCGCTTCCTGTCTTAACAGCGTTGATCACACTGACATCATTGAATATGTGCTTCTTCGTCGACATGATAAAATCGATCTCGTTTTTGACTTTACCGTCCGGACTGATCCAGGTCCATTTGCGGCTTACGGGCTTCCTAAAGAAGGAGTTCATCATATAGAGGTTCTCCCTCTCCATGAAGTCTGCCAGCATCTGGCCTCTATCGTTCCGTTGCCCAAATCCAAATTGCCCCACTCTCAGCTCATCACCGCAACGTTGCCCCAACTTTGCATTGAAATCCCCCATCACAACCGTGTAGTGGGTTTTATAGCTATGCATGGCTTTAGAGATCTCCTCATACATAGCCTCCACTTCGACATCGTCGTGTTTCGAGGTCGGAGCGTAGACCTGGATAACATTCAGCGAATATCGTTTCGATAATCTGAGTATCAGGTACGCTACCCTGCTCGAGACACTTCCGATGGTAATCACGTTGTTGACAAGGGATTTATGGACGATGAACCCGACACCACCAATGGACTGTTGGTCGCCCTCCCGGTGGTAAAGTAAGTTACCGGATTGCAGGGTTATCGAGTCCTCCCCCTCTCTTCGGACTTCAGATAACCCAATGATATCCCAATGTAACTTACTTATTGCCTCTTCCAACTCTACGAGCTTCTCGTCGAGCCTCAATGTGCGCGTGTTGTAGGTTGCCAGGTCGAGTCGTCGGTGTTGGTAGCCGGAGCCTACCCGGGGATTCTTAGCACCCCCTGCCCCGCCGTTACCATAGCCGCTACCGTAGCTAGGAATAGCAGGGCCGCCGGGGACTGGGGGCCGATTTTTTAGGTGTGTATCCATTTTTCGGGGGGGTTTGCCATAATCGCCACGCTTGGCAGGCGGGTTGGCGATCGCAGTATGGCCTGTTGTAACCTGGAGACGCTGCTGCCCATCTCCTGATGGCAGTTTTCCCTTTGTCGCCTCTTACGACACCCACGGGAAGAGAGGGGGTAGTGCTATTCTATTTATGTGCCGGCACTACACGGCACCCCACGGGAAGAGGGGGGGGACAAACTAGTTTATATAACTCATTTGGTAAAATAAATTTGGACGGAGAAATTACTTGGTTCAATATATAAACAGATTTGTATATTTAGGTATAAATGCATAACTTCCGTGTGAGGTTTTTTTTGGATAATCATTTAAAAGTTTATGGCTCATGCTATTTTATAACCCAGCAAAGTTTCATCGACTGAGGAATTAATGTATGGGTCTCCATACAAAGAATCTGTTCATTGCCTACACTATTAATAATATCCTCCACCGCAGCTGTGAACAGTTTCGGAGAGATGTCGTCTCCCTGTCTTACACCTCGCTAGATTACTACCATGCCGACCGAATTTAAATCCAATTACTGTTGACCAGGGTCGAATATCAAATGTGGTGACGGCAGTATTCGGAATCGAAATATCTATAACTATAACTACTAATGACAGCGCTGTTGGAATCACTTTTTCAAGAATTTTTCTTTTGGAAAATTGTTAAATGTGATGAGCATTTTCTATTGACGTACAAAGTTTGAAGGTCTTGGTACACCTGCCTGGCTAGCATTACCATCATTATATCACGCGATATGATATAGCACGTCTTGCTGTCTTGCTTCCACCTTAGTGGGGTAGGTAAGCAAGACAGCATGACGTGCTATATCATATCGCATGATAAAAGCCGTTCATGCTAGGCCAGCTGATGTGGAACCCTAGCAGCCAGGTTAAACTATATGAGATAGCATCTTAAGAGAAGTTGTTCAGCGTGATAAGTTCTTTCTTTTGACATACTGTTTGTATTGTTTGTATATCCGTCTTTCACGTCAAAACGGAGCAACGGATCGGCGTGTTTTTTTAGTATGTGGATATTTTAGGAGCTAGAGAGTGACAAAGACTAATTGATATCCCGGGAAAAAATAACTTTCCCTCGAGATAACGTCGCGTCGTGTAGTACAGGCGGGCGAAACCGCGGGCAGAAGGCTATGTGAAATATTTTTTTAATGTGTTAATATGTATCATAGCGCTAAACTAAAATATATAAAACTAGCGGCCGCCTGCGGTTTCACGCGCGTGGTTTTCGTTCCCGTAGGAATATCGGGATAAAAAGTAGCCTAAGTTGCTCCTTATTACATCAGCTACCTGCCAGTGAAAGTCCCGTCAAAATCGGTCCAGCCGTTTCAGAGATTAGCCGGAACAAACAGAACGACAGACAGACCGACAGACAGACAGACAAAAATTGTAAAAAATGTTATTTCGGTACCTATATGTACCGTATATATAACCATATGCATGTAGTAGGTAACAGGCGGTTATTTTAATATTACAGACACTCCAATTTTATTTATTTGTAAGAAATTATATTTAAAAAAACCTTTTATTTAAAAACAGACGAATAGAGAACCTCCTCCTTTTTGATTTAGAAGTCGGTTAACAAGCTTTTATTCGAATGTCCTAAAAAGAATAAAATAAACTTTGTATCAAGTCAAATCCCACAAATTTATTACATTAAACAAATTATATGTTTTAAAAGCTTGTCGCTTTAATTTCATATGTCAAATATAAGTTAAAGCAGTGTTTAGTGCAAGCCCAGTAACAATAAAATCTCGCGACAAGCTTTTAAAACATATAATTTGTTTAATGTAACAAATTTGTGGGATTTGACTTGATACAAAGTTTATTTTATTCTTTTTAGGACATTCGAATAAAAGCTTGATTTTAAATAAAAGGTTTTTTTAAATATAATTTATTTTTGTATTTTTAGTTATTATTGGACGTGTTTCTAAGTCGCTTCATTTCATTTAATGCATCATTATTGCATAGTCGATTGCTAGTTAATTTATTACAGTTTAGCTCTTCAACTGCATCAAGTCTGCAAGCACAAATATATTTTACCACCAAATAGAGATTGTAGATTCTTACTACTGACACACACATATTCATTAAATACAAGGCATATTCACATAGGTATAAGAGAAGGTAGCACTGTATTACGAACAAGAAAAGAAAAAACAAAATTAGACCCAATAAGACAAAAAGTTCCAAATAAAAATGTGTGTGTGCCGTGCCGCAGCAGTACTCAATGGTCGCAGTTCAGCGTCATATTACTTGTCTTACAACGCAAGCAAACGCTGATTTTCAGTTTAGTAAAAAAAAAAAAAAAAAAAAACAGCCTGAGTCGTCCCCAAGTCGTCCCCGTCGTCCCACTGCAGGGCAAAGGCCTCTCCACCTTCCTTCCATTTCACGCGGTTTAGTAAGTATTTCAAAAATAAATATTAAAGAACAAGACACATTTAAGTTTCTATCAAAGTTGATAAACATAATACATAAAGAAAAAAAGGATTTTTCTTTTCTGTAGGTAGACTATGGTTGTATTACCTAACTTGGAGCCATCTGTCGTTGACTTTAGTAAACTATTTATGTTCAAAGTGACATCTAGTATATTGTGCCAATCTTTTCTGTTTCGGTGACTATCTTAGGAACTAAAACAGTTTTCATACGACAGTCAATTTTGACAGCTAATTTCGCATTGCAAGTGGCTCCTCTGTCACGACTGTCACCGGAACAGAAAAGCTTGTGGCACTGTAGGGTCTGAATCATGAAGCTCGACTTAATACTGGTATTAAGTCGAACTTCATGGTCTGAATATAGCAACTTCGCGTTTTTTGCTTCTTTTTATAGTTCGTTCGTTATAGTCCCACACTCCTGTCTGTTCCGGTAACAGCCGTGACAGAGGAGCCACTTGCAATACGAAATTAGCTGTCAAAATGGACTGTCGATGTCGTATGAAAACTGTTTTAGTTCCAAAGATTATCACCGGAACAGAAAAGCTTGTTGCACTATAGTTCTTGTAGCCGCTACACACGTCCAGACCAGACCTAACCGCCGATTTGGTGCGGATGAACTTTGCTGTAAAGCAAATATAATCCGTGCTACACACGTTCGTACCAAATCAAAAAAGCTACACCAAATCTGGCCTTGGCCAAGGCTTTGTATCACATCACTGGACAAGGCCTTGTATCACATCACTTTTTCTTATCAAATAGGTACTTACAGAAATCACCTGGATTTGCCAATGCAACGGGCTTGTACAGAAAAAGACCTATTAACAAAAAAAGGTCTTGGATTTGAAAAAAATTGAACGGTACCTGTCACAAAAGAATGACGAAAAATTCTTCAAAACCATTTCGAGTGGCCTGTAACTGACAGGGAAACTTCATTTTTAATTAAATGTATTTTTTTTAAAGTAAGTAATTGGGAAGAAGCCTAAGTCCAGGGGCTTTAAATTAATGTCTTAATAGAAATAATAATAATTTTCACTTCTCATGCTCTAAAAGTACGCAAATATAGCCCTACGAAGCGGGACTAAATAACCACTTTAGTCCCTAGGGAGTAAAATGTAACTACTTTTTTAATTTCCTTCATGTGACATTAGATAAACTCAAACAGCCAGTGAATATACTATTAATTGTGAAATGTGGACCATTTTCATTGCGAAAATGTTAAGACGTTTTTTGTTTCATGGTTTTTCCGCAAGGAAGGTGCTTTGTGCAAAAGTTTTGTGACTGGTTTAGCGGGAAAAACTGACTGAGACTTTTTGGCGCCATTTTGGCGGGTTAGGTTGAGTGGATATTTTAATTTACCGCAATTTGTTTTATAGTAGACTTTGTGACTAAAGATAGGTGTGGTTTTGTGCCCCAAGTGTCAACGCAACTGGAAGATATGTGGAATGATTAAAACAGGCGCTATCTCGGTAAAGTGATGCCGAGTGTTTTATTATAGTGGTGACTACCTCAGCAAGAATTATCAAAAAGGCTGGCTTGACACACTTGACGCCAAATACTCCAAGGAGCATTGGAATGTAACACACCTACATTCCTATGAAAACTTAAGAAACTATAATAAATTAATAATACTCAAGAATTGGCAGTATGGGCCTGTCCTACAAAAGGGCGAATATTTTTACTACTACTACTACTACTGACCGCGAAAATTTCAGAATTTGTTAAATGTTTTTGTACTAAATTGACTAGTTTTCTCGCACTCGAAGTGAAAAGTTCAGTTTGCACCTCGAGACTAAACGCCAACTTAATATACCCTCGGTTTCATTGACTCCTTCGCACGCTCGGGTCCGAGCTTAAAACCGAGCAAAACTTAGTTTAAGATCTCAAATGTACCACATGAAATGCAATTAATAAATATTCTATTCTATTCTATTCCAAACCACCTCTGGTATATAATTGCTTTGTTTAGTCCCTCGTTATAAAATCTACTATTGATAATCTCAAATTTATGTAAATAGTATATTATTGCATACTTTTCAAAACTGCATCAAACATTTTTACTGCTTGGTATGTTTTTTTAACAGACAGTTTTTTTGTCTCCTGACTCTCCTGAGCAATTATGTGACATGGACTCATGTTCTTTATCAAATTACCAATTCAAATCGGCTGTCGGGTTGGGACGTGTGTTCGATTATTAGTTGAATTTAGAGTGTGCGCTAGATAAGTCTGCGCGGGGTCAAAATCGAATACTAATATTTTCCATAAGCTTAGAACAAAATAATGTACTGTAACTAGCGCCATAAACGCCCCAGTCGCAGAGTTATCTGACACGCGCTCTGAAGATTGCGCTCACTGAATGCTCGCTGATTATAACTTTATGGTATACATTGACAATGTGTCAAGCCATGGCCCGCTATCCATCCGCTATCATTTCTCGGCTGCTTGCGCTCCTACAGGCCATGCTGCTCGGATTGGCAACGTCATAAATGTCAATGTCGCACCACTAATCCTAATTTCTTGTATGCATGAGATGAGATGAATTCCTGATTATAGCGCCTTAAAATCAAATAATACGCGTACATAACTAAGGGTTGTTTTATTTTAACTATATCACAGTCACGAAAATGTTTATTAAACACTCCTACTGATGTTGTAAGCTCCCAGTCGGCTCGAGGTATCGCACGAATCCATCGCTGACGCAGTGTTCCTCCTTCGGGAATCCAAATCTTTCGAGATCCAAGGTTTCATAAGTAATTTCCAACAATGATCACGTATTTATATGCACTAATTATACAATAGATCAATATCTATTGTATAATTAGTGCATGCAGGACTTCCGAGGCAAACTCGCTCTCTGAAATGTCAACGCGATGAACCAGTTTGGCCTAGGAAAAACTAGTTTGTCCTAAAATCGGGTTGAAAAAAAAAGAGACCTTCAAACCGCCCCCCCTCCCCCCTCCCCCGGATTAAGGGCTACGGGCGGGGACTTTTGCTATGTTTACCTCCTTATTAGCCCAAACAAAGTTACAAAGTCAAAAATTGTGTTCCAAGCATTTACCTCTATACTGTTTTTCGAGTGTTCGTTGATTTTTACTTCCACATAATTTGAGAGTTATCGCCTAACCTGGCAACACTACACGATTGTTTATTTATATAGAACAAAGAGTAAAGTGTATAGATCAACAATCTTTTCTGTTCCGGTGACAGCAGCGCTGGTTGGACAGTGCAACTCATGAAGTTCGACTTAATACTGAGGTAACTGGAGCGTGCAGTACGAACAATTTTTTGAATACCACAAATAACACAGTGGCTGTCTTCCGTCTCATCTACACTTTAAAAAAATACGTATGGTCATATGAGACAGCTGACAGCCACTACATACATAAATGTCAAATTTGGTGGCGACACTTTTTTATTCAGGGTGAGAGCTCCAGTTACCTCAGAGTATTAAGTCAAACCTCATGGTGCAACTTGACAGTAAAATGACATTATGAACAAAACACGTTAGTTCCAGTTTTGGCCACCGGAACAGAACAGAACACGTTGACGTAATCGACTGCAACGTTGCCGCTTTTCCAAGGAGCATGGCTTGTTACAAGTGCAACGAGTGAGATAGAAGATGGCTTTGGTCAAGCACGTGTCAAGTAACCATCACAACAAAACAAGAATATAGTACTTGAAAATTTGCAAGAATTCTGAATTGGTAACTGTACTGTTTAAATATTTAATTGCATTGTCATCGGAACTAAAGGTGAATTCGAAATTTCAGCTCAATCGGACATTGGAAAGTGGGTCAAAGGAGATGGTAAAGATTTGGTACCACTCGTGAGCATATACACAAAAGTTACGGAAAAATGTATAAAATAACATGGTGCCCCTTAAAAAATTCAAAGTTATTAGAATAATTGGTAAATAAATAAATAAGAATGGTTATTTTTATGAACTGGTAACTTCGATAAGTTCGGCGTGACTTCAGCAACATTCTTAAGGGCCCCACAGATGATCAGTCGGCCTGTTGGGAATGGCTTGTCATTGTCAGTGTCCTTAAGCGCCCCACAGATGGTCAGTTCACCTGTCGGCAACGGCCTGTCAGAACCCCATATCAGTTGATTTCGGATGAACTGGTGGCTTACCACAAGCTCTAATAGCAGTTATTTTTAAGTTGAGAGAGTGAGACGCCGCTATACGGCGTGTAAAGCAACGTCTCACTCTCTCAACTTAAAAATAACTGCTATTAGACTGATCATGTCGGTAAAGCAGTCAAAGGACATGAAAGAGAAAGAGCGATAGTTTTCAATTACCTACTAATACTTGTGAATACTCAAAGACGAATACAGTTCGCCAAACTCATACTAAATGAGCCCACAAACGGTCGTCGCCTGTCGGCCTAGACCAGGGGTGCTACCGGCTAAAAAATCTGGATATGGGTATGGGCTTCAGTGTCATTTGAATTCCTTATTTTGATAGATTTTTGATGCTTTGTTCTGTTAAACGTTGTTAGCTAGCTATCGTTATACCCGACGTCACAAAACAATGACTTCGGGTATAAGGATAACTAGCTAGCAACGTTCAACAGAACAAAGCAGCAAAAATCTATCAAGATAAGCAATTCAAATGACAGTTGAAGCCCATACCCATATCCATATTTCTTAGCCGGTAGCCCCCCATTCAACTGTCATTTGAATTCCTTATCTTGATCATTTTGACAATTTCTCATATTTTGTCCCTACAACAAAGAATTTATAAGTAGTAGTTGTACGTAGTACTTATAAATTCCTTGGCTTATTTGCATCTTATATGGGCTTCAAATGTCAAATGAAGCCCATGTCCATACCCAGAGTTTTTAGCCGGTACGGGGGCCGTTTCATACGAGAGCCACTACTATGACGCGGTCAACTGTAAAGCTCCCAGTACAGGATGGCCGATCATGTTGGCCGACCATGATGGGCCATCGTGTACAGGGGCAGTTTGCGTTGCTCGCAGACGGCAATCACACGCAAACCGGCCCTGTACACACGATGGCCCATCATGGTCGGCCAACCTGGGGGGCTACCGGCTAAGAAATCTGGATATGGGTATAGGCTTCAACTGTCACTTGAATTCCTTATTTTGAAAGATTTTTGCTGCTTTGTTCTATTGAACGTTGCTAGCTAGTTATCGTTATACCCGACGTCACAAAACAAGGAACTGATAGCGGCTATTTTCTTTATAAAATTGACTTAAAGTTCCCAAAAATGTATGAAGTTCATACCCATAAAGTTACGCGGTAGCCCCCCTGATCGGCCATCCTGTACATTTTTTACTATCACATTTTACCTAGACTTACAAAATTGCATTGTGAATGCATAAAAATAATTTAAAAATCTCAAGCTTAAGACTTCCTTAACCATCACTTAAATGTTCATTCAATAGCTAAGCTAGCATCAGAGTTATTTATTAGAGAACTTCTTTTATAACACTTATCCCATTTAAATATTTAATTTTCTATTAGACATGGACTATTTTTAAAGAACTTCGACTACAGTATTTTTAAAATGAGAATGAGAATATTGAGAATGAATGACGTATTGTTTGACTTTGACTTTGACGTTTCCATCCAATGCTTTTTTGAGGGTGATAGGATATTCCACTTTTATCAAATATTGGATCAAAGAAATTGGACGAGGACAAATTCATAATGGTTTCATTGATAATTTCTTTAGTCAAATGCATAATGGACAAAGATCTTTAATAAGTGGAATACACCCTAAAATGGCTTCCTACGTTTTTTAAAGCCGAAATTAAAAATTTATTTGCCGCGTTATTTGGTAAAATAATAAGAAAATCTTATGAGAATCTGATTTCTTGGGATGATATCTTTAGGAAAAAATGGTGCTCACAAGTGGTACCAAACTCCATACAAGCTTTTACCATCTCCTTTAGCTCGCAAGATTTGCGAACGGACATACATGCATACATGCATACATACACTGCAAGTTAAATAAAAGCTTGTAATAAGATGTATAAGATGTAAGATAAATACACAAAAAACGAAAAACCTTATTAGCTAAAAAATGAAAAATGCTGCCGAAAGTCACTATTCCACGCGAACGAAGTCGCGGGCACAGCTAGTTATATACAGGGCGTCCCAAAATTAACTCACATGGAGGGAAAGTACCCTAAATACTGAACATATAAAATTGTACTGAAAGGAGACTTCATTTTTATTTTTAAAAGAAAACGAACTGCATTCACCGAGTTTTGAATAATCACTTGTCTGAACTGGGAATCGAACCCGCTGAATGTAAAAAAAAAAATTCTCTAATTTAATTGTACCGATCGAAAGACTCGATTATAGCTAAGCATTTCTTCTAAATAACATAGCATCTTAAATAAAAGGAAGACTACGAAATTTAACATTTAATGTTGAATAACAAGTTTGTGCAGCGTTATGAAAAGCCTTTTCTGTGAAGCCCTGGGGGCGTCCCACGACTGTGCCATATGTTGGAATAGACCGCACCAAAGTAACTATTCAAACATTTTTAAACCAATCGAGCTGGTGTTACTAAACACATTATAACTTTATCAAACACTTTATGATAATTGCTCCAATCTTCACTCATTAGTAATACATTGAAATGTTAAAGTTTTGAGCACGACAGTCACAGGAAAGGCTATCCATAACGCTGCACAAACTTGTTATTCAACATTAAATATTAAATTTCGTAGTCTTCCTTTTATTTAAGATGCTATGTTATTAAGAAAAAATGATAAGGTATGATCGAGCCTTTCGATCGGTACAATTAAATTAGAGATTTTTTTTTTTCATTCCGCGGGTTCGATTCCCAGTTCAGACAGTCGATTACTTAAAATTCTTTGAATGCAGTTCGTTTACTTTTAAAATAAAAATGAAGTCTCCTTTCAGTAAAATTTTATATCTTCAGTATTTAAGGTACTTTCCCTCCATGTGAGTTAATTTTGGGACGCCCTGTATACCTACGGTACACATACCAAAATTACATTTTTTACCATTTTTGTCTGTCTGTCTGTCTGTTTGTTCCGGCTAATCTCTGAAACGGCTGGACCGATTTTGACGGGATTTTCACTGGCAGGTAGCTAATGTAATAAGGAGTAACTTAGGAGTTACTTTTTATTCCGGAAATATATCACATTCCCTCGGGATAACGTCGTGTAGTCCACGCGGGCGAAGCCGCTGCCGGAAAGCTAGTATGATTATATATATATACGGTACATATACCAAAATGACATGTTTTACAATTTTTGTCTGTTCAGGCTAATCTCAGAAACGGCTGGACCGATTTTGACGGGACTGTCATTGGCAGGTAGCTGTTGTAATAAGGAGTAACTGAGGCTACTTTTTATCCCGGAAAAATATCACATTCCCTCGGGATAACGTCATGTAGTCCACGCGGGCGAAGCCGCGGGCGGAAAGTTTTCACAATTCTTTTTTCGCGCACATTAAGTAAATGATTATATGAGCTGAGTAAAAGTATTGCCGCAGCCGCGATCACTTCGATACATCTTATCGTAACAGTAGACAGTCAGTTAATGAATGTACCTACACGAATGTATGGAGAGACTGGAGAGCTGCCCGATCATGGCGGCGAATAGGGACGAATATTTGTTGAGCCATCATGGCCCATTGTGAAGAGGAGCCTTTAAAATTTGTTCCCGTTGTCCCCATGATGGGGAAAAAATCATGGGGATAACCAATGATGTTTTGTATGTAGATACGTTACCTGAACTAAAAAGTGGCGACGAAAAAGTAAGGTAATTGCCCGAAGTTTAATCAGTCACACACAGACCCTTGTCGTGGCAACGCGCTGTAACAATTTTTCGATTACGCCTCAAATAATAAACTTAATGCCTTCCTGTGTTAAGAGAAGTTGCAAAAACTATGCCGGATCTTTAATAGACAAGAAAATTGATTCATTTCATACGTAATTATTGAAATTATAAATTTAAAATAAAAATTAAATAATTAGCGATGACTTTTGCGCTGTTGCCAGTTCGACATGCATGAGCGAGTAAGCTTGTAAAGTTTTCGGAACGCATGAAAGAGACAGAAAACTGGTACATAAGACAGTGATTGCAATAACTGTTTATCTCTTTTTGACAGTGGGGGTATTAACATTATTTTGGTAAAAAGAGATAGATATGCGGAAATGCCTGTTGTTAGGAAGAGATACATTTATTTTGACAGTTTGTGCTTGTTTTTGGTTTCTTTTAACGTGTAGTACGAAATTCGCCATTTTAAAATGCAATTTGTTCGAGTGTAACGTGTCTATTACATAAACTTATTATACTCTAGTAATAGACGAACAGAGTTCGCTTGGTTGTGAGACCGAAAATGACATGAGCACGTGTGTAATTTGTAAACGTGTGTGTGAGTTTTAGAGCTGCCCTCAAGCCCATTTTAGGTTGTCGATAACAATAATGTAAATAAAACACAAACAAGATTTAATAATTCATATGATATGAAGTATACTTCAATGGACATGGGAAAATAAAAATATAGTTCATGTTAGTTAAATTTTTACTTTTTTTGCATTCACAATGCAATTTTAATTATTGAAAAAGGGAAAATGGATTTTATTTTCAAAATACTTCATTATCCATTTTCAAAAATAATGGTCATTTCACTTCAATACGATAAGTATTTACAAAGTTATTGTAAAAAATAATTTGCTTAAGGCGCCGATTCCCGAAAATAGGGTATTTTAAATTATGGATTACTCGCAAACCAAAAGTAGGCTCAAAATTTGGAAAAAATATATGTTATTTTACAGTTATTTATCTAGTGCTTCCAGCCGTTTTTTTCGATTGGTGACTTTTAACTGTGTCAAATAAAATCCCAAACATCCGTCTAATCGTAATCCAAATATCCTATTACTTGCAGTATACTTGGTTTTAAAAAGTGTATCGTAAAGTGTATCGCGCGCGGCCGAGCAAGCGTTTGCGTGCCTATTTCGGTTGGGAATCCTCGCCTTAAAACGGTTAGGTTGTTCGCTAGCAATCGGCTTTTACCACGTTCGGCGTCATTCCTCCCGACCGCCCCTATACCGCACCGGCCGGTCATACTTACCTACTCGCACAGCTGCACTGGTTGAAATCTTGTTTTTTAATAAAACTAGTTCTGGAGTTTTTGGAGTCCCTTTTCATCGCATTGCACCAAATTTTTCGATTTTTCACGAATAAATATTTTGATTCTGCGTTTCGATCTAAGTATTCGTACATAGAGGCACAATACAGTATTTAAATACCTTAGGTACTTTGTGAAGACATGTTGATAATTTTCTTGAATAATACAATATTGTATAAGACTATACAATATTGTATTATTCAAGCACGCATTGTGGCTGTCACGAAAATACTAGCACGTGAAAAATTGTAAATGAAGTATTTAGAAAAAATCAACCCGACTCGAACCCACGACCTTACGCTATCCGGGCGGCTGCTCTAACGACTGAGCTACGGAGTCGTTAACGACGACGACGACGATGAATACAACGATCAACGACTCCGTAGCTCAGTGGTTAGAGCAGTCGCCCGGATAGCGAAAGGTCGTGGGCGTGGGTTCGAGTCCCATCGGAGCTGGTTGTGAGATGTGTCGATTTTTTCTAAATACTTAATTTTCAATTTTTCAATAATAAAAACTGCATTGTGCATGCAAAAATTAAAAAAATTAATAACTTGGTGGTCATTTTTACGAATCTTTAAAAACTCATTGTGAAGTATTTTGAATGGCTACAGTAAAAAAATTAATGACATATTTTAAGTTAAAATGTAGGTATATATTTCAAAAATAAATAAATAATTTTACCTTTCCCAAACCCATTGAACATTTAGGTACACATTAATTATTGTCATCTGAAGAGAACAATTTTATTTAAATAATTTCTCAAGGTTTCTTTGCAGTTTTGCTTGAAATATTTGCTGCACACTGCACACCACAGAGTTTTGGCGAAGCTCCCAGTCTATTCTATTTATTAATTTTATCCAGTTTAACTTAATCACTGGATTTACAGGAAACCTGAAAATATTGTTAAATTATTGGTAAGTACTGAAGTGGGTATAATTTACTATTTAAAAAGTGTCGGTTAAAATCAGCTTTAAATAAAACTATCAGTGTTCACAAAGACAAACAAAGTTATATTGGAAACCATCGACATGAGTATCGATAATTTTTGATCAACCTCTACGTCATATTTTCTCAAGTTCACGGATATAGGTAATATCCTTTTATCTAACACATAAAGTTTAAAAATCAGCCTTTATTTAGAAAATAGGCGGTAAATAGTATGATATTAATGTGTCACTCAGTGTATTTGGGAATATATTCAACTAAAATATGAACTATGAAAATGGTAATTGTACAATCCTATTTACCTGTGAAATTAGTGTTTATTTGGTTTATTCTCGTAAGTAACATTACAATTCAACACAGAACACTACACCATTATTGATTTATATAGTTATAAGAGCCAAATCGACGCGATCGCGATAAAAATCATAAAATAATCGAGTGGACGCTTTTCATCAAGATGAACTCTTTCTCGCACATAGCTTCTGCCGTAAGGACTGGTTTCTCACTCGCACCATTGTCCGTCTATTACCCCTAGTATAAATAAGTTTATGGATGAACGTCATTTCGTGTGTACCTTACTCCTTCTGGCTTATGAGCTGTAAAATCCTTCAGTGACGGATAAACCATTTCTTATTTTAGTATTCAGAACAAACGTAACGCAAGAGTTTATGAATTATTGACGTTTGAACAAGGGCCACACGACCTGACGCTTCAGATTATGGATGCTGAAAATAACAAAAACTAGCTAACGAAAGTCCAGTTTCACTCCCTGGCTGCTCAGTGACGCAAAAATAAATAAGATTTAACACACAAACATCATTCAAAACAGAATAGATCTCTTATAATCGTTGTTCAAACAAGGGCCACACGAAACTGTGTGTACCAGATTTAATTTGTCAAAATATCGATAACCATACCATTTGGAGCCAAATAAAGTAGTCTAGCAGCGTCACGTTTGATATGTGACAGCATACAACACTTCAAATCCGTTCGCATTACAACACATCAATAGAAAAAGCAAAAACAATATTTCGACCCGTCAGACTGTGTGGCCCTTATTTAAAACCGTCACATTACGTAAATTTGGCGTTACGAATGTTGTAAAGCACTAAATAGTCAAAAGAATTTCCGTCACTGAGGATCTAGCTTTACCTGGAACCAATCACTGCAGTAGTTACGATGCAATCCTTGATAAAATTTGTATGAGATTTTTAAAACAGGGTGACAACAATGTACGTACATTAATGGACAAAAAGCCTATAATTGTCCTGTTAGTTAGTTAGTTTTACAGCTTTGCATTCTAGCGACTAAAGTTACCTAGATATAAATAAATAAATATTGGACACCATCACATACATTGTTCCAATACCAAGGTATAGTAGCTTGAGCACTAGTATTATGGAAATTGGAAACAACGACGGGTATTACCACATACACCCAGACCCGAGGAAATATTGAAAAGTTCGTTTTCAACATTTACCCGACCGGGGATCGAACCCGGGACCTCTAGATATAGCGGCACCTTGAAACCAAATAAAAATAATCCATATCCTTACTAATATTATAACTGTGAATATCCGTTTGTTTGTTTGTTACGCCTTTACATCTTAACTACTGAACTGCGGAATGGAATTGCGTAAAGTCAATCGTATTCGTTTGAAAGTTCATATTGTATCATAATAAATGTCATTCCATACAATGCAGCCGATTGAATACGATATTAACTGTCAAATTAATACGATTACCTGACGCAATTGCACGTACAGCAAAAAACTTTCCACGCAGACGAAGTCGCGGGCGTATGCTAGTTGGATATAATGAGTCACCAATGATTGTTGTTATCAGCATATCTAAAAAATATGTAACTCGAGAAAAAAGAATCTGATTTTATTTTTTTCCTATCTTCAAAAATAACTGAGATATTATTATTAAACGTTAAAGTACGGCCTCCGTGAAAAATTCGGGTGAACCAATGGCAGTACCGTGTGACGTCACATCGCAATTGAGAGTTGGCGCTTCCATATACCTACATAGAATCGTTTGGCTATATAGTTGCGCTCTCACGGTTTCGCAATAAATTTATTTATTTTCTTATAGTCGATCAATGAAATGTTTAAAAATTTTGTATTGTGCCTATGTGAAAAAACAACCTTCAAATACAGATTTTATATTATTTTTATGCATTCACAATGCAATTTTGTAAGTAAAGGAAGGTTGTTTTTTTACTATCACATTTTTCCTTAACCTTCAAATACATGTTTTATTTTCATGAATCATAAATTAAATCAACTTTCATAATGGCGGGCGGTATTCTGTCAATACATATAGCAACCGTCAAAACAAAATGTACTAACAACCTTAACTGACTTGGTGGTCAAATATGCACCCTAAAAACTGACAGCCATTTCGATAATTTTGTACTGCTAGTGGCGCCTCCACCACAGGGTCAGATAAGTTTGTGGGATAAATGTCTTTTGGTATCGACAGTAGGTGACAGTTTTAGATTGCGCCTGCGCGCGGTCGAAATCGAATACTAATCAATTACCATAACCTTAGAATGATTAAAATGTCCTGTAACTAGCGCCAAAAACGCACCAGTTGCGCACAGATTGCGCACGGACGGACTCTATGTAGGTACAGTTGCACGGAAATCACCCGCAACAGCTGCAATCGGAGATGTCAGTGCGACATGACGTCATCGCAATAGCGCGCAAGGAAAGCAAATTTACAAAAGCTGGTGAAACTTTACAACGCTGTAACATTGGAAATCGTGGCCAGATTTCGATGAAACAAAAACTGTTATTAATTGCACGAGTACGCGCATTAAATGCAGTAATTTTTATAGTGATATTTTGATGTGTTGGTGTGACATATTTTGTAGGCTTTGTATTATATCGGATCATAATATCGATTTAAAATATCAATATATCGATATTTTTTCAACAAGCCAGTAAAGGTGTGCTATTATGTTATATTCGTATATTATAGCATATCGTTATGCTACATTAAAATATTAGGTTATTTTTAATGCTATAATATATTAGTATTAAGTACCTAATATAATAAATAACCTATTATAACCTATGTTAAACTAAAAGTAGTTATTCATGTTTTTTACACTACTTAATGATCAATTACTTACTATTAATAAACCAATTCTTTATTCTTTTTTCCACTATTTTACAAATAACAACACGAATAAATTCATATTACGCTATTAAAACAGAATTCTTAAGTACTTTATAAGCCCCGAGCGAGCGTGAGTTCGCGATCAAGAATTCAACAGGACAGCATTAGTTAAATATTCTAATAACAGTAATAAATGTTATAGCAGAAAAATAACATGTTCGTTCAAATCGCATGTCGTACGTGATTTATGATATTAGTCCTTATTCATAAGACTTTAGAGTCTGTCTCAACTGTTTCAAATATAACGCGTTATTTGGTTTTCCAACTTTCAAAATTCAACTCTATTTCTATTTGATAGAGTTGAATTTTGATAGATTTGATTACCAAGAAAAGAGAGAGCAATACTTGCATCGCGTGCGGCTGGAATAACGGCTGGATAGAGAAGGAGAACACAGTTCATTCGTTCAGTTCTGTCATTTCATTTGTTCATTTCGAATACACTAGATGGCGTGCGGCGGGCGCCCTGCTTGATATAATTTAATATAGCAATAGCAGAATAAGTTATATTTTTATATTAGGTGCGATAGTTATATTTTTATAACGTTATGCTATATGCGTTATCGAATATAACGCACACCTTTACAAGCCAGCCTGCCTAGCATGACCATCATTATATCACGCGATATGATATAGCGCGTCATGCTGTCTTGCTTACACCTTAGTGGGGTAAGCCGCTCGTGCTAGGCCAGCAGGGATCGTTTGCACGTGCGCTTTTTTGAAGTTCTATCGCACGTTTTTTTTAACGCTCGAAGCATGGAACATATATATGTGACAATCCACGAGAATAAGAACTTTTTCCTTTGTAACGTCACATGACTACTCAGCTATGTGTTCGCACGGACGTCATTTTTACCGTTTGCCCGATTCTCCCGATGTGCGTCCAAGGTGGCCAGATTATTCGAGATATGCCCATTTATCGCAAATTAGGCTATATTTACGCCAGAAGCTTTAGGCTTGATCCATGGGCCACACAACAACATAATTTATAGTACACTAGATTTCCGCCCGCGGCTCCGCCCGCGTGGTATAGATGACGTTATCCCGCGGGAATGTGATATTTTTTCAGGATAAAAAGTAGCCTATGTTCCTTTCCAGGTTACAAAGTATCTATATCCCAAATTTCAGCCAAATCCGTTTAGCCGTTTTGGCGTGATTGAGTAACAAACATCCAAACATCTAAACTTTCACATTTATAATATTAACTAGCTTTCCGCCCGCGGTTTCGCCCGCGTGGACTACACGACGTTATCCCGCGGGAATGTGATACTTTTCCGGGATAAAAAGTTGCCTATGTTCCTCTCCAGCTATGTGCTCGCACGGACGTTGTTTTAACCGTTTGCCCGATTCTCCCGAAGTGCGTCCAGTGTGGCCAGATTATTCGAGATATGCCCATTTATCGCAAATTAGGCTATATTTACGTCAGAAGTTTTAGCCTGATCCATGGGCCACACAACAACATAATTTATAGTACACTAGCTTTCCGCCCGCGGCTTTGCCCGCGTGGTATAGACGACTTTATCCCGCGGGAATGTTATATTTTTACGGGATAAAAAGTAGCCTATGTTCCTCTCCAGGCTACAAAGTATCTATGTTTCAAATTTCAGCCAAATCCGGTCAGCCGTTTTGGCGTGATTGAGCAAACATCTAAACTTTCACATTTATAATATTAATAGTAGGATTATTAGGATAGTAGTAAGTAGTAAGTAGTATATTAGTAAGGGTTATACCAACTCTTCTATCACACCAATAACGCAACAAATGAAATTATTATACACACCAGCCATGTCCCCACCATAGATTCACTAAAATACGTATAAAATTCGAATATTGTGTTATCAAATCAAATCAAATATTTATTTATTCACATAGACATAATAAGCATGTACTTATAAATCGTCAATATTTTCCTACTACCCATTCAAGACTTTTTAACTGACAAGAAGAACGGGCGCAATAAACTTGCCAGCGTTTCTCAGGTAACGACATTTACAAAAAAATCATATCGTTACTTATTACAATAATTGCTTATAGCGTAAAGCACATATTATTATACAATACTAGCCTTCCGCCCGCGGCTTCGCCCGCGTGTACTACACGACGTTATACCGCGGGAAAGTGATATTTTTCAGGAATAAAAAGTAGCCTATGTCCTTTCTCAGGCTCTAGACTATCTCTGTACCAAAATTCATTCAAATCGGTTCAGTAGTTTAGGTGTGATTGTGTAACACACAGACAGACAGAGACGCATTTATAATATAAGTAAGGATTATTAAATAACACTTAAGTGGAAAATTTTCTCATACCCAAATATTAGAATATTATCCTTTTAAACAAATGTAAAGTTATAGGTTTAGGTACATTTAATAACCAAGCATTGTGGTCTTTCAGATTATCTTTGACTTCATAATAACCTTTGCTGATGCGAGTCTTTTTAACATGTTTTTTAAATTCATGCAAAGGCAATTAAATTACATCTTGTGGAACTTTATTCAAAAAGGTTATGCCTTTCCCCAAAAACGAGCCTCTAGTTTTTTCTAGTCTAAATCTTGGAACAGCAAGTTTATTCTTATTTCTTGTATTTAAATTATGGACATCACTTTTCTTTACAAATGAATTAAGATGCTTTCTTACATACACTAAGTTTTCATAAATGTATTGTCCTGCCAAGGTTAATATATCAATTTCCTTAAACAAGTCTCTTAAAGAATCTCTTCGCCGAAGATTGTATATGGCGCGAACAGCTCTCTTTTGGAGTATAAAGATATTTCCAGCATTAGCTGCTGAACCCCACAACAAAAGGCCATAGGACATTACTCTATGAAAATAGCTAAAGTATACTAGTGTTGCCGTTTCAATATCAGTTAATTGCCTTATTTTTTTACTGCAAAAGCTGCAGAACTGAGTCTACTCAACAAGGCTTTAATATGTGGATCCCATTAAAGTCGTGAGTCTAATGTAACACCAAGAAATTTAGTGCTTTCAATTAACTCGACTACGTCTGCGTTTAACATAATATCCAAATCAACCTCCCTTACATTAGGTAAGGAAAATTTAACACATTTAGTTTTCTTAGAATTTAAGGCCATATTATTAATGTTGAACCAATGAGCAACTTTAGAAAGAGCACTATTTACGTCGGCAGAACAATTATTACCTCTATCAACTTTAAAAATTAATGAGGTATCATCGGCAAATAGCACTGTCACTGTCTTACACAAATAATTCGCGTAGCAAGGTGGCTCATTTACGTAAATCAAAAATAATAAAGGGCCCAATATTGAACCTTGGGGACGCCCATATTAATGGGGGCTCCAGCAGATGCGATGTTATTAACAACTACTTTCTGATTTCTTTTACACTAATATAATTGCATAAGGTTTACTGATGACATACTGGTTAATATACCGATATTTTAATATCAGTACCATACCGATACAGTTAATTTATAGTAAGTATCGATATTTTAGAATACCAAGTTGGTACCTATAGTACTAGTCTGATTTTCAATAAATCATTTGTACATATTGTGATTGAACTGTTATATCTTTGACATTATTGACATATTTGACACAAAATAACTTGAAAAATCGGCCAAGTGCGAGTCGGACTCGCTCATAAAGGGTTCCGTACCCACTTAACGTACCGATTACATACACCTAGCAAAAATACCACTGTCATTCTATGCCAGAAAAAAATAACTTTGTTTTTCATAGTATTCGTACGAATGACAAAGTTATATTTGCGGTTTTTGAAAATGTGTTATATCTCTAAAACTTGTAAAGCCTACTTAGCTGTGATAGTTTTCCTTTTAACTTTGTCATATGTACTACTATCGTGAAATTTTTCACGGTTCCAGAAACAACTATTTGGCTAGTAGAGGGGGGGAAACTTAACTCAAACAAAATTTTGCAATTTAAAGCTTAATAATTCACAAACAGATGCCTCAATCAAAAAACTGTCTTTACGTACCCACAACGTTTTTGAAATTGCTATCCAACAACATCCCACATTAAGGGGCAGACAAGAAAAAAAAATACATACCCACTTCACGTGCAGGGGAGGTAACCTAAAAAATATATTTTTCAAAATTTTACTTTACCACTTTGATAAATATGTATATTCATGCCAAATTACAGCTTTCTAGTACTAAGAGTCTATGAGCTAGACTGGGGTCAGACGGACGGACAGACGGACGACGGACATGGCGAAACTATAAGGGTTCCTTGTTGACTACGGAACCCTAAAAATGGAAAATGAAGTATTTAGAAAAAATCTAGCCGTCTCACAACCAGCTCCAATGGGACTCGATCCCACGACCTTTCGTTTTCCGGGCGAGTGCTCTAACCACTGAGCTACGGAGTCGTTCTTTACTCTATAAAATATTTCAATCATTATTTATCAATACAAATACTTCATTTTCCATTTTTCAATAATAAAAATTTCATTGTGAATGCAAAAAAACTAAAAATTAAAATAACAACATAACTTTTTTTAATGTGTCACACTTTAGCGTTAATACTTACCTAAATAATAAATTGTTGAACCATTTACTGTAGTTTTATTTGCTTAAAATCCTAATGCTACAATAGGTAAGCTACCGACATTATCAGTAAACTTCAATACGATGTCCTCAAAAAATTACTTCGTGGTCACCCTAGCTTATTTTCATACTAATTTTAAACTTGAATTGCATCGTAAGTACTGCAGTGATTGGTCCCAGGTAAAGCTAGATCCTCAGTGACGGAAATTCCCTTGACTATCAAGTGCTTTACAACATTCGTAACGCTAAATTCACGTAATGTGACGGTTTTAAATAAGGGCCACACAGTCTGACGGGTCAAAATATTGTTTTTGCTTTTTCTATTGATGTGTTGTTATGCGAACGGATTTGAAGTGTTGTATGCTGTCACATATCAAACGTGACGCTGCTAGACTGCTTTATTTGGCTCCAAATGGTATGATTATCGATATTTTGACAAATTAAATCTGGTACACACAGTTTCGTGTGGCCCTTGTTTGAACAACGATTATAAGAGATCTATTCTGTTTTGAATGATGTTTGTGTGTTAAATCTTATTTATTTTTGCGTCACTGAGCAGCCAGGGAGTGAAACTGGACTTTCGTTAGCTAGTTTTTGTTAATTTCAGCATCCATAATCTGAAGCGTCAGGTCGTGTGGCCCTTGTTCAAACGTCAATAATTCATAAACTCTTGCGTTACGTTTGTTGTGAATACTAAAATAAGAAATGGTTTATCCGTCACTGAAGGATTTTACAGCTCTTATGCCAGAAGGAGTAAGGTACACACGAAATGACGTTCATGTTTATGGTCTATTAATAAAACGTCATTGGGGATAACCGAACGTCATGATTATTCAACAAATAAGCCACTTGTCTAGGCCCTCTGTTCTTTTATTGCTTTAATCTGCTTAAAAGAAAAACTGAAATAATGAAAAAAAAAATTTTTTTTGTCTTTTTTCTAGTCTTCTTTTAGAAGCAATAAAAGAACAGAGGGCCTAGACAAGTGGCTAATTTGTAGCATAATTATGACGTTCGGTTGTCCCCACCATGGGGACAACGGGAGTGAATACAGGCACGGCCTCATTGCGTGGAGACGAAGAACGTGAAAACACGTGAAAGTGAATAGAAAAAAAAGTTGCTAAATAATAAAAATAAATCATAATGGGATAGAAAACTTTCAATCAAATCATAACTATTTTATTGCATAATTTATCATATAATCACAATTTGCTGTAAACTCTCACATTTTTCATACTGGTAACATCATCATAAAATGTCAAAATCATAGAACAGAAACAGAACATTCCAGATGTGGTTGAAATTGTTGAAAATGCATAAAAATGCTTACATACATATACGTCATCTTGTTTTCATAATATTTTTTTAGCATACATCATGACAAAGAACAGCAAAAATTAGAAAATTATTATGCAATAAATAAATATCGGAGAATAATCTTCGCCTCCCAGGGAATCCGTTATTTCTTTCCTCCAGGAGGCTGTAGTGGTTGGCCACGTTCCTTTCCTCTCAGTTTTATTCCAATTGCTCTTTCGATTTTACCAAGAACGATATTATTCGGAATTCCTCGCCCAGCTTCATAATCATTTACAATTTGAGGTTTTTCACAAATTTTTGTAGCTAAATCTTTTTGACTCATGCCTTTTGCCTGACGCCCTTGCATGATGAGTTTTCCCAAATCGAGAGGCACTGTCTCATGACGCAATTCTTCTGTTTCTCTGTCAAGTTTGGCCGTATTCTTTGTAGTGACATGTTGTTTGTTGGTTCCAGCACCAAATTTTTGTTGCGTATCCACTGGTAAACCTTGACGACGAGCCGCGTTTACAGCTTGTTCAGTCTTCAATGCAGATGCCTTTGGTGGCTTTTTGCGCAGAATAGTTACCGTATCCCAATCAGACATTTTGCAAGTTTATTTTAGTAGGTTTTATACTGAATCGTAGATCAAGCGAAGCAAGGTAAAATTTGATAGATTGACAGAAATTTATGATTCCACCTTTTTTTGATTTGCCACTGCCAGTCAGTTGCCGTGCTCGAACGCGATTGGCTGATAATCCACAGATTATACAATTTTACAGATTGATTACAAAACCTGATCTCTGGTAGGTATAAAGCCCCCAGTACAGGTTGGCCGACCATGGTCGGCGACCATGACCAATACATCGTACATTGACACTTTTGAACGAACAAGTTTAAAAAGATTCTTTCAAAAGTGTCAATGTACGATGTATTGGTCATGGTCGCCGACCATGGTCGGCCATCCTGTACTGGGGGCTTTAGAGGTCAGTGATTACAAACAAAACTAAGGCTACGTACGCACGGGCGCGCGCTGCGCTCGGCGTTTTAGGAGTTGGGGGACGCTTCGGGGCCGTGTCTCCCTCGGTGTCTCCCCTAGGGGAGACAAAGGGATGTTGCTAGGTGCCGTAGCTCCCCTGAACGGGGGAGACAAAGCCCCTCCATGTATGCAATAATTTTATGGTGGTTTTGTCTCCCTCATGTTTGAAAATGACAGGCCAGTGAACTTCGTAATGAGTTTCAAGTCTTTTATTACTGGTCACTAGATTATTCGAAAATTTCTAAACTTTCAATTTCTTAAGTCATAATGTCATGGAGCCACAGACTACTAAGAGATACTATACTACGTATGGGGGAGCTTTTTTTACCACTTTGTTTCGACATTGCAGCGTGCACTTGAAATGAAACAGACGCGCCATGAATTTAGATACATACAGCTGAAACTGCAGCAATAGCAATCGCTATTTGCGTTTGTTTTTAACGTAGGCTTATCGCGCAAACTTTGGACGCAAATTTTAGCGCGATAAGTTGTCGAAGCTTCGGCACGCAGGTATGGGATGGGAAAGGCAGACCGCTTCAGACATGAAGCTCGACTTAATACTGGGGTAACTGGAGTTTCAGGGACACGATTTTTTTTTCGATATTTTTGGTATCGAGTACTTTTTATTCGATACCGAGTACTTTTGTACTCGATACTTTTTGTTTTGATACTTTTACTAATGAGTACTTTTTGGCAAGTATCGTATCAAATAATTCATACTTAAATAATCATCAAGGATTTCTTCCACCGATGAAGGCGGGTTCGAGTTCGAGCTTCTGCTCTTTCCCCGGGCTTCATCTCGCGAGGCTACTGCCCCACGGTGTTTGGTGCCACTTTTCGCGGCCGTTCTCTGACCTGTGGTGTGCCCCGTCGGATCTTTGCGGCTCTCGGCGCGGTCAGCCAGTCGAGTGAGACCCCATTGGGAGAGGCCCAGCTAGCGCCTGCGAGCGGGCGCGCAAACGGGGGACGGGCTATAATTTTAGGTGGAGGTGTTGGAAGGGATGTGAGGATTGGGTTAGTTGGGTTGGGGAAGTGGCGGCGGCACAATATTGCGGGGTAGTGCCCACATCTTTCTGGCTCTGGTGTAGGTGTTGGTGGTGATGCTGGGGGATGGAGCTGATTCATCGGTTTCTAGCGGGCGCCGGCGGTGGTTCGGCATCAACTTACTTTCAGATTGTGCAAAGTACCTATTTTGGTTGTAATTTTGTCAGTAAAGAAAAAAGTTAATACTTAATTAATGTTGATTTGAATTTGTCAGTTCACTTGTTTGAAGTACCTATTGTAATAGGTTCCTATCATTCTTAATTTGAAGCTAGGCTTCATTATTATACACTTTTGTTTTATTGAACCTTAACCCTTGATTACAGAAAAGTATATACTGGAAATAAGTATGGTATGTTAAAAAGGAAGATATGATGTTCTAATTTTATGTAAGTATAGTTTTTATATAGTTAATGATGGTAATGGTTGCAAAAAGTATTGAAATAATAATAAAGGCTGATTGATTTCTCAATGAACTTGTTTGAATTATTTATTTTTACTATCTATCATTCTGAAATTGAGCCCTTTTTTTGGTCTTTTAAATGAGTACTAAAAAGTATCGATACTTCAAGGTATCGATACTTTTCAATCGATAATTTTACGAGTACGATACTTTTTTTTCGATACTACTCATGAGTACCGTATCGATACTTTCTATTCGATACCGTGTCCCTTCACCCTGAATAAAAAAGTGTACCCAGCAAATTAGACATTTATGTATGTAGTGGCTGTCAGTTGTCTCATATGACCATACGTATTTTTTTAAAATGTAGGTGAGACGGAAGACAGCCACTGTGTAATTTGTGGTGACAAAAAATTGTTCGTACTGCACTCTCCTCTCCAGGGGGGCTACCGCGTAACTTTTTGGGTATGAACTTCATACGTTTTTGGGAACTTTAAGTCAATTTTATAAAGAAAATAGCCGCTATCAGTTCCTTGTTTTGTGACGTCGGGTATAACGACAGCTAGCTAACAACGTTTAACAGAACAAAGCATCAAAAATCTATCAAAATAAGGAATTCAAATGACACTTGAAGCCCATACCCATATCCAGATTTTTTAGCAGGTAGCCCCCCTGTTACCTCAGTATTAAATCGAGCTTCATGGCTTCAGACATCAACTTGCTTGACAGCAAAATTTAAAAAAAAACGCTATTGTAGTTTCACAAACGTAGTGATTACATAGGTACATAAAGCCCCCAGTACACGATGGCCGATCATGGTCGGCGACCATGACCAATACATCGTACATTGACACTTTTGAAAGAACCTTTTTAAACTTGTTCGTTCAAATGTGTCAATGTACGATGTATTGGTCATGGTCGCCGACCATGATCGGCCATCGTGTACTGGGGGCTTTACATACATACATACATGCTCTTTGGTTAAGCCCCCAGTACAGGATGGCCGATCATGGTCGGCGACCATGTTGGGCACTCGTGTACAGGGCCGGTTTGCGTGTGATTGCTGACTGTGAGCAATGATCGCCGGCGATCCGTTCCGTGTCGGTTTTTCGTGCACGATTCAAAGGGAGTTTGTCGCAGGCCACAAAGAGCGTTCACACGTTGGCCGATCATTCAGTTCATCTAAATATTTCTGCGTTGACTGACGTGTAGGATATTTTAGATTTATTGTTTTTTTCGCACTTAGGCCATTTTGTGGAGCATATTACATTGTCAAAAATATCCTTGATGATGTATATCTTTAATAAAATATTTTTTTTATTCAAATGATATTTTATTATCCACACTTAAATTCACAAGATGTATAGGAGTATTCTGTTTTGTTATCTAAAATTAAGTAAATAAAAATAAAATGAATAAAACGTTATTAATACATTATTATTATTATACTGGGTTCTATCCCCGCCCAAGAAATATTGATATGATGTAAGTATTTGTTTTTTTGTGTTTGTTATGATAAATATGTCTATTATTTATTACATTAATGCATAATTACATTTATCTAGACATATTATACAAGATCCAGACTCTATTAAATCATTTAATGACAGTGTTCACACGATCGCCGGTTTCATTCTGCGTTGGACTGGCCGTGACGTTAGGATATGTGGGGGCTTTAAGCCCCCAGTACAGGTTGGCCGATCATGGTCGGCGACCATGACCAATACATTGTACATTGACACTTTTGAACGAACAAGTTTAAAAAGGTTCTTTCAAAAGTGTCAATGTACGATGTATTGGTCACGGGCACGGTTGGGGGCATAGAGCGCGCCCCGGAGTGCGCTCGAGTTGGCTGGAGTTGGCTCGAGTGCACTCGATCGAAGCGACACCGCGACACGGACCTACTTCTTGTTGTATTGTAAATAATACAACAATACAACAGTTGTATTATTTATCATTATTTAAGTAAGTTTTGCTGTGATTCGTTCGTAGAAAGTTGGTTATTAAAATTTCTTTGTCAAAAGTTCTTTACATTTGCTTTCTAAGAATGCACCAGTGTGCAACATCAACATTAGACTCTGAAGAAGTATTGATTTATGTAGAGCTTGGTGATGATGTAGATATTGAACAATTCAAAACTATTAATGTTTTGGGTGTGAATACAAAAAATCCAATTGTACAAATGGATGAGAACGTATTTATGGGTGGGTATATCTCAAAACTAAACAGTGCTGATTATTATAATCTGATGAAACTTTGTTTACACTACTGTGTTTTTTATTGTAGGTAAATATGAAAATCCTATAGGCACCTATATGTTTTTCAAAGATGTTCCACCACCACAATATAGAGACCCTGTATTTGATAAAGTGCCAAATAAAAATCTAGAATATTTATGTAAAACTAGGAAGTTGATCAAAATGGAACATGCTTACATAAAGCCAAACAGCACTTTTGGTAAGGTTAAATTTAAACTGTAACTAGGCAACTGGCCAATCAGAAATGTGACAAAATTGTCTCAGATTTTATAATTTATATACTTTCAGAACAAAATTCTGAGAACAAATCTCAGCGATGCCATAATATAATAGAACCAGTAAACTTTGATTCATATGAAGAAGCACTTTATAAATTCAAGTGTTATTGGGATTCAGTAGGTTCTGAAGACGGTACAAATACAAAAGACGTAATAAAAGATTAATAAATTCACAAATTATTTTCATTTCATCTGTCTAGCGACTATCCCATATATCTTGGCAGATGAAGGAGGGAGCTGATTGTCATGGTTGGTGGGAGAGTAATCCTCCTCATGTCATGATTTTATTTCCAGACCACTTCCAGACTTTACACTTGCCAAGTTATGTAGCCCTTAGGCGGTGCTCACACTGTACCGCACAATGCTCCGGTTTGTGGTAGTGCGCTTCTTAACTATGGCTGTAGAATCTTGATGTGCATATAAAAAACAAGCAGTGTAATGAAAAATGGAAAATGAAGTATTTAGAAAAAATCAACCTGTCTCACAACCAGCTCCGATGGGACACAAACCCACGACCTTTTGCTTTCCTGGCGACTGCTCTAACCACTTTGCTACGGAGTTGTTACGAGAAGCGTCGAATTTGTCCAATACTTCATACTTGCTGTATAGTCAGCGTTAATTTCATCAATGTGGAGATATTACTACCTTCACATGCGAAAGAAATACCTTTCCAGGTATTTGGCAATCGCTAAAGATGAAATTACTATTGCAAGTTATTTTAATTTTTAGTTTTTTGCATTCACAATGCAATTTTTATTACTGAAAAATGGAAAATGAAGTATTTAGAAAAAATCCATCAGAGCTGGTTGTGAGATGGGTAGATTTTTTCTAAATAATTCATTTTAAATTTTTCAGTTGTAAAAATTGGATTGCGAATGAAAAAAACTAAAAATTAAAATAACAAGCAGTGTAATAATAACAAACTCACACCACATCTCCATCCAGAGCTTCACCTGCGTCTAATGCCATTAATTAGCGCGCTATTTGATATCCCTTAACCATTTTTACAAGTCTACAATTATGTAAGAAAGCTACAAATTTGTAGACTTGTGGGTCAGGCCGTAGATTTTGCCACATTCGAGGGTACAAAAGTCTCCGCCTCATATAATTTTAAATATAGTACTCTTAGAAATTTCTCAATCTTATCATCGTGTTTCCTAAGAAATAGCAAACCAAGGCAGATATAGATATTTGGATAAGTTTATAGATTTGGAAAACTATTTGACATTTCCCTCCCAAAAGTGACGGATTTTTTATAAAAACCGCGAATCCGCATTGGTAGGTGTCCAGCTTAAACATCGATAAAATTATCATTTTTTAACTTATTGATGAGCTGTTTGATTTGACGTTATAAAATAATAATAAGGTTGCCATTCCTTTAATATTTTTGCGTATTTCCTAAGAAAAAAGATAAATTTTCGGCAATGAGATTTTTTTTTTGAAAAACCATTTCTTTGCGCTAATTATATTGCGCAACCATTTTCACCTATATTATGGTTTTAAAACATTTATTAAGATTTTGTTTGAGTGCTGGCATCACCAAAGAATCGTATTCTATGGTCAATGCAGCGTTGACGACCATATTTTTTGACATTTTGGTGTCAACTCCGATCAAAGTGAAAAGTGTCGCCTACTTTGCAGAGTGCATTTTTTGAGATTTCAAGGTAAGTTTTTGATTAAAACTTATAATTGTTGTTGCGCATGGTTTAATTAGATGTGTGTGATCTGTATATGTTAAATTAGCCTTGTAAAATAGTATATTTTAAGAGTTATAATCGATTTCATTTGCGCCTCGGTTACGCAAAACTGCCTTTATGCCACTTTGCGATACCGGTTGCGTAGAAATTGCGCCACTTATTTTACGCTATTGAATAATAGTGCATGCACACAAGGTTTTCAAGTGTTTTTATTATTTTGAAATTACTTTTAGCTGTAATTCCGCTAAAAAACATGACTAGCATTACTATTAATTGATTTGTTAGCTTTTATTAATATTCTATAAGTACAGGGTGTTCGGCAGAACGTTAAACATACGAAAATAGGGGTCTGCTACCTAACCAGCCCCAAAGATTTTACCTAGGTCCAAAGTTTTTTTTATTTTGTATTTTATAAGTTTTGGAATTTCGTCACTTTCATACTAACTTTTAAACCCTAACTTTTTTCTTTATTGACAGATCTATTTTTTTTTATTTTTGGCATCTTAATGGTTGGCAGGTCCTTTTAATAGTGATACTTCAAGCAGGTTGTTGCTAGAGTCAAAGTAATGGACTCTCAAACATTGAAAAGAGTTGAAATAAATTTTAAAGTTGTATTATATTTATACATATAATTAATAATGAATAATACCAAATACCTCCATCTAACAAATTAAATTTATTTTTTTTGTAAATTGAACAAATCATACATACTTACTAGTTTTTGTCATCCTGTTTAACTTTTCATTGTGCGCAATATATAAAAAAGAATTACTCATAGGTACATTATTGTTAATTATTAATTAAACATACTTACATACCAACATCGTGTTTCTTTTTCTAGTTTGATGCAATTCCTCTTGTTAGTACATGTTTGTTAAATAAAATCACATTAATGTACGTGCTCCTTAATAATTTTGCGCTACCATTTCGCGCCACTTTGTGCGACCGACTCGTAGAAAATTTTGCGTCACCATTGCGCTATTTGTGGCAAAATCTACGGCCTGACCCTTGTAATACAAGTGCTGTTTAACCAACATTACAAATATGTAAGAATTCTACAACTAAAAATCTTACATATTTGTAAAGTCTAATGCTGTTTAACCAACGTCTACAGTTGTAGAAAACGCCTGTAGATTACAATTAACATATTTGTATTTAAGTACATATTTTTAGTTGTAAAATACAATTTACAAGTTGTAAATTTTTGAAGATGGTAGATTAAAAACAATAGAATTTTAATCATCATCAGCCATTATAAGTCCCGTAAGTAATAACTGATGGGGTAAAGACCTTCCTTATGGATGGATATGGAGAATGGGCCATGACCCACCACGCGGGCCCAAAGCAGATTGATGGGTATTAACGACGGCAAACGCAGCCGGGACTAACGGCTTAAAGTGCCTCCGAAGTACGGAGGAGCTTGAGATAATAAAATTTTGGTCACCCATCCCGTGACCAACCATAGCGAAAGTTGCTTAACTTCAACGATTGTTGGCCGAATGCGTTTACCACTGCGCCACTTGCTACTCTGTTTTTTTCTAATAAAAATATTTATTTAAAATTTTGTGAGTACTTTAGGTAAGTACCTACTGTTGTTTTAACTAAAAAGAAAGTCATGGAAAACTTTAATAATAATACAATTCTTTCACTACTAGTGGATGGAAGCATTTTTATGTGAATAATAATTTAATTTTCATCCCATATCGATTCGAAAAGCGATGATTGTTTATCTGGGTTTTTCACCAACTCGACACGAGAGACTGGGCACACGTGTGTCCAGTTGGTGAAACTCAAAATTAGTATCACTTATTATTTCGTCAGCTGGACTCGCCAAGATTTTGACGCGTGTCCAGATAGTGAAACTTAAATTAAATCACATTTATGTTTTCTCCAACTGGACACACGTTCGCATTTTATACGAATTCATGACAAAGTACAGTCAAGCAGATAAATGTTGGACCAATTTTTATTCATATGTTCTTTAAGTCCCACGAAAGGTTTTCATGGAGAGAAAAAACATAAAAATTGCATGGAAAAAAGTAAAAACCACACATTTCTTTTCCCATACAAACCAGCTTTCAAACATTTGACGTAAATTGTTTATCCGACTTTCACATCAAAACGGAGCACCGGATCGGCGTGATTTTTGCTATGGGGATAGTTTTGGAGCTGAAAACTCACAAAAGTCTATCAAGTATTTTAGGTTAAACGTCGGGATAACGTCGCCGTCGTGTATTCCACGCGGGTAAAGCCCCGGGCGGAAGTCTAGGTATTAGTATAGATTCTATGTTAAACTGATGATTTTATTGATCCCTAAATTATCGTAGTCTTAGTGATTATGATACGATTACCTTATTTATAACTAAACTACTGTATTTCCAAAGTATCAAATACTGTTTGTTACAGAGTTAAGTAGTACCTATGCGTATTGTTTCCCATTTTAGTATTGTTGTCATTTATGTATGCTCTATTGATGATTATTTTGATATTTTATTATTTTATGCAACCTATAGCTGCTTAATCTTGAACGATTCAACTCCACTCTTGTATAAACTACTTCAACGAGATTTAGTAAACAAGCACGCTTTCCAAGTTTGTATATATGAAGTGCATCTTTCATGGCCAAAAACGTCATTGCGTTTAACCATGTAAAATACAAAAATACATTTTGCTGAGTTCAATTATGTATGTGTCGCAGGGATTTTGTAAAAGTCGTGATATTATAATTCCACTAGTGAAATTATAATTTCGCGTGATATTATGAATAGACATTACGAGACAGTATGCTTCCGGCGAGCCTCGGAAGTCATATAGAACACGTGATAGGTTAGAAATTTAAGGCAATCGCGAAGCGCAGCGAAGCGATCGCCTTAAATTTCGTGGTTATTTTTTTTGTATCAATACAACTTATGGATTGTTTCATTGTCTATTCATAATTTAACTAGTGGAATTATAATATCACGCGAAATTAAAATTTCACTAGTGGAATTGTAATATCACGACTTTGACAAAATCTCTGCGACATATTATGTCCTTATTTGATTTATCTGTGATACCTACTTGAAGTGATGATTTTAATTTTTTATTATTTAAATTATTTGATTGATTATTATTTTTTAATATTTTCAAGCTATTGTAAAAGAAGTACCTATAGGTAATCAAAATAACTAATATTAGCTAAGTATACTTACTTGTCTTTTTTATTTTAACATAATTTGTTTTATTTTAAAATTTTAAACTAATAAGAATTTTCAAACAAAAAAGGGAGGCACCTTTTTAATGAAATCTCCTCGTTCAACAAATCAACGGACGAAACGATTATTCACTTGACTGTACCCTTCTTTGCAAAAAAAACTGGGTATGTCCAGTTGACGAAAACATAAAAGTGATTTAATTTTAGTTTCACTATCTGGACACACGTCAAAATCTTGGCGTGTCCAGATGACGAAATAATAAGTGATACTAATTTTGAGTTTCACCAACTGGACACACGTGTGACCAGTCTCTCGTGTCGAGTTGGTGACAAACTGAACCATGTCGTCGATATTAGAGTGTAGAAAAACTGCATTCAATGATTTAAAAAAAAAACTCATACACGACTCGGAAATGGGTCGGTACTCGGTAGTGGGAAATCGAACCTTGTCAGTTTTCAAAACTAAAATATTATGCTATTTTATTACGAAAGTTGATTGTGTAGATTGTTAGAAATACATTTTACTATGGAAACCTATGTCTACAATTGAAAGAAAGTGCTGCAGTTATCTATCTCATAGATGTGCACACGCCCCTTATCATACTTCGGTCCGCTAGGTATATAGGTTTTTTTTGGTATCTTTTTTCATACCTTGAGTTACATTATCGAAGTTTTCATACGAATCCCTAACTTTTTCAAAATATTCTATAGCCTATGTTAATCAGGGATAATGTAGCAGAAAGAATTTTTGAAATCAGTCCAGTAGTTTTTGAGTTTATTCGTTACATACCTGATACATACATACCTACATACATACCTGAATACATACAAAACGGGAATACAGGAAATCTTTCCTTTATAATATTAGTATAGATAAGGAAAAATCGGGTTTTTCACCAACTCGACACGAGAGACTGGCACACGTGTGTCCTGTTGGTGAAACTCAAAATTAGTATCACTTATTATTTCGTCATCCGGACACGCCAAGATTTTGACGCGTGTCCAGATAGTGAAACTTTCATTAAATCACTTTTATGTTTTCTCCAACTGGACACACGTTCGCATTTTATATGAATTCATGACAAAGTACAGTCAAGGAAATAAATGTTTTGTGTCATCGTGATCGGCCACTAAACTGTAAAATTTCCACTACTAGCGGATACCCGTTTCCGTGTTAATATCGGGATAAAATATAGCTTATGTCACTCGGAAAGAAAGTAACTTCCTAATAGTCAAAGAATTTTCTAAATCGGTCCAGAGTTCCTGAGATTAGCGTCTTCAACCAAATATCTTTATTTTATCTTATAACTAGCTGACCCAGCGCGACTTCGTTCCCGTGGCCCTACCTCCTACTCCACCCTACCCTACCCGTACTATAGGTACCCCTACCCTACCCTACCTCTACCCTACCCCTACCCCTACCCTACCACTACCCTACCCTACCCCTACCCTACTTCTAGTCTACCCCTACCCTACTTCTACTCTACCCCTACTTACCCCTCCTTCCCCTATTTTCTCACCGTTAAAACCTTCCTTGGACTTTCACGAACATTTCAAAACCAAAATTAGCCAAATCGGTCCAGCCGTTCACGCGTGATGTCGTGACCAAGGGAAATAGGGATTCATTTTTATATATATGATCGGCCATCCTGTACTGGGGGCTTAAGAAATTTCTAGAAACGTGAACGTGACGATTCGTCATGGTGAGGTGTGCAAGGTTGTCTAGGTTTTATTTAAAGAATTTTTTGTTTTTTTTTCGTTCGGTTCGTTCTATACGTTCTCCTTGAATAAGTGTGCGTTTACCAGGTAAACTTTAACTAGAAACCGTTTAATCGAAATCATAGTTGCCAATTCATAATTTCACTAATGGTTTAAGCGCCAATCTTGTTTTCACACAAAAAAGAAAAAATTTTACAAATTAATCTATTAAAGTGGTTATAACGATTATTTCGATAAAATTGAATGAAGCTGGAGAAATCCTGCACACAACGGTTACAACACTAGTATTTAAAAAAATAAAGACTGAGAACGTAACTGTTTTTCGAGACGTTTCGTAGTTAATCAAATCTGCGTTTACTTTAGAATAAATGCAAAAATAATACGCGGAATACACTTTGTCATAATTTATGATGCGTTAAAAAATGTAACATATTATTTTCAAACACCTTTGTTAAGTAATCAGCATTTAATTGATCTTTTGGTTTCCGTAACCAGTTACATTCTAGGGTCATTACCATGTGTCAAAACGGGCATCTTATGCCCCCAGTACACGATGGCCGATCATGGTCGGCGACCATGACCAATACATCGTACATTGACACTTTTGAAAGAACCTTTTTAAACTTGTTCGTTCAAAAGTGTCAATGTACGATGTATTGGTCATGGTCGCCGACCATGATCGGCCATCGTGTACTGGGGGCATTAATTTGTGACGACTGTAGTCATGAAGCTCGACTTAATACTGAGGTAACGAGTATTAAGTCAAACTTCATGACTGTAGTGCATAAAGTAAAATGTTCGTCTAAGTCTCAAACTTTAAGACAAAAATCGTCAGGTAAACAGCCACACACGCAATGAGGGATTTTCTGACAGATGATTAAAAAAGAAAAAAGTTAGTTCCAAAAAATTCAACAGATGGCGTTCATCAGACATGGGTTTGCTTTTTTTAAATTTGCTGGCAAGGGCCCTGTTTCCATTTTTACAAGTCTACAATTATGTAAGAAAGCTAGTGAAGTACTTGTATTTTTACTCTAGTAGAACATCAGAATCACAAGTTGGCGGCCATTTTAGAAGAAATCATTCACTATAATAACGAGTGTAATGTCAGTGACATTGACATTAAGATAATAGTAGACACCACACTACGCTTGGGATTCTAGTATAGAATCCTTCACTGCGCTCTGGATTAAAAATAGCGCCCTCGCCGTAAATATGCTATTTTGCTCCCTTGTAATACAATCTACTATTATCTTAATGTCAATGTCACTGACATTACACTCGTTATTATAGTGAATGATTTCTTCTAAAATGGCCGCCAACTTGTGATTCTGATGTTCTACTAGAGTAAAAACACAAGTACTTCACTAGCTTTTTTACATAATTGTAGACTTGTAAAAATGGAAACAGGGCCCTTGCCAGCAAATTTAAAAAAAGCAAACCCATGTCTGATGAACGCCATCTGTTGAATTTTTTGGAACTAACTTTTTTCTTTTTTAATCATCTGTCAGAAAATCCCTCATTGCGTGTGTGGCTGTTTACCTGACGATCTTTGTCTTAAAGTTTGAGACTTAGACATTACACGTAGTACTTATAAATTCCTTGCTCAAGACTAAGGTCTTTGACCAGTGTGTGTTGCCAGTTATGACTCATGGCTGCAAAGTATCTATGTCCCAAATTTCAGCCAAATCCGTTCAGCCGTTTTGGCGTGATTGAGTAACAAACATCTAAACATCCAAACGTCTAAACTTTCACATAATTATAATATTAGTAGGATAAAAGGTCAATTTATACTTTAATAATATGTTTATTAAAAGTATAAGTACCTACATAGTAAGTGTTCACGCCGCGCGTGATTCATTCATTCACGTTTATTCGTGGGGTCGGCGCCACCCGCCGCCCGCGCGACATCGCGACCAGTTGGCCGTAAGCAGCCGTGAGGAGCGCCCGGTCCGGGTACGGACTTGTGACCCGTGTGTGTTCGCTTTGAAAAGCGCCGGGAAAGTTTTAGCTGCCTATTAGGGCATTGTGTAGTATAAGAGTGTTAGCTGTAAGAGTATCCCATCGGGGGTTGTGTGGAGATCGTTTTGTCAGGCGCGCGCCGGCGAGACAACGTTCAGCCCCCCTGGATTACGGACACTATTTTCTAGTAAGGTAGGATTAGCTTAATTTACTTAATTTTGCATGAGAAACCTTCGTTTCAATAAACTGTGGAACACAGTAGATGTGGTCATCACAATTGTGCGTGATCATATTTTTGGTAGCAGAGCGTAGTTGATATAATTAATTTTCATATTAATTTTAACTACATAAAATTTCATAGTAAAAATAAAAAGCGTACCTAAAAAGCGTACCTAAAAATTATTTTTTTTGTTGAAATCTCGAGGGTATTTGAAGATCCCGAGACGATTTGAAGTACTAAGAAATTGTTCTAGTAAATTCTCGAAGCGAATGTTTCTCACTTGGTGGATCCGATAATAGATAGACACTTATATAATTGTTGTCACATACTAGTGTTTTGATACGAGTTTACTCGCCTAGATGTGTATATTTTTTTTTTTGTGTGTCCGGATTTATTTGACGAATAGTTCGTTCGAAAGTGTGTTTATTAGTACCACATACTAGTGATTTGATACGAGTTTACTCGCCTAGATGTGTATATTTTTTTTTGTGTGTCCGGATTTATTTGACGAATAGTTTCGTTCGAAAGTGTTGTTTATTAGTACCACATACTAGTGTTTGTTCCGAGTCCGCTTGCCTAGTTAAAAAAGTGGAACTAGTTTTAATTATTAGTAGTATTAAATTACGAGTATTATTATTAAAAATAGTTTTGTTTTCGTTTGTTGATAACGGTTTAGTAGTTGATTTGCGAGGTTGACTTGGCCGTGCCGTTATGCCATACCGTTAATCCTATACGTTTTGTTTATACCGTTATATTGTTAGCCCTTGAAATTGGTAAGTTGCTAATAATTTATGAAAATAGTAGGGTCCGTGTATGTCGTCCGAATTTTAATTGTGTTTTATATTATCGTGACGCGACCTATTTCTATTGCTTTTTTTGTTGATGTTTACCACCTTTATATTTCCTTGTTTGCTTTGTTTATTAAACGGAATATAAATGGCTCCTACGAATCCGACCGCCGTATCCAGGGCTGGCATCCAAGGAGCTTTGCGTTGGCTTGCTTGTGCGGTCACATTAATAGACCGAGCCGACCGGGTAGGCGCGTTGCTAGCTCGGTATGGCGGGCTGGCAGCTCGGCTGCAAGACCTGGAGCGCCACGCCATGGAGTGTCGCGCGTATTATATGGAAAACCCCCCAGCTGATGATGCCGTGTCGGAACAGCTGGAGCAGGATGTAGCCCAGGCCTATGAGCTGGCTGACCAGTTCACGGAGGCGGCTGAGAGGGCCCTGGCTGTTCGGAAGGGGGAGCCGGTTTTGAGCGGGGAGGTCAAACCTACCCCGACGGCGTTGCTAGGCCGATTGCCTACCTTGGAGATTCCCACCTTTAATGGGGATCTGTCAGCCTGGATGGGCTTCATTAATTTGTTTGACAGTTTGGTGGATTCACGACGGGACTTACCCCCTAGCAAGAAGTTGGCCTATTTGCGCTCCTCCCTGCGAGGAGAGGCCAGCGCGGTAATCCAGCACCTGCTCATCAGTGACGACAACTACCAGGTGGCTCGCCAGCTTCTGGTTAGCAGGTACCAGAATGTCCGGTTACTGGCGGACACCCACGTGGCCACGATTTTGGCCCTCCCGCGAATCACGCGGGTACCCCTGTTACGGAGGGAGTTGCTGAACCCGCTACTGTCAGCGGTCAACTCCCTAAGGCGATTGGACCTGCCGGTGGATCAGTGGTCCTTTGTACTGCTGCACATAGTCCTCGCCAAATTGCCCGCTGAAATGAAGGGGCGTTTCGAGCAGAGGTACGGAGGCGACAGCGCCTCGTATCTCCCGCCCTTCGCGGATCTCCTTCGTTTTTTGGAGGACGAATGTAGGGTGACGGACCACCTGGAGCCTGCCCCGGTTCCAGGTGTTGGTCGTATGGTGGCGGCGAGGGAACAGCCCCGTCGCCCGACCAATCGCTATGCTGCCTTCCAGCAGTCCCCTCCCCCCGCACCGAGTGAGCGGTGCAGGTATTGCAGGGGAGATAGGCACATGGTGCACGAATGTGCCAAATTTAGAGGCCTCCGCCCAGAGGGACGGAGGGCCGTTGCTAGACAGCGCCAATGGTGCTATAGGTGTTTGGGGGGACACATGCAGTCGGCGTGTCCCCAGACCGAGGATTGTCGTCTTTGCGGAGGGAGGCATCACCCCCTCCTTTGTTTGGACCGCAAGGACGCCGGGAGCGACCGGGGTTCGAATTCCTCGCGCACGGGCGGGGGCCCGGCAGCCCGGAACCGGTCCCCTAGAGATTCGGCGGGGCTTAGCCCCCCCGTTCAGTCCCCCCCGGAGAGGGGGAACTATAGGAGAGACGCCCCCGCCACGGGCGGGGGTAGGGGGGTACCACAAGAGTACGCCACGGTGGCGATGGGCACGGGCCCTATTTGCTACTCCCCCCCCCTAATGGAGAGGCCTCGATTGGGGTACTATGTACCGAGGCACGCCCCACACGGGTATTACCCTGCACCTAGGAGTGCTGTTGGTCGGGGCCAGTATGTACCCGATTGGGACCCGCTCGCCCGGTACGAGCGTCCCACATTTGGCGCGCCGACTCAGGCGCGAGGGGGACAAGTACCCCCCCAAAATTTTTAATGGCGCCCCTGTCGGACCCAACCACCCCTCCGGAGCTTGTGCTGTTGCCAACAGCCTCCGTGAATGTTTGGGGACCTAAGGGCAATGTTGTAATGGTGCGTGCCCTTTTGGACTCAGGTGCCCAGGGGTGCATAATGTCCAGGTGGCTTGTCCGACAGCTGGGTCTTTTGCTTGTGCCGCATCACGAAGCGGTACGGGGGGTGGGAGACTCACGGATCCCTGATCCGATTGGTCGAGTTGAGTTCTCCTTCTCCCCCCACTTCACGCCAAGGCCGAAGATCGGTGCTTCGGCGATAGTTTTTGATAAGGTGGTTGGACCACTCCCGCAAGTGCGAGTGCCGCCATCCACGATTGAGCTGACGTCTGGACTGGCTTTGGCTGATCCTTCCTTCCACCGACCGGGCCCAATACACTTGTTGATTGGTGCGGATGTCCTCGGTCGTGTACTGTGTGGAAGCAAGCGAGTTTTGCAGACAGCCGATCTTGTCGCCTTGTCCTCGTCGCTGGGTCATGTGGTGATGGGAAAGGTACCACAGACACCAGAGACCCCGTCGGTAGACCGCCAGACCATTGTCGGTTCTACTTTGTCCGACGTTCTCCAAAAGTTTTGGGAGGTGGAGGAACCTCCCACTGCCAAGCGGTTGGATCCGTTAGCGGAGGAGTGCGAATTGTTCTACCAGAACAACACTGGGCGCCTCCTCTCGGGTCGCTTGATTACCCGCTTGCCCTTCTTGGCGGTTCGCCCTCCTTTAGGGAGCTCCCGGCCGATGGCCGAGAAGAGATTGTTGTCCATGGAGCGTAGGATGGCCAGGGATCCCGCATTCAAGGAGAAGTATATAGACTTCATGCGGGAGTATTTGGACCTTGGGCACATGTCCATCTCGCAGTTGGACTGGCGTAATGTGGAACATTACTTCCTGCCACACCACGCTGTTTTGAAGACTTCCAATGGGAAGATCCGCGTGGTCTTTGATGGATCAGCGCCCACGTCAACCGGAGTGTCGTTGAATCAGTGTCTGCATGCGGGGCCGAAGTTGCATCACGATGTCTGTGATGTTTTGACCAACTTCCGCCGGCACGCTGTCGTCTTTGTGGCCGATATCCGCATGATGTTCAGACAGACCGTGATTCACCCGGAGGATAGACGATACCAGCTCATCCTTTGGCGTGAGGATCCCCAGGATCCGATGTTGGCTTACGAGCTGAACACCAACACTTATGGTTTGCGGTCGAGCCCCTTTGTGGCGATCCGTTCGCTTTTGGAGCTCGCAGAGCGCGAACGGCTACGCTATCCCCGGGCATCTGCTCTTATTGAGGGGGGGGCCTTATTTGTCGACGATATCTGCACGGGGGCCTCGAGCTTAGATGAGGCTCTCGTCTTACGTGATGAGCTGATTGCGCTCTTGAGGGCTGGTGGCTATGAGTTGCGGAAGTGGCTGTCTAACTCACCGGACCTATTGGCAGATTTGCCTAAGGACCACCAGCAAGAGCCGCTCCTCTTTGAAAATCCGGAGACTCCAGACATGCTGTCTGTTTTGGGAGTCCAGTATCGACCAGTCCCGGATTTGTTCACATATAGATTGGAACTGCCAGACCCAAAGGTCTGGACTAAACGCACGGTGCTGTCTACTGTAGCCCGTACCTTTGATCCGAACGGTTGGCTCAGCCCTGTAGTGTTTTCGATGAAGTGCTTCCTACAGGAGCTCTGGGCTGCGGAATTGTCATGGGATGAGCCCCTCTCTGGTAGCCTCCTACGAGAGTGGGTGAGGTTCGTGTCATCCCTACCCGACGTCAATCGGGTTTGTATACCGAGGCAAATGCTGCCTTCGGGAAAGTTTAAAGCCTCCCTGCACGGCTTTTGTGACGCGTCCGAAAGCGGATACGCGGCAGCCGTTTACATCCGAACGGTGGATGCAGCAGGCGTTGTCGCCGTACACTTAGTTACGGCCAAGAGTAAGGTCGCCCCCCTTCGGACTAGGCTAACCATTCCGAAGTTGGAGTTGTCCGGCGCCACTCTCTTAGTACGGCTACTCAATCATGTTGCCGACACCTTGGGAAACGGTGTCGACTTGGAGTCGATATTTGCGTGGTCTGACAGCCAGGTCGTCCTTTGTTGGCTGAAGAGTTCAGTCCACACCCTTGAGGTTTTTGTGGCCAACCGGGTCTCACAAATTCAGACTTCAAAGGCCCCGTTGATTTGGCGCCACGTACCGGGCGAATTGAACCCCGCAGATTGTGCCTCCCGCGGCTGCGAGGCGCCTGAGTTAGTGGACCACCACCTATGGTGGAGTCCATCATGGTTGTTACGGCCTGAGCGCTCATGGCCTGCCACCCCGGCTGTGGCCAGAGTCCCAGACCTAGGCATGCGTGTTCACGCCGTGGAGACGGTGGCGGCTCCGCAGATGGAGTTTTTGTTAGACCGCTACAGTTCTCTTGATAAGTTGCTCGGCGTGACTGCTTGGATGAGGCGCTTTGTGCGAAATTGTCGCCAGCCTCAGGAGAAATCGTTGTCTCCGGTCCTCGCCCCACAAGAGCGGCAAGACGCTCTGTTGCATTGGTTGCGAGTGACGCAACAGCGAGAGTTTGAACCGGAGCTGAAAGCCCTGCGCTCAAGTAAGTCCAAGTTGAAGGGACCCTTGGTGCGGTTGAATCCCTTCTTGGACAGTACCGGATTGCTGCGTGTCGGAGGTAGGCTCAGACATGCCAACCTGCCGTACGGATCACGCCACCCTTTGTTGCTCCCCAAGGATGGACCGTTAGTTAGACTGTTGATTACAGACCGACATGTAAAGAATGCTCATGCCGGTTGTAATGCTTTGACCGCGCTCCTCCAACGAGAGTTCTGGATTTTGTCAGCGCGGAGAATAATCCGATCCGTTATTTTTCGTTGTCTCCCGTGTTATCGTTTGCGCGCCGATACGATGCAGCCCCAGATGGGTGATTTGCCTGCCGATCGAGTGAACGAATCGATGCCCTTCTCAGGAGTTGGAACGGATTTTGCGGGGCCATTTACCGTTAAGACATCGCGGCTTCGTAATGCTAGAACGGAAAAGGCTTACTTGTGTGTATTTGTTTGTTTGGCCACTAAAGCGGTCCACCTGGAGGTGGTTAGTGCCCTCACCACAGAAGCCTTTGTAGCCACGTTGAATCGTTTTGTGTCTCGCCGCGGAATGCCGTCGTTAATAAGGTCCGATTGTGGAACCAATTTCAAGGGCACCGATAGGTATTTAAAGGAAGTTTGTGAATTTTTGGATAGGAATAATTTTGAGATCGGATCCACACTCTCTCGCAGAGGGGTACGATGGCAGTACTCCCCGCCATCCTGCCCCCACTGGGGAGGGATTTTTGAAGCAACTGTAAAGGCCGCTAAAACTCACCTTCGTCGCGTTATTGGGGAGACGGTCCTCACGTTTGAGGAACTCGCGACCGTATTTTGTAAGGTTGAGGCGGTCCTCAACTCGCGTCCGTTGTGTCCGTTGTCTTCGGACGCGAATGATTTAGAGGCCCTTACGCCGGGCCATTTTTTGATTGGCAGACCGCTTAACGCCTTGCCGGAATATCCTTATTCCGAAGTGCCCTCCGGACGGCTCTCGCGATTTGAATTGCTCCAGCAGCTTACGCAGAGTTTTTGGCGCCGTTGGCATCTGGAGTATTTGCACATTTTGCAGCAACGCGTTAAGTGGTCGGATAGGACGACCCCACCCAAGACTGGAGACCTCGTGTTGGTAAAGGATCCAAACCTGCCGCCCCTCCGCTGGCGTTTAGGACGCATTGTTCAGCTTCATCCGGGGTCGGATGGTGTGCCCAGGTTTGCCGAGGTCCTGGTGGGGGACTCTGTTTTGAAGCGAGCGATCGCTACCCTCTCTCGCCTACCTTTAGATTGAGTTGGCGGACAGTTTGCTACTGTCCGGGACGGGGGGATGTTCACGCCGCGCGTGATTCATTCATTCACGTTTATTCGTGGGGTCGGCGCCACCCGCCGCCCGCGCGACATCGCGACCAGTTGGCCGTAAGCAGCCGTGAGGAGCGCCCGGTCCGGGTACGGACTTGTGACCCGTGTGTGTTCGCTTTGAAAAGCGCCGGGAAAGTTTTAGCTGCCTATTAGGGCATTGTGTAGTATAAGAGTGTTAGCTGTAAGAGTATCCCATCGGGGGTTGTGTGGAGATCGTTTTGTCAGGCGCGCGCCGGCGAGACAACGTTCAGCCCCCCTGGATTACGGACACTATTTTCTAGTAAGGTAGGATTAGCTTAATTTACTTAATTTTGCATGAGAAACCTTCGTTTCAATAAACTGTGGAACACAGTAGATGTGGTCATCACAATTGTGCGTGATCAGTAAGTTTAACATCTTATAATAATAACTTTATTTTTAATCCACATAAGTTGCAAACCTACTATAATCGATTAGTTACTCAGAACCGTAATCGATTAATCGCGAGAATCGATCACAGACTCGTATGGTTACATTGGGGGCATTATTTTGTGACGACTGTAGTTTTCGTTATACCCGAAGTTACAAAACAAGGTACTGGGGGGCTACTGCGTAACTTTATGGGTATGAACTTCATACGTTTTTGGGAACTTTAAGTCAATTTTATAAAGAAAATAGCCGCTATCAGTTCCTTGTATTGTGACGTCGGGTATAACGATAACTACGTTGCTAGCTAGTTATCGTTATACCCGACGTCACAATACGAACAGAATAAAGCAGCAAAAATCTATCAGAATAAGGAATTCAAATGACAGTTGAAGCCCATACCCATATCCAGATTTCTTAGCCGGTAGCTCCCCTGGGGGTCTACCGGCTAAAAATATGAAGTTCAGATCCATATTACTGATTTCAAGCCCATACCCATAATATGGGCTTCAATTGGAGCTACCGGCTAACTGTTTTTCCGGATCTGGATTTCGCGAGTGAATGATAGTCGCGTCTTGTTGCATCATATCAAATAAATACCAATATTTAACAAAATATTATTATTTCTCTGCATTTTTTACTCTTATTATTTATATTTTAAATGACAACGGACAAAGTCAATAAAAACAATTAATTTAGTTCTTCATAGTATTAAAAACAAGTATTCCTAAAATAAATAATGTACGTATAAATTAATAACCAAACGCAAATGACAAGCCTTTCTACAGTATTCCACTTATGAAAGATCTTTGTCCAATATGCATTTCATCAAAGAATTTATCAATGAAACCATTCGAAGTTGTCCTCGTCCAATTTCTTGGATCAAATATTTGATAAGTGGAATACCACCCTTAACTTTACTTTTTGAATTAGGTAAATAACAGAAAATTAATAAAATATAACGAAAAAGGCATATCTTTGAGGGTCAACTATGGTTTCTCTTCGATTTGTGTGCGCTAATGAGCGATTTTCTGAGAGGCCATTTAAAAAAAAAGCTTCCAATTGCTTCACTAGATGGCGTTGAATAAGTATGTACATGTCTATGGTATATTTTGGTATGAAACATAATGGGCGATTTTCTGAAACCTCAGCCACTAGATGGCGCTGTCCCACCTATGTAGTTAGAAGGATCGGAACGTTATAAATTTTACTGTGACGCGACTTTTTTACGTAAAACGGAACGTCAGACAGATGTTATTTATTTACCTAAATCTTTAAATTTACCTATTTCGTTTCCGTTCCTCAGTCAGCAGTACTTCACTACATAGTATAAAACAAAGTCGCTTTCTCTGTCCCTATGTCCATTTGTATGCTTAAATCTTTGAAACTACGCAACGGATTTGGATGCGTTTTTTTTAATAGATAGAGTGATTCAAGAGGAAGGTTTATATGTACTTTTTATCCCGATATTCCCACGGGAACGAGAACCACGCGGGTGAAACCGCGGGCGGCCGCTAGTATTTAATATATTATTAGTTTCCTTTGGGTTTTTAAAAAGTAATTAATTTAAATATGTTTCATACCAAAATATACCATAGACATGTACATACTTATTCAACGCCATCTAGTGAAGCAATTGGAAGCTTTTTTTTTTTTTAAATGGCCTCTCAGAAAATCGCTCATTAAATTAATTACTTTTTAACAACCCAAAGGAAACTAATAATATATTAAATAAGTACTACTGTGAGGAACAGAAATGAAATAGGTAAATTTAAAGATTTAGGTAAATAAATAACAGCTGTCTGACGTTCCGTTTTACGTAAAAAAGTCGCGTCAAAGTAAAATTTATAACGTTCCGTTCCTTCTAACTGCATAGGTGGGACAGCGCCATCTAGTGACTGAGCTTTCAGAAAATCGCCCATTACGTGAACAATTTGACAAATGACCCCGTCATGGCAAAATTTTGTAGAAGTTATTGTTTGGGTCATTTTGTGGTTAATGTTCTTCATTTCCTCTTATGATACTACCCATTAGGCTCATTATCAGAGCAAGGTTGCAGATATTTATCAAGATTTAAAGATAAGCAGACCGAATGTTCCTTATAAGTTTAATATTGACATGATGGAATGGACGGCTACTCCAAGACAAGAACATTGTTTATAAGATGATAATTATATAAACAGTACAAAGTATACCGTAATAATGTCTTAAAAATATGTGTTGTGAACTTGTGACAATAACAACTTGGTTAATAAATGCATGATGATACCATTTTGCTAGTTCTTTATTTCTGGTTGTTAATTTCTTGTACTTACCTACTTATACCTTTGCGTTTACATAAATTATTAGTATATTGTGACAAATTCAGACTAAACAAAGCCAATATTCTCAATTAAGAAGTGCCACAACACAACCCTTCCAGAATTGAAAATAAGCAATGTTTAGTTTCTTGAATTCATATTTTTAACACTTATTTATGTAACATAGGTAGGTACTTATTTTTATCATTATCTTTATTTTATATAAATTTGCTATGAAAGAGAAATAAAATTACTATCATTTATGAGGATGATTAAATAGTTAGACCTGTAAATACATAAGTTATTTATTTCTTCAGCGGCCAAATGTTATTTTATTTTCTATGATTTTTCAGTTTAGCACATCTTATGTTTTCAGTTGCTAACTTAAATATAAATAAGTGGGTTTTTGACAATACAATTTAACAGCAATTAAAAAATTTAACAAATTGTCTATCAACTCATAATTTTATTTGGAAAATATGAGCTTTAAGCGCTGTCTCCTAGAGTTGCACACAAAAGACAGGTATAGATGTGCATTGTAGCTATGCTATATTGTACTTAGTAAGTACAACATAGCATAGCATATTATGTACTTAGTTGTACTACTTACTACAAAATACTTTTACAAAATAGCACATAACGTGGATTAGGTACTTTGAATAGAAATTGCTAAATAAATAGGTTAATAATATGGATTATTTATTCAGTAATTCTGAAATAATTGCATCGTCCCGAAACGAAAAACAGACAAACTAGAGTTAGTCTGTTAAGTATAGAGTATCTAACAAATGATAACAGATGGGAGCTTTTATTGAAATTTATAACTTAAACTTCTATCGATTAGGTTAAAAATAAAAAGATATTTGTTCGACAGAAATGATTAAAAATAAGCAATGATTAAACTGTTCAAATAAAATAAAATTCCTTTATTTCAGACCATTTCTTTGCTTACTGACTATTTTAGTACAAAATCACAATATTAAAATTAAAATTGAAAAAGTAAATTAAAATAGGCTACTTATGTTAACATAAAGTTACACCTAGCGAAATATGGAGAGACTAACTTCTCTCCACTCTCCTCAGAATGCCTTTGAAAAAAGAAGCCAGATGCACTGCAGAAACGTGGAAGCGCCAACAAGGATTTAAAGATGTTACTGTATAACACACGCAGGGCATTGTAGGAAAGCTGGATAAAGTTTGACCACAGACTACTGGTATAAAATTTTTGACAATAGGCTTTAAATAAAGTAAAATTAACTTCTACTGTACACCAAGCAAACCTGTGTCTCACCATGTTACCACTGACCAACAAAGCCCTGCATCCCTATCCATCTATATCAGAATAAATTGTCAAACAGAGTTTCAGTTACTATATGCCCAAGGTATTTAAACTGACTTACAAGGCCCAAAGGAATCCTGTTCAAAAGTAACAGGGGCACATTTTCAAGTCTCTTAATGTTACCCCTGAAGATCATGAATTCACTCTATTTCTCGTTGTACCTTAGGCCGTGCTTCCATATATAGTCCTCGCAGGAGCTTTTTGGGCCACCCAGCGATAGGCAGAGCAGCACAGCACCATGTCATCAGCATAACTGATATTATTCACACAGACATTATCTATATAACAACCATGTGTGCTGCTCAGCCCAGCGATGAGCTTGTCCATATATACATATATAAGAGTGAAGTCAGCCCATCCTGTCTAACACCACATAAACTCTTCAGAGCATGTATTTCCCCACTTTACCACATTTTTCTGATTACCATACCAATGTGCCAGTAGGTACATTTATAACCTCAGCCAATGAGAAACATCTTTAAGTTTTGTCCAAAGGTCCAAAGCTTATCATAACTTCATAACACACAAGATCAAATGCTTCATTTGACATAACGATATGAATCTGGGTTTCGAGTTTTTACTTTTTAATTTTTACAAAATACCGATTCTGGGCTTCAACTGTCAAAAATGTATAGAGAATTTTCTTCGTCATTCACTCTTTTTCTGACATATGGGTATGGGAAGAAATATGAAGTCCATGGAGTTAGGCGGTACCGCCAAGTTCAGATTATGGGCTTCAAATGTCAAATAAAGCCCATATCCATATCCAGATTTTTTAGGCGGTAGACCCCCAGATAGCCAAAAACGTATGAAGTTCATGTCCATAAAGTGTTAAGGCAGCTTATTCGATAGCAGATGTCACTTATTGTCACTTTAAAAAAAAAGCCTATATGTCAAGCTGTCAGTCCAGCCGCCATTTTCTTTTTATATCGCCATTTCGTTTCTTTCATGAGATGGAGAATTGAAGTGTTAAAAAGTGAGACAGAAAATAAGAATTCAAATCTTTATTTATGACGCCTGAAAAGTAATCGTACGTATTTTTGTATTATTATTTACTTGGAATGACGATTATAAAACAGTGTTTAATATCCAAGTATCTAAACTCATCGGCGCGCGTCGTAAGTTCTTCCTTGTTTGAGAGCAATGGCGTCCGTTCCGTTTACTCGAGCGCTTTGAAATATGTTCCTTCATCCTTTTCTTACTTATATCGACTATTCAGGAGACACTCCGTTCATAGCGAATGATCTTTTTACGAGTTGGTAGAGTAGACTGATAAGAAATATTTCCCGTTGCCTTCGCACCCTGTGTTTTGGAGTTTCTCTTTCTTGTTCCGCCGCCCACAAATTAGCCGCGCTTTTGTAGATTATTGCGACAGAGGATTTGTGAGAATGTGTCGTCGAATAACAAAATATACCGTGCATTTCAGTCAGTCATACAAAGGAGGTGATCTAAAGTGTGATGAAGCAGTGATATAAGTACACCTGTGCATACAAAATGTTTACTACAAACGCTGTGCAAACCGGCACAGTGCCGACTTTGCAATACCAAGAGCATCCTGCTCAAAAGACTCCTGGCAAAAACATAGAGAATGTTCAGCAAAAGAACCCACAGCAGACTCAACAAACTCAGCAGCAACAACAAGTATGTAGTTTGATAATCATAGATCATTGCAATATTATTTATGTACCTACTATAGTTTCATATGTTATGTTTATGTTTTATTCTTCCATTTCAGGAATTTCCAACATTTTGTTATACTACAAATGTTAATATGATTGGTAAGATAGGCTCTGGATCTACAGGAGGAACTGCCGGAGTTACTGGTGGAGTGAACATAGCCCAGCTTACCACTGGCGATGATAAGACATGTTACATAGCTCAACCATTCTCTTATAATTATGCTCTTGTCAACCAAATGCAGATCGCCCCAAATGGAATTCAGAACACTATATCTAATATTAGTTTTAAATGTGATGTCTGTGGACTAATGTTTGGACATCTTACATTACTCAATGCTCACAAAAGGATACATGTTCAAGATGCAGGTACTTATTGTATAACTTTATAAACTTTTTATAGGTGTTAAAGAGTCAATAAAGAACTTTGAACTTTGAACTTTGTCATGTTTATATAATTTTTTTTCCATTTTTACAGATAATAATATAAGTGTGGTAGCTACTGGAGTAACAAACAGTAATGATGTCAATATGCCACCTCATATTCAAATTCTTTCATCAGATCCCAATGAGCAGCAAACCCATCATGTTCAAATTCAGGACAGTGAGTATGTTGTTATAAAGAAAGTAGTAATTACTTTGTTACTCATAATACTTCCCATATAACCCTAATTATTGGCAAAGTTTTAAAATGTGTAAAATTTCTCTCCTTTTTCAGCAAAGCCAGTTATAATTGATAAAATTCAAAAATGCATTACATGTGGTGGACATATTGCTACAAATCCCAAAAGAAAAGGGCCCAAACTAATAAGATGTGAAAACTGCATTGCACAAGATTCTGAGCAACGAAGTAATCAAAGTATGTATCTTTATACCGATTTATATCAAATGTTAATTAAATTATAATATGTCAGTGCATTATTAATTTATTTTTTAATTTAATTTAATTTATTTTGATTGAATTTAATTTTTGACTTGATTTGTAATTTATTATTTACTAGCGGCCGCCCGCGGTTTCACCCGCGTGGTTCCCGTTCCCGTGGGAATATCGGGATAAAAAGTACATATAAACCTTCCTCTTGAATCACTCTATCTGTTCACGCCGCGCGTGATTCATTCATTCACGTGCATTCGTGGGTTCGCCGCCAAGCGCCGTCCGCGCAACACGGCACTCAGTTGGCCGTAAGCAGCCGTGAGACAAGTTCGTGTGTTTCTGTAGCGACGTGCCGCGCTAGTTACCTACCCATATTGGGACCGAGATTTCGTTTTGCCCCTACTAGGGCTCCGGTCGGGGTACGGACTTGTAACCCGTGTGTGTTCGCTTTGAAAAGCGCCGGGAAAGTTTTAGCGGCCTATTAGGGCATTGTGTAGTTTTAAGAGTGTTAGCTATAAGAGTTTCCCCTCGGGGTTGGGTGAAGACCTACTTGGCCAGGCGCGCGCGCGCCGGCAAGACAGCGACCAGCCCCCTGGATTACGGACAGTATCCCTTACCATAAGGTAGGACTAGTTTTAATTTACTTAATTTTGCATGGGAAACCTTCGTTTCAATAAACTGTGGAACACAGTAGATGTGGTCATCACAATTGTGCGTGATCATATTTTTGGTAGCAGAGCTTAGTTGATATAATTAATTTTCATATTAAAATTAACTACATAAAATTTCATAGTAAAAATAAAAAGCGTACCTAAAAAGAGTACCTAAAAATTATTTTTTTTTTGTTGAAATCTCGAGGGTATTTGAAGATCCCGAGACGATTTGAAGTACTAAGAAATTGTTCTAGTAAATTCTCGAAGCGAATGTTTCTCACTTGGTGGATCCGATAATAGATAGACACTTATATAATTGTTGTCACATACTAGTGTTTTGATACGAGTTTACTCGCCTAGATGTGTATATTTTTTTTTGTGTGTCCGGATTTATTTGACGAATAGTTCGTTCGAAAGTGTGTTTATTAGTATCACATACTAGTGATTTGATACGAGTTTACTCGCCTAGATGTGTATATTTTTTTTTGTTTGTCGGGATTTATTTGACGAATAGTTTCGTTCGAAAGTGTTGTTTATTAGTACCACATACTAGTGTTTGTTCCGAGTCCGCTTGCCTAGTTAAAAAAGTGGAACTAGTTTTAATTATTAGTAGTATTAAATTACGAGTATTATTATTAAAAATAGTTTTGTTTTCGTTTGTTGATAACGGTTTAGTAGTTGATTTGCGAGGTATGCCATACCGTTAATCCTATACGTTTTGTTTATACCGTTATATTGTTAGCCCTTGAAATTGGTAAGTTGCTAATAATTTATGAAACTAGTAGGGTCCGTGTATGTCGTCCGAATTTTAACCCTTGAACCCCGTTGGGGCCAATTCTGACCACGCATATAGCTGTCAACGTTCACTCAAACCCGGGGCGGCCAATATTGACCAGGCGCCGGCCGGCACAGATTACTTGTGTTTTATATTATCGTGACGCGACCTATTTCTATTGTTTTTTTTGTTGATGTTTACCACTTTTATATTTCTTTGTTTGCTTTGTTTATAAAACGGATTATAAATGGCTCCTACGAATCCGACCGCCGTATCCAGGGCTGGCATCCAAGGAGCTTTGCGTTGGCTTGCTTGTGCGGTCACATTAATAGACCGAGCCGACCGGGTAGGCGCGTTGCTAGCTCGGTATGGCGGGCTGGCAGCTCGGCTGCAAGACCTGGAGCGCCACGCCATGGAGTGTCGCGCGCATTATTTGGAAAACCCCCCAGCTGATGATGCCGTGTCGGAACAGCTGGAGCAGGATGTAGCCCAGGCCTATGAGCTGGCTGACCAGTTCACGGAGGCGGCTGAGAGGGCCCTGGCTGTTCGGAAGGGGGAGCCGGTTTTGAGCGGGGAGGTCAAACCTACCCCGACGGCGTTGCTAGGCCGATTGCCTACTTTGGAGATTCCCACTTTTAATGGGGATCTGTCAGCCTGGATGGGCTTCATTAATTTGTTTGACAGTTTGGTGGATTCACGACGGGACTTATCCCCTAGCGAGAAGTTGGCCTATTTGCGCTCCTCCCTGCGAGGAGAGGCCAGCGCGGTAATCCAGCACCTGCTCATCAGTGACGACAACTACCAGGTGGCTCGCCAGCTTCTGGTTAGCAGGTACCAGAATGTCCGGTTACTGGCGGACACCCGCGTGGCCACGATTTTGGCCCTCCCGCGAATCACGCGGGTACATCTGTTACGGAGGGAGTTGCTGAACCCGCTACTGTCAGCGGTCAACTCCCTAAGGCGATTGGACCTGCCGGTGGATCAGTGGTCCTTTGTACTGCTGCACATAGTCCTCGCCAAATTGCCCGCTGAAATGAAGGGGCGTTTCGAGCAGAGGTACGGAGGCGACAGCGCCTCGTATCTCCCGCCCTTCGCGGACCTCCTTCGTTTTTTGGAGGACGAATGTAGGGTGACGGACCACCTGGAGCCCGCCCCGGTTCCAGGTGTTGGTCGTATGGTGGCGGCGAGGGAACAGCCCCGTCGCCCGACCAATCGCTATGCTGCCTTCCAGCAGTCCCCTCCCCCCGCACCGAGTGAGCGGTGCAGGTATTGCAGGGGAGATAGGCACGGGGTGCACGAATGTGCCAAATTTAGAGGCCTCCGCCCAGAGGGACGGAGGGCCGTTGCTAGACAGCGCCAATGGTGCTATAGGTGTTTGGGGGGACACATGCAGTCGGCGTGTCCCCAGAGAGAGGATTGTCGTCTTTGCGGAGGGAGGCATCACCCTCTCCTTTGTTTGGACCGCAAGGACGCCGGGAGCGACCGGGGTTCGAATTCCTTGCGCACGGGCGGGGGCCCGGCAGCCCGGAACCGGTCCCCTAGAGATTCGGCGGGGCTTAGCCCCCCCGTTCAGTCCCCCCCGGAGAGGGGGAACTATAGGAGAGACGCCCCCGCCACGGGCGGGGGTAGGGGGGTACCCCAAGAGTACGCCACGGTGGCGATGGGCACGGGCCCTATTTGCTACTCCCCCCCCCTAATGGAGAGGCCTCGATTGGGGTACTATGTACCGAGGCACGCCCCACACGGGTATTACCCTGCACCTAGGAGTGCTGTTGGTCGGGGCCAGTATGTACCCGATTGGGACCCGCTCGCCCGGTACGAGCGTCCCACATTTGGCGCGCCGACTCAGGCGCGAGGGGGACAAGTACCCCCCCAAAATTTTTAATGGCGCCCCTGTCGGACCCAACCACCCCTCCGGAGCTTGTGCTGTTGCCAACAGCCTCCGTGAATGTTTGGGGACCTAAGGGCAATGTTGTAACGGTGCGTGCCCTTTTGGACTCAGGTGCCCAGGGGTGCATAATGTCCAGGTGGCTTGTCCGACAGCTGGGTCTTTTGCTTGTGCCGCATCACGAAGCGGTACGGGGGGTGGGAGACTCGCGGATCCCTGATCCGATTGGTCGAGTTGAGTTCTCCTTCTCCCCCCACTTCACGCCAAGGCCGAAGATCGGTGCTTCGGCGATAGTTTTTGATAAGGTGGTTGGACCACTCCCGCAAGTGCGAGTGCCGCCATCCACGATTGAGCTGACGTCTGGACTGGCTTTGGCTGATCCTTCCTTCCACCGACCGGGCCCAATACACTTGTTGATTGGTGCGGATGTCCTCGGTCGTGTATTGTATGGAAGCAAGCGAGTTTTGCAGACAGCCGATCTTGTCGCCTTGTCCTCGTCGCTGGGTCATGTGGTGATGGGAAAGGTACCACAGACACCAGAGACCCCGTCGGTAGACCGCCAGACCATTGTCGGTTCTACTTTGTCCGACGTTCTCCAAAAGTTTTGGGAGGTGGAGGAACCCCCCACTGCCAAGCGGTTGGATCCGTTAGCGGAGGAGTGCGAATTGTTCTACCAGAACAACACTGGGCGCCTCCTCTCGGGTCGCTTGATTACCCGCTTGCCCTTCTTGGCGGTTCGCCCTCCTTTAGGGAGCTCCCGGCCGATGGCCGAGAAGAGATTGTTGTCCATGGAGCGTAGGATGGCCAGGGATCCCGCATTCAAGGAGAAGTATATAGACTTCATGCGGGAGTATTTGGACCTTGGGCACATGTCCATCTCGCAGTTGGACTGGCGTAATGTGGAACATTACTTCCTGCCACACCACGCTGTTTTGAAGACTTCCAATGGGAAGATCCGCGTGGTCTTTGATGGTTCAGCGCCCACGTCAACCGGAGTGTCGTTGAATCAGTGTCTGCATGCGGGGCCGAAGTTGCATCACGATGTCTGTGATGTTTTGACCAACTTCCGCCGGCACGCTGTCGTCTTTGTGGCCGATATCCGCATGATGTTCAGACAGACCGTGATTCACCCGGAGGATAGACGATACCAGCTCATCCTTTGGCGTGAGGATCCCCAGGATCCGATGTTGGCTTACGAGCTGAACACCAACACTTATGGTTTGCGGTCGAGCCCCTTTGTGGCGATCCGTTCGCTTTTGGAGCTCGCAGAGCGCGAACGGCTACGCTATCCCCGGGCATCTGCTCTTATTGAGGGGGGGGCCTTATTTGTCGACGATATCTGCACGGGGGCCTCGAGCTTAGATGAGGCTCTCGTCTTACGTGATGAGCTGATTGCGCTCTTGAGGGCTGGTGGCTATGAGTTGCGGAAGTGGCTGTCTAACTCACCGGACCTATTGGCAGATTTGCCTAAGGACCACCAGCAAGAGCCGCTCCTCTTTGAAAATCCGGAGACTCCAGACATGCTGTCTGTTTTGGGAGTCCAGTATCGACCAGTCCCGGATTTGTTCACATATAGACTGGAACTGCCAGACCCAAAGGTCTGGACTAAACGCACGGTGCTGTCTACTGTAGCCCGTACCTTTGATCCGAACGGTTGGCTCAGCCCTGTAGTGTTTTCGATGAAGTGCTTCCTACAGGAGCTCTGGGCTGCGGAATTGTCATGGGATGAGCCCCTCTCTGGTAGCCTCCTACGAGAGTGGGTGAGGTTCGTGTCATCCCTACCCGACGTCAATCGGGTTTGTATACCGAGGCAAATGCTGCCTTCGGGAAAGTTTAAAGCCTCCCTGCACGGCTTTTGTGACGCGTCCGAAAGCGGATACGCGGCAGCCGTTTACATCCGAACGGTGGATGCAGCAGGCGTTGTCGCCGTACACTTAGTTACGGCCAAGAGTAAGGTCGCCCCCCTTCGGACTAGGCTAACCATTCCGAAGTTGGAGTTGTCCGGCGCCACTCTCTTAGTACGGCTACTCAATCATGTTGCCGACACCTTGGGAAACGGTGTCGACTTGGAGTCGATATTTGCGTGGTCTGACAGCCAGGTCGTCCTTTGTTGGCTGAAGAGTTCAGTCCACACCCTTGAGGTTTTTGTGGCCAACCGGGTCTCACAAATTCAGACTTCAAAGGCCCCGTTGATTTGGCGCCACGTACCGGGCGAATTGAACCCCGCAGATTGTGCCTCCCGCGGCTGCGAGGCGCCTGAGTTAGTGGACCACCACCTATGGTGGAGTCCATCATGGTTGTTACGGCCTGAGCGCTCATGGCCTGCCACCCCGGCTGTGGCCAGAGCCCCAGACCTAGGCATGCGTGTTCACGCCGTGGAGACGGTGGCGGCTCCGCAGATGGAGTTTTTGTTAGACCGCTACAGTTCTCTTGATAAGTTGCTCGGCGTGACTGCTTGGATGAGGCGCTTTGTGCGAAATTGTCGCCAGCCTCAGGAGAAATCGTTGTCTCCGGTCCTCGCCCCACAAGAGCGGCAAGACGCTCTGTTGCATTGGTTGCGAGTGACGCAACAGCGAGAGTTTGAACCGGAGCTGAAAGCCCTGCGCTCAAGTAAGTCCAAGTTGAAGGGACCCTTGGTGCGGTTGAATCCCTTCTTGGACAGTACCGGATTGCTGCGTGTCGGAGGTAGGCTCAGACATGCCAACCTGCCGTACGGATCACGCCACCCTTTGTTGCTCCCCAAGGATGGACCGTTAGTTAGACTGTTGATTACAGACCGACATGTAAAGAATGCTCATGCCGGTTGTAATGCTTTGACCGCGCTCCTCCAACGAGAGTTCTGGATTTTGTCAGCGCGGAGAATAATCCGATCCGTTATTTTTCGTTGTCTCCCGTGTTATCGTTTGCGCGCCGATACGATGCAGCCCCAGATGGGTGATTTGCCTGCCGATCGAGTGAACGAATCGATGCCCTTCTCAGGAGTTGGAACGGATTTTGCGGGGCCATTTACCGTTAAGACATCGCGGCTTCGTAATGCTAGAACGGAAAAGGCTTACTTGTGTGTATTTGTTTGTTTGGCCACTAAAGCGGTCCACCTGGAGGTGGTTAGTGCCCTCACCACAGAAGCCTTTGTAGCCACGTTGAATCGTTTTGTGTCTCGCCGCGGAATGCCGTCGTTAATCAGGTCCGATTGTGGAACCAATTTCAAGGGCACCGATAGGTATTTAAAGGAAGTTTGTGAATTTTTGGATAGGAATAACTTTGAGATCGGATCCACACTCTCTCGCAGAGGGGTACGATGGCAGTACTCCCCGCCATCCTGCCCCCACTGGGGAGGGATTTTTGAAGCAACTGTAAAGGCCGCTAAAACTCACCTTCGTCGCGTTATTGGGGAGACGGTCCTCACGTTTGAGGAACTCGCGACCGTATTTTGTAAGGTTGAGGCGGTCCTCAACTCGCGTCCGTTGTGTCCGTTGTCTTCGGACGCGAATGATTTAGAGGCCCTTACGCCGGGCCATTTTTTGATTGGCAGACCGCTTAACGCCTTGCCGGAATATCCTTATTCCGAAGTGGCCTCCGGACGGCTCTCGCGATTTGAATTGCTCCAGCAGCTTACGCAGAGTTTTTGGCGCCGTTGGCATCTGGAGTATTTGCACATTTTGCAGCAACGCGTTAAGTGGTCGGATAGGACGACCCCACCCAAGACTGGAGACCTCGTGTTGGTAAAGGATCCAAACCTGCCGCCCCTCCGCTGGCGTTTAGGACGCATTGTTCAGCTTCATCCGGGGTCGGATGGTGTGCCCAGGTTTGCCGAGGTCCTGGTGGGGGACTCTGTTTTGAAGCGAGCGATCGCTACCCTCTCTCGCCTGCCCTTAGATTGAGTTGGCGGACAGTTTGCTACTGTCCGGGGCGGGGGGATGTTCACGCCGCGCGTGATTCATTCATTCACGTGCATTCGTGGGTTCGCCGCCAAGCGCCGTCCGCGCAACACGGCACTCAGTTGGCCGTAAGCAGCCGTGAGACAAGTTCGTGTGTTTCTGTAGCGACGTGCCGCGCTAGTTACCTACCCATATTGGGACCGAGATTTCGTTTTGCCCCTACTAGGGCTCCGGTCGGGGTACGGACTTGTAACCCGTGTGTGTTCGCTTTGAAAAGCGCCGGGAAAGTTTTAGCGGCCTATTAGGGCATTGTGTAGTTTTAAGAGTGTTAGCTATAAGAGTTTCCCCTCGGGGTTGGGTGAAGACCTACTTGGCCAGGCGCGCGCGCGCCGGCAAGACAGCGACCAGCCCCCTGGATTACGGACAGTATCCCTTACCATAAGGTAGGACTAGTTTTAATTTACTTAATTTTGCATGGGAAACCTTCGTTTCAATAAACTGTGGAACACAGTAGATGTGGTCATCACAATTGTGCGTGATCACTATCTATTAAAAAAAAACGCTTCAAAATCCGTTGCGTAGTTTCAAAGATTTAAGCATACAAAGGGACATAGGGACAGAGAAAGCGACTTTGTTTTATACTATGTAGTGATTTTTATGATCTATGGACTTTGTCTGAATTAAATGAACTTTATTATTATTTATTTATAATTTGAAATGTCGTAAGGGGACACACCACTGCTTTTCAGGAGAGCCAAAAAACAAAATTGGGTATGAAAAATGTTGATAACTCCTTCAATACTTATTCTTAAGCTACTACAATGATTCCCACACCAAAAGAAATGAAATTTTTCTCATTGTATAGAAATGATCAAATCTTGATTGGCTTTGGTTACAAAGATAGTGTCCCTTAAAAAGCTATTTTAGAACAAAAGCCTCTTACGACGTTATAAAAATTTGTTTTGTGACATACAACAAAATGATATATCAAAATCTTGGTTTAAAGGAGACTGGGCAAAAAACTATGGAGATTGGACCAAGAAAAAAAAGCTAGCGGCCACTTCTAGAAGTAGCCTCTATTTAATGATAGTTGTATGTGCTTAAATTTTTTTAAACCTTTCTTCGCTGTCATGGATAGTTTCAGAGTTACGACTTTTTTAAATATTTTGAGTTTCACTAAAAATACGTTAAAAATTATAGAAATACATGGTTTAACCATTTTTTTTTTGTCTATATGTGGACTCGAGTAACTCTTAAGGTGCAGTCACATTCCTCTGACGTCACATGTTCGGTTTTCATAGTAAATGTATGCACTAGAAGCACACTTATATTATAACACGTCCAAATATATACGGATACGGCGTGTTAACACGTGGCGTTAGACAATGTGACCGCACCTTTAAGATTTCTTGTAAGTTCACTTTTCCAAGTTCACATAATTCAGGCTTTTGCCATTTTTTTGTTCTTTGTATTAGATCACTGTTTTCCTGTTTTTAAGCGTTTGTAAACATCCACCTTATCAACCATAAATCATAAACGAAATAAAAATATTTTTATAAAAAAAAGGAACATTATCTTCTTAACTATCCACATCTAAGAGTTATGCTCATAAGAAAAAATGAATCACATATTCATAACTTTCATTTAGTATTAGATTCATAAGTGGCCGCACACTTTTATTTTTCAACCTTTGGTCCAGAGGTGCCCAGTCTCCTTTGTTCTATTTACCAAATCATCTAATTAGTTTAAAAATATTTTGGAGAAAATCTATGAATACCAAAAATTTTATGTAGTTATATTTAGTAATAATTGTAGATTCTTGTGATATTACTGAGGAAATTGTCGTAACTTGGTGGAACTAAATATTGGTTGATTTTTATATTTATTTATTAGTTTTATACGACAGTACTTTTAACCTTAGATCTTGAATATTAGAATAAAATGAATTGTTTAAAAGGAACTATTGAAATGATAGTGACATGACTGAAGAAAGAATGAATTATTGCCTTACAATCTTTTGGCACTAATTTCTTAAAACTATAAATATGGTAAGCATTATGCTTGTACCAAATAGTAGGAATTTTTATTATTTTAAACAGTCCAGTGAATAGATAGTTTTTTTTCTTACAAGTGGTCCGGTAGTTCTGAATTTTTTAAATGTTAACTAGGATGGTTAGTGAGTATTTAAAATACAAAATACACAATTCCTCGCCCTCCGCCCCTGCCGCCATATTGAAGAAATCGGCTATTTCTTCAGATTTTTCTTTATATCTTGGTTTAGATGCATTTGAGTTGGAGATGGGCCGACTACGACGTTGGCCGACTAGCCGACTGGCCGATCAGTCAGCTATAAAATGGCCGACTAGTCGGCCACGCCGATCATTGTTGTCGGTAGCATTCGGATGGCATCGGCTATGGGCGTTTGTGCACTACCAGGGGGGGCTCACTCCGCAATTCAATCGACAACGCGCTGTTTACCGCGAGGTAGAGAAATCACGGGTGTCACGCGCGCTCAGTAGTGCCACAAATTATATAGACTAGAGTTGTGCATGCGACGCCACGCGAGAAAGAAGTTACTTAGTTTACTTTCGCCACACTTTCGGGCCAAAACACAAGTGTGTTACCTTGTGGTTTTACCCATAGCAAAATGCGTAATATTAAACATTATTGTGCGGCCTTCCGTTGTCTTAACAACGACAGAAAGAGACCGGATTTAAAATTTCATAATCTTAGAAAACCGAAAGAAGTTTTTTTGTGTGACTATACTGTCTTATTCTATAAGTATCTATAATACTTAATGATCCGAATATTTGATCCGGCCCCACCTTAACATAGGTAATTACGACGAAAATAAAAATCGACAAAGTGATTCTCGCTTTGCAGCGTGACGCTAGCGCTCATCGCCGTGGCAACCGTGCCGTGGCGCACATAGGAACTACGTGGACGCGCGCTGCGCCCGCGCTGTTACTACCTGCTTACTTACCTTAGCTTGTTCTCACTTCACGATAGACGTTATCGAATAACTACGCTAACATCAACAATATGTACACTAAACTAAGGTAGGTACCTACTTAACCCATTAACGCCCATGGTCAAACTACAATATATTTTCAATTTTTCTTTATTATTATTATAATTAAATGGGTTACAGATGATGAACAAAAAAGAAAAAAATAAAAATATATGTATATCTTTAAAAAAAAATCGTGTACACGTCCGTGTACAGCGCGCTAATCAGGAGTCAAATTTCTTAGAACAGGGTTGCTCCAAGCAAAAAGTTTTAAGACAGCACATCGCCAACGACCTCCTGCTATGGCAAATAACACATCGAAGGGGATTAACAAATCGCTCTGGGCTATGGCCGTTATTGCTTGAGGATATTTGATGATGCTGATGAAGAAGGCCGCATCCTTGTGTTGATGTAGGGCAAATATGATTTGGATATATATCGCCAAAAAGCTAATTGGTCGAGGCATGTTGTATTATATTTTTTTCAGTAAGAATAATATGTAAACGCCAAGCGTTTGATACTGGCATATCCACCAGATAGGTCAAAATAACCCACCACCATTTTTCCTCTGACACTGACTCAATACAAGCTTATAGACGTACGAGTATACATTTTGATCCACGCCACCTATTCCTCTGTTGTGATTTTGAAAGAGATGTGGAATATTTACATCTTGTTTCTGTTCCAAGGTAGAACTCCAACGTTTCATTTTCCCTAACGGTTCCAATGGGCTGTTGAATAGACCGGCAATGTTTTTCTCCAAGTAAGGTTTTGTTCAGCATATTGGTTTGGACGAGCACACTTCCAGGCTGGTCCATCAATAGAAAGCGGGTTATCATCACTGCCTCTCCACTCCGAATCGTCATGTTGACGACGTGAAAGCTCGACCGTACCTGGTATGTCACGTGGCAGTACTGATTGAACCCAATCGTCCTCTATACTTTCTTCTTCATCACTCGCAATAGCAGGATCTGGTGGTATGACTACTAAGTCGATTTCCGTGTCGTCATCTTCACCCTACTGCATTTTACTACTTCCTCTAGTCCGAGGAAGTAGATTTGAGAAGATAACAATATTTATGCGACATTTTTCGGTGATCAGCCAGGGCTGGCAAATAAGTTTTTTTTAAGTATACTACCTCCCACTGTACACAAGCATGTACACTAACATTCTCAAACACTTTTTGCCATGTCATATGATATTTGTTATTGTTTTAGCTTATTGTAATAGTTAACAATGTAAACTAACCTGAGAACGTAAAATTCAATCTAATTACGGCTTTTATTTATTAAATTAGAATAATTTTACAACGGGTACCGGCCACTCTAAAAACAACCAAAGAAAAGTTGACAATTCGGCACTTATTTTAGCACCACCCGCAAACTTTTTTTATTTTTTATAGATGCTAGAGACCTCTTGATTAATTATAACTAAACATTTCGAGTTGACATTTGTGATTACGCTCAGAAATTGAGTTTGAATAGGTGTACACACGTGGGTACAGAGGGCGTTAATGGGTTTATACGTATAAGTATTTCGTTCGAGTAGCTATAGCACATTTTAAAATAGGTACCTATCAAATTACAAAATATAGCTACTTTCTGTCTTAGAATAATATAATAATTGTGAATTGTGAATGCTCTAATAACCACTGAGCTACGGAGTCGTTACGGCCTGGCCTGGCCACGAAAGTGCGCGGCGGCGACACGGCAAATCATTGCGCGCTCGCAACAGACGCCTTATCAAATAAGTCAATGAGACGCACCAACGGATGCGCAATTAGCTCGTCGCCGTCTCGCCGCCGCGTATGTTCCTTGCCCTGCCGTTAGAATATTCGCCCGGACAGTGAAAGGTCGTGGGTTCGAGTCCCATCGGGGCTAGTTGTGAGACGGGTCGACTTTTAAGCGACTCCGTAGCTCAGTGGTTAGAGCATTCGCCCGGACAGTGAAAGGTCGTGGGTTCGAGTCCCATCGGAGCTAGTTGTGAGACGGTCGACTTTTTCTAATACCTACTTACTTCATTTTCATTTTTTTCAGTAAGTAAGTAATAAAAAATGAACTGTGAATGCAAAGAAGTAAAAATAAAAATTCTGAGCTTTCTGTATTTAAAAATCATTTTTAATACAGTTGCTCAAAAAGTGGCGTATTGCAGGGACGTATAGCGTTCGGGATGTGGGCTATTACACACTCGAACTTTTTCTTTACCTTTCCCGAACTCGTGCGTTTTCTTTCCCAACTGTCAAAATATTGTCTATTAAAAAGAAAAAACCAACCACGAAGTTTTTACTAAAAAAAAATCATAGAAGTTTTTATGATTCATGCAAATATTTCTAAAAAGAAGCTACTATTTTGTTTCAATATCAGATTTAAAAGTAATTTTAATTATACATTAAATTAATATTAGTATCGGCCAAATTAAATTTATGAATTTAAAAAATATATAAAATTGGCTGTATATTTACCACAGATTACTAAATATGGTATGACGTGCACTATTTACCATAGTATCTGCTTATAGGAGTTTGCGCAAGTAAGTGAAAAGAAAATGAGGGACCTTATTTCTTAATTTTCTAAATTAGTTTTTTCTGGTTTTTATTGTGGTAGGTACTTAGTATGTTGGAATTAGTTCAATAATGTGGCTTTAATGGAGAACGATGTGGTAAAAGAGAGAAATAAGGAAAGGCGCTCCTGTAGGATTCGGATTGCTTTTGTTAGGTTTCATTTCATTTCATCTCATTTAATTTTATTTTCATTTCATATCAATAAAAAAATTCTACTGAAGCCTTGGCTGTATGATCATAGTTTCCTTTGCCAACCCAGAATGGGTGAAGAAAACAAAAAAAAAGTCTCTGCCTAAATTCTTTTACGATTAGTTAGTTGAGTTTATTGTGTTTTATTATTTTACTAGCGGCCGCCCGCGGTTTCACCCGCGTGGTTCCCGTTCCCGTGGGAATATCGGGATAAAAAGTACATGTAAACCTACCTCTTGAATCACTCTATCTATGAAAAAAAAAAACGCATCAAAATCCGTTGCGTAGTTTCAAAGATTTAAGCATACAAAGGGACATAGGGACAGAGAAAGCGACTTTGTTTTATACTATGTAGTGAAGTGATTAAATTGCTCCATTTTTTCGCAACTGTATTAAAAATAGTTAATTGTTCCGACTGTCAACCCTCACCTTCGGCTGCGCCTCGGCTCGGGTAGACATTTGTCGGAACTCTTTGCAATGACAGGCTTTCCGCACTTGTAATGAAATATACTATTGCGCTATTTGTTATTCCTTTTACTTACTTTGTCGTTACATTGCAGTAGAGTCGACCCTAGTGCGGCAACCAAGACCACCCAAAACCAATTTAGCTTAAGGTCAAACGATTACCATACAAAAAACGTTCACCTTTAACTATGTTAGGATTCACCATTTATGGTAAATTATGTGTTCTATAGTCTTTTCTCATGTTTAAGTAGCCGCGAAATGAATATTTTACATACTTTCATTCAGAATTATAGCACAAATCAACTCTAAATTCTCATGAAACTTGCGCATGTGTGTGTGACATTAGTCGTGTACGTATACAAACATTTCGAGCAAATTTGCGACGTTGCCGTTCCATGCGGCTAAGACGCGCAACGCGCGATGCCGCTCTTCCGTTTGTGTCATGTGGTTTGTGTCAATTATAATTTACATATTTCTCTTTTGAGTTAGTACTAGATCCCACTGCAAATTAGTGCGCTCATCGAGTTTTTGCTAATAACCTAATTTTTACGTACTTCTATTAATGATTAGGAGAATATATATCTATAGGGTTGCCTATCAAAATGTTGCCGCTAGTATTAAAAAAAAAAACGGCCAAGTGCGAATCGGGCTCGCGCACGAAGGGTTCCGTACCATTGTCTATACAACATTATACCTACACTAATTATGACATTCAATATTATTCTATACTAGCGGATCCTCGCGGTTTCACCCGCGTGGTACCCGGTACCCGTGGGAGTATCGGGATAAAATTTAGCCTATATCACTCGGGAAGAATGTAGCTTTCTAATGGTGAAAGAATCTTCTAAATCGGTCCAGTAGTTTAGGAGCCTATTCGATGCAAATAAACAAACAAACAATCAAATCTTTCCTCTTTATAATATACTAGCTGACCCGGCGCGACTTCGTTCGCGTGGCCCTACCCCCTACTCCACACTACCCCTACCGTATCACTACTCTATCCCTACCCTACCTCTACCCTACCCCTACGCTACCCCTACCCTACCCCTACCCTACCCCTACCCTACCCCTACCCTACCCCTACCCTACCCCTACCTTACCCTACCCCTACCCTACCCCTACCCCTACCCTACCCTTACCCTACCCCTACCCTACCCTACCCCTACCCCTACCCTACCCCTACCCTAAATTTCACATAAACCATCTACTAAATAGTCCGACCAAAGCCTAAACATTTGGTTTGGATTGAATAGGTGAGCCCGTTCTCGAGTTATAAAATTACAACGAAAAGTGGCATTGATTTTTATATATTCTGATAAGTAGCTTGATATCTTTTCTTTAGTTTACACAAAATCAATTTCTGAACGCACGCATGAATATGAATTTGACAACAAATAAATATGTCAATCCTTTTTCATTTCTGACACTATTCTATACAATGATATTATAACGTCATTGATTCTATAATTTTAAAATCTAAAATACGCGATAATCCGATTATTGTGAATATATGTTGTCGATTCGAAACCTTTATTTAATTACATTCTTTAATTTGAGGGGAGAGTTGACCGTATCGACGGGATGAACATCAAATGTTTGACAGGAACGAAACTCAGGAACAATTTGTATGGGAAAATGTTTTCTCTTTTATTTATTTTTTCGTCAATTTTACAATGTTTTTATTAGTTATTCTGCTAATCAGGACGGAGTCAAAGCCAACAAATCAAAAACCATGGCAATCGGTCCAGCCGTTCTCGAGTTATAAGTGTTGTAACAAACACGACTTTCTTTTATATATATAGATGTATAGATAGACAACATTAGACCGGACCGGACAACGGGTCAGTATGGGAAAGTTTGAAACTATAAGAGATAGAGATATATTTGTTTTATGGAACCATGTCGTCGATATTAGAGTTTAGAAAACTGCATTTAATGATTTTCAAAAAAAAACTCATACACGACTCGGAAATGGGTCGGTCGGTACTCGGTAGTGGGAAATCGAACCTTGTCAGTTTTCAAAACTAAAATATATTGCTATTTTATTACGAAAGTTGATTGTGTAGATTGTTAGAAATACATTTTACTATGGAAACCTATGTCTACAATACGTTATTTTACTGACTGACTACCGGTGTTTTCATTTTGAATTACCTTGAATATTTTCAAAGATATAGGACTTCAAACTTTATAATTAGACAAGGACAGGACGCTATCTTAGTGACGTCAGTGGGTTAGTAGCGTCATAGTCACGCCATAGAAGATTTCGTTTTAGAAAGAGACAGCTATAGTCAAAATCAAACAGACTATAATTCTTTTATTATAAAACAGATTCAAATTATTTTTTCACATTTGGTATTCTTAATTGCAATATTTTTTAACGTCGTCATTAAATATCTACATTTCAACAACAGTAAAATACCCTATTGAAAGAAAGTGCTGCAGTTATCTATCTCATAGACGTGCACACGCCCCTTATCATACTTCGGTCCGCGAGGTATATAGGTTTTTTTTTATCTTTTTTCATACCTTGAGTTACATTATCGAAGTTTTCATACGAATCCCTAACTTTTTCAAAATATTCTATAGCCTATGTTAATCAGGGATAATGTAGCAGAAAGAATTTTTGAAATCAGTCTAGTTGTTTTTGAGTTTATTCGCTACATTCCTGATACATACATACCTACATACATACCTGAATACATACAAAACGGGAATACAGGAAATCTTTCCTTTATAATATTAGTATAGATAAGAAAAAATCGGCCAAGTGCGAGTTGGACTCGCCCAGGAAGGGTTCCGTACCAACTTAACGTACCGAGTGCCTATACCAAGCCAAAATTCTATTAGGTACTTACCTATCATTTTTCGTCAGCAAAATATAACATTGTTTTTCATTTACATTTGCGGTTTTCGAAAATGTGTTATATCTCAAAAAGTGCTTACTACATCTCTTTCAAACTAATTTTCGTTGAAAGTTATTATAAAGATGTACAGTATATATTTTTTCTAGATTTTTCACTAATATATTTCAAAAGTTAGAGTGGTGGGGGGGGACACATTTTATCGCTTTGGAAGGCTCTATCTTTCAAAATATTGACTTTGAGAAAAAATAGTTCGAGAAACCTTTATGCCATTTTTAAAGACCTATCTATAGACACCCCACACGAATATGGTTGATAAAAAAAATATTTTTCGGTTTCAGCTTCATGTATCGGAAGCCCCCGGATTGTTGTAATAAAATCGTAAAGCGGTTTATAAAATACATCTACTTACCAAATTTCAACTGAGTAGTTTTTATAGTTTTGGATAAAAGTGGCTGTGACATGCGGACGGACGGACGGACAGACAGACAGACAGACAGACAGACAGACAGACAGACATGACGAATCTATAAGGGTTCCGTTTTTTGTCATTCGGCTACGGAACCCTAAAAATGGTTAAAGAAACTTTTATATTATTTTTGAAGACCTATTTATAGACTCCCTACACGAATAGGTAAATTTTTTTTAGTTTCAGTTTTATGTATATTATATTATATTATGGGTTATTATTTTTATTTTCGTATAAAAATTGTAAAGCGGTTTACAGGATACATCTACCTACCAAGTTTCAAATGTGTAGTCTTAATAGTTGTAGGATCATTGTAGGATCAAAGTGGCTGTAACATACGGACAGACGGACAGACAGACAAATGACGAATCTATAGGGGTTCCGGTTTTGGTCATTCGGCTAAGGAACACTAAAAATGGTGTTTCAAGCATTATTTTCCCTATATACGTTTTTTGGAGCATTAGTTGATAGACTACTTGTGTTATTTAAAAAATAATAATGCAATTGCAATTGTTGCAATTTATACATCTAAATTAATATTTTAATGTTTTTTTTAAACAATAATAAATATAAAAAAAAAGCTTCCCGAGGTTTGAACCTTAACTCTCTGATGCCTGAGTCAAGCATATAGACCGCTAGGCCACATTGTCGTTTTTAGCTGGATCGAAATGTTTTGTTACTAGAAACTCGGATTTATGGTATGCATGTGTGAGTGATTAGTAAAATTGGATGACAGAAAAACATATTCAACATATTTGGATGATTTTTGTACTACAAATAGTTAAGTGTTGGTTTCGAAAATTCAATATTTATTTATAAAAGCCGCAAAAAGTATTTTGAGTTACAAAGATACAAAGAATAATTAACAAAAAAATAAAAACTACCAAATAGCGAAAGTAGCGCCATCTAACGAGCCTTCAGCTTTTTGTGACTTAATCGTTTGACCTTAAGCGTTTCCGAATAATAGAACTGTATTACGTACAGCTACGGTTCAATTTCGCTTGTAATGAACGGTAAATTAGTTAGGCAGGCGTGCGGGTGCAAATTATTTTAGACCTAATTGTCGTGTGGAAAAGATGATATCATTGTAACTGTTTCGGAAGTGAGCCTTGTGTTACAAATATTATTCTGTGGCACTACACTGAATTTTACCGTCCGGCAGTCCGATTTTTTACGGTCCGATATGGCAGGCCATAAAATGTATATGTGCGCTTGTGTACTACACGGAATTTTACCGTCCGACATTTTACTTTTCCCCATTCCGGTCCGTTTTTTCCATTCCGAGATAACAGCAATGAAAAACGTACGGAATTTTACCGTCCGACATTTTACTTTTCCCCATTCCGGTCCGTTTTTTTTCCATTCCGAGATAACAGCAATGAAAAACGTATGGGCGCTTGTGCACTACACTGAATTTTACCGTCCGGAAAAAAACGGATGGTTGTATTTTAATCATAAATTATTTATAATACATAGTATGAATTTATTTATTTCGTGTAGTTTAGGCTTTGAAACATTGAAACTGATATTGAACTGAAAACGTGATATTCATGAGCGGGCGGGGCGGGGGAGGGAGTAATCACTGCGCTGCCCCGGCGAGTAAGACGGATAAGTGCACAAGCCAATCAAACGTGTTTTTCATGCCACGCCGCCGGTCCGTAAAAAAACGGACCGCCCCGGAGGGTAAAATTCAGTGTAGTCCACAAAACGCCCTATGTCCGTGGCCCTTCGTTTCCGTCCGAGTTGCTCGCACGCGCCGCGCGGACACGTCAAGACAGGTTATGTTTACATTGCATTTTTTCACTTACGCGTCGGTGCGTTATTGAGCGTTTTTATTAGAATAATAAACGATAAGTTTGTAAATTAATAGTGTAGTGTGTATAAGTATATAGTTGAAATCATGTCGAAGAAGAAATTTCGTGTATGGACTTTCTTTGACGAAATGGAAGATGATTCTCGTAAAGTGGAGTGTAACCAATGCCAAGTAGTGATTTCTCGTGGTGGTCAGGGTAAAAAAGCTAACACAACCAGTATGACCAATCATATCAAATACAGACATCCAAAACTGATGGCGCAGATAAGTTCTGTCATTAAATGTAGTTCATCCGATGAGCCATCCATCTCCAAGTACGTCGCATAGAAATACAAATTAAATATTAGGCCGATTGGTCGGCACTTTTTGCCGACTAGTCGCCGACTACAACTATGGCCGGATAGTCGGCTTTTCCGACTAGTCGGTGACTAGTCGGTGCATCCCTAATTTAAGTTAGTAAAAAGTCTTCACAATGTTGTAGACCTTTAATTTCCTATAATAAATGTTTTAAATTTTGTTTCTAGGACAGATAGTTACAGATATGCACTTTAAAAAAAATTATTTTCCAGAAATTTGACAAACTTTTAAAGAACAAGGAACAGAATAGGCCCAGAGTCGTAGCACTTTGAAACCTTATATATTCTAGTGAATAATAACATTTAGTTATGCGACGAAGTTGAAATTGAATTGTGAAAAATTAAAAAGTTAGTGTTCAAAAAGTCTTGAAATAAGCTAAAATTTTTTCGCTTATATCTTCTAGCTTTCTAGCCAGAAAAGATTTGTCACAATGTTGTAGAGGATCAAATTTTCTATTATCAATGCTTTTAATTTTGTTTCTAGGATAGATAGTTTCGGAGATATGTGCTTTAAAAAAAATGAAAAAATCTAGTTTGACGGAAAATTTATTAAATCCTATGGTGCCCGCGCAGTTTTAAAAGTGCATATCTTCGAAACTATTTTATTTATTTATTTATTTATTAATTCTTTATTGCACATACAGCACATACAGCAAATGGCGGACTTAATGCCCTTAGGCATTCTCTACCAGTCAACCGGAAAGAATGTAAAGGAGAAGTCATGGCGGTAACAAAAGAAAAAAAAAAAAAAAAAAGGGATATTTATTGAATAAAATTCATATACTTACAGTTAAAATAAAAACTCAGATATTTACATAATACTAATATATATGATAATAATATACCTAGATACATATTAAGATAAATATAACATATACATACATACATAATATCCTATCATACAATTAAATGATATATACTTAGTACTGATAAAATAATAAAAACAACATATAATAAAAAGGTCAGATACGATGGACCTAGAGTAACGAATTCAAGTAATGCTCTCGAACCAATCTCTTGAAAACGCACTTACTGGGGGCACTACGGATGTTCAGAGGCAAGGAGTTCCAGAGTCGTACTGCTGTAATGGAGAACGAGTGGGAGACGAAGCCAGTAGAATGGGAGGGAGTTTTCAATAGAAAATTGCTGCTGGAGCGAAGTTCTCTTTGAACTATCTGTCCTAGAAACATAATTTAAAACATTAAATACAGAAATTGCCGATTCTTTCTATATAGCGGCGGGGGCGGCGGGCGAGGAATTGTGCATTCTGCATTTTAAATACTCACTAACCATCCTAGAAAAAAAAACAAAAATTCAGAACTACCGGACCGCTTGTAAGATAACCCCCCTTGATTAGTCTCTATTTACTGGGTTAATAGAGCAACTCGCGAACGGCTTGAGACGTCGCGTCGTCTTAAATCAAAATTAAATATCAAAATGTTCAAACAAAATGCGTGCACTTCTTGCACTAAAAATATAAAAAACATCTTAACTTAATCATACAGTTAGCTTGACATGTTAAAACGGCTGCTCCCAACAATCGATCTATCTACAGTGCAGTATATAGATCGATTATTGGAAACGGACGTAAATCAACAATAAACATTATTGCTTATAAGTAACAATATCTTAGTAACTAATTTATAGGGCGTGTTAGACCGGGCGGACACAACAGTTAGAGGTGTACAATTTTTTACAGTATGCAGCGTGAACGTTTTAGACGACGACATATGTAAGCACTATCAAAAATAGAATTTTTATCCCTGTGCATCACACTTGAAATTTAATTTTAAAATGTTACAAAAAAGTACGCGTGTGAAAAGTATGCAAACTCATATTTGTCACTTAAACTACAGAAAGTAGTTGTAGAAACGTTATCGATACAACAATTTGCATACTAAAAAAAATGATTCGGTCGAGTGCAAATTTCGAGAATAAGTTTTTGAAATTGTTATATATTCGGCTCTAAAACAATCATTTTTTTCAGTATGCAAATTGATATATCGATAACATTTCTAGTATAAGTGACAAATATGCGTTTGCATACTTTTCAAACGCGTACTTTTTGGTTATATTTTAAAATTAAATTTCAAGTGTAATGCACAGGGACAAAAATCTAATTTTGATAGTGCTTACAAATATCGTCGTCTGAGACGTTCCCGCAAATTTGCATACTGTAAAGAAATTACACCTCCAACTGTCGTGTCCGCCCGGTCTATGTGGGATAATGGCCTGCAATGGCAGCAATCTATCTCAGAACCTGCGAAAATAGACAGCTAGAAGTGGCATATTTCTTTTTCAGTAAATTCTCTAAATAATGTGGTAACCAGTATGGCCAATCATATCAAATACAGGGTATTGTCTTGTTTTTCATAATTTTCCTTGCAATAATTTCATTTACCATAATGATCCTCGGTCATAATACTTGTTAACACTATTCTTATTTTTACTAATAACGCATGATATAATCATTCAATAGCAATAACTCTCATTTGCTATAAAATGAGATGCCATAATAACAAATGCTATAATTATTAGTAACTTTAAACATCATTTGACATAGTTCTTAATCTATATTTGACATAATAATCATGTCTTATAAATAACGTTTTTTACTTAACGTAATAAGATGTAGATAATTAATTTGAGAAAAACTAATAATATTCAAATCCGACTCAGTCGACCCCGACTGCACGTAGTCTTGTATGCCCTACCCCTTAGAGCCGCGAAGGCGATTCTTTAGTCGTTTCGCCCCACAAGCGATTCGCCCCGCGGGGCGAATAACCCAAGCACTGTTTCTGAGGGCCTACTCTGAAACGCAAAATCCGAAACTTCGGTATACCCGTCCCTTTCACTCTCTAGTCGGGACAGAATCGAGTGAAAGGGGCGGGGCTAACCGAAGTTTCGGATTAGCGTTTCAGAGTACGGTCCCTGAATGGGGCGGTTCGACCCGCAGTGGTTACGGTGGGGCGAAACGCCCAAGGTTCTTTTGAAATGGGTCGGTTCGGACCATAAAATTAATATACCTAGGTATATTAACTTTATGGTTACCTAGGTACATTAAGGGCAGGTACTTCGACCGGAAGGTTTTTTCAACCTATTTTTTACAATATTATGCAGTCGTGAACGTCTCAAAAAATTATATACTTATGTTAGTTGAGGATCTATTAGAGGTCTGACTACCCTCAGCAATACGATGTTATCAAGATTTCAAGCCGAAGCGGCGGTGGTGAGCGAAAGCCATCTGTGACGATTAGCACGCGTGGGACCGCCGGAACCCCGCAGCGCCGGAGCCGTGACAGAAGACTTGCATGTTGCATGCATGCTTGCGTGCTGCATGCCTGCTTGCATGCTGCTTGCATGCTGCTTGCATGCTTGCGTGCTGCATGCCTGCTTGCATGCTGCATGCCTGGTTGCGTGCTGCATGTTTGCTTTCGTAGAGCATGCCTGCTTGCATGCTGCATGTCTTGCATGATACATGCCTGATTGCATAATGCATGCCTGCCTTCATGGGTGTTTGCATTCAATTCTAGTACTTACTTATCAAATAATATAAATAAATAAAACAATAAACCTGTATCGTAATAATCATGTTTGTATATTAATCATAACAATCAATCAAATCAAAGTAATCATAAGTACGTAATAATTAAGAAACATGTTTAGCCATTTATTATTATTTTTAGAATAGGCAATTAGTTTTATGGTAAATAATGTTATGGATGTTAACTTTAATGAAAATGAGAAGTATGGCAAATAATTTTATGGATAATGAAAGTTATAACGTTTGATTGATTATGAATGATGAAATTATTGCAAACAATTTTATGTAATTTGATAGTTATGGCAAATGAGACGTTATTTCTAATGAAATTATGGCAAATGAAATTATGGAAGACGATATTATTGGTCTTGAAATTCGGGCAAACATTAGTAAACCCAAATACAGACATCCAAAACTGATGGCGCAGATAAGTTCTGTCATTAAATGTAGTTCATCCGCTGAGCCATCCCCAAGTACGTCGCATAGAAATACAAATTAAATATTAGGCTGATTGGTCGGCACTTTTTGCCGACTAGTCGCCGACTACAAATATGGCCGGATAGTCGGCTTTTCCGACTAGTCATTTGAGTTAGTAAAAAGTCTTCACAATGTTGTAGACATTTAATTTCCTATAATAAATGTTTTAAATTTTGTTTCTAGGACAGATAGTTACGGAGATATGCACTTTTAAAAAAAATATTTTCCAGAAAGGAGATTGCCCAAATTGTATGGACAAAAGTATTGAACTAAATATTTTTGTGTCATGATAAAAATGGGTTTATTTGATTGTGCTATATTAATGAAGTCAACGTTCCAACTTTAGTAAATTTTTATTTTAGGAGTTAACTCTACCCTACCCTACTTCTACCCTACCCTACCTCTACCCTACCCTACCCTACCTCTACCCTACCCTACCCCTACCCCTAGTTTTAATTTGACAGCAAAATCCCCATTAATAAAATGGTCCGCCATTTATTGAATTCATTTGTCACAAAAAATGTGATAAATGAAGAACCGCTCGACCGATTTTGTGCAAACTTCACATAAACCATCTACTAAATAGTCCGAACAAAGCTGTCCTGTCCTGTCCTGTTTGGATAGGTGAGCCCGTTCTTGAGTTACAAAATTACAACGGAAAGTGCCATTGATTTTTATATACAGTGGCGGTCAGATAATTAAAGACAACAGTTGATTTTCATACAAACGAGATGTCTTTGAAGCCTCGTTTCTCCTGCTCAAGCATTGACCTAGCTGTGATCTGATGGATGGCCATCCAGGCAGTGAATGGAGGAGATTCAGATCGCTATACACAAACAACTGATCTGATCAGCGTTTTAAAAGATATAAGAATCAGAGTTTTCAGTTTCTGCATTTCCATACAATTTTATGCAAATTTTGCGGATTTTTTAACATATCCTTATATCTTTTAGAATGCTGATCAGAACAGTTGGGTGTGTATAGCAATCTGAATCTCCTCCAATCACTCCCTAGAGTGCAATCATCTGATCACAGCTAGGTCAATCTCTGGCGGAGAACCAAGGCTTCATTTGTATGAAAATCGACTGTTGTCTTTAATTATGTGACCGCCACTGTATATAGATATACTGAGTTATATTAAAGGTTTACTTTAGTGGGACATGATCATCCTACTTCCTACTTCCTACTAATATTATAAATGTGAAAGTTTGGATATTTGTATGTTTGTTACTCAATCTGGCCAAAACGGCTGAATGGATTTGACTGAAATTTGGGACACAGATACTTTGTTACCTGGAGAGGAACATAGGCTACTTTTTATCCCGGAAAAACATATCACGCGGGCGGAAAACTAGTTGTATATTTTAAACCGCCTCTGTGATCTAGTGGTTCACACCACCGATTTCAGACCAAGAGGTCCCGGGTTCATTTTCCAGTGGGGGTACATATTGAATTTGGTTTGTTTGGTGGTAGGACTTTTTCTTAGTCCGCCTGGCTAGCTACCACCATCTTATCTAAGTCTGACGCCATAACAATGATGTTTTCAGCAATATTGTATTCTGGCAGTTAAAGATAAATAGCCAGTCAGTTCCTCAGTGATTGAGGATTCCAGGAGTAGTGCGCCTTCAGCCTTATTATCACCACTTAACATCAGGTGTGATCAAGGCTAAGTGTTACCCCTTGTGGATAAAAAAAATATATTTTTATGACAAGTAGCGTAATAATAAAACTATATAAAATGTATGTCACGGATCATTAGTTATGCTAAGCATTTTTATTTGTTATTTTAATTTCAGTAAACTCGGCTCAAATATTTGTTGCATCAGAAGATAATGTTAAGTTTGAAGTGACTGGAGTCAATAGCATTCAGCAGGCAAGTGATCCTCTAGCACCAACCCAGTCTAACCAACAATCACAGCAACAACAAAAAACATGTAAGTATTAATTACCATCTTAATGTTAAATTTTTTTACTTTTATGCATTCACAATGTTTATTATTGAGTATGAAGTACTGGAAATAAAATTGACCCGTCTCACAAGTAGCTCTGATGGGACTCGCACCATGACCTTTCACTGTCCAGGCGAATGCTCTAACCTAGCTATGGAGTTGTTAGTATATACAGGATAATTTTTTTATCAGTGCACAAATTTTTAGGATCGACTCAGAATCGGTAAGTGAACAACTTTCTCCTAGAAACATGGGTCGAAAAACGACAAAATTTTTTGGACTTCTCATACTAAATCGATCACGTGATCAGTCCAATTTGTATGAAGAGTCAAAAAAAATTTGTCATATTTCGACCTATGTTTCTAGGAGAAAGTTGTTCACTTACCGATTCTAAGTCGATCCTAAAAATTTGTGCACTGATAAAAAAATTACCCTGTATATATATGTTACCGGCCAAACCCGATTTCAGGTCAAACTAGTTTTTCCTAGGCCAAATCAGTTCATCGCATTGACATTTCAGAGAGGGAGTTTGCCTCGGAAGCCCTGTAGCAGGCAGTGTCGGAAGCACGTGATAGGTTAGAAATTTAAGGCGATCGCGAAGCGATCTATTTCATAATTTTGTGTTTTTTTTTTGTGAAACAATCCCTGTTTATCCTATTGCCTAACTAAAGAATGATGAAATGCCATGGAATAGGCTACTTGACCCTTTTTTTATTCGTAATATTTTAAAACATAAAAACCTACAAAACTTTATTTTAAAATTTCGCTTTTTATTCACCGGTAAAAACGTTCTTCGCCATGTTCTGACGTCGTCAAATTTGTAACCAACCACTTGACAGTGTTGACAGTGTCAAGTGGTTGCTTACACACCATAATTAAGGTATTTCCACTCATCAAAGATCTTTGTCCAATATGCATTTGATCTAAGAAATTGGACGACTTTGACGTTCAATTTTATACATTCGACATTCAAATTCTTTGATCAAATGTATATTGGACAAAGATCTTTGATGAGTGGAATACACTCTTAGGTGGAATACACTCGTAGGTACTTTTAAACACTGTGCTAATATGTAGCAAAAGTGAAAGTGACATTTATTTGTTTACAAATTTAGCAATCCAATGACGTCACAACACAACATGGACGATAGTGTTTTCATCAGTTCAAATAAAAAATAAAAAAATATATATTTCAAATTATTTTTACTTATATCCATCTTGTACTTTTATTTCATGATATCGCCATATTACGTTTTGCTAAGCCAAGTACTAAAGGAAATATTCATTTGATGTATCAAATTTAATACTTAATTTGAGGCCTAGGAAAAACTAGTTTGTCCCAAAATCGGATTATGCCGATAACATACACATAGATTTTTTCATTGGAGCTAAAATAGTTGCGAGACAGGTTGACTCTTTCTAAATACATCATTTTCAATATTTTCATCTTATTGTTATCATTATCTTCCTGACCTTATCCCAATGAGAGATTTTCTGACAGCAAATTAAAAAAAAAAGTTATTTATTAACTCGATAGATGGCGCTGATCTAACATGTACCTATGCAGGGACCGGAACCGCTTACCCTAACCCGGGTTTTTATAGGGTATTTTAAAGACTTGTTTCTACAAACCCTTTCAAATTGATAAGCATATCATCGACTTACCGTATTGACAGGCTAACCAAATGAATCAAGTTAATTCGGGTAAGCGCTTACCATAAACGAAAAACCCTTTTAAGTCTTACCCTGCGACAGGGTTTTGAAGCGTCAAATCAATTTAAACTTCTGCGCGCACTACATTAGACTTATTATTGTATAACAATTTCAAGTGTGATCGCGGCATCGACAAAATCTTCGCTACGTCAGATAATAACGAATCATGCGTCGTTCACGCTAAAGTTCATTTTCGCGTGATCCGTCGGTCACCGCCGCTCACTATTGTTTATCCGAGTGGCCGCGGCGCCGGCATTTAAAAACGGAAGGAAGGAACTTGTTTAATATGACCGCTACATTACACGTGTTTGTTTGTTTTTGTTACTGACGATCGTTTTTAATTATTTGTAAGGAGTGAATTCTTTATATATATAACTCTTCTGTGCGTGTGTATGTAACTGAAGTCCTCCTAAACAGTTTCAATTTCAATGAATTTTTTTGTGTCTTCAGGCGGATTTCAGAATGATTTAGATTTACAATTGGACCCGGTAGGTGGCGTGCTGTCGATAAGGCGGTACAAATTTCGCCGACCGAGCAGCTAGTAGCTTTTTTTTTTTTAATTTATTACAGAACCATGAACAAGTTTACAATTTGCTTAGGTCTAGTAAATTACAAAATTTTAACAAATTATAATAAGTTATTGTAAACTCAACAATATGGCTACATTTTAAGTTAATAATGTATAGTTACAATACAAGACTCGAAGTAGGTACCTATAAAAACTTATAAATTTAAATAATATAAAATAGCTTTATAAAAAAATTTGATATAATGCTAGGTACTTTGTAGAAACGTTTTTCATATAAATTTAACTGGCTATGGCTTCTGAGGCCTGCAACGTTATTAGTCATTGGAACAAAAAATATCAAAAAGAAGTAAAAAATCACTTAATTTTTTGGATTCGCCTATTTTTGTTAATCTACGTAGGTACTAATAGTATTTAGCCTTCTTTAACATGTGATGCAATCTCGACGCAAACTAATATTTTTTCATACAAAAAAACTAGTTTTTTTCTCAATAACTGCGCATTTGTCAGTTTTTTCATATAAAATTGTTAGGAAATTCATTATCTGTCATGAAAAAAAAAACAGTTCGATACAGCGATTTTGGTGGACTTTGGTGGCCATGCACGGTGTTTCCAAAACCCTTAAAATCGGACATCCCCTTTTTTTCAATAATTGGAAAGAGTTAAGCTTTACAAATGCAAGAGTAGAACTCCCGTGTTTCAATTCCACTTGGTTACCGAGTAATAAATTTTTGAAAATGGGCATTTTTTAACACCGGTGAATCGAAACTTATTTGTTATTAAAAAGGTACGCGCTAGAAATTTGATTATTTGAAAAGTTCGTTTTCAATATTTAGCCGACCGAGGATCGAACCCGGGACCTCTAGAGATAGCGGCACCTTAAAAACCGTTGCGTACACCACTCGGCCACGGAAGTCGTCAAATGTCGTCAAAGTAAAAAAAAATAAAAATCCAAGATGGCGGCCAACTTTTTTGTTTGTGGGCTGATTTTGATGAAACTCGATTTTTAGTACTATTTCGTCAAGAAAAGAGTAACGCAATGTTAAAAAAATAAAAAATCCAAGATGGCGGCCGACTTTTTTATTTGTGGGCCGATTTTGATGAAACTTGATTTCTAGTACTATTTTGACAAGAAAACAACAACGCACTGTTAAAAATATTAAAAAATCCAAGATGGCGGCCAACTTTTTTGTTTGTGGGCTGATTTCGATGAAACTCGGTTTTTGGTACTATTTCGTCAAGAAAAGAGTAACGCAATGTAAAAAAAATCAAAATCCAAGATGGCGGCCAACTTTTTTGTTTGTGGGCCGATTTTGATGAAACTTGATTTCTAGTACTATTTTGACAAGAAAACAACAACGCACTGTTAAAAATATAAAAAATCCAAGATGGCGGCCAACTTTTTTGTTTGTGGGCTGATTTAGATGAAACTCGGTTTTTGGTACTATTTCGTCAAGAAAAGAGTAACGCAATGTTAAAAAAAAACAAAATCCAAGATGGCGGCTAACTTTTTTGTTTGTGGGCCGATTTTGATGAAACTCGATTTCTAGTACTATTTTGACAAGAAAACAACAACGCACTGTTAAAAATATAAAATATCCAAGATGGCGGCCAACTTTTTTTGTTTGTGGGCTGATTTCGATGAAACTCGGTTTTTGGTACTATTTCGTCAAGAAAAGAGTAACGCAATGTTAAAAAAAAAAACAAAATCCATGATGGCGGCCAACTTTTTTGTTTGTAGGCCGATTTTGATGAAACTCGATTTCTAGTACTATTTTGACAAGAAAACAGCCTACAAACAAAAAAGTTGGCCGCCATCTTGGATTTTTTTTATTTTTAACAGTGTGTTGTTGTTTTCTTGTCAAAATTGTACTAGAAATTGAGTTTCATCAAAATCGGCCCACAAACAAAAAAGTTGGCCGCCATCTTGGATTTTTTATGTTTTTAACATTGCGTTGCTGTTTTCTTGTCAAAATAGTACTAGAAATCGAGTTTCATTGAAATCGGCCAACAAACAAAAAATTTGGCCGCCATCTTGGTTTATTTATCATTTTTGACATTGCGTTGCTATTTTCCTGTCAAAATAGTACCAAAATCCGAGTTTCATCAAAATCGGCCCACAAACAAAAAAGTTGGCCGCCATCTTGGTTTTTTTTATTTTTAACAGTGCGTTGTTGTTTTCTTGTCAAAATTGTACTAGAAATCGAGTTTCATCAAAATCGGCCCACAAACAAAAAAGTTGGCCGCCATCTTGGATTTTTTATTTTTTTAACATTGCGTTGTTGTTTTCTTGTCAAAATAATACTAAAAACCGTGTTTCATCAAAATCGGCCCCCAAAATAAAAAATCATAAAAGCTACCTCCACGTGGTGATGGCGAAGTAAGCTAAAACTTGAAGTTTTTGTCTGTGTGTCTGTCAGTTGTCCGAGCCTCTGAAATATAGCGGCTGCCGATTGGCAGTGGAAAATAGAGACCTTATTCCTATAGAAATAAGGCAGCATTTAGTTGGCATGTTTCGGTGCCTCGAGGCCCCCGCCGATGCTTCACAGGTACTGCAATGAGTGAAAGTTAACATTATGACGTCACACGTGCTCAAGTGTGTTCGGGAGCTGTTTTGGCGTGTCTTCGGTTCGATTCAAATACTAATTTTTATTTTGATATAACTTTTGAATTATTGCAAAAAAAAAAATAGTTTATTAGAAAACTTATATTATGATCTTTTGATTTATCACAAGAAAAAAAAATTACATCCCTAATTTGAGCTTTTCTAATATGGTACTTACCTATTTTAGTCCACGGGACTTTACTTTATACATAACTAGCGGCCGACCGCGGTTTCACCCGCGTAGTACCCGTTCCCGTGGGAATATCGGGATAAAATATAGCCTATGTCACTCGGGAAGACTGTAGCATTCTATTGGTGAAAGAATTTTCTAAATCTGTCCAGTACTTTTTGAGTTTATTCGTTACATACAAATATACAAATCTTTCCTCCTAATAATATTAGTAAAGATAGATATACCACAAAAAAAAACCAAATGCGCTTTAAAAATTATTAGTATCCACAACACACAACACAACATAATTATAACCGAGACGGACGCCCACCACCCCGAGATACGGTATGCAGAATGCGCGGAAAAGAGACAGGAGACCATTGATGCGATGCAGGAGACAATAGGGTAACCCAATTATGTGGTAAGTGCTTAATTCAAAACCCTTTCGATACGGTAAGCCCATTGGAAAGAAGTTAAGTTAATTCGAAAGGGTTACCCTTTCTTGTGTCTTACACTATCGATAGGGTAACCCTATAATACGGTTACCCTTTAACAAGGTTTCCCTAATAATAAGCTTAATCAAAAACAGGGGTTTTCCGGTCCCTGTACCTATGTCATCTGACCATTATGAGAGTAAGGTTAATGCATCTGACCATAAAATAGTTTTTGCTGTCGGAGGACCGCTTTGGTTATAAATTGTTCCGCAGAACGGTCCCCGACTTGGAATAGATCATCTCACCAAAGATATTCCAGCGCCTTGCCATGGATTTGCTGCCGATACTGCGCAACAGCTACAAGATCAACTAAATATTTGCCAAAGTAGGTAACTGTAAAAGTACCTACGTCTCTATGAGTCAGCAGGAGCAAAACACAATAGATACCTATTTTGTTTTGCTCCTGCCGACTCGAAGGCGGGCATCTCTGATGAAATGCCCTTTCAGTGGAAACACAACTCCTGAAGTTATATGTCTAAGAAGCACACCAATACCGGCAGTTGTAAAATGTAAAAGCCTGGATTTCATGCTTACAACAGATGCCAACAACATGCTGGATACCGAACCGATGTTTCATATTGGATGGCAAAAATTGCGACTCCATGGTTATCACGTTTTTGTTGAATTTTTGTTCCTGGTATGATTCCTGTTGTTTGTCACCTTTATCCTTGAACAATCAGCAAGGACTACGGTTCCTAGGAGGCTAACGGCAAAAAATATGGACATGGGCTTCACTTGACATTTGGAGCCCATATTTTGTCCATAAATGGACATAATACGAGATTCAAAATGTCAAATGAAGCCCATACCGAAAAAAATATGGATATGGGCTTTATTTGACATTTGAACCTCATATTATGTCCATTTATGGACAAAATATGGGCTCCGAATGTCAAATGAAGCCCATGTCCATACCCATATTTTTTTGCCGGTACGGGGTCAGGTGACAGCACAGCGATATTGATGTAACGAGCTCGTGGCGGTTTGCGACAGCACAAACACATAACACAACATATTTCTCTAAAAAATTACAAAAGTATCCTGTAGATAAGCCTTTACAGTCCTGGGGGGCAATTGTCTAACTCAACATCAATCGCAATCGCATTCAGTTTGAAAGATATTGCACGGCCATTGCTGCTTATGTCAACAAAAATTTTGACAACTTTCTTCAACAACAAGTGATGGATGCATGATGGATGTCAAACTGAAAGCGATTGCGATTGATGTTGAGTAAGACAATTACCCCCCAGTAAATGTTTTTTTTCCTTCTGCAAGTGATTTTTTTAACATTGACCGTCTTAACGTCGACTCCTTGCCAGCATATAAAAAAAAAGCAAAACCACGTCTGATGAACGCCAATTGTTGAGTTTTTTGGAACTAACTTTTTTCTTTTTTAATCATCTGTCAGAAAATCCCTCATTCTATTTTGGGTTGGCGCAGTACGTCCTTCTCCTCCTCTATTACCTTTCATCTTATCTTTTCAATTAGCTTTTCTTGAGTTCAAAAATAAACATTGAATTTTTTATTTGTTGTAAGTATAATAGTTTTCTGTTTGTATTAGAGTTGTAAAGTGACCGTCAGGTTATAAATGACTGACCGAAAATTTGGTAATTGGTACACATTGGTAATTTATCTAATCTGACCGTCATTTTCGGTCATTTATTGTCAGTAACGTCAAAATAAAAATCATTTATTCATTTTAGGCCGGTACAGCACTTGTGAACGTCAATGAAGCTACGCTATCGGTTCGCAAATCCTACGGCGGGAGGCCTTGTAACGAGAAGAACCGGCAAGAAACTCGTCAAGGACTTTTTTTTCTCCCTGTCATTTTTCATATAGAGTCGTCAAATTGAAAACTGACTTTAACATAATATAATGTGTAAAGTCACTTTCCAACACAAATTCATCTAATATTTAAAAACAAAATAAATAACCCGGTAACCATAGCAGTAAATAATTTTCAATAACTTAGGAAATAGACATCCAAAAGGTAGTTTCTTTAAAAATACACATCAACCAAAAACGTAGCGAATAAAATAATAAATATAAATGCCAAAAAAGGGTAATAAAACTTTGAATAGTTTAAGAACATAAGAGTCAATAATAAACAATGCCATACAAGGTACGATAAAATAAAACTAATAACAATAAAATGTATAAAATCTGCATATTTTGAGACAAGAAGCCAGGAGCAGACCCATTCCACTGGTGGCACCCGTTCACGAGCATGACGCATGAACCAGCCATTCGCTTCGCTCAACCATATTTTAGGGAACGTAACGACCGGCGGGTCGTGTGCGACGTGTGATGTGGGGCGCCACATCACACGTCGCATTCATCGTACTCGTACACCAAAATTAATAGGCACAGGACATTACAGTTCCAGTACATTTTAAAGACTTGCACTTGAATTAAGATTTCGCTCGCACGCTGCCCCCGAGAGAAAGCTCTCGCGATTTTGAATCTTATTTTAAGCAGCGAAATAATTTCTAAATTTTAGCAACAAAAAATAAATAAAACTTCTTAGATGTAAACCAAAGACATAATAAAATAGTCACAGTTAAAAGCAGCTCGATTATTATATTTGACGAATCTGACAATAAATTACCAATATGACCAGTCATTTATAATAAATGACGGTCACTTATCGTATCTGACGATAACTTTACAACTCTAGATTATATTAACTTGTATGTACGAGGGCGGGTCAATAAGTCCGTGACTTTTTGAATTTCTGACCTCTTTACTGAAAAAGCAACACTACTCCTGTCAACAGGCATCTGACAGTTGACTCGTATCAAAATTTTAACTTGCTGCGTCAGTTAGTTTGTGTTTGACAGCTATCTTTATCAGACTACCCAGTAATTTGAGGAAAAAATGGAAAAAAGTGAATTTCATGTTGGCGTTGTTTAATCGCAATATGGAGGAGTATGTTTGGTCTCTGGTGTGTTGTGATGGATCCATCCTCAAATTACTGGGTAGTCTGATAAAGATAGCTGTCAAACACAAACTAACTGACGCAGCAAGTTCAAATTTTGACAGGAGTCAACTGACAGATGCCTGTTGACAGGAGTAGTGTTGCTTTTTCAGTGAAGAGGTCAGAAATTCAAAAAGTCACGGACTTATTGACCCGCCCTCGTATGATTAATTATTAACAAATCAATATTTTTTTTTTGCCCACAGTGCCTGGCCATCATCCTGTAAAAAAGAGAAATTTAGCAGCTGTAACGAAATGCCAGAACTGCAATGGTTCTGGCATCATATTTGTAGGAGGAAATAAAAATAAGTTTAACCAAACTAATGCGGACAAGCCATTCCATTGTAATATCTGTGGTGGCTCGTTCTCTAGGTATTCATCCCTGTGGTCTCACAAAAAATTGCACACGGGGGAGAAAAACTTTAAATGTGGAATCTGTGGCATCGCTTTTGCAAAAGCTGTGTATCTGAAAAACCATTCTAGAATTCACACGGGTGAAAAGCCTTACAGGTAAGATTGAGCTTGTGCAATATTTGGATAATATACTGATGGTCATTCCCAAAACCCAATAACTTGTTCTCAGTAAGAGTAAGGAATACTTGAGTTTAGTCGCCTAGATGTTATATTCAAATCAGTCCAAAACAACAACTATTGCACTGTATTGTTCAACAACCAAAGACTCCGTGAGTCAGTGGTTCTCTTGCACAGTGAAAGGTCGTGGGTTCGAGTCCCATCAGAGCTAGTTCTGAGACGGGTGTTTTTTTTCTAATAAGTACTTCGTTTTCAACCAAGGATTGATTATTAGGAATGGCTGTTAGTATATTTTATATTATATCTTACTCGACCATTTATATGGCGATCATAAGCCTGGCCGCACACGGGCCACCGAACACAACCACAAAACGCCGCCACCGACCTATTTCCTGTAGTTTTCATACATTTTATATGAACTCGCCGCACACGTTTGCCGCCCACTGCCGCCGCTGCTAGTCGTCACTTGTATCTTCTTCTAGTAGTAGTAGTAGTAGTAGTAGTAGCCCATGATGCTAAATGTGAATTTACTCGAGCGTCCCGGAAACCTATTAGAATTGGTAGATTAGATTAAAGGAAGAATAAATGGTCCTATAATGTTTCCACTTTTAGGTGGGGGAAGTGTCTACAGATATTCAAAGTTGTAAAAAGCTTGCGTCACTTTCTAATCGTCAGATTAAGAAATTGGAGCATCAGTAGCGTTCACTAAACAACCCCTATGAAAATCTGACGCGCTCGAGTAAATCCACACATCGTTTTATTTTTGCAACTTTGTTACCCTCCCACCCCCTTAGGTTACGCTCGAGTCGTCAGATTTGCAAAATTGTCATTTATTAGTTCGTAATTAACCCCTCTTATCTTAATTTGACGCGCTCGAGTATTGCAGGTGATCTATTTTTTATTTTTAAATTTTCCGAAATTCGCTGTGATCTTGCGTCACTTCCAAATCGTCAGATTAAGAAATTGGAGCATCATTAGTGTTCACTGAACAACCCCGATGAAAATCTGACGCGCTCGAATTAATCCCAAAATCCCCTCTTGGGCTCCCGTACTATAGCTTCAAGTCCTATAGGCGCATTTGGTCCACTGTTAAAAAAAATGACCAATTCGCAGTTACTCAAATTCGCAATTGGACCAATGTTCAAAAAAATGTCCAATTCGCACTTAGTCAAATTCGCAATTGGTCAAATTCTCAGTTTGTCCAATTCGCAGTTCATCCAATTCGCAGTTCGTCCACTTCGCAGTTTGTCCAATTAGCAGTTGGTCCAATTCGCGATTAGGCCAAGATGGATAATGTTTCCCAAGTTGTAGAACGGAATCTATAACGTGGCTAAGGTCCCGCCCGGTAGGTAAAAAGTGTATATATATATAATATATTATAATTATCTATCATACGTTTGATCAAATATGCATGGTTATATTTCTTTCTACCTCATCATAACACACTTTTTATTGGACCGAATTGGACCAAATGCGCCTAAAGGCTTCAAATGGCGGCGTTTGTTGCTTTCACGTTTTGCTCGTGTGCGGCGACGGTAACTGAAAAATCCTAACTAAAATTATTTTTCGGAACATGTTTTTATGTTTTGCTACTTTGATAACACATCATGTTTCTTTCCAGATGTAATACGTGTGGGATGCAATTTTCACAATCACCACATCTGAAAAACCATGAAAGAACTCATTCGGGTGAAAAGCCTTATGTTTGTGAGGTAAGGCATTGAAGGATGATAAAGTATAATAAATAAATATTGTGCACATTACATACATTGCTCCAATCCCAAATTAAGTATCTTATGCGCTTGTGTTATTGGGAAACAACACCAACACAAGAGAAAATATAGAAAAGTTAGATTTCTTCTTTTATCCTGCCGGTAATTGACCCTGGGACCTCAGTGATAGCGGCCTTGCAAACCGATGCGTCCGCCACTGTAGAGTGGCATCGCATCGCATGGTACGCATCGGTTTGCTTCGGAGCGGTTACGGAGGTAGTGTCCTTTAGAGTATGTATGTGTATATATCCAGTTGGGAACACAATAAGCTTTACAATGATATCTTTGAGCGCGGATTGCGTCTAAAAAGCAATCACTCGGTAAGTGTACAGTCGGAGCAATTGAATCATGAGCCATTTTGCTAATAATTTGTTTTAAAAGCGTCAAAATTATAAAGGTTGGTGTCAACAAACTTGAATTTAGATCATATTGAATTATAATATCTGTTGGAAAATAAACTTATGGTCACGATTCAATTGGTTCGACTGTACATGGATCTTCATAGAAAGCAGAGCAAATTGGGCTAAAACCATAGTTTTAAAGTCTAGAATGGATTTGACGTTGGTTTAAATGTTTGAGAGCCGACCCGATGCGCTGATTTATATTAGCCAACCGGCCCCTCCTGTCCAGTAGTAAGCCGTATCGTAGTTCTTCCGACTTCTGTCCGCACTTGCTCAAACGACCGACTCTTCAGCCATGACAGAATCGAGTAAAAGCTAGGGGCAGGGCTAACGAAGTTTCGGGTTTCTTTCGTCGTACAGTCCCTGATTGCTTATTACTTTTCGTCACGCAACGCAACCGATCGGACGCGTTTGTGTGCTCTTTCTAACTCGGTCCAACGAACGGCGCGTTGGCGTGATTTCTCCCGCTCGCACAATCTATGACATCGGTTACACGCTTATTATGGCGTCAGTTCAGTCCATCATTCTCGTCAGAATGACGAGAGAATTATCGTGTAACCATTCAGACTGACAGACTGATGATGGTCTGAATTAAATATTTTAAATATTATTTGTCAGTCCGTTTCGAATGACAGTAAACTGACAGGAGACTGAACTGACGCCAGAATTAGCGTGTAACCGATGTCTATCGGCTCAGTTTTCGCACTCTGCCTCGCTCATGCAGATTTTGTACTCTTTCTCACACCGTTAAACGACCGGTGACGTTTCCATGGCATTTCACGCACCCGACCTAACCACAGAACACATAAACCAAGCTGTTCCGTTTGCCCACTTATTCACAAACATTCGGAAAGTTTCCCGAGAGCAGATTGTATGCCACTCCATATTTCCAGAATAGACAAAAACCAAGCACATAATTCTAATCCGTTCCCGTCTTTGTACGGTCTTTTGATTAATGTGATAAGCCACATAATTATTATGGAATCAAAGTGACACATCAGTGATTCATCGTTTCAGCCACATAATGCACAAGTGGGTAAGGTGCTAGAAAAAAAAACATGCCCTTTGCTCAAAACAATAAACCCTCCACACATTACCCTTGTACGATTTTTAGAAATTTCTAAAATATAGAAAAGTTAGATTTCGTTGATAACTTTGATAACAAGCTAGTGGCCATGGCCACTAGCTTGTTATCAACGCTTGATTCAGTACAAAATGCGTGACATGCCCCTTTTAACGTCTTTCTTTTATTCTGTAGTTTCGGCGCTATACAAAATAAATCATTAAAGAACACGTTTAGGTGACCCAAAAAAACTATGCGATTTTTAAGGCTTGAGCACACCAAACGCGGGTCAGGAGCAGAGCAGGTCAGTAGCAGCGCGGGACTCGGTACACTGAAGGCAGCAACAGAATCAAAGCAGTTGCAACGCGGGCCCGCGTTCAAACCGCGTTCAGTGTGACGGGTTAGGCAGGCAGTAGGCATAATACAACTCTCGACAACTGCTTTCGACGCGCTGCGCTGCGAACGCCCCGCCTCGGTGTGTCATGCTAACATGGCCGCCATAGTTATACAACAGCGCGGGCCCGCGCTCAAACTGCTCTGCGCCGCGCCTGCGCTGCTTCTGCCCCGCTCCCGCGCCGTTTGTAGTCCGGCAGTAGCAGTGCGGCTCGGCGCGGCGCAGAGCAGTTTGAGCGCGGGCCCGCGTTCAAATTTAGTGTGACGTAGTTCATAGAGTTTCTTGTATTACAACTTGCGCGGGCCCGCATTCAAACAGCGCTGCTTCTGACCTGCGTTTGGTGTGCTCAAGCCTTTAACCAGCGTTATTTTATATACAAATTACTCAAACCGAATGAACATTGTAATTTTATACTGACGAAAGAATGTGTAATGACTAATGTTTAATCGTCAAATTTTAGAAAATACGAAATCTTGATTATTTCTTACAAAAATATATATTTTTATTTCTTAGAGCTCATTTCTATAGTGTAAAAGGCCCTGCAGACTATCAGTCCGCGCCTGTTGGCAAGGGCCTGTCAGTTAGCCGCAACAGCACCTGCTCCGCACTGCGATAAAAATGTATGTCGCGCGTTTTATCTCGTCTACGTAGACAAAATGTCACCACGCGCACGGCACAGTTATATTTTTTCTCTATAATGGAGAGAAATGTCAATGTAGATAATTTATAAATTTATCGCCTAACGCGTACATGGCCACAAAATGGCTGCCGTCTATGACTGTTCTTTGACAGTTCGAGTAAGTTAAATTCGGTCAATTTTATCGACTACATCAAGGTGGTAGACAAGCGCTGTCAAACTATGCACTGTTGCTAGTCGCGTCGCGCGCGATACGATAAACGAACCCATGCAGCGGGTGCAGGCCACACATTCACGTTCCCTTTGAAGTGTGGGACTGACGGCTAATGCGCAGGCATAGTGTGTGGTGGTGTGGCCCCTGGGTGGCGCGGACTGATGTCGACAGTTATCGGCCGGACAGAAACTACCGACTTAAACTAAAACTAAAACTGACGACTATAAACTGCTAGTGTGTGGCCTCACTATTGCCGACAGGCAATGATCGGTCTAGTTTGTGGCCGATGGAGATCTCTAACGGCAACAGACGGCCTATCCGATCTAGGACTGCAAGCGGAGTAATAGTCTGTGGGGCCCTTTACCTCGCAGCACGGTAATTTGTTTCGGCCTTAGACCATCAAGTCGGCGCATTTCAACGAAATTACTGTGTTGTTTCTATTTTTTGTTAACGACCCTAAATTAAGTTTATACAAGTATGCAAATACATTTCTAGGTATGCGACAAAGGTTTCGCGAGACACGCCACTCTATGGAACCACCGACGCATACACACGGGGGAGAAACCTTACAAGTAAGTGGATGTAAATGGATTACTTACATTTGCATTGAAGACGATTTGGTTGCATTTAGCCTAGTGGCCCGATTCTGCTAACGTTAAGTCGTAATCGTGTCTCAATAGTGTTTCAATTGTTGTGCTTTTTTACACACTAGTTACAAGAATTATGACAGTATGACGTGATGTGAATGTAGTGTTAGTGTGACCATCAGTAGTATTGTGAAAAAAGTTCACATTTCTTGTAACTAGTGTGTAAAAAAGCACAACAATTGAAACACGATTGAGACACGATTATGATAAAACGTTAGCAGAATCGGGCCACTGGTCTAGGTCATAACGTTGGAGCGTCTCGTCGGTTATGATATTGTGTGGTTCTATACAGCACGACCACGGACGAGTATATTTGGTACATATTCATGAAAAAAGTGTACTTTATTGTATTACCAAGTTTAAAATATGTACTCTCAAACTGGTAAACTCCCTTTTTTGAAGTCAGTTAAAAATAGAACATTTGAGTACCTACAATAATTTTTTTATTATTATTCATGTATAAGTAAACAAGCACTGTTTTATGTCACGGGAGCGATATTGAATCCTGAGCAAATGAGGGACTCCGGAATTAAAACGGAGTCCTGAGTGCAGCGAGGGATTCAAGCTCGCCCAAGACCAAAACAGCTTTATCCCAAAGGAGAATACCGACTCTACTTTTCTCACCTTTTGCGAGACTATACTAGGGAAACTATGAGAGTACATATTTTAAACTTGGTAGTACAATAGTATAGACAGTCGTGCTGTATAGAACCACACAAGATATTATAGGGTAAATTGCCGTATTTTTGGCTCCCGTGCTATTATTGGCACCTTAGAGTTTGCCTAGAAAAACAAGAAAAAAATTATAAAAAGTACCTACGTAGTGTAGGTAGTAGTACCTACTTAGTTCAGAAAGAACTTAAATTTGAGATAAAGAAACGAAAACAAAACCTGTAAGTACGGCTGTACGCGTCAACAATTCAATTAAAATTTCACTTGATAAAGATCTATTCCATTGATTTGTAACTAACTACTCTTTATTAATTTTCTATTTGTGGTAAATTAAAGAGTGAACATAGTTTCTCCGAAGGATACCGCCCTGGGCTAATATTAAAGAGAGAAAATATTTCTGGTTTTTTTAATGGATATAAACAAAAAAAATACTACTTATAGAAAAAAATCGATAAGTAGTAAAAAACCACGAGTCCTATAGGCCGGTTTTGACATCACATAACACCTGCATATTTTTGTGTTTTTTCTTATTCGTCCTTATTTCTCTTTTGTACCGAATTGTGTAAGTGTTGTGTTGTCAAATAAATGACATTCTATTCTATCTATAAGTAGCTTTCAGGCGGGAAATGTTTAGTATCGCATTTTTCCTATACTTACAGAAATTGCATTGTGAATGCATAAAAATAATTTAAAATCGCTAAAAACTACTAAACCGATTTTAAAATACTTTGACCAGAAAACTAAATTTTTCCCGAGTGACATAAGCTATATTATTTTATCCCGATATTCCCACGTGGACGGCTATCCCGTGAGTGGAACCGCGCGGAGTAGCTAATTAAAGTCCAATAAAAACAATTGAACCCAACAGGTGCGAAATCTGCGGTTCGGCGTTTAGTCAAGCGGCGCATCTAAAGAATCATGCTAAAGTGCATTCTGGGGAGAAACCTTTCAAATGTGACATTTGTACTGCGGCCTTCGCCGACCGGTTTGCCTTGAAGCGACATCGAGGGATCCACGACAAATATGGTAAGACTTATGGAGTAGGAACATTTAATTTTATTTGAGTCGCACTTGTCTCTTGTTCTTCTAAAACCATACATCTGTTTTAGTCCGTATAGCTAGCTACCATACCACCATCTTATCTAAGTCTGACGCCATAACAATGATGTTTAAGCATTATTGTGTTCCGGCAATTAGAGATAAGATAGCCAGTTCCTCAGTGACTGAGGATTCTGGGAGTAGTGCGCTTCCACCTTCAGCCTTATCACCACTTAACATCAGGTGTGATGAAGGCTAAGTGCTAACCCGTTGTGGATAAAAAAATCTGTTCTTAGTTCCTACATTACGAAACTTACAGACGACTGATATACGACGCCAGCGGAGACGAGCCGCCCAAGGGTTTTATTCCTTTTTTATTCAAAAATAAAGGAAGTTGTCTTTGAATGTTTGCTAGCTCCAATGTTTCCTGTACTTTCCATCCAGGTGGCATGAAAAATATCCTCCCTGTATGATGTGTTGGTTCATAATCGTCTTTATCCACAGTGCGCTAATATCTTCAGCCTTATTATCACCTAGCATCAGATAGGCGATAGCGTAAGTAAAGTCAATCGTATTCATTGGCAGTTCATATTGTATCATAATAAATGTCATTCCATACAAATATGAACTGTCAAATTAATACGATTACCTTACACAATCGCACCCGGCCGTGTGATGAAGGCCACGTGCTCGTCCATCAATTCACCTTCATCACACCTGATGTTAAGTGATGATAAGGCTGAAGATGAAAGCGCACTACTCTCGGAAACCTAAATCACTGAGGAACTGGCTATTTTTATCTCTCGCTGCCGGAACACAACAATGCTGAAAAAATCGTTGTTATGGCGTCAGACCTGATAAAATGGTGGAAGCTAGTCAGGCGGACTTGGAACAAGTCCTGGTACAGGATATGGTATCGACCTTCGCTCATCTGTTTACCAAGTGAAACATATTTTTTTATTAATTTTCATACATAGACGAATACAACTCTAATGTATTGCCTATCAGACCAGAATATGTTCATGGAAACACTAATTATAAAAACATTTTTTTTGGAGTGTGTTGCACTTTTTCAATATATTGACTGAGAAAAAATGGTACAAGAAACCTAAATGTCATTTTTAAAGACCTATCTATAGATACCCTACACGAATAGTAATGATGATAAAAAAAATTTTGTTCAGTTCTCCATACATGGGTATGGAGAACCTCCCCTTAATATGAGCAAAGATCGATCCCTATTCGTATCTTACCACCACCACTACGACTACCACCAATCAAACCGAATACAATAAGCACACCCCACTGGGAATCAAACGTGTCCGTTACGCTGGCAGGAAAGTAGCTTCTAGAGGGAAGCGAGTTTGATGAATAGTTAGTGCGCAATTTGCTGTAAATGTGCGCCAAATAAATAATTTGTGGGCCTAATACTTTTGGAATAAAACGGGAAAAACGAATTCTGCTGGAGTAACGGTGCTCCAGCAGGAAGATTCTAAACTAATGATCAGAGAGAAATAAAAAATATGTGGGCGGGTAGCTTAGATTCTAGCAGGAATGTGCGCCAAATATGAAATTTGTGGGCCTTACAGTTTTGGAGATATTTGATTTTCTGCTGGCGTAACGTTTTGCCGAGTCCCAGATCTCGGGAACTACTGGATGTGCGATATTACAGTAAAGGCATATAAGTAGCGCCTCATTTGTGCTGTATGCACATACAGAAAACATTTCAAAAATATTCACCGATTTGAAGTAATCAGACATCTAGCAGGAATGTGCGCCAAATATGAAATTTGTGGGCCTTACAGTTTTGGAGATATTTGATTTTCTGCTGGCGTAACGTTTTGCCGAGTCCCAGATCTCGGGAACTACTGGATGTGCGATATTACAGTAAAGGCATATAAGTAGCGCCTCATTTGTGCTGTATGCACATACAGAAAACATTTCAAAAATATTCACCGATTTGAAGTAATCAGACATTTTCAAAAAACAAAAAAAATATTCTAGTGCCTAAACTACCACACAAATATAGAAACCAAAAACGTTGTTCTATTCTTCCTGCTATTTCTAATTACCATAAAAAGTTTGAGAATCCCACAGTTACGCGTTTTTGAATAATACCCACATGAAGGTGAGACAGACAGTGTCATGACTTTGACGGTCAGTAGGATAAAAATATCAGAGATTATTTAGATCCTAGCCCAATAAATAATTAGTGCTGTTACTAAAGTACATGTTCTGAAAATTTCAGCATCAAATTTTTCGTAATAAAGTAAATATTCATTAAAATACAAAACAACTGTCAGTATTCTGATTAACCGACCAAATTCGATAGACCACAAAAAAGCGACGCGCTCATACATATTGATGACCTTCTTTAATGTGTCGTATTATGCAGAAAAATTTAATGTACAGTCGCGTTCATAACTTTTTTTTGGCAAATGTAGGTGAATAGTGCTTTAACATTTAAATCGATAGTTTGAGCCTTTATTCATACCAGCACAGTATAAGAAGGAACCATTTTTCCATACAGTAGTCCGACGGAGACGTCTAGAGAGACAGGTCAATCGTGCGGGGCGTGAGTGGTGAGACGGGGGAGGGACGAGACGAGCCCCAGTTGCATACTTCGCCGTTGTATGTAACTTGGCTTGGGACTTGTTGGGACATTTCTTCTAGGGCTATCACGTCTTTACCGTGTTAATTTCTTATTATATTAATATTATAGTGCATACTATTTGCATACGTGCAAATCTTGATCTCGCATATTTTATAGAACTACATAAATTTCTAAAATCCAAGATGGCAGCCAATTTTTTTGTTTGTGGGCCAATTTCGATGGAACTCGGTTTTTGGTACTATTTGGACAAGAAAACAGCAACGCAATGTTAAAAATATTAAAAACCAAAGATGGCAGCCAACTTTTAAGTTTGTGGGCCGATTTTGATGAAACTCGGTTTTTAGTACTATTTTGACAGGAAAACAGCACACACTCAACACTATGTTAAAAATTTTAAAAATCCAAGATGGCGTCCAACTTTTTTATTTGTGGGCTGATTTTCGCAACAAAATAGCAACGCAATGCCAAAAATGTAAAAAAAATCCAAGGTAAAAAAATTCATCAGCTCACAAACAAAAAAGTTGGCCGCCATCTTAGGTTTTTTTACTCTTTTGTCATTGCGTTGCTATTTTCTTGTCAAAATAGTACTAGGATTCTAGTTTCACTGGTGACAAGCAGCCAGTGGACACTCACACATGCCCAGCATGCTTGTAGTAGTGTGTAACGATGTCGATTCGTACCAGTCATTATGGATGGTTAAAAACTCCATGATGGCTGCAAACTCCATCAAGTTCTACATACTGGCCATTAATTTTATCGAATCTTATCCTGTTCTTTCAATTCAAATTCAAAATCTTCGTTTCACGTGCCCTGTTCAGCATTTTTGATTCAGTTATACCAAAACCACCAAGCTGTACAGAGCTCGCGGAGCATTACCAGTTTTTTTATATCAGTTTGAGTTGTTTGATTATAGTTTTATATAAGTGGCCTTAAACTCTTGACCCTTGGAAAGGGGTAAGTTTTCATAATCATACCCACTACTACCTACCTACCTATTTACTTTTTGTTATTCATGTATTTTTTATCTTGTTGTTACAGTTTCTCTTCTTCCTATTCTTCCTATATTTTCTTTATTACTAGTTACTACCTTTACAATAAAAAGTCAAGTCCCTATAAACATCTTTTTATTTATAATATCTATCTAACTAAATACTGGGCGGCGACTTCCGACGTTCCGGCTAGTGTACTACACTAATCATTTCACACCGTTCTATGAAGTCGTTTCTCTGTAGTATTTTTTTCCTCTGTGCCACAACTGAGCCGGGGCCCAATGTATTATAGTACTCTATGGCCGGGGCGCAGTTCTTAACCCCGGCGGGCGGCGTGTCGGTGAACCCGTTGGTGAGAGGTCACGCCCACATCGCCGCGCTATGTGTGGGTGTACCGACAGCGGGCCGCATATTAAGGCAGCTTGGATTCTGGTGGAATATTTATCCATGTGAGATCACTGTCTAATGTCAATTTAATCACATTGTACATTAGGTAATTATGATTGAAAAAAAAAATGAAATAAAATTACAAAACAACCGTTATTTTATTTTTTTACTTAAATAATGTAAGTACTTAAATAAGAATTTAAATCATTTTAGATTTAAATTCTTTCAATTCAAGTTAAAAAAACAAAACAGAAATAGCTTCATTCGTCATTAAAAAATTAAATAAAAGTACTCAGTCAAATAACTTTTTTACTTAAGTGTACACAAACGTGACGTGTACAAATCTGGTCGGCAAAAAAGTTAAGGAGGTCATTAATATGTATGAGCGCGTCGCTTTTTCGTGGTCTATCGAATTTGGTCGGTTAATCAGAATACTGACAGTTGTTTTGGATTTTTATGAATATTTACTTTATTACGAAAAATTTGATGCTGAAATTTTCAGAACATGTACTTTAGTAACAGCACAAATTATTTATTGGGCTAGGATCTAAATAATCTCGGATATCTTTATCCTGCTGACCGTCAAAGTCATGACATTGTCTGTCTCACCTTCATGTGGGTATTATTCAAAAACGCGTAACTGTGGGATTCTTAAACTTTTTATGATAATTAGAAATAGCAAGAAGAATAGAACACCGTTTTTGGTTTCTATATTTGCGTGGTAGTTTAGGCGCTAGACTTTTTTTTTTGATTTCTGAAAATGTCTGAAAACTTCAAATCGGTGAATATTTTTGAAATGTTTTCTGTATGTGCATACAGCACAAATGAGGCGCTACTTACATGCCTTTACTGTAAGATCGCACATCCAGTAGTTCCCGAGATCTGGGACTCGGCAAAACGTTACGCCAGCAGAAAATCAAATATCTCCAAAACTGTAAGGCTCACAAATTTCATACTTGGCGCACATTCCTGCTAGAATCTAAGCTACCCGCTCACATATTTTTTATTTCTCTCCGATCATTAGTTTAGAATCTTCCTGCTGGAGCACCGTTACTCCAGCAGAATTCGTTTTTCCCGTTTTATTCCAAAAGTATTAGGCCCACAAATTATTTATTTGGCGCACATTTACAGCAAATTGCGCACTAACTATTCATCAAACTCGCTTCCCTCTAGAAGCTACTTTCCTGCCAGCGTAACGGACACGAATCAAACTGAGACCTCTGGATCTAATACCAATGGTGTGCACCACTAACCACTAGACTACAGAGGCGGTATTACATTAGACGATTGTAATTCATTTATTATTATAGGACAAACTGCTCCACTACCCTCAAGAATTCAACAAAACCAACAAGAGCAGCAACAGTCTCAGCCACAAAATGCTGAACAACAGAGTACCCAGCCTGCAGTAGAAGTGGAACATCGCAGTGAACAATCTCTCTGAGTGTAGTGTAAATTTCTAGAGTGTCAATCCCACCCTAAAATTTTCAAATGACAAAAGTCTAGCATAATAATTTACCAATCTCCTAACAAAGGCACAGGGGCTCAAACACTATAATATTTCAGTCCCCTTATTCACAAACATTCGGAAACATTCCCGAGAGCGGAATGGATTCATTGTCACTGTCACTCACAAGAATTCGAATCCGATTCCGTTGTCGAATGGTTCTGAATCAGGGAGCAGATCTACTTATTGCCTAATTGTGTGCTACATCACGGCAAGGACCACTTTGAAAACCGCAATTCTGTCTACACGGTTATTTGTCCCGTTCCGTAATGCGCAGTGTCCCGATTGTAAAACTGCTCACAGAGACTGTTCGTGCATTCCTCAATCTACGAAAAGATCGTGCAAAAGGCTGTAGCTTTCCCCAAAGAGCCGCAAGATCGGATGCTTAATGTTTTACAATCAGAACACTGCGCATTTCGGAACGGAATAGTTTTAATTAATTTTTACTGTACCTGTAGTACGTGACTGTACTTATATATTTAAAAAAAACTGAATTACTCCTAAACCAAAGGGGGACGAATATTGTGGCTTTGGGACAAATTCGGACGAATGTACAAGAATCATTTCTAGGCATTGTGGGTTCCATAAAAAAGAGACGAAATGTTTTAATAATCAAATCTTGGCTAGGTGTTTTGGTTCACTATATAATTATATATAGAAACCTGTCCAGGCCTGTCCCTGCCAAAATGTAGGTTTGCTTTGGCATGGACCATTTAAAACGCTTATATATTTACGTCCTCTTTGGGACAAATTTCGACAAATTGGGACAAATATTGGACGAAATAGGACTAAATACCTTGTAGTCAGAATTGCGGACTTCAAAGTGGTCCTTGCCGTGATGTAGCACACTGCATAATTTGCATTTGAATCTATGAAAAGTTAATTTCATTTTAGCAATTACTGAAAAACATACTGCCATTATGATATTAATCATAACATTAATAAGTAACTGCATATTGATACAATATTTTCTGCATTTTACTAATAAAAATGAAATCAATTGGAAATTGTTATGTTATTTATTATGAATGTATTGTATCAAAAGTGAATGAAGTGAAAAGTCTTTTAAAAATAAGTAATTTATGTATAGCGCACAGAATAAGTTGCTGTCTATACAAATTGTGTTAAGTAGATCTAATTTGGCCATTAATTCATTGGAATTAGTAAACCTAAATTGGCTGTGCTAAAATCTTAGTGGAATATTTTTGTATTATATTATATTCATTTCTTCTCTCGGACATATTCATTACAAAAATAAACTATATTAGAAAGGTCAAATTCCTCAATTCATTCACTTTGTACGTATTTTTTACTGAAAATCATCTAAACTTATCTTTAATATTTCATACTCATGTAAATAATCATTAGTCCATGTGTTAAACTAGAAGCCTATGTGATCTAGTATTTTAGCATATCCTATGACTATTCGAATTTAAGTTTATTTAAATATAATGAGATGTACTTACTGATATCAAACAAAATAAAATGCAATATTCTTACATTTTAATAGTAATTTGATAGTTCTATATAAGTACATAAAGCTGTTATTTTGGTAAGTGCAACTCGTAACACAAGTTCTTGCATCTATTTGGATGCGCATTTTTGTAAGTTAGACTTGAATTTATAGTTACAAATAAAATCATAGTAAAATTATTTGTCTAGACTGATTCACTTGTTTCATTGAACTTGATTTTTTTATATCTTGTATAACCTAGAAAGATAGAAGTCAAGTCAATAGAGGTCAATGTCATGATTGTTATAGAAATAAAAGATTTATACTGTGAAGATCATCCTTCAATTGAATTTCCGCGGCGCTTTCATCCCTAAGGTGGTTAAATTACTGAACCAGACAAATTCGCAAATGGAATAAATGTGTCCCGAGCGCCGGGCCCTATCCCTATGTCCTAAGTCTTTAAAAACTTCGAGGTAGGCCATGGCAAGTCGTGACCAGGCAGGCTTTCAGATGGTGAGACAAGGGACCAGAGAGGGAGGTCAGCACTCTCACGCCACAACCTGCATTGGATAAAAGTTAAAATGAAGAGATGGTTAAAAAAGATTAAATGTAGTTATTTTATAAATTATTTTAATTACAGACAACTTAAAATCATAACCAACATCACAAAGTAAAGTATGCACTGATTAGTGGAATATTAACTTAAATAAATGCGGATTCGTAATTTTTATTCGTAGACCCAGTTCTCGGCAGCGGGCGTCCAGCCGACGACTTCCTTTTCAGTGAACCAAAGGCCAATTTCTTTCTTCGCAGATTCCACAGCGTCCGAGCCGTGGATGATGTTGCGGCCCACCTGGATGCACAAATCACCACGAATGGTTCCGGGTAGAGAGTCAGCAGGGTTCGTGGCGCCAAGTATTTGACGACCGGTCTTTACCACGTTGAGACCTTCCCATACCATGGGGACCACGGGGCCGGAGCTCATGTATTTAACGAGGCCGGGGAAGAAGGGTCGGGACGCTAAGTCGCTGTAATGGTTTTGGAGCAATTCCTCGGACGGCCAAACGAACTTGAGGGCTACTAACTTGAAGCCTTTCTGCTCAAATCGCTGGATTATGGTGCCGACGAGCCCACGTTGAACTCCATCGGGTTTGACCATTATGAATGTTCTTTCACGTTGTTCCGCCATTATAAGGTTTGCTAAGGAGTTGATGATACGTGTGAAAGAGGTTATGAAATAAACCAAAGTGGCGATCATGCAAGAAAAAGGAAGTTGGCGTTGGCGTGGTGAACAAACGTCACGATGTAAAGCCCCCAGTACACGATGGCCGATCATGGTCGCCGACCATGACCAATACATCGTACATTGACACTTTTGAAAGAACCTTTTTAAACTTGTTCGTTCAAAAGTGTCAATGTACGATGTATTGGTCATGGTCGCCGACCATGATCGGCAATCGTGTACTGGGGCATAAAGTAATCCACAGATCACTATATACTAGAAGTAATCCACAGATACATATATTATGAAGCAACTAAGCAAGCTAGGGGGCTACTAGGGCTACTAGCATCAATACCCATATCCATATTTTAGAGCCCATTCAAATGACAGATGAAGCCCATATCCATATTTTTTGCCGGTAGGCCCGGTATTCATACAATGTAATGCTCAAAACCGCGTAACTTATGGGTATGAACTTCATACGTTTTTCCGAACTTTAAGTCAATTTTATAAGAAAAATAGCAACAATCAGGTGGCCTACCACAAGCTCTTATAGCAGTTATTTTTAAGTTGAGAGAGTGAGACGCCGCTCTACACGCCGAATAGCGGCGTCTCACTCTCTCAACTTAAAAATAACTGCTATAAGAGCTTGTGGTAGGACTACAGTTCCCTGTTTTTGTGTCGTCGGGTATAAAGATAGCTAGCTATAGTGTGTGTCAGATAACTCTGCACGTGCCTGGCGCGTTTTTAGCGCTAGTTACAGTGCATTTTTTTGTTGTAATGTTATAGAAAAGATTAGTATTCGATTTTTACCGCGCGCAGACTTATCTGACGAGCACTAAGCTAAGCTAGCAACGTTCAACAGAACAAAGCCGCAAAAATCTATCAAATTATGGAATTCAAATGACAGTTGAAGCCCATACCCATATCCATATTTTTTAGCCGGTAGCCCCCCCAGGCGCAAGCCGAGAAATAATAGCGGGCCATGGCAATACATTTAGACTTTGAGCGGGTACGTTTACGGGTAGCGATGACTGCCGGATAAATATGGGTATTTTTATTATATATTTCGTGTAGAAAAAGCCAAAATGACAACTACAGGCAGGAACCCAACACTATTTAAAATAGTAACTAGAGTGTGTGTCAGATAACTCTGCACGTGCCTGGCGCGTTTTTGGCGCTAGTTACAGTGCATTTTTTTGTTCTAATGTTATAGAAAAGATTAGTATTCGATTTTTACCGCGCGCAGACTTATCTGACGAGCACTCTATTGTGTGTTATTTTTTTTATGAAAGGCGTAGAAGTTCATATTTTGTTACTTGAAACACTCATTATTACTATCTTTAGCCTATTCGCCCTAGCCCCGACGAATCCGGGTAATTTCTGATTCGGTTCGGTTACGTTAGGGACTTTTTCTAGTTTGATAGGCGGCAACACTGGTTGAGTGTTGTATTGTATGGTCTGTTCCGTCTGTTTTTATTTGTTTGCTCGTTGTCGAAAAATTATTTAATTAATTACTTTTTCGTTTGTCTAAATTTAATTCGTTTGTTATTCCATACATACACATATCCACACACAAGTTATGCTCTGGATGTGGCAAGTCGGAATACTCTTTGGTCATGTCAAGTCATAGAGTAACTTGTATATATAGGAAAGTCAAGTGAAACGTTGCTGTTTGATTTTCTTGTTTGCTTTGTGGGTGTTTTAATACAATATTTATTGTATATTAGTGCATATAAATACGTGATCATTGTTGGAAATTACTTATGAAACCTTGGATCTCGAAGGAGGAACACTTCGTCAGCGATGGATTCGTGCGATACCTCGAGCCCACTGGCAGTCTACACGATCAGTAGGAGTGTTTAATAAACATTTTCGTGACTGTGATATAGTTAAAATAAAACAACCCTTAGTTATGTACGCGTATTATTTGATTTTAAGGCGCTATAATCAGGAATTCATCTCATCTCATGCATAAAAGAAATTAGGAACAGTGGGGCGACATTGACATTTATGACGTTGCCAATCCGAGCAGCATGGCCAAAGCCATCTTCTATCTCACTCGTTGCACTTGTAACAAGCCATGCTCCTTGGAAAAGCGGCAACGTTGCAGTCTCTGAGTACTGAATACTCAGAGGTTGCAGTCGATTACGTCAACGTGTTCTGTTCCGGTGGCCAAAACTGGAACTAACGTGTTTTGTTCATAATGTCATTTTACTGTCAAGTTGCACCAAAGATGTACTAATAATAAACGTACAGGTGGCCTACCACAAGCTCTTATAGCAGTTATTTTTAAGTTGAGAGAGTGAGACGCCGCTATACGGCGTGTAGAGCGGCGTCTCACTCTCTCAACTTAAAAATAACTGCTATAAGAGCTTGTGGTAGGCCACCAGTGCCACAAGCTTTTCTGTTCCGGTGACAGTCGTGACAGAGGAGCCACTTGCAATACGAAATTAGCTGTCAAAATGGACTGTCGAATGAAAACTGTTTTAGTTCCAAAGATAATCACCGGAACAGAAAAGATTGGCACACTATAGATGCATGAAGTTTGACTTAATACTCTGAGGTAACTGGAGCTCTCACCCTGAATAAAAAAGTGTCGCCACGAAATTTGACATTTATGTATGTAGTGGCTGTCAGCTGTCTCATATGACCATACGTATTTTTTTAAAGTGTAGGTGAGACGGAAGACAGCCACTGTGTTATTTGTGGTATTCAAAAAATTGTTCGTACTGCACGCTCCAGTTACCTCAGTATTAAGTCGAACTTCATGCGTAGATGGATAGTAGAAAGTGAAATGATCAATGCAGGTTGCATCTCCTTTAAACTCACTATGGAAGTCATTTGAAAAAAAGAGACAAACATAGTAGCTTTGTTGCTACTTAATATCGAAGTGGCACCGTTTTGTCTATACATACTTACTTATTATGATATAGAGCTATAGTGATGCACCATTCGTAATGAAAAGTATCGATAACTTCATTTTATCAGTTACCAAAATGAACACCTCGTAGCTAGTTAGTCCTTCCTGACTGCCTTTTATCCCGGAAATTTCAAGAGTTTCTTCGGGAATTACAAGCGAACGGGATAAAAATAACGATGCAAAGGTGAATTTGTGTATCTGTTTATTATAGGAGATGTAGAGGAAAAAGAAAATAAATAAAAAAATACTGTACTGAACTGTACCGTTTGTTTTCATAATATGAATACCTACTTTACTAATGGAAACTCTACTACAGTCGTCACAAATTAAGATGCCCGTTTTGACACATGGTAATGACCATAGAATGTAACTTGTTACGAAAACAAAAAAATCAAATATATGCTGATTACTTATCAAAGGTGTATGAAAATAATATGTTACATTTTTGAATGCATCATAAATTAAGGCAAAGTGTATTCCGCGTATTATTTTTGCGTTTATTCTAAAGTAAACGCAGATTCGATTAACTACGAAACGTCTCGAAAAACAGTTACGTTCTCAGTCTTTATTTTTTTAAATACTAGTGTTGTAACCGTTGTGTGCAGGATTTCTCCAGTTTCATTCAATTATATCGAAATAATCGTTATAACCACTTTAATAGATTAATTTGTAAAATTGATCTTTTTGTGTGAAAAATAGATTGGCGTTTAAAGCATTAGTGAAATTATGAATTGGCAACAATGATTTCGATAAAACGGTTTCTAGGCAAACGTTAGTTATCCAAGGAGAACGTTTCGAATAAACCGAATGAAAAAAATTTAAATTCTTTAAATAGAACCTAGACAACCTTGCACACCTCACCATGTCGAATCGTCACGTTCACCTTTCCAGAGATTTCTTTAAACATGTTTCGTTCGGCTTGTTCGAAGCGTTCGCATCGGACAAGCGTGCGTTCACCATAAGCGGTCTGTACACGTGGGTCCAACCACTGGCCAATACATCGTACATTGACACTTTTGAACGAACAAGACGTTTAAAAAAGTTCTTTCAAAAGTGTTAATTAATATACGACGTATTGGCCAATGGTTGGGCCAACGTGTACAGGCCGCTATAATAAGTAATGTAGCTACTCTATGACCATGTCTATGCTGTGAGCTGTAGTTAAAATACTTGCACTTTTAGAGCCAACGCGCACTTGTGATTTTTAGTCGACCGATAGTTTGGTCGGAACCGTAAGACGATCGTGATCAAACTGTCGGCCGATAGTTTGGTTTTGAGAACCTGCGAGAACTTGTGATTTTTAGTCGACCGATAGTTGGTCGATAGTTTAGTTGAATCCGGGCGCGCGCTCACATAGTCCTTCATGCACAGGCCGATAGTTGTATAACTGTAACTATAACTATAGTTGTAGTAACTATTGGCCAGTCATTTTAGATAGTTCGATACTGAATGCGCAGTCTACCGATAGTTGGGTGATAGTCTAGTTGAATGCAGTGCGCGCGCTCACATAGTCCTTCATGCACATTACCGCCCGGCCGATAGTTGTGCGATAGTTTGATCGTACAACTATCGGCCAGTCGTTTTCGATACTTTGATCGGTCCATAGTTTAAGCGCACTGACGATTGCCACTGCCATATAACTATATACTGAATCCGAGAACGACCAAACTATCGCCCGATTAAAAATCACAAGTGCGCGTTCGCTCTTATATAAATTATGCAATTTAAGTGGATTCGATTCAAGTTTATATAACATAAATGGTCAATTTATACTTTAATAATATGTTTATTAAAAGTATAAGTACCTATATAGTAAGTTTAACATTTTATAATAATAACTTTAGTCTTAATCCACATAAGTTGCAAACCTACTATAATCGATTAGTTACTCAGAACCTTAATCGATTAATCGCGAGAATCGATCACAGACTTGTATGGTTACATGCCTAATTATGTCACTTTAGCATGTGTCAAAACGGGCATCTTATTTTGTGACGACTGTAATGGAAAGATAATAAAACAAACATCAGTTTACTTTTAATTTTATGTTTAAAACAAATTAACATCTTCTCAATCTTACTTAATTATTATTACAATTATATATGTTGCAGCCAAATGGTTGAATCCACCATTTATTTAAACGCCTACTAGGCCGATCATTTTTTCCGTAAGCTATTTTATCTACCCATAAGTTGGAGTCACAAAAAAAATAACCACAAAATTTCTAACCTATCACGTGTTCTACAGGACTTCCGAGAGGTACATGCTGTCATACTTAACTATCCGGCGGATTCAACCATCCGCCTGCGACATATACATTATATGAAATTGTCTCTGAATGGGTCCGCTTTTTAGGTATGTTATATAAATAGTAAAATACATAAGTTTAAAATGAGTATGTGAGCAAACATTAACAAAATTTTATTCATAAGAAACGAATTAGAATCTTTCTGGGTCTTGCTTGACTATGTGAAGAAAATCTGGTAGGTTCCGAGATGGTCGATGTCAAAGTTCTCATTGATCGTGGTACTCGTGATCGTGTGTCATTATGTTTCCTGTTAACAGAAAAAAGTTAGACATAAGTATTGTATAAAACATGTTGCAAAGTTGTGCGAACTAATGGGTCCTCCGGGCTATGTCAGTTCAGTAGGCACTTTACCAATTACTTTATCATTTTTTACTAATAATAACTATTATTTCTTAAAACAAAATACGGGAATATTTTGTAACACCTTGTTTATAAAATAATCATACATTATCTATACATACATATGTACCTACATCATATAACTTAGGTACACTTCTAAAATGAATAGCTTAGGTACAGAATGAAATTTTATAGTTAACAAATTCAGAATACAAAAATTACCTGCTGAACGTTTGCTGGTTGATTTTTAAAAATTCGTATCAGCATAAATCCGTATATTTTGTTTGTAGCACTCGTTTTTTTTTTAAATGCAAACTGCATACACTTGCATTTTTTGGGGGAAGCCAGTCTGCTCTTCCTATATTTTCAACCACCTTAGTTTAAATCGGAGTCTGACGGAAAGCTGAAAATTAAACATATTGTTTTTAAATTAAATTTGCCATGTACCTACCGAAACGAACGAAAAAGTACTTACACACATAAAATAAAAGTACTATGTTTGAATACTGAGAACGAAAAAATATTGATTCGATTATCGATAACTTATCTTTAAGATTTTCATTTATTTGTTTTATCATCAGGTATAGTTACGTTTTTTTTTTTTTTTTTTTTATATAGTATGGGCTTGAAAAAAATAAAAAAAAAACAAAGGATAAGAGTTTTCTACAGTATTTTTGCAAAGAAAGGCTTACCAAAAATGGCCTAGTTATTTGAATAGTTGGAAAAAACGGAGGCTCACTCACCGATGAAAGGATATTATTCCGAGTTTGTCCTTTAAATTACTGTAGGAACTTTTGCAGCTCCTTACAGCACAAGCCATGGTGTTTTGGCAATACCCACAGAAAGATTTTTTTCACTAATCTTGCATAAATTTACCACAATTAATAAAAAACCACGAACACTGATTGACACTAATGTAGTCCACTCTGGCCTACAGAAACTCGGCTGGTGGCGCGCTAGGTTTCAATACGGAGCGTTGCCTATATTGCTATCTCTTTTCAATACACGCTGAACTGTCATTTAGGAGGAAAGGAAAGATATATCGTTTCGTTGTTCAACTTTTTAGTGTCCATCTATGTTTAAAGCCCCCATTACACGATGGCCGATCATGGTCGGCGACCATGTTGGGCCATCGTGTAAAGGGCCGGTTTGCGTGTGATTGGTGACTGTGAGCAGTGATCGCCGGCGATCCGTCCCGTGTCGGTTTTTCGTGCACGATTCAAAGGGAGTTTGTCGCAGGCCACAATCAGCGTTCACACGTTGGCCGATCATTCAGTTGATCTGAATATTTCTGCGTTGACTGACGTGTAGGATATTTTAGATTTATTGTTTTTTTTCGTTATCATGCCATTTTGTGGAGCAAATTACATTGTCAAAAATATCCTTGATGTTGTATATCTTTGATAAAATATATTTTTTATTCAATTGATAATAAAATACACTTAAATTCACAAGATGTATAGGAGTATTCTGTTTCGTTATCTAAAATTAAGTAAATAAAAATAAAATGAATAAAACGTTATTAATACATTATTATTATTATACTGGGTTCAATCCCCGCCCAAGAAATATTGATATGATGTAAGTATTTGTTTTTTCTGTGTCTGGGTGTTATGATAAATATGTCTATTATTACTTTAATGCATAATTACATTTATCTAGACATATTATACAAGATCAAGACTCTATTAATACAGAAAAATTCTCGTAATAAATTAAAAGCGCTGTAAATGTAAATTGCATAAGCCGGCATTGCATACACATCCATCCTCACGGCCAGTCCAACGCAGAATGAAACCGGCGATCGTGTGAACACTGTCACTAAATGATCGCCGGTCATGGTCGCCGACCATGGTCGGCCAACCTGTACTGGGGCCATAATACTACATCTTTGGTTCTGAGAGTTGCACTGTCCAACCAGCGCTGCTGTCACCGGAACAGAAAAGATTGTTGATCTATACACTTTACTCTTTGTTCTATATAAATAAACAATCGTGTAGTGTTGCCAGGTTAGGCGATAACTCTCAAATGAGCGATTTTCTGAGAGGCCATTTAAAAAAAAAAAAGCTTCCAATTGCTTCACTAGATGGCGTTGAATAAGTATGTACATGTCTATGGTATATTTTGGTATGAAACATATTTAATTTAATTACTTTTTAAAAACCCAAAGGAAACTAATAATATATTAAATAAGTACTACTGTGAGGAACAGAAACGAAATAGGTAAATTTAAAGACTTAGGTAAATAAATAACATCTGTCTGACGTTCCGTTTTACGTAAAAAAGTCGCGTCAAAGTAAAATTTATAACGTTCCGTTCCTTCTAACTGCATAGGTGGGACAGCGCCATCTAGTGACTGAGCTTTCGGAAAATCGCCCATTGTGTGGAAGTAAAAATCAACGAACACTCGAAAAACAGTATAGAGGTATACACTGCGTCAGCGATGGATTCGTGCGATACCTCGAGCCGACTGGGAGCTTACAACATCATTAGGAGTGTTTAATAAACATTTTCGTGACTGTGATATAGTTAAAATAAAACAACCCTTAGTTATGTACGCGTATTATTTGATTTTAAGGCGCTATAATCAGGAATTCATCTCATCTCATGCATACAAGAAATTAGGAGCAGTGGTGCGACATTGACATTTATGACGTTGCCAATCCAAGCAGCATGGCCTGTAGGAGCGCAAGCAGCCGAGAAATAATAGCGGGCCATGTCAATGGGCTTTCCATCATTCGCATCACAGCCATCTCTATCGTCTTCTACAAGCCATGCGCTTAAAGTTGGCAACGTAGTTTTAAGGTTCGCGCACATTATGTCGGGGCGCAGCGGGTCGGGCCGCAGCGCAAAAATCCGTCCAAATCGCTCGTATGTATTTTATATGAACTATCGCACACTATGCCGGGCCGCAGCGGGCCGCATAATCCGCCGCGGATTTTGTTGCGTGCGTGCGATGCGATGCGGCCCGCCCCGCCCCGCTGCGCCCCGACACAGTGTGCTATATAGCAAGCGGATTTTTCTCGTACTACTCGGTCAGATAACATGACACCTACAAATTATACCCGTCTCTTTCACTCGATTCTGTCATGCCCGGAGAGTGAGAGGGACGGGTATAACCGGCAGTAGTAGAAGAAATTGGATGTTTGAATTTGGTTGTACTTAAAATCCGTCAATGCGCTGCGGCCCGGCCCGTCACTATGTGCTATACTCAAATCCGTCAATGCGATGCGCTGCGGCCCGCTCCGCTGCGCCCCGGCATAATGTGCGCGCTCCTTAAAGGTACGCGCACATTATGTCGGGCCGCAGCGGGCCGGGCCGCAACGCAAAAATCCGTCCAAATCGCTCGTATGTATTTTATATGAACTATCGCACACTATGCCGGGCCGCAGCGGGCCGCATAATCCGCCGCGGATTTTGTTGCGTGCGTGCGATGCGATGCGGCCCGCCCCGCCCCGCTGCGCCCCGACACAGTGTGCTATAGCAAGCGGATTTTTCTCGTACTACATGGTCAGATAACATGACACCTACATACAAATTATACCCGTCTCTTTCACTCGATTCTGTCATGCCCGGAGAGTGAGAGGGACGGGTATAACCGGCAGTAGTAGAAGAAGTTGGATGTTTGAATTTGGTTGTACTGAAAATCCGTCAATGCGATGCGCTGCGGCCCGGCCCGCTGCGGCCCGACATAATGTGCGCGTACCTTAAGTGAACCGATTTGACACCGTTTGCACCGTTTGACAGGTAAACAGCGAGTAAACCTCGAGTACTGAATCCTATGGAGATGGCATATCTTCTATACATCTATACAAATAAATAACATTGGAGTGTCTGTTTGTTACATTAAATAACCGCTTTTTACTACGTGCATATGATTAAATATACGGTACATATACCAAAATGACATGTTTTACAATTTTTGTCTGTCTGTCTGTTTCTTCCGGTTAATCTCTGAAACGGCTGGACCGATTTTGACGGACCGATTAATACGACAATTAGAAGTAGTTTAAAATTGAATTCCAAGATTTTCTTACATTGTGACTTAGTTACACCTCACTTTTTCGTAGGTATGCCACCTCCATAGGATTTAGTACTCGGAGGAGTAAACCGGTTCACAGCAATGTTGCCGTTCCGTATCATAGCATGGCTCATGAAGCAATGTTGCCGTTCCGTATCATAGCATGGCTCATGAAGCTCGACTTAATACTGAGACCATCCGTCAACCCCCGTAAGGACCATTCGGTCCGCCACAGACTTGGCACAGATTATCGGTTTTTTCTCTATGATTGCGTCATTTCCTGTATGGGACACTTTATTTCATTGAGAAGCTTGATAAATTTGCGTTAGTCTGTGACAAAAATATGTTTCCGCTCTGTGTTTTCCAATTAAGATAAAAAAAAAGAAAGTCGACAAAGTATATTTTTCTATGCGACAAATTTTCTCGGTGTTTGCTAATCGTGGTAAATAATTTATTGTGAAAATTTCTGTTGTTTCCAAGTTTTTAGCAAGTTATATTCCATTTTACTGTTATAAAAGGTGTTCGTTTGGTATTTTACATAGGAATATATAGGAATAAAATCGTTCAAAATCTGAAAAATTCTGAAAAATTCGGCGAAGTTTATTGCTGCACTTTGACCACGTAGAACTATTATACTGTAGAGTTCTGGTGTTAGGTATTAGTACCTAAAAATGGCAAAAACATTCATAAGATAAACACACTTTACATAATGAAAAAATATAGCCTAATTCCGAAAATATCAGGTTTTTCGTGAAAGACGGCATTTTTTTTTTTTGCGTGGAGAAAGTGGTGAAAGTGGAGAGGGTGCTTTTCGTTAATCTAGCGCAATAGCGCCCTGGGTGCAAAGGGTATGGACTTCCTAGTAAAATAAGTCTAGAGAGAATAATACCCACAGAAACAAGGATAATACCATCCATACATACTTACCTTCGCCTATGAAATAATAAAATTTTATGTGGCCTACCTATGTATAGTTATTATCCAAGTACAAACAAAGCAGCTCATAAAAAATGCAGAGAAAATAGGTCATAGCTAGCTTTTATAATCACTTATAATTCGTTAGGTACTTACAATACATAGGTAGAAGTTTTTGGATGGATAAGTCAGTCAGTATAATCAATGACGTTACATCATTGAGTATAATAGTAACAATGACAAAAAGTGGTGATGTTCAAATGCGATGCGAGTGGTTAACTAAAGATCCTATCTACATTGAGTATCATGATAAAGAATGGGGTAAACCAGAATTTGATAGCCTCAAACTGTTTGAAATGTTATGTTTAGAAGGACAACAAGCAGGATTATCCTGGATAACAATATTGAAGAAGAGAGAAAATTATAGAAAAGTGTTTCATTCATTTAATCCATACAGGATATGTAAATTTACTGAAAAAGATGTTAGGAGGCTTCTGACGGATGTTAGTATAGTGAGACATAAAGGTAAAATAGAAGCAATTATTAATAATTCTAAATGTTTTATAGAGATGGAGAAAAATAATGAAAACTTTTCAGATTTTATTTGGAGTTTTGTAGATCATAAAACAATTTTAAATAATGTACCTAATAATAAAGATGTAAAATCTGAGACTACTACATCAGTTGCAATGTCAAAAGCTCTAAAGAAAAAAGGGTTTAAATATGTAGGATCCACTATTTGTTATGCATTTATGCAAGCATGTGGGTTGGTAGATGACCATCTCAATAGCTGTATTTTTAAATCAATAACACATACTTAGGTTCTGTGTTACTGCATTTATATGTTAAGTAACTAGTGTTTTTTTTTGTTATAAAATTATAAAAGTACTTAATCCTTACACTTTTTTATTTGGTCTAAGCCCTACACCTTTTCCCTACATATTTTTCATATCAGGTATCATGACAGGTATAATATCCTTTAATATCAGCCAATATCCTTAATAGCTGGTTAAGGCCATTAAAATATGCAAGTAAGTACCTACAATGTTGTTGAAATCATAAACGTTTAAGTACCTACTTTTAGATAAGATTTTTTACCTACCTACCTACATAATTATAATATAGTACAGTCAGCGTCAAATTGAGCTAAGCATCTAGAGTAGTCAAAAAGATCTGAAAAACATAAACGCAATTTGATCTAAGCAGTTCGAATCATCATATTGTTGTAAGCATGCAAGGTGTTCAAAATATCTTGGCACTCATTGTTTCCACGTATTAACTGTGGCCCCACCATTTAGCCCCACTGGTGGGTCTACGGTTAATTTTTTTTCCCCTTATACCCACTGCAAAAGAGTTTTATATTATGCATTTCAATGTGTCAGTTTCCGTGGGTACACAGGTAATTGCCTCAGATAATTTCTTTCCCCGTGCACCCACTGCACAAGGCATATGCCAAATGTTAATTTTTTTATGCTTTTATGACTAGTTCCACTGCAACACTTACATTCAAGCACGTACCCAGGATCGGGGGGGGGGGGGGGGTGTCCATCCGGATTGCTCAATCATGCCAAAACGGCAGAACGGATTTGGCTAAAATTTGGGACACAGATACTTTTTAGCCTCGAGTGGAACATAGGCTTCTTTTTATTCCGGAAAATATCACATTCCCGCGGGATAACGTCGTAAAGTTCCCCCATCCCGCGGATTAATGGATTTCGGGGGGTACGTCCATGCATACATTTAACGTAAAATTAAATAAAAACAAAAATATAAAGGCTTATTTTATTGAACAAAATATAGATTCTCCTTTATACCCCAAAGAAAAGAAAAATCAAATTAATTAGTGTAAGTTCGTAAGTAAAATATTATATAAATACTTACAAATTAAATGGGGAACAAAAGTTACCTATGGACTCACCAGTGGGTCATAGTGGTGGGGTCAGGTAAAACCCGATTGTTTCATATTTAAATGAGCAGTCAGTGTTCAAAATTATCTAGGCAAACAAAGATTTTAAAATATCAGTGCATAATGTACAATACCATAATGCACAGATAACTTTGACAGCTTTGTTTGCTTAGATAATTTAAATATGAAACAATGAGTGCCAAGATATTTTGAACACCTTGCGTGCTTACAACAATATGATGATTCGAACTGCGTAGATCAAATTGGTTTTATGTTTTTCAGATGATTTTGACTACTCTATCTAGACGCTTATATCAATTTGACGCTGACTGTATCTACGTTTAATTTCATTTCATAAAAGTAGGTGTACCTACCTAAGGCTAAGTGCTACCCCAACCCTTTGTTGAAATCCAAAATGCCAAATCTACAACTAAGATAAATTTATGGAAGGTTTGCTGATTTGAGCAAAGGGTCCATAGGCGCCCTGCTCAGTTACCTACTTCTTCTGTGTTCTGTCACTATTATATATTCTTCTTCTTATGTTCCTCCAAGGGCTCCGAGTCGTATATGGATCTACTATAAAGGTTCGTGGTTGATGTCCGGCTCGAAGGACCATGTTGGATGCTGGATAAAACTAGCAGGCTGTTTATTTAGTATATCTACCCATACAACAATAACTGATAGAATATTCCAAGTCAAGGAAAATAATTGCTCGTCAAATTTCCACGACATCACTGCAGGAGTCCCACAAGGGCCTGTACTTGGGCCAGTCTTGTACACTCTGTATACATCAGACCTACCACAAAGTCAAAATGTCACAGTAGCGACCTTTGCAGACGATACAGCTTTACTTGCTTCAAGCCCATGTCCAACCCAAGCTTCCGAGCTCTTCCCAAGTAGCATTTGGGGTTCTATATAAGACGTCTAGTCGTTCACATGTACTCCACAAGCTGTGTAAGTCAGCTGTATAAGAGCTGTATAGCTTGCTATAATGCTCTTGTAGAACCAGTTTGGGCACAAATTAGACAGCCTTAAATTCACTATGGCTGTACATTAGCAGTATAATAGCATTATAATAGCAGTTTAAGTAGTAACATCGGGCTTAAGGCTGACTTACGGCACTATATGGGACGCAGTGTGAACCATACAACGTACATGAGTGTAATAAAGAGTAACAAGTGGCTAAATACACAGCCTTCACAGTTATAAAATCCGACAAAAGTACTCCAGTGCAACCTAAAATTCACGTGTGTCCTAAATTATTTCTTTATTTTACTAGTATTATATTATCTGTGATTTTACTAATGTTTGGTTTTGTGTGTGCCATCAGAACACATTAACTCCGGCGGATATCAATTGGATAAAAATTTATGATAAGTAGCTGTTTTAAGTACTTAATAATGTTAATGCCATGGGAATGCAACTTTATCGTGAAATGTATACATATTTACAGTTAAAATATTCACGCGCCTCTGTAAAAATGTGATATTCATTTTAAAATATTTAAAACTGGCTGAGAGGAAATCTACAATTTTCAGTTTTTGATATTATATTGGCATTATAATTATACTACGGTAATTAAATATAACATGAAACCAAAACTTAATCGCTCTATCTGCGTATTTTGTGATGAATCTGCATGATCATTTTGGAGATTTATTTGGTAAATATTTAAGGTTACGTAGAACAAAATGGTGGAGATGAAATACGGCTATGTGAACTGTTATAACTCCAATTTAATGCGGTGAGCGTATATAGGTTCACGTGAGTCCTGTTAAAATGCTGTTATCTATATGAAGTCCCACATTTGTACCACTACAGAGCCAATGTCTATAAATTTATTCTAATGTGAACTTATGTTCAGCTTTAAGATGTAGTTCAGTTCAATTGTGTATCATCGTTTATTCTTTCAATATAGAAAAATTCACACATTTTTGCACGCGACGTAATAAACACACAGCTTGTGGGATAAGTGTAATAGAATATCACATTCACATTCATGTTCAGCTTACAGCAAATAAGAGTAGTACTTGTGGACAAATAAACTGCTATTGATGTTAATGGCCAAGACATATAGTCTTTTTAACAGCCTACAGTGCACATGCGAACCATTTAAACACTTCTGTACAGATAGTAAAAAAGGGTTATTTTAATGATCACAAACAAGTCCTACTACAGCTACTAGCTGTATAACAGTCTAAAACAAGTAAACATAACAGCCTTTGGCTTTATAAATGACCACGTGTGTTCTATTAAAATGCTAGCTCTATAACATCGTACAAGTAGGCCGTTAAACAGCGGTTGCCGTATCTCTACCCTCCTATAATGCTCTTAAGCAGACGGCTGACTAAAGGATAGTTGTTAGAGTATTATAACACCAATAATCGTTAAAAAGTATAACTCTACACTCCTATAAGTCCATTAAACAGGTATAGGTGTTGTTCACGCCGCGCGTGATTCATTCATTCACGTTGATTCGTGGGGTCGGCGCCAACCGCCGTCCGCGCGACTTCGCGACCAGTTGGCCGTAAGCAGCCGTGAGGAGCGCCCGGTCCGGGTACGGACTTGTGACCCGTGTGTGTTCGCTTTGAAAAGCGCCGGGAAGTTTTAGCTGCCTATTAGGGCATTGTGTAGTATAAGAGTGTTAGCTGTAAGAGTATCCCATCGGGGGTTGTGTGGAGATCGTTTTGTCAGGCGCGCGCCGGCGAGACAACGTTCAGCCCCCCTGGATTACGGACACTATTTTCTAGTAAGGTAGGATTAGCTTAATTTACTTAATTTTGCATGAGAAACCTTCGTTTCAATAAACTGTGGAACACAGTAGATGTGGTCATCACAATTGTGCGTGATCATATTTTTGGTAGCAGAGCGTACCTAGTTGATATAATTAGTTAATTTTCATATTAAAATTAACTAGGTACATAAAATTTCATAGTAAAAATAAAAAGCGTACCTAAAAAGTGTACCTAAAAATTATTTTTTTTTGTTGAAATCTCGAGGGTATTTGAAGATCCCGAGACGATTTGAAGTACTAAGAAATTGTTCTAGTAAATTCTCGAAGCGAATGTTTCTCACTTGGTGGATCCGATAATAGATAGACACTTATATAATTGTTGTCACATACTAGTGATTTGATACGAGTTTACTCGCCTAGATGTGTATATTTTTTTTTGTGTGTCCGGATTTATTTGACGAATAGTTCGTTCGAAAGTGTGTTTATTAGTACCACATACTAGTGATTTGATACGAGTTTACTCGCCTAGATGTGTATATATTTTTTTGTGTGTCCGGATTTATTTGACGAATAGTTTCGTTCGAAAGTGTTGTTTATTAGTACCACATACTAGTGTTTGTTCCGAGTCCGCTTGCCTAGTTAAAAAAGTGGAACTAGTTTTAATTATTAGTAGTATTAAATTACGAGTATTATTATTAAAAATAGTTTTGTTTTTGTTTGTTGATAACGGTTTAGTAGTTGATTTGCGAGGTTGACTTGGCCGTGCCGGGTATGCCATACCGTTAATCCTATACGTTTTGTTTATACCGTTATATTGTTAGCCCTTGAAATTGGTAAGTTGTTAATAATTTATGAAAATAGTAGGGTCCGTGTATGTCGTCCGAATTTTAATTGTGTTTTATATTCTCGTGACGCGACCTATTTCTATTGTTTTTTTTGTTGATGTTTACCACTTTTATATTTCTTTGTTTGCTTTGTTTATTAAACGGCTTATAAATGGCTCCTACGAATCCGCTCGCCGTATCCAGGGCTGGCATCCAAGGAGTTTTGCGTTGGCTTGCTTGTGCGGTCACATTAATAGACCGAGCCGACCGGGTAGGCGCGTTGCTAGCTCGGTATGGCGGGCTGGCAGCTCGGCTGCAAGACCTGGAGCGCCACGCCATGGAGTGTCGCGCGTATTATATGGAAACCCCCCCAGCTGATGATGCCGTGTCGGAACAGCTGGAGCAGGATGTAGCCCAGGCCTATGAGCTGGCTGACCAGTTCACGGAGGCGGCTGAGAGGGCCCTGGCTGTTCGGAAGGGGGAGCCGGTTTTGAGCGGGGAGGTCAAACCTACCCCGACGGCGTTGCTAGGCCGATTGCCTACTTTGGAGATTCCCACTTTTAATGGGGATCTGTCAGCCTGGATGGGCTTCATTAATTTGTTTGACAGTTTGGTGGATTCACGACGGGACTTATCCCCTAGTGAGAAGTTGGCCTATTTGCGCTCCTCCCTGCGAGGAGAGGCCAGCTCGGTAATCCAGCACCTGCTCATCAGTGACGACAACTACCAGGTGGCTCGCCAGCTTCTGGTTAGCAGGTACCAGAATGTCCGGTTACTGGCGGACACCCACGTGGCCACGATTTTGGCCCTCCCGCGAATCACGCGGGTACACCTGTTACGGAGGGAGTTGCTGAACCCGCTACTGTCAGCGGTCAACTCCCTAAGGCGATTGGACCTGCCGGTGGATCAGTGGTCCTTTATACTGCTGCACATAGTCCTCGCCAAATTGCCCGCTGAAATGAAGGGGCGTTTCGAGCAGAGGTACGGAGGCGACAGCGCCTCGTATCTCCCGCCCCTCGCGGACCTCCTTCGTTTTTTGGAGGACGAATGTAGGGTGACGGACCACCTGGAGCCCGCCCCGGTTCCAGGTGTTGGTCGTATGGTGGCGGCGAGGGAACAGCCCCGTCGCCCGACCAATCGCTATGCTGCCTTCCAGCAGTCCCCTCCCCCCGCACCGAGTGAGCGGTGCAGGTATTGCAGGGGAGATAGGCACGTGGTGCACGAATGTGCCAAATTTAGAGGCCTCCGCCCAGAGGGACGGAGGGCCGTTGCGAAACAGCGCCAATGGTGCTATAGGTGTTTGGGGGGACACATGCAGTCGGCGTGTCCCCAGACAGAGGATTGTCGTCTTTGCGGAGGGAGGCATCACCCCCTCCTTTGTTTGGACCGCAAGGACGCCGGGAGCGACCGGGGTTCGAATTCCTCGCGCACGGGCGGGGGCCCGGCAGCCCGGAACCGGTCCCCTAGAGATTCGGCGGGGCTTAGCCCCCCCGTTCAGTCCCCCCCGGAGAGGGGGAACTATAGGAGAGACGCCCCCGCCACGGGCGGGGGTAGGGGGGTACCACAAGAGTACGCCACGGTGGCGATGGGCACGGGCCCTATTTGCTACTCCCCCCCCCTAATGGAGAGGCCTCGATTGGGGTACTATGTACCGAGGCACGCCCCACACGGGTATTACCCTGCACCTAGGAGTGCTGTTGGTCGGGGCCAGTATGTACCCGATTGGGACCCGCTCGCCCGGTACGAGCGTCCCACATTTGGCGCGCCGACTCAGGCGCGAGGGGGACAAGTACCCCCCCAAAATTTTTAATGGCGCCCCTGTCGGACCCAACCACCCCTCCGGAGCTTGTGCTGTTGCCAACAGCCTCCGTGAATGTTTGGGGACCTAAGGGCAATGTTGTCACGGTGCGTGCCCTTTTGGACTCAGGTGCCCAGGGGTGCATAATGTCCAGGTGGCTTGTCCGACAGCTGGGTCTTTTGCTTGTGCCGCATCACGAAGCGGTACGGGGGGTGGGAGACTCGCGGATCCCTGATCCGATTGGTCGAGTTGAGTTCTCCTTCTCCCCCCACTTCGCGCCAAGGCCGAAGATCGGTGCTTCGGCGATAGTCTTTGATAAGGTGGTTGGACCACTCCCGCAAGTGCGAGTGCCGCCATCCACGATTGAGCTGACGTCTGGACTGGCTTTGGCTGATCCTTCCTTCCACCGACCGGGCCCAATACACTTGTTGATTGGTGCGGATGTCCTCGGTCGTGTACTGTGTGGAAGCAAGCGAGTTTTGCAGACAGCCGATCTTGTCGCCTTGTCCTCGTCGCTGGGTCATGTGGTGATGGGAAAGGTACCACAGACACCAGAGACCCCGTCGGTAGACCGCCAGACCATTGTCGGTTCTACTTTGTCCGACGTTCTCCAAAAGTTTTGGGAGGTGGAGGAACCTCCCACTGCCAAGCGGTTGGATCCGTTAGCGGAGGAGTGCGAATTGTTCTACCAGAACAACACTGGGCGCCTCCTCTCGGGTCGCTTGATTACCCGCTTGCCCTTCTTGGCGGTTCGCCCTCCTTTAGGGAGCTCCCGACCGATGGCCGAGAAGAGATTGTTGTCCATGGAGCGTAGGATGGCCAGGGATCCCGCATTCAAGGAGAAGTATATAGACTTCATGCGGGAGTATTTGGACCTTGGGCACATGTCCATCTCGCAGTTGGACTGGCGTAATGTGGAACATTACTTCCTGCCACACCACGCTGTTTTGAAGACTTCCAATGGGAAGATCCGCGTGGTCTTTGATGGTTCAGCGCCCACGTCAACCGGAGTGTCGTTGAATCAGTGTCTGCATGCGGGGCCGAAGTTGCATCACGATGTCTGTGATGTTTTGACCAACTTCCGCCGGCACGCTGTCGTCTTTGTGGCCGATATCCGCATGATGTTCAGACAGACCGTGATTCACCCGGAGGATAGACGATACCAGCTCATCCTTTGGCGTGAGGATCCCCAGGATCCGATGTTGGCTTACGAGCTGAACACCAACACTTATGGTTTGCGGTCGAGCCCCTTTGTGGCGATCCGTTCGCTTTTGGAGCTCGCAGAGCGCGAACGACTACGCTATCCCCGGGCATCTGCTCTTATTGAGGGGGGGGCCTTATTTGTCGACGATATCTGCACGGGGGCCTCGAGCTTAGATGAGGCTCTCGTCTTACGTGATGAGCTGATTGCGCTCTTAAGGGCTGGTGGCTATGAGTTGCGGAAGTGGCTGTCTAACTCACCGGACCTATTGGCAGATTTGCCTAAGGACCACCAGCAAGAGCCGCTCCTCTTTGAAAATCCGGAGACTCCAGACATGCTGTCTGTTTTGGGAGTCCAGTATCGACCAGTCCCGGATTTGTTCACATATAGATTGGAACTGCCAGACCCAAAGGTCTGGACTAAACGCACGGTGCTGTCTACTGTAGCCCGTACCTTTGATCCGAACGGTTGGCTCAGCCCTGTAGTGTTTTCGATGAAGTGCTTCCTACAGGAGCTCTGGGCTGCGGAATTGTCATGGGATGAGCCCCTCTCTGGTAGCCTCCTACGAGAGTGGGTGAGGTTCGTGTCATCCCTACCCGACGTCAATCGGGTTTGTATACCGAGGCAAATGCTGCCTTCGGGAAGGTTTAAAGCCTCCCTGCACGGCTTTTGTGACGCGTCCGAAAGCGGATACGCGGCAGCCGTTTACATCCGAACGGTGGATGCAGCAGGCGTTGTCGCCGTACACTTAGTTACGGCCAAGAGTAAGGTCGCCCGTGTCCATCGTTCCAGCAGCGCCACGGTCTCCGATTTGCTTGAAAAAAATACACCATGCAGGCCAATTTTTTACCAGTCGGGAAAAAATACGATTGATTTTTTCCCCCCACTGGATCCGAGGATATACGGGGATTTCTGTGGCGCTGCTGGAACGACGTCGTCCTGGCAGCGCCCCGCTATTTCTCATTAATTACAAAAGCTATAATAAATCTAATAAGACACATATTTTTTCCTTTTTTTTCCATTTCACATAAGCTAATGTCCACCTGTAAATGTCGACAGATTCAGGAGTAATCGTAGGTCACTTGGGGCGCTGCTGGGACGACGTCGTCCCAGCAGCGCCACGGCCGAATCTCAGCAATTCGATTTTTTTACTGAAAACAGTGTGCCTGTATATTTAGTTCCTTCATCATAGGGTACGGAAAAAATTGAATTTCTACATTTCATCATGGAATAATGATTTTATAGGCATCGAAAAATTATAACCTCAAAAAAAATTTTTTTTGCTCTAACGCCTTTAATTGATGTATTAAATAGCATTTGCGCATTCTTTTATCTTCCTATAAAGGGAAAAAAATAAACCACTCTCGCAGCATTAACTATTCCAGAGAAATCCTAGGTTTAGATTGTGTTCATACATTTAGGCATCGTTCCAGCAGCGCCACACCCAGTACAGCATGATCCAGGGCACCTGTCACCAAACTGAGCATGCCAATATTTACTGCTACCATAGCGAACACGGGAAAAAATCTGATAACGAGTATAACACAGCGAATTTCCGAGAAATAAGCCTTTGATTCAATATGCCATACAATTGGTACATTCGAGTAGAAAAGTTTTATTTAAATTATTTTTAGTGCCACAAACTTGGGGGCTTTAAGCCCCCAGTACAGGCTGTCCGATCATGTTGGCCGACCATGATGGGCCATCGTGTACAGGGGCGGTTTGCGTGTGATTGCCGTGTGCGAGCAACGCAAACCGCCCCTGTACACGATGGCCCATCATGGTCGGCCAACATGATCGGCCATCCTGTACTGGGGGCTTCATACTTCATGTTTACCGGGCTTGTCAAGCATTGCATTGCATCATTGGGGCACAATATCGGTATCGCTATGCGGATCGCAGCTCAGCATTATGGTGCAAATAATGCAATGCAAGCAAAGTAATATTAACGTAATATAGAACGTACGAGCCAAAAAAAACGTTGGCCATTTGTTTCCACATGCCATAGAGAAAGGTTAACCTATGGAGTGTAGGATAGAAGCATGATAGAAGTGGGTAAACCACATCATCCATCATAGCCTGACAAGGAATAGAGTCTAATTTTCTAGCGTAAGCTACATTGTCATAAAAAATATCTGATGCGGTTTTTCTTGAGCTTTATTCCAATAGCATAAACATCTTTTTGCTTTGCACAAATGAGCTGCTATTCCAACCATGCCAAATTTTACAGACTGTAGTGTCATATAGTGACATGACAATGACAGTACAGTTACCTTTGAATTGTAGAGTTATTTGAGCGGTAATTTAGGGCCGTTTATTTATTTATCTGTCGTTGTTAAAAAGTAAATTTCGTATTTGGACGCATTTTGAGAAGAGAGGGGGAACTGGGGGCCACGTGCAAAACTTGTAAAAGAAAAATAAAACTTGTAAAAAGAAAATAAAGCTTTGTGGAAACATAGGTACCTAACAAATCTTCGAGATCATTTAAAGAGACTACACTGCATATCAGATAACTCTGAGGAGCCTAGTATAAGTTTAGGATTCTGTGTTCTCATAAAATTAAGACAATTTCATTTTCAAATAAATCCGTTAATTAAACTTTTATCGCTCTTATTATTCGACGTAGGTATATAGTGATTGTTGCCGGATAATCGATTCCGAATCGATTAATGAGCAATTTTCTGAGGCTATTTAAAAAGAAAGCTTCCAAATGCTTCACTAGATGGCGTTGAACGAAGTATGTACATGGTATACTTTGGTATGAATCATATTTAATTTATTTACTTTAAAAAACCCAAAGGAAACTTAAAATAAATAAAATAAGTACTGATAGGTACTACTGTGAGGAACAGAAACGAAATAGGTAAATTTAAACCTTTCTCTATGGCATGTGGAAACAAATGGCCAACGTTTTTTTTGGCTCGTACGGTCTTTATTACGTTAATATTACCACAGTTAACTTTTCATACAGTAGGCCGACGGAGACGTCTAGACAAGTCAATCGTGCGGGGCTTGCGGGGTGAGACGGGGGAGTGGTTGTCCCGAGTTACATACAACGCCGTTCATAGTAACTCGGGACAAGTCTTCCAGGGCTATCACGTCTTTATCGTTATAATTTTTTTTAAATTATTATTATGGTGCATACGACATGTAGTGTGAGTGCGTGCAAATCTTCATCTCGCTTATAAAAAAAAGGCAATTTCCAAAATCCAAGATGGCGGCCAACATTTTTGTTTGCGGACTTTGATGAAACTTGGTTTTTAGTACAATTTTGGCAAGAAAACAACAACACAATGTCAAAAATAAAAAAAAAACAAGATGGCGGCAAACTTTTTTATGGTAGGCCGATTTTGATGAAATTTAGTTTCTAGTACTATTTTGAAACGAAAACAACAACGCAATGTTAAAAATATTAAAAATCCAAAATGGCGGCCAACTTTTTTGTTAGCAGGCCGATTTCGATGAAACTCAGTTTCTGGTACTATTTTGACAAGAAAACAGCAACGCAATGTTAAAAATATTAAAAATCCAAGATGGCGGCCAACTTTTTTGTTTGTGAGCCGATTTTGATGAAACTTGGTTTTTAGTACAATTTTGACAAGAAAATAACAAAGCAATGTCAAAAATAAAAATAAACCAAGATGGCGGCCAACTTTTTTTTTGTAAGCCGATTTTGATGAAACTTAGTTTCTGGTACTATTTTGACAAGAAAACAACAACGCAATGTTAAAAGTATAAAAAATCCAAGATGGCGGCCAACTTTTTTGTTTGCAGGCTGATTTCGATGAAACTCAGTTTCTGGTACTATTTTGACAAGAAAACAGCAACGCAATGTTAAAAATATTAAAAATCCAAGATGGCGGCCAACTTTTTTGTTTGTGAGCCGATTTTGATGAAACTTGGTTTTTAGTACAATTTTGACAAGAAAATAACAAAGCAATGTCAAAAATAAAAATAAACCAAGATGGCGGCCAACTTTTTTTTTGTAAGCCGATTTTGATGAAACTTAGTTTCTGGTACTATTTTGACAAGAAAACAACAACGCAATGTTAAAAGTATAAAAAATCCAAGATGGCGGCCAACTTTTTTGTTTGCAGGCTGATTTCGATGAAACTCAGTTTCTGGTTCTATTTTGACAAGAAAACAGCAACGCAATATTAGAAATCCAAGATGGCGGCCAACTTTTTTGTTTGTAAGCCGATTTTGATCAAACTTAGTTTCTGGTTCTATTTTGACAAGAAAACAGCAACGCAATGTCAAAAAAATTAAAAAAATCAAAGTGGCAGCCAACTTTTTAATTTGTAAGCCGATTTAGATCAAACTCGATTTTTGGTACTATTTTGACAAGGCAACAGCAACGCTAAATTATATATACATAAATGTTACAATTACCACAGTATAACCAATGTTTTGTTTAGGCCAACGCCCTTGAAGTTAGGCGATACCGACGTCTGTATAGGTATTTCCGTAACTACGGAAGGGTTGTAACAAAATTAAAATGCGGCAGGTACATTTTGGTGTATTGCGAAATAAAATAAAATAAATAATTATGGTAAGCATTTTAGAAGTATCAAAATAAAATATATTATATGTTTTATTTAGTTTCACCTATAATTGTATCTGTCTGTCTGTCTGCCATGAAATTTTGCAAGGTAAATTTGATCTACTCCTGACGTTTGAATGGGTTGAAGTTTTGTTAAAAAAAATATTCAGATTGGAAATAAGCCGATTCATATTTCTTAACCTTTGAAGCGCCTTCGTCTATATATCAAAATCACCCCATGTCACAATCATTATTTTTTTTAAACTCTGTAACTTAATATAAATTATTATTTTATTTAAGTACTTATTTTTTTTTTTTTTTTAATAGGGTTTACAGCTGTCAAAAACACAGTAAATTACGAAGGATGTTACGTCGTAATTTACTGTGCTTGTGTTAAAGCAAATTAATAATTAGTTAAATCTTTTACTTGACATGATGATGATGATACTTGACTCTGTCTCAAACTTTCAAATAAAAACCTGTTACATTTTAATAAGCGAAAAGAGAGAAACAAAAACAAAAAACGGCCACCATCTTGACCATTTGTATTTTTTTACATTGTGTTAAGAACGGTTTTCTTGTCAAAATAGTATAAATAACCGAGTTTTATCAAAAACGGCCCACAAACAAAAAAGTTGGCCGCCATCTTGGATTTTTTAATACTTTTAACATTGCGTTGCTGTTTTCTTGTCAAAATAGAACCAGAAACTGAGTTTTATCAAAATCGGCCCACAAACAAAAAAGTCGGACGCCATCTTGGATTTTTAATATGTTTAACATTTCGTTGCTGTTTTCTTGTCAAAATAGTACCAGAAACTGAATTTCATCGAAATCGGCCAGCAAATAAAAAATTTGGGCGCCATCTTGAATTTTTATATTTTTAACATTGCGTTGCTGTTTTCTTGTCAAAATAGATACCAGAAACTAAGTTTCATCAAAATCGGCTTACAAACAAAAAAGTTGGCCACCATCTTGGATTTCTTTCTATTTTTAACATTGCGTGTCTGTTTTCTTGTCAAAATAGAAACAGAAACTGAGTTTCATCGAAATCGGCCTGCAAACAAAAAAGTTGGCCGCCATCTTCGATTTTTTAATATTTTTAACACTGCGTTGCTGTTTTCTTGTCAAAATAGTACCAGAAACAAATCGGCTTACAAACAAAAAAGTTGGCCGCCATCTTGGATTTCTTTATATTTTTAACATTGCGTTGCTATTTTCTTGTCAAAATAGTACCATTAAGCCTAGCATGACCACCCAAAACGCGATATGTATCGAATAATAAAGCGACTTATCGACATTCAAACGTCAAAACCCATAGTCTTTTGACAGTTAAACCGGATAACTTATCATATCATATCCCATTTTGTTGGTCATGCTAGGGGGGCAGAAATCGAGTTTTATCGAAATCGGCCCACAAACTAAAAAGTTGACCGCCATCTTGGATTTTAATTTTTTTGACATTGCGTTGCTGTTTTCTTGTCAGAATAGTACCAAAAACCGAGTTTCATCGAAATCAGCCTACAAACAAAAAAGTCGGCCGCCATCTTGAATTTTTTTATATTTTTGACATTGCATTTGCATTATTAAATTATTTTATTAATTAAATACTGCAATACCAATGTACCTACCTGGGGTCGTTAAAGGTCCATCGTCACATTTTAAAGTGACAACCCTTACGTACTTACGTAAATACCTATACAGGCGTCGGCATCGCCCAACTTCAAGGGCGTCGTCCAACTGTATAGAAAGATTGCTTAAACTGTGATATTACTTTGCTTGCATTGCATTATTTGCACCATAATAATGCTGAGCTGCGATCCGCATAGCGATACCGATATTGTGCCCCAATGATGCAATGCAATGCTTGACAAGCCCGGTAAACATGAAGTATGAAGCCCCCAGTACAGGATGGCCGATCATGTTGGCCGACCATGATGGGCCATCGTGTACAGGGGCGGTTTGCGTTGCTCGCAGACGGCAATCACACGCAAACCGCCCCTGTACACGATGGCCCATCATGGTCGGCCAACATGATCGGACAGCCTGTACTGGGGGCTTAAAGCCCCCAAGTTTGTGGCACTAAAAATAATTTAAATAAAACTTTTCTACTCGAATGTACCAATTGTATGGCATATTGAATCAAAGGCTTATTTCTCGGAAATTCGCTGTGTTATACTCGTTATCAGATTTTTTCCCGTGTTCGCTATGGTAGTAGTAAATATTGGCATGCTCAGTTTGGTGACAGGTGCCCTGGATCATGCTGTACTGGGTGTGGCGCTGCTGGAACGATGCCTAAATGTATGAACACAATCTAAACCTAGGATTTCTCTGGAATAGTTAATGCTGCGAGAGTGGTTTATTTTTTTCCCTTTATAGGAAGATAAAAGAATGCGCAAATGCTATTTAATACATCAATTAAAGGCGTTAGAGCAAAAAAAAATTTTTTTGAGGTTATAATTTTTCGATGCCTATAAAATCATTATTCCATGATGAAATGTAGAAATTCAATTTTTTCCGTACCCTATGATGAAGGAACTAAATATACAGGCACACTGTTTTCAGTAAAAAAATCGAATTGCTGAGATTCGGCCGTGGCGCTGCTGGGACGACGTCGTCCCAGCAGCGCCCCAAGTGACCTACGATTACTCCTGAATCTGTCGACATTTACAGGTGGACATTAGCTTATGTGAAATGGAAAAAAAAGGAAAAAATATGTGTCTTATTAGATTTATTATAGCTTTTGTAATTAATGAGAAATAGCGGGGCGCTGCCAGGACGACGTCGTTCCAGCAGCGCCACAGAAATCCCCGTATATCCTCGGATCCAGTGGGGGGAAAAAATCAATCGTATTTTTTCCCGACTGGTAAAAAATTGGCCTGCATGGTGTATTTTTTTCAAGCAAATCGGAGACCGTGGCGCTGCTGGAACGATGGACACAGGTCGCCCCCCTTCGGACTAGGCTAACCATTCCGAAGTTGGAGTTGTCCGGCGCCACTCTCTTAGTACGGCTACTTAATCATGTTGCCGACACCTTGGGAAACGGTGTCGACTTGGAGTCGATATTTGCGTGGTCTGACAGCCAGGTCGTCCTTTGTTGGCTGAAGAGTTCAGTCCACACCCTTGAGGTTTTTGTGGCCAACCGGGTCTCACAAATTCAGACTTCAAAGGCCCCGTTGATTTGGCGCCACGTACCGGGCGAATTGAACCCCGCAGATTGTGCCTCCCGCGGCTGCGAGGCGCCTGAGTTAGTGGACCACCACCTATGGTGGAGTCCATCATGGTTGTTACGGCCTGAGCGCTCATGGCCTGCCACCCCGGCTGTGGCCAGAGTCCCAGACCTAGGCATGCGTGTTCACGCCGTGGAGACGGTGGCGGCTCCGCAGATGGAGTTTTTGTTAGACCGCTACAGTTCTCTTGATAAGTTGCTCGGCGTGACTGCTTGGATGAGGCGCTTTGTGCGAAATTGTCGCCAGCCTCAGGAGAAATCGTTGTCTCCGGTCCTCGCCCCACAAGAGCGGCAAGACGCCCTGTTGCATTGGTTGCGAGTGACGCAACAGCGAGAGTTTGAACCGGAGCTGAAAGCCCTGCGCTCAAGTAAGTCCAAGTTGAAGGGACCCTTGGTGCGGTTGAATCCCTTCTTGGACAGTACCGGATTGCTGCGTGTCGGAGGTAGGCTCAGACATGCCAACCTGCCGTACGGATCACGCCACCCTTTGTTGCTCCCCAAGGATGGACCGTTAGTTAGACTATTGATTACAGACCGACATGTAAAGAATGCTCATGCCGGTTGTAATGCTTTGACCGCGCTCCTCCAACGAGAGTTCTGGATTTTGTCAGCGCGGAGAATAATCCGATCCGTTATTTTTCGTTGTCTCCCGTGTTATCGTTTGCGCGCCGATACGATGCAGCCCCAGATGGGTGATTTGCCTGCCGATCGAGTGAACGAATCGATGCCCTTCTCAGGAGTTGGAACGGATTTTGCGGGGCCATTTACCGTTAAGACATCGCGGCTTCGTAATGCTAGAACGGAAAAGGCTTACTTGTGTGTATTTGTTTGTTTGGCCACTAAAGCGGTCCACCTGGAGGTGGTTAGTGCCCTCACCACAGAAGCCTTTGTAGCCACGTTGAATCGTTTTGTGTCTCGCCGCGGAATGCCGTCGTTAATAAGGTCCGATTGTGGAACCAATTTCAAGGGCACCGATAGGTATTTAAAGGAAGTTTGTGAATTTTTGGATAGGAATAATTTTGAGATCGGATCCACACTCTCTCGCAGAGGGGTACGATGGCAGTACTCCCCGCCATCCTGCCCCCACTGGGGAGGGATTTTTGAAGCAACTGTAAAGGCCGCTAAAACTCACCTTCGTCGCGTTATTGGGGAGACGGTCCTCACGTTTGAGGAACTCGCGACCGTATTTTGTAAGGTTGAGGCGGTCCTCAACTCGCGTCCGTTGTGTCCGTTGTCTTCGGACGCGAATGATTTAGAGGCCCTTACGCCGGGCCATTTTTTGATTGGCAGACCGCTTAACGCCTTGCCGGAATATCCTTATTCCGAAGTGCCCTCCGGACGGCTCTCGCGATTTGAATTGCTCCAGCAGCTTACGCAGAGTTTTTGGCGCCGTTGGCATCTGGAGTATTTGCACATTTTGCAGCAACGCGTTAAGTGGTCGGATAGGACGACCCCACCCAAGACTGGAGACCTCGTGTTGGTAAAGGATCCAAACCTGCCGCCCCTCCGCTGGCGTTTAGGACGCATTGTTCAGCTTCATCCGGGGTCGGATGGTGTGCCCAGGTTTGCCGAGGTCCTGGTGGGGGACTCTGTTTTGAAGCGAGCGATCGCTACCCTCTCTCGCCTGCTCTTAGATTGAGTTGGCGGACAGTTTGCTACTGTCCGGGACGGGGGGATGTTCACGCCGCGCGTGATTCATTCATTCACGTTGATTCGTGGGGTCGGCGCCAACCGCCGTCCGCGCGACTTCGCGACCAGTTGGCCGTAAGCAGCCGTGAGGAGCGCCCGGTCCGGGTACGGACTTGTGACCCGTGTGTGTTCGCTTTGAAAAGCGCCGGGAAGTTTTAGCTGCCTATTAGGGCATTGTGTAGTATAAGAGTGTTAGCTGTAAGAGTATCCCATCGGGGGTTGTGTGGAGATCGTTTTGTCAGGCGCGCGCCGGCGAGACAACGTTCAGCCCCCCTGGATTACGGACACTATTTTCTAGTAAGGTAGGATTAGCTTAATTTACTTAATTTTGCATGAGAAACCTTCGTTTCAATAAACTGTGGAACACAGTAGATGTGGTCATCACAATTGTGCGTGATCAGGTGTTATTAATCGCAATAATGCAGCTTATACATCACGAGTGAACTGTAATAATGCTTCAAGTACACCTGGGAACTAAATGTGTACTCTTAAATGTAGGGACACGGTATCGAATAGAAAGTATCGATACGGTACTCATGAGTAGTATCGAAAAAAAAGTATCGTACTCGTAAAAGTATCGATTGAAAAGTATCGATACCTTGAAGTATCGATACTTTTTAGTACTCATTTAAAAGACCAAAAAAAATGGCTCAATTTCAGAATGATAGAAAGTAAAAATAAATAATTTAAACAAGTTCATTGAGAAATCAATCAGCCTTTATTATTATTTTAATACTTTTTGCAACCATTACCATCATTAACTATATAAAAACTATACTTACATAAAATTAGAACATCATATCTTCCTTTTTAACATACCATACTTATTTCCAGTATATACTTTTCTGTAATCAAGGGTTAAGGTTCAATAAAACAAAAGTGTATAATAATGAAGCCTAGCTTCAAATTAAGAATGATAGGAACCTATTACAATACTTCAAACAAGTGAACTGACAAATTCAAATCAACATTAATTAAGTAGGTATTAACTTTTTTCTTTACTGACAAGATTACAACCAAAATAGGTACTTTGCACAATCTGAAAGTAAGTTGATGCCCAACCACCGCCGGCGCCCGCTAGAAACCTATGAATCAGCTCCATCCCCCAGCATTACCACCAACACCTACACCAGAGCCAGAAAGATGTGGGCACTACCCCGCAATATTGTGCCGCCGCCACTTCCCCAGGGCCGCTCCGACCCCCCACTGCGCCTGTGTGCGAAACCTATGAAGCGCCTCTTTTTTTCACGAATCTTAATTATCTTAATGTTTTAACTTATTTTTATTTCTTTTTGTTAATTTTGACCGAAATAAATGTTCTCTAGTTTTATATACTTAACTAATTAGATAATATTTTCCTAAATAGGTTTTTCCTAAAATTTTTCCTTTTTTTCCTAAATTTTTAAAATTATTTTTATAAAGAAATAAAACCGCCTTCAAAAAAATCACATCAAAAAAGTAAGAAATACCTAATTCCTCACCAAACATGAAACATGTACGATTTTTTGTTATTTTTGTTAAAACCCGCCCGACTTCAAAGTAGGTACTTACGTTATTTATTTTGTGAGGAATTATTTCTTACTTTTTTGATGTGATTTTTTTGAAGGCGGTTTTATTTTTTTATGATTTATTTGTATCAGTCATTAAGTTCTTAAGATCGTTCGGAACAAACCACAAGTTGGTGATTCCGTACTTTTGCTTATAACTACAAAACTATTAGGTAAGTAAGCACCATCCCACATCCAGCTGCTCACATAAATGCTGCTTCACGGTATAAAGTCATCTCAGCTGTTTACAAGACAACCCAGGTACCTAGTTGTTGTGTTTCATTCCAGTCTTAGTCAACAAACTGCCTTATCGCAATAAAAAAATTACGAGCAAGAAATTAACGAGCTGTTGTTCATTGTTAAATCGGAAAGGATGATAGCAACTTTATGTTCGATAGGAAATTCTTAATTCATCCATGAAATTAAAGTCTTGCGTTAAGAAATGAAACTATGATATTCTTATTTGAATCTTGTTTTTATTTATATAAAATGTTGGTTGTGTCGCTTTTCGTAGCTCATTATGTAGGTTAACGATTTCGTTTGTGTAACGAGTTATTTTATACTTTGGAATCAATAATTTTTATAACGAGATCTTCATTTGTTCACAGGTCTGTTTTACAAGTTCAATGTCTATAAAAACCAATAAAAAAAGTTATTTTATGGATGATAGCGGTCTTGAAAACGAAGTTGTCGATTTGCTGTCTTCCAAAGGCTATTTGCCAAATGAAAAATACTTGCAAAAGAACTCGGTAATTAAAACAAATGGTAAGTCAATATTTATTTCAATACTTAAGTAGGTATTAGTTTTCAGAGTTAGTAATGCGCAGGATCAACATTGCAGGTAGCTACATGACTGTCTGTTTCTCTGTTATCATTAAACATGTCATTTAGATTTAAAAAAGTTTATGATTAAAACTCAAAATATCGCAAGTTATAGTGAAAGTGATATTTCATATTTCGATTAGGAGACCTTTGTTTAGAACTTTTCCTATATTTTTTTAAAGAAATGAGTTTTTTCAGCTTTTATAGGCAAATCAAATACTTAATGAATTAAGTAACAGACCTAAAACTTTTTCATCATAATTATTCTTAAATCACATAAAAGGGAATGATTAATGAGCTAAATGTAAAAAAATATCTACCTTCATAGATATTTTTTTACATTTAGCTCATTAATCATATAAAATGCCTACTTAACTGTAGGGATCTCGTAGAATCCAGCTCGGATGGGCAGCGTTCGGGAAGCTCCGGCATATATTCGCGACCGAAATACCTCAATATCTCAAGACGAGAGTCTTTGACCAGTGTGTGTTGCCAGTAATGACCTATCCTATGGAAGTAAGACGTGGTCTTTGCTATGGGACTCATAAGAAGGCTCAAAGTCACCCAGCGAGCAATAGAGCGAGCGATGCTTGGTATTTCCCTGCTCGATCGAATCAGAATGATAAGATCCGCAGGAAAACTAAAACAACTGACATCGCTCGAAGGATTGCATTGCTGAAGTGGCAAGTGGCACTGCCAAGTCGGCGGGACACATAGCGCGGAGAACCGATGGCCGTTGGAGCGGAAAGGTTCTCGAATGGCGACCGCGTACAGGACGACGTTCCGTAGGTAGGACCCCTACAAGGTGGACCGACGATCTGGTCAAGGTCGCGGGAAGCCGCTGGATGCGGGCAGCGCAGGACCATCCTTGTGGAGATCCTTAGGGGAGGCCTATGCTCAGCAGTGGGCGTCGTTCGGCTGACATGATGATGATTATTTCGTTACGTGGGAATGTATCCCTACACTAACTAACGACGTTCCGTGGGCAGTGGGCCGACGATCTGGTCAAGGTCGCGGGAAGCCGCTGGATGCAGGCAGCGCAGGACCGATCGTTGTGGAGATCCTCGGGGGAGGCCTATGCCCAGCAGTGGGCGTCGTTCGGCTGACATGATGATAATGAACTGTTACAAAATTATTTCGTAACTTGGAAATGTATCCCTACACTAACTAGGTATAACAGCTAATATAACTTATATGTTAATATAATTGTATATATAAGTTAATATAATTCTCAGGTAACGATGCTACTTATCTGCTCTCCAAATTATCTGACGAAGAACTAATAAAATTATTAAATGAACCAAAGAAGAAAGAATACGATTTAAATGATATTGTGAAGTTCGCCTTTGACTCTAAATCCTCTGTGCAAGACGTTAAACCCAAACTAGAAGCTGCTGCACGAGATGTTAACGTGGTTTTAGATCGCCAAAATAAAATTAAAAAGAAACTTCTTCCGTCAGCAAATAAAGATAAACCACAAATTGCTTTTTTTAGACTGGAAAATAAGCAAGTAGATCCATATAGCGTGAAAGGTGATAGTGATCCTAATTATATTGCTCTTCAGAAGCTAAACAATATGTTGTATAGTCGTCCGATAGAAGTGGAAAAAGAAGAAAATACCGAAGAAGACGATGAGAAAAAACAACTCCTCTTTGATGTTCTTATCGCACAATTAAAAACATTGTGTTGCAAAAAGAAACCAGTCAAACATAATACTAAAAAGTACCGAACAATCAATGAATTTGTTGTCAATAAGCACTCGCAAGATCATAAAATAATGACTAATGAACACATGTTTTTGATAATCAATGACGAAATAAGAAGTAACGGAAGCGATGAAATAATATCAGTGGATCCAGATAGTCTGGAAAGAAATAGCAGCGTTTTACTATTAGGTCCTATAACTACGCCTCTGACTGACTTTCAACTTAAATTAGTGGTAAGTTTTATGTTTTGTTTAATCAGGCTAAAAAGAGCATAGGCATATATGGATTTCCAATTGAATTGAAGTTTAAACTTTGCAAATATTTTTTAGATGTCTCGTATATCGAATGAACTGTCTAAGCCCGAATATCTACCACTTTTACAACAACTGTCCGAGGGGTCTTTGAGTGGGAATAACGTGAAGTTGATGAAAAGCTTAGTAACGGGGCCGGAGACACGACGCTACATCAAACCCCATCGATGCAACCATCAGTCCAAGCTTGCTCGAGTCTATGGAGGACCCAAGTGGTTAATTTGTACTGGTTACTTAAATCTAAACACACCTAGTTTATATGACTAGTACTTTCCGTTTTAGGATTGTAAATATACCTAATTACCTAGATTTATCAAAATAAAAACTTAATTCAAAATTATTTTTACTTTATAAGATTCTCAATATATAAACCTACATGAGAGACCTTTCACCTTTCACCTTTGACCTTTCACCTAATCATAGTCAAACGAAAGATTCATTTGAATAACTGAAATATTATAAGATCCAACCAGAGGCATCCAAGAGTAATAAGATCGAATTGATCGAACTTGTTCCTTCTGTCGCTCCAACGGACCATTTTGATATTAGTTTCAAATTAAAAAGCACGGAAGCGTCCAAGAGAATATGGGTTACTTACTTATATTAAAAAGTTTCATGAAATGAACAAGACATCTATATCTACATCTGTACATTGAAAAGAAATAGAAAATAATACCTCCAGGGCTCTTATACAAAAAATATGGTTTTTTGATTTTTGTTTGTCTGTTGTCCGCCTTTCACGCAAAAACGTGGTCTTTTACTATATAGGTCTCATAAGAAGGCTCGAGGTCACGCAGCGAGCAAAGGATGGATGGATTAAAGACATTAATGGGCCGAATGGATGCCAACGACTTCAAAAACACCCTTTATATACTGTGCCTATGCTCAGCAATGAGCGTCGTATGTGTGTGATGATGATGATGATGACGTACGGTAGGTACCTACATAAAAATCGGCATCAGTGCGTTGTTCGGGAGACTCCGTCTTAACTTTTGGTCTCAGTTATACACATAAAATTTTTATCATGTACTTATATTTCCCTAAACTGTAAGTTAGTAATACAATTAGAAACTCTCATGTGTAGATTTAGCACATACCTAAGATATTTTAAAAGCTAACTTTGAATGAGCGAGCACTTATGAGATATTGAATAAATACCTACTTATTTACATGAGTTTTTGCCTTCTACGGAGCGCCAAAACTTGAAATAAACCGGTATAAAAAAGTGATTTCGACAAGTGACACATATAGGTCTTAAAGTAGTAACGACGATATGGGGTTTTCTTATAAATTTACTAGCCGATAAAGGTGACATTATACATTAAATTTTAATTATTTGTGCAAGATTAGTCTCTACAAAGTTTATTGTACCAGGATCATGCTCAAGGAAGTATATATAAAAGGTTATAGGTAATCAATACTCATTATCATTAACAATGAAAACATAATTGAGATTTATTTATTAATACTTACATAGATTTAAAAATCAATTTCATTTATTTTTATTTTTTGTGTTGGCACAGAACTGGTGGATGCTCAGGAACATTTCAAAGGACAATCCTTGCGTTACTGTCAAATATTAATTCTGTGAACCTGATCACCTTGCAGTAAAGTCTTTGCATTTGATGTTTGACATAATATAAGGACAAAGATTGTGCAATGAAATTCTGTTCAAGAGTAGCCCACCGGTTCTTTTAGTTAAGGCGCTACTCGGAAAAAGTATGGACTCCTTGATATAAAACTATAGGACGGTTAGAGTTGTTATAAATCTGGTAATAAGATATATATTTCTTCATACCTATATCTAGAATCGTATAGTTTCAGAAACACGATTTTATGATTTTGGCTCGACACTTTTTATTTTCGAAAATACCTCTAAAAAATAAGAAATATCAAGATTATTCTTAAATGGGGATACATATACTATTGAAAATTGGTTTAATTAGTGGACACCAATAATATTTAGGATCGTATAGAAGCATTTTTTTAAAATCGCTATTGTTTTTGAATACGAAGTGATTTTGTGTTTTTTTTGCGTAATCGGCAAAATCGGTCTCGCTCCCTCGCGCGTCGTTTTCTCATTGCTATCTCGCTTTAGCATATTTTTCCGAGTATCGCCTTAAGACAAATTCTTTACATCTAGTATAGATTTGCAAATTAACTTACTTTCTTTTGTACAGGCAGTTGTAGAATACCGCAGAGAATAAGGTCCAATGAACAGTTCTCAGATGACAGTTTTGATGACATTAATATTCTCCAATAAGCTGGCATTACCAGAATTTGTGAAACAGTAGTGTGGTACGAAATAAGGCGTTGCTTTAAAATATGGATATGAGCGTGGACTTCATTTGACATTTGAAGATCATATTACCTATATGGACTTCCAATGAAACCCATGCCCATATCCATATTTTTTAGCCGGTAGCCCCCAACATGATATCAAATATTTATATCAGCTAGGTATATTACTTTTTAAGATAGCTATTCCACAATTTTTATAGCGCCCTCTCTCAAGAGTTAGGAAAAGCTTAGCCTGAAAACTGCCCATTCGAACCAAAATGCGACCGAAATAATTTTAAACTTTTTTACACACTTAAAGATTTTTCACACCACATGCTCGAATTTGCCACATTATATATCATGCAAACCTCCCCTAAAGCAGGGGGGTGTCACTCCGCCGTTTAGGTACGTTCGGCAGGCGTATGGCAGAAATGTGGCAGAAGGATGCCGCTCGTCGGCTCGTACGCTCCACGTTGCGCGTAAAACGATCGATCATTTCTGTGATTTTTGTGCACCGAACAATGACTACTAAATCGCTACATAGTATAAAACAAAGTCGCTTTCTCTGTCCCTATGTCCCTTTGTATGCTTAAATCTTTGAAACTACGGAACGGATTTTGATGCGTTTTTTTTAATAGATAGGGTGATTCATAAGGAAGGTTTATATGTACTTATTATCCCGATATTCCCACGGGAACGGGAACCACGCGGGTGAAACCGCGGGCGGCCGCTAGTGTTCTTATAATCCGTATAAAAATACTGTTGTGTTTACGGGTGTCTAAATAAAAGAAAGAACAAAAGAGACAACAAAACCGAACTCGCAAGTCGCTCGCAACCCTAACCAGCGAGCGAGCTGTTCGAAACATTCATAGAAATAGAAATTCTCGCGCGTAGCTGTTGGATACAGTTTTGCTTGCATGCGCGAACTTTAGATTATTATAACAGTAGGTAAGTAATGACCAAGCGACCGGAGTTGGACTTTATTTTCATGCAGAAAGATTTATTTTTATTTGAATGAGTTTGCAGAGTGCGCCTTCAGTACCTTAGTACTACTTATTATAAATTCTGTGCCTAAGGCCTCATTTCCACCTGCAAGTATCGCAGAAGACTTACTTGCAGGCGGAAATGAGGCCTAAAGTAAGTCATTGTTGACCAGCGGGTTATAATGAAATTCAGTACAATATTATGACCCGCTGGTTAATGAGATTTGAATTTAAAACGGAAAATAAAAGCCGCGAGGGTTGCAAAGCGCTGTGTAGTATTAGTAAGGAGGTTGAAGTTGAAAGATGTTTTAATAAAAATGTCGAGTGACGAAAGCGAAAGTGAATTTGTACGTTTTTTTAAATAAGGTAGGTACTTACTTTTAAGTTTTAATAAAACATTGTTTCTAGTAAGTAGCTTTGTTTTTTTATATTCTCGCAAAAGGTGAGAAAAGTAGAGTATTCTCCTTTCGGATAAAGCTGTTTTCGTCTTCGGCGAGCTAGAATCCCTCGCTGCACTCAGGACTCCGTTTTAATTCCCTCGCTTCGCTCAGGAAATAACTCGTAGCACTCTCGCTACGCTCGGGAGTTAAATCTGGAGTCCTTCATTTGCTCAGGATTCAATATCGCGCCCGTGACATAAAACAGTGCTTTAACCCCTCGGAGTATAATCTACTATTACCGCTTGTAAAGTTGAAAGTCGCCTGTGGCCGCTCGGACTGCTCTCGGGAGCCTCGGGCGGCCGCACGTCTTTCAAACGATTGTGGTCTTTAAAGTATGCAGATAAAGTTTCAAATTATTTAACATTGAATGAACTCGCCGCGCCGCTAGGTATTTCGGTTTGAATTTTGAATTGGCCCTTACAGCTAATACTAGTTAAAGAATATAACCTTGATACAGTCTTTCAAATATAATATAATAATATGGCCTATAAGTTGCCGAATGGTAGAAAAATGAACTGATTTTGGGCCTAGACAATAAAGTTCAATTTTCATTAATTTGCTTCGATCAACAAAACCACTAGATAACGCCTCACGAACTAAAACATAACGCAAATATGGCACCGACTAACTTTTTATTTAAAGGAGGAAAAGGTTACGAATGTTACGATCGTACGTCAAAAACTACAGGAATCGCTAAGAAATGAGAGAGCACCTTTTAAGTGCACTCTTATTCCCTTGGCCGTTATTTACATTCCAACTAGTTATTAATGATCGAAGTTAATTTGACATTTAAAAAAGAGGTAAGTAAGTACAATACAAGTATGGTGGCGACACGCGAGGCCATTGACTCGCCAACTCATTCTTGATAAGCTAAGCTAGCTATACTTAACTTAGTATCAGCTTTTAGTCTCGAGCAGTCTGACTAAAGCTGATATCATCTACCAATATCAATCACTTTTTTAATACTATCTATCAATTTTATATTTTTTAGTTAAATACTAAAGTACTTAATGATACTGAGACTGAAAAAATACTGGTGGTTTAAAAAGTCCAAGGAATTAAATCTCAACACATTTCCGCCATACAACATTAAAAATAAAATTAAAAAGAAATACTGATATCACTGGTGCCAGACTGACTGTTGTTAATTATTAATAGATGTTAAAATGTTATTATTTACAGTAAAATAAAAAAGGATCTTTCTTTAGCCATTATGGAAAAAGGACCAATAACAAATACTCACAATTATTAAAAGCAAGCAAATTCACATAATTCCACTTAAATCAACAATTACATTCACAATCCTAGCTAATAGTGGCTTAATATTATCCTTTGGTACTGTATCCCATTTGTTCGCTAAACATTTTTCAATATTCATATAAGTAGATTTTTCTTCTGAAATAAATAATAAATCAATTAAGTAGGTAAGTATATTAAATTATAAAAACAATAATTATTTAAATAATATATTCAATATTAACATCATTTAATAAATTTTAATAATATGTCTTTGTATATATATTTTATATTGATATTTCTAAATATGTTCACTACATGACTAAGTACCTGAAATTGTGCATCTGTCCAAGTTTAATGTAAAGAAAATGGCTGTCTTTGCTACAAGTGGATTGTATTCATCACAAAAGTAATGGAATGCCATAGCTAGCCTAGATGGGATCGTATCAATATCTTTTACAAGCATCACACCAGTTTTAGCCACTTCATTTCTGTATCTATTCATTAGCTCGCTATGTGTTTTCATAGTTAGCTGTGAACTTTGGACAATAGTTGGTTCCACCAATCTACTAGCATTTCCTGAAATAAATTAATTTACGTGATAATCTCGTATCATAAGACTAATGTGCGTCAAGTTAGCAGCCTCACAACGGAATTAGATGGTTTTGAATATATCAAAGAATTGTATATAACTTATTTTAATTTTTAGTTTTTTGCATTCACAATGCAATTTTTATTACTGAAAAATGGAAAATGAAGTATTTAGAAAAAATCGACCCGTCTCACAACTATCCATCGGAGCTAGTTGATTCATGAGGGTAGTAATATCTTCACATTGATGAAATTAACGTTGGCTATACAGCGCGTAAGAAGTATTGGATAAATTCGACGCTTCTCGTAAAGACTCCGTAGCTCAGTGGTAAGAGCAGCTGCCCGGACAGCGAAAGGTCGTGGGTTCGAGTCCCATCAGAGGTGGTTGTGAGACAGGTAGATTTTTTCTAAATACTTCATTTAAAATTTTTCAATAATAAATATTGCATTGTGAAGCTAGGTGTTATTGTTGATCGAAGATTGTGAATGCAAAAAAGTCAAAATTTAAATAACTTGTATAATTTTATTAAACTTATTACGTAAATGTGGATGCTTACGTAAATATTTTGAGGTTGTTATGGTAATATCATCCAAAAAGTTATTTAAATGTGTTTGGTCAAAATTTACAGAATTCCTACTGTAAACCAATATGAAAGATCCAGTGTCATTTCTTTCTGATATTGTTGATATACCTGAAATGTTAATAATGTACCTACTTGAGATGAAATAAAATGGATAATCATATATGTATGTATGTAGGTAGATTACAATTACGATTAATTTTATTTAACCTTTTTTATTAATTGAAAAAGTACTTAACTAATGACCATGCTTTACAGTTTGACGTATTTAATATTTCAGTCTCACCTGTTTGCAATTCCAACATAGAATTTTCATTTAAGTGATATTTTTGTTTTATGATATCAAGTTCTTCATGCAATTGGACATCATTATTTACACTCTTGCTGTGTAGATCCACAGTTATAACTTCATAAAAAATTGCTACTATTAAACATATAAGCCCAAAGATGGGCAATAACACTTTGATGTACTTTGTATTTTTTTTTCTATTTTGTTCTCTTACACTTAACTCTTCTGTTATTCCTGAACTTCTTGATTCAAAACTATTACTATGTGAGTAGTTTCTGCTTCTATTTGTAGATTCTGATGAACTATTGTGTGCATTGTAAAAATCAGTAGGTAATGACCGATGTGGAAATTCATCACTGCAATAATACGATGGCATATCGGCAGGTAAAGATTTTGCAAGCATATCACTGCAATAAAATACATTACCAGCTCATTTTTTAGTCACAACATATTTACTTACTTCAAATAAATACTGAACTTTCAATAGATATATGCAAATTGGTAAAGAAATTACAGTATTACAGTAAAGCATATGAATGAGATGGTAATGTTGAAATGAATAAGCAGTGCAGATAAGTATTTATGATATAAATTATGTTTTAGGTTTCTAGTCATAGCTACAGCTTCAGTCAAACCAATTTCATTGTGACCTACCAAAGGCCATTTTCTAATAGATATTAAAATTCAATAAGGTCGAAATTCAAACTTTTTGACATTGACCTGTATAGTTTTGAATAAAACATATTATTTGCATTACTTTTATTATTAGTAATGGGTCACGATTCTATTGGTTCAATTGTACTAATACTGCATTGACAGTGGTCGATTATGAGAATCATGCTTTCATAAGCATGATTTGATTTCAGTTGACTGTTTTCACCCGAACCTCATGGTTTAGGAGAAACTATCAACTGAATGCGCAACCTGAGGCCACACAATGAGCTGTTAGAGCAATGTCAAAGTAAGATAATGAAAGAGATGCAAGTGTTAGCTCTTTGTATTTTTAACAACATTACTTGATATAGGAAAAAAATGTGATAGTAAAAAACACAAGCCCTTTCAGGCGGGATTAGAACCCGCGCCTCCGGGATAATTTTGGTAGATTAGTTGGTCAGAGCATAGGGCCGGAACCCCGGAGGCACAGGTTCGATTCTCGCCTGAAAGCTACTTATAGGGCTCGTGGTTTTTTACTATCACATTTTTCCTATACTTACAAAGTTGCATTGTGAATGCATATAAATATTTTAAAATCTCAACATTACTTCATTACTGTGATAACAGGACATCACCTGGTATAAGGCCTGAACTAAAAAGGCAATATATGTAATAGGTTATGGGATATCTAGAATGGTAATAATTGGATACTAACTAACCTGTCAGACTCATATTCAAGATTGTTTTTGTGAGTTGTATCAAATGAGTTTCTTCGGTCTTTATATTGCTTTTTAATCATCTGTGGGGAGGACTGTCGAGCCATTTTGCTGAAAGAATGATAGCATAATATTAAATATATGTAGCTGCTACCTATAGGCCTTGATTTTAGTAAGAGACACCCACCTCATGACATTATCAACTTCATCAACTCCTTGCTCTTGGTCAGACTTATCTTTGGTGTTGGAGCTTTTGACAGCATGTTGGGTTTTTAAGCCATAACGTCCCATGTTACTGCAGTTAGCAAAAATACAGGCTTCGTGGTCGTGTATGCTTTTTCTTGCAGATGGTACCCACCGTTGCTATTCAAGAAGTAAGAACAAAATATCATACTCAGTTTTATGGACAAAATTTGTTGTTTATTTGGTCTGAGGTTATTTAATGATTACTTTAAATTATGGAAATCATGTTAGCTTACCCCCGAACTCTCTGAATTGTTCATTTATTAGGTCCTTACGTACTACTCATAACACCAATTTTTTGCGTTTTGTCACAGAATAAGTAAATGTTTTGTGAATTTTGTGTTGTGACCTCTGAGTTCAGTACTCAGAGGTTGTGACCAAGAATTTACACTCAGCCTAGCAGCTTAAGTTGCTCTGAATATTGTACCTACTTCAACGCAACACAACACAAGTAAAAATTACAAATACAAGATACAAGTACGTAAGTAGCGCCGCTCATAGATGTCGCCGCTGTCACCGGCCACAAATTTTTTTTTTTTTTTTTTATGGCTCGTACGATTTGTACATTTGCCAATGTCGAGTAAAAAATTAGGGAAACGGAATTTAGGAAAGTATGGAATTGGATGACGGAATTTAGTTGTGATCAGGAAAACTTTGCATAAATAGGTAGGATATAGGTATGTACATGTTTAGAGTTTAATATTATTACGGATAAGGAAAGATATTATACATTTATATACATTGCGATCATTAGAAGATAATAGAGTCACAAGACTGGTCGGGAATGGAACACGTAGCGTTAGTAAGTCTTTCCAGAAATCAACTCTGTCGAATTTTGGACAAGCTAATATTATATGGTTTGGGTTTCCCTCGTCCAACCCGCACTCACACCCGGGGTCGTTAACAATATGGAGCTTGGCAAGATGCGATGGTGTACAGGCATGGCCTAATCTTAAGCGAGTGATAATAGATGTTTCCATTTTGCCAAACTTCATAATTGAAAACCAAGGTTTCGTGGGAATATTTTTTTGTATTTGAGAATAAAATCTGCCCCTTGTTTGCTGGCTGTATTCCCATGCGTTTTTCCAATTATCCTGTAAATATGTTTTGGGCAGTGCTAACAGATCTTGACAATAATTTTGGTAAGGATAAACATCTCCACAAGACACCGCATCGTGAGCAAGTTTATCTGCGATTACATTGCCGTCTATGTTTGAGTGTCCCGGAATCCACGTGAATTCTATGTGTAAGCCTTTATCCAGACATTCTTTGGTGATTTTTCTGATATTGAAAATTAAAGGAGAATATAGTTTTAAGGTAAATGGATTTTTCTGTAAAGCCTGTAAACAGCTTTTCGAATCTGAAAATATCACAGTCTTGTTTAGTTTCATAGTTTTTATGTATTCAACAGCTCTTAAAATTCCTAGACATTCGCCAGAATAGACCGATGACTCGGGTGGTAGCTTTACTTTCTGTACAATATTAAGTTGAGAATGGTACACTCCTATGCCAACACAATCAGAGGTGGAGTGCTTAGAAGCATCAGTGAATATATAATGGAAATGCTTGAACTTAGATTCAACGAGATGGTTGAATTCAGTTTTAGCGTTTCCATTTTTGACGAAATCAAGATGGATGACTAAAGGATAAATTAATGAATCATAACTGACACTAAATAATGGGAGGAAATTAGATCGATAAGTAGGAGAGTTTAAGGATAAATATTTTTGATAGCTAACTAAAAGACATGGAGCCGATTTATGTGTCCAATAACTTGACTTCTGGTACAACTCATATAAACACTCGAGTTTGTCAAGTAAAGGATGGTTGGAAAACTGTACAGTACGAAAAAAGAACTTGTCACATAGAAATTGCCGTCTCAAATGCAGTGGTGGGTCGCAGCATTCGACCTGCAATGCATTGGTAGGGCTAGACTTCATGGCACCGATTATTATACGTAAAGCTTTGAATTGAATTAAATCTAATTTTTTAAGAGCTGTAATGTTTCCTGGTTCCAGTAAGAATGTACCATAATCTAACACGCTTCGTATGAGAGCATTATAAACAAGTTTTAATGAATAAGGATGAGCTCCCCACCAAACACCCGCTAAACATCTTATCATATTTATCAATCTTTCACATTTTCCAATGACATAGTCGCAATGTTGAGCACCCGTTAATTTGGTGTCCAAAACTACACCCAAGAATTTAATGTGATCCTTAACCGGTATGGTTGCATTATCGTAACTCAAAGTGATATCTGGTGGTTTATTCATACGTGAAAAAAGAACAACCGCACTCTTAGAGGCTGACAATTGCAGACCATTCATATCCATCCACTCTTTTAAATTCGCTAATGCAACTGACATAGTGGACAGCGAAGTATTGATGGAAGAATTAGCGCTATATAATAACAGGTCATCAGCATACTGTAGAATTTTAATGTTCTCATTTACACAAATATGGGACTGTAGATCGTAGGTGTAAATATTATACAAAAGAGGACTGAGAACAGATCCCTGTGGGAGACCTTTGGAAACAGTTCTAGAAAAGTTAAGGCCATTTGTATTTAAATTTATTGTTCGTTCCGACAACATATTAAGAATAAAATGTATAAAAATTGGAGCAATTTGCAAAGACTCTAGTTTAATTTTTAGGACATTCAGGAGGACGTTATCATAGGCAGCGCATAAATCTACAAATACTGCTAAGAGTGAGTTATTGTTAGAAAAAGCAATGCGAATATCTGAGGTCAGAATAGCTAAATTATCAATAGTGCTTTTACCCTTTCTAAAACCAAATTGAGTATTTGCTAACAGCCCTTTACTTTCTAAGAACCATTCTAATCGATTCTTTATCAGGTGCTCGGCTAACTTTATTAGTACAGATGATAATGCAATAGGCCGATAACCTGCAATATCGGTTGGTTGTTTGTTTGGTTTTAAGAAGGGCAACACTGTTTGTTGTTTCCAAGATGGTGCAAGATGGTGCCAAGATGGAGGGATGTTTCCTGACAACAACACTGTATTTATTAAATCCAAGTAATAATTTATTGTATCATCGCAAACATTTTCAAGAAATGCATACGGTATTCCATCATTCCCAGGAGCTGAGTTTTTAGAATTGTGAAGGATTCCTTTTAATTCGTGCAAAGTAAACTACTAGTCTATATAATTTGTGAAGTAAACGGAGCGCTGAGACCTGTTAGGTTATAAGGTGATAAGACGGGACAAGTGGGATTGTTGTTATCAGCTACCCAAGGGGGAGCTAATTTATCCATAAAAGAATCGGCTAATTCTGTTGGAATTGTAGCGGAAGGCTTATTATAAGTGGCAGATTTAAATCTGTTGATGTATTGCCAAACTAGGCTTGGTGGAGTGTTTGGGGAAATTGATGAACAGAATGAACGCCAGCCTTCAAATTTCTTCTTTTTGAAAAGTTTCTTAGTATCTGCTATGGCTCTAATCACTAAATCATAGTTACTATCTGACATGTCCTCTCTATGCCTTTTTTCAGCTTCTTTTCTATTTTTAATTGCACTGGTGCACTCATTATCCCACCATGGAGGTGAGGGAATTTTATTAAAGCCACTTTTTTGTGGAAAGATTTCATTAGCAGCCTCAATAAGAACATCACCTAATGCCTTTGCACTCTCTATCACAGAACCATTAGTCACAACTGGAAGAAGAAATAGTTTGGACTGTACACTTGATTTATACTTCTCCCAATCTTTACTATCCTTATGAGGAAGCTTGTGTTTAAGATGAGAGGTACGTTTTATATTTACAGGTTTATCAAATGGGAAGGTTATGATAATGGGGTAATGATCACTGCCATAAACAGATGAAAGTGTATCCCATAGTAAAGAGCTTGCAAGAGATGGAGAACATAAAGAAAGATCAACTGCACTATCAATCTCATTTAATTTTGTTAAGCGAGTAACCTTTCCCGTATTCAAAATACATATATTAAGAGAATCAATAATATCTATCATTTCTTCCCCATAAAAATTTGTTTTAGAGCTGCCCCAACACTGATGATGGCAGTTAAAATCACCTAGTACTAAAAAGGGCTTAGGTAAGTTAGAAATAATTTGTTTAACTTCATTGAGTATAGGTAGAGAGGGATGAGAAATATATATAGAAACAAAACATATTAGAAGTTTGTATGGCTATTATAGAAATTTCATTATGATGAGTTGGTATAGGTATTATGGAATAAGATATTGAGTCTTTAATAAGTATAGCCACTCCCCCATAGCCATCATCTCTGTCCTGGCGAAGAGTAGTGTATCCAGTAGCCTTAAATCTTAGATGTGGTTTAAGCCATGTTTCTGATAAGACGAACATGAAAGGGTCAAACTTATTCAAAAGATAAATTATTTCACTTTTTTTACCAAGTATGCTTTGACAATTCCATTGCAATATTTTAGCCTGACTGTCCATTTTGGAGGATTTGGATAAAATTACTAATGATAGAGGCAACGTTGGACGGTGAATTATTGTTACTGTTATTATTACTAATAAAGCAGGTAAGCAAATTGAGAATTAATTTAATCAGTTCAGGTAGGGATATATTTTGAGAATCAAGCTCTTTTTCTGTTTTACTATAACCACACCCATTATTAGGTGATGGTACATCAAATTCCCTAAGAATGTTATTATGAGCTTCAATGTCATAACCTTCGCTTACTTTAGGAGGAGAACGGGGTTTGAGAAAGACAGTTTTCTTATATGAAACTGATTCAGGTCTATGGTTAATCATATTATTTTGAACAGATTGATTGGGTTTAGACACAGTAGGAGAGGGGTTTTTTGCAGTAACTCTCGAATATAATTTTGAGACACTAGGGAAACATTTTGAAGCTTCTGCATAAGATGTACAGTTGTGGGCCATGTAATTTTTAATTTCCTGCTGTCTATTATATTCAGGGCAGGATTTGCTTGTTGCAAAGTGGGAACCTTCACAAGAGCAACAAAAGGCATCAAAGTTCTCTTCTCTATTACAGGAGTCACCAGAGTGGTTATCTCCACATTTGAAACATCTGGGTTGAGATCTACACTGGGTTTTAGTGTGTCCAAATCGGCAACAATTGAAACATTGTATTGTAGGGAATATGTACAGATCAACAGGTAAAGCATTAAAGCACATGAAAATTCGCTTTGGTAGCACCTGGCCATCAAATGTCACCACTATGGATTGTGAAGGCTTCCATATTGCAGATCCATCTTGTATTATTTTAAAATTGATGCGTCTCACTTTAATTATTTTACCACAACCTATTGGTACAGAGATGTTTTCCTGTACTTCCTCGGGAGACCATTCTGCCGGGACTCCGCGGATGAGTCCCATCCTTGTTACATTAAATGTCGGGATAAAGGCTTTCATTTGATGAGCTTCTAAATTTTTATTGCTCAGAAAGGAGTTAGCAGACATGTGAGATGAGAATGAAATAGAAAGTTTGTTACGGCCAATACGCTTAACACTCCCATTAACAATATCTTGTACGCAATTAGTTTTCAGAAAACGACCAAATGTCACAGGATGCAGTGAAGTGGCATCATTAGGAGCAGCTTGTATTTTCTGGACATGAACAACATATGGAGAAATATCAGTTTCATTATAAAGTATACGTCCTACAGGTGAGGGTGCGGGTATAGGCGAAGGAGTAGAAACTGTTGTGGGATCCGGATTTGAAACCAATGTATTTAATTCATTGACAACGGGTGTTGGAGTCTTATCTTTAATGGAATTGTGCTCTTGTTTAGGAGATGAATCAGTACATTGACAATTATTATGGCTGTCTGTTCTGGAATCCAAACCTTGACGACGCTTTTTATTGCATTGCTTGCATACGTGTAAGCGACTACGTTTACGTGACCTTGTTGTAAAAGAACCATCGGTTTCCATTCCCGACTCATTGGACACTATTGTTACATACTTTCCTGGCGGGGGAACTATGTCCCCCGGGTCAGGAGGATCATTCATAATGGACTTACCAATTCGCAGCTATGTATTTACAATTTAACACTATTTACAATATATATATACAATTAGATACAAATATGATAAAATTAAGTAATTCTGATCACCAATATCACTATAAATTAATTAAATAAAATCGCAAACCAAAAAACGCGTCCGACCAGTCAAACGTTTCCCGCCTTTTTTTCCGGCCACAATTTTTTTTTTTTTTTTTTTTTTTTTTTATTATTGGCTCCACCCGGTTTGGGTATTAGCCATGACAAAGGTAGGGAAACTAAACTATATCTTTATAAACTAATTTAGGTATATACAAGGAAATTTGGAATTGGATAGTGGGGAGGAAAAGAAAGAAGGATTATAATATATATATAGGATGTGTAAGAGGGGTTTAGACTAAATTTGAATATTATTAGTGGATATAAAAAGAGAAATACATTTATAAACATAAATATCATTGGAATATAAAAGAAGCAATATAGAAGTAGGAAGAGGGATACTGAGGGAAATTAAGGAGTCATAAAAGGAAGTATGATCGTAGAGGGGACAGGAAAAAAATATATGATTTACATCACCCAATTCAGTGCCACACTCACACAATGAATTATCAATGATTCCTAGTCTGGACAAATGGACAGGAGTGCAGGTATGGCCAAGTCGCATTCGTGTAATAATGGTAGTGGGTACTTTACCAAGCTTCATTTTACAAAACCAAGGTTTGGATGGTATGTCTGGTTGAATCCGTTTATAATAGCTGCCTTTGTATTTACTGCTTATGTGCCACTGACTATCCCATGATTTTTTGAGACAAACCCTTGCATATGCGCACAAATCATAGCAATAATTTTTGTAAAGGAATAAATCCCCAGAAACTATTGCTTCCTTTGCTAGTTGGTCAGCTTTTTCGTTACCTTGAATATTACTATGACTAGGCACCCATACAAAGTTTATCTCATAACCTGCTATTGAGCATTTTTGAAGTAAATTTCGGCATTCTATAATTATTTGGTAGCTTAAATTGCTTTTAAAAGGAAATTTTTGCAGAGCTTCTAGAGCGCTTCTTGAGTCTGAGAAGATAATTACTTTCTTTAATTTATATAATAACACATATTCTAACGATTTTAAAAGGCCAAGGCATTCACCAGTAAACACCGAAGACTCGGGCGGAAGTTTAACCATTTGAATAACTTGGTACTGTTTATGGAATATTCCAACACCAACATTACTATCAGAGGATAACTTGGAAGCATCGCAATAAATATGATGATAATCCCGCCATACTTCTGACAGTAAAAATTTAAACTGGTATTTAGTGTTGATGTCATTTTTATGGAAATCTATGTTGAAATGGATATTTGGAAATAAGATTAAACATTCGTAGTTTTGTGAAAAAATTGGAAGATATGATGACCTGTGAATTGGAGCTTGAAAGGAGCAAAACTTACTGAAACTTACAACAAGACAAGGTACTTGTTTGTGTGACCAGTATGAGGAGGATTCCACGAGTTCTAAAAGTTTGGAAAGTTTATTATACAGTGGGTGATTATAAAATTGAAACGCTCGAAAAAGGTATCTGTCACATAGGTACTGCCGTCTAAGTTTCAAAGGGGGATCAGAACACTCTACTTGAAGAGCATTTGTGGGACTTGATTTCATAACGCCAGTAACAATGCGGAGGGCTTTCGACTGAATAATATCAAGTTTTTTCATGCCGAGCGCGCTGCAGGGTTCTAATAGGAATGTCCCGTAATCTAAAATGCTTCTAACAATGGAGTTGTAAAGCTGTTTCAAGGAGGAAGGATGAGATCCCCACCAGACACCAGATAAACATCTTAAAATATTAAGCGTCCTTTCACATTTGGCAACAATCTGATAACAATGTGTTAGACCTGTTAATTTACTGTCCAGTGTTATGCCTAAAAACTTGGCTTCGTCACTAGTTGGAATTATTGAATTTCCATAATAAACAGTGATGGGTGGTGGACATCGCATCCTAGAAAAAAGGACCACACTGCTCTTGGAACTTGATAGCTCAAGGCCGTTAGTTTCAAGCCAGGTTCTTAGTGAATCTAAACAAGACGAAAGGAGGGAACATAGGTTTTCGATTGATTTCCCTGTACAGTATAACAGCAGGTCATCAGCGTATTGTAATGTATGAATACTATTAGGAAGGGAGCTATCTAAATCATATGTATAAATATTGTACAACAGTGGGCTTAGCACAGAGCCTTGTGGAAGTCCATTCCATACTAACCGTGACTTCGTATTCTCGGTACCTTGAGAAATACGGATTGTTCTATCTGATAAAATATTTATGATGAAGTTAACTAATAATGGTGGAACTTGTAATTTAATAAGTTTAGTCTGAAGGATGCTAAGAACAACATTATCATATGCTGATTTTATATCCAAAAACGCAGCCAAAAGCGATTGATTCAAAGAGAAAGCTATTCGGATGTCAGTTGTAAAGATGCCAATGCTGTCAATTGTACTTTTATTTTTTCGAAAACCAAACTGGCTGTCACTAGTCTATATAATTTGTGCACTCAGTAAACCTCTACTTTCAATAAACCATTCTAAACGAATTTTGATAAGATGTTCGGCAATTTTAAGAAGAACTGAAGATAAAGCGATAGGTCGATAAGAATTATCACTGGGTTTATGCGGTTTTAAAATAGGTATTATCTCTTGTATCTTCCATGCACAAGGGATGTCACCATGTAACATCATAGAGTTGATTAGATTTAAAAGGTATATTAAACTACTATCCCCCAAGTGACTGATAAAAGAATATGGGATATTGTCACAGCCATTGATTGATTTCCCTGTACAGTATAACAGCAGGTCATCAGCGTATTGTAATGTATGAATACTATTAGGAAGGGAGCTATCTAAATCATATGTATAAATATTGTACAACAGTGGGCTTAGCACAGAGCCTTGTGGAAGTCCATTCCATACTAACCGTGACTTCGTATTCTCGGTACCTTGAGAAATACGGATTGTTCTATCTGATAAAATATTTATGATGAAGTTAACTAATAATGGTGGAACTTGTAATTTAATAAGTTTAGTCTGAAGGATGCTAAGAACAACATTATCATATGCTGATTTTATATCCAAAAACGCAGCCAAAAGCGATTGATTCAAAGAGAAAGCTATTCGGATGTCAGTTGTAAAGATGCCAATGCTGTCAATTGTACTTTTATTTTTTCGAAAACCAAACTGGCTGTCACTAGTCTATATAATTTGTGCACTCAGTAAACCTCTACTTTCAATAAACCATTCTAAACGAATTTTGATAAGATGTTCGGCAATTTTAAGAAGAACTGAAGATAAAGCGATAGGTCGATAAGAATTATCACTGGGTTTATGCGGTTTTAAAATAGGTATTATCTCTTGTATCTTCCATGCACAAGGGATGTCACCATGTAACATCATAGAGTTGATTAGATTTAAAAGGTATATTAAACTACTATCCCCCAAGTGACTGATAAAAGAATATGGGATATTGTCACAGCCAGGAGCAGAGTCCTTGACATAGGACAAAACCCCTTTGAGTTCGGATATTGAGAAAGGAGAACTAAGACCTGTCAGTTCCGTTGAGGAGGGGGTTGGCAGAAGTGTACTACCACATGGTACGTAAGGAGGGGCTAATCTATCTAGAAATTCTTCAGTTAATTGTTCCGGAATATGTTTGGGTGTGGATTCTTTGAATGCTGAGCGAAACCGGCGAATATGGGACCAAACAAGAGATACTGGAGTATTAGGTGATATTGAAGTGCAAAAACTTTTCCAACTTTCCCATTTCTTTTGTTTAAATAATTTCCGAGTACTATTGATATGATATGACAAGGTATTAAAGTTTTCAGTTGTAGAATTTAGCTTATATTTTATTTCAGCCTCCTTCCTTTTGGTAACTGCTATGGTACACTCCTGATCCCACCAGGGAGGAGATGGAATTTTACTTGGATGACCAGTTTTAGTGGGAAATACTTTATTAGCAGTGTTTATTAATAAAGATGTTAAAGCATTTGCACAAGTTGAAAGGTTATTTTTATCAATGTTTGGAAGTTCTTGTAAATCTTGTTCAACTTGTAACTTAAAAGTATTCCATTTCTCCTTAACCAATATATGTTTCAATCTTGGAGGATTCATATTTGGTTGTTTTAGTGGACTATTTAAGAAAGTAATTATAATTGGATAATGATCACTACCATGTGTGGAACTAAGTGTAGTCCATGTTAAGGAAGAAGCAAGGCTAGGGGAGACAATGGATAAGTCGGGAACACTTCTACCCTCCTCTGGTTTGGTTCTACGAGTGATTTTGCCAGTATTAAGTAGACATAAATTATTAGCATGTAACATATCTAACATTTTACTGCCATAGTGATTAGACGTAGAGCTACCCCATGAGCAGTGTTGAACATTAAAATCTCCCATAACCACAATGGGTTTTGGTAGTGATTTTATAATATTTTCAATTTCATCATAAATGTGTGACACAAGATTCAAGATTCAAGATTCAAGATTCAAATATGTTTATTCAATTTAGATTGTTATTTACAATACTTGTGAACGTCATAGAAGCTACGCCATCGGTTCGCAAACCCTACAGCGGGAGGCCTTGGAGAAGAACCGGCAAGAAACTCCAAGGGTTGTTTTTTTCTCCCTGTTTTATTTCATACAGAGTCGTCAAATTGAAAAATGACCTTAACATGGTATGACTAAGGTCAGTTTCCATCACAATTACACAATGGGTTATGAAAAATACAGTTAAGTATAGGCGAACTAATGATCATAGCGGTGAACAATTTTCAATTAAGTACTTAGGAACTCTACTTAAAGCTTTAATATTAGTTAAAAACAAAAGACAATTCTACTATATACTGCAAGTTGCGCCATACATGTTTCAAATGTAATTCTTAATAAAATGAATAAAAACAAAAGAAAACACATTTTAAAGCAAGCAGATAAGAGCAGACCCATTCCCACTGGCAGCACCCGTTCACGAGCATGACGCATGAACCAGCCATCGCTTCGCTCAACCATATTTTAGGGAACGTAACGACCCGCCTCACACGCCACCACCGTAGAAATGTTTTAGTGAGCATGACATACTCAAACTGCCTACCTTAAATGACCGAATTAAAAGCTTAACTAATATAAACGCTAATAATATAAAATATAGGACACGACTCACAATATCATACTAGGAACATTCGTTACGAGTGTTACGACCAAGGTGTTTTGTCGTTCAAATAATCATTTACAGTGTAATAGCCTTTTTTGAGGAGGCCACTCTTTATATGATTCTTAAACTCTAGATATGGTAAATCCAAGATATCACTTGGGATTTTGTTATATATGTGTATACCTTGACCAACAAAAGATCCGTGCACCTTTTCTAAACGGTACCGAGGCATTACGAGCTTGTTTCTATTTCTAGTATTACGATTGTGTAAATCACCATGTTTGGTATACAAGTTAATATTGCGACGTACAAAAAGAATGCAATTTAATATAAATTGAGATGCAGCTGTCAGTATACCTATTTCCTTGAACTTGTCTCTAAGCGAAGTTTTGGAGCCTAGTTTATAGATGGCCCTGATTGCTCGTTTTTGCAAGATGAATATAGCATTAATGCCAGCCGCTAATCCCCACAAAAGAATGCCATATGACATGATGCTATGGAAATAACTAAAGTATACAGTTCTAGCAGTATCAACATCTGTTAGCTGTCGTACTTTTCTAATAGCGTAGGAAGCAGAACTAAGCTTACCAGCTAATGTTGCGATATGCGCATGCCATTGAAGTTTCGAGTCTAAAGTTACACCCAGAAAGATCGTTGATTGTACTAAATCCAGTTTTTCGTTGTTGATTACAATTTCTACAGGTACCGTCTGTACATTTGGCAGAGAAAAAAGTACGCACTTTGTTTTCTTTGCATTAAGCTGCAAATTGTTAGAATTAAACCAACCGAGTACTTGTGACAGTGCTTTGTTTACATCGTCAAAATTGGTTTTGTTTCTGTCTATGTTAAATATTAAAGAAGTATCATCTGCAAACAACACAATATCACAGAAGTTTTTGGCAAAGAAAGGCAAATCATTAATATAAACCAAAAATAGAAAAGGGCCTAAAATAGAGCCTTGAGGTACGCCTAGTTTAATCTGAGAGCCGTTTGATTTCACTCCATTAATGTCAACTGTCTGCGTTCTGGAACTGAGATACGACAGTATTAGTTTCTGGGCATTATTTTTTACACCGTAATGATTTAGCTTCAACAGCAGCGTCCGGTGATCAACACAATCAAAAGCCTTGGATAAGTCGCAAAATATACCAAGAGTATTTTGCGACTTTTCCCAGGCATCAAACACATGCTTTAAAAGTGCAACCCCAGCATCCGTGGTTGACTGACCCTTCATAAATCCGAATTGTTTGCTATGCATGAGATTGTTTAATGAGAAATGAGACAATAATTGCTCTAGTATTATTTTTTCAAATATTTTGCTTAAGGCGGGTAATATTGATATTGGTCTATAATTGCTTGGGTCTTCTTTGTTTCCTGATTTAAATAAAGGTATGACTTTGCTAAATTTCATTAAATCAGGAAAAATTCCTTGAGCGATACACTGATTAAATATAATAGCAAGATAAGGGGCAATAGCATGAATAATGTTTTTAAGTACAGTAACAGATATGCCCCATAAATCAGTGGTAGTTTTCATTTTAAGTAAATTAAATGTTTTGATTATATCGCTCGAATTAATTTCTTTAAAATTAAATAATGAACTACACTCAGATACATGTTTTTCAAGAACCGAGACAGCAGAAGCTGGTGAAGAATTCAAATTAGAGGTGGTTACTAATGGTATATTAACAAAAAAGTTATCAAAAATATTAGCAATTTCTGTTTCAGAGTTTATTCTTGCGTTATTAATGTTAAGCGCTAGACTGTTGTCATGTTGTTTACCTTTTCCGGTTTCACGCTTAATAATATCCCAAGTTGTTTTGATTTTATTATTTGACTTTTTAATTTTATCCTTTAAAAATATTGACTTTGCTTTAGAACATGCTTTTTTGAAAATCTTAGAATATTGTTTTACATGTTCTACGAAACGAGGGCTGTGATTAGTTTCTCTTAATTTATATAGTTCATACAGCCTGTTTCTACTTTTATAAATACCTGTCGTAGCCCATTCGCAAAACTTTAACTTCTGGGTGCATTTAATCGTTTTAGACTTAAAGATATTATTGAACTCATTCGTTACTAATTCAAAAAGGGTTCCATAAAGCGCATTAGGATCATCATGCACATATGGCATCATAGAAACTTTATCAGCTACATTATTTTCAAAATTACGTAGTCGCGTTTTTGTAACGGGCCTGCATTGTACACTTTTAGGTGCATCAACAATATCTAATTCATAGGATACCTTTAATCCGTAGTGGTCGGATGTAATATTTTTAACGACTAGTTTGTTAGTCGGATCAGACTCCGAAAAAACATTATCTATGCAAGTGGCTGAATGAGATGTTACCCTTGTGGGCTCCAAGAAGTGATTAATTAAATTAAAAGAATTGAACAAAGTTAATATTCGTGTAGTCAATGAGGATGTAGGATGAGGAATGTAGATTGAAACATAACAGATATTATTTACAACAGCAGCAATTATTGAAAAATCATTACTATGATGAGGAATTGGAATGTGTTTAAAAAACAATGGATGTTTTATGAGCAAAGCTACACCACAACCAACAGTAGGGTCTAGCCCAAGCCGGTCTTCACGTACACATGAAAAGCCGGATAATTTAAAATTTAAACCTGGTTTAAGCCAGGTTTCTTGGAGAGCAACTACAAAGGGTTTATACTTATTAATTATATGAATTAAGTCAGATTTTTTACTGATTACACTTCTGCAATTCCATTGAACTACAGAGTTCATTCAGTTTATTTAAATTAACATAGTTTTTATCAGATTGTGCAGCGTTGGACGGTGAGGAAATAATATTACTATTTGACAATGTTTGAATGAGAGCAATTATAAGGTCTCTAATGGGTAAGTTAGAAAGTGAGTTGTCATTATTGTTATTATTCAAAGCATTCCCATTGGGGGACGAAGGCATTCTAAAGTCATTTAATATTTCTTCATGAGCAGTTTTGTCATATCCTTTACTGATGTTTCGAGGAGATTTTGGTTTAATAAAAACTGTTTTTTTGTAAGAATTTCTTGTTTCATTTAATTTGCTACCAGTATTATTAGAGGGGTATACGAAATTGGAGATAGGTGGTGAAAGAGGAGAGGAAGCAAGAACATCTGCATATGACTTGTAAGAGGCAGGATGAAGCTTTAATGCCTCCGCATAAGAAATACAATTTTTTGCCATACTTTCTTTGATAGCCTTCTGCCTAAAAAATTCAGGGCAGTTCTTGCTGATGGCTGTATGTAAACCAGTACATAAGCAGCATCTTATTTCCTCTTCATCAACTGTGCAATTATCTCCAGAATGTCCTGATCCACACTTAAAACATCTAGAAACAGATCTACATTGAGCTTTAATGTGGCCATAACGGCAGCATTTGTAGCATTGAATTGTTGGGAATATATACAAATTTACAGGTAAGGCATTATAGCATAAATACACTCTTTTTGGAAGAACCTGTCCATCAAAAGTCAGAACTATTGTTTCAATTGGAGAAAAATCTATTTTACCATTAATCGTTACTTTTTTCTTCAGTCGTCTGATTCTAAGAATATTACCACATCCTATGGGAACTGAAATATTGTTCATGATATCCTCCTCAGACCAATCTGCGGGGACACCTCTTACTACACCCATCCGGGTTATATTATGGGTGGGGATAAAAGCTTTGTAATTGTTCTGCTTTAGAAAGCTGCTATTTATGAAATTGTTGGCATCTAGAAAGTGAGAAAAAGAAATTGAAGCTTTGTTTCTTCCAATTTTTTTCAAACTACCATTTACAATGTTATTAAATGTATGCCTTTTTAAAAAACGCCCTAAAGCAACAGGATGTAATATAACATTTTCATCAGGGGATGTAAGTTCCCGTTGTATATAAACTATGTAAGGCGACGCATCTGAAGCTTGGTAAAGTAACCTAGCTACAGGGGTACGATCAGCAATTTGAGGGTTTTGGGAACCGGAAGTTTGGACGGATTGTGAAGGTTCAATCACCGAATTGTTTGGTAAATGTTGTTCTATATTTGTCGGAATATTACAATGACAGTCAGTTTCTGTAAGATCATTTACATCTGAGAGTTTCAGTTGACTTTTTCGTCTCTTTTTATTGCAGTGTTTGCACGTTTTTCTCGCAGAAGATCTTTTACGTTTTGGGTTTTTATTTGATTCAGAACAATCTGTATCAAATAAAGATCCCTCAGTATCCATGTCAGAGGTGTTAGAAATAGTAACAAAGTTAGTTGCCTGGGGGATAGTTCCCCCAGGGTCGTGGGGCCCGTTGGGCCCGTTCATATGAGAAATATATTAAAAACTTACCAGATATCCAACTATATACAAAAATTAATAGATATTATACAAAAATACAGTTAAATAAAGAAAATTTACACCCACTATCCAAAATAATTAATTTAAAATCAAAAAGCCAGAAAAAACACGACCGCCTTTCTTGAAGTTTCCCGCGCTTTTTTCGGCCACAAATTAAGAAAAGGTTGTGGCACTGTACCTGTCAAATGGTGCAAACGGTGACAAATCGGTTCACTTAAGGAGCGCGCACATTATGCCGGGGCGCAGCGGAGCGGGCCGCAGCGCATCGCATTGACGGATTTGAGTATAGCACATAGTGACGGGCCGGGCCGCAGCGCATTGACGGATTTTGAGTACAACCAAATTCAAACATCCAATTTCTTCTACTACTGCCGGTTATACCCGTCCCTCTCACTCTCCGGGCATGACAGAATCGAGTGAAAGAGACGGGTATAATTTGTAGGTGTCATGTTATCTGACCGAGTAGTACGAGAAAAATCCGCTTGCTATAGCACACTGTGTCGGGGCGCAGCGGGGCGGGGCGGGCCGCATCGCATCGCACGCACGCAACAAAATCCGCGGCGGATTATGCGGCTCGCTGCGCCCCGGCATAGTGTGCGATAGTTCATATAAAATACATACGAGCGATTTGGACGGATTTTTGCGCTGCGGCCCGGCCCGCTGCGCCCCGACATAATGTGCGCGAACCTTTAGGCCGCAGCGGGCCGGGCCGCAGCGCATCGCATTGACGGATTTGAGTATAGCACATAGTGACGGGCCGGGCCGCAGCGCATTGACGGATTTTCAGTACAACCAAATTCAAACATCCAATTTCTTCTACTACTGCCGGTTCTACCCGTCCCTCTCACTCTCCGGGCATGACAGAATCAAGTGAAAGAGACGGGTATAATTTGTAGGTGTCATGTTATCTGACCGTGTAGTACGAGAAAAATCCGCTTGCTATAGCACACTGTGTCGGGGCGCAGCGGGGCGGGGCGGGCCGCATCGCATCGCACGCACGCAACAAAATCCGCGGCGGATTATGCGGCCCGCTGCGCTCCGGCATAGTGTGCGATAGTTCATATAAAATACATTCGAGCGATTTGGACGGATTTTTGCGCTGCGGCCCGGCCCGCTGCGGCCCGACATAATGTGCGCGTACTTTTTGTACCGTAAGGTTCAAATTATACCCGTCTCTTTCACTCGATTCTGTCATGCCCGGAGAGTGAGAGGGACGGGTATAACCGGCAGTAGCAGAAGAAATTGGATGTTTGAATTTGGTTGTACTGAAAATCCGTCAATGCGCTGCGGCCCGGCCCGTCACTATGTGCTATACTCAAATCCGTCAATGCGATGCGCTGCGGCCCGGCCCGCTGCGGCCCGACATAATGTGCGCGTACCTTATATGAACTATCGCACACTATGCCGGGGCGCAGCGGGCCGCATAATCCGCCGCGGATTTTGTTGCGTGCGTGCGATGCGATGCGGCCCGCCCCGCCCCGCTGCTCCCCGACACAGTGTGCTATAGCAAGCGGATTATTCTCGTACTACTCGGTCAGATAACATGACACCTACAAACTATACCCGTCGCTTTCACTCGATTCTGTCATGCCCGGAGAGTGAGAGGGACGGGTATAACCGGCAGTAGTAGAAGAAATTGGATGTTTGAATTTGGTTGTACTCAAAATCCGTCAATGCGCTGCGGCCCGGCCCGTCACTAATGTGCTATACTCAAATCCGTCAATGCGATGCGCTGCGGCCCGCTCCGCTGCGCCCCGGCATAATGTGCGCGCTCCATAAAACTACGTTGCCAACTTTATGCGCATGGCCACAGCCGTCTCTATCGTCTTCTACAACCCATGCTATGATACGGAACGGCAACAATGCTGTGAACCGGTTTACTCCTCTGAGTACTAAATCCTATGGAGGTGGCATACCTACGAAAAAGTGAGGTGTAACTAAGTCACAATGTAAGAAAATCTTGGAATTTAATTTTAAACTTCTTCTAATTGTCGTATTAATCGGTCCAGCCGTTTCAGAGATTAGCCGGAACAAACAGACAGACAGACAAAAATTGTAAAACATGTCATTTTGGTATATGTACCGTATATTTAATCATATGCACGTAGTAAAAAGCGGTTATTTAATGTTACAAACAGACACTCCAATTTTATTTATTTGTATAGATGTATAGAAGATATGCCATCTCCATAGCTGCGGCCCGACATAATGTGCGCGTACTTTTTGTACCGTAAGGTTCAAATTATACCCGTCTCTTTCACTCGATTCTGTCATGCCCGGAGAGTGAGAGGGACGGGTATAACCGGCAGTAGCAGAAGAAATTGGATGTTTGAATTTGGTTGTACTGAAAATCCGTCAATGCGCTGCGGCCCGGCCCGTCACTATGTGCTATAATCAAATCCGTCAATGCGATGCGCTGCGGCCCGGCCCGCTGCGGCCCGACATAATGTGCGCGTACCTTATATGAACTATCGCACACTATGCCGGGGCGCAGCGGGCCGCATAATCCGCCGCGGATTTTGTTGCGTGCGTGCGATGCGATGCGGCCCGCCCCGCCCCGCTGCTCCCCGACACAGTGTGCTATAGCAAGCGGATTATTCTCGTACTACTCGGTCAGATAACATGACACCTACAAACTATACCCGTCGCTTTCACTCGATTCTGTCATGCCCGGAGAGTGAGAGGGACGGGTATAACCGGCAGTAGTAGAAGAAATTGGATGTTTGAATTTGGTTGTACTCAAAATCCGTCAATGCGCTGCGGCCCGGCCCGTCACTAATGTGCTATACTCAAATCCGTCAATGCGATGCGCTGCGGCCCGCTCCGCTGCGCCCCGGCATAATGTGCGCGCTCCATAAAACTACGTTGCCAACTTTATGCGCATGGCCACAGCCGTCTCTATCGTCTTCTACAACCCATGCTATGATACGGAACGGCAACAATGCTGTGAACCGGTTTACTCCTCTGAGTACTAAATCCTATGGAGGTGGCATACCTACGAAAAAGTGAGGTGTAACTAAGTCACAATGTAAGAAAATCTTGGAATTTAATTTTAAACTTCTTCTAATTGTCGTATTAATCGGTCCAGCCGTTTCAGAGATTAGCCGGAACAAACAGACAGACAGACAAAAATTGTAAAACATGTCATTTTGGTATATGTACCGTATATTTAATCATATGCACGTAGTAAAAAGCGGTTATTTAATGTTACAAACAGACACTCCAATTTTATTTATTTGTATAGATGTATAGAAGATATGCCATCTCCATATGATTCAGTACTCGAGGTTTACTCGCTGTTTACCTGTCAAACGGTGCAAACGATGTCAAATCGGTTCACTTAAAACTACGTTGCCAACTTTATGCGCATGGCTTGTAGAAGACGATAGAGATGGCTGTGGCATGGCTTGTAGAAGACGATAGAGATGGCTGTGACCACAGCCGTCTCTATCGTCTTCTACAAGCCATGCTATGATACGGAACGGCAACATTGCTGTGAACCGGTTTACTTCTCTGAGTACTAAATCCTATGGAGGTGGCATACCTACGAAAAAGTGAGGTGTAAGTAAGTCACAATGTAAGAAAATCTTGGAATTCAATTTTAATCTACTTCTAATTGTTGTATTAATCGGTCCGTCAAAATTGGTCCAGCCGTTTCAGAGATTAGCCGGAACAAACAGACAGACAGACAAAAATTGTAAAAAAACATTTTGGTATGTACCGTATACTTAATCATATGCATGTCGTAAAAAGCGGTTATTTAATGTTACAAACAGACACTCCAATTTTATTTATTTGTATAGATGCATAGAAGATATGCCATATCCATAGGATTCAGTACTCGAGGTTTACTCGCTGTTTACCTGTCAAACGGTGCAAAAGGTGTCAAATCGGTTCACTTAAAACTACGTTGCCAACTTTATGCGCATGGCTTGTAGAAGACGATAGAGATGGCTGTGCTGTGACTAAACCTGTTATTTAATAGTGCTGGCAATTTGAAAGAAAGGGACACCCTCACCTCGTTCTTGCGGTCTCAGCTGGACCGTTGACATTTTGTATTGAAATATAAACCTTATCTTTTAAAGTTATAGTGTATTTTTAAATACACAGAAATACGGAGTGCACCTTCCTGTTGTAAATTCCTTGAACACCAAAGAGCATGTAATCACTACGTTTAAGAGACGGGTCTCTCATAGAAAAAAAGTAAATTATCGTTTTGTATGGAAGTTATACTAAAACGGAATACCAACCACATAGCTGAAATTATGACGTACATGACGTACAGGGTTCCCAACATAATAACCGAAATAGTGATGTACCAGTCGTGGGATTTTTTATCGATGGCGATATAAAAAAATATCAGGATTCCATTTCTATCATTTTGCAAACTTTAGGGTCTAATTGATGCCTTACTTACGCTAACGTTAATTCTCGGTTTAAATTAAACAAGAGTTATGTGACAATAAAATTTTCATTCAAAAAGTAGTTCACCAAGTTTAACAAGAATTTCACGTTGGCGCAAATGGGGCTAAAAGTAAACTCCATTATTAAAGTCAAAGTCTAATTTAATCGAAGTTATAATATATATACATGCATTTGGCAATAAAGATTCTATAAAAAAACCTGTTTTCTTTCCCGAGGGGCTGCAGGTGCTATTTTTGCAGTTGTAGTTGAAGGTTCTGAAATATTCACAAGAAACATGTTAATATAGCATAGCATGTAAATAAATAAATAATGTAAATCATACAAACCGCCTTAAAAAATTCACGTAGGTACGTAATTAATACGTATTTAAGTATACGTACTTAAGTAAGTACTTTGAAGTCAGGTGTGAAACATGTATTTAAAATTTTTTGTGTTTTTGTTTAGACCCGCCCGACTGCATGCACGAATGCACTAAAAAAGAGCCACAATGCCGTGCGGGTGTACCGACACTATCTAACCGAACGGACTTTACTTCATTATGCAATAGGCATTTCAAAATTGGACCAACTTGGGAAAAAACCTGATGTTATAACGTTTGAATCATTTAAATAGGTTCAGCCGACTTCGAGTAATTAGTAAACATACTTAAAAAAAACGCGACGATAGATAACCTCCTCCTTTTCAATTCTTGAAGTCGGTTAAAAAATTATCGATTGTCGATAAAAAAATGTCAAGCACTATTTATCAGGTTATCTTCTCAATTTTTTAAATTTCAATAGAAAACTTTTAAATCACGTAATCCTTAATGTAATGGCTATAACAAAATGTGAATGTATGCTTACCTTTCTTCATTAAATGGAAATTTGGCCATGAATATTCGCTTTTGGCCTTCTGACCGGCCGGCTCGTAAACCACATAATATATTTCACAAGTTTTGTAATACATATCTCAACAGATCACACGGGACCGCGAACACGTACAAATAAGGCGAAATTTTGCGAGTAATTCACAAAATGCACAAATTCACACAATTAATACTAAAATCAAGCTTCGTTTACAAACAGTCAACAAGACAAGAATGTCAAATTTGGCGGCTGGCGGCTGACTGTCAGTAGTGTCAGTCAGAGTGAGTGAGAGTCAAATAGGTGAAAGCAAGACAGCGATATTTCTGGTACAAACTTCATACAACACTTTTTTGTATGGAAGTTGCGCCAGACTGTTGAACACTACAAAGCTTCTAACATGATGGCTTCTTACGTGCTTTTCTGTTGCAGTGATAATCTTTGGAACTAAAACAGTTTTCATACGACAGGACAGTTCATTTTGACAGCTAATTTCGTATTGCAAGTGGCTCCTCTGCCACTGCTGTCACCGGAACAGACAGAAGTGTGGGACCATCTATGTGTGGGACTATATTAAAATGCTTACTCTTGACTTGCTCTTGACCTCCTTGGAGTAATTGTGTTCTGTGGAAGTGTAGCTGATTACCATGAAGCTCGACTTAATACTGAGGTAACTGGAGAGTGCAGTACGAACAATTTTTTGAATACCTCAAATAACACAGTGGCTGTCTTCCGTCTCACCTACACTTTAAAAAAATACGTATGGTCATATGAGACAGCTGACAGCCACTACATACATAAATGTCAAATTTGCTGGCGACACTTTTTTATTCAGGGTGAGAGCTCCAGTTACCTCATAGTATTAAGTCAAACTTCATGCTGATTACACATAAAATAAACAAATACAAAAGTCACTTTACCGTGCGCAGGCGTTGGAATCACCCATACAATAGGTCAACACTTAGTGATTACAGTAGTGGGGATGCCCCCATGGTCATACATTGGCTATAACTATGACCGCCATTTTGTTGGGGTGCCCCCATTGGCTAAAATTATGGCTGTCACTTTTTTTCGAAATGACGTTTAGTTTTTGTGTTTTTTTTACTCATTTCGGTTTTCTATGATTATTTAGTTAATTTTATAGTTTTCCCATGGTTTTTCCACTTTTTCTCAGATATTTCTGTACAGAAATATGGATACGTTATTCGAAGATGCCCACGGTACGTAAGTAAATCTATTTACATAGTTTTTTGTATCAATTATTTATTACATTAACTTAAGTTTTCGTTTGTTGTTTTAGTTAATTCCAAGAGGCAACTTTCTATTTCATAACAAACCAAAACAAAAGAAAATATAGTTTACAACTTAACCGGAGTAAGAAGATTCTCAAAGTTATGAATGAAAGGTAATGTTTGTTTATTTTTTATAAATGAATGTAAGTACCTATGTTTATGTAATTTAAATATTGATTAGTTTTATTGAAATCCATTCTAATACCTTATTTCAATATCCATTTAGAAGTGATATCATATGGTGATAATGATAAAGCACAGTAGATTACTTGGGATTAAATGCAAATAATCAGTTGTTACATTTAACTAGTTTCAATTTAGTGAAGTTGTTAATACCAAGTCAAGAGAAAATTAGGTACAGTGATTCAATAAATTTGTCAAAACATTTAAAACTGACTTGTCAGCAAATTCATATTTGTGACAAGCAGAACAGAATTATGACAAATAAACCTGTAGGTAAAGAAATGATTGTTGTCGGTACGAATGACGGTTTATTGTGATTGTCTTACAACTATGTTATTATTGCTACTATCTTAGATCTTAATTAAGTATATAATTTATACTATACACATCCACTCAGTCCATGTACACTCGACAGCATATCAGGTTAAACAGTTGAACTGCTATAACAGCTTTTATTACGTAGGGCATAAAGGCGGTCTCAAGGTCAACATGTATAGTCTGATGTGCCACCGTGTGTACAAAGCTTATCTACTATTAACTATTATCTAGAAACATTGATATCTATGACTTAATTATATTAATGTACATTCAACAGCACATCAAGTTAAACAGTAGAACTGCGATAACAGCTTTTATTACATAAGGCATACAGGCGGTCTCAAGGTCAACATAGCACATCAAGTTAAACAGTAGAACTGCGATAACAGCTTTTATTACATAAGGCATACAGGCGGTCTCAAGGTCAACATGTATAGTCAGATGTGCTGCCGTGTGTAGGTACATACTGGCACAATAAACAATGTGCTTTAGCCACACCAGTACTCTTTCTTGATTTACAAATTGATCAGCTATCACTTATTTGTTTATAAAATGTTATGACAGATTTTAGTAACAATATGTAGAATCTATACTAACCAAATCTAATCTTTTCAGATAAGTTGAGTGTCAACGACGTCAATGGAGTGCTGCGAAGATGCCTGTGCCTGCCTATTCTTGCGGTTATAAATTATCAAAAAAGACTTATAGTCTAAATTACTGCTGTTAGTTGTTATATTGATTACATACTGTATTCAATGTTTAACTATTAAGCCCCCAGTACAGGATGGCCGATCATTTTGGCCGACCATGATGGGCTATCGTGTACAGGGGCGGTTTGCGTTGCTCGCAGACGGCAATCACATGCAAACTGGCTCTGTACACGATGGCCCATCATGGTCGGCCAACATGATCGGCCATCCTGTACTGGGGGCTTTAGGAGTTAGTTATTGTGTTTTGCATTGAAAGTGATACCTATTAACAGTAAATAATGAAATGGCAGCTATACTGATTAAAACTACTAGGAAAATTAGCAATAGCGTTTGTGCGTAAAAACTATTTGCAAGCAGTTTAATTTTTCTTTTATTGGTTGTTAAAGTGTTTATATTTCTTGGTTTATTCAATTTAGTAAGTAATAATTTCATTACTCTCATTCTTTGCCTTGTATAAATCTTAACTTACACTTCAGTACTTTGTGTTTAATATAAAATTATAATGTAATAAATGCCTGTTTTATCAAATAAATGAGTTTTTTTATTTTGTCAGAATTCTTAAAAACCTATCACTAGGGATGTATGTAATTAAATATCGATACCACTATCGATAACGTATCAAGGGCGTCGATAGTTTTGACAGCACTATGTTGTCAATTTCTAATGGGGGCGCGTCATTCACTAACAAACGGCCGCTATAAGGCTTGATTCCTATCTGTACTAGTCTATATAATTTGTGACCGTGCGTACGAAGTCGCGGGCAACAGCTAGTATTAAATAAATAAATAAAAAAGCTTGTGTAGGAAAAATGTTATAGTAAAAAACCACGAGCCCTATAAGTAGCTTTCAGGCGGGATAAGCTACTTATAGGGCTCGTGGTTTTTTACTATCACATTTTTAACCGACTTCTAAATCAAAAAGGAGGAGGTTCTCTATTCGTCTGTATGTATGTTTTTTTTTTTTTTTTTTTTTGTGTATGTCCACCAATTACTCGAAGACGGCTGAACCGATTGAAATGGTTCAAACGTTATTACATCAGGTTGGTTTCCAAGTTGGTCCCATTTTTTGAAATTTCGAAATCGGTTCAGTAGTTTTCAGGAAATCTTGAAAATACTGTCGTTTTCGTTACCACTTTATGTGAATTTAATACGTATCTTTAGGCATAACTCCTTTGTTTATAAACCGATTTAGGTGATTCTTGTTTTGTTGGAAAGGGGATACCTCAAGGTATTTTAACCGACTTCGAAAAAGGAGGTTTTGAGTTTGATCACATAGCTATTTACCAGAAAACACGTAAATTGCCTGCACGATGCACTAAAAAGAAAGAAATAAAAATTATTTTTATAAAAAAATTAAACCGCCTTCTAAAAAACCACATCAAAAAAGTAAGAAATAATTCCTCACCAAATAAATAACGTAAGTACTTTGAAGTCGGGCGGGTTTTAACAAAAACAACAAAACATTGTACTTACATGTTTCACGCCCGACTTCAAAGTACTTACGTTATTTATTTGGTGAGGAATTATTTCTTACTTTTTTGATGTGGTTTTTTAGAAGGCGGTTTAATTTTTTTTTAAATAATTTTTATTCCTATACTTACAGAATTGCATTGTGAATGCATAAAACCAAAACAATTTAAAATCTTAAAAAAAGCTAATTAGCCTAAAAAATTAAAAATGCTGCCGATAGTCACTATTCCACACGGACGAAGTCGCGGGCACAGCTAGTATAGTAAATATTATAAAGTTTAGATGTTTGAATGTTTGTAACTCAAATCACGCCAAAACGGCTGAACGGATTTGGCTGAAATTTAGGACACACATACTTTGTAGCCTAGAGAGGAGAAAATAGGCTACTTTCATATCCCGGAAAATGTCATTCCCGCGGGATACGTCGTGTAGTCCACGCGGGTGAAGCCGCGGGCGGAAAGCTAGTTTATAATATAAATCTTTTATTGATAGCGGTCAAAAATAATGTTAACATATAATATAACGTTATATTATTTCGTTATAACGTTGTAATGTTATCGTTACCAAAGCAGGACTATCAGACGAAGGACAGGATATTATAATTGACTTTATAACAACTCTTTACTAAAAGAAAGAGCAAACAAGTGCAACAAAATTTAATGCTAAAACACCAAAAAATTTTAAATAATATTGTTTAAGTATCTTAATTACATTTTCAAACTACCATAACCAACATAGCAAATATAAAAAGAATAGCCGGAACACTTCTGTGTCCCGAGTTATAATTATAATAGGTCGGACCGGTCCGAGTCATCAGTTTATGTATGCCTTCACGTAAGTGTAATTCTGGTTTGGATGGGTAAGTCGCAAGTGAAGTCTGCTCCTGTTCTTCATTTTTCTTAATCTTTTCGTCTAGCCACACTTTAAAAGTGAAGGTAGGTAAAATATCTGCCATTTTTTTATTGATAGCATAAGTTGCGGACATTTCTTTAGTGCATTCAGTTTGGCCATTTATAACGATGCCTACAAGTTCATTGTCAACGATTACCGGGCCCCCAGTATCTCTATAACATGTTGGAACTTTTGTTTCAACGCAGTCGAAGTAAGCCATTAATACCTCGCTTGGTTCAAAACTCAATCGGCTTTCCATGCCTACATACTGCAATTCTTTCGGTTGACCGACTTCTGCATTTAAACCAAATCCGATAGCTTCAATATCAGTAAGTCCAGACAGGCTTGTGAAATTACTCAATCGTATTTTCGATGCCACAGAAGTGTTATGTTTTTCCGTATAAAGAAGACCAACATTTTTCGTAGCTCCACCACCCGTGAAAGTCGGAAACTTTTCACTTTTGCTAACGTGTAGTACAACAGCAGTGTTATCCTTCTTGCCTCGAGTGGTATTGAGGAGTACGTAACTTGCAGGTAGCTGAATACATGTTGCTGTAGTTAATATCAATCCGTTCGAGACTACGGAGCCAGAACACAAATATTCGTCCTGCCGCGACATGATGGCCGCCACGAATGGAAACTGTTTGTACCTTGCGGTAACTATTTCGTGCATTTGACTGTTTTGTCGTCGTGTGCATGTTATATTATTCGTCTCATTATCTGTTGGTATATCCATTGATTCAGCGTTGCTCTCATCATTGTCGCCGTTGTCTTCTCTATTATCATTTTCTACACTCTTCTTCACATTATCACACGTTGCAATATCAACAAATTGAAAAACTAAAATAATCAAAACGAGAAAATGAATATAACTGTATTTTCCCCACATTTTAAAATTTTTTCTTTGGAGAAGAAAATATCAAGTTCTTTTTTTCACTTCTTTCATATTTGATTGATGTTTTTTCTAGTTTTTGACTAGAAATCTGATTTGTGCCAGTTCTCTTTGCATTCAAAGTAGGTTCTCTTTGCATTCAAAGTAGGTTCTATAATTTAATTAGCTTAGTCTACACACGCTAAATATTATTTTCAAAGTAAAAGTTTGTTTAGGTAATCTCAGGAACTATTTAACGGATTTTGAAAATTCTTTCACCACTAGTAGAAAGCAACATTATTGATTTAAATATTTTATCCCGATACTCACACGGGAACACAGCCAGCTTATAAATAAGAATAGCTCTTCCCAATTACAGTAAAAATTAGTTTGTCTGTAATGGGCGCTCCACACTGAGCGTTTTTACATTGGACGATAACGGTAACGACACGATATCGTCGGACTGGCAGTTTGAATAATTTTGATACAATCACTACTAAATGCTTTCACACTGTGTCGTTACCGTCAACGATATCGTCTGTCGTGCCGATATCGGTGACGACACAAGTGCGAAAGATGCGAAGACGGTTATTAACGAAAGTAACCAAGCGTTATTAACAGTTTATCTGTTATTTACAGCATTTTTGGGTTTTTACGCTAAAAACCACCGCTTGGTAGCGCTTGTTGCTTGTTTTGCTAGGTGTGAGTTCGAGACATCACATGACATTAGAGTTTAAGGTATTAAGAGCTGCCTGGCTATCTGAGAAAATCAGAATTGATTGATTTGTGTATAAGTTTCGTTGACGGTTGGCTTCCGCGCATTCTATAATGGCGTATAAAAGTATCAAACTTCCAGCCTTGCAGGTAATGAGGTTGTCTGACCAGGGGGGCTACCGGCTAAGAAATCTGGATATGGGTATGGGCTTCAACTGTCATTTGAATTCTTTATTCTGATAGATTTTTGCTGCTTTGTTCTGTTGAACGTTGCTAGCTAGTTATCGTTATACCCGACGTCACAAAACAAGGAACTGATAGCGGCTATTTTCTTTATAAAATTGACTTAAAGTTCCCAATAACGTATGAAGTTCATATCCATAAAGTTACGCGGTAGCCCCCCTGGGGGGCTACCGGCTAAGAAATCTGGATATGGGTATGGGCTTCAACTGTCATTTGAATTAGCCCCCCAGGGGGGCTACCGCGTAACTTTATGGGTATGAACTTCATACGTTTTTAGGAACTTTAAGCACAGAATAATATTTGTAGCAGAAGGCTCACTTCCGAAACAGTTACAATGAATTATCAATCTTTTCCTCGCGACAATTAGGTCTAAAATAATTTGCACCCGCACGCCAGCCTAACTAATTTACCGTTCATTACATGCGAAACTGAACCGTAGCTGTACGTAATACGGTTCTATTACTCGGAAACGCTTAAGCCAAATTGGTTTTGGGTGGTCTTGGTTGCCGCACTAGGGTTGACTCGACTGCAATGTAACGACGAAGTAAGTAAAAGGAATAACAAATAGCGCAATTGATTTTTAAATACAGAAAGCTTAGAATTTTTATTTTTACTTCTTTGCATTCACAGTTCAATTTTGCCAGGCCGTAACGACTCCTTAGCTCAGTGGTTATTAGAGTATTCATAATTCACCATTATTATATTATTCTAAGACAGAAAGTAGCTATATTTTGTAATTTGGTAGGTACCTATTTTAAAAGTGCTACAGCTACTCGAACGAAATACTTACGTATATTACGTAGGTAGGTACCTACCTTAGTTTAGTGTACATATTGTTGATGTTAGCGTTGTTATTCGATAACGTCTATCGTGAAGTGAGAACAAGCTAAGGTAAGTAAGTAGGTAGTAACAACGCGGGCGCAGCGCGCGTCCGCGTAGTTCCTATGTGCGCCACGGCACGGTTGCCACGGCGATGAGCGCTAGCGTCACGCTGCAAAGCGAGAATCACTTTGTCGATTTTTATTTTCGTCGTAATTACCTACGCTAAGGTGGGGTGGGGTCCTTAAATCAAATATTCGGGTCATTAAGTATTATATATACTTATAGAGTAAGACAGTATAGTCACACAAAAAAACTTCTTTCAGGTTTTCTAAGAAGATTATGAAATACTGAAAATAACCAACCGAAGGCCGCACAATAATAATGTTTAATGTTACGCATTTTGCTTTGGGTAAAACCACAAGGTAACACACTTGTGTTTTGGCGCGAAAGACAGTGTGGCGAAAGTAAACTACTTTCTCGCGTGGCGTCGCATGCACAACTGAGCGCGCGTGACACCCGTGATTTCTCTACCTCGCGGTAGACAGAGCGTAGTCGATTGAATTGCGGAGTGAGCCCCCCCTGCTTTAAGTCAATTTTATACAGAAAATTACCGCTATCAGTTTCTTGTTTTGTGACGTCGGGTATAACGATAACTAGCTCGCAACGTTCAACAGAACAAAGCAGCAAAAATCTATCAGGATAAGGAATTCAAATGACAGTTGAAGCCCATACCCATATCCAGATTTCTTAGCCGGTAGCACAGAATAAATAATAGTGCTAAGGCACAGAAGACTCACTCTGCAAGCTCATTCAAATGAAAATAAATCATTCTGCGGGGAAATAAAGTCCAATTCCGGTTGCTTTGTCATCGCTTGCCTACTGTTATAATAACCTAGAGTTCGCGCATGCAAGCAAAACTGTACCCAATAGCTACGCGCGAGCGTTTCTATTTCTATGAATGCCTCAAACAGCTCGCTCGCTGGTTAGGGTTGCGAGCGACTTGCGAGTTCGGTTTTGTTGTTTCTTTTGTTCTTTCTTTTATTTAGACACCCGTAAACACAACACTATCTTATATACGGATTATAAGAACGTTTAGTAGTCATTGTTCGGTGCACAAAAATCACAGAAATGATCGATCGTTTTACGCGCGAACGTGGAGCGTACGAGCCGAGCGGCATCCTTCTGCCATTCGCCCACAAATTATATAGACTAGTACAGATAGGAATCAAGCCTTATAACGGCCGTTTGTTAGTGAATGACGGACCCCGATTAGATTTTGACAACATAGTGCTGCCAGAACTATCGACCCTTGATTCGTTATCGATAGTTGTGCAAATCATCGACGTTTGGTACAACCCTAGTAATATACTATTTTAAATTCTGCTCAAATAAAAAACACATTTGATGAAAGAAGGCATTTATTACTTGACATTATAATTTTATCAAATACAAAGTACATAAGTTAAGTTGAGGTTTATACAAGACAAAGAATGAGCGTAATGAAATTACTTACTAAATTGACTTTATAGATAAACTAAGAAATATAAATACTTTATCACCTACAAGAAAAATTAAACTGCCTGCAAATATTTATTATGCACAAATGCTAATGCTATTTTTCCTAGTAGTTTTATTTAGTATCTGCCATTTCATTATTCACTGTTAATATCACTTTAGTTTCAATGCAAGACGCAATAACCTAATTCTAATAGTTAAACATTTAATGCAGTAAGTAATCAATATTGCAACTAACAGCAGTAATTTGCACCATAATTCTGATTTGATAACTTATAACCGCAAGAATAGGCAGACACGGGCATCTTCGCAGCACTCCACGAACCTCGTTGAGACTCAAGTTATCTGAAAAGATTAGATTTGGTTAGTATAGATTCTACATATTGTTACTATAATCTGCCATAACATTTTATAAACAAATAAGTGATAGTAGTACTGAAAAGTTTGTAAATCAAGAAAGAGTAGTGTGTATATTTCATATAAAGCACATTTTGTTTGTTGTGCCGCTATGCACAAGTTATAGATAATCAATGTTTATAGTTAATAACTGTTATTAAGTAGATAAGCTTTGTACATAGACTGATGAGAGGTAGTATATATAATTAAGTAAGATCTAAGATAGTAGGTAGCAGTAACAGTTATAACATACCTAGTCATAAGACAATCACAATAAACCATCATTTGTACCGACAACAATCATATATTATCCCACCGGTACATTTGTTATAATTCTGTTCTGTTTGTCAGAATCAGAAATATGAATTTGATGATAAGGCATTTTAAATGTTTTGACAAAGTTATTGAATTACTTACACTGTTATTTTCTCTTGACTTGGTATTAACAACTTCACTAAATTGAAACTTGTTAAATGTGACAACTGATTATTTAAATTTAATCCCAAGTAATCTACTGTGCTTTATCATTATCACCATATGATATCACTTCTAAATGTATATTGAAAATGTATATTTTTTAACAAAACTAATCAATAATTAATTACACATACCTACTTACATTCATATAAAAAGAATAAACAAACATTACCTACCTTTCATTCATAACTTCTTCTTCAACATGTCAATGACAAGTACAAAATCATATGTTGTTGGCCCAAAACTGTGCCACTCTCACCGCATTATCTGCAGCCAACATGAGGTCCTCACGCGTGCAGGTGATAATGATCTGGGAAGTTCAAGGCCAGGAGGGAGCTTTTCCTGGATGAGCACATATGGGTGTGGAAGGGTAGCAGAGTTTTCCCACAGTTTAACTTTGGTTAAAGAGGCCTCCGTGGTACCAGGCATGACGCACTTGTAAAAACTATTGCGACTCTTTAGCCTTTGATAAATTTCATAACTTTCTGAGAAACCGAATCTTCTTTACTCCGGTTAAGTTGTGAACTGTATTTTCTTTTGTTTTGGTTAGTTTTAAGAAATACAAAGTTGCCTCTTGGAATTACCTAAAACAACAAAACTCAAATTTAGGTTAATGTAATAAATAATTGATACATAAAACTACGTAAATAGATTTACTTACGTGTACCGAAGGCATCTTCGAATAATGTATCCATATTTCTGTAAAGAAATATCTGAGAAAAAGTGGAAAAACATCTAAAGAATACTAGAAAACCGAAATGAGTAAAAAAAAAACACAAACTAAATAAACGTCATCTTGAAATTCTTGAAAAAAGTGACAGCCTTAATTTAACCAATAGGGGCACCCCAACAAAATGGCGGTCTTAATTATAGCCAATGAATGGGTATCGGGGCTACCGGCCACTAAGTTTTGACCTATTCTATGGGTGATTCCAACGCCTGCATTCGCCTGCCGGCAGGCGCGCCGGCCGAACGTACCTAAACTGCGGAGTGACACCCCCTGCCGGTAGCCCCCCAGATAGCGGCTATTTTCTTTATAAAGTTCACAAAAACGTATGAAGTTCATATCCATAAAGTTACGCGGTAGCCCCCCTGTACTGGGGGCTTTAAAGGCCCCAGTACAGGATGGCCGATCCAACGCAAACTGGCCCTGTACACGATGGCCCATCATGGTCGCCGACCATGACCAATACATCGTACATTGACACTTTTGAACGAACAAGTTTAAAAAGGTTCTTTCAATGAAGGTTCGTTCTTTGAATTTCAAAAATTCAAAAATGATTCCCTAACTCAATATGAAAAGTCTTACAGTAAATTACTAAAAAAAATTGTTCTCAGTGAAAAACGAAAATCTTTTATACATAGACTTACAATATCCAAAAACAAATATAAGACTATGTGGACTGTAATAAACGAAAAAACAAAACCTTTGAACCAAAAAACACCGCAAAACATTACTATTAACCATAACAATGAGATCATCACATGCCCAAAAACTTTAGCAAATCTGTTTAATAATTATTACATTAATATGGGGAAAAATGATAATATTCACACTCTTAAGGTACAAAATCAAAATTCAATTGTGAACTCATTTTACCTAGACACGGTCACCGAAGCAGAGGTAAGAAAGACAATTTTGAATTTAAAGAGAAACAACACATGTGGTTATGATGATATACCGGCCACATTACTAGCACATTGCGTCGATGAATTTGTGTCCCCTTTGACATTCCTAATAAATCAATCATACGAACAAGGCGCTTTTCCACAATGTTTAAAAAAAGCTATAATCAAACCTATTTTCAAGAAAGGTGTAAAGTCCAAAATGGAAAATTATCGTCCGATAGCCATATTATCAGTTAGGCCACGTTCGCACGGGCGTGCAGAAAGGCGTTGCGTTAGCGGGGCGATATCGCAACATCAACGCCTAGGAACCAGAGGTGTTCGCATAGACGTAAAAAAATCGCTTGGCGTTTTGTGCTCACACGGTGCGGACTGCAGGCGTACCTATCATGAATTCGGACGACATCTTGTTAATCGCCGTTTGGTATATTAAGAAACGATAAGCAAATAGAAGGCAGTACTGGTTTCATCCTCTTCATTCAGAGAGAGTTATCTTACTGGTAAATTTTACACTCAGTACAGCAAGCTTCAACGATTTCCTCAAAAATTCTTTGATTAATATGAGAATGTCAATCAGCTCATTTGATGAACTACTGCTTATTTGTTGGCCCTAATAAAATACAGCGACAAGATTCCTAAATGAGTCCTTGGGTTATTTAGTTAGGTATCACCTAAATGAAAATAAACCTAATGACGTAAAAATAGTTACCCACTGACAGTAGGTAGCGTTAAAAAAACGCTTGTATGAACGCCAATAGGGCTGCCCGTATGTTGTATTTCCATCGCCTCCATCGCGTCGCGCAGTCAATCGGGCAATGTGCGATAAAATAACGCCGCGTAAAAAAATCGCTCGCGTGTGAACGGATTAGGGAAAGTCCATAAGTTCTGTTTCAAGGCGTCAAAAAATCGCTTCAACGCGCGATAATATTACGTCCGTGCGAACGTGGCCTTATATCTAAAATTTTCGAAAAAATAATATGCAAACGAATTTACCGCTTTTTTGAAAAATATAGTGTGCTAAACAAAAACCAACATGGTTTTAGAGAGAAACACTCTACGACATCAGCTGTGCTTGACTGTAGCTTTGAGATTCTGAAAGCGCTCAACGAAAATAAGAGTGCTGTCGCGATATTCATGGATATTTCCAAGGCGTATGACCGTGTGTTGCATGAAATACTTTTAAAAAAATTAGAAAATTTTGGAATTCGTCGGAATACAATTCAGTGGCTCATGTCTTACTTAAAAGACAGAAAGCAATCTGTACAAATTGCACACACAAGTGGAGGTATTTTGGAAAATGTTATTTCCGAAATTGATACAGTCCCCGGATCAATACCACAAGGCAGCGTGCTCGGATGTTTGCTGTTTTTAGCTTATATAAATGATCTGCCTCACGCCACACCAAACAAAATTGTACAATTTGCTGATGACGCTACTCTCGCTACTTATATCTGGCAACTACAAAAACATAAATAAATTACATGATGAAATCACATCTTCTATAAATAATATAGCAAAACATCTCGGTGAAATAGGGCTGGTATTAAATTTAGAAAAAACCAAAATAATTAAATTTAGACCCCACCAAAGATCAGTACTGCCACTTAATATAATTTTTGAACAAAACAAAATAGAAGTAGTCGATACATTTACATTGCTCGGAATCACCATGGATTCTACTCTCTCTTGGAAACCTCATGTAAGTGCAGTTGTGAGTAAACTTAGCAGTTTTACGTACGCCATATATGAGTTGCGAAAAATCACAAATCCACAGTGTGCGTTGACTGCATACAATGCACACGCTGCGGCCTGGATCAGGTTTGGGATTGTATTTTGGGGAAACTCGACTGATGTGCATACAGTATTCGTTTTACAAAAACGCTGCCTCAGAGTAATCGCCAAATTGTCGCCCGAAGAGTCATGTAGGCCGTGGTTTGTAAGCTTGAAGATACTCACGGTCAGCTGTCTGTATATTTACGAGCTTTGCAGGTTAGTTCGCACCAGTCCACATTATTTCCATAAAATAACTGACCTTCCTAGACGCTATGTTTCTCGCCGGGCTAATAACATAAGTCAGCTAACACCACAACTTGAACTATTTAAGAAAGGGCCTTTCTATATGGCAGTCAAGCTATATAATCACTTGCCTAACTCCTTAAAAGCGCTCCAGCACGGGTAGCATGACGAACTCGAGAAAGGTTTTGTCTATTTCGAAACGTCAAAAATGACATTTCATCGTAGACAAAGCTATTGTTCTGCTGTCAATTAAAGACTTTCGAGGTAGACAAAACTCTTCTCGGGTTTGTCATGCTACGCGTGCAGGGATGTAAATTTGATAAAAATTTAAAACAACTACTTCTTGCAAAGGCTTACTATTCTATAAAGGAATATTTAGATGATAAATTAGAAAATTAAAGCTATAAATAAAATGTATGTACCTACCTATATTGTAAATTATTGTTTAATTTTAAGATGGTATTTTAATAATTTGTGTTACACTCCTATTGCAATATAAAATTGTGTCAATAAGTATTATAGTTACTTATGTATTTTGCCGTGCCCTTACAGGGCTCTTGTTTGTGACCTTAAAATGTATGTACACCTTTTTATACAACAAGATGCAAATAAACGAATATGAATATGAATATGATGTATTGGTCTTGATCGCCGACCATGGTCGGCCATTCTGTACTGGGGGCTTAACATTTTGCCAACGCAACGCTGACAGTGACATGACATGTGACTGACAATGACATTCATTTCCATTCATTTCTTCTGTTCTGTGTTATAGTTTTCGAGTAAATAAGATTTTCGCTTTCTTTCTGTGAGTTGGCTGGTCACTAATTTTTAAATTGAGATTTTCTACGGACGGTATCATTACTTTAAGTAACCATGTCTAAGAAAAAAGGAAATAAGAAGAACCAAGATTTCGAAGAAGATTTAGAAGAGAAAAAAGTCAGTGAAACTCATGATATAACCTCCAAAAGTAAAAGTAAAGGTAAAAAGAAAGGTAAAGGAAACGCTGGGGACTGGAGTGACAGCGATGAAGAGATCACGAAAAAAACTTTAGCTATTGACGATGAAGATGTGCCCAAACCAGCTGTCAAAAAGTCACAGAAAAAAGGTTTGTCAACTTATATTCCTTGTGCAATTCTACAGAACTTGCAATATGCTTACCATTACTTGGCTCACTTTACAGGAAAGAATAAAAAGAAAGGTGCTGATGCGTCTGATGATGAGGAAGATGACAACAAATCGGTAGTAAGCAATAATACCACTAGCACCACTACTTCAAAATCAACAACAAAAGCTAATAAAAAGAAGAAAGGTAAAGTCTCAATATTAAATTGACTTGTGTTTTTTTGCTTTTAGTTTCACTAATTCATTATTATATTAAATCCCTTCTAGGAAAAGGAAAGAAGGATGAAGATTGGTCAGATGCTGGTAGCGAGGTAGAATTAAAAGAGGTCTCAGATGATGAAATTGTTAAACCAGTTTCAAAAAAGAAAAGTAAGAGTTTGTAAATTATTTCCTGCCAAATTATTCATTGACTAATTTATTTTCACATTTAATGTCTCTTACAGCCAAAAATAAAAAGAAAAGTATAGCAAGTGAATCGTCTGAAGATGATGAACAAGATGACCAGAAACCTGTTGCAAGTAATATATCTAGTACCACAGTTAAACCAGCAAACAAATCAAAGAATATTAAAGGTGAGGCTATTCTAGATCGAGTTTTGTTAATATTGATGTCTAAGGGTGAGTTTGATCAAACCTCAATATAAAGGAGAATAACTAGATTATCTACTATTCCACACATGTTTTATTCTCAAATAAAGTAATGGTCATTTTACCATACAATCCAAAGATCAGTAACACTTAGGATTGTTATTGCATAGTGAGTGAACTGTGACCAAACATATACCAACCCATGTTCATTGTTCTACAAACATACTACATATTTAAAAGGTGAAGTTTAGTCGTATCAACTCCAATTTCCGTCCATCCATAAACATATCTCAGTTAACTTGCCATTTTAACTGAAGCTGTCATATATTTTTGTGACTTCGTTTAGCTAAATTAATTCACTGTTTTCAATATTTTTACCACAAGATATGAGTCAGGACAAACGCATACGAAGTCCCAATTGGCTGCCAGCTGAAAAAGAACTGTTGTTGAGCCTTGTGGAGTTGTACTTTAATGTAATAGAAAATAAGAAATTGGACGGAATATCAATAAAAACCAAATTGGCTCAATGGCAAATTATTGCTGATAAATATAATAGCCGTACTAGCCACTATTCCCGCACTGCGGATAATTTGAAAGCTCAGTGGGAATCTATGAAAAAACAGGCTAGAAGAGATGCTGCAAATAGAAGAAAGTACTTATTACAAACAGGTAAGTACAGATTATTAATTATTTGGCTAATCCATCGGACATAGTTTTGCATTGTAAATAGTTCAACTTTCTAATTTCTAAATTTATCACAAAATGTTAGCATTTTCTAAATTTAAGTTTTGAGCTAAGCAACAAACATTTTATTTTTAATTATACAGACTAATAATAATAAACTTAAGGAACTAGAGTAGCAAAGTGTAATCAGTGCTGGTTGCTGTTAGGTTATTGTTAATATTTTTGTTTTAGGTGGTGGATCCGCATTGCCTCCTAAAAAAATGGATCCGATTCTTCATCGAATCCTAAGTCTCCTAACCACAAGTGCTGTTAGTCTTTGCAACCCATATGACAGTGATTCTGTTGATTCTCTGGAATCTTCCATTGGAAACCAGGCAGTAATTCATTTAGAAGATGTTCCTGAACCACCGCAAAAACAAAATATAGGTTTGGTCTTTTTTCGTTGAGTAACATTGAAACAAGTTGTATTGTATCAGTTTTAATTTTTTATTATTGTTTTATTATTTTGCAGATAAGGTATATGTACCTTCAACATCAGTTATAACTAAAGAGGAACCAACACGACACTCCGATGTAGTAAATGATACACAAGAGGTGATGGTTAAGAGATATAAAATATACTTACATTAATATTATCATTATCTTTATAATACATATAGTTAATAAAAATAACAATGATAATACTATCACATTTTTCCTATAACAATGATAATAATGTTAATTTCTTATAAATTAAAGGAGTCTTAATAATTTGTTTAAGGATTGGGGTGAATATACACCTCAGTTGTTGGGAACGCCTGCGTCACTGCGCCTAAAGAAAGATCACAGAAACCAGACCAGCATTTCCAGAAGACACCCAAGCTTTTCCAATATCACATCATCTTTGGAATTACTTCACAAGAAGAAAATTGAAGAAATTGATTTTAATAAAAAACTTGCCAAGGAAGAGATGGAGCGAACCAAAATATTACAAGAAATTAATATTAAGATTGCAAGACAAAAATTATTGCAAGAAAGGCTTACAACCAACATTTTGCAAATAAAAAGAAGAAAGCTGTTAGCATCTATAGAAAAAAAAATTGTGTCTGAAAATAATAAAAAATAAATATTGGACACCTTCACATATATAGCTCCAATCCCAAACTAAGGAGCTTAAGTTATAGCAATTGGAAACAACGACTGGTATTGCCTCATACACACAGACACGAGAAAATTGAAAATAAAGTGTCCAACATTTTGCCACCCAGGAATCGAACCCAGGATCTCAGAGGACGTCTTATTGGTCCCTATATACTTTCAATATAAATAACGTTTTCAATGTTAAGATTTTAAATTATTTTTATGTCTTCACAATGTTATTCTGTTAGTAAAGGAAAAATTATGATAAAACCATCAGCCCGCCCGCCCCCGGGAATCCGGCCCGATGCTCTGTGCGATGCGATGGTTACATTGATGAAGCAACACTGGCCTGGCCTGCAAATGCGACAAGTCTTGTAAGCCTTTCAGTGGCTTAGATGGCTTAGATTAGTATCAGGCCAAATTCCCGGAGGCGTGGGTTCGAATCCCGCCTGAAAGTTACTTGCAGGGCTGGTGGTTTTCAATGTTGCTATGTGAAAATATATATATATTGTGAAAATGAGAAGAATAATATTTTATTGTTTCATCTCTTTGACCTTGTTAATAATAAAATAAAAAAATGTAAGTACCTACAAAATAATACTTTAATTTATACCCACAATATTTTTTTACTGATTTCCCATTATCTGTGGAAATGCAACCCGTATCGGTAAAGGGTACCTAAACATCCTTTCAATTTTTTTTTGTAGGCCTTGGGCAAACCTTGGTTATGATTTCCATTTTAAGCTGCCGTTCCGTTTCCCTATTTTGGCTAAGCATAGTCTATCTATAATATAGATAGATAAAGGATTAGGTAGTTTTGATGCGTCTTTTATAGGTCAGCATATACACGCTAACTTGGGCTGACGGTCAATTTATGGGTACCTTGTGCAAGGTTGGGAACAACAATACTCACTTTTATTAATTTCTGTCTCGATTTTATATTATGATGCTCCCTTAAGCAGAATCTGAAACTACTGAACTGCCTACAAAAACTATTCGACTTACAAAACTTTTTGATACTTTTTGTAAGCAACCAGAAACGGAATTGCGTAAAGTCAATCGTATTCATTTGAAAGTTCATATTGTATCATAATAAATGTCATTCCATACAAATTGCAGCCGATTGAATACGTTATGAACTGTCAAATTAATATGTGCGTCAAGTTAGCAGCCTCACAACAGAATTAGATGGTTTTGATTATGTCAAAAAATACTGTATAAATAGTGTTAAATAGTGATGTATATTAAATAAATAGTGTAACTTTGATTCAAAAGATATTTGAGTATCTTAGTGAGGCTGCTAACTTAACGTCAAGTTAGCAGTCACCTCAAGAAATACAGTTCGTATCAATGTGATTTATATGTCAAAAAATACTGTATAAATAGTGTATCGTAAACGCAAAATTTCAAAAGTAGTGCTTTAATACAAGCCGAGATGTTAGGGTCTCTAAGTGGGCTGCTAACTTGACGTTTCTTGCGATGGAGATTCCAGGGAAACAGGTACAAGTTTTAAATAAATAAATACTTGAAAAATTACTGTGTGAAATAGTGAATCTTATGATATAAATAAAAAAAGAATTCTTCTTTGCTATTTTCAAAAAATCTAATGTTAACTTCTACCATACATTCGAATTTAGGTACAGTCGTGTACAGTTTTCTTTAGACGTACTGATATTGTCAAATTTTTTATTCCAGTCATTTTAAATGATACATAATCTATCGTATCATCATCATTTCAGCCGTACGACGCCCACTGCTGGGCATAGGCCTCCCCCAAGGATCTCCACAACGATCGGTCCTGCGCTGCCTGCATCCAGCGGCTTCCCGCGACCTTGACCAGTAGCCCGATTATCGTAATATAAACCGTGACGATATCGTAGCGATTTAGTCGTTGAAACCATATTCGTATTCACAACTGTCGATAGAACTTGAGCGGCAGCGATTCTATCGAAGTGTCGTCGAAGTGTATTCTGGTACATTAATCGTCCTTCAATCGTTTCAAAACGATAACTCGAAGGTATTCTACTATTTAGATGACTTTTGTTTCGATCGGATTTCAACGACTAAACGTCAAAATAAGCGATCCAAGTGTCGTTGGACAAAAGTTCAATTAGCTGGAACTTTTGTATGTGAAAAATAAGCTTGGGGCTAGCATATTTGTTATTATTTCTTTTTTATTTTATTTAATAAACTTTTGTACATAATACATAGGTAATGTAATATATACAACCGTACTCTATACAAGGCGGACTTAATACTAAAAGTATTTTTTGCTAGTCAACCGTTGGGAAACAGAAAACAATTAAAGCGGTACAAATTATATAATTATCTATAAGTAAGTACTAATATTATAAAGAGGTAAGATTTGATTGTTTGTTTGTTAAATTGTTTTCATCGAATAGGCTCCGAAACTACTGGACCGATTTAGAAAATTCTTTGATCATTAGAAAGCTACATTCGTTCAGGTACCACGCAGATGAAACCGCGAGAATCCGCTAGTATATTATAAACAAACAAAATATACAAGCTACATAATCGACGCAAACAGCGTAAACGGAGAAATAAATTGAGAGCTGCAAGATGGGACGCTTCCGAAATGCCGGAGAGACTTCAAAATTTTGGTACAAACACTCATTTATTATTTATTATTTATTATTAGTTATTAATTTTTAATTATTTATTATTTATTATTTATTATTAGTTATTAATTTTTTATTTTTTATTTATTTTTATTTTTTTATATAACTTTATTGCACAAAATACATCTGTAAAGTACAATAGGCGGACTTAACGCTTAAAGCATTCTCTGCCAGTCAACCTTTAGGAAAAAGAAATCAGCGAATGCGGTACAAACAAAGAAGAAAAAAAAAACTAATTAAATAAAATAATAATTTGTCTAAAAATAGGTAAATACATACACATAAATATAATAATACACAATATACCTACATACATATAAATATTTTGAATATATACATATACTTATATAAAAATATATAAATAATAACAATGAACACAGATAGTGATGATAAACCATAATGATATTCCACGTCAAACACGAGATCCTTCAAGAAGGAAAGCATGAGCATTCCTTTTAAACGAGAGCTTGGATTGAGATCTCCTTACGGTCTCTGGGAGACTATTCCAAAGGCGGATGGCTTGCATTGTAAAAGAATCGGCCATATAGCCAGAATTGTAGAGAGGAGTAGATAGTGCTAATGAATCGGATGATCGAAGATTACGGCCATGAGAATCGCAGATGTATGTAAACTTGGAATTCAGGTATTCTGGTGAAAGAGGGTTATTTAATATGGAGTAGAGAGTACACAGCAACCTTAGCTGTCTACGCTGACGAATGGGAAGCCATTTAAGCTGCGACCGGTAAGAAGAGACGTGATCGAACTTGCGAAGACAGAAAATAAAACGGATAGCATAATTTATGAGCCGGTCTAGCTTGTTGAGAAGATCCTCATTTAGGTTAGAGTAACAGACATCAGCATAATCAATGAGAGGAAAAATAAGAGATGTGACAAGAGTTATCTTAATTTTAATGGGAAGGAAATTTTTGAAGCGGCTTAAGAAGCGCAGAGAATATGTAACCGCACGACTCACCTCGGCAACTTGCGTTGTCCATCTGAGCAAAGGGTCTATGTGAAGGCCGAGATTTTTAACACTGGAGCAAAAAGGTATAACTTTGTTGTCCAGCAAAACAGGCTGGATTAAATCGGTGTCAATTTTGATCAGCTGTTTAGAGCCGCCGACAACTATCGCTTGGCATTTCGCCGGGTTCACCGCGATGCCGAACTCCGTGGACCAGGTGCTAATAGTTTTTAAAACGTCATTTAAGTGAGAGATAACGGAGTCGACATCATCAGCTGGTGCTTGCACATAAATTTGTAGGTCGTCAGCGTAAAAATGGTAAGAGCAGCCAAGAAGTGAGGAAAGGGAGTTGATAAAAAGGGAAAATAGAAGAGGGGAGAGAATGCCCCCTTGAGGTACACCGGCAGAGAGACTGGTCCAGCGAGATACGTTGGAGCCCACACGGACCACCTGCTGGCGACCACAAAGATAATTGGAGAACCACTCCAGCGACAATGAGGAGAAATTCGAAGATTTGAGAATGGCTAGCAAGATGTCATGATCGACCATGTTGAAGGCGTTTGAAAAGTCAATGAGAACTAAGATTGTGACCAGCTGACTCTCCATTCCCAGTCTTACGTCCTCAACGACGTTAAGAAGCGCTGTAGTGGTGCTGTGTCCAGGACGGAAACCTGATTGAAGGGATGTGACGAGACAGTTGGAAAAGACGAAGGAAGAAAGTTGTCTATGCGCTGCAGCTTCAAGGATTTTGGAAAGGAAAGGGAGGATGGAAATAGGTCTGAAATTACTTAAAAGTTGAGGGGAGGAATTTTTGGGTAAGGGAGTAACCTGGGCTTTACGCCAGAGAAGAGGAAATTGCCCAGTCTGGAAGGAATAGTTAATAATGTGGACTAAAATAGGAAGGATTTGTTCCAGGACACAGACAATCATTCTTCTGCTAATTCCATCGCACCCAACGGCTTTGGATTTGACAGATGAAATTATCCTATTGATATCGTCAGCCGTCACTGGAGTGAATGAAAAGGATTGTGAATGCTGAATAACGTTCGAAGTGATTTGAGATATGGTATAGGATTTAATGGAAGGGTCAAGAGAGGGAGTGGAAGAGAAATGATCATTTAACTCATCTGGAGAAAAGGGGAAGGATTTAGAGCAAGTAGGAGATTTGCCAATGCCGAGAGAGTGAAGAAATTTCCAAGTATTGGCAGGAGAACAATCTGTGATGTTATCAAGAAAGTATTTGCGCTTAGATGCTCTTACCATTCTGTTGCACCTGTTGCGTGCAGTCTTGTATAATGACCAGTTAGCCTCTGATCTATCCTTCTTATATTTACGAAAGGCACGGTCTCGACGGGTCATAGCCATGCGAACACCGCGGCTAATCCAGGGAGCAGGAGGTCGTTTCACTCGGACAGCTTTTAATGGTGCGTGGGTGTCAAAAAGACGCATTAAATACTGGTTCAGCATATCCACTTTATCGTCAATAGACGGGGTCTCATAGATGGCGTCAAAATCGAGCATGCTGGCATCCTCTCTTAAGTTGTCGAGGTTAAGCCGCGCAAAATTGCGCATCCACACAGTTGGCGGTTTGAGCTTAGGGGGTTTTAGACGGTATTTAATAAAGATGAGGTCATGTTTAGAAAAGGCAGGTGCAGGCAATTGTCCATGGTCAAGAACTTTATCAGGAGATGCTATGATTAAGTCAAGCCAAGTGTCGCGAGAAGAGGGATTGTGATGCGTGGGCTCTAGAGGTAGGACAGAGAGATTGACAGACTTGACAATGTTGGAAAGTTTTATGGACTGAGGGGAGGACACGACAAATCAGTGTTGAAGTCACCCATGATTATATGATGTCCGTACTCTGAGCATAGAGGTTCAAGAACAGACTCAAGGTCAGAAAAGTAATCAACAGTGGGAGGACAATACACCACCGCAAGAACCACCTTCACGCCTTTGACAGTAATTTCAATGAAAATGTATTCCGCCGATCCCGAGTACGCAGATGGAGATGAGGCCAGCATTTTGTAAGGGATGTCACTGCGTAAGTAAATGGCAACACCACCACCGCGAGTGCCGATGCGGTCGTTGCGTATTAAATTATAGTCTGGAAGTGAATACGATAGGGAGGGTAAACAGGGCTTGAGCCAACTCTCAGAAATAAGAATGGCGTGAAATGAAGAGGAAGAGAAAGTATCAAGAAAATCAGTGTAGCTACTGGGTATACTCTGAGCGTTGAGATGGCAGACATTAAAAGATCTCGGTGTATCGTGAGTGATGTTATTGAGAAGGTCACCCAATGTTTCGGGGTCAGCTTGAGACATACTATTATCAGAGGACGAGACACTCGTATTACAAGCAGTATGGAAGGAATCATCATCAGACATGTTCACAAATAAAATATAAATATATGAAAATATAAATAAATAAATTATTAATAAATAACTAAGATAAAATACAATTTTATACGCTGAATTAACCGAAACTTTTCTGTCCTGCCGGTCGAAAGTGGTGAGAGATAGCACAGTAACAATAATCGTTAAATACAAGACAAAGTCCCAAATAGCCGAAGGCCATGGCTATGTATTAAATTTCTTTTAGTCTGTGGTTGACAAACAAAACTAATTCACACCAAGACGGGAAACGAAACGTAGAAGAGAAAAAAAAAAACGACAGTTGTCAGAAACAAAACACCTGTCTGTTACGTCACTGTCAAGTGTCAAAATGACGCACAAAGTCAAAACAAAAAGCGAGTGAAAATTTTGAATTATTTATTATTTATTATTTATTATTTATTATTTATTATTTATTATTTATTATTTATTATTTATTATTTATTATTTATTATTTATTATTTATTATTTATTATTTATTATTTATTATTTATTATTTATTATTTATTATTTATTATTTATTATTTATTATTTATTATTTATTATTTATTATTTATTATTTATTATTTATTATTTATTATTTATTATTTATTATTTATTATTTATTATTTATTATTTATTATTTATTATTTATTATTTATTATTTATTATTTATTATTTATTATTTATTATTTATTATTTATTATTTATTATTTATTATTTATTATTTATTATTTATTATTTATTATTTATTATTTATTATTTATTATTTATTATTTATTATTTATTATTTATTATTTATTATTTATTATTTATTATTTATTATTTATTATTTATTATTTATTATTTATTATTTATTATTTATTATTTATTATTTATTATTTATGAAAGAACGATCTAATCTAAATTACCTGAAAGAATACAACTAAAAATCTTTACATATCAACGACATTTGAGGAGTTGTACCTTCCATCACCAGCTCATCAGCATGTGATGATGACTACCAGATGCAAATACTTAAAAAACTTTAGAAAATCTTTAAAATACGTAAATTACCATAAAATTTACGGGTTTTCCTCGATTTCCCCTGGATTCCACCATCAGATCCTAACTTGGTAACAATGTGACTACCTCAGGAGTTTACTCTTTCGAATAAAAAAATAATCATTGAAATTGGTCAATAGTTCGCGAAGATATTGACGTGTAAAGCAGGAACTACCAGTCAAAAACTATGTGTTTTTTCAGGATTGTGAAAAAACTACTGAACTGACTACTTTAACTTTTTCATGATACCACACATAAACTACCTACCTATTTTCTTTCAGATAAAAAAAGAATTATTAAAATCGGTTAACAACTGGCGAAGTTATGGTAAAACATACATAAAAAAATACTGTCGACTTGAGAACCTCCTCTTTTTTTGAAGTCGGTTAAAAAGTGGGTAAAAATATATTTGTTTAAATACCTAATCAATAGCATTAAACCGATTATACGTATGTATTGACACAATCAAAAATATATATTTCACTTTTTTGCTCGATAGTACGCACTTCACGATTGAAATAAAGTTTGAACCTTATTACTAAGGAGCAAAGTTCAACATTGATCGTCAGCATATATTCAGATTATTATGTAGAAGTTTACATTAGATTTTTTGAAAATAGCAAAGAAGAATTCTTTTTTTATTTATATCCTAAGATTCACTATTTCACACAGTATTTTTTCAAGTATTTATTTATTTAAAACTTGTACCTGTTTCCCTGTAATCTCCATCGCAAGAAACGTCAAGTTAGCAGCCCACTTAGAGACCCTAATATCTCGGCTTGTATTAAAGCACTACTTTTGAAATTTTGCGTTTACGATACACTATTTATACAGTATTTTTTGACATATAAATCACATTGATACGAACTGTATTTCTAGAGGTGACTGCTAACTTGACGTTAAGTTAGCAGCCTCACTAAGATACTCAAATATCTTTTGAATCAAAGTTACACTATTTATTTAATATACATCACTATTTAACACTATTTATACAGTATTTTTTGACATAATCAAAACCATCTAATTCTGTTGTGAGGCTGCTAACTTGACGCACATAAATTAATACGATTACCTTACGCAATTGCCCCCAGATGTGGATAAAAAAAACGGAGGGGCCAAACTTCCCCCTAGACGTACATAAAGCTTCGCTATAAGTATTAGCGCAATCGTGGTAATTTGATAGTTCTATGACATAGAGAACGTAACCACCCTCCTTACACGGCACGTTAATTAAAGTTTTGCAATTTATCAGATTAAGTACACAAGACTTTGAAAATAATTAGTAATAAGGGCAACGAGTCCATCGTGAGTATGCCCATGCCTCCATATCTTGAGGTAGTTTGCCATTTCTGGGTCAGATAAATGTTAGCGTTTGGCTAAAACGCAAAAAACCTGCGATCTTTGACCTAGAATAACTTTTTTGCAGATGTGTGATAGATGGGGACTTTTCACATTGCATTTATAGTGGTGTCCCGAACATTCGTACCTATTTTTAGCTCTATTCGAATTATAGTAAGCTTACCTCCTTTTTGGCTAACTTGACCAGCCGGCCTAGCATGAGCGGCTCTTATCACGCGATATGATATGGTACGGCATGCCGTCTTGCTTACACCTTAGTGGGGTAAACAAGACAACTTGCCGTACCATATTATATCGCGCGATAAAAGCCGCTAATGCTAGGCCGGCAGGCTACAGTGAGAGAATGCTTATAAATCTCCCAAACCCCACTTCATTTAGATATAATGACATTTATGTCGCGAATTTTATGTTTAGAGTCTAAGTACAATGGATTTAAGCTTCAAATTCCATTTGATTTTCCCTTTTGAGGTTAAGCAACTTTGTTTTCAAGGCAACCAAGAAATCACTCTTTAAAATCTTTATACTATTATTTCCTATATTGTTTAATGACACTTAAGTACAATTCATGTTGCAGGTAAAAATACTAAAGAAGATTGGTCAGATGAAGAAAGTGACAAAGAAATCACTAAAGAACTATCTGATGAAGACGACCTCCCTGAGCTAGCTGTCAAAAGTAAAGGTAAAATTTAAGCGTGTTAAATAGGTAGTAACTGCGCCGCTTCGTTAGTTACTTAGTTCGCCTTCCCGTGGGAATATCAGGATAACATATACCTAGTTAATGTCACTCAGTAACAGGGCTCGTAAAACAAGGTTAAAACTTGCGAACAGGTTCGCGAGAAACTCCATACAATTTCAAAAGAGCATTATTTGGGTATCGCTCTTTCAGAATCGAAAATATTTTGGTTACCTGTATTTTTCGCTCGCTAATTTCGGTCGCCCCCCCTCTGACTCTGTAAACAAAAACGAACTACGTGTTCGAACCAAACAGAGGTCACGTGATTCGCAAGAGGGTGTACGGCACCTTTTGTACTTGAAATTAATCAGGTTTAACCTAGCGGTAATACCTAATGCTCGCGAATCGATTGCGCTCCTAGCGACCGTTTTAAAAAATACCTGGTTATAGATGTTTTATCTCACGAGCGCGGGTGAGCCACGCTTGTTTGTGAAGACCGCAGACACCTTTTATCATACAAACTGTCTGTCAAACCGTGTATATACACGAGTGCACACAACAAAAGGCGGACCGCGCTCGTGAGATAAAACTACTTATACGTACAACCACACAAACATAACAATAACAAAAAACTAATTTCATATAAGTATTCATATTATAAGTTTAAAATTTTAAATAACTATGACTAGAAATAGTATGGAAATTGATTATTATTTGTTTCAGGGAAAAACAAAAAGAAGAATAATATAGATGATATAGAAGCTGAATTGAAAAAATTTGAAATCAAGGATGAAGAACCTCCAAAAAAATCTAAGGTAAGTATTTAAATTTTAACTGTGGACGAGTCAAGAAAAGTATCTGAAAGATTATGAAGTCATAAGCAGCCTTATAATTTCCTGTTTCAATCTGTGATAGGTATAAACAAATCTCTCTACATAGTTTCAACCAAAGTAGTTTTAATTGATTTTTGTTCTTGCAGGATAAAAAGAAAGGCAAAAAAGAGGAATCTGAAGATAGTAATGCTGCTGGAGATGAAGCTTCAACAGAAGCCGAAGATAAGGTTCCTTTAAATTACACATTTACTTGCCCGATCCGATGACCGTATCCGTATCGCCCACGCGTATCGTGATCGCGTATTCGGAAAGGGCGGCGTATCAAGACTGCGCATCATTGTCGCGTATCATTTCCCGGATGCGGTGATCGGATCGGGCAAGTGATACATACTCGTATCTGAACCCGCCTTATGAGATTAAAGTTTTTGTAAGTAAGAAGTAATATCTGGACCTACTGAACAGATTTCGGAAATTCTTTCACAAGTTAGACATGTTACGTTACCAGTGTTACGTTCACCAGTGTTAAGTTACCCAATATTCCCACGGGAAGGGGAACTTCGCGTGTAAAACCGCGTGGCGCAGCTAGTCTCCTAATAGAATTCCTAAGACATTGATTAAGGCGCTACTCGGAAAAAGTATGGACTTTTTGATTTAAAACTATAGGACGGTTACAGTTGTTACAAATCTGGTAATAAGATATATATTTCTTCATACCTTTATCTAGAATCGTATAGTTTCAGAAACACGATTTTATGATTTTGGCTCGACACTTTTTATTTTCGAAAATACCTCTAAAAGATAAGAAATATCAAGACTATTCTTAAATGGGGATACATATACTATTGAAAATTGGTTTAATTAGTGGACACCAATAATATTTAGGATCGTAAAGAAGCATTTTTTTAAACTCGCTATAATTTTTGAATACGAAGTGATTTTGTGTTTTTTTTGCGTAATCGGCAAAATCGGTCTCGCTCCCGCGCGCGTCTTTTTCTCATTGCTATCTCGCTTTAGCATAATTTTTCCGAATATCGCCTTAAAATCAGTTATCACCTAAGTACTTGAATAAGAAACATTCGCAAATGAAATAAAAAATAAGCAGGTGAAATAATATTAAAATTTAATTTCGAGGTACCCGAAATTCGTGAAAAAGAGTCATCACAGGAGCCGACAGAGAAAAAACTTAGTCACAAAGAGAAAAAGAAGTTGAAAAAGCAGCAAGAGTACGAGAAACAAGTGGAGTTGTTAACCAAGAAGGGAGGGCAGGGCCACAGTGACCTCGACGCTAACTTCACAGTCAGTCAAGCTCAGAAATCAGCAGGTAAAGATTCTGATGTTTTTCACTTACATATTTTTATAAACAACCATTAAATATAACATTTAAATACGTTTTATACGTTTAAATACATTTCTTACCATACGTATGACCCAATTATGCACATGCGCACAAACATACACTCTCTAAAACCTTTATTCACACAAAAACATGCACACACACACACACACACACAGAGACAAACTCACGTACGCTCGCTAACAAGCACACACACACATAAACACACGCACACAAACACACTGGCACCACCAACACAGAAGTAGTTTTAAGATCTTTATAGTTATTATTTTATTATTTTGTATATGTACCTATACCTACGTACTTACGTAAGTTAGTGTTATGAAGGAGCGGGGCTGTCTGGCACAAGTATCATATAATACTCACTAGACAGTCCCAACCCAACGTATGTTACAATATTGTAGTTATCGAAATAAATATTTTTCATTTTCATTTTCATTTTTCATTTTCATCATCTCTTTCAGGCCCATCCTACTGATATTATAAATGCGAATGTTTGTGAGTATGGATATATGGATGTTTGTTACACAAAAACTACTGAACGGATCTAGATGAGCAACAGAGATAGATTATAAGTTGGAATAACACAGGATACTCTTTATCCCGATATTCCCACGGGAACGGGAACCATGCGGGTGAAACCGCGGGCGGCCGCTAGTATATAATATATAAACCATATATTTCTACAATAATTTCTGTGTTAAATGTGTAGGAAAAAGGTTTGTTTTTCCAATAATCATTTGATACAACTTTGAAAATCTTCGCCTATTCCCAAACTTGTTAAACCACGTAAAAATTAGTTCATTTTCCGCGGCGCGGAAATGGGATAAAGCAAATGCCCGTTTTTTCTGCATAGTTATAGTGATAATGCCCATGAAAGTTTGAAATGTTATTTTATTCCTCATTCTCATACAGTTAAATATTAATTATCTCTTAGGTCAAATGGCAGCCCTAGAGAACGCGGTCGACATAAAAGTGGAAAACTTTTCAATCGCCGCCAAAGGAAAAGATTTATTCGTGAATGCCAACTTGCTGATTGCGAACGGTCGACGCTACGGTCTCGTGGGGCCCAATGGCCACGGGAAGACCACACTGCTCAGGCATCTGGCGCAAAGGTAAATATAAATCCGCATAACATGGTAGTCGACTGTTCTTTTATTATTTAAAAACCTTTTTTTGATGTGACAACGTGTTATAAGGGCCTAATTACATTTATTCAGCTCTATTCAGCTTCTGTCCATAGAAAACAACGATTTTGTATACGCATTCGTTCAGCTTTCCGCGTCTGTTTAGGTTTCGCGGCAAATGGGCATAATATGAGGACAAATGTGTTTTATCATTCGAATGCAATAGATAGCCGCGTTCAGCTGTATAAGTGTGACCTAAATCGTTCAGCGAAACGTGAATAGAGCTGAATAGATGTAATTTGGCCCTTAATCGATGAACGCGCTGCGCCGGCTGCACTCACGAAAAAACATGACTCATTGTCACGTTCCGCCGGAGCATAGAATAATATAAAAGCACAGAAAGCTCACTTCCGAACCAGTTACAATAAATTATCTTTTTTTCCACGCGAAAATTAGGTCTAAAATAATTTTCACCCGCACGCTTCGATCAACAATAACATAACACCTAGTTCTGTTGATCGAAGCCCGCACGCCTACCTAACTGATTTAAGTACCGACTACCGTTCACTACAAGCGAAAATGAACCTTACTCGGATACGCTTAAGCCAAATTGGTAACGTAAAATTATCGTCCGTAACCCGACTTTACAGACAACCATTTTTTTTTAATATAAGCAACACAAGATCTTTTTTATTATTTACAACTACTTGACTTGAATGTTTGCAGATTTAGATCATCACATTCACTCTCATCCCAATTATATTTGGTGTTGGGGCAACCTTTGTACGTCCTTTCAGAGTCTGTTTTTCGGGAATTAATAATCTTATTTTATTTCAAGGGCGTTCCCGCTCCCACCGCACATAGATATATTGCTCTGCGAACAAGAAGTCACTGCAACGGACATGAGCGCTGTTGATACCCTTCTAGAAGCTGATGTCAAAAGAACTGGTAAGCGGATTTAGTTAATTTTCTACCACTCAGTAGGTAGGTACTATAATTAAATAAAATACAGTTATATACAGGATGTTCGGGGCACCTTAGCAAAAACTTTAACCATGGCTTCAGGCCATCATGCTGAACAACGCACAGCAAGATTTTTTGTCGGAAATGAAACAAATATTTCGACTTTCCATACAAAATGTCTCGATTAGTTGCTAACTTTTGTATGAAAAATCGATTTTTTTTTCGATTCCGACAAAAAATTCTTGCTGTATGTACGTTGTTCAGCATGATGGTCTGAAGCCATGGTTAAAGTTTTTACAACGGTGCCCTAACACCCTGTATAATTAGTAACATAATCTAAGATGTGCTTTGAAATATAATTAATACCCATATTTTTTTTTGTAGAACTTTTAAACGAATGCAAGAAGCTCGAGGCTGAAATCGAAAATGGAGCTTTGAACAAACAAGACCGATTAAATGAGGTAACTGATATTTCAAATCTTACTTGTGTCATAGATAGCAGTTAACAGTTAATTATTTATTTTATTAAACTCTTTTTGATGCCCTCTGGGGTCGAGTGGTGTATGCACCGGTTTGATGCCGCTCTCTATGAGCTAGATAATGAGTCACACCAATGATTTTTGTTATCAACATATCTAAAAAATATGTAACTCGAGGAAAAAGAATCTGTTTTTATTTTTTACCTATCTTCAAAAATGACTGAGATATTAAACGTTAAAGTACGGCCTCCGTGGAAAATTCGGGTGAATCAATGGCATTACCGTCTGACGTCACATCGCAATTGAGAGTTGGCGCTTCCGTATACCTACATAGAATCCTTTGGCTATATAGTTGCGCTCTCACGGTTTCGCAATAAATTTATTTATTTTTCTTATAGTCGATCAATGAAATGGTTAATTTTGTATTGAGCCCATGTGAAAAAACAACTTTCAAATAGGTACATGTTTCGTGAATATTAAATTAAATCAACTTCGTAATGGCGGGCGGTATTCTGTCAATACATATAGCAACCGTCAAAACAAAATGTACTTACAACCTTAACTGACTTGGTGGTCAAATATGCACCCTAAAAACTGACAGCCATTTCGATAATTTTGTACTGCTAGTGGCGCCTCCACTACTGGGTCAGATAAGTTTGTGGGACAACCGGACAAATGTATGTCTTTCGGTATCGACAGTAGGTGACACAGTGTTAGAGTGCGCCTGCGCGCGGTCGAAATCGAATACTAATCGAAAATAATCAATTACCATAACCTTACAAAGAATAAAATGTACAACTAGCGCAAAAAACGCACCAGTTGCGCACAGATTGCGCACGGACGGACTCAAATCACCCGCAACAGCTGCAATCGGAGATGTCAGTGCGACATGACGTCATCGCAATAGCGCGCAAAGAAAGCAAATTTACAAAAGCTGGTGAAACTTTACAACGCTGTAACTTTGGAAATCGTGGCCAGATTTCGATGAAACAAAAACTGTTAGTACTTGCAAGAGTACGCGCATTAAATGCAGTAATTTTTATAGTCATATTTTGATGTGTTGGTGTGACTCATTGGTGTGATTGTAAGATTTTTTTATGTTTAATATAGAATACATACATTTCGATATTTTTTGGTGTCTGGGTGTATGTGATGATACCCGTCATAGTTTCCGATGTCCATACCACAAGTGGTTAAGCTACTCCAATTTGGTATTGGAACAAGGTATGTGACGATTTCCAATATTTATTTCCTGGCTTTCCGTCCGCGGCTTTGCCCGCGTGGACTACACGACGTTATCCTATGTCACTCTCCAGTCCCCAAACTATACCCATACCAAAAATCATTTCGTTGCTCCGTTTTGACGTGAAAGGCGGACAAACAAACAAACACACTTTCACATTTATTTTCTAAGAAAATAAATAAATAATATTAGTATGTATTTTTAGGTGTACGCGGAATTAAAAGCGATAGGCGCTGATTCTGCTGAACCAAGAGCGCGGAGAATTTTAGCTGGTCTCGGTTTTAGTAAAGAAATGCAAAATCGCGCTACGAAGAATTTCTCTGGTGGTTGGCGTATGAGAGTGTCGCTAGCCAGGTAAGATTCGTTAAATAAGATACAAATTAACAGGCACTTATCTGTTTTGTTTAGTTATCATAAACCCATAACAAAATTGGATTTGGAATGTACCTAATCAGACGATGTTCAATCCAACAGACGACTGGTATCATATCATACGCCAGTCGCGGCTACGAGTTGCCGAGGCGTATCTCCCATACATTTGTATAGTGACTATGCTACCAGTATGCCTTGCACTATGCTACCAGTGTCCGGCCTGTCACGCAAAACAAATTACCTACAGGTTTTCGCGACTGGCGTCGCATACAAGTCGTCTGTAAGTATCCTAGTGTGAGACCGGGCTAATTACTAACTATTTTTTCAGGGCACTTTATATTGAACCCACTTTACTCCTTCTCGATGAACCTACAAACCATTTAGACTTGAACGCTGTAATCTGGTTGGATAAGTGAGTATTACGTTGATAGTCGACGTGCATGCATTAGTTAGTGCTCAATATTGTTTTTATATTTATAGTATCCTGCTCGAAGGACCATTTTTATTAATATGTTAGTACCACAGAACACGAGAAAAAGGTTAGAGAGAGCATGTCACGCATTTTGCATTTTGCATTACAAATGTAAATAATACGGAGGGTTTGCTGTTTTGAGCAAAGAGTTTTCCACGCGCGTCCCTGCACTAGCTAATTCTAACATCTTTCATTTCACGCATTTTGTACTGAATGAAGCGTGGAATTGAAAACAAGCTAGTTGCCATGACAACGTAGAAAATCTCAAAATTGTACAAACTTAAAATGTATAGAGGGTTTGCAGTTTTGAGCAAAGGGTTTTCCACGCACTAGCTACTTACTTCTTTCTAACGTCTTTCTTTTGTTATGTAGTCAGTAATTTTTATTAATTAAGTCAGGTTTTCGTTGTTTCGTGGTTTATTTTTCAAATTTGTTTAATTTTTTCAGTTACCTCCAAGGCTGGAAAAAGACATTGCTGATAGTGTCTCACGACCAGTCTTTCTTAGATAATGTTTGTAACGAAATCATCCATTTAGATCAACAAAAACTGTTCTATTACAAGGGCAATTATTCTATGTTCAAAAAGATGTATGCTCAAAAGAGGAAAGAAATGATCAAGGAATATGAGAAGCAAGAGAAGAGATTGAAGGAGTTGAAGGCACATGGACAGTCAAAGAAACAAGCTGTATGTTCCATACTTTCATTTTACACTTAATCATCAGTTTGTTTGGTTTGGGAATGTTTACTTTACCCACCTAAGAAACGCTGGCAAGTTTATTGCGCCTGTTATTCTTATCAGTTAAAAAAGTCTTGAATGGGTGGTAGGAAAATTTAGACGATTCATAAGTACATATTTATTATGTCTAAGTGTTTTTTTTTATTTTTTTTATTTTAAAGCGGTATATTCTAATTAACTACGACCTATTTGGCGCAGGGGTAGGCAGGCTACCCACCTTCTGAGCCAGTGTTCTCGGGTCCGATTCCTGAACAAGATAAATATTTGTGTACATGAACATGTCTATTTGTCTTGGTCTGGGTGTTTACTATGTATGTTAAGTATGTATTTACAAACAAAAAGTATTTAAGTATATATTTATCCGTTATCAAGTTTTCCATGATACAGTTTTATAATGAAATTAAAATGGGCTTAGATAATTGGTGTGAATGTAAAAAGTTATTTATTTATTTATTTATCTTTATAGGAGAAGAAGCAGAAAGAAACGTTGACTCGGAAGCAGGAGAAGAACAAAAAGTCTAAAAACGAAGAGAACGACGAAGACGCGCAGCCCGTGGCCTTGCTGCAGAAGCCTAAGGAGTATATCGTCAAGTTCTCGTTCCCGGACCCGCCGCCGCTGCAGCCGCCCATACTCGGGTTACTCAGTATGTATTTTGGACTAAGAACATGGAAATGTTATTAATAAGTTTTTTGTAAAAATTTCATTTTTATGACCTTGGGGCTTGGGGCCGAATCCCTAATCGCAGGTTATTTCAAATAACCTATTAGGGTCAGCTTCGAACAATATAGTTATCTTTGTCCACTGTTAGTCATACCTACTCCTTAACCTAAATAAGACCTACTACTTTTAAGATCTGTATAGAATTAGAAACTTTGTAATTATCTAGCATGAAACTGAAATAAATTTTATTTATTATTTATTTATTATTATAAGCTTTTTTTGCTGACCTTACTTTATTGTATTGCTATCCATACCAAATCTGTATGCAAAATTTCAGCTCAATCGGACACTGGCAAGTGGGTCAAATTTAGGTTGCAAGATTTGCCGTGAACGGACATACATGCATACATACATACACTGCAAGTTAAATAAAAGCTTGTAAAAACAGGCCTCAGGCCTTAGTCTTATACAGTGCGACGTTTTCTGTTCCGGTGGCCAAAAACTGGAACTAACATGTTTTTTTAATATAATTTTGCTGTCAAGTTGTTGTCCAACCATAGCGCTGCTGCCGGCTGAAGGCCTTAGAAGTCAGTCGGTTAAAATGCTACAAAAAGAAGAAAAAATAAATAGCGCCGCTGTCACCGGAACAGAAAAGATTGTCGATCTAAAGTGGTGGTCACATAATTAAGGACGCCAGTCGATTTTCATACAAACGAGATAACTTTGAGGCCTTAGTTCTCCGCCAGGGATTGACCGAGCTGTAATCTGATGATGGCTATCCAGGGGGTGAATGGAGGAGATCCAGATCGCTATACACACCCAACTGATCTGACCAGCATTCTAAGAGATGTAAGGACCAAAGTTCTCAGTTTCAGGATTTCCATACATTTTAATGCTATCTTGGTGATTTTTTTAAACATATCGAAACAACTCTTAGAATGCTGTTCAGACGAGTTGGGTGTGTATAGCGATCTGGATCTCCTTCATTCACCCCCTGGATAGCCATCATCAGATTACAGCTCGGTCAATCCCTGGCCTAGAACTAAGGCCTCAAAGTTATCTCGTTTGTATGAAAATCGACTGGCGTCTTATGTGGCCACCACTATATATACTGAGTCCTTTTCCCAACGTTACAATAAATGATCATTTGAAATAAACAAAGTAACTTGAAACAAGTCATGCGAATTCCGTTAGACATTATTCCGTATGGGTAAATTAAAACAAAATGCTATGCGTAGGGCCATAAAGTCATTTAATACGTAGACTATATTGCGTTGATTTATCTGTACTACTTCTACAGAGAATTTATTGTTTTACAAATGTTATGTTTCATATTTTCTATTATGAACTCTAAAAGTAATAGAATCATTCATTTCCAGACGTCGACTTCAACTTTACTGGCCAGAAGCCACTGTTCAAGGGCGTGGACTTCGGCATAGACTTGAACTCTCGTATCGCCATAGTCGGTCCCAACGGTGTCGGCAAATCAACCTTCCTGAAGCTCTTAGTAGGAGAACTGAGTCCTATTCGGGGAGAATTAATAAGGAATCATAGGCTGGTATGTATGGCTGTGTTATTTTATTTTGTGTATGTATTTATAGCGATAAATATCTAGTTTTTAATATCAACTAGTCTGAGCATAATCCGACACATAAAAACGTCAAAGAGGTTGATGTGTGTTTTCACTAGTATTTTATAGTTCTTTCAAATTTCCGACTAGAGATATCTATAGTCTGTTCGCCGAGAGTTGATAAATATTATGATTGGTCGATCATATTATTTCCGAACGGCGTTCGCAACATCGCAAATTGTAAGACGGCGGTCGCTCGCTTTCAACGTGTTTCGTGGTAAGAGCGGACGCGGCGGCCATTTTATCATTTTCTCTTAAGGTCCTATCAGACAGAGAGCGGTCACGCGGTCAAGCTTTCAAGCGGTCAGTTTTGCGTTCGATCGTGCAATTGCTCACGAACCCCGCTGTTGAACGGTCGACGCGGTCAGAATGCCTCCTGTGTGAGTATATCTATGTAACGTAATATTATAACACAAGGAACGCAAAACTGACAGCTTGTACGCTTGAACGCGTGACCGCTCTCTGTCTGATAGCACCCTTAGTGGGCCGCAATCAGTACTGAGTAAAAAAATCAATTAAGAAATCCTGACTTTATCAAATCTCGGCAAACAGACTTTATAATAGTTATAAACCAATCGCCTACCGCCAGCTAAACTAAGTTTAGTGTAGCTCGCATAGTTAGGTATGGCAGGTTTTCATACATATGCGATGTGCGTCCGAATGGGACGGTAATGGGCGTTCTAGCTAAACTAAACTTACTCCCCCTTATTCCAAAACGTGGACTAAAATAGTCCTGGTTTAAAACTGGTACTAAACTGGTGCTGTCACTTTAATTTTTCAAATGAAAGACAGATATAGCATCAGTTTTGAACCAGGTCTAACTTTAATCCACATTTTGGAATAAGGGGGACTTAGGCCCAATTGCACCACTGATATTTAAACGCGATTACCGCTAAACGTGTTTAAAACATAGTTCTGTCACTGTCATCTGTTTGAATGTGACAGGGACAGAACTATGTTTTAAACACGTTTAGCGTTAATCGCGTTTAAATATCAGTGGTGAAATTGGGCCTTTGGCTGGTGGACTATCGGTTTAAACTTTGTTCATAGCCAACATTATGTTTGGTATTTCTTCGTATACCAAAGTGATTTAATAAAGGCTAAGGTTTAACTAAAACTCTTTTTCAACAGAGGATAGGTCGCTTCGACCAGCATTCCGGAGAGCACTTGACTGCTGAAGAGTCCCCAGTGGAATACCTGCAGCGTCTGTTCGGGTTGCAGTACGAGAAAGCTCGCAAAGCTCTAGGCACGTTCGGATTGGCTAGCCACGCGCATACGATCAAGATGAAGGACCTCAGTGGAGGACAAAAGGCGAGAGTTGCGCTCGCGGAATTAACGCTGATGGCGCCTGATGTCGTCATATTGGTAAGTTTACTGTTGTCTGTTGTAAGTGGTAGTAGGATCGTATAGAATAAGGTATCTTCGGCTTGATAGTCGGGCGAATACTTGGCGAATACGATCAAGATGAAGGACCTTAGTGGATGGCAAAAGGCGAGGGTTGCGCTTGCGGAACTTATCCTGATTGCGCCTGATGTTGTCATATTGTTAAGTTATCTTGCAATGAAAGTAGGAATATAACTTGTCTATAACACAGAAGCAGATATCTTTCTGATTGGCTAGTCATTCACATACAATCAATATGAAAATCTTATTGGAGGGCATAAGTCGAGAGTTGCTCTTGCAGGATTAATGATGTTGGCGCCTGATGTCGTCATACAGGTTGACTTTGCTGTATGGTGGTAGTGAGATCATACAGAAGCAGGTATCTTGGTCTTGATAAATATGCCTGATGATTGGCTAATTCAAACCAAAATGGTAGCGGACGGCAAATCACTTTCAGTGTTTTTATCTACATGGTTGAAAGATCAGTATTGTTTGTAAAATTTGAAAAAGGCGTGCCGAGCAGTCAGCTACGGATACAAAGGGGGGGGGGGGGGGGGGGGAACGGCTTCACCGATGTGCAATAGGGAACTTGCATTATTTCATAAATGTAGTCTATCTGAAAGATTTAAGGATTGCATGAAGATATCACAAGCGAAAAAGTTGAAATATGCTTAAATTATTTATTTATTGCAAATCAAAAATTAACATATCAAAGTCCGCGCGTAAACGCTCAATGGCCGGACGTGACGTCATTTCTTAGGTCGTCAAACTTTTCAATGTGCATCTGAAAGGAGTGACCAAGAAATTTTGACAACTAACGACAAACGCTAAAAGTGAGTGACCAAAGATTTCAGTTTTACTGACTAGGCTTCGCCAGATAGGTAAATGAAAGAAAACTTATGTTTTTTTAGCGAAATCTTTACTAGAACTTGGTTTATCATCCGTTTCTCTAAGTACTTACCATACTTTTAGGGGTTGAATTTTTAATTTTTGTGAAAACGAAATTGACAGAATATGGCTACCATCATTTTTTACTGTTTTTGAAGGTAATTAAAAATTAAGTAAGCTTTACGTAAAACGCACTAACATGTAAGTATTGAAAATATGCCTATTTTGCATTAGTCTAAAATATTGTGAACTCTAACATTGACAAAGGCAAAAATACTTGTTGTTGCTTGATTGATTATATTGATACTTAATTTATTTCTGCTGCACACTGGAGTAAATATACTGTTACATTGTTATAAATATATTGTTTAAATGAAGATGTTAATGTTGGTAGAAAATATAAGTACTGAGGTATATTTACTACATATGTATATGTATCAGTCAGCAGGCAGGCCGCCTGCAGTCCTTAGTCTAACAGGCCACCTGATATTCGGTTTTTAAGTGCGCGCACTAGGCCACTTGCAAAAGTAATAACTGCAACGGCCAACTGCAAAGTAAATGCTGCCTTATTGCTATATAATTCTCCGGCACTATTCGGCCGGTCCGGAATAAGGAAATAAAGGAAATTCTTTTTTTTAAAAGGATATTTAAAGATTATTTACAAAAATATATAAGGTCCTTCTTAAATAGTGCACATAATTTTAAGGGGTCAATGTACTCACGCATACAAAAAACTTTTACTAAAGTACCAACATTGAAAACGTGATAAGAAATCAGCTGTTTCAAAGAAAATATTAAATCGAATAGATTAAAATGTATGGAACAGCTGATATTTTTTTTGCGATTTCAATGTTGGTACCATAGTAAAAGTTGCTTGTATGCATGAGTACATTGACCCCTTAAAATTATGTGCACTATTTAAGAAGGACCTTATATTACATAAGCCCTGCCTTATCTAGATAGTGTAATTATACTAAAAAGTTTCAAGCTTTATTTAAATGTATTATTAATACTAGCTGTTTATCGTGTTAATTATAGCGATTTGGAGGCAACTTCGCAATTTCTTTCTATTGACAAAATTTTATGTAATCGTGATTTTGAGTAACATAGTCACTAGTGTTAGTCCTGAAGTTTGCTGCATCTTAATTTGAAATTCAGTTTTTCATTATTGATATTACAGACGATCATGTAAAGCAATCTAATTTTCGTTGGCATATAGCAGGCCCTTAATGTAAAACTGTGGGTGTGTGGGCGAATGTGGCCAATGACAGGCCATTGCCTGCAGGTGGACTGATAGTCGGTTGCATTGCATTGCATCCTTTATACTTGCGACCGCATTCGCATTGCCTTGAACTTTCTCGTAAATATTTTCATAGTGTCCACACACTTGTGCACTCGCGACGTTTACCGCTGTGCTTCACATTCCAATATTTGTCGCATGACAGGATGGACAACAACGTTATAGCGGCATTTAAAATCCTTAAAAAAAGTAATAAGTGAGGGTAACCATCTGTCAATTTTGTTTAAACAAAAAATAAAAATTCAATCTCTAAAAGTATGATATGCCAACTTCTAGTAAAGATTTCGTAATAATTAATAAAAAACTAAAAAACCCGAGAAGTAAAGAGCTGGTTTTTTCATTTTTAATGGTAAATTTTTGCAGTCGTGTTTTTAGTTTTTTAAATATTACCTACGTTTTTATTTTAGACTTTTTAGTTCATTGTCAATAAATCATCTTTTTTAAGTAAGAACTTACTAATTTAAAAAATCGTAAATTCTTTTCTTTTTTAGATAAATTAATACGGAGAGATTTACAAAACTGCAAGTTATAGATGTTTATGGAATCGCTATTTAAAACTCTTCATTTAATACCTACCCCACTCGATGAGATGTAAAAATATTTCTTTTACAATGCACAAAATAATATGCCGCCTAAAAGCCGCCATTTTGTTTTTTGTTAATATTGATGTTCTATTTTCACTCGGGCTATTAAGACGAATCTGATGACGTATCAATTAACTAAATCAGTTTATCCGTTTAGTAGTTACGAGGGAACATAGGAACAGAAACGCATACATTCAGGTCAAAAACGTAACACTTTTTGGGCTTCGCCCGCCGCAGTCAGGTAATTTTTGACTTCGCCCGCCGCAGTCGAGTAAAAAAACTTAAGCTTACTTTCATTTATCTATGTGGCGAAGCCTAGTCATTAAAACCAAAAACCTTGGTCACTCAGTTCAAACGTTTGTCGTTAGTTGTCAAAATAGATAAATTCCATTTATTATTAAACTATTAACGTTTGTACCATTTTTTCTTCATAAAGTGCTAAACAATTAGATATTTAAAGTAATTTTATGTATTTCTTTAATTTACTTGCAAAATTTGAGAGATTCGATAATGCACAAATTGTATGAACTCAGTGACCAAGCTAAATTCTTTACTAGATTCCAATTTAAAAATAATTAACACACAATGCTTAATTACTTTGACAGGTGACAGTAAATTTTTAACAGTTGCTGAACTGAGTGTCCAACTCAGAATTAATACGAATTATTTGGAGTTTTGCTTAGGAATCAACAATTTTTTTACCAGATTCTCTGACAGGGTCTCAAGCTGTTTCTCTTTTGGTGGTCACTCCTTTCAGATGCACATAACTTTTCATGTCGCGTAAAGATTCTCTGATAGGCTCTCAACCTGTTTCATTTTTCGTGGTCAGTGGTCACTCCTTTCAGATGCACATAACTTTTCATGGCGCGTAAATATTATTTTTGTAAGACAGAATTAATTTATTTCAGTTTTATTTGACATACAAAAAAGTCAGTAAACGATACTTTATTACTAGGTACTACAATGGATAATTCTTTTACAAGTAAAGCTAAATATCACAAAATAGAGTGTGCAGTTTTAACTGTGCCTCAAGAGCCTAAACTTAGAGAAAAGTGGATGAAAGGAGCTATATAAGACAACATTCACCCTCTTCAAAATCTGCCTTGCAATGTTGTGAAGATCATTTTGATGTAAGTACGTTGTATTCGTAAAAATCATAACCTCGTTAGATCTTGCATCAACAGTGTATAAAGTAAACAGCAATCTCTACACTTGAAAAATTTGAATTTTCCATAAATAACTACCGCACTATGTCCATATAAACCTTAAGCAAATCTCGCGAGTCGAATTTAGTCAAGCCTTTTTTCATTTTGTAGATATTTTTAATGTTTTATGACATGATTTGAATGTATGATCACCTATAAGTTTTTGAACTCAGCTTAAGTGACTAATGGAATGACGTCACTGCGCGCTGATTGGTGTTTCAAATCACGTTTCAATTTACGTAACTTTACATTAAAATATTTTGCAAAATAATAATAATTTTGGAATAAATCTTCCACGAATGCACTTTTAATGGCTATCATCATTGGATTATTAATATAATTTCTCAAAATAATTTTAATGCAAGTTCCCCATTGTGAAATCACATTCGAACAGACGTCGTAGAGTAGAAGTTTAATAATGTAGGCAGATAGGTAGTCGTAATAACTATTAAAAAGTTTAAAATCGAACATTTAAGTAAAAGATATCGAGTTAAAAACCCAGTAATAGACAAAGTCTTATACACACACACATAGGGGGGGGAATGGGAATGTCCCCCCTGACACGCATTTTTGTACCTACAATTTTTTTATTTGTCCTTTTACTACGCGAATAAAGCGAAGTTTCCCCCCCCACCCAAGCTTTAAACGTGCTATTATTAATCCATTCACACAGGACGAGCCTACCAACAACCTGGACATCGAGAGCATAGACGCGCTGGCGGACGCCATCAACGAGTACAAGGGCGGCGTGGTGATCGTGTCGCACGACGAGCGGCTCATCCGCGAGACCGACTGCGCGCTCTACGTCATTGAAGATCAAACCATCAACGAGGTACATAACACTCACCAATTAAATCCTTCCGTCGCAGAATGTCCCTTTCGCAAAATGTCTCAGGTCGCAAAACGTCCCTTTCGCAGAATGTCCCTTTCGCAAAACGTCCCTTTCGCAAAACGTCTCTTTTGCAAAACGACCCTTTTGCAAAACGTCTCTTTCGCAAAACGCACCTTTCGCAAAACGCCCCTTTCGATATTTAACTATCAGTTAAACGTGGACGATAGATAATTCCCTGTCTCGGAAGAGTAGTGGTTCTGTTTTAAAGATGAGAATTTGGGCTGAAGAGGTGCCGCAATTTTTTTCATATACGGATGAAGTGGCGAGCTGTAGTTTAAGTAGTGGTTATGTTTATATTTAACGAACTATAGTTTTCTCTTACAATGCGAGTAAGAATTTGGTATGGTCTCTTTATCATAACTTTTCAAATACAATGCAGTATTTTGATAGTCATTTATTTTGATTTAAAATTACAAAATAGTCAGCAATTCTATCTGGAAAGTTAAATTTTCACAGAAAACTCAAATTTATAAAATGTAATGGCATTTTCGGGTTTGCTGATAATGCCATGCGATGGTTGCGTTCACATCGAATTGTCAAAAATGAAATTTTGTTTTCGCCAATCATTTTCTCGCGTTTTGCGAACTATGTCTGTTGAAAGGGTGTGATTATATGCTAAAATATACTTAATTTAAATCATTCTCAGGTGGACGGCGACTTCGACGACTACCGCAAAGAATTGCTCGAGAGCTTAGGAGAAACGATCAACTCGCCTTCTATCATTGCTAACGCCGCCGTGCTACAATAGATCACACACAACATTACTGGCCAGAACACTCGAGACTCGACATAGAAACAAATGTAAGAAAAAATAAAAGAAAAATAATACCTATCCTTTTTAGAGCACCATGTTTAATGAAATAGAATTTGAAATGATGAAATTTTCGCAATGTTTTTATTAAGTTTTTAATTTTAAATCCCTCTTAAACGTAGGTATGTTACTATATGCAGATAAATACTTTAATTTCTAAAGTTTCTTTACTATTTAACTTTTTCTTATTTATGCTAGCGTTAAAATACTATTTGAATGGGTGCTTTGTATTAACAGGCTGTAAATAATAATTTTCTTATACCATTTACTCTGTATTACTAACCATTAGATAGGATACGCTCATTCGTACATATTTTAATGATCCAAACCTCACAAGTTCGCGCAAACTGGGTGCGAGACCTACATACGTTACGTATATGTATACGTCAATTTGTACGACCTCGTTCGTACGTTTACGTATTCGCATCCGATATATCGTATCGTATATAGGCGTAGCCTTAGTTATCGTACGATGACAATACCTAAATCATCAATACTCTGGACCTCGTAATATGGTACTTAAACTTAGAAATGCTTTTAGTTGAACGCATATTTAATGGAAAACCTAATGAGAAGTGGAAGTAAGAAAGAATAAGAATTTAGTGTTTGAGAAAAAAGTATATTAAATAAGTTTTTAGTAAAAATTTCATTTTTATGACAAGCTTTTTTGCTGACTGTAATTTAATACTGTATTGTCATCTGAACCAAACCAGTATACAAAATTTCAGCTCCATCGGACACTGTGAAGTGGGTCAAATTAAGCTTGCAAGATTTGTCCCCCACTAACTAACAAACTAACTAACTAACATGGCAAGTTAATAAAAAGCTTGTAAAAAGGATCATGACTGTATACGCCTCAACACTCTTGTGAAGAAATAAACTCTTTGGTGACTCGAATGACAATGGTCTTATTGCTAAACCTTTCTGAGAGTGATAAGTGATTGTCGTAAATGTTAGGATGACCAAGTCCAAGTTCTTCCAATTCTATTGTTATCCTCCTAAACTAAACAATTAATTGGGTTAATTAAAACCATGTGATCCTTAACTTAACGTAATTAATTTTTTATGCTGCATGACATGACATGACTTCACATGATCTTAAAAATTTCTGGCGTTTCGATAAAACAGATTAGTAAACTGTTTATTTTTATGTGTTCAACTCGAAAATTAAACCTCATTAAACCTCTTGATTTTTATAATGCGTATGTATGTCTGGTCTTTAAAATTATATTTGGATGTAAATAGTATTTTAAAACAATCTTAATGTTGTCTTATCGAATTTTCTTAACAACAATAATACAAAGTGATACATTTGGTATAAGAAATTATTCTTATTGTATGAAAGGATTTAAATAATATACTTAAGTCCTTTTTGAAAGCTGCCGACCTAGCATGCGCACCATGACAAAATTTGTCTACTCTCGTCGGCGGTAGTTTGCTATCTCGCCTACCATAGTGATGTAAGAGCAAGGAGCAAGAAGTCGTCACCACGAGACTCGACAAAATTTTGTCGCATGCCAAGTCTGTTGATTGGTTGTAGATCTATTTTAAAAGTCACTGTGCGTTATTTTAATCTAAGTATAGAACGATTAAATGGAATTACAGCTTGAAGTATGTAATATAAATCTAGTATTTATACAATAAATTTTTGTTATAAAATCTGCAAAAGATTGGTTTTATTCAAAATCTATAAGAATATAAATTCAGCATTTATTCGTAAAAACTACTCAACTTGCCCTTCTTTCGAGTAGATTAATGTCGGAAAATGTTGCTAGATGGCGTAAGCAGTTCATTTTAGTTTGCTTTGCTTGTATCCGTCTACTTGTATTACTTGATATTCAATTATTCTTTGACTAAACAAAGAAAATAAGACCTTTTTTTAACTTTTTCATCAAAAGTTGTAATTATCAATGTTATAAGGAAAAATTGAGTTGTTTTGCTCAATGACGTCATGTTCCATAGAACTGGGAACTACCGATTCTTACCCACTAAGCTACACAACGTCTTACCTACAATAAAATTCTTTGGTATCGCTCAAGCTTTTTTTCCTCAATTTGTCCGCAGCCTTTCGCCCCTCCATTACAAACTTCTCGGCTTCATTAGAGGATTTAAAACGCAAATTTCCTTTTCGATTGTAACTTTTTTCCACTTCTTGAAAGGAAGCTTCTTTTAAACTCGAAAAGAAAATTAGTATCCTTCCCTTTGAGGATGGGGGCGTGTTTTAAAAGATTCGTTTGGATACTTTACGCAATCTGCTAGAATAATTATGTTTCCGGAGCTGGGCACAATTACGTGGAATATTTGAGTAAATCAGCAGCATTTTAAGAAGGGTTAAATTTCGTAGATTTAGCTAATAACTTGATTAATCTGTTATAGTTGAAAATCTAGTTGTCCGTGTCTTATCTATGTTAGTTCATTTTCTAGGTTTTGTTTAGTACATTAATTGTTTGCATTGTTGATAAAGTAGTTTTTGACTCAGATTTTATATAAAATTTAAGAATCGTACATATAACAAAAATGTAAGTATGTATTACCTACAAAACGTATCAGTGCATTATTCGATTTAATGGAAACTCAAAGCTAATTACAAGTAACCGCAGGCAGATTTCCATTCCGCACACGCTAAACACGTTACTCCGAATTACCCACTAACAAGCTAACAATGAGAGGCTCGCAGTCACCCCAAGAGAGTCCTCACTGTCTCGGCTCTTACCCCGCCCTTCTTTACACGGGCGCCGACCCTTACCACCTTGTCTCACACACAACCTTTGCTCGATCCATACTAAAACGCCCAACCCGAGAAGTGTAACACTGCAACAAAGTTCCACGAATTCGAGTAGGTATAAGCACAATGAGCACACAATGGATGCGATTACCCTCCCCCGCGACACGAATTTATTTGTGCAGTTATTACGTCGCCAGAGAGATTATTTAAATTTCATTAGGTTTGTTTTACACTTAATTTGTGAGGGGAGTGTTATTGTAGGGGAGGGGACCGTTATTGCCAAGAGCCGACTTATTTCGAATTGCCCCCGCGTATTACAATACCGATTTGAATTTAAGTAGATACACACATCAGATAGTCACCCCATTATGCCATTATCGCCGTCTGTTGATCACTTTAAGCACTGGCGATTAGGGTTTACTTACAACGCACTTTAACGCCTGAAGTTTTAATAGTACTTACTTAATTACTGATATAAGGTCATAATATAAAAGAGTAGGTGAACAGCAATTAACGAATTGTAATAAACATCAGTTTTTTTTAATTTCAATTCAAAGATACGTGCCTATTTGTTTATCTTCAGTGTTTACCAAGGTTCTTGATTTTATTGTTTAACTACCTACTTAAGTTATTTTTGTCTATATTAAGTATCTACTAATTGTGCAAAATTGATCCACTAATCTAATGGGCTTTTGCAGCAAATTCTGCAACGAAGTGTTGACCAGAGATCCAAGTAGTTACATTATAACTCAATGGTTCCCATTGAGTTATAATGTTAAAATTATAACTACCTATACTGTGGGAACAGTTATAATATAAACCATCAACCAACTTAGTTAGAAGCTAAACCGTTTATTAGACGAGCATATGCAGATAACTACTCAATTATGTGACAAGTGGAGGCCCATTAGCATGTTGTGCTCAAATGATCTACCTACCACCACCAGCCTAACAAAGGTCTGTAGGTATGTAAGTAGGTACCTACTGGCAATTTTGTTGCGTTCACGCGAACGCAGAGCCACAATAATGGTAGGTATTAGCGCTTTAATAGAAACATTTCTGGTAATTCCAAGATCAACTAAGTAAATTTTGTTTTTATCAGCGCCTATACATACACCACCTCATCGTATCTAAGTCTGACGCCATAACAATTATGTTTTTAGCATTATTGTGTTCCGGTAGTTAGGAGATAAGACAGCCGGTTCCTCAGTGATTGAGGATTCCGGGAGTAGTACGCTTCCACGTGTGATGAAGGTTAAGGGCCTAAACTGCGTCACGCGGATGCCCGCGCGGTTCCATACAAAATTGCTCCGTCGCGGGCCCCGTCGCGGGCACCCGTCGCGGGGAGGCGGGCCCCGCGCCCGCGCCTTGTGGCCCGTTTCCCCGCGACGGTCGCCCGCGCGGGTGCCCGCGACGGGGCCCGCCAGCGGTAGCACGCACGGGCTTGTTCAGTCAATAGCGCTATGTGATGCGGTTCCACGGAGCCCGCGCGCGTGTCCACGCGGCCTGCGCGTGTCTACGGACGGAGACCCGCGACGTGTGCCCGTCGCGGACGCCCGCTTTACTCAGTTTAGGCCCTAAGTGTTTCCCCGTTGTGGATTAAAGAAAAATACTACCTACCACAACTTTAAACCTACTTCAATTATATCTGGAGTTTGCTATAAAACACGCCAATTTGAAGGTCTGAGGTCTGCAGCGGCAATTTCGTGGCGCAGCTGTCAAGCCTCTAAGTGGGTGCATTTCGCAAACGCGAGAAAAAGTACATTTACTTAGTTACTCAGGTACTGTAGGTACTACTTATTACTTAACTGATGAGTCAAGCTAATTAAATCATTAGTATTCTACATGTGGCAAGAAAGGTCTGGTCTAAGGTGGCAATTTCGTAGCGTATTGGTCAGGGCACTAAGTTGGGAGCATTTAGTTAGCCAAAGTAATATTGACTAGACAACAGCATTCTTCAACCTTATGTCAAGTTCTGTTAAATCTACCAGTCAGTCCAACTCAAAAGGTCTGAGGTCTACGGCGGCAATTTCGTGGCGTACCTACCTATTGGTCAGGGCACTAAATGGGAAAATTTAGTTAGTAGCCAAAGTAGGTAGGTAATATTTACTAGTATAGATCTATATGAGCATTCTTTAACCCTATGTCAAGTTCTGTTAAATTTACCAGTCAGTCCAACTCGAACGGTCTGAGGTCTGCGGCGGTAATTTCGTGGCGTATTGGTCAGGCTCTAAGTGGCGCATTTCGCAGACGCAGACTCCATTAGTGCTGTGCGCCGGACTGTCACAATCATTTTTCTTCGCCGCCACCGCTAATTCTCAACCACGGTTCGCTGAGTTTGTACTACGACTTGTGCCACTTGAACTTTGCGGTAGATTTTTTAGAGTTTTACAGGGTATGAAACTGAATTACCTACCTATATTATATTGTTATAAAAAAGCGCCTGTTATTCCAATTCGACCAACTAAACGGATCAACTGGAAAACTGATCAACTATTTTTATTCCCAACGGCTCAACTGTATGGTTATGGTCGGTTAGGAATTTTTTGACCAACTATATTTTTTCCTAACGGAACAACTGAATCACACCATAATGTATGTTTCTAAACATACCTATAGAATTCGAGCTTCGATTTTTTTTGTTGTAAGATATTGTTGTTATTTTTTTCCTTAAGTTATTTTTTCTATTTTAAATTAATCCTACTTCCTTCCTACTAATATTATAAATGTGAAAGTTTAGATGTTTGGATGTTTAGATGTTTGGATGTTTGGATGTTTAGATGTTTGGATGTTTGTATGTTTATTACTCAATCACGCCAAAACGGCTTAACGGATTTGGCTGAAATTTGGGAAACAGATACTTTGCGGCCTGGAGAGGAACATAGGCTACTTTTTATCCCGGAAAAATATCACATTCCCGCGGGATAACGTCGTGTATGCCCCGGCCCGCGGGCGGAAAGCTAGTTTTAAAATAAAATATGATTTAAGCAAAAGTTAAGTTCAGTGTTACAAAAAATACCAGAAATGCGAAACGTTGTAAAAGTTTAAAGCCCCCAGTACAGGATGGCCGATCATGTTGGCCGACCATGATGGGCCATCGTGACAGGGCCAGTTTGCGTGTGATTGCCGTCTTCGAGCAACGCAAACCGGCCCTGTACACGATGGCCCACCATGGTCGGCCAACATGATCGGCCATCCTGTACTGGGGGCTGGCTTCTGGCAAATAACTTGACCAAAGATAAAAAAAAACTGCGCGGAAAAAACTTTTGTTCTAAAATATCGCAACTGCGCAGGTTTTTTTGTCTATTGGTTTTGTCATTGTTTTGTTATGTGTATTTCACAATAATATTCCCCAGTTGTTCCGTTCGGAATATTTTATGAGTCTAAATATTACATAGATGGTTCAATTGAGTAGTTGGTCCGATGGGAAGAAAACCACGTAATGAGTTCCAATCGGAACAACTAGTTGATCCGTTTAGTTGGTCGGATTGGAAAGCGCAATCTGTGAAAAAGAACAAAGTACGCACACAAACCATCCGATATTCCCCAAAAAGTAAGTGAAATATTGTTTTACCCTACAACTTATATTCCTATTAGCTGTCCACCCGCGGCATCGCCCGCGTGGACTACACGACGTTATCCCACTGGAATGTGATATTTTTCCGGTATAAAAAGTAGCTGTCACTCTCCAGGCTACAAAGTATCTGTGTCCCAAATCCATTCAGCCGTTTTGAGTAACAAACATCTAAACTTTCACATTTATAAAATTACTAGCGGATCCTCGCGGTTTCACCCGCGTGGTACCCGTTCCCGTGGGAATATATAGCTTAAAATTATTTACTTACGGAGTTTTGTTGTGTTTTATTTAAACTGTTTTTTCAAAGACAATCTTCAGAGTACAGTCGCCATCAGATATATTGTAGCAGACAAGGTGACCAAATACTTCTGAACAATTTATTCTGAACAATTTAAAATGTCAATAAGTTCGATAGGTACACAAGTTACCAAAAAAATTCATTTCTTCATTAATATCTGACCAGATGCTTGTCAATAATTTCTGTACACACAACTAACCAAAATATCTGAACACTAGCTTTCCGCCCGCGGCTTCGCCCGCGTGGACTACACGACGTTATCCCGCGGGAATGTGATATTTTTCCGGGATAAAAAGTAGCCTATGTTCCTCTCCAGGCCGCAAAGGATCTGTGTCCCAAATTTCAGCTAAATCCGTTGAGCCGTTTTGGCGTGATTGAGTAACAAACATACAAACATCCAAACATCTAAACATCCAAACATCTAAACTTTCACATTTATAATATTACTAGTTTTCCGCCCGCGGCTTCGCCCGCGTGGACTACACGACGTTATCCCTCAGGAATGTGACATTTTTCCGGGATAAAAAGTAGCCTATGTTCCTCTCCAGGCTACAAAGTATCTGTGTTCCAAATTTCATCCAAATCCGTTCAGCCGTTTCGGCGTGATTGAGTAACAAACATCCAAACATCCAAACATCCAAACATCCAAACTTTCACATTTATAATATTAGTAGGATAGTAGGTTGCCAATTTGAAGGTCTGAGGTCTGCAGCGGCAATTTCGTGGCGCAGCTGTCAAGCCTCTAAGTGGGTGCATTTCGCAAACGCGAGAAAAAGTACATTTACTTAGTTACTTAGGTACTGTAGGTACTACTTATTACTTAACTGATGAGTCAAGCTAATTAAATCATTAGTATTCTACATGTGGCAAGAAAGGTCTGGTCTAAGGTGGCAATTTCGTAGCGTATTGGTCAGGGCACTAAGTTGGGAGCATTTAGTTAGCCAAAGTAATATTGACTAGACAACAGCATTCTTCAACCTTATGTCAAGTTCTGTTAAATCTACCAGTCAGTCCAACTCAAAAGGTCTGAGGTCTACGGCGGCAATTTCGTGGCGTACCTACCTATTGGTCAGGGCACTAAATGGGAAAATTTAGTTAGTAGCCAAAGTAGGTAGGTAATATTTACTAGTATAGATCTATATGAGCATTCTTTAACCCTATGTCAAGTTCTGTTAAATTTACCAGTCAGTCCAACTCGAACGGTCTGAGGTCTGCGGCGGTAATTTCGTGGCGTATTGGTCAGGCTCTAAGTGGCGCATTTCGCAGACGCAGACTCCATTAGTGCTGTGCGCCGGACTGTCACAATCATTTTTCTTCGCCGCCACCGCTAATTCTCAACCACGGTTCGCTGAGTTTGTACTACGACTTGTGCCACTTGAACTTTGCGGTAGATTTTTTAGAGTTTTACAGGGTATGAAACTGAATTACCTACCTATATTATATTGTTATAAAAAAGCGCCTGTTATTCCAATTCGACCAACTAAACGGATCAACTGGAAAACTGATCAATTATTTTTATTCCCAACGGCTCAACTGTATGGTTATGGTCGGTTAGGAATTTTTTGACCAACTATATTTTTTCCTAACGGAACAACTGAATCACACCATAATGTATGTTTCTAAATATACCTATAGAATTCGAGCTTCGATTTTTTTTGTTGTAAGATATTGTTGTTATTTTTTTCCTTAAGTTATTTTTTCTATTTTAAATTAATCCTACTTCCTTCCTACTAATATTATAAATGTGAAAGTTTAGATGTTTGGATGTTTGGATGTTTGGATGTTTGTTACTCAATCACGTCAAAACGGCGGAACGGATTTGGCTGAAATTTGGGACACAGATACTTTGTAGCCTGGAGAGGAACATAGGCTACTTTTTATCCCGGAAAAATATCACATTCCCGCGGGATAACGTCCTGTAGTCCACGCGGGCGAAGCCGCGGGCGGAAAGCTAGTAATATTATAAATGTGAAAGTTTAGATGTTTGGATGTTTAGATGTAGTAGGATTTGCAACGTCAAGTGTATCTACGCGGATGGAAGCATTAGTATCCAAATCATTTTAAAAGTATCAAATTAGCCCTTAAAAATTTAATTAAACTGTTGTCGTTAGTAGGTAGGTAGTAGGTACTATTATAATTATATTCTGTGTTGTTGTATCTAAATCATGATATCGATTATCAGTATATTAGTTTTTCCAGTTTTTAAAAGTAAAATAATACTATTTCCAACTATTTCACATTTTATTTTAATGCATACCAAACCTGAGTAATTTATGGTTTTCTTGTTTTTAGTCGACTTCAAAAAAGGAGGTTATCAGTTTGACTTAGTAGTAAGTATGTGATTACAAGCACGTATTCTAAATTTCGTAAGTGTATGTATGCATGTATGTTTTTCCACGAATTTCTCTAAAACTAAAAGCCATATCGAGATGATTCTTTTTGATTTAAAACAATGCGTATTCCAACTTAGGGAACAGTACAAGTTTCATCGAAATCGGTTCAGTAGTTTTTGAGACATGGGTAGCAGGGTACAATCTACACAAAAATAAAAAAAAAGGAATTTAAAAAATTAAACAGTTTTAAAAAAGTACCTACCTGTCAACTGAAAAGGAAACAATATCTTTAAAGTAGGCTTCCTTTTTGACGTTAAGTGTGTACTTGTGCAGATATTTTTGGTTAGTTGTGTGTACAGAAATTCTTGACAAGCATCTGCTCAGATATTAATGAAGTAATGAATGTTCAGATATTAATGGTAACTTGTACTGTATAGAACTTATTGATATTTTAAATTGTTCAGAAGTATTTGGTCACCTTGATGCTACAATATATCTGATGGCGACTGTACCTAACTTACCCACTTGCAGAATTTTAGTTAAATAAGTAAAAGGCCCCCTACAAGGTGGACTGACGTTCTAGTCAAGATCGCGGGAAGCCGTTGGATGCAGGCAGCGCAAGACCGATCGTTGTGGAGATCCTTGGGGGAGGCCTATGCCCACAAGTAGGCGTTCGGTTGACATGATGAAGTAAAAGCTACTATAGCTACAATACTCCTGAACACCATAAAAAGAATAACTTCTTTTAAAGGGAGAGTAGGTAAGCAAAGAATACTTTACTGAAAAAAAGCAAAATAAAAACGACTTTCCATTCAAATATCCAAATGTAAAAAAGTTGGCTCGACACTTTTCGACTTTTTTGGAAAGATATTGAACAAAGTAAACGTTGTTGTTTATAATGTTATTAATCTGATCCAGCGAGGTTGTTGGTGCTTTTACAAATAATTCTGTATATATCGCAAGTATCAAGTCGATCAAATCCTCGATAAAAGTGCGGGGGCTGATATCGACTTTTATTACTCTGGAGGGGTTGGTCATTAGCGGGATAAAGCGGCCGCCACCTAATAAAGTGCGTTTTGTTGCTTACTTACATATTGTTCCAACGAATTCATTAATCGAAGTTATTTGCGTTTTATTTATCGATGTTATCTACTGTTGGAAAAATTTATGGAACCCTAGAGAAATGCCATTTAGGTTTTCGGAAAATCTTTGGTAAGTAGGTAGGTTGTAGGATAACGTTACAACCACCATGAAACCACCCTTATGATTGTCTTGACTTTAATTAAGCACCTACTTACTTAATTACTTCTTGCGATTGGTGAAAATTAGAGCGTAATTACTAAGAGCAGTGGTTCTTAACCTTTTAGTCCTGGGGGCCCATTTGACAAAATTTCGGTTATGCCGTGGACCACCCAGTTGGTTTGATTTGGAGGTAATATTCAGTAAATAAATGTAAGTAAATAAAGGGCCGGCAGGCCCCCTACAAGGTGGACCGACGATCTGGTCAAGATCGCGGGAAGCCGCTGGATGCGGGCAGCGCAGGACCGATCGTTGTGGAGATCCTTGGGGGAGGCCTATGCCCAGCAGTGGGCGTCGTTCGGCTGACATGATGATGATGATGATGATGAAATAAAGGGCTCTTTTAGATTTCAACAAATAAAAATGTGTAACATTACTAAAACTTGTTTTTTTTTAAGTAAATTCACATGCCAATGCAAGCACAAAAATCTCAATAAAATGTAATTGTAACTAATAGAATAAAAAATGAATGAAGAAAGTAATGAAAGATTTTAATGAGATTTCTGTGCTTGCAATTTGCATACTTTTTACTAATTTATGGATCCTTGGTTCAGTGCTGCTTAAAGCTAAACGCATGTCGGCAGTGGCATCCAAACAATTTCGGTGTTTGTTTTTTATAATCAAAAGTGCCGAGAACCGAGAATCCCTGCTCGCATAAATATGTTGTCGAAAACAATGTAAGATAACGAAAAGCAATGTCTTAAAGTTTCGGCAAAGAAATAGCCTTTTGACTCCAAAAAACTTCAAGAGTAATCCCCGATTCATATGTAGGTATCTTTCAAGTTCATAGCGTTTTGCATTTCAATAAGTTCCTCTTGAATTTCATCTGGCACCTCGGAAACGTTGATAATGAAGGGATTGCGAGCGAATCAGTTTTTGAATATTTTTGTCCTCCCAGTCAGGAAAGTAGAATGAATTCCTTTTTAAGCTTTTCAAATGGAGTACATAGGTATAATGTTTATCTGCATTTTTTGTTTAATCTCCACACACTGTCCGTCAATAATTTTACTGAGCGTATCAAGCGCAGAAAAGTTTTTGCTTTCGATTTTGTTGATCCATAGATCGATTTTAGCGATAAATGCCCTGATTTTGTCTTCATGAGCAAGTATATTGCTCACACCTTGCAACTGTAAATTTCCTGAACCTTGCAGTTGAAGGTTTAATAAGTAACTTAATAAGTGTGAAAAAATCGACTAAATAAGCAAACCAATTTTAAATTCTAAGTCACAGAACGTCTAATAGCTCTTTGTTTTCCTTGTTAGTTTAGAATATTTTTACTTCCCCTCTTAGTTCGTACAACCTCGACAGCATGTTTCCTTTGGAAAGCCAACGTACCTCCGTGTGGAAAAGCAGAGTTTTTTGTTCAGAGTACATATCAGAATCAGAGCACAGTTGCTTGAAGAGACGAGTATTAAGTGCACTTTAACTACTTTTATAGCTGTTTTCATCGTCAGAGCAAAGCATTCCGGAAGTGTTTTGGCTGCCAATGCTTGAAGATGAATAACACAGTGCGTCGTGATTGCAGAAGGATTTTTGGTTTTTATCGGGTGATGCTGTGTTGACTTTTGTCACTTAATTATTGGCATGCATGGCTCGCGGACCACTTGAGATGCTTCCAAGAACCACTGGTGGTCCGCGGACCACCGGTTAAGAACCACTCTAAGTCTTAGAGCGTTGTGACTGCTTTCAAGCGAATAGCTATAAAGAAACTCGAAAATCTGAAAAAAAAACATACACTCCTCCCTCTTCTTCTACTCTCCACATATTCGGAGGCAGATTATATACTCTTTGTTCGGAGGATCAGACCTCCAAATATAAAACCCCTCTTATTGTAGTCGGTTGTGAAAATAAGTACCTACAACTACCTACCTACCTATGTGCTTATCTTTCACACATTTAATACCTAAGTAACTATCTTTCTTACCAAATGTTTTCTTTTTAGTGACTCTTGGTTAAGTCTATGGTTCATAATAAGGCAGTACTTATGAGTACGAGTAGAGAGGGATTTATATACTTAAGCGTAAATGTAATATAAATAGCCAAAACACAGGTAGCTAGGTAGTTCACAGATCATATTTCACCGTGCTCGCACCGCGCAAACAAGATGGCAACTAAATAACGAACAATACGGTTTTAGCGTCGATTATTAACACTTTATCTGTGCCCCGGAGCATGATTGATGAGCCAGGCTACCGTGAGTTTGAGTAATAGTCCCGGGAGCACGTTAGACGCCGCGAAATGCTCCCGAATACCTACCATTTCAATGTTCTCACGGTGCAATAATGGCGCATTTCATTATCAGGTATATAAATTGGGATAAGCGTGGAATAATAAATATTTAGGATAATGATCTTTCTTATGTTTACCAGAAATAGGAATAAAAGGTAATTGCTACGCTATTATGTAGTCGAACAATCGTGCTCAAAGTTTTCCCGTGTAAATAAGTTTGTGCAAACATCGAAAGCTCCTCAACTAAAAAGGGCAGTCGTATAGTTGTTTTTTATGTGGCGCGGGCCGGCTCACCCCTATGTGCTGCGGGGCGCAAAATCCCGGGTCGGGCAATAAACGCGATTAGACAAACACTTCCTGACGCGAGCCACTTTTTCCCAAGTTGTCGAATAAATCAGATCGGTGGTGCGTCGCAGTTTTCGCGTCGTCTTGCCAAATTTATGTACCGATCGGCCCTTTCGTATGGAGATGTGGCTCGCTATTTACATATAAATACCTCGATTATTTGAATTATTCAATCGAGAGGGGGCGGCGCTGACAAATCACTTCCTCGGAGATGCCATAAGTCGGTAGGCTCCGGTTGAGAGCGACACGTGATATACGAGTTATGCCTGTGAACTTAACACTTGATTTGATTCCATTGATCTACTAGATACCACCACATGCATAATAGCGTGTTATTTGGAACTTGATCAGTAAATTCCTGATCTAAGGAAGGTCAATATCATCGTTTAGGTCTCTAGATCTTATGCAGCATTAACGAGGATCCGATACTTGAGACGATCCAATAAGCCAGTACACTAAGACAATAAATATGATTACTATAAATCACTGGCTTGAGGACAAGCCAATGTACCTACCTACCTAGTGGATGTCTCTATTTCCACGATGCCAATATTGTACTGGCTGAGTGGATTGTATCAAGTAAGTATTGGCTCCGTGTTATTGCTGCTTATGCTGAAGACTAAAAGTATTGCAAAACTCCTTGAGAAAAAATCCCGATAAACAAATCTTGTAGGTAAGTACCTAGCTCATTTTAAAAACTCAAAGTCCATCAACCAACTTTTAAATCACAAAAACTATAAAAAAAAGATAAAATACATGGGGCTATATACCTATAGCTCATAAAAAAATGCTTTTGGAAAATACCTACATGTTTAAAATTATTACTATCAATAAAAGTACCTAGATAAACTTTGATGCTACTCCTTAATCTTTCCATAAAAGCAAGACTCAACTAATACAAAAATTAAAAAAAAAATGTAACAACCACTATTCAAACTACATAAAAGTTCCTAAAATACCTATTAAGTTTTATGTGTTACATAAACGACAGTTTCTAGAGTAAACAGCATCGTTTATTCTGTATGTGAAACTCCGAAAGTTTAGCAAACTGGGTAGCAAAAACAGCCTATTGCAGTTATGTACCCATTTGTTCGCAAAGGGTGAAATAATAAAAGAGAATGGCGCGTAGCCTGGCTGGCGTAGTTTGCAGTTTTATGAGCCCTCGTGCCATTTAGCTCGGGAAATAGAAGTTTTTGTATGGAAATAGGACGTATAGCGTGCCGAGGTTCGAGCTCGGTGTCTATGGTGTCTATTGTTGTTATGCAAGAGGCTCATAAAAGTTTATCATTCACGATTCAAATTGGCAAATTACTAAGTATGTGGAGGCACTTTGCTTGTGTATCTGCCGAAATTGGTGTAAAGAAAGAACGAAAATAAGAGTTATTTTTGTAAAGAGAGGTAAGATGGATGATTGGTCAGAATTATTTAGCTTTTGGCATTGTTTGTCAGCAAGTCGATAGATAATATTTTTTGTAAATTGATTTCAAACGGGTTGTAATTAAGTGATCACCAAACTAATCTAACCTCACCCACATAAATACTAAGTCAGACTCAGCACCTAAAAATAGGCACTGAAATGGACACTGCGTACATTTCAGTATTTTAGGTGCTTACTCGATACGATAGATAGACACGATTTAAAAAATAAAAATTAGGGATTGTGATCACGAACCTAAAATGGTATGTGGATGTGTTAAGGCTGAGCTATTGTATGATTGCATGAAATTAAAATATATAATCGTGATGATCTTACAGACATCAAAATCAACAGGTCACAACTGGCAAAGCCCACCTAATTTTCAATGGAATATTATATGCTCTACCTATAGGTACTTACCTACCTACCTCATTGTTTTTGGCCGATACATTAAACTTACATTGTTGTTGTAGTCAAATGGCACATAACACCACTCCATCTAAAGGCACGTACACGGACAATTTTTTTGGCAATACATAGGTAATTGCCTGGTAACTGTAATGGATCAATCTGGAGAAATGAAGTGGAGCGATGTTGCTCCATATTTCGTGGTATCTTCTGGCCGTATCTCAGCAACAGGTTGCAACACATTTTGACATTTTGCCATAGCCATAAATTAAATTATACTATGCGATTATTATAAGAATAGGACTGTCAAAACGGCCATATTTGTTTGCGTTTCGCTTCCACTTCAGGGTGTAGGATGTGCAAGAAAAGGAACAAAGATCAAAAATGCCGTTTGACAGTCCTATTCTTATAATAATCGCATAGTACTTGATGTGGTCGTGACGTCATATTTGGCGGGGATTGGCAGGAATTTCGCAATTTTAGTTGTTCGTGTAAGCGCGCCTTAACAAAAGTGAAATGCTTAGTACCGGAAAGTGGTTTCCAGCGATTTTAACAAAGATCCTCGATATCGGCAGCCAGTCCATTACGAGCGCGATAAGATCGGTAAATGGCACCGCGCGGCTTGTTCTGCTCTTGTTACAGTATTTATTTCACTAATCGCGTTATTGTCTCGCGCATTAGGTGCAGCGGTCGGCAGCGTTGCATCTGATAACGCGTTTGATATGCTAATAGCGGTGGCAAATGTTCGTGTAATGAGCACGACCGACGCCGACGGACGGTTGGCGCGAGTTGCGCCAGTGTTGCAATGGTTTTGACTAAATGCGATTGCGATCTCGGTATTTTGCGCCCTTTTTGATTTGCAATGGCAAGGTAAGATACCCTACTTACCGCGTACAATGATAATGATTAGACAGTTAATATTTCCCTAAATTATGTGGAAGATCCTCCCATTGCCTCACATTAAAACGATAAAGTAGGTACCTTAAAAAATTAAAATTAAAGTACCTATCCAATGCAAGAATGCAAGACAATTAAAATTAATAACTTAAGATGCTCTACATTCAATCTGAAAAAATAGTAAGTATGTAGGTACTGAGGTATGTATTACAAAAGATTATCAGAAGATACTTAAATAGGTACCTATTAAAAGTAAAGGTTTTTTTTTTCAATAAATTGTTTACAATGTGTAATAAAAGCCCATTCCACACAAATCTAAAAGTTTAGGGTGCGAGTTTTCATGGATTTAGATGGTATCGTTTGAACATGACGCTCGGCAGCCGCGGTGGGCGATCTGATCACTCACTGGTACAGTATAGGTACTTACCCACTAATGCGCACATTGTTTCCTTTCAACGACATCTTTACAACGTGGCCAATATTAACAATGTTACTCGTTTGACAATGGCGTATCGGTTTGAGGTTTATTGGAATGTATTTTTAGTTAGGTAGGTACACAATAATTAATGTAAAACTACTTACGTAAAAATCTATCGTAAAATGTTTTTATAGTAAGTACTTACTTACTTATTTGAATACCTAGGAAATTTAGCGGTTGAACTTTCTAAAATTAAGTACCTAAGTATAAAAAATCTGCATATAGGGTTGACATAAAGTCCGGCTTCAAAGGACCATTTTGATTGATTTGGTTTGAATCAAATGTCAAATCCAATCTATAATCTCAATAAACGATTTAAATATTTGTAATGGTCCCCTATCGTCTCGGCTATTGATCGTTGCAATCTCTTTGGCTACTTTTCCACCCTCTCTGTAAAGTAAATCGCATTTACAATGTTTCAACCTCGCTAACATGTTAAAACAGAACTAATGGACATTCGCTTCAGTCTCAGCCCGCAGGAGACGAATAATACAAGTAAAATGGTCCCATCTCCACGCTTCATTAATTTTATTGCCCCGAGGAGGTTCAACTCAAGTCAGAACGCCACGCCGCGCCCGCCGCCGCCGGCGAAAATACGCCATTATTTTGTGTCGCCAGTGACTTAAATTAAATAAACACGACCATGTGTATTTCGGACTTGTTCGCTTTTCTTTTGTCTCATCGACAACTGTCAACATTTTGGCGCGTAATCCTATCCATGGAGATGTGGCAACAATGAGGTTTAACACTAATGTAATGGAGATATTAGCGCGAGAGCGTAGCGGAATAATTCAGACATGGTTTTTTGTGTGCGCACTTCACAATAGGATTATTCTCCATTGATCATTGCTTATATTAAGTAGCCGTGGAGGGTGCGTAACATGAAAACTAAATTTGGTTTATCGGCTATTATGGAAAGTAGGTGTTAATGTTGAAACAGTAATTTATGGTGCGATCGTGACTTCTCGGTTTTGATACAAGCTTCACGGTTTCAGTAACGTTCTAAGTTCAGCTTTAGATTACCATTATTTGGGCACTATATTAGATTTTAGTTAATGAATAGGTATATGCACCACAAGAACATAAATCAATATTGAGATTCCCGGAGGCGCGGGTTCGAATCCCGCCTGAAAGCTACTTATAGGGCTCGTGTATACTTTTCCTATAAATCAATATTTGTTGTAAAGCAAACTTTTTAATTTCGTTAACCCATGTTGCTCAATTTTTTTTTGTCACTATAACTGAATGATTGGTGAAAGAAAACAAATCTAATTACTTATAAGTAATTAGATTTGTTTTCTTCTAGGTATGATATGATATGAGTTATCAAAACTGAAATTCAATAGTGATTTAGGAAAAACATGAACTTATATAACGTTTAAAACACTAATACTACAGTAATCACCTCTTATTTCGCCAGTACTGATCAAAGAGAGCAATTTTCAGTGTAAAATCGTGTTAAAATTTTCCTCATCCCGCTGCCATTCTGCGGCGTAACTACTAATGTTGACTTAGCGAGCGACGACAAAGGGCCGGAACTATTGTTTGTTGTGAAAGCTTTATCCTCGACCCTTGCAGTCACAATAGGCCTCCCGACTTAAAAATATATTATCTCAATACACGTTGGATAAGTGTGAACGAAGATAACTGAATTTTTTTGGGATATCTAGTAACTTTTCGACGAAAAAAAAGTAAAAACGACGAGGATGGTTTTTGGAAAATCTTGTAGATACCTTTTCTACGAAAAAAGAGCAAAAAGAAGATACTGTTTTTTGGAAAATCATGTAAGTAGGTACTTAGGTACCTACCTACGTATTTACCATTTCTACGAAAAAAAGAGAAATCGAAAATTTGAAATGCCTTAAAAAGTGGATCTTCATCATTTTGAAATATACGAGAATGAATGTCCAAAGACGTTTGGATTATTTTTAGGGTCTTGCATAAAATAATGTGATGAAAATTTGTAGTGGCGTCATTGAAGCGATTTATATTCGCCTCCAATTTAATTAAGGGCACACAGTATCTTGCTACTGAAATATACTTACTAACTTAAGTATTTCGAAATAAAGTCAGTCTAAGAAGTAGATTGCTTTAAAAAATTCTGAGTTTTTTCTTTGTTATCTTTAAAATAACATAAGTACTTACTCACTTAAGTACCTAAAATTTTTTTTATTTTCGAAAACACAAATATAATTGATTAAATTGTCTTTTAATAATTTATTTAATGCCTAGCATATTGTGTGTCGTTCAATGTGAGCCTCAAAAAACAGTCGTATCCACACAATTCCAACATCCGGCGAGGGCGGGGGCGCTGGAGAGTTGAAAATTATCCTTTTCACGAACGACCTTAAGCATAATAGAGAAAGCACTTAAGCCATTTTCTCCGCCTTTGAGTGGCGTAAGCGCGCCCGTTTGCCGAGGCTACGTGTCGTGAGCTAGAAAATCAGCCATTACAGCCGAATAGCGGAGTCAAGCCGGCTCATGTCGGCCGGTCCGCTCCACGGAGCCGAGTGGGCGGCTTCAGCCGTCAGCCTAATGTGCCCATTGGGCGGCGCTAACAGCAATTAGGATACATGCGAGCAAATGGACTGTGCATTACTGACGACATAGATTGATTTATAGGCCGCACCGCATGATCCGAATCATACATTTAAATTAGAACTTAGACACCAGCTGCTACGATATAGCCATTACACCAATGGACTTCAAATTAAGTATTAAAACCGATCAGTGCCGTGACCTGCGTCGATTGCTCGCCAATCATGTAGGTATAATGAGACCGAATAGTGCAAAATTGATAGCCTTTTCGAACACAACTGATACGAAACCTCATTTCCCGCGACTGCATCCACGTGTCACGCGATTGGGTAGCTTTTTATAAAAGGTATTGGAACTATTGGACGAGTTTTTCCTTTTACATTATTTCATTTCTCCGCGAATTGGATTCAGGCGACCTTATATTAAATTCATATCCCTCAGAAACACTGCTCTTTATACGGACGTCGTCTTTTGATATCACTTCACGTAAAAGATCACATCTGTTAGTGGCCGGGCATCCAGTACTGGTCTATGAATAATAAATGTGTCGAGCTAGCCGATTGGGGAAATTGAATTTTATAGTTGGTAACACATTCGAGGACAGATGTCACAAAATGGCTGCCCGCCTTAGGCTACGTGTCATATAATCGAAACGTCAAATAGAAATCAAAATTAGGTCGACTGAAATGTTAATAATTAAATAATAGCGGGCTCGGTGGCGGCGCGGCATGGGTGCGATGCCGATGTTGGGGCCATGAGCGGGGAAGGTGTGAGCGACATTGTGATTAACAGAGTTACTTCTGTTTGGATGGACAATTATCAGTCCATTACGTAGAGTACCTACACAGTGACCCAGGTTTCCATTAAATTATTTATTAGCATTCCCCCCGTATACTTACACACTAAGTACTTACACATTTATGTTTGCTTGTAGTAAAGGCACATCTAATCAATAAAATATGCCTTCTATAATAGTTTGGTATGACATTAGTTCAATTATTTTTAATTCAATTTGACGAAATAGCAAACACACATCGCTCTGTTAAAAAAATCTAAATTTATACCTACTTATGCCTAATGCTAATTACTAATGGGAATTCCCACTAAGATATTTTAAATCTTAAATCTTACAAACTCACAACAATATCGTGTAACATACTAAAATCAGTAGGTAACTCAATTTGCTCTTTAACTACAATGTAGTTAATTGATTTCCCCTCAGAGACTTGTCTCCCCAAGTGCTCTGAAGTTAGATAAATTCGCGCTATCCGTTTACATCATTAAATTTTATTAGTGGCAACACAATAGGGCCATCCGCGCGTCTATTCAGAGGGACTTTCCCGTAATGGAGCCCCCCACCAATTCGCGTTTCCTTTGCCGCGAATTAAGCAGGCTATTAAGTCGCCTTTGAGACGTATGACGAATCATAAAGCCGGACGTACAATAGAGGCAACCATTCACATGGATGCTGCGACGATTTGCAATAAAGTAAGCGACTCCTTTTTGTTACTTTGCAAGACATTTTTCAAAAATTTTGGAAATGACTATAGATACTTTTAAATAATAAGTAACTATTTTATTTACTTAAGTACCTACTTATATTAATAGTTTTACTTATATTATGAGCCAAGATTTTGTAGCGACTGTATTTTGGTAGAAAATCAGTCGGGTAGATATCAACAGGACTATATTTATCAACTAACTACCCACTTTATCGTTTTATGAAAAGCTGAATAGAATGCAATCTTCATTCAGCCTATCGCAATCATTATTCGATTAGAGGAATTCAATCTTATTGCTGTCATGTGTTAGTTGCGTCATCTAATAGATAGATGGCGTGTGTGGTGGTTATTAGTGTTGCCAGTGTCATAATCTGTCATAAATGTCAGGCAGCCGAGTCGATGGGATCGAGTTATTATTTTGGGTATTATCGTAATTTGGATCCTAACCAAGTGGATCACCGCTATTAACCATTGTTAAGGAAAGTGTCACGCAATCAAATGTAATACTCTGTAAAAGGTGAAATATAATTTGTACCTACTGGGACAGCGTAGGTGGATTAGATTATGTGTTTTGAGTATAATAAGACACCCAAATTATCGATAGGTATTATATAAATCATTATGGACCAGTAATGTATGTGTACGTAGGTACATTAAGTAGGTACCTAGTAGAATAGGTAGGTACCTATTCTACTTTTCACTGGGCAACGTTTAAGTGATGAATTAAGAAGCAAGTTTTTTACAAGATTAGGTTAAGTTATTAGGTTAAATTATTATTTTTATAGCAAATGTTTTATACACTTATGAACTACTAATTTTCCGCCCGCGGCTTCGCCTGCGTGAACTACACGACGTTATCCCGAGGGAATGTGACATTTTTCCGGGATAAAAAGTGGCCTATGTTCCTCTCCAGGCTACAAAGTATCTTTGTTCCAAATTTCAGCCTAATCCGTTCAGCCGTTTTGACGTGATTGAGTAACAAACATCCAAACATCTAAACTTTCACATTTATAATATTATAGTAGGATTCACTCTGCTCGGCTTAGCCAGCTTACGCCCGAATATTCGAACGCTGCTTAGCTTTGGGAGCGTCTCAAACATCGCCCTGTCCCCCCGCTTTAAATGTCAAACTCAAAGATGAGTACATCTTTGGTCAAACTATGAAACAGACTGCATGATATTTGAGACGCTCCCAAAGCTGAGTAGTGTTCGGGCGTTGTACCTCTAGGCACCTAGTTACTTTTTTCTTTTCTATTACGGATCTTTCAGTCAAAGTTCAACTAAAACGTGATAATTAATGTTTGCACATTTATAACTGACATACACAGACCTCAGGAATATATCTCCAATAAAGCCCGGTTTTATATTATAGTTTAATAGTTTATTCAAATAGGTAGGTAATAGTTAGATAGAAGTACAGTTTAGCTAATAAGTACTATAGTTATAATCTAACTATTGGGATACCGTCAAGTTTAATTATTTGTTGGAGTCTGTTCGACGCCTGGGTGCGCCATGCCTCCACGTCAGGCTGGTTCTCGCATATAGGGTTACCGCTGAACACCAGATCTCGGAGCGATGGACATTCCTGAAAATAATCGAAATATGTACTTAAACCCAATACTGAAATAAAGCACTTATATGCCGGGTGTACACGGGTAGAAAAAAGGTAGAGACGCACGATGGAGTAGAGTGCCACAAACTTATCTGACCCGGTGACTGCGGTGGTGGTTGTCAAAATGGACTGTTCGTTTCAGTTCTCACTCAGCAGTATGAAAAATATTTTGTTCCGAAAAATACTATCGGGTCTAATAACTTATTAGTTAGTAGCACTCTACTGTGCTACTTTACAGTTTACTCTACCACACGGATACAATACAGTCACGAGCAAAATTTAAATAACGTAAAACTTTGTCACATCGAATTGTTTCGAAACAAAACTATCTGTGCACAAATTTAAATGTCATTAGCTATAGCTACACCAAACGTTCCTTCGTTCTTCCTTCCTTCGTTCTTGGATGGGCGGCGGCGATAGCGATCCAAGATCGTGGAGCATGGATCATGCATTGATTTGGTGTGGCTTCGGCTATTCAATATTGTAATATGGCATAGTCCTATTATTGTTTACCATTATGATCTACTGCTCACGCACGATCACGACTGTACAGAGCGGTCAAAACGGAGGATTTGAAACTATGAACCCACGTTCATGAAGATGAAAGCAGCACTCTAAGCTATCGCAAACAGGACCCTCATATGTTTCTAACCCCCGACGCAGCGCAAAGAGGGGTGTTATAAGTTTGAGGCCTATGTCTGTCTGTCTGTCTGTCTGTCTGTACCTATATTCGTAGTGCCTAAACGGATCAGGCGATTACAATGCGGTTTTTTTAATTGAAAGCTATATAATCGAGGTGGTTCTTAGCCACGTTTGATGAAAATCCATCAGTCCATTTATGGAGATGGTCAACTGCCTGCCGAAACGAAAAAGATACAGACGTGGTGCTTTGACTAAAATAATGTACACCCTGGGCAAATTTAGGTGGCAATAAAAAAAAACAAAATGGTGGCAAAAAAAATGGCAGCCAAAAATTAAGTCTTAGTTGCTCCGATTTGTTTGGCTGAAATTAGCGATTTCAATGCGGTTTTTTTTTAATTTTATGTGTAATTTAAAAAGGATGAAATAAAAAAAAAAATTTTAAAATCCTACTCCAACATTAAAAAACACCCAAAAAAGTCAGAAAATAAATTTTCTCTCTCGGTCGGGGGACCACAAAATGAGAAGTACTAAATAAAAGGTTATAGGTACGTTGGGGGTCCCCCGACCGAGAGAGAAAATTTATTTTCTGACTTTGGGTTTTTTTTTTGTGTCGGATGTTTTTAAAATTTTAATTTTACGACTTGTATTGTGGATAGAATGTGAATAAGTATATTCACGTTCCAGTGAAATGATGTGCACAAAGCTCACCATATCGCTAAGTATAATACCTCTTTCTTTGTTCTGTGATAACAACCCTGCCGTTAAGTTTAATTTTAACATTTTATATAGCTTAGGTATTAATAACTTAAAAAATGGAAAACGAAGTAGGTAAGTATTTAGAAAAAATCGACCCGTCTCACAACCAAAAAACCCATTTTTTTTCTAAATAAATATACTTCATTTCCAATTTTTCAATAATAAAAATTGCATTGTGAATGCAAAAAAGTAAAAATTTTAATAACTATAAATAACTTGCCTGCAATCTATTGAATTCGACCCATTCCTTGATCATATTGTTCGCCATGTACAGAACCCGTAAGTTTTTGAGCGATCCGATCATTCATTTTGTCCTCCTTTCATTTTGTCTATGGGATTATAACTGATCCATAGTTCTTCGAGAGTGTCTGATACGGTCTCCTGTGTAACAAACAGTGTTTTTTACCCACCAATCCATATTCGCATTCGACCCACGTTGTGGATCAAGGCCGATTTTCCTCATCCATACATAAGGAAGGCCTGTGTCCCTGCAGCGGGGACAATATTATGTATGGTGATGATGATGAATTGGGTATTTGACTGTTGTTGAAATGTAGATATTTAATTATGACATTTATTACATTCAGAAATATAACATTATTGAATAACAAATGTGAAAAAGAAATCCAATCTTATTAACAAGCTAATTATGAGCTACCTACTTAATTGTGACTCTAGCTATCTCTTTCTAAAACGAAATTTTCTATGGCGAGAGTATGGCGCTATAGAAATGTGACGTCACGTTTCCATAGCGCTCTCCTTGTCCAATTAGAAGGTTTGATGCTCTATATCGCTGAAAATATGCAAGATATTTGAAAATAAATAGGTACCTATGTTGTGTTGCTACAAATTAAATGAACATTTTACATAAAAAAATATCAGTCCATACCCAATTATGAAAGTTTACCAGTGGTGAAATGCTTGTGAATCCACACTACTTTATCTAAGTATGCCAACTATCACTTCATTAAAAAGGTATCGTGTCGTGTACCGTCAGCGTCATAGATATGGTGCCATCCAACCAAAGTGGTCAAATAGTTCGATACACCATTCAATTAGTATGGTGTACCGAACTATTTGACCACTTTGGATGGCACCGTATCTATGGCACTGACTGTACAGTCACGAGCAATAATATATCAACAACATAGGACTATGTCATATTGCAATATTGAATGACTTCTGTGCTTCGTGTTATTGTTGATCGAAGCTTCTGTGACACTGACAGTTTTCTTTCGGAACGCTTCAATGTGAAAAAGTTCTATGATGTATAATATTATTGCTCGTGACTGTACAAAGTTCATCATCTAAGGTACGTTTTAATTCCACGGTTTTTACGGGGAAACTTAACCCATTCTTGCCCGCCGTGCCAATTTAGGAACACCTCTAACTATTATGAAAAGAGGGATTTTTACCATCTATAAATTTGTAAAAATCCCGTATTCATAACAGTTATTAGGTGTTCCCACATTGGCACGGCAGGCTGGAATGGGTTTAGAATGTGTTACGTATTTTACACTTGTTATAATAAAGTACGCACCAGCAGAAGGCCTAATCGGAAACGCAAATCCGAAATTTCGGTTAGCCCCGCCCCTTCGGTTAGACTCTGTCCCGACTGGAGAGGGAGAGGGACAGGTATACCGAAGTTTCGGATTTTGCGTTTCAGAGTAGGCCCTCAGGTTACTCAGGTACGTACTTTACGATAAGGCACAGTCACGAGCAATATTATGTAAACAAAATTTGACGACCTCCGTGACCGAGTGGTGTACGCACCGGTTTTTAAGGTGCCGCTATCTCTTGTCTGAGGGCCTACTCTGAAACGCAAAACCCGAAACTTCGTTATACCCGTCCCTCGCACGCTCGAATCATGACAGAGTCGTGTGAAAGGGACGGGGCTAACCGAAGTTTCGGATATGCGTTTCAGAGTACGGTCCCTGGTTTGATTGATCCCAGGTCGGGTACCTAAATGTTAAAAACGAACTTTTCAATATTTCCTCGGGTCTGAGTGTATTAATACCCGTCGTTGTTTCCAATTTCCATAATAAGTACTAAGTAGTGCTTAAGCTACTATACTTTGGTATTGGAACAATGTATGTGATGGTGTCCAATATTTATATTTAACATAGGACTATATATTGTCATATTACAATATTGAATGACTTTTGTGACACTCCGTGTGTCATATTTTTGTTTCAACACATTGAATGTGACAAAGTTCTATGTTGTGTATAATATTATTGCTCGTGAATGTACTGTACCAACCTAATCTATTTTCAATAGTGTCTTTATCAAAAGAAAGTTCACCGAAAGCAATGTCTTAGTCCATGGAAATCGTACATTTTGCCTTGCGTTAAATGAGGTAGTTCTGATTTTTTTGTATGTTAGTAGTGATGATCTAGTAATGACAAATCCAAGTTTTCCACCTCGAAAGCCCTCCGGATCATTGTTAAATATTTAAAAATCCAATAAATTTTCAGGTTTTTTTTAGTTTTTATCAATTTTTACCACCAAGGACCTATGTTACGGCAAAAGTTACTATGCACGCTTTAAAGTAGACTAAATTTGCAATAATAAGAGAATAATTTGGTTCCTGTAAGGCAAATAGTTTTTAAGATGGGGCAATTTAAAAGTTTGCAAAAATTCAAAAAAGGAAGTATTACGTTTTTTTAGTTTTCGACATTTTGACCCATAGTAGTGGGTTTATGGCAAAAGTTAAATTATTAGTTATAAAAGTCCATTAAATTTCCAACAAAATGAGACCAATTAGTAATATCAACTTACACTTGATAGTTCCTGAGACAGCTGTTCAAAGTTATTGAGGTAAGTAAACAATTATGTAATAGAAGGGTTTGCAAAATGAAGTACGCCATAAAGGAAGGACGATCTGGGAGGTGGTGGGATCAATTATGTATATTGTATGTATAATTTTAATAGACCAGGCACGTCCTCTGAATCCACAGCACATTTTTGGGGGCAGCTTGCTGAGGTGTAATTTCTTCATCGAACTGCTCAGGAAGGTCAAAATCGTCCTTTGATGGTGGGTTATCAATCAATGGTTCATCAATATCATCACACATCAGGTCTGGTATGTTCTCGCATGATTGGCCAATGCAGTAGCTGCAAACAGCCGAACATTTGAGTTCTGCTTTCCTGCAACCACATCTGCTGGTACAACCTTACATCTTTGGTATGCTTTCAAGGTGATTAAGATTTGCGTGTCATTAACAGGGTAGAACGGGAACGTCTTCCAGACCCTTCTTCCTTTAGGGCTTACTACCCTTTGCAAAGCCTTCTATTACATAATTGTTTACTTACCTACCTCTATAACTTTGAACAGCTGTGTCTTAGGAACTATCAGGTGTAAATCGACATAATTCTTCTCATTTTGTTGGAAATTTAATGGACTTTAATAACTAATAAAAAACTTTTGCCAACAACCCACTACTAGGGGGTCAAAGTTGACGAAAAATAAAAAAACTGTAATACTTCCTTTTTTGTGATTTTGCAAATTTTAAAATAGCCGTATCTTAAAAACTATTTGGCTTACAAAAACCCAATTACTCTCTTTTTATTGCAAGTTTAGTCTACTTTAAAGAGTGCATTGTAACATTTGCCGTGACTCAGATCCTTGGTGGTAAAAATTTACAAAAACTGAAAAAATCTGAAAATTTATTGGATTTTTAAATATTTAACAATGATCCGGAGGGCTTTCGAGGTGGAAAACTTGGATTTGTCATTACTATCTCATCACTACTAACATATAAAAAAATCAGAACTACCTCATTTAATGCAAGGCAACACCACTTATTTGGTACGATTTCCATGTACTATCTGGCTTATTGGTTGTCCTTCTACGAGTTCGTAGGTAATCGTAGGCGGCACGAGCCGCCCCGTGTGGCTTTAAATCAACCATGACTACGACTTAAATGCTTATTTTACTGACTATCTATATTTATTTAAAATTATTTCCCTAAGAAAGGACCTTAACTTTTAAGCTTTTGTTGATTAGCAATGTCGCGAAAAACAAAAAATAAAATTAAATAAATAAATAATAAATTACTTCGGTTAACCCCGACCCTTTCACTCGATTCTGTCATGACTGGAGAGCGAGAGGGACGGGTATAACGAAGTTTCGGGTTTTGCGTTTCAGAGTAGGTCCTCAGATACAAACCTATTCCGAAAGGCATCGAACCTTATTGGCATACCTAAGCTGTTGCAAGTACGAAATAACCGGCCAAAAAAATAACAACAGAATATAAGTAATTCACTTACAATTCCACTCAATGATTTTATATAGTTGCGTCCTAATGACAATATCTTGAGGCTTCTCATGCCAGCAATGCCAGCAATTTTGTCAATCATGTTTGACGATAGACTTAACTTCCTAAAACAATTTGTAAAATGTTTACTTAGTAAGTTGGTAGTATACAAATAATAGTACAATAGCACAGTGTTCAGATATTAATACTGTGACCATAGTCCCGCCACAAAGTAAATATTTGTGGTCCCGCCCGCTACCTCGTCCGCATGGAATCAAGTAGGTAAGCCAGTACCCAGCCTGGAAGTAGCCAATCTATATAAAACTCTTCCGTTACTGTCCTGTCTGACAAACAACGCACAGCCGAAACTACTTGATGCAAGAGAGTTTGTAAGAAACTTTTGTGAATATCTCAATTCCACGGGGACGCTAGTGTTAATGAATAAGCTCAAAACCTCGTAGGTGGTGATTGTGCTCATGAATATGAACAACTTTTCAATACATAGGTAGGTACACATAGAACATGCAGAGTTGTCCCCATAGTAAAAGTTGTTCATATTCATGAGCACAATCACCACCTAAGTAGGTAAGAGGTTTTGCGCTTATTCATTAACACGTAGTAATACTTGTAATAAGGCCATAGTCTTTCTTAACCTATGAAATTGCCGTTTTTTTCTCACATGTTTCATTGATCTCTATTTTTTTTATTATTATGAATAGGTATTAAAAATGAAGTATTAGAAAAAGTCCACCCGTCTCACAACTAGCGCCGATGGGACTCGAACCTCATGATCATGATCTTTCACTGTCCGTCAGGCGAATGCTCAAAGAAAGAGCATTCGCCCGGACAGTGAAAGCACAGAATATGGTGAAAGGTCGTGGGTTGCTTCGAACAGATTTTTTAAATCTTAGACAGTTTTTTAAATGTGATTATTAGGCATTAGTTAAATTAATGTTGTCTGATCATGATCATCTATATAGCTCGTAAAGTTTCGTTGAATTTGGAGTTCACATGTCCATGAAATGTGTCCATCGTTCCAGCAGCGCCACGGTCTCCGATTTGCTTGAAAAAAATACACCATGCAGGCCAATTTTTTACCAGTCGGGAAAAAATACGATTGATTTTTTCCCCCCACTGGATCCGAGGATATACGGGGATTTCTGTGGCGCTGCTGGAACGACGTCGTCCTGGCAGCGCCCCGCTATTTCTCATTAATTACAAAAGCTATAATAAATCTAATAAGACACATATTTTTGGCTTTTTTTTCCATTTCACATAAGCTAATGTCCACCTGTAAATGTCGACAGATTCAGGAGTAATCGTAGGTCACTTGGGGCGCTGCTGGGACGACGTCGTCCCAGCAGCGCCACGGCCGAATCTCAGCAATTCGATTTTTTTACTGAAAACAGTGTGCCTGTATATTTAGTTCCTTCATCATAGGGTACGGAAAAAATTGAATTTCTACATTTCATCATGGAATAATGATTTTATAGGCATCGAAAAATTATAACCTCAAAAAAATTTTATTTGCTCTAACGCCTTTAATTGATGTATTAAATAGCATTTGCGCATTCTTTTATCTTCCTATAAAGGGAAAAAAATAAACCACTCTCGCAGCATTAACTATTCCAGAGAAATCCTAGGTTTAGATTGTGTTCCTACATTTAGGCATCGTTCCAGCAGCGCCACACCCAGTACAGCATGATCCAGGGCACCTGTCACCAAACTGAGCATGCCAATATTTACTACTACCATAGCGAACACGGGAAAAAATCTGATAACGAGTATAACACAGCGAATTTCCGAGAAATAAGCCTTTGATTCAATATGCCATACAATTGGTACATTCGAGTAGAAAAGTTTTATTTAAATTCTTTTTAGTGCCATAAACTTGGGGGCTTTAAGCCCCCAGTACAGGCTGTCCGATCATGTTGGCCGACCATGATGGGCCATCGTGTACAGGGGCGGTTTGCGTGTGATTGCCGTCTGCGAGCAACGCAAACCACCCCTGTACACGATGGCCCATCATGGTCGGCCAACATGATCAGCCATCCTGTACTGGGGGCTTCATACTTCATGTTTACCGGGCTTGTCAAGCATTGCATTGCATCATTGGGGCACAATATCGGTATCGCTATGCGGATCGCAGCTCAGCATTATTATGGTGCAAATAATGCAATGCAAGCAAAGTAATATTAACGTAATATAGAACGTACGAGCCAAAAAAAACGTTGGCCATTTGTTTCCACATGCCATAGAGAAAGGTTAACCTATGGAGTGTAGGATAGAAGCATGATAGAAGTGGGTAAACCACATCATCCAACATAGCCTGACAAGGAATAGAGTCTAATTTTCTAGCGTAAGCTACATTGTCATAAAAAATATCTGATGCGGGTTTTCTTGAGCTTTATTCCAATAGCATAAACATCTTTTTGCTTTGCACAAATGAGCTGCTATTCCAACCATGCCAAATTTTACAGACTGTAGTGTCATATAGTGACATGACAATGACAGTACAGTTACCTTTGAATTGTAGAGTTATTTGGGCGGTAATTTAGGGCCGTTTATTTATTTATCTGTCGTTGTTAAAAAGTAAATTTCGTATTTGGACGCATTTTGAGAAGAGAGGGGGAACTGGGGGCCACGTGCAAAACTTGTAAAAGAAAAATAAAACTTGTAAAAAGAAAATAAAGCTTTGTGGAAACATAGGTACCTAACAAATCTTCGAGATCATTTAAAGAGACTACACTGCATATCAGATAACTCTGAGGAGCCTAGTATAAGTTTAGGATTCTGTGTTCTCATAAAATTAAGACAATTTCATTTTCAAATAAATCCGTTAATTAAATTTTTATCGCTCTTATTATTCGACGTAGGTATATAGTGATTGTTGCCGGATAATCGATTCCGAATCGATTAATGAGCAATTTTCTGAGGCTATTTAAAAAAAAAGCTTCTAAATGCTTCACTAGATGGCGTTGAACGAAGTATGTACATGGTATACTTTGGTATGAATCATATTTAATTTATTTACTTTAAAAAACCCAAAGGAAACTTAAAATAAATTAAATAAGTACTGATAGGTACTACTGTGAGGAACAGAAACGAAATAGGTAAATTTAAAGATTAAGGTAAATAAATAACATCTGTCTGACGTTCCGTTTTACGTAACAAAAGTCGCGTCAAAGTAAAATTTATAACGTTCCGTTCCTTCTAACTGCATAGGTGGGACAGCGCCATCTAGTGAGCGAGCTTTCAGAAAATCACCCATTGTATTGTAGATTATTTTTGGGGCTCAAATAATCTAAGTATCGATTACCCAATCAAAAGTATCTGACGGGACCGAGTTAATGTTGTACCGAGCTCGGCCGAGTACTGTGTTTACATGTACCTAGTATTCGGCCGAGCCGAGAGTACTTGTCTCCCCACTCTACTCGGTAGGTGTAATCAGGCTATGATGGATGATGTGGTTTACCAACTTCTATCATGCTTATATCCTACACTCCATAGGTTAACCTTTCTCTATGGCATGTGGAAACAAATGGCCAACGTTTTTTTTGGCTCGTACGGTCTTTATTACGTTAATATTACCACAGTTAACTTTTCATACAGTAGGCCGACGGAGACGTCTAGACAGGTCAATCGTGCGGGGCTTGCGGGGTGAGATGGGGGAGTGGTTGTCCCGAGTTACATACAACGCCGTTCATAGTAACTCGGGACAAGTCTTCCAGGGCTATCACGTCTTTATCGTTATAATTTTTTTTAAATTAATATTATGGTGCATACGACATGTAGTGTGAGTGCGTGCAAATCTTCATCTCGCTTATTAAAAAAAGGCAATTTCCAAAATCCAAGATGGCGGCCAACATTTTTGTTTGCGGACTTTGATGAAACTTGGTTTTTCGTACAATTTTGACAAGAAAACAACAACACAATGTCAAAAAAAAAAAAAAACAAGATGGCGGCAAACTTTTTTATGGTAGGCCGATTTTGATGAAATTTAGTTTCTAGTACTATTTTGAAACGAAAACAACAACGCAATGTTAAAAATATGAAAAACCCAAAATGGCAGCCAACTTTTTTGTTAGCAGGCCGATTTTGATGAAACTTAGTTTCTGGTACTATTTTGACAAGAAAACAACAACGCAATGTTAAAAGTATAAAAAATCCAAGATGGCGGCCAACTTTTTTGTTTGCAGGCTGATTTCGATGAAACTCAGTTTCTGGTACTATTTTGACAAGCAAACAGCAACGCAATATTAGAAATCCAAGATGGCGGCCAACTTTTTTGTTAATAAGCCGATTTTGATCAAACTTAGTTTCTGGTTCTATTTTGACAAGAAAACAGCAACGCAATGTCAAAAAAATAAAAAAAATCAAAGTGGCAGCCAACTTTTTAATTTGTAAGCCGATTTAGATCAAACTCGATTTTTGGTACTATTTTGACAAGGCAACAGCAACGCTAAATTATATATACATAAATGTTACAATTACCACAGTATAACCAATGTTTTGTTTAGGCCAACGCCCTTGAAGTTAGGCGATACCGACGTCTGTATAGGTATTTTCGTAACTACGGAAGGGTTGTAACAAAATTAAAATGCGGCAGGTACATTTTGGTGTATTGCGAAATAAAATAAAATAAATAATTATGGTAAGCATTTTAGAAGTATCAAAATAAAATATATTATATGTTTTATTTAGTTTCACCTATAATTGTATCTGTCTGTCTGTCTGCCATGAAATTTTGCAAGGTAAATTTGATCTACTCCTGACGTTTGAATGGGTTGAAGTTTTGTTAAAAAAAATATTCAGATTGGAAATAAGCCGATTCATATTTCTTAACCTTTGAAGCGCCTTCGTCTATATATCAAAATCATCCCATGTCACAATCATATTTTTTTTTAAACTCTGTAACTTAATATAAATTATTATTTTATTTACTTATTTTTTATTTTTTTTTAATAGGGTTTACAGCTGTCAAAAACACAGTAAATTACGAAGGATGTTACGTCGTAATTTACTGTGCTTGTGTTAAAGCAAATTAATAATTAGTTAAATCTTTTACTTGACATGATGATGATGATACTTGACTCTGTCTCAAGCTTTCAAATAAAAACCTGTTACATTTTAATAAGCGAAAAGAGAGAAACAAAAACAAAAAACGGCCACCATCTTGACCATTTGTATTTTTTTACATTGTGTTAAGAACGGTTTTCTTGTCAAAATAGTATAAATAACCGAGTTTTATCAAAAACGGCCCACAAACAAAAGTTGGCCGCCATCTTGGATTTTTTAATACTTTTAACATTGCGTTGCTGTTTTCTTGTCAAAATAGAACCAGAAACTGAGTTTTATCAAAATCGGCCCACAAACAAAAAAGTCGGACGCCATCTTGGATTTTTAATATGTTTAACATTTCGTTGCTGTTTTCTTGTCAAAATAGTACCAGAAACTGAATTTCATCGAAATCGGCCAGCAAATAAAAAATTTGGCCGCCATCTTGAATTTTTATATTTTTAACATTGCGTTGCTGTTTTCTTGTCAAAATAGGTACCAGAAACTAAGTTTCATCAAAATCGGCTTACAAACAAAAAAGTTGGCCACCATCTTGAATTTCTTTCTATTTTTAACATTGCGTGTCTGTTTTCTTGTCAAAATAGAAACAGAAACTGAGTTTCATCGAAATCGGCCTGCAAACAAAAAAGTTGGCCGCCATCTTCGATTTTTTAATATTTTTAACACTGCGTTGCTGTTTTCTTGTCAAAATAGTACCAGAAACAAATCGGCTTACAAACAAAAAAGTTGGCCGCCATCTTGGATTTCTTTATATTTTTAACATTGCGTTGCTGTTTTCTTGTCAAAATAGTACCATTAAGCCTAGCATGACCACCCAAAACGCGATATGTATCGAATGATAAAGCGACTTATCGACATTCAAACGTCAAAACCCATAGTCTTTTGACAGTTAAACCGGATAACTTATCATATCATATCCCATTTTGTTGGTCATGCTAGGGGGGGCAGAAATCGAGTTTTATCGAAATCGGCCCACAAACTAAAAAGTTGACCGCCATCTTGGATTTTAATTTTTTTGACATTGCGTTGCTGTTTTCTTGTCAGAATAGTACCAAAAACCGAGTTTCATCGAAATCAGCCAACAAACAAAAAAGTCGGCCGCCATCTTGAATTTTTTAATATTTTTGACATTGCATTTGCATTATTAAATTATTTTATTAATTTAATATCGCAATACCAATGTACCTACCCGGGGTCGTTAAAGGTCCACCGTCACATTTTAAAGTGACAACCCTTACGTACTTACGTAAATACCTATACAGGCGTCGGCATCTTCAAGGGCGTCGTCCAACTGTATAGAAAGATTGCTTAAACTGTGATATTACTTTGCTTGCATTGCATTATTTGCACCATAATAATGCTGAGCTGCGATCCGCATAGCGTTACCGATATTGTGCCCCAATGATGCAATGCAATGCTTGACAAGCCCGGTAAACATGAAGTATGAAGCCCCCAGTACAGGATGGCCGATCATGTTGGCCGACCATGATGGGCCATCGTGTACAGGGGCGGTTTGCGTTGCTCGCAGACGGCAATCACACGCAAACCGCCCCTGTACACGATGGCCCATCATGGTCGGCCAACATGATCGGACAGCCTGTACTGGAGGCTTAAAGCCCCCAAGTTTGTGGCACTAAAAAGAATTTAAATAAAACTTTTCTACTCGAATGTACCAATTGTATGGCATATTGAATCAAAGGCTTATTTCTCGGAAATTCGCTGTGTTATACTCGTTATCAGATTTTTTCCCGTGTTCGCTATGGTAGTAGTAAATATTGGCATGCTCAGTTTGGTGACAGGTGCCCTGGATCATGCTGTACTGGGTGTGGCGCTGCTGGAACGATGCCTAAATGTAGGAACACAATCTAAACCTAGGATTTCTCTGGAATAGTTAATGCTGCGAGAGTGGTTTATTTTTTTCCCTTTATAGGAAGATAAAAGAATGCGCAAATGCTATTTAATACATCAATTAAAGGCGTTAGAGCAAATAAAATTTTTTTGAGGTTATAATTTTTCGATGCCTATAAAATCATTATTCCATGATGAAATGTAGAAATTCAATTTTTTCCGTACCCTATGATGAAGGAACTAAATATACAGGCACACTGTTTTCAGTAAAAAAATCGAATTGCTGAGATTCGGCCGTGGCGCTGCTGGGACGACGTCGTCCCAGCAGCGCCCCAAGTGACCTACGATTACTCCTGAATCTGTCGACATTTACAGGTGGACATTAGCTTATGTGAAATGGAAAAAAAAGCCAAAAATATGTGTCATATTAGATTTATTATAGCTTTTGTAATTAATGAGAAATAGCGGGGCGCTGCCAGGACGACGTCGTTCCAGCAGCGCCACAGAAATCCCCGTATTTTTTCCCGACTGGTAAAAAATTGGCCTGCATGGTGTATTTTTTTCAAGCAAATCGGAGACCGTGGCGCTGCTGGAACGATGGACACCCATGAAATCACCCCAATTGAAATTAATATTTGGGTTAAAATAATTTTTGGAATAAAATTCTAATTTATATTCCATTTGTTCTAAATTGTATATAATTTCCCCATAGAAAATGGCAATTTAATTTCATAGGTGAAGACCTAATAAAAGGTACAACATAAATCTGTATGCATAGGTATCTCAATTTTGCTTCGTGGTTCAGGTGTGAAATACCTGTAACAGACGGACATGAAAATGCAGTTATTATTGGATTTATAATACATTATTTAGTAATAGCACAGAATAAATAATAGTACCTACACAGTAAATATGCTGTCTCAGCGGTGTTAGAGGTTCTTTATTTGGGTTCTTTTCACAGCAGCTTCCGACCGACCGACGACGTACCTACATACAACCCGATATCTACCACCAGATCGTATTGCGATGAATTTTGGTACCTACTTATAAGGTCGAGAAAAATTTGATTGAATCCTAAACGTTCAAGTGGCTGAAAGTTTGTAGGTATGAGGAATCTGGAAAATTTTCTACGCGTTCGGGGACGAAGCCTCAGGTGCCACTTATATCCTTAATAAAAGTACCTATTCCTAAACTTACCAGTGTTGCCAGCGACGTGTTTGATGTGGAAAATTGTTTTCCCCATTGCCCCGTGCCAGACCGTAAGCTTAACTTACGGTCTGGCACAGGGCAACAATGGGGGAAACCAAACTTACTCGCAAGCCACCAGTGTGGACAAGGCGCCATCCATTTTTTCTATTGGTGGCCACTGGAATTGCAACTCTATTACTGTAGCCTCAGCAGCCACTTCTCCTTTCGTCTTCTCCCAGCGAGCTATAGCTTCCTTACAGGTGAGAGGTTTCAACTGTGCCATTATTCAATCAAAGGTAAAATATTTACAGTAAATAGTTCAAAACTAATTATTGTGTATCTGTCTGATCAGCTTTTGATCTGTCAGTTTGACTTGTATTTTTCTTTCTACATCAAAAGGGGTATAATAAAAGAGAGTAGATATTTTAAACAGTTAAAGACTCCGCGCGCCACATAACTTGGCATTTTTTTCAGAGGGCGCTGATCGTCGCGGTCGGTCGGAAAAATAAGCCTTATATATTCCCATGTCATAATTTTAGTTCCAGTAATTGACACGCGCCAAGTTATATGGCGTACATTTAGCAGCGATTTAATGTCGCTGACGACCTCAAAGCTGACGACTATCTATGTATACCACATGTATACTAATCACTAAACGTAGTGATTAGAGTGCTCGTCAGATAAGTCTGCGCGCGGTAAAAACCGAATACTAATATTTTCTATAACATTAGAACAAAAAAATGCACTGTAACTAGCGCCAAAAACGCGCCAGGCAAGTGCAGAGTTATCTGACACACACACTACATGCTCTTTGCTAATCACAAGTCGCCAGCGAGTCGCCGTCGATCAAAGTCGCTGCGTGTGTTGTGTTGTGTACTGTCACAGCCATGAAGCTCGACTTCATACTGAGTTACCTCAGAGTATTAAGTCAAACTTCATGGTCACAGCCTTCTCTATAAAAGACGATAGAGAAGGCTGTGGTACTGTTCTTCGAGCAACGCTATAGTACATGGAAATCGTACCAAATAAGTGGTGTTGCCTTGCATTAAATGAGGTAGTTCTGATTTTTTTATATGTTAGTAGTGATGAGATAGTAATGACAAATCCAAGTTTTCCACCTCGAAAGCCCTCCGGATCATTGTTAAATATTTAAAAATCCAATAAATTTTCAGTTTTTTTTCAGTTTTTGTAAATTTTTACCACCAAGGATCTGAGTCACGGCAAATGTTACTATGCACGCTTTAAAGTAGACTAAATTTGCAATAAAAAAAGAGTAATTGGGTTTTTGTAAGCCAAATAGTTTTTAAGATACGGCTATTTTAAAATTTGCAAAATCACAAAAAAGGAAGAATTACAGTTTTTTTATTTTTCGTCAACTTTGACCCCCTAGTAGTGCGTTTATGGCAAAAAAAAATTATTAGTTATTAAAGTCCATTAAATTTCCAACAAAATGAGATTAATTATGTCGATTTACACCAAATAGTTCCTAAGACACAGCTGTTCAAAGTTATAGAGGTAGGTAAGTAAACAATTATGTAATAGAAGGCTTTGCAAAAGGTAGTAAGCCCTAAAGGAAGAAGGATCTGAGAGACGTTCCTGTTCTACCCTGTTAATGACACGCAAACCTTAATCACCTTGAAAGCATACCAAAGATGTAAGGTTGTACCAGCAGATGTGGTTGCAGGAAAGCAGAACTCAAATGTTCGGCTGTTTGCAGCTACTGCATTGGCCAATCATGCGAGAACATACCAGACCTGATGTGTGATGACATTGATGAACCATTGATTGATAACCCACCATCAAAGGACGATTTCGACCTTCCTGAGCAGTTCGATGAAGAAATTATACCTCAGCAAGCTGCCCCCAAAAAGTGTGCTGTGGATTCAGAGGACGTGCCTGGTCTATCAAAATTATACATACAATGTACATAATTGATCCCACCACCTCCTCCTTCCTTCCTTTATGGCGTACTTCATTTTACAAACCCTTCTATTACATTATTGTTTACTTACCTCAATAACTTTGAACAGGTGTCTCGGGAACTATCAAGTGTAAGTTTTACTCATTTTGTTGGAAATTTAATGGACTTTTATAACTAATAATTTAACTTTTACCATAAACCCACTACTATGGGTCAAAATGTCGAAAACTAAAAAAAACTGTAATACTTCCTTTTTTGAATTTTTGCAAACTTTTAAATTGTCCCATCTTAAAAACTATTTGACTTACAAGAACTAAATTATTCTCTTTTTATTGCAAATTTAGTTTACTTTAAAGCGTGCATAGTAACTTTTGCCGTAACACAGGTCCTTGGTGGTGAAAATTGATAAAAACTGAAAAAAATCTAAAAATTTATTGGATTTTTAAATATTTAACAATGATCCGGAGGGCTTTCGAGGTGGAAAACTTGGATTTGTCATTGCTATCTCATCACTACTAACATACAGAAAAATCAGAACTACCTCATTTAACGCAAGGCAAAATGTACGATTTCCATGGACTACTAGTCGAACGTAGTGTTTCAAAGTGGTTTCAAATCATCGAGATAGTGTCGAGATAAAAGTAAATTAAATAAAAAGAAGGCTTGCAATAGGATGTTTTGACACAATATTACTTATAGGTACTAAGTTACTCTATGAACACCATGAACACAGTCTTTGACATGCCGGCCTGCCGGCATGTCAAAGGCTTTTATCACGCGATATGATATAGCACGTCATGATGTCTTGCTTACCCCACTTACTACACTTGCTTACTACACTAAGGTGTAAGCAAGACAGCATGACGTGCTATATCATATCGCGTGATATAATGATGGTCATGCTAGGCAGGCTGGAGCGTCTTTTATCCTTTTATCACGCGATATGATATAGCACGTCATGCTCTTGCTTACCTACCCTACTAAGGTGTAAGCAAGACAGCATGACGTGCTATACTCGTATCATATCGCGTGATATAATGATGGTCATGCCATGCTAGGCAGGCTTAGTGGGGTAAGCAAGACAGCATGACGTGCTATATCATCGCGTGATATAATGATGGTCATGCTAGGCAGGCTGGGATCTATAACAAAATGATTTAATTTAAGTTTTTTGGTTAATCATCAGCGTACTAAATTTCAGTAGTTTACAATTTATCAACATAAATGCTATTAATACTACCTACAGGATATTAAATTCGACCCCCCCCGCGAATAATCCGGTAACCGAAAAAGTCAAAATGTTCAGGAAAAATAAAAGAAGCATTTTTGTTAATAACTCGAATAAAAAATAAGTATCAGAGACTTTTTATATCACATATGGAAGCTATTTTTTTCAGCTATCTTGTTATTTCAACCAAATTTAATTAGTACCAAGGTATTCGTTACAAATTAACTAAATGCATTTTACTATACTAGTATAGGTTAAGCTCTGATCAGTAGTGTCTCTTACGATATTATTCGTGTAAATTTCTAGTGCCGTCTGCAACAGTAATATCGTGTTGCGATATTATTCGTGTAAGTTTATATTTACGACTACAAACAGTAATATCGTGTTGCGATATTATTCTTGCAAATAGTTTTGTTTATTGTACATTTGTAGAAGCCAATTACTATAATATTCGCCTGTCATGAAATAAATGATATTCTAGTAAATGAAACAACTTTGGTTAGTTTATGAATTAATGATTGTTATGATTAACATAAAAAAATTACACTTTGGCTTAAAGATAGAACATAATGAATGAGATTATATTATTTAAGTAGAAAATTATTTTCTATTCCTATTCCTTCGTTAGGATTACTGATTGCTCATTTATGTTTACAACTAAACAAGAAGTAAGACCGAGCTGCATCTTGTTCCCTGCACTGTTTAACATAATATGGTGAGCAAATCATACGCAGGACCATTGAAGATTGGGAGATGGGTTTCCCTGTAGGCGGAAAGAGACTTTCAAATTTTCGATATGCTGACGACACCGTACTATCTATGGATGATAGGAGTGAGCTATTTCATAGACTCGAGGTGGAGAGTGGCAACGTTGGTCTTGCAGTGAACAGAAAAATAACTAAAGTGATGATAGAGGATCGAGTCAGAACGTTATCAAATGTCACCTGCAAAATTCCTGGCGTAGGCATCGTCGACCACTACATTTATCTGGGCTCCCAAATCTGCAACGACTGCAGCTGTGTACCTGAGATAAAAAGGCGTACGGGATGGCAAAGGATGCTATGAACCGTTTAATATTATATGGAGTTGAAACATGGACAATTCTGGCCCGCGAAAGGTAAAGCATGTGGTGCTGAAGGCGAATGCTAAGAATACCTTGGATAGCGTAACGCACTAATGCATCAACCCTAACCTAACCCAGCTCCAAATTAAAACTCACCTATCGACCACATTCCAGCAATGCATTCTTTCATATTTCGGTCATACGGTACGCAAAGGTGACGACAGCCTAAAACAACTAATTGTAGTCGGGAGCATCGAAGGCAAGAGATCGCGCGGTCGCTCACCTACAAGATAAAAGACCGATCAAGTAAAAGACTCGTCATCCTTCATACACACGGTCGTAAGAGAGGTGCTGGACCGGAACCGGTGAACCCTGATGCTGACCACGATCCTTAGACATGAGGGACTGACCCCAGAAAGAGAGATTCTTTACTTGTGTAATGCGAATCGACTTTGGGAAATAGACTAATAGAGTTTCTTATCCTGTCTTCTGTATCTAGCTTCATCTAATGTGGTCTATTCCAAGGAATTTATATTACAACAGGAAGGTGCACTCCGTATTTCTGTGTATTTAAAAACACACTTTAACTTGAAAAGATAAGGTTTATATTTCAATACAAAATGTCAACGGTCCAGCTGAGACCGCAAGAACGAGGTGAGGGTGTCCCTTTCTTTCAAATTGCCAGCACTCTTAAATAACAGGTTTAGTAGATTTATGGTACACAACTTTCGTTATGAAAATAAAATTTTCGCTTCGTATTATTTTTAGTCAATAGAAAACATCGTATATTAATTTAGGTATTAGCGTATTATGCATAAAAATGTATCAGGTCGTTCAAGTTTTTTAGGGCTTATCCTAGAAAAAAATTGAATGATAGATTTCAGAATTTTAAAGTGGCAACATGACAAGCTGAATGACATCTTCCGTCTTCGTTGTGTCAAGTTGGTTATGCGTAAATATTTTGCCTTGTGGTGGTGTTTTTTGCAATATCGTGAAAAGGTGTTGCGTTAATAATTATGGGCTGTGGAAATGAAACATTTGCTGGTTGCAATATTTCTTTTCACAGGTGAGATAGAATTTATTGAAAATGACACGAGTTCTTACTATGGAACAATTAGGGTGACAACAAATTTCCTTTTTCTTTTCATTTGATTCTATAAAACGTTTATACCTAAAATTATTGTCTGATTCGTATCTTACAATTTTATTCAGTAATGTTTTGTTAAACATCTGTGTAACAATAAACTATTATTATGATTTATTTCTTTTATTTACTGGCACCTATTTCCTGGCATCCCTACTAGTTTAAAGTCGGAAACACACTTCTGCGGTGTGGCGCAACGCCAGAATGTCTGTTTCATGCACTTAGTATGGACGCGACAGAGACAGAAAGAGTTGCGCCACACTGCATAAGTGTGTTTCTAACCATATACCTTGGTACTATTTTATACAGGCTGACGGGGAAACTCGACCTATTTCTTGAAAGGGGTTATACTAGAGGTCATTAGCAACAAATTAAGTCCAGTGAACCAGGGGTCAAAACTAGATGGTTACCGAGCTGTGACAGTTTTTCGATTTCTTAAAATTTTTCTGAATTGTTACCAAAAATCATTGATTGTGAATAAACTACTCTACTCTTAACATTGAATCAATACTTTTCTGAAAGCTGAATAATTAGTGATCATTTAAAAAAAACTTACATAATCTCAGAAATAAAAGATTTTTAGTAACAATAATTTTTATTTTTTGCATTTTTCTCCAACTTCGCCCTAAATTATTAGAAAAAAACTGTATGGAAGTTGGCGTACAAATAAGTAAAATGTCTAACTAGTTTCATAAGCTTTCCAAAAGGGTACAAAAATTATTAAGTTACTTAGCTGTTTTAAAAAAAATCAACAAAAGAGCGCAGTAGGGCAATTTTCCTTTTAAATTTTAAATTTAATTCAGCCCAAAAAGTGGCGAAGCGATGGCTGGCTTATGCGTCATGCTCGTGAACGAGTGCTGCCAGTGGAAATGGGTCTGCTCTTCTCTGCTTGCCTTAAATGTGTTTTTTTTTGTTTTTATTTCTAATGCGGTGGTGGCGTGTGACCGTGTGAGGCGGGTCGTTACGTTCCCTAAAATATGGTTAAGCGAAGCGATGGCTGGCTCATTCGTCAAGCTCGTGAATGAGTGCTGCCAGTGGGAATGGCCAAATGGGGCCGGAGAATTAGGTATATAAGTAGAGAATAATTATTACCGACGTCGGCGTCGGTGGCACTGACTGTTTATCAGAGGTCACCAGTCGTAGGCACGCCGGATGTCGATGCGAGTCGGTGCGACCGTATACGCTGCACAGGCCTTTACGTGATGCCACGAACATCCAAGTTGTTAGTATTGTTAATCTAGTATGTTATGCAATACATCCGTATTACGTAAATATTCGAATGCTATCGTATTTTAAAAATAAAATATCCTATAAGTATTCAATATTCTGAAAATTTATTCATGGATCAAATTTCATCAAAATCGGTTCACTACACGAAGCGTGAAAGCACAACCGAAAACCACTTTCGCATTTATAATTTTAACCAATTATAACAAATTGTAAAAAAATCAAGTCTTTTCTTTTAAAACTTATGGTCACCCTAACGGCCTAGACACGAACATGCGCGACGGCGGTGGCGACGAGCGAATTGCGTATCAGTTGGTGCGTCTCATTGACTTATTTGATTAGACGTCTTGTCGCGAGCGCGCAATGATTCCGCAATTCGCTCGTCGCCGCCCGCCGCCCGTCGCGCATGTTCGTGGCCAGGTCGTAATGGAATAGAGTGAGATAAACTGACCTCGTTCTGACTATCTCATTAGGACCGTTTTTTAGCAGCAGTGCACCTTCCTGTTGTACGTAGTACTTATAAATTCCTTGGTCTATTCAGATGTTTTCCTCTTTTATCAATCATACTATCATCTCTTTTAATTTTTTCTAAGGGTGTGTAATCATTTGTTCAAGGATAGAAAGCGTGTTTAAGAAAAAACACTTTGCATACCTGGGTTTCTTCATTGTTGAGGGGAAAATAATATTTTAATGTTTGAGATCGGTTTTCTTATCCTATTAACTGTTACTTTTTTAATATTACTGGATGTCACATGACGTAAAATGTATTACCATTGAAGTTCACGATTGACAAGTTTATAAAAATCACTGTGTAGAGGTAATCTGCGATGAACTTTAACCAGCAACTTTTTTAACAGGCACAATTAGGTAAATTATATTAATAGACCAATTAGATTTGATTGAATCAATTCGGTGTTGGTTTTCGCACGAACTATCTTTTGAGGATGCCACGTGTTGGGACGAAACACGTGTAGAGTGGTCTAATCGGTGAAGATGCAAGGTGTATTGCTGTCTTGCTAAATGTAGGTATTGTGTACTGGTATTTTAGTGGTGTGCATGTGCATTTTATTGCGGGCGGGCGGTGCATCTTGCATGTTGTGTTTTTGTGGAAGTAAGCTAGGTACATATAGTTCGTTTTTCACAATGGTTTGGGACTTACGCAAAGTGGCGCCTGATTCAATCAAATAAAAAAAATCTGTATTACTTATTACATAATTACGGTAATAAATTGTTTACCCGAATAATATCGTAAAAGTGTTTACTGTCAAATGCTTTTGGTATTTTTTTTCGTAAATATCTAAAACAATATTATTCGTTCAAAATACTTTTTAAGGCATTTTAATGGAACAGACACGTAATTTTTCATATCTTTGTAAATATCAATAGAAAAATTCTGAAAAAAAATCACATGATTCGTTTTAGTTTCTAGATAGGTACCTAAAAAAACATAACATGAAAAACCCCGTAATAGCTCATTACCGGATTATTCGCGGGGGGGGTCGTAATCTATATATATAAAAATGAATCCCTATTTCCCTTGGTCACGACATCACGCGTGAACGGCTGGACCGATTTGGCTAATTTTGGTCTTGAAATGTTCGTGGAAGTCCAAGGAAGGTTCTTACGGTGAGAAAATAGGGGAGGAGGGGGTAAGTGGGGGTAGAGTAGAAGTAGGGTAGGGTAAAGGTAGGGTAGGGTATTGGTAGGGTAGGGTAGGGGTAGGGTAGGGGTAGGGGTAGGGGTAGGGTAGGGGTAGGGGTAGGGGTAGGGTAGGGGTAGGGGTAGGGGTAGGGGTAGGGGTAGGGGTAGGGGTAGGGGTAGGGGTAGGGGTAGGGGTAGGGGTAGGGTAGGGGTAGGGTAGGGGTAGAGTAGGGGTAGAGTAGGGGTAGAGTAGGGTAGGGGTAGAGTACGGGTAGGGTAGGGTGGAGTAGGGGGTAGGGCCACGGGAACGAAGTCGCGCTGGGTCAGCTAGTCTATATATATAAAAATGAATCCCTATTTCCCCTGGTCACGACATCACGCGTGAACGGCTGGACCGATTTGGCTAATTTTGGTCTTGAAATGTTCGTGGAAGTCCAAGGAAGGTTCTAACGGTGAGAAAATAGGGGAAGAGGGGGTAAGTGGGGGTAGAGTAGAAGTAGGGTAGGGTAAAGGTATGGTAGGGTAAGGTAGGGATAGGGGTAGGGTAGGGATAGGGGTAGGGTAGGGTAGGGGTAGGGTAGGGGTAGAGTAGGGTAGGGTAGGGTAGGGGTAGGGGTAGGGTAGGGTAGGGTTAGGGTAGGGGTAGGGTAGGGGAAGGGTAAGGTAGGGGTAGGGTAGGGGTAGGGGTAGGGGTTTTGTAGGGGTAGGGTAGGGGTAGGGGTAGAGTACGGGTAGAGTAGGGTGGAGTAGGGGGTAGGGCCACGGGAACGAAGTCGCGCTGGGTCAGCTAGTTATAAATAAATATGTACTTTAAAAAACTAAAACAACACACTTTTATAGGAACAGGCTAAAAAGTAAAAATAACCGTCTATTCAGTAACTGAAATTAAAAAGCATGGTGCGCGTTGTCAATATTAGGTACCTACCTACTTGAAATGCATGCTTTGCAAAAGGCGCACCACGCTTTTTAATTTCAGTTACTGAATAGACGGTTATTTTTACTTTTTAGCCTGTTCCTATAAAAGTGTGTTGTTTTAGTTTTTTAAAGTACTTACATATTTATTTTTTAATTTAATAAATGGCTAGCCATGTATGGATGGTAAGGGATTTCACAGTCCATTCATGTGTCTGCCCACCCTGTAAACACTATAAGTATCTCAAAGCGTGATTGTATGTATTTAGTTTTAAAAATTCAAGTGGAGTCTATTAGTTACCGTATGCGCGAGCCGAACCCTTACTTCGTCCCTGCTCTATCATCAGACCCTCACCACCAAATGTAGCGAATACGTCTCATAATATCAGTACGAAACAAATGAGCCCAAACTTGAGGAGTTTCCTAGTGGTCATTAAGGAGTGCCACTGACTTCCTCCCTGCTCCATCATCAGACTCTCACCACCAAGTGTAGCGAATAGGTCTCATCAGAGCAAAACAAATGAGCCCAAACTCGAGGGGTTTCCTAGTGGTCATTAAGGAGTGCCACTGACTTCCTTCCTGCTCCATCATCAGACCCTCACCACCAAGTGTAGCCAATAGGTCTCATCAAAACGAAACAAATGAGCCTAAACTCGAGGTGCTTCCTAGTGGTCATTAAGAAGTACCACTGGCTTCCTCCCTGTTCCATCATCAGACCCTCACCATCAAGTGTAGCGAATAGGTCTCATCAGAACAAAACAAATGAGTCTAAGCTCGAGGGGTTTCCTAGCAGCCATTGAAGAGTTCTTTTGCCCACCTCTTGACTCCATCATCAGATCAGCTCGATGGTAGCAAATTATTGTATTGTCATCGGATTCATATAGACTTGCAAAGTTTCAAATCAATACGATCATCAGAAGTAGGTTAAAATTGAATTCCAAGATTTTCTTACATTGTGACTTAGTTACAAGTGAAGCTAATAAAAGTGTGGTAAAAACAAAAAAAAGTGAGCGAAAATAAAAACTAACGATAAGTTCAAACAGGATAACACAAACTATTTCATTTATATCCATTACTAGTTTTCCGCCCGCGGCTTCGCCCGCGTGGACTACACGACGTTATCCCGCGGGAATGTTACATTTTTCCGGGATAAAAAGTAGCCTATGTTTGTTATCTCCAGGCTACAAAGTATCAGTGTCCCAAATTTTAGCCAAATCCGTTCAGCCGTTTTGGCGCGATTGAGTAACAAACATACAAACATCTAAACTTTCACATTTATAATATTAGTAGGAATAGTAGGATTAACCTCCTGAGAACCACGAACTTTTTTCAGGAATTTTAGTAAAAATGAGCAGGATCATTTTTTAGCTGGTCTCCAAAAATAGGAATAAAATCTGTAGAAAAATGGAAAATGAAGTATTTAGAAAAAAAATCGACCCCTCTCACAACCAGCTCCGATGGGACTCGAACCCACGACCTTTCGCTTTCCGGGCGACTGCTCTAACCACTGAGCTACGGAGTCGTTGAATGTACCGGTACCATTTTTCTATAATAAAAATTGCATTGTGAATGCAAAAAACTAAAAATTCAAATAACTAACAAATAAAATCTGTGTTGAAAAAACCAGATTTCCAACACAATTTTTTTATCTAGCTAGATTTTCTCAACGTAATATATACCTACTAGATACCCATAAGTCACCGGAAAATAATAAACACCGTAAATTTATGAATTTCTTAAAAAAAACACGATATTAAATCAAATTAAATTAAATTTCTAACCTATCACGTGTTCTACAGGACTTCCGTTATAATTTATAATTTGCGGTACCTTCTTGTTATTTTCCGGTGACATTATATACGGCATCGGATTTTTTATTATTCTATGTTGTAAAATAACTTTTACTCAGGAGGTTAAGGCGCTAGGTACTCGGAAAAAGTATGGACTCTTTGATATAAAACTATAGGACGGTTAGAGTTGTTATAAATCTGGTAATAAGATATAACTATATTTCTTCATACCTTTATCTAGAATCGTAGTTTCAGAAACACGATTTTATGATTTTGGCTCGACACTTTTTATTTTCGAAAATACCTCTAAAAATTAAGAAATATCAAGATTATTCTTAAATGGGGATACATATACTATTGAAAATTGGTTTAATTAGTGGACACCAATAATATTTAGGATTGTATAGAAGCATTTTTTTAAAATCGCTATTGTTTTTGAATACGAAGTGATTTTGTGTTTTTTTTGCGTAATCGGCAAAATCGGTCTTGCTCCCGCGCCCGTCTTTCTCTCATTGCTATCTCGCTTTAGCATAATTTTTCCGAGTATCGCCTTAAGCAGAAGAGTCTTTAAAAAGTATCACAGTAGGTACTTGTTGTACGTATTTCTCGTTTTAATCTTGTATCTTTGTCGCAGGCGGATGGTTGAATCAGGCGGATGGTTAAGTATGGCAGCATGAATCCCTCGGAAGTCCTGTAGAACACGTGATAGGTTAGATTACAAATTTAAGGCGATCGCGAAACGCAGCGAAGCGATCGTCTTAAAATTCGTGGTTATTTTTTTTTGTAACTCCGTCAACCTATGGGAAGATAAAATAGCTTACGGAAAAAATTATCGGCCTAGGCGTTTAATTGAATGGCGGATTTAACCAGTTGGCTGCGAAATCTACACACTCACGCAGTTCCTTCTACCTCCGACCTCTGAAAGCGCTCCCTGAATTTTAAGTGCACAGATTTTATCCCTCTCTTCGGTCTTTCGCTCAGATATTATGAGGACTAGTACCCCTATCCTATTACAGTAGTAGTTTGTCACAAACAATGGGGCTAATTACGAGTTTTAGGTAATTTTGACATCCCTGGCGATACGCCCTTGATTGCAATAAGAATTTTATTCTAGTTCTTTTATCTTTATGTAGTTATTTAAGTATAATTGTTTAAAATTCAAACGCTTTATACCTAACGTTTGCACATTTACTAAACCTCCACTCCACCACCTCCACACAGAACTTCTATAGGATGGAGCTTATGTCACCGCTTTGTAGCCATTTAAGGCGCTACTCGGAAAAAGTATGGACTCTTTGATATAAAACTATGGGACGGATAGAGTTGTTATAAATCTGGTAATAAGATATATATTTCTTCATACCTTTATCTGGAATCGTATAGTTTCAAAAACACGATTTTATGATTTTGGCTCGACACTTTTTCTTTTCGAAAATACCTCTAAAAAATACGAAATATCAAGATTATTCTTAAATGGGGTTACATACCTATACTATTGAAAATTGGTTTAATTAGTGGACACCAATAATATTTAGAATCGTGTAGAAGCATTTTTAAAAAATCGCTACCTATAGTTTTCTAATACGAAGTGATTTTGTGTTTTTTTTTCCTAATCTGCAAAATCGGTCTCGCTCCCGCGCGCGTCGTTTTCTCATTGCTATCTCGCGTCAGCACGATTTTTCCGAGTATCGCCTTAACGAGTGTTTAGCGCTAAATCAATTTAGGCTAAATTAGGTACCGGGTGTTGCTGTTCAATCATAACAACGGAAATAACCGAAAGGACTTGTGTTGTACCTACCTTGTATAAATAATACAGTCCTACATGGCTGCATTACAACACAATGGCGTATTAAGAATTTAGGATCCTTTTTGACCCCATATTATGGAGCTCCATATACCCCACACTAAACACAGCATCGTTCAAAAACACGTGTCGGAGATACAAATTCGAAGTGTCCACGTGCCGCCGGCGTGTGGCGCAAACATTGCTCTATGATGCTTATGGGGTAGAATAAATATTTGTAATGCGTAAAACCTTGTATACAGAGCAAAAACCCCTTAATTAATCTATGAATAGTCTCATTTGGTACGGCAGTTCTGTATTCGTTGCATAAAAGGGTAAATCTACTTATCTTTACTTAGGTACCTACTAAAGATTAGTATCTACAACTTAAGGTGGTTCGATGAGCTTAGTAGCGCCACCAATGGAAATAAATCATTTACGATTTATCAAGTGCAAGTTAAAAAGTTTCGGTTATTTTGCGCAAATAGAAGAGTAAAATTCAATTTTTAATTGTTTTTTCATGGCCTCAAATATGAGCATTAAGGTGATATGAATCGCCAACGACCTTGAGCGTTGGGCGAAGGATAGGCTTGCTAGCGCTCGCACACCGTGTGCCCGCGCATCTCCCCCGGTAGTTACGAAGATATAGGGCGTTTGTGCACTACCACTGAATTTTACCGATCCGGAAAAAAACGGATGCTTGTATTTTAATCCGTTTTTTTCCGGATCGGTAAAATTCAGTGGTAGTGCACAAACGGCCTAAGCGTGCAGATGCGGTAACTACTTGTTTAGCTGCCTACACGCCTGTGTGAATTCGGGTCTACGTGACTCGAAATCAAAGAGACTTGTAGACATATTAGTTATGTGATTTATGTGTATACTTTTGGTCCAAATAAAGGCAAAAAAAATAGATTTTCGCTACCTACTTGAAATTGATACCTTCTTTCATTGCAACTAACACTATGCACAAAGATGACTGTAACACTGGTAGTAATTAAATAAATCAAAACTCAACGTTGCGTTTACCAAATAATTTTAATTTGAAACAGTAGTGTTTGGCAGTATTGTTGCAATTTTGGTGCAGGTAAGTATAGAATGTTGTTTTTTTGATTGACATTGTAGGCTTTTAATATTCTGGACCTACACAAAAGTCTGAAATATTACTTTGTTTGGTTAGGTCCTTATAACATTGTAAGGATAGGGAAACATAAAATAGTAGATTCTACATCTACAACAAGTGCATAAAACGTACGTTTTACCCGAGAACGTATATTATCAAGACTTGAATAGTCAAGTCGAGGGTAAAATGGGTTTTATGTACGAGTTTACACTCTGCTTTTCACTTCGATTATGAGAAAAATAAATAGCAATATTGCAAAAAAGAAAAAATAAAGACTTCGCCGTATTGGCGAGAAGACTTTCTTTTTTTTATACGTGGCAGTGGCAGTGGCTGATTCTAGCATAGATCGTAGTCCATATAATATAATGCTTTTGAAATACTTATTTCTTAGAAAACTCATTAATTTTGGCTAGTTTTATTAATTTAGTAAATTAACATGGATTATGTACAAAATTGAAGAAACAGAATGAATTATCAAGTTTATATAACTAAGTTTAATTGCGAAAAAAATATAATTAATGTTTCCTTATTCCTACAATAGGATTATTTTTAATTAATTAGTAAGTACTAGGTAACGTAATTCAATAAAACGGTATACTAACATTTTTACAATAATATATTTTCTGTACTGTCCAATAAGTAAGAATGTCATGTTTTTAGAAAGTTTTAATTCGACAGGCAATAAAATGGTACATAAACAGTTTTACAATAATGTATTTTCTCTTCTACTACGTCAAAGAATATATACACTTACGCGAAAAGAAACGACACTTAAGCATGTGTGCACGTAAAATCGCTTGCTGCTATGTGTGGGTGTCTGGATGTGAGCGGGGGCCATGAGAGGCGCGCGGGGCGGGGAACAGGCAGTCGGTGAATGCCTTGGCCTAGGGCTGGCGCAATCTTCATACATTCAAATAGGAACTAATAGAAAACCAAAAAATTCGAAAGTTGTTAAAATTAAGTCGATAATAAATAATTTATTGAGAGGACTAATTTTTATTTGGGCGATTATTGATTCACTCACTCAGTATTTTTGTCGCTGACTTAGTGTTTTCTTTGGACGATTTAGAATTTTATTCGGACACTTGGATTATCTGTGTCCCACTGTTAGTAGCTTATTTTACGTACACATATTATCATTATTATTATTCCCTTTATAACATATGTATAAAATACTTACAAAATTATATTGTAACTAATATTTTTAACTATAGGTTTTGATGTAAAATAAAAGAAATGGAAATATAATGAAATGTGAAGTTTTATTTTTATAACATGTAAAATTAGGTCCTTACAAGAAATACAGGGCGTGGGGATAAATATTATACTTTGCAGCTCACTTGTTGCACTGTCAGAGGGACTTAAATTACAATATTCTCACTGAGTTGGAAATTACATAAACAGGTAATGAAGTTTAAACTAGACAAATAAAGTTTCAAAAGAAATTTATATGAATAGGAGACCTAGGCTATCGCTATCCTTAAAATAGGTTTACAACGTGTCAGACTGGATATACAAATACAAACACAAATTAAAATATGGTTGTTATTCAATATTAAACGTTTTATAAGTTCACAAGTGTAGTTTAAATCAAGTTGGGAGTGTTACAAAATTGAAAGGTAGGTAGGTAATACTTATATGTATGTAGTTAAGTTAAACTTATAAGAGAGGAGAAGATTAGAGACAATTAATGGGCGCCACGTTTATGAACAGCTCATAAACGAAGAGAGTATGGAGAGATGTAGTTAAGAGATAAAGATATAAGAACGATTACACCTGAGACTTATGTTCCGAGGAGGGGTTGCGAACGCCGGTCTCTCAAGGCCTAAGGTCAGCGAACGAGGGCTCGCCGGTATGATGTCAGCTTCGCAGGTGCTCGCTCCGGACAGGTAGTCCAGTCAATAATAAGAACTGTCGAGGAAGAAGAAAACACAGCGTTATGCCAAAGCAGTGACATAAAGAGATGTTGGTAATTTGTTTGCCATTTAGCAGATCGACTTACCCGGACGCTGAAGATCGAGGACGAATCAAGAAAATTGCAGTGTTCACACAATGATGCAGCTTAGGATAGTTAGGTTTATCAGGGAAAAACTACGTAGGTAAAAAATGTCTACGCAATAACAGTTCACAGTGACTTTGCTTCACAGTCTTTCTCACAGTCAGTTAAGTAGCGGTTATCGAGAGAAAAAAACACTGGGGCCAGACGGGCCCTATTTATATGTTCTGCCACGACTTTTCTAGAATCTTGTTTTTAATTCATATTGCTTTACCATCAATCTCGAATTTTCCAAGGTAAGTAGCATAGACAATGCTCACTTGTACATTTCTAGAATGATCCGAATATAGTCTATGGTTAAGAAAATTAGCTAAAGATAAATGAAGAATTATATAAAATCAAATAAAGGCAGATTTGTAGAATATGAATAACTAATTACTTTCATTGTAAATTAGATATTCATAATGTTATTGATAAAAGTTTTTAGGTACCATAGATAATCTGGACTCAATATGTAGAAGTTCAATTATTAAAGCAAGAGAGCTACTCTACGCCAGATGTCAGTTTCGGTGCTGTTGCATGAACGAGATGACAGGATGGCTATGCATTTAGGTGTGAGAGAGATGACAATATATGTGCGGCATACTTTGCCACTATTTGACACCAGATGGCGCTAAAGTTTGATGAAGTGTGGACTCTCAACGCAAGGTGTCTTTATAAGAAAAAGAGATGGAAATAGCTGGACATCCATGCAAGAATGAGAAGACGTATATCTCTGGATAATTGCTCGTGGAAATAGTTCTGCTGTTCCTCACAAGATTGAGCCAGTGGTTCAAAAATTATGATGTTTACTCTGATAAAATTAAATGTCAAACGTCAGACGTGATAGATGTTTGTTGACAAATATAAGTGTACCTAAGATGTAAAAATTAGCAATTATTGTTTGGAATTGAGTTAATGAGAATGTATGTACTTTGCAATAAGGGATGTATAAAAACTGTGTTGTGTAAAGGTACAAAATATTGGATAAAAAACAGGAATGAAGGTTAGTACTATCATAGTTTATTATGAATGTAACATATTAAAAAAATGATATGTTACAATATTTCTAAACATACAATTTTTACAATATATATAACACTAAAAAATATAAAATTTAAAAATACAAAAATGCAGTTCTCCAACGGTAGCAAGATCAGGGTCCCGGCTACCGATCGTTAAGGATCCAGAGACAGGAACCTTCTCACACGAGCCGTGTCCAGAAGTAAGTACTGCCTTCTGCATCTGACTCCCAATCCATCCACCTAACGCCAGCCTCTTAAGGTGTTTATCGAGGCTCTTGGCTATCAGACCATGGGCAGACATGACTATCGAAACAACAATTGCTGAATCAATGTCCCACATGTCTACAATCTCGTGAGCTAAATCAAGATATTTGTTTTCTTTATCTTTTTCAGCTTTCACAAGATTGTCGTGAACTTGTCATGTCATGGGGAGCAGCGACATCAACAATTATTGCGCGGCGTTCATGTCGATCTATCAATACAATATCGGGCTTATTAGCTTCAATAGTCCTGCCTGTCTGTAATGATAGATCCATCCCAATACAATGTGGCATGGCTATTTTCAAGAACCTGTTCTGGTGCATACTTGTAGTACGGCACCTCGGATGCTACAAGATTATGTTTCAGAGCAAGTTGTTGGTGTATTATCCTGGCCACTTGGTTATGTCTATGCAAATACTCGCCGTTTGCGAGACGAGAACAACCGGAGATTATATGTCTAAGGGATTCACCCAGACGATGGCACGCTCGGCAAATATCCACGTTAGCTCACGAGATTGTAGACATGTGCCATCCCTTAGGATATACTTTCGGTAGTTATTCGTCATCGCAACCTTATCCATAACTGCAGAGACAAAACCTTCGGTTTCACCAAAATGATACTTGTTTACCGAGATATACGTATTCCTGAACATATTCCAATAAAGTATTTTCGACTCGAAATTAGTCATTCGTAAATTGGCATATGTCTATATTCCATTTCGGTATCAACCCTAGCGTCGGCTAAATGTCACCGGCGCTCGAACTCTCACGGACACGGAGTGTCACCGCTGTGACTACGTACTATTTCTCAAACATGCATGGAAATAATCGAAAAAATAACAATGGAAGACGAATTTAAAGAAAATCAAATCCATTGCAGGAGCGTTTTTTGAATTTGGAACATTAGAACGCTCCAGAAATGTTGTATGAACAGCGTGCTGGAGTTATTAAGTGATTGGATCTCTTTTATTATTTTTGGCATACCAAAGTAAGCCTCTTTGCTTAGTTCAAATTCACGTGGCTGTATTGCCATAAATGCGTTTGCCTTTCGGCACAGACGATACTTAAATAAAAACTTGGCGGCAAAGCTGAAAACTCGCCTTGATTTTGTTATTTACATACTTACTCATACAATAATAACATTTTGTCGATAAATAAAATTCACGGTCTGGTCTAATTTTCAGCTATGAGTAATCAATTTATTTTAAGAAATATAAATTTAATAATTAAAATGAGTTCCAACGATTGAAAAAATGAAATGGAGATTGATTGTATGTACTCCACCAGGTTTAAGATCAGCCCTCCAAGAAAATGTATGGGATTGACATTAGCGATTGAAATGTCACGTGACCACTAATATCAATCCCATAAATTTTCTTTCTATTCTACGTGCGATATCTATTAGAAAGCTACTTGTCTAGGCCCTCAGTAGCCAAATCGAAAATGGAAAACCTGCTTCCAGCGAAGTTAAAATAAAAATACATATAAACTACGAAAATTTTATTAGTTGAAAAAAATGAGATAAAGGTGAGCCATCTACCACTACATCCAATGCCAAAGTTCAACAAACAAACAAATGTACCGGGAAAATCAATAACATTATCTTTTAGTAATTGTCCCAATATGACTATTGTAATTTTTATTAATTAAATTAAATGTATAATATCCATCATGTATTTTTATTTTATAATATTCTTACGTTTTCCTAAGCCAAGTACTAAAGGAAATATTCATTCGATGTATGAAATTAAGTCGGCCATTCTCCGAATAGCCAGTTTTTACGTGTCCGGGCTAGTATATCCGTAATATTGTAAAAATTCAAAAGCTTTAAATTTTTTATATATTAGTTAGCGTCCGTATTTAGCTGTAAACAAAAACATAGGCCTCTATTAAATAGTTGTCTTGCTAAATTAATTTCATAAACCTCTGTTCTCTAATCACCGTGACGCGTCCGCACACCGACTTAATGTAAAAACATGCCATTAATTTTCATAACGGACGGAATTCATTTGCTTCATTCGACATTTTAAACAGTATAGGGTAATGTGTATCACATAACAAAATATCTATTCAATAGAATCATTCTGTAAATAATTATCAATTAATAACCGCATGTCCGATCTTAAGTTATAATTACCGTGACGTTTTCTATTCCTGGACACACATCCCTGAATAACAATATTTGGCACATCACTACTGTACGTGCCGCGAGCCCCTCAGTTCGTGTCGCGGCCCATCAGCAGGTGCACGTCTGTTATGTAGGTTTATCCCCAATAAAGCACCTAAGTGTATAATTACCGTATCCTTGGTTTAAAACTTTTCTAATTGCCGTTTACTTATTGTTATACTAGATTGGTTAAGCTTAGTTCCCAGTTGTTTTTTAAATAGAGACAGGACTTTGACATCTATACATTGTAGTAAACTAGTATTTGCATACTCTGTAGGTTTAAGAAATATTTAAGAAAATCTGTGTTTTTCTATTTACCGTATACTAATTACCATATATTTCTAATTACCGTTGTATGAAATTATTGCTTACTAGTTATGCCCGCGATTAAGTCCGCATGAAAAAAATTCAAGAATAGAAAGTAACATTGTCCTTCTCTAGAGTTCAAGTTATCTATATGTCGCAGGCGGATGGTTAAGTATGGCAGCATGTACCCCTCGGAAGTCCTATTTAGAACACGTGATAGGTTAGAAATTAAAGGCGATCGTGAAGCGCAGCGAAGCGATCGTCTTAAATTTCGTGGTTATTTTTTTTTGTGACTCCGCCAACTTATGGGAAGATAAAATAGCTTACGGAAAAAATGATTGGCCTAGGCGTTTAATTGAATGGCGGATTCAACCAGTTGGCTGCGACATATATACCAAATGTCATTAAAATAGGTTCAGTGGTTTAGCTGTAACGTCAAACAAATAGAAAAACAAACGTTCGATTCAATATAAGTAACGATTTCCACATAGTAATATAATATTATCGTGAAATATTATATAATTATTTGGTTTATGCTTATTTTGGCAGGTATTTGTTTAAATAAAATTAATTCGTTCCTTTAATTCAAACCTTGCTAGATCGATGTTTTCTACTGATTATTGATTTTAATTTGTAGGATGGGATAACCAAAGAAAACCAAGAAGAAATAAAAGAGATTAGAAGGCTCGCAGCACAAAAACGTAGAAAAAGAATAAAAATGATCCTGTTTGATACCAACAATCAGAGGAAAAAGAAAAAGAAAGTTATAATAAAAGAAAAAGAGATAAGAAACTCCTAGGCAGGGGGAAGAAGACTCAAAAAAGGAATAGGAAAAATTTCAGAGATTACTATAAAAAACAAAAGGAAAAGGAAAATTTAGGGACAAGTGGTCGTAGATCGTTTGATTGAAGATTCACTTGATGTCCGGGCCGGCGGCTTTACCCGGCGGGTTACGCCACCGGGCTTGTTTACATATATATCGTCGCAAAACAACCGTCGGGTAAAGCCGGCGGGCCGGCGGGTTTGGTGTGTAGAGGCCTTACAAGATCCTATTGAAACTTTGTCACCACCACCACCAAATCGTTTTAGTGATTCGGAATGCTCGCTGCGCTCAAAAAAATACACTAAAATAGTATTTTCACAAAATTCTTTTGTAAAAACCACCTTGAAAAAAAGAAGCATATCTTTATCAGTAGTCTGTAAATAAAAATAAAATAAAACGATTTTGTCTGAAAAACTTGGTAGATACCCATGATTCTTTTTATTACCAAAGTAAGGCAATTAAGTATAAAACAATTTTGTTACTTGTTGTGACTGTTTTTTAATTTAATTTTTTGTTTAAAATCGATTATATAACCGATTTAACACAAAAACAATAAAAATTACAAGCAAAATTGTAATTTTTTTTTTTAAATCATATACTTCTAATTCTCATTTCTAATGCCATATACTTGAACAATAATTATTAATATAATTTGTAAAAACAAGTATTATGTCGAGATTTTAAATTATTTTTATGCATTATTTAATTTCTTAATTTTACATAGATTTATTGATATTTTCTAATTACCGTTACATTAAGTATTAGACTTATCTAATTACCGTACTCATATTTTTTTTAAATCTCGATAACTTGAAAACCGCTTTTAATAATCTAATGCCTCTTTAAATACTGAATTCGTATCTTGAATGTGTTTCATATTTTTATGTGTTTCAGAGAAATTAGCGAAAAATAAAAAAGGGTACGGTAATTATGCGAAGAACACATAATGCTGAGAATGACCGAAGTATGAGTCGAGTAGCCTATTGCCTATTTCACGGCCTTTGCAATAATGTACTATTACGATAGCGTCCATGCGCTAAGGCGAAATATTATGCCTAATTGTTCCAACTCCGCTTCGTAATTTAATCTTTGCAACCATTGATTGACTCGTGAACGAGTGCGCGTCAACGAGCGACACAACCTCCCCGTGCAAATGCCTGAGCAAGACTGACGCGCGGACCTGGCGTAGGGAATCTCTTGCGCATATCAATAAATTCGGATTTAAAACCAATAATAATTACTTGTTTCAAATTTCCTATTATAAATTTGTAAAAAATTTACTGCTCTTTAATTTAGTGAAAGTGCCGTCAAAATTGCTTCAACCGTTAAGGACTAGTTCTAAAATTATTGCATAAAAATAGATTAAACGTTTATTTTTTTTTATCAAATCTAGAAGACACAATCAAATTTTGAATTATAAATTTATTTTTGACTTTATTCTACGTAACGTAACATATATTTTTTTCAAATTCATTGAGCCTTTCCTTAAGGACTAGTTTGACTCCAAAGATAGGCCTATTTTGTAGTTTGGCGAACCCTTGCGCCTTAAGTTATGAATCTCGATATTGCTAAATGTGGCCACTTTTGGCACTATTGAGATTCACGACTTATTGCGTAAGTTTGAGTTCTTAAAAGTATATTTATAAAATGCATTTTACTCTTTTATTTGCGCGAAATAACCGAAACTTTTAATCTAAGCCTTTAATAAAATGTAATTGATTTATTTCCATTGGTGGCGCTACTGAGCTCATCGAACCACATTAAGGCTGTTTACTTTATATTCACTATCACTTGTATAGAATTAAATTACCTATAAGTTGTAGTAATAATCAAGGTATTGTAGTAGTACTAAGTCAAGAATTTTATTCATGATAGGTTTTCTGTGGGGCCCGCCCAAGTGTCGTCGGCATCGCTATCGGCTTCTGGATGGATGTGATACATTGCTAGATTGCTACTATTCTGTGATAAGTTTTTATTGGTGCAAAAAAGAAGTTAGCTTAGTACGGTCGACAGGTCGCAAAAAGAGGGGTTAGGTGGAAAAAGGTCGGAATCTAATGAAACTTGATGTTGTTCAGATCCCTGAACATGGATGGTGATGGTTAACCCTAGATAGCTTAACGTTGTTACTTAAATAAAGTTTTGTCAACTTTTGGACCTCGAGGACCCTGTGCGAAAAGAGGAAGGGGGTAAAAATGTACCCCAAAAGGGGTATTTTAGGTTATATCTCGTAAAGACTTATAATTTCGATAACTGTCCATTACAAAAGTTGTAGGGCATTTAATCCTGCATAGAATAAGACCAGATTCATATTTTTGGACTACCCGTGCTCATGCTAATGCTCATCAAAGTTGGACAAAGCTACCTTTCAAAGCTGTCTTTCAAAATATTGACTTTGAGTAAAAATGGTTAAAAAAACCTTTCCTTTATTTTTAAAGACGTATCTATAGACAAGACACCCCATACAAATAGGTAAGTATGAAGAAAAAAAATTATTTTTGTTTTAGGAGCCCCCATTATTTTTTTTATTTTTGTGAAAAACGAAATATATGTAGCTTACTTCCGCAAAAAACACAATATGCAAGATGCACCGCCCGCCCGCCCGCAAAAAACATCAAACCAAAGTTCTTCGCACGAACTAGCACGAACTATCTCCTGAGGATGCCCCGGGTTGGGGCGAAACACGTGTAGAGTAGTCTAATCGGTGACGGTGCAAGGTGTATTGTGCACACATACCTACCGGGTCAAACTGAGAACCTCCTTTTTTGAAGTCGGTTAAATTAAAATACCAATAATAAATACTAAATACTAAGTATTTTTTGGTATTTTACACCAATAAATACAAAATACTTTTCTGAAAACCGCATCAGAATCACATCAAACTATTCAATACTAATACCTATTTCATTAATTTGAAGAGTTCCCTTAATTATCTCCGAAGTCCAAGGACCAATGCCAATGAAAATATGAGACTACTCTTTAGGTACTTCCTGTCCAACAAAACAAGAATCATCTAAATCGGCTTATAAACAAAGGAGTTGGTACTCCCTGTGGGTCTGTATCCACGGATTCCGGTATCAGATTGAATTGGCCACGGATCACGGCGAGTTGTTTCCACCGATACCGTGATCTTCCAACAAAAAATATATTAATATTTTTACCCACTGATCACGGTATCCGTAGCTACAAAAATAAATTAAGTATATTAGTTTTGGAAACTTATCACACTGCACAGAGACAAAGAGAGATTAAAGTATTATGTTTTTTCTAAACTGATATTATTTTTATTTTATTTCCCAAATTAAAAGAAATTATATGCACATAATTAGCGAACATGCAAGCGAGACACAATGTGAGTTTGCTTGAATAGCCCGAGAGCCAAACTAATTCGCTCTATGGAGACTCAACATTAATTCTATATCAGTAATTTCTTAACATTGAAAATTTGATTATCTACTTTAATAAATAATTCATTAGTAATCCACCAATATTTATGACAGCGACATAAAAAAAAAACAAATACAAAGCTTTAAAAAATCTATAAAAAATAGGCAAAAATGGTATAAGTGTTATTCACTTTACATTTGAATACATTTATTATTATCTTTCGTGAAAGTATATAATCCCCCTATATTTGTAAATGAAAAACAAATAAACTTTAAAAAAAAACTCTCTACGTAAACTCAAATTGGCATAACACCTATGTTAAAAATGCTATCAGAAACAACCGACTTCTTCCTAAAGTATTAGTTTCCCGTTTTATATCTTTATGGATTTCGACTTTGGTGCTTAGATATGGTGAACATAAACACATGTTAACGATAAAATTGGTGATAGCATATTTGCTGAAAGAATTGCACCATTTTTGGGGTATAACTTTTTTTTTATACCTTCCAATGCGATATTATGTTGGATTCCAAAATATAGTCTCTTAAAATTATATTTAAGGGCCGTTTACAAAAATTTGGCCTGTTATTGAATTTTTTACAAAAATATCGGATAGCTCTTGGGGTATGAAGGCCAGCATACAGCACACCGAGTTATAACATTTAGTATGGCAACGGGTTGAGCTATTCTTACACCCGCGATTGAGACGTAATGCCATCTCACTTGCCCTTTATTGCCCGTTGTTCACCTGCGTTGTCCACCTGGGTGTACCACGGGAAATATTTTTTCCCGTGGAACACCCGTCGATCCATATCATTCTTTCGTACATAACGAACGATGAACATGGATTCAAAAAATACAGCCAAATTAGTAACGATGAAATCCAGTTTAGATTTAATGATTAATAAAGCTTTTTCTAACTTACTTGCAAAATAAAATTACATTTTGTAACTAGATTCAATGTAGCAGCCTTATTCAGTTTACAAATTAAATACTACTAGACACAATATTCATATAATTTTTAGGTAGGTGAAATAACATTCTTTTCAATGTTATCTATTTATTTAATACTAGCGGCCGCCCGCGGTTTCACCCCCGTGGTTCCCGTTCCCGTGGGAATATCGGGATAAAAAGTACATATAAACCTTCCTCTTGAATCTCTCTATCTATTAAAAAAAATCGCATCAAAATCCGTTGCGTAGTTTCAAAGATTTAAGCATACAAAGGGACATAGGGACAGAGAAAGCGACTTTGTTTTTAACCGACTTCTAAATCAAAAAGGAGGAGGTATATGTATGTTTTTTTTTTTTGTGTATGTCCACCGATTACTCGAAGACGGCTGAACCGATTGAAATGGTTCAAACGGTATTACATCAGGTTGGTTTCCAAGTTGGTTTGGTAGTTTTCAGGAAATCTTGAAAATACTGTTGTTTTCGTTACCACTTTATGTGAATTTAATACGTATCTTTAGGCATAACTCCTTTGTTTATAAACCGATTTAGATGATTCTTGTTTTGTTAAAAAGGGGATACCTCAAGGTATTTTAACCGACTTCAAAAAAGGAGGTTTTCAGTTTGATCACATATCTATTTACCAGAAAACACGTAAATTGCCTGCACGATGCACTAAAAAGAGTGAAATAAAAATTATTTTTATAAAAAAATAAAACCGCCTTCAAAAAAACCACATTAAAAAAGTAAGAAATAATTCCTCACCAAATAAATAACGTAAGTACTTTGAAGTCGGGCGGGTTTTAACAAAAACAACAAAAAATTGTACATGTTTCACGCCCGACTTCAAAGTACTTACGTTATTTATTTGGTGAGGAATTATTTCTTACTTTTTTAATGTGGTTTTTTTTAAGGCGGTTTTATTTTTTTATAAAACCGCCTTCAAAAAAACTCCAACTGGGTCCAACTGGGTGTACCACGGGAAATAAAATATTTCCCGTGGTACACCCAGTTGGATAACGCAGGTGGACCACGGGCAATAAACGCTCACTTGCATGTGACTTTGTAATAACAATAACACACACACACATGCACACAACTTACGCATTTTATCATAAGTTAGTAAGTAGTACATATTTATTCAAATTAACACTAAGATAAAAAAACTAGTAGTTGATTAATATATTACATTGTAATACTTATATATTTATATTATTATACTCTATATTGCACTTAAAAAAACACAGTTTAATAAACAATAACACAAAATGTGTATGCAAAGGTGGGCTTATCTCTAAAAGAGATCTCTTCCAGCCAACCAGGATGTGTGAGAGATTAATGTAAGGAAAATAGTAGAGCCAAAGTGCAAAAACATTTCATACCTACATAAATAATACATATTAGTATAAAATATAAATACATAATTAAATAATATGTATATAAAATATTATTACATATAAATTATTTAATAGGTACATAATAACATACGTGATGATTTTAAATGTTATCTGATGATTTCTAGGGATGTAAAAATCTGTTCTTAAAAGTGCTTTTTTAATTTCCATTCAAATGAATCAGTCCTACTCGGAGCAGTCTGAATGTTTGACGGGAGTTTGTTCCAGAGCAGTGTAGCTCTAACGGAAAAGGAATTATGGAGGAAGTTGGTGTTGCTTCTAGGTAGCTCTAGCATCTTCGTGGTACAAGGCCGCCTAGTAAGGTGGACTCATTTGAAAGCGGGAAACAAGGTACTGGGGCGAGTTCGGGTCATTGAAGATTTTATATAGGACGCAAAGGATGTGCATATCACGCCGAAGTCGAACTGGGAGCCACTTGATTTGATGACGAAATGATGACACATGGTCATCCTACTATATTATATTATTATATTATATTATTATTATATTTAATATTATAAATGTGAAAGTTTAGATGTTTGGATGTTTGTTACTCAATCACGCCGAAACGGCTGAACGGATTTGGCTGAAATTTGGGACACAGATACTTTGTACCCTGGAGAGGAACATAGGCTACTTTTTATCCCGGAAAAACATCACATTCCCGCGGGATAACGTTGTGTAGTCCACGCGGGCGAAGCCGCGGGCGGAAAGCTAGTATTTTCATAATCCAAAAATAAATCGTATTGCCAGAATTCGAAGGCGCTCTAACTTGTTCAGCTGTTCTTCTATCAGGTCCAGATAGCAAACATCGGCGTAGCCGAGAAGTGGAAGGAGGAGAGATTGCGCCAGCAGCAATTTTGTTTTGAAAGGAAGGAAGTATAGAAGACGCTTGAGAGAGTGTGAAGTATAGTGAATGCGTTTACTTATATAAGGTATATTTTTTAAATTATAACTTACTAGCTGACCCAGCGTGACTTCGTTCCCGTGACCCTATCCCCTACTCCACCCTACCCTACCCGTACTCTACCCCTACCCTACCCTACCCCTACCCTACCGCTACCCTACCCCTATACCTCTACCCTACCCCTACCCTACCCCTACCCCTACCCCTACCGCTTCCCCTACCCCTACCCCTATCCCTACCCTACCTCTACCCCTACCCTACCCCTATCCTACCCTACCTTTACCCTAGCCTACTTCAACTCTACCCCTACTTACCCCCCCTTCCCCTATTTTATCACCGTTAAAACCTTCCTTGTACTTCCACTAACATTTCAACACCAAAATTAGCCAATCGGTCCAGCCGTTCATGCGCGATGGCGTGACCAAGGGAAATAGGGATTCATTTTTATATATATAGATTTTACTTTGGGAAATGAAATAAAAATAAGTTTTTAGTAAAAATTTCATTTTTATGACAAGCTTTTTTGCTGACTGTACTTTAATATTGTATTGTCATCTAAAACAATCCTGTATACAAAATTTCAGCTCCATCGGACACTGGGAAGTGAGTCAAATTAAGCTTGCTAGATTAGTCCCCCACAAAATATCAAAACTACCTACCTAACTAACATGGAAAGTTGATAAAAAGCTTGTAATAATATCAGTTTTTTTAAATATAATACTTTATTCCTTGTCTCTGTACACTGTGACATATTATTCTGTGACTGTGATCTGTTTCCAAAACTAATAAAATTTATTTTTGTAGCTACGGATACCGTGATCAGTGGGTAAAAATATTAATATATTTTTTGTTGGAAACGGATCACGGTATCGGTGGATACAACTCGCCGTGATCAGTGGCCAATTCAATCTGATACTGTCCGTGGCTACAGACATACTATGCTACAGACCCCTCCCTGTCCAACAAAACAAGATCATCTAAATCGGCTTTTAAACAAAGGAGTTGACCTAAAGATACGTAATTAAGCTTGTGCAATGGTTACCTAATAAATTACAGTATTTACTTTATTTTTTAAATATTAAAAAGGGGCAAACGAGCAGACGAGCCACGTGATGGGAAGTAGTCATCGTCGCCCATAGACATCTACAACACCAGAAGGGTTGCATATGCGTTGCCAGCATATGATTACTTGATCAGGATTACTTGAAAACTACTGAACCGATTGAAAAATGGGACCAACTTGGAAACCAACGTTGTAATAACGTTTCAATCATTTCAATCGATCCATTCGTCTTCGAGTAATAGGCGGACATACACAAAAAAAACATACATACAGACGAATAGAGAACCTCCTCCTTTTTGATTTTGAAGTCGGTTAAAAAAATAGCATTCCGGTTCCGTAACGGTCAACTTTTTGAAAAAACGCCCACCAACGTTAATTTTATAGCCATGCCATATTTGAAATTGGCCAAAGGTCAGAGTTATAAACCAAACAATAGATATATCCCTGTTAAACTAAAGTTCTTGTTTCATTTGATTTACGAACGCTAACGGACGGCTTACATTAAAATAAAAAGCAACTTATCGTTTCTGAACGCAAACTATGCTGTCAAAGTCAAACTCAAAGGTCATCTGTCAAAGGAAGGAGGGCCATAGCTAGAAACAGCTTGAGACCTATCAGAGGATTTAGTTAAAAAAAAGTTGATTTCTAAGCAAAACTCCATGTAATTTCTAATGGTCAATGAAAACTGCTATGACCAAATGAGTCAGGCCCTCAGTTCATCAATTGTCAAAAATTTGCTGTCACCTGTCAAAGTAATTAAGCATTGATTGTTAATAATTTTTAAATCCGAATATAGTAAAGAATTCTTGAAATCTTTTCAGAAGTTTTCAATTGTCTAGAATATACCGTTACAGATTTATAAAGGTTTAGCTTGGGCTCTCAGTTCATCAATTTGTACAATAATGAATCTTCCAAATTTGCAAGTAAACTAAAGAAATACATAAAAATACTTTGAATTTCTGATTCTTTAACACTTCTGGGAATTTCTAACGTAGAAACAATGGTGCAAACGTTAATAGTTTAGTAATAATTGGAATTTTTTTATTTTGACAATTGATGAACTGAGGGCCTGACGTTTTCGGTTCTACTGACTAGGCTTCGCCACATAGATTAATGAAAGTAAGCTTACGTTTTTTTAGGAAATCTTTACTAGAAGTTGACCTAGCATCCGTTTCTCTAAGTACCATACTTTCAGAGATTGAATTTTTAATTTTTGTGAGAACAAAATTGACAGATGGTGACCATCGATTTTTACTTTTTTTAGGGACGGTATTATTATAACAAAGTGTAAAAAAGGCGTCAACTATTTCGACAGTAGATGCCAGAATAATAAACAGTCTAAATAACCGCGGTGAACGTCGCGAGTGCGCATTTTTACACTATGTTATAATAATACCGTCCTTAAAAAAAGTAAAAAATGATGGTCACCATCTGTCACTTTTGTTCTCACAAAAATTAAAAATTCAATCTCTGAAAGTATGGTACTTAGAGAAACGGATGCTAGGTCAACTTCTAGTAAAGATTTCCTAAAAAAACGTAAGCTTACTTTCATTAATCTATGTGGCGAAGCCTAGTCAGTAGAACCGAAAACGTCAGGCCCTCAGTTCATCAATTGTCAAAATAAAAAAAATCCAATTATTACTAAACTATTAACGTTTGCACCATTGTTTCTACGTTAGAAATTCCCAGAAGTGTTAAAGAATCAGAAATTTAAAGTATTTTTATGTATTTCTTTAGTTTACTTGCAATTTTGGAAGATTCATTATTGTACAAATTGATGAACTAAGAGCCCAAGCTAAACCTTTATAAATCTGTAACGGTATATTCTAGACAATTGAAAGCTTCTGAAAAGATTTCACGAAATCTTTACTATATTCGGATTCAAAAATTATTAACCATCAATGCTTAATTACTTTGACAGGTGACAGCAAATTTTTGACAATGGGCGATTTTCTGAAAGCTCAGTCACTAGATGGCACTGTCCCACCTATGCAGTTAGAAGGAACGGAACGTTATAAATTTTACTTTGACGCGACTTTTTTACGTAAAACGGAACGTCAGACAGATGTTATTTATTTATCTAAATCTTTAAATTTACCTATTTCGTTTCTGTTCCTCACAGTAGTACTTATTTAATATATTATTAGTTTCCTTTGGGTTTTTAAAAAGTAATTAATTTAAATATGTTTCATACCAAAATATACCATAGACATGTACATACTTATTCAACGCCATCTAGTGAAGCAATTGGAAGCTTTTTTTTTTTAAATGGCCTCTCAGAAAATCGCTCATTGATGAACTGAGGGCCTGACTCATTTGGTCATAGCAGTTTTAATTGACTATTAGAAATTAAATGGAGTTTTGCTTAGGAATCAACTATTTTTTTACTAAATCCTCTGATAGGTCTCAAGCTGTTTCTAGCTATGGCCCTCCTTCCTTTGACAGATCAAAGGTCTCAGCCTCCAGCAGTCAGTTTGACATTTGACATTGACAATCAATATCAAGATTATCAACAAACGTGGGTGCGTAAATTTCGTGTTTACAACCTAAAAACTAGTGTGTTTTAGATAAATACTAGAAATGGATGATTTGCAATTGAATATATCAGCTTCTAAAAAGGTAAGTTGCATATTTTTATTAGCATGTAGAAAATTACTTGTACTCCATGGTTCTAACAAAGTTTACGTCCTTCATTTAGGCTAAATCAAAAACAAGTGTTCCCAAAAGTGCAGGGGAATATAAATTTGTGCCAAAAGCACAGTTAACGGGGAAAACATTAGCGCGAAAACGGCCCCAATATCTAGCTGGTAAGAATATCAAAATCGGAACACCAAATAAAGTGCCTAAATTATCAACACCGAACACTAGTAATGCCAACTTGGACACAAGATTACAGGATTTAAGTGAAAATAAAGGAAAGTTTCACGGCAAGGATTATCAGGATTTAAATGACGAACTTCAAGTAAAAAATAAGCCTAGGAGTGGTGCTTGGATATCCTCGTTATTCAAAAACAATCCTGATGTTCCTAAAATTGGGCAGCGGGCAGTGAAGCCTTTGGTAGAAAAAGTGTTTGCTGGTACAACTTTTGAGGAATTGGATATTCATCCCCACAGTGTAGCAAACTTGCATCAGAATTTAGGGCTCAAGCAGTTAATGACTGTACAGCAAAAGTCAGTTCCAGTCATATTACAAGGTCGAGATGTATTAATCAGGTAGGTACAAAAAGAAAATACTACTGTTACTTCTTATTTATTTATAAAAAGATTTAAAAAGGTTTTGTAAAAATGTTATTTTAATTTTGCCATTATGAACTGGCTTTCAGAAGATTTAACTTTGGATTGGGAGAAATGAATGTTTGTAACTAAATTAAATGTATAGGTTTTTGTCTTGACAAAACTACATAGGATAAATTATGTTGTCTATTGATTTTATAGTATTTTTGCTGAAAATCAACCATAAGTTATGTTATAACATTTATTTTTAGGCATATATTTTTTGCATTTTACTGTTAATTCACCTTTTACGAACAACAATGAATTTACTAAAGTACAAAATGCTTGCTAAATTGTTATAGATCACAAACTGGGTCAGGCAAAACCCTTGCTTATGCATTGCCTGTGATAGAGGGATTGCAAGCAATTAGGCCTAAGATCAATAGGCACGATGGTATCAGAGCTGTGGTGGTAGTCCCTACTAGGGAGCTGGCTATGCAAACTTATGAATTGTTCATCAAACTTGTCAAGGTGAGTATAAGTTGTTTATGTTTAGGTTAGTTAGTTACGTGATATTGGGAGCGATAAAAGTTTTTTGTTATGGTTTTTGGTACCTACACATATCGGCACACGGTTACTACACTAAGTTGACATTATTGTACTAAACTGTCAAACTTTTCTAATGAATTTCACACATTGAAATAAATAAAAAAAAAATGAGGTAGATAATCTAAATATTCTCATAAGTAATTTATAAAAATTTTATATAAAGATTTAATCTATAAAAATAAAAATGAATATTTCTAAGCGCAAAACTCGAGAAAGGCTGGACCAATTCAGCATATTTTTTTTCATTATATTCCATAAGGCTCACGAAAGGGTTTTTAATGGAGTAAAAAAAACATAAAAATTGCGTGGAAAATAGTAAAACAACACTTTTCTTCACCAATTCAAACAAGCTGTCAAAAGTTTGTCGTGAATATAAATCAATGATCTTGAATGAATTTGAATTTCATGAGATGAATTTCATAGTGATTTTTAGTACTTATGGGAATTCATCCAGGATCGTCCCTGTGGGATAACGTCGTGTTGGCCACGTGGGCGACCCGCAGGCGAAGCCGCGAGCGGAAGGCTCATAAAGATAAAACTTATAAAGATTTGTGTCTTGTTGTTTTTAGCCATTCACCTGGCTAGTACCAGGCCTACTAAGCGGTGGGCAGAAGAGAAAAGCAGAAAAGGCAAGATTGAGAAAAGGACTCAATATTTTAATCGGTACACCAGGTAGAATCAATGATCATTTACGTCACACACAATCATTGAATTTTGCAAAAACTGGGTATGTAATGATCCTTATTTTTTCTTAAAGTGGGTTTTCTGAAGGTTTTTAGGTGATGAATAACTAATAGAAAATTGTAATGGTATTTACAATTTTATATTGCTTTTTAGGTGTTTAATATTAGATGAAGCTGATAGATTATTAGATATGGGCTATGAAAAAGATGTTGCAGCAATTGTAAAAGCAATAGAGGATCATAAAAAAGCAGCAACTTATGATCCATTAGCTTTAGTCAAACAAAATATGAAAAATAATACAAATGATACTCCTGAAACAGCAGAAGCAGAGGAACAGAAGTTAGATATAAAACATAAGTTAACTGAAGTGTTTTTATCTAAGGAAAGACAGACAATATTACTATCAGCAACTTTAACTAAAGTTAGTATATTGACTTACATTTAATGAATTAGTTTTAAACTGAATTAATATTAATAAAGTTTGTGTTTTGTAGGCTGTAGAAAATTTGGCTGGTATTACCATGGTAGACCCTGTCTTTGTAGATACTTCTGAAGGAAGAGCTGTTGTAGCGGATTCATTGAAACCTAACAATGATGACACTAGTAAAAGTCCTGAGAAAATTAAACTGGAAGTAAAAAACAAGACAAAAGAGGTTTCAGTTGCTGAAGAAAAGAGTAACAATGGTGCTGATGACATTGAGGAGAAACCAGAAATAAAGAGAGGTATGTATGTAAGTATTGTGTCTTTTTACATAGGTGGGGGGTAAAGTTGGAACTATCAATTTGATTGTGGCTGCTTTTTAAATTGTAGGTTTAAAAGGGTTCAGTGGTTTGAATCATCCTGGTTTATTCGACGATATAGGTAAAAAGAATACTTCAAAACAAGATCCTGTAGTAAATAAGACAGAAGATAGTGACAGTGATTCAGATTACGAATATTTCAAAGTACAAAAAGAGCTAGAATCAAAGAAACCTGCAGCTGTAGAAATAGAAGAGCACAAAGACGAAGAAGAGTCAGAAACTCCTAAAAAAGAGAGTATATTCCACAAAGCTGTTCAAAGTGCTATCATTGAAGATGAGTTAATTTTACCAGCCAGTGTAAATCAGACTTTTCTTGTAGTGCCAATGAAGCTAAGATTTGTGACACTTTGCTCTCTTATAGTGGAACATTGTGTTTTAAATAAAAAGGGTGGTAAAATGATAGTGTTTATGGCAACTTTGGAAATGGTCGACTATCATTCTGAGTTGATTGAAACTGTGCTGACTGGTGAAAACGTTAAAGTGAAGAAAAAAGAAGGCAAGGGAAAAAAACCAAATGCCAAAAAAAGAAAAGCTAAAGATGATGACAATGTAAGTTGTATTGTTATATGAGTAATTTTAAATGACTTATAATATGGTTTTGACGTAAGTGGTCACTTTCGCAAATGTTCACTTTTGCAAATGGTCACTTACGCTAATCGTCACTTTCGCAGAATGTCATCAACACACCACAGTAGAGTAATATAATAATTCTGCAATGACGATAATTTGCGGTAGTTACCATTTGCGGTAGTGACCATTTGCAAAAGTGACCATTTGCTAAAGTTACATTCTGCGAAAGTGATGAATTTTTCGCGATGACGATTTGCGAAAGTGACCACCTGCTCCTGCGTCAAAATGATTTCGTTCTTTCATGATTTGTTTGTTGTTGTGTAGGAAAGTTCTGATTCTGATAGTTCAGACTCGGAGTCAGAGTATAAAGTTGATTATGAAGAGCCTGCGGAAGGAGGGTTGGTGCCAGTGGATATAGAAATCTTCAGCCTTCATGGTTCTATGCCTCATGAGCGAAGAATGGAAGTCTTCAAGCAGTTCAGAGCTGCTCGAAGCGGCGTTCTTATTTGCACAGTGAGTTACTTCAATATCTAGAATCTATTTATTTAGTTTTTAGGTTTTCTACAGCTTTGATTGTTCAGGTCATAAAAGGTAAGTATTCTGTGCAAAGGTTTTTTTTTCTACTGTTTTCATTTCAATAAGATAGATATTTTGATATAGATATTTGTGTTTGATACTCAAGATGAATTCATTATAAAAACTGCAGCTGACAAAGTATCTTTCTTTGCGTCCAAGATAATTTATTATGACCATCATAAATACAAATTTCTTTAAATCCAAATGAATTGAACACGCAACATCTGATTCAAAATTAATCATACATCGCTCCAATGGCTTTCATCGTGTCTAATGCGAAGAAATACATGAGATTCATGCCACCTACGGCCGCTGGTAATCCAGCAACAAAGCAAGCACCGCTCAGCTTTCGTCGGTAGTTAATTGTTGTTGGAACGGAGTTATTAGCTGGTCATTCGTATGGCCTCTGTCGGCTCCCACAGCTCGAAATACAATGGCCCTCGATTAAACACTATTATCCGTATTTATTACATCTGTAAGCGCCGACACGCCAGCTCCCGAGTCCGAAACACAATTAAATGCTTTCACATGAGCCTTTTAAGAATTCTATTCAGCCATTTATGAATGATTGCGAAGTTTGAGGTTGCGTGGAGCAATAATAGATATTCGGCACTAGATAGTTTGGAAGTATTTGACTAAGGCACATTTACGACCTCGCTACTTACTTTTGGAATAACCCTATTATTTCTAACTAAATTAATTAAAATTGCATTGTGAATGCAAAAAACTAAAAATTAAAATAAATTAATTATTTGAAATAAAAAGTAAGACGTAAGAAATCTGTCTGTAACCCTTGGTTAGCCCTTTCAGCGAATCTAGTCATACATTAGTGTGGACCAAGTAAAATATTCATACATAATAAGTAACATATCGCTACAAGGGGATGTCGTACAGTCAGCGTCAAATTGATATAAGCGTCTAGAGTAGTCAAAAAGATATGAAAAACATAAAACCAATTTGATCTAGGCAGTTCAAATCATCATATTGTTGTAAGCGCGCAAGGTGTTCAAAACATCTAGGCACTCATTGTTTCATATTTATATGAGCGGTCAGAGTGTTCAAAATCATCTAAGCAAACAAAGTTCTCAAAATATCTGTGCACTATGGTGTTGTACATTATGCACAGATGTTTTGATAGCTTTGTTTGCTTAGATAAATTTGAACACTCTGACCGCTCATATAAATATGAAACAATGAGTGCCTAGATGTTTTGAACACCTTGCGCGCTTAGAACAATATGATGATTTGAACTGCCTAGATCAAATTGGTTTTATGTTTTTCAGATCTTTTTGACTACTCTAGACGCTTATATCAATTTGACGCTGACTGTACGTAGTATAGAAGATTTTCTTAACACTAGTAGCATAAAGAGGTCGCTTCCAACGGTGCGGCGCATCAACTAAATGCTTTATTTTGGTGAGGATAATGATCCGAAAGCTGCTGACTGCGCGGTTTTGATTAGCCTCTCTTATGATTATGAGCACGATTTAATAAAAAACCCCTTTGTGGTAAGCTCATGTTATAGAAGGTTAGTCCTTACCTCAAAATGCGTTTTCCTGATAATTTACTTTACAGTTGAGCAATTATTTGGTACGGAATTGAATTCAAAACAAAAATTAATGTAGACTACTGTCAAATCATGTAGGTAATATTATATTTAAAAACGATTTTTCAGAATTAAGTTCATTGAATTTTAGAAAATAGGGGACCGTACTGTTTTTTTATTGATTTTAAACGTTTTGAGAAATATCAGCAACTCAGCCAGCACCGGTATTTATTTTGAAAAATTTTAAATAATTCAGAGATATAGAACATCAAAGTTTTATATTAGACAAGACAAGGACAGGCCTACTACCTACGTGTTACGTCACACTCTCGCGATATAAAATTTCTAATTTTTAATAAAGTTTTAGAAAGAGATAGCTAGAGCCACAGTTGGTCACAATTCAGCAGCTAATTAATAATAATAAAGCCTCTTTTTTCCGAAAATGCTTCTTCTGTCAGTACATTTTTCTACAGGTTATTTTATTATAATATATCTCGCAATTCGGCGTGCCTCTTGGCATAGGCCTCCTCCAGCTCTCTCCACTGAGCTCTATCCTCTGCAACTCTGGTCTGGTCCTGTCCAGCAGCTAATTACTTGCTTGTTATTAATAGCCCCCAGTACAGGATGGCCGATCATGTTGGCCGACCATGATGGGCCATCGTGTACAGGGGCGGTTTGCGTTGCTCGCAGACGGCAATCACACGCAAACCGGCCCTGTACATGATGGCCCATCATGGTCGGCCAACATGATCGGCCATCCTGTACTGGGAGCTAAACAGATATAACTCTTTCTTTCACTTTTGTTATATTTCAATGTTATATTTTTGAATGGCACTATTATATGTTTACATTACATATCAATAACAGTCCGGTCCCATATTCTGTTAAAGGTGTCAAAATAAATTAGATAAGTACTTACATAACAGTTATTTAAATTTACTTTATACCATTGGTATTTGTTACATAGAAATATTGATGGAATAAACACTTACACTACAACGAATCAGAAAGCACTAGAAACGTGGCTTCTAAGGCCTTTGTACCTATACCTATAGCTCTGCGGTCAGAGCAAGCGAAATTGCAGACAACAACTGCAAAAAATAAGCGTTCTGGGGCCCGTTTCTCAAAAGCTTGTAGCTTGTAATACAAGTGGAAGTCCCTTTCTAACAGAAGCTGTCGAAAAGTGACATCCGCTTGTATTACAAGTTACAAGCTTTTGAGAAACGGGCCCCAGATAGCGTAAAGTCGCAGGTTCGATTCCTGCTAGAGAGGGAGGCAGGTCGATTTGTTCTAGTATTTTAAGATACCTGTGAACATAATCGCGCAAAGTTTACGTCTTACGGTTAGAAAAACATAAGGTAGGGGAGACTGGGTACGGTTGACACAATTTCAAGATAATCGCCTAAATCACTGGTATTATGCAATATTATAACAAACAAAAAGCTTTATACGAGAGATTAGTAGACCTTTGTTTTAAAGAACAATAAGAAAATTGAGGCTTTCATGCAACAGTTTTTAGATAAGAGACATTTATAAGAAAGATGTCCATCTGTTTCGACCGTACCCATGTCAGGGGCGCTTGACACAGTGATGGTTGCATGCAACATTAACAAAAAGTACATTATTAATTATTATTTTATTTATTACTAGCGGCCGCCCGCGGTTTCACCCGTGTGGTTCCCGTTCCCGTGGGAATATCGGGATAAAAAGTACATATAAACCTTCCTCTTGAATCACTCTATCTATTTAAAAAAAACGCATCAAAATCCGTTGCGTAGTTTCAAAGATTTAAGCATACAAAGGGGACATAGGGACAGAGAAAGCGACTTTGTTTTATACTATGTAGTGACTAATCAACCCTATGTCTACTATGTCTACCTGGGACAGGACAGACAGTCCAACTTCGAGACAGAGATCTCTCGTCGAATCTAGCTCGGATGGGCAGCGTTTGGGAAGATTCGGGCATATATTCGCGTCCAAAATTCCTCAATGTCTCAAGACTAAGGTATTTGACCAGTGTGTGTTGCCAGTTATGACTTATGGAAGCGAGACGTGGTCTTTTACTATGGGTCTCATAAGAAGGCTCAAGGTCACCCAGCGAGCAATGGAGAGAGCGATGCTTGGTATTTCCCTGCTCGATTGAATCAGAAATGATGAGATCCGCAGGAGAACTAAAACGACCGACATCGCTCGAAGGATTGCTCAGTTGAAGTGGCAGTGGGTGGGACAGCGCGGAGAACCGATGGCCGTTGGGACGGAAAGTTTCTCGAATGGCGTGGCGACCGCGAACCGGACGACGTTCCGTGGGCAGGCCCCCTACAAGGTCGACCGACGATCTGGTCAAGGTCGCGGGAGGCCGCTGGATGCGGGCAGCACAGGAACAGGACCGATCGTTGTGAAGATCCTTGGGGGAGGCCAATGCTCAGCAGTGGGCGTTCGTACGGCTGAAATGATGAATCAACAAATATAACTTTAAATGTAGTGTGGCACTTCTATCAGTCTAAATAATTAGGTTTTGCGTGATTTAACACAAACAAACATAGAATAAGTTTTTAGTAAAAATTTCATTTTTTGACAAGCTTTTTTGCTGACTGTACTTTAATATTGTATTGTCATCTAAACCAAACCTGTATACAAAATTTCAGCTCCATCGGACACTGGAAAGTGGGTCAAATTAAGCTTGCAAGATTTGTCCCCCACTAAATAACAAACTAACTAACTAACATGGCAAGTTAATAACAAGTTTTTTGTAAAAATTTCGTTTTCATGACAACCTTTTTTGCTGACTGTACTTTAATATTGTATTGTCATCTAAACCAAACCTGTATACAAAGTTTCAGCTCCATCGGACACTGGGAAGTGGGTCAAATAAGGCTTGCAAGATTTGTCCCCCACTAACTAACAAACAAACTAACTAACTAATTAACACGGCAAGTTAATAAAAAGGTTGTAAAAAGGTTGTAAAAAGCAGTACTACCTAGTGAAATAACATAACCAAAAAAGCGCAGCTCTAGGTTTATTTAACAATTTAACACGAAACAATACAAGAGTTATGCTGCTCTGATCTAAACTGATATCAACCAATCAGTATTTTTAATTCTAATTAGTGTCCAAAATCCACCAAATATTTTTTGCAGTTTCTCGTCAAGCAATACTTTACTCTGTGGTAAAAATAGTATACACAGTTTTAACCTAATCCAAAACCCAAAACTGTCTAATTTCTCCTGTTGATTTTAAACCTTATTGTGTTGCATGTATATTTCAATGTCGATTGAATAGTAACATATAGTGCTTCTGTGTGTACTTTACTTACGTACTTATTTTTATGAGAAACCTTAAAAGTGAGCTGCAGGTGCGTTGTAATATTCGAGATTATATTCATGATAACTTTTAATTTAGATTAAGTTTCATTCTCACTGCAGTGCTTGTTAATCAAGTATTATCGGTAAGAGTTCTGTTTAACAGTACAAATCTAGGGAAAATTAAACAAAACGAATTTAACTCCATTATCACGGAGTAACTGTATGAGTCAGTTATTACAGTTACTCTGTGATGATCGCGAACTCGAAAACAAATGATGAAACATGGTAATAGTACATTACAGCCGAGGACAGGTAAGTAAGAAATTACATTGTCGAGGATGGTTTGAAGCACGAGCCGCAGGCGAGGGCTTTAATCATTCGAGGCAAGGTAATTTGCTTACCGTACAAAGCTTGTATAGTGCTTTTCTCAAGAAATGCGAGGAAATAAAAAAAACTGTTTAACTAAATAATATTTATTAAAATTTATATCACACATGTTCGTTCGGGCAATTATTAAATGTAAATGTTATTGTTTTCCCGGGCACACTTATGTATAAATCGCCCATAATAATATTATTTTAAAATACGCCAACAACACAGATTCCGAAAACGTATGCGCCTTTTTTTCACTTTTCCAAATCAGATCGTAGGTTTTCATATATCTTTCTTTTGATTTTGCTGTCAGTAAGTTTTCTGTTATTAATTTTGCTTCTGCTCTCAAATTTGGTGGAGTAGGTACATACAATGTCTGTATATGTTTCATTGGCAGAACTCATTTTGATAATTTATTACACAATATAAACTGTATTGATATCAAATCAACCGCTGAAAATCATTCCCGCCGTTTTTTTTTTAATATTGGCTTGTGCTTGTGAGGCCATGTGGAACGGTCATACAGCCTATTGATACTTACTACTTGCTACTAAAATGCGCAACTTCAATACCCGCTTCTGGGCGGTAGATGGCGCTGTAAATATTTCCTATACAAAATTACTCGTAAAGGATATTCATTTGTCTATGATAAATCTCATTTTGTTTTTTCGATTGATGTTCGTGCTAAGGGTACATAGCGCTTGTGGTACAATACAATACGAAGTAATATACTCTGTGCGCACCGTATTTAAAAAAAGTTAACTAATTATGATATAATAATTACCTTTATAATAATAATAATAATGTGGCTGTATGGTGCAAATGTCCCTTTGCTTTTTCTGTTTTTATACACAGGAATAACGAAAGAAAAAATAAAGAAAAAAAGTTAGTACCATTGCAGATCACTACAGTAATGAATTTCAGTACTTACTTACTGCACTAAAATCAGTGCAGTAAGTAAGTACCTACTGAAATTCATTACTGCAGTGATTTTCAAATTTAGAATGTTTACCTCGGAAAAGTGCCACGTACTGCATTCTTTTCTCAAATATAATATTAACATTTCAGAGCATAAGTGTGAAAAAATCTATAAACGGTTATTGACCTGACCATGTAAGTTTAAAGTTTAAAGCTGCAAATATAATTAGGATATATAAAATATAATTACCTTTTATAAATCAAAACCATTGGTTATGCATAAATAACTGCTATACTTACAGTACCTACTACTTACAGTAGGTAATACTCAAGTTCTGCTATATTTATATTGTAAAACGCAGTCTAATTTATTTTAAGCAACTATTTTGCAAAGTAAATCCCACCTTGTGGGTCTGTGGATGAATCTAATTCAATTATTTCTCCGCCAAAGAGTAACTGAAAAATGTGTTAGCATTAAAGGCTCAATCAGATCTGGTAATTATATTAAAACGGCAACGCGGTCGTCCTTTATACGGAGTTAATAAAGGAATGGACGCACCAATCTGTAGCGCCGCGGGAGGTCGCTACTGGCCGCGGCTGTAATGATTGCCCAATCGAGCTCCTGTGCTTTCATTTAATCCGATATTACGGTACTGCTACTATTAATGTTTTATTTAATATTGCTTCAAAGCCTCGCTTATATTCACATTCACTAAAAATAATAAGAATAGAATGTTCAGATCTAGGTTTCGTTCCGCCTTTGGTTTTAGCAGAATAATTGTTTGTCTTTTTATTTTTATTAACGAATGTCTTAAGGTGTTGTTGGAGAGTTATATTCTAAACTAGCGGCCGCCCGCGGTTTCACCCGCGTGGTTCCCGTTCCCGTGGGAATACCGGGATAAAAAGTACATTTAAACCTTCCTCTTGAATCACTCTATCTATTAAAAAAAAACGCATCAAAATCCGTTGCGTAGTTTCAAAGATTTAAGCATACAAAGGGACATAGGGACAGAGAAAGCGACTTTGTTTTATACTATGTAGTGATAATAAGATGATTAAAGATAATGATATACTTAATATAAGATGTACTTATGAGTAATATTTTCAAATATTTTTTTGGTATCTGACTTTTTATATTTGTATAAATATTGTACTTTAGTACAATATCCTAATTGCAAATTCTTGCTTTTCGTTGATGAATGAAAGATGCACAGTTTAACACAGAGAAACATTTTATTTAAAGAAACATGTAAGTAAGTTTGTAGTACTTATACAAAATTATTTATGCATGATTAATTTGAAACATTGAAAATAAAATAAACTAGAGTATGGCCTGCGGAATGATAGTTTCCAAGAAGAATCAGACAATTACAAAATCCAAGCAATGTCGGAACCGAACCGAAGTCGCGGGCTGTCGCTAGTATTAAACAGCAACATCAGACGCGTGATCTCTACGAATCTTGATCACGACACGTTCCTGCCAGCTTTTTACGATTTAGATAACACTACATTTGATGGACTCACGTAACGTGGCCGAATTAAAAACCATTTTAAGCGTTTTCTAATATTAATCTCAAATGTACAGAGAAAATCGCCTGCCGTTGAAAAACCGAAGCGAACAAAATTATAGCGTTTGTGTGCCGTATTGTATGAGAAATGTTGCGTTTATTAGAAATTCAACACTTCGATTAAATTAAAATATTTGTTGGATATGAAATCGTCGAAAAACTTTAGGCTTTTCGAAAGGTTGAGTTTTGAACGATTTTCGATACTTTGTCGCTCGAGAGCTGCAAGTTTTAAATATTTGGATAAATAAATAATTTTATGACTAGTTTATTGTGTCTTGTCTTACTAGGACGTAGCAGCGCGAGGCTTAGATGTTCCTCGCGTAGACCTAGTTCTTCAATACTGCGCACCAGCTTCAGCTACAGATTATGTTCACAGGTAAGTTTATTTTATAAATATTGCATGCTATTTGCTTATCGATTGGCATGTGATTGATTATTGCGAACATTTTGATTCTGTAACTCTATCATTAGGTATATGATCCGCCATTTGCTGTATGTGTAATAAACAATAATACAGAGTGGAAAAAAATCTCCCGTTTTCTGTTTTATTTATTTAATTCTATGAATGCAGTTTTGTGTATTTTTTAAATAAAAGAATGCTTCTTTTCAGTTAAATGAGCTAACTTAAGGATTTACGGCACATTATTTTTTTTCCACCTTGTATAATATTACCTACCGTTTTAACTTTTGTAAGCGTGTCTTCAATCCCCTGACAGATAACCTGATAACTATAGCACTGAGATGTTCATTTAATGCACACGCGTAACACAACTTTCTTTTGTATTTAGGTATTATTTGTACTTACTATTTTCTTTTATCTTGTAGTCTTAACAATGTGACAAATTTCCTCAATATGATTTTCTATTGGTGTCCAGGGTAGGTAGGACGGGTCGTGCTACCCAAGTTGGTGCTGCTGTTATGTTCCTGCTGCCCAGCGAGACGGAGTTCGTCAGGCACTTGGAGCAGAAGCGTATCAGGTAGTGTATAATTTTTATTTTTTTATTTTATACACTGACTTAAGTATAAGACAATATTTTGTACCTATTGTTGGTTAAGAGAGTTTAGCCTATTGGAAAGTCTATTGAGTAGGTATGTATGTCACCTTCACGTTCCATTCTCTTGGATTTTAAAGTAGGTACCTACCTATAAAACTTTTCATAAAATATTTCACCAAGTTTTATCTCATTGATTACACCTCGTCTGACCAAGATGCTTTTATTGGCTTCTTCTGATTCAAATCTTTCACTAGATTGCAGCAGACTGCGTGCGGCCATCGCTGTGCAAACGCGTTTAGAACACATCGCGCAAAATGAACATGCTTAGATTGCACTGATTAATCAATTGCGGTAAAAGTACCTACGTCACGTAACTAAGACTGGAGTAAACAGTCTTATGTAATAAGAATGTTTGACTAGGTTTCGGCAGAGAGACAGACTGAATGACAGAATGTTGCGTGCGGCGCAATCACGTCTCGAACATACCGCGCAAAATTAGCATGCTTTGATTGCACTGATGTATCTGTAACGTCAAAAGTACCTAACGTAATAAGTTAAATGTCTCATGGGCCCAGTATAATAATGATGTTTGTCTAGGTTACGGCAAACAGACGAATCAGCAGCGCTGGAACCACTGCGCAGCGTGGCCCCGGCGGCGGCTAATGTTGCGCGCGCGGCCATTGCGGTGCAATCACGCCTCGAATACACCGCGCATAGTTCCAAGGAGTGGTTGGCGCGCGCCAGTAGAGGTAGGGCATAGTTCTCAGCTCTATTTATTTAACACTATATTTTAGAACGTTAACACGTTCCAAAACTGTTAAATGGTTCTCTTGCGTTACTAGTTTTGATTACTGGACACCTTGACAATTCGTTACCATTTATAACAGTTAGAGCGGTTGCGCACTACGTCCGATTTGTATTCGATTCGAATCAGTCAAATGACGGTCCGGCGTAGTCATAGAACTATTTGTATGGTAGTTTACGCACTAGATCCGATTCTAGTTATACGTATTCTATCCGGAGTTTTTAAGATCTGTCATTTCACTGATAAGAATCGAATAAGAATCGGACGTAGTGCGCAACCGCTCTTAGGGTCGACTAGTTAAACCTATATTTTGGGAAACATCTCGATCTTGCAATACTTTGATCTTGTCGGTGCCACATAAAATAATACCCCTCTTTGTTTAGAATCATTTCGCGTCTTTTAAAAAGCGAAGAAAAGTCTTTATACACTATTAGGTATATTAGAGTTGAAATTAGGTACAGTCAGCGTCAAAATGATCTAGGCGTTCAAACCTACCAAAAGTATCTAAAGATTTGACACAAATCAACCTTATCTCAAGACGTAAAGATGCATTTTCAGTTTTTGTTTGAGAACAAATGACAACAAATGATAGTACACCTTAATGTATTTGTGCTAAGAGCGATTTTTGTCAAATCTTCAGATACTTTTGGTAGGTTTGAACGCTTAGATAATTTTGACGCTGACTGTACTTATAATATACCTTGTCTATACCTTAGCTTACACATCATGGGTACGGTTCTACGCGGGCTACCCGCGCGAAGTCAAACAGTGGTTAGACGCGCGTCAGTTGCACCTGGGTCACGCAGCCAAAGCGTTTGCCCTGCGTGATACGCCTGCGGTGCTGGCCAGGCGAGCCAAGAACCATCCGAACATGAAGGAGACGCCGACCAACAGACTCACAGTCCACAAAGATGAAGAGAAAAAGAGACCAGGGTAAGTTTCGTTTAAAACTCTTCAAAATGCATTTTTTTTTGTTGCACCTGGGTCACGCAGCTAAAGCGTTTGCCCTGCGTGACACCCCTGCAGTGCTGGCCAGGAGAGTCGAGTAGCAACCCAACATGATGGAGAAGTCGACCAACAGACTTAAAGTCCACAAAGGCCTGTGAGAAGAAGAGACCTGGGCAAGGGTCATGGGCATGTTATATTTTAACCGAATTATTTTAAATTTTAATAATTAGTAAGATGTTGAATATCGTAACGTTTTCCAAACAAATATCTGTACCAACGAATACATTTCATTTGTGCAGCTTCCCAAGAATGAAGATTGGTGGTTACGGAAGCAACGTATCGAACAAACAGAGTTCTATGCACACGGCGAGCGAGTTCGACAGCGGCCTGCCGCCCTTGGAACAGGTCCAGAAACAGAAAAAGAGGAAAAACAAATGATCCCCTGCACCGCAAAAACATTATTAATTGTTAATAAAATGACTATACTTTTATTTACGCTGCAGTTTCATTAGTGGAAGGATCAAGGAGGTAACGAAGGAGGTTCAGTGATGGACGCGGTCCAAAACACTAATCTCTCAGCTAATGGAGGCCCGATGGCTACCGTTCTGACTCACGAGTCGAGTGGGTCGAATGAAAAATGATTTTAAACCATTACTTTGCCCCGGCCGGCCTTTTGATATTTAAATTTTTTTCAAGCGTCCGTCATTACTGGCTGGATGATTTGCGAAATTCGCCCTAGCTCGCAGTTTTTGCCAGACTCTGAACGAGTTTTTTGTCGTTCTCATTCACAATGTTTTTATTGCTGCATAATGACAAATTAAAAGAGTATTGTGAGGCGCTTTCATGCTGTATTCTTTGCCCTTTTCTTTCGGATGACTTCATGCCTTAGTTATTAAAGATCTTTTAATTATCTGACTCATTCGAGGTCAAAGTGCTTAATATTAATGTTTCATCTATCAGGTGCAGCAACGTAAATTTCTGATGAATAACATTTTGTTTAAATGTCGTTGATGTATCGATTACAGCTATACATTCACGTAGGTAGGTACTCAGTGCACGCTTACAACTTATTTCAAATAAACTTTTAAAATCGTTTGCGCTCTACAGACAAGTGTTAATCTAGATAAGATTAACACTTGTCTGTAGAGCGCAAACGGCACAAGCATTTGTTTCCGACCCACAGTTAGTTTATATCTTACTTCAGTTAGTTTACCTTATTAATAAAATCAAATAACAAAATCAGAGAGCGATTGGTCTTCCTAATTTGGGAGAGATATGATTGCTAATTAGAGTAATTTGAGTAATGTCTGCCATTAGATGGAGAGAATCTTGAACCACTCTGTCTGTATATTGATGAAAACCGCATTTTAATCCTTAAATAGTTGTATACGTTTAGATATGGTGTCTGTAGTTTTGTGTCAATGTATACGGTAGTGTGCATGGTGTCTATAGGTACGTTTGTATGTTTGTAAACGTTATTGGCGTTGTATGTGGTTCGAGTTCGCGCGTCATTAACCGTCACATTTGCATGCTGGCCGGCGCCAAAGCTCGTGAAAATGCCCGTTCATTACCGACGAATGCTGAAAAATGGCCGCCACCGATCGCTTGGATCTGTCTGTTTAGTGATGAGGCACTTCTATGTGATGCGATAAGTTGATTGAGATTGTTTTGTTAGCTTTTATTCGTTTTTACAAACGTATATTATACTTTGTCGTTTAATATGGTGTATAGTGAGTGGGGTAGTTCAAGCCTATCTAGGTATTTTATGGGCGATGTAGGATGAGGAAATACGCCATTTATATCTATCTGTCTAAAAATTACCCTGAGTTTGGTTTATCTTTGTCACTTTTGTCTATGAAACGCTGAAAAGTTTTAAAATTAACTATCCACCGGAAGTTAAATTAACTTTCTAATTTATCCTGTAATAGAAACGACAAACGTAAGGGCCCCACAGATAATCAGTCCGCCTGTTGTAAACGTCCTGTCAGATGGCCGCAATCGACCACACACTCACAGTTTTTAATACAAAAACCGAATATCATGGCCGAATAACATGGATTTCGACCAACTGACAGACCGTTGCCTGAGCTGGCGGACAGATCGTGTAGGGGCCCTAAAGAGTTGGTTCAATCCATCAGTATTCCGTCCATCTGAATATTAAATTTCGCCGCGATGGCGCATGGGTACCTACGTGTGGCGCTTGATGCAAGGAATCATATCAGATTAAACGAATTCATGCGACCATAGTGGCTGTCTTCCAGCGAGAATTTTCCAGTTAAGAGCCAATTCGCTCAATCATTATGTGGGATTTTGGACTACGAATCCTTGAAATGCATGATTGCTCTCACTTCTAGGATGGTTAAGATAAATAGGTACCAGTTAGCTGCACTTATGACTCATTGGAACGCAGAGCCAGAAAACTAATAGGAGACGATGAGCTGGTAAAAACCAAACTCCATAGGCTAACCCATCGATTTAAAATGGCTTGCTAATCGGTATTTTACAGGCTGTAGGTACTTCGGAGAGAGTGCTTCTGAGCAGCATGAGCTCACCGTTCTACCACCGAAAATCTAGACGCACAGCGGGCTATCATCATTACTTGGGCTTCTGAGTAAGCTCGCTCCATCCTAGCCAAGCCAAGAGCAAGCCCATAAAACATAAAAAAGGTGTCTCAAATAAGACTATTAACCCGAAGTAAAATTAACTTTCTGAATAAAATAATAATAATATGTCAGACCAAGAGTTATTTCGATCCATCAGGATATTAATATCGTCGCGTACAAGTGCCTACGTGTCGTGATTAATGCGAAGAATCCTACCAGATTAAACAAATTCATGCGGCCATAGTGGATGCTTTCACGGCGAGACTCTTTCAGATTCAGAACCAATTCGGTAGTACAATGAGTGTGCTGCGGTGGCCGCGCGTATAACTGACAAAGATTATGAGTATTGGAGTTGAAACTTTGCCTAATTTTGTTGTCTGTCTGAGAAAAAATTAAGTTCCGTTTTTATTGAAATATTAATTACTTTGATACAATGGCAGGTTTACATTGATTCAGAAGCTGGTGCCAATTTAAGGCGCCAGTAAATAGGCCGCTTTACCCCATGCCAGGGCTGGCGTCAGCGCTGGACTGGCACGAAAAATCGTTTACAGGAAGCCAGCGCTAGATTGCTAGCGAAATTTGCGACTAGCTATTGTATCAATGTAAATCTAAGTTATCTTTTCTGAAATACCTACCTAGAAGAACATCATCATCATGTCAGCCGAACGCCGCCCACTGCTGGGCATAGGCCTCCCCCAAGGATCTCCACAACGATCGGTCCTGCGCTGCCTGCATCCCAGCGGCTTCCCGAGACTTCTACTAGATCGTTGGTCCACCTTGTAGGGGGCCTCGCCATTGAACGTCGTTCGGTTCACGGTCGCCATTCGAGAACCTTTCGGCCCCAACGGGCTTCGGTTCTCCGCGTTATGTGTCCCGCCCACTGCCACTTCGACGAGCTGGATTCGACAAGAGATCTCTTTCTCGAAGTTGGACTTACCTAACTGGACTGTCTGTCCCAGGTAAACAGTGGTCAATATCTTGGAGTGCAATGTTCCCAACATTAACTGTAGTATGTAACAAATAATAGAAGAACAAAACAATGTAAGTACCTAATTAATTATGACGGGATACTAGTATATTTTAGTTCATATGTAAATTGCAAGCAATTTCCAGCTGTTTTTTTACATATCTGTATCATAAACGCTAGCAGCAGTTGGTCTATGCGTTGGGCGGCGGAGTCAAACGCGCCTCGTCACGACCCACCGAATTATGAGCACAAAGCGCCGTTGATACCGAATATTCCATATAAATATTGAGCTAATCGCCCTTTCAATGAAGCGGCCCGCTTTTTATTAATAATTGATCGCGGAGCGGCGAGTCATGCGCCTTATTGTAGTCTCGATTCGAACATATTTTTTTGCCGCGCACCTCTAATGAGACGCTTCCAGATGACGCCGAAACTCGACCGAAACTAATTCTCGATGATTCCAGGATACGACAAATAGCATACGGAACTAATTTTTGTTTGTGTGCAACGCATGATTAATACTGTTTTTGTGTACCCGTTTAACCTCACCGCATGTTAAGTTTGACGAACTGCTTTTTTGATGCAACTAAACTAAACGGTTGTTAATTAAATTGTTTTTCATGAGTCCACTTTATGAGAGTTATGCCGGGCACTTTTTTTAGTTAAGTATACTTCAATCTGACTTTAATTTGAATGCATACTGTTTTGATTGTTCACATCACACCTCACCCACTTAATAGCAAAGTTTTGTGTAACAATAATAAATTGCGTTATCAGATCGCGTTCCCGAGTTCTTAAAATTTTACTGTAATCTGCCTAATTAAAACATATATATATTTCTTAATAAGCCTGGGAAACTGTGTTATCAATCTGCGATGTTTCTGTGCCAGAACGTTTATGAGATAAGTGTGTTGTCACTTTCGTTGATGCCATACGAGGCGCACACTTATTTAATTAAACATTCTCACAGGTTTCTTAAGACAATAACTTTTAATTTTTATGCATTACGAGTGCACCGCTTACAAGCAGTTAGGTGAACAGTTACAGTTGCGTGAGAAGTCGGTTAAGGAGGTAGGTTGACAACACTTGAATGATCATTTTGGACAAAGGTTGCAATTAATCGTTGCTTTGTTTGTGATAAAAGCGACAGTAAATTGTCAATTTCATAGCGTCTCCTTTTTTGACGCGGTTTCCTTATCAAAGGCAACTCCTTAAAGCCAGTAGGTTGGTAAGTAACCTATATATTTTAATTAAATAATGTAGTTTTATAATAATGTTTCTAGTTGTGCTCAAAACATCACAAAACGATACCTACCGATGTATTTCCGATTTTATTATGTTCATTAGACTAGAGAACGGTTTTATAGGTACCTAGTAATTAGGAGGGGTAAAGGAGTATAGTTGCCCCACTTTTCAAAAAAGCTCTATTAGAAAAAAATATCAAATAAGAATAATACAACATGTACCTACTTAGGTATCTATTACCCAATTGCAGGAAGCTCCATTAAAGTTAATGCGTCATTAAATCTATTGCTGTCACTTTTTATTTCTTGACAACGAAAAGTGACAGCAATAGACTTAATGAAGCATTAACTTTAATGGAGCTTCCTGCAAGTGGGTGTTATATCAAATGTATTATAATATACTTCCATACTGTTACTTCCATATAATATACATTTGATGTTTATCTTATTCAAGCTAAGTTTTAGTCACAATAAGTTAGAATAAACACCAAAAGAAAAACAAAACTGTCATTACTCGTGAAAGAATTTATAACTATGGATAGTTGCCCCTAGCTAGAGCGACTATCCGCAAAAGTAACTAAGGCGACTATCCTTTTTGATACTTGCCCTATTTATTTGCAAAATATAAAAATCATTTAGCCTCAAAACATAATAAACACTGTTATTTATACTGTAATAAATGCAATGAAACCATACTAGTGCAATGCAATGGTATCACAATCAGTAAAAAAATATTCCATAAAAGTTACTTACCAGTATAATTTCAACTCCTCTCGCTCTCGAAGCTTCGAGAGCGAGAGGAGTTGAAATTGAAATTGCTGCTGAAAATCTTCACTCGCACGGACGAAAACTGTGCGTGTTGTGCATATTGACGGTTTGCATGATAGTAAAACGCTTAAGCCACTAACGTCCCTAACATAGTGTATTCAAAACCGGGGCAACTATCCATGTGAGGTAACTATATGGCTTTTACCCTATGTTAACAACCCATATGTATTTTATATTAATTGTCTGACAGCTTTACGTCCTAATTAAGTGTTTCTCCATTTCTTTCAACTCAATCCGTCGAGAGAGACGCAGTTACATCTAATAGAGCAATGATTGGTCGGAGGGCGTCGGAGCCGAATGCTCTGGTGAGAGGAAGAGGGTTACTCCCCTAGGCTCCCACTAAGTGCGTAATTAATTGGGTTTATTATAGACACTGTTGTTGTATGTGCTTATTTATTGTCGCATTTTTTTCGAGTAAAATAATGCTCTCGTATCAATCGAAAGTAGGTAAGAACCTACTGTTGCTACAAGATGTATTTCAGTTTTCACAATTTTTAAGGCTTCGTTACTAATACTCTAAAAACAATAACAAATTTTATTGTATTTTCGTTTTATGTAAGTTTAAGACAGGCTCCAGAGATCTACGATTTGCATAGCAGGGCCAAAACATTTTATGATTCAAAAATTCACTGGCAGATAAAGCACAGAGCACGAAAAGATTTTTTTTCTCTTGGATAAAACTTTTCAAGTTATTGTTTTCTAAATTCCTCCTTTGGCCAATAAGTACGAAGGTTTCGATGCTTGAAATCGCAAGCCTTAAAGTTAATCCATTATAATATTATAAATGTGAAAGTGTGATTGTCCGTCTTTTACGTAAAACTGGAGCAACAGTTCGTCGGGATTTTTAGTGTGAAGATACCTACACTCGCGAGCAAAAGTATGGAATCACTTACTTGGAATTGACTCTGCGCGATCTTGAGTACTTAATAACTAGTTAAGAATAATAAAAATGGTACCATTTTAAAGGTTAAACTGTTAACTTTAAATTGATATCAATTTCATTTAAATCACATCAGTATTTAAGGAGATATCCCGGATAAGGTGAAGGAGTAAGGAAAACATAAGGAATATGAAAAAATAATAAATAAAGAAAACAACAAAAATTTACTAATAAATTTTTTATTTGTCCTTAAAATCAAGTTTCAATATTTAGTGTTCCCTCCTCTCGCCCTAATAACTGCTCGAAGACAGTTCTTCATTGACCTAATCAGCCTCTGTATCGATTCTTGCGGGATACCTTCCCACTCCTCTATCAAAGCAGATTTCAGCTCATTCACACTTGAAGGAGCAGGATTTCTGGAATGAACCCTCCTCTTCAGTTCATCCCACACGTGCTCAATGGGATTCAAGTCTGGGCTGAGCGCTGGCCAGTCCAATGTGGCGATACCGACTTCTTCGAGGTATTCAGTTGTGGCACGGGAAGTGTGACAACGAGCGTTATCGTGCATAAGGAGGAAGTCATCACCGATATATCCCGCATAGGGAACGACATGTTCCAGCAGAATATCGGAAATGTAGCGGTCTGAAGTTAGACCGCCTCCTCGTCCCCCGCCAGGAACGAAAACAAGCTCCGTTTTACCGTCGAAGGAAATGCCGGCCCACATCATACAAGAACAACCCCCATAAGCCACCGTCTCAGCGAAACAGCACTGCGCAAATCGCTCCCCAGGCCGTCTGTAAACCCGACCCCTTCGGTCGCTGCCGTGCAAACACATTCTGCACTCGTCGGAGAACAGGACTCGCCTCCATTGCTCAGCAACCTCCCAATCAAGATGGGAGCGAGCAAATTGAAGGCGAGCTTGTCGGTGACCTGCCGTCAGTTTCGGGCCTGTGGCAGGCCTTTTTGGAGTCAAATTAGCTTGCTTAAGTCTTCGACGAACTGTCCACTCGCTGGCAGCTACCCCACGAATATTTCGGAGCTCCTGTTGGACGTCGACACCAGTCAAATGCCGATTTCGGAGAGAGGTTGACACGATAAAACGGTCATCCCTCTCCGATGTGCACCGGCGCCGTCCAGATCTTGGTCTCGGGATAAAGCCACCAGTCTCCCGAAAGCGTTTATAAACTTTCGAAACACAGGACTGGCTTATGTAGAGCCGACGTGCTACAGCCCGCTGGCTGAGCCCTTCTTGCAATAGGGCGACGATTTGCGCTGCTTCTGTAAGTGTAGTATCCATTGTCGTCCAAGTTCAAGGGTCAAAATAGCGGAGATGTGTACCGGTCAACGTGTGAAAGCCGACTGATAAAGAAAATCCGATAACACGTGCTTTTACAGGGGGTCAATAGGCCGCAACTCGCGACGTATCAAACAATTGAAACATATCTTTTTCCTTACTCCTTCACTTAATCCGGGATAGCTCCTTAAATACCGATGTGATTTAAATGAATTTGGTATCAATTTAAAGTTAACAGTTTAACATTTAAAATGGTACCATTTTTTTTATTCTTAACTAGTTATTAAGTACTCAAGATCGCGCGGAGTCAATTCCAATTAAGTGATTCCATACTTTTGCTGGCGAGTGTAGTTTGGGAGCTGGAGAGTAACATAGGAGGTATTTAGCCCGGCAAATATCATATTCCCGCGGGATAAGTCGTTTAGATCATGCGAGTGAAGCCACGGGCGGAAGGCTGGTAAATTATAAAAGGTTTTTGTTCATTCGTGGTATAATTCTTTCGATGAGTAATCCATCCTATAAACGTTATTATAGCGTTACAAGTTTTTCATAGATTGCGTAACGCACTATTAACCATTTAACGTATTAGGTTGTTAACAGAAATGAATATTCAGATATTCATAAGTTACGCGAGTGTGCTCAGCAATTTTTACATTTAGTTAGCTATTCATGGGCACCGCGGAAAGCGCTGTGTCACTGTGCGAGCGATGTTAGTACCGATAGCAGTTATTGTTTCGGAGCGAGAAACCGCTAGCGTTCACTCCATTTAATATAATTGAGCGAATGAGAATCATCATCAATTATATCACGAGTATAGGGCGTCCAATCCCGCAGTATTTTTGCGATCTCGGTGTTTGCAGGATCAGTGATTTTCTATCCCGCGTGATCTCAGTATTTGTGGAATTCCAAATGTTGGATACTTATACATAAAAATCACATTCTTACCAAAATTTATTTTTTAGTACTTACCTGGGTAAGTAAATACTTGAAAATACACAAAGTACAAATTGATTTAGAGAAAAATCATGAAGCTTAATAATGTACTTACCTAAAAATATTATTCTAATATTTAAGATGTACCTAATCTACTTACCTATCCAGATTTTAAATCAAAACTTTAAGCATAAAGAAAAAAAATGGTCTTTTCTCCGGAACTCTGATTTGCCGGTCTCGCAATTTCCACGGATCCCGTCGTCTTGATCGCGGTCTATCCATTCCATATTATGCGGGATCAGAATATGTTGCGGGATCTCGGTACCGTCCGAGATTGGTTGCCCTAACCACCACGACTATTGAGCGAGGCTTCCGCGAGTTCTAATTGTCTAGCTAGTTATTAGGTTTACTCACTAAACGCTGCAGATTGTTTGTTTTTATTACAGTCGGCGTTGGCTGCTGTGCTGTGATGTAGTGCTTCTGATTTTGTTACGCAGATTTTTTATTAGAGATGCTTTTTTATTAAGTCTAAATAAAATCATTAAAATTGGGTATTCTAAGGTTGGTCGTAGACTACAAAATATGTAATTAAGGTCGGGACCTTAATTTTAAACATATCATCATCATTTCAGCCGTACGACGCCCACTGCTGGGCATAGGCCTCCCCCAAGGATCTCCACAACGATCGGTCCTACGCTGCTCGCATCCAGTGGCTTCCCGCGACCTTGACCAGATCGTCGGTCCACCTTGCCCCTGCGCTACCCTTTGAATTACTTTTTACTCAATTATTATATTAAATATATTAAACAAAGGTTTCAGCATTTCAACAAAAGTATTTTTGCACTTGCTAAACATGTCTGAAATGCGGATGGGATATAAAGTTACTTTGTACCTACCTATACTTACCACAGAATATATCCTATACTATACATACCTAATAAGTCTCTTGTGTTATTTACTCAGGTCTGGAAATACCGGAATTTCGGCACAGAATATATAATAGTATACAGAAGGCTCACTCTGCAAACTCATACAAATAAAAATAAATCATTCTGCATGAAAATAAAGTTCAATTCCGGTCGCTTTGTCATCGCTTGCCTACTGTTATAATTACCTAGAGTTCGTGCATGCAAGCAACACTGTACCCAATATCTACGCGCGATAGTTTCTATTTCTATGAAAGTCTCAAACAGTTCGCTCGCTGGTTAGGGTTGCGAGCGACTATACTCGTGATGGAATCGCCGCTCGGCGATCGATCGCGTCACGTGGCGAGTTTATAGTTTAGGAGCAGTGAAATGATTTGGTCATGTCATAACATAACATTAGCTTTAAGGCGATACTCGGAAAAATTATGCTAAAGCGAGATAGCAATGAGAAAGCGACGCGCGCGGGAGCGAGACCGATTTTGCCGATTACGCAAAAAAAACACAAAATCACTTCGTATTCAAAAACTATAGCGGTTTTAAAAAAATGCTTCTATACGATCCTAAATATTATTGGTGTCCACTAATTAAACCAATTTTGAATAGTATATGTATCCCCATTTAAGAATAATCTTGATATTTCTTATTTTTTAGAGGTATTTTCGAAAATAAAAAGTGTCGAGCCAAAATCATAAAATCGTGTTTCTGAAACTATACGATTCTAGATAAAGGTATGAAGAAATATATATCTTATTACCAGATTTATAACAACTCTAACCGTCCTATAGTCTTAAATCAAAAAGTCCATATTTTTCCGAGTAGCGCCTTAATTTAGATTCTTGTATTGACAAAAGAAAATCATGTCTGTTCATTAAATTGTTTTTATTAATCATTAAAGATTTTTATGGCTAAATAACTACAGACATATTATGCAACTATTACTAGGTGGAAATAAGAGAAGCACAGAAATTGTTTTCTGAAATTGAAACAGAAATTGTTTATTCAAAGTTCTTTCTCCTGTTTAGGCACCCGTAAACACAACAGTATCTTTTATATGGATTATAATAACGTTTGGAAGTCATTGTTCGGTTTGATGCACAAAAATCACAGAAATGATCGATCGTTTTACGCGCGAAACTGCGCGAAACGTGAAGCGTGCGAGCCGAGCGGCATCCTACTGCGTTGCTACTGCCATCCATACGCATGTGGCCTGTCCGACAGGCTGGCCGGCCGAACATACCTAAACTGCGGAGTGACACCCCCCTGATTTCGGTTACTAAGCTCTTATACAAAATTAATAGCCGCATTGCACTTATCTACATACCGCCGCCCGCGACTAATGACGTGGAAACCGATTTACTCGAAAAAACTATATAAGTTGTAGCAGACACTTTGCAAAACACTGAATAATAGCAAGAAACAACCGTTTTACTAGAATTAATCATAGTGTAGGTGGCAAAAACACGCTATTAATGCGCTCTGAGCGAGTCCCGGCTTTTTACTATTCATGAGCAAATTAACGGCAAATACGACTCTCACACTTGCATACTTCTGTTATTACATAACTGTGTCCTTATTCCTAAAGCTTTAAAGTTCAAATTAACGAATGATCGTCCAATTCTTTGAATTGATCATATGTACAGCAAATAGAGTTTAGAAAACGTGTGCATGCGATTTATAGTAAGTATCTAGTAATGTTGCCAGCTAGATATCTTTAATGAAAACTTTATGTGTAAAAAATATAACTTGTTAACAATGAATTGTGCAGGGTATTTTAAATATTTCATGAATTGTAATTACACTTATCTATATATATTAAAGACGTTTAGACTTCGATCAACAATAACACCTAGTTCGTGTAGATTACATTTATTGTTTGACTATCTGTTATCCGTGACTTCGTACGCATGGAAAATATACTTTAAATTTTCCGGTATAAAAATAGGTAGGGCAGGAGACCCCTTTGTGGCCACTTCAAGGATTTTTTCACTTTTAAGCACAAAGTACTAAATGGTCTTAGGTATTTAAGACAATTTTATTATACTTATCTTAAATTACTTAAAGAGAATTTATATACCTTAAAAGGTACATTTTTCAAATTAAAAAAGTTAAATATAATTATTTTTTTGTATATAACACAAAATGTGTGAAAGGTGCCATAAATGCCCCGGTTTTGGCCAGTTAATTGATAGTCAAACTTTTGTAAGTATAGCGAATAATCAAAACCTAACCCAGTTAAGAAAATTATTCTAATGTTATAGAAACCAATCAATCGCAAAACAACAACTTAATTGTAAAAAACAAAGGTTTATAATGAAATTCATCCATAACAAATTTCTTAAAATAGTCATACAAAAAAATTTAATACACAAAATGCCGTTAATTGAAACAAATCGTGTGACATAAGGAATTCTAATGGTTTTTATTATTGCCATAAGGTATTTGCCTTAAAATACATTATTTTAATTACGTTTGACAAAAATGACGAAAAATTATTTAGAAAATGTTTCGAGCGAAAGTGACCAAAACCGGTACAGTGGCCAAAAAGGGGGGCTTCTGCCCTACCTAGTCTATATCATTTTCCAAAAGTATTTTAATCCCTTATTCAGTAAATAAATAACAACCATATCCCACGGGAACCATTAACTTTCGAGATTAGCAGTAGGTAAACTATGACAAAAAAATTGGCAAAGAAAAAAGCTATCTACCTTGCTTAGTGTAAAATAACTAAATCCCATGGGAACCGTATATTTTTACGGGATAATTAGTGCATTGGGCGCAATTCCAGACTAAGATTTATCTTTGTGCCTTCATACCAGTTTTTTTTGCCGTGATTGAACCACAAACAAATATTCAAAATCAATGGTTTTTTATAATTACTACTTTGAACGAATTATTTTAGAGAGCTACCAGTCAGATTTCATATTTTTATGAATTATTATTTTCTCTTGGGTAAGTTTACACGAATTCAAACTCTATAACTATTTAAATTGAAACATAATAATTATAATCTAGGAAGATAAAAACCTACGCCTTTAAACCAAATATATTAGCAGGGCTTTTATTTTTATTTCGTAACTAATTAAATTAAATGTGTCTCTGAAATTATCCGACTAAACTACCAAGTTATTATATCTTCGATTGTTTTTGCAGATTGTTTTTTGATACAAGTTTTACTACCATAGCTCCACATGTCAAAGACAGTATATCACCTCGTTATTTGCCAGTCAAGTAAACACGGTCACGTATGGTTACTTATACTCGTATGTTCGCGTGCTTGTAACCACTAAATACATACACTTCTGCAAGTGCTTCTAATATTCTGTTTTTTCCACTTGTCAGTTCGCGATAACTCCCAAGATTTGCTTGAATCTCATACCTGACTAATTGTGCTTTTTATTGACGTACAATTGTTTTCTAGATTACCAATAAACGCTAGCCGTTGCACGCGACTTCGTCCGCGTCCGCGTCTTTTTGAGACGTTTAAGATGTACGATGCACGTACATGCGGTTTATTTTGTTAGTAGATAAAATTATAACTGACGCGGCGTAGCATTGACCGCATTTCGACTACCAGTTTTGACGGTGCACTTTAAGACAAAATGTATTCTTATTGATTAGTGTTCGATTAGATTCCTTGACAACAACTCATGCGTTTCTTTTCTTAGCACTCATCTGCATTCTGCATATCAACCTGCATCTGATACCTTGCATCACTGCATTACATTTATTACATTTTGCATCAAACATTTTTTAGTCCATCGCGACAGAACATAAGACTATACCAGAACCTAAATTATAAGGTCTTAAACTGACTTCTCGAAGTTTGTGCAGTTGAAACGCTCACACAAATAATCTTCTTCGATTGTGTCGATGACATAACTTATAATCTATAGAGATTGGTAAGATAGTCTTTCAGATATAATAAATCGAACTCAAGTCCATTTAGAAAACCTTGGTAGTTTATAATGTACTTTTAAATGTAAGTCTCAAATATAATACTTTATATATACTTAATACTTAAAAAAAATAGTTTTCCGGAAATATTTTATTACTTAATTTATTAATAAAATATTAATCAAAATTAAATATAATCCGACGAAATCCGAATATATTTAATTATATAAAATAAATATTAGTCTTATTAATCAAAAGTGGATCACTAAAGACCGATATAATTATAATCTATGAAAATACTTCAGTGTAGTAGTAAAAGTTATTGTCGGTTCGGAAAAAATGTCAAACTTTCTTACTGTAACTGAAATTAGTTACAAAATCAATGGTTAGGTAAGTAAGTACTGGTTTGTAAATGGTTCAGTGTTTGTCACTTAAAGCGGTGAAGCTACGGTAACCGCGACTGCAACCCGACACGCAAATTAACTATTGGTTAATGTATCGGTGACACAAGTAAACCGAGCCGGACGCACACACACGCGATTATTACAGCTCTTCAAGTAGATTTAACAATATATGCGGCCATCTTTAATAGTAATAGTAACAGCAACATTATAATACATGTCTCTATTAAGACGATTTCCTTTAAATTGACGCAAAACATAGTATTTTACAACAAGCTATTAGAAATCTACTAATTGCTCAGTCTTCGGTTGGTCTATCACTAGCCTCAAAAGTAGAAAACCCGGCCTAATATCTACAGTGAGGCTAGCGGTCTTTATTTCAGTTAATTTTTTTCCCTATAAGTACCTACTTAAGTATTTACATAATTGCATGATGAATACCTACATACATTTTATTTGAAATCATAATTCGCACATTTATTGGTATGTTTCTAATGACTACAAAAAGTTCACAATAAATCGAGATTTCAGTGTTAGGAAAACTATTGGTAAAGTTAACCAGAACGTCTACTTAGGCAAAATATTGTTTGCAATTTAATCGATGAAAATTCAACGTTTTATCAAATAGTTTTTCCCCATCCATTAGTTTGCGTTCCGTTGGGTGCTCCGGCGCAATTTCGCAGTGTTTCGTATCGCAACCGCAGCCTCCCGCTCGGCGGGTCGGGTTACGCTTGCTCAGTGAAATCGTTTATGTACCTATAGCTTCCTCGATGGTAGACCAGTATTGGGAACTTAAAAGTGGCAACGGGATTGTGTGAATCTTTGAAACTTGTTAATAAATTAGAGTAACAACATTCAAATACTTTTCTTGGTCCTTTCCTTAGAGTAACGCAAAATATATAATTCGAAGAACAAAATATACAACAAGTAAATATTATTATAATTTTACACGTCAGTTGGTCACATTTAAAATTACATTTAGGTAGGTATTAGAAGTGGCCACCCGCGGTTTCATCCGCGACGTTCCTGTTCCCATACGAAAAACGGGACAATATGCATCCTTTAACCTACTCCGTGTACACGGCCTATTTGTATGCAAAATTTCATCCAAATTCAGGGGGGAAACATTTAGGGGGAAAATTTTATTTCTATCAAGTATTTAGAGTAACGGTTACGTAGTAACTATTATCTAAAATGTGGTAACGGTAGATTATTGAATTAAGTAGTGTACCTACCTATATAATGACTACAAATACCTACTACAAGACATCATGATCAGACTGCACAATTTAGACTATACCAGTAATTCGAGAAATAGCGATTTAAAACATCTTATCCATACATCTTTACTTTACATCAATTCCATTGGTGTTTTTACATTTGTGACTGTCGTATATCTGGTTCTGGAATCGAACCCGCACCAGGCGTCGATCCAACCACAACGTTGCGATACGACAGACGTCAGTGTTTAGTCAAGATTACGTCCGTTTAACAAGCGGGCCGCGGCGACCGCACTCCACGCACACTACTGCTGTGGGTGGAGGTAGGTACAATGCATTGGTAAACTATAAATGATAATATGCACTTGAGATAGATGTAGGTAAGGTACTGTGAGAAGCCCTACACTGGGATTCTATTAAATAATAAATGTATTAGCGATATAAATCTTTACTGCGGCACCATGGCCGATATATTCTATCTACTACAACCCGCGACCGCGGAATCGTCTGGACTCAAACCAACTACTCGCGTAATGACAATGCATTCGATATTTTTGAATACTGATTTAAACATAAATCAACCATAGACAATGCAAGGAGGTATCATATCCTAACAATATGATACCACATGCCGCCGCCGCAACAAAAAAACCTTTCTTACTAAAGAAATGTTTTTTCCTACATGGATTACCCTAAAGCGAAGGCCCTGCCTACCTTGGAACGATATCACATCAATAAGACTGGTCCTCACTAACGGACAGCCAGGACAATGGTCGATATAATTATTAATTTCCTGTAATCAAAACAAACCAACCATTGCATTGGCTTGACATACCAAAACCAAGGGAAAAGGTCTGCCCAGCCTTCAACCTAACCTTAATACATCATATGTAGTTACAATCAAAGCTAACCCTAGCTCATTTAAGCATTAACTAAGTCGAAATTCCAAGATCAAACATGTCAGACAAGCACCAATAATATATTGACTACGAAATTACCCAAAAATAACCCCTCATCTCAAAAGGTGCCCGACAACAAGCTTGGAACTTCATAAACCTGTGGTAACCTCAAGCAGACTGTCTACTAGGGGCTAGCACAGTTTATGTAGCGTGGTGTCGACAACATTGCCAGTCAGGGTTAGAGGGATCCTGCAATAAACAGGATATGACCCTGGTCCTTATTGGACCATCAGGGTTTCCTCCCCCCTCACCAACAAATGTTGACGTCACCTCGTTCCTTAAGTGACATCGAAACAACTTACAAACTAACTAAAACGGAAATAAAATGAAACACAGAAGTGTTACTTTTGTGGTCCAGATCATTAACGAAACGTGATGTCAATATCAACATAAGTTAAGGTCAGAGGATTCTCACTCCTAATTAGATAATAGGTCATCCTCCTGCCCTATCCCATGAAGTTAAAGAGACACGACACGATGTCTACTAATTAGTAAAACAAAAAAAAAATTGTTTTATTAAATCAAACATTAAAAAAAAATTAAGTAAGTACATCATAAGTGGACCACAGGACACTTCGTGGGCTTCAGGTGCAGTATTTCCGTACATGAAAAAGAAACACATATTAATACAAATCACACAATTATACATTTCAACTATCTAACAGTCACTATTATAAAACATCCTAAAATCCTATCCTATTTCTATCCCTATTATAAAATGAATCTATAAAAGAAAATTTATTTTTACATTTAATTTTATATGTTACAAATTTCAATCGTTTCTTATTTCGTAACGAACTAATATTACATAACGAACTCATATTGGATTTCGAAATCCTATTCATATTTGACTTTTCAAACTTTTTCGCGCCTTTCTTCATTTTACTGTCATTCCTATTTTTATTCATAAAAAAACTTTTTAATCTAGGAATGACATGCGAACTTTTTTCTGACATATTACTTTTTCGAAAATTACTTTGACATCCGTCATTCGAGACATCTATCACTTGTGACTGTTGTGATCATGAAGCTCGACTTAATACTGAGGTAACTGGAGGGTGCAGTACGAACAATTTTTTGAATACCACAAATAACACAGTGGCTGTCTTCCGTCTCACCTACACTTTAAAAAAATACGTATGGTCATATGAGACAACTGACAGCCACTACCTGCCACTACATACATAAATGTCAAATTTGCTGGCGACACTTTTTTATTCAGGGTGAGAGCTCCAGTTACCTCAGAGTATTAAGTCAAACTTCATGGTTGTGATTGTGACTCATTGTCATCAATGTCAATCGATGTCAACATAAAATTCATGTCAACATTAAATTCAAAATTAAATTTTTTGTAAATTATACAAAATTTTTCAAAATTCAAAATTATGCTATTCCTGCTAAGAAAATCACAACCCAACACTATGTTTGGTACAATGTCCCTTACAACAACGAATCGCTGTGTAAACAACACGTTATCTATCAAGAAACATAAATTAGTTTTCCCTACTATTGAAAGTTTTCCACCACTCACGTTTTGTAGTTCAGCGTTCACCATGTCCACACTGAGACCTAGACTGTCTACTACCGTCTGTGATATAACCGACACACTCGCACCGGTGTCCACCAAGGCGTCTATTTTCTGACCACGACACTCAATAGGTAAAAACGGCGTACGCTTACTTGTGTTGTGATTGTCCTGCACCAACGTCAGCTGCATACAATTCTCTTCTTTACTTACAATAATATTATTATTAGATTGTGGGGACGTCTCAGTCGTCCTCCAAGATGATGTCGTGATGGGCATCATCGGGGCTTGAGCTCTACAATCAATAAAACAATTTTCACAACAATCATGGGGTTTCTCGTTTAGCGTGCGAGAGGCACATTGATTGGGAGTTGGCACATTCTCTAACTCCGGCACAAAATAAACACATTAATTAGATTTATCACCACTGCTAGAATCACACATATTAAGGGCACATTCCTCGAAGCACTCAAGGTTATACAATTGTCTCACTACTTTTTTCAAATGCGTTTTGTCGACGTAGATTTGCGACATCAATTTGCTGCGTGTGACAACGTCGGTTGTCCGCAGGAATTGTTGTATGAACAACTGTTCTGTAATTGCGTTCCCAGCACGAGTGGCTAATATATCCAACGCATACAGATATTCCAACGAATTTTCGTTGAAATACTGTTTTCTCGCAAAAAATTCAGCAAGTGGGTCCGATACAAGACCAAACTCCCTGACAAATTCCTTCTTCATTTCGTCGTAGTCTTTAACCGCATCGACGACCTTGTCGTAGAAATATCGGGCTGCGCCCGAGCAGAAAGCTCCGACGACGATTTTCTTGGCTTCGCCTTCGTAGCCTTGCAGAGCCGTCATTATTTCGTAGCTCCGAAAAAAACTTCGACATCTCCGTGGATGCCGTCGAACAATAAGACCTCCATGGTCTTCCTAGTTTATCTTGGGAATCTGCAACATACGGAATGTGTAGTTTTGCGTGATTCTAATTTGGCGCCTCCACCATGTGAGAAGCCCTACACTGGGATTCTATTAAATAATAAATGTATTAGCGATATAAATCTTTACTGCGGCACCATGGCCGATATATTCTATCTACTACAACCCGCGACCGCGGAATCGTCTGGACTCAAACCAACTACTCGCGTAATGACAATGCATTCGATATTTTTGAATACTGATTTAAACATAAATCAACCATAGACAATGCAAGGAGGTATCATATCCTAACAATATGATACCACAGTACCTACCTATATTATATGCTTTCTTTGCTTTGTTATAATTTTTCCTTTATCTCCAGAAGCTGAAAAACCTTTAAATACAAGTTTTAGAGCACTTTCTGGCAATGAAAATCAGAAAATACCAAAACCACAAATTACGTAATAAAACTTGTGAATATTTACAACATATTCCTAGATGAAAGGAGTCCGAGGAATGTATTGATTTATTTATAGTTCAAATGACTATAACCAAATACTTATGACGCTGCGGTATCTGCTTCAAATACCAATAGAAACAGATAGTGACAGTGTAGCTACTTGAATAATTTCCTTATCTAACTGCTCACAGTTAGATCTATGAACAAAGTAAGTAGTAAATGCTATAACATCTGATAGCTCCTATAATAAGCTGTGGTCAGTCCTCCGTCCGTCAGATACTTATCATGTGTTTAATAGAGTATGTGAACTTGATATTCACCGTTGAGGAGCAGCGCTCTCGAGCCAGTGGGCCGATGTATGAGATCCGATGGGACTGCGGTCGGATGCCACTGCGCAAGTTCTGTCTCTAACTGGTTAAGTTGAGCGTGGCATTATTACCTATATGCTTCTGGGGTATTCTGCGTTGTCAACGTGAACACCAGTTATACTAAACATTTTGGCGTCCAAAAAGAAATACGGTGACCTAATCTAGAGCTGTAAACTGGGAAATTTTTAAGCATCTTGGCGTTATACTCAGTATATTGCTTCTTCCTTTTATCAACATTAGGTAGGTAGGTATTTCAATATTGCGATGACAGCTGACGGTTGGTCTCCAGATGTCCGTTATTTGGGCAAAATTTACTTTTGTGGAGCAGCGCTCTCGAGCCTGTGGGCCGATGTATGAAATCCGATGGGACTGATGTGGTCGAATGCCACTACGCACGCTGTGTCGCAAACTGGGTGATTGTGGCTAATTTTACCTATGTTTCTGGAAAATTCGGGACGTTCACTTTTACATAATTTTTATTGTTTTTAGTGAAATCTGTCTCTTTGAATTTAAAGAACAGGCGTTCGTCGTCACCACGAAGGGAATATTCTCATACTCACTTTAACTATAAGTTCAAAATTGTGTCCTTATACACCTCTAAATTTTAATTAGTACAAAGATGTTATGGGATGATTGTGTGATATTGTACTTTTGTATGGAACCGCTGATTTTTTTTTCGCGATTCCGTGGTTTGCTCCCTAGTAAAAAATGTTCGTATTGATGGACACTATCATCCCTTAAAATCTTTGTAGTAATTAAAATTTAGAGGTGTATTTGTGTGCAGGTCACTGATAATGAGAAGAAATATAAAAAATGCACAATGAAATTGGGGTCGACCATAACTATGAATAAACTCTAAAACAGAATTTTTCAAATTAAGTTATCATGTATATAGCTCGTAATTTACTAAAATTTACCCCAATTGAAACGGTTTTCTCTCGTCTAAAAAACTATTGATATGGTGGTTTAAAACGTCATAAATGGCCGGTGTTATAATTTTACCGTGATATTTGTAAATTACCGTAAAATGAACGTATTTTACCAGGGTTTTAGGTAATTTTGCAAGCCTAGGCCTACTACGACCTTTAATACAATGTAATGCCTAAAGCGATTTGACGTTAAACGTAGTGTTTTCTTCCTTTAATCAACATTTCTTCAATATTGCGATGACAGCTGAGGGTTGTCCACTGTTTGGTGAAATTTCACCCTTGAGGAGCAGCGCTCTCGAGCACTGGGTCGAGAACCGATGGGACTGTGGTCGGATGCCACTGCGCAACTTGTGTCGCTTGGTAAGTTGAGCTTGGCTATTACTGTGCTAATGACGAATTCGGGGTACGCTTTCTTTACGATAAAATTTTCCCTCGAGGAGCAGCGCTCTCGAGCACACTAGGTCGAGAACCAATGGGACTGTGGTCGGATGCCACTGCGCAACTTGTTTAGCTTGTTAAGTTGAGCTAGGCTATAACTGTTTCTATAAAGAATTCGGGGTTGTCTTTTTGTCATTTTTAATATTTATAGTGAAATGTGTCTCGACACCAAACCGCATTGGGCTCGCGTGGTGTGTCATAATGGCCCATTATCTTTATCCATCCATAAGAAAGGCCGGTTCCCTAGTAGTGGTGCATTAAATGGCTGATGATGATGTGTTTCGACAAAATAGCGTCTCGTCACCATCATCCACTTCTTAGACACCAGATTAACCGCCTCTGTGATCTATAGTGGTTCATACCACCGATTTCAGACCCAGAGGTCCCGGGGTTCGATTCCCAGTGAGGCTACATATTGTTTTCGGTTTGGTTGGTGGTAGGACTTGTTCTTAGTCCGCCTGGCTAGCTTCAACAATCTTATTTAAGTCTGACGCCATGACAATAATGTTTTCAGCATTATTGTGTTCCGGCAGTTAGAGATAAGATAGCCAGTTCCTCAGTGATAGAGGATTCCAGGAGTAGTGCGCTTCCACCTTCAGCCTTATCACCACGTATCATCGGGCGTAATGAAGGCTAAGTGCTACCCCGTAGTGGATAAAAAAAACAACGGGTTGCATTCCGGGAGTGCCGGCAGAAGTGAAAAGGGCTCCCTAGACTTTTTTTAGAAAAAAAAAGAATTCGACAAAAAAGAAAAAAATACAGACTGGATTTGAACCGAGGTCTTCTGTTTTCAATGCCGCCCGTTGTCTAACCTGAGCTATTACTAGTTTGGAAACGGTGGCGAAATTTGCCTTCGTATTCTTGTGACATTGTAACAGTTTTTCGATGGTCACGTGTCCGTCTTACGAATTTTCGATCTGACGGTCACGTGTCCTGACGCGAGTTTTACATTTTTTACCCATCACTGAAAGTGCGCAACACCGCTAAAGAAGTTTTCACTTCAAAAAATAACTTAAAAATGGTGGGCTAGAGACCTTATCACGAGCTGTAAAACAGCATTTATTTATTTATTTATTTATTTAAACTTTATCGCACAAAAGGGTACAAAAGGCGGACTTAATGCCATAAGGCATTCTCTACCATTAAATGAATACTATGGCGACTTGGCGTTATTTGCAGATCAAATTTTTATTCTAATGTTCCGATTGATATGTTGTCCATCGTACAATAAATATGTGTAATGATTTCTATCTGTCGCTGGTAACAAGATCCCGAGTCGGAACCTCGTCGTGTCGTTACATTCAGTCGTGGGGCGTAACGCGTTTTTTCCGCTCCAATGCTCCACGGGCAGTTTAAATGGACGAAAAATGTCACATTTGGTAATCAACACCTTGATTTGTGGACACCCGATAGTTTTATTCAATGACAGCGCATAAGTAAGTATTATTTAACGAATCTAAGTTCGTAATATTCATTTTGTATTACATGTAGTAATACGAAACAGAATCACCAGAGCATGGCAAATAACTTACAAGCCAGTAAGTAGGGAATCCTTTTAATAAGTATTATGGTTATAGAAACTATTTTTTTCATCTTATCATGAAAAAGTTTTGCTTTAGAGCCGCGACCCCAGCTGCAAAATGTATGGACATTGGCGGCTTTGCGCCGCCACGCAACCAAGCCGCCGCCAAGTGGGGTTGCGCTTTTTATTACAATTTGACATACTCTGACTCTACGTTGGCCGCTAACGTCCTAATATAATAGAATCCTGAAGGTGCGCTTACACGATCAACTCAATTCCGGTCAATCCCCGCCAAATATGACGTCACGATCGCATCAAGCAAATAAAATGTCAAAACGTAGCAACCTGTTGCTAAGATACGGCCACACAATACTACGAAATATGGAGCAACATCGCTCCACTCATAATCCTTTACAGGTGCCAATTATTGGCAAAATATTGCCCGAGTACGCGCGCCTTATGAAAAGCAAAAGAAGAAAAAGAATAAGACAAAAAGACATCAACGCCGAAAATAGCTACGTGCTACGACTGCTACGGTCGTAGCAGAATTCGTAGTCGAGTCAATGACAGGATTGCAATTCCAATATTTTCACTTCAACATAAATTATACTTTGTGTGATGATTAATGTGATTGAATTAGATGAATCGGCACAGTTTATTTCCTTTTCTCACAGCGTGAAGGATGCGAGGTAAGGTAACCCGACCGGCTGAGAGTCGGCGCGACCAACGAAGCGAGCCATGCCTTCCTATTCCTGCATCTCGCCTTACGACCAACAATATTATGTATGTAATTTAACACATTACTAATAATTTATAATCGCTTTAGAAGCGTCTAATTTGACGAACAGTTACCGTTATTGATTTAAGGTCAGTTACCTTCAAGTGTGACTTTAAGTGAAGCGTATTATAAATCGATTGCTGAACGAAGATACTACGTAGATAGTAACGCGACGATACGGTTTCGTGAGTTTTCTTTTCACTTTTATAAAAGCAAAAATGGTTTTATGTAGGCAAGTTCTATGTATTAAGGGATGTTCTTTAATACGTAAAGTTACGAGAAAAGAAAACAGATTGGGGGGGGCTATGATTTCATTAGGTTAACTGTTATTTCGTGATCTACATTTGAGAAAAGGCTCTTTGCAAAACGTTGCAAAACGTAACGTACCTAGTAAACAGTTAGTTGTACATATATCTTAAATTAGCTTCCATTATATCGCTATTACCTATTTTAAATATCATATGGCGATAACTCCACATGTTATCCCAGCACTTTGTACATTTGGTTTCTACACAGATAATATAATACTGTTTCTATAAACAGCCTCTAATGTCCTGAGCGGAGTCAATAAAACGAACGTTTTCATTTACAAGATTTGTAGACATAAAAGGGTACATTTACATTTTGATTTTCGCAAGTGCTACTGGGACTAAAGTGGCATTCGCTCCCTAAAATTTTAAAACAGCCATTTGCATATGCTTTGACTACATAAACGACACTTTCTGGAGCACTTTCGGGTTGAGGGGGAAGGGGGGAGGACATTGAATATGTCCATGGAAATCAAAAGACACTGGTGAATATTAAAATTTGACCATTTAAATCTTTTAGCTGTGTAGAACGTCGTCAAAAAGCATTTTTTTTTCGAATTTATTTATTTGTGATATGTACGTGTTATTCGAACCTTTGCAAATGGTATTTAAAAACAAACACCTAAGTGATTGCAATAACTCGAGTAGTTAATATTAATCTGATTCGGAAACATATGTATAAAGATAACTCGCCTTGATGTCCATAGTTATGCAATAGGTATTTATTATTTGTATGTTATTATTACATTTTCATATAATTGTATAGCAAATGTATCAGTTTTGCACCTTTCACATTATGCTAACGTTAACAACATTCATTGTGAGAACTATGTAATTACGTTTTCACTCAATAAACTACAGTCAACAAGGGAACATGAGTTATCATTATACCTAACCAAAATTCCGAAGAAACCTTCCTATAATATTCCAAGATATTTTTTATATTGCCTAATTTCTAAATATTGCTTTAAAATGTAACGTAGTAAGTAATTATAAATATGCTTATTTCGGGCATACAGACAGACATGTTTAAATACTTAGAATTTAATTATTTTAATAGCTAATTAGAAATCTGTCGGGTCATTTCAATCATTTGATATTCAGTAGTAAATAGTTTATTTTTCTCATTTTTTTGTGAACCCGTCGACGATTTCTGCTCATTTTGTATGTTTATCCAATTTCACTTCAATAGTTGCCTATCGCCCAAAGCGCCATCAAATCACGCCGCTCCTAATTCGCATTTGGCGAAACTTTAAAACATCAATTTGCATACGTTTAAAGTGTTTCAAAAGTGCACGTGGGTAAGGGCAGGTGGGGGGTGGGGTAATCAGCGTAATGCCAATCATGCAAATGCCGAGATCCGACTGAAAGCCTCAACCGGCTTGTTTCAGGAGTTAAAATGGAGATCCACTTAGCGGGCTACGCAACTCACATACGCAATTGATGGCGATGAACAAAGATTAGAACGGGAACAGAGGATACAATGTGAATTGCTTGCAAGTCGTCTGAATGTTTTGTTTTTTAGTTTGTGTAAGCAGTAACAAAGAGTTTTTGCGCAAAAACAATGCTGACTCATAGTCTATCCACTACTTTTGTAATGGAACATTCCTTTCAAGCGCTGTTTGGTTGAAAATGTATAAGTTTTTAATCTCACTAGGGTAAACTGTCAGTCATTGGACAATTAAGGAATCAAAATAGCTAAATATTTTTTTTTCCTTCGGCTTTTATGGTATCATAGATATTAAAGAGATATTTTGAAACTAGAGAAAATGAGCTATCATAAGAATGATTTAAAAATCTTCTGTCTTGAAAATAATTATAAAATATCAGTGCTATAAAAAATATGAACAAGAAATATAGTTATTGGACAAAATTTATATTTATTGGACGGTCCGCAACAGTTATTGGACAGTCGATGTATATAGTGAAATAGTAGTTATATATGTAATAAAACACCATAAGAACATTTTTTATCTTATCAATTGTACATTAATTGCTTTTCTAAATCGGAAAATATTCATAAACATCTCTAAAAACTAAAAATTGGGCAAATTTATTCATCACTATTTAATCAGTCTTAATCATTGGAGATCATAACAAATTAAAGAAATTAAATCACAACAATAAGTTATTTAGAAACTTTAGAAATTATTAACTGTTTTTTGGAACATATACATCATAAAAGAATTTAAAAATAAATAAACATATTAAAATTAATATTTAAAAATATTTAAAAAATTTAAAATATTTAAAAATATTTCTCGTAATTCCCTGAGTGCTAAATTCAGTTTATTTGGGTCATAATTTTTCTTTTTTCCCTTAGGCATTTTTAGAGACTCCAACCTGCAAGCAAACAATTATTGGACACATTAAGTGACAGTTATTGGACAGCGTCCAATCACTGAAAGAGTAGTCCGTGAGGTCTGAGATTGAAACTGTAGCAAAATCAATTTAATTCTTATACAATTAAAGTAAAAAAATCGTATAAACTCAAATCTTTGAAAATATATAGTTATTGGACACTGTCCAATAATAGATTTTTTATACATTTCGCATACAGTCATTGGACAGATCAAAATAACCTCATAATATAGTATTTATGAGTTACAAGTCATTTAATCAAGCAAATAGTATGTTATCTTACCACTCTCCAAGAAGCCAAGACAAAAATATTCACCACTATGCCAATTTCGTATCAAAACACTTGACTGAACCTTAAGAAAAAAATAATTTTTCAAGACGATTGTCTGTTTTCGTGATAGTCGCCGGGAAAAAAATATTTTGACACTTTGTTACTGTCATCTGTTTTGAAACCTATGAACTAAAATAATGTTGAGTACTAAGACATTTTGTTAACAACCATAGATGTCGCTCTTTGTTTGTTGTTATCTTATTTTTTTCCATTCAAACACGAGTGTCCATTAACTATTCGGTGTCCAATGACTGACGGTTTACCCTATATCAATTTTGTTAGAGAATACAACAATCACAAAATGTATAAATTAATTAACATTAATAATTTAATTAATTAGGTAACTAGAGGTAAATTTAAGTTTTAAAAGTTGTTTTTTTTTTCAATAATGCGAATAGATATGCCGCCGCTCCTAAACAATCAGTTTATTTTACAGATATTTAAGGTTTTGAGTATGTACATTAGTTCTACATCGCTCGAAGGATTGCTCAGTTGAATTGGCAGTGGGCGGGACACATAGCGCGGAGAACCGATGGCCGTTGGGGCGGAAAGGTTCTCGAATGGCGACCGCGAACCGGACGACGACGTTCCGTGGGCAGGCCCCCTACAAGGTGAAGGTGGACCGACGATCTGGTCAAGGTCGCGGAAAGCAGCTGGATGCGGGCAGCGCAGGAACGATCGTTGTGGAGATCCTTGTGGGAGGCCTATGCCCAGCAGTGGGCGTCGTACGGCTGAAATGATGATGATGATGACATTAGTTCTATAGATAGATTGTTTTGTTAATATCTTTAGGTTATGCCTAGTCTCAGTTTACCGTCTGCGTTGCCTCATCTTTGTCCACGCCGCCGCGAACGAAACAACATTGCCTATTCCTAACAAATTTAAACGCCGGCATAAACTGAGCTGTACGCCAACTAATTGAGTATTTCCAACACGAACTGAGTTGCTTTGAGCATCTGCTGCGAAGAAAAACCACCTGACTCAGGGGCGTAATTCATTTTCCGTTTCATATTTTCAAAAGCATTTCGGGAAACAACGTTATGGGGAGTAAAAGAGTATATATCTTCAACAGTCTTCAAACTTAGAGAAATTCATATTTAGGTAAAAAAAACGGTAAGAGCCGAACATCACTTTCGATTTTAATATCAAATCGTCAAGACGTCCTCCGTGGCCGAGTGGTGAACGTACCGGTGTTCATGGTGCCGCTATCTCTAGAGGTCCCGGGCTCGATCCCCGGTCGGGTAAATATTGGAATTGAACTTTTCAATATTTCCTCGGGTCTGGGTGTATGTGGTAATACCCGTCGTTATTTCCAATTTCCACAATACTAGTGCATAAGCTACTACACTTTGGTATTAAAACATTGTAATGTGATGGTGTCCAATTTTTTTTTGTATACTAAATTTACAAATATATGTTTAAACTAGAGCGTAGCGGCCGCCCGCGGCTTCGCCCGCGTGGACTACACGACGGCGACGTCATCCCGGAGAATTAAATTTTGTAAGATTAAAAACAGTTATTTGGATCTTCAAAATAAATTACAGCCTATAGGCTGCCGATATACGTTGCCGAGGACCAATAGATATACCTATAGCATAAAAAGTTTCATCAAAACCCGCTCAGTAGTTTTTGCGTGAAATGCGATCAACAGTCAGACAGACTAAAAATACTAAATCCATATTTTTGGTATCTGTTTGGCTTAAGGCGCTACTCGAAACAATATGGACTTTTTGATTTAAAACTATAGGACGGTTAGGTTAGGTTAGGTTAGGTTAGGTTACAAATCTGGTAATAAGATATATATTTCTTCATACCTTATCTAGAATCGTATAGTTTCAAAAACACGATTTTATGATTTTGCCTCGACACTTTTCGAAGATTATTCTTAAATGGGGTTACTTACACTATTGGAAATTGTTTAATTAGTGGACACCAATAATATTGAGGATCGTATAGAAGCATTTTTTTTTAAATCGCTGTAGTTTTTTTAATACGAAGTGATGTTTTTTTTGCCTAATCTGCAAAATCGGTCTCGCTCCCGCGCGCGTCGTTTTCTCATTGCTATCTCGCTTCAGCACATTTTTTCCGAGTATCGCCTTAAGAAAACCCCTGGAGATATTTTTTATTTATTTATTGTTAATGTACCTACAGAATTGGCTCGTTTACAGTTTTATTATAGGTATGTAGGTTAGGTAGGTATAGATGTTTACCTACAAAGCTTGACCAAAGTTTTTTCTTAAGATGTTTTTTTTTTAAATTCTGTGCTTTAATACATTGGTCCGGTTCTGTATATAAACTTTTACCCCGATTTCATCTGTATCAAGATTTGTTTATAGAAAATGATAGCCATATAGCCAGTAACTACTACCTCTCTACCGAAATACTGAACGTAAAAGGCATGGAATTTTAAACAGAGGAATTAAGATTAACGTGCTCAATTATACATTGTAAATATTTTGTATGTATGATTATACGTATAATTTTCAATACTTAATAAGTATACTTATAATTTTCAATTCATTTTGCCAGCTTGCTTTGCAAAAAAACGGACGTTAAGGCCTTGGGCTACAAAAAAATACATATTTTCTTATATCTCTCATCCCGCTCTTTGAACATCGAAAAACACCTCTCGAAATATCAATTCACCTCATTTACACTTAAATCAGGGCACTTTATTTCTAAAGGGTGTTAAAAGCAACATGGCGGCAGACAAACTCGCTCGCGTCGCGTTTTGATTTGGTATTCAAAACGCGGGCGCGAAGAAGCGGCCTAGGTTCATAAGTTTAAATATTAAAATTTGATTGAAGCTACCGGAGTGATAGAAAAAGTAATTGGTGAAAAATAAATAAATATACTGAAATATTCCACAGAGATATTCTTATTGTAACAAGAGTTGTACTCCTACGTTAAAGACATGTTAAGCATTACAATTGGGTATTTGACTGTTGTGGAAATGTTGATATTTAATTATGACATTCAGAAATAAATAGTAGATTGTATTACAAGGGAGCAAAATAATATATTTACGGCGAGGGCGCTATTTTGAAGTAGAATCCTGAACGCAGCAAGGGATTCAATATACGCCGCCCCCCGAGGTAAAAATAATTTTGCGGCCGAGTAATACACTCTGCTTTTCATCCCCCTCTATAAGAAAAGCAATAAAGACAACTCAAATTACTACCTACCTTTCTTTGGCGTTCGGATACATTATAGCGCTAGTCGGGCAAGAAAAAAAATTGAAGTTTTGACACCCATCCCATCGGAGCTGTTTGTGAGACGGGTCGATTTTTTCTAAATACTTACTTCATTTTCCATTTTTCAATAAAAAAAATAAAAAAAAAATGTCCATCGGATTCCTTATAAGTATCTTCGGGGCTACCGTAGGGGAGTTAAAAATTTTGTTAGATTTTAGCTACGACTCACCGTTTACGAGATATTCTCAATTTTATAAAATTCCTTTTTTGAAAATTTCCCGGTCCCGAAAAAAGTCCCAGCCCCATACAAAATCAGTTGAATTTTTTTTAAGTACTGCACACCCTTTGCTACACTCCAACCAATGCTTCTTTAATTATGTTCTAAATTCAAATCTCATCGTTTTGGACCCTGTTATGAAGCTGTTCAAAATTCAAATCTCATTTTTACCCTCTTGTCATAAGTTCTAAATTCAAATCTCATCGTTTTGGACCCTGTTATGAAGCTGTTCAAAATTCTAATCTCATTTTTACCCTCTTGTCATAACAGGTAAACGATGAATCGTTTTGGGCCCTGTTATTAGATAAACAATCATCGCTTTTCGAATCGATGGGATGAAATAGTAGATTGTATTAAAAGGGAGCAAAATAATATATGCCGCCCGAGGTGAAAATAATTTTGCGGCCGAGTAATACACTCTGCTTTTCATCCCCCTCTATAAGAAAAGCAGTAAAGACAACTCAAACTACCTACCTTTCTTTGTCGTTCGGATACATCATAGCGCTAGTCGGGCAAGAAAAAAAATAAAAGAAATATATGTCCATCAGATTTCTTATGAGTATCTCCGGGGATGCCGTAGGGGTTGAAAATTTTGTTAGATTTTAGCTACGACTCACCGTTTACGAGATATTCTCAAATTTATAAAATTCCGTTTTTGAAAATTTCTCGGTCCCGAAAAAAGTCCCGGCCCCATACAAAATCAGTTGAATTTTTTTTAAGTACTGCTCACCCTTTGCTACACTCCAACCAATGCTTCTTTAATTATGTTCTAAATTCAAATCTCATCGTTTTGGACCCTGTTATGAAGCTGTTCAAAATTCAAATCTCATTTATTCCCTCTTGTCATAACAGGTAAAAAATGAATCGTTTTGGACCCTGTTATTAGATAAACAATCATCGCTTTTCGAATCGATGGGATGAAAATATTATTCAATAACAAATGTGAAAAAAGAAATTCAATCTGTATAATAACAAGCGAATTATGAGCTACTTATTTGTGACTCTAGCTATCTCTTTCTAAAACTAAATTTTCTATGGCGACAGTATGGCGCTATGCTCTTCTTGTCTAATTAGAAAGTTTGATGCTCTATATCGCTGAAAATATGCAAGATATTTGAAAATAAATACCTATGTTGTGTTCCTACTAGGTCAATAAACATATTAAGCCAATAAAAAAAATTCAGTCAAATACCCAATTAAGGTTGCTACTGATTCCGGATTACAGGTACTTACCTTTTTAATTATATAATTGTGTTATTATTTATAGTTAGGTTATGTAAATGCCCTATGCCCAGCAGTGGGCGTCGTTCGGCTGACATGATGATATGTAAATGTATAAATTGAAGTTCTATTTTCGTGTGTTTTATAATGTAACTAGCTGACCCGGCAAACGTTGTTTTGCCATATTAACTTATTAAAAAGTAGGTAATCCAAAGCGGCTAAAACGTCAGTGACTACAATACACTTTGACATACCTCTTTGGAAGCGGCTATGGTAGAAATGACAGTTTTGTATAGTACGACAGTTTATCGATTTTCTATACAAAATAATCATTTTTATTTTATAATTTTCCGGAATAAAAAGTAGCCTATGTTAATCTCCAGCTCCCAAACTATCCCCATACCAAAAATAGAGTCGATCCGTGGCTCCGTTTTGACGTGAAAGACGGACAAACAAACAAACAAACAAACAAATAAATAAACAAACAAACACACTTTCACATTTATAATATTAGTATGGATATTATGTATGACATGACAGGAGTAACTGTTTTGTTTTTTGAAGTGCACTTGCTAGTTTAAGACGGCTTAGTTATATTCTTTTTTACTTTAATTATTTTGTATTTCTCTTTTAAGTGAATAATGTATTCTTTTAGAGAAATAAATATGTTAAACCTAAAAAAAAACCTAAACATCAGAACATACAATTTGCCATAAAATTGTAAGAGCAGCGACATTTCCATAAATCGACGCAGACAGGGTGATCAAATTATTTGAGTAAGTACCTCGCCCGCTTCGATACATTTGATGGCGACTGTACCTATTTAGTCCATCATGTACATTTTGAAACAATACTAAACCATGAAAGTTATCAAACCTATTTCGATTGACACGAGCTCCGAAAGTGAGCGCAAGCAAAGCGGAGTGGAATTAGTATTCAACCGTGCACCGATACAGCTTCCGTGTATCTCGTAAAAGCGTCGAAAAGGTACGAATTATGGGAATTAACATATCAAACGGGACTTCGTTACCCGCTGCGTTCGCGACCCGTTGCATGGGTTAACTACCTACATGTTTTCTTGCTTCTCAAAGGAAGCCAATACTGTTGCACTATCGGCAGCACCTCAAACTATACAGTTGCATTACGAAAACTGCTCTGGTTACGTGCGACATAAGAGCGCATTAAGGTCAATTATGTTTGATTTTTCCTGTACATACATGACCCCTATAGTTCTTCCTCCTTTTCATCCTTTTTATTAAAACAAGTTTTAATGGCGCAGGCCGATTATAAGATAAATAAAGCCTAATTATTTAAAAAATTTTGCATTCACAACGCAATTTTTATTATATTGAACATATTGAAAATCCCGTCGCTCAACTAGCTCCGATGGGACTCGAACCCACGACCTTTCACTGTCCGGGCGAAAACTCTAGACTATGACAAACGACGACTACAGACGACTCCGTAGCTCAGTGGTTAAAGCATTCACACGGACTGTGAATGGTGATGGTTTCGAGTCTTAACGGAGCTAATTGTGAGACAGGTCATTTTTAGGGTTCCGAACCAAAAAGGTAAAAAGGAACCCTTATGGTGCGACTAAGTCTCTCTGTCTGTCACAGCTGGATATCTCGAGAACTACCAATGCTGTCAACTTGAAATTTGGAACAGTTTTAGATGATGTTTGCCCAACTATTTTGCAAATAAGAGAGAAATAAAAATATTTATATTTTTTTTGCAACAGGGACTGGAAGGATGTTTTAATAATTTTAGTAGAGCTACTATGGTATATGGGGTATCATATGCAAGAGCGCTGCTTGAATATTCTCACATTTTTTTTTGTTTTTTCTTAAGCCGCATAGTTTTTGACTTTTGATGAAAAATGTAAAAAAAATACCCCCGTATCTCCGAAGTTTGCATAGAGGCAAATCTGAAATTATTTTATGTGATAGAAGTTTAAGCAGATTACAGGAAAAATAAAACGATGTCTCTAAATAGAACCTAAACTTTTTAGAAATCATCAACAAAAATTATATTAGTTCCACTATCGGTATCGCAAATGCTCTGACGAATCTAGCCTCGCAGTTGAAAACATTTTCACGTTATATTTATTTAAATTTATGATTGTACGGAACCCCCGGTGCGAGAGCCTGATTCGCTCTTGACCGGTTTTTTTCTAATACCTACTTCATTTTCAATATTTTCAAATACTTTAAGCCTGTAATAACTAGCAATTAGCGTCCCTGGGATTTGTGTCAAGCTCTAAATCTATACATATAATAAAACAGAAACGGAAAAAAAGTCTGTACATGGAATATTAAAAAAAAAAATACTACTATGTGATGTGTACATGATATAGACCCCAAAACGATAGATAATAAAATTGTTGTCTGTTTGTCTGTTTGTCTGTTTGTCTGTTTGTATGTTCGCTTTTCACGCAAAAACTACTGGACGGATTTTTACCAAATTTTGTGTAGTAATAACTTATAACCTGGTTCAACATATAGGGTACTTTTTATTGTGGGAAAATTTCTTGACATCTTATAAAACGTAGACAAACTGACTCAAATTTTGTATAAATTAACTACAAATGTAAGTTTGTATTAGTTTTTTTAGTGATTAAACTATAAATTACCATTATTTTTTTAACTTTATTTGTACTGTAAGATCTGAAGTTTGCCAAATTTTATGATTCTAGGTCAAAAGTTTGTAAAAGTTTTTTCTGTGATATTACTTAGACAATTATAACCAATTTTAGGATATTTTCCATTATTTGTATAATTCAATAATGTACCTAATACCATGCTTAAGTCAAATAATGAATTAATGATAATGATGATTTTTAGGGTTCCAAACCAAACTGGTAAAAAGGAACCCTTATGGTGTGACTAAGTCTGTCTGTCTGTCACAGCTGGATATCTCGAGAACTACTAATGATATCCACTTGAAATTTGGAATAGTTTTAGACGACGTTTGCCCAACTATTTTGCAAAAAAGAGACAAATAAAAATATTTATATTTTTTCTTCAATAGGGGCTGAAAGGGGGTCTTAAAAATTTGAAGTGCGGCTACTAGGGCATAAAGGGTATCATATAATAGAGCGCTGCTTGCACACTCTCAATATTTTTTCTTTTTGTATTAAGCCGCATCGTTTTTGAATTATGATGAAAAATGTAAAAAATACCATCCCCCCCCCTTAATTCCGAAGTTTGCATAGAGAAAAATCTGAAATTATTTTAGGTGATAAGTAGAAGTTTATGTAAAGATTACAGGAAAAATAAAACAATGTCTCTAAATAGTAAACTTTTTCAGAAATCATCAACAAAAACTATATTAGATCTACTATCGGTCAAGAGATGGAGCTGACCAAAAACTGCAATATTCTACATCTCGAATTCTCGGACGAATATGCCACGCCGATGAAAACATTTTTACGTTTAAAATGTCCTCCTTCCTACATACTCGCAGGTCGCTTTAGGTGAAGCACAGTTGTAGTTTGTTCTATTTTATAAAAGAAAAGATGGTACGGAACCCTCGGGGCGCGAGTCCGACTGGCTCTTGACCGGTTTCTTCTTAGTATATTTTATACCGGTACCTTTTAGACTGTGTACGGACCGGCGCGGGCGGCGGCCCCACGCACGCCAACGAACGACATCAGGCATTGCTCGCTTCACGTTTCTGGCCTTCGAAGATCAATCTAAAGCTAGGTAAAGGATTACTGGGAGCGATTTCAGTTCACATTCGGAGTTTATAGCGGACAAGCGCTTGCCTATCAATCAATAAAATAAAAAAAACTTTACAGTTTGTTATCACTACAGAGCTACTGACATGATGGCTTCTTGCGTGCTTTTCTGTTGCAGTGATAATCATTGGAACTAAAACAGTTTTCATACGACAGGACAGTTCATTTTGACAGCTAATTTCGTATTGCAAGTGGCTCCTCTGCCACGGCTGTCACCGGAACAGACAGAAGTGTGGGACTGTATTAAATTGTTTACTCTTGACGGCTGACACCCTGAGAAAACTCAGTTATTGTGATTTTAATGAATTAAAAATACGTAAACTATACTTGAATTAGATTTCGATTTATTGATTTGTAGATCAATTTCAATTGTTGGAAAACGGACATTGATTATTGTGATTTGATTACGATTATTGTTATTTGAAATACCTAGGAAAAAAATAGTAATTTATCGCAAGGCTCTAGGTCAGCTAAGAGGATGAGGTTACTTCGTGCTTTTGAAACCGATGAGGACCGTGAAGCTCGGTTAACAAGCAATCGCGAGCGCAACACTGAATCCCGTGCTTCCGAGACCTACACCCATATACACACACATAATACCTTGCGGTCACTGGAAGGAAGTGTAGATTACACATAAAATAAACAAATACAAAAGTCACTTTACCGTGCGTACGAAGTCGCGGGCAACAGCTAGTGTTAAATAAAAACATAAGTAGGTAATTGAAAGTCAATTATCTAAATGTTGACAGAATAGTGTTTATAGTCATTCGTGTTTATAATTGTCGATTATAAACACGAGTATCCTATTAGGTATTTGTTAGGGCAAACCCGACTTTTTGGCTATCACGGAAGAAGCACCACTACTGGTCTGAAACAAATTTACCGCATGCACGCACATTGTTTCATAACCAGTTTACGCGTTTGATTGCTAATCACTATTAATCAAACTAATGAGATTTTTGCTAGTGCAGTGCTGCTTGCAACAATGAATAAATTTGTTGCACTTAATTTTTTTTCAATCAACTTACGAATGTTTACATAATCGTGAAGTCTTCTTATCTTTCGTTTTTTACACGACTGCCCAGGAGTGTAATAATGTGTTTAGGGTTAATGTATGTATGTATGTGAGTTTCTTTATTCCACCATCACTTTTGAATGCCTTAACAGATTTTACTATTTGAGGTATCATTAGAAACGTTATGCCATTCTGAGAAACACTAGTTGTATATTTTTAAAATATTCAATACTAGCTTTCCGCCCGCGGCTTCGCCCGCGTGGACTTCACGACGTTATCCCGCGGGAATGTGACATTTTTTCGGGATAAAAAGTAGCCTATGTTCCTCTCCAGGCTACAAAGTATCTGTGTTCCAAATTTCAGCCAAATCCGTTCAGCCGTTTTGGCGTGATTGAGTAACAAACATCCAAACATCCAAACATCCAAACATCCAAACATCTAAACTTTCACATTTATAATATTAGTAGGATGGCGAACGAGTCGCGCCATAAAATATAAGAAAATGAAAATTATTTTTATTCAATTATAACAATATGAATATCAAGTGAAAGGCCTCCACGAGTACCTACCTTTTAAAAATATATAATTTGTGTACATAATCACTAAAAAGCCAAAATTGAACTAAAAGCCAAGCTCTCATTGGAGTCGGGGGACCTTTTAAGTTAAATAACTCCACAGCATGGTAACCCGCCTCCAGTGAGAGCTTGATTTTTATTTATTATTTATTTACTTTTTAGTTCAATTTTGGCAGTCGTGTTTTTTTCTCTACGTTTGTTTTATTTTAAGCCAAATTGTTTAATATGCGTTCGTATCATATCACTTTGGAAATTTTTTGACACTCACTAATTGATTTATCTTATTAATACCTAAGCTACTTAAAATTATCAACTAACTAACTTTTGTAAAGTTTTTGGGGACACAATTGCTATATTTTTTTTTATCCACAACGGGGTAGCACTTAGCCTTCATCACACCTGATGTTATATGTGGTGATAAGGCTGAAGGTGGAAGCGCACTACTCCCGGAAACCTCAATCACTGAGGTACTGGCTATCTTATCTCTAACTGCAGGAAAACAATAATGCTGAAAACTTCATTGTTATGGCGTCAGACTTAGATAAGATGGTGATAGCTAGCCAGGTGGAGTAAGAAGAAGTCCTACCACCAACCAAACCGAATACGAGGTACCCCACTGCGAATGGAACCCGGGGACCCTGGGTCTAACAAAGGCGGTTTAAGTTATTGTAAGCTTTGTGTTTTCCAAACAATAAAATATGTTCCCAAAAGTTTACAAAAGTTGAAAGTTACGAAGAAACTTTTCTTTTTTTCCCTCCGCTTATGAAAACATGTAAAGTACATAAAGGCCAAACTCCTTTATAACGGGGGTGTGCCTCCGTTCACCTCGGGCCTCGCTAAACGGTCGCTAAACGTTTGGGCGGCCCGCCCTGCTCACTTAGATCGAACACAACAAACCCATGCACAGCAATATAAACCATATCGCACAAGCCTTAAGATCGTTAAAACCATGAAGAAAATCGTACACTTGGAACTCTATCGCAGTATAAACGGTTGATACATCTACGTATAGCTTAAACGTTTCTTTACCTATTATTATCAGGGCGTTTCTGTTTTCCTTTAAATATAACTATAGTTGCATAAGATGACTATAGGAAGAGGATTCACGATGCAATAATACGATAATAATTGTAGCAATCTAAGCTTTTCCTAGTTTATAGGTTGTCGTCTTTGTAATTAGAGTTACGTGAAACCGTAATTGCAGTGAATGGCGTGGCTTGTACGTTTCTAGAATGTCAAAATGAAAACGGTGCCGCCCGGTGTGAGGCATAAATTATGATGGTTCATGTTTGTTTATTATACCTAAAAGATTTTACCTCACTTTATAGACACAAAAAAAATCACATCAAAAAGTAAGAAATAATTCCTCACCAAATAAATAACGTAAGTAGGGCAGAGGTACCCTTTGTGGCCACTTAAAGGAATTTTTGACTTTTAAGCACAAAGTACTAAATGGTCTTAGGTATTTAAGACATAAATTATATCTTAAATTATAGATAATTTATCTACCTTTAAAGGTACATTTTTCAAATTTATAAAAGTAAAATAGTTTTTTTTATATTACACACAATGTGTGGGAGGTGCCATATTTACCGGTTTTGGCCACTTACTGATAGTTAAACATTTGTAAGTATTGCGAAAAATCAAAACCAAACCCAGGTAAAATCATTATATTCTAATGCGCTAGAAACCAGTCAATTGCAAAACAACAATTAAATTGTATAAAACAAAGGTTTATAAAGTATTTCATCCAAAACATATTTCTTAAAATGTTCATACAAAACATTTTTTCAAACGGAAAATGGAATTTATTGAAAAAAAATCTTATGACATAAGGAATTCTAACGGTTGTTATTATTTCCTTAAAATACCTTATTTTAATTGCCTTTATAAAAAATGACTAAAAGTTGTTTAGAAAACTTTTAGAGCAAAAAGTGGGCAAAACCGGTACAGTGGCCAAAACCGGTACGCCTGCCCTACTTTGAAGTCGGGCGTGAAACATGTACAATTTTTTGTTGTTTTTGTTAAAACCCGCCCGACTTCAAAGTACTTACGTTATTTATTTGGTGAGGAATTATTTCTAACTTTTTTGATGTGATTTTTTTGAAGGCGGTTTTATTTTTTTATAAAAATAATTTTTATTTCACTCTTTTTAGTGCATCGTGCAGGCAATTTACTTGTATTCTGGTAAATAGGTATGTGATCAAATTGAAAACCTCCTTTTTTGAAGTCGGTTAAAATACCTTGAAGTATCCCCTTTTTAACAAAACAAGAATCATTTAAATCGGTTTATAAACAAAGGAGTTATTGCCTAAAGATACGTATTAAATTCACATAAAGTGGTAACGAAAACGACAGTATTTTCAAGATTTCCTGAAAACTACTGAACCGATTTCAAAATTTCAAAAAATGGGACCAACTTGGAAACCAACCTGATGTAATAACGTTTCAATCATTTCAATCAGTCCATCCGTCTTCGAGTAATCGGTGGGGGCGAGTAATAAAACATACACAAAAAAAAGAAAAAACATACATACAGACGAATAGAGAACCTCCTCCTTTTTGATTTAGAAGTCGGTTAATAAGAAATTTTAACAAAGTTAAAATAGTTATTTCAATTTTTACTTTTTTGCATTCACAATGCAATTTTTATGGTTGAAAAATGGAAAATGAAGTATTTAGAAAAAATCTGGTTGTGAGACGGGTCGATTTTTTCTAAATACTTCATTTTCCATTTTTCAACCATAAAAATTGCATTGTGAATGCAAAAAAGTAAAAATTTAAATAACTTGCCATAGTAATTTCTTCTTTAGCGATTGTCAAATATCTGGAAAGGTATTTCTTTCGCGTGTGGGGGTAGTAATATCTTCACATTGATGAAATTAACGCTGGCTATACAGCGTGTAAGAAGTATTTGATAAATTCGACGCTTCTCGTAACGACTCCGTAGCTCAGTGGTTAGAGCAGTCGCCCGGATAGCGAAAGGTCGTGGGTTCGAGTCCCATCGGAGCTGGTTGTGAGACGGGTCGATTTTTTCTAAATACTTCATTTTCCATTTTTCAAAGTTAAAATAAATGAAGAGATTTTCATTATTTCCATTAGATTGTTGATTATTTTGAAACCTAAATTTGTACTTAATCCTTATCGGTAATAGAAAGAGAAAGAAAAACATTTATTATTTAATAGTTTACCTACCCATTAAATTGAAGAAAAAAAATCATTTAAACTTTAATGGCTCCACCAAGGAGATTCTACAAGGAAACTGGAGTTTCCAGCCTGAATAAAAATGTGTACCCAGCAAATTTGACATTTATTTAACTATGTAGTGGCTGTCTTTTGTCAAAGGAATTTATAAGTACTTTGCTTTTGTCTCTTAAGACCATACGTTTTGTTTCAAAAAATAGGTGAGACGGAAGACAGCCATAGTCTACAAAAAAGTGTTAGTAGAGTGTTTGTCAGATAACTCTGCGCGTGGCTGGCGCGTTTTTGGCGCTAGTTACAATGCATTTTTTTGTTCTTATGTTATAGAAAAGATTAGTATTCGATTTTTACCGCGCGCATACTTATCTGACGAGCACTCTACCTACTACCACTGTGCTACTACTCTCTCCAGTTACCTCAATATCTAGTCTAAGCTCTTTGGGCGCCACACATCCGACATATTGAATATTTAAAAAAAAAGTATATACCAGTATAGCGTGTTACTCGGAGTGACATAAAGTTTCTAATGATACCTCATACATTAAAATCCGTTTAGGCATTCAAAAGTTATGGTGGAATAAAGAAACTTACACACATACATACATTAACCCCAAACACATTACGCTCCTTGGGCAGTCGTGTAGAACCAAAGCCATCTTCTATCTCACTCGTTGCACTTGTAACAAGCCATGCTCCTTGGAAAAGCGGCAACGTTGCAGTCGATTACGTCAACGTGTTCTGTTCCGGTGGCCAAAACTGGAACTAACGTGTTTTGTTCATAATGTCATTTTACTGTCAAGTTGCACTGTCCAACCAGCACTGCTGTCACCGGAACAGAAAAGATTGTTGATCTATACACTTTACTCTTTGTTCTATATAAATAAACAATCGTGTAGTGTTGCCAGGTTAGGCGATAAATGCTTGGAACACAATCTTTGACTTTGTAACTTTGTTTGGGCTAATAAGGAGGTAGTTTAGGAGAGGTGGTTTGAAGGTCTAATTTTTTTTTTAACCCTATTTTAGGACAAACTAGTTTTTCCTAGGCCAAACTAGTTCATCGCGTTGACATTTCAGAGAGCGACTTTGCCTCGGAAGACCTGTAGATGTAGAACATGACACAAAAAAAAATAACCACCATTTTAACCAATCACGTGTTCTACAGGACTTCCGAGGCAAACTCGCTCTCTGAAATGTCAACGCGATGAACTAGTTTGGCCTAGGAAAAACTAGTTTGTCCTGAAATCTGGTTTGGCCGGTAAAATATATACAGTATTTTACAAAACTTTTAGCCCAAACAAAGTTCCAAAGTCAAAAATTGTGTACCAAACATTTCCCTCTATATCTCTTCGTTGACTAGGCTAAACTTGATATAATATAATAAAAAAAAATAACTTTCGCCGTAATTCAATTCACATCTTAGATTTCTGCGCGAACTGTTCATTTAAATATAACACTTTCTCGGATTTTGCACGCATTTATTTAACAACTGGGTTAAATTTGCTTGTTACAAAATAAAAAGAAAAATCTATTATTTTTGCACATTTTGGATAATTTTTTTATCTGGATGTGGCAAGTCGGAATACTCTTTGGTCATGTCAAAGAGCATGTAATCACTACGTTTAAGAGACGGGTCTTTCATAGAAAAAAAGTAAATTATCGTTTTGTATGGAAGTTATACTAAAACGGAATACCAACCACATAGCTGAAATTATGACGTACATGACGTACAGGGTTCCCAACATAATAACCGAAATAGTGATGTACCAGTCATGGGATTTTTTATCGATGGCGATATTAAAAAATATCAGGATTCCATTTCTATCATTTTGCAAACTTTAGGGTCTAATTGATGCCTCACTTACGCTAACGTTAATTCTCGGTTTAAATTAAACAAGAGTTATGTGACAATAAAAATTTCATTCAAAAAGATAAACCAAGTTTAACAAGAATTTCACGTTGGCGCAAATGGGGCTAAAAGTAAACTCCATTATTAAAGTCAAAGTCTAATTTAATCGAACTTATAATATATATACATGCATTTGGCAATAAAGATACTATAAAAAAACCTGTTTTCTTTTCCGAGGGGCTGCAGGTGCTATTTTTGCAGTTGTAGTTTCTGGAATGTACTTATCAGTGACGTGGCGCATTGCTTCAGACACAGTACGTTTTACTTATATGCTGACGACCTAAAAATTGTTAAACATGTGAATGATATATCTGACTGCTTACTTCTACAGGATGATATTAATAGATTCGTTGCCTGGTGTAGTGTTAATTGCATGCTTCTAAATATTAAAAAATGTAATTTTATCCGTTTCTCTAGGAAAAAATACTCAGTTTCGTTCAAGTACACAATTAATCAACATGTATTACAAGAAGTCACTTCTATTCGAGACTTGGCTGTCCATTTTGATAAGAAATTAAATTTTAATGTTCACATTGATAAAACTGTAAATAAATGTTTTAAATTTCTAGGCTTTGTTATAAGAAATACTAAAAGTTTTAAAAATCCGAATACAAAAATTCTTATTTTCAACGCATTGATACGTTCCTCCCTAGAATATTGCAGCGTAATATGGTCGCCTCGTTACGAAGTACATATTAAACGCATTGAATCTGTACAAAAAAGGTTTATGTGGCATCTATCCTTTCAACAAAATATGGCCAAAAAGTTACCTTCATATAATGAACGTCTATCACATTTTAATGTCTTAAGTTTGCGCAATAGAAGAACGCTGTTAGATATGTTATTCTTACACAAGTTAGTCAGTGGTTCCTTAGACTGCCGTTCTCTTTTACAACAGGTAAACTTTTACGTTCCTCAAAGACTCGCCAGGTCTTCGCGTTATAAACTATTTTCACCCAAATGTTTTAAGAGTAATCTGGGTCATTTTTCCACAATCAGTAGAATGCAAAATCTATATGTTAGATATACAAAGTTTGATTCTGAATTAGATATAAATTCTAAGTTTACTAACTATAAGAGAGTGTTAACAAATATCCTTAAAGGCATGCAATCATAGTTATACCTGACCTTGTCCATACATTTTACCTTATATCCTTACCTTACTTTATCCATACGTTACCATATCCATACCTTAAATTTCCTCAACTTACCTTAACCATAGCTCACCAAATTTGTTTTTTTTTGAAGTTTTCTTAAGTATTTTTGTGTAGGTACACTGCTAGTTCTATACTATACTAATTAATAAGTTTTAAAATTGTATTGGCTATTTAATGTTTCTAACCAAACATTTTTGTAAGTATTTTTTTTTTTTAGAATAATTTACAAAACTGCTTCCATGTAAGCTGCGCATGTCGTGGTAACTTGTAATTAAGGCCTCACTATGTGCATGTATCCTTATAAGTGATAAATTACAATTTGTAAGTGTGTGTCTTGTAAGTTATCCTCAATAAATAAAAAAAAAAAAAAATATTCACAAGAAACATGTTAATATAGCATAGCATGTAAATGAATAAATAATGTAAATCATACAAACCGCCTTAAAAAATTCACGTAGGTACGTAATTAATTAATACGTATTTAAGTATACATACTTAAGTACTTTGAAGTCAGGCGTGAAACATGTATTTAAATTTTTTTGTGTTTTTGTTTAGACCCGCCCGACTGCATGCACGAATGCACTAAAAAAGAGCCACAATGCCGTGCGGGTGTACCGACACAGGACACTATCTAACCGAACGGACTTTACTTCATTATGCAATAGGCATTTTAAAATTGGACCAACTTGGGAAAAAACCTGATGTTATAACGTTTGAATCATTTAAATCGGTTCAGCCGACTTCGAGTAATTAGTGTACATACTTTAAAAAAAACGCGACGAATAGATAACCTCCTCCTTTTCAATTCTTGAAGTCGGTTAAAAAATTATCGATTGTCGATAAAAAAATGTCAAGCACTATTTATCAGGTTATCTTCTCAATTTTTTAAATTTTAATAGAAAACTTTTAAATCACGTAATCCTTAATGTAATGGCTATAACAAAATGTGAATGTATGCTTACCTTTCTTCATTAAATGGAAATTTGGCCATGAATATTCGCTTTTGGCCTTCTGACCGGCCGGCTCGTAAACCACATAATATATTTCACAAGTTTTGTAATACATCTCTCAACACATCACACGGGACCACGAAAACGTACAATTAAGGCGAAATTTTGCGAGTAATTCACAAAATGCACAAATTCACACAATAATACTAAAATCAAGCTTCGTTTACAAACAGTCAACAAGACAAGAATGTCAAATTTGGCGGCTGGCGGCTGACTGTCAGTCAGAGTGAGTGAGAGTCAAATAGGTGAAAGTAAGACAGCGATATTTTTGGTACAAACTTCATACAACACTTTTTTGTATGGCAGTTGCGCCCATGTTGCGCCAGACTGGGTCATGTCAAGAAACGTTGCTGTTTGATTTTCTTGATTGCTGTTTGGGTGTTTTAATACAATATCTATTGTATAATTAGTGCATATAAATACGTGATCATTGTTGGAAATTACTTATGAAACCTTGGATCTCGAAAGATTTGGATTCCCGAAGGAGGAACACTGCGTCAGCGATGGATTCGTGCGATACCTCGAGTCGACTGGGAGCTTACAACATCAGTAGGAGTGTTTAATAAACATTTTCGTGACTGTGATATAGTTAAAATAAAACAACCCTTAGTTATGTACGCGTATTATTTGATTTTAAGGCGCTATAATCAGGAATTCATCTCATCTCATGCATACAAGAAATTAGGATTAGTGGTACGACATTGACATTTATGACGTTGCCAATCCGAGCAGCATGGCCTGTAGGAGCGCAAGCAGCCGAGAAATAATAGCGGGCCATGGTAGAACACAACTCTGATAAACACCCCATTGACCTTTTTATAAATTATACCTACGAAGTCATTTCAGTGGATATGCCAATGCTGCCGTGCCCAAGCACGTACCCAGGATTTTTTGTCGGGAGGGGTCCGTTGGGGGGGGGGGGGGGGGTAGTTTAGATGTTTGTTGCTCAATCATGCCAAAACGGCTGAACGGATTTGGCTGACATTTGGAACATAGGCTTCTTTTTATTCCGGAAAAATATCACATTCCCGCGGGATAACGTCGTGTAGTTCACGCCCATCCCGCGGATGAATGGACACTTTCGGGGGGGGTCCAGACCCCCTGGACCCCCCCCTTGGGTACGTCCTTGGGCCGTGCCGAATTGGCGGGAAAGCAGGTCAATTGCGCGGCGGGGCGAGAGGGAAGGATTCTCAAGTCTTAATATTTAGTCTGAATACAAAGGTAATTGACTTTTATTTATAGGTATACCTACACGTTCAAAACGCATAACCGTCTAGGGACATTCGCATCGCAAAAGTAAGCGGCGGCGCGGTGCTTGTCAACAATTTGATAGTCAATAAAGTTTGTAGGTACTAGCCTGGCACCCCGCTTATTTCTGCATGTTATGTGTTGCGGATCTAACCAACAAAAACACAAGTCTTTTAAATAGCTTATTGAGGTCATTAAACCGTTTTTGTTACAAAAAGGAGCTTGCACATTATGCGAACTCATTTAGCGGTTATGAGGCAGTCGAATTGGCGGGAAAGCCGGTCCATTGCGCGACGGGACGAGGGGAAGGGGCGGGGGGATAAGTGTCGCCGTTGCCGCCTCCTCTCCCGGGACACGATTAATAACCTCTCCAGGCGTTGGAATCACCCATAGTGAGGCCCCATCCTTAGTGAGGTACCATAAATACTGTCCCACGGGATGATCGACCATTTAAAAAGGACCGCCATGTTGACGTAGGTCTGTACTGTCTATGGCTTAGTCGTGTTAGGGATGCCCGTTTTTTTTGCCATAAATCGATCTTTTGGTACCCCGTCATTCGATTCACGATCTGAATCATATCGCTTTGAATCGCTTTTGGTTTAGTAAGTGTTTTTGTGACGTATTTTTTTTTATTTGTATTTTCTCTCGTTTTCACAATCTTTTTACTTACATATTTTACAGTTCTCATCCGTTTTACATTCAATAAAACGCCCAACCGTCTAATTTTACTGGTGGGGTCATATTAAAATAAAGTCGGTTTACGGACGTAATTTTGCGTGATAACGTCCTAAGAAACCATTGATGAAAAATGATGTCGAAGTAGAAGGTTACATTACCAGCGACCTCTATCGTCAACTTGATTATAGAACAAGCATTCTCTGCCACACTCAGAGACGCCACTTAAATTTAATTGGCATTAAATTATCATTTCTACTTTATTCAATACTGGACATAAAAAAGAGACAGATATAGATTTAATTGTCAATTAAAGTTAAATGACGTCTCTGAGTGCGGCAATAAATCATCTAATTTACAGCTTGCTGAAGCATTGTGTCACTAGTGACACTTAAAATTGTTTCTCTAGTTTGATTTAGATGGTACAAAATTTTATTATGTTGCCGATAATCTATACAGTTAATTTGATAATTCAAACAAGTATTTTGTTATAAATAATGTTTAAAGCTAATTTGATTATTAAAAATATGCCGCTTTCTCTCTTCTACTCGGACGCATAGCGCGAGTCAGCTGCGCATAGTGCCATCTAGTGATGTTACTTTGGGCTAAATAATTTGTGTGTTTTTAAGATTTCTATGAAAATTATCATAATTTTGATAATTTTCCCTTATGTGTGGTCATTAAACCCAACCCCTGTACTGTGCGTCATGCTTTTTCGTGAGTGCAGCCAGCTTTTTATTACGTCAGAAAAGTATTTTAAGCCATTTGTCAAACACACTCAATCTCTAAAATAATAACACTAATTCGTATGGTGGGATAGCTATAAATAATGAATCAAAATCAGAGTAGAGTACAGAATACTAACACACCCGAAAAAAGGTAAACGAAATATTATCACCTCATAACTTCATATTTCATAAGTACGTACCGCTCAATTTGATTTATACAATAAAGATAAGATAAGATATTTAAAACTAATCTCATCTTCTTTTGTATATCGTATCGTGTATACAGGTAGGTAGAGAGGTAATCTCACTTTGGAAAAAAATGTTGGACGGTTCAAAAGTATTTTAATGTGTAAATCGTGAATAAAGAGTTTTTGACTTTGACTTTGATGAAGTTAGCTTGTTATTCTGTTAGGTACTTAGGTACCTTCAAATGCTAGTGTTTGCAAAATAAAAAAAACCGTTTCGGTTTCTGGGGTGCGATAGCGTAAGGTAATAATTTGACAGTTCATATCGTATTTAATCGGCTGCACTGCAATTTGTATGGAATGATATTTAACACAATACACTATTGAACTGTCAAATGAATACGATTGACTTTAAAATATTATATGTACTAAAAAATATAAACAGTACATATATTTTTTCGTATTGTTTTATTTTTTGTCTGTGTGTCATAATTAATCTTACCGTAACGTTTTGTGTTTGTCCCAAGGATCAAGGTGTCAAGGCTGAAAACTGAAAACGTATTCGTTTGGCCGGGCATATTTTGCCAAAACCTTGTTTCTTTCATTAGGTACGGGACGTTGGCGGAATGTCTGTGTAAAGTGGAAGAAACCATTAGGTACATGAAAAAGAAAAATAATTTACACAATCGTCTCGCCTATTCATTTTTTCATACAATCTTCATGCGATCTTTTTTGCATACGATTCGAACTGGGTTAAGAAATCGCATTTAATTGAATCGAAAAAAAATCGAGAAAACCATATTTCATCGATCTTCCAGAAGATCGATTCAGATTTCAGCTCTGGCATCCCTAATTCATTTATAATTTTTCGGCTTTCTCGTTTTAGAAGTGTTTTTATTTAAAATGTGTTTTGAGTCTAAAAACTATTGTAATATATATGAAAATACTGGCGCAAATAATCCAAAGCAAAGCATTGAAAGTGTGAAATTACCGTGTACTGTGAATTCGTAATCCTACAATTGGATTTTGTTTTTCAAATGTGATGGACTAATTTGTACTTGTAGTTTCTAATAACTCTTCCAAAATGGAAATCTGAGGAAGCTTACGGTACGTAAAACATGTTTATAAATCTGTTTACTAATATTACGTTATCGTAGTACTTAAAAATTAAATATGACTTCATTGTTATAGGTTATTTGCAAGTCTACAGTTCAAGTGAAGAAAGTTGCTCATCATCAAATGAGAAATCTCAATAGAAAAATGTGTTCTTATCAGGTAAATCAGACTTATCTGTGAATTTAGTCTTATGACCTATGTCAAACAATGTGCTTTACCCACTATTAAATAATTTAAATAGATTTAATTACCTAAGCATTCTGTTCAAAACTGCTGCCGGAACACAATAATACTGAAAACATTGTCATGGCGTCAGGCTTAGATAGGATGGTGGTAGCTAGCTAGGTGGACTAAGAACAAGCCCTACATCCAACCAAACCAAATACAATAGTACCCTCCACTTCAAATTTAACCCGGGACTTCTGGGTCTGAAATAGGTGGTATGAACCACTAGATCACAAAGGCAGTAAAACCATTTTTATTTTCAGATAACCGAGTGTTCACTTCTACAGGGTTCAGAACGTAGAGTGCTGCGCAGTCGTGAGGTCCTGTGGTATATCAAAACACATTTGGCAAAACTAGTGTTCCTTTAGCCGTAATGATCATAGTACTGGTTAAAATGTTTGTTCTACTTGCAATTGTGTTTCATGGCAGTTAAATAACACAAACAAAGAAAGCATTGGCAAAGTTGTTTTATTTTGTGTAGGTAATGATAGTTTTATTTCTTACTATGTTTAACTTAGTTGGATTACACAATTATGTATTTCATTTGAATAAATTGTAATTTGTTATTTTATGATTTATAATTGTATGGTGTGTATTCAATAAAATGTATTATTCGTTAATAGTGCCTTTTTCTTCATCTTATTTTATTTTAGCAGTAGTAATAAGAAACCAATACAACTAGGGATGTAGTGCAGCTAGGTATCGATAATTTTTACTATCGATAGGGCTACGATAGTTTTGACAGCACTATGCTGTCAAAATCACCGTGGGAAGCTGTCATTCACTAACAAACGGCCGCTATAAGGCTTGATTCCTATCTGTACTACACTATATAATTTGTGAACCTCTCCGGCAAAAGTTATGCGCACAGGAGCGGGTGCAGGCGGCGAATGAAGTAGGCAAATTAGGTAGACCTTTGTAAACGGAAGTAAACTCTTTGAAGGTATCATTTAGCATTTCGTCGTTCGGCATTCAATACCGCGAATACAACATTAGTCAAATTTTACAGGAGACAAAAAAAACTTCGTAAATTGTACTGTACACCTACTATGAATTTAAAATTATGTAATTTGAACTAAAATTATATCTTATCATTGGGTGCAACACATTTTTTTCGTTTTAAGCTAGTATTTGCAAGTGTTAGTCACATTCGCGGTTTTATTCAATTACTTTTGGTCATATTCCTATCATATTCGCGGTTATGTTATATACGATTTATAGAAAACCCAACAGATTTAATTTTTTGTGAACAATTTTGGGAAGTATCTATTTAATTTTAATCATCATCATCATCATGTCAGCCGGACGACGCCCAATGCTGGGCATAGGCCTCCCCCAAGGATCTCCACAACGATCGGTCCTGCGCCGCCCGCATCCAGCGGCTTCCCGCGACCTTGACCAGATCGTCGGTCCACCTTGTAGGGGGCGGCCTGCCCACGGAACGTCGTCCTTCGAGAACCTTTCCGCCCCAACGGCCATCAGTTCTCCGCGCTATGTGTCCCGCTTACTGCCACTTTAATGATGCAATCCTTCGAGCGATGTCGGTCGTTTTAGTTCTCCTGCGGATCTCATCATTTCTGATTCGATCGAGCAGAGAAATACCAAGCATCGCTCTCTCCATTGCTCGCTGGGTGACTTTGAGCCTTCTTATGAGTGAGTCCCATAGTAAAAGACCACGTCTCACTTCCATAGGTCATTACTGGCAACACACACTGGTCAAAGACTTTCGTCTTGAGACATTGAATATATGCCGGAGCTTCCCAAACGCTACCCACCCGAGCTGGATTCGACGAGAGATCTCTTTCTCAAAGTTGGACGTACCTAACTGGACCGTCTGTCTTAGGTAAACATAGTGGTCAAAACTTCGAGTGTAATGTTCCCAACATTAACTGGAGTGGGTGCAACATGGGCATTGAACATGATTTTCGTCTTGTCCATGTTCATCTTAAGACCCACTCTTTGCGAAGCATTACCGAGATCTTCGAGCATTGTGTTCAGGTCTTCCAAGGTCTCAGCCATAAGAACTACATCATCGGCAAACCGTAGGTGTGTTAGGTACTCGCCATTGATGTTGATGCCGCATCCTTTCCAGTCCAGCAGCTTAAAAATATCCTCCAACGCAGCTGTGAACAGTTTGGGAGAGATGACATCTCCCTGTCTCTCACTCGCTGTAGTTGGATAGGATTAGAGCTCTGGTTCTGTAATCGGACCGACATGGTGGCGTTTTGGTATAAGTACCTCAGCACCTCGATGTACCTGTAGTCTATTTGGCACCTCTGGAGAGACTGCAGCAATATCCTTATAGTAAGATCTAATTAAAGCAATCAACTGTCTTGTTATAGGAAAATTATGAAAATCTTACGATATTAATATAATTTGTAGATGGTTTGGTACTAACCAAGTTATTGAAAATGAAGGTATTAGAAAAAAACGACCTGTCTCACAACTAGCTCCGATGGGACACGACCCACGACCTTTCACTGTCCGGGCGAATGCTCTAAACACTGACGACGACGACTCCGTAGCTCAATGGTTAGAGCATTCGCCCGGACAGTGAAAGGTCATGGGTTCGAGCCCATCGGAGCTAGTTGTGAGAGGGGTAGTTTTTTTTAATACGTTTATTATTTTATATATCTTATTATTTTTATATAAGTTAATTAATCTTTATGTAGCAAATTATCATAATATGCAATTGCAAACATTCATGTGAAATACTTGTGTTTTATTATAATGCTTCAAACAGGAAAAATTACGGAAGAGTCTTGCACTCGCGATTGCTATGGGGCGGCAATGAGAAACTGGCACGTTCGCGGTTTTGTTGGCGGGAAATTAGGTTCGCGGTTTTGACCGACTTAAATATAACAGGATTGGAGTAAGTTTCAGCCAAAATTTAAATGTAGGATCGCGTATTTGTACGATTAGAATCAAATAAAACAAAAAAAAAAATTTCGTAAAAATGTCACGTTCGCGGTATTGAATGCCGAACGACGATTTATTTATGTATGTATATAAGCATGAACTTACAAAAAAAAGTAGGTAAGTATATAATTATCCATTATCTAGTTTTCGTAACACAGTTTCTTAATGATAACTACTTATGAGCTAGATAATTGGTGTGATTGTGAGAAATTTATTATTTATTATTATTATTATTTTTTACTAGAGATTGTCCGTCATATAAGAAGTAATGCAACGTTTTTATTATTATTTTATTTGCTGCAACTGCTTTTATTTTTATTTGCTACTTCATCATCACGTGATAAATTGTTGCAACCACATTTAAGGTTTACTTAAATTACTTAAACTAAACAAAAACTGTTGTTAAAGTTAACGTGGATATTAAACGTGATAGAGTGAGTACCTACAATACCTAAAATATATCACGTTTACTTTTAATGATGTATTGCTTACAATAATTCTTAAGGAACGACAGAAATATTGCATATTTATTAGTGAATTGCACAAATAAATTGGTGTAGAAAATTCTGTCCTAAAGTTTTTCCCAGTTCCATCCTCTGAATGCATCTCTGTATTTTTTGCGCTCCGTAATACGTTGAGACCTGACTAGATACGACTTTTTGCATTAGCCAGGGATTAAAAACATTTTCATGCAATGCAATTTTGATAATAAAATTGTTAATTTTTTAATGTTTCTTATTAGGTATATGATTTTTTCAGTTTAAAAACACACACATGAGACGAAATAAAATTTTACAAGGTTCTGTCTGACTGAATAGTCTTGCCTGTCTAATCAGATCAGAGTAGACTACTTAAAAATATTATTATAAAAAATTGCCACCAAAAAGTAAGAAATAATCCCTCATAAACTGTATTTACACCAAATAACGTACCTAAGTTCTTTTAAGTCGGGCGTGTTGTTATTGTTTAAACCCGCCCAACTTCAAAGTACTTACGGTATTTGAAAGAGCTTCTTATCTTAATTTTGTTTCGAAACGGAAAATATAAAAAGAACAAATGAGCAACCAAATATAATAATATTCGTACGGAAACACATTTCGGCCGAAAAACATACCTAACATATTTTCCCATCACCATCTCTCCAGTCTTCGGAAAAGGTTGCGAATCCGCGCGGCGTCGATTTTTTGCACGCCTAGTTAATAAGCGTCTACTGGCTCGTGAAATATTACAAATTGCATCCCCCTCCCCCCACTTTTTACAGCGTTTCATGTCGCCGCCGAGGACATTCGATCATAAGTGCTAAATGAACATATCTGCTTACACGGTCGCTTGACAATTTACCCCCAATTCTGGTGGTGTAAAAATGTGAAGGGAAAAGGGTTATGTTACATAGCTGGGTAATGTGATATGTGCTGTTAATTGTATTCGGTTTGCTTTGACTCACCAAAATTTATTACGATTAACCTCGAGTCAGCTAAGTGATTGTTTGTTCACCGGTGATACAAACAATCCTTAAATGACATTAAAAATTAAGAGAAAATGAGATATTTCTTTTACTTCCGTTAACCATACCATAGTATTTGAAAATATTTGCTTACTTCTTACTTACATGTCGCCGCAGAGGACATTCGATCATAAGTTGATTTTGATTGGGATCAAGAGCAAACCCATTAAAAGTAAAAAAAAAAAAAAAAGTTCTATAAGGCTTGTATGACATATGTTTACAAGTTCACTTGACAATTTTATATTTTACTAGCTGACCCAGCGCGACTTCGTTCCCGTGGCCCTACCCCTACTCCACCCCTACCCTATCCCTACCCTACCCCTACCCCTACCCCTACCCCTACCCCTACCCCTACCCCTACCCCTACCCCTACCCCTACCCCTACCCCTACCCCTACCCCTACCCCTACCCCTACAAATACCCCTACCCCTACCCCTACCCCTACCCCTACCCCTACCCCTACCCCTACCCCTACCCCTACCCCTACCCCTACCCCTACAAATACCCCTACCCCTACCCCTACCCCTACCCCTACCCCTACCCCTACCCCTACCCCTACCCCTACCCCTACCCCTACCCCTACCCCTACCCCTACCCCTACCCCTACCCCTACAAATACCCCTACCCCTACCCCTACCCCTACCCCTACCCCTACCCCTACCCCTACCCCTACCCCTACCCCTACCCCTACACCTACCCCTACCCCTACCCCTACCCCTACCCCTACCCCTACCCCTACCCCTACCCCTACCCCTACCCCTACCCCTACCCTTCCACTACCCTACCCTACCCCTACCCTACCTTTACCCTACCCTACTTCTACTCTACCCCTACTTACCCCTCCTTCCCCTATTTTCTCATCGTTAGAACCTTCCTTGGACTTCCACGAACATTTCAAGACCAAAATTAGCCAAATCGGTCCAGCCGTTCACGCGTGATGTCGTGACCAAGGGAAATAGGGATTCATTTTTATATATATAGATTTACCTACACCCAATTCTGGTGGTGGACATGGTAAAAAATTGAGTTCATTTGGCAGTAATAAAAAGGTTTGGATTGTTTTAAATGTTAGGGGTAATATTGTATAATATTTTAAAGTGATTTAATTTGTGTAGCTTAATTGCTGTGTAGTGTAATGGTTTCTCTGTAAGGACAGACAGTATAAGACATTGATATTTAGACAATTTCGTTATTTCATAATAAAATTACATTATAACTAAGTAGTGTAAGTTGTGAACGTCGCGTATGCTTTTGTACTTTAACAAAATTTACAACAACAATCTATTTAAGGACAATCAAATTAACTATATTCACATTATTTAACACAATACACGGATCAAACAAGAAGTAGCAGAAACGTCGTTATAAATTTCCTTTGTGTTAATTCCAGACTGCGATCGGAGAGCGGGTCTAATGGTTAATTGTATTGAATCGTTACAAAATCAGTTAGAACGCAATACAGCTAATCAATTTCCTTAAAGGATAACTTTATAAATGGGAAATTGGGAAAGTGAATTAAGCGCCCCACAAACTGGTTATATCAATCATAAACTTATTCGATTAATTACGTTTTGCGCAGTTAATAGCGACATCTAATATCGTGAGTAGGGATGTGCGAGTATGCATGCTATCGATTTTTCAGTAAGTATACAGAAAACACTTGTTATCGAATAGGTACTTAAATTCTTTAAGGCTGAATGAAAATGTAAAATATAAGAGAAGTAATTATTCAGAAATATTATTATTCAGAAAATTAAAAAATGTAGTATTTTAGTTATTTTAAGTAGGTACTAATTAAGTTTAGTATTTATACCTAACATGTAGAAAAACCAAAAATAGGAGTGAGTTAAGATTTAGACATAGCTCGACTGTACCTAAGAAGATGATAATGTTGAAATAAGCGTCATAAACTTAAGTAAGTATATTTTTAAAATGATGATAAAATTTTAAATTACATCTACCTTTTTACACCAATAACGAGCTTTCAATATAAATCCAACCTAACATGTCAATTCACCTGCATAACAAACATTATCGATAGTCCACATCACTAGGGCCCATTTCGGCGGTGTCATTAGGCAGCGTGCGTTAATGATTAATGCAGTCGCCCTCCCGCACCCCGCGGCAAATAAAACTCAAACCGACACTTAATCGAGCTACCCCTTTTGATGGAGCGATGGTCCTTCGCGCAGGATAATGTTGACCACAGAAGGTTGGTTTCTCGATTGCGTAATAGTTTATTTTTGGATAAATTTTGATTCACTTTGAGATTTTGTTTTATAATTAATTTTTAGACGAAAACTTAGTAAAATAAATGGAATTCGATAAGAGCTTCTTTAACTTAAATTAGACGTATCTAATGATCAGCAAATTGATACAATTAAACATGAAAAGGGTTCTTATTGGAAAAAAATGTGTGTTATTGGTATTATTTATTATTTATTTATTTATTTATTTATATTTGGTACACATTACAGATTACAGTCAATACAAAAACAGTAAAAAGAAAAAAAATGATATAAAGGCTAGACTGATATCCACTACAAGTGCACACAGCATGAACAATATTATAACAAGAAAAACAAAAAAAAGACTAAAAGTAACTATAAATTAAAACAAAACAAATTTTACACTGTTAAGACAATACAAGTTTAAATTCTTAAAATTAAGTTTTAGGATCCGGGTTCGAATAAATCTGTAATATTCCTTTTAAACAAAGAAATTTAGAATTGAACACGTCTATTGTCTTGTTATTCCTTACCACCTCATTGTAGCTTCTTGACATTCTAACAATGGGGTTGTAGTATGGTGTAATTATTTTTAAAAACTTGAGAAGAAAACGTGTTAGGCTGCCGAGACCTATAAAGTGTATTTATAGAAAATAGAGAAAGCAAATCCGGCGCATCGATGGACGAGTGTAAGATCTTGTGAAGACATAGCAAGTTATATCTCTTACGTCTATCCTGCAAAGACAGAACACCAAAACGAGACAATCTCGCACTATAGGAGTTGAGGGAGCGACCATAATTAAACTTACGAGTGAGAAATCTCAAACATTTTTTTTGGACTCCTTCAAGTCTATCAATATGAACTCCGTAGAAAGGCGACCATACGGGACAACAGTATTCAAGGATGCTTCTCGCCAAACTGAAAAAGAGACAAAGAGTGCTATAGGGCTTTTTAAATTCCTTTGTCGACCTTATGATGAAACCTAGCATTTTGTAGCTCCTACTTACAATTGTGTCATAGTGTAGACGGAAGCTTAACTCTTCATCGAATAACACACCTAAATCCCTTACAAGTGTTCTTCTACTCAGAGTGCTATTCTGTATAGAATAAGAATGAACGAGTTTGTTCTTTTTTTTAGTAAACGATACAACACAACATTTATCTACATTAAGACTCATATTATTGAGAGAGCACCAATCTACGACAACATTTAGATCATTTTGTAGAGCCAAACAATCTTTACCGTCGCTGATGCTCGCGAAGATCTTTAGATCATCTGCGTAAAGAAGAGCAGGGCATGTTAGTTGCTCAACTAAGTCATTGATAAAAATAATAAATAGAAGAGGCCCAAGGTGTGAACCCTGTGGGACGCCTGAGGTGATAGCAACAGGACAAGAAGAGTAACCCTTGATCGTAATGAGTTGAGTTCGATTATTGAGGTATGATGTTATCCATCTTAGCAAAGAGCCATGTATACCATAATGAGAAAGCTTAAGACATAGCAAGCGATGGTCCACCCTGTCGAAAGCCTTGCTGAAATCCAAGTAAATAGAATCAACTTGACCACGAGAAGCAAAAGCGCGGCATAGATAGTTCTTATATTCTAAGAGATTGCTAAGTGTAGATCTCTTCTTTACAAAGCCATGCTGTTTGCTAGAAATAAACTTATCCAAGTGATTGAAAAGATGGTCATAAACTAAAGATTCGAAAAGTTTTGCAATGCACGAAAGTATACTAATCGGGCGGTAGTTAGAACACGATGACTTGTCCCCAGACTTATAAATAGGGATAATGTGAGCTATCTTCCAACAAACAGGAAAAACACCGGATTCGAGCGATTTATTGAATAATAATGTAAGTGGTACAGAAAGTTCTTCTGAGCAACGTTTAATAAACATTGGAGGTAGCTCATCTGGACCAGCACCCTTCTTTTCGTCCAACCCTTTAATTTTCCGAAGAACGTCTTGTTCGGTTATTGTAAACTTCTGAAGCGCAGAGTTACAAATATAAGGCATACGTGACAAATCTATTGGCTCTGTGTGGGAAGGAATATTAAACACTGAGCTAAAGTATTCCGAAAAGAGTTCACAGATGCCTTGACCATCATGAGAAGTTTTGTTGTTGAAAGCCATGGTCTCAGGTAACGTATCCCTGCCCTTTCGTCCGTTGACATACTGCCAGAACATCCTGGGACTCTCATTCAACGAATCTTCAATTGAAGACAAGAACGACTTGAAACAAATGTCGATAAGAGATTTACTTGTAGCACGGAGCAAAGCAAATGTGTCGTAGTCCCTAGGGTTACCGAACCTTTTGTAGCGTTTGTGATATTTATTTTTCTCTTCAATGCAACGTTTTAAATTGTCACTATACCAAACAGGATATTTGCGAGAAGAATTTTTCAATAATGGCGTGTTTTTGTCTATTATCTCATCAATCTTATTGTAAAATTTAGTAAGACAGTCATCAATATCAGAACCTGAAAATAATTCGTTCCAGTCAACATTGCTTAATTCTAATTTTAAATTTTCGTACCTACATTTATAGAAGTTGTAACGTTTCTTATGCTTGGGTTTTAAGGGCTTACAGGGGCTCAAATTTGGGATCCGCAAAGAGTATGCTAGGTGATGACTGTCAACACGACACAAAGGATCGGCTTCAATAACTTCAACACTAGGAAAACTGCATAGAACAAGATCGAGGAACCTGTTGTTTTTATTGGGAATGGTGTTCACTTGAGATAAGTCACAAGTGCTGATTGTTTCCGAGAGTGTACTGTAACGTTGTGTTTTTTTGTATATAGAAAGACAACGTGTCATTATCATATGTATTAAAATTCCATCTTATTTATTTATTTACAAGTATAAAACACTGATGTGTTATTATAACTCATTGATTTTCCTTATTTTCAAAACAATTATTTTCAAATTCAAACTATGAACCTTCTTGTATAAAACTCCTTGGTATCTATGTATTTTATTTTAATAACTTTTTAATTCATGTTCGACAACATTTAAAAATATTAAGTATTCCACTATCCTTTTCTTACACATAAGTTTTACATCGTTCATCCTGCTCACCATATTATTATTTTTTTGTGTCGATCATCTTCGCTTCGACGCGTTTCCCGCGCTTTCTTGGGAAAATTTTCACTTCTCAAGGCGTGAAGCATATTTTTGCTCCAAATTAATATAATTTTATAACAGATGTTAAAATTTTGTTGATTCCTTGTAGGAATCACATACATTATTGTTGGGTAAGTGTTTTAAAGAGATTAAATGTTGATTTTTATAAATATTACACACAATTGATAAAATCGTTTGTTTTTTAGGCTTTTCATACTTCTGGTTGTTTTCGGAAAGTTTTGTTGGCTAATAAGAGACGCTACATTGCATCATTTCCATGATAATTGGATTAATAACTAAAGGGTACGTATTTATATAATTTCATTTTAAACTATTATTTGTATTTATTTATCTATTTATATTTTTCCTTTTACTAACTCCTTTCTTCTTTTCCTTCGATTACAGGAGGGAAGCGGAGGGATATTTCCTGATTATTATTCATAAAAAGATTTCATTGTTTTTATGAATTCGATCTGCGGCTGTCAACGATCTGCGAATTTCTGCAGCTCCAGTCGTGATCCTGACGTTTATCCGTGCTTTTTGTCTGCATCAAGTAAGGGCGTTCCAATTTTTATGACCTTTATTTGGGCAAGAAATACGGCAACTTTGTTGTGACGACGACGATATAAAATCGTACCCTTTATGACCACGATTTTGTACTGCAACTTCGGTGCGACGACGACGGTATAAAATCGTACCCTTTATGACACGACTTTCTACTGCAACTTCGGTGCGACGACGACGGTATAAAATCGTACCCTTTATGGCCACGATTTTCTACTGCAACTTCGGTGCGACGACGACGGTATAAAATCGTACCCTTTTTATCACGATTTTCTAGTAAATAACTTTACTTACTTGAACAAAATAATCTTCCGTGTTAATTATTATTTTAAGAGAGCAAAAGATTAGGTACCCACTCCACTCATTTGTTTTACATGTAGTATAAAAACTTAATCTATATATTTTTTAATTTTGTAACTGTAATTAATAATGATGCCTAATTACAGGTACATTGTATGTTTCTTTTTTTGTTATTAAAATTATACATCTAAAAACTACTTTTATTTATTAATATTAAATCTGCTCACTCTATTCCCTGCCTTTAGCCGGGCCAGGGAATGAGGCTGACAGTTGGCGCCCAACGTGGGGCCTTTTCTTTTGCTCTCTCGTAGATGTAAAAAAAAAAACAACTTTATGGCTGTACATCGTTTGTTTTTATTTGTTTGGTATATTTTTGTGTAAAAGTTTTTGTACATGGCTGTTAGGTTAAGCTGGTCATGCATGATATTCTAATGTAAAGTTTTTGAAATTTGATCGTTTTGCCAATAATTTGTGTAATTCTTTACGTATTGTTATACTTACTTTTTTTTGTACTTTATAAGAAATTTTTAATGTGAATTGCTCTCTTAAAAATGGATTTATCGAAAGTTTATTTTCACGGGCTTTTAAAAGACGAGCTTATTTATGAAGTTTCGATCAGAGCTGAGACGCCTGAGGATACCGTTGCTAAACTTAAATGTCAGTTGAAAAAATTACAGAATGATTTTTCACCTGACGAAATAATAAATGTTGACGCGACGTACAACATCGAAATTCCAGTTATCCAACGTAAAGTTGAGGAATTAAAATGTAAAGAAGAGGAGTACCTTTCGTCGGGTAACAAAAGTGCTTTATCTCGTGCTCGCGCTCTTTTCTGTCATTTATTTTTTAGATTAGAGAAGTTCAAGGTAAGGCTAGTTGTATGGAAAGTTTAATGACTTTGCAAAGTCACTTAACTCATGATGTGCATTCTGCCCACCTTAGACCTGTCACGACTAGCCAGAGTACAGAGTCATCTTATGATTTTTCAAAGTGGAGTGTTAAGTTCAATGGCCGAGGAAATCCACATGCCTTTTTAGAGAGAGCGGAGGAGTTGGCTATTGCGCATAGCATTCCACAATCTAAACTATTTTCCGCGGCGGTATGTTTGTTTGTCGACGAAGGGTTAACTTGGTATAGGGGTGTTAAAGATCAGTTATCAAGTTGGCCAGAGCTGCGAGAGTTAATGCTTGATGAATTCGAACCTATTGACTACGATTATAGGTTAATGGAGGAAATTCGTTCGCGTTCTCAGGGTAAAGACGAACCTATACATATTTATTTTTCCGTCATGAACTGTTTATTTTCCCGTTTAAAGAAGCCTTTATGTGAGAACGATAAATTGGAAATTTTATTACACAACATTCGACCGCACTATTCTCAACATTTAGCGTTGGTAAAAGTACAGTCGATTATAGAATTAAAATCGGTTTTGCGACAAATTGAGGAGAGTCGACAAAGGGCTTTGTTGTTTAAAGAACCCACTAATTTGCGTATGAACCCCGAATATTCATACAAATCTTTTTTCAAACCTGTATATTCTGTAAATAATAAAGTAAATGATAATGACAAAATTTACTGTGGTCGTTGCAAAACCGACAACCATTCCTTTAAAAAATGTACCGCTGAAAAGATAATTAAATGTTTTGAGTGTGGTAAAATAGGCTACACAGTAAAGTCATGTCCTAACTGCACCCAAAAACCCACTGCGAATACAAAAAACTAGTAAAGCAGAACCGAGGAGTAGAATCTTCGAAATCTGATGATTGGAAGGAATGGCTTGTAACTGTTTCAAATTTTTTTAAATACAAGCCTATCTCTTCGGTTCTGTTTAAACCAGAGAAGGGTGACATTAGGCCTTATTTAAAGGTTTCTCTGTGGGATAATACCTTATGTGGTATGCTAGATTCTGGTGCCGCTGTTTCCATTTTAGGAAACGGGGCTCATGAGAAATTTGTAAATATAGGTTATAATGTAAATAGTAGTAAGAGCAACGTTTTGGTGGCGAATGGAGCAGAGTGCCCTACAATAGGATATATGTTTTTACCAATCACATATAACGGGATGACACGTGTGATTAAATTTTTTATCATACCGTCTATTGTTTCTGATGTTATATTTGGTGTTGATTTTTGGAAGGCGTTTCAAATCGCACCACACATTTTTAAGGATGTTTTTTATTCTGAAACGCCGACCGATTTTTTACAATATTCAGCGGGCCATAATGAACCTATTCATTCTATTCAGTCTTATGAACATTTGTCGTCAGACGAACAACGTATGGCTGACGAAGTTGTAAATAAATTTGTAAATATTTCTTTTGATAAAGCTGGCTTAGGTAGGACGCATTTAATGTCCCATACAATTGATACAGGAGATGTGGTGCCTATCAAGTGCAAACCTTACCCTATGTCTCCAGAAAAACTTAGGGATCTTAACAAAGAGTTGGATCGCATGTTAGAGCTAGGAGTAGTCGCGCCGAGCGAGAGCCCATGGAATAACCCAACACTCATGGTTCAAAAGCCCGATGGTCAGTTAAGGTTTTGTTTAGACTGTCGGAAGTTGAATGCAGTGACTAAGGGCGATGCTTATGCCATACCATATATTCCACAGATTTTAGACAGTTTAAAACATGCTAAGTATCTGAGTTCTATTGACCTAAAATCTAGTTTTTGGCAAATACCCCTTGATTCAGCTTCGCAAGAGAAAACGAGTTTTACTGTTCCTGGGAGAGGGTTATTCAAATTTACAGTCATGCCGTTTGGTCTTTGTGGGGCCCCGGCTCGACAGCAAAGATTAATGGATTCCCTATTTGGAAGTCAATTTAACAGTGACTTAACTGATGGTCTATGTTTCGTATATGTTGACGACATAGTAATAGCGAGTTCAAGTTATGAAACACATATAAAAATTTTAAATCGTGTTTTTCAAAAGCTAAAAGGCGCCAACTTAACGATAAATATGGATAAGTGTAATTTTTTCCGTAAATCCTTAAAATACTTGGGATACGTTGTAGATGAACACGGTTTAAGAACAGACCCTGGGAAAATCCAGGCAATTTTAGATTTTCCAACTCCGGCTTCTTCAAAAGAAGTAAAAATGTTTCTCGGTACATGCTCATGGTATCGACGTTTTATTCGAAATTTTTCAACCATAGCTGCACATCTGAATGCTTTAACCAGCAATAAAGTAAAGTTTTCTTGGTCCACAGATGCTGAGCAAGCGTTTAATTTCTTGAAAAATGCTTTGGTATCAGCGCCAATACTTGCCTGTCCTGATTTTTCCTTGCCTTTTGTCGTACACTGTGATGCATCTAGTTATGGGATAGGTGGGATGTTAACTCAAAACTTTGATGGCATCGATCATCCTATTGCATATGTTAGCCGTTCTTTAGGTAAGAGTGAGCGCAACTATAGTGCCACAGAAAGAGAGGCTTTGGCTGTTGTTTACTCTGTAGAGAAGTTTGAACCGTACTTAGGTACGAGACCATTTAAAGTTGTTACAGATCATGCTTCACTGAAATGGTTTATGAAGTTAGAAAATCCAAGTGGTAGGCTTGCGCGCTGGGGTTGTCGCTTGTCTCAGTTTGTTTTCGAGATTGAGCACAGGAAAGGGAAGGATAACATCATACCTGACACGTTATCTCGGTTGCTCAAATGCGAGGCGATAAATGTTACGGGTGATGACTGGTATGATCGTGTTTTTAACCAGTGTCAAACAACGCCACAAAATTTTCCAAACTTTCGCATCGAAAATAACGTTTTATTCCGTTATACCAAATCAAAATATAATTTGACTGCAGAGTTTGATTGGAAAAAAGTTATACCAAGGGGTGCTCGAGAACAAATTATCTCGGAACATCATTGCCTTCCCACGTCTGGTCATTTTGGCGTATTTAAAACTCATCGGAGACTGGGCTTGCAATATTATTGGCCCGGAATGTTTGGAGATGTCTCTGAGTTTGTGAGCAAGTGTGATGTTTGCGCTTCTTATAAGCATTCCACGAAGCTTACACCAGGACAAATGGGAGAACCAAAGCGGTGCTACCGTCCATTTCAGGTGGTATCAGCTGATTTAGTAGGTCCGTTGCCAGTCTCGTAAAGGTTACATGCATTTATTAGTCATAACGTGTTGTTTTTCAAAATATACTTTGTTGTTTCCCTTGAGGCGAGCCACGAGCGCGGCCGTTGCCGAAAAAATTGAAAATCACCTATTTTTAATCCATGGGATACCGGAGACCGTAATTGCAGATAATGGAGTGCAATTCACGGGATCCGAATTTCGTGCAATTATAAATAGATACGGTGTGCCTAATTTCCATCTAGGCCCTCGCTACACGCCTCAAGTTAATTTAGTTGAGAGATATAACAAAACGGTTATGACTGCGGTAGCTTCGTACGTAAAAAATGACCATCGTTCGTGGGATTCAAATCTTTCGCAAATACAATTTGCAATAAATAGCGCAATCAACGAGACTACAGGTTTCTCGCCATTCTTTTTAGTTCATGGACGTGAACCTGTAGTAAACGGCTCATTTTATAAACAGGCCGACGGGAGTGAATATGACATTTATTTGCCAAGGGAGGAGTATGCGGGTGAACTTGGTGTTCTAAGCGACATTTTTGCGACAGTTCGCGGTCACTTAGTAAAAGCTCACCAGCAGAACTCTAAATATTATAACCTCCGGAGGCGTCCAGCTTCATCATTTTCTGTAGGCCAAATTGTATATAAAAAATCTTACACACAAAGCGATGCAGCCCAGTACATGGCAGCAAAGCTTGCACCAAAGTATGAGAAATGTAAAGTACGCAGAGTCATTTCTCCTCTGGTACTTGAATTAGAAACTGTAGATAGTAGTAGATCGCTGGGCATTTGGCATGTAAAAGATATTAAGGTGTAGTTTTTTTTCCATTCCGTGTGATATCGGAGTAAGAATAATGTCACCCCTACACGGGAGTCGTAAGAGGCGACGAATGTCTTTTCTGCGCTAAACAACATCTTAGTGCCTATTCCGTGTGATACCGGATCTAGAATAGTGTCATCCCTACACGGGAGTCGTAAGAGGCGACGAATGTCTTTTTACTTACCAGCGCAACCAACACCTTGGCAGCTGTGGGGTTATAGGTCATGGGGGTCTGACCTAGGCGCAGGTTTGAAGGGCTAGTGCTCCGCCTGTGTTTTACTGGGATTTGTAAATAATATTGTTTAATATTAGACTCTAGTGTAGGTGTACTGTTTGTCCAGCAGCATGTATTTGTTTTGTAAATATGTTTATTTGTGAATATGTAATTTTGGTTGCGGAGGCTAGTGTAAGACCCGTGCTTAGGGCCATACACAGGCGTAATTTTGGGTTCAGTCTCTGAGTGTGGGGGTCGTTTTCTAGGAGACCTTCCCATCACAAAGATGACCGGAGCTTAATTTGTTTTTTTTTTGTTCTAGTACAACGCTGAGGGCAGCTTTTCGTTTCGCCCTCACGTTCGAAACTTTAATGGGAAGGGGGGTATTGTAACGTTGTGTTTTTTTGTATATAGAAAGACAACGTGTCATTATCATATGTATTAAAATTCCATCTTATTTATTTATTTACAAGTATAAAACACTGATGTGTTATTATAACTCATTGATTTTCCTTATTTTCAAAACAATTATTTTCAAATTCAAACTATGAACCTTCTTGTATAAAACTCCTTGGTATCTATGTATTTTATTTTAATAACTTTTTAATTCATGTTCGACAACATTTAAAAATATTAAGTATTCCACTATCCTTTTCTTACACATAAGTTTTACATCGTTCATCCTGCTCAACATATTATTATTTTTTTGTGCCGATCATCTTCGACGCGTTTCCCGCGCTTTCTTGGGAAAATTTTCACTTCTCAAGGCGTGAAGCATATTTTTGCTCCAAATTAATATAATTTTATAACAGATGTTAAAATTTTGTTGATTCCTTGTAGGAATCACATACATTATTGTTGGGTAAGTGTTTTAAAGAGATTAAATGTTGATTTTTATAAATATTACACACAATTGATGAAATCGTTTGTTTTTTAGGCTTTTCATACTTCTGGTTGTTTTCGGAAAGTTTTGTTGGCTAATAAGAGACGCTACATTGCATCATTTCCATGATAATTGGATTAATAACTAAAGGGTACGTATTTATATAATTTCATTTTAAACTATTATTTGTATTTATTTATCTATTTATATTTTTCCTTTTACTAACTCCTTTCTTCTTTTCCTTCGATTACAGGAGGGAAGCGGAGGGATATTTCCTGATTATTATTCATAAAAAGATTTCATTGTTTTTATGAATTCGATCTGCGGCTGTCAACGATCTGCGAATTTCTGCAGCTCCAGTCGTGATCCTGACGTTTATCCGTGCTTTTTGTCTGCATCAAGTAAGGGCGTTCCAATTTTTATGACCTTTATTTGGGCAAGAAATACGGCAACTTTGTTGTGACGACGACGATATAAAATCGTACCCTTTATGACCACGATTTTGTACTGCAACTTCGGTGCGACGACGACGGTATAAAATCGTACCCTTTATGACACGACTTTCTACTGCAACTTCGGTGCGACGACGACGGTATAAAATCGTACCATTTATGACCACGATTTTCTACTGCAACTTCGGTGCGACGACGACGGTATAAAATCGTACCCTTTATGGCCACGATTTTCTACTGCAACTTCGGTGCGACGACGACGGTATAAAATCGTACCCTTTTTATCACGATTTTCTAGTAAATAACTTTACTTACTTGAACAAAATAATCTTCCGTGTTAATTATTATTTTAAGAGAGCAAAAGATTAGGTACCCACTCCACTCATTTGTTTTACATGTAGTATAAAAACTTTATCTATATATTTTTTAATTTTGTAACTGTAATTAATAATGATGCCTAATTACAGGTACATTGTATGTTTCTTTTTTTGTTATTAAAATTATACATCTAAAAACTACTTTTATTTATTAATATTAAATCTGCTCACTCTATTCCCTGCCTTTAGCCGGGCCAGGGAATGAGGCTGACAGTACAAGCCTTGCCATCCCGTGGGTCTGTTGGCACTAGAGCTCGGGTTTCACTTATTGACCAAGTGATGTTACCAGTATTAAAATCTCCTAATAATAGGATTTCATCTCTGTGTTTAAAATTAAAATTAACCTTTGACAGTTTTGATGAAAGGCAGTATAACTATTAAGTGGTAAATCAGGGGGTAAGTAACAAAGACATATATTTAACAATTGATCATCCTGGTTACGCGACAAAATAGTGAGCCAGATATCTTCAACACCGGATTCCCATGATGCCTGACGGACAACATTGATATGTTTCTTAACAGCGACCAAAATGCCACCGCCGTCTTTTTTCAAAGAGCAAGAGGTATTATATTATATAGTATTTTATTGGTAATAGTAAAAATCACAAGATATCTTTTTTACATAATTATGTACCATGTAAAAAAGATATCTTGTGATATTTACTATTTCTGATATAATATTGGATCTTGTTGAATGGATTTTTTGTAGAATTCTGTACTTCGTTGTTGTTTTGTAATATCTTAAAGTCGGAAAGTTTGTTTGAAATTCCTGAAAGCCCTAAGAACTACCACTACTAGTAGGATCTGCAAAAAAGTAATTTTTTGGGTTCCGTAGTCAACAAGGTACCCTTATAATTTCGTCATGTCCGTATGTCCGTCAATCACGCCGACAAAGTGGTGAAGTACAAGTTTGAAAAAAAAAAAATGTTTTCGGTTACCTCCCCTACACGTGAAGTGGGGAGTTTTTTTTCTTGTATACCCCATAGTGTGGGATGTCATTGGATAGCAATTTCAAAAATGTTGCGGGTTTGTAAAGCTTTAAAGTGTAAAACTTTGTTAAAATTCACGATAGTTGTATATGACGAAGTTAAAAGGAAAACTATCACAGCTAAGTAGGCTTTACAAGATTTTGAGATATACACTTTTCGAAAACCGCAAATATAACTTTGTCATTCATACGAACACTATCAAAAACAAGGTTTATTTTTCTGGCGAAAAATGATAGTGGTATTTTTCTAGGTGTATGTAATCGGTACGTTAAGTGGGTACGGAACCCTTCATGAGGGAGTCCAACTCGCACTTGGTCGATTTTTAAATAAAAGAATTTTCACTTCTCATGCTCGTAAAGTTCGTGTTTATGTTGGGTATAGGCGGCATAAAATCGCTTTTTATGCTCTAGTGCATAAAGTATGAATCCCGCCTGAAAGCTACTTACCTACTTATAGGGCTCGTGGTTTTTACAATCACATTTTTCCTATACTTACTTATAAAATTGCATTGTGAATGCATAAAAATAATTTAAAATCTCAATTTAATCGCTGTTTCATCTTAATCGATTGTTCAACATTTGAACAAAAAAATCTTTCGGATGCGCGGGTTTGCTCACATTGATGAAGCAACGGCTGGCCTACAGCTTAACAAGTGATAGCAAAATTCGACGAGTCGTGTAAGCCTTTCGGTAGCTTACTTGGTCAGAGCATCGGGCCGGATCCCCGGAGGCGCGGGTTCCAATCCCGCCTGAAAGCTACTTATAGGGTTCGTGGTTTTTTACTATCACATTTTTCCTATACTAATAGTTGTTTCTGTTAAAACTGATGAATTTTATGCGCCCGTTTTTCTTGACAGTTAAATGATAAGTTTATTAGGAAAATATTGGGTGATTTAAAAGCACTAAAACTTGAGTATTTGCTTTTTAATTTACTTTAAAGAAATCAAACGTGGTGGACGACGACGCGAGTGACCACTTGTGTTCGTCATATACCGACTGCCTTAGTCCAAGACAGTAAGATGTTCTTTTCAGCATACTTTTATTAAGGAAATATGTTGTAATGGAGCAATTCGGTGGCTCTTTTATTAAGCAGTAGCTTTAGCTTTATTTAACAGTGGCTGGTGACTGGACGCGATGATCGAGTGGCTACGATACGGTACGATTTGCGCAGGTTTTTTGTATTCCATTAAGTGTTTCGTTCTGTAGGGACTTAGCTTCTTAACCTATAGTTGTTACGTTACCTAGATAAAAAAAACTTTGAACAGACAGACTGACTAGAAATTGTGTACCAATGTGTATAAGAATCTTGTTAGATGTTTCGGATCCAATGAATTTTTAATACTCTGAAGTCCAAATAACAGTTCCAAAGGAAAATGCCGGAATACTTTGAGGTCATAAGCTGTAGTTCTGTCTTCAGCTTCCGAAAACTTTTAATTTAAATTATAAATAATGCATGGTAACTAGTATTACTATTGCATCATTGGGATTAAATTCGTACAAGATCAAGGAGATTCGAAATTTGGCAATTGAATAGATGCATGCAAAAACAAAACTTTCTTTGAATCTATCAAGACTCTTAGTTTAAAAGTTTACATTTAAAAGGTTTAATCCAAATCAAAACTCTAGATTATCTGTAAAATGACAACGACACCCAATACTATTAAAAAAAAACACGCAATCACGCTGCCACAAAGCAGCCAGTTAGCCCGAGAGCCAAACTAATTCGCTCTATGGAGACTCAACAATAATTCTATATCAGTAATTTCTTAACATTGAAAATTAGATTATCTAGTTTAATAAATAATTCATTAGTAATCCACCAATATTTATGACAGCGACATTAAAAAAAAAACAAATACAAAGCTTTAAAAAATCTATAAAAATAGGTAAAAATGGTATAAGTGTTATTCACTTTACATTTGAATACATTTATTATTATCTTTCGTAAAAGTATATAATCCCCCTATATTTGTAAATGAAAAACAAATAAACTTTAAAAAAAACTCTCTACGTAAACTCAAATTGGCATTACACCTATGTTAAAAATGCTATCAGAAACAACCGACTTCTTCCTAAAGTATTAGTTTCCCGTTTTATATCTTTATGGATTTCAACTTTGGTGCTTAGATATGGTTAACATAAACACATGTTAACGATAAAATTGGTGATAGCATATTTGCTGAAAGAATTGCACCATTTTCGGGGTATAACTTTTTTTTTATACCTTCCAATGCGATATTATGTTGGATTCCAAAATATAAACTCTTAAAATTATATTTAAGGGCCGTTTACAAAAAATTGGCCTGTTATTGAATTTTTTACAAAAATATCGGATAGCTCTTGGGGTAAGTATCTAACTACAACTTTATAGCGCGTTATCAACGGCGTATAATGAGTTGCGTCGCAGCGGTCGTTTTGCGTCCGCCGTGGGTATCGCCGCGGTCATCCATCATCGGCCAGGACTAATTGCTTGCTACCTCGGCCCCTTATCCTTTAATTCGTCCTCTTACGACCTGAGCCGTCTCCGAGGTAGTGTTGTTGTTTTTTTTTACAATTATCCACTTTTCTACGCTGTAGGCCAGCGCAGCGTCGTTTTGTCGTCTTTTTAACTATTATTTCTCTAATAAGAATATGATATAGCATGGTAAAAGAAAAAAAATCATGATTTTTGGTTTACTTAACGTGTAGAAGAGGACATTCGAATTATTTGAACACCGTTTTCCTACAATCGAATCGAACACTTGATCAAATTGATCATTCAAATGAATCATTCATATTCGCCCATCACTACTCCCGAGGTGAGCTGACGAATAATTGCTCGAGCCATGATTGCCGATCGGAACAAAAAGTGTTATGTTGATGTCAAGTGTGAATACGCGGTAATTATGTACGGCGTATCAGGTGAAGTGAAGTGTATTACTAATTTTGGAACAGAGATTAAGTGCTTTTGTTTAATGGAGTGTAAGATTTTTTCTTGAAGCTCAAACTTGATCGGTTTCAGAACAGAGAAACCATTATCTTGGGTATAAATATAATTAAAACTTGTGTTGCAATTATTTCTTACAATATAACAGAGCTCTTTGTAAGAGTCATATTTTTAGACCAATCTTGAGACAGAGGTATAAGACACTGTTTCTACCAATCATTATACCATTTTCAAAACAAAAAACAAAAAATGACAAAAAATACAACTAAGAGAAAAACAGCTTTTAATGTTTAAAAGTCTATACTTATTCCTTTCATTTTAGACTCTCTATATAGGTATTAAATATTGACACAACTTATTAAAACATGATTTTGTTTTATTTATGTCAGTTCAAAATCTGAAATTAGCAAATAGGTACTTCCATGGAAATTAGTGACTAGAAAATAATAAATTGTCACTTGACATTCCTTTCAAAAACCGTCGTTGTTATTGTCAAATTTAATGACAAAGACGGTTTTTGACGTTTTTCGCGCGGACATACTAGTTTCTTGCCATGAATGCCAAATACAAATTGAACTATTTCAGTGGACTGCGACGATTTTACAATAAAGTTAATATCGCTAGGTATATTAACTTTATGGATTTTACCCAATTCTGATTTTTGTAATAGAATGATATACTAAAAAGCTAACAGATAGTCATTCAAAGGCCAGTTTTACAAAAAAGGTGATATTTATTGTTTTTCCCGTGTGGTCTTCAAATGTGAAAGTGTGTTTGTTTGTTTGTCCGTTTTTCACGTCTAAACGGAGCAACGGATCGACGTGATTTTTGTATGGGGATAGTTTTGGAGCTGAAAGAAGTGGCATAGGCTACTTTTTATCCCGGAAGAAAAACATCACATACCCATGGGATAAAGTTGTATAGTCCATGTGGGTGAAGCCGCGGGCAAAAAGCTGGTAATTTATATAAATAAAACTGAAACGCTACGCGTTGCTAAGTACAAAACTCGTGAAAAGCTGAACTATTTTGACGTATTTTATCCCGATTTTCGTACTGGAACGGAAACGAGACGGGTAAAACCGCGGGCGGCAATCCTTTAAAAGTATTCAAGTAAGTGCACAATTTAAATCGAGTATCCCAAGTGTAGATTAGATAATCTATCAGTGATGTCGACATTCAAATCTATGAGATTATAGCTTTGATAACTTGACACAATCATCTTCAAAAGGGCAAGTTCTACCTACATATTATGTTAGTGCTTACCTAACCAGTTACGACTTCTGTGTTACGACTTTAGAGAGCCACATAGTGAACAAACGACAAACTAATGGTAAATAGGCATAAAGTCGATACGTTTAAAGGCGGAACCCCACCACGGAGCATTTTAGCTGCATGGGTCAGACATGGGCTCATTTGTTTGACAACGTAGGTTAACGTTACCAGCCTTCGAATGATCGAAGTTACCAGCACACGCTATATACATGACTATGTAAGTACGTACAACTGCAACGATTCCGTGTAGTCTGCGTGTACAGCGTGCATGGCGTGTTGAGATAAGTGAACACACGTATTCGAGCAAGCCATGACGTGTTTACCTATGAAGTCATGCGTAGCGAGTCCGTGGGTTACAGTGGACACAATAATCCATACTAATATTATAAATGTGAAAATGTGTTTGTTTGTTTGTCGTCTTTCATGTCAAAACGGAGCAACAGATCGACGTGATTTTTGGTATGGGGATAGTCTGGGAGCTGGAGAGTGACATAGGCTACCTTTATCCTGGAATAACATTACATTCCCGAGAGATATCATCGTATAGTCCACGCGAGCGAAGCCACAGGCGGATAGTCGGACATATTTATACTTTCTTGCAAAGCGAAGATTGACGCATATGCTTTCTTTTTGGAAATTGTTATGAATTTTGCATTTCTTCAAATTATATCATTGTGCTTTCGGTGTACACTTTGGGTAATTTGCATGAGGAGAATTTAATGAGTTTTAAATATTGGTTTTAATTTTAGGTTTGATTAGTGAGCTTTTTAAATGCCTCCGCATATCTGTTTTTAGTTGCCACCTCGTTCATGTTGTAAGGGTCAGTGATATTATTAGTAGCAATGAGATAGTCGTTTCTGCTTAGCCTCTCCGTGCGCCGCGGTGGGTTTCCACCTTAACTCGATTATATGGCGGCATTAGCGTAAGACAGAGGCGCGATTAGGGCCAGTGCAGTGCGCAGGTGTCCGTTGGTCACGCCACCACCGATGCGATGGTCTCGTAACTGCCGTCACTTAAGGGAACCCATCGCATTTGACACATGCAGGATCATTTGCCCGTTTTCTGGCGTTTGTGACGCTTTCTTTGGAAATTACTAAGGTTGAAGGAGTATTGGAACTGTTTATAACTACATCTTACGATCTTACTGTCGTCTTTTTTGGATTGCAAAAGTGTAGGTATTTCAAAATTGAAAATGTCTTTCTTTCACTACCTACCCACTGTTGTATTTGGCTACCAAAAGCACCGCATTAAAATTCATCTTCAGAATTGCATGACAAGAACCAAGTTAATTAGGTAATCTTGTCTTCCTAAGACTACGATTCCCAGGAATTTTCAGGAAAAACCAGACAGAAAGTATTTAACGTTACTTTATCTAGCAATATATAATAGGTAAGTATACCTATTATCAAGTTCAGTTAGGTACTTAGGCTGCATTCGACCAAACTTTTATTCCAAGAATAACGCTTTCTTTCGGATAGTAATGTCAAAACCCCATACTAGTTTGACATTAGTATCAGACAGTAAGCGATATTCTCGGAATTAAAGTTTGGTCGAATGCAGCCAACCGTTTAAACTTTTCGTAGGGCAACTCTGAGTAACTATAATCATTTGCAGACTGTACAATGTTCAAGACTTTGGAAAACTATCGTATAGGCTTTAAAACAAAACTAATTGTCCAGTTTGAACGGTCGCTGCTGTACTGCGGCATACAAAACACGGGAGGTGGCACTTAGTCGCATTCGTTATGTCCGCGACATTACATCGGCGGAACATGTAATAAAAGTGCAGAAGGCGCTACTGTCCGACCGCGCTGCTTAGGGCTACCTACTGGGACAAATAATGACACTTATTAAACTACAACAATTGAATTCTATTGTTTTTTCGGCACATAATAATACTAGCGAAGCTGCGCTACAAGTCGTACAACACGACGAGAGCTTGAAAAGTTTTGTCTGCGTCGATATTGGAAAAATTACATTCCATCGCAGTCATACTTTTTTGTGTAGCGACATTAAATTTTGTCGAGTTCAGTTTCTGCAGCGTTTTTAATGTTTTCGCCAATCGACTTATAGTGGATTTTGTGACTTAATAGGTATAGGTGTGGTTTTGTGTTCCAAGACTCCCAATTAGGTATTTGGATATGCAGCTGGACGAGTGGAATGATTGAAATATGCGCTATCTCTGTTTACCGAGACGTTAGTGCAGCCGAGTGTTTTATTGTAGTGGTGACTACCTACTTCAGGGACTTAACGAGAACGCTCTATATAATAAGGACTTTTTTAAAATAATTTCTTAATTACTCTTTAAAAGCAATTTACAGTAGCAAGCAGTCAAAGTTAATTATACGGTTCGTACAGTTTTATGATAATTTTTTGAAACATGGAAGACAAAGAAGACCGATAGTTAAACTCTAACCCCCTTATTAATAACCGAAGAGTAAGTTTACACCTAGGTTTAACCAAAGAGTTTGCTTAGTGAATATGACGCTTTGAAACGTCAAACGTAAGTATAGTCCCACAAGCCTGTCTGTTCCGGTGACATTCGTGACAGAGGAGCCACTTGCAATACGAAATTAGCTGTCAAATTGACTGTCGTATGAAAACTGTTTTAGTTCCAAAGATTATCACCGGAACAGAAAAGGTAGTCGCACTATAAGCAATATTTTTGGTAAAACCTAGGTGTAAACTTACGCTTTGTTTATTAATAAGGCTGTTTTTCGACTTTGCCACCCCTAAACGGACAGTAGGCACTCAGAGGACACACTTTAACATTTCTTAGGTGGAAATGACGCGTGGAGAACCGATGTGCTACGACTCGTAACCGGTTGCAGCGAGCGCCGCGGTAGCCGCCGCCGCACTGCCGCGCCCAATCACCAGCCTGAGAAAGTAATAACTATTAGTATTAGAACCTTTGTGGTTTCACTATTATATATTTATCTTTCTCTATGGTGGTTTCACACAGATTTGCTCACACTATTTTTAAATATAGAAGGTTTGTTCATAGCTCTTTATTGCATTTGGTTTTTACAAGCTTTTTATTAACTTGCCATGTTAGTTAGTTAGTTTGTTAGTTAGTGGGGGACAAATCTTGCAAGCTTAATTTAACCCACTTCCCAGTGTCCGATGGAGCTGAAATCTTGTATACAGGTTTGGTTTAGATGACAATACAATATTAAAGTACAGTCGGCAAAAAGGCTTGTCATAAAAATAAAATTTTTACTAAAAACTTATTATTAACTTGCCATGTTAGTTAGTTTGTTAGTTAGTTGGGCTTGGGGACAAATCTTGCAAGCTAAATTTGACCCACTTCCCAGTGTCCGATTCAACTGAAACTTTGCATACACATTTGGTTTGGGTGACAATACAATATTAAAGTACAGTCAACAAGAAAGCTTGTCATAAAAACGAAGTATTTACAAAAAACTTATTTTTAGTAAATCTAGCCAGTAATCCCGAAAATCCGGTAACCAAGAAGGTTATAATTAAAACATCGGTGGGTCCAGACCTTGCTGTTGTGGCAACATCTAGAGGATGACGCACATAAGGCACAGACGGCAGAATAATCCCTAGACCGTTGTATAGGGGGAGAAAAAAATCTTTGCGTGTTCTGTGGGGGTGCGTTTCATTCCATATGATTACAAATGAACTAATTACAAAGCATATAACAATATTTTATTTAGCGATACGACCGATTTAGGGAAGGATACTGGCCTTCTGCACCAGAGGTCTCGGGTTCGATTCCCGAACAAGACAAATATGTGTGTGCATGACCATTTGTTTTGGTCTGGGTGTTTTCTATGTAAGTATATTATTATTAAGTTTGTATTTACAAGAAAAGTATATTTAAGTATTATATTTATTCATTATCTGGTTTCCTTAACACAGTGTGTTAATGAAAACTACTTACCTATGAGCTAGATAATTGGTGTGATAGTAAGAAATTCATTTATTAGCAAGAGCCGTAATATGACAAGAAAACCTACTGAGAAAGGAGGATTTTCTACCATTAACCGAAATAATTACGCGTTGTTGGTTTTCCATAACCACCACAACACGAGCCGTCGAGACGTGTAATGCATCTGTGCACGCACGTAACGCATAACAGTCTCGTGTGACATGCGAAACCCGATTGTTCGACCGGTCTCATTATCCGACGCATTATTAGCCATTTGCCCAACATTTGTAACATTTGTCATGTGTACCGAAATTAGCGTCACACTTTCACCTAATTTGTTGGTGGTTTTGAAATGTGACGTTTTGATTGTTGATGCCGAATTATTGTAATTTGTTTAGCTGTTTGTAATAATACTATTTTTGTGGTGTGACGACTACGCGGTGAAAAAGCGGTATTGAAGGAAGATCGGTATGAAACAGCCATAACATGGTTTTCGTTTCTTTTAAATAAAATGTACAAACTATCAAGTGCCCATTGGCAAATCAAGTTGAACATTTAAAATAACATCCAAATAAATGAATTGACGAAACATTTGACGATGTGCGTTTATTGCGGTGTTGGTTTATGAAATACTTACGTAGAAAAAATCTAGAGCGTTAACTTTAACTCTGTTTTTAAATATAAAGACATTTTGATTTTATAGTCCCCTCTATTACAGGCTATATTTATTCCAGGACTATTCTTATACACTCTTATTTTTTTATTTATTCCTTTCAAGACGTGGAACTATTCCTCAATACAATACATATGACTTTAGGTATAGACCCATCCACAAATCGTAAAATAAATCAGCGTTCCAGACATATATCCGGTTATACACACCCTGACAGCACCAATATTGTATTTTGTCCTTGAAATATTAAAGGGTGAAAATCATTTAAAATGACCATTGTGACAAAAATGAAACAAAAATGATACCGTAACAAAAATGAAACCCGTAACAAAAAATAACAAAGCTGAAATATTAGGGTCTTTTCACAAGTCACATAAAACTGATTTATTTTTTCCAGGAACAATAAAAAGCATTATTTTTATGATTCTTTTAATAAAAAAACACTTATAATAACAAATAAAATGTTTTAACTTTCATGAACACAAAGGCTTCATTCATTGGTAGCTGATTGGTAAAATCAATAACAATGACACTTAAACTCTGTACAGTCACGATCAATAATATGTAAAAAAAACATTTATGGGCATTCTGGTCTTTCAGCCTCTGTCTATAAGGACGCTGTTGTTCAGCTGCTGACATCGGCATTCTAAAAAGAAAAATATTGAAAAATTGCATTGTGAATGCAAAAAAGTAAAAAAATAAAATACGAAAAATATTGTTAGTAACAAACAAAATGGACAAATAACCAAACAGCACAATAACAGCATGGATACTACGTAATTAAAGTTTGGAAATACATAAAAACACAGATTAAACACATAACCCTCATTTTGGACATCACCGTGTTTGGGTAAAAAAAAATCAGTCTTGTGAATACGGCTTTTGTTCATTTTTGTTATATCATTTTTGTTACGTGAGAAAAAAACATAACAAAAATGAACAAACTTACTACTTGGAATAGAATCGAAAATATTTTAAGCCAAACGAGAACGTCATGAGTAAAAGCTGTTTGCATTTCAATCAAGATCGAAGACATTGTCTATATGAATTGATTAAATATATAAGTATTTTCTTACCTGCATAGATTGGTAGACAACAAAAATGATAAATCAAAATTGTAATTTCCGCTCGGAGACAGAAAACCACGCGTTCACTCACTTTTTCATGCGATGACAAAATGACCGACACATAATCGCTTTTGGCATCTGATTGGCTAATTAGAGAGCAAGTGTTGCCCTCTGGTAAACAACAAATAATACTAATTTATCTCGTTAGAAAAATGAATAACAAAAATGAACACATTATTGGACATTTATTTGAGGACTAAAATTTATTTATAGAAATAAGAAAATAAAATAGTTTAACCCGATATCAGCGACAAATCATATGTCTTAAACAAAAAATAATCATTTGTTTGAATACTGTTTTTTATTATATTTATTTAGGTGTACTTTGTAACGCTAGTCACGCAGAGGACAAATTATTTTGTATGGAAAAAATCCGGGCTCGGAGCGAATATAGGAGTATATTTGTTAAATACTGATAAGGTACATTGAAATTTATATATATTTATTTAAGTAATGTTTCATTCTACTAACGTGGGTACTCATTGCTTTATTTAAAAGAATATTTTGTAAAATATCGCGCGTGGACAAATTTTGATGTCAAAATGGTCATTTTAAATGATTTTCACCCTAAAATGCAATGAGTTTATGAGTTTACCAGAGAAATAAAGTATTTTTAATTGTATGTGACATATTTTTTCAATTTGCTATAAAATACAACAACTAGTTTTATACACACACTCAAATCGTCTCCGAAACCTACACAAATAAGTACATGAATGAGTTAATGTGACACAAATCTTATCAAAGAAATTAATTGAAAAGATAAATCCACTCTGTTCCATTCTTAAGCGTGAATGAAAAACGTAAAGCTATCCACGAACAGACAATCAAGGTACAAGTAAAAGTTATTGTATAAATTTAATCAGAGGCAAACGTTGTAGATATGCTGTAAATTGATAAAAGAGAAAAACTGTCTGGATTTAACATAATTCACACGTGTTATCTGGAGGCGAGCTGAGTGCACGGCCGGGGGTGCAGTATCTACATATATTACCGCGCCGAGTGTATCGAATCCAACAACCAAGCCAGATTGTGTTTTGCGGTAAAGCGATAATTCAGCCCAATCTATGTCGTGAGCGCTCGCGCTTTGTTTTATCCGCTGGCTTCTGTGCGCCTTTATTTAGAAAATTGATGAGAAATGGTTTCCATTACGACGTACCGCCTTATAAAAGATATTACGATCCCGGATCCGATGTGCGTTTGTTCCGAGCGAGGGGAAATGAACGCAAATTTGTTTTCGTGATTGCGAGCTTTGGAGCGAATATCGAGTCGAATTGATATCGATATCATTTTCCTGCGCAATCGTATTTCTCATTAGATATTTATGTGTGACCCCGTGAGAGCTCTGTTGGTTCCTTATTCACGATCACCTTTGGTACGGCAGTATTATCTATTATATTATCTGTAATCGAAAGATGTTGCTACCACGGACCTACCTGGATACCTCTCTTGGTATGATCAATTTTCGATTGGGGTTGATAAGGTTTTTGTTTTGGCAAATAGGTAGTCTGAAACTTGTTGTAGGTCTACATACTTAGGTATGCTTAGGGTTGCCGGGCGTCCGGATAAAGCCGGACAGGGTCAGGGTTTGGATGCTTGCCCGACCAACCAAATTACACGGTGTCGGGCTTGTCCAGTTTTTCCCTTTTTGGCCAACTCGCGAACTTGCTGAGTCGAGCGAGTGCGATCGTGAGTCGAAAATATGGCATTTATTTTTTAATTAAGGCACGTAATCCTTGCTTTTTAGGGTGTCCGGCCTTGATACTCGAAAGTCCGGATAAACTAGCTGTCCAGTCCGGCTTTTCGGTTTTAGGACCTGGCAACCTTAGGTATGCTGTATTGGGTGTGTCCATCCAATTTGCGTGAGGCAGCTTCGCACGGGCAATCGGCCACAAATTGCGGCGGTGATTGCTCGCCGACGTTTATCAATATTGTAGCTACCGCTTGCGGACCATTACCGATCGTTCTACGAGCGCTATGTTAGACGTACGCAATACCACTCACTTGTAAGTGAGTGAAATAATAAGTAACTTATTATTAAACTGAATGAAAATTCTATGTAGGTAATGACAATGATAAGGATGTTATAATTAAATGACATAAGAATTGTGTAGACTTACGTATTTCTTCCTTAGTTATAAAGATAAGATAAAGATAATAGTACATTACAGCCGAGGACAGGTAAGTAAGAAATTACATTGTCGAGGATGGTTTGAAGCACGAGCCGCAGGCGAGGGCTTTAATCATTCGAGGCAAGGTAATTTGCTTACCGTACAAGGCTTGTATAGTGCTTTTCTCAAGAAATGCGAGGAAATAAAAAAAACTGTTTAACTAAATAATATTTATTAAAATTTATATCACACATGTTCGGGCAATTATTAAATGTAAATGTTATTGTTTTCCCGGGCACACTTATATATAAATCGCCCATAATAATATTATTTTAATGATGTAGGTATCATTAAAATACGCCAACAACACAGATTCCGAAAACGTATGCGCCTTTTTTCACTTTTCCAAATCAGATCGTAGGTTTTCATATACCTATCTTTCTTTTGATTTCGCTGGCAGTAAGTTTTCTGTTATTCATTTTGCTTCTGCTCTCAAATTTGGTGGAGTAGGTACATACAATGTCTGTATATGTTTCATTGGCAGAACTCATTTTGATAATTTATTACACAATATAAGTAGTAGTAGTAAAAATTCGTCCTTTTTTTTGTGGACAGGCGAAGACATTACACAATATAAATAAACTGTATTGTTAACAAATCAACAGCTGAAAATTATTCCCGCCGTTTTTTTAATATTGGTTTGTGAGGCCAAGTGGAACGGTCATACAGCCTATTGATACTTACTACTTGCTACTAAAATGCGCAACTTCAATACCCGCTTCTGGGTGGTAGATGGCGCTGTACATATATCCCATACAAAATTACTCGTAAAGGATATTTTGTCTACTTATGATAAATCTCATTTTGTTTTTCAATTGATGTTCGTGCTAAGGGTACATAGCGCTTGTGGTACAATACGAAGTAATATACTCTGTGCGCACCGTATTTAAAAAAAAGTTAACTTAATTAAGATATAATAATTACCTATATAATAATAATAATAATGTGGCTGTATGGTGCAAATGTCCCTTTGCTTTTTCTGTTTTTATACACAGGAATAGCGAAAGAAAAAATAAAGAAAAAAATTTGATAATAATATCTTTGGGTAGTACCTTTTCCGAGGTAAACATTCTAAATTTGAAAATCACTGCAGTAATGAATTTCAGTACTTACTTACTGCACTGATTTTAGTGCAGTAAGTAAGTACTGAAATTCATTACTGCAGTGATTTTCAAATTTAGAATGTTTACCTCGGAAAAGTGCCACGTACTGCATTCTTTTCTCAAATATAATATTAACATTTCAGAGCATAAGTGTGAAAAGATATTTATTGCATGAAATATAGTTAGATAAGGTGTACAAATTCCAATTAGTAGTTCAGCACATTTCGCCGGATAACCGACATGCAAGATATAAAAAGCATTAATAAGATTGAATTTAACAAATTAATAACAACCCAAAGATAAAATAATAAAGGGTAATCGTAATTATATCAAAGGAATTAAAATAATAGTAATGAAATAATAAAACAACAAAATCATAATTAATGTCAATAATTGAAAAAATAAAAGATATATAGAGCCTACGAAATGAAAAAGTAAGTAGGTGCAATACAAATTATACCTACTTCATTCTTCTGTCAAGTCATTAATGCTTTTTTATACTTTATCTATTACTTTAATAGCTTTCGCCCCAACTTGATACAATACAAGGAACAGAACGACATCAGATGAAAAATTATACGCGCGTAACACTTCTGTTGTCGCTTTTGTTATTGATAATTAAAGTAATCACGCAACATGCGCGATCATTAATAAAGTCGCGTTCCCAAACGTTCGCAGCAACCGTGAACTGTTATAATCAATAATTACAAAATTATATTATCTAGACGCGGAACTAATCATAGTCGAACATTACAGAGTGCTCGGTCGCAGCGCGCAGCGGGATCGCGCTGGGGTCATCCCAACAAAGCCGTGACGTTTACCGACGTGTCGAAATCGCCCATTCAATGTCGATACCGAAAAAAATATCGATTTCCGTAAATAAGTGAGTGTGGCGCATTTATAATAATGATGAATGGAGCCATCGGGTGCTCGCGTCGATATTGCGTGACCAATCGACCGCCCGATCGAAAGAGCTACGATATTCATCGAGTGCTAATTGAAAAGGTATTATCAACCCTCTATAAATCTAATATAAACTGGGCCGCATTATGTCGGCCGGCGTGCAACAACGGTTTTCAGTAGTAAATCATGGAGTTTAGTCACTTCCACTCAGTAAATCAAGATAAGGAATTGGCTGACGTCCTTATTGTTGCAATGCTTGAACGGTGCGAGATTTTCTATTAAGTATTAACTTTGATCGAACGTTCCTACAGTTTCCGTTTTGGAACTAGTTTGGAACATTTAATATTCGATGTACGTATGCTACCTTAATAACATTGATAATAAAGATAAGTACCTACTCAGTTTAAATTATTTATAATTACGATTTTACTACCTAAGTAAGTATCTGCATTGCCGACTTATACTACTTACATGTATATATTTGTCCATGTCGCAGGTTATCTGAATTTTGCTGTTGGCAGATTAAAACAATCTTATGAATTAGGTACTCTACCATGCCAATTCAATATCTGATTAAAAAAGCTCTTAGCAACTTTTGCGTACACCAGTTGAACTTCCCTAAATACAGATTTTAACAACATTTTATTTGTTATCGTTGCACAAACGACATTGTTATTAATTTGGGTACAGCTCGTGTGACCGCATGAGCCGCTCACCCTTGACGGAGCGAGACAAATCGGGCCATTCACGGTGCGCCAGCCACTGACGACGCAATGTCACCCGTGTGTGTGTTGCTTTAATTGTTACAGCGGTATTTTATCATTCATAGGCTTTGATCAACAATAGTAGAAGAAGTTCATAGGAAATGGAAATGTAGAGCTCAGATAGAATTTTGCCGATTCTAAGGAAGAGGATGTCATATCTTAATTATAACTAATTTTACAAATTTGAGTATCTATCTATTTGCTCATGGGACCGCATGAGCACGACCAATCGGGACGTTCAAAAATTCAAAAATTCAAAAATAAAAAAAATATCAGTTCTCGTGCTAAAATGTCGCCCGTGTCACGCGTGTGTGTTGTTTTAATTTTTTCAACACACTTGCTCATAAAGTGAGCCTTATTACATCGATCTTAGGGCCATAAACCGAACTATAACCCACGCGTGCATAATAATATTACAGTACTAGTTGCGTAATAGAATTATCCCTACGAAGTTAAGTAAGTACCTAACTGCAAATTATATGCGAGTAAACAGAGACTTTTCAATTTAACCGGGTAATACAGTATCCCTACAAAGTTAAGTTAGTACCTAACTGCAAGTTATATGCTAGTCAACAGAGCATTTTCAATTTCAGCGGGTAATAGATACAGTTCTTTTTTTGTAACAACAAAGAGGTTTTATACGGCTGAAAATCCATTTACGTTTTTAGAATAAATAAATGTGTCCCTAATTAAGACAAAAAACATAATTAAGTATATTATTATCAAATTATTTATAATTCACAATAATTTGTTTTAAAACATTTGCATTTTATATCACTATTATTATACTTAATTATTTTGAAGTAGGCTGTATGGCTGTATGTAATCAATGAACTCACATTTGGCGCGTGCAAAAAAAAAGAAACTTGCGCGCTTTTTCTCTTAGTTAATATTAGGGAGTTTTTGGCGCCATCTTGGCGGGTTAGGTTAAGTGGATATTTTAATTAATCGCAATTTGTTTCATAGTGGACTTTGTGACTCAAGATAGGTGTGGTTTTGTGCCCCAAGTGTTTACGCAACTGGACGATGTGTGGAATGATTAAAATATGCGCTATCTCGGTAACGTGATGCCGAGTGTTTTATTGTAGTGGTGACTACCTCAGCAAGAATTACCGAGAAGACCGACTCGACATACTTGACGCCAAATACTCCAAGAAGCATTAGAATGTAACACACCTACATTCTAATGAAAACATAAGAAACTATAATAACATACATAATACTCAAGAATTGGCAGTATGGCTTGATGTCTTCGCCTGTCCAAAAAGGACGAACTTTTTTACAATACAATAATATTAGGTTAGTACAATATGTATGCAATAAATGTTTGTTTTTCCTCGCAAGTGTGTTGAAAAAGTGCGTATGAAACTCGTGAGCAACTTACTCACTAGACACTCGGCTGATTTACGCCCTCGCCTGCGGCTCGGGCTGCAACACACAGCCTCGTGTATAATGAGCAACCTAAGCTCACTTGTATCATAATATACTATTACGACGGTATATCCTATGTTCGGCATCTGTAATGGGAAATTCGAATATCGGCTCATTGCAGAATTCCATATAGTGCAAATTTTATAAAAGTAGTTAGTTGAAACCTTAATAGGATAAATAAAACACTTTCACGGCAACTGAAAAAAAAAACTGTTTTTTCCGTGACCACGGCCCCTGGAAAACGAAACGAAACGTCGGATAAACCAAAAAATTTCAATAACAACTAAAATTTAACTAAGTTGTTAAATAAATTGCGTGAAAAAATCCGTGAAAGTGTTTTATTTATATGGACAGTTCGCGCAGAAATCTAAGATGACCTTAATAGGATGTTGAGCCTATTTTGCGACAATTTGTAGACAGTTTATGGTTTGGATACACAATTTAAAAATCAAAATAAAATACTTAAGGATATAGCATAGGTAAAAAAAATACCGTCGATGGCCGTTGCTTACACAAGCGAGGGGGTGCTGGGATCGGTAAGACTCCGGCCGCGGCACTCTCGTAGACTGAGAAATACGTGTAGACGCGGCATGCAGCGCGCATTCTATTTACATCTAAAATATCACCTACTATGCGATTATTATAAGAATAGGACTGTCAAACGGCATTTTTGATCTTTGTTCCTTTTCTTGCACATCCTACACCCTGAAATGGAAGTGAAACGCAAACAAATATGGCCGTTTTGACAGTCCTATTCTTATAATAATCGCATAGTATGTGCGCTTTTACTAAGGAAATTATATTATGTAGAATACAAGAAGAATTATTATGAATATTTATTGTAAACGTCGGTTTGTAGGAAGAGTAGATCTTAGATATTATTTGTACCTATGTAGTAAAAAAAGCTTTTTTTTAACAAAGATAGTCACTTCAAACGATTCTTCAAAATGCAGAACACAGCAGCAGCTATTTATATTTATTTTCTATCTCTAGATCATTTCGATAATATATCCATTATCGAAATGATCTTCGCAGGCAAAACTACAACATTTGCTACAAACTACACAAAAAAAAAAATGTATACTGCTCTAACCAGTAGGTACATTTTCAGATTTATTCCAATCAAATTAATAAAACTTATAAGTAATTTAATATGAAAAAATATAAATAACTCATACTAGCCCATCATCCAATACTTTTTTACAAAATAAATCTACTTAGTTAATCAATATTTAAATAAGTATACCGTTTATATAAAATCACGCTATCAATCTATAATATAAATCAATACATAAAAAAAACACTTAAATAAAAATATTGTTTAAGTACAAAAAAAAAAAAAAAAATACATATTATTCCAATACCAAACATGATAATATCAAATAATGCAATAACTTGTGTCATTGAAAATTGGAAGCAACGATCACATACACCCAGATACAAGAAAATATCTAAAAGTTAGTTTTCGACATTTACCCGTCCGAGAATCGAACCCGGGACCTCAGAGATAGTGGCACCTAGAAAACCGGTGCGTACACCAATCGGCCACGGAGATCGTCGAATTTGTTTAAACAAAATGTAGCGCGACTGAAATAATTGATACTTTGTTTAATAATGTAAACTTGCCAGTTTTATAATGTGGTTGGTTATAGTACTTGAATAAAATTTTGTGTGAATAGATTCACCCAGAAGATGCCTATTCACTTGGGACTTTAAGAGGTTTGGGTTATAGGTACTCGGGCAAACAGAAGCCGGCATGGTATTCCAGGCATGATGAAGGAGTACTTAATTCTCTGAGCGTGAGTTTAAAGGAGAGGGCGGAATGAGGTTATGCAACTCAGATGCACACTCGTTAAAGCATACCTGACAAGTGACTCAGGGGATAAAACTCATAGCTGAAGTCCCCCATCGACAGTATGGGAGTGCTTATTCGCCAGGCCAGATAAAGAGGTACGCACTGTGTATCAGACTAACACCAGTAACATAGAGATCCTTACTACCGAACTTAGTAACTGTACGGTCACTTCAGTCTACAAACCTCCCAATGCACCGTATTACTTCAGCTGTCCGCCGAACTTTAACGCCCATCCGGTTAGATTCGTTCTTGGTAATTTTAATAGCCATAGCGAGAACTGGGGATACAGAACCAGTGATGACAACGGAGTGAAGGTTGAAGAATGGGTTGATGGACACATACCTACTATCTTTGATCCATGATCCAAAACTTCCGTCATCATTCAACAGCGGTCGCTGGAAAAGGGGTTAAAACCCTGATCTAATCTTTGCCAGTGATCACATAGATCACGTGCGTGAAGACAGTAAGTGGTGCAATACAGAGGACCTAATTATGTGCCAGGCCTTACGACCTGAAGGATAAAATAATAAAATAAAATAAAAAATATCTTTATTCAACTTGACTTAAGAAATAAGCTCTTTTGAATCGTCAATATTTTCGTTCAAGATTTTTTTAACTGATAAGAAGAATAGGCGCAATAAACTTATCAGCTTTAATAATTGGAGTAACGATATTTCCAAAGATTTATATCGTTAACTTTTACAACTTTTTCATTATAATATTACATTAGTTCAGCTAAGGTTATGTGTTACATCAAATCCATGCATTACGGTCTTTCAAATAGTCGTCTACTTTATAATATCCTTTGCCCATGAGCGATTTTTGTCATGACTTTTGAATTTGTGCAAAGGCAGCTCTACTAAATTCTGTGGGACTTTATTAAAACTAGCTACGCTTTTCCTCAAAAACGAACTTCTTGTTTTTTCAAGTCGAATCCTTGGAACGGCAATCTTATTTTTATTTCTTGTTTTGAATTGATGTATATTGCTACGTTTTACAAATGTATTGAGATACTTCTTCACATATACCATATTCTCATATATGTATTGTCCTGCAACAGTTAATATGTTGATTTCTTTTAAAGAATCTCTTGGCCGAAGTTTGTATATGGCGCGAATAGCTCTTTTCTGAAGCACAAAAATACTTTCGATGTTAGCTGCTGAACCCCAAAGTAATAGGCCGTAGGACAATACACTCTAAAAATAGCTAAAATAGATTAACCTTGCCGTTTCAATATCGGTTAAGAGCCTTATTTCTTTAACAGCAAATGCCGCAGAACTGAGTCTACCGGCCAAGGCTTCAATATGAGGGTCCCATTGAAGTCAATAATCTAATGTTATATCTAAAAATTTAGTACTGTTAATTAATTCTACTACATTGTCATCCAATTTTATGTGAATATCAACCTGTCTTACATTTGGCACGGATTTTTTTTTTCACATTTTGCCATAAATGGTACTGTGTAATGGTACCATGGTAAAGGAATGGATTATTGCTATGAAACCAATGCGCAACTTTCGATAAAGTACTATTTACTTCGTCAGAACAATTATTACCTCTGTCAACTTTAAAGACTAGAGGAAGTGTCATCAGCAAATAGCACTGTCTCGCATAAATTCTTTGCTTAAAAAGGAAGGTCATTTATATAAATTAAAAACAGCAAAAGGGACCCAAAGGGTCAATAGGGAAATATTGACCCCTGGGGTACGCCCATGTTGATAGGGGCTCCAGTAGACTCAGTTTTGTTGATAACTACTTTCTGTGTTCTTTCACATAGATATGATTGCATAAGACTAACCGATTTATCATAGACACCATAATGTTTTAATTTCCTTAAAAGCGTTTGGTGATTAACACAATCGAAAGCTTTGGAGAGGTCACAATAAATACCAACTACATCTCGCTTGCTCTCCCAAGCATCAAATATATGTTTTTAAATATAATATGATAGGATGACATACCAAGACCAGTATGAATTAGATCCCATCTCACAGACCACCATCGATTTTGGGAATGAATTGCTAGAAGCCATATCCGAAACAACGAGAGAAAAGTGGAACAAGCTAATCGAAGGCGTAGATATGACGCATAAAAGCAAGAAGGCATGGTGTTTTATAAGAAAACTAAATAATGATCCTAAAATCGCTGATCGTCATTCCAATGTGACCACAAACCAGATCGCTCACCACTTACTCCAAAATGGGAAAGCTTCTACGAAAAGTCTCCAGAAGAAATTTACACGAGACCCTGGTAAAGAGGTTAACCACTTGGACGAGGCTTTTACAGAAACAGAGCTCAAGTAATAGCCCTTGATAAGCTCAAAGAAGGTAAAGCCGCTGGCTTTGACAACATCAGGGTCGAGCAGCTGAAACGGTTTGGTTTCGTACTACTTATACAAAACTGTCATTTCTTCCATGGCCGCTTCCAAAGGGTATGTAATCTAATCACTGACGTTTTAGCCACCTACTTTTAATAAATGACATTTGTGGCAGAGAGTGTATATAAAACTTCTTCGAGATTATTTATTTTTATGAGTTTATTATCTTTGATATAATATGTTAGTCAGTTTAAAGTTAGCCCGCCATTTGTTTATAATTTGTGCAATGAAATTTAAATAATGAAATAAATATTCCTCCTTCGGAAGTACTTGTACCTATGCAATATTTCATTAGAGTATCAACAATTTTACTCCGACTATGCAAGTCTCCTTACAGAACTCCGCAAACTTATCTGACGCGGTGGTTAAATTTGAGAGTTAAAACTGTCAATACAGCTGACAGACTTTTCATTCTTTTTTATTGCTACTGGCGCCTCAACCATCGGTTTTAGATATTGTTGTGGGGATTTCGAATTTCGAATTTTTTTCAAGAGAGCATTTCTTGCATAAAATTGTATGCATGCTCTATTTTGTACTAATAATGGATAAGAGAATCAGTAATAAAAATGTTTTGAACCTGAAATTTACACAAAATGGTGCGGTTTATGTTCCTCATTCAAAGGAAAGAAGCTGGACTTCTCACAGTCTCAAAAAAGTGTAATGGTGATATTAGATCAACTAGGTATATAAAATTCTTTATATATATATATGTATATAATATTGATTGTATTTTAGTCTGTGCTAGTATTTGGTATGAATGAACGGGGAATTTATTAAGCATTCGGTCAAAAAATATTCAGACTAAAGAGAGTCTTAGATACAAAGTAATAGAGACTAAAATCGACCATGGTCTCCTTGACTGCTTAAGCAGTCAACGGGTCCCGAGACATTTAATTTTTTTATTGTCCTTATCAAAATAAATGACGATCGCGTTCTGTAATTCATATTAAAAAGGTTATTATTATAGGTTGTAAGTTTAACGTTATATATTCCAAATGCCTCACGACAATCATGATTAACTCCAATAAAATCCATTAGCAACTATAAATACAAAGGAGAGCCAATTGTCAAGCGTGAAAGTTGCAAACCCAACCGCCCACGAAACAGCTGTCGCGTATATTAAACAAAAGACGGCGCGGGCGCACCGCGATCGCACAAAAGGGACCACAAACGTAAATGCACTTCCAATTTATCGACACTAATTACGTAATTATGGGGGAGCAGTAAAAAAAACGAAATGGCGAGCATTCCCGGCGCCCAGTCGACACATTAGCTCACGACATTTCTCGGGCGTAAGTCGCCAACGTTTTTTCCCCAAATAATTGAAAGTCATGCATGGTTTGAAATATGATTTTTCGACGAGCGAAAATTTTTACTCCATTACCGCATTGTAACATAATTAAACCAGATTACTGTGGAGTAGTTATTAATTAGGGAGGTGCATAAACGATCTAATGACCCAATGCTGTAACATGCAATTCCTTAATAACGTTACTGTACTGATTGTTTGCATACTACAATATTGTTTACGATGACAAGTAAATTGCTTCGCTTATGTCACTGAGGCATTCGCTTCGTATAATTAGTATAAGATATAAGTAGTGAAATGACAATTAGTTATGACCACTTAACTCCATTAAATGTTTGCACAATTATGCAATAATCATTTCATTACTCAAGACTACCTTTACAGAAGTAATAAATAAGTAGGTAGGTTAGTATTGGTACCTGTAATATTATGTGCCTTTTATAGGGTTTCTGTTGGTCTGGAATTGGACTTTATTTAGGCAAATTAGTCGCAAGTTACGTCGTTATGTAAAAAAAAGACTTTTGTATCTAAAAGTTGCATGTTAAGGCGGGCATTCCCCAAAATAGGGTATTTTAAATTATGGATTACTCGCAACACACAAGTACTTAAAACTTGGAAAAAATATATGTTATTTTACAGTTATTTATCTAGTGCTTCCGGCCGTATTTTCTCGATTGGTCATATTTTACTGTGTCAAATAAAATCCCAAACATCCATCTAATCGTAATCTAAATATCGTATTACTTGCAGTATACATGGTTTTAGTTAATGAAAAATATACGAAAATAATTGTCTTTGATTAGCCGAGGGATTCCGGCCGTCATAAGTGTAAATTTTTTATTATTTAATTTTTAATTGAATTTTAAATGATTTTCGATTCGCGGGGCGCTCGCGAGTTCACAGTTCACTGCCGGCTGCCGCTGCGTCCGCGTGAAGTGTATCGCGCGCGGCCGAGCAAGCGATAGGGCGTTTGTGCACTACACTGAATTTTACCGATCCGGAAAAAAACGGATGCTTGTATTTTGATAAATAATTATTATTAATAATGGAATTTATTTATTTCGTGTAGTTTAGGGTTAGAAACATTGAAACTACACGAAATAAATAAATTATTACTATTATAAATGATTAAATTATCAAAATACAAGCATCCGTTTTTTTCCGGATCGGTAAAATTCAGTGTAGTGCACAAACGCCCTTAGCGTGCCTATTTCGGTCGGGATTCATCGCCTTAATTCAGAAACTTCCTAAGTTTTAGCACTCAACTCACCATACTATATTTGACGACCTCCGTGGCCGAGTGATGTAGCCACCGGTTTTCAAGGTGCCGCTATCTCTGAACTGAACTTTGTTCCTACTGTGCTTAATAGAACAAAGTTCTTAAACACCATTAATGTTTCACTAAGATAATATTTGTCAACAATAAAATTGGTAACAATATGAGAAATAATTAATTGAGTCACAAAAACACTTTAGCATCTAAAATAGTGTCCGTTTCAGTATTTTAGGTGCTTACTTAGTATTTTAATGGGTTAGGTTAGTTTGCTGATCAATTGATTACAACCCATACAATTTAATATATCTTTAAGCAAGCAATAGTGTAGTTCTATATTAGGTAGAAACTATGCAAAACTATAACGAGTTAAGGGGTGCTTTATGTTATGACTGAAGCGAGATAGCAATGAGAAAACGACGCGCGCGGGAACGAGACCGATTTTGCAGATTAGGCAAAAAAAACACGAAATCACTTCGTAGTAAAAAACTATGGCGATAAAAAAATTTAAACTACACGATCCTAAATATTATTGGTACATCCTGGTATACCACAAATTAAACCAATTTCCTATAGTAATGTAACCCCATTTGAGAATAATTTAGAATTTTCGTACTTTTTAGGGATCTTTTCGAAAAGCAAAAGTGTCAAGGCAATAGGTATAATAAAATCGTCTCTCTGAAACTTTACAAATCTAGATAAAGATCTGACGAAATATATAATATCTTATTACTAGATTTGTAACAACTCTTTTTTTTATCAAAAAGTCCATACTTTTTCCGAGTATCGCCTTAATACGAGTACAATTGCAATTCATAGTTTCTTGTGGTGTTTGTAATAGCACCGTCTTCTCATGGGCATAAGTAACTACATTCCACCGCGTTCGGAAATGAAATAATAATTACTAGGCAACGTGCTCAATTTATATCCTGACTAACGTGGTAGAATGTATCTTGACTATTAGTGCGTAAAATAACACTCCTTATTTATGGTCGAGCTTCTATAAACGTTACAAGGTGGAAATATTGTTACACCGCTTTTTGTGAAGTGTTTACTTAAGCGAGAGTAAGCTTGAGGAAACAATAAGATTTTTTTATTGCGAGACGGAATTAAATAAATGCACATTAAATAAATGCTTAGCTAAAACGAAATGTAACGATGATAAAAAAGACGATAGCATATAGGTAATACACATACAAACTACAAAACTCACAGCTTGAATTTTGTCACTTAACCAACAAGGGATTCATAAACTATCAGCATGAAAATAGATTATTAGATGTCATCGTTATTTTATTTCATACTATGTCCTCTGCTAAGAAAATACCGATATATACGAATATAGAAAATAAATGGTAGGTAGTAGGTGATCGGAGTTGCCCTAACAATCACTGCTGCCTGCTGCTTGTTACAAACGGAAAATTCACACTCTAAATGCTTCATACAGATTTATTCAGAAGAGCAGTTCACCTTGTTGGAAAAGTGTCAGTTCAAGTGACTGTTAACTTAATGCCTCTCCAATAAAAGTGGAGTGGTAGAGAGTTACAAATCCTCCATTAGAGTTGCATAACAACGCCGCTACTTTTAGTTGACAGAACTTCTTCATAGATTATAAGCAAATTCTTTTGCTGGATTTTAAACTCTCACACACTACTCCGAAACTCCGCTCCGCTCCTTTTTAGATTGCAGATCTACTCTGCAGATTTTGCAAGCACTTTCAATAGAAGTAGGTATCCGAATGTCCATCGGCTTTGAGTCGGAACGGTCAGCGTTGTGGGGTAATGTGCGTGCGTACGCACACAGGTGGCGTCACCTGACACCGGCTCGGAACCGGCCGCTTCCGCCGGACGCGCCAATTAGTGACGCACACATACACACACACGCTGAACGTACCTCACACACACGTAAAGCGTAGGCCACACCGGTAGCGAGCTTGTAAGCTAGCATGCAAGTGAGCGAGTTCAGTGAAACTTTACAATATCCAAACAATTAGCTATCGTAGCTTAGTTAGTTCAAGATGTGGAATTTTAGCCGCCTCTTCTGTGATCAAGTCGTAACAACACCGGTATCTGATGTGTAGAGTCTGATTCCCGGTTGATAGCGGTACCTAGGTACATATTGTATTCAATTTGGATAGTAGTAGGATTTTTCTGAAGTGCACCATCTTGTCATAGATAGGTAAGTCTGTAGCCATAATAATAATGTTTTCAGCATTTTTGTACTCCGGCAGGTCAGATAAGATAGTCAATTCCTCAGTGGTTAAGGATTCCGGGAGAAACGCAATTCCACCCTCAGATCATAAGTCAAATCAGGTATGATGAGGGCTTAGCGTTTCCTTAATATAAATCGAAGTATCAAATATGTGAGTATGACCAAACTCGCACTGTCGATGTCGCCTCGGCTTATGGTACCCGCTCACATTGTGGCCCGCACGTATACGTTTGATGTTAGTAAACACGCGGTTTTGAGGGTGAACTGTTGCATAAAAGCTGAATTTATGTCATTCTTTTATAAGGGCTTAAGCTTCAAAGGTACGACAAACTTATGACGACTTTTGTTATCAATATTGGTTAGTTGAGACTATGGCCTTTGCAATGTAAAACCTCGCACTTGTTTGGAAAGACCGTTAAAAGCACGCATTACCTTGGTGACGGATGGCTGACTTTATTCAATGTTGATTAGCAAACATTTCATTCTCATACAAACAAATAAAATGTACGCTGAATGGCTGATTTACGTGTGTTCAGTGACTGGCGCCGAAATCGATCACAGTCCAGCGCTGGCTTCGTTTGAACGCTTCGTTCTACATACCAATCCAGCGCTGTCTTCGATTGAACGTTTCGCTCGTCAATCTAATCCAGCGCTGGCTTTGTTTGAATGCTTCGCTCGACATACCAATCCAGCGCTGGCTTCGTTTGAACGTTTCGCTCGTTAATCCAATCCAGCGCTATCTTTGTTTGAACGCTTCGCTCGACATAGCAATCCAGCGCTGGCTTCGTCTGAACGTTTCGCTCAACATACCAAACCAGCGCTGGCTTCGTTTGAACGTTTCGCTCGTCAATCCAATCCAGCGCTGTCTTCGTTTGAACGCTTTGCTCGACGTAGCAATCCAGCGCTGGCTTCGTTTGAACGTTTCGCTCGACATAGGAATCCAGCGCTGGCTTCGTTTGAACGTTTCGCTCGACATACCAATCCAGCGCTGGCTTCGTTTGAACGTTTCGCTCGACATAGGAATCCAGCGCTGGCTTTGTTTGAACGTAATAAATATTCAATTCAACTGTCAGTATATGTCAGAACGTTTCGCTCGACATACCAATCCAGCGCTGGCTTCGTTTGAACGTTACGCTCGACATGCCAATCCAGCGCTGGCGCTAGCCCTAGTATGGTTTTATTGGAGCTACCTAGGAGGAAACTATAAAATGGATTCGAATTTAGGCATCAAAATTCGAATCCAGTAAGTATTGCTACTGACTTCATGTACCGGCCATTAAAATATGACGTACCAGGAAGTAAACTAATTGATATTATGGTATAATGTACTAGTTACGCTTACGATACACAGACTTACAAGTACAGTGCAATGAAGAGGTATGACGCTTTACCGAGGCTAAGGTAATAAAAGAGATGTGACTTGTTCGGTGTCAAGATGTATATTGAGATAATAATATTGAGTACAATTAAAGATACATTATCTTAGTAAGCGATCTTATTCTAGATTGCTGAGAATGCTACGCGTGTGTTCCAATTTTCTGTAAATGCGCGATAATGCAAACATCTTGTTTGTGTAATATGTTGCAATCATACTTCATCTCCCCTGAAAAAGTGGAAGGATCATCCCCTCCCTGCAAAAAGGAACAGACTCGTAACATTGACTTTAACGAACTTAACCAAAATTTAATTACTTAAGTAAAATAAGTAAACAAAATTTAAACATTATCAACATAGCAAAGTTAAAACTATTTCATTTATTAAATCGTACTAATACAAAAACGTTTTACAATATAAACAATATACCTAATTAAAATTGTATCTAATTAAAATGGTATCGAATTGAAATGGTATTGAATTAAAACGGAAGCTTCACATTTTACACTTAATCATAACAATAACAAAGTGTTAAGTAACATGGTATGTAATTAAGTACCTATACTTATAATTACGTATCAAATAAAATAGTTATTTATTGAATGGTTTGGTATTATTCTTATGCACAATTATAGCTTTATTTTCTTTTAAAATTTCTACATTAGACGTCATATCTCTTAAAACTTTATAAGGGCCATTGTAAATACTATCTAATTTATTTCCTACTTGGTTCTTTAATAATAACAAATCGCCTAACTGATAGGTAACATTATTGCTAGTTTTATCATACAATAATTTTCTTTTCTCTTTAGATTGTATCAAGTTACGTCGTGCGTCGGATTGCGCTTGTTGTAAACGATACTTAAGTTCTCGGGGATAACTGTCATAGTTATATAAGGGGCCGATTTCTGATTGTAAATTATTTGGAAGGTTACAAATTTTTCCAAAAACTAATTCGAAAGGCGTATATTTAGTTTCACTATGCACTGTGGTATTAAAAGAAAAACACCAATATGGAATCCAGGTGCTCCAGTTATGTTTATAATTATTACACTGGATTCTCAGAAAAGCTCCTAGGGTTTTATGAGTATTTTCTAAAGCGCCTACAGTTTCGTGATGGTACGCCGTAGAATTTAATTTTTTAATATGTAATAGAGAACATGTTTCGGACATCACTGATGACATGAATTCGGTTCCCTGGTCAGTCAATATTTCTCTAGGAATACCATAACGTAAAATGAAATTATTGGTAAAAGATTGAGCAACTGTGACCGAGTCTTTACTAGGTAATGGATACGCTTCAACGAATTTGGTTAAATCGCATTGTAATGTCAATACATATTTATTATTATAGTCATCAACATCGAGTGGACCCATTATATCCAAACTAATTCTTTCGAATGATGAGTGGGCTGTTGATGTTATGGTTAAGGGCTGCTTAATATGTTTATTACTATGCTTATGATATTGACATTGATGGCAATTTTTAACAAAAAGTTTTACATCATTACTCAAACCTGGCCAAAAATAATATTGCTTAATGTTGTTCATCATTCTATTAACTCCTGCGTGTCCGCTGGTAGGTAATAGATGGAAATCATTTAGTATTACTCTTTTTTGTTCACTATCATATATTCTTAATATATTTTTTGTTATGAGAAAGCGCGGGGTAACAGAGTTAATTCTTTTTGTTGCTTGTACAAGACTTTTGATTTTACTCTCGTTACATTTTTCTTTAATAATAAGTACCTCATGTATGCCTATTTTTTGACATAATGACTCTAAGTCCCTCGCTAACACCTCTGGGGTAGATGACGATCGGGTACTCAGATATATCGCTGATTGCGAAGGTACGTAAACGTAACAACTTGCATTAGAAATAATGCTATCTTTAGACTTTGAATAATTGTCAAACTTTAATTGATTAAAACTTAATTCAGTTACGTCATCGGGTTTCTTGAGAAGTTCTACCGCAATAGGTTGATCAGGCCTAGTGCTGGTGGAGCTCTCTGAAGAAGAATCAGTGGGGGTTTTTAATTTTTTACTTTGTGCTCTAGTTAAAACTGATACTGTGTTTTGATGTAATGATTTTAAAGTAGAAGATGTAATAGGTATGCGACTCAATGCGTCTGCAGCTGCATTGTTTCGTCCTGGAACATACTCTATTTCAAAATCATACTCCTCTAGGAATAATCGGAATTTAGTAAGTCTGCTTGTTGGGTCTTTCAAGTTAAATAAATAAATTAACGGTTTGTGGTCTGTTATAATTTTAAATTTACGTCCATATAAATAAGGGCGAAAATGTCTCACAGACCAAACAATTGCTAAAAGTTCTAATTCTATGATGGGATATCTCGTCTCGGCGGGTTTCAGGTTTCTACTCGCATACGCGACTACTTGACCGTTCATGTTAGATAAAACAGATCCTAAACCTGTCTTACAAGCATCTGTTTGTAGCCGAAAGATGTTACTTTCTGAAAAATCTGGATAAGATAAAATAGGGGGTTGAATTAATGCTGATTTTAATTTTTCAAATGCCGTTTGACACTCTGATGACCATAGAAACTGTACATTCTTTTTTCTTAATTGGTTTAAAGGATAAACAATGTTTGCAAAGTTCGGTATGAATCGTCTGTAGTAATTTGCAAACGCGACAAAACGATTGACATCGTCGCAGTTCATCGGCACTGGATAGTTTTGCATGGTTGCAATTTTACTTTCATCTGGTAAAATTCCATCAGAAGTTATTTTGTGTCCTAGATATATTATTTCGTTTCGCAAAAATTCACACTTCATAGGATTTAATTTTAAGTTAACTTTTCTAAATCTCTCTAGTATACTAATTAAGTTTTTATTGTGGTTTTCTATAGATTTCCCGAAAATTACGCAATCATCTAAATAAATAAAAGCCTTTTTATAATTTAAGCCTGACATTGCAATAGTCATAAGACGTGAAAATACACTCGCAGATGTCCGGAGACCCATGGGACAGCGTTTCATCTGAAAAATTTTATCACCAGCAGTGAAAGCTGTGTACTTTCGTGAATCTTCGCTTAAAGATAACTGATAATAGCTTTGCGAAAGGTCTAATTTTGAAAAATAAATGTTATTTGCAAGCGAATCTAAGATATCAGTTATATTAGGCAAAGGGAATTTGTCGTCCTCAATACGATTATTTAACTGCCTGTAATCTATAACTAATCGCCATTGTTTCTCGTTTGACCTATCTGTTTTTTTCGGTACAAGCAAGACGGGACTAGACCACTCTGACGTAGCCTCTTCTATAATATCATTTTCGAGCATAATATCTATCTGTTTCTGAACTTCCTTCCTTAGTGCGAACGGTAATCTATGTGGCTTGACATAAACTGGCGAGACATTAGGTTTTAAAGTTATATTATGGGTCATTAGGTTTGTACAAGAGAGTTTGTCGCCTGGCAGATGAAAAACATCTGCGTACTTAGCGCAAATACTTTCAATACTTCGTTTTTCTTCTAAATTCAGTTCAGGTAAATTTAATAATCCTAATAATGTTTTTACACGATCGACAGAAACCTCCTCTTTTTCAAAATTACAGACTTCAAAATCATTCAATGAAAAAGTCTCTAAATCGGTAAGATCTAGATCAACTTCTTTCTCAGTGGTGTTTAATATCCTTACTGGCATGCGACCATTACAAGGTTTCGCTATTATACTTCCTATAAAAACTCCTTTCTGTATCTCTTTAGATAAACAAACACAATCGTCGCCTAACGATGTAGGTATATATTTTATTACCTCACATCGTGGCGGTATCAAATGTCTATAGTGACTCAATATAGGTATAGACACATAATTACTATCTTTAGTTAAAAGCAAAGTATTTTCTTTATAGTTAATTATAGCTTGATAGCGTTTCAAAAAATTATCACCTAAAATACCATTTGCAGAACAAGACATATTTTTAAACACATACATTTTTCCTCTAAAAACTAACCCATTATAAGACAAATCTAAGTAAATATATCCTTCAGATACTAGTTTACCGCTAACACCTTTTATAACTAACTTCTCAAATGTAATTAAATTCAATAACTTCGGATAATCGCATAACCATTCGTATTTTAAAACACAAAGGCTTGCTCCGCTATCGACTAAAAGATCGATATTGCTATTACTTACGTTAAAAGTTACGGTACTACTATTATTGTAGTTTAAAACATAATTTTCAGTAGGAACGAAAAAAATCTAAATTATTATCGTTCTGGGGCTCAGAACGCGCTTGTGACTCACTATTGGTCGATTGCTCGTGGCTAGCGTACTGCACACGTTGAAAAGGCACAGCTGAGCGCGGCGGGCGCGGGCTCGGCCGACCGCGGTCACGTGAACGTGATTGTGTTCCTTGCGCGGCGCGGGAGTCTCGCGACATGTACTTACCTTGTTGTGGTCTCGTGTTTCCGGCAGCGTACCTATTGTTTGCGCTAAATCTATTATAGTAACTATATTTATTAGAATAATTACTTGGCTGACGCGGATAATTAGTAGGTGTGCGTGAGAAATTACGAGTATGAAACTTTTTAATGTTCATAACTTCCTCGTGTCTGGTAGACATTGACTGCTCGTCTAGGGCAGTTCTTATAGCCTCTGGTAAAGAATCAAAGTGACGTGATGCTATGATAGTACTAAGCTTTTGATTCACTAATCCATCTGAAAAGCGCTTGATTGCAACCTTTTCATTAATGGGACGCAATACTTCAAACTTAGTAGCGTCGTCATCCGCTTGTGCTATGGTTAAATTCACAAAAAGTTGTTCTAGTTCCGAGCCGAATGACTCGATCGACCTATGACCTTGACGACAGTTTTGTAATTTGTGTTGGATAGCAACAGCAGATTTTTTCTGAATCAAATGCGTATTCATATCTCTAATTAAATCTTTAATAGTTGGATAACTACTTTTTAAACGTAATTTTGCGCTAGGAGAGAGCCTAGTTTTAATCACAAAATCAATAAGTAACCCATGAGTAGCATCGCTGATCATTGAACTATATAATTGTATACCATCAATTAGAGATTTAGTGACGTGTTCTTGACCTGTCATCGTTGGTAAAAGTGCAATGGCTGTCTTCAAGTCAAATTTATCTTTTTCTGCCATTTTTGAAATACTACTAACACTTAAAGTCTCTAAAGAAATAATTTTGTCATAAATGATCTGAATGTCATTTGCTATTTTATTAATTAAAGTTATATCTTTAGTTGATACCTCCGATTTTTCAACTAAATTATGTACTTGAGCTAAAATATACTCTAATTTCGCGTATTCAAGTTTCGCTTCATTAAATTTCGTAAAACCTAACTCTTTTTGACGTCTATCTGGTCCTAGTTTTACTAAATTATCTTTAATATACAATAGTTTCTTATGCAATTCATTTAAATCGGAAATAATAAATGACATTATCTAATAAGAAAAAAAAATGTAATCCTACATATTATTTAAAACGTTTAGGTATAAAATAACTTACGACTTACGGTGGCATTATAGCGCGCGAATAAAATAATTACGTCTCTGCACGATGAGTAGGTATGTGGTGACCGGCGTGGCGTGTGGGGGCTGGGGCTGCGGGCTGGGGGTTTTCTCATGCTCCTTGAGTGTGTAGGATCTTCAGACTTCTAAGATGGGTTCCTGGACCGCTTGAAACAGCTAACTGAAGATCGGGCTGGGATTTCCCTTGCCCCTCGTACAATGGGCCGGGTTTCTACCCTGGACACCTCCTGGTCTACGTTGATGGTTGAGTCGACGTCGTTGCCAGTTCCACGGAAGATATTGTGTTTCTTAGAACTGCGCTGTTGAATTCTCTACGGAGTCGGTTGACAATTCGGTCCCAAATTTTCCGGATGCAGGCGTAAATGATGAGTATAACGATGAGAAGCAGTATGACGGATAGTAAAATTTCTGTTGTAGTGAGCTGGCTTGAAGTTTTCTGCGTTGCTTGGGCGTCGCCGCTGGCGGTTTGTGCGATGATAACTTCTTCTTTACTTTGTGGTGCTCCCATATTATTGTTTTGTCTTCCCAAGTAATGCGATGAACAGAAGTGTAGAGCCAAATAGCACCGCAACGAAGACTGCTGCTAGTATGGTGTTGAAAATTTTGCTTTGCTGCTCCATGTAGTAATGATTTTCCCGCAAAAATTTATAAGTTCGGTTGGCAAAGGGTCGCCATGAAGAGGTATGACGCTTTACCGAGGCTAAGGTAATAAAAGAGATGTGACTTGTTCGGTGTCAAGATGTATATTGAGATAATAATATTGAGTACAATTAAAGATACATTATCTTAGTAAGCGATCTTATTCTAGATTGCTGAGAATGCTACGCGTGTGTTCCAATTTTCTGTAAATGCGCGATAATGCAAACATCTTGTTTGTGTAATATGTTGCAATCATACTTCAGCAACAGCGCTGTTAAATGACTAATTACGTACAGATTAGATTCACTGATAAAAGTTAAATGTGCGACGCATTGTACGATTGTTAGTTTAAATGTTATGTAACTGCCAACTAAAAAGTGTGATTGTAGATAAAAATATTCCATTATTTAGAATTCCTTGTGACTAGTATTTCATTTGAATGTAACAGTTCACTTTTATATTTTTTACATAACAGTTTTAGTGCATTTGAGTGCTTTTAAATAAAAAAGAGCTAATCGCTGACAGGTTATACCTAACATCTATGCCTTTATGAAATCATTTATATGAGATATAGAATTTACTTCTTTTTTTAGTTACAAGGGTTACAAGTTAAAATATCTGCAACGGAAAAATTGTGATAGTAAAAAATCACCAGCCCTACAAAAGTAACTTTAGGCGGGATTCGAACCCGCGCCCGGGCATCCCGCATCCGGCCCGAAGCTCGCCAACTAGGCTACCAAAAGGCTTCGAATTCCGCCTAAAGTTATTTGCAGGGCTGGTGGTTTTTTCTATCTTAATTTTTCCTTTGCTTACTGAATGGCATTGTAAATGCATTAAACGAATTTAAAATCTTAATAAAATATCTGCAGGTACAAAAATCCTGATAATAAAAATGCATATTTCTATGAAAATTTTGTGTGAGATGAAAAATGACGATAGTCAATTTCCTGAAGCGATCCAAATAGTTTTAAAGCTTATTATTGTTTCTATAATATGGTATATCTACGTAGGTAAGCTCAAAATTGAAATGAGATTATGCGTCTTGCATCGTGTTATGTTTGTGTAGGTACAGCCCGCCATGATCATAAGACCTTATGTAGGTACAATATTTGCATTCAATTCAATCAGATTCAATCCATTAAAATAAAACCTAACGAGGTGTTAATGTTTTGAATCTATTGTATAACGTTATGTTATGTAACGTCGATTGTACCGGTCAGAAATATAATTATCAAGCAAATTGTAACAGCACAAAGCATGAGACCTTAATTCAACTCACGATCTAATTACATGTTATAATTCGATGCTAATAGGTCACCAGTAAAAAGTACATGAATACCAAATATACACTGTATACTAACTTAAACAATTGTTCTACGAACCTAGTCATTGTGAGCGCTTTTTACCCACAGTTCTTTCTCTTATTAAAAGCTCACTTAACTGACAAGACTTAACGAAGCTTAAAATCCAAGTTATTATTCATAAATTAACGTTTTTGATGCGTATATCGTAAAGTCGGGACTGGTGATATTATTATAATTGTGATGGTTATCTCTCATTCGCCGGAAACTTTGAGAACCACGCTTTACTAGGTGCATTTAAATAGGTCACTGTTTTAGATTCAAGCAAGATTGTCAGTTCGGTGGAATAGTATGAGTTTGGAAGAGTTTTGCATGTCACGTAAAGGTAAAGTTCTATTACGTTACCCTCTTAATAGTAAATGTGGTGTAAAGTTAGATACATCCTGGTGTAAATCTGTTGTTGTCTCTGTCATCACTTTAACTTATAAAAGAGTTACAACATCAGTTTTAAACTAGGTAGGTGTAACTCTTACACCACGTTTATTATTAAGGGGGTTAAATCAGGTTAAATAAGTTGACTGTTATTTAATTATGTTATTCTCATTTAATTACATTTTTAAGTCATATCATTTAAATGTATTGTAGAGTAATAATAAGTTTCCTTTGAAATGTTCTCGGCAAATAAAGTCACAAGTCATAATTATTAATTGATAGGTACCTCCTATTGATATAATACCTTGAAAATGATACCGTGAAAATTACATTGACGACCGATTTGGCGCAGGGGTAGACTACCCACCTTCTGCGCCATAGGTCTCGGGTTCGATTCCCGAACAAGACAAATATTTGTGTGCATGAACATGTCTATTTGTCTTGTTCTGGGTGTTTACTATATATTAAGTACCTATGTATTTACGAACAAAAGTATTTAAGTAAGTATATATTTATCCGTTATCAAGTTTTCCATGACACAGTTTCTTAATGAAATTAACATGGGCTTAGATAATTGGTGTGATTGTAAGAAGTTATTTATTTATTTACATTTTCTTAAAATTTATCCAATTACAAAAAATAGCCTCATACTGTACCTTACCGGTGAGGTTAAAAAAAATATGTTACCACTTGTATAGCTATTACCCGATTTGCAGTAAAAAAAGTGTTGCTAAGCCAAGAAGGGTGAGGGTCGTTTGCGCGGCTGCGCGGGAGTCGCAGGGTTGATAACATCTCGATTACTTTCCCGACAAAACGGCTGATACGGGGCTCATTACCCATGCTATTAAGGCGCTACTCGGAAAAAGTATGGACTCTTTGATATAAAACTATAGGACGGTTAGAGTTGTTATAAATCTGGTAATATGATATATAGGTAATAAGATATATATCTGGTAATAAGGTTCTTCATACCTTTATCTAGAATCGTATAGTTTCAGAAACACGATTTTATGATTTTGGCTCGACACTTTTTATTTTCGAAAATACTTCAAAAAAATAAGAAATATCAAGATTGTTCTTAAATGGGGATACATATACTATTGGAAATCGGTTTAATTAGTGGACACCAATAATATTTAGGATCGTATAGAAGCATTATTTAAAAATCGCTATAGTTTTTGAATACGAAGTGATTTTGTGTTTTTTTTGCGTAATCGGCAAAATCGGTCTCGCTCCCGCACGCGTCGTTTTCTCATTGCTATCTCGTTTTAGCATAATTTTTCCGAGTATCGCCTTAAACTAACTTGCAGATAAAGGCACGTCTCATATGCTACTACCTACGTTAATTTCAGTAGCTGTATGCTATAGTAGGTAAGACATACTATTGTGCTCGCATTATTAATATTCGTTCAGTAAATTGAAACCCAATTAGGGTATGATGTTATTTTTTGGTGTGAGACTTTCAACGTGTTAAGATCTACTTATATGAGAACTTAGTTAAATAAGCGTTTGTAAAGTTACAATTACTATGTTGTATGAAGGCAATTTTGCAAACACTCAATTTACATACATGTGTTGTATTTGTAACTATGTTATTTGTAGTCGTAGTGTAGGTGTTCCCAAAAATAACAGCTGATCATCATTGTATCTGAAAATACAATAATAAAATATCCCCATTAAATTTTTTAGTACTTACTTACTGTAGTGTTACATTGTGACTATAATAATCTCGGTTATATCTCGAAACATTAACCAGATCATATCCGTCAAGCGTTTACCATTCTAACGCTATAATACACATATCCGTTTGATATTAAATTCAATGTCAGAACAATAAAATTACAAAATGGCGTTACACCCGCAGGTACGTACGCTCGAAGGCAGCTAACCGCGAAACGTCCATTTCATTTCCATAATTTCACAAAATGGCAGATTAAAATCCGAAAAGCGCGCTGACAATCGAGCGGCTGACAGAGAACAATGGCCGCCGCGGCGTTTCCCGCGCATTATCTAATTTGCCTGTCAAAAACTGCGCGCACGCACGTACAATCGAGGAACTTTCAGGCCAACTACTTTACGGCTGTTTTTCCTTGCGCTGCATTATGACAACGCGGACATAAAGTAGGCTCCGCGTAGATCGGGGGCAAGCGAATGTCGCCAATATGTGGTCTACCGGCCAGTTCTTCGATCGACCTCAGTAAACAATGAAAACCTTAAATGACACGTTGCGGCTACGGTAACGTAAATAATTTTCGAGTGACATATTTTAAATTACCCGTATAATTACGCCGGAACGATACGTACGCTTAGCCTAGGGTACAGTCAACAAGCTGGCAACATATTTTAATTTATATATTAATAAAGAAATAAAAAATTTCAGTATTGTTTTACGAATAACAAAAAACATGTTATCATTACAATGAGATATTGATAAGTACCTACCTGTTCATTTTCAAAAATAAATTTACTTTTTGTTGTTCGCAGATACTATACTTTAATAACTAGGAGTATTTCTTCACTACTTACCTACTGCTACATTGTAAGCTAAATCAATATAATAATAATTGGATATTAAAAAGTTAAAAAACAAACTTCACAACAATGTTTTAGCATGATCAAACAATTTGAATGAGCTATGAATGGCTGATTGAATTTCAATTTAGCATTTACAAATGCTTTGCTTTTAAAAGATAAATTATGTAAAAAAACAATTACAAACTTAGAGTTAGAGATGTTTTGTTTTTTTGTGCGTTTTCACTGTGCCAATGCGGTTTATAGCTGCTAAGAGTTATAATGAACCATTTTAATTGTTCTTTTAATGGGAAACCCCGTAAACATGACCGACAAGCAGTATCACTCAATCATTAGTAATCAATCAATACGGAGCAAAGTCATTAAAACGTATGAGCCTTGTATGATGATGAGCCTTCAAACACTAATGGGTTCCGTATTGAAACAAAAATAAATGTCATGAAATATTTATATTAAATTATTTTTTACTTTCTTACACATTGAAAAATGGAAAATGAAGTATTTTGAAAAAATCGACCCATCTCACAACTCCAAGCTCCGATGGGACGGGTAGATTTTTTCAAAATAAGGACTTCATTTTCCATTTTTCAACAATAAAAATTGCACTGTGAATGCAAAAAATTAAAAATTTTAATAACTTTCTTGCACATAATAGATTTGTGAAATATTAATGTCATTTAAACATATTCTCCACAAAAATAAAACTCATCAGTTACGCCGCGTATAAAAAGAAACATTTTATTATCATTTGTTCAGGGTGCATACCATCAACTTTAAGACAGCGATTCAAAAATAGCGCGATGCAGAATAGGTTCCTAAAATGAATTGCTTTCTTTCGTACCATGACCTTCTAAAAACTGGATCGCAAATGAATTGCTAAATGTGAATGACCGAACGATTTGTGTCCTTATTTCTTCTACCCGTCTCTTTCACTCGATTCTGTCATGCCAGGAGAGTGAAAGGGACGGGTATAACCTGCAGGTGACATGTTAGTTTGGCCAAGTTATACGTCAAATAAGAGTTGATGACAGCTCAGCGGCTGTGAAATGTCATTGAATGATCACTGAATCGCTGTCATTGATATTAAGCTGTCGTGGTACGAATAAGCGAAGCAGATCAGTTTAGGTTCCTAAACAAAACCGCAATAAGAGTTGATGGTAGGCACCCAGGTCACGTAAAAAGACGCTGGCGTTGAAAAGGTTAAGACTTTATTTCAGGACCATAAAGGTTGTGGCTCACTGGATTAAGCCATGACAGCGAGACGCCATCGCCAGCAGCACTTCCGTAAATTTTCTTCGCGAGGTACGTAAGAAAAAGTAACCTTATAAGTAACCTTATAGTAGTAAGTAGACTGTGCTTATAGGTACCTAATAAGGTTACTTTTCTTTTTTTTTAATAAAGAATAACAATTTGACATGTTTTGATTGGCGACGGATATTGGCGCTGATGCCATGCTAATGAGATGCAGGCGTGGCGTGACTATTTTTTTATATTTGTTTCTGCTTTTAATGACTACGAAAATAACCCGACTCCAATAATGTTAACGTAACCCAAAAAACAATTTTAAATCTACTTGGAAAACCGCTGTAAACACCGTGATCAAACAGGGTCGCGCAAACAACGGCGATTCGATACACGTGAATTAATTACAAAAAGTGCACACACTGCGTTATCGGTAGCCGGACTGAAATGATTCGACTAATAGCTACCCGCTGCCTGATACCATCACTCCCGGGCCCACTATAAACATGAATTCGAATTAAAAGCACAAAACGGCAACAAAAAATATACAATAACCGCTGACGTTTAGATGCTTTGTTTGATCTATAGGTTCCACTGTTTTTTTTTTCATTAACTCTTTTTTAGGATTGACCGTTTGTTTTGATTATTTCTAGAGTTTTTATTAGTTTGATTGCTGTTGACTTTGGAAACGTAACTATATAGGATACTTCTACTTTTAGGTAGTGCATGCACTACTTTGCTTAAAAACACATTTCAAGAAAACTTCATGTAAGTACCAGGTATAAAGTTTACTTACGAAAAACTTCAACGGCGTTTTTACAAAGAGGCTATGAAAAAAAAACATAGAAGGATCAAGAATCTATATAATTTATTCGGTCTAGCTAGGGTATTACAGCAGTTTTGAAAATCAAAAAAACCCTAACGGTTCACAAACCCTACGACGGGTGACCTTGTAACGAGAAGATCCGACAAGCAACTCGTCAAGGGCTGTTTTTTCTCCCTGTTTCGTCTCAAATTGATAAATTACCTATTCAAGCATTTCATATTAGGTAGGTACTATACAATGTTTTAAATAATCTTACCTAATCTTATTTCATTAAATATTAACCTATAAACATAGAAATGTTGTTCTGGAATCGCTTTACGAGGACTAAACGGAATGTTTAATTACCGAAGAGATAGCATCACGTTCGTGTAAAATAAAAATTGCCTCGTTTTACTGTTCAAATCGTATTGTCTGCTCAATTACGTGTCTTAATGGCGACTACTCGGCCAACTATTTAAAACGTAGGTAAGTGTAGCGTGCGATGGAATATGAGCAATAAAGTAATTGCTGAGAACGTTGAACGCTACGTAGATTGTTCTGAGCAAACATTAATTAGTTAGAGCTAATGAAAATACTTTGGAATATTGGCAGTTTCGTTAAATTTTGATAGTCGAAGTACCTACTTACTTATTCGAAGCAAAATCAAATAGTTCTAATTACAGATTGTTTGATGCAGAGGTAGGGTCATTATTCGGGAGTTGTTTTAATATTGGTAGATCATAATTATTGTAGAGTTGAAGGTAGGGCCATCTTTGGCGTTACAATTATAAGTAATTACAACACTATTGTTGCCTTTCTTCACTTCTCATTTGTATTTTGTAAGTATACAAAATTTCAAGACTGAGATAAGTTAAGATCCGATTGTTTTTTTATCCACAACGGGGTTGCACGTATAACTCGCGCAGTTAAAGCAACAATCTGTTAATGGCGGCCAAGCATTAAGTGTAAGCGCGATAGCATGACCCACCCACGTGGTCTACATGCAGCATGACGGTATGTGTGAGCGAGATAGCACGACCAGACGGCCGCCATTTCCATATTGTTCTTTATCTGCGCGGCTTATAACCGGCCTTCATCACATTTGATGCTCCCGGAATCCACAACCACTGAGGAAATAGAGAAGATAGCGGCCGCCCGCGGTTTCACCCGCGTGGTTCTCGTTCCCGTGGGAATATCGGGATAAAAAGTAGCCTAAGTTACTCCTTATTATATCAGCTACCTGCCAGTGAAAGTCCCGTCAAAATTAGTCCAGCCGTTTCAGAGATTAGCCGGAACAAACAGACAGACAAATTTGTAAAAAATGTTATGTTGGTATAATTATGTACCGTAGATATAATCATATGCATGTAGTAATAACCTCCTACTTTTCAATTTTTGAAGTCGGTTAAAAAGAGGTTATTTGACTATTACAAACACTCCAATTTTATTTATTTGTAAAGATAACTACTGGAACACAACAAAACCAAAAACCTCGTTGTTATGGCGTCAGACTTAGATTAGATGGTGGTCTGGTGGTAGCTAGCCAGGCAGACTGTACAAGTCCAACCACCAACCAAACCGAATAAAATATGTACCCCCAACTGGGAATTGAACCCGGGACTTCGGGTCTGATACCAGGTGGTGTGTAGTGTACCACTAGACCACATAAGCTACCATACCACTAAAACGCACATATTCTTGCTAAATTTTAATAAATAGCAATTAATTTTAATTAGCTCTAGGCAATTAGTACCTAGAACAGTAACCGTCGTTTTTATTATTATTCTTACACCTTTCATCTGATTAACTGTACACATTTATCTATCATAGTAATCGTATCCCGGTTTTCCCACGTGCATATTGCCACTGCACCTAGCAAATAAATGCACACCATACGTACCTACACACAATTTGAACAATTTTAATTGCCTCCATTAGTCGAGTTTACGTTGCCGACTCATTAATATGTAAATACGTTATACATGTTAATATTTTAACTCCCCTATGCGTTCGTTCAACGTAGCTTTCACTCATTTATAGATTTGATATCTTAGGACAATTAAAATAACATAATTCTGTTTTTAATTAATTTAATCTAATTACTTTAGTAGATTGATTACTTACTTGTTTTTCGAGGTTTGCCTTTTGTTGTTTTCCTTTGTAATTCTTGATTATGTTTATACTATAGGTTTTTGGACTAAAATTAGGGTAGAAAAGAATATGGACAACTTGAAGAGTCACTATACACTATTGGGGTACAGTCACGTACCTACTAAATCACGTTATTACACCTACCCTCGATAAGAAAGTAACTGGCGTCAAAAAGTGATCAAGCAAAAGTCTCATAAATAAGTAGGTACCTACTTAATATTAAAGTCGTAGTTACAGCGGTTTTTTTTTAAATTCACAACGGGGTAGCGCTTAGCTTTCATCACACCTGATGTTAAGTGGTGATAAGGCTGAAGGTGGAAGCGCACTACTCCCAGAATCCTCAGTCACTGAGAAACTGCCTATCTTATCTCTAACCACTAGACCACAGAGGCGGTTAAAATAATATGTATGTAGGTACTGGCGGCGGTTAATTACCTATAATATGTACGTATAATAAAAATAAAAAGTGTTTCATAATTAAAAATTGTCAAACCGACATCGATTAGTTAACTCGCAATGAAATCCAACAAAACCCAAAGATTTATTCGTTTAATTAATCACTAATTCTGTACAAGCAAAGAATATATACACTTACGCGAAAAGAAACGACACTTAAGCATGTGTGCACGTAAAATCGCTTGCGGCTATGTGTGGGTGTCTGGATGTGAGCGGGGGCCGTGAGAGGCGCGCGGGGCGGGGAACGGGCAGTCGGTGAATGCCTTGGCCTAGGGCTGGCGCAATCTTCATACATTCAAATGGGAACTACTAGGAAGCCAGAAAATGCGAAAGTTGTTGACAATATTATTGAGAGGGCAAATTTTTATTTGGGCGATTATTGATTCACACACTCAGTGTTTCTGTCGCTAACTTAGTATTTTTACGGACGATTTAGTATTTTATTCGGACACTTGGATTAACAGTATCCCACTGTTAGTAGCTTATTTTACGTATATTATTATTATAGTCTTTATTATTCCTCAATAAAAAAACAACATGTCATTTTAATTACAAAATTATCAGTATTTTAAATAATTAATTTGCATGCATTATTATAGTAAATTATTAATTTCAATGTAATATTAGATTTGATAATTTGAATTGAGTTATTTTTTTTTTAGTTTTTTGCATTCACAATGAAACTCCCATTACTGAAAAATGGAAAATGAAGCATCCAGAAAAAATCGACCCGTCGCACAATCAGCTCCGATGGGACACGAACCCACGACCTTTCGCTTTCCGGGCGACTGCTCTAACCACTGAGCTACGGAGTCGTTACGAGAAGCGGCGAATTTATCCAATACTATAATATACATTAACGCTGACTATACAGCGAGTAAGAAATATTGGATAAATTCGACGCTTCTCGTAACGAATAGATGTCTTTATTTCTTTTTCTGTCTTTTCTTTTTATAATCAGTATACTACGTTCCATAGACCTCTGGCATACCTGTATTTCATTGTTTGTGTTATTACATATCCAGATTTCAGCCGTATGTGAGACAGGGTAGGAGACACGAATGTAGAATTATCTTTTTGAGTCTCATCGGAAGTTTTGATTTTAAAATATCTTTGTTGCTCCAAAACTTGTTCCATGTTCGTTAGTTCGTCTTTTTAATTCATCTTGATGTCTAGATGTAGAATATGATACTTGTTTACCGAGATATACATATTCCTGAACATATTCTAATAAAGTATTTTCGACTCGAATGGATGTCATACGTAAACTGTCGCTAGTTTAGTAAATTTTTCGAAAACAAAATATAACGCTGCTCGGTTTCTTATTTGAGTATTTTATTAACTGCCTTATATATATTTTATTTTGTCGGAAATTTTATTATTTCCCACTTGTAAAGATATTTAATAAATAAAAGTTGATTGAAAATTGAACGTGTCTATCATTACCTAAATGTTCTTATACAAGTTTACATTATATAACATCCTATGTGTAATCTTCTTTGGCATACGTCTATATTGAAGTATGATTGCAACATATTACACAAACAAGATGTTTGCATTATCGCGCATTTACAGAAAATTGGAACACACGCGTAGCATTCTCAGCAATCTAGAATAAGATCGCTTACTAAGATAATGTATCTTTAATTGTACTCAATATTATTATCTCAATATACATTTTGACACCGAACAAGTCACATCTCTTTTATTACCTTAGCCTCGGTAAAGCGTCATACCTCTTCATGGCGACCCTTTGCCAACCGAACTTATAAATTTTTGCGGGAAAATCATTACTACATGGAGCAGCAAAGCAAAATTTTCAACACCATACTAGCAGCAGTCTTCGTTGCGGTGCTATTTGGCTCTACACTTCTGTTCATCGCATTACTTGGGAAGACAAAACAATAATATGGGAGCACCACAAAGTAAAGAAGAAGTTATCATCGCACATCAACGTAGACCAGGAGGTGTCCAGGGTAGAAACCCGGCCCATTGTACGAGGGGCAAGGGAAATCCCAGCCCGATCTTCAGTTAGCTGTTTCAAGCGGTCCAGGAACCCATCTTAGAAGTCTGAAGATCCTACACACTCAAGGAGCATGAGAAAACCCCCAGCCCGCAGCCCCAGCCCCCACACGCCACGCCGGTCACCACATACCTACTCATCGTGCAGAGACGTAATTATTTTATTCGCGCGCTATAATGCCACCGTAAGTCGTAAGTTATTTTATACCTAAACGTTTTAAATAATATGTAGGATTACATTTTTTTTCTTATTAGGTAATGTCATTTATTATTTCCGATTTAAATGAATTGCATAAGAAACTATTGTATATTAAAGATAATTTAGTAAAACTAGGACCAGATAGACGTCAAAAAGAGTTAGGTTTTACGAAATTTAATGAAGCGAAACTTGAATACGCGAAATTAGAGTATATTTTAGCTCAAGTACATAATTTAGTTGAAAAATCGGAGGTATCAACTAAAGATATAACTTTAATTAATAAAATAGCAAATGACATTCAGATCATTTATGACAAAATTATTTCTTTAGAGACTTTAAGTGTTAGTAGTATTTCAAAAATGGCAGAAAAAGATAAATTTGACTTGAAGACAGCCATTGCACTTTTACCAACGATGACAGGTCAAGAACACGTCACTAAATCTCTAATTGATGGTATACAATTATATAGTTCAATGATCAGCGATGCTACTCATGGGTTACTTATTGATTTTGTGATTAAAACTAGGCTCTCTCCTAGCGCAAAATTACGTTTAAAAAGTAGTTATCCAACTATTAAAGATTTAATTAGAGATATGAATACGCATTTGATTCAGAAAAAATCTGCTGTTGCTATCCAACACAAATTACAAAACTGTCGTCAAGGTCATAGGTCGATCGAGTCATTCGGCTCGGAACTAGAACAACTTTTTGTGAATTTAACCATAGCACAAGCGGATGACGACGCTACTAAGTTTGAAGTATTGCGTCCCATTAATGAAAAGGTTGCAATCAAGCGCTTTTCAGATGGATTAGTGAATCAAAAGCTTAGTACTATCATAGCATCACGTCACTTTGATTCTTTACCAGAGGCTATAAGAACTGCCCTAGACGAGCAGTCAATGTCTACCAGACACGAGGAAGTTATGAACATTAAAAAGTTTCATACTCGTAATTTCTCACGCACACCTACTAATTATCCGCGTCAGCCAAGTAATTATTCTAATAAATATAGTTACTATAATAGATTTAGCGCAAACAATAGGTACGCTGCCGGAAACACGAGACCACAACAAGGTAAGTACATGTCGCGAGACTCCCGCGCCGCGCAAGGAACACAATCACGTTCACGTGACCGCGGTCGGCCGAGCCCGCGCCCGCCGCGCTCAGCTGTGCCTTTTCAACGTGTGCAGTACGCTAGCCACGAGCAATCGACCAATAGTGAGTCACAAGCGCGTTCTGAGCCCCAGAACGATAATAATTTAGATTTTTTTCGTTCCTACTGAAAATTATGTTTTAAACTACAATAATAGTAGTACCGTAACTTTTAACGTAAGTAATAGCAATATCGATCTTTTAGTCGATAGCGGAGCAAGCCTTTGTGTTTTAAAATACGAATGGTTATGCGATTATCCGAAGTTATTGAATTTAATTACATTTGAGAAGTTAGTTATAAAAGGTGTTAGCGGTAAACTAGTATCTGAAGGATATATTTACTTAGATTTGTCTTATAATGGGTTAGTTTTTAGAGAAAAAATGTATGTGTTTAAAAATATGTCTTGTTCTGCAAATGGTATTTTAGGTGATAATTTTTTGAAACGCTATCAAGCTATAATTAACTATAAAGAAAATACTTTGCTTTTAACTAAAGATAGTAATTATGTGTCTATACCTATATTGAGTCACTATAGACATTTGATACCGCCACGATGTGAGGTAATAAAATATATACCTACATCGTTAGGCGACGATTGTGTTTGTTTATCTAAAGAGATACAGAAAGGAGTTTTTATAGGAAGTATAATAGCGAAACCTTGTAATGGTCGCATGCCAGTAAGGATATTAAACACCACTGAGAAAGAAGTTGATCTAGATCTTACCGATTTAGAGACTTTTTCATTGAATGATTTTGAAGTCTGTAATTTTGAAAAAGAGGAGGTTTCTGTCGATCGTGTAAAAACATTATTAGGATTATTAAATTTACCTGAACTGAATTTAGAAGAAAAACGAAGTATTGAAAGTATTTGCGCTAAGTACGCAGATGTTTTTCATCTGCCAGGCGACAAACTCTCTTGTACAAACCTAATGACCCATAATATAACTTTAAAACCTAATGTCTCGCCAGTTTATGTCAAGCCACATAGATTACCGTTCGCACTAAGGAAGGAAGTTCAGAAACAGATAGATATTATGCTCGAAAATGATATTATAGAAGAGGCTACGTCAGAGTGGTCTAGTCCCGTCTTGCTTGTACCAAAAAAAACAGATAGGTCAAACGAGAAACAATGGCGATTAGTTATAGATTACAGGCAGTTAAATAATCGTATTGAGGACGACAAATTCCCTTTGCCTAATATAACTGATATCTTAGATTCGCTTGCAAATAACATTTATTTTTCAAAATTAGACCTTTCGCAAAGCTATTATCAGTTATCTTTAAGCGAAGATTCACGAAAGTACACAGCTTTCACTGCTGGTGATAAAATTTTTCAGATGAAACGCTGTCCCATGGGTCTCCGGACATCTGCGAGTGTATTTTCACGTCTTATGACTATTGCAATGTCAGGCTTAAATTATAAAAAGGCTTTTATTTATTTAGATGATTGCGTAATTTTCGGGAAATCTATAGAAAACCACAATAAAAACTTAATTAGTATACTAGAGAGATTTAGAAAAGTTAACTTAAAATTAAATCCTATGAAGTGTGAATTTTTGCGAAACGAAATAATATATCTAGGACACAAAATAACTTCTGATGGAATTTTACCAGATGAAAGTAAAATTGCAACCATGCAAAACTATCCAGTGCCGATGAACTGCGACGATGTCAATCGTTTTGTCGCGTTTGCAAATTACTACAGACGATTCATACCGAACTTTGCAAACATTGTTTATCCTTTAAATCAATTAAGAAAAAAGAATGTACAGTTTCTATGGTCATCAGAGTGTCAAACGGCATTTGAAAAATTAAAATCAGCATTAATTCAACCCCCTATTTTATCTTATCCAGATTTTTCAGAAAGTAACATCTTTCGGCTACAAACAGATGCTTGTAAGACAGGTTTAGGATCTGTTTTATCTAACATGAACGGTCAAGTAGTCGCGTATGCGAGTAGAAACCTGAAACCCGCCGAGACGAGATATCCCATCATAGAATTAGAACTTTTAGCAATTGTTTGGTCTGTGAGACATTTTCGCCCTTATTTATATGGACGTAAATTTAAAATTATAACAGACCACAAACCGTTAATTTATTTATTTAACTTGAAAGACCCAACAAGCAGACTTACTAAATTCCGATTATTCCTAGAGGAGTATGATTTTGAAATAGAGTATGTTCCAGGACGAAACAATGCAGCTGCAGACGCATTGAGTCGCATACCTATTACATCTTCTACTTTAAAATCATTACATCAAAACACAGTATCAGTTTTAACTAGAGCACAAAGTAAAAAATTAAAAACCCCCACTGATTCTTCTTCAGAGAGCTCCACCAGCACTAGGCCTGATCAACCTATTGCGGTAGAACTTCTCAAGAAACCCGATGACGTAACTGAATTAAGTTTTAATCAATTAAAGTTTGACAATTATTCAAAGTCTAAAGATAGCATTATTTCTAATGCAAGTTGTTACGTTTACGTACCTTCGCAATCAGCGATATATCTGAGTACCCGATCGTCATCTACCCCAGAGGTGTTAGCGAGGGACTTAGAGTCATTATGTCAAAAAATAGGCATACATGAGGTACTTATTATTAAAGAAAAATGTAACGAGAGTAAAATCAAAAGTCTTGTACAAGCAACAAAAAGAATTAACTCTGTTACCCCGCGCTTTCTCATAACAAAAAATATATTAAGAATATATGATAGTGAACAAAAAAGAGTAATACTAAATGATTTCCATCTATTACCTACCAGCGGACACGCAGGAGTTAATAGAATGATGAACAACATTAAGCAATATTATTTTTGGCCAGGTTTGAGTAATGATGTAAAACTTTTTGTTAAAAATTGCCATCAATGTCAATATCATAAGCATAGTAATAAACATATTAAGCAGCCCTTAACCATAACATCAACAGCCCACTCATCATTCGAAAGAATTAGTTTGGATATAATGGGTCCACTCGATGTTGATGACTATAATAATAAATATGTATTGACATTACAATGCGATTTAACCAAATTCGTTGAAGCGTATCCATTACCTAGTAAAGACTCGGTCACAGTTGCTCAATCTTTTACCAATAATTTCATTTTACGTTATGGTATTCCTAGAGAAATATTGACTGACCAGGGAACCGAATTCATGTCATCAGTGATGTCCGAAACATGTTCTCTATTACATATTAAAAAATTAAATTCTACGGCGTACCATCACGAAACTGTAGGCGCTTTAGAAAATACTCATAAAACCCTAGGAGCTTTTCTGAGAATCCAGTGTAATAATTATAAACATAACTGGAGCACCTGGATTCCATATTGGTGTTTTTCTTTTAATACCACAGTGCATAGTGAAACTAAATATACGCCTTTCGAATTAGTTTTTGGAAAAATTTGTAACCTTCCAAATAATTTACAATCAGAAATCGACCCCTTATATAACTATGACAGTTATCCCCGAGAACTTAAGTATCGTTTACAACAAGCGCAATCCGACGCACGACGTAACTTGATACAATCTAAAGAGAAAAGAAAATTATTGTATGATAAAACTAGCAATAATGTTACCTATCAGTTAGGCGATTTGTTATTATTAAAGAACCAAGTAGGAAATAAATTAGATAGTATTTACAATGGCCCTTATAAAGTTTTAAGAGATATGACGTCTAATGTAGAAATTTTAAAAGAAAATAAAGCTATAATTGTGCATAAGAATAATACCAAACCATTCAATAAATAACTATTTTATTTGATACGTAATTATAAGTATAGGTACTTAATTACATACCATGTTACTTAACACTTTGTTATTGTTATGATTAAGTGTAAAATGTGAAGCTTCCGTTTTAATTCAATACCATTTCAATTCGATACCATTTTAATTAGATACAATTTTAATTAGGTATATTGTTTATATTGTAAAACGTTTTTGTATTAGTACGATTTAATAAATGAAATAGTTTTAACTTTACTATGTTGATAATGTTTAAATTTTGTTTACTTATTTTACTTAAGTAATTAAATTTTGGTTAAGTTCGTTAAAGTCAATGTTACGAGTCTGTTCCTTTTTGCAGGGAGGGGATGATCCTTCCACTTTTTCAGGGGAGATGAAGTATGATTGCAACATATTACACAAACAAGATGTTTGCATTATCGCGCATTTACAGAAAATTGGAACACACGCGTAGCATTCTCAGCAATCTAGAATAAGATCGCTTACTAAGATAATGTATCTTTAATTGTACTCAATATTATTATCTCAATATACATTTTGACACCGAACAAGTCACATCTCTTTTATTACCTTAGCCTCGGTAAAGCGTCATACCTCTTCAATATTCCATTTCGGTATCAACCCTAGCGTCGGCTAAATGTCATCGGCGCTCGAACTCTCACGTACACGGAGTGTCACCGCTGTGGTACAAGCACATTTTTGTCGCCACAAAAAGTTTTAAAATCGTTGGCAGGTAATGAGCAATTGGCTGGCGTCGGCGCACCGGAAGCGATACGGATCTACAAGGGGGGCAGGGGGGTCGTGTCTCGTTGGCCATTGATTTAGCGCTAAACACTCGTTAAATAGCTACAAAGCGGTGTATAGCGGTCACCTTTTTAAAACCATAATACAGTATATCAGCTAGTTAGCTAGGTACGTTACGGCATTTATACCTATTTAGGTATATGTTAGACTTGGAAAAGGAAAATTACTCAATTTCCTCGTCCAAATTTTAAGGGCCTAACATAAGACATTTTGTATGACTTTGTATGATACCGATTTACCGATCTACAAGAGGAGGCGGGATAGATTGTGTATTGTTGGGCATTGACTTTGCGCTAAACATTAGTATGGCTACAAAGCGGTGTGGCGGTCACCTTTTGTTTTATTCCTTCGAAACTGTAGCAGTTAACTGTGGCAGTTAATTTTAACGATAGTACCTTTATGTTTATCAACACTTACTAATACCAACGTGTCACCATGTGCCAACTACTTTTTCAGCCAGATAATATTATGTTGAAAACCATTTTTCATCTCTCAGATTCGGAAAGTGATGTATTAGCCCAAGAACTATCCGATATTTTTGTAAAAAAATCAATAACAGACCAAATTTTTGTAAACGGCCATTAAATATAATTTTAAGAGACTATATTTTGGAATCCAACTTTATCTCGCATTGGAAGGTATCAAAAAAAAGTTATACCTACTCCGAAAATGGTGCAATTTTACAGCAAATATGCTATTACCATATCTAAGAACCAAAGTCGAAATCCATAAAAATATAAAACGGGAAACTAATACTTTAGGAAAAAGTCGGTTGTTTCTGATAGCATTTTTAACATAGGTATAGGTGTAATGACAATTTGAGTTTACGTAGAGAGTTTTTTTAAAGTTTATTTGTTTTTCATTTACATATAGGGGGATTATATACTTTTACGAAAGATAATTAATAAATGTATTCAAATGTAAAGTGAATAAATAATACTTATACCATTTTTGCCCATTTTTTATAGATTTTTTATAGCTTAGTATTTGAATTTTTTTAATGTCGCTGTCATAAATATTGGTGGATTACTATTGAATTATTTAATAGACTAGATAATCTAATTTTCTATGTTAAGAAATTACTGATATAGAATTATTGTTGAATCTCCATAGAGCGAATGAGTTTGGCTCTTGGGCTATATATTTAAACTGAGCAGCGGGTCCAAAACTATCCGTTTTATTTTCACCCTAGGGTTAGGGTGGAAATGAATTTTTAGAATAGAACTGAATTTGGTTACTACCATGAAGTTTAATCTGAGGTAACTGGAGCTCTCATCCTGAATAAAAAAGTGAACACCAGGAAATTTGACATTTAGTATGTAGTGGCAGGTAGTGGCTGTCAGTTGTCTCATATGACCATACGTATTTTTTTAAAATGTAGGTGAGACGGAAGACAGCCACTGTGAAATTTGTGGTCACAAAAAATTGTTCGTACTGCACTCTCCAGTTACCTCAGTATTAAGTCAAGCTTCATGGTTACTATAGTCAACCATAGAGTTACCTCATCGGCAATGAAAAAGTTTTCAACTAATTTTGTATGGGGACGGGACTTGCAAAATTTAAAAAAAAAATGAATTTTATAAAAACGAGAATATCTCAAAAACGGTGCGTCTCGTAGCGTAGCTAAAATCTAACAAAATTTTCAACCCCCTATAGTACTCCGGAGAAACTATCTCCGGAGTACTATAGGGGGTTGAAAGAAGGACGTATCCGATGGACATAAAAAAAAAATGTTTTTTTTTGTACAAAAATTTTTTTTTATTCAAAAATTTTTTTTTGTTCTAAAACTTTTTTGTTATTTCAAAACATAAATTTTTGATATACCTTTTATAGAAAAAACAGAGAAAGCGAAGCCCCCCGCCACCTTTCTTTTATTTTTCTAGATAGTTTTAGTTGTCTTTATTGCTTTTCTTATAGAGGGGGATGAAAAGCAGAGTGTATTTACTTTCCTCATATTCGAAATGAAAAGTAGAGTGTATTACTCGGCCGCAAAATTATTTTCATCTCGGGCGACGTATATTGAATCCGTCGCTGCGTTCAGGATTCTACTTTAGAATTCTGGATTCAAAATAGCGCCGCCGTAAATATGTTATTTGCTCCCTTGTAATACAATCTACTATTTTAGATAGGTAATATATTGATAGATCTGGGGCCCGATTCTCAGGCATTCGAACTTTTTCAGTGTGGTAATTCGTATGTCTAACATTTTGTTTGTGGTTTCTATTGAAAAGTTAGAACGTTTCAAACAAACTAAAGCTAGAAACACATTTCTCTGGCGCAGCGCAGCATCGACCCGGGTGTGCACACTTTACTAGTGTGGCGCAGCGCGTCCTGACGAAATTTTTGATCAGTGTCAATCGAGTCGTTGCCGAGCTAACATCTGCATTATGTTTTCTTCTAATTTTGAAAACAATCTCTGTTCTTACTTGAACATATTAAATCCAAAAAAAATATGTTGATGATTACTATGATAAGATGATGATGAATGAATACGAGATGCAATTTATATCTATACTAATACTATAAATACACTTTGTTTGTTTGTAATAGATAAACTCAAAAAATACTGAACCGATTTTAGAAATATTTAGTGTAATTTATTTTTAAATCAGAATTATACATTATTTTTGTTATAAAATTAAAAAGTATAGTGTACTAAAACACTTTAATACTGTTTTCATCCCATCGATTCGAAAAGCGATGATTGTTTATCTAATAACAGGGTCCAAAACGATTCATTGTTTACCTGTTATGACAAGAGGGTATAAATGAGATTTGAATTTTGAACAGCTTCATAACAGGGTCCAAAACGATGAGATTTGTATTTAGAACATAATTAAAGAAGCATTGGTTGGAGCATGAAGCTCGACTTAATACTGAGTTACCTCAGTATTAAGTCGAGCTTCATGCGTTGGAGTGTAGTAAAGGGTATCAGTACTTAAAAAAAAAATTCAACTGATTTTGTATGGGGCCGGGACGGGACTTTTTTCGGGACCGAGAAATTTTCAAAAACGGAATTTTATAAAATTGAGAATATCTCGTAAACGGTGAGTCGTAGCTAAAATCTAACAAAATTTTCAACCCCCCTACGGCAACCCCGGAGATACTTATAAGGAATCTGATGGACATATTTTTTTTATATACTTAAGTATATAATTTTTTTTTTATTTCAAAACTCAAATTTTTTTTCTTGCCCGACTAGCGCTATTATGTATCCGAACGACAAAGAAAGGTAGGTAGTTTGAGTTGTCTTTACTGCTTTTCTTATAGAGGGGGATGAAAAGCAGAGTGTATTACTCGGCCGCAAAATTATTTTCACCTCGGGCGGCGTATATTGAATCCCTCGCTGCGTTCAGGATTCTACTTTAGAATCCCTCGCTGCGCTCGAGATTCTACTCTAGAATCCTTCACTGCGCTCTGGATTCAAAATAGCGCCCTCGACGTAAATATATTATTTTGCTCCCTTGTAATACAATCTACTATTTAACAATATAATTAACAACCCTACATGATAATGAATTGGTGACTCTCCTAAACAAAAAAAATATTTTTAAATTGGCCCATTATTGACGGAGAAATCGGAGAACATAAGTAGTATAAAGCAAAATGTAGAGTTCCGCTGCGCAGTCCGCTACCGAGCCATCTGACGATACAATGCTAGAAAGTGGTGGGGGGTCTGGCGCAATTGGAGCCAAGCGGATATGTTGCGTTGCGCCAGGGAAATGTGTTTCTAGCCATACTAAATGTATGAAACCGATCGCGCTGCGCTGCGCTGCGCCAGCGAAATGTGTTTCTAGCTTAAGCTGTCCCACATGTCAACAAATTCATTTTGACAGCTAAGTTCGTATACGAACATCTATTGGTCTGTAGCATTCGTAGCGTTCGACTGGTATTGCCAGAATTTCACAATCGAAAAAGTTCGATCGAAAACCAGTCCAACGCTACGAGTGGTAAAAACCAATAGATGTTCGTATACGAACTTAGCTGTCAAAATGAATTTGTTGACATGTGAGACAGCTTAGTTTGTTTGAAACGTTCTAACTTTTCAATAGAAACCACAAACAAAATGTTCGACATACGAATTACCACACTGAAAAAGTTCGAATGCCTGAGAATCGGGCCCAGGCATTTCAGCAGCATTCTCAGGCAGGCGTATGTCGAACATTTTGTTTGTGGTTTCTATTGAAAAGTTAGAACCATGAAGCTCGATTTAATACTGAGGTAACTGGAGAGTGCAGTACTAACACTGTTTTGTCACCAAAAATTACACAGTGGCTGTCTTCCGTCTCACCTACACTTTAAAAAAATACGTATGGTCATATGAGACAACTGACAGCCACTACATACATAAATGTCAAATTTGCTGGGTACACTTTTTTATTCAGGGTGAGAACTCCAGTTACCTCAGAGTATTAAGTCGAGCTTCATGGTTAGAACGTTTCAAACAAACGAGACTGTCCCACATGTCAACAAATTCATTTTGACAGCTAAGTTCGTATACGAACATCGATTGGTCTGTACCACTCGTAGCGTTCGACTGCTTTACGATCGAACTTTTTCGATTGTGAAATTCTGACAATACACAAACTGTTTTATTTGAATTTCGAGCTTATAAAAGTGAACTTTTCTCGATTGCCTGAGAATCGGCCCCCAGGGGCCCGATTCTCAGGCATTCGAACTTTTTCAGTGTGGTAATTTGTATGTCGAACATTTTGTTTGTGGTTTCTATTGAAAAGTTAGAACGTTTCAAACAAACTAAGCTGTCTCACATGTCAACAAATTCATTTTGACAGCTAAGTTCGTATACGAACATCTATTGGTTTTTACCACTCGTAGCGTTCGACTGGTTTTCGATCGAACTTTTTCGATTGTGAAATTCTGACAATACAAAAACTGTGTTATATTTGAATTTCGAGCTATAAATGTGAACTTTTCTCGATTGCCTGAGAATCGGCCCCCTGACCTTGCGGAAAATGAAAATCCAAAATTTAATTAGGTAACTGTTAACTATTGGTAATTAGCAATTTTTATGACTCCAACAATCTGTCAAATATCTCAATAAAGCAAAAAGAATATATTTTTTTGTTATAATTATAACAAAAAAATATAGCTAGAATGCTCGCTAAACTGTTTACTTACGTTTAATTAATGTTGGTTGCGAGTAAGTGCTAAAGTAACAAGTTAAGATTTGGTAAAACGTAAAGAATGCGGAAACGTGGAAATACCAACCGCGATCGCAAATGAACTATATCTGGAAAGGTGGAAATAAACGGCTCAAAATCAATATATTGAAGTTCTATTTAAGGCGCTACTCGGAAAAAGTGTGGACTTTTTGATATAAAACTATAGGACGGTTAGAGTTGTTACAAATCTGATAATAATATATGTATTTCTTCATGCCTTTATCTAGATTCGTATAGTTTCAGAAACACGATTTTATGGTTTTGGCTCGACACTTTTTCTTTTGAAAAGACCTCTAAAATACGAAATTTCAAGAATATTCTTAAATGAGGTTACATTATACTATTGAAAATTGGTTTAATTAGTGGACACCAATAATATTTAGGATCGTGTATAAGCATTTTTGTAAAATCGCTATAGTTTTTTAATACGAAGTGATTTTGTGTGTTTTTTTGCCTAATCTGCAAAATTGGTCTCGCTCCCGCGCGCGTCGTTTTCTCATTGCTATCTCGCTTCAGCATAATTTTTTCGAGTATCGCCTTAAGGTGATACTATTACAAATCTGGGGGCCAAGCCTGCTAACGTTAAGTCAGAATCGTGTCTCAATCGTGTTTCAGTTGTAGTTCAATTGCAGTGCTTTTTACACACTAGTTACAAGATATATGACAGTATGATGTGATGTGAATGTAGTGTATGTATGGTGTGACCATCAGAAGTATTGTGAAAAAGTACACAAAAAAGCACTACAATTGAAACACGATTGAGACACGATTATGACTTAACGTTAGCAGGCTTGGCCCCCAGATTTGTAACATAGAGTTGTTACAAATCTGGGGTACCGTCCTATAGTTTTATATCAAAAAGTCCATACTTTTTCCGAGTAGCGCCTTAACATAGGTGTTTATGGTTTGTTTCTTTTAAACATAACTATCAATCTCATAGTTATAAATAGAATAACAAATTAACTGTTTTGATAAAAATATTTGATTTCTCGTTTAAATAATACTAGCCTTCTGCCCGCGGTTTCGCCCTGTGGACTACACAGCGTTATCCAGAGGGAACATTATATTTTTACGGGATAAAAAGTAGCCTTTGTCACTCTCCAGCTCCCAAACTATCCCCATACCAAAAGTCACGTCGATCCATTGCTTTGTTTTAACGGGAAACGGACAAACACATAAATACATTGTATGGATGTTCATAAAGTGGTAGGTTTTAACATCGGTGTTCAATAATTAAACCTTTCTGGTTATCGCAACGAAAAGTAAAATCCCAACGGAAAACAGTTCTGGAATAACCTTTAATTAGCCAGAGTTATTTCAGTTTCAATCTCTCTAAATGTTTACAGAGAAATGTCAGTTTTGTTTTAGCAGGAAAGCCGCAAAGGTATACGAGTAAGCGAGTATATTCGTGTTTGCAACGATTAAGGACCGTTTAGACTGCATAAATATTCATATTGCATTAGTACCTATCTAACTAGCGTGCCCGATCGCTATTTTACTTTTTCAACTTAGTTGGTTTCATCAGTAAATATAGTCAGTTGGAGAATCTGTTGATTGATAAAAAACCGCAATAAATCAAATTTTAAAGCCGATTTTTTCATTTTTTTTCAAATCATTTATGGGATACGTACATGTACAATCCTTAAATGTTTTAAGTACTTACTTATACAGAGCTGTGGTTAAATTAAGAATGTTTATCTTAAAGTTTACTTTCTCAGTTTATTTGATAGGTTAAGAAATAAATGCTTAAGTTTCTCACAAATGTAGCCCTTTTTTAACTAGGAATGTAATTTACATTACATAAATCAGCTAAATGTTTATCATTGTACATCAATGACGTTTTCTTAACATCATTGTTGTACATATTATATGAATAGGTACATTATCGATAGTCAGATATTGCGTCAGAACATTGTTGTAAATTAAATTATTAATACGGTGTAATGAAGTGTTGACTAATTTATTGTAACAAGAATATGAAAATCAATTTGATAAGAACCCTGAACAAGTAGGTACAAAAACATGAGCAATTATGAAGTGATGAAATATTATATAAAGTAGATTTCAAACACGCACGCACAACGACGTCAACGTAAGTTAAGTAGGTATAATGTTTATTTTTTTATTTTTACGCTTACAAAATATAAGGTAGGAACTTTTACCATTAATTAAATTTCAGCAAGTGAAATAATTGATAGATTGATTGATTGAACCACAGAACGGAATCGGTATCGGTTTTATTAATTACAAAGTAGATAAAGAGTCTAGATAAGACTACAAAAGTACTTTTTGGCGAAGAAGCGGTACCTACTGCAAGATTAAAAAAAATATACTTAAACCATTTTTGAGATGACCGTACATATAAAATTGATTGTTAATTTTTTATGCAGTGATGTTAAAGTTTCATTACATAAATTCGATTTGCGTGTTTTATTCATCCAAGATATCGGAATTGTCAGTGTTACAAATATTTTATTAGATTGAATATTTTTTAAATCTGTAAATCGTAGAAATTATTAATCAAACTCTACTTAGAGTACAGGTACAGGTATGTACTTAACAAATTTTTAAGCTATCAACCAAGATCTAAAGAATATTTTTAAGAAAACCTAACCAAACTAGAATTTGATTTGATTGCTAAAATTTCACAGTTTCTTCTGACCATTCAAATCTAGGCCTAGGCGTGGTTAGGTATCTCATTAAACCTAATTTGTAATGGTTCATTGTATTTTCATGTCCATTCAAAGTGGCTATCGTTCGCTCGGTTAACACGCAACTCCGTGCGCCGATTCTAGAAAACGGTCGTTTTGCGATTAGATCAAGCGAGGGGGGGAGGTAAAGACGGGAGGGGGTATATTGTTAATTGCTCCGTTTTGTGAACACGGCCCGTGGCGTGTTCAGCCGGCAATCAGCGGACTCTGACTGATTGCTTTTTAAATAGGTTTTATGCCCGCTCCTCACCGAAATAAAGAAAAGTTTGGCTAAAAATGTTAGAAAGGAAATCGAAAGAAAAGCTCGAGAATTCGGGCAGTTCCGTAATGTGGGCGAGGACAAGTTGTTTCGTGAAACGCAAGCCGTGACCAATGCTAGTATTTTTTAGTTCTTTTTGTCTAATGATGTGTGGGGTTGGTGTTTTACTCTGATAATCTGCGTCAATTTTAAACTTTTATTTTCATTTTGAAATACTATTATTATAATTTCCCCTGGAAGCGTTATTTAATTTTGCAAACAGTCCATAATATGACTATAGTGATATTGTCAATAGGCTTAACGAAACTGAAAAAAACTGCATTAAAACGAAATAGGTGTTTGACGCTTTTTGATGCAGTAGAGTCCAACTTGCCTTTTGTGGCCTTTGCAGCACAATGCTACAGTAAAAACTCTATCTATCACTAACTTTTTGTTAACATCAGTGTCAATCAGAACAAAAGATTTGAAAAACAAAGTGTTATATTATTACCATTCCTTGATACTAAGTTCTGACCCTCTTTAACAACCACTAATAGCAATACCAACTATTATTTCACAGGGTTAATTAAAGTTTAAGTGGTTCTTCTAATAAAGCATACCTACTGTTCTAGACGGCGAACGAAGTGACATGAAAAAGGTGTACGCTGGTCTTAGGTCACATCCTGCCGTCCGTCGGTCGAATGGAGATAGCACACACAATTTAACATGGATTATTAGAATGTACCCAATACCTAGGCACCAATATCAGAAGGTTATCTTCACTAAACAGTAGCGAACGGAGCATCACGTGAAAGGTGAATGCCGTTCTAGGTCACATCCTGCTGACGACCATGCGACTTCTTTCTGCATAGAAAGCACCACACAATTTAACACGGTTTGCTAGGACTCAGTCCAGTATGTACCTATATCTATCTATCTATCTATCTATATATATAAAATCCTTTGTCCTGAATCACTGACGGATAAACGCACAGCCTAAGCCGCTGATCGTAGAGACCTGAAACTTGGAGGATGTGTTCCTTGTATGATGTAGGCATCCGATAAGAAGGGATTTTTCGAAATTCTACCCCTAAGGGGGTGAAAAACGGGGGTAAAGTTTGTATGGGACAACGTGATTCCTTTGTCCAATCTTCTTCAAATTTTGCATAAACATTCTTTAACAGAATTAATCGAAGATGTGTTTCATATTTCATTGAAACTCATCGCCTAACAGGGTTAAAAAGGGATAGAAAGTTATTTTGGGGGTGATTTGCATCGAAGTCGATATCAATACTCCTTATTGCTTTTGATTTTTAGTTTCATTTTGTTTTGACACATGTATTGTTTGAAAACTCAATCCGTTTTTACAGTGCGACGTAGAGCGCTCGCCAGATTAGTCTACGCGCGGTCTAATTTAGAACTAATTTCAAATTTGGCAGGTCGCTATGTTATTTGTTGTGACAGGCGAAGTGAGTGTGTCAAGTGTCATTGTCAAGAAATTTGTATGTTGTGTTTTAATATTTTATTTGGTAATAATCGTCATAAGAAAAGTCATCAAAAGTGCTGGAAGAGAGATTGTTATTTATGTGAAATGTGCTTGCGAAATAGAACGGGACAATAACAGGCTACTTAGACCATTTGCTAAAGTGCGGGCGCCTACTGCTTTTTGACAGGTAATTTTTAGGGTGACCATTATGTGATATTTTGCTTTCGCTTGGGGTATTTTGGTTGTCTGAGCATGTTGTCTGATAATTATGCATTTGTTTATTTAAGGTTTGTTTTTGTTTATTTATCATTATTCTCTACTCTATAGTTACTTAATAAAACTTTTCGAAATATATTTATTTTGGTACTCGTGATGTGAGAATTATTTACAACTACCTACTGGCAACATTAAATACGCCACCAGTCGCGCGCAGACTTATCTGGCGCGCACTCTACCACAGAATAATATACCTACTCTACCTTATTGCCATCTTATTACTTAGTAGAGTAGTTATGTATCAACTAGCGTATTGCCACTATAGAAAAAAAGCTTTTCTTTAAAATTGGAATGTCAAATAAAAAAGCATAAGTTATTATCGGATTATAATTCGTTACTAATATTATAAATGCGAAAATGTATTTATGTTTGTTTGTTTCTTTGTTTGTTTGTCTGTATGTTCCGTTTTCACGTCAAAATGGCTAAACCGATTTTGATAAAATTTGGAATGGAGGTAGTTTGAGACCCTAGGAATAGGAAGGACATAAGCTACTTTTACCGCGGCTCATTCCCATGGGAAAATAAGTTTTAGCGCGGGCAAAGCCGTGGAATGGAATTGGTATTTAAGGTGACAGTTTGAGGCCCTGGAAAGGATATAACTTACTTTTTACTGCGGGAAAAATATAATTCCCACGGGAAAATCACTTTAAGCGCGGTCAAATTTGCGGGCAGACATTGGTATTTGAGAAAATAATTTGAACCCTACTGGAAAGGATTATAATAGGCTACTTTTACTTTTTACCACAGGAAAGTATCATATTCCTATGGGAAAATCAGTAGGTATTAATTGTTAATCGTCTTTCACGTCAAAACTGAGCAACGGATCAATGTGATTTTCGGTAGGTACGGGGGTAGATTGGGAGATGGAGAGTGATATAGACTACTGTTTATCTCCGGAAAAATATCACATTCCCTCAGGATAATGTCGTGTAGTTCACGCGGGCGAAGCCGCGGGCGGAAAGCTAGTTACCTATACAATAACTGGTGTAAAACAGAAGGTTATCTTTACTAAATAGCAAATGAAGTGACATGAGAAATTCACGCCGGCCTAGATCACATTATGCCGTCGAACCGATACAGCACACAATTTAACACAGATTATGAGAGCATCTCATTGGGATGCCATGGTAGCGACGCCAGCAGCCAACACCAATCGAAACATGTAAAATAGGGTATTTCACTGTTGTTGAAATGTAGATATTTAATGATGAAGTTAAAAAAAAAATAGAGCGATGCTTGGTATTTCTTTGCTCTATCGAATCAGAAATGATGAGATCCTCAGGAGAACTAAAATAACCGACATCGCTCAAAGGATTGCATCGTTGCAGTGGCAGTGGGCGGGATACATAGCGCGAAGAACCGATGGCCGTTGGGACGGAAAGGTTCTCGCTCGAATGATGACCGCGAACCAGATAACGTTCCGTGGGCAGGCCCCCTACAAGGTGGTCCGACGATCTGGTCAAGGTCACGGGCAGCCGCTGGATGCGGGCAGCGCAGGACCGATCGTTGTGGAAATCCTTGGGGGAGGCCTATGCCCAGCAGTGGGCGTCGTACGGCTGATGAAATGATGATGAAGTTAAAAATATAACATTTAAGAATACCAAATGTGAAAAACTAAATTGAATCTGTATTAGGTATATACAACAAGCGAAGTACACAAGCAGTTTAATTTTGACTATATAGTTTTCTAAAACGAACTCTTCTATGGCGGAACTATGACGCAACTGACTTGGTGACGTCACAAAGATAGTCTTTCTATAACTTTGAAAATATTCAAGATGTGTGGCTAATATTTCAAAAAAACATTTGAAATAAATACAAAGATATAAGTAAAATACCCAATTGTTGAGTTACATCTTGAATTACAACCTGTCTTACCCTTAAATCACTCGGCGCGCGGTGGCTTGGTTGCGACACCAAGCACTTAAAAGTCAAGTACCTAAATGCTGGTGGCGTTGCTACCATGGCGTCCCAATGAGATAGAGCCCAAGCCTGTAGGCCCCACATCTAAGCACAGTGGTACCTAGTCAGCCAAAGCACAGTAACAGAAGCGACATGAAAAAGGTGTACGCTGGTCTAGGTAACATCCTGCCGTCGAATGGAGATAGCACACACAATTTAACACGGATTATTAGCCTGTACCCGACACCTAAATAATACAGTGAGTAGTATCGAACAGAAGGTTATCTTCACTAAATATAAGAAAGCTGATGTACGCTGGTCTAGCTCACATAATATCGAGTGGAAATAGCACACCAATTAACACGACGAGGGTACTAATAAGCCGGGCCCAAACACCTAAGGGCAGTGGTACATGACTGAAGGTTATCTTTCTTGAATCCGTCGTGTATTTTAAAATGGTCTTACATTATAAACTAGAAAAAAGTAAAAATGATTACTCTGTGCTTGAAAAATGGAAAATGAAGTATTTAGAAAAAATCGACCCATCTCAACCAGCTCCGATGGGACTCGAACCCACGACCTTTCGCTTTCCGGGCGACTGCTCTAACCACTGAGCTACGGAGTCGTTTACTTTGTGCTTAGTTGAGTTTTAACCTCAAATTACAATCGTCTCGATATTAGGTAACCATCGCCATTTCCTTAAAATAAGTTTGTGATAAATCGCGATGCTTATAAATATGGTCTTATTTAATAAATTTATATACTTCAGAAACGCAAAAATGTTGGCGACTTTATATCATTGATATTTTAAATTATTTTTATGCATTCACAATGCAATTCTGTAAGTATAGGAAAAATGTGATAGTAAGAAACCACGAGCCGTATAAGTAAGCTTCGCTAGTAGTATCCCGCCTGATAGCTACTTATAGGGCTCGTGGTTTTTTACTATCACATTTTTCCTAAGCTTTGATACATTTAATTTTATCGAACTTCACCGTATTTGAACAACTTATCACATCCGCGTAACATTTTACACATTTCACACTTTCGCTTATACCTTTACAGACTTGCAATAATTGAGATACTGAGGTGCCACACTTAGTACCGCGATGGTGGCGTGACAACTAGGAGTTAGCCCACCGGCCGGCGCGCCACCACGCCGCTGCTACGTATTCGTTACAAATGTTTAACCGCTCAGATTAAACCGACTTTTTGCTGCATTTCCACCCATTTAACACTTTAATCAAATTCCTACTTTTTGCACCCGCACTATAGAGATCACATTACACTGGTCTGCACAATAACGGGAAAAGCAGGTAGGTAGGTAGGTACAAACCGGAAAATGGTGCTTGATAAAATAGATAATTGTGTTCTCGTGAATAGGCGAATATTTCCCCGTTTTCTGATACAATCTGTATATTTAAAACCCGTACTTTTTTGTACATTTACCAACATCTGAAAGTTATAATTTACCACAGACAATTTGTTTAATCAATCAATTACTTGATTTGTAATCACTGATTTCCTTGCCTCTATTATGATTGTACATAATTAGTAGCCCTGCAATTGCTAGGCCGTTTGTTAATCTAAGTACCTACCTAAGTATTTGTTTTAGCGCTACTTTGCATTATTACAGGGTCTTTTGAAAGAAAAAAAGGTCTAATTGACAACATTTTAATTAAAAAACACCACAAAATCTATTTGACATAAAATGCCACATTTCGAATTGCTTAAGTACATAATAGCTATGTAATTATTTTAGCTTTAGTAGGTACTTTACATACGTATAATACTTCAAGTTGTGTATTTATACTAGTAGTACATAGCTACATAATATCATTATGGATAGGTACTAAATAAATTACAACTATGTATAATATACAATTTCTTTGCACAAAGTTAATCGATTATTGTTTGATCGAATTTTTTTATAGACATTTATTCTAAATCATTATGTTTCCTGTTTCAAACAGTTGAAACAATTTTTATAAAATTACTTTGCTGCTTAGGTACATAAATATTTAAAACAAAACAAAAGTTTTAATTTCATCTGATGCTGTTTTGTTTTTAAATAATTAGGTATAAATAATTAGAAAAATATCTCGTATAGATCTGTACATGTACAATATGCCATATTATATTACGCATCCTTTTGTTCGTTCTGCAAAACTGGACAACAATGAAAAATAAACGTCAATATTTTATGAGTTGATTGACTTCATTACATTTGTATGAGCGCCAATTGAAATTGTTCTCTCTCGCTGTTCTTAGAAAATGTTTACAAACATTAGTGAACTTTTCATTTCTAACAGAATGTAACAATCTTAGATTTTGATTACAGTGTGGGAGCACTAAAGTAGATAAGATGAAACTTTTCAATCAAAAAGGATGGAATAGAAAACAGCAGAAAATCAACTACATCACCACAAAGGTTGGTTTCGGAAAATAATGGAATGCATGTTCAAACCCAACCTGGCATGTACCTTTAAAGACTTAAAAAGCAAGTGTACTCTACTCATTAATAATTACACAACATCAATTTATACATTAGTTCTTACATCTGGGCTTATAATATCACATATTCTGGACAAGCGTCGCGCGCTAGCAACACCAATGCCATATTGGAAATATGTTATTTGAACGTCCATAATACTTCGCTCTTGAGTGCAATAATACTGATTCGCACACTAGGATAGTTTATCACACACTGTCTTTGTCTGTTTACACTTTTAGCGTCACTTTTGAACTGCAGTTAGATTAGACGTGGATGGGTTCGTCATCGTCGTCCTCGTCTGAGCGTCTTTCGAGGGATGGTTCTCTGGGGGACCTGGGTGGGTGGGCCGGGCTGCCGGGGTCTACGTCGGGGGAGGGCGTCCGCCGCGCCTGGGCGTAGTAGCCCAGGGCACCTAAGGCTGGGGCACCTAAAGACCCCAGGTGGGCTGACGGACCGGGTATCCCGAGGCCTAAAGGCGGGACTCCTCCTAGAGGAGCGCCGGGGTATAACCTGTTGAACAAATATGAAGTTATTAAGTACTCATCGCTAATAAGGCAAATTATCTTAAAGGTTTTGCTATTAATTAAAATAAAACAACTTAGTAATACAAATTCTTGGATTAAAACACTAACTGGTTGTGTGTGTTAAATCCTAGTTGGGATTACCATGATAACTACGTGAAATTTAGAAGTTAGGTTAGGTTAAGTCAACGACTTTTTTAAATAAGTAGGTCTGCATTTAAAACTTGTCAGTCTTTCCCGTTTTTACAAACCAGCCAACATAGGTTAGAAACAAAGATAAATCTATCAAACTGGGCTTACTTTATATCAGAATTTAAATACCTACTACAAAAGAACATATTATTTTCAATAACAGTTTCATAACTAACAAGACGGTATAAAGTAATGTATTCAGCACTATTAACATAGTTACTTTACAGTAATTAATCCACTACAAACGTTTAACTACAATCGAATAAAAATTGAAATAATCAAGGAAATTACAAATCTGGTGCGATTGTGCGGTGTATTAAAATGATTTGAACACATGGAACTACTTATAGGTAGCAATATTCCTTTGTGGCATTGGCATGCCTAATAAATATTAGATCACTGGGAATTCACTTAAACTTTCGTTAAGAATTTGTTAAGTAGGTATAAAAAATATTATTTTATAGCGAAATTTTTACTCGATACTAACTGGACAAATATTATGTTCAACTTCAAACGTTCTAATTAAATAGTAACCGATATTGTAATTTTATGAAAAATAAATTTTAATTAATAAGGTAAGTACTTTTAATGTGATGGTTTCAAAGCAATTTTTAGTAGTTAAAAGAAGTAGGTAAGGTCTCATTTTAACTTTTTGTGATTTATGTATAGGTACTATTCCAATGTCTGGGTAAATTAGGGTAAATTATTATATTATTTTACATTTTGTGGACTGTGTTGTGTTATCACCATGCCTGTAACCTTCGTGATTTGTATGCAGGTCTGCAGAAATCGCCGACTGTGCGGGATACGCCGCCGACACACCCCGGTCCTACCTGTAATACGAAGTAGGTGGCATTGACATTACAAGTCAGACGTTATAGCGAAGGCTGCGGCGGTGGCGTCAGGGGCGACTGCGGTAAGACAGGTCTGTAGAGGGCGCGGGCTGAGCGGGGTATGCCGGCACCCCGGCCCAGTAGATTTAATACCTAAATGGTTACAAATAGACAGTTGTAATGGAGCCTTACCGATAAGGCAGCGGCTTCTGCAGCGTGTTAGCGGACGCGGAGGCTGCGGCGGCGGCGGTGGCGGCTGCTTGCCGGTAGTACAGGTCTGCAGAGGGCGCAGGCTGCGCGGGGTACGCTGGTTCCCCGGCCCAGTAGCTTCAATCAAAGAAGTAAGATAGATAATTAGTATCTTACCGATAAGATAGCGGCTTCTGCAGCGTGTTAGTGGACGCGGAGGCTGCGGCGGCGGCGGTGGCAGCTGCTTGCCGGTAGTACAAGTCTGCAGGAGGCGCAGGCTGCGCGGCGTACGGCAGCACCCCGGCCCAGTAGATTTAATACCTAAGAGGTAGCATAAGTTGGAGCCTTACCGATAAGGCAGCGGCTTCTGCAGCGTGTTGGCGGAGGCGGAGGCTGCAGCGGCAGCGTTGGCGGCTGCTTGCCGATAGTACAGGTCTGCAGAGGGCGCTGGCTGCGCGGGGTACGCTGGCACCCCGGCCCAGTAGCCACCGTATAGCCGCTGGAAGGCCGCGTAGTTGCCGGCCTCCGCGAGGAGTTCTAGGCCTACTGCTGTTTGCCGCTTCCATTTCGTCCTGGGGACAATGAATGAAAATTAGTCAAGTTCTTATGGTCTGTGTACTATCAGGTAAAGATTATAATGAATGACGTCAGGTCCCGTCGTGTTATACGATAAGGTTTTGCAAAATGAAATAAATATGGAGGCGCCTTGGTTCCAGATTTATTTTTATTTTGGTAAAGAAGTATGATGAGATAATGTAAGTACCTATTTGAAATATCGCTGTAAGTAGAGCGCTGACAATATTATAAGCGTTTTAAGTATAAATAAAAATATTTTGGTAAAGCAACTAAAGAAACTTGAGAAATCATTAATCTGAACAGGAATAATATTGCTCTGTTCATCAAAAAATTAATAAATAATTTCAGAATATGAATTTTAACGGTACCTACCTACTCAGTGTCAGGTCGGGGCTCAAAATTAAACTACTTTAAAGTTTGACAAAGAATTCACAGTCCATTAGAGTTCGGTACAAATCGAACTCTGTGCAAATCCCACAAGAATATCTACGCATAAAAACGATTTATGCTACATTAGGAACTTAAATCGACTCTAAAATTCTGTAAACTATCATTTACGTACCCCAAAACCCATAGATCACGGGCCCCATAGTTTGTGACCCCAATAGTCATCAAATTTGTCACAGGCCACTCGAGTACACAATGCGAAGCCGCAGAGACGAGTAATAAAGAGTTGTAATAAAAAATAAATAAAATAATAAATTTGACAAAACGTCTTGGGCGCTCGTGTGTTCGCCGGAGCGTAGTAGAGTGCTTTAATTTGATTTATTTTGTTCGAGAAAGGGTGAGCGAGGATAAATTACGAGATTTTCGGGGATGTCGCTAAGTTTTTTTTTATTTGTTCGTTTATTGCTTATTCTGTTGTTATACTCGTAGACAGATCATATTTGTGTTATAAATATAATAGAATTAGTCGTATTGGCAAAAAGTAGAGGCTTTTAAGCTCAAGTATTTCCTAATAGTAGAGGTAGGTAGTTCAGTAAGGAGAATAGAAAAAATTTACCTTGAGATTTTTAATTATTTTTATGCATTCACAATGCAATTCTTGCAAGTAGCTTAAGATACTTGCAGGGCTCGTGGTTTTTACTATCACATTTTTCCTTTTCTTTAAAGATATATCTATACTTAGTAGATATTATACTTAAAAGTACTGAAACGTAAGACCGGAACAATTTAGATGTTAATTCTCAAATTATACGATTTTAACAGATTTCAAATAAAACTGTTAGGTAAGTACTCCTTTTTGCTGTTTAATTCTACTTAATTATGTACAGATAATAATACCAATAAAAAATCTACGCAATTATCTACAGAAATATATTTTTTTTCCAGTTAGTTGCGTTCACGAGTGGTACTTAAACAATCACACAAATTATTTTGCTCGTACAATAACATCGCGAACAAAGCTGCGCCCTCAGTACCTAGTCAAATTTAATATCGTTCTCGAGTATTCGATTAGTTGCGAACTTGCGAGCTCTCTATTGTCATCGAGTGAGCTTTTTATTAATTCGAAGGGAGTTATTACTGCGCGCATCATTGTTGCGCTTCCGTGGGGTGGTCGCGGTTAGCAGACGGTTCACCGACCACCTCGTTAATTAATTTCTCTAAATGGATCATTTAATTTCATTAAATGTAAATGAGGGGGAGTTCAGACGGTTTTAATCGTCTTCCATAAAATGATTTATTGTCATATCATTTATTACGAGCACTCGTTAAAAAGTTTATTTTCGGAACACTATAGCGATTAACATAATTTTATAGATATAGTCGAGCGCTATTGTAAGTCGAGCGTTTACCGCCACACCCGGCTCCGAGCGTTAATTTAAATGCCGATCCTTAATTATCGGTAGCTGACAACTGATAGATAGAAAGCGGCCGGCTCGCATTAATCACATTATTATGACGGGCCGTTCTTAACGAACGTCATTCAAGAGCACTTATTTAATTGTAGAGCGCTGAATGAGAGCCAATCTGCTCAGTGACACTATTCTTTTATTGCCTCCGTCGGTTACGAACAAAAAGCTCCTCGAGAGCACTTATATTCGGACTGCCGTCTCAAGAATTCGTAGATAATACTTTTCTCTCTTTCTTACATACGCGAAAAGCGGTCGAGGTGGGTTTCTCCGTCTCTGTCGCGCGGTCCCCCGGCGGAGTCTGAGTACGCTCCGCCCAGTGGTTTAGTGATTTGATGCTGCGTGAACTGATTCAATTGTTGTTCGAGTAGGTACGCCCGAAAACGCGCCTTAACAGTTCCAAGTTAAAGACGAAAATCGTCCGGTAAAACGTTCCCGCTTACGACGTCTCCTCGAGGGGAGGTTGTTTATCTCGATTTGGGTTTTTGGGCGACGTGATGCGAATTCGGCTTGTATATCCGCTAAACAAAGAGCGCTTTCATCGATCGCGAGCGAGCGTTTGGCGCTTAGGCCCCTTTACCTCGGAGCGATGGGCCCAATTTGAGCTTCATCCGAACGTTATTTATACGCTGCTTAGAAAGTTTCTGAAACATGTTTGTACGAGTGTTCTTATGGGAATTGTATGAAGTTTGAGCGCTTTTACTGTTATGAAGGGGTATTATGTTTACATTAAGTAAGTATATGATACAGTAACGCTTTTATTACTGGCAAGGGAAATAGGTACAAAAAAATGCGTTACATTGTATTGATGATACAGAATTCTGAATCTTGCGGAGAACAAACAAACAAAGCAATCGGAATTATTACATAGATAGAAATGATAAAGAGTTGATAGGACAAACAAACAAAGCAATCGGAATTATTACATAGGTAGAAATGATGAAGAGTTGATAAGTATCTATAGGTACCTACTTTATTTTCAATTTTTCAAAACTAAAGTCATTTTTGTATCGCAATCGTTTTTTATCTAGGTATAGGTTCTAATAATTTTATAAAAATGTAAGTTTAAATTTTTTGTTTGGTTTTAATGGATAAACTCAAAAACTACTAGACCAATTTTATTTAAAAATATATTTCATCGGTATAAAGAGGCTATTATTTTATCACGATATTCTTACGGGTACATACCACTCGGGTAAAACGGTATAAAGCTAGTCATATATATTTATTTAATTTGTAACAATTAATAACTAAAGACAACTTTTTTTACACATAGAATAGGATAGGATAGACTATGTCAAGATATAACCAGTCGTTTTACATTTATAAAGCTGCCTATTTTATTAGTCAAAGGCTAATAAATATCTGCCCTCTAAATTATCATTCCGAGCTTCCATCACGTTTGGAGTTAGACCTGCCAAATTATAAAGTAGAACAATCAAAGGTCCCATATTAAAACCGGGCCGAAACTCAAATGGCATTTGCAGTATAATGATTAGTGGTTAAATGATAAGTCGGCCGACCTCGGCGACCTTGGTTCCGATCCCGTGTCTCTGACTTGTAATTTCGGATTCTCCTAACCGATTAGTGTTCTTGGTAGCAAGCAAGCCTGCACATTATGTCATTATGTAGATACACACGTATGGAATTCGATAACTTGCGCTGTAGCTATTTTCGTAGGAGTTTTCTAATTGAAATCTTACGTGCGACTAAATGCCACTTTTAAGGCTATTAAATACACATTACAAAGTTCATTTTATTTTACATAACTTATGCGATGTGATTTTTCCGAGTAAATGGCAAAGACGGTTAAGGGTTCTATTCTATTAAGGGTTAATTCATAAGTACCTATATATTAACTTTATCTATGGACACCACTTCCTCATATCATACCTGTACCAAAATTTACCAGATTGTTGTAAGTATATTTTAATTTGAATGTGGTTTATATATTGAACCATTAAAATAATAAAAACTGACCGTAGATAATATTAGTTTTTTTTTATATCTATAGTGATTTGTAAATCTGTATGTTAAAAATATAGCCTAGACAGTTTATGAAAACAAAAATCGGCCAGGTGTGAATCGAACTCGCCCATGAAGGGTTCCATACGAGTTCCGTACCCACTTAACGTATCGATTACACACACACACCTAGCCAAATACCACTACCATTTTTCACCAGCAAAAATTAAATTTGTTTTTCATAGTGTTTCTATAAATGACAAAGTTACATTTGCGGTTTTTTAAATTACTTTGTTTTTTATAGTGTTTGTATGACAATATACAAGTTACATATACATATTTGCGGCTTTTGATTACCTACCAAGTTTCGAGTGTGTGAGTCACACCAACACATCAAAATATGTCTATAAAAATTACTGCATTTAATGCGCGTACTCGTGCAAGTACTAATAGTTTTTGTTTCATCGAAATCTGGCCAGGATTTCCAAAGATACAGCGTTGTAAAGTTTCACCAGCTTTTGAAAATTTGCTTTCCTTGCGCGCTATTGCGATGACGTCATGTCGCACTGACATCTCCGTTTGCGGCTGTTGCGGGTGATTTCCGTCTAACTGTACCTACATAGAGTTCGTCTGTGCGCAATCTTCGCGCAACTCGTGCGTTTTTGACGCTAGTTACAGTACATTTTCTGCGTTCTAAGGTTATGGCAAATGATTAGTATTCAATTTCGACCGCGCGCAGGCGCACTCTAAAACTGTCACCTACTGTCGATACCGAAAGACATTTATCCCACAAACTTATCTGACCCAGTGGTGGAGGCGCCACTAGCATTATAAAATTATCGAAATGGCTGTCAGTTTTTAGGGTGCATATTTAACTACCAAGTCAGATAAGGTTGTAAGTACATTTTGTTTTGACGGTTGCTATATGTATTGACAGAATCCCGCCCGCCATTACGAAAGTTGATTTAATTTATTATTCACGAAAATAAAACATTATTTGAAGGTGTTTTTTCACATGGGCTAAATACAAAATTTCTTAAACATTTCATTAATCGACTATAAGAAAAATAAATAAATTTATTACGAAACCGTGAGAGCGCAACTATATAGCCAAAGGATTCTATGTAGGTATACGGAAGTGCGACGTGACGTCACACGTTAATGCCATTGGTTCACCCAAATTTTCCTCGGAGGCCGTACTTTATCGTTTAATATCTCAGTCATTTTTGAAGATAGGAAAAAAATAAAAACAGGTTCTTTTTTCTCGAGTTACATATTTTTTAGATATGCTGATAACAAAAATCATTGGTGTGACTCATTGCTTTGAAAGAAAGTGGCTGTGACATACGGACAACTGACGAACGGACAGACAGACAGAAATGACGAATCTATAAGGGTTCCGTTTTTTGCCATTTGGCTATGTAACCCTAAAAAGACCACATAAAATCCCTTGGACTTTCTTAAAATTACCAAGTTTGATAACTGGCTTTCTACAAGGAAAAATAATTCTTCTTGACTTAGGTACCCGGTTTTCAAATGGGATTTTTTTTTCCTAGCAGAAAACCGTAATTTCATTTAATTTTCTACAAAGATTTTTTTTCTTTTTAGCTTATCCAGTTATTAGATGAGATTTCGCAGAAAGCTGTGATTTTATGTAACCACAGTTTTCTACTAAATAAGGTCCTTGCCGGATAACTCTTAACTCTAACTGGATGGTTTTTTGGGCTATAGCCCATTTAAAAATTTACTGTAACAATTTTTTGTTCTAAGGTTAGGTACGATAAAGATTAGTATTCGATTTCGACCGTGCGCAGGCTTATCATGTCGTTGTGTTAACTTTATTTCAATAAAACGAGTTTTAATTGTCAATTTTTTAATTTTTTTATTAACTAACCAATTTTTTTATGAGGACCGCAATGTCCAGTTATCCGGACGTTGGACACTGCGGTCCTCATAAAAAAATTGGTTAGTTAATAAAAAATAAAAAAAATTGACAATTAAAACTCGTTTTATTGAAATAAAGTTAACACAACGACATGATTAGTCTGCGTACCTAACCTTAGAACAAAAAATTGTTACAGTAAATTTTTAAATGGGCTATAGCCCAAAAAAACCCTCCAGTTAGAGTTAAGAGGTATCCGGCAAGGACCTTATATTTGAATATAGAAATTAGTTTAATGAAAAATCAAATCATCGCAGCCAAGCAAAAAGTTTGAAATCTTTTCCATGATTGCTTGAAAGAATAGTCTTTCTAATATTATAAATGTCATAACTAGTATGTTTGTTTGTTTGTCCATCTTTCGAGATAAAACGGGAAACAGATCGCCGTGGTTTCTTGCACTTTAATAATTCCTATCTGGTCTAATGGCTAAGAAGAGAAAATTCTTCTTCGTAGAAAACCACATAAAATCACAGTTTTCTACGAGGACAATAATTCTCCTCTGATAACTGGGTAAGCTAAAAAAAAACATCTTCGTAGAAAACTTAATAAAATTACGGTTTTATACTAGAAAAAAAATCCCATTTGAAAACCGAGTAAGCTAAGAAGAAATATTTTTCCTTCTAGAAAGCTTGTTATCAAACTTGGTTATCTACAAGGAATAAGGGCATAAAATCATAAAACTTAACTTACATAAAATATGTTTCAAAGATCTAAGTTAGGTATTGCTTTTAATATAGTCTCCAATGTAATGCTTTCTCTGGAAAACCTTTGTAATAAAATATATCCTTCCCACTTTTCACCTAGTGTGTGCCGATTGAAATCGAAAAGCATCAAGTGCTGAGCCGGCCGTTTAAATAAATGATACGAATTTACCTTGGACGTTAACCCATAACCTCTGAGTCAGGAGGCGATTTTTAAAGTTGCGTTTCAGTTTGCCTTGCAATTTGTAAGGAAAAAGGATCGAAAGCAACAGCCTGTTAAGACTGTTTTGTTATCCACCATAAGACTTTAACTTGAACATTAAGTGTTTGGTTGTACACTCAATCTAATAGCTGTACCTACAATAAATCAAATTTTTGTTTATTATTTTTAAAAGCTACATAATTCCAGAAAAACGTTTTAAATTATTAACAATAACGTTTTCCCATTCCCCATTCAAACCCTCTAAACCACAGACAAATTCAGAAAATAGGCAAGGGACACCACAGGCTAACTTATAGGCATACGGTAACTAAGACTAAACTTAGGATATTTTCTTAGCTGAACCTACCGAATACTTATGGATGTTGTAAGGACGTGGCCCAAGTTTTTTTCAATATCAATTAGAAGGCAAAAAAGAAATAAATGTTACAACTTTTGTTTTTACGTAAGTGCCGACGTGTTAAGTATGTAGAGTACGTATTGGTGTCGTTCTGAACGCATGATTTGGTAATCGTCTCAGATTACAAGCCGTCGCCTACGCTTCGTCTGCCAAACATATAGAGCATTTACCACCTCTTAGAAGTCGCAAAAGTTCCATACTTATAATAAGATATTTTCCTAATATGACTTGTCAAAACGACATTGAGTTTTGTGGCTTAACTGTGAATGGATAAGGACTATATTCACTTGGCAGTTAAGATGATAGTTTTTAGTAATATTTTCACGTTTTCGGTCTAAAGGTTTTCACGAAATTATAACCGCTTAGAAGTCGTAAAAGTATCAAGACTAATAGGTATTGTTGAAATCAGCGGTTTTAATATTTTAATGTGTACCTACAATGTACTCATACATTTAACAACGTTAGTTGTTAAATGTATGAGTACATTTAGTTATTTATAGTTTTAGTTAGTTATTTATATATTTATATATTTTATTATTTAGATATTTATACACAACGGCTGACAAAAAAGGACTTAACTTTTTATACTTATGTCTCTATATTTTATTGTTTTTGTTTGATTTTTTGGAAGATATATAATAATACTAGCTGACCCAGCGCGACTTCGTTCCCGTGGCCCTACCCCCTACTCCACCCTACCCTACCCCTACCCGACCCCTACCCGACCCCTACTCTACCCCTACCCTACCCGACCCCTACCCGACCCCTACCCTACCCTACCCTACCCCTAACCTACCCCTACCCTACCCCTACCCTACCCCTACCCTACCCCTACCCTACCCCTAACCTACCCTACCCCTACCCCTACCCCTACCCCTACCCTACCCCTACCCTACCCCTACCCTACCCCTACCCCTACCCTACCCTACCCTACCCCTATATCCTTCCTTGGACTTCCACGAACATTTCAAGACCAAAATTAGCCAAATCGGTCCAGCCGTTCGCGCGTGATGTCGTGACCAAGGGAAATAGGGATTCATTTTTATATATATAGATAATGTGCTAAATCAAAATTATGTTTTAATTTTTTTCATTTGCACTTTTATTTTACTAGTTTTTCAATCTAAATATATAATTGTGAAAGTGTTAGTCAAATTTTTATAGAAAATTTGACTGTTATAACGGCGTTCGTAGGTATGTCTCTACCTCCGAATAATGCTTATGATAATCCAATCTTGAGTCATTGTTCTGAGATCTGTAACCGTTCGTTGTCATGTTGGGAAACAGCGGTCAAAATGCGTGATTGCTCGGGATTGCACGTCGTCGCCAGCTAAACGTCGCTAAACGCCGCCTGCCTTCAGCTTATTACGAGCTCCCACCGACCGACAGTCGCAAACCATTAAAAACCTAACGATTTCGCTCAATCACAAGCCGATCTGTTCTTTGTCATCATCCTAAACGATTCGACCGACCACGGCCGAGAGGAAATGTATTTTTGATGAGTAGCTCCGCTTTTAGCCCTCGTTTCGAGACCATAAAGTCCAGGACCCATTCAATTCTAAACTAATTTAAGCAACAGATTTTATATTTTGTCTTCGTTTTCGGTGTCTCAGAAAGATCTGCAATTAGCATGGTATGGCTTATTAAACTCACATCCGGACGTTATCAGTACCTATTGTTAGGGTCTCACTTTTAACCTGACAACGATTCTAAGACTTATTTTATTTTCCCAACTTTTGGACATCTTTGCGGTTATGATTACGACATAACCTACATCCTGAATTGCTGATCCAGAGTCATTGTTTGAGAGTATTTTGTTTCAATAGTACTTTTCAAAAGTGAAACCTGCATTTATTATTTACTAGCTTTCCGCCCGCGGCTTCGCCCGCGTGGACTACACGACGTTATCCCGCGGGAATGTGAAATTTTTTCGGGATAAAAAGTAGCCTATGTTCCTCTCCAGGCTACAAAGTATCTGTGTTCCAAATTTCAGCCAAATCCATTCAGCCGTTTTGGCGTGATTGAGTAACAAACATCCAAACATCCAAACATCCAAACATCCAAACATCTAAACTTTCACATTTATAATATTAGTAGGATTTATTGTTCAATTCTCTGTAGATTTATACTCGTAAGTTGAAGTAAAACTTTAAAAGTTTTATAACTATGCCTAATAAAAAGCTATTTAAAACGTAAGAACACGACCGTTTGTCGGTACCTTCGATGCAACCTTAAATTATATGGCTATACATTTTGAAACAATTAACTTGGGCATCTCGGGCACAAAGAGCAGTGTCAAAATTGTCGGCGGAAGGCCCGTAATGAGTGGCCGGCGCCAGGCGCCCGTGACTTGACGTGACTGACAGAATCGCTCCGCTCGTGACCTTGCCACTAGCCTTAGCTTAAAGCTGCCTTTGTCTTGTTCAACCCTATTATCTGTATCACACACAGTCACAGGAGAGTTTGAAGAAATATCATTTGAGACTATACTCTTTCTTCATAAGGTTTGGAACTTGAAACCGTTCTTCTGGGAAAGGTGATGCAAAATGAAGAAAAATAGGTATAGGTCACTATACTTACCTAACTACCTACTTACTTAATGTTCAGCTTTGACTTGGAGTCTTCATTTCATAATACTTGAAAATAAAATATAAAAACATTAATGGCCACTGTACCGCAATAGGTAAAATGATTTTTCTTTTTGCTTTTATTTTTTATAAAACACAGAAAACACTTTTTAATAAATCTATGCATGTGACTTCTGTTATCATTAAAATTATCTTTTAATTTATTTTCAAATCACAGACCCACTAATTAATATTAAAACGAACAGTTTATAAAAGTTTAACGAATTTAAAGTGCTCGTAATTCTTATGTTTACTGAGAACAATCACTAATTAAGTACCTACTTACATAATAGAATTTATGCATTAGCCAATTAATTTGTCTTTCATAACCAAAGCGGTGAACCTATAATGAGGGAAGTTGGTTTTAAGTTAAATTGTGTTGTATTTTCTTACTTTTGCTTTAAATTTTGTATAGTGCAATCTGTGATTGCCTCACATAGTGCTACTTTTTATCTGCCTTTTATTTTAAACGGCTTTTTTTTATAAGTGTTACTAAAGTTTTTATCTTTTTAACAAATACCATTAATGTAATAAAATCGTTTAAATTGTACAGATTTACTTTTTAAGTAAATTCGTATGATTTTTAAAGTGACTGTAATAGAAAAGATTGGAAGTAAGCTTCTTTCAAATTTAATTGCGTAGCCTTAAAATAAAAAAGCGGATGAGGCAATGTATAGAAGCGTACGACGTCGGCTCAAAACAGAAGAAAGTGACCGCACAAAAGCCATTTCATCCTTTAATTATCTTCGATTTCACACCCTTTCACGAACCGAAAAATTGAAGACCAAACATTAGTTTAACCGAAATTATGGAAAATCAACAAAAAATTGTACAAAAACTATGGCGATTGAAAAAGTCAGACGGGGCGGACGTCGTGTGCGGCTGGGTGCGCGCACACCTCGTCGCGATCGCGCAGTGCAGTGATGTCGCCAGAGTCACTTCACACCCGTGACAATGACAAACTCAAGCTGATCATGTTAGAAGATGTTTAAAAAAAATATGTTATTTTATGTTTGTATTATATGTATGTACGTCCAACCAAACAAACCGCCACATCGTCGTGTACCTATATATCTAATTAGTTTTGTTGGAGTTCAAAGTAAAACAAGGTTTGGTAGTATAGTCGTAATCCAACGTATGTATACCTAAATACAAAAAACTATACGATAATCTTATCAAAATTATTATTAAATTAATCAAGCATGGTTTGGTAGTATAGTCGTAATCCAACGCATGTATAGGTACCTAAATACAAAAAACTATACGAGGATCTTATCAAAATGATTATTAAATTAAGTCTCCGGGTCGTATGGAATGTAGCGTACTTTATATGATCGAAGAGCGTACTGTCACATTTGGTTGACTATACATTTCTTCAAATTATACTTGCACTGTGTAAAAATCGCATCCTTATTAAGATAACATTCTCTTAGTATGAAATGGTAAAGAATACACAATAGTAGACATCAGAGTATCACTCATTAATAAATAAACCAAAAAAATATATACTTATAACAGTTATAACTACAAATGAACTTATTAAACATCTATAAAAGCGTATAAGGTAGAATAACGACCGTCGAAGGATGATTATAAAAATGCTATTAAATCAATAGAAAATTAGTACGGTCCGTTTTTAGGCTACCGTTGTTTTTGTGAGAGCCGCCCGCCGTCTAATTACAAACGTTTGTTTTGGAAATCACCGCCATCACCAGGTACAGGCGCCGACGGAACACGTAAGGTTTTAACAGTTCCCACAGATGTTTGACTTCTGTTTTTTGAATGGGAAGATACAAACAAACATATATATTTTTTATGTTAAGTTATCATATGGAAAAGCATCCAATGTTTTGTTGTACGACTTTTCTGTTTCAATAAGTCAAGAAAGAAATAATCTTTCAAGAGCATGAGGTTTTTTTCGGGACAAATAGGTAGGGAGGTACTTATTCAATCTTCTAATTTACACTTTACGAATATATTTTGTGTTATTCACTCAACCGACCGAATTCACCTACCTAATACAATTTTCACTGGTAGGTAGATAGGTAGGTACTTACTACACCATAAAAATAACGCAAGAAAGCTTCGCCAAATCGAAAAACTAAATAGGTATATCAACTAAAGTTGTACCAATTTACAGATCATTTAACGCTATTATGTGGCTGTAAGTCGAATAGAATAAGTCCGTGTGTCGGCTCACGTCGGTAGCAGTATTGCTGAGTCAGCGGCTCTTTGTGATGCCGCCGATCTCACGCGCAGCGGCGGCGCCTGCGCAGTGCGCACCGCACGGACTGCTGCTTTAGACATTATTTTAATTGAATATTGCTGCCGATTCTTTATTATGTTTTTATAAAGGTTATGTTCAGGTCAAAAATATATTTTGATGGAAGTTCTTCGCTGAACTGAAATGATTTTCTTGAGCTTTGAGCGGTAAAATAATCAATAAAGCATTTGTTATAAATTTGTGTTCTATGGTTTCTAATAGGTCGTACTCTGAAAGGGGCTCGGAATCGGAAACTGCAGCAGCACCCATAGGGACTTTTGATTAGGACACTGAAATCTATAACGTATCATCCCAATTCAGGACATTTACTGAAACCAAATTTTCCTTACTCGTTCGGGGTCCTTTCACCGCTAACAACTTATAACTTACAACAGACGCTTTACATCAAAATTTCTTCAATCGGCCTACCGTCTTTGTGTTTCTAATACCATTACATTCGGAGTAGGTGGCGGCCGCTAAGCTGACGGTAAACCGCTTTTCTTCCGAGTAGAACCAATCGCTTAGTTTCCCTCGATGGTAAATGGATACAATGAGCGGTCTTCCACGAAATTATATTATTATATATTTTGCGTGAGGTACCTACCGTGTTTAGTGACACTGTTACATTACACAACGTTTAATTTAAGCAAGTATTGTTAATATTTAACTGCTTTAAACTCTTACGCCCGTCTCAAACATAGCCCTGTTGCTTTATGTGTCTAACGTATGAAAAAGACAGAATGATGTTTGTGACGCTCCTAATCCTTAAGCTGAGTAGCGTTCGAGTATTCTGTCGTTAGATAGACACCTATTTCACTATAAGATGTCGTAACTTTACGTCCATTTGTTTTCCTTTTCGACAAAAGTAGAACTACTTATTATACATTTTCCCACCACTATATTTAACATAAATATTTCATGTTTTATTTTTTAGATTGATACAAACGCGTTTCAAAAAAGCCGCGCGACTGCATCGCTACTTTGAGTAAGGCGGTTTTTTTATCCACAACGGTGCAGCACTTGATTACAACTGATGTTTGAAGGTGAAAGCACACTATTCCCGGAATCCTCAATCACTGAGGAACTGGATATCTTATCCCTGACTGCCGGAACACAATAATGCTGAAGACATCATTGTTATGGCGTCAGATTTAGATAAGATGGTGTGGTAACTAGCCCGGCGGACTAAAAAGTCCTACCACTAACCACGTTGAGCTTTTGACTATAGGCATCAGCATCGTGTTTAAACATCGATGCTCTATCGTTACATGAAGTCGCAATGTAAAGGGTCTCTCGACAAGATCACTGTTGGACCACATAGCAACGACAAAGTTATAAAAAAAATGAAAAAGAACAAAAAGTAGAAGAAGTAGATCTGTAAAAAATTTACTTACCGTCTGTTCTGATACCATGTCTTGACTTGCGTGTCGGTAAGTCCTAGCTTAGCAGCAAGTTCCATCCTATCCTGGACGCTCAAGTACTTCTGCCGTTCGAAGGACTTCTCCAGGGTCTGGAGTTGGTGGTCCGTGAAGGCTGTCCGAGCCTTCCGCTGCTTCTTCGCCAGCCCGGAGGAGTCGCCGCCACAGCTCTTGTTTGATACGTCGTCTGAGTCATCTTTCACTCCTGGGGGCAGAATAATAGGACTTGTAAGTTAACGCATCTAACATACTTCGATCAACAATACTTCTTGATAACGCCTCACGAATAAAAAAAACCTCAAATATGGCACCGACTGACTTTCTTTTAACGAAGAAAAAGGTTACGATTTAAGATTTAAAATCATTTTTATGCATTCACAATGCAATTCTGTAAGTATAGGAAGAATGTGATAGTGAAAAACCACGAGCCCTATAAGTAGCTTTCAGGCGGGATTCGATTCAACGAGTCGTGTAAGCCTTTCGGTAGCTTAGTTGGTCAGAGCATCGGGCCGGATCCCGCCTGAAAGCTACTTATAGGGCTCGTGGTTTTTTACTATAACATTTTTCCTAAGGTTACGATTGTTTAGATTTTACGTCGTAAATGAGAAGTAGCGGTAAGAACACCTTTGAATAATTGTTGATCGAAGCATAAATAGTTAACAAAATCACTTTCCTTGGTCCGTGATACGCCTAGATCTTTCAAAATAATGCAAGAGCTTAAAGAGGAATGTATCTAAATTGTACCTAACCGTGTGAAGCCGGGGCGGGTAGCTAATTATAATTATAACATACAAAATAAATCGAACCATTTTTCTGAATAGGGTATTTTACTGATATTTTTTCATTGATTTAAAATGTTTTTCGAAATGTTAGCTACACAAAGCAAGTTTTTATTTTAAACTACCTAGCTGACCCGGCAAACGTTTTGTAAACTTCGTATCACCAACATCTAATAAAGATAGACAGATAAAAATGAATAATCGCGGAGAAGTTTTATCCACTGCCTGACACAAATGTCACACTTATTAAAAAGTAGAGTAGGTACGCGCCATATAACTTATGGACATGAGAATAAGGCTATTTTTTCGACCACCCACGAAGATCAGCGCCCTCTAACAAATGCCAAGTTATGTGGTGCGGACAAGCGGCTTAAACGTCAGTGATTATTACATAGTTACTCTTTGGAAGCGGCTATGCAAGAAATTGCAGTTTTGTCAGGACAGTTTATCGACTTTAGAAAATTACTATTTTTATTTTATAATTTTCCGGAATAAAAAGTAGCCTATGTTACTGTCTAGCTCCCAAACTATCCCCATACCCAAAATCACGTCGATCCGTTGCTCCGTTTTACGTAAAGGCGGACAAACAAACAAACACACACACTTTCACATTTAATATTAGTATGGGTTATCTTGAATATTTTCAAAGTTTCTTGGGACATCAAACTTTCTAATTAGACAAGGAGAGAACGACAACCTTTGTGACGTCACCAGATCAGTAACGTCATAGTCTCGCCAGAGAAGATTTATTTTTAGAAAAAGACAGCTTAAGTCATAATTAAACTACTATAAAACAGATTCAAATTATTCTTTCACATTTGGTATCTATTCTTAAATATTACATTTTTTTTTTTTTAATAATTTCAAAATAAAATAAAACTCTGCGTCAGAGGTCGCGGGTTCGATTCCTTAACAAGACAAAATATCTGTTTGCATGAACACGACTATTTGCCTTGGTCTGAGTATTTTTTATAACTATAGTATATCTATTAACAAACAAAAAGTACCTATATATTTATCCGTTACCTATCAAGTTTTCCATGAGACAGTTTCTTAATGAAATTTACATGGGCTTATATACCTAATAAATTGGTGTGACTGTAAGAAGTTATTTATTATTATTATTAATTACTGAACTATTTAAGTAGATCTTGCTTTGGCAGATCTTTATGCTGGTTGCAGACGAAGAGCTAAGCCAAGTTTTTAAGCTTAGCTCATATAGCTGTCGCAGTTCTTCATAGTTTTGAAAAGACTGCAAGCATCTACATTTCAACATCAGTAAAATACCCAGCTACCTATTTCTATGTGATCAAGTAGAAATAATTAAGTACCTATTTGTAAACAAAGCTCTAATGAGGTTCTGGTTAACTTTAAATATCTGTTTTGTATAATTTAATTTCGACGTAGCTCATATTCATATAAATATTTTTTTAACAAGTATGCTTGTACCTAACCTAACTTTATCGATTACTTGATATGACTCGTCAACTTCTTTTTATATTATTTGGCTTACGGTTTACCACTAATCGGAGACATTCAACAAGATACTGAGTATTATATTACCTTGGCACTTGTGACAAAACATTTGAGATCATGTTGTATTAGGGTCTTCGATACATCAGATTTTAAAGGATTTCAAACGATGATCTATTTCTTGTTATTGTGTACATAGGTAGGTACCTATATTTTGCAATTTCTATAGTTTCAATGAATTTTTTGTCAATGTATGAACATTTTTTAAGTTGTGCTCGATTAATGTGGTCAATATATTAAGATAATTAGTATTTCGGGAATAACAAACAGTAAGTACTTTAGTTACTTTAGGCACGCGTACACGGGCACTTTTTTGGCAGTAAATTGCCTGACTGTAATGGATCATCTGGAGCATTTAAGTGGAGCAATGTTGCTCCATATTTCGTGGTATTGTGTGGCTGTATATCAGCAACAGGTTGCTACATTTTGACATTTTGCCATCGCCCTTAATGTGGTCGTGACGTCATATTTGGTGGGGTTTGTCAGTAATTGCGCAATTTTAGTTGCCTGTGAAAGCGCGCCTTTACAGATAATCGCTGCGTGTTTCTGGTGCGTATTTAGAAAGTGACTATTTGCAAGAAGTGGACGTTCAGCACTGACGTCTAAATGGTCCTATTCGCCTACAAAATACACGCTCAGTTTGCTTACGATTAACTTTAAAGTTTTCTCGGTATGTGAGGCAGCCCTGGTGCAAGAGCTGTCAGGCAGAAGCCGCGCAGGGCTTCTTGCGGTCACACGCCACATTTCCTCCGACAGCACTCGTCTTGAGCTGGTTTCAGGCTTTAGTTACTATACTTATTTGGTATATTTTTGTTTCAACATCACTACACCAAAAGCACGGCAATAAAGAGCTAAGCTAAAGCATACCTACTTTAAAAAATTAACGATTCAAATGTTTTTAATTTTACGATATTATATCACTGTTTGCCCGTCGCAATATAAGCTTTTTAGAAATAGATTTATAAGTACATACAGAAACTAGCAATAGCCCGCGGCTTCCCTTACGTGAAATTCGGGTAACGTGTACACCCGTTTCATCCTCTTAGAGGTTGAATTTTTCAAAATCCTTTCTCTACGTCATCATCACTTTTAGTGTGCACAATTTTCAGCTCGATGGGTATGGTAGTTTTATCTGTGCGTTGATAAATCAGTCAATAAGGATTACCTTTTAATATACAGACAAGACAAGCATAAGTACCAATAAAAACTAAAGCAAGAATCATAATTTGTATAGTCTGAAATATAAGATTTCCAAGTCAAGTTGGTGACATGATGTATAAAAATTGTACACAAAAATCTTTTAAAATTAACAACAAATAACTTAATAATGAGTAGCTACCAGTTTTAAATAACTAGAGGATTAAATGCGTGAAGGATATTAGCTCAACCAAGTGGAGGAGCGGCCTGCGGTTTACCACCCTTGTACCTGATTGTCATAGAATAGTTTACGGGCAGAAGCAGCATTGTATACCTTGGCTTATCAGTAGCTAGTAGTTAAGCCAGGGTTTCTTGAACATTTTACAGTCACGAATTGTCAAGGAATAATACTTAAATCAGTTAATAGAATAGAAGCACTAGTAACTAACGTAATATTTTGATCATCTGGTAAATATGGTTTTATGTCCTTTCAAGACATACGGCCCATTTTATTTTAACGTTTTAATGCTCTTGTGTATTAAAAAGAAAATACTAATTGAGGACCTCCTCCTTTTTTAAAGTCAGAAAATTAAATTATGTTGGCATCGAGCTCTCTTGAAGAATATTAGGAAATATGTTTTCTTCACATAGGACACAATTGGTCTGATACATATTACCTTTATCATCTTAGGTATGTCTTCAATTAATATATGATACAGTAGGTACAAACTATTTCACAACGGAGACTGTTCAATAATATCAGGAAGTTAATGTATATTTTTTACCAAAACAATAACTATTTAAAAATAAAACTTCCATTCTGCAATGGGTTATGATATGATTTCGTTTCGCGTTACAAATCGCACACCACTCAAGTAATACTCTCGTATTACAAGGAGATAATAACGACTTAAAACCCTTTACTTTTAGCTTAGTTTAAATTAAAATGTATGCAACAACCAACTAAAATATTTACATTATTTTAATCATTATAATTAAGTTCATCATCGTCATCTCCTTATCCCAATTCTATTTGGCATCGGCACAGTATACGTCCTCTACTCCAATCTATTACTCTGAAGTTATTAAACTATTTTTTTGTGGACATATTCGTTCATGTAACTTTACCTATAGGTACATACAAATTGTATAAATTAATAAAGTCCACTTTAAAAAAAAACAAATGACGTAGGTGGCACGGAAGGAGGATTTTACCTGAAACCTTTAGCAGTTTGTTATACAGAGTGCAATTACCAGGCCATTAGTGTGTCGTTAATTTATTATAATTAGGCCCGACTGGTAACCCGCCGACCGTGAAAATTATTGTCATTAGTGCACATAATGCACCGGCTGCCTCTTGCCAATACTAAAATTATTATTACATATAGCAATAATATGGCTACAAATGCTATGAAGGCCGAGATTAAAAAGTAGGTGTATGTACACCAAATAAAGTATTATTTTGTACTTAATCAGGTAGATAATTGAAAGTCATTACTTTATAAAGTCAGTTATGGCTTATAATTATGTGCCCATAAATATTCATTTTATCAAAAAATACCTACATTCGATTTGTTTATTTTTACTAAAAAATCAAGCAAAAAATACTCAAAATTAGTTTTCTAACTTTGTAAAGTGACTAAATTTAGAGTTTTTGTATACAAAAAAAAAGAATGCCTTAAAATAATAATTTTTCAAGTGAATTATGTTAATTAAACGTTTAGAGCTTGGTTTTAGTTAACCCAAAAAAATTATTGCCACAGCTTATTTAAAATATGCAGCGAGAAAAAGTTAAATGAAGTTTATCCTCGTTGACAAATTAAGGACAATATATCTAGGTAGCTTTATAAAGTGTGTTACATATTCCACACTAATTACGTCCCCTAAAAGGCTTAACACAAAGTAGCTCGATAAGCCGCTCGTACGAATAAGCTAAAGCGTTAATTGAATATTAAGTTACTCGAGAGACAAGTTGATTGATTTCAAGTTGGGTTTTAATTGCTCAATAAACGACCCGATCGCCGCGTGAACGAATCTCAACGGATCGGGGTCAAAACAGCCCAAGGCAAAAGATCTTAGCGATTATCCGTTAAAAAACAGGAATTAGAAATTAAAACAGAAATGAGAACAACCATGTACCTACTAGTTTGACGTTAAACTAAGCATAATGGTAGCTATTTTACTGTAAAGTCAGCTGAAAATCTTTACTGATTTATAAAATATGTGAAAGTGTATTTGTCCTGCTTTCACGTCAAAACGGAGCAAGGGATAGACGTGATTATTTTTATGGGGATAGTTTGGGAGCTGGAGAGTGACATAGGCTACTTTTTATCTCGAAAAAATATCACGATCCCTAGGGATAACGTCGTATACGAGTAGTCCACGCGGGCAAAGCTGCGGGTGGAATGCTAGTAATATATTTTTATTAATCCAGCAGTTCTCACTAGATGTAACTTAGAACGTTAATACTAATACTTTTAAATTTATTGTCAAGTTGTACACTGGTTAATGAATAGAAATTCTATTGATTCATATTCCAGCATCCATTACAAATACTAGCTAGCTGTAAGTATATACCTAATTAAATTAATTACTAGACCCATACAAAGACACCAATTACAACCAAATCAAGTTGTGAGTGTTAGCGTTTAGTTTTATTAATCTTGTCCAAAACAAAGCGTATTACAAACAAACTAAACCATGATTCGCAAACAAGGATTATGTATTTTTTTCTGTGCTATAAATGAGTAACTAATACTTTAATATGTTCGATATTTCCGGGAAAATAGTGAAGCCTAAAGTTTTTTACGATATTGTTTTCTACAATTTGCGAACTTAGGTACAATCATAGAAAATACCTTTGATTTCAACTTTCTGCACTTTGCACATTTACTCTTTATTTCCCACAATCTCTAAAAAGCTATTTGTCTTTTTTTTAGAACTCAGCATTATTTCTAGCGTAAAATTTATTCATTTGGAGAGGGCGTGACCGTATCTAAATGCTTGTACTTACTTAAATATGTAGCGATCTGACCTTGATTCCAAACGGCCTAGTTCTCTATTTTATTTAACAAACGACATTACTGATTTGATATGATTAGCTATTATGATACAAATTAAGAAATGGGTTGACATTGTCAATTAATAGTACTAGCAATTGATTTAAATGCAATTTAAGTTAGTTATGTATATTAAAGTAAGTTTAAGTTTAAATAATTAAACTTACGAGGTACTTAGTATAATTTAAAATAAAACCGTAATTAATATGCGCGATTATTTTGGCAGTCTGATATTCTTCCAATGCGAAAATTGAAATTAAGACAATTAAATACACATATAAGAGCTTGCATCCATACTATCCATACTAATATTATAAATGTGAAAGTGTGTTTGTTTGTTTGTTTGTCCGTCTTTCACGTCAAAACGGAGCAGCGGATCAACTCGATTTTTGGTATGGGGATAGTTTGGGAGCTGGTCACGTCAAAACGGAGCAGCGGATCAACTCGATTTTTGGTATGGGGATAGTTTGGGAGCTGGAGAGTAACATAGGCTACTTTTTATTCTGGAAAAATTATAAAATAAAAATGATTATTTTGTATAGAAAATCGATAAACTGTCGTACTATACAAAACTGTCATTCTTCCATAGCCCCTTCCAAAGAGGTACCTATGTCAAAGAGTATTGGAATCACTGACGTTTCGTTTTAGCCGCTTTGGATTACCTACTGTATAAAAAACAGTGTATAAAACTTCTTCGCGATTATTTATTTTCATCTGTCTATCTACAATAGATGTTGGTGATACGAAGTTTACCGGGTCCACTATAATTAATATTACTATAATTAATATGGACACAACGTTTGCCGGGTCAGCTAGTAGTCTATATAACTTCCAAATCCTAAATAAATACTGATTTATTTCAAATTAAAAATAATTCTAAACGCCTAAAATGCTCTGTTAACCGCCGCCCCTGCTATAAATTAACAGCCTAATAAATTAACTGCCGGTATAACAAGGAAGCCAATCACATACAATACAATACCGTTGTGAATTGGGTAATGTGTTCTAATATCGGAATAATAACCAAGTTTAATAAGAAACAATTACACATACCTATTAGCAACATTATATTAAATAACTAGGAAGCCATTCACAATAGATAGTTTTAATTACATGTACATTTACCCACTCGTAACCACTTAATTATAATCGTGCGATTAACAAGAATTATTGTCTATTCAAAGCTCCTAATAGAACGTTAATCAGATATGAATCATTTTACAGTTCCCATTGCACAAGGAAACTACTTTTTTTTCATTCAATCAGCAGAAATGTAGATTATATTAACAGTTAATTTTTTAATTAGTCACATTTATTTTTCTACTCTTTAATCACCTCTGCCGAGTATACAAATATTACATAAATATTCAAGTTTCTCTTAGAAAATATAATTTGCAAACATATTAAGTATAGGTAAGTAGGTACTATTTTTTGATTGATAAACTCAATTAAAACAATAAAAATAAAGTCAAATTTCAACCTAATGTATGTAACACATCCAATTTTAAAACGATTCCCAAAAATTGGCCAATATAATACATAATTGTTATGATAACAATCTTTGAAAAAATGTCGGAGTGATGTAATGGAATTAACAGCAAAACACTTTTGCAAAACATTAACAAACGCTTCCTCAAAATAATCTTGAAATCTACAAGCGTTTTTTGCTAACGCTGGTACAGACATCTGGTATACTAAATCTTGTGAATAGTGAAAAACCCGACATTCATAATTTTAAACACATTTTAATAATGAATAGTAATTACTATAGCACACACATTAAAAATTCGTTAAGCTAATGTATTAAGCATTGTAATAAATTCTGAATTTAAACTCTCTTATAGAGATTATCTTTGCTTATTACGGAGGGATTACGAAAGAATTATATTTTTGGTGGAGTAAAAATAGATCCATACTGACATTTGAAACAGCAAACAACTGTTTCTTTTTTAAATAAAATAAATTCAGACAGACACGTTATTTTTCGGATATGAATTTCGAATTCATCTTGCTGTGTTACATAACAATTAGGTAAATTTTCGGTGGAGTAAAAATAGATTCATACTGGCATTTGAAACAGTAACTGAAATAAATAAAAATAGAAGAAAGTTATTCAGACCAACGTTCTTTTACATTCGAATTTCGAATTCATCGTGTTGTGAGCACAGAACAGAAAATGGTAGTGAGCCATGAGCAATGAGCATAGGGTAAAAAAAACTACTACGTATTACCCATAAACTTATTTATACTATAAGGTCATTAGTGAGCATAGAAATAATGAGACAATCTTTAATTTGGAACCGGCAACTGATTAAGTTGTTCAATCCATACTGAAAATTAATACCATTACTATGTTATCTGTGGTAATACTGAGTGTATGTATCTACGTACGTACATATGTGCCGTTTATTCAATTTACCTAATTACTGTAACGCTTGCTTTCCAGAGCAACGATGCAAGAATAATTAGGGCGAACGCACGCTTTAGATAAGTTGCGGTAAACATTTATTATTTTACCGAGTCCAAATATTTTTTTTTTCAAATTACGTAGGTACAGTTTTTCATTTCAAACTACGCAGTTTGAACAAAATGGTTTTGAAAATAGTTAATTAAAAAAATTGGGGATGGTAACAAATTATAGTATCCCAATTCTGACTTCAAGGGCGATTCAGAGGGCCTACTCTGAAACGCAAAACCCGAAACTTCGTTATAACCGTCCCTCTCACGCTCCAGTCATGACAGAATCTAGTGAAACGGGCGGGCCAACCGAAGTTTCAGATTTGCGTTTCATAGTACCGTCCCAGATTTGGTTTCATTTTGCCTACTACATAAATTAACGGATAATTCCAGCATTTGTTTAGTTGATATTCGCAAAACTCTCTGAGAAAACTTAAAATCCGCGTGTTACCCCAGCAAAATTAACAAACAATAAGTATTTAAACAATAATTAAATAAATGTTTGTGCAGAATGCGCTGGAGTTTATTAATTAATAGTTCCACAATGGCGGACGTGCGCCCGTGAGAGAACACACCCAGCATTCGAAACTAGGGCTTGTACCTACATGTAGAAACAGCAAGTTAATCTATACAAATAAATAAAAATTGGAGTGTCTGTTTGTAACATTAAAATAACCGCTTTTTACTACATGCATATGATTATACAGGATATTTTTTTTATCAGTGCACAAATTTTTAGGATTGACTCAGAATCGGTAAGAGAACAACTTTCTCCTAGAAACATGGGTCGAAAAACGACAAAAATTTTTGGACTTCCCATACTAAATCGATCACGTGATCAGTCCGATTTGTATGAAGAGTCGAAAATTTTTTGTCATATTTCGACCTATGTTTCTAGGAGAAAGTTGTTCACTTACCGATTCTGAGTCGATCCTCAAAATTTGTGCACTGATAAAAAAATTACCCTGTATATACGGTACACATACCAAAATGTCATTTTTTACAATTTTTGTCTGTCTGTCTGTCTGTCTGTTTGTTCCGGCTAATCTCTGAAACGGCTGGACCGATTTTGACGGGTTTTCACTGGCATGTAGCTAATGTAATAAGGAGTAACTTAGGCTACTTTTTATCCCGGAAAAATATCACATTCCCTCGCGATAGCGTCGTGTATTATAAACGCGAAAGTTTGTGGGTATGGATGTATGGATGTTTGTTACTCTTTCACGCAAAAACTACTGAAAGGATCTGAGTGAAATTTGCAACAGATATAGACTATAGCCTGGAATAACATATAGGGTACTTTTTATCCCGATATTCCGCCGGGAACGGGAACCACGCGGGTGAAACCGCGGGCGGCCGCTAGTTATAACTATATACGTTAAGTTTTTTAAGTATAATTTCTCTATTTGCTAATTACCTATGTGTGAAACAGATAACTTTTTGTTGTTAGATAATATTGACTGATGAAAAAATTACAACAAGTCACGATATTTTTTAAGCAATCGTTGCTGTAGAAAAATCTCTATAGTCAGATAAGACTGCTGAAGCAAATATTTTTCATGAGTACGTTTAAGGGGAAATTTAAAATGACATTAAACATTTTTTTTTCAGCTCTGTTAAATAAGATAAGTACTTGTGAATGCCTCAGGAGCTACGCCTTTTGCTCACAAAGACCAACACCTTCTGTTGTAGAGCTTGTACGAGAAAAATCGGTATGAATTGGAGTAGATAGTCGCCAACCCTACGGCTACGGGCGCCAGCGCTGTGCTGGCATTATGTCACGACTGTGGCATAACACGCGCGGCAGGCATGCCGAGCGATACCTCTGCGTTTGCCTGCTATGAAACGCAAAATCCGAATCTTCGGTATACCCGTCCCTCTCGCTCTCCACTCATGGCAGAATCGAGTGAAAGGGGTGGCGCTACCGAAGTTTCGGATTTTACGTTTCAGAGTCGGCTCCAGAGACTAGACTCCCGCTTTTTTGCCAATTAAACGCGAATCGCCCGGAATTATGCTCCATATCGTTACGTAGTGATGGTTTATGCATCCGCTTCAGAACTTTAAATAACATCACATCAGTATGTTAGCGATACCTCTGATCCTCAGAGAGAAAAACGCGGGTTTTTACCAATCAATAGCCTGATAGGAATATTACATAGTACCTACATAATTTGGGCTAAGTGTTTTGTTTTTTTTTTAACTTTATTGTGCAAAGGCGGGCTTAACGCTAGAAACATTCTCTACCCTCTCTACTCTACTACCATATTCATATTCATATCTTGGGTTTCAGAATGGCATCACAATCACAACTTCAAATAGCATCAATTTACATTATTGTTTATTAGACACTAGCTTTCCCCCCGCGGCTTCGCCCGCGTGGAATACACGACGTTGTGATATTTTCCGGGATAAAAAGTAGACTATGTTCCTCTCCAAGCTACAAAGTATGTGTGTCCCAAAATTCAGCCAAATCCGTTCTGCGGTTTTGGCGTGATTGAGCAACAAGCATCCAAACATCTAAACTTTCACATTTATATTATTAGTACGAAGTAGGATTAAAATAAGAAAACCTTTTGTTTAGTAGCGGCAGCTTTAGGTATGCGTCGATGAATCATATTTGAAACAGATTGAACTACTCAGGTACGTTTATTCTTGAAGCAATAACACTGTTAAATGGAGATTCGGTTTAAACAAAAAACAATATTTTAATAACTTTACGTTAATATGAATTTCTTATCTTTATTTTTACCCCAAAATGACGTCGCAATATGAGCCACGACAGCGCCAGTGAGTCGGTCGCCAAAGCCCGCAGTCACCGCCAGCCCTATAATTAACAAACCGCTCGATGCTTCAGTCAATAATACTCAACACTTAACTGCGAACGTAATTCCGTTCCGATGCTAATTACTCGGAAAAGCTGCGATTAAAACGATTGTTCACAACGTATTGCATTTTTAAGAAGCCATTAAATTCTCCGTGTAAACATGTGAAGGCGCGAACGCAAATACGGAGGAGTGAAGGCTGCGTTTCACGAATAATTTAACGACGACATGACGCAAGTGTCCACTCGAAAGGCATTCATTTCGATTTGTAATTTACTCACATATGGATGGATTTTTAAGACAAAATTACAATTCGCGAGTACTAAGTACTTAAAAGAACCGTTCAGCGCAATCAAAGCTCTAAAAGGAAACTTAATTGCCCTTTTGGACATAAGTCAAAGGGTATTTTCCAGTGCTTTCGTTTTCAAGACGAATGTTCATAAACATTTCACATCGTTCACATCAAAGGGCCTATTCGCAATATTCGGTATATCGATGTGAAATCGAATGAAAAATTATGCATTTTCCGATGGTTTCGTAACGCGCGCTCGAGCGGACCTCGGAAGCCATTACACGGTCCGTGCCGAGACCGCGCACCCACGATGTTATCGAGATCTACTTCAATAAGGAAAAAAGTAGACACAAAAGCCGTCATGTAAATATCAATTAAAAATCGCTACTGTAACGTTTCCAGCAAAACTCAATTATAGATACGCAACGATAACAAGACCGAGCTCCAGATTGGGGCCACCATTCCAATGATCGCTCAAACCGTCTCAGCCACTCAGTTGACAGTTCCAACATTAGTACAACTAAACAAAATGTAAATAATCCCCCGTCGAAAAAAGTTTAATCGCAGTCTTGAGACAGCTTTTATATTTTTAAATCGAACCCAATTTCACAGCTCGCATCGCCTGTCAAAAGCGACACAAAGCCGCGAATGGGAGCCGTATTATGGGAGAATTCAAACTGGCTCTATTTATATAAATGGTAATCTATTTATTGTGACAATAAAAAGTTCTGATGTTATCAACTCGACGAAAGAATTGTCACTTTTTTCTCACCTTTATCACGATGCCAAAAGTCACGGTTTGATTCATGTAACGCTTAATTGCGACTTTAACGATAGCATGATAGAGTGTGATTTAGTTTGATTGGAGATATGTTCGCGAGATATGCTAAGCAGCTTAGGAAATGACGAGGTGGTGCACATTTAACATAATAAGTGTCGCCTCAAACGGCTTTGACGCTGGTACTATTGAGCACTAAAGGCGAAGTACAATCGAAGACAAATGCGTCTCAATTCATTTCTAACTGTGCTAGAGCTCTGTAACTTTGTTTCTGTATAATTAATTGCGCCCATCATACACTGTGTTGATTTCTCGTAAAGATAACGCCATCATTTAGTAATGTCAAGGCGATCAAGATAACTGGAAAAACAAATCTCACAAAAGATCTATGCAATTACATTATTTTAGAAAATGAGTAATCAATTTGACGGTGTATATGCGCACCCCATCATTAACAATGGATTAATTACTCTGTTAAATTGTCAGCCGGACTTGTACGAGCATTAATTGCTATAAATGCTGTATTTTTTCATATTCTGGGTAGGCAAGTGGGTTTTTTAAATTACGCGGCGAGATGTTTTGTATTTACAGTTGCATGAGACGTTTAATTGCTGCCAGCGGATGTTAAATACAGTAATTGGGAGGCGAATTCATGAGTTAATGCATACGTTAGAGATTAAAATAATAGTTTATTGTTTTAATCACTTAGTACATAATGATAGATAATAAAATGAGTTTTATAGGCGCGCAAGAAGGTCATGACGTAAAGTATGGCCTATTTGGAATTCAGTGAGCGATTCCAAATTTAAAAGCCGTAGTGACATTTGACAAAAAGCTGATTATGACGTCACTTCTTTTTTTTAACTCCCATAGAGCCGAGTCCTTTCAGCCGGGATTAATTTGGCCCGTTTTATAAGAGCTTAGTTATCTCGAAGGCCGAAAGTTAGAACGGGTTGTATTTATCGAGTCCATTATACGTTTTATTATTTAATTTATTTAACGCCTCGGGTTTATCGGCTTGCCTATTAAATTGTCAAGGGGATAATGCGATCGAAACTCAAACATTACTTAGTACCGATATCTAAATTTGTTAATTTATTTTTATTTGAGTGTTTTACGTTGTTGTCAGTGTTTTTTTATTCTTGTGTTTGATTGAAACATTCTTTAAATGCTTTTATAATACCGTACCGATATTGCATTTTAAATAAAACTTAAATAAAGGTAAGTGATTGTCTTATTGTTACCTCCGCAGTTGTCCACCAAATAGGTCCCTCCAGAATACCAGCGTTGCAGTGGCAATGCTCTCTCGCTGCAACATTATGCCAAGGATGGGGCCTAATTGGCGACATGTTGCTTTTTTCTCGTGATTTTATTGATTTCTTTTTTTGGACCAGTCATCATCATCAGCCATCATAAGTCCCCACTGCTGGGGCACAGGCCTTGCTGATAGATGGATAAGGAGTATAGGCTATGCTATGACCTACCACGCGGCACCGCATTATGCGAATTGGTGGGTATTAATGACTACAAATGCAGCCAACGGCGTTAACGTGTCGTCCGAAGCACGGAGGAGCTCGAGATAATATATTTTTGGTCACCCATCCCGTGACCGACCATTGTGAAAGTTCCTTGTAGTCGACCAGTGTCGTCAATAAAATATTTTCTGGCTCTCCTTTTTTCAATATTATTTACACAGACTTGTTCTTTACTTTTATCAAACAGGGCCATGTTTTGTACACGTAAATGAATGTTATAGTAATTTTAAAAGTATAATTAAATATACTGTAACAGCGATTTAATTCATTAAGAAGACCACCGCTGTGCGCTGTTAGAGTTAAGTAAAAATTATGTGTTCATTTTTTTAAATACCATAGAGTAGAGAATATTTACTGTTTGTTTGAACATGGAGTAAAGCTTTACTTAACATCCATAGCTATAGATGTTTTGTATTATTTTATTAAAAGTGATATTGTGAATATGCTCATGTTACCATAAAAAACCCGTGCAAAATGCTTGGAAAAAGAGCGTGACATATTTTGAAATGACAGAGATTTGAATAGATTATAGATTGGATTTGTACTACAGGATAATAGCAGGTCGTTTAAGAATAAGGTACACTAAAGTTAATCAATTAAATGCAAATTCCGTTTAGTAACTTACTCTTACAGTTTCTTAAATAGATTTGGGTCATAAAAACCCACGATTATTCTCAACACTAATAAAATATCTGTCTATCTTAACTTCTCGACTAGCATAATGCTATTAATAAATAATTGTGACTTTAGTACAAACCTTGTGCAAATTGATCTTACCGTTTATCGCGTCATAAAACGGAAATTGCTGTTAATCCAGATTAAGGTCTCCACTGATATATTAATCGAAAAGCAAAGCACAATCAGGTAATTAAAATTTTAAAGGAAAAATTGTGATAATTAAAAACCACTAGCCCTTGTGACTTGTGTGCAAGTGACTTTCAGGCGGCCAGCATGCAGTCGGACAGTGATGAAGTCAATTTGCAGAGCTGGTGGTTTTTATAATCACAATTTTTCATTTACTTATACAGAATAGCATTGTGGATGGATGCATTAAAACTATTTAAAATCTTAATTGAAATTTTGTATAATCCCTATAATACATAATAGGTTACCTACATTTCAATAACATATTGCAAACCGTCGAAAACGGTCTCGACATGCGACAGAGGAGTGTATCTATAGTAGGTATAGTGCGACAAGCTTTCCTGTTCCGGTGACTATCTTTGGAACTAAAACAGTTTTCATACGACAGTCCATTTTGACAGCTATTTTCGTATTGCAAGTGGCTCCGCTGTCACGGCTGTCACCGGAACAGAAAAGCTTGTTGCACTGTATGCGATTTGACACCGACACTTATTCGAGAATAGACAAAGGCAAAGCATAGAATTTGAATTTGATTTCCTTTCCGAACGGTTGTGTGCACTAGTACTACGGAAATAACGACGCCTATTACCTCATACACCCAGATCCGAGGAAATATTGAAGAGTTCGTTTTCAATATTTACCCGACCGGGAATCGAACCCGGGACCGGGACCGGGACCTCTTGAGATAGCGACACCTTGAAAACGGATGCGTACACCACTCGGGCAGGGGCGTCGTCAGTCAGGGAATCAGGGAGCTGTATGTATAAAGTAGCTCGATTATTCCAACTTATTTATAAAACTATTGTAAAATAATGTGCGTAGAGATAATACTTTATACTACTTTATGTGCTTTTATATTAATTAATTAAAAATGCTTTATTGTTAATTGCTCCTGTTACTTTAATCTCGATTAAAATCATTTGTCTTGGAACACACTAATTAGTCTCATGCTTAAATTAAAATTTAATGAGGAATTGTGGCGGGAGATTACACGGTATGAGTGTCAATTAATTCCATATGAAAACAATCTCTTGAATCAAAGCCGTGAATATAATTTTTCTTCCGCTTACTTAGAGTTAGGTAGGTATTTAACGAGGAAACAATATGCGCTGGAAGCATTATTAGTTTATTAAAAATCGGCCAAGTGTGAGTTGGACTCGCCCATGAAGGGTTCCGTACCCACTGAACGTACTGATTGGCTATACCTAGCCAAAATTCCACTATCATTTTTGTCAGCAAAATATAACTTTGTTTTTACCCGACTACGGCAAAGCAAAAAAAGGAGGGTTATGAGTTTGACCGGTATGTATGTATGTATGTATGTATGTATGTATGTATGTATGTTCATCTGTTCCCGCATAACTTCTAAACTGCTGATCATATATTCACAATTTAGGTATCGTTGGAAGCGTCTCGATTGTCTGCTGGTTATAGGCTATGTCACGTCACATGAAATTTAATATGGCGCCCTCTAGACGACATAAAGTTGTGAACTAAAAAATATTTTTTTAAATAGAATATCGTGTTTGGTATCAAATGAAAGCTCTTGGTGAGCTCGTTTCAAAAATATATATTTTATTGGTTGTTGTTTGCGGCTTTGCTTCCATAAATCGAATTTTGACATCTTTTACAGTGACAGCGAACTAAGACTATTTCTCCTAGCAAATATTATCCTACATGATTAGGCCCTTGTATAATATCATGTATGTTTATGGCATTCCATAGTTCACCCCAGCATTGTAGGTAGGTAAAATTACATTATTAGGTAATAATTTAGTTCATCATATCAGCCCAGAAGCAAGATGGGTCTGTAGTTCTTCAAGGGAGTCTTATCGGGTGATAAGACTCACTAAGGGGTTTCTTGAAAAACGCTTCTGTCCCATGCCTTTGTCGTTTTGCCCTCGAGGATGACTGAATTGAAAAGCTTCTGAAGAACTTTAAGTATCGGCTTCCCGCCCGCTCTCAGAAGCTCTGTTGTGATTCCGTCATCGCCCGCCGCCTTGTTGTTTTTAAGCTGCATAAGAGCCATTGTTTTGAATTTGAGCCGGTATTGGTCGGAGCTTGGATTTATCAGCCGCGATCTTTCAAGCTTAACGTTGATATTCAATGTGCCTCTGACCATGCGGTGATCGCTTCCTGTCTTAACAGCGTTGATCAATGACATCATTGAATAGGTGCTTCTTGGTCGACATGATAAAATCGATCTCGTTTTTTACTTTACCGTTCGGACTGATCCAGGTCCATTTGCGGCTTGCGGGCTTCCTGAAGAAGGAGTTCACCATAAAGAGGTTCTTCCTCTCCATGAAGTCTGCCAGCATATGGCCTCACTCGATTCGTTGCCCAAATCCAAATTGCCCCACTCTCAACTCATCACCGCAACGTTGCCCCAACTTAGCATTGAAATCTCATCACAACCGTGTAGTGTGTTTTATAGCTATGCATGGGTTTCGAAACCTCCTCATGCATAACCTCCACTTCGTCATCGTCTTGTGTTTAGGTCGGAGCGCATACTTGTATGACATTAAGCGAATACCGTTTCGATATTCTGAGTATCAGGTACGCTGCGCTGCGCGACACGCTTCCGATGGTGATCACATTGTTGACTAGGGACACAAGTCCGGTCCAGAAGGACGATGAACCCGACACCACCTAGGGACTGTTGTTCGCCCTCCCGGTTAAGTTACCGCATTGCAGGATAATCGAGTCCTTCCCCTCTCTTCCGACTTCAGATAATCAAATGATGTCCCAGTGTAACTTACTAACAGCCTCTTCCAACTCTATGAGCTTCGAGTCAGTCCGCAATATGCGCGTGTTGTAGGTTGCTGGGTCAACTTACCCGGGGATTCTCAGCAGCCCCTGCCCCGCCGTTACCATAGCCGCTACCGTAGCTACGAATAGCGGGGTCGCCGTAGAGTGGGGGCTGATTTTTTGGTGTAAATCCATTTTGGGGGGAGGGGTTGCCATTATCGCCACGCTTGGCCTGTCAAGTGTTGGCGATCGCAGTATAGCTTGCTGTAACGGAGACGCTGCTGCCCATCTCCTGATGCAGTTTTCCCTCTTTCGACTCTTAAGACACCCACGACAAGAGGAGTAATGTATTATCTCGACCGAATTCAACTGGCCCGCATTTTTGTTTTTGTTTTTAAAGATCACAGTTCTAAAACCTAACCTAACCAAATGGACTTAAGTTGAATTCGGGCGAGATAATACCTGCGTGGACAAGGGAGAGGGTAGTGCTATTCTTTTTATGTGCCGGCACTACACAGCGCAAAATTATGACCCCAAAATAATATAAATAAAAATTAAGTTCAAAAACTAAAACCCGACTACTGAAATATCACGCTCTAAAAAGTATTGAATCCCTCGCTGCACTCATGACTCCATTTTAATGCCCTCGCTTCGCTCAGGAATTAACTCGTAACACCTTCGCTACGCTGGGGAGTTAAATCTGCAGTCCTTCATTTGCTCAGGATTTAATATCGCGCCCGTGACATAAAACAGTGCTTTATCCCAGCCCTCGGTGTATAATCTAGTATAATTGCTTGCGGACAATGACGATCTTATTTTAAAAGTGGCTAACATTTTTTTTTCGCAAAATTAAATCTTGACTTGGTCGATACGAAACGTAAGTTTTGATTGTCAAAATCAGTTTGGCATTTTTAGGATTCCGTAGCAGAATGGCAAAAAACGGAACCCTTATAGATTCATCAAGTCTGTCTGTCTGTCTGTCCGTCCGTTCATAATTATGTCACAGCCACTTTATTCCAAAACTATTAAAACTACACAGTTGAAACTTGGTAAGTAGATGTATTATATCAACTGCCTTATGATTTTAATACAAAAATAAAATAAATAAGGGGGACTCCACATACATGGAACTGAAACTTCAAAAAAAATGTTTTTAATCAAAGCTATTCTTGTCTATAGATAGGTTTTTAAAAATGACATCAAAGTTTTTCAAGCCATGTTTACTCAAAGTCAATCTTTTTAGAGATAGAGCCTTCCAAAGTGGTAAAAAGTGTGTCTCCCCCTCTCTAACGTTTGAAATAAATGAGTAAAAAATCTAGAAAAAATATATGCTGTAGGTCTTAATAAAATCTTTCAACGAAAATTGGTCTAAACGAGATTAGTTAGTAAGCACTTTTTGAGATATAACACATTTTAAAAAACCGCAAATGTAACATTGTCATTCTTAAAAACACTATGAAAAAATTAAGTTCAAAAACTAAAACCCGACTACTGAAATATCACGCTCTAAAAAGTATGAAACAAGAAAATATTCTCATCTGAAATTGCCGTGGTCGTATGCCCCTTACTATAACAAAACAATATTTTTATTCTAGGGAAAAGTGGCATACGACCACGGCAATTTCAGATGAGAATATTTTCTTGTTTCATACTTTTTAGAGCGTGATATTTCAGTAGTCGGGTTTTAGTTTTTGAACTTAATTTTTTCATAGTGTTTTTAAGAATGACAATGTTACATTTGCGGTTTTTTAAAATGTGTTATATCTCAAAAAGTGCTTACTAACTAATCTCGTTTAGACCAATTTTCGTTGAAAGATTTTATTAAGACCTACAGCATATATTTTTTCTAGATTTTTTACTCATTTATTTCAAACGTTAGAGAGGGGGAGACACACTTTTTACCACTTTGGAAGGCTCTATCTCTCAAAAGATTGACTTTGAGTAAACATGGCTTGAAAAACTTTGATGTCATTTTTAAAAACCTATCTATAGACAAGAATAGCTTTGATTAAAAACATTTTTTTTGAAGTTTCAGTTCCATGTATGTGGAGTCCCCCTTATTTATTTTATTTTTGTATTAAAATCATAAGGCAGTTGATATAATACATCTACTTACCAAGTTTCAACTGTGTAGTTTTAATAGTTTTGGAATAAAGTGGCTGTGACATAATTATGAACGGACGGACAGACAGACAGACAGACTTGATGAATCTATAAGGGTTCCGTTTTTTGCCATTCTGCTACGGAATCCTAAAAATGCCAAACTGATTTTGACAATCAAAACTTACGTTTCGTATCGACCAAGTCAAGATTTAATTTTGCGAAAAAAAAATGTTAGCCACTTTTAAAATAAGATCGTCATTGTCCGCAAGCAATTATACTAGATTATACACCGAGGGCTGGGATAAAGCACTGTTTTATGTCACGGGCGCGATATTAAATCCTGAGCAAATGAAGGACTGCAGATTTAACTCCCCAGCGTAGCGAAGGTGTTACGAGTTAATTCCTGAGCGAAGCGAGGGCATTAAAATGGAGTCATGAGTGCAGCGAGGGATTCAAGCTCGCCCAAGACGAAAACAGCTTTATCCCAAAAGAGAATACTCTACTTTCCTCACATTTTGCGAGAATATAAAAAACAAGGCGATTTACTAGAAACAATGTTTTGTTAAAACTTAAAAAAAAACTTACCTACAATGTGACTGTATAAATAGCTTGTTGTTTTCAAATATTTTTCATAGAAAACGAATCTTTCATCAAACACATAAAATTATATGGTCGACATGGTTGTCTAACCTCACCAGGGACATAACTACCCCAGTGACAGCCATGACGGCGGCGCGGCGGAGCCACTTAAATCAGCAATACAAAATTAGCTGTCAAAATCGACAGTCTCTACAAAAAAAAATTGTTCAATAAATATACTCTATCTATGTTCAATAAAGTCCACCACATTTAGGTTATGACACTTTTAAGTACTCTTTTAACAAATTAAAACAAACCTTTAGACAAAATAAAAGAAAACAATTACTTAGCTCTTTTTCTAGAGTTCAATATTAATATGACAAAAGAGGATTTAAATCAGAACTCGGGCCCAGTCACTCAAAATCTGTAACGGTCGGGCGCGTCGCGAGGGCAGTTGTGACTCGGCTGCGGGTCGGGTTACCCCACACCTGACCGGCAAGGTCGAAAAATAAACATTATTAACGTCGCTTTTGTTTTACTGGCCTAATTATGCTCCATTGACTTTCATAAAAAAAATTGAAATGACCATCACAACTACATAATTAAGTAAGGGCTGTTTTAAAATAAGGAATTTGAAATTCAAGTCAATTTAAGTGTACGTACACCTGATTGTTCGATTGTGTGCTTTTCAGTGTTTTATTGCATTTCAGCATTTTGCGACTGACCGGCAAGGTTAAAAAATAAACATTATTAACGCCGCTTTCCCACAAACAATATTTTAACTGTCACCACATATTTATTGATATTTATTATTATACTCTTTATTGCACTTAAAAAAATACATAGAATTAAATTTAAAGAAATATGTTCGCAAAGGTGGACTTATCTCTGAATCTAAATATATTTATATAGCTAATATACAATCCATAATATTTATACGTATATAATATAAATAATAAATAAACAAATTGCAATAAATACACATTAAATATATAATAAAATATGACATAAATATTTATAAGATGATTCATGTGTGATACAACTGCATAAGTAAGTGCTTTTTAAGTTATTTAGTGAAATAAAATAGTAGATTGTTAGACAAGGGTTAAAAGGAAGCAATTCCCATACGAGATATTTAGCTATAGTTCGAATTGATTACTTTTACCCGTGTTAAACACTCTACTTTTCATTTCGAATATAAGGAAAATAAATACACTCTGCTTTTTATCCCCCTTTATAAGAAAAGTAATAAAGACAACTAAAACTACCTAGAAAAATAAAAGAAAGGTGGCGGGGGGCTTCGCCTTCTCTGTTTTTTCTATAATATATAAAAAATTTGAAGTTTGGAATAACAAAAAAAATATGAACAAAAACAAATGTTTATATGTCCATCGGATGCCTCCTAAGTATATCCGGGGTGCCATAGGGGTTAGAAACTTTTACAAGATTTTAGCTACGACGCACCCTTTTTGAGATATTCTCATTTAAGTATATAAAATTCATTTTAAAAAATTTGACAATTCCCGGCCCCATACAAAATCAGTTGAAACTTTTATTTACATACTTAATAAATCAATTCGCTGTTGTTTTACTATCCATATTGTAAAATGTTGTTTATAAGATATTTTTACTATTTAACTTAAATTTTATAAAATGTATAAAATGTTAGTAAAAATATAAACGATCTCATGAACGCTGTTAACAGAAAGTTATGCTAATTTCTCAATAGGTATTTTATAAAATACTTGGATATTAGCATGAACAATAAAAACTGCAATTAACAATGACATTAATAAATAATTATGGACATGAAAATTCACAAGATCCTACTCAACTAAATAAATTACCAAATGAAAACTAAATTAAATAAAAAAAAAAATCCCATTTACGATAAGTGGCTTAAAAACAAGTCACATTTATCGTTTAATTAACAATAACTAAAAATAACATCTGCCGCATTTGTTAGGCACCTAATGAAACCATATTTTCCTTTTTTTATTTAAACTTTGGTGTTTAATTATATACCTACCTTCATGACTAAGACTTTAAAGTGCAGAAATGCAATAGCACCTAAATATATTTTTGCCATGATTTACCGCGTAGATAACCGCTAACGAAGCTTAGCATTTGTGTAACTTATCATTATTCGCAATTTAATAAGCTTGCCTAAATAGGATTTAAGGATATTAATTAAAGTACCTATTAACAGTGTTTAGGTGCTAATGTGAAGTAAATAAATTCGTTAAATGCAACAGAAATTACCATTATTTCCATACCATTTTCTTTGTGGTTTTTTAGTGTTATTTAAGTAAATAATTCTGTTATATATTTTGTAATATGTTAAATGAATAAATAATAAAATAAATAAAATAATTAAAATTAAAGTTTCCCTTTGTACCAATTTAAGTCAAATGCTATAATTTTTTTTTACTTCGTTTTTCTCAATACAACTTTTACTTGCCAGTTGTGACTCAATTCTCTACCTAATTACTTTTTCTTTAAATTAATTTTTTATTAATTCCCATGGTAACATTTAACATGGTCACAAATATAAAAAAGTGCACGTTGGCTTTATTTTGTGTAGGTGTGTATAACTTGAGCACCTTTTGTCGATTTGAAATAGGTATAAACGTCGATTTTTCTTGCCCGTTCTTGGTATAATTGAATTTGAAAATTATATCATTACAACGGAAAATGGTTGTTTAGTGAGACTGTTGCATAATGAGGGGTATTAAAACACGATTTTTAATAGTATCCCATGAGTGTTTTAATACCGAGTTATGTGCAGTCACATACGCTATTTTATCTACACTCATTTATCAAATATTCCAAAAACAAAGCAAAAACATATTTATTGTAAAATATGGATTGGCGTTAAACCCTACTCATAGGAGTCTATACCAAAGGGTTAAAAAAATACTACTGTGTCTATACGGTCCGATAAATCCTACGGTTGCCATGGAGATTGCAAAATTAAGAAAAATAAGTGTACTATAATACCTAATTGAAAGCTGTATTATAATGACCATTATGATGTAGTTTATTTTTTAAATTTCTTTAAAAGTTGACTATGGCATAAAGTGTGTCATTATACGATCAGATATGAGCTCAATCATTGGAATATTTTAACATGAGAGTAGATAAAATATTTTTATCTTTATACTACACTAGCGGTTCTTCGCGGTTTTACCCGCGTGGTACCTTCCCGTGAAAATATCGGGATAAAATATAGCCTATGTAAATCAGGGATAATTTAGCATTCTAAAAGTGAAAGAATTTTTGAAATCGGTCCAGTAGTTTTTGAGTTTATTCATTACATACATACATAGGTACATACAAATCTTTCCTCTTTATAAGATTGTAGTATAGATATACAAATATGAAATACTATTAAATATAATAAATTTATGAGTAATTATTAAAATTCATACAATAAAATACTTTCACACTTTTGATAAGCAAATTTTTTCTATTGAAAGTAATCGTAGGTACGCTTTATATTTCTGACATTGATATCTAATCGATAAGTTATCAGAAGTCCTCTAAAAGTTAAAAAGTATTTTTTTAACCAGTCATATTATATATTGTTTTAACTAAATTTCTTCGACAAAAAGATAAATTTTATCTAATCCGGAAAGAAAATAAACCTACTTACTAAGTATACCTAATGCATAATTATGTGCTTTTTTTGTATTTTAATATAAGTAATTGAAATAAATCTATTCAGTAAGTACAAATAAAAAGTTAATTACTTTTGGCACATCATCATATTAATTTCAAAATAGAATATTAACCGTACTTCGTTGATGTCTTTTATTAGTAGAAAATTATATTCAGTTCAAGAATAGAAAGTTGTGGTCAATTGCCGTAGGCACGTTTATTTATGTATTGTATAATATTACTACAGGGTTTTTTAACAAGAACTTTATTTGTTAAATCAAAATAGAACAAGGAATTTAAATAATAATGGTACCCTATTTAGTACAAATAAAAGGTTAATTACTTTGGCACATCATCATAATTGATTTATCAAAATAGAATATTAATTAGTGTAAGTACCTACTTCGTTGATGTCTTTTATTAGTAGAAAATTATATTAAGTTCAAGAATATATAAGTTTTGGTCATTTGCCTTACGTTTATTTATGTATTATTACTTGTACAGGGTCTTTCAACAAGAACTTTGTTTTCTAAATCAAAATAAAACAAGGAATTTAAATAATAATGGTACCCTATTTAGTAGACATAAAAGGTTAATAAATTTTGGTACGTCATCATATTGATTTCAAAATAGAATATTAATTAGTGTATCACTTCGTTGATGTCTTTTATTAGTAGAAAATTATATTCCGTTCAAGAAATAGATGAGTTGTGGTCATTTGCCGTACGTTTATTTATGTATTGTAGAATATTACTTGTTGTACAGGGTCTTTCAACAAGATCTTTGTTTTTAAATCAAAATAAAACAAGGAATTTAAATAATCATGGTAAGTACCTTTAGTACAAATAAAAGGTTAATTATTTTTGGCACATCATCATATTGATTTCAAAATAGAATATTAATCCTACTTCGTTGATGTCTTTTATTAGTAGCTAATTATATTCAGTTCAAGAATAAATAAATTGTGGTCATTTGCCGTACGTTTATTTATGTATTGTATTTAATATAGGTTTTCTTTAAAAAAGTTTTGTTTTTAGGGTTCCGTACCTCAAAAGGAAAAAACGGAACCCTTTTAGGATCGCTTTGTCAGTCTGTCTGTCTGTCTGTCCGTCTGTCTGTCAAAACAAGACCCTTTATCTCGGGAACGCGTGGAGATATCGAGTTCAAGTTAAAACCATATACTTAGGTATACGGTCCCTTGAAGCTGTGAAGAAATCAAACTTCTGAGTTAACGTAAAAAAAGACAATTATAGCCGTTTATGTCGCAAAAAATGCATATTTCGACACTCTCAAGGGAATCAAAATTCATAGGGTACTTCCCGTTGACCAGAACTTTGAAATTTGGCAAGTAATATTGTCTAATACTACATGTACAGGGAAAAATCTAAAAACTATACATTTGTTATTAAATCATTAACTGTCTGTCTGTCTGTCCGTCTGTCTGTTAAGACCCTTTATCTCGGGAACGCTTGAAGGTATCGAGTTGAAATCAAAACCTTACTTAAATTTACAGTCCCTTGAAGCTGTGAAAATATCAAACTTCTCAGTTAACTCAAAAAAAGATACGGTCATTTATGCCGCAAAAAAAGTAAATTTCGACACTCTTATGGGAATCAAAATTCATAAGGTAATTCCCGTTGATTTAGAACTATGCAATTGACAAGTAATATCGTCAAGTAATCGTCTTATACTACAAGTACAGAGAAAAATCTGAAAACTATACATTTGTAATTAAATCATATAAAATATAGTCATTTAAGTACCTACGTAACCAAAAAAATCAATTGTGTGGTCATAATTTAACTTCTAATTGACCTATAAACTATATAAATTTGGTTATATCTAATGTTTATTATTATATATAATTTACCAATAAATACCAATATATTGATAATTTTGTTTTTGTTCTTTTAAATACCCTCATTTTCCTATTACAAACCAGCTTAATTTTGCGGTCAAACGAGTAGCACAGATAAGCCCCACCCCTTAGCCCTATTTTTTTAAGTAGCATAGATTTCAACTTTTGACGAAAAATATAAGAAAATACCGTTCCCCGTTATCTCCGAATTTTACATAGAGAAAAATCTGAAAATATTTTATGTAATAGAAGTTTATGTAAAGAAGACAGGAAAAATAAAACAATGTCTCTAAACAGTAAACTTTTTCAGGAATCATCAACAAAAATTACATTAGTTGCACTAGCGGTCAAGAGATGGCGCGTACAATAATCTACACCGCAAAATATCTGACGAATATAGCCTCGCCGCTGAAAACATTTTCACGTTTTATTTACAACGAAAATGTCCTCGTTCCTACCTTCTATATTTATAATGGTACGGAACCCTCGGTGCGCGAGTCCGACTCGCTCTTGGCCGGTTTTTATTATTATTAAATAGGCAAATGGTATTATTTTAAACTAAAAATAACAAACCTCATTTCCAAACTGTGGTGATTAGTTACCTACCTATCGTTGAAGAAAGCCTGAAATTAAACATTTTGTTGTGATAAGAAATACCGTAACTTAAAGTTTTTTCCTTTTGATGAAGTTATAGGGCTTTCTACACAATACCTACCTACCTATGAAAAGGAGGTAAAGTTTGTTTGTAAAAGTTTAGATGTAAGTACAACCTAAGGGTACCTACCTACCTATCTAAAACTACTTAACCGATTTTGGCAATTTTTTCGCCAGTAGTCATAGCTACATTGCTCTTGAGGGCAAAGGCTATTAAAAATATTTTCATAAGAAGGGGAACTATGCAGGTAAAACCACGCAACGCAGTGCAGTGAAGAGGGATGACGCTTTACCGAGGCTAAGGTAATAAAAGAGATGTGACTTGTTCGGTGTCAAGATGTATATTGAGATAATAATATTGAGTACAATTAAAGATACATTATCTTAGTAAGCGATCTTATTCTAGATTGCTGAGAATGCTACGCGTGTGTTCCAATTTTCTGTAAATGCGCGATAATGCAAACATCTTGTTTGTGTAATATGTTGCAATCATACTTCATCTCCCCTGAAAAAGTGGAAGGATCATCCCCTCCCTGCAAAAAGGAACAGACTCGTAACATTGACTTTAACGAACTTAACCAAAATTTAATTACTTAAGTAAAATAAGTAAACAAAATTTAAACATTATCAACATAGCAAAGTTAAAACTATTTCATTTATTAAATCGTACTAATACAAAAACGTTTTACAATATAAACAATATACCTAATTAAAATTGTATCTAATTAAAATGGTATCGAATTGAAATGGTATTGAATTAAAACGGAAGCTTCACATTTTACACTTAATCATAACAATAACAAAGTGTTAAGTAACATGGTATGTAATTAAGTACCTATACTTATAATTACGTATCAAATAAAATAGTTATTTATTGAATGGTTTGGTATTATTCTTATGCACAATTATAGCTTTATTTTCTTTTAAAATTTCTACATTAGACGTCATATCTCTTAAAACTTTATAAGGGCCATTGTAAATACTATCTAATTTATTTCCTACTTGGTTCTTTAATAATAACAAATCGCCTAACTGATAGGTAACATTATTGCTAGTTTTATCATACAATAATTTTCTTTTCTCTTTAGATTGTATCAAGTTACGTCGTGCGTCGGATTGCGCTTGTTGTAAACGATACTTAAGTTCTCGGGGATAACTGTCATAGTTATATAAGGGGTCGATTTCTGATTGTAAATTATTTGGAAGGTTACAAATTTTTCCAAAAACTAATTCGAAAGGCGTATATTTAGTTTCACTATGCACTGTGGTATTAAAAGAAAAACACCAATATGGAATCCAGGTGCTCCAGTTATGTTTATAATTATTACACTGGATTCTCAGAAAAGCTCCTAGGGTTTTATGAGTATTTTCTAAAGCGCCTACAGTTTCGTGATGGTACGCCGTAGAATTTAATTTTTTAATATGTAATAGAGAACATGTTTCGGACATCACTGATGACATGAATTCGGTTCCCTGGTCAGTCAATATTTCTCTAGGAATACCATAACGTAAAATGAAATTATTGGTAAAAGATTGAGCAACTGTGACCGAGTCTTTACTAGGTAATGGATACGCTTCAACGAATTTGGTTAAATCGCATTGTAATGTCAATACATATTTATTATTATAGTCATCAACATCGAGTGGACCCATTATATCCAAACTAATTCTTTCGAATGATGAGTGGGCTGTTGATGTTATGGTTAAGGGCTGCTTAATATGTTTATTACTATGCTTATGATATTGACATTGATGGCAATTTTTAACAAAAAGTTTTACATCATTACTCAAACCTGGCCAAAAATAATATTGCTTAATGTTGTTCATCATTCTATTAACTCCTGCGTGTCCGCTGGTAGGTAATAGATGGAAATCATTTAGTATTACTCTTTTTTGTTCACTATCATATATTCTTAATATATTTTTTGTTATGAGAAAGCGCGGGGTAACAGAGTTAATTCTTTTTGTTGCTTGTACAAGACTTTTGATTTTACTCTCGTTACATTTTTCTTTAATAATAAGTACCTCATGTATGCCTATTTTTTGACATAATGACTCTAAGTCCCTCGCTAACACCTCTGGGGTAGATGACGATCGGGTACTCAGATATATCGCTGATTGCGAAGGTACGTAAACGTAACAACTTGCATTAGAAATAATGCTATCTTTAGACTTTGAATAATTGTCAAACTTTAATTGATTAAAACTTAATTCAGTTACGTCATCGGGTTTCTTGAGAAGTTCTACCGCAATAGGTTGATCAGGCCTAGTGCTGGTGGAGCTCTCTGAAGAAGAATCAGTGGGGGTTTTTAATTTTTTACTTTGTGCTCTAGTTAAAACTGATACTGTGTTTTGATGTAATGATTTTAAAGTAGAAGATGTAATAGGTATGCGACTCAATGCGTCTGCAGCTGCATTGTTTCGTCCTGGAACATACTCTATTTCAAAATCATACTCCTCTAGGAATAATCGGAATTTAGTAAGTCTGCTTGTTGGGTCTTTCAAGTTAAATAAATAAATTAACGGTTTGTGGTCTGTTATAATTTTAAATTTACGTCCATATAAATAAGGGCGAAAATGTCTCACAGACCAAACAATTGCTAAAAGTTCTAATTCTATGATGGGATATCTCGTCTCGGCGGGTTTCAGGTTTCTACTCGCATACGCGACTACTTGACCGTTCATGTTAGATAAAACAGATCCTAAACCTGTCTTACAAGCATCTGTTTGTAGCCGAAAGATGTTACTTTCTGAAAAATCTGGATAAGATAAAATAGGGGGTTGAATTAATGCTGATTTTAATTTTTCAAATGCCGTTTGACACTCTGATGACCATAGAAACTGTACATTCTTTTTTCTTAATTGATTTAAAGGATAAACAATGTTTGCAAAGTTCGGTATGAATCGTCTGTAGTAATTTGCAAACGCGACAAAACGATTGACATCGTCGCAGTTCATCGGCACTGGATAGTTTTGCATGGTTGCAATTTTACTTTCATCTGGTAAAATTCCATCAGAAGTTATTTTGTGTCCTAGATATATTATTTCGTTTCGCAAAAATTCACACTTCATAGGATTTAATTTTAAGTTAACTTTTCTAAATCTCTCTAGTATACTAATTAAGTTTTTATTGTGGTTTTCTATAGATTTCCCGAAAATTACGCAATCATCTAAATAAATAAAAGCCTTTTTATAATTTAAGCCTGACATTGCAATAGTCATAAGACGTGAAAATACACTCGCAGATGTCCGGAGACCCATGGGACAGCGTTTCATCTGAAAAATTTTATCACCAGCAGTGAAAGCTGTGTACTTTCGTGAATCTTCGCTTAAAGATAACTGATAATAGCTTTGCGAAAGGTCTAATTTTGAAAAATAAATGTTATTTGCAAGCGAATCTAAGATATCAGTTATATTAGGCAAAGGGAATTTGTCGTCCTCAATACGATTATTTAACTGCCTGTAATCTATAACTAATCGCCATTGTTTCTCGTTTGACCTATCTGTTTTTTTTGGTACAAGCAAGACGGGACTAGACCACTCTGACGTAGCCTCTTCTATAATATCATTTTCGAGCATAATATCTATCTGTTTCTGAACTTCCTTCCTTAGTGCGAACGGTAATCTATGTGGCTTGACATAAACTGGCGAGACATTAGGTTTTAAAGTTATATTATGGGTCATTAGGTTTGTACAAGAGAGTTTGTCGCCTGGCAGATGGAAAACATCTGCGTACTTAGCGCAAATACTCTCAATACTTCGTTTTTCTTCTAAATTCAGTTCAGGTAAATTTAATAATCCTAATAATGTTTTTACACGATCGACAGAAACCTCCTCTTTTTCAAAATTACAGACTTCAAAATCATTCAATGAAAAAGTCTTTAAATCGGTAAGATCTAGATCAACTTCTTTCTCAGTGGTGTTTAATATCCTTACTGGCATGCGACCATTACAAGGTTTCGCTATTATACTTCCTATAAAAACTCCTTTCTGTATCTCTTTAGATAAACAAACACAATCGTCGCCTAACGATGTAGGTATATATTTTATTACCTCACATCGTGGCGGTATCAAATGTCTATAGTGACTCAATATAGGTATAGACACATAATTACTATCTCTAGTTAAAAGCAAAGTATTTTCTTTATAGTTAATTATAGCTTGATAGCGTTTCAAAAAATTATCACCTAAAATACCATTTGCAGAACAAGACATATTTTTAAACACATACATTTTTTCTCTAAAAACTAACCCATTATAAGACAAATCTAAGTAAATATATCCTTCAGATACTAGTTTACCGCTAACACCTTTTATAACTAACTTCTCAAATGTAATTAAATTCAATAACTTCGGATAATCGCATAACCATTCGTATTTTAAAACACAAAGGCTTGCTCCGCTATCGACTAAAAGATCGATATTGCTATTACTTACGTTAAAAGTTACGGTACTACTATTATTGTAGTTTAAAACATAATTTTCAGTAGGAACGAAAAAAATCTAAATTATTATCGTTCTGGGGCTCAGAACGCGCTTGTGACTCACTATTGGTCGATTGCTCGTGGCTAGCGTACTGCACACGTTGAAAAGGCACAGCTGAGCGCGGCGGGCGCGGGCTCGGCCGACCGCGGTCACGTGAACGTGATTGTGTTCCTTGCGCGGCGCGGGAGTCTCGCGACATGTACTTACCTTGTTGTGGTCTCGTGTTTCCGGCAGCGTACCTATTGTTTGCGCTAAATCTATTATAGTAACTGTATTTATTAGAATAATTACTTGGCTGACGCGGATAATTAGTAGGTGTGCGTGAGAAATTACGAGTATGAAACTTTTTAATGTTCATAACTTCCTCGTGTCTGGTAGACATTGACTGCTCGTCTAGGGCAGTTCTTATAGCCTCTGGTAAAGAATCAAAGTGACGTGATGCTATGATAGTACTAAGCTTTTGATTCACTAATCCATCTGAAAAGCGCTTGATTGCAACCTTTTCATTAATGGGACGCAATACTTCAAACTTAGTAGCGTCGTCATCCGCTTGTGCTATGGTTAAATTCACAAAAAGTTGTTCTAGTTCCGAGCCGAATGACTCGATCGACCTATGACCTTGACGACAGTTTTGTAATTTGTGTTGGATAGCAACAGCAGATTTTTTCTGAATCAAATGCGTATTCATATCTCTAATTAAATCTTTAATAGTTGGATAACTACTTTTTAAACGTAATTTTGCGCTAGGAGAGAGCCTAGTTTTAATCACAAAATCAATAAGTAACCCATGAGTAGCATCGCTGATCATTGAACTATATAATTGTATACCATCAATTAGAGATTTAGTGACGTGTTCTTGACCTGTCATCGTTGGTAAAAGTGCAATGGCTGTCTTCAAGTCAAATTTATCTTTTTCTGCCATTTTTGAAATACTACTAACACTTAAAGTCTCTAAAGAAATAATTTTGTCATAAATGATCTGAATGTCATTTGCTATTTTATTAATTAAAGTTATATCTTTAGTTGATACCTCCGATTTTTCAACTAAATTATGTACTTGAGCTAAAATATACTCTAATTTCGCGTATTCAAGTTTCGCTTCATTAAATTTCGTAAAACCTAACTCTTTTTGACGTCTATCTGGTCCTAGTTTTACTAAATTATCTTTAATATACAATAGTTTCTTATGCAATTCATTTAAATCGGAAATAATAAATGACATTATCTAATAAGAAAAAAAAATGTAATCCTACATATTATTTAAAACGTTTAGGTATAAAATAACTTACGACTTACGGTGGCATTATAGCGCGCGAATAAAATAATTACGTCTCTGCACGATGAGTAGGTATGTGGTGACCGGCGTGGCGTGTGGGGGCTGGGGGTTTTCTCATGCTCCTTGAGTGTGTAGGATCTTCAGACTTCTAAGATGGGTTCCTGGACCGCTTGAAACAGCTAACTGAAGATCGGGCTGGGATTTCCCTTGCCCCTCGTACAATGGGCCGGGTTTCTACCCTGGACACCTCCTGGTCTACGTTGATGGTTGAGTCGACGTCGTTGCCAGTTCCACGGAAGATATTGTGTTTCTTAGAACTGCGCTGTTGAATTCTCTACGGAGTCGGTTGACAATTCGGTCCCAAATTTTCCGGATGCAGGCGTAAATGATGAGTATAACGATGAGAAGCAGTATGACGGATAGTAAAATTTCTGTTGTAGTGAGCTGGCTTGAAGTTTTCTGCGTTGCTTGGGCGTCGCCGCTGGCGGTTTGTGCGATGATAACTTCTTCTTTACTTTGTGGTGCTCCCATATTATTGTTTTGTCTTCCCAAGTAATGCGATGAACAGAAGTGTAGAGCCAAATAGCACCGCAACGAAGACTGCTGCTAGTATGGTGTTGAAAATTTTGCTTTGCTGCTCCATGTAGTAATGATTTTCCCGCAAAAATTTATAAGTTCGGTTGGCAAAGGGTCGCCATGAAGAGGGATGACGCTTTACCGAGGCTAAGGTAATAAAAGAGATGTGACTTGTTCGGTGTCAAGATGTATATTGAGATAATAATATTGAGTACAATTAAAGATACATTATCTTAGTAAGCGATCTTATTCTAGATTGCTGAGAATGCTACGCGTGTGTTCCAATTTTCTGTAAATGCGCGATAATGCAAACATCTTGTTTGTGTAATATGTTGCAATCATACTTCAGCAGCTAGTTATTAAATATTTTGAAAAGTCTTCTTAGCTTACCTGGCGAATCCGTCGCCGATCTGTCCGAATCCGAGTCTCTGTGCGCGCTGAGATCCCTGGGTGCCGCGTCGTGCAGTATGTCCGTAATCATAAAGCGGGTGCGCGGCGCGCGCTCGCGCTCGTCCCGCTGCACCGTCATCGCCAGCGCGCCGCCGGCGGGGCCGCCCGCCGCCGCCCCAGCCCCTAGCGCATCCAGCGCGGGCCAGCGCCCGCAAGCCTCCCCCAACGCCCCCAAAGCGACCGCCACCGCGCCGTCACCGCACACGGCACATCACAAACACACAGCCGCGCAACTACTCCTTATCATAAACCCTTTATTGTTGCATCCCTCTATCCACTCAGTTTCGAACACATCAAGTTTAAGTTTCAATCCTTTGTTTTATAAAAATAATAGTTTGGTATCACTTTAAAAGTTTACGCACTGGTCATTCACGAGTTGTGGGTTTTTGGTTGTAAAGTCGTATAGTTTACTCGTGAGCGCGAGAGGGATCGCGAAGCGTGTGCGCACGTACCGCGCGAGGTAGGTGTCGGGAGCGACTGAGCGGCGCGGCGGCGGCGGCGGCGGCGGCGCGGCGGCGGGCGCAGGCGGGCCGGCCAATGGCGGCGCTGGGCGCGGCCTGCCGCGGGGCGTGGCCCTGCCATGTTGCGCGCGGCCCCGCTAATGCTCTTTTTGCTCGCCCAGAGAAAGCTCGGATTTAAGCTTTTATACGTGGATAAAACGCTTTTACGACGAAATAAAGCGTTCTCGCAGCGGTATATCGCACTTCATGACAACGTTTCACTGAAAGTTGGCGACACTTCACTCTCGTAATTGGTTCGCGCGCGCCAAATTGGGACTTGTGTCGGAACTTAACGAATATTTAAAAAAGTACAAATGTGACCACTTGTATACAATTTTGACTAAGTATTTAATTCTAGAAAAACGTGCAAAAAATGCTTAAGGATTTTAAATATTAGTACTAACCTAATGCTAATTTGACATGTATGTTGAAATTATTTTTGTTTAAAACTACTTAACTTAATGTCGTTATTATTTATATTTTTTGTGAAATAATTAATATAAGTTTTATAATAATTCTGTTTTTCCGGCAGTTATAGGTACATAAGATAGTGAGTTCCTCAGTGATTGGGGATTCCGGGAGTAGTGCGCTTCCACCTTCAACCTTATCACCACTTAACATCAGGCTATGTGCTACCTCGTTGATTATTAAAAAAAGTATTACAAAAAATATTCTTATTTGCATTCACAATGCAACTTTTATTATTGAAAATCGGAGCTAGTTGTGATATGGGTCGTTTTTTTGTGAACTTAACAGAAGCTCACATATGTAAAAATGCCGTTACAAAGAATGAAAACAGTTAAGGACAGAGATTTAGACAGTCAAAATAAATAAATACTTGTTTATATTCTGATAGGTAGGTACTTATTACCTAAAATACTTAAGAAATACAAATTTTAAAGAGTTATCTTATATTAAATAATTACCATAACTATTTTACCTTTTTGATAAGAACGAAGGTACATATTTAATTTTTATTACATAGATAATCTGCTGTGTACATATCTAGCCTCGGTTTTGGCCACTGCCCCGATTGGAGCCACTTTTAACTAAAAAAAGATGTAAACAACTAGGTAACTCATTGATTATTTATATAATTATATTTATAGGATTGACTTTTATGTTGGTAACAATACCAGCAATTAACTTTTATTCTACTTCTCCTTCCTAGTATATCTGTCCCAAATTTCAGCCAAATCCGTTCAGCCGTTTTAGCGTGATTAAGCAACATAGGTACATCCAAACATCTAAATTTCACATTTATAATATTAGTAGGAACTCCCTTCCTTCCTTTAGATGTTTAGATGTTTGGATGTATGTTGCTTAATCACGCTAAAACGGCTGAACGGATTTGGCTGAAATTTGGGACAGATATACTTTGTAGCTTGGAAAGGAACATAGACTACCTTTTATCCCGGAAGAATATCACATTCCTGTGGGATAACATCGTGTAGTCCACGCGGGCGAAGCCGCATGCGGAAAGCTAGTTATGTCATAAGTACGAAACGTTCTCAAAAAAACGTAATTTTAATGTCTCAAACTTTATTTAGTATTTAAAATCAAAGTAGATAGGTATGTCTTTTCAAAACAATATCACATTGAAATTAATAAGTTTATGTCTAGTATCACATTAGATGATACATACTTATTGCAGGTAAGGTATGTACAAAAAGTTACTCGACCCTCGCATATTTTCTTTTATATCTAAAAAACTTTATTTAGGTACTTTTATGAATTTTTTTGTTAAAACCTGGAAGTTAAGGTACTTACAGAAACTATCATGCGGTAGTCGCTAAAAAGTAATGTTTTTTTAAAATGACGACAAACGGGCTTCCTCTTTAAGGCGCTACTCGGAAAAATATGGATAATAATATTGAGGATCGTATAGAAGCATTTTTAAAAAATCGCTGTAGTTATTTAATACGAAGTGATTTTGTGTTTTTTTTGCCTAATCTGCAAAATCGGTCTCGCTCCCGCGCGCGTCGTTTTCTCATTGCTATCTCGCTTCAGCACATTTTTTCCGAGTATCGCCTTAAGCCAGATTAACGAACAGCAATTCATTTTTTATTTAAATATTTATTACTCTCGTTTGCAGAAATACCGGGCACCGTGCTCACTTCACGTCTCTATTGCAGATGATCTTCTAGTTAAGTGTTTCTCACCACTATCACTATTATCAAAGTGCAAAATGACTCTTCTTCCGAATAAAAGCCTCAAGTAAGACCAAACACTTCCCCATTTCCCCACAGCGGAAATATATTGAAAGTTTGTTGTTCTATGAACCTCGACAAATGTTTTACAATTTTGGAAGTTTGGGAATATGACGAGATTTTCAAAGTTGTTTCAAAGATGATTATCGGAAAATCAGACATTTATCCAACATATTTGACTGACTGAAACAGAAATTATTGTAGAAATATAGTGACAGTTTTATTTAAATGACCATGAAATGAGCATGTTCGTATGAAAATAAAGCAAGTGCCTGGTTTAGTCAACAAGTTCAAAAACATGTTAAATGTTAGCTCCTAAAAGTATGAGCAATATCTTATTGGATTCAGAATGATGTTTAGAAAAATGTATTCGAAGGATCGGTGAAGATGCACGTTTTGTGATTATTTGCGGAAGAAAGCTACATATATTTATTTTTCTCAATGGTTAGGACTTCCGCCAGGTGACGCCTGACTCAATCAAATGTATTCGAAGGATTTTTCTGCACGCCAAATTTTACAAATTTTAAATTTACATTTCCTCCTCTTTAAGGACCCTTTTTGCAAATTTCTTAATTATTAATAGTTTCGGAGTTAGGAAAAATATGATAAGTAGTAAAAACCACGAGCCGAGCTCTATAGGTAGCTTTCAGGCGAGAGAGGCGTATAGGCTCGTGGTTTTTTACTATCACATTTTTCCTATAATTTGAAAACTCAGTTACGGAGTTATTAAACAAACGAAATGCCATTTTTTTCTACTTAATTTGTTAATAGCTTTTACAATTTTTTGCGTACTGAAAAATCCTTCGAATGCATTTTTCCAGACATCATTCCGAATCCAATGAGCTATCGCTCATATTTTTAGGAGCTTTATCTCTATTTAACACATTTTGAACTTGTTGACTAGACTATTAAGACCCCTAGTCGGGACGAAGTAAGAGTCGGCAACTAGTGAATTATCATATTTATCATACACGAAGTTAACCTCTGAAAAACCTCATCCAGTAGGTCCGGGTGAAAAATGCCTTCTAACTCTTCATGGGAAAGTTTTATGTAGTTGTTAAATTCTATTATTAGAAAAACCTCGAGAAATATAGAAATGTGCTATACATACAGGCTTTACAGTATTTCAATTGACATTATAGATACTCCTTTAAAATAAAATCTACTCACATTAAAATAATAGAAATATATTGTTTGATTAAATGAATCTCTTACGATAAAAAACGACTCGTATATGTCGGCGCCTCATCCGGGTACATCTTAAATCAAACGCAACATTAGCTTTTAACTTGTATTTTTATAAGAATTTACACAATGACAGGCAAACGTCGTCGATAGTCGTAGCAGAAGCCCATTTTTTAAATATGACATCCATATTTCAGCAAGCAATCAAGTACAGGTTTTACTTATTTCTAGAACTTAAATATCGATACAATAAAATAACAAATAGTATTAAATACAAGCAAATGTTATTCAAGTGTGTTTGGAAACTATAATTCACATTAAAACTCTTCACTTATAATCATCATAAATATGTTGCCTAAACGGAAACTCATGAAAAGCCTTGTAAAGAATAATCATCTTATTTTATAAAGGGACTTAATAATTTGTAACAATTGAGCTAAGCATAACAAAGTATTGAAAGATTAATTATGATAGCTATTATAAGCGAACAACACATATAATTTCCTTTTTAATATTTAAACATTACTTAATTAAACATTCGGAATATTAGTAACAGCAGATGTTATCAGATGGCGCTGTGCGTCTACAAAAGAATGACAATTTCGTAAAAGTAGTTTTCAGTATTAATATTATTTAAATAATATAATAAACTAAGATAACAATTCAGGAACTTACTGAGTTAACGGCAATTAACTAAACATCAATCAAATAAAACATGCGCCCATACGGCCATACTGACTCAAGCGCGCTCTCGGCGCTTCACTTACATGTATAATAACAACAACAGTGACAAACAATTATTTACAAATCCATAAACTTAAGCGCTATTGTAACACACTCTTCAATTAACACAAGTGAACAAAGTCTTATTCAACATTTTGAACATTACAACCAATTATAAAATACAAATAAGACATAGCATAGCTCATCACGGGGTCTAACTACCCCTAGGCATCACCATCACAGGATCTAGCCCGCACCAGGCGTCACCCTCGTCAGGGTTTAGCCATCCCCAGGCGTCACCACTACGGGATCTAGCCTCCATCAGGCGTCACCACTACGGGATCTAGCCTCCACCAGGCGTCACCACTACGGGATCTAGCCTCCATCAGGCGTCACCACTTTGGGATCTAGCCTCCATCAGGCGTCACCACTACGGGATCTAGCCTCCACCAGGCGTCACCACTACGGGATCTAGCCTCCATCAGGCGTCACCACTTTGGGATCTAGCCTCCACCAGGCGTCACCACTACGGGATCTAGCCTCCACCAGGCGTCACCACTACGGGATCTAGCCTCCATCAGGCGTCACCACTACGGGATCTAGCCTCCATCAGGCGTCACCACTACGGGATCTAGCCACCATCAGGCGTCACCACTACGGGATCTAGCCTTACACTAGGCATCACCCACCTCGGGATCTAGCCTCCAAGACCGGGAAAAGGATACGCATGGTGGCCAGCCAGCGTTTAAGGATGGGAAGTTTTGGATAGGGTAATAGGGATAAATAAATAAAACAAACACACAAACACAAAACATATGTAGAAGTAGATGCATTTAAATTCTTTTTCTTTAAATTCGTTATTGTTGTTGTAATATTTGAACAAAATAAGACTCGGTGGTAGTGGCGTTCAGCTCAACAGGTTTCTAATTATCAATCGCCCATACGGTCATATGGTCATAATATGATCGCTTCTTCTGAATAACATCATACTGAGCTAAAGGTGCAGGGCTAAGTTAAAGTTTTGTGACTAGCGATATTTTCTGAACAACCACGAAGATGACATGTTTGATCCTATCCTGAACTGTCAAAGTAGACAAAACATCTAATATTTCTATCAGTTCAATTTTGGACTTGTTGTAGAATGTTTGATCTTAATGCATTGCAAATGTCAAATAACATTTCATCCAAATTTGTAGCAAATTAATTTATTGACTGAACTTTGTATAATTGTATTTAAGCTGTTGTTGTGTCTAAACACGCTTTGTTTTAAAAATATCGCTCGTCCATCCTATATTTTTATATTCATAAAAGGGAATCAAAGTTCTCAATAATGTGATTAATAAAAAGAGGTAAGTATTGGGATAATAAACTGAGGCAAACATTATTTTCATAAATGTTGTTTTCTGCCACTTACACAACATTTAAATTCATAAAAATAAAAACAACAAACTAAAGAAAAGAAAATGACGGGCATCAAATTGATTTTCAAATTACTTTTAAATTACATTAATAAATACAATTATTTAACTCTAAAAGAATTGAGGAAACCAGTTTCTATTGCTGAATTTTAACTACCTACTAGATAAAAAAAACAAATGGAAAAATATATCAATTACTTATACGGTTGTCGACTTTCAAAGATGTTCCAAACTTTATTGTGACTTATAGTTTTAAACTCAAAATAGTTATAATTAAATGTTTTCTACTTTTTACTTTTCACATTAATTTTGATTGTATCACACATCTAAAAATGCTGCAGCTGTTGAGGTGAGAAGTTACATTACAAAGACGAGAGCATTCTTTTTATGATTTCTCGTGCCACTATCCCTCATCACTTGTGTGGCGAGTGTTAAATTAGAAGTACTCGGTACGCACCCCTCTTCATGAATTGTGATTAAAATTCAACACTCGTAACCAAAATTTTAAAAAATCTCTTATTGCACAAATGATTATTTTTAAACAATTTACTCTATACCCTGTGTTTTTCTTAAAAGCAGAACAGCTTAAGCTGTAGGAGTTGTTAGCTATAGATGCCACAGTTTATTAAGCTCAACTACAGACATATTAATATTAATTTTTTTATTACAAGCTCTACCTGTTTATTAGTCCTACTGACTCAGCTACCACGTGATGTTGAATCCTAGAATGTTCACAGAAATTAAATTGAATCGTAATAAAAACCGGCCAAGTGCGAGTCCGACTCGCGCACGAACGGTTCCGTACCATTGACGGCAAGCAACGAGCAAAAAAAAACGGCAAATAAGATGACGTTTGATGTATGGAAGCCCCACTTAAATATTTCTTTTTTTTTTAGTATTCGTTCTTAAACCGGCAACAGAAATACATCATCTGTAAAAATTTTAACAGTCTAGCTATCACGATTCATGAGATACAGCCTGGTGACAGACGACATACAGACTGACAGTTGAGTCTTAGTAATAGAGTCCAGGTTTTTACTCTTTGGGTACGAAACCCTAAAAACATGTCAGTGTTCCAAATATGCTTATTAATTTTTAAAAACATTTGATTGTGAATTCAGTTCGATCATACGTAAGTATAAATCATAATTATGAACATTTAGGCTTTAAAACCACTTATGAAAATAAAATTAAAATAAAATCGAGATTTAACAGAAGCAAAGTATTGCTACAAGTGGCCCTTTTGATTTGATTCATGAACAAGAGAAGAGAAGTTTGTTTTTCTTTCTCGGCTCCAAGGGATTGCAGACATTAACAGAGATTAAGCATTTAAATTGATATAAATTTCAGCCTGATACCCCCTACGCATTCTTGCGAAAAAGTTTCTTGACAGACGGCCAGATCCACGAATGGGGGCCCGACCAAGCTCACGCAGCATATGACAACAATATACCATGTTCATACCCTAGCCTGCGTATTCGATATTCTACACTTTTAGTAGAGAATAGGACTTCAAGAAGAGCGTTATCAAATCCAGGCAACAAACACACTAAACTAACACAAAAGTCACCACACCGCGCGTTCGAAGTCGCGGGCAACAGCTAGTATGAAAATAAAATCATATTCTGCTTTATTTCGTTTTCCATTCACTCAATCGGTGATCAGTCATGAACAGTATAAAAAGGAACTGCTATTCTAATTGGATGTATTTGCTACTTGTTGAGCTCTACAAACACCTTTACGAAATCTTCATCTTAGTGAATTCTCAACCAATTCGTAACAATAATTTTACGTAAAACAATTTGCAATAATAATTAATAGATTTTCCATTTTGGGACTTAAAACGTTAGTCATTTTGACGTTGAACAGTCTTTCTCCAAATTCCTTTTGCGGTGGCAAATAGTCACATTCAATAGCTTTAGTGGTACTCGCATTAGCAGAATCATTAATTCGTGGCATTAGGGCTACCGATTTAAAAGTGGTCTTTCTTTACAATCACGTGAATAATGCCTAGGTTTATGACAGGAGTAACATATAATTTTGATTTGTCATAGGCGTAAGGACTGAATTCAACAACAAGTGGTTTCTATAAATCATGCTTATTGATATCGTATTTACTTAAATAAGGTTTAACTTCCGTTCACGATAAGTTTTCAGAACAAAAATGAGACTAGGCAAGGTATAAGACATGTTTCGTTCGTTAATTCAGACCGAATAAATTCAGGATCAGTAAGTAAATACCTGTTACCAGAGCCTCAACTACCTCCACATCAAAAGCCTCAGCCCAGGTCAGCGTAGCTCACAGACTGGTCTGAATGGTAAGCCCTCCGTTTGTTGACGTCATCAGCATACCGGAATTCCCTGCCAAAAATTAGAATTAGTTCCGTTTTCACTTGTTCCCAAGTTGTAGATCTGAGAGACCAAGTAAGTATTGGCCCAAGTTTTAGGCCGACCTTTCAATTAGTATAAAATAGTTTTCATTCGCAACTCGATTGATAGGGTGTTAAACATTGCAATCGTTTCATCTACATATGCGCACCAATCTCTTATATCATGAGAACATTCATCAGGACGAACGAGTGCTAAATAAAAATTATTTATTTTTCAAAGTGGAAGGAAAACATGACTCTGACGAAAGAGCTGCAGAGACTGATGCGCTTGCTGCAGAGTGTTTTATCACCAAATTGACAAGATTCATGACCTGCTCAATGTTGAACACGGGGTTGACTGCTGGAGGCCGCGGTACTCTGGTACCGCCGGGTAACGTTGGAGATGGAAACCCGTCTCCAGTCCTCGATCCCACCGCTGCTGTCGGCGCCTCATCCGGGTACATCTTAAATCAAACGCAACATTAGCTTTTAACTTGTATTTTTATAAGAATTTACACAATGACAGGCAAACGTCGTCGATAGTCGTAGCAGAAGCCCATTTTTTAAATATGACATCCATATTTCAGCAAGCAATCAAGTACAGGTTTTACTTATTTCTAGAACTTAAATATCGATACAATAAAATAACAAATAGTATTAAATACAAGCAAATGTTATTCAAGTGTGTTTGGAAACTATAATTCACATTAAAACTCTTCACTTATAATCATCATAAATATGTTGCCTAAACGGAAACTCATGAAAAGCCTTGTAAAGAATAATCATCTTATTTTATAAAGGGACTTAATAATTTGTAACAATTGAGCTAAGCATAACAAAGTATTGAAAGATTAATTATGATAGCTATTATAAGCGAACAACACATATAATTTCCTTTTTAATATTTAAACATTACTTAATTAAACATTCGGAATATTAGTAACAGCAGATGTTATCAGATGGCGCTGTGCGTCTACAAAAGAATGACAATTTCGTAAAAGTAGTTTTCAGTATTAATATTATTTAAATAATATAATAAACTAAGATAACAATTCAGGAACTTACTGAGTTAACGGCAATTAACTAAACATCAATCAAATAAAACATGCGCCCATATATACGACCCAAAACTGCAAAATGTCCTAACAGAATAGTAAGATAATTTTGTGAAAAAGTATCTTTATAAAAAAGTACTATACTATTCCGAGATAAAAGTAGCCTATGTCACTCTCTATCTCCCAAACTATCATCATACCAAAAATCACGTCGATTCGTTTCGACGCAAAAGACGGACAAACTACCAAACACACTTATAATATTAGTATGGATAATAGACAAGCGGTTAAAGTTCATGTGTTATTATTTCGACGTTTTTGTGAAACAAATGATTTACTATTGCATTATATTAATAATTACAACTGTAATTCAAAATATACCCAGCCATTTATAAATAGGGGTGCAAATGAAGGTATTCTCTCATACTATTTCCAACGTTTACTTTTATGAGCAATTACATTTATGAAAAGGTCACCGATTACAATTCTTTTACAAATCCTACTTGAAGGATCTTAATCGAGTTACTTATACCTAGGAACAAAATATAATTTCTCGGAAGTATTAGCATTTTGATTTCACGCTTGCATGGCTTGTTCATAGAATGCGAGGCTATTTGATATTACAAGTGGTCTTAAATGGTTATCGAAAGGCATGCCGTGTGCGCAATACATGTCTGTTATATTTAAAAGTGCATTGAGTTGCCAGTGAAATCTATTTTAGTATCTAATAACTTAATACAATAACATATATAATTTTGGGGAAAACGAAACAGGTTGTTCATATAAACGTTACTATATGATGAATATGATATGAATGGAGTTGACAAAAATCCTTTCGGCCGCCATATTTTACTTGTAGCGGAGAGCGTTGTTTAGTCAGTCTTCGTAAAGATGAGATAAGATATCATTTATTTTCAATCAACCAGAGATCATTCACCAAATTAATTACCATAGAGAAAAAAAATTACTTAAAAGTACCTAAATAAATTACAAATTAAATTAAATATATAATTTAATATGTACATTAAAATAATATTTTATGAAAATTAAATTAATTAAATAACATAATAATATAGGTACTTACCTATAATTTTGGCGAAAACGAAATATAATAATCATATATTATAAACGTTACTATAATTTAGTTCCGTTATTAATAAATAGACAGTAAAAGAATGGAGTTGACAAAAGTTTTATTTGTAGCGGGAGGCGTTGTTCAGTCGGTAAAATTAATTAAATAATTAAGTAACCTAGGTATGTACTTGAATATTAAGAATTATTATTATTCCCCTAGCTCTGGTGATTGAATTGATTGATTGATTTGATTATTGGGATTAAGAAAGTCATTTGACCACCATAAGTACCTACTGCAAACAGGATAAGTCAGTTTCATAGAAAATTAATGAATTGACTATTATAAGATTTAATATTCTGCCTCCTCTTGCAGATTCTGTCAAACAATAACTTCCTCAATCAAAATTATTATTAAATGACTTTTTTCCGTAGGTACCTAAACCTATCAAAGCTTCGCATACAAGTCATACAACACATAATGAGCGTCGATTCACTCCGAAGCTAGCAACACCAGGTTTCCCCAATCATAGTGCAAAAAAGAGAATCTCCGACGAGCGGCGCGGTAATTTCACGGTCCCCGCCGCGCCGCGCCGCCCGCCGCCGGCCGCCCGCTGAAAAACCGCGCGCCGGCCACTCACGCTTCTTGCTGCAAACCTGATAGTTCGTCACTTTTTATTCCAACCCAGAGATTGGCGATAATTCACATTCGGTACTTACTCAACTTGGGGTGTTGAAATAGAACTTTGATTACCTTTACTCATGGTGGGTAAGCGGTAGAGTGTAGGTAATTAAGAAACAAAATGTTGAAAAACCACCGGCCTACGCTTCTTTTTAACAGGTCGTCTTTTTGTGCGAACCTATGAATTGGCGATAATTTACTCACATTCGCTGGAGACTGCTGGCCACGACTTTGTGAGTGCGATTGGGTTGAAACAATTTATTCCCTTACAAGAAGCTACAGAAATGTTTGAGGATTTTGGAAACTAGTTTTTAATGAATAATACTGATTGTACTTAATTATGTCAGTTTGGATCAGAGCAGCATAACTCTTTGATTGTGTCGTGTTTACTGACTGTGTTTACTGACTGACAGAAAACGCACAACCGAAACTACTGGGCGCAAGCAATGACATTAAAATTTAAAAAAGTTAAATTATAATATAATTGGGCGCAAGAAGCTGAAATGTGACATGTATTTTTTTTATCCACAACGGGGTAGCGCTTAGCCTTCATCACACCTGATGTTAAGTGGTGATAAGGCTGAAGGTGGAAGCGCACTACTCCCGGAATCCTCAATCACTGAGGAACTGGCTATCTTATCTTTAACTGCTGGAACACAATAATGCTGGAAACATCATTGTTATGGCGTCAGACTTAGATAAGATGGTGGTAGCTAGTCTGGCGGATTAACAGGCGGAATACCACCAACCAAACCGAATACAATATGTAGGTACCCCCACTCGAACGGGAATCGAACCCGGGACCTCTGGGTCCTGAAATCGGTGGTGTGAACCACTAGACCACAGAGGCAGTTAAAATGTATGTTCCTTGGGGAGTGTAGGGGAGCACTTAAAGAGGATTATTGGAAATTCTCCCTCTAAAGGGGTAAAAAATGGGATAAGAGTTTGTATGAACTTTTTATTTCATCAATGGATTCCGTAGAATCTTTGTATAAAGATTTTGCGAAAGATGTAAGTGAGCAATACTAAAGGTTTTTTGGAAATTCATCGCCTAAGATGTTAAAAAAGGGGGTCAGAATTTGTATGAAACTCTTATTTTTTATTTATTTACTTGAAACTTTGTAAGTGGTTTCTTCAAGTGACGTAAGTGAGCACCATTCAAAGATTTTTGGAAGTTCCCCCTCTAAGGGGATTAAAGATGGGGTCCGAGTTTATATGAAGTTTCTCTCATAGACTACTTACAGACTTGCTCGCGTGTAAACTTTGCCTCTGACCTGTTTTTACTATAGTATTTTTAATTTAAAACAAAGAAAAACCGTTTTCAAAATACCGACACCAAAGAACTAAAATCGTAAAAAATATGCTTGAACTATTACTTTATGAAAATTCTTCAACTATTTAAAAAAAAATGGGATCACCTGGGAAGTAGATACACGTAGATACTACACTTTGAAACAAAAACAAAATATTTTTTCAAATTGGTCTAGGTGATTTTGAGTAACGTTCTTCGGAGAACATCTTTTTATAAAATTTTTGTTTTTTTTTAGAATAAGTTTTTGAAATTGTTAAATATTCGGCTCTAAAACAATATTTTTTTTCAGTAGATATGCAAATTGTTGTATTGATAACGTTTCTAGTATAAGTGACAAATATGCGTTTGCATACTTTTCACACGCGTAGGGCAGAGGTACCCTTTGTGGCCACTTTAACGATTTTTTGACTTTTAAGCACTAAATGGTCTTAGGTATTTAAGACACAAATTATATCTTAAATTATAGATAATTTATCTACCTTTAAAGGTACAAAATTTTACACCTCTAACTGTCGTGTCCGCCCGGTCTATTCTTCCACTAAGGTGTAAGCAAGGTGTAACCATATCATATCGCGTGATAAAAGCCGCTCATGCTAGGCCGGCTGCTGCTAGCAGGGTACGGTTGAAACAGATGGACATACTCTCTTATAAACGCCTGTAATCTAAAAACTGTTGCAAGACAACCTCAATTTTCTTATTGTCATGTAAGACAAATGTCTAAGTCTAATCTCTCATTTTAAGTGTTTAATTTGTATTTTAGATATGTTGAATACCTAATAGCAGTGTTATAGGCGTTAATCCTGAAAATGTAACTATATCCAGTCTCCCTTACTGCGGTGGAATTATACAGAATTAGAATAGATTAAAACCCAACACTTACGGACAACACGATTACTACTTTCATTGGTTACCTAATGAAACGCATAACATTTTTCGCCATAAACATGAAACGCATCGTGTTGAAAGGCATAATCATCGAAATGCATAATTCTTAAAGGCATAATTTCATAACGCATACTTTTTTGCCCGAACTTTGAAAGGCATAATTTCAAATAGGATAATTATCTAAAGGCATAACTTTTAAATGTCATAATACTTAAAAGGCATAATATTCAAAAATGCATAAATTTAACGGGGTATTACCTTGTGTTTATTTATTTTGAAGCTAGGTCTGTGAAAATAAAAAGGCTTTTCTGGCGTTTCGCCGGCCGCTGCCGCGGCACGCTCGCTTCGTCCGCTCGGCTCGCGCGGCGTTTTGGTCACTGTTCTAACCTAACCTAACCTAAAACGACTGTTAGGATTTCTCGGGTGGCGGGGGGCCTGTGCCCCCCCGTCCCCCTGCTCCTCTGTTTTCTTCCAATTGAACTAAATTCAAAATTTACCTATAGAGTAAAAAAAATCTTTTTGAGCCAACAGATCTCAAAAAAAGTTTTTTTTAACCATTGGATGTTCAAAAATTTCGTCAGATTTTGGCTACGACGCACCGTTTTCGAGATATTGACATTTTTATAAAATGTTTTTTAACAATTATTTATGCTTTATTAAGTTATGCGTTTCAAAGTACCTATGCTTTACGAAATTATGACAAACGAAAATATGAATTTCGAAGATTATGCTTTTTAATATTATGCCTTTTAACTATTATGCAATATATGATTATGCGTTATGATATTTATGCCAAGGAATAAAATGCTTTTCAATATTATGCCTTATGATGTATGCCAAATGAAATTATGACAATCAACTGTATGCGTTTCAATGTGTCACCCTTTCATTGTACTAAATTGTGGGACAATAATTGTTTTGAATTGTAAATTTTATAAGTAGTCGCAACAAATCCATCGTCTTTCAAATTGATTTGTGCGAAATCAAGACGAAGACAAATGACAACCTTAAACAAACTAACGTAAAGAGATACACTCGAGGTTAGTTTAAAACTCCTTTTACCGTTATTTCTAAACGACCTCAGTTTTTGTTTAAAGGTTAAACTTGTATTCTTCTCAATACTTATTCTTTACATAATAATATCGATAGCTGGAAAACTATTGAAATATAAACTGGTCCGAATACGATCCGAACTGTATTCTTATAAAGTAGCTCGCGTTATCGACAAGTAGTTTACCAGTTAATGCGATGAGTTTGTACCCGAGGCATAGCTATAGAATTTGAAATACAAATAATAATTGCGAATTAAAACAGCAAGCACGATTTGAAGCGATAAATTATCAGCGCCGAGCGCGAGGCAAGCGTTTATCGAGCGCTTCCGTTCTCAGTATCGGAGCGGTTTTTTGCTTTCCTCGGAACTACTATTTTTAATTACATTTGTACCGTTTGCAGTTTTCCGGTGCGGCGTGCCTTTCATCTACAACCATACCGGCAATCCCTAGAGAAACGAAATAATATCGCATTTTGTGTATTACCTAAGTTCCTTTTTTGGTTCATTAGTGTTTTAGCTGAACACATTTTTTTTGGAAATAGCCATTTTCCATGAAACTTATCTTGAACGGAATACTACAAACAAATTGAATTAAAGATAGGTACCTACTTTATATTTATGCCTCAACGCCACGGCTACACGGCGTTATCCCGCGGGAATGTGATAGGTATTTTTCTGCGATAAACAGTAGCCTTGTCACTCTCCAGCTCCCAAACTATCCCATGCCAACAATCACGTCGATCCGACGTCGACGACGGTCGTTTTGACGTGAACGACGGACAAACACACAAACCCACAAACACACTCTCACGGTGCTTTCACGTTTATAATGTAAAATAACATTATTATGACTATTTATTCATAATCATGTTATTTTATTAATTGATTTAAAGTAATAGTTGCGGCTAAAAAGATAATACTTGCTCGCTTGTAATTACTAAAACTGAATTGTATAGAGTAAATAAAGTAACTCTAGCGGTATTTGGTGGACATCTGCTACATATTCTTTCTATGTCCTTATAAAGCCAGCCAATCGATCGATTTAGGCTCTTTTAAATTTATTTGGGAACACTAATCTTCCAGTGGCTTCCCCTGCCTAGACTACGTGTCGTTATCCCAGGTAATTAGTCATTTTTCCGGGATAAAAATAGCCTATGCCACTCTACAGATCCCAAAAGATCCCCATACCAAAAATCACGTCGACCGAGTTGTTCTGTTCTGACGTGAAGGACTAACAAAAAAAACACGCTTCCACTTTTAGAATAAGTATTAGTACCTATAGGTTAGTAAGATACCTTGGCTTAAAGACACGTATAATCATATTAATAGTTGTTAAATAAATTATAATAATTGCTATTATTTGGAGACACACTGACTGCTCTTTACTATGTTAATTTTCCTTTCTCGGGCCAGCTGGATTTTCAATATGAAATAAGCTAGCCCTGTACATTACTTGTCTCCTCTTTCTCCTAATTTGTATGTGTGTACTAAATAAATAAATAAAATTTCGCTTCCAGTCGTAAGTTGCAGCGCTACCGTAACACTCCGGCGCGACGGTGACGTGAGGCTTCGTAATCATAACCCATCGCCCGTCGAGATTGACAAACGTGAACGTCTCATTTATTCCCACGTAATCGATGTGTGACATAATTGTGTCGCTTACTGCGGCACGCCTGTAGCGATAGCAGTGAAAATAGATAGATGTAAGATTAAATATGTTACTTGTTTGATCGTTGAAAGAAGCAAATTACCTTTTTCAGCTTTTTCAGAGCTTGGTACCTACAATTTGCTTTATTGAAGTTGTTGCTTGAATAACTCTCAGTTTTGTCAATATAAACTCTATCCAGCCACGGTATCAAACTCCAAAAAAGGATTGTCTATACATCGAAGTGTTAAACAGAGTTTTTGTTGTAATTAAACCTTTTAACGGGTTCGTCATGGCGGGCGACGTAACATGTAGCTGCAGTAAATCAGCTTACTAAAATGCGAATTCATAAAATAAATAATATTCAGTTAAGTTTCATCTGAAAATACCTATGGGAAAAACGCAAAAGTTATTACAGACTAATGTTTTAAATATTTGAAGAACTTTTTATAAAATTTAAGTATAAATAGTAGATTGTTTAGTAAGGGCTGTATGGCACCCATAACAGTCGAGTGTTTTGGCGCACGAACGAAGTGAGGGCGCCGATAGTTCGAGACTGTTATGGGTCCATACGCCCAAAGTAAACACTCTACTTTTCATTTTGAATATGAGGAAAGTAAAAATAAACAGAAATAATCTAAAAAATATTTTTCCTATGGCCGCGAAATTTTCGAAAGACTATAACTTTTTTGTTCATTTTCTCTGTTTTAAGGAAGGCAAGGGAAACTAAGTCCATGCAGTCTTGTTTGGTGTTTGACCCGTACTCTATGCAATTCCATAAAATTAATAGCCTGATTTTTTATGTTACAAATAATTTATTTGGTTTAATCTGTTTCTAAAAACGCATTCTTTAAAAAAAACAATGTTTTAGATATTAATAATAACTCTACGATATTAATTATGTTATATAATAGCAAAACATGGCTGTATAGGCTTCTGTACCTTTGCCTGTATACTTTTGCTTAATAAAATGTCCAAAGAGATAAGACTCTACACACGTTCCTATCCGACCTCCGATCCGATTCGGTCTGCTCCCAGACCAAATCGGAACGTGTGTAGCGTAGATTTGGTCTGGGAGCAGACCAAATCGGCTGTCGGATCGGAACGTGTGTAGATGCTATTACAGATTTTGACATAACCCCTCCTATTCCTTTTTTAAATTTCATAACGGCCAAAGTGATATGTGGCGGCCCTAGCCGCCACATATCACTTTCAACCCGCATTTTAGGCAAGTTAGGAGTTACTTTCAGAATATGAGACATGAAAAATTATTTATACACATCTCATTATAAGATACATTTCTTCCTTCCAAAAAGGTAAAAGGCAATTACGATATAAGGAATATGTAACAACAATAAAAGTACGCTATTAACATAACATCACCAACTTAAGCGTAATTATGATTAATTAAACAAAGCACAAGCACACGATACATCTGACAGCTTACGCTCTGACCGTACCTTAATTGCAATAATTACTCATTATCAGGAAGCTGGCTCACATTAATTTAGCGAGCGTTTTTACTCACAGCCAGCTTAACAAATACTTATTAATTTGCTTCTGTCTTTGTTCCACAAAGATTATTAGGTGTGACGCAATATTGTACTCCCGTCAACCGATTTTGATCGTTATGTCGGAAAGTAAAAAGCGTCACGTTTGCGTGCTCGAACCCATTCAATCTCGCTCTGCGGAGCTCTGGTGAATAGCATGTTCGCAGTATCAACATCTCGTAATTCCATATTCGTGATTGGAAAGTCTGAGTTGGATAACTAATTCTTATTACTCAAAGAGCGCTGTTCATATCAATGATTTAGTTTCAGGTAAAAAGAAACGACACAAATATTCTGTTGACGCGATTTCTTTGGTTAATTTAGGCTTTGCCATGTTAAATCATATTCAGATTTGTAAATTAACCCAAAATCTCGATACCGTCATAATATTATCGCTGCTAAACGAAGCAACTTCGACTACCTACTTTAACCGTTAAGTATATTAATAGTACTTTAATTAGAACTACAGAAATATTTACCTATAGTACCTTCATGTGAACCACTTGTCAACAGATACATATAGTGAATAAAAACGAAACAATATTTGTCTTGCTAATAGATTTTCGTTCGCAACCTACTTGCAAGGCTGGTTTAATATTACAATTTTCTCTAGACGCATAGAGAAAATAGTAATAATAAATTGTGAATGCATAAAATTAATAAATAACTTCCTCCTTTTCTTAATTTTGGAGTCGGTTGAAAAATATAAATTTTGCCTTGTATCTATGGCTTTTACTGCCTAACTCACAGAACATGGAAAGTAGAAAAAAATCTTTCCGTGTTCTGTGGCCTAACTCTTTAAAACTGTTGACTAAATAGGACAGGCCAAAATATCAACCCGCAGTTAAGATAGCTGCTTATGTACATTCGTACAATAATAATTCTAGTAAGATCGTATTTATTTTTCGTAATTTATTGCCTGTTTATTGACGGCCTTATAGAGAGGCCAACCGACCATGCTAACTGCTGCTATTAACTTTTTACCGTATTCATGAAACAGAAACTATAAGAACAATTAATATGGTTATTTTCACACAAAAACTAAATACTTAGTTCTTTTTATATTAATTAATGGCAAATGTATGCAAAAGTTTATGTATCTAGTATTGTAATTAATATGGAACGGCAATCTTATTTTTACTTCTTGCACTGAATTGATGTAGGTATATCACTACGTTTTACAAATGAATTGAGATACTTCCTTACATATACTATAGGTATACTAGGAAATAAACTAAAACTAGGTACTGTGAGAAGCCCTACACTGGGATTCTATCGAATAATAAATGTATTAGCGATATAAATCTTTATTTCGGCACCGTGGCCGATCAATTCTATGTATACTACAACACGCGACCGCGGAATCGTCTGGACTCAAACAAACTACTCGCGTAATGACAATGCATTCGATATTTTTGAATACTGATTTAAACATAAATCAACCATAGACAATGCAAGGAGGTATCATATCCTAACAATATGATACCACAGTACCTACTTTAATTCTACTACTGTAAACAACTCATTGTAAAACCACAATTTGTAACAATCAAGACGCTACACTACACAATCTATGGCGAGCTACAGAGAATTGGTCCATGACAATTTCAGGCGGGTTGCAAGGCGACAATGCAATTTGTAACTGCTGCATTATTCAAAGGGTGGCCGCGTCTCGCTAACGATGCTGCGGCCCGGTGCATCCACTCCAACCCAAGGGATCACGACCTTGTTAATTTTTTTCTGACGTTTTTGCTTCAGCTACGTAACTAGACTGATGCGTCATTTTAGGTACACTTCCGATAATTTTCTGGACTTGCATAGTACTTATATGACGGTTCATTTAATAAAAAATACTTTACTATCATAAATAGTATCTATAGTTGAGATTCTGTCTCACGCTCTCTCTCTCTCGGTAGGTAGAGTAAATAATTGTAAAATTCTTTTTCCAATCATTCTTCTTCTCTCACATATACCTATAATCTTCATTTATTAATTTCTTCTTGTCTTTACTAATACTTATAATATTGCTGCGGATTTTGTTTGTAATTTTGAAAGCTTTAAAAAGTGCTGGGAGAGTGAATATGTGTAAAGAATCAAAGTCAATAATTTATGTTCTTGCTATAGCCTAACCCCGATAGTTCAAACGCCAGCAATAAGATTTTATTGAGTTTCGATAAACTCCATTACATTAGTACAAGTGGGGCCGCGCTAATGTGGCTAGCGTTTTATTTGCGAGCTACACGCAGCTTTCGAACGGTCGTTAGCAAATCTTGATGGTAGGTACTACTAAATGGACAAAAAAATGTTTTTATAATAAATCCACCGAATTTCTAGAGCACTTATTTTATTTCATGGTACTTTGTGATAGTATGCAGCCATGGAAATCAGAGAAGTTTATGTTTAAAATAAAATTGTGACTAATATAGAGATAACTAACTTAAAATAAAGCAGCATACATCTCTCTTCATAAACCACTTACATAATTTTTAGTAACTACCCCATTCATATTTTTAAGCAGTCATTTTCGTAAATAGTACTAGGTACTAGGCACGCTGTACAATTTAAATCAGTAACTCAGCTAGCCACAACGGGATCCCTTTCGTTAACATAATATATGTATTCCTAAAATGTTTTGGCACAATTAATTTGGCATAAATTTTTTGGCATAATTATACTTGGTCATAATTGATTTTTAGCAGCATATGTACTGTGGAATAATTATATTTAGGCCTAATATATTTATGCATAGTTATAATTTGCACAATGTTTTTAGGCATAGTGTACAGTGGCCTAATAGTATATTTTACTAAAATTGACTAGGTATAAATTAATGAAAAACGCTAACGTTTAGGGTAATAATTACAATAATATACATACTATATTTCTACCTAACTGAGTATTCTGTCGGCAAACGAAACAAGGAAACAAAAAACGAGTTTGCCATAAAGTCCTGTAGGACACGTGATAGGTTAGAAATTTAAGGCAATCGCGAAGCGCAGCGAAGCGTACTTTTCACACCAAAGTACTACTTGTTGTTTATAGAAACGTCTCTACTGAAATTACATTATCCCTGCGATAATACAACATACCTACATACATAAATTTTATTACTGAAGGAGTATTAACAATTTTACTTTAGGAGTTACTTATTCTGCGTAAGATGATTATGACTTTATTCATTAAAGTTTGATACTTTTATGCCTTTATAAAGCTATGCTTATAAATTTTATGCTTAAATATGATTATGCTAATTTTATTTATGATTAAGACAATTATGCTTAATTTGTTATGGAAAAAAAATTATGCATAAATATCATTAGTCTAAATTACCAAGCCAAAATATTTTATGGTAATTTTTTTATGCAAATGGATGAAACCATCAATGAAACCGTTAATGCATTCGTCCTCGTCCAATTTCTTTGATCAAATACTTGATAAGTGATTACCACCTTTAAACATACACCTTCAGCAGCACAGTATGGAGATCGGCACTCCGCGGTATCCGCGGAGGCCATGCGCGTCGCCAGTGTGGGAACCGCCTGTAGCAGTATCACCACAACTCGTTACTATACTGTGATTAATTGATATTTTTTCTATGAAAATACAATTGATATGGTTTAGACGTGTTCGGGACGAAGTGAGGTACATACACATTGTTTGAGACTAGACGGTAACTAGGGTGAGACGCAACTCTACCGCCCGCTCAGTTAACGCTCTTTTACGTTTACATACTTTACGCCAAATCTGCAGTCTAGTATTGTCAAACGAAGCATTGGTATTACTTACATGTCAAGTACCATCTTAGTTGGGATACTGCTTGAGTAAATATATTTACTGTGGTAAACTTTATTTTGATAAATAAACTCGAACAAAAATATAATAGTGTACACAGGTGGCTTTAAAGATTATTTAATAATTAACTACAACTGCTAATGCCTCCTGAATAAGCAACAGTTTCATAAAGATCTGTTTTGACATTTAAGCAAAATTAACGAACAAAGGTAGTTAATTATTAGGCTCGTAAAAACAACTGCTTACTTTACCGCTCGTTAAAGTAGGAACCACTTTGAAGTCTGTGCGTTGGATTAACGACCAGGACTCAATTCTTACTGTAATTGGTGAAAGTTTTTTTACAAGGGACTTTCGAATGGAACTTTATTTTTGAGAAATTGAACAAAAGTTTTGGCTAGACAAGCACAACATATTTAATATGACTCAATTAAGCTTTATAAAAGATTTATCTGCTGTAGTTTTTCACTTTCATTTTCCCTATTTTTACGTTGCATCAAGTAAACTCGGCCTAAACACTTTTAAAAAATACACAATTTTGTAATAACTATGTTGACGAAAATTGCTTTATATATCGTATTATTCGTATTTCGTATTTCAGTCCTATTAAAGATTATAATTTAATAGTTTTTAAGGCTTTTTAATTATTGTTAATCATTCTAGATTATTAATCAACAACCAATTTGAACAAGGAAAGAGATCACTTTTTCAAAATATTCGGCGAAAACGTTCTCATAGATGTCCATTCATTCTAGAGATGAGTCTAGCAGATTAAAAATGAAATCACGTCAAAATGAAATTGCATCCAAGCCCTAGAACCAACAACCTACCATCAGCCGTCGTCGTCGCAATATTGAAATAATATTGAATACAGGACGGAGCTATACAAAATACCTAGTGCGAGAGTTTTTAGTTAGGTACTCAATTTTGTATAGGCTTAGCCTCCCGCCATCTAATCATCAGCCATTTAATATCCCCACTGCTAGGGCACAGATCTTCCTTATGTATGGATTAAGAATGGGCCATGACATGACCCACCACACGGGCCTAATGCGGATTGGTGGGCATTAACGGCTGCAAATGCAGCCGGGACCAACGGCTTAACGTGCCTTCCGAAGCACGGAGGAGCTCAAGATAATAAACTTTTTGGTCACCCATCCCGTGACCGACCATTGCAAAAGTTGCTTAACTATCGCAGGCCGAGCGCGCTAGCTAACCACTGCGCCACGGCCTCCTCTATCCCCGCCATCCAGCAGCATGTACTTTATCAGCTGCATCAACGACATACAAAAAATTTAACACGTTTGCGATTGAACTGCAGAAGAAAAATCTCGCACTTAAGGTACGTATACACAGGCAACTCAAATTGCGCCCCGCCAAATATTACGCCACGACCACATCAAGCAATGGCGATGGCAAAATGTCAAAATGTAGCAACGCTGTTGCTAAGATACGGCCACACAATACCACGAAATATGGAGCAACATCGCTCCACTTAATTGCTCCAGATTAATCCATTCCAGTTGCCAGGCAATTTATGCAAAAAAAAAAATTGGCCGTGTAAGCGCGCACCTTTAGAACTCGGTAGTGTTAGTAGGTATAGCGCTATCTCACTTAGAGCCAACGCGCACTTGTGATTTTTAATCGACCGAGAGTTTAGTCGGAATCGTAAGCCTCATCAAACTGCCGGCCGATAGTTGTGCGATAGTTTAGTTGAATGTAGTGCGCGCGCTCACATAGTCCTTCATGCACATTACCGGCCGGCCAATAGTTGTGCTGTGCGATAGTTTGATCGAACAACTACCGGCCGATAGTTTGATCGGTCGATTTTTAATCGTCAGTGCGCGCACTGCCATTTAACTCTATGCTGCGGGCCTACTCTGAAACGCTAAACCCGAAACTTCGGTATACCCGTCCCTCTCACTCTGTAGTCGGAACAGAATCGAGTGAAAGGGGCGGGGCTAACCGAAGTTTCGGATTAGCGTTTCAGAGTACGGTCCCTGAATCCGAGAACGATGAAACTATCGCCCGATTAAAAATCACAAGTGCGCGTGCGCTCTTACAATATTACTTTGATGTTGATCAAAGCTCGTGGTAAGACCCCTGGTAATCGTGCGCCCTCGAGCGGTAAACTATGGTGGCGCAGTCGTCGTGACTGGTCTATAAATCAGAACACAAGCGCTAAATGAAGCTAAGTTCCTGACTTAGTTCTTTGTTATGCTCCAACTGGCGTATGTACTATAACAGAGGAATTTGATGGCGTGGCACGCTCTTAGCACCACAGAACATGGAAAGATTTTTCTTTCTATGTTCTGTATGTAGGGCAGGCGTACCGGTTTTGGCCACTTTTTGCTCTAAAAGTTTTCTAAACAACTTTTAGGCATTTTTGATAAAAACAATTAAAATAAGGTATTAAAGGTAATAATAACAACCTTTAGAATTCCTTATGTCATAAGATTTTTTTTCAATAAATTCCATTTTCTGTTTGAAAAAATGTTTTGTATGAAAATTATAAGAAATTTATTTTTGGATGAAATACTTTATAAACCTTTGTTTTTTACAATTAAATTGTTGTTTTGCAATTGACTGGTGTCTAGCGCTTACCTGGGTTTGGTTTTAATTTTTCGAAATACTTACAAAAGTTTAACTATCAGTAAGTGGCCAAAACCGGTACATTTGGCACCTCTCACACATTGTGTGTAATATAAAAAAATCTATTTTACTTTTATAAATTTGAAAAATGAACCTTTAAAGGTAGATAAATTATCTATAATTTAAGATATAATTTGTGTCTTAAATACCTAAGACCATAAGAAGTACCTACTATGTAGTTATTATAATGGACCTCATTTTCCTACTATGTCAGTTTATAAGTATAGTGTTGATTACTTAATTGAGATTTTCTTTTAAATGTGGCTTTTCATGTTCTTTTCTTATTTTAACAAATAGTTTAATATGTTCCTAACAGATTTTTTTATTAAAAACTTAAACTTACCTCACAGAGTTTTACAAACGAGAATCATTTAGCTTCGAAGTCTCACAGACGTATGCTAGGTGGTAGTGTGACGATAACTGATGCTAGGTGGTTAGGGTTAAAAGTAAAAAAATCCTTAAAGTGGCGACAAAGGGTACCTCTGCCCTATTTAGCACGTTCCACCGTGAATTCGGTTCACTAAGTATAGTCGGTCATGGGTTTTGACGACCTCCGTGGTCGAGTGGTAACGCACCGGTTTTAAAGGTGAGTTCACTATTTCTGGGGTCCCCGGGCTCGATTCCCGGTCGGGTAAAGTTGGAAAATGAACGTTCAATATTTTCTCGTGTCTGGGTGTATGTGGTAATACTCGTCGTTGTTTCCAACTTCCGTGACAAATGGGCTTATGTTACTAAGTATGGCATTGGAACAATATTATAGTATGTGATGGTGTCCATTTTTTTGTGGGGTGGGTGGCCAAACATTTAGGAGCAACATAACATAACTTCTCCGTACTTCCCCGCAGGCATGCATTTCCACAAAATGTGCACCATCTTCATTTTCCTTATCTATTCATAGGAAAGATCTGTTACTACCTATTAAGACTGCATTCACCAGTTATCTGCCAAGTTATGGGTCAAAGTAAATTATGCTTCGTTCACACGTGGTACGTCATTCAAGATGACATTTCGCGATTTTTCATTCCAAGAATACCTACGATTTCATGAGGCGTGAAAAATTACGGAATAAGTAAGTCTTTCCTATACTTTTGACATTCGCGTTTTTTGACGAATCATGAATGAATGACGGTTCCATGTAAACGAGCCGTTAGGCAATTATTTTATACTAGCTTTCCGCCCGCGGCTTCTCCCGCGTAGAATACAAGACGTAATCCCACGGGAATGTGCTCTTTGAAAATAAGTAATACCAAAAATCACGTCCATCCGTTGCTCCGTTTTGAAGTGAAAGACGGACAAACAAAGTAACACACTTTCACATTTATATTTTCACATTTTTATTATAGTTTTTGTAAAAAAATGCTGATTATAATATTACCTATACAATGTTTTTATGAAGCAAATATCCGCTTCCATATCTGAAAAGAGTCATTTGCTTTCTGTTCCTCACTAGCAATGTGAGCAAACGTTAATGATTTATTGAAACAGGCCATTAATTACTGTTCGCCTTTATTGCATTCGCCACAAACAAATGAAAGTGCTCAATGCCTTCGTAATGTAATGTTAACTTATTGCCTTCATTAAAAGGTCGTCTTGTCATTTTTTTCTCATTACATCGGACTTTTGTAGCAATTGTAGCTAATAGTTGAAAGAAGTATTAAATTTTTATTCATGTCTCATATTCTGAAAGTAACTCCTAACTTGCCTAAAATGCGGGTTGAAAGTGGTATGTGGCGGCCCTAGGGCCGTTATGAAATTTAAAAAAGGAATAGGAGGGGTCATGTCAAAATCTGTAAAAGCATCTACACACGTTTCGATCCGACAGCCGATTTGGTCTGGGAGCAGACCAAATCTGCGCTACACACGTTCCGATTTGGTCTGGGAGCAGACCGAATCGGAGGTCGGATAGGAACGTGTGTAGAGTCTATAAGTTTCTAAAGGTATGCAGGCAAAGGCACAAAAGCCTATACAGCCATGTTTTGCTATTATATAAAATATTTATTATCGTAGAATTATTATTTTTATATCTAAAACATTGTTTTATTTAAAGAATGCGTTTTTAGAAACAGATTAAACCAAATAAGTTATTTGTAACATAAAAAATCTGGCTATTAATTTCATGGAATTGCAAGTACGAGTCAAACACCAAACAAGACTGTATGGACTTAGTTTCCCTTGCCTTCCCTAAAACAGAGAAAATGGACAAAAAGTTATAGTCTTTCGAAAATTCCGCGGCCATAGGAAAAATATTTTTTAGTTTTTTTATTTTTATTTTTACTTTCCTCATATTCAAAATGAAAAGTAGAGTCACATAACCCATAACAGTCTCGAACTATCGGCGCCCTCACTTCGTTCGTTATGGGTGCCATACATCCCTTGCTAAACAATCTACTAAATGTTAAATTATTATTTTCGATAGATTACCTTTCTAATAAAAAAAATGCCTAATTGTTTACAAAGGTTACCTTACACTTTATACTTTATTTTAATAATGCTGTATAGTTACTGAATAAAAATTGGTAGGGCAGAAGCCCCGGTTTTGGCCACTGTACCGGTTTTAGCCACTTTTTGCTCTAAAAGTTTTCTAATCAACTTTTCGCCATTTTTGCTAAAGCCAATTAAAATAAGGTATTTTAAGGTAACAATAACAACCGTTACCTACAATTCCATAAGTCATACGATTTTTTTCAATTAATTTCCATTTTCTGTTCTAAAAAATGTTTTGTATGAAAATTTTAAGAAATTTGTTTTGGTTGAAATACTTTATAAGTAAACCTTTGTTTTTTACAATTAAATTGTTGTTTTGCAATTGATTGGTTTCTAGCGCATTAGAATTTATTGATTTAACCTGGGTTTGGTTTTGATTTTTCGCTATACTTACTTACAAAAATTTTACTATCAAGAAGTGGCCAAAACCGGTACATTTGGCTTCTCTCACACATTTGGTCTTATATACAAAAAACTATTTTCTTTTTTTAAATTTGAAAAAATTTCCTTTAAAGGTAGATAAATTATCTATAATTTAAAATATAATTTGTGTCTTAAATTGTGCTTAAAAGTCAAAAAGTCCTTAAAGTGGCCACAAAGGGTACCTCTGACCTACTTACTTGAAATTATAGTTTAACTTTTTGCTATACAATATGTATGTAATCGATAGGAAAAGAATAAAACCCGTCAATAATAAGACGAGAAAGATGGATTTGATACCGAACTGACTGAAATCTGGAACCTTTTTATAGACAGCGTTAAAAATAAAAAATAAGTTAATCAAAATGTAACTCCCTGTCTTCGATCAACAAAAGCAAGTACTATTGTTGATCGAAGCTCCCTGTATATTTTTTTTACAATCTCAACAATGACAACAACTTAAATGTCATTATTTAAGGTATGTTTGTGCACACTCACGTATTATGTGACGCAGTTCGATGTGTCGTCAGAGAAACACAGGTTAACAAACACTGCACCTTACTTTAATAACAAGAAAACAGTAAATACAGCAATACTTATCCAAAATTTTTTTTATTTTTTATTTAATGTTTAAAAAAATCCTTTTTTGACAAACAACAAATCACACTCAACAATAACGAGTCCTATCTTGGTAGTCCGAGCAACGAAAGTATGTAACGCGAACCGGACGAATTTAGCTAAACTAAACAAAGAAAAACTCATACATTAACAAACAAAAATCTTAACGACCATGAACCAGTCAAAATACATCTGAAACTATTAACTCTCTACTTTTAGGTACTCTTTTTAGTTTATCTTCTCTTCTAATCTTAAAATCACTTCAGTTGTAAATACAGAACAGAAACAAGAATTTTTCTCTTTTTGCTATTCTGTAAAAATAGATTTTCGTATTCTCCTTAGCGTTTCGATGGCAAACACTAAATTGTTGCGGCCCAGAATTTGGCCACGTTCACAGCACTATCCGTGGCACGCATTAGATCCTCCCGCGAGCAGGTTTCAGGGCATGCGGGGCATGATATAAGATGGGACATTTTGAGTGTCACCGCAAATACAACCCATATTAGAGCCATCCGAGAGCCCCCATCGGAACATGTTATCTTTGCTCCGGCCGACCTGAGTCCGAAGCCTATAGTCCGAAGACTTCCATATCGGCCAAGACAATCCATGTCCAGGAGGGAGACTCTCGGAAAGTGGAACATACGGTGTCGGTGGAGTAATTTTTTTAAGCCAAAGGTTGCATCTCGCCTGTGCAGGGTCCGTTATTAAGGGATCGACACATTTTAGAAAGTCGTTTCGGCTTTTCAATCTGTGTGGCACTAAAACGTGTCCATACATGGGGTGCCGTGGGTCGTCCTGCATTTTCGCTCTCTCAAAGGAGCTCGCGATTGCTCTGCGGACGTCCGGGGGCGCTATACCAGCCAGTGGGTACAGCAGACTTACCGGGGTCGGTTTTAGGCAACCAGTGATGATCCGGCAAGTTTCATTTAAGGCTGTATCCACGAGCCTTGCATGAGCGGATCGGCCCCAAACGGGACATGCGTATTCGCCTGCAGAGAAAGCTACTATCAAGCTAGTATTTTGCATATTTTGTATTTTCGTATTATGACAACGCGTTGTCTCTGACATTTTGACAAAAATGTCAAAGATGATTACTGTCAGAGATGAATAATTGTCAGTTGATTTATAAACTTACGAAATATTTATACATTTAGTAATTCCTTCTGCAGTGCGGTTATTAGTTTAATACCTAGTAATTCTAAAGTAAAAGTGATATGATAATGTGGTCATAATTGAAACCTGTGAAAGCCTGATGTGCAGATTTAAAATGATTTGTAGGTATATTGTTGACGTTCAGAAAGTGATGACAAACTTGCATCCAATGCTTGCATCACAGGATTTTACTAAGATCATTAACCGACTGATGATTAAGAGATAAATTATTAAGTACATTTCGTTAAATAAAAAATAAAAATATATGGTTGTACAAAAAAGGATGCCATTCATTTGTATAATGCTCATTTTCTACACATCCACCAGTTTTAAGGTAAGTAATTAAAGTTTGCCTTTCGATCACTTACAATGTATAAGTATTAAAATGAAAAAAGCTTTAAACTCATGTCATTATTTTGAAACTTCATTAAAAGATAGGCTCTTATATTAAGGTTGATATTAATATCTAGTTATTCAAATGAAATCTTTTTAATAAAACTTCTTTAACAATTTGAGGTGGTCTTAAAGTCGTATTATAAGTTATTCAAAAGAAGTTCAACAATATGTTTCTTCATGTAATTTTCATTCAAAACAAACATTTCTGATAAATGCATGAAACTGTATTATTGGAAGCTTATCATATCACTTTATACCGACTTACAACAAAAAGTCATATAATTAGTCGTGGATATCCGGTCTTGGTACCCGACCGGATGTTCACAATATTAATAGGTTTAAAAAAACTCATTGCATTGTTAACTCAACGAAAACAAAGTGGCAAGTGCAAAAAAATTGATTGTGAACGTATTAAACGAATCCTTGACTTGTAATGTAAACGTTCGAGTAATGTAATGTTTGTCGGGCTGATGATGATGATGATGAATGTTTGTCGATTTAAAAATACATTCTCATCTTGTGGATTTCGTAAAATATTACCCAGATAGAACAACCAGAAGAAGTTAGGAAGCAGCAACTTCTGAAATCATATCATCACTATTCACGAGTCCGGTTCTCGCAGCTCTTCGCTTCCAGCCCCCGCCTGCCATCTTTCGCAGGTCGTCGCTCCACCTGGTAGCAGGGCGCCCTACGCTAAATTATAGCTGAAATCATAACTCTCCTTCTATGTCTGTTCAACATTTTTTTGAGTTATTTAGTTGTGGAAACTTTGTTGGCTTTTGTATTGACTAAGTGTACTATAACTTTTGTGTTATTTCATGCTGTATGTTTCCCTTGAACATAAAAATAAAAATAAAAAAAAAATAAATAAAATACCCCAAAATTTTTAAAGCTCACCAATAATGGCCTTTCTTTAAAATTATACATACATTTTATTACACTTAAATTAGCTTTTATTTTACTATGATATTAATATAATTCAAATTCACTAGCAATATACGACGACGGCTGAAAACTACACACTTACTAGCATTTGTTTCACAGCTACGTTTATTTATGATAAGAAGCCATTTCCCTAAGAGGCGCAAGCAATTAAATTCAAAGGCCAATTAACTACCACCCACAGACTTTCCTCTAGATATTAATCTAATAACGTACAGCAGTGCTTTACGAGCGAAAATTAATTAATCTTATTCTCTCATTGAAACTAAAACAGCGCATGTAAAAATCAAATAGTCACATAGCCATAAAATTGGTCTTTAGAAGCACCGGAAAAAGCTTGCACGCAGTAAATTGAACACGCAGAATGTTAACAATATACGCAGAAGTTTGAACCTTCAACCTGGCGGTTAGGTAATAATTATAACTTTATTTTCTCGTCCCGAACTTATACAGTAGGAATATACACAAACATCTTATTAAAAATGTGTGAATCGGTTCTGAAGCTGACTGACATAATAAGAATTAAAGATGGCAGAGCAATTTCACAGTTAAACAACCAGATGTGCGACTGTAGTTAAATCTATTTCACAATTAAGTACATACAATGCGCAATTATTTCACAATTAAGTACATACAATGCGCAATTACGCCTGTGTATTTCCCTAAAATAAAATAATGTGTTTAACAAATAGGCTTAGGCTCCTGTTCACCGAAAGTCAGTTAGGTTTAACGGCCCGATTAAAATTTAATGCTCGCACGTGATTAGTTAACCAACCAACGGGTAACGTAGGTACTGTTGATAAACTCGGGCCTTAGTTAACGTTTAAGCGATGGTAAGCTCTGCAAGTTGCGTTTCTGGAAAGACCTATACCCCATGTCTCTACCGCTCTCTACGGACAGTAAAATAATGAACTAAAGTCATTACGAAAATACGTGGTAAGATGGCCGCGATAAGGTGGCGGTTAGAGTAAACGCGGTTTTTACGTTAATTAAGCTTACTTCGGTAAACGATGATGCTCTCATTATATGTGTAAGTAGCCTGGGCGCTTTCCGGGAGGGAGAGCAAATGAAGTAGTTTGCCTGGAAACTGACCTTTACTTGACATTAATTAAGGACTATGATTAATAAACTGTTTCACCGACAGTTATGGAAGAATACTTGAAAAAAATTATGTTGATATATATCAACTGAGTAACTTTTGTATATCTTAAAGGTTGGATATATAGTTTCTCATACTCTCCTAATAGTTAATAATAATAAATATTTCAAATTCAACTAGTATCTACCTAAGCATGGCAAGAAATAGTGGCCGATCAGCTAGAATTAGGTAATACCTATCATCAAAATATGTTAACTAATGGAAGCAAAATAAAGTTATTTTGAGTAATTAAACAAAGATAAGAGCAATTTAATTTTAGTACTTACCTATATAATAGGTCTTTACCTATGAAATTGCCGTTTTGTATGGAGATTTCTGTAATTATTTTTTTTTCCATACTAACGTTTTTGTTATTATTTAACGACTAATATTATGTAAATTTACAAAATTTTACACACGTATTTATGGACATTTTAACTACTAAATGACACATTCGTTAAGAGAAAAAATTTTTTTTTCACTAAGTTACAACTAATAAAGTACGAAATTCTGGAAACAAAAATAGTCGTAACTTTCGGAATAAGTTTTTTCTATGTAAATAATCAAATATCGTGGTTATTAAATTATCAAAAGTTGCTCGATACGGTCTTAATGTAACGCAATATTAAAGAAATTATATATTTCTAATATTATAAAAGTTGTTAAGTTATATGTACAAAAGAAAAAAACGGCAATTTCATATGTAAAGACCTATTATCAGATTGATTAGAGTAATGATTGATCGGGTTGAAAATCTGTCAAGCATAAAAGTCCTCATTTTGTAGATATAAAATCTAAATTACAAAAAAGGCAGGTGCTCGAGATATACTTATAGGCAACTGTCCCACCTTTTTTACGTGCTTAAAACATCCCACAGTACGTTGAGGAAGAAAATTGTACGTTATTGGTCGTTATTACGAGCGTGCATGTCTCATTAGTGGTCGGAACCGTTTCGGAGATCGTTACCTAATAAAAAGCGTTCAGTCCGAAACACTATTTTCCGAAATGGTTCACGAAATGACATCTTTTGATTGGCTTGGGCAGGTTGCGCCAGCGGTCGTTGGGCGCCACAGTGTAGAGCTAACTCAGAGACTTCGATAAACAATAACACCTAGTGCTAGATACATAGTTGGAGTGACAGATATGTCCAAGCCTCATAAGCCCACTTGAGAGTATAATTTATAAGTAGATTATTTTGACAGTGTCAATAATACTAAGGTATTTCAAACTTGGAACGCTTCTTGTCATTTATAATGTAAGATCGTAACATTCGTAACCTATTTTCTCCGTTTAAAAAAAACTGTCTGGCCATATAAAGTTTTCATTTAGTTCGTGAGCCTTCATCTAGTACTATTGTTGATCGAAGCTCAGAGAACTAAGTTTTATAAGTCATGGTAAAAAGTACATAATAAAAAAAATATGCTATTTAAAAAATACTAAGTGCCACCAAACAAATGTTTGTTAGTAGTGTACATTTTTGTATTTTTCAAATGGCAACAACGTATTAGGGTTTAGTAGTTTAAGTTAGTTTACTAATCAATAAAATACAAAAATCACTCGATAAACTGAGTTAACCTTTCTTTCACATTTTTACAATAAAATTATAGCCAGTAGAATCTATAAATTGATAATTCATTGGGGTAGGTATATAGTCGATATGATGAATGCACCCGAATTCACATTATGTTTTTAGAACGTCATTTTGTTTAAGTATTTAACTATAAATTTTACTTACTTTAACTATTTAAGTAGCATATTTAGCTTAAATCAAAAGATGAAGTTTTAAACGTGTGACCTATTCACATAAACTTATTTTGGTTTGTTATTTAAACGATGCTAATTAACAAATAAGCATTGTATTACTGCCAATGCCATGCATTGTGGGGCTACACTAATAATGGACGGCAAAGGACATATGACAAAAAGTATCCCATTAACCACTCCTATGACAATCCAACTCCATTTATAATGCTATTAATAAAATAATACCTCACCACAACAATAAGAGTTTAATTCCGCATCAAACGTACATCAAATGTTAATTTATCGGCAACAAAAATACGTTTTGTAACAATTCTAATGACAATATTTATTTATACATTAGACGTAAAGAAATGATAAGCATCCGTGTTCCGACGTAATTAATTTGCACTATTGTTAAAAATTATTACGTTGTGTAATTGTATTTGTGTGTCGTGTAATTTCCGGGCCAAAATATGCTGGACAATCTGCCATAAAAATCTACTAATTATGTCATCAAAATTTATGTATGCGAATATCTTAGTCCATTAAAAAGCTACTTATTATTTACGTTTTAACTTAATGACTTCTCATACTAAATACCTATTACTGCTAGCTACTGCAATTTATTATTGTAATTCGACAAAAAATTATACCACTTAAAATAATTCGAGGAGGCCAAAAGCTAAATAGACATCCGGCCCTGGACAAAATGTAGAATGGTTAGTAAATAATAAAGTACAGTCTAGCACACAAAGGTTTTCATCTGGATTTTCGGCGCGCCATATTGTCGCGTGCAAAACAAGAACGGTTTTCTAATTCAATTTGTATAGCTGAATGTGCTGCTATCGGTACTCGACAATGTATTGTTAAGGGCACGATCTTCCAAATTATCGAAATCGACCTATTTTTGATTCAAAAGTAAACAATCATATATTCTTTATTTTGAACAGATAAAAATATAATGTTGAAGTTTTCTAAACGATCTTGATTATTTTGTGGCTAGAAACACGATTTTCGTATCTTATCACGACTATAAAAAATTTCAAAAACAAAGAATTTTTTTTATTATTTTTATATTTTTTTGGTTTTATACTTAGATTATTAATCTCTAATTCACGAATAATATATAGAAAAATTGGTAATCACATATAGTAGATTATTGTCAGGCTACTTTTTGAAAAAGTGAATTTATGCTCAAAATAACAACAAAAACATTGAACAAATGAAAAAGTGAGGTTATTTTCATTACTCTTCACACATAAAGAAAAAGACAAAGACAGAGTTTTTGGAAGATCCTGCCCTTAAGTAATTTTCCAGTTACAACTGTATCGTTACAATGAATTTAATTTGTAATCATTTGTTGGAGTATACTACCAATAATAACTTGCCTACAACATGGTTAGGTACTACAGTCCCGTTTAAGCGTGTTGGAGACATAATATTTTTTAGTATAAAACTTAATTTTGAAGTAGGTGTCCGAAACCGCCGAAGTAATGTTAATATAGACTTCAACAGCGGTCGGCAACCCGCGGCCCGTGGCACTCCTTGTGACCCGCAACTACCTAGGTACTAGTTGTGCTAAAGTAGTGCAATAGTAATGACGAGAAGACTTCTTATGAGACTCACAGCGAATCGAACAGCGTCTTAAAAGTTATCTCTGACAAGGCATTTGTTTCTGGTCAGACATTTGTCTTGAGAGATATACTTTACTTCTTATCAAAATAATGAACAAATGCGCGGTCCGCTTCACCGTCTTGCCACCATGTGGCCTTTGCCTGGCAAAGGATTGCCGGCCACTTGGTCTTTAAAGATGAGACCACCACATTATATTTGAGATAACATAATAAAGCTAGCGAGGAGCCCGTGGCGCAATGGATAGCGCGCTTGGCCTGCGATCGTTGAGGTTAAGCAACGTTCGCAATGGTCGGTCACGGGATGGGTGACCAAAAACTTTTCATCTCGAGCTCCTCCGTGCTTCGGAAGGCACGTTAAGCCGTTGGTCCCGGCTGCACTTGAAGTCCCTAATACCCACCAATCCGCACTGAGCCCGCGTGGTGGGTCATGGCTCATTCTCCTTATTCATCCATAAGGAAGGCCAGTGCCCCAGTAGTGGGGACATTAAATGGCTGATGATGATGATGATGATGATGATGAATAAAGCTAGCAATATTGTTGTATAAACTTAAGACCTACTATATCCATGTAACATTACAAACACCAATACTTACATTTAAATCCCACTTCAAACCCCCACACATACCTTTATACAGAGCTGAAATCAAATCAACACACCAGAGAGGCCCAGTGGTTCGGAATCGATTGGGTTCGGCGAAGAAGCGAGGGTAAACGCGAAATGAGGGTGCTTATTATTCGGTTAGTATGCATGGCCTGGGACGCCCTGCGCCCTGCATGGCGAGATATATGCAGATGCGCACGTGACGAGACGGGATCATGGAACTGGCCGATTCGGTTTCGGGTCTTGCTTTCAAATATTTTCTCAAGAGGAATGTGTGATCAAAGCTTATTTTCAATTTACCGCAATGTTGTCTAATTTGACATCCTTGGCAGCTGAACGCATCAGAAAATCACCTGCTGCAACTTAGCAAATACATTTAAACTTTTTATTAAGTTAGTATGCATGGCTTGGGACGCCCTGCGCCTGGTTTCTGGTTGCATTGTAGGTACTTCTTTCCTTTCTCTTCTGACTAATAAGAAAAAAAACCTGTTAGAAACTCACCTGCTTTATGATCAATAGCACAAGCAAGTTATCATAGAACGTAGTTTTCACATTTTTTTACAAGGATATTATCTACGATACTTCAAAACATTTTTAAGCATATCTAATTCATCTTTCATCATAATTAGATCACGTACCTATTTCATTTTTATTATCTAAGGCAACTAAAGGGCCATCCAAACGACATTTACCCGCTCGCAACCACGAGGCTTATGTTAAATACAGTAATTCAAGAAATAGAGTTTCGGAAATAGCCCATTTCATTTGTGGCCAAAAAAACTAGGCAAGGATGACATTCCGACATTTTCTCAGGGACATTTCTCGAAATTAGACTATTATTAGTTGCTGATCACGTATAGGATGCTTTTAATATTGAATTAGGGGACCCTGTGGTTACTCGCCCTTAATCGCTCTGAAGCCACGGACACCGTATTAACTTTATATCCACAGTCGGGTAATGGCGTAAGTAATAATAAAGCCCAAATGACACAAAATATTGTCAAATTATAGGCTCTGAAAGCATGAGCAACCACTTACAATGTCTGCCGTTGATGGCGACGTAAGGTCGGCAGAGAACGGTCTACTAAGATCACGCTAAAAATATTACACATTTTATAAGATAAGTTGCATAAAATAGTAATACATATATATACTAATAAGTTGGTACATTTTGAGGATAACCACAAAATGTGTCACGAAATAACGAGCGCTACTACAAAACCAATTTTTCTTGTACTGAAACATTTTTTCAGTAAATCTTACAAGATCCTTCTATGAAGCCTTAAAACGACTAGCCGTGTCCGGTTTGGCACGGTAAAACTAACAAACTCTTAATAATCTGTACAAATCTATACATCTATACTCTATACAAATAAATAAAATTGGAGTGTCTGTTTGTAATATTAAAATAAACGCTTTTTACTACATGCATATGATTATATATACGGTAGATATACCAAAATAACATTTTTTTTTCAATTTTTGTCTGTCTGTCTGTCTATCTGTCTGTCTGTCTGTTTGTTCCAGCTAATCTCTGAAACGGCTGGACCGATTTTGACATGACTTTCACTGGCAGGTAGCTGATGTAATAAGGAGTAACTTAGGCTACTTTTTATCCCGATATTCCCACGGGAACGAGAACCACGCGGGTAAAACCGCGGGCGGCCGCTAGTATGTAATAAAATTATACTCGTACATATCAACCTAAGCATAGAGGTGAGCCAACCAATGCTTTTTGTTGCTATCCCTACGTCGTCGGTCACCTGTACCGTCCAATAGTTTTCCTTTTTGGGCGCGAAGGAGACGGAGAAACGGCTTTGTCATTGAATATTATTTTAGTGGATGACGTCGATCTAACAGCTGCAACGAGTCCTGATTGCAGTGTTTATCCTCGATACGAATCGATTTCATACGATTTGTATCGAATGATCCTTCTCTAATAGGAGCTATCTCGATATTTTTCGGCTCCCCGACCGATCATTTGGGCTGTACGTGACGTGCTTACACGGAAAATAAATCGTTTGAATAGCATTATGAGATTTGTTATTAAATGCTTTAATCTGTGAGAACATCCGATCGGTTGACGTGAAGGAATGTGAAATGCCTATTTTGCCTTTAGAAATCATCGATAACTCTCAATTAAGCAATTTCAGACCATTATCGAAGCACTTGTAAAGTTTCAGAATAAGAATTTATTACTTATCAGGGTGTAACGGACTGGTAACACTTATATTTAAACTGATGATTACATCTATTTGTTATTTTAAGCAACTTTTACCTAAGACCCACTTGGAGAAACTCGCGAAATATATGTTTTTCATCCAAACAGCAACCAGGCGTTTGGACTCACAACGTTTTTTATGTTTACTTAAATAAAAATAAATCAAACGAAACAAATTTAAATTCATTTAATACTAAGTGTATATTTTCATAAAAGCTGATGATGTTTAAATAGTATACTAGCTTTCGCTCGCGGGTTTGCCCGAGTGAGCTAGAAGATGTTTTCCTGTAGGAATGGAAAATGGAAGACCATAATTATATCTGTTTCTCTGTGCAAATAATTTGTTCAGACTGTAACATTTGTTACAAATGATATTGAATTTGAATTCAACGACATTCCCAATAGGTACCTCTAAAATTTTTAATTATTATACCTCTAAATGCCATTACTTACACAATCTCCGAGAAGATACGATCTATCCCTGGGACATTATCATAATCACCGTTTATGTTCGGTAGTTGCCCGCTCCTCACAGTCGCCGGATTTGTTTCCACCCAATGATATTTTCCAACTAATATCTTGGCAGTACCCGCGCCGCTCACAGTGCAAATTGATTAATTAAAGTCTTTATTAGGTTTACATACAAATTATTAGAAATAAAATTAACTTTTGGAGAAATTTGAAAGGACAAGGTCCAAAATGTATGAATCAAAAACCCAGAAATCGATATGAACGAACTGTATGCCAATCGATTGCTTACAACGAGTGAAATAACTCTACCCAAGTCGCAGACTCCAAATCCATGGGGTATCGATGCTATGGGCTGACAAAATATGCAAGAAAATCCATCATCTACCTTAGTAGATAATGATTTTTTGTGATGAATTAATCCTTCAATTTTCTGATGACACTATACTATAGAAACTACCGATATTAGAGACACTAAAAATAATAATAGGGGTTAAAGTATGAAGTTGCCGTTTTTTTCTTTTGTACATATAACTTAACAACTTTTATGATATTAAAAATATATAATTTCTTTAATATTGTGTTACATTAAGACAGTAAATATCGTGGTTATTAAATTATCAAAAGTTGCTCGAAACTTTTGATAATTTAATAACCACGATATTTGATTATTTACATAGAAAAAACTTATCCCGAAAGTTACGACTATTTTTGTTTCCAGAATTTCGAACTTTATTAGTTGTAACTTAGTGAAAATATTTTTTTTTCTCTTGACGAATGTGTCATTTAGTAGTTAAAATGTCCATAAATACGTGTGTAAAATTTTGTAAAGTTACATCATATTAGTCGTTGAATAAATTACAAAAACGTTAGTATGGAAAAAAAATAATTACAAAAATCTCCATACAACCCCTAATATTAGTGTACAGTCGGCAGCACGTTTCAGATACACGTTAACTCTACTATTTTAAGTGAGATGTGATTTAAGAACTCACCGCAATTATGTAAAAATAATCTATTTATCGTCGTTTCGTCGTCAATACAATAACTAAAAGTGAAAGAACGGTCAAGCACACGTGTAGCGCGGTGAGTTCGAAAATCACATCTCACTCAAAATAGCAGGGGTAACCTGTAGCTGAAACGAGCTGCCGACTGCACACCAATATTATTTTTAGTGTCTTTAACATAGCTTCTATAGTGTCATCAGTGTGTCAGTACAGTCGTCAGCATAACTGATTTTGGTACTAGTAAAAAAAAACCATAGTAGATACAATAGTAGATAATGATTTTTCGTGCAGATTTTGTCAGCCCATAGCTCCGATGACCTATGGATTTGAGGTTTGCGACTTGGGTAGGGTTATTTCACTCTTTCTAAGCAATCGATTGGCATACAGTTCGTTCCTATCGATTTCTGGGTCAATTTTGATACCATCTCTTTTGAGTTTCTTGCCGGTTCTTCTCGTTGCAAGGTCTCTCGAAGTAAAGCTTTGCTAACTTATGGCTTACTTAGCTTCTTTAACGTTCACAAGTGCTTGTAACAGTATAGTCCGGACAAATGATGTTAAATTTGAATTCAAATATTCCGAGTACCTTTAAATTAAAATGCCATTACACAATCTACGAGTACCTACTATCCAGCGACATATCATAATCACCGTCTAAATTCAGTAGTTGCCCGCTCCTTACAGTCTCCGGATTTGTTTCCACTTTTATCTTGGCCCGCGGCGCTCACAATGCTAATTGATTAATTAAAGTATTTATTAGGCTTATATACAAATTAATCCGGACCGGTCACGCCGTACTAATTGGTTTGGCGCCTTACAAGATGGTGTGTTCATATTGGGATGCTTTAGTCGAAGCTCATGATGTCGACTTTTAATATTTCTGTTAACTTGTATTAGTGTATAGACAGCAGACTATTTATAGAACAGCGGACGTTAATGGTTTAAGGAGTTAAAAAGCTTGTATTTTTTTTCTCTTTCTTTTTGATTTAGGCGTTTCGCTCTCGTCGGTTCTTGGTTTTTCATGTCGTAATTTTACTTGTACCCTTAAAAATAGTTAACTATTACTTTGTTCACTATTAATCCAAAACCTTCAAAACCGCTGAAAAGAAATCTTGGTTCAAATAAGAGCAGTTACTTATAGGTACAGTCGAGGTCAATAATATCTGTGCACTTTTGAACTTTGACGTAGTAATTATTGTGACAATTAGTATAGAAAGTCAAAGACGATGTCAAAAAACTTAATGCGTCAAAGTCCAAAAATGCACAGATATTATTGAACTCGACTGTACCTCAATTTATAAACCCTGCTCAGAGAGAAAATAGTAGATTTCAATTAGAGCTAAACAGTACATCTTAGGAATTTAACATACTTACCTAGGTATAGATAAAGCTATATACATTTTCAAACGTAAAATACTATAATTTAATATAAGTTCACTTAAAAAACCAATTAACTAAATCCAATGTAAAGGCCTTCAACTTCCACTTAAACTGCAATAAAGTCTGCTGAACAAAATCACAAAATATCCGAGCCTCCTAGTTTGGTCCGGCACCCACATAGCCGACGACATCCGAGGTGTCAAGACTGGACTGAGATAACAAGCACAACCAAAATAAACAAACCTCTAAAAAGAAAACTACGGGAAAATAAAACCTAGCCCTCTATACATAGAGGTCACGCTGATTTTTGTAAGTGTTAGAATAAGGTTGTGTATTCTTGGTACTTAATGATACCTGGTCGAACCCGGGTGACATCACACTGCATTGTTGAAGATACGGGATAGTACGATATCAGTGATTTTTGATTGCTCGAGCTCCAATGCATAATAATTGTAAAAAATGCAGTGTGGAGTTTTTTTTAGGGTTCCGTTCCCCAAAGGGGTAAAAACGGGACCCTATTACTAAGACTTCGCTTTCCGTCTGTCTGTCTGTCACCAGGCTGTATCTCATGAACCGTGACAGCTAGACAGTTGAAACTTTCACAGATGATGTATTTTTGTTGCCGCTAAACCAATAAATATTAAAAACAGAATGAAACAAATATGAAAGGGGGCTCCCATACAACAAACGTGATTTTTTTGCCGTTTTTTGCTCGATATTAATAATGGCAACAGGTAGGTAGATGCTTAAAATATTCACAGAATATTTAGTTGTATATTTACTTTAAAACTTAATAATAAAAGTAAAATAAAATAAATATTTAAGGGGGGTCCCATAGAACAAACGTGTTTTTTTGCCGTTTTTTTCTCGATCTTAAAGTATCTATGTTGCATAGAATAATATTGTACTTACGTTATAAATAGTGTAAAATGTTGTATAGATAATGGTGCGGAACCCATCGTGCGCGATTCCGACTCGCAGTTGGCCAGTATTTATTTTATGAGAATGTTTTTGGTATGCTATGTTCTAATATTCAAGCACATTTAGTGCAACATTTTAGAAAAGTAAGTTGGCTTAAGTCTCTTGCTTACATTTTATTAACAGCGAAAAAATACTTAATGAGTTTTTTTTTGTTCTACATTAGGAACGTACCTATGGTGCTGCTGGATCCCATTAAAGACGGTTAAATCATAGGAATTCTTAGTACCTTACTCTCATTTCCAAGTTGCAAGTTGCAATCTATGTTTCAGAATCAAAATAATAGATTTCCTACAAAATTAACAAAATATTGTAAAGTACACATTTCATGTATAAATTAAATGATAAGTACTTGCAATCCGTGAAAATATATTACTAAAAAATATGAAACCTTAAAAAGTAAACATAAGCCCACGCGACCTCTTTCAAAATTGTCTCTCGTGTAATGTAAATGAAACCACTTTACAAACGGGCCATCAAATAAAAGGATCAATGTTGCCAGCCTTAAAAAAACAAAAAGCTATCGCATCTTTTGTTTGCCATTCCATTAATCGTGAGCGATGTTTGGCTCAAAATACTGCGGCCCAGTGCCAAAATGCGAGAAATGTTGGGACTGTAGGGTCCATGCAAATATTGTTAACCTACCGACTTATCGTCAGCCGTGGTGACCGAAGCCCTATCCCATGTTTTCTTATCAAATAGAACATAGTCCTTTATCAACATGAGACAGACGAAAAATAAATTTATAGATGAACATTAATAAACAAACAAACCGAGGTCCCAAGAATTATCACAAATTGAAAATTTATACAACCCCCGACACAAATAAAAAACTCTAAAAAGTTAAAAAATGAAAATTTTCTCTCTGTCGGGTGACCTTCAACATATAATTACCATTTTAGCACTTATAATTCTGTTGTAATATTATTTTTATTTCATTATTTTTACTTACAAATGTTTGTAAGTAAATCAAAGCCTTTTTGAATATCAACGTTTCATCACTTAACTACGGTAATTAGACATACATTTGAAAAACACGAGTTGTAATAATAATAATAATATCCGCACATCAGTAATGATTTCTAAGAATTATGAGCAAACTAACTACGCAATTATCAACCGCATTATAAAATAATATGCATAATAGATATAATATGATGTGTGAATCACAGAAAATCGCTAGAGCCAATAATTTTATAGTAACATCTATAAAGACAGAATATTTCTATCAAATATTGCTATTATTAATGAACATCGGAACTATAAAATATTATCTTTAGATCAATAAAGATAATATCTACTTCAGATTATTACAGTCTTATTATTGCAATATTCTACTTGTAAATTATATACAGGCAATACTGGTTTGTCACGAATATACCTATTCTGATAATTTCTTCATGGAAATATCTAATCATGGCGTAGAGCCATTTTCATGTTAGAGTGTGGTATTACTATGATGAATTTTTATAGATCTTTAAATAAATAAGTTAAAAAATATCTTAAAGAATCACGAACGGTAAGTACTAGTTTGTTTTTAGGGTTAAATAAAAAAAAAATACCACTTCTAGACGTGACGTAGGGATGTAATTTTATTTTTCTTGTCTACCCCATAGTGTGGGGTGTTGTTGGATAGCAATTTAAAAAATATTGCGGGTTTCTGACAACAGTTTTTTGATTGAGGCAGCCGTTTGTGAATTATTAAGCTTTAAACTGCAAAATTTTGTTCGAGTCAAGTGTCCCCACCCACCCCCTGCCAGCCAAATGGTTATTTTTGGATATAGTTGTATATATTACGATGTTAAAAGGAAAACTATCACAGCTAAGTAGGCCTTACAAGTTTACGAGTAACAGTCCACCAACTTATAAAATCTGCTTGGCGCAGTACACATACCTCATTGGGAACTATTTAAATAACGTTGTCAGGTGTGTGAAACCGGTAGTTTAGTCTACATATAAGTATAATGAAGCATTGAGATGGGCTGCGGAATCCTACACTGCGCGTGGCCCGAACCGCACTTCGCCGGTATTTTTTAATTTATGAAACCTAATTTACAAAATCATGAAGGGACTTCCTATTAAATAGTAGAGATACCTGTATTCAGTCTGTCCCAGAACTTCCCATTCGGATACAAATGGTTTTAGTAATCTGATACGTTTACTTTAATACTTAGGCTCGGACTATATGCGTCAGGAATCGGTCCGGTTCAGAAAAATAACAACAACAAACAAGCTCGGATTCAATCCGTCTTTCAAGCAATCGTTTGAATTTTTCTTACGATGACGACATAAGATCGGGAGCCATCCTATACCTACGGATACTGATTGAATAAACTAGAGATAGAGAAGCCAATATTATGGCAATTTTACCAAACCAGCATTACTTACATTTCTCAAATTTTACGCGTACCCATAAGTTTTAACCACTTTAGTTAAATAGCTCTTTAAATGCGACCTTCAATATTTCCGGCGAAGCTTCTCATAATTCGTCACTCCGAGGGATTCGCACAAAAAATTGTGAATGAACGCTAAATGATCGCTTACAACCGGAAATGATCTCTTAAATAAATCAAAATTGCACTTTGCCAACAAATTGGTCATTAGGAGCATTAGTGGCACGGCGTGACGGCAAAGGACCCGACGAACTCAACTAGTCATTTTAACCTGGGAAATTATGAGGCTGAGACAACCGGTATTATTATTTACCTTGCTCTAATTTGAGTCACCATGTCCTTCCCGAAACCCAACGAAAGCCCATTCATTTGATAGGGTTTTGAAGAATAGCGAAAGTCCATTATGATATTTGATTGTGGGTTAAAAATGTATTCTATGAATGACCATTTTAGTCATTCATATACTATTTCTCGTCTATTGAACTATTTCCCTAAAGATTTTGGCGGACGTTTGGAGTAATTGAAAATGAAGTAAGTTACAAAAATCGGCCAAGTGCGAGTCGGACGCGCGCACGAAGGATTCCGTACTATTATCAATACTACAACATTAGACACTATTTATAACGTACAATATTAATCCTTAAAACATAAGACACTATAAGTATTTAAGATCGAGAAAAAAAACGGCAAAAAGTCACGTTTGTTGTATGGGAGGGAGCCCCTCTTAAATATTTATTTTATTTTAATTTAATTTTTATTTTGTAAAGTTAATACTTATACAAATAATATTCTGAGACAACCGGTATTATTATTTACCTTGCTCTAATTTGAGTCACCATGTCCTTCCCGAAACCCAACGAAAGCCCATTCATTTGATAGGGTTTTGAAGAATAGCGAAAGTCCATTATGATATTTGATTGTGGGTTAAAAATGTATTCTATGAATGACCATTTCAGTCATTCATATACTATTTCTCGTCTCCCACGTTTAAGAAATAGGTAGTATTGTTTGCTTTTTAATGATCGAAAAAACATATTAGTCCCTAAATTACTTGCCATAGAAATAAGTAGGTACAAGCAAGACATCTTTAAACTTCTTAAAATAATCACTTGAAATTATATGTATTTTTTTTTTGGTAAATTTCGTTACCGAGCTATGAAACGCTGGTAAGTTTATTGCGCCTATTCCTCTTGTCAGTTAAAAAAGTCTTGAATAGTAGTAGGAAAGGTTTGCGGTAGGAAAACTAGAAAAATGTTGACGATCCATAAAGCGAATATATAATTTTTGTCATTTTTATTTTTCACTTGCCCCTGCCTTGCCTTTTCCCCTGCCAGCCAAATGGTTGTTTTGGGATACGTGAAAAAATTCACGATAGTAGTACCTACATATGACGAAGTTAAAAGGAAAACTATCATTAACGATTAAAAGGAAATTTATTTTTCCTTTTTTGCATTCACAATATTTTTTGAACATAGGTAAGTACTTACTAATTATCAAGATTTTATTTTATCTATACCTACCTATTGAAAATGAAGTAGAGTTTCGTACCCAAAGGGTAAAAACGGGACTCTATTACTGAAACTTCGCTGTCCGTCTGTCTGTCTGTCTGTCTATTTCCAGGCTGTATCTCAGGAACCGTGATAGCTAGAAAGTTGAAATTTTCACAGATGATGTATTTTTGTTGCTGATTGCAAGAAACGTGATTTTTTTGCCGTGTTTTGCTCAATATTAATAACGGCAACAGGTAGACGCTTCAAATGTTCACAGAATATGTAGTTGTATATTTTATTTAAAATAAATAATTAAGTCAAAATAAAATAAATATGTAAGGGGGGCTCCCATACAAAAAACGTGATTTTTTGCCGTTTTTTGCTCGATATCAATAACGGAGCGTTTTACGCTTGAATCATTCACAAAATATGTAGTTGTAAGTATATTAACTTTAAAAAATAATAATGAAATTAAAATCAAATGAATATTTAAGGGGGGCTCCCATATAACAAACCTGACTTTTTGCCGTTTTTTTCTCGATCATAAATACTTATAGTGTCTTATGTTGTAAGGATTAATATTGTACGTTATAAATAGTGTCTAATGTTGTATGTAGTATAGATAATGGTACGGAACCCTTCGTGCGCGAGTCCGACTCGCACTTGGCCGATTTTTCTAACTTACTTCATTATCAATTACTCCAAACGTCCGCCAAAATCTTTAGGGAAATAGTTCAATTGGTACCTACTCATTTGTAATCTTTTCTTAATACTTATTCGATTATTGTACAACGCTAACGCTTATGTATTAATAAATAGTTAATAAACCAATAACTGTATCTGGTAGAAAACATTTCTAGCATCAAGATACCAAAAAAAATCTATTGTTTGCGATTAAACGCGCATTCCACAGGATTCGTATCTAATATCGATTCATTACAATGTTTATAGGGAGATAACAGTTCTGCCTTATCTATGCGTTGCGTGTTATCCGACGAGCGTTATCACTCATGTGCTACACGACGCGTCGACTTTCAAACTCATGTCAATGATCTAAGTCCATTCATAAAACTACGCGCACGCATTCTGGAAGAAAACAAACTCGAACTCGAACTCGAACTTCTGTATAATAACTGCTTGGCCGCTAATCGTACACTGTTGTCGCCATAACAAAAAATGATCGTTACAATGTTTACAATAGTAATGTGCAATTTTTTTTCGTTGGCCGCACTTTGGCCAAGCTGTATTCAAGTTTGAAAATAAAGAGAAAAAAAATGTTATTTTGAAACTTGAATAACTGCTTGGCCGCTAATCGTACACTGTTGACGCCACAACAAAAAATGATCGTTACATTTTTTACAATAGTAATGTGCAATTTTTTTTCGTTGGCCGCACTTCGGCCAAGCTGTATTTAAGTTTGAAAATAAAGAAAAAAAAGAAATACATTTTCAAACTTGAATAACTGCTTGGCCGCTAATCGTACACTGTTGTCGCCATAACAAAAAATGATCGTTACACTGTTTACAATAGTAATGTGCAATTTTTTTCGTTGGCCGCATTTTGGCCGTGCGGTATTCAAGTTTGGAAATAAAGAGAAAAAAATGACATTTTCAAACTTGAATAACTGCTTGGCCGCTAATCGTACACTGTTGACGCCATAACAAAAAATGATCGCTAGACGGTTTACAATAGTAATATGCAATTTATTTTCGTTGGCCGATACTTTTACTTTTTGGTCCAAACATGTATGAAGCGTGACTGATCTCCTTTCTTCATGAAACATGGGTCGAAATACAACAAAAAGTTTGGACTTCCCATACTAAGTCAATACAAATATGTTACTAGTTTGTAATATTTTGCAGCTAAATTTTTTTTTTTGGACTGCCTCTAGCAATCACCTTTTGTGGATTGGTATTATATACACATAATTTGGTAAAAGAACACTCAAAATTATTTTTTCTAAGTTGTTTTCCTAAGCTCAGTTCGCTATCCAGAACCCAGAACCAAGCTTTTTAACTTCAAAAGTAGTAAAGTTAGCTACGATTGGTACATTTCAGTATATACAATTGGGAAGTTAATTAATAGGTACATTTTATTATTCTCAAAAAATAATCTGTTTAAATAGTATATTTTCTTACATAGAACGAAAAATATGTCTGTCCCTTCATTATACATAATTTCCGTCCCTAGTTAAAAAGTAGCGAATATCTCACTAGCAGAGTAAGCAATTTCCATCCCTACCGCAACGTCGTCTTTCTTTAGTTAGTGCCGAGGCAGGCAACCGACACGGTCCTGTGTCACCTGTTCCACTGACGAGCTACGACTGTAAATACCTAATTTCCGTTGCGTGGTTCACTACTATTCTAACTTCCATTCGCTCTTTTTTTTTAATGTTTCGAAATGCATACTAATTTAGCTAGTTAGATTATTATATTTAGAAATTCGTTGTTGACCTCATGCTTGAACCAATATACCGTATTCCTTACCATTCAAATTTTATCTCATAAATAACGTCGTGTTCCTAATTTATGTCACCCAGTTCCGTCACGCTAAACGTGGCGGAAATTATAAAATACCTTATATATAACATACAAATGTTCCATGACTCCCAAAATTGTTCATTCAATTATTTTGTAGACTGAACAATTACTTGTAAGGTTTATTTTATATTGTATAGTATTCATTTTCTATTTGAGTCTTTTATCAATAAGATACTTAATTTTTATTGAGCAATTTTCTAATTTCCGTCACGCCAAAAACTTTGTTACTTCATAAATCCAAAACCAGACACTACATTGGAGTGCCAAATACATAATTTTCTACAGTTTAGTGTCTTTTCCAAGTTTAATTGCCGGTTTAGAGAATTTATTGAAAAATAAAAATCGTGATGGAAATTATACAAAGAACACCTTGTCGTGAGGATGACCGTAATACACTCCTGTCACTTTCGACACTCACCTTCGTCTGTTCGAGGTGTGTTTTATCAGAATAAGTCCGTTGCTCCGGATTGTTTTAGCTAATTTATAGCCTGCGGCTTTCCAACCCGCTGGACCCCCATTTATTTTATAATTAACACCTGGCAAAAACACTTAATGTGAACATATTATGCTAATAGGCATAGGTAAGGAGCGTCGACTCTGCATCTTTGCCTGTTTTTTTGCGAAATTCCATTCCGCTTCTTAATTAATCTGATGCATAATTTTCTGGTACACATTAAAATAATAATGTTTATTTGTGTAGCATTACATAAGTAAAAAGTTTTTGTATATACTAAATTACTTATTAGAGCATATTAATAAATTAAATGATGTTGGTATAAACTATATACTTAGTCTCAATAATTACAAAAACTCACTCTTAAACAGTAATATTTATTAATTCCATTCAAACAATGGAGATAAGCAATAAAGAGAAACACTGGTCTAGGCAATGAGTCACACCAACGATTTTTGTTATCAGCATAACTAAAAAATATGTAACTCGAGAAAAAAGAACCTGTTTTTATTTATTTCCTATCTTCAAAAATGACTGAGATATTAAACTTTAAAGTACGGCCTCCGTGGAAAATGAGTCACACTAACACATCAAAATATGCCTATAAAAATTACTGCATTTAATGCACGCACTCGTGCAAGTAATAACAGTTTTTGTTTCATCGAAATCTGTCCAGGATTTCCAAAGTTACAGCGTTGCAAAGTTTCACCAGCTTTTCATTTGCTTTCCTTGCGCGCTATTGCGATGACGTCATGTCGCAGTGACATCTCCGATTGCGGCTGCTGCGGGTGATTTCCGTCCAACTGTACCTACATAGAGTCCGTCCGTGCGCAATCTTCGCGCAACTGGTGCGTTTTTGGCGTTAGTTACAGTACATTTTCTTCGTTCTATGGTTATGATTAGTATTCGATTTCGACCGCGCGCACCGCACTCTAAAACTGTCACCTTCCTACTGTCCATTTGACGGCTTCGCGGTAGTGTTGATCGAAAGTTTGACGGTTGCTATTTATATTGACAGAATACCGCCCGCCATTACGAAAGTTGATTTAATTTATTAATCACGAAAATACAACTGTATTTGAAGGTGTTTTTTCACATAAGCTCAATATTAAATTGATCATTGATCGACTATAAGTAAAATAAATAAATTTTATTGCGAAACCCTGAGAGCGCAACTATATAATATAGCCAAAGGAGAATATGAAGGGCCAACTCGCGATATGATGTCACACGTTAATGCCATTGGTTCACCCGAATTTTCCTCGGAGGCCGTACTTTAACGTTCAATATCTCAGTCATTTTTTAAGATAGGAAAAAAATAAAAACATATTCTTTTTTCTCGAGTAACATATTTTTTAGATATACTGATAACAAAAATCATTGGTGTGACTTATTCAGGTGAACCAATGGCATTAACGTGTGACGTCACGTCGCACTTCCGACCTACATAGAATCCTTTGGCTATATAGTTGCGCTCTCACGGTTTCGTAATAAAATTTATTTTTCTTATAGTCGATCAATAAAATGGTTAAGAAATTTAGTATTGAGCCCATGTGTACCAACTCCAGTGAAAAACACCTTCAAATACATGTGTTATTTTCGTGTTATGAAATAATAAATTAAATCAACTCGTAATGGCGGGCGGTATTCTGTCAATATAGCAACTGCCAAAACAAATTGTACTTACAACCTTAACTGACTTGGTGGTCAAAATATGGAACCAAAACTGACAGCCATTTCGATAATTTTGTACAGCTAGTGGCTCCTCCACCACTGGGTCATATAAGTTTGTAGGATAGAAATGTCTTTCGGTATTGACAGTAGGTGACAGTTTAAGAGCGCGTCTGCGCGCGGTCGAAATCGAATACTAATCTTTTACCTTATCCTTAGAACAAAGAAAATGTACTGTAACTAGCGGCAAAAATGCACCAGTTGCGCGCAGATTGCGCATGGACGGACTCTATGTAGGTACAGTTGGACAGAAATCACCCGTAGCAACCGAATTCGGAGATGTCATTGCGACATGACGTCATCGCAATAGCGCGCAAGGAAAGCAAATTACAAAAGCTGGTGAAACTTTACAACGCTGTAACTTTGGAAATCCTGGCCAGATTTCGATGAAACAAAAACTGTTATTACTTGCACGAGTACGCGCATTAAATGCAGTATTTTTATAGTCATATTTTGATGTTTTGGTGTGACTCATTGAATTTTGTTTTGGTTTTAAATCCTACTAATATTATCCTACTAATATTATAAATGCGAAAGTTTGGATGTTTGGATGTTTAGATGTTTGGATGTTTGGATGTTTGTTACTCAATCACGCCATAACGGCTGAACGGATTTGGCTGAAATTTGGGACATAGATACTTTGTAGCCTGGAGAGGAACATAGGCTACTTTTTATCCCGGAAAAACTCACATTCCCGCGGGATAACGTCATGTAGTTCACGCGGGCGAAGCCGCAGGCGGAAAGCTAGTACTTAATATTTTTAGGTACTTACATAATACCTAGATTATTATAAATACAACAAATGTAGAAGATGTTGCCGTAACTAATGCCAATAAGTACATCTAGCTATATCATGCTATAAAAATAAAAATATAAAAATTATTAAAAAAAAAACATATTTCCCATCAATAAAAACAATCAGCTGCGTCCTGATGCGCGGGCATTCTACTTAGCTTGCGGAATCACCACATTTTAAACCACTCAGAGTGCTGATGGACCAATGATAGTCACGACTATCTCTAAATAAATAACTCGCGACCATCGTCCCATCATCGACACTTCTATATCTCTAAAACGGATATTCAAAATTGGTACAATAAAACGCTTAGCCCCAATAGGTTTATCTCGACCACTTCCTACAGAGTCGCTAATAACCAAAACAAACAACGAAGCCCCACAAAGGGAGGCAAATAAGACCAAAAAGTGCTAATATAAAAAAGTGTGCCCGTTTTTATAAGGCAGCGAGTAAGTGTGAGGTCGAGGCGAAGAATGTTGGCGCCTGTCTGAGTACGTATACCTGTTCGTTTATCAATGGACGCGGACAATAAAGAGAAAAAAAAGGACAGTAAAAGTATCAAAAGAGCGCTTCATCAAACCGATGTATGTCCGGCAAGGGGTGACGCTGGCCGCCCGATCGATCGTTGAGATCCGTCCGATCGCTAATGTACCGGACATCATAAACCAATAATCGATAGAATGATCTTATCTCATTCATGAAGTCTTAATTCAAGTAGCTACAGTTTGAATTTGCCCTTATATAATTTATGTGGTACAAGAATAAGTAACAGGTAGAAATATGTAGAAAAAGTTTACTTTGCTTAAAGATACAATACTTTATACGTAAGTACGCAAAGAAAACTATTTTACCACTAGGTAAATTTTTTGCCGAAATGAATACTCCCATACGACACAGCTTCAGCTGCAACGCTCACAGATATAATCTTAGGTCCGGTTGCTCGAAGCTTGGTTACGTTAACTTTAGGGTTATTTAAATTTTTACTTTTTTGCGTTTACAATGCAATTTTTATTATTGAAAAATGGAAAATGAAGTATTTAGAAAAATCGACCCGTCTCACAACCAGCTCCGATGGGACTCGAACCCACGACCTTTCGTTATCCGGGCGACTGCTCTAACCACTGAGCTACGGAGTCGTTACGAGAAGCGTCGAATTTATCAAATACCTACTTCTTACGCGCTGTATAGCCAGATTGATAGCCAGCGTTAATTTCATCAATGTGAAGATATTTACTGCCCTCACACGTCAAGCGAAAGGTCGTGGGTCCCATCGGAGCTGGTTGTAAGACAGATCGATTTTTTCAAAATACTACATTTTCCATTTTTCAACTTTAGGGTTAAACTATGGTTAAAGTAAAATTAACAGGCGGTCAAATTTAAAAAGCGTTGTTGAAGAAGCGGTTACTTTAACGAGCAGTCAAATTACTGATTTAACGGCGGTCAAAATAACCGACAGGGTGGGGGTGGTTTAAATTTTGACATTAGTAATAAAGGGAAGGTTAATGAAATAGTACAGTCAACACTTTTAACCCAACGTATTTTTCTTTGACCGAGGTCTAAATTGACAGCAGTTAAATTTTAACTTTTACTTTACTGTAATGTACGAGCAACCCGGACCTTAGTTTAAAAAACAGGCCACAATTGATGAAGAAATCGATTAACATAAATAGAAAAAAAATAAGACTTCTATATACAGGGCGTCCCAAAATTAACTCACATGGAGGGAAAGTACCTTAAATACTGAAGATATAAAATTTTACCGAAAGGAGACTTCATTTTTATTTTAAAAAGAAAACGAACTGCATTCACCGAATTTTGAATAATCAACTGTCTGAACTGGGAATCGAACCCGCTGAATGTAAAAAAATATTTCTCTAATTTAATTGTACCGATCGAAAGAATCGATTATACCTAAGCATTTCTTCTAAATAACATAGCATCTTAAATAAAAGGAAGACTACGAAATTTAACATTTAATGTTGAATAACAAGTTTGTGCAGCGTTATGAATAGCCTTTTCTGTGACTGTCATGCTCAATACAGACTTTACATTTCAATGTAACTAGGTATTACTAATGAGTGAAGTTTGGAGCAATTATACCTAATTCCCTATCATAAGTGTTTGATAATGTGATAAGTAACACCAAATCGATTGGTTTTAAAAAGTTTGCATAATTTCGTGCGGGTTCGATTCTCAGTTTGGACATGCTATTATTAAAAAAATATTTGAATGCAGTTCTATTGTTATTTAAATAAAAATAAAGTCCTATTTCAATAAAACTTTGTATCTACAGTATTTGGTGTGGTCTATGCCACCATGTGACATAGTCATTGGAAGCCCTGGGGGCGTCCCACGACTATGCCATATGTTGGAATAGACCGCACCAAAGTAACTATTCAAATATTTTTAAACCAATCGAGCTGGTGTTACTTAACACATTATAACTTTATCAAACATTTTATGATAATTGCTCCAATCTTCACTCATTAGTAATACATTGAAATGTTAAAGTTTTGAGCACGACAGTCACAGGAAAGGCTATCCATAACGCTGCACAAACTTGTTATTCAACATTAAATGTTAAATTTCGTAGTCTTCCTTTTATTTAAGATGCTATGTTATTTAGAAGAAATGCTTAGGTATAATCGATTCTTTCGATCGGTACAATTAAATTAGAGAAATATTTTTTTACATTCAGCGGGTTCGATTCCCAGTTCAGACAGTTGATTATTCAAAATTCGGTGAATGCAGTTCGTTTTCTTTTTAAAATAAAAATGAAGTCTCCTTTCGGTAAAATTTTATATCTTCAGTATTTAAGGTACTTTCCCTCCATGTGAGTTAATTTTGGGACGCCCTGTATATCCTTCTTTTTGATATTGGAAGTCGGTTTAAAAAATCTGATTATATTAAGTAGTAAGTAATGTGCTGAAAGCTTTATTTTGTAGCGTTGAAATTGTTTTGTAATATCTCTGCTTACACATTCAAAAATATTATTCTTTCCGTTAAAATCAAGCCATGTGAACTTGCACTCAATTGCTAATTCAGTTGTAGAAGTCGCAGCTCGCGATAATTCTCGAATTTATTCGTTTATACGACTCCATTCATACTGGGATTCGCAATAAGCTCTCTTACTTATATCTAAATATTTTATCCCACTGCTTTACACTGAAACCATTCGAGCACGCACTGGAGTAGAAAAAACTATTTTGTTTGCAGTTTTTATCACCTTACAAACTTACATTTTTTAAATTAAATTTTTACTTTTTTGCATTCACAATGCAATTATTATTATTGAAAATTTGAAAATGAAGTATTTAGAAAAAAACGAACCCACGGCCTTTCGCTATCCGGGCGACTGCTCTAACCACTGAGCTACGGAGTCGTTACGAGAAGCGTCGAATTTATCCAATACTTCTTACGCGCTGTATAGCCAGATGTGAAGATCCTCACACACGAAAGAAATACCTTTCCCAGATATTTGACAAGCGCTAAAGATGAAATTATTGGTATTGCAAGTTATTTAAATTTTTAGTTTATTGCATTCACAAATTTCACAATGCAATTTTTATTATTTAAAATGAAGTAAGTACTTAGAAAAAGTCGACCCCTTTCACAACCAGCTCCGATGGGATTTCTTTTTACAATTTTTGCTATTGTTTCCGTGTTTTGATTGGAAATCTTTAAATGAATTACATACAAAATCTATATTATTATTATGAAGAGGAAAGTTTTTTTTGTAACGAATAAACGCAGAATTAGGTACCTACTGAAACACTTTTAAAAATTCTTTTACCACTAGAAAGCTTCATACTTCTTGAGTGACTTATCTTATGCTATATTTTGTCCCTATATTCATACGGGTAGGTAAGTACTACGTACGGGTAACACGAAGGTAAAACTACGCGAAGCCCCTTGTAGCAATTAAAATATAAATTGGCTGGTTAAGTTATAGTTAAGCATAATGTACATTTATATAATGATAGAGTAAGTCAGTGGGATGAGATCTTTTTCTAAAGTAACGTCATGTTAACTTAAATTTTTCATCTTGTGTCTGCTGAATTGAGATTCATCAATTTAAAATATTTTATAAGTTGCGGACATTGTCGCGTGTAGGCCCGCCGCCACCCAGCCGTACCGCGTAAATATCCGCCCTAAAGCCTAACAACTCAAGATGAACACGGCGACTGATAACGCCAGACATCCCAATTTACTTGAATACTTACTAAAAATATATTATTTTCATCTATACATACTCTATGACTTCCCTCATAGTTCGTCGGGGCGAGCCATAAGTTGCGGACATTGTCGCGTGTAGGCCCGCCGCCACCCAGCCGTACCGCGTAAATATCCGCCCTAAAGCCTAACAACTCAAGATGAACACGGCGACTGATAAGGCCAGACATCCCAATTTACTGCCCGCCGGGAGATAACGCTATTATACAGCTTTTAACTATAAGAAGACGCTGTGGCGGGAACGACCCGTTGCTTGTGGCATTTTTACTTGCGTTATCAGCTGCGTAGGAGCATGATTGGTTATTGAGCGAAACATTTTTAATAGAAGATAAAGAAGATTTAACTTCATTGAATCAGTATTACTTTATATTATGTTTAGTAATACGTAAAAAATAAGGACCAAATATATAACGAATATGTTTTCTTACATTTTGTTTTCGTACTGCTGAAATGATGATGATGATGATGATGATGTTTTCTTTTGCACTTGTGTCATACTATGTGCAAAACTTATCCAATATTTATTTTTGAAACGAACAAGTTTCGTCTTATATTAGCAGTTGTATTGACGAACTAGCGGATCCTCGCGGTTTTACCCGCGTGGTACCCATGGGAGTATCGGGATAAAATTTAGCTTGTGTCACTAGGGAAGAATGTAGCTTTCTAATGATGTAAGAATTTTCGAAATCCGTCCAGTAGTTTCGGAGCCTATCCGATGCAAACAAAGAAACAAACAATCAAATCTTTCCTCTTTATAATATTAGTATAGATTTAATAATGAATTTATTTAATATGCGAATGATTCAAAGTTTATGGAAGTTTATGTAGATGTCCCCTAACTGGTTTACGGTTCGTTTAAAACTTTTCAATACTAATTGTCTTTAAATATTATTTTGAACTTGCGGCCGTCGGACGACTCCAGTCTGCACCATACACCATTAAAAGGCCTCTAGCTGTGATACGACATTGACACGAATTAACAAAAAGAGAGAACGCCTCTAAACGTGTATTTATCGCCTACATATAGATTTTCAATCTCATTAAATCCACTAATTAAGTTGTCTAAATACATGTAGGCATGACATAGAGACATAATTTGAAAGTGTTTTAATTTAATTGAAAGTGTTAAGTAGGCGCAGACATAGTCTTTGTACTGTTTTCTCTGACCTTTTGACTATAGTAAAATTACAAAATTTGATTTGCTTAGCGCTACTTTTAAAGATCATAATATTTTTTAATATTTCTGATTCTTAATAAGTACCTACAATTGCTTTATCTAATCAAAATCTATTAAAAAAATAAAAAGTGTAAAATCCTAAAAACAAGCATTCATTAAAACTCCTACGCGAACTTTTAACAGTGATGAAAAATAAAACACAGTTTCAAATATTTTTATAAGCGCCATTTACATTTTATTGATTTACCAGCGAGAGTCCACGCATTATCATAAATTTCAATTTTACGACTTACCAATGTGTGTTAGCTATTAGCTAAACGTGATTAAGGCGAAAGATAAATAGTAATGCTTAATAATAAATTAACGAAGATAAACTTTTATAAAGACATGAATTTTAATTAAACCTTATCAGTGTTTCGAATAAAAATTAAAAATAAACATGTTATTTTATGATTTGCTAGTCATTTATTCAAGGGTGAATTATAAGTAAGTATCACAATATTGATTAAATTAATTATGATAAATTTCTATGATCTTGAAAAATTTATGAGGTGTTCTAACTTTTTGACGATATTTCGTTACAAATAAAATCCCGAACACTTTAGCGACAAGTCCCATTTTCTTGAAATTAATTGTATTGTAGGTATTTCTAAATGGAAATATCTAAAAGATAATAAGAAATAATTTACTATACTTCATGTTTTTAAGATAAATGTTCGCAAGTATTAATTTGACCCTGCAATGTGCGACAGTGGGAACATTGTCGTGGGACACGCCATCGTGTGCGTCCTTCGAGGCTCGAATTTCCGTTTAACTAATTGAGCGAAAACGAGGCAAGCAACGCCATTCAACGCCGGCCTAATGAATGGCCCTCGAAAAAGCCAATTTGTAGTTTTTTTAACACCAACAATTTGTGCCGTAAACCCCAAAAAAGGCTCGACCAAAACCACAATCGAATTAGTGTCCCTTGTTCCGGAGATTAGACGACTGTCGAGCTCTTATCTCGGTCGTTCGTTATTTTATTGGCTTGTATAGAGTAAGTCGATAAACACGACGCATAATGGGCCATAATGAATCGTCCGCACCAGCGGTTTGACTAATCATAAAGGTTTTATGGGTGTCGTATCGAACACTCGCCTGTGTCGCGGGCGCGCCTCAACCGTGGCGGAGTGTTGCATAAACACCTAACAAACAGTCTCAAATTTTTCCAGTTGCACAATTAAGTAAACCGTGTATAATCCGAAATATGTTGTAGTGTAATAAACATAAAGTATTCGAGCGTCATGTCCAAGTTAATTTGTCTTACAAACATTTCCATAATAATATAAATGCGAGAAATCGTAAAAATAACCATTACCTCTGATTCGGGAAATTGATAAAAGCTAATGTCTGAAATATGAATTAAGACACGGTCTGAATATCTTATATTGTTACAAATTACTTTTCTAACTGTTTCTTGTTCGAGTGTACTTATTCGTAATAAAAGATTTTGTTGGTCGTTACGGGTGCGGAGGAGTCGCGTTGACACTGGCTCTAACGGCCTTCCCAGTCGGTGCCCACATATAACGAGCACCGTTAATATTATATTAATGAACACAAAATGATGTACAAACCGCGTAAAAGCGCTATTCATAAGGCGCATTAAAAGTGAATTAAAATGTCTGAAATGTCAAATTGCGAGGACGCATTGCTTATTAGCGACGACTATTCGCGGCACCCGCTTCTAACGTATCGTAACATGGTATTTTTTTACAGAAATTTAGTATGTTTTTAATAACGTACGGAGAGCTGTATTACTAGGAGTTGATGGTTTAGATGTGCCGGCTTCTGTAATGTTTAAAATACTTTTTCATACCTATCATTTTACCTTAATTACTTTTAGCATTTTCTTGATAAGGGTGAAAAGAAAACAGAAGGAAAATGAGATGTAGAGTACTTGTCTCACCGCACGTTATTTAAATTTAATAAAAAGATAAATTTTAAGACCAAATAAAAAATAATAGTATCGTATCATTTTCCAGAGATATTCTAATTTATCTATTTATTTGATAGATTGTGACATCATCAAAACTAAAAATACATAGTTTAAATAAATGTATGTTTAAAAATAAATAACATTAACTTTCTTATTTGCGGCTAGCAATCACATAAGCATTTGAAAACATAAGCTTTCTTACAAATGTATTGTAACTGAAGTGTCACCTTCGTTTCCCAGCGTTACGCCACGGTGTGACTGCCGCCATGAGTCCACCGTTCACGTGAAATAGATGCCTCGTTTTGCCACTAATGATTTCCTGTATTTTTTCATACGGCAATTATTTCCCATGGGTGAGCAGCGAAGACAACAAAGTTTTTATGACTGCTCGCCTCCAACACGATTTCAATTTAATTTTGTGTCTACAAACTGCTACTTACTTATCTACAATTTCGATGTAACGAAAGATTTAGTGTTGAGCCGAAATAACGAGAACTCTACTCTTATGAGAAATACAATAAAATACGTAGATAAAATGTTTGGTTTTACTACACTTACATTGTACCTAAATTATATCATAGATCCTTTCTGTCACTATTCAAAAAAACTTACAAATATTTTAGTTATCAAACACATGTTTAATAATGAACTATTAATGCCATAAAATTATAATATTTTATTACTATTATTGAATAAATTACTTCAAATGTTTAAATACTACAACAATTAATTTTAATATTAAATTACGTATTTTGCTATCAAACACCATTCTTTCACGTATCGATTGAGCACGATGGCCCTCAATTCATCGCAGCACTTGTTAGGATATTATGCTTTCGAATATGTAAATGAAGTGTCCACAAATCACTTAGCGCATTATCGTTGGTTGGCTGGCTTGTTTATAAGATTGGAAATTAAACTGCGATGGCGAGCCATTAGGTTGTGCCCGTGGGTGGAGTGAAGTGCGAGTGAATTTGTCGTTTAACAAATAGGCATATTGCAACGCTCTTGAAGTTTATTGTTGCTAGCGCACAGGGTTGTGCGGACGAATACGCCTGTTAAAATACCCAAGAACCGGAATAGTAGATTGTATTACAAGGGAGCAAAATAGCATATTTACGGCGAGGGCGCTATTTTGAATCCAGAGCGCAGTGAAGGATTCTAAAGTAGAATCCTGAACGCAGCGAGATACAATATACGTCGCCCGACGTGAAAATAATTTTGCGGCTGAGTTATACACTCTACTTTTCATTTCGAATATAAGGAAAGTAATTTATACACTCTGCTTTTCATTCCCCTATATAAGAAAAACAATAAAAACAACTAAAACTACCTAGAAAAATAAAAGAATGGTGGCGGGGGCTTCGCCTTCTCTGTTTTTTCTATTATATAAAAAAAATGAAGTTTAGATTTGACAAAAACATTTTTTGAACAAAAAAATAAAAATTTTATATGTCCATCAGATGCCTCCTAAATAACTCCGGCGTAATAAAGGGGGTTGAAAATTTTGTTAGATTTTAGCTACGACGCACCGTTTTTGAGATATTCTCATTTTTATAAAATTCATTTTTGAAAAAGTTCCGGCCCCATACAAAATCAGTAGAAAACTTTTTCATTGCCTATGAGGTAACTCTATGGTTGACTGTAACCAAATTCAGGTCTATTTTTAAAAATACTTTTCCACTGGAACGCAGCTACATCACTTTCCGAATATGAGAGATGAAAAATATATTGTCATATCTGACCGAGTAGCTTTATTATGTGAGTAAAGTTGTAGGATTAATAAATAGTTGTAAGCGAATGCTATATATTTTTTAAGGAAGTCAAGATAACAAAACTATTTTTCCGTTAATTGGCTAAGCCCACATAAGTACTTTTATAATGACGGGTTGATTTCACCAACGTAGTATAAGTCTTATTCCAAGAATAAATCGGTAATTACTCGCGAGTAGACCATTTTACGTTTCACCAACATTTAAAAATAAAATTATCTATTCTAGAATAAAATCTTATACCACCGTTTCGGCCGAGTAAACTGTTAGTCGTAGATTGGTAAAGTACTAGCTTCGCCAGCGGCTTCGCCCGCGTAGACAACTTGACGTTATTCCGCGGGAATGTAATATTTTTCCAGTATAAAAAGTAGCCTATGTTCCTTTCCAGGCTATCAGGCTACAAAGTATCTGTGTCCCAAAGTTCAGCAGTTTCGGCGTGATTGAGTAGCAAACATACAAACATCTTTTTTCTTTTTTTAGTCTAGTCTAAGATGTTGCATGCTTGCCCGATTGACATAGGCCCCGATATTCCCACGGGAACGGGTACCACGCGGGTGAAACCGCGTTATAATATAAGTAGGACAGCAGAATTATGACAGCTTGTGTTACTGTCAAGTCAAGTCGAGATTAACCAAAACGTCAAGTTGAACAAACAAATTTAAAAATACCCAACTTTATTTCTCATGTACGCGACAAAGTACCTATCTTACTTGGGTGCGTAGCGTTTCATTCGTTCACCAATGCAGAATAACTAAACGAGAGTAAGATATCCATAAAGGACGATGGGACAAAACGTCCCCAAAACCAACAGATTTGAAATGTATCTCAGGTGAAATATTAATATAGTGACAATATATATACATAATACATACAGATCAAACTGAGAAGCTTCTTTTTTTTAAGTTGCTTAGAAATGGTAAAAATCAAAGTTTTTTTTTCAATTTTCAATTTCATTAAACGTGTTACTTTTGTAGTAAATAACAATATTAAAATAACCGTTTGGCTGAACCGATTTTGATGCAGTTTTCAGGAAAGTATTTTTTTTACATTTAAGAGAAGGTTTTGTTTTGAATATTTTAACCGACTTCAAAAAGGAGGTTCTCGGTTTGACTAAACCCCATGGATTTTGACATTGAAAATGGCTATTAATCTCTTTCTGGATACGTATGAAATTGTTGACACACATAAAAGGTCTGTTGGAGGGGGGGACGGGTCCCATACAAATTTGCCCATCACCCTTTGCGTGGTGAAATGAAGTTAACCATCAAGTAAATCGTGGGAGTAAAGTTATTTTGGGGTAGATACTCTCGTGTAAATTCAATGTTGGTGAAATCGACCCTTAACCAGCCACTAATTTTTTATTTACATTACATTGTGTTTTATTTAGAGGATAACTGTTGAAAAGCTTATTGATTTAATTATAAAATTTATTTTTTTCTTTGATTCAGGTATGATATGATTTTTTTCTGACAATGTAAATTTATGTAGTAATCAATTTGTAAAAAGCTCCTAGGGATGAGAGCGCTGTTGTCTAAAATACAGGATTCTTTATAATCCCATTTCAAACACAGACGATTATTATTATTGTTAGCTTTAGTAACTTTTTCTTTGATTATTAATTGCGCAAGCCATTTCATTACATAATTTGTAGCATTCTTTCAGTTAAAAAGTAAACTATATTTCTTATGATGGCATAAGTTACCAAACACGACTATGAAAATAATTATTACCAAATTTCATTATAGCTCTTAGATAAGATAGGGAGAAATCTAATTAATGATTGGAAGTGATGGATGGTTTAGAACTACGAGTAAACAATACCATTAACCATCTAGACAGCATTTGGTAAGATTTCTTCATTCTGAAATTTTTACTTTTGCTTAATAATCTTAAATAAAACCAAAAGAACAAACATCTGCTAAATTTTACTTTCACATGAAGATAATGTGGTTATGTAAGTGTTTTAAATATAGTCTTTTTTATCAACAAAGGGGGAACACTTAGCCTTCATCACACCTGATGTTAAGAGGTGATAAGCCTGAAGGTGGAAGCGCACTACTCCCGGAATACTCAATCACTGAGGAACTAGCTATCTTATCTCTAACCACCGATACACAAATATGCTGAAGTCATCATTGTTATGGCGTCAGACTCAGATAAGATGGTGGTAGCTAGCAAGGCGGACTAAGAACAAGTCCTACCACTAACCAATAAGTATTCTGTAATATGATATAGGTATGTTAAAGTAGGTAGTGCACTCTAAATGCTACCAATTGAAGCGATATTTTAGTAGAGTTTTACCTACCTACCTGCCTACTTTTTCCATTCAGGCGCGGATACAAGGGGGTCAAGGGGGAGGGGGGGGCCTGTGAACCTTACCGTCTTGCAATAAGCCTTTATTTTGTCGTTTGACATTTAATTCAATATAATATCAATGCAATTTCATTCAAAATTAAGGTGGCAGGTATGAAGTTATCAGTAGCGTACCCCAGATTTGAGACAAAGAGGAAATCTAATAAGATTCCCGGTAACATTAAGTGAAAGCATTAAACAGTATTTCCTTGATTTTTTTTTTGTAGCAATCCTTGCTTTTCACCTTTTTTAAAAGTAGTTCCAGATGGGACGTAAATTAATCAATAATTCACATTGCGAAATTCCAAAGTATGAGTTCATACCGTTTCGGAGGTGTCAATGGACCCGCGGCTGCTCTAAGATTCATTACGGGCCCGAGAGGAGAACACAATAAATGAATTATAATAAAGTCGCCGGTCGTCATCGGGACAAATGTGTGCCGCGTGTCGACGCCCACGCCACTCACAGGGTTGCCGCCTTTAAAAACACTAAAATTAAAAGCGATCTTCAATATACATTAAGCCGTTGAGATAAGAATATAAAATATACCTACCAGAAAATATAAGTAATAGAGCATCTCAGAAATTTTTTGTAAGACCTTTTGCTTTTAATTTTTCGATCCAAACAGTTTTGCTGTATAATACTTTATTACAACTAACTACATACCACCTTTCAACTCACATTATCGTACAACAGTAAAACCTATTGAATTAGGTAGTAGAAAAATCAACCCGTCTTACAAGTAGCTCCGATTGGAAAGTAAAACTGTATGGAAAACATCCGGCCCTGCAGCTCCTAATAAACTTATACTCGTATTATGTATCAAAAAAGGTAGAGCAATCTACAAAATCAAGAGATTTTATAACCGTTATATATCTTTATGAAACCATTAAAATCTTTCATTGGACTTCTTTTTATAACTGAAAGGAAGCAGTTTCCGTGATAACCACAATCAGTAGAAACCAGAGAGAAACTGTTATAGCTTTCATATTATTACCTGTATCTTTTCTCCATTAAACAGATGGATTATAAGTGTAAGTAAAGAGTACGTACTCGTGGCAGCCCTAGCACAGCACGCCTTTCAACCACTTTATAAACTGAAAATACAGAACAATTAAATAAATTGTTTAATCTTTGTCGCCTACAGTTACATCTTAAACTTCCTTATTGGTGATCAAAAGAAAATGTTTCGAAACGTGTTAAGGTTTTAGAAAATATCTACGAGGTAACTATAAAACTTTTAGTCAACGCTTCTATATAATATACAGGGCTTCCCTCCCCAAAACTATGCCACATGGAGGGACCTTAAATACTGAAGATATAAAAAATTACTAAAAGAAGACTTCATTTTTATTTTAAAAAGAAAAGGAACTGCATTCAAAGAATTGTACGTCTGTCTGAACTGGGAATCGAACCCGCTGAATGTAAAAAAAATATTTCTTTAATTTTATTGTACTCATCGAAAGGCTCGATTATATCTACCTAAGCAAGGGTAAGATGGCGGCCATAGGGAAAGAGAGAGAGCCGCAGAAGGTAGGTAGGTACTTGATTCTACACGTCTTGTACTTTATTTTTTGGGTTAATGTTTTAATTATTAATCATTTTTGTTTATTTTTCGTCTACAAGCCAGTAATCCGTATTTTTTTATTTTCTTTTAGTTATTTGGGGTACCCTGAAGTCGAACTGCGGATTCTTGACTAAACACATAGTCTAGAATTTCTGCTGGAATAAAGGGATATACTTTCGTCATTTTAAACCTTGATATTGCATTTTCTGATCTTACTTCGGATGCATATGGCCATCTCTCCTTATATTTTGGAATCTCTTCCAAAATATAAGGAGAGATGGCCAAACATTATAAGTATAAAATTTAATTGAAAATGCCATATCAAAACTGCGCTTTAGAGGTTAAAACAAAGCACTACTCATAAAACCATTAACAAAGGAAAAAAATAACAGCTGTTCTACGAAATAATTTGGTTAAGTAGGTACCTATATGTTGAAACCTGCACACTCAAAATAAACTTTTCATTAGTCTGAAACAATTAAAAGGATTTTACCGACTTGCTTTATTTTTTGCAAATTTTTTCCTTTTTTTACCTGTATTAAGATTATTAAAGTTATCAAATAACTTTTCGTTATTTTTGCCAACGGCAATTAAAATTTACGCAATTTTTGTTTTAAATTTTGTTTATGAACATTTTAAGAATCTTGATAAGTATATTTTTTTACAATTTATTTATTGTATTGCTATAATTGATTGGTTTCTATATAGCAAATGGGATGGTTTCTTTCAGTAAAATTTTCAATCTACAGTATTAATTAAGGTACTCTCCTTCCATGTGGTATAGTCGTGAAACGTCTTGTAACTAAGTATATCTACGTCTTCAAGCTTGCACCAAATTTTCTCATTGACATCGGGTTTCCACGATGTAGTTTACAATCGTTAAGCGGGATAATTTTCCAATAGGTAGGGCAGAAGCCCCGGTTTTGGCCACTCTTTGCTCTAAAAGTTTTCTAGATAACTTTACGTCATTTTTGCCAATGGCAAATTTAAATAAGGTTTTTTAAGGTAATAATAATAATCATTAGAATTCGTTATGTCATACATAAATACGTTTTTGTCAATAAACGCCATTTTCCGTTTTTTTTTTTTTGCCATCAATAAGTGGCCAAAACCAGGGCATTTGGCCTTCGATCGCAACAATAACACCCAGGTCTAGATACAACATAATTGGAGTGACAAACACGGCCCAGCGATTATACTCCCACTTGAGCCACTTGCGAGTTAATTCATTTTATAAGTATTTCCTGTCATTTATATATAACGTAAGATCGTAACATTATTAACCTGTTTCCGCCTTCATCTAGTACTATTGTTGATCGAAGCATTTGGCACTTTTCGGTCATTTTGTAAGATGTACCTTTAAAGGCAGATAAATTCTCTATAACTCAAGATATATGTTTTGTCTGGAACACTTAAGACCGTTGAGCACTAATTGCTTCAAAGTGAAAAACTACTTAAAGTGGCCACAAAGGGGTCTCCTCCTACATATTGTTGTTTTATTTAAATGGAACTCAAATGGCACTTAATAATTATAAAACAACTGCCAGTAACATTTCAAAATCCTTGAAAATAATGATAATGACTGAAATATAGGTTCTATCTGAAAGTATGCACATCTAGCCTGCAGTCACGTACTAACAATTCTGCACAGTCGATGCAGCGGCCGTGGCGGGCGCAGCGGGCCCGCATGCGCGAATTAAACGTGCGCCAAACACTGTTATTACTATAACTATGACGCTAGCAAAGGCTATCAGATAGCTTTATTGTTAAGGGCAAGAAATGACCAAGGCAGAATTAAGTTATGCGGGTAAAAAATCTGATTTGTAAAGCCACTTCTATAAATAATTTGTTTCCTTGACTCTGTTACCGGAGTCTTAGAAACTGTCTCTGTCAGATGGAACAATGGGTATTACGAAAAAAACATCAAAGCTAATGAACAGTATTTAATCTTAGAAAACAAAATATATACCTATTCAATGATTTTATACCACAAATTAAATAAAAATAGAGCTGTATACTGCTTTAGGTAATATAAGAGTAAAGCTTTATTGGAAACCATGCATCTGCCAGATATAGTAGTAAACATTGTCTTTGGTAACTTATCCATTAAAAAGCTTAACAATCATCAACTTCTATGACTGCGAGCAGTACCTACCCGACCCTGTAGGTAGTGTAAGTTTGTCAGTGTGCAAACGTTAAGAATTCTATTTCTTATCTTATTTCTTTAAAATAAGGTACCTACAATCATCTGTCACAATCACAATTAAACTCAAATGCGATAGAATATGTAGGTATTTACTTACACTCAGCCCTCTGGTTATCACAAATTATACGTATTCGAGCTCGCGCCAAATGTTACATTTGTGCAAAAAACCGCAATATGTCATTCTCCATTTCCGCAAAGACTTAAAATTGTTTGTGGTTTCGCCCACCCTTAAATCGTTAAGCGTACGGTCCTTGATCTACGCACAATTTCGCAAACAAGCAGTAATGACTTGGGGTAATTTGTATAATTGTGATGTTTCCCGTTGCCAATAGTTTGTTTCATGTTTTTGACGAGGCCTTCCGCACCCCCGGGCTGTCGAACCTCAATGTGACGCGACAATGCGTTTCACTGGCCTTTGTGTAGTGTTCATGTGGAGTAAAACCTTATTTCAAATAATAAAACTTTATAATTTTAGCCTACTATACGCGGGTAGATTAAATGGAAACAGAATGGCAAAAACTTTATTAAATGGAAACCTCAGAACAATTATTGTTCTGAGATGGAAACAGAACCCGGTGACAGCGGTGGTGGAGGAATCATTGACAAAACAAAACTAGCTGTCAAGATGACTGTCAGCAGTATGAATTTTTTAGTTCCTAAAATGCCCACCGAGTACCTACCAGGGTGCTTACCATCAACTCTTATTACGGTTTTGTTTAGGAACCTAAACTGATCTGCTTCGCTTATTCGTACCACGACAGCTTAATATCAATGACAGCGATTCAGTGATCGATCAATGACATTTCACAGCCGCTAAGCTGTCAGAAACTCTTATTTGACTTATAACCCGGTCGATTTAACATGTCACCTGCAGGTTATACCCGTCCCTCTCACTCTCCGGGCATGACAGAATCGAGTGAAAGAGACGGGTAGAAGAAAAAGGACACAAATCGTTCGGTCATTAACATTTAGCAATTCATTTGCGATCCAGTTTTTAGAAGGTCAGAGTACGAAAGAAAGCGATTCATTTTAGGAACCTATTCTGAATCGCGCTATTTTTGAATCGCTGTCATAAAGTTGATGGTAGGCACCCTGTATCTATACCCGTGTAGGTACACACAGCCATTAGGTACTTTACTTTTGGGTGCTTTTGGTCCGTCGGCCTCGTAGATTTAATAGTAACGTTATGATATGAGTTTAGTTAATAATAGATATAAATAATAATAAATAAGTAAATGTTAGACACCATCACATACATTGTTCCAAACCAAATTATACCTACTTAAAATTTTACTTTTTTGCATTCACAATGCGAAGCATTACGAAGCATTACCGAGATCTTCGAGCATTGTGTTCAGGTCTTCCAAGGTCTCAGCCATAAGAACTACATCATCGGTAATGCTTCGCAAAGAGTGGGTCTTAAGATGAACATGGACAAGACGAAAATCATGTTCAATGCCCATGTTGCACCCGCTCCAGTTAATGTTGGGAACATTACACTCGAAGTTGTTGACCACTATGTTTACCTAGGACAGACGGTCCAGTTAGGTAAGTCCAACTTTGAGAAGTTGAGTTTGAGAAGAAGTCGAATCCAGCTCGGATGGGCAGCGTTTGGGAAGCTCCGACATATATTCGCGTCCGAAATACCTCAATTTCTCAAGACGAAAGTCTTTGACCAGTGTGTGTTGCCAGTAATGACTTATGGAAGTGAGACGTGGTCTTTTACTATGGGTCTCATAAGAAGGCTCAAAGTCGCCCAGCGAGCAATGGAGAGAGCGATGCTTGGTATTTCCCTGCTCGATCGAATCAGAAATGATGAGATCCGCAGGAGAACTAAAACAACCGACATAGCTCGAAGGTTGGGGCGGAAAGGTTCTCGAATGGCGACCGCGTACCGGACGACGTTCCGTGGGCAGGCCCCCTACAAGGTGGACCGACGATCTGGTCAAGATCGCGGGAAGCCGCTGGATGCGGGCAGCGCAGGACCGATCGTTGTGGAGATCCTTGGGGGAGGCCTATGCCCAGCAGTGGGCGTCGTTCGGCTGACATGATGATGATGATTCACAATGCAATTTTCATTACCTATTGAAAAATTGAAAATGAAGTAAGTATTTTAGAAAAAATCGAACCGTCTCACAACCAGCTTCGATGGGACTTGAACCTACGGCTAGCGAAAGGGCGTAGGTCCTACGCCCTTTCGCTATCCGGGCGACTGCTCTAACGACTCCGTAGCTCAGAGGTTAGAGCAGTCACCCGGATAGCGATATAGCGGATAGTCCTAGATCTAAAATTATAAAAATCATAGGTAAAAACATAGGTATGATGCTTACCCCGATAAACGGGTTCCTGTGACATTAACTGTTACTGTTTACAATATAATTATTTGTTTTAAATAGCCATCACGTAAAATTTATAACTGATATTCTGTTAACGCTCGCGAGCTCGTACAGCACGAAGTTTTGGGTAGGACTAAAACGTAGTGATTACTTACTTGCTCAATGGGTAGAACTGGCTCAAAATGCTGAATAGGGCACGTGGAACGAAGAATTTGAATTTCATTTTTGAAAGAAAGAAGTAAAGAACAGGTGCAGAATCTAATTGATGGCCAGTGAGTAAAGCTATTTTATTTTTATTTTATTTATTCACAACGGGTTAGCACTTAGCCTTCATTACATCACACCTGATGATAAGTGGTGATAAGGCTGAAGGTGGAAGCGCACTACTCCCGGGATCCTCAATAACTGAGGAACTGGCTATCCTATCTCTAACTGCCGGAACACAATAAGCCTTCATCACATCACACCTGATGATAAGTGGTGATAAGGCTGAAGGTGGAAGCGCACTACTCCCGGAATCCTCAATAACTGAGGAACTGGCTATCTTATCTCTAACTGCCGGAACACAATAATGCTGAAAACATCATTGTTATGGCATCAGACTTAGATAAGATGGTGGTAGCTAGCCAGGCGGACTAAGAACAAATCCTACCACCAACCAAACCGAATACAATATGTACCCCCACTGGGAATCGAACCCGGGACCTCTGTTTCTGAAATCGGTGGTATGAACCACTAGACCACAGAGGCGGTTATAAACATTGGACATGGAGCTTCCAGTCATCATGGAGGGTCTAGGCATCTATAAGATTGGAACGAAACGGCATCGTTACAAGTTGATTAGTACCTACCTACCTACTTAATAAAAAATTTAAAATCTGGCATTTATGGATTAAGTATGTACTTTTGAATATATGGAATTAATATTAAAAATAGTTGATCACTTACTGTATTTACTAAACGCTTATTTAAAGAAATTATTAAATTAATATATTTAAGTAAAATTATACTGCATTCTCAAACAGTTGTGTACAAAGTCAACGGCTACACCCACAGCCATTAGCAGTGATGGGGAAACAAACTCTACATTTTTAATTTGAATGACAGCAGTAGTCCAATGATGTTTTCCAGTATGTTTATAAACGAGTGGAAAGTACAAAGATATTTTTCTAAGCTCCGTTTTAATTTCCATAATAGGTTCGACGGTGGTCCGCATACAACAACTGATGATTACTCGATGGGATCGAAGTGCTGTTACAAAATAACTACACGTTTCGTATCTGAATCGATAGATTTAATGACGGAGGGTTTTGGGATCGATTAAAACGTTGAGAGAGTTAACGTCTGAAAAGTAGAGGAATAGCGAAATAACGGAGGTGGTTCGTTGTCGTGTTATTAGCTTATCGTCGGGATCGAGCGGAGCGCGCGCGCATTGGCCGGCGCTGCGCCAATGGGCGGGCGCAGATCGAAGTATCGATTCTTTTTGGTTATTACAATAATTCCAGCACAATTGCATCTAATTGCGCTAGTTCTTACGATCGTGGATCGACACGACGGATTACCGGCGATGTGGATTATGCGCTCGATTAAACCAGGGCCGGATTTAATGTAACCGTTTGGGGTTTCACAAGATAGAAAACTGCCGTGATTTTATTCGTGAACTCATTTGACACAATTTTTGTAAAAAAAAAAGTTATAGTTACCTACGTAGCTAATGTTATCAAAGTAATGAAGTTTAATGTTATTAAATTAAGTTTTTATATTAGATTTTTAAGAATAATAACCACCTAACAAAACTCGTGTAAAACAAAAAGCATTTAGGTACTTTTTGTGTATTAAACCTATAAGATTCCTACTTGAATACTGCCCTGCTTAATAAAACAATAAGCAACAAACTAATTTTAAACATAATATTCAGAAATTACTCTTCATCGAGGCCATTACATCTAATGATATCCTCGCTGTATCACGATAAAAGATCTTTAGAGTTATTCCGCAGGACGTTTTTCCTTAACCTCATTAACGTTCAGTCACGGGCCGAGGACGCAAGGCAGCTTCACACGTCAACAACAACTAAACTATTAGCATGCAAGTCTGCTCTTTAATTATAGTATGGGAAGGAGTTCAACGTTAGCATAGCAACCATCAAAGCCGCCTAACTGTCGCATAACTGGTAATTAGCGATGTCTTCAGAGCAGCCACTTCCTCGCCGGACGCCTAACGACCGCCCCGTAAGCACCGCCTTATACCTACTATAATTTGAACTGTCAACCAATAATACTTCTACCGACCGACGCGCGGACGCGTTGGAACTTGTAACGTAACAAACCACAAAATCTCCTTAAGCGCATTGATCAACGCTACACGAAACGACTCCACCGTTCATCTCACTAATCTAATTTCGTCTTAACAAAAAATAAAACTACATAAATTGTAACAAAAGCTCTTAATACCGACGTCAATTTAGCAACGGAAGCTCAAAAACTACCATCGGCGAGGTTTTAGTAATGTTTTTACCGGCGTTTTATAGCCTCACCGCTAGATGGAATGGACCGTCGTACATAATCAAACCACATGCGGGGCAGTAATTGCCTCTGCATTCAAAGACCCTCTCACATCACGCCGTATAATGACAAAAATAGTCCAAAAAATACCTCCGCATATGAGATATTTTTTTCAGAGTTCGCGCGGAGCTAAATTACGAAATAAAAGATTAAGTTAAAAGATCAATAAACTTAATAAATGATCTCAATAATTGTTGTATTACGGACACAATGGAACGGCGTCGTGAGACGTCATTAAGGCGCGAACATCATTAATTTTATTCGCGCCTCTCGACGTAAAGGCAATGGCGACTGTCAGATTTGAAAGACCGCTGCTGCCACCTGTTGGTAGCGCGGTGAATTAGACGTTAGACCCCGTGGCGCGCTGCCACCGGATGACTCGCCGAATCAATTCTTTACAATTTCTGATAGGTACCTGTGACAAACAATAAACACATTTTTATCATTGGTGAAAAAAACAATCTAGCATCGTATTATCACCTTTCTAAATGCGAATCTTTATGCTTAGTTAATGTAGCGCCCGGTTATAAAAAAGGAGCCACTGCTTCATCAATCAAGGCAAGCTTAAGTAATTTAAAACCTATTTTTTACCTGTGAATGATACCGATATCCCTTTTAAAGTTTGTTTGTTTAAATACACATTTAATTCTAAAGAACAGTAGGTTCTTAACATATTTAGGTTTATGTAAGAAAATTAGTCACCGTCAAAAATAGGTAAGTAGAGCACAACACAGCTAGCTCTACACTGTAAGCAATGAAGCACAAATTGCTATAGTTTTATAACAAAAACGTAAGTATTAATGATAATAAATTAAACTAGGTAGTTTAATTTAATTTAGTTGTTCTCAGCCAAAAAATAGGTAAAAATAGGTTTTCGTTATTCTTAGGGGCACTTTAATATATCTATCCTTAAAATTATGCACACAGATTAAGCTCCAAACGATCTCGAGCCCATCATCGTACAGCACACCATCAGCTTTTCGTGTAAATTCCCAACAAAATAATAACTCATTAAAACCCAGTATAAAAGGAGCATTCCGAAAGGTGCCCGTCAAAAAAGTGAGTCCGTCTCAGATTAGAATTCGTTTGGTAGCTAATTGCATTTATCAAATTAAGGCTTGCCGCGGCCGCCGGCGCATGATTGATAATGTTTGAGCAACACTGTTATAGTTTTACTGTTCAAACTGTTTTGATATACCCTAAGCTTCGCCATTTGTCACGACCAAGGATTCGGTCCAGCGATAAAAATTGATTGAATGCGTTTCAAGGATTGAGGTAATTTTAATGCCATTTAAAGATTACCTTTGTCTAAGGGTTTTTTTATGAAAGCCTAAAATTGACATTTGTAAGTGTAATCGATGAGTGGTCCCGAAAAGAAGTGAAACTCATTATATTTTATTACTTTATGATGACTCTATATCAATAAATCTAATTAATTATAACTGATCATCAACATTTAGAAATTTAATGTCAATAGGTGCTGGCTGGGGTACAACAACCCTTCCTTATGAATAGGTAGGGCCATAGTAAAGTTGTAGGTACCAATAATTATTTTTTCTTCGATGAAAATAAGGAAGACTGTCATGCATGACGTCTTAAATATCATGTAGATGCCTTTATCAAAATCTAACAACTGCGTAGGTAATTAGTAAATAAATACCCGACCAGCCTAAAGAAATATAAAAACTGATTCAGAACCTTTTGACAACGGAATTGGATTCGAGATTCGTATTCTACTCTGAAGGAAGTGACAGTGACAGACAACGCCTAAAAAATAGTCCCACATTCCCAGTAAGGTGTGTGTCAGATAACTTTGCGCGTGACTGGCGCGTTTTTGGCGCTAGTTACAGTGCATTTTTTTGTTCTAATGATATAGAAAAGATTAGTATTCGATTTTTACCGCGCGCAGACTTATCTGACGAGCACTCTACTTATAAATTCCTTGCACATTCTTGTCTGTTCCGGTGACAGCCGTGTCAGAGGAGTCACTTGTGCAATACAAAAATATCTGTCAAAATTAACTAACTGCCGTATGAAAAATGTTTAGTTCCAAATATTATCACCGGAACAGAAATGCTTGTCGCACTATACATTCCGCTATCTGGGAAGTTTCCGAATGTTTCTGAATTAAATGGGCAGCACCACCTCATATCTTATCCCTTCGTCCACCACCGTCCAAGGAGCGGGCTGCCGGTCAAAGTGCACCGCTCGCCGTCATTTCAATCATTAGCCAGTTCGGCGGCGCGCTCAAAGCGTGATTGATGCGACCGCGCCGTTTACCGCAGTGGCACCGGCCCCAAAAAACTCACCTTAATTAACTCGTACTCATTAGAATTATTAATCAAACCCAGCTATCGCCCCGCCATGATGTATCGAGCTTTGATTACATTAACTCCGTAATTAAAAGCACGCCGGGATGTCTGACCGGGAACAAAAGACGAACTAATTTTAAAACTAATAGCGCGAGATGATGCATCGACCCGCTAAAAGATTGTGGCAGGTGCTATACATTATGAAGCGTATCTGTGGCCTAATAGCCGTTGCCGATAAAAATAATCCCAAATTATTCTCAATGTTTCAATATAATACCTTGCCTTCAACAACTACCTACCTACATCACCATCACTTTCTTCTAAGCTGTGAAACTTGTGTCATTCAATTTATAACAATTTTATATTTTGATAGAGGGTAGAAATGCCGTTGTTAGTAGCCATATTGAGGTTTTTTTAATTTGCGAGACGTCTAGAACTCTAGAATGAACGAGATTGTCTCAACTACTTACTCATCGTACAACTTGCAAAATCAATAAAAAATAGATTATTTTGAAAAAATAAAAAATAGGTGCCTAAAGTGTCCGATTACTCCGGTTACTCCACTTTATTTTGAACCAACATTTGTCAAAACAGCGAAAAATTAAGAAATAAGCTGTGCCCGCGACTTCGTTCGCGTGGTATAGTGACTTTCGGCAGCATTTTTTATTTTTTTAGCTAATAAGGTTTTTCGTTTTTTGTGTATTTATTTTATATATATTAGTTTAGCGCTATGATACATATTAACACATTAAAAAATTATTTCACATAGCCTTCCGCCCGCGGTTTCGCCCGCCTGTACTACACGACGTTATCTCGAGGGAAAGTTATATTTTCCCGGGATATCAATTAGTCTTTGTCACTCTCTAGCTCCTAAAATATCCACATCCTAAAAAAACACGCCGATCCGTTGCTCCGTTTTGACGTGAAAGACGGATATACAAACAATACAAACAGTATGTCAAAAGAAAGAACTTATCACGCTGAACAACTTCTCTTAAGATGCTATCTCATATAGTTTAACCTGGCTGCTAGGGTTCCACATCAGCTGGCTTAGCATGAACGGCTTTTATCATGCGATATGATATAGCACGTCATGCTGTCTTTTGCTTACCTACCCCACTAAGGTGGAAGCAAGACAGCAAGACGTGCTATATCATATCGCGTGATATAATGATGGTAATGCTCGCCAGGCAGGTGTACCAAGACCTTCAAACTTTGTACGTCAATAGAAAGTGCTAATCACGTTTAACAATTTTCCTTAAAACGGTATTTTTATATCTCTCATAGTTTGGCTGGACTGCTATGGTTCCACATCAGAAATTGCGATCTTCAAAAAAATTATAGCTATATGTTGGCAAGGACCAATAGCTGTATAACAAAAATTCTTTCATCAAAATCCGTCCCGTAAACTTTTTTGCCGACGTCATCACACGAAAAAATTCATCCCCTGTTTTCACCCTCTATAAGGTAGTTTTTTTACAAAATTGAATGTCGTATTTATTTATTTAATCAAAAGCCTATAAAACAATTTTGAAGCTTCTAGCTTTAAAAATGACGTAATTTCCATACAAACTTTCATCCCCTATTTCAACCCCTTACAGCCCTTTGTTCACATAAAAAAGTAGCCTATGTCCTTTCTCAGGCTCTAGACTATCTCTGTACCAATTTTTATTCAAATCGGTTCCGTAGTTTAGGCGTGATTGTGTAACACACAGACAGGCAGATTCGCATTTTCGCATTTATAATATAATAAGTAAGGATAAGTAAGGAAGTAAGGATAAGTAAGGAAGTAAGGATTGTATGTCAAAAGAAAATACTTATCACGCTGAGCAACTTCTCTTTAGGTGCTGTATTTGTATCTCTTATAGTTAAGCTGGGCTGCTAGGGTTCCACATCAGGTGTACCAGACCTTCGATATTTTTCCGTCAATAGAAAATGTCCATGACGTTAAACAACTTTTCTTAAGACGCTGTGTTTGTATCTCATATAGTTTAATGTGGCTGCTAGGGTTCCACATCAGGTGTACCAGACCTTCAAACTTTGTACGTTAATAGAAAGTGCTCATCACGTTTAACAATTTTCCTTAAATAAGTTTTAAGCTTCTAGCTTTTAAAATGACATAATTTCCATACAAACTTTCATCCCCTATTTCAACCCCTTACAGCCCTTTTTTCACATAAAAAAGTAGCCTATGTCCTTTCTCAGGCTCTAGACTATCTCTGTACCAATTTTCATTCAAATCGGTTCAGTAGTTTAGGCGTGATTGTGTAACACACAGACAGACATTTTCGCATTTATAATATAAGTAAGGATTAAAAACCATTTTTATTTCTAATCCACCTTAAAATCCCTGTTGGTAGAGATGGGACCATAATCACAAAAAAAAATATTTTTAAAAGAAATCTGAACGCTAAGTGCGTTAAAAGCATGGCGTCTTACTACATTTACGAACATTACAAGCATTTGAGAACAGTTACAATATTTTAGCGCAGCGCTAAGTAAGGTGATAGGGGTGAATTGAATCTCTATTGGATTGACATGACAGGGGGCCTAAAAAGGCCGAGTTGCGCAATATTGCTAAACGCAATTCATTTGTAGAATTACTCGCAGATGAATGATATGATGAATACATTCGAAACTTACTTAATGAATAAAAGATGTTAGCGACAATCAATATTAATTAATATATCATTTATTCAGTAAGTAAGTTTCGAATTCTGTCATACCTAAGTAATAATTAATAAGGATTTGATACAAATCTCAACAAAAACAAAATAAAATATGGCGTCTTAATAACATTACTTACAAGTTATAAGTATTTGAGTTACAATATTTCAGCGCAAGACACTGGCATTAAGAGTGAATTACTATTTGATTTACAGATTTTGAAACATATTTCATAATTTAGGCAAAAATCTAATTAACTACTTACCGCTAATATTAAATTATCATTTATGTTTTAAAGAGTTTGATGCAAATCTCAGCACACACAAAACATGGCGTCTTACCAACATTACAAGTTACATTTGAGTTACAATATTTCAGCGCAGCGCATAAGTAATAGGGGGTAGAGAAGAGCCGTGGGCGGGCGAGATACGGCGCGATCTAATCTCGTAGATAACGCCCGCCCGTAAAGAAGCCACTACAACGCAGCCCTGACGGATATCTAACACAACAGCACGATAATAATGTTCTAGTTACATTTTTATACAAAACCCCTTAGGTGATGATTGTGCTCATGAATATGAACAACTTTTACTATGGGATCAACTCTGCAACTCAACAAAAGAAAATCAGCTGTTCCATACATTCTGGTCGAGTAAGTAGGTATTGATTGATAATTTGTATGAAACAGCTGTTTTTTTTGGAGAGTTGCAGAGGTAGCCCCATAGTAAAAGTTGTTAATATTTAAGAGCACAATCACCACCTAAGAGGTTTTGCGTTTATTCATTAACACGTTGTTTATCATATTTATGTCAAACAGCAATGCTAGTGCAAGTGCTACATTTTAAGATTCTATCATGATTGATTACTAAACGCTTGAGTCAAACATAAGACTAAAAAGTTTACTGAAGAGCCTTGAAGGAAGGCTTTTATCATAATAGTTATGGCTGGTTAAACGGTTGTTCGTACGATTTAGTAACATAACTCCCCTACCAAATATAAAGGAGACTGGCGAACTTCTATGTATTTTCAGACCTCGATTTATAGGTCTCGTTCATGGAAAAAATTGAATGGTCCTTAAAGAACTATGCTAGACTAACAAAAAAGTTAATTGTTTCTATGCTTTTAAAGTCGGGATAACAGAGATATGTTCAATAACCTAAAAATATAGAAGTTAGGGTAAAAATCATTTATATAGGTAAAAACATTTTATTTTAAAACAATGCAAATAATGATTTACTAATAAATAATGAATGATAAAATAGATGAATGGGTAGGTAATAACAAAGACAAATAACGAAAGGAACCATTATTTCAATTAAAACATAGGTAAGTATCGCACCGCTGGCGCCATCTGCGCTAAGCTTTGCGTGCGGATCTTCATTAGTTTTTAATTTGTGTTATGTACCTTCTTTGATGTAGGTATCTAATAATATGTAAGTAAATAGTAAATGACCTTGTTTTCATGACTACTGCGTTAAATGAAACGGATTTATGAAGTGTTTCAATGTTATTTTGTTCTTGCAGTCAATTATTTGCGATTTGAAATTTATTTATCTTTTTATTCCATTCTTTAATAAATCATGCGTTCGTAAAAGTTAATTTTAGGAGTTTAAATTAATTTAATTTTCATGTTTCTGAAAGTGTACGACTTCGTTAAATATTAGGGCGATTCTCGCCGGTCTCCTTTAATGCGATCTAATCTCCGAGTTAACCCCCGCCCAAAATGAAGCCACTACAACACAGCCCTGAGGGATTCCTAGAAAGCAGTTCCTGTACTTTACAATAATTTTACTATTCTACATGATCCGTTCATTTTCCGGAAATCCAGAATCCGGATTCATACTAGGTATGTTTGTGCAAAATTTCATCCCGTACGTTCAGCGGTGTAGGTACATACGACATATTGGCAGCATATTGGTAGGCCTACCTAATTTGTATAACTTGCAATAGAAATACCTATTAGTACGTTCAAGAACCTAACTACCGTAGATTGCGACCGGAAATCGTAATGTTTGTAAAATACATTTGTTTAAAACATTAACGAGACGCTATCAACCGAATGCTTTTAATATTTAAAATTACACATGTAATTACAATAGAATCGTGAGCGCACTAATGGAGTTTAAAGCAATAATTACGTGGCAAAAAGGTACGAGAGAAAACAAAAAACGTAATTACATTGTTCTTCCTATCATTTACGTATAAAAGCGTTTTTAAATGATATTTTAAGGTAAAGACAAAAAATTTCATTGGAGAGAAGTCGACAGGTGCTACGTAAGGTGGGGGCCGGCCGACGACTTTGCAAATGATAAAATGTCGGTTGGATTTTTAACGAATTTTGTGAGAACCATTATGTTATGAGTATCATTTTGTTTGTTGAAAGCACTGTTCAAGTACGGTACTTACTTATATACTTAAAATCTGAAAATATAATACCGAATTATACCATGCTACAGTAGTAAGTAATTATACATATTACTTATGTCTGGTCAGGTTTATTTACATAACCCAATTTTTATAGGTAGGTATAGTGAAATCGACATCAATTTAAGTTGCACAGACCCTATAGTGGACGTAGCATAATGAAAAATAGGTATACTTAAAAAAGAGCGGTATATGCTACTTGTTACATCATGTGAACAGAAACCCCCTTATTACAAAACGTGGACTAAATATTCTTAGTTCCACGACCTAAATGGGTCTATGAGCATTTGAAAATTTTGTTGGACCCATTAGTGGAACCTAGCAGTGGAACCTACAGTCCGAAAGGGTTTAAAATTGATGCTAATTCTGTCTTTCATTTGGAAAATGAAAGTGACAGCACCAGTTTAGTACCAGTTTTAAACCAGGACTATTTTCCACTAATCCACGTTTTGTAATAAGGTGGATTGAATCTAACTAGAGGTTTTGGCTTTAAGTATACTTACTTCTCTCTCAAACTACCTACCTATGTGCTCAAACTCTTACGCTTCAATATACGAACAGTCAAGGAATTTAATTTCCTACCCATTTCGTTGAAAGTTGAAATGCTATTAAACATTTGCAATGCAATAAGGTCGAAAATTCTATTTTACATAGTATTGAAGTTATATGGGGTCAGTTTGCCGTGACTGTATCTACTAGGGTACTCACCAGATAAGTCTCCGCGCGGTATAAATCGAAAGGTAATTTTTACCATAAAACTTAGAACATAAAATGTACTGTAACTAGCCCCAAAAATTCCCCAGTCGCGCGCAGACTTATCTGGAACGCAGTATAGCTTAAAAGTTGTCAGTTAAAAGATGTCCTTAACGGGTGGTAGTTAAAAAATGTAGGACGATTCATAAGCATTAATTTTATTTAATCTATCTGAATAAAAAAAAAAGTTTGACTTTATACTAATACTTTATACTAGCTCTCCGCTCGCTACTTCGTCTGCGTGGATGCCCTTTTTTACCCCCTTAGAGGGGGAAAAAATCCTCTCTTATTGCTCCCTTACACCCCAGGGAACATACATGCCAAGTTTCAGCTTCTTGCGCCCTGTAGTTTCGACTGTGCGTTGTCTGTCAGTCAGTCAGTAGGTAGGTAACGCAAGAGTTTTATTTAAATAAATTTACTTATCTCGAGGTCGTCATTCTAATGGGAGTAAGTCTAGGTAGCATAGGTACTTAAGTTCGCTTTTAGTGGAGTAAAGTTACCTATAAAAGTAAATAAATTGCAATAAGTGCAAAAATGACACATGCACGTTAACGATAATAATATTACTTAAAATTGAAAAGTACCTTCTCGGCTTATTTAAAACAAAGAACGGCAGTACGAGTAAAACCGCACAGGACGTCTTCGAAAACCGCACAGTCAAGCAAGTGTCTCCACATGGATCCTGTTACACTCAATTTATAATGGTTACCGGTCTTGAGGTTATAAGTAGCATTTTAAATTATTTTTAATGCATTCACAATGCAATTCTGTAAGTATATCACATTTTTCCTATAAGTAGCATGTCCTTATAGTGTATTAAACTTTAAGGTTAGTATATGTTGTCCTCCTTTGTTCCCAACCAGTCAAAGAAGAAATAATCAAAGAAATAAGAAGCATTGCAGGCGGTCTTGAGGCAAAGAATACTATAATATTACTAACGTACTTGAGGCGTGTGGTCAAGTGTTTCTTAACTTCATTAGGCTTGAATGCATTAAGTCATCCTTATTTTTTTCTTTAATCAAGAACTGAAGCTATCTTAAAAAATTGTCTGTCCATCCATACCATTCAAAAGACTTTTGCGCAATTATTTGTAACCAAATCAACAAAATCGTCTGGTAGATATAGGAATAAGTAGTAGTAGTTATTAAATTCTTTTCACATTTGTACCGTTCGATAATAAGCAGAATTTACCTGATTAAAAATCAATCAAACAAATCATTCAATCCTAAGACCGCCTTTTAACCCCCTCTGTGGTCTAGTGATACACACCAAATACCGCTACAGTCCCATAGGTCCCGGGTTCGATGCCCACTGCAGTGGGGATATTTATATTGTATTCGGTTTGGTTGGTGGTAGGACTTAGTTATTCTAAGTCCGCCTGGCTAGCTACCACCATCTTATCTAAGTTTAACGCTAAATCAACGATGTTTCAGCATTGTGTTTCGGCAGTTAAAGATAAGATAGTTCTTCAGTGGTTGGGGATTCCAGTAGTGCGCTTCCACCTTCAGCCTTATCTTCACTTAACATCAGGTGCGATGAAGGCTAAGTGCTACCCAGTTGTGGATAAAAATGACCTAGGAATATTAACTTATTTATGCAAGAAAGGCGACTCACGGGGAAATCCGAAAAATGGGTCTACCTTTTATGGCAGAACTTTTTATGTCATAATATTGTTATGCATAACTATGAATGCAGAAACTTCATTTCGCAGAAAATCGTTTGGCATACACTTATCTAGCATACATTCAAAACGCAGAAAGTTTCTAGTCAGAATCGTTCTTTGGCAAAAATTTTGTATGTAGGTATAATAATTAAATGGCAGAACCATCATATCGCAAAAACTTTACAGTCAGAATCGTCATTTGGCATAAATTTCGTATCTATAATTATCAAAAGGCAGAACCATCATATCGCAGAAAGTTTGCATTCAGAATAACTGCATGCAAGCAAGCATGCAGTTATTCTTTTCTGGAACTGACTTTAGAAGCACAACATTTCAGAAAACACATCTTAATGACTTTTTTTATACAATATTTTAATTCAATTGAAGCTTAAAATGTAATTTTATAGAAATAACAATATGCCTTATGAAAATATTCCAATTAAAATTCTGCCATCTTTTAAGTATGCCAAATTTAATTATACTTACCAAATAATCGTGACACCAAATAAACGTTATGCTAAACGAATTTCAGCAAAATTCAAATTATGCCAAAGGTAACTATACCATATAAAATTCTGCCATCTGAATAGTATGCCATTGTAAATTCGTACATACAAACATTCGGCCAATCAATAATTATGCTAAATATGTTTTGTGCCTTACAACTATTCGTCAAAAGAAGATTATGCCAAGTATGTCATGCCAAATAAGATAGATGGAACCCCAGACAAATGCCTTATGCTATTTATTATTGAAGCAAAAGCAAATTGAATAGATACCTACATTTGAATCTACCATAGAGCGAGTAGTTGGTAACACAATCACCACAATCACGCGCATTTGCACACCAGCGCGTTGGGGCGTTGGGACATTGAGTGTTCGTGGTACTGCCCATGCCAACTGAGCCAGAAGTCGTGGATTCAATCCCCTCCCGGGAAAAACAGTTATGTGATAAATTTTGGTTCCGTGTTTGGATGTGATGTGATTATACAGGGTCGAAACACAAGTAGTTTCAGCACTGTCTTGTGTTACGCAAATCAGAACCAACGAAGACCTATATTATGTATACTTAGAACCGCCTCTGTGGTATAGTGGTTCACACCACCGACTTCAGACCCAGAGGTCCCGGGTTCGATTCCCAGTGGGGGTACATATTGTTTTCGGTTTGGTTGGGTGGTAGGACTTGTTCTTGTCCGCTTGGCTAGGTACCACCATCTTATCTAAGTCTGACGCCAGAACAATGATGCTTTTAGCGTTATTGTGTTCCGGCAGTTAGAGATAAGATAGCCAGTTCCTCAGTGATTGAGGATTCCGGGAGTAGTGCGCTTCCACCTTCAGCCTTACCACTACTTAACATCAGGATTCAGGTGTGATTAAAGCTAAGTGCTACCACGTTGTGAATAAAAAAAAGATAAACAGGGTGGCCTTTAAGTTAATCCTTCAGTTAGCTCGGTACCCTCCAGGGCCCATAAAATATTTTCACCCTGTAAGTAAGCCTTACCACTACTTATCATCAGGATTCAGGTATGATTAAAGCTAAGTGCTACCACGTTGTGAATAAAAAAAGATATACAGGGTGGCCTTTAAGTTAATCCTTCAGTTAGCTCGGTACCCTCCAGGGCCCATAAAATATTTTCACCCTGTAAGTAGGTAAGTATATCTAAGTATGTATAAGTATAAATTCATTTACCTACCTTCGTTGGTTCTAATTTGACACAAGTGCTTAATGATACTAAAAGTACTTACGGTAGTAACACGGGCTTTTTAATTTTTCCATTCTTACAACTTCATACTGGAGTAGTAAGGAGGGTAATAAAACTTAACGGTATTACTACTGGTAGTAAGATTGGTAGTAACAAGGGCAACAAACGTTAAACTCTTGTGCTTGTTTGTGATATTTATTTTTTATTTAAGTACCCATTTTTAACTATTTGTTCAGTTCCGTGGGCTCGCGTGTCTGCTGACGTGACATCGGGCACATTAGCAGGAACCGCCGACGTCGACAATTCGCAATGAGCAGCAGGATGCGCCTCTTAATCCCGACAATTCTCTACTCCAACGCAATCACAGAGATACACGATATGCGAATACGGTATTTTACTAATTTTTTTTTATTTCTTTAAAATGTTTTTCGAAATATTAGCTACACAAAACAAGTTTTCATTTTGAATTATCTTGAATATTTTCAAAGATATAGGACTTCAAACTTTATAATTAGACAAGGACAGGACGCTAACTTAGTGACGTCAGTGGGTTAGTAGCGTCATAGTCACGCCATAGAAGATTTCGTTTTAGAAAGAGACAACTATAGTCAAAATCAAACAGACTATAATTCTTTTATTATAAAACAGATTCAAATTATTTTTTCACATTTGGTATTCTTAATTGCAATATTTTTTACCGTCATCATTAAATATCTACATTTCAACAACAGTAAAATACCCTATTATGGACCTGTTACAGATTATTGAATATTCTTGCAAGCTGACTGTCTTCGTTTTTAAATTTCCACAACTTCCACAATTTTCTTCTAAATAAACATTCTGAGAAACAAGAGCATTAAAGAGTCTGCTACATAAGTATTGTTTTTTGCTAAATATAAAAATATTTTAAAAAAATAGTTAAGTACTTAACACACGATGTACTTACGGTAATACTTTGCACACAATAACTTTTAGAATAAACAACAGCAATAATAGAAAAAATTGCATTGTGAATGCCAAAGAATAAAAATTAAAATAACAGCAATAATTATAATCTAATATGATTACTGCCATTCCTAATTTGCATTTCTACCACAAAATAAATCGAGCTGAAACGATGTTCTTTCATTCGAAACTTACATTAATTTCTTACCTGAATTTTATCAGCTGTTAACTGAACTGTCTGTGTTACTTCTCTTCCTCCTATTTGCAAAACTATATTTCTTAACATAAATCCCTTCGATGTAAATCCATTCCTGAATCACTGAAATTTCACTATTTTTGTAGGTACCTTAATAAAATTCCTCTAAGGGACTTGCAGGTATAATAAATCTGTAAATTGCCGTATCCAATACGAGGGCGGCTGCTGTAATTTAGTTGTACCTACCTTATCCTGTGTGCAATCAAGTCTTCATTTCATTAGTGGTTCGGACATCGCAGGACGTCTGCTCTAAACATGTCACGACCTCTGCTCATTTTTGTGTTGGGTAAGTTCTTAATTTGTTTTGATAATTGTTGTATGGAGTCCACAGTATGCAGTTCACATCGATCGTATCGAAAAGGTTCAAAATAAATTTTTAAAATCTCTGAACTACCGTGCTGGAATTATTCACGATGATTATAAATCAACTGCCTCTCGGTTTAATATATCCCCGCTACAGATTAGACGCCTTATCCTTGACTCAACGTTTCTGCATAAAATTGTCAATAGTAAAATTGATTGTACTCAACTTCTTGACAAAATTAGCCTCAAAGTTCCGTGTGATCCTCTGTGGCCGGACCACATATCAGTACCCAGATGCTATATAGTGCAATAACAGCTACCTGTAGTCTACTTTCATGGGAATGTATTAAAATTAAAAGTACCTCAACAGATAATGAAATATTCAGTAGCTTTTGTGGTCCGGCTGCAAAGCAGTGCTCTCTGGCCGGACCACCTCGAATTCAGAAAAGTGTGATGCACTTTCCAAGAAACTAATACCTCAAAAAAAGCTACTTAAAGAGTACCTTCCATACATACAAGTGTGATACGATAGAAGTCATTGGTTCCGAAGTTACTAGTCGTAGATTGTGGTCCGACTGGAGAGTATACTCTGCAGAAAGTCATTTTGATAATTTTAAACATCAACTATGCGTGAATCTATTTAAACATAATCTACCTTTTCTCTACCTCTCGTTGCTACTATTTTTTCTCTCGTGAAGCTATTAATTTGTTTGATTTTCCGCAAAATATGTGGCGCGGCTAAGGAGAACTACTTTTGCGCGAATAAAAAGAAATTTGACTTTTTCTTCATAACAACCAATACTGCATAAAAAGTTCTTTATAAAAAAACCTTGACTTCATTTAAAATCTTTTGTTTTAAGTACCACTAACGATTTACAGGAGTTTCGCATTATTAAGGAGAATGGGCAAGAATAGGTTCACCTGTTAGGTATTACTTGCCTATTTTATAATAATTAATAGGTGAATGTTCAGGTAAATAAAGACCAAATAAATACTAAAAACAAATCATATATTCCTTAACCAAATGGACTCCCATTACTTATGTATCACTTATGTACTATTAAAAAAAAACAAAAAATCGTCTTGTACCTAGGTAACTAGGTACTTGGTCTTGTAACTAGGTACCATTTAAAAAAATCATACTAAAATATATCTTATTCTTTTTTCTTATTAACTGTTAAAAAATAAAACAAAAATATATCTTAAATTTCTAAACTCAAGTGTCTTACTTACAGTATTGTAAAGGACAATGAGTAACAGCGTACCCAGACACGAAAATAGATCAAGCTTTATGGGTTATATCTATATCGGATTTTATTGCTCTCTTAAAGTAGAGCGGAAGCCCCGGTTTTGGCCACTTTTTGCTCCAAAAAATTTATATTTAACTTTTCGTCCTTATTGCCAAAGCTCAATTTAAATAAGGTATTTTAAGGAAATAATAACAATCGTTTGAATTCCTTATGTCATACGATTTTTAAAACGAAACGAATCAATTGCAAAACAACAATTTAATTGTAAAAAAAGGTATATAATACAATCCATAAAAAATTTCTTAAAATTTTCATTCAAAAAATTAAACAGAAAATGATGTTCATAAAAAAAATCGTATGACATCAAGAATTCAAACGATTGTTATTATTACCTTAAAATGCCTTATTTTAATTGAGCTTTGGCAATAAGGACGAAAAGTTAAATAGAATAGAACGATGGGACAAAACGTCCCCCAAAACCCATTTCCGACCAATAGATTTGAAATGTATTTCAGGTGAAAGATAATATAGTGACACTTTTTACTATGGCGACACCCCTCATATGTGTGGGAGTTCTGGGAAAATATTATTTTAATATTGTTATTTATTACAAAAGTAACACCAAAGTTAATAAAAAAATGATTTTGACATTGAATATAGCTATTAATCTCTTTATAGATACGTATGAAATTGTCGATGCACATAAAAAGTATCTTGCAGGACGGGTCTCATACAAATTTGCCCATTGCCCTTTTTGGAGCAAAAAGTGGCTCAAACCGGCACAGTGGCCAAAACCGAGGCTTCCGCTCTACTTAAAGAGAGCAACAAAATCCGATATAGATATAACCCATAATATTTGTACTTTTTTCATGTCTGAGAACGCTGTTACCCATTGTCCTTTACATGATTATTACATTATTAGAGTGAATTTCTCAGGCGAACATTTTACGCGTCTAGGCTGAAAACGCAGTACTGCTTTACAGATATGATTTTTTCTAGACATTAAAGATACCTACACGTATCTCAATGTTGCCACTTGAATTATATTTATAAAGCAATTAATTTTTATAAGAAAATAAATAAGAGACGAATTTTAAGTTCTGTGGCTTGTCCACATCCACAATCACTTTGACACAACATATTAACCTCTCAGAAAAAAAACCCTCACGACCTTATTTCTTTTTGAGAAACAAAATTTTGCTTTGCGCGCAAATGAGCTGTCATAAGACATTAAACAAATTAAAGTGAAAAAAAAACTATACCCCAAGGGAACCGTACTTTTTCCCCGAGTTAAAATACCGTATAAAATTTTCTAGGCCAGAGCGCAATTTATCGCGATCGAGTCAGCCGTTTTGTGTGACTGAGCCACAAATATCCAAACTCAGTATGTTTGATATTTCCCCCTCTACACATAAGTGGAGACTTTTTTAACTTTGCTAACGCAGAACATTTTTAAGCCTGACCAGTATCCTACATATCAATTTCCATACTCCTTAGCCCAGAAATGTGGAAGTTTCCATATAAAATTTAACCCCCCTTTCTACCCCCTTAGGGGAGAGATTTTTGCTTTACTTACGCAGATCACTTTAAATCCTGACCAGTAACATACCCAACCACAGAACACATTTACTCTGGCGAGTACCCAACCAACAATCCAACATACAAATTTACATACTTCTAAGTTCAGAAATGAGGAAGTTCCATATAAACTTTATCCTCCTATTTTACCTCATTAGCGGGGAGTTTTTTTTTTAACTTTGATAACGCAGCCCATTTTCAATCGTAACCAGTATCCAACGTACCAATGTTAATGCTTCTAAATCCATAAATGAGCATGTTCCATATAACCTTAAATCCCACATTTTACCCCTTCAGGGGAAAGTTTTCCAAAATCCTAGCAGATGTCTCCTAGTCATAATCTACCTTCTTGCCAAATTTCATCTTCATTGGTCCAGTCGTTTTTGAGATTTTGTGATGAGTAAGTTATCACCTTTCGACTTTATATACAGGGTGGAAAAAAAAGACCGTGGTTGGAGGAAAAGTACCTACCCTTAATATTGATGATGGCAAATTTTACTGAAAGGAAACATTCCTTTATTTTCAAAAATAATGAAAACTGCATTTTAAGATTTTTGAAAAATCACCTGCTTGAGCCGGTAATCGAACCGATGAAATCTGAAAAAAAAACTGTATTTTATGACACCTACCGAAAGAGTCATTCTTAAGGATCAATTTGTTTTAAACAACATAGTATCTTAAATTAAAGAAAAACCATATTTTTTTATTGTAAAGCTTACTTACTATCCAAAGAAAATAGTTTACCTTACTTATAAATTGCTCAAAATGAGACCCATTTTCACGTATGCACAGACGTATTTTTTGACTAAATTCGTTATTTATTAATTCGTTGTTTTTAAAAAAATATGTTTTTTTTTTTTTTACATTTAACCGGTTTGATTCCGGGCTCAAGCAGGTGATTTTTCAAAAATCTTTAATGCCGTTTTAATTTTTGAGAATAAAGGAATGAAAATTTGCCATCATCAATATTAAGGGTACTTTTCCTCCAACCACGGTATTTTTTTTCCACACTGTATATAGATTACAATTTTGCATATAAAATACAATGAACAACCATTTGCTCATTTTTGGTTCTTGTTACATTAGAATTTAAATCGTCATAAGTTTCCCAGGTATTATCAAAACGTTTGCAATGAGCTACATAATGGCGAATATTCGGTAAATATTCAACGACAGAGAACAGTGAAAATAATTTCCCTTGTAAATTTAAAGTGTTATTTAAATCTTCAAGACTTAAATAAATTTCGAATATTAAAAGATCGTTTAGTGTATAATTAATAATTTGGATACCGGTGCATTTTACAATTTAAAAAAAAACATACATACAGACGAATAGAGAACCTCCTCCTTTTTGAATTTGAAGTCGGTTAAAAAGGACAAAGATTTTTCAAACTTTTTTTTCAAAGTCAATCTTTTGATATATAGCCTTCCAAAATGGTAAAATGGGTTTCCTCCCCCGCCTTTCTTACTTTTGAATTAAATTAGTGAAATAATCTCGTAAAAATATATTTTATTTTTAAGTTTGTACGAGATATGTTACGCTCTTTTTGAGATATAACACATTTTCAAAAACCGCAAATGTAACTTTGTCAATTATACAAACTCTATGAAAAACAAAGTTGTATTTTGCTGACGAGAAATGGTTGTTATTGAAATTTTTAAATTTTGTGCACAGTGCCTATAATGGAAGATGCCACTACTGCTGCAAAAATGTCTAACACAGCAATAATAAAATTTGTACAGGAGAATGGACAAATTGGACAAAATATTGTAGCCCTTTGGGCTATATGTCATTAGAAGGCAACCAATTAGAGAAACATTTCTTTGTATGACGACGATTCTGAAATCCACTTAGAAAAAAAGCTAATTATACCTAGATTTGGCTTCAAAGTTTTTTTTTTCAAATAAAAGTTATTGTTTGTATATTGTCAGCTATTTTTAGAAAACTTGGCAAGAAGAACTATTACATATCTTAAATACCATGTAAATAATAATATAAACCAAAACAACGTCACTGTGCCATTGGTGCATTATAACTCAATGCACTGTGCATGCTTGAATTGAACGCGCTCCGCCACCATGAAGTGTGTTCGAACATTTTTGCCCATTCTCCTTAATAATGCAAGCGAACCTCCTCTAAATCGTTAGTGGTGCTTAAAACAAAAGATTTTAAATGAAGTCAAGGTTTTTTTATAAAGAACTTTTTATGCAGTATTGGTTGTTATGAAGAAAAAGTCAAATTTCTTTTTATTCGCGCAAAAGTGGTTCTCCCTAGCCGCGCCACATATTTTGCGGAAAATCAAACAATTTAATAGCTTCACGAGAGAAAAAATAGTAGCAACGAGAGGTAGAGAAAAGGTAGATTATGTTTAAATAGATTCACGCATAGTTGATGTTTAAAATTATCAAAATGACTTGCTGCAGAGTATACTCTCCAGCCGGACCACAATCTACGACTAGTAACTTCGGAACCAATGACGTCTATCGTACCACACTTGTATGTATGGAAGGTACTCTTTAAGTAGCTTTTTTTGAGGTATTAATTTCTTGGAAAGTGCATCACACTTTTCTGAATTCGAGGTGGTCCGGCCAGAGAGCACTGCTTTGCAGCCGGACCACAAAAGCTACTGAATATTTCATTATCTGTTGAGGTACTTTTAATTTTAATACATTTCTATGAAAGTAGACTACAGGTAGCTGTTATTGCACTATATAGCATCTGGGTACTGATATGTGGTCCGGCCGCAGAGGATCACACCAAAGTTCCACGTCCATCCTCACGTTCCAAAAGTACATTTTACATGCCACCTTATCACACAAATTACACAAAGAATTCATTTTTAAGGCGCTCACTTGAATTCTATAACAAGAACTTGACCAACATTGACATATTTTCTACTAGCTCAACAAAATATAAAAGACTAGTTTGCGAGATGCTATCAACTTAAAATTCATTTAAATGATCCTATTTATTAAGTTATATTATTGCTACATAACATTGTAAATTATAAATTAAGTTCAGTGTTTAGTAACTCTTATACTTAAGTACATGAAACTGTTTTTGCATTACTTTATTTATACATAGGTACTGGAAGTTGTTATAACATATATAACATATTATTAGATAAGATGTAGATAAGTTTTCTTTATTTTTCTTTTTACAAATCAATGTTTCTTGCGTGTTCTATCAAATAAAATATTGCTTGTTTAAAATAATAGGTCTTTACCTATGAAATTGCCGTTTTCTATGGGGAAATTGTAGGAAGTTGGAATCGGCATACAAAGATATTTGGGGGTTTCTTGGACATGTGAACTCCGAATTCAACGAAACTATCGAGATATGATCAGACAAAATTATTCTAACTAGTTATTGCCTATAATCACTTTGGACTGTCTTAGAATAAAAAAAAAACTGTTCAAAGCTGTCAAATTGACGACAACCAAAGAACGGTACTTTGAAGCAGTTATAAAAAATTTGGACGCGTGTTTAATTATTCTTTTCTTATTTTCGAAAAAGATTCTCTATTTTCGAAACTGACTATTAATTTTTATATATTGATATTAATTAAAAAATTAGAGACCAATAAACATGTGAGAAAAAGACGGCAATTTCATATGTAAAGACCTATTATTAATGGTACTGTAGGTCTGTTTGTATATATTGTTAGTATGTTACTTGTTTTGTAAGACTGTTTGTTACCTAAATAAATAAAATAAAAATAAAATAAATTTTAACAATGTGATAATTTTTATAATAACTGCAAACTAGTAATACTCAACTTTCAATAACGATAATCTATAAAATATATGATAAAATGACTTTTACATTCAATACAATTTCAACTATTTAGTAGATTGTACAACAAGTGCATAAAATGTACCATTTTACCCGAGACGTATATATCCACCCGAGCCGTAGGCGAGGGTTGATAGTCAATTCGAGGGTAAAATGGGTTTTATGTACAAGTTATACACTCTGCTTTTCACTTAGAGTGTGAGGAAAATAAATAACAATATTCCAAAAAAAGAAAAATTAAAGACTTCGCCATATTGGCGGGAAGACTTTATTTTTTTTTATATGTGGCATTGGCAGCACAGTGACTTTAGCATAGATTGTAGTCCATAATGCTATTGAAATACTTATTTCTTAGAAAACTCATAAATTTTGCCTAGTTTTATTAATTTAGTAATTTAAAATGGATTATGTACAAAATCGAAGAAACAGAATGAAATACCTAATAAGTTTATTTAACGAAGTTTAATTGCGTGTGTGGCTGTTTACCTGACGCCCTTTGTCTTATAGTCTAAGACTTAGACGAAGATTTTACTTTATGCACTAGAGCATAAAAAGCGATTTTATGCAGCGTATACCCAACATAAACACGAACTTTACGAGCATGAGAAGTGAAAAAAATATTTTGATTTCATTTAGATACCTGGGTTACGCAAGGAGCAAACAAAAAGGTTACCAGTTTTTTAGAGTTCAAACCATGGAGCTAGACTTAATACTGAGGTAACTGGAGAGTGCAGTACTAACACTTTTTTGTGACCAAAAATTACACAGTGGCTGTCTTCCGTCTCACCTACACATTAAAAAAATACGTATGGTCATACATATCAGACAACTGACAGCCACTACATACTAAATGTCAAATTTGCTGGGTACACTTTTTTATTCAGGGTGAGAACTCCAGTTACGTCAGTATTAAGTCTAGCTCCATGGTTCAAACAGTCAAATAAAGACTTTGACTTTGAAGACATCGATGCGAGACGTTAAGTTAATCTTTAGATAAAGATAAGATAAAAATATTCTTTATTCACTTAGACATAATAAATATGTACTTATGAATCGTCAATATTTTCCTACCACCCATTCAAGACTTTGTCTTTGGAAACAGAATATATGCAAAGAGCTTTTGCTGATCGGGAACGAATCTCTTTGGTCCTCGGCAGGCTGTAATTTATTTTGAAGATCGAAATATCTGTTTGTTGTCTTGCAAATTTATTTAATTCCACGGCCGCTATTATTTATAATTTTATTAACATGTGTCTATTTTAGTTACACTTGCAAGTAGCAGCTCGGTACTCGCTGCTAAGGCCCACGGCAATAAGACTAGCTGCCAAGAGTACACGTATGGCCTCACCTTCAACGACAGCCAAGCCCACGGTGTCTGGCATCTTTTGCACTACAGCACAGAGAAAGCCAATGGCACCGGAGAAGCTCACTGTGTGGAGTTTACTCCTGTCAATGACCAGGTAAGGAAGTAAGACATAGAGTTCTTACAGGGTCTGATATTTAACTACTTACAACCAGGCTCACGGCGTCTGGCGCCTTCTACACTACAGTACCTACGAAGGAAACCAATGGCACAGGCGGAGCTCACTGCGTAGAATTTACTTCTGTGAATGATCAGTTAACTAAAATGAATCTGACATTATCTTATCAAACAGCACTTTTACCCAGTTGAACGAAAAATACGGTAGTCAGTACTTATAAAATTGTTTTGTTTTTCAACTAGCATGGGGTCTTAAGTACTTCTATCCACCCCATAAAATACACCCTATTGTTTGTCGGTTTAAGCCCTATGGCCACTTGACTGCCAAATAGGCGGAAAACTGTAATTTAACCTATTTTCTGTATGTATTTAAGAACTATAATTATAGGTAAAAAGATAAATTATACAACCATAAATTCTACTAAACTCAGTTAAATTTATCCGTGGGTTAAACAGTTTTCTGAAGACAAACTCACATTAACAACTTCCGTGGGCTGCGGATTGACAGCGGTATCGGCGAGTTCTTAAGGCGCCGATTCCCGAAAATAGGGTATTTTAAATATGGATTACTTGCAAACCACAAGTACTCAAAATTTGGAAAAATATATGTTATTTTACAGTTATTTATCTAGTGCTTCCGGCCGTTTTTTTTCGATTGGTGATATTTAACTGTGTCAAATAAAATCTCAAACATCCGTCAAATCGTAATCTAAATATCCTATTACTTGCAGTATACTTGGTTTTAGTTAATGAAAAATATACTAAAATAATTGTCTTTGAATAGCCGAGGGATTCCGGCCGTCATAAGTTAATTTTGTTTTTTATTTAATTTTTTATTGAATTATAAGTGATTTTCGATTCGCGGGGCGCTCGCGAGTTCACAGTTCACTGCCGGCTGCCGCTGCGTCCGCGCGAAGTGTATCGCGCGCGGCCGAGCAAGCGATAACGTGCCTATTTCGGTCGGGAATCCTCGTCTTAAGTAAAAGCTACCTATGAGATCGGTATCTGTTTTACGCTGCTACGCACCGCTCTACTGTCCGCTGACCGCAGCACTGTAATAGGTTAAGAATAATAATAATAATTATAATAATTCCATACAAAGATAACCAATTAAACGTAATGTCATAACTTGATTGGCGTCCAGGAACGTAAAGATCTCGAGGAGCGCCTCAGCAAATACGTGGAGAACATGAAGTGGGACAGTTTGACCCTGAAGATGCAGATCCCGTGCAGCAGCATGGGCAGAAACAGGACTCGGGACTACTACCTCGAACGGCTCGAGGGGGACGGCTCCTACAGGACTCTGCAAATGCCTCCACCTACGGGTACCTACATAGCACCAATTTTATTTCGTATTACACATACGTATTGATAACGATTAGATATAGAGTTAGAAATATTTGCTTAATACCTATATCTGCAATCAATAGTTTACTACAATTTGCAGCTCACTTAAACCTTATGTGCTTCATAATCTTAACCCTTTGCCAACCCCTTCCAGCAAAAACTAAACAACAGTACCTAACACTATAGCCCAAACTCTTGTTCCCAGCAAAACTGGACCTCGCCGAGTTCCACCGCTACCCCATGCGGTTGAAGGTGGTGGAAGGGCAATACCTCGGCATGATGGACTGCCACGAGAAGTTCGTGTTCCTGTTGGGCAAGCAGCCGCCCAGCGGGGCCCTCGACGACCGCCTCAAGAAGATGCTGGACATCTACTGGCCTGAGGAGAACTGAATATAAAACAAACGAATGTAGCATAGGCTGAATATAATCTTTTCTATGGCGTCCATTTGACTGTCATCAGCTGTTCATGGGATATTTTGGTCGCCGTAAGTCGACACAAAATAGGATTTAAATGCACTCTTTAATATCATCCAATATCTTGTACAGTTGAGAACAAATCCTTATAGGAACATAATAAATAAATGCTTTTACAAAAAAATATTGTGTTCTATTTAAATGCTTTAAGATTAAGATTACAGGGACAGCAAAAAAAATTGTTGTTGCTTAGAAGATTATATATATTTTTTTACATCAAACAAATTCAAGGCTAACTCTAGGTACATGATAAAACATTGTAACAACAAAACAAAAATGACGCAACCAGTTCCGGTGAACGAAATTAGTACAAATATCAAATAATCACGAAGGCTACGGGCCCATTACTCCCACCCCTGCTTTCGCTGCCCTCGCAAGCACCACTCAAATTAAGTGCGGCGCGATCAACAGTCATTTTCGGTTACAATTAACCACACATTTGAGTGAAAAGTCAACCACCCACTCCAATTGATTTATTGTGTCCTACGAGTTCCGCCATTTTGTGGTGCGACGTGTAGTGTGGCTTGGGTCGCGGAATTAAAATGTTTTGACTGGATAGGCATAAATATCGTAGGTTATTAAAAGATCGTAGGTTATTTTTTATTCCAAAATTAGTAGTTACCTATATAAATTAAGAAAAGGCGTCGAAAGACGCTACTGTTGGTATTTGTAATATTTCATTATCGTAAAGAACTATTTGTGTTTAGATACTTGATAAAATCAGTCGTCACCTACCGAAAGTCTCCATTTGTTTCTGTTTGTGTGTTAAAAAAACGAAAGATAAGATTCTAAAGGACCTTTAGTAAGGGTAAGGTAAGGTAAGGTATGGACAACATCAGCATAAATCTCCTTGTGATTAACCCTATCTAGAAACAACCAACTGCAATGCAGTACATCCTTGTGTAGTGAAACAGTGGCGTGTGCCGTGAGGGGTGCGGTTCATTTGTCTAAACGCAGTAGCATTCTGAGGGCCCTCTGGGAAAGTGTTGCACTTTACAAAAAGTTAAAACGCTTCTCGAGTATTCGAGTGCACCGCTGGCCTTTTCATCCTACTGGCTGATTGCGCTTACGCTCTTTCAAATAAATTACTGAACTCGACAATAACTCTTCTTTCTTGATGTTAGCTGTTCGGCTGTGTGTAACAGCTTTTACACTGTCATATAAATTACACTTTTTACTTCTGCGTAACATATTACTATTATAAACATGACATTGCTTACGACGACGACATTACAATTGCGAAGAAACAATATATGAATTATGAGAAAACAACTACGAAATTAAACGTTTTTGTTGCGTAATACTTTATATCAGTTCTACGATAAAATATATAGCACACAAAACAAACTTTATTTATCACGACACAGTAAATCACTTTGTAAGTTTTTAAATTACACTTATGGCAAGTCATTAGGTTGTGAAATCAACACGAAATACGGTGGAACGTTGACTCATTATTAAAAGTTCAAATAGTAATAAGTGTTGAATAAATCCGATATGGATCTGCTCCTGACGAAATATGTAGGAAGGTGTAATTTTCGGCTGTTCACCCGCCATATCGATAGTAAAGTTTTTCAATTACCATAGAAGCTACGTAATTACCGTGACTTAGAGAATAATTGCAAGTAATAACACGATCGCCACACAAACACGGTGGTTACTGCCAAACGAGAAATTAATTTGCCGACGTTCATTAGAAATTTCAAACGTCCGTTTTATTAAGAACATTATATTGAGGTAATTTAAGTGAAGTAAATTTGAATTCTTTCTATAAATTACCCTGGTATAATGATATTTTTAGAAAATTTAGTTTCAATCACCAAGAGATATTTATCGTAACATTTTAATAGCAGCCTCTTGAAAGGCCAGATATCAAATTATGGTTGCGAATGTTACGATATTCTGTCATTACTTTAACGCTCACCATTAAATTGTAAAAAGTTTTTGATGCCTGAAATAAATGTTTTTTTTTATATTAATAAATAAAAGGTCATACCTATGAAATTGTCGTTTGCTATGGGGAAATTGTAGGAAGTTCTAATTATCATACAAAGATAAGTATTTGGGGATTTCTTGGACATGTGAACTCCGAATTCAACGAAACTTTAGAGATATGGTCAGACAACATTAATCTAACTATTGCCTATAATCTCATTTAAAAAACTGCCTTAGATTAAAAAAAAATCGGTTTGAAGCAGTCAAATTGACGACAAGAGGGAACTTTATAGCATTTATAAACATTTTAAACGCGTGTTTAATTATTCTTTTTTAGATGTTCAACATTGCGACCTCTATTTTCGAAACTGACTTTTAATTTTGATATACTTATCGATAATAATTAAAAAAATTGAGATCAATGAACATTTGTGAGAGAAAAACGGCAATACCATAGGTCAATCACATGTTTACCATAAAAGAGCATTTTCAATCACATTTTATAATTTATATAGATTTCCACCATTTTCCTCAAAAAAATCGTAAACAAAAGTTAATTTTAAAGCAATTATTCTATGCGTACGAATACGAGTAGATAGGGCAAGTTGACACCTCACAGCTGTTGCATGGCGTGATTGCAACGTTTACCGCGCACCGCACACCTCTAATTATTATGCCAACTACCTACCGCATTGGGAACCAAGTTAATTGTCAAAGTTACGAGGGTAACTTGCGAGCCGACCTATGGGAACCGCCGCGTTGCCAATTAAATAAGACAACTGTTATATTATCTAACAAACCGAAATTTTAAAAAATCAGGCTCTAATTAGGCCTGTTTATCTATGATTAATAACGCTTTTCTCTGTAGTTAGGGGAGTGATTTAATAAGTCAACTTTTAAGAACTAATTTTCCATAATTAAAATCCGGTAATTGAACACTTGACTATTTCCCATGAAACTGGAAGTTACGTATCTATTACCTACAACTTATTTTACTTGACATATAATTGTCGCCGTTACAGATTAATAAATCAATGATAATCATATTAAAAAGCAAACGGAAATAGTAAAATCTATTTTCCATATGTTTGAATATTAATAATGTTTTCGCAACTTTGAAAAGTAATCGCAATTTGAGTGCAATTAATATATTATTATTATTATGGCTTTACTACATTTACCTACTGAACACAAAGTTGAAAACATCGATATGGTTCCGCGTCGTTAATTCCAGCATTTACCCCAAACGACCCCACTGGGGCCTTATAAAAACGTTTTGTTCTATTACAGCCGATTCCGGCTTCGAAGTGCCGTTTAGCGATCGAGGTGAATACCTTGCCTTAAATTTGCATACCACACATCAAGGGTTACCAAAACATGTCGGATTTTCCGCACGATTTTCACAGGCACACGACTCTACTCTTCATGCCTACGCTTTATCGAAAAAATACCGGTTAAGTGCGAATCGGACTCGCGCACGAAGGGTTCCGTACGATAAAAAATATGTTTTTTTTATAAGGAGGCTTCCTTAAATATTTATTTTATTTTCATTTAATTATTTTTTTAAACTGAATACTTATACAACTAAATATTCTATGAATATTTCAAGCGTCTACCTCTTGCCGTTATTAATATCGAGAAAAATAGGGCAAAAAACACTATTGTTGTATGGGAGCCCCCTTAAATATTTATTTAATTCTGTTTGTAGTATTAGGGTTCCGAACCAAAATGGTAAATAGGAACCCTTTATGGTGAGACTTTTGTCTGCCTGTCACAAATGGACATCTCGAGAACTACTAATGCTATCAACTTGAATTTGGAATAGTTTTTGATGACGTTTCTCCAACTATTTTGCAAATAGTCTCTACTAAGTAAAAATATTTATATTTTTTTTGCAACAGAGACTGAAAGGGAGTCTTTAAAATTCGAAGTGAGGCTAGAAGAGCATATGGGGTATCATATGAACGAGCGCTGCTTGCATAATCTCAAACTTTTTTTTATCGTAGCCCTTAGTAATCGCCTAACACGCAGCCAGCACGTAGCGGCATAAAGGAAATATGTTGCTCAATGATTTACATTCTGCATGTAGCTACGCATTTATTAGCACTAAACGAGCCACTTAAAGCAGCCATGCTTGTGGGATTGGAACAAACTTTGATAATATCTACACAACTGAATTTATACAAGCCAACATATCCGTACAAATCAACATAATTGCACTTCCATTTGAGAAATTGAGTTGGTAAACGTAACTTGTATGGTAATAAAATATCGGTACCATTACTGTTTTTAATATTGTTTACATTAGCATTTTAAAAAATCTAATTAAATAAGTACATATTTAACAGTTTTGTCGCATTTGTTGGTATAAAAGACATCAACGACCTATAATATTTTTCCTCTATATGTTTTACACATCAGTGAATACTTACAGTAAGTCTAGCAGTAAACAAAACCCTTTGAGTAGCACCGCACCAAAAAGAACCGAGAGACACATGATGAAGAACAATTTCTTTAATTCCATCAGTAATAGCATATGAATTACAATCCGTCGTGTAACAAACCGAGACTAAGTGCGGCCGAATGTTTCCGTCGAGTCGCGGCAGCCATTACGGCAGGCGATAGAATTACCGGCCACCGAATAATTTGATAGGGGAAATGATTGATACAACAATCACGCGCACTCAGAAACGTGGCGCGGCGATTAAGCCCCGGGCTGCGGCGCCTGAGACGCCTAGAACTAACGCTTGTAAAAAAAATAGAGGTTCATTTATCATATTATCTACCTACATATAAGATAGCATACCTATGAAAGCCAGTTGAATGTATAAAGAGTAGTCCCTAACTTTTTTAAAGATATCTATCACTAGACTACATGTGCAATCCCATGATAGGTAATTACCTAAATCGGAACTGGTTTAAAACTTGGGTAACTAACCGTCTTACCATGTAGGTAGATTGTAGTCCATGTAGGGCAAAGGTACCCTTTGTGGCCACTTTAAGGATTTTTTTACTTTTAAGCACTAGTACTAAATGGTCTTAGGCATTTAAGAGAAAAGTTATATCTTAAATTATAGATAATTTATATACTTACCTTTAAAGGTACATTTTTCAAATTTAAAAATGTAAAATAGTTTTATGTATATAACACAAAATGTGTGAGAGGTGCCAAATGTACCGGTTTTGGCCACTTATTGATAGTTAAACTTTTGTAAGTATAGCAAAAATCAAAACCAAACCCAGGTTAAATCAATATATTCTAATGCGCTAGAAACCAATCAATTGCAAAACAACAATTTAATTGTACAAAACAAAGGGTTAAAAAGTACTTCATCCAAAACAAATTTCTTCAAATTTTCATACAAAACATTTTTTTAAATAGAAAATGGGATTTATTGAAAACAAATCGTACTTATGACTAATGGAAATCTAACGGTTGTTATTATTACCTTAAAATACCTTATTTTAATTGCCTTTAGCAAAATAGGCGCAAAGTTGTTTAGAAAACATTTAAAGCAAAAAGTGGCCAAAACCGGTACAAACCGGGGCTTCTGCCCTATCCCGAAGAAACCTTTTGGCTCTTGGCAGGTTGATGGCAAACTTTGAGCGTCATCAAGAAGTTTTTTTTTGTAATTACGCCTTAGTATGAGATGGAATGAAACACGAACAGATATCTTCTCTAATGAACTTGATGGATTATAATGGTGCATCGAATCTGCAGTCACTTTTTTGGCCAATATTTTATAATCTCGTTTATATGAAGTTAAAGGTAAGTAGGTTAGGTACAGTCGGGGACAAATTCGGTGAACCACATCTTACTTCTTTTCGTGTGGCTGGCGTCTCACCGTTCAGTTGCAGTCCCTATCCGTAATTGCTTATGCATTGTACTACCCTAGTTTAATACATAAAAAAATAGTAAAAGGGTCTGCGCGCGAATGGTGAGGCACCAGCCACGTGAAAAGAAGTGAGAGGTGGTTCACCGAATTTGTCCTCGAGTGTACCTATCCTCTTTACAAATCCTACTGTTAGCAAAATAACTAAGATGTGATTATTTTCAAAATTTTAAAAATTATTTCAACTTGGATTCAGTACGATTGACCTGTAAGTGTACTTACCCTTATTGCTACTTACGGTGATCTGTGACCCTTACGCCCGAATTCTCGAACGCAAATCTTCTTTGGGAGCGTCCAAAGCCATCTTCTATCTCACTCGTTGCACTTGTGCAGCCGAGAAATAATAGCGGGCCATGGAGCGTCTCAAACATCATGGCATCTCTTTCTTACGTTTGACATTTAAAGTGACAGGGCGATGTTTGAGACGCTCCGAAAGGTAAGTGTAGCGTACGAGTATTCGGGAATTAGCAACTAAAAGAACGCTGCCCAGTCGACAGCCGTCATAAATTAAAATTAGCACATATCTGACATCGGAATCACATTAGCGGCAAGTCTCAAAACTAACTCTCACCAAACTTACCGAATTTGTAAAGAAAAACTAGCTTGTTTTCGGAAACGTTTTCACCAAGTAAACACTGGTGCCGTCATGCAATTCGACAATTAGCAATAGGGGCAGGGTGAGAGCAATCAAAATGAAGTCGGTTCACGAAATATTAACTGACCACTTGAAAACCGATTGAAGGGCTAATGCTTTGTTTGCTGCCACAAATGGCTTTTACAATATTTGACTTTGAATAGTGACATTTTGAGGTACCAAAAAATTTTTTAGACATTAGTGTTCTACACAGTGGCGCCAATTTATTAATTTGGAAAATGTAAAAAAATACTTCGAAAAAAAATCGAAATCGACGTTACGTTAGGTTACTTACATGCCAAGCGAAAGGGTTAGATAGCGTGCGCAAAAGAGGCGGCGAGCGTGGTGAAGTCAAATCAGAGATGTCAGAGATCACCTGTAGTAGCAAGCTACAAGTCAAAGGCAGCGGATGTATGTAAAGTTAATTTACTAGACAAGTTTTTTTTGGTTATCTGCGTTAGAAGATTCTAGTTGGCTCTTGGCTGCCACTTTATATGCCACTTATTATGTAACCCGTTATTTCTTTTCATTTTATTGAGATACGCTTTCGACTCTAGGTGTACGTACGTTTTGGTCTTTTCAACACCATGAAAAGCCTCGTAAGTACATATTTATTTAAGTAAATTCATGACCAGCCCCTCATACGGCATCTAAACTTGGTGCTGGACCAAAATTCAGAGCACACCCTTCAGAGTGTAAAGGAGTACGATGTCGCGCAGAATTTTAGGCGATAAATTAGCATGAGCAATACAAGTATCTCTTTATTCATCCATAGAGAAGGCCTATGTGTGCCCCAGCAGTAGGGACATTTAATGGCGTCATCAGCCCGTTTTCGTCCACTGCCTCTCCTAATTTACACCACTGAGCTCGGTCTTCAGCTCTTCGCAGCCAGCCCCCGCCTGCCATCTTTCGCAGGTCGTCGCTCCACCTGGTAGCAGGGCGCCCTACGCATCTTTTGCCTAAGCGCGGTCTCCACTCCAGAACTCGTTTGCCCTAACGGCCATCAGTTCTTCGAGCGATGTGGCCAGCCCACTGCCCTTTAGCTTGCTTATTCTTCGAGTTATTTTGGTGACTTTGGTTCTCTGTCGGATAACTTCGTTTCTTATTCTATCCTTCAGAGAAACGCCGAGCATAGCCCTCTCCATAGCTCGCTGGGCGACTTTAAATTGGTAGACTAGCCCCACCGTGAGTGTCCACGTTTCGGCCCCGTAAGACATTTACGGGTAGGACGGACGGCCCAAAGACTTTGCAGAATTTGACGACGTGAAGACTCGACGAAGTTTGCCGAATGCTGCCCATCCCAGCCAGATTCTTCTATTAGTTTCACTCCCGAAGTTGATTTTACCCATTTGCAAAGTTTGCCCGAGGTAAACGTATTCTCGAACAAGTTCGAGGGGTGCACCAATGATAGTAATTTTTGTTTTGTCGATGTTCATGCCGAGACCGATTAGCATTTTGAAGCATGAGCTAAGCTGAACAGCATTCGTTGAAGGTCTTGAAGCGACTCCGCCATCAGGACAATATCACCGGCAAACCGAATAAACGAGTAAGAGTACCTTACTAAATCGAGAGCGCGAACAAAATTTGACTATAATGTTATACACGCTGCTTATTCGTATATAAAGTAGACCGACGATCTGTTCAAGGTCGCGGGAAGCCGCTGGATGCGGGCAGCGCAGGACCGATCGTTGTGCAAATCCGTGGGGGAGGCATATGCCCAGCAGTGGGCGTCGTTCGGCTGACATGATGATGAATAAAAAAAACAAGGGGCGGCGTATTTTCGGTCGGCCCTAGGCGGCGAAAACCCACGCTACGCCACTGGTTCTACATAGAAATAAAGTTGGTATAAAATTCCGTGTAAGCCAAAGAGCATGTAAGTAATCACGTAAGCAACGACTGGCCCGGTCGCCGTGGTGCATTTGCGAAATAGCAGTGACTATGACATTACCTCAAAAAGATACTTAATAAGATTTTATATTATTTTTATGCATTCACAATGCAATTTTGTAAGTATAGGAAAAATGTGATAGAATCCGGCCCGATGCTCTGACCAACTAAGCATTTTTATGTCTCTCATATTTTGGCTGGACTGCTATGGTTCCACATCAGGTATTCCGATCTTCAAAATAAATTATAGCCATAGCCTATATGTTGGCGAGGACTAATAGCTGTATAACAAAAAAAGTTTCGTCAAAATCCGTTCAGTAGTTTTTGCGTGAAACGCGGACAACAGACAGACAGACAGACACACAAAAAATTCAAAAACTATATTTTTGGTATCTGTTTCGTTAAGGAAGACCCCTGGTGCTATTTTTTTCAATTTCTTTTCAATGTACAGAATTGGATCGTTTACAGTTTTATTATAAGTATAGAATAGAAGATATTAGATTTAATTGATTCATTTATGTCATTATTATGGTCAATTTCATTATTATTTTTATTATATTTGGTAGTAATTACGACTGATATATCATCTGCGAATAGAACACATTAATGTTCTGTCACTTTGAGCAAATCGTTCACATAAATTAAAAACAGAAGTGGACCAAGTATGTTGCCTTGCGGTAGGTACACCAAATCTATTTGTTTTGAAGTCAGAGCGGTATTTTTTTGTTATTTTCCAGTCTAGGGCTTTACCTCTAATCCCAGTCCGTTCTAAATAGAAGTGCGAAATTCTAATTGCGGTTGGAAATCTAGATGGCAACAAATTTCAAATAATTACTTACCTCATCATCTTTTCCCTATCCTATTTCTGATCGGGGTCCGTCAGGGTCAGTTCGTCCTGTCTGCTCCACTCCGCTCTGCCACCCGCCATTTGCTTGATTCACCTCTTTCTCATTCTTATCATTAACATGCAATCTATCCATCTTTTAGCCGCCTCTGTCACAAAGTAACTACGCGGGCGGTCGCCTCTGTTTAGTACTTACTCATTCATAAAAATATTTAGAGATTAAACGAACTTACCTGAAGTGAAGTTCTATCTTAATTATACGAAGGCTTCGTCCGAAGAGATTAGCTTGATTTACACTTGGTAGTACGCCCTAGTAATCGCCAATTTCACACTATATTGAGAATATACCTACTTATAAATTAAAAAAGTAATAAAAGACAATTATAATTTTTTAAATTTCAAATGCGGGTAGTCAAGACTCAAGAGCGACCTGGCTCAAGCGCCCGTCATAGCTGTCATTTAGTTTAGAGTATTATATTTTTCGAATAATATAGGGGAGTAGGTAATAACTTTTGGGAGGGAGGGATGCTAATCTCTTCGGACGAAGCCTTCGTATAATTAAGATAGAACTTCACTTCAGGTAAGTTCGTTTAATCTCTAATTATACTTCATGCTTCGTCCTCAAGATTAGCTTGATTTACACTTGTAGACGTTTAGAGACTAAGTGTTCGAAAAATATGCAAAAATTTGTTACTGATTAATATAGATAGAAATTATAACATAGTTTGCTTCTTTATTTTCTCAACATAGAAACAAAAAGCAATAAAAAAGTATTATTTGTTACATAAAAAATCAACATCGCTTATGAAATAAACGAAAAATATTTTGATTAAGCACTCAAAACAGTGGTGCTAAATTTTCTGTTATAAAATTTGACAAACGTATGTAATTCTGAAAACCAACCTACAGTTTTATAATCTGGTCTATGCTAAAACCTAAATTTTGCGCAGCTGACGTAGCAGCATACCGGGTATTATGCGCAGTGAACGTAGAAATATCAATTCCATTTAAATGTAACGTATTTTTTATCCATTTGAATAAGGTTTGTGATGTAACAGGCTTATATGGCTTTCGGTAACTAATAAATAAATTGTTGGAATCAGGACAGAGAGACATTGTCATTTCAAGGTAAGTAATCAAAACTCTTGCAGGACAAATACTTGGCTTTTCGTTATAGAATGGTATAACGAGCAATGGTTGAGCTGCGCTACCACTAGATGTTCTTATGAGAATGGGAAATTTTGATTTTAATTGCTAAAGAAGACTTTTTAATATTACAAATATTATTTTTTGAAAGGGTTCGTCATACCCTATGGGCTGTGACAATGGCTAATAAAGTTTTTTTTTTTTTTTTTTATACATATTTTTCCAGATTCATCACTTTTCAAGACAATTTAAAACCTGTGCTATATTCCAGACTTCATTAAATTTAGGGGGTGAAGGTCTGGTACGAAAACTCCTTTAATAAATCTTTTTTTATTTTTTATTTCGTGAGATATTAATTTTAGTTATTAAAGCCAAAGCAGAATGATAACAGTTAATTGTGCCATACTGAGCGCCACTGTTAAAATCAGATGCAAAAAAAAATTTGTATATCGGGAATTGATACTTTCGTATAAGTTTAGTTTATTTAGTTGACAATAAATAGACCACATTTAATAGCAAACTTCGTATTGTTTATACGAGTTATCTAAAAGGGAGATGTACAGAGAAAATTGTTTGACGCCTCTTCGTATCATCACCATCACCAGGGTAATGGAGTTGCGCATTTGTTTGCGGCTGGAATTTGTAGATAAAATTAGGTTTGAATCTGCTTTGAAAACGAATTGTTTTATTATTAAAAGACTCTTAAATAGTGGATACCACTGTTATGTGAACCAAAATGCAACAACTATTAAGTATATCTGTGGCATTGTCAGAGATAATCTTTCTTAAACATTTAATAATCATTGTGAAAGGAGCAAACACATAAAAATTGAATTTCGACCACGACACTGAAAAAACATTTACGGCGTATGCATCCGGATCCTTATGCCATGATATAATATATCTTGGACATTTATTATTTTAACGACTAGCGTATCAATGTCAGGCCTATGAAAGTTTTCAACAATTTGTTGAAAGGCATAATCAGCTAGCTGCCATTCTTGGTCTGCCTGCATAGTATTATCTGAAGATCGAATATGAGATGCAAAAACGTAAAGATTTTTACGTTTACGCCATTGCCAGAGGTCTTTTGCGATCTCTGTCAGGTGTGGGGAGTGTATAACACCCATACGGTTTACGTAGGAAATTACCGTGGTATTGTCAGTTCGTAGAAGTACTTGACAGTTAATATCTTTTTTTTTTTTTTATCTTTATTTGGGTAAACAAACAGTAAACAAAGTTTGGTCTTAGTTCACTAATATAAAATAATATAACATAAATTACTTTGCCACCAGCAACATTTACCACATAGTAATTAAAAGTAATATTAATTTTGACAAATGCAATAAGAGTGGCATAACCCACTATGTAAGCAGGTTAAAGTTCCAGTATTACATAAAACTCCTTAATAAAATAATATATTTTGTTCAAAGTTAAAGCTAGTTAATTTATTCTTATATATCTATTACTTACTACATTTTATTTAATCTATTCAATACAATCTTCTTAAAGGTACTTGGTTGGATTAAACCAATAAACGCAGCAAGAATTCCTAAATAATTTATTGTCTGCTACTTTCTTTTACACTCCATAAACCACTAGCTCTGTCGTCTCCACATGCAATTCCCCACCCCGTAGTTGAGGCACCTGAAAAAACTCCAGGTCATACTTGTCTATTTTTATTTTGGTGCGGCTCCACCAATAGAAATCCTGTTCCAAATAACAAGGTATATCCATGTACTTATTATACATATTTCAAATAATTTAGTAAACAGCCAGCTGCATTTCACGGCGGGACAGGCGGATATTAACAGTACACCTTTTTAAGTTAGAAAACTTTTGTATTGCAAATTAAATTTTGGCAAAGTGACCTAGAATTTTTTTTTAGTCTAAACTACATTCTAAGAACTTACAAGACTGAGAAGGTATAAAATTACTTTTATCGGTATTTATAATGAAACCTAAGCTTGTAAGCAACTTTACGGTATCTTGTAAGTTTTAAGACCCTTATATTAGACAGAGGTGATCCAAATATATTGTTAACAGGTAACCACATAATCTTAATTAATTTCATGACCAGTTTCATGATGACTTTAGTGAATACCAAAGAAGCTGTGTTTAAGCCAAATAATAAGACATTAAATTCATATGTTTTTTGATCAAATTGGTATCTTAGATATTTTCGGTCTCCCTTGTGAATTTTTAACAAAAAGCAGGTCTACTGTGCACGGTTACAATCTCTCGATATCAATTTTATAACTGTTCTTAAATCCTCCAGTTTAAAATGACTTGTGTCAAAAAATTTATTTAGTGATAAGTTTAAGATGAAGCGCATCTTCCCATTTGGCTTGGGTACTAAAAAATATTTGATAGATTGATCAGATCTGTTATCTCTGAAATTGCAGAGACAGCAAATTTTTAATTTCGTGTATGAAAAGAGCTTTTTCCTTTTCACTACATTTTCGGGTTGACGGTGATACAGGTTGCATCGGTTTTCGATTGAAGGGAATCTTGTATCCTTTTATATGAAAAAAGAACCAGTGGGTCCTTGGTAATCATTAAAAATTCTTTATAGAATAATGATAAACGACCTGCATGCGTTAACGTATTTAACGACGGCTGTTGTTCTGTCTCTGCCACGGATACTGCGACTGCTTCGATAAGTTGATGAGCCGTCTACGCGACGAAGTCGTTGCAGGCTCCTTCGTCCTGGGAGGGCCCGTCGGCCTGCGACTAGGACCCGGACCCTTCCAGTTTAAATTTCGCGAAGAACTGTATGGATTAGAGCTTGGCTTCTTATTAGGAAACTTTTGTGTCGTTGATTGCTTTGGGTCTGTGCCAGACTTGTTAATCTGATTTTATGGTTTCCCTTAAGTTTTCGCCGAATAATTGTTTATCAATTTTAATATTATGAAGAGAATCCCTTAGATCCATCTTCACGGCATTCAAAAAAAAAATTGTAAATTGAATTAGAATGTTGACAATCACACATGTTTTTTGCCAAATCCATAAGTGTTTTTAGCAAGGCTGTATTTTTCTCATTTGCAGACAATATAATAGTATAGATTTTACCAGACAAGTGTTTCCAGCAGTCGATTCCTTCTGTTTCAGTTGAATGGCCTTATTGTGTTTAGCAATAATATCTGAAACAGCTGCTTTAATCTTAGGATCAAGCTCAGGTGGGTCAATCAATTTGCAATTTTCTGGGATACATGATCCTTATGAGTTCTTTACGCAAGTACCTAATATTTCTAATACTTCAATATCTAACTGTATGTTTTTTATTTCAAGAGCAGACGTTTGATCTGAAGGTAGATCACGCTTCGGAGCCTCAGTCGACGAATGACCATCCTGTATATTTGTAATGTTTTCAGACTGGGATGTACTGGGTTGGTTCCAAAAGTGGCTCCAGCACTTGTTCTAATTGTCCTTCAGGTTAACCCTTAGAACATGGTCAACTATGACCTCTTGGTCGTATGTAAGGGACAGAGCAAGCCTCATGTTCATAAAATTTTTAGCATGTCAGTATAATATTGTAAGAGACAGTCCCCAGTTATAACAACACGTACTGTCCGCAAACAACACTTAAAAGTACCTTATAACAGTCCCGTTGTACTGTTTGTAGGACCCAGTGACTGCAGTGTATATAATGATGATTATGCTATCATTATTTGAGATTATGTATTGCTTAACCTTAGGTATGCAATTAAATTTCGTAAGAGATAGTCCTAGTTCGAAAAAAGTACTGTCCGCAAACTATTGAAAATCGACACATCATAATAAGGTACTTTAGAGTACATAGCTGTTTTTAGCTTAGTGACTTATGTAAATTATTTTCAGTAAGAAGCAGTCCCAGTTCAAAGAAAGTACTGCCCGCAAACTGTTGAAAATCGACACATCATAATAAGCATAATACTTTAGAGTACAAAGCTCTTTTTTATCTTAGTCACTTATGTGAATTATTTTCAGTAAGAAGCAGTCCCAGTTCATAGAAAGTACTGCCCGCAAACTGTTTGAAATCTACTTATACGAGAACTTGTAAAAGTCTGTGCCGAACTACAGTCGTCACAAATTAAGATGCCCGTTTTGACACATGGTAATGACCCTAGAATGTAACTTGTTACGAAAACCAAAAAATCAAATATATGCTGATTACTTATCAAAAGTGTATGAAAATAATATGTTACATTTTTTAACGTATCATAAATTAAGGCAAAGTGTATTCCGCGTATTATTGTTGCGTTTATTCTAAAGTAAACGCAGATTCGATTAACTACGAAACGTCTCGAAAAACAGTTACGTTCTCAGTCTTTATTTTTTTAAATACTAGTGTTGTAACCGTTGCGTGCAGGATTTCTGCTGCTTCATTCAATTTTATCGAAATAATCGCTATAACCACTTTAATAGATTAATTTGTAAAATTGATCTTTCTTGTGTGAAAACTAGATTGGCGCATAAAGCATTAGTGAAATTATGAATCGGCAACAATGATTTCGATAAAACGGTTTCTAGGCAAACGCAAACTTATCCAATGAGAACGTTTCGAATGAACCGAATGAAAAAAAAAAAATTATTTAAATAAAACGTAGACAACCTTGCACACCTCACCATGTCGAATCGTCACGTTCACCTTTCCAGATTTCTTAAAACACGTTTCGTTCGGCTTGTTCGAAGCGTTCGCATCGGACAAGCGTGCGTTCACCATAAGCGGCCTGTACACGTTGGTCCAACCACTGGCCAATACATCGTACATTGACACTTGGACGAACAAGACGTTTAAAAAGGTTCTTCCAAAAGTGTTAATATACGACGTATTGGCCAATGGTTGGGCCAACGTGTACAGGCCGCTATAATAAGTAATGTAGCTACTCTATGACCATGTCTATGCTGTGAGCTGTAGTTAAAATACTTGCACTTTTAGAGCCAACGCGACTTGTGATTTTTAGTCGACCGATAGTTTAGTCGGAATCGTAATGCCCCCAGTACACGATGGCCGATCATGGTCGGCGACCATGACCAATACATTCATTCATTGACATCGTACATTGACACTTTTGAAAGAACCTTTTTAAACTTGTTCGTTCAAAAGTGTCAATGTACGATGTATTGGTCATGGTCGCCGACCATGGTCGGCCAACTTGTACTGGGGGCTTAAGACGATCGTGATCAAACTGTCGGCCGATAGTTTAGTTTTGAGAACCTGCGAGTACTTTTGATTTTTAGTCGACCGATAGTTGGTCGATAGTTTAGTTGAATCCGGGCGCGCGTTCACATAGTCCTTCATGCACAGGCCGATAGTTGTCCGATAGTTGTATAACTGTAACTATAACTATAGTTGTAGTAACGGCCAGTCATTTTCGATAGTTCGATACTGAATGCGCAGTCTACCGATAGTTGGGCGATAGTTTAGTTGAATGCAGTGCGCGCGCTCACATAGTCCTTCATGCACATTACCGCCCAGCCGATAATTGTGCGATAGTTTTATCGTACAACTATCGGCCAGTCATTTTCGATAGTTTGATCGGTCGATAGTTTAAGCGCACTGACGATTGCCACTGCCTATCTGAATCCGAGAACGACCAAACTATCGCCCGATTAAAAATCACAAGTGCGCGTTCGCTCTTATATAAATTATGCAATTTAAGTGGATTCGATTCAAGTTTATATAAAATAAAAGGTCAATTTATACTTTAATAATATGTTTATTCAAAGTGTAAGTACCTATATAGTAAGTTTTACATTGTATTATTATAACTTTAGTCTTAATCCACATAAGTTGCAAACCTACTATAATCGATTAGTTACTCAGAACCTTAATCGATTAATCGCGAGAATCGATCACAGACTCGTATGGTTACATGCCTAATCACGTCACTTTAGCATGTGTCAAAACGGGCATCTTATTTTGTGACGACTGTAATGCATTTATGTTCGATTAAAACTTTAAAATTAATTAATAATTTTGTTATACTTTATCAAAAAGTATTTACTTTAGAAACTTAGTAATAAGTAGTTAAATAGTCAAAACGTTTTATCGTTGAACGTAATTATCGTTTGCATTTGTTTTTGCGAAACGTTAGAAAACCAGGTTACTGAACTTCAATTTGCAATATAATATGTCAAGGCCAGTGACTTATGAATGTATTAAAATACATAACGTACCTTTAGATAAGGACGACGAGCGATAGGATTGTTCCGATAACTCAGAACAAGATGAATCTTACCGGTGTGGTGGTGCTTCTTTTTTCGCTCCAACTTCCTCCCCAATCTTATAATTTTTCGTTTAATGTGTTCACAATTATCTTTTTTGCGTTTGAGCATCCTAAATAATCACTTTTAACAAAAACTAACAACTTTTTTAACACAATTTAAAAACTAGATGTGAAACGGCGACGCACTAGAAAGCGAAATGACAGCTATGACGGGCGCTTGAGCCAGGTCGCTCTTGAGTCTTGACTACCCGCATTTGAAATTTAAAAAATAATAATTGTCTTTTATTACTTTTTTAATTTATAAGTAGGTATATTCTCAATATAGTGTGAAATTGGCGATTACTAGGGCGTACTACCAAGTGTAAATCAAGCTAATCTTGAGGACGAAGCATGAAGTATAATTAAGCTATGTTTAACTTAAACATTAATTTGACTTTTTTACAAAAAATATGTCATTTCTAGTTTGAGCAAAAGAGATAAAACAATCTTTAAGTTAACTTAAAAATTGTTTCCAAATTTATAACACCAAAAAAATGTATTTATTAATATTTTAAAACATAAAAACCTACAAACTTTATTTTAAAATGTCGCTTTTTATTAACCGGTAAAAACGCTCTTTGCCATGTTCTGACGTCATACAATTTGTAAACAACCACTTGACAGTGTTGACAGTGTCAAGTGGTTGTTTACTTTTTTTTTACCTTAGGGTAGTTCCACTTAGCAAAGATCTTTGTCCAATATGCATTTGATCAAAGAAATTGGACGACTTTGACGTTCAATTTCATACATTCGATATCCAATTTCTTTGATCAAATGTATATTGGACAAAGATCTTGATAAGTGGAATACACCCTTACTAATATCACAGAATAAGCAACTTTTCATACAGTAGGCCGACGGAGACGTCTAGACAGGTCAATCGTGCGGGGCTTGCGGGGTGAGACGGGGGAGTGGTTGTCCCGAGTTACATACAACGCCGTTCATAGTAACTCGGGACAAGTCTTCCAGGGCTATCACGTCTTTATCGTTATAATTTATTTTTAAATTAATATTATGGTGCATACGACATGTAGAGTGAGTGCGTCATCTCGCTTATAAAAAAAAGGCAATTTCCAAAATCCAAGATGGCGGTCAACTTTTTTGTTTGCGGGGCGACTTTGATGAAACTTGGTTTTTGGTACAATTTTGACAAGAAAACAACAACACAATGTCAAAATAAAAAAAACAAGATGGCGGCCAAGTTTTTTTTTGTAAGCCGATTTTGATGAAATTTAGTTTCTGGTACTATTTTGACACGAAAACAACAACGCAATGTTAAAAGTATAAAAAATCCAAGATGGCGGCCAACTTTTTTGTTGGCAGGCCGATTTCGATGAAACTCAGTTTCTGGTACTATTTTGACAAGAAAACAGCAACGCAATGTTAAAAATATTGAAAATCCAAGATGGCGGCCAACTTTTTTGTTTGTGAGCCGATTTTGATGAAACTTGGTTTTTAGTACAATTTTGACAAGAAAACAACAACGCAATGTCAAAAATAAAAAAAAACAAGATGGCGGCCAACTTTTTTTTTGTAAGCCGATTTTGATGAAACTTAGTTTCTGGTACTATTTTGACAATAAAACAACAACGCAATGTTAAAAGTATAAAAAATCCAAGATGGCGGCCAACTTTTTTGTTTGCAGGCTGATTTCGATGAAACTCAGTTTCTTGTACTATTTTGACATAAAAAAAAGCAACGCAACGTTAAAAATATTAAAAATCCAAGATGCCGGCCAACTTTTTTGTTGGCAGGCCGATTTCGATGAAACTCTGTTTCTGGTACTATTTTGACAAGAAAACAGCAATGCAATGTTAAAAATATTGAAAATCCAAGATGGCGGCCAACTTTTTTGTTTGTCAGCCGATTTTGATGAAACTTGGTTTTTAGTACAACTTTGACAAGAAAACAACAACGCAATGTCAAAAATAAAAAAAAACCAAGATGGCGGCCAACTTTTTTTTGTAAGCCGATTTTAGTTTCTGGTACTATTTTGACAAGAAAACAACAACGCAATGTTAAAAGTATAAAAAATCCAAGATGGCGGCCAACTTTTTTGTTTGCAGGCTGATTTCGATGAAACTCAGTTTCTTGTACTATTTTGAAAAGAAAACAGCAACGCAACGTTAAAAATATTAAAAATTCAAGATGGCGGCCAACTTTTTTGTTTGTGAACCGATTTTGATGAAACTTGGTTTTTAGTACAATTTTGACAAGAAAAGAACAACACAATGTTAAAAGTATTAAAAAAGTCAAGATGGCGGCAAACTTTTTGTTTGCAGGCCGATTTCAATGAAACTCAGTTTCTGGTTCTATTTTGACAAGAAAACAGCAACACAATGTTAAAAATATAAAAATTCAAGATGGCGGCCAAATTTTTTGTTTGCTGGCCGATTTCGATGAAATTCAGTTTCTGGTACTATTTTAACAAGAAAACAGCAACGAAATGTTAAATACATTAAAAATCCAAGATGGCGGCCGACTTTTTTGTTTGCAGGCCGATTTCAATTAAACTCAGTTTGTGGTTCTATTTTGACCAGAAAACAGCAACGCAATGTTAAAAATATAAAAAAATCCAAGATGGCGGACAATTTTTTGTTTGCTGGCCGATTTCAATTAAATTCAGTTTCTGGTACTATTTTGACAAGAAAACAGCAACGCAATGTTAAAAATATAAAAATCCAAGATGGCGGACAAATTTTTTGTTTGCTGGCCGATTTCGATTAAATTCAGTTTCTGGTACTATTTTGACAAGAAAACAACAACGCAATGTTAAAAGTATAAAAAAATCCAAGATGGCGGCCAACTTTTTTGTTTGTAAGCCGATTTTGATCAAACTTAGTTTCTGGTTCTATTTTGAAAAGAAAGCAGCAACGCAATGTCAAAAAAATAAAAAAAATCAAGGTGGCAGCCAACTTTTTAATTTGTGAGCCGATTTGGATAAAACTCGATTTTTGGTACTATTTTGACAAGGCAACAGCAACGCTAAATTATATATACATAAATGTTACAATTACCACAGTATAACCAATTTTTTTATATAGTAGGCTAACGCCCTTGAAGTTAGGCGATACCGACGTCTGTATGGGTATTTCCGTAACTACGGAAGGGTTGTAACAAAATTAAAATGTGGCAGGCACCTACATTTTGGTGTATTGCGAAATAAAATAAAATAAATAATTATGGTTAGCATTTTAGAAGTATCAAAATAAAATATATTACATGTTTTATTTAGTTTCACCAATAATTGTGTCTGTCTGTCTGTCTGCCATGAAATTTTGCAAGGTAAATTTGACCTACTCCTGACGTTTGGATGGGTTGAAGTTTTGTTAAAGAAAAATATTTAGATTGGAAATAAGCCTATCCAAATTTCTTAAAATTTAAAGCGCCTTCGTCTATATATCAAAATCATCCAATGTCACAATCATTATTTTCAAACTCTGTAACTTAATATCAATTATTATTTTATTTACTAATTTTTTATGTTTCTAAATAGAGTTTACAGCTGTCAAAAACACAGTAAATTACGAAGGATGTTACGTAGTAATTTACTGTGCTTGTGTTAAAACAAATTAATAATTAATTAAATCTTTTACTTGACATGATAATGATGGTGGTGATACTTGACTCTGTCTCAAGCTTTCAAATAAAAACCTGTTACATTTTAATAAGCAAAAAGAGAGAAACAAAAACAAAAAACGGCCACCATCTTGACCATTTGTATTTTTTTACATTGTGTTAAGAATGGTTTTCTTGTCAAAATAGTACAAAAAACGAGTACGCAACCGTTCTCCGAAGACCGATTCGCAGATCGAAGAAAGTGTCAATAATTTTAATTTCTGAAAATGAGGTTTACAGGAATCTGTCGATTTTAAATTACACATAGCCCTAATGCATCTCTTCTGCGCTTTGAACGCTCTTTCCTTATCAGTGGCGTTTTTGCCACGCCGCCGCCAAATAAAACGCGATACTTAAGCAGAGAACCCGCATAAGCATGATAGGCGGTTAAAAGCGCATCTATGTTAACAACTTTTCGCAGCATATAGAGGGCATAGGAACATTGACTTAGTTTCTTACAAATATGGTCAATATGTTGTTTCCATGATAACTTGGAGTCAATGAATAATCCCAAAAATTTTGTTGATGATATTTCCTCTAGTTTTTTGCCTGAGTAGTTTATATTTAAATTGTTAAATGTCATATTATTAGATCTAAAATTTATTACATTTATTTTGTCAAGATTAATTCTAAGATTATTATTATTATTAAGCCAATTAACAAAAGAAATTAAAGATTTATCGTCAATAAATAAAACGGTACTATCATCTGCAAATAAATCATAGGATGGTCAATTACTTTAGGAAAGTCATTCATATAAATGAGGAAGAGCAAAGGCCCCAAAATGCTGCCCTGCGGTACGCCATACGTTACATTCCTCCAGTCCGAAAAATATTTACTTTTAATTTTAGTCTTTGGATCTATTCTGGTTATTTTAGTAACTTGCTTCCTGTTACTAAGATAAGACCGTACCAAGCTCAAAGGGATGCCTCTTATCCCTTATGATTCTAGTTTAGATAGCAAAATATCGTGGTGGACATGATCAAATGCTTTGGTCATGTCAACGAAGAGAGCTGTTACTCTTTTCTTGCTATCCAAAGCTTTAAGGACCTTTTCTAGAAAGTCTAGTATGGCCATATTTATGGATAAAGGTAAATGTTGCAACTGCAGTACCTACACATTTTATTATTGTCATACATAACTAATAAAACATTAATAAGTTTTATAGGTAGGGCTAGTCTACCTTAATTTCTTAGTAAAAACACATAAAAATGTAGATATTATGTGTATGTTTTGTAATATCGCTTGTTCTAAGGTTGTCGGCGAATCCTCCGTCGGTAGAAAGGTATGTAGTTATAAGAGTCATAGGTTTATCGTCGTATCGGTGAAACATTCTGTAGCTGAATAATACTGTCGTTGAAATTGACATATGTGAAAGGTTCTGTCGGCGAAATGACCGTAGGTAAAATACTCTGTCGGTAAATTGGACATAAATGAATCGTCCTGTCGACGAACAGTCCATCGGCGAATCGGTCTTCGGAGAACGGTTGCGGACTCACAAAAAACCGAGTTTTATCAAAATCGGCCCACAAACAAAAAAGTCGGCCGCCATCTTGGATTTTTATATTTTTAACATTGCGTTGCTGTTTTCTTGTCAAAATAGTACCAGAAACTGAATTTAATCGAAATAGGCCAGCAAACAAAAAAGTTGGCCGCCATCTTGGATTTTTTAATACTTTTAACATTGCGTTGTTGTTTTCTTGTCAAAATAGTACAAGAAACTAAGTTCCATCAAAATCGGCTTACAAAAAAAAAGTTGGCCGCCATCTTGATTTTTATATTTTTAACATTGCGTTGCTGTTTTCTTGTCAAAATAGAACCAGAAACTGAGTTTCATTAAAATCGGCTCAAAAACAAAAAAGTTGGCCGCCATCTTGGATTTTCAATATTTTTAACATTGCGTTGCTGTTTTCGTGTCAAAATAGTACCAGAAACTAATTTTCATCAAAATCGGCTTAGAAAAAAAAGTTGGCCGCCATCTTGGTTTTTTTTATTTTTGACATAGCGTTGTAGTTTTCTTGTCAAAACTGTACTAAAAACCAAGTTTCATCAAAATCGGCTCACAAACAAAAAAGTTGGCCGCCATCTTGGATTTTCAATATTTTTAACATTGCGTTGCTGTTTTCTTGTCAAAATAGTACCAGAAACTGAGTTTCATCGAAATCGGCCTGCCAACAAAAAAGTTGGCCGCCATCTTGGATTTTTTTATACTTTTAACATTGCGTTGTTGTTTTCGTGTCAAAATAGTACCAGAAACTAAATTTCATCAAAATCGGCTTACAGAAAAAAAGTTGGCCGCCATCTTGTTTTTTTTTATATTTTAAACATTGCGTTGCTGTTTTCTTGTCAAAATAGTACCATAAATCGAGTTTTATCGAAATCGGCCCACAAACTAAAAAGTTGACCGCCATCTTGGATTTTAATTTTTTTAACATTGCGTTGCTGTTTTCTTGTCAAAATAGTACCAATTACCGAGTTTCATCGAAATCAGCCTACAAACAAAAAAGTCGGCCGCCATCTTGAATTTTTTTATAATTTTGACATTGCATTTGTATTATTATATGTTAATAATTTAATATCGCAATACCAATGTACCCACCCGGGGTCGTAAAAGGTCCACCGTCACATTTTAAAGTGGCAACCCTTACGTACTTACGTAATAGTAGATTTCATTACAAGTGCGGAAAGCCTGTCATTGCAAAGAGTTCCGACAAATGTCTACCCGAGCCGAGGCGCAGCCGAAGGTGAGGGTTGACAGTCGGAACAAGTTGCAATGACGGTTCCGCACGTGTACTGAACAACTATTTTTAATACAGTTGCGAAAAAATTAAGCAATTTAATAAAATAATAAAACACAATAAACTCAACTAACTAATCGTAAAAGAAAAGCAGAGACTTTTTTTTTTGTTTTCTTCACCCATTCTGGGTTGGCAAAGGAAACTATGATCATACAGCCAAGGCTTCAGTAGAATTTTTTTATTGATATGAAATGAAAATTAAATTAAATGAGATGAAATGAAATGAAACCTAACAAAAGCAATCCGAATCCTACAGGAGCGCCATTCCTTATTTCTCTCTTTTACCACATCGTTTTCCATTAAAGCCACATTATTGCACTAATTCCACCATACTAAGTACCTACCACAATAAAAACCAGAAAAAACTAATTTAGAAAATTAAGAAATAAAGGTTCTCATTTTCTTTTCACTCAAACTCCTATAAGCAGATACTATGGTAAATAGTGCACGTCATACCATATTTAGTAATCTGTGGTCATACAGCCAATTTTATGTATTTTTTATATTCATAAATTTAATTTGGCCGATACTAATATTAATTTAATGTATAATTAAAATTACTTTTAAATCTGATATTGAAACAAATTAGTAGCTTCTTTTTAGAAATATTTGCATGAATCATAAAAACTTCTATGATTTTTTTAGTAAAAACTTCGTGGTTGGTTTTTTCTTTTTAATAGACAATATTTTGACAGTTGGGAAAAAAAACGCACGAGTTCGGGAAATGTAAAGAAAAAGTTCGAGTGTGTAATAGCCCACATCCCGAACGCTATACGTCCCTGCAATACGCCACTTTTTGAGCAACTGTATTAAAATAGTAGATTTCATTACAAGTGCGGAAAGTCTGTCATTGCAAAGAGTTCCGACAAATGTCTACCCGAGCCGAGGCGCAGCCGAAGGTGAGGGTTGACAGTCGGAACAAGTTGCAATGACGGTTCCGCACGTGTACTGAACAACTATTTTTAATACAGTTGCGAAAAAATTAAGCAATTTAATAAAATAATAAAACACAATAAACTCAACTAACTAATCGTAAAAGAATATAATATGCAGAGACTTTTTTTTGTTTTCTTCACCCATTCTGGGTTGGCAAAGGAAACTATGATCATACAGCCAAGGCTTCAGTAGAATTTTTTTATTGATATGAAATTAAATGAGATGAAATGAAATGAAACCTAACAAAAGCAATCCGAATCCTACAGGAGCGCCTTTCCTTATTTCTCTCTTTCACCACATCGTTTTCCATTAAAGCACTAATTCCACCATAAAAACCTACCATACCTTACCTACCACAATAAAAACCAGAAAAAACTAATTTAGATAATTAAGAAATAAGGTCCCTCATTTTCTTTTCACTTACTTGCGCAAACTCCTAATAAGCAGATACTATGGTAAATAGTGCACGCCATACCATATTTAGTAATCTGTGGTCATACAGCCAATTTTATGTATTTTTTATATTCATAAATTTAATTTGGCCGATACTAATATTAATTTAATGTATAATTAAAATTACTTTTAAATCTGATATTGAAACAAATTAGTAGCTTCTTTTTAGAAATATTTGCATGAATCATAAAAACTTCTATGATTTTTTTTTAGTAAAAACTTCGTGGTTGGTTTTTTCTTTTTAATAGACAATATTTTGACAGTTGGGAAAGAAAACGCACGAGTTCGGGAAAGGTAAAGAAAAAGTTCGAGTGTGTAATAGCCCGCATCCCGAACGCTATACGTCCCTGCAATACGCCACTTTTTGAGCAACTGTATTAAAAATACCTATACAGGCGTCGGCATCGCCCAACTTCAAGGGCGTCGTCCAACTGTATAGAAAGATTGCTTAAACTGTGCTAATATGTAGCAAAAGTCAAAGTGACGTTTATTTGTTTACAAATTTAGAAATCCAATGACGTCACAACATGGGCGATAGTGTTTTCATCAGTTCAAATAAAGAAATAAAAAATATATTTTTCAAATTTCATACTTAATTTGATTTGTCAAGTAGCCTATTGTGTAGTAGAAATGGATGGATACTAAATCAGGAATTCAGGATATTAAGCTAAATGAGGAACCAGTAAAACTATTTTTTTTATATACACATTTATTACAATTGCATACAACAGTACACAGAGTATAAACAAGTTCATAATTATATTTTTACATGTATATATACATAAAATCACTGTCGCGTGAACTAGAGATGATTGTGGGAATGTATAACAAAAATATTTAATAATTATTATTTTTATAATACCTGTACCTACGTTCTCACTTAGCAGTTACACATACGATGATTTACATGTAAGAAATTTCGTACTTATGAAATACTTGTTTTTACATAAGAACGTTCAACAATATTAACTTTTCAAATGTTAAAAATGGAATGATTACAGATAAATACATAAATTGACGATAACATTACACCCCATATGCTTTTTAGATCCATTTAGAAAATAGGAAAGTTTGTATCGCACTGATGCAGTGATGCAGTCAGTATACGTACGTGTAATAAATAAAATTATATAAAAAAAAAGATTAGGTACTCTCTTATTTGACCTAATATTAGGGTCGGCACAAAAGGCTAAATTACACGAGGCAAGTTATTGCATACAATGGGGAGAAACAGCGCAAATTTATCCCGATAGGTGGTGGCTGTGTTTGGTACCTAGAATAGCCCATACAAACCACAGATCTCTTAAATAAATAGCCTTCATATAAATTGACGTTGTCAAAGGTACCAATCATAAAAGCGACATCTGTAATTTGCTTTGCCTTCCGCTCCCCCATTCGTTGTACAATGCTATGTGAGTTTGAACATTGCTATGTTACTTTAAACTCACATAGCAATGTACTGCAAATTGTATGCAAAAACTTGCGTCAGGCGTTCGTCACTCGCTCAAGGACCCGAGATAAGTGCCTACCACTTCGGGTATATCTCGGGATACAATACAATACAATTTACAGCGGGCCGCCCGCCCTAGCGTGATAGAATATATGCGATAGAAAGAGATGCAATGTCTAGCCGTTCGTAATTAGAGGGCCTACTCTGAAACGCAAAACCCGAAACTTCGTTATACCCGTCCCTCGCACGCTCGAGTCATGACAGAATCGAGTGAAAGGGACGGGGCTAACCGAAGTTTCGCAAGTGCGTTTCAGAGTACGATCCTAGAGCCGTACAATTGTACTTTAGCGTGTTGAAGTTAGAGTTGCTATTTGTTTAAATGGTCTCGCAGAGTGCAGCTTCTGTTACTTTTATTTATTCGATGCTTGCGTCGTGTAATTCAGCCTTTAAACCTGCGTTAATAGGAATTTCAAAACTTCTGAAAAGTTTATAATTTTCCTTAACAGATTGCTTTATTCAGCCCAAATTCACGCGGCAGGACGTGCTAAATGCCATGACAATAACATAACTATTCGCTACAAATCTCTGTAAGCACTTCGCAGAATATTACATTCATGTGAGCACCCCACTCTATCACAAGCATACCAATATCCTATTTAATATCAGTCGAAACAAGTGACTATATAAAAAAAATTCAATCGAATTTCACTTGGTGAAATATATACGGCCCACGAAAACGTGCGGTCAGCGGCGGCGAGCGATTTGCACATCAGTTGGTGCGTCACAATGACTTATTTGATTAGACGTTTATCGCTAGCGCGCAATTAATGCGCAAACCGCTCGCTGCTGCCGCCGCCGCAGCCGTAGGTTTCAAAACTGCATACAAGAGTGAACAGTTTCAATTACATTGTAAAATATGTTAATCAATTATCAATACATATTAGTCAAGCTTTGTTTATATTGTCAATGCCATCATTTGTGATTACCACATTTATGATGTTTATTATTATGTTAAATGTAGTCTCATTAATTAAACCAGCTCACTAAATACTTGAATTGATTTTTATCGAAGTTTTTCTCACTGTAATCACAATTTCACTTAAAGTATATGTGATGAATAATAATAATAGTAGATAATTTTAAACATACAAGTTTTGGTAACAATTAATACCTAATAACATTACATTGGTTCGAACACTGCTTATTTTCGAATAATCATAGCAGAATTCATCACCTCTTACGCTTCAATTATTAGTTTTATCTCGATAAACACCAATAAACAAATACCGACAGAATCTCAATTTCATCACTACATAAAAATTAGATTTGCCCGGTGACTCGCAAGTAAAATTTTCGATTTATTCTATAAACAAACTACCAATTGCATACCAGCACTAACTACAGGAACGAGTAATGTTTACATCAAGATTATGTGATAAATACAAGTCACTGTTCAAAGTTTATTGTAAGTAACATTAATGCTAAGCATTATTAAATTAGCTTATTTAATAATATACACGTGAATGTGGATGTATTTACAATGGAGCTTAGCGTACATAAGATGGCGGCGATGGCGGGCGTATTCAAAATGGCCGTCCATTCTGCGGTCGCTCGGGCAGCTTCGGCGGGACGTTCGGGACTGGCCGACTATAAATATAAAAAAGATATTAGTAAACTTTCTACACAAACACACATGATTGCAAAATATACAGTGAATGCCAGATTATACAATGTGAAATAAGACATAACAGAACAAAGTGATGACAAGATATCTATCAAAGGCATACATAAGCGTGATATGTCGAGAATAAAGCACAATCCGGTGGTTTAACATACATCGCCTATGGTATAAACTCATGTTTCAAACTATGCATGCCAATGTAAAAGTAAATTTTGTACAAGAATTAACTTAATACTTAATTCTGTAACAGAATAATCTATCAAAGAATAAACTTTTTCGGCAATTTTAAAGTAAGCAATATTATGTTGTAATCGCCAAACACATGCACCATTCCCTATTATAACAAATAAAACATAATCCTTATTTCTCTACGACGTTATTTTGAATAATCCAATAAGAATTCAGAATCAAGTAACCACGACAGTATCCTTTTAATATAACGTTCTTTATATAATATTCTTATTGAAATATTACGTTACTATAGTTCAAAATGAGCTTACCTAATATATAATCCATTATGGATATTATGAAGTTATCCACGTTAGGTACTGTTAGTATAAAGCCAATTAACTAGCAACTACTGGAATAAATCAAACGTCCTCGTTACACATATAGCATTTAATTACTCTATTTATACAGCATAAGATTAACAATATTAATAAACTATATCAAATCCAACAATCACTGCCTATACCTTTTTCGATGGTACTAACGCTATTAACAAGATAAAGAGAGCAAAACGTTAGATGATTTGATTACTGTCGTATAGGATTCAGCTAATATCGATAGAGCAATGGTGGTATAGCCAGAGTACAAACGAGTAATCTATCTGTCTACTAGAGATCTGAATCTAAATCACACTAAATAATCTCAACCAAACCATAACTGAACCTCAGCCATTGGTATTGTAATCGCGTTTGAAACAAGCGACGGCGCTATACGAAGTCGGCAAAACGGCTGCGGTTAGGTTGTGGTTTGGTCGAAATTATTTAGCGCGATCGCCCCCCAGGGCACGGAATAACGTTCGGTATCAGATCTTTAGTAGTCAGATAGAATACTCGTTTGTACTCTGGTATAGCGTAAACCTCATTTTGAGTAGGAACTCGGTATTCCGATGCGCTCGCCCGGGCGACTGCTGCTTGGTGCATGTTATCCGTCTGCAGCCGCATCGGTAATAAACCTTTTCAAAAATAAACCTCTTGTGTCTAATCTTGGGTACATGATTAAATATACATTGAAAAATAAAATAATCGTGGAATGTCTGCTTCTAGTCTATCAATGAACGGTATGACACCACTATAAAACGATGACGATAATGATGAAGATTAAACTGTTTTTATTCAATAACGAATTCATACGTATCACTTTTAATAAAACTTTCTAATAATTGACCAAAAATATTGCTAACAGCAACAATACTAAGGACAACTGCTTTGGTCTTAGCCATTATAAGTACAATAAATTTTATTATTAATCTTCAATCACCATTTCAATAGATTACATGATTATTTGTAAATACAATATAACAAACAAGCTTGGGGTAAATATTGTTTCGGGTAAATGCATCGTTTGGGCGCGTTCCGCCCGCGCCCGTCAGCCTACTGGAGACGGAAGAAGGAAGTGGAGCGATCGCGCCGCGGCCCTAAGCTACTGAAACACCTACACACCGACGTGAGAACGACTGGCACTACTCAGCTAGCCTACGCAACCATGTGTCGAGTGCGCAACATCAACAAATAAACTGTCTCCGTTATTGTACAACTAACACATTTACAAATTATTATGATATGCTCGTTTGGATCCCGACGCTCGCTCTTCAGGAGCCCGCGCTGCTCTCTGAATCGACTCAGCTACGTAATCAAATGTACATCTATCATAAGCCACTGAATGTAACATTTACAATTAATTACATAAAGTAATTTTTAATTACATATCCCCATTACTGTTACTATAATTATATAACCCGCTTATACGGGTTATAACATTTTCATGATATAAACTATAACTTCATAATTATTAATACTGAAACCATTTAATTTGGTTACATTTAAAGTCTTTCTACAATTTGATTGTAACATTTGTGAATAAAATAATATTAGTATCAATATTTACTTACAAAATGTGTGTGATCTTCAAAACAGTATTTTGGCTCCGCGTTTTGAGCAATTATGTAAGTAACTAGGTATTGCTGATATTACACTTGAGCAACAATTAAACAAAACATAAGATGTGAGTACAATAAAAGTTATTGTCGTGTAAATTATTACAAATACAATTATAGTATGGTAACACTTGTTGTATTTCACAAGCGGTGTTTAATTCAAGTGCACAACTACAACATGTTAAACAGGCACAACACATGTTATATATGGTTTGTTTCAACTTGGAACAATAGAAGAGATAACATTGACTGTCATTAATGTTAGGATTCAAGAAAAATTAGGTGACTCAATATTAAGTTGTTAAATTATTAGTAAATAACCATTTCAAGGTAAGGTATTTCAGTACACTTCATACTTCACAAAATAAACTGCACAGCTGAGAAAGTTTACGCAAAGCCACACGAAAGGCGTCGAAAATCACAAGAGATTATATAATATCAATTGTTCATATCTGAATTTCAAGTTTCCCAATTAAACTGAGACATAATTTTGCACAGCAAAAGCGCATACTTTCAAATTCGGATGTCGTCGAGATATGGTCAAATTTATATCACAACGTTATAATCATACATTGAACCCCACCAAACAGTGCCAATTTTTTTTTGTATTGTTATATATTTTCAATAACTACCTATACAAAAACATGATAGCAAGTTACTTTCGCCAACGGCTATACAAACATCATAACATTTAGTGTGAGCCGAACACAAATATGCGTACGCGTCACGAGACCGCCCACTGACCGTACACGTACTGACGTCATGTGACATTAATTGCAGACAACACAGATTAGGGTGTCGACAAGCCATGTGCAGTTTACTTGAATCTGGCGAAGGCGGAGCTGAGTTCGTTGACGGCCGCGTTGGTGACGGCCTGGCCGACGGCCTGGTTGACCTGCTGGCGCATGTGCGGCGGCATCTGGTTCATGGCGCCCATCACCGCGCCCGTAGCGCTCCCACCACCGGGCCTCCTAACATCCCACAATAGTATTATTCACTAATGAACTTATGCTCCGACAATTATACAAAACAAAAGAGTATCAACATCTCGATTTCTGATCCACCGCTATTTGCATTTTAAACGCCTCTTAGTCAAACTCGAAAACGTGAAATTACTATTTAACATTATTTGGAGCGTAAGATCAGTGGTGATGAATCAAAATATAGCATAAAGAGGACTGGTAATAGTCAAACTAGAGCTGTCACAGCTCCTCTGTAAGACATTTCTGGGCAATGTAACGGCCATAAATAAAATAAAAGGAAGTACGAATAAAACAAAAAGTTAATTCTTACAGGGCAACTGTGAATCTACAATAAACAGGGTTAACATATATATACTTTTAATAGCGTTATACTTATCAGAACCAGAAATACGTAACACAAACAACCAATATGTAGGAATCTACTTAATCAACAAAATTACGTATAATGTTATTATTGTCCTTTCATTCATCAATAAAAATTTATAACAAGAAGCGTGTTACAAACAAATCTGAAAACAGCCTTGAAGACCACACACTAAAGAGTTAACATGCAGTGCTTTCACATTTCTACGGATCGTGATTTAATATAATACCAACTACCTAAAAAATAGTTTTGGACAGATCACGGAACAAATGTTATTTATCATCAAAAGCTAATTCAACAAGAGCTAAGCTTGTACTAAGCATTATAATTATAACAGTTAATGTTTGCCACTATTATTCATATTTTTATGAATCTTACAGTAATCTAATCCCATCCTGTTAAATTGTTAATAATATATAACGTTATTACATATTATTGGACTTGTTAAAAAAGCTTTCTTGCTGTAGGCAACCTTCTCAAGTTTTCGATGAATGCACAACCTTTCATCAATCTCAAAAATATAGCAAATGTATTTAGAAGAAAAATAGGATTCGGTTACTGAAAAATATAGTCTTTTAAATAGAAATACTTAATATGACAACGGTATATTCGTAAGAGTCCTACGGTTGCCTACAGAAGACCAGACAAGCATTTAACATTATTATATCTAAGAGTAGGTACATCGTAAAATTCTCTATTAAATGTAATAATTATATGGAAGCAATATATTTTTATCAGACGTATCATAAGTATTAATCATGTACATGACTAATTTGTATATAACATATGTATAATTTTATATAATAAGTTTCCCGACATGGTTGTTAACTTATTACAACTTATTTTATGGATATCAAGAGTGGTTTAGAATGGTTTCACGGTAAAATGAATAAATGTAACTGACATTATGGGCTAATATGAATTTTGTGAAACTACAAAAAAACAGTGTAACTAAATAGTGTTAGAACTGTATTCCGATGTATTAAGTTAACAAGCTCATCAGAGTTAGTACCTTATGTTCATAATATAACTTATGTTAGTTAGATAGTTGGCTCGCGCTGAAGCCGCTTAGCGCCGCCTGCGAAAACAACCACACACTCAGCTCGAGCACTGTTCAAACTAACCGTATGACACTACTGTATACTATTTTATAGAAAACTACTAGTAGGAGTAAAAGGCTATTATTATCAATTTCTATTAAACTGATTCATGTATATTTCAGGTTAATAACTTCTTAATGGATAGATAGAAGACTAAAACCCCAGTTCACCCAGTAAAGATAACTGTTGATTACGTTAATGGCTTGATTAAAATAAAATTTTCGCATGTGATTGGTGCTTATAAGAACCACTGACACGAAGAAAAAGAAATTACATAATCAAAGGTTAAACTTTACTTGGCGAACTTGGGTCTAAGAATTTTACCCTTTACGAGTAGCAAGATTGTTATTAGAAGTTACAATAGATAAGATGTTAATTACTGTGGTCAAAAGTTTTTATTTATAAGTAGATTTGTTAGCTCAACCCTGTATACTGAAAAATATAGTAAACATAATAATATAATAAAAGCATATTTAAGATGCAAATTATGGCTGTTACATCACCCACACAAATGCCTTTATTAAGCTTATAAAGCTCACCCTTTTTTAAAACCGTATTAATAAAATTCGGTTAAAAATACTTAGATACATCTTCGTAACACTCTGCACAAATTAACGCAGTACATCCCATTCTTTCTTTTAGTAAGTATAGAAAAAGATGGATTGTTCTCTAGGTTGTACTTTATAAAAAGCATAAATTTTTATCATATGGAACGAAATAAATATCATCTAGTCTAGGAAGCATATTCATGCATTGCTTCAAAATCTCAGATTGATTTCTGCTTGTCATTAAGTAATTAAGCAGTCATTTATACGGCATAATCGTATATATTGTTCGTAATCGCATTTTCCATCCAATCATAGCGAAGCTTCATAAAGGTGAACGCACACTTAAATGCCTTGAACTATTGGTTTGAAGTAAGCCCTGCAAACACATTCCAGAGCATCAGATTAAGAGTCAACTACTACATGGGTAGTGAGTGTTGTGTCCAGAAAGTAAAGCAAGATAAACTAAAACATTCGTCCTATCAGATCTTATTTTGAAATGCTAGCTCTAATGTTGCTATGCCTAATTTTCGTTTATGTTTTCCTAATAAAACTTAACTTATTTTATTTTTATAAACATTGTGTCAACACTAGCACTGAGCCCGCGTGGTGGGTCATGGCTCATTCTCCTTATTCATCCATAAGGAAGGCCAGTGCCCCAGCAGTGGGGACATTAAATGGCTTATGATGATGATGATGATGTGTCAACACTAGACTTCCTCGATGAAACTATCAACAGTAATTTAAAATAATTGTAATCTTTTCTAAGTTTTCTGCTATTACAGTATTGCTGTTTAAAATGTTTAAAAGGCTCCCGGTGTGCGTTCACCATACGGACAAACACAAGTCAAATCACTCTACAGGATACATTTTTGACCAGTGCACAAATTTTTAGGATCATCTCTGAATCGGCAAATGAACAACTTTCTCCTAGAAACGTGGGTTGAAATACGACAAAAATTTTTGGACTTCCCATACTAAATCGATCACGTGATCAGTCCGATTTGTATGAGTCAAAAAAATTTTTGTCATATTTCGACCTATGTTTCTAGGAGAAAGTTGTTCACTTACCGCTTCTGAGTCGATCTTAAAAATTTGTGCACTGATTAAAAATTTACCCTGTATAAAGGTTGGCCCACAACAAGCCCGTTTTCTGCTATTTAAGTATTGCTGTTTAAAATGTCTAAAAGGCTCCCGGTGTGCGTTCACCATACGGACAAACACAAGTCAAATCACTCAATACAGGTTGGCCCACAACAAGGCGTGTACTCACGTGGGTATGAGCGGCGCGGGCAGGCCGCCGCCGGGCGCGGGGCGGGAGGCGGGCGGCGGGGGCGCGGCGCCGCCCGGCCGCGACGGCAGCGGGGGCGCGGGCCGGCCCGTGCCCGCCGGCGGGGGGGGAGCGCCTCGCTGCCCGAGGGACCCTGGACGAAGAGAAGGTGACGCGTGAACAGTGAGCGTGGTTAAGTATAGACTATACTACCGGTGACAGCGGCGCTATGTATTTTTTCTTCTTTTTGTAGCCATTTATCCGGCCCTGACTTCTAAAACCTTCAGCCTGCAGCAGCTCCATGGAAGGACAACAACTTGACAGCATAATGACATTAAAAAAAAAATGTGATTTCCAGTTTTTAGCCACCGGAACAAAAAACGTCGCGCTATACAGCGGCCAACTTGAAGCGAACGCGTAGTATAGTCTATAATACGCGTTCGCTTCAAGTTGGCAGCTACCTCTCTCCCCGCCTCACCGCGTCGCTTATTACGTCGTAGTAAGGTCTGTTTAGGAGTGCGGTGCGGTGAGGCGGGGAGAGGTAGCGGCCAACTCGAAGCGAACGCGTAGTATAGTGCGACAACGTTTTCGGTTTTTTTTATGTCATGATTTTTTTTTGTTTTTTTTTTACTGTCACGTTGTTACCTAAAGAAAAACTTACCTTAACTTAAGAAAAAGGTCTTAAAAGTCAGGGCCGGTTAAATTCCTACAAAAAGAAGAAAAAAAACATAGCGCCGCTGTCACCGGAACAGAAAAGATTGTCGATCAATACCTCGGATGTGTCAGCGGAATCTGTCTACCAAGCTGGACTTCTAGAATGATACATCGCATACATAGCTCTGTCATCATTTTTTCATCTAACCGTGGTGAGCACCGAACGGTTTCCATTCTACGTATTTAGTACATTATTGGTTCTTTTTTACTTATATTTTTGGTTCTGGAATGTATGATGACGGCAACACGTTAACAGTACTCTAAGCACGAAAAACTCTCGTTATCGTATTATACTGTATGAAAACCAGAGCAGCGCCTTTTTCGGTCGTACAAGGAACTAAAATTGAATCGTTATTTGACAACCGTTTTTGACGGATACTAAGTTTGCTATTACGATTACCATAACGACAATCTTCGTGATACGGCTACAATTCGTCAGTACAACTGCAGTGCAGTGCTACCCAGTGATAGTGGCTCACCTTGTTGCGCCGGCGCGGCCCGCCGCGGGCCACCGGGCGAGGGCGGCGACAGGCGCGGGTTGGAGTCGAGCCGGCTCTCGAGCCAGTCGTTCTTGACGGGCGGCGGCACCGGCGTGCTCACCGTCGCCATGGACACGTCGCCTTACAACTGCAGTGCAGTGCTACCCAGTGATAGTGGCTCACCTTGTTGCGCCGGCGCGGCCCGCCGCGGGCCACCGGGCGAGGGCGGCGACAGGCGCGGGTTGGAGTCGAGCCGGCTCTCGAGCCAGTCGTTCTTGACGGGCGGCGGCACCGGCGTGCTCACCGTCGCCATGGACACGTCGCCTTACAACTGCAGTGCAGTGCTACCCAGTGATAGTGGCTCACCTTGTTGCGCCGGCGCGGCCCGCCGCGGGCCACCGGGCGAGGGCGGCGACAGGCGCGGGTTGGAGTCGAGCCGGCTCTCGAGCCAGTCGTTCTTGACGGGCGGCGGCACCGGCGTGCTCACCGTCGCCATGGACACGTCGCCTATTATGTGTAGCGCCTCCTTGCACGCGTGGTACATGCGCAACATCTCTTCGCGTTTCTGCGCCTCTTCGGGGGACTCTTCCATCATTTGCGACTGAAATGGAATTATTATTCAACTCTCGGTTTAATTAGAAAGCTATAAAAGAGAAAAAGATATGAGAGCAAGAGTTTGTTTGTAATGGATAAATTCAAAAACAACTAGACCGATTTTATAGTTTCTTTCACCATTAGAAAGGTAAATTCTTCCTGAGTGACATAGGCTATATTTTATCCCGATACTCCCACGGGAACGGGTACTACGAAGATAAAAACCGCGTGGAACCAATATATTTCATAAAGTGTGCTCCAAAAACACTTCCAGACAGATCTCAAATCATGACAAAACATGTCAAGACACTTTCATTTCACTAATTTTTTTAAGTGAGTACATGAGAAGAGACAATAATACTCATATCAGTCAAAACATTAAAGCATTTACCTATAACTATTTTTTTATAATATTACCTGATCACCAGACGCGTACAGATGGGCGAGAAGTTCCCCATTAATAAAATCTTTGGCGTTGTTGATGATCAGCATCATAATAGTCTTGGGCACGAGGTCGCGCGTGGTCTTGGTCACGATGCGCATGTACGAGTCCACCAGGTTGCGGATCGTCTCCACTTGCCGCTCCAGCTGCGGGTCCATGCTGCTCGAGCCCGCGTTGTCAGAGCTCTGCAATAAACAAAGAAAAAGAAATATTAAAAACCTTGAAGGAGATGGCCCAAAACCCACATAAAACCAGTCCCGGCGCAAAACTTAGGTTTTAGAACATTATTAAACGTTATATGCTATCACAATCTCTCGTTTATTTATATCTTCTTAAATCCGAGATACAAAACTTTTGTGCCGGGACTGGGTTCTTTTTAGACCGTCGTCTTTTTTGCGGCTTCGACCCGTGACCACCGTGTCTAGCAATGACTTCTAATGTAGACAAACGAATATAAAAGGAACCAAATAAAATTTGATATGAAATCAAGAAAAATCATACAATATGTAATAGCAGGAAAAGTTAGGCAGTATTTATTACAGCTATATTTAAACACAAATTATGTCTGTTGCAGATAACATGAGATTTCACAACTTATTTGAACATTCTCTTTTTTTTACACTTTTTCCCAGATAGGCCAAGAAAAGTTTATGTTTGCGTTATAAAAAGGTAAACGACATTCGAAAATTGCTATGAAGCTTATGCTTGCGTTATAAAAGGGTAAACGACGTTCGAAAATTGCTATGCTGTTTATTGTTTTTATTTACATAAAGCTTTACTTATTAGTACAAACTATACTTGTAATAATATCAAAATAAAAATTTTTTGGTTACCTAAACAGCAACTGACAAGCTACGTATTTCAAATTCAGTTCAAGAGCTATGAGCTTTTAAATAAAAATAAGCATGTGTTTATTAATTGCTAAAGATAGCCATTTTTTACTAATGTAGCCTCAAATGATAAAAATGCAAATTGCATTTATAACAAAGACAAAGTTAATAAACTAATTAAGATGCTGTTGATTCTGTGAGAATCAAATTAAAGCTACTGCTCAGAAATAAGTTCCTACGCAGAATGTTTTGCGCATCGTGTGCCAAATTGAAATGGTCAACAGAAGGGGTTGTCTGCTACCCTTTAACACCTTCCATGGCATGCGGGTTTTTTTTTATCAACTTTTTAGTATTTTATTGGAAAAAAGACCCAAATTCTATACTTAAATACGCATTTTACGAAAAGGCGTAGACTCCGAATTTCATTTTATTTAGCTGAGTATTGTTTTAGGGTTCTTTTACAGCCAAAACTACTTGTACTTACAGTGCCTTATACAACGTGTTAATAAATAAGCGCAAAACCTCTTCGGTGGTGATTGTTGAAAATTACCTCATGTCTTATTGTTCTTGAGTTTTACTTGAAATAAAATATACAGTTAACAATTTTTACATTTATTTCAAATTTTTATATTTACAAAGTACGACAACCGTGGTACGGATTTCTAGCGCAATAAACGTACAATAAAGAGGGTAGAACGTTTCGTCTGCTCTTAGTCTGCCCATGTAGCGAGAGCATAGAGCCAATTTACGAAACTACTAAAAGATGTTTATAATATTTGACACATCATTAGCAAGAGGATAGACTTAAGCTTTTGAGAAAATTGGAAGAATCCGATCGCTTATAGTTATTTTTTTCAAACCATGTAAAATCTAAGTTATTTTCAAATTTTACACATTTTGAAACTTAGCGAGCAAATGAAAAAAGAAGTATATAGGTAGCATATGCGAATAGTTTTGACTTTAAAAGAATGCTAAAACAATACACAGCAAAATAAAATTAAAATTTAGAGTCTACGCTTCCTTTCTGTCGACCTTTTCAATTTGGGATACGGCACACCAAACACCCTGTATTTTATAATACTTTTGGCATTCTTTATTATAATCTAAGAGCTGGGCGCATGCATGGTGAGTTTAGATTACGATTCCCAAGATCATAAAGACTTTTCATTTTTTTTTACATTTCTTTTTTACAGTACGATTGAGTTTTTCTTGATTGGCGTATATATGTATTAGTATAAGCACTTTTCAACTTGTCACGCAGCCAGCTCCTGGATTTTATTGTGTGCACACACTTGGAACATGCTTCTATCAAGTATCAAGCAACTAAACACAAACCGATCAATAGTTATTATAAAGTCACTTCACTAATGTAATGAGTATAAGCGTATTAGTATCAAAATACTAACCAATTTCCTAAACCTGACGATACTGCAAACGTGCCATCGCAACCGTCCAGAATACCCAAATAAACTACAAACCAAGACACCTTTACTTAATAGCCCGAGAGCCAAACTAATTCGCTCTATGGAGACTCAACAATAATTCTATTTCAGTAATTTCTTAACATAGAAAATTAGATTATCTACTTTAATAAATAATTCATTAGTAGTCCACCACTATTTATGACAGCGTCATTAAAAAAAAACAAATACAAAGCTATAAAAAATCTATAAAAAATGGGCGAAAATGGTATAAGTATTATTCACTTTACATTTGAATACATTTATTAATTATCTTACGTAAAAGTATATAATCCTCCTATATATGTAAATGAAAAACAAATAAACTTAAAAAAAACTCTCTACTTAAACTTAAATTGGCATTACACCTATGTTAAAAATGCTATCAGATCACTTTTTAATTACTTTTCTTTCATTTGCTTCCATTAACACGTATTGTACTAAATCCACTTTAAATATATAATGATAATGGAAAATGACTTTAGTGGTGAAAAAATACTAGTGAAAAAAATATAGCAGAAGAAAAACTAAGTAGACTTTTCTTATAGGTCATATTAAAGCATTCAAAATTAAAATCCACCGAAAAAACATTGGGAAACAATGTACAAATCGAATTGTCAAAACAAAGGGTTGCGCGGGGTAGAGAGCGCGTTCGCGGGGAAGGGCAAGGCAAAACGGACGGGGCGCGGGGCGTGTGTTCATACTTGTTTTGTTTGATTACGGAGTCGCGAGCGCACTGTTTACTTTAATTTACGTAATTCGACATTAGTGCAAATAGGTAATAAACTCGAGAAAAAAATCATTTGAAACTTATACTTTAATATTAGTTAACCATAATGAAGGTATTTGTATTTTGTAGTTTTATTAATATTGTCACTATTTTGTTTGGTTTTTAGGAAGAACTGATTTAGTGCTTGGTTTTATGCTAAATCGACTAGGTACTTTTCGAAACTTCTACTGTAAAAATGTTGTACCTACTACCTACCTACCTACTCAACTACCAGGGGTGGACTTCAAAATGGTTTATAATATAAATCATTTTGAAGTCGATTTTTATTTTCGTTTGTTGCCCTTGTTACTGCCAATCTTTCATTTAAGGGTAAGAATAGGACCATTTAAAGAAAACATTAAATTTTTTCATTGTGAGTTTTGGTTTTGGAATTCGGTTTTTATTTGTTTGTAAAAAAGGATTTTGTTTATTGCTTTAATTAGTGTCTATAGATAAAAAAATATCATTTAAAATTTGCACTGACCGTTCAGTGACCTTGGGACTTTTTTTTTAATTTCACCACTTGCATCGAGCGCTCGATTTCTCATACTCTTTTTCATGTCAAATATGAGTAAAATGTGGTAAAATATGACAAAGAGTAAGCGAGCGCTCGACACGAGTAGTGGCAAAATTTAAAAATAGACCCCACAAAGTACCTTCCCCTTGTTTATTTTAAAAGTAATTTATAAATGCCTTCTTCGTGGAGAGCCGACAACAGTCACGGATGATGTGATTGCAAATACCTATAATGTTATTCTAGTGTCTACAAGAAATGATTTTCTTTGAAAACGAAAGAAATCATTGATGCATGTAAGAAATATTTGCTTATATTGATGTTTCTTTCTCATTTATTGATTTTACAATCAAAGTACTAAGCCCATTATAAAGAATGAGGACCAAACTGAAACCATTTTCTTTCCACTACAAAATAAACTCCTCCTTTCTTGGAAGTCGGTTAAAAAAAATTCAGTCTACAAGGTATACCTCGTTTCAAGAATACCGTATCAAATTGTATAAAGGGCAGGATCTTCTAAAAACTCTGTCTTTGTCTTATTCTTTACGTGTGAAGAGTAATGAAAATAACCTCACTTTATAATTTTTTCAATGTTTTTGTTGTTATTTTAAGCATCAATTCATTTTTTGGAAAAGTAGCCTGAGAATAATACACTATGAGTCATTACCTATTTTCTATATATTATTCGTAAATAAGTAATAATAATCTAGGAATAAAACCAAAAAAATATAAAAGTAAAATGGAAAATGAAGTACGGGTCGACTTTTTCTAAATACTTCATTTTTAATTTTTTCAACTATAAAAATTGCATTGTGAATGCAAAAAAGTAAAAATTTAAGTAACATATAAAAGTAATAAATTTTTTTTTTTTTTTGAAAATTTTTATAGTCGAGTGAAGATACGAGTATCGTGTTTCTAGCCACAAAATAATCAAGATCGTTAATGAAACTTCAACATATATTTTTATCTGCTCAAAATAAAGAATATTGAGTCAATTTCAACAACTGATTTTTTTCACTAATTTCCATGGAAATTTTCATTTTCAGGTTTTTACACAAACTTTGATATTGTAGTGCAATACATATCATAATCTATATCCATATTACATAATTATACATTTTCAAAAGGGGTAATACATAATTTATATTACTAAAAGTTAACATGCTACAGAAATTGTGCTATGTCCACTGAAATTGTCATGTCATTAAAAATAATGTTTTTATACAATTATATCTAACGTTTTTAATCATCATCATCATCAGCCACACGACGCCAACTGCTGGGCATAGGCCTCCCCCAAGGATCTCCACAACGACCGGTCCTGCTGGTCCAGCGGCTTCGCGCGACCATAAGCAGTGCCCCGATTCTGCTAAAGTTAAGTCATAATCGTGTCTCAATCGTGTTTCAATTGTTGTGCTTTTTTACACACTAGTTACAAGAAATGTGAACTTTTTTCACAATACTACTGATGGTCACACCACACACTACATTCACATCACATCATACTGTCATAATTCTTGTAACTAGTGTGTAAAAAAGCACAACAATTGAAACACGATTGAGACACGATTATGACTTAACGTTAGCAGAATCGGGCCACTGGTCCACCTTGTAGGGGGCCTGCCCACGGCGGAATGTCGTCTGGTACGCGGTCGCCATTAGAGAACCTTTCCTCCCCAACGGCCATCGGTTCTTCGCGCTATCTGTCTCACCCACTGGCACTTCAGCTGAGCAATCTTTCATTTATTTTTTTTATTTTATTTTAAAAACTAACAGCGTTTAAGTTTATACTTAAATTCTAACTATTTGTTAGAATTATAAACAAGAGTAACGGGACTCAACGCGACATTTATTATGAAGTACATATTATTATGTACTTACAGCTTGACGTTTCGGCTGTGTTGCAACAACCGTGGTCACAAGCAGACTGGTTGTTGCAACACAGCCGAAACGTCAAGCTGTAAGTACATAATAATATGTACTTCATAATAAATGTCGCGTTGAGTCCCGTTACTCTTGTTTATAATTATAATGGAACGCGAAAGTTTAAAATCTTATATTTGTTAGAATTTAAAAGCCAATAAGTTCACTGCATTTCTGATTCAATCGAGCAGGGAAATGCCTAGCATTGTTCTTTCCTTTACTTGCTGAGTCACCTTGAGTCTTCTTATGAGACCCATAGTAAAAGACCACGTCTCACTCCCATAGGTCATTACTGGCAACACATACTGGTCAAAGACTTTCGTCTTGAGACATTGAGGTATTTCGGATATATGCCGGAGCTTCCCGAACGCTGCCCATTCGAGCTGGATTCGACGAGAGCTCTCTCTCTCAAATTGGATTTACCTAATTGGACTATATATCCCAGGTAAACATAATGGTCAACAACTTTGATTGTAATGTTCCCAACATTAACTGGACTGAATGCAACATGGGGCGGCATTGGACAGGACATGACTTTTGTCTTATCCATGTTAATCTTAAGACCCACTCTTTGGCAAGCACTGGTGACATTTTCGAGCATTATTTTCAGGTCCTCCAAGGTTTCAGCAATAAGAACTAAATCATCGGCAAATCGCAGGTGTGTTAGGTACTCGCTATTGATGTTGATACCGTATCCTTTCGAGCCCAGAAGCTTAAAAATATCCTCCAACGCAGCTGTGAACAGTTTCGGAGAGACGACGTCTCCCTGTCTCACACCTCGCTGTAGTTGGATCGGGTTAGAGCTCTGGTTCTGTAACCGGACTGATATGGTGAAATTTTTGTATAAGTACCTTAGCATCTCGATGTACCTGTAGTCTATTTGGCACCTCTGGAGAGACTGCAGCAGTGCCCAGGTCTCAATCGAATCAAAGTGGCTAGTTGTACTCTTCGGTCTTCTGTATAACTTGCAGCAGCGTATGATTGTTGTCTATGGTACTATAGCCTCACCGGAACCCAGATTGTTCGGGAGGTTGAAAGTCGTCGAAACTACGAGTGAGAAGATTCGTAATGACCCTTGAAAACAACTTACAGGAGCGAGATGGGTCTCATCACCCTTCTTGATATCTGTCTATTGAACTGCCAATAACGATGGGCATGCGCTGAGCTCTGTAGCTTCATTTCGTGTTTCTGATCTATGAGTGGGAGAGCCTGGCTGGAGAGTTTATTTAATTTTAGACGGCGGGTTTTAAAGTACTTGGACCCAACCGTGCTGACAGTATCCACCACTGTGTTTGAGTAGATTCTCCACATGGTATTCTCAAGGGCTTTGAAGCGGTTTTGGAACTCAAGCTGAAAGCACTTGGGGTTTTGAATTTGGGCTGGTATTGGTTGGAGCGTGGGTTTTATCAGTCGCGAACTTTCAAGCTTGACGTCGATATTCAATGTGCTTCTGACCATGCGGTGATCACTTTGAATATGTGGTTCTTCGTCGACATGATAAAATCGATCTCGTTTTTTACTTTACCTGACGGACTGATCCAGGTCTATTTGAAGAAGTTCATCATATAGATGTTCTCCCTCTCCAGGAAGTCTGCCAGCATCGGGCCTTTTTCGTTCCGTCTTCGTAATGTTCTTTTTATATAACTAATTAATCGGTACAATTTCTGTGGAACTGTGCAATTTCCGTGGACACCTAGAAGCCACGGAAACCACAGAAATTTGTACACGGAAATTAGAAACGAGGTGTATTTTTTTTTAAACTAGCGGATCTTTGCGGTTTCACCCGCGTGGTACCCGTTCCCGTGGGAATATTGGGATAAAATATAGCCTCTGTCACTCGGGAAGAATGTAGCTTTCTAATGGTGAAAGAATTTTCTAAATCGGTCCAGTAGTTTCGGAGCCTATTCGATGCAAACAAACAAACAAACAATCAAATCTTTCCTCTTTATAATATTAGTATAGATATTAGTATAGATAATATTAGTATAGATAGTATAGATATGAAGTTCATGACTTTTTTTCTGTTATCTTAAACATGTGACAAAGGCTTCACTACATAGTATAAAACAAAGTCGCTTTCTCTGTCCCTATGTCCCTTTGTATGCTTAAATCTTTGAAACTACGCAACGGATTTGGATGCGTTTTTTTTTAATAGATAGAGTGATTCAAGAGGAAGGTTTATATGTACTTTTTATCCCGATATTCCCACGGGAACGGGAACCACGCGGGTGAAACCGCGGGCGGCCGCTAGTATTATCATAAATAAAAACTATATTTTTATTTAAAAAAGAACTGTCTAAATCTAATCGCACAGAAATTGCAATTTTTTATTCCGAGTAAACTAAAATCATGTACTTATTCAAATTCAAACCGCGCAAGGACTTATTGTAGGTATATACATATACCTACCTATAAATGGAACGTAAGAACGACGAAACAAAATGAGCATAGAAATTGCTACTTTCGCTCGGACAAAGCTTGCTTGACATGTCTTAATAAAAATATGGGTTAAAAAGTAAAATTTTCTTATTTTCTTGTATGTTACCTAATACTGAACATAAATAAAAATATTTTTTTATGTATTTGTTGAGGATTTTTTTTTCTGTGAGGTGAATAATTATTATATTGTGTCAAAGTGATTGTGGACAAGCCACAGAACTAAAAATTTCGCCACTTATTGATTTTTCCCATAAAAATTAATTGCTTTATAAATTTAATTCAAGAGTCCTCATTGAGATACGTGAACTTACCTATCTTTAATGTCTAGAAAAAATCATGGTATTACATCTGTAAAGCAGTAATGCGTTTTCAGCCTAGACGCGTAAAATGTTCGCCTGAGAAATTCACTCATTTGATTGTTTACTTTTGAATAAAAAATAGGTTGATTTCGATCATTTCGAAGATCGTGCCCTTAAATACGGAATACGGCCCTGTATGTTTACTCCTCGTACGTAGGTGCCAATGCGCCCGCGGCAGGCGCGCGACGCGGTGGCGGTGCGCGGTGTGGCGAGCGTTCTAAAATGATACTTACTGTAAAACGCTAAAGTCCAAATCAGTTTATGTACTTTTAGAAATTTACAAATATCATTAATTTTCGGTGGATTTTAATTATCATGGTGTTATCTAAGCTCAATATTTAAAGTCTACCTAAATTCATAACTGTTCGTTTTTTGCTGCCTGTGTAAAAAGATAAATAAAAATTACCTACTACCCAAATAAAAATAATGTTGGATTTTGAAAAAAAGTTGATTGAAACATTATTTGATGTAGAATATAACCTAAAAAAATCTGCTATTATTATTTTCTTAGACTACATTGTGCAGTTAGTGAAACAACCGACTTCTTCCTAAAGTATTAGTTTCCCGTTTTATATCTTTATGGATTTCGACTTTGGTGCTTAGATATGGTGAACATAAACACATGTAAACGATAAAATTGGTGATAGCATATTTGCTGTAAAATTGCACCGTTTTCGGGGTATAACTTTTTTTTGATACCTTCCAATGCGAGATTTTGTTGGATTCCAAAATATAGTCTCTTAAAATTATATTTAATGACCGTTTACAAAAATTTGGCCTGTTATTGAATTTTTTACAAAAATATCGGATAGTTCTTGGGGTATAAACTGGGAGTGGATGCCATGTTTAAAATACATGCATTTCTAAGAGTCCATGTCACGCCGAATACATATTAAATCACCTTTTAACAATTTTCCAACTCCAAGTCAGCAAAAACAAAGCATTAAGGTACGATTGACTTACTCCTTTTTTATTGCCACCCATCCCCAGGACAGGCAGAAATAACTAAAAATAAAAACATAAACATGCTAAAACACAACGGAGAAAGAAAGAACAGAATAAATACATCTTTGCCAACAATAACACAGTATAAAGGCCAAAGCACACCGGATGCGTCACTACGCGCGTGTCTACGTGCGCGTAGACACGCACGTAGTGACGCACGTGAACCCCCGACAAACCGGGTTACGCTTACGCTTACACAGCACGCAACGCAACCGGTCCCTGCGTACCCACTGCGTACTGCGGTTGTTTGTTTGTTGAATTAACAAACAAAATTATGAGTAAAAAGAGTACGCGGTACCAAAAAGTACGCAGTGTGTTTAGTCAGATCGACATGGATCATTTGGCACTTGGATAACATTTGACATGAGCGCTAGTTGACTGATTAAATAGCTAAAGGAGGATTATTAGTTTCGATTTCGACAGCTTGCCATGTAATGCAATCCTTGCACTGAAAAACTGCTCAACGCACTGCGTACTCTTTGGTGTCTCTACTATATACATACCTTGTATCTGAAGTGTTGTTCCAATTTGTTCCCTTAAGTTTTATATGACACATTTTTATATCTTGTATTGTAACGACATTCATGTTATCGCACATACTCAATTAGTTTTTCTTTAATATCGTTATATTTGTTATAAACTCGTATTTAAAAACAAAACAAAGCACCAACACTAGTAGTAGTAGTGTAGTGTTACACTACCTTTAGTACATTTGAAAACAAATACAAACTGAATGCGTAATCACGCGCGTAGTGACACGCAGCAAAGATACGTGCGTGTTTCAACTAGTTCGGTGTGAAGTCCAATAGGAAATGCTATTGAATACAACGTCACTATTGCACGCATCAATACGATGTTGCCGTTCCACTCTGCGTAGGTACGCAGCCTGTTTGTCTCATGGGAGCTGCAATGCGTAGCGGTACGCATAGTCTACGTGCACGTCACGCAAGCGGTGTGCCATGTCTCATATAGTTCCTAACTTTGCAACGTAAATATAAGTTCACAAGTTCTACGTGTACGGATCCAGTGTGTTTCGGCCTTAAACTTTATGATACTTTCTAGTTAGCTTTGCAAATGAGAAAAGTGAATATTATTGCATATTATACTTGTTAACGAGCTATAAGGTTTAAAGTTTTCAGTATAAAAGTTTGTGCCAAACCAGTAGTGCAAATACTAAAACATAATTTATGATAACTGTCTACAAAGCACATGCTACTTTTAAAATGCATTTCAAGAAAATTTCTTGATATTAATTACCACAAAATTTAAATATAGTAATAGAATGAAACTTAAAAACAAATCAAAATAAAAAGGGGGCAAACCTTACATTCTTGAAATTCACTGTTTATAAACATCAATATGAAAAAACCAACAAGACAGTGGTAGTGTGGGTGTAGTTTCCATGTTGTTTGTTAAATATCCTGTGTAAACAAACCTCTGATCCTTCACTCTGATTAGCATGACAAAATAACAGATCATATACAACACTGACATATACACTGTATCATTAGGTTTAAGGAAACAACAAATTAGAAATACTGTTCATAATACGTATTATATAATATATAAAGCAACAATAGTTTGCTTAAAATAAGCCTCAAACAATATAAGAAAAGGAAGAATTGAAAAGGAAATGGTAAAAGGGGGAGTGAATAGAGAAGAAAGGTAAAGAAAACAAGCAGTAAAGATAGTGGTATAACTTTGTCCATACCTCGTCTCCGTTTGCCGCTTCTGAAGTCTTCTCTGGGTAGACGCCAGCGCGAAGGAATGACGCCTTCCACGAGTCGACGTCGTCTTGTGTTTCGCACGACAGCTCTAGTTGTTTGTAATCCTATGAAGAAACAAATTACAAAGTGTGTACATACAAGTAATATTTGTGAAAAAAAGGTAATACCATATACCCGTACAAAAAAAAATAAGTTGTGGTAAATAATTTTGTCACAACTTTTTCAATAGCGCAAAAACTCTTTAACCATGGACGAATAAAGAAGCACTTTCTGTTTTCTTTATCAGAAAAATAAAGCATCAAACTAAGCCAGCCTTATTAACAACAGATGGCTCAAACACTCATTTAATCAGTCCCAACCGGCCACCATGAAGAGAATTTGGTTTATTAGAGGGATACAAGAAAAGCCTATCATATTACAAAACTCTATGAAAAACTTTCCACTGAATGGAAAATGAAATGATAGGGATTTTCGAGTTTATTTTTACTGTCTGTATCAAGTTCGTTTGCTAAACATATTTATTCCATACGTTATTAGGCGGGTCCACACCCAGTATGCAGCCTCGCGCGAGGCCCGCCGCGCACGGTATCTTACACAGCGAGGCTGCCTCGCTCGAGCAGCCCGACCAATATTTGTTCAGTTGAAAGTTTTTTGATCAAGCGCGGCACGTACCAAATGTAGCGCCCACACTGTGCCAAGCAAACGACTAAGGGACAGAGGGAGGCACCTTTGAGCAAATTAATAAAACCGACGCCGCTTGGCTCGGACGCACGCGCGCTCGCCTGATGCTGAGCATGCGCCCGACGCGCGTGAGGCACGTCTACACCGAGCAAGCGATACGCCCGGCGCATGCAGCGCGCGGCGGGCCTCGCCCGAGGCTGCATGCTTGGTGTGGACCCGCCTAATAAAGTATGTAATAAATAGGCCCTTCTTGGTTTTGAATGATTTCGAGTGTTTTTTTATTCTGTCAGAGCTGATTAGGAACAATAGTAGATTGTACAACAAGTGCATAAAACGTACCATTTTACCCGAGACGTATATATCCATCCGAGCCGTAGGCGAGGGTGGAAAGTCAATTCGAGGGTAAAATGGGTTTTATGAACGAATTATACACTCTGCTTTTCACTTCGAGAGTGAGGAAAATAAATAAAAATATATATTGCAAAAAAGAAAAAATAAGACTTCGCCATATTGGCGGGAAGACTTTCTTTTTATTTTTTTTTATATGTGGCAGTGGCAGACCAGTGACTTTAGCGTCCATAATGCTCTTGAAATACTTATTTCTTACAAAACTCATTAATTTTGCCTAATTTTATTAATTTAGTAATTTAACATGGATTATGTACAAAATTTAAGAAACAGATTGAAATAACAAGTTTATTTAACGAAGTTTAATAAAATTGCGTGTGTGACTGTTTACCTGACGACCTTGACGACCTGAGACTTAGACGAAGATTTTACTTTATGCACTAGAGCATAAAAAGCGATTTTATGCAGCCTATACCCAACATAAACACGAACTTTACGAGCATGAGAAGTGAACACTAAATTAGTAATAATGTAGTAAGTATGCTATATTAAATTGAAGCTTATCTATATATATAAAAATGAATCCCTATTTCCCTTGGTCACGGCATCACGCGTGAACGGCTGGACCGATTTGGCTAATTTTGGTCTTGAAATGTTCGTGGATGTCCAAGGAAGGTTTTAGCGGTGAGAAAATAGGGGAAGGAGGGGTAAGTAGGGGTAGAGTAGGGGTAGGGTAGGGTAGGGGTAGGGTAGGGTAGGGGTAGAGTAGGGGTAGAGTAGGGGTAGAGTAGGGTAGGGGTAGGGGTAGGGTAGGGTAGGGGTAGGGTAGGGGTAGGGTAGGGGTAGGGTAGGGGTAGGGTAGGGGTAGGGTAGGGTAGGGGTAGGGTAGGGGTAGGGTAGGGGTAGGGTAGGGGTAGGGTAGGGGTAGGGTAGGGGTAGGGTAGGGGTAGGGTAGGGGTAGGGTAGGGGTAGGGTAGGGGTAGGGTAGGGGTAGGGTAGGGGTAGGGTAGGGGTAGGGTAGGGGTAGGGTAGGGGTAGGGTAGGGGTAGGGTAGGGGTAGGGTAGGGGTAGGGTAGGGGTAGGGTAGGGGTAGGGTAGGGGTAGGGTAGGGGTAGGGTAGGGGTAGGGTAGGGGTAGGGTAGGGGTAGGGTAGGGGTAGGGTAGGGGTAGGGTAGGGGTAGGGTAGGGGTAGGGTAGGGGTAGGGTAGGGGTAGGGTAGGGGTAGGGTAGGGGTAGGGTAGGGGTAGGGTAGGGGTAGGGTAGGGGTAGGGTAGGGGTAGGGTAGGGGTAGGGTAGGGGTAGGGTAGGGGTAGGGTAGGGGTAGGGTAGGGGTAGGGTAGGGGTAGGGTAGGGGTAGGGTAGGGGTAGGGTAGGGGTAGGGTAGGGGTAGGGTAGGGGTAGGGTAGGGGTAGGGTAGGGGTAGGGTAGGGGTAGGGTAGGGGTAGGGTAGGGGTAGGGTAGGGGTAGGGTAGGGGTAGGGTAGGGGTAGGGTAGGGGTAGGGTAGGGGTAGGGTAGGGGTAGGGTAGGGGTAGGGTAGGGGTAGGGTAGGGGTAGGGTAGGGGTAGGGTAGGGGTAGGGTAGGGGTAGGGTAGGGGTAGGGTAGGGGTAGGGTAGGGGTAGGGTAGGGGTAGGGTAGGGGTAGGGTAGGGGTAGGGTAGGGGTAGGGTAGGGGTAGGGTAGGGGTAGGGTAGGGGTAGGGTAGGGGTAGGGTAGGGGTAGGGTAGGGGTAGGGTAGGGGTAGGGTAGGGGTAGGGTAGGGGTAGGGTAGGGGTATAGTAGGGGGTAGGGTAGGGTGGAGTAGGGGGTAGGGCCACGGGAACGAAGTCGCGCTGGGTCAGCTAGTATCAATATAAAAAAAGTGGCCGAGACAATGTATTGATTTTCATTGTAATTATAACCTATGACGTGTTTAAATTTTTTCCGTGCGCGACGATCATGTCTTTGTTGTTTACACGGAATTTAAAACATGATAAATATACCTACAGCAATTAAGAGTGAAAATTCGTAAAAAAAGGCCGAGAACTTTTTTGTACTTTTATTCAGAAATTCAAAGAAAAACTTTTTCAAAAAGGCTTTATTTGAATAATTAGGTTTTTTAGATTTAAAGGGAAATCTTCGGATTTCTAGCGCCTACAACAGAGTTTGAAGTTTAAAAAAACACATAAATGAAGATTGTTTTATGCTCAAACACTTACAATAAACATTGAATAAAAAACGATCTTATATGAAAATAATAATATAATTTTAATTTTTCCTAAATTCTCAATTATTTACGGGAGCGCACACGCTAGTTGGCAGAGTGCAATTTTAGATACTACGGCCTCTTAAATATCTTTACTCATAACTTTTCATAATGAAATTGGAGAAGAGACCAAAGCAATATCTTAACCGTTATAAACTGTCGAGATAAATTTAATAGCATTTTAATTCAGAAACGTCTTGTTTTAAGTCTCTGTTCAAGTAAACATATAAAATGAACGTACACAACGACACAGTACAAAATCAAACAACATTAAATTAAGCTTCGTATAAACGCCCCCAAAAAAGTAAAACGACGATCATGGTAAAACCACCCATAAGTTAACCCTTTTTATTAAATCTGTAATCACACCTCTTTAAAAGAACGATACCTCAATTTATACCGGTAGAGTAACCTCATACCTTGACTGCTAATAGTGTCTGAAATCAAGTACCAAGTAGCTTATATGATGTACATTTAATTCTTCTTTTTATTAATCGATATGCTTTTGCGGAGACGTCATAAAAAAGTGTTATCTGGAGAAGTTTTGGTAATTGATTGGCATAAACAATTCTGGCAATCCTCAAATTCCAGTTACAATGGGATGTAACTTACTGCATCAACGTATCAGTATATCAAAGCTAATCTATCTTTTTTATTCATCCATAGTTACATCAAATAGTGAATTAAAGATATACATACTTTCATCTTATAATAAAGAATTTACTGTTTATGTTAGCATTTAAGTATCATTAGCAGATTAAAAACTGCTAATGATATTTGTTAAAATATGTCTCTATTAAAAAAAAATAGCTTTAATCTCTCTCAGAGCGCTTGCGCACTACGTCCGATCCGAATCCGATCCAAATCCGAACCGAATCAGTCAAATAACGGTCCGGTGTAGTCATAGAAGGAATTTGTATGGTAGTTTACACACTACATCCGATTTCAGTCATCCGATCTCTATCCATCATTAATGAATCTCCATTCCGGACAGAAATCTGCACGGTATCCGAGCTGCGCACGAGCAGGGCCCTGTTTAACCAAATTTACATATTTTTAAATTGTAATTATTGTATTTACAAGGCCCTGTTTAACGAAAGTTACAAGTCCACAATTATGTAAAAAAAATACATATTTGTAAAGTCTAATGCTGTTTATATATCCAACGTTTACAATGGTAAAAAAGCCTGTAGATTACAACTATAAAATTGTATCTACATATTTTTGATTGAAAATAACAAATTGTAAATTTTTGAAGAAATTAGATTAAAAACAGAATTTTAATCATCATCAGCCATTGATGGTGATTGAATGACGTACTTATGCCAAACAAAAGGTGGCGCCTGAATTGCTTGGTTTTAGATCAGAGATCGGTCCGTCATTTGACTGATTCGAATCGGATTCGGATCGGACGTAGTGCGAAAGCAAAATCAGAAGTCTGTCAGAGTTTTTTAGATGAGTATTTTGACTGATTCGGATCGGATTCTGATCGGACGTAGTGCGAAACTGCTCTCATAGTCTTTCAGTGACGTCATTTGCGGTAATCCTTTAATTGTCTAGTCATCATAAACTTTAAAGCTATCTTCGAAGATTTTTAAGAATGAAATGTAATAATTGGTTATTGCTATTATTTGAATATTATTTAAATAAAATATGCGGCGTGCCATACTACAGTGCGACAACGTTTTCTGTTCCGGTGGCCAAAAGCTGGAACTAACATGTTTTTAATGTCATTTTGCTGTTAAGTTGTTGTCCAACCAAGCCAAGTAAGGGCCGGTTAAATTGCTACAAAAAGAAGAAAAAAAAACATAGCGCCGCTGTCACCGGAATAGCAAAGATTCTCACACTATAATAGAAACCATAAGTCCTGTTAAATACTTGACACCCATCGCATCGCAAAAATGTGCGATGCGAATTCGTAGTTTTGTGTGAGAGTCACACCAGACAACACAGTCATGAAAGAGAGGTAAGAAGGAGCATGTCACGAATTTACGATTAGTACTGAAAGAAACGTGGAATCGAAAACAGACATGTTGAAATGCCAGCAACGTGAAGAAATTCAAATTAAAATTATAAAGAAGGAAAATGTATAGACTTTTGCTGCTTTAAGCAAAAGGGGTTTGCAGTCGCGCCGCGCCCACACCACACCACATTTGTAGTTACAAGGGAGAAGTGTGTTGAAACTTCTGGCAGTTGCGTTGTGGCAACAACAAAATATCACTACCCCCAGCCACATGGCTGACAATTTAGTCAGCCCCAGCAATAAAGGTGTCGCTGGCCGTTCTGCTGTGATTGCGATGTGGGCGGGATTACCCACGCTGTGTACGCTAGATAAGGTTCGTGTCAACTAAATCACAAATTTTCCACCCATGTGTTAAGATTCTAGGTTTGATGTGGTGCACCCGAGGGTGAGGAATGCATAAACGTCTGTCCCCAGTATAAAAAAAAACAAAGTTTGTGTTTGTGTGGTGTTTTTGGGATTCTCCCAAGGCTTACCTTGTAGACGTTCCTGCCCTCCGGGTTGAAGAGCGCGAACATGTGGCGGCGCGACATGAATCCCTGCTCGAGATCTCGTAGCTTCAGCCCGTCTAGAGGCAGCATGTATTTCTTCTCGCGTTCCTCCTCGTCCTTGTACCACGAGATATTTTCCGAGGTGAGAACAAACCAGTAGTCGCGAGAACCTCCTGTGGTAAATACAAATCACTATAAGTAACAGTATTTAATTTTGTGGAAGCGTTTCAATTGCGCATATTTAGAGAGGTTTAAGATCTATAATGCTGGTTCTGGTATCGTTTTAAACGTTTCAAAAACAGGCAAATAATAAAGCCGACAAATAAACTGGATTACATGCGGACGACGTTGCGGGCGTCTACCAGTTTATTATTGACTTTCTTTAACCAAGGATTATTGTTTTCAATGTCATGCAGTGTCGGTCCTTCGAGCCGGACTTCTTAATAGTAATTAGGTCTAGAGGATAGATTATTTAATTATAAATGCTACTTCCCTTGCCCAACGCTATTACAAAAAAGTATTTGACTATAAAAATATAGTACATATTGAGGACTAACAAATTAAATAACAATAATTTTACCTTTCATAATTCCCAAATTGTGTATACACATGTAGCCTTTCCTAATTACTTGATTACCAAGAGCGCGGTGGCCAGATTTGTTAGAATTTTCCGATTGGTTCTGTGCACTAAAACAAAAAACAATATTAAGTCAGCGATTCACGTTTTGCGTAAAGTAAAGGGCAAAGCCGACAAAACTTACTTTTTCGTTGAAAACGCGTTCTCTTGGCTGCTACAAGAGTTTGAATTACTTTGCAATTTATGTATACAATATGTCGTCTGTAGGTATTATAATAAGTTAAGGGGCAACACTCACTTGGCGAATCCTATGAAGTCCTCGTGGTTGGTGTTCATGTAGGCGAGCTCGCAGTCGATGAGCAGTTGCAGCTGCTCCTTGCACTGCTGCTCGCGCGAGCGCACGTGCGACATTATTATGCGTTCCGTCTCCTCGCGCAGCCGCGGGTATCGCGACATCTAATGGTCACAAGAAGATATCATTGTTAAACTTACATGGTCATTATCACTATAACTATTATGAATGACGGGATTTTTACCATGTTTGTTTATATTTGTTTTGGAATTCTCGATATTTCGGCGCAGTTGCACACGCCATGATCACGGAGTAACTGAAGAAAGTTAATACGGGTGGAATGCTCCTAATACCATCCACCGAAATATCCGAAATATCGGGAACTCCAAAACAAATAAACATGGTAAAAATCCCGTCTTTCATAATAGTTATAAAGATATCATTGATTCTGGAGCCGTTATTGTTTAAGTTACCAATTTTAACATCATCATCAGCCGTTTAATGTTCCCACTGCTGGGTCACACGGTTTCCTTATGGATGGATATTAACGACTGCAAACGCAGACGGGGCCCACGGTTTAAAAGCGTTCACAACCACTGAGGAGCTCGAGATAATCAATTGTTGACAGTAGCAGGCCGAGCGCGCTTACTATTGCTCCATGAGTTGCTCGGAAGATATCAGAAAACTAAGGCCTTGCAATCGTCAAAGACGAATGCTTGCATCTTACGAAGAAACAATCAAAACTGTGTCCACGGTGCGGCAGCGTCGCGGCAGCCTCTCGTCATGCGTTCGTCATGCGGTGCCCGCGGCTTCGTGGCCAGTTTTGATTGTATCTACGCAAAATGCAAGCATTCGTCATGCAATCGTCAATTGACGAAAATGTGCGCATGTTGTGCGGTCACGTGGACAGTAGGCCTAACTAAACAAAAAAAACCTAAAAAGGGGTGTGCCACAAGGATTGATACAGGTCATATTCGCCAGATGTCCAGCTACTTCATAAATTTAATTTATGAATTCCGTGTAGTATGAACATTAGAGCCTTTATAAGGGTAGTAATTTGACATGTGTGAACTCACCCTTTCAGTACAAAATCGGACTACGTTGGACAACTCCTGAACGACAAGGTCAACACACTTGATGCAAGGCTCCTTTAGCCGGGCAATTTGCTTTTTTACTATAGCCTCGAAGGCCATGTCGGGAGTGAACAGACCGACCTGAAATGAAAATCACAATGAATATATCGTAGTTCTTATAATAGCTATGATAACTTAATGTTACACAAAATTGTAAAAACAAATCCTCAAGTGATTTTTTTCTTTACTTCAGCGAGTTAGTAGTAAGTTATTCAGCGTAGCTATCTATATCAAAATAGTTTACAGTCCCTCAAATATATTATATCTGACCCGATGGTGTTGGCGCCACTAACAATACAAATTACAGGAATGGCTATCAGCGGTCCAAAATTGACCATCGGGTCAGATAAGTTTGTTTCACTGTAGTTGATGTTTATCCAAAACAAATAAGGATAATAGAAATCATTCATACCCTAATACCGTGAATATTCCGAATGGCAAATGCGATCTCTCGTCTTAGTTCCTTCTCGTCAAACTCCATCTTGACGATCTCGAAGGGGAACCGCTCGTGGAACAGCCGGTTGATCTTAGCGCCTCCAGACAACTCGTTGGTGTTGATCTGAGCGGAGCCCGAGCCTTCAATAGTGCGCTCAAAGTCTGTCTGCAATTGTTGGATCATCCTAGAGAAATAATAAATAAAATAAATTAATATTTGGCACTATCACATACATTGCTCCATGGTTGTTATGGTAATTTAAGAAACAAAGAAAAAAACTACATTTGCCACATACACCGAGACACGAGAAAATATCGAATAGCTATTTTCCTACATTTATCCGATCGGGAATCGAGTCCAGGGCCTCAGAGATAATAGCGCACCTTTAAAAACGCCACTCGACCACCGAGCTAGTGGTGATACTTATTTGGTTTATTATTTACTAGCTTTCCGCCCGCGGCTTCGCCCGCGTGAATTACACGACGTTATCCCGCTGGAATGTGATATTTTTCCGGGATAAAAAGTAGACTATGTTCCTCTCTAGGCTACAAAGTATCTGTGTTCCAAATTTCAGCCAAATCCGTTCAGCCGTTTTGACGTTGCCGTTTCAAGAAACATCGAAACATCTAAATAAATAATAAATAAATAAATATTGGACACCATCACATACATTGTTCCAATACCAAGGTATAGTAGATTAAGCACTAGTATTATGGAAATTAAAAACAACGACGGGTATTACCACATACACCCAGACCCGAGGAAATATTGAAAAGCTCGTTATCAACATTTACCCGACCGGGGATCGAACCCGGGACCTCTAGAGATAGCGGCACCTTGAAACCGGTGCGTACACCACTCGGCCATGGAGGTCGTCAACAAACAACATCTAAACTTTTGCATTTATAATTTTAGTAGGATATTTTTTAATTTGAAATACTTTCAACTCACTGCAGCATAGCCTTGGTCTTGATTGAGGGATCGTCGGGCCTAAAGTGCTTGTACTGGTCGACATCTTTCTCCAAGGTGAGCAGTTGCTTCTGCAGCTTATCGCGGAGGCCCGGCAGCGTGTCGCGGATGTGGTTCGTGAGTTGCTGGTTGAGCACCCGCTGGAGGTACGGGGTGCCGAGCCGGTCCGCTAAGTGTCTATATGAGGGATGGCTGCAAAAGAAATGAAGCGTAAGTAGTAGAACCAATTTCTTATATCTTTTCTACTATGTTTTGCAATTGAACAGTTGTAATGGGGAGAAACGGTCAAAGCTGGCGTTTTGTGATTAGGGGTCTACTTTCTACCTAATCTGTGGGATAATAATGTACTCTTTGGTCGATGATTATACAACGATTACAAAACAGCCCCCAATATCACCTACGCCCTCTGTCGTGATAAAAAGTTAGTTTTCCTCCTCATTCCGTATGCGTTTGGGCTTTCACTTTTTTAGGTGAAGTAGTTTGAATACGTTATGTTAGTAACACCGAATTTTTTGTAAATGAAAGTTTTACCTTTTCGCCTGGGATCGCCTAGCGATTCTTGTGTATACGCACTAATTGTCACAGGGGTTAATCGCAAAATCCTTTCAATATTGGTTGATTTCAATCTCCCGTTCAGTCAGCTCCAAGATAAAATTATGTAGACAAGGTTTGTTTGTTTTCATAACATCACTCGATAACTGTCTGACGTGTGACGATGACAGTTGACGTTTGGCGGGCGGTTGACAGATTGTCAACATTGTCTCGCTCGCACATACATACATTTTGTCTGGCGAGAACGAAGATGCCTGGTTGAACTTTTAATTTTCTTTTATTATTATAGGACATTTCAATAAATTCGAAGCCTATAAATTCATGGTCTTGTTTAATTTTTTTTTATCTTTGTATTAGCTTGATCATAGCCAATTTGCTGGCACCCTGCTTTGTGCTCTGTGGAGAAGCGTTCCGTTACTGCGGGCGACTGCCTGTCCGTGGCCGGTGATTTTCTAGTGATTTTATTTTTATTTTTCTTCCGTGCCATTGTTTTGGAAAGGCATTGACTATTTATAAAGTAAATAGCCAATTCCGTTTTAATGTTTTATCTTTGTTGCGTTCTGCCAAAGAGATGTTCGTCATTTGAGTGGAAACGGACTTGTGTCGTGTGAAACGGAACGTGCTTGCGAAAGGGATTCGTCACCGCTTGTGGGACATTTTTCTTGGTCTTCCGAGATGGCTATGCGATCGGAGATCTTTTAATTAATTTTATCGCGGTGCTGCGTAAGGTCCCTTGGAAGTTTTTCAGGTGAGCGACATGTAAAGCTAAGATGGAATATCGTGTTTGTGAGAAAGGTTTTTCTATGAGTCGAATTGTCAAGTCAAGAGTGACTTTGTTCGATTTTCAGGTGAAGATGGAAACCTCATGATGAAGATAAAAATCCGTGTGGACTGGTTCCGTCGGCGTATTTTATTCATATAATTACATGCCCGTTTAGGTAAGTCCGTGATAAGAATGTTTCACATGTTCGTGACTGTCTCATTACAAAATGGCGGCTAGTCTTAATAAAATGTTTTTGATTGTTGTAGGGCCCCATACCATGCCTGTTGCAGGGAGATCTATGTGTCCACGATCATGGTGTTGAATACCATGTGCCACGTGTGAGGTTACCCGGTCCGACACTCCTACATGTTCGGAATGTGATGATTAATGGGTGTTTCAAGTTCGTTGACCTGTCCTGTCTATTCAGCAAAACTATGAACTCCTTGAGGTAACCCGCGGATCTTTAAAGTAGTGTTAAGCCATGCCGCTGTCCGACTTATTAATATGATTACCATTGATAACGGGTTCATGTTCGCTGTGGCAGTGTTTACCTACATATGTATCATTATGTATTAACCATTAGTATATTTTAGCTCAACTTAGAGATATTTGTGAATGTGGGTAGTGAGCATGTTTTACTTAGTGTCTTAAGTCGGCACTACTTGTTTATCTGCTGGAAAGAGGAATTATCCCTCGGTTAAAAGTTATGTTACCCGTTTAATGTGTGTAGTGCAACGACAATTTTGTGTCATGTCACGGTTAAATAGATATAATTTATCTTATTATTATTAATACTATTATACTGGTTTTGTGTTAAATTGTATCAGTATTAAATGTTTACCAATGCCTCAAATATGTGGTTTTCATTGAATTCACTTTGCTTCAATCTGGGGTTTTTAAATAAATTATTAGACATTTTAGTACTTTTGTTTATAAGTTTAATACTTTTAGTAACTTGCATTTGTGACTAATGTCAACGACGCCCAAGGTTAATTATTGCCCCAGATGTCTGAGCTACGCCTACCTACGACCCTAATTGCAATTTGAGCTAGCCGAGTCGAAAATAACTTTCTAGGGTTGATTCCGGTGAGATCCCCACTAGTCCCCCAAATTCTCTGACTAGTACCCCAATTTCTCTATACTTACCACCAAAAATTCTTATTACATGTTCACATACGATCCATAAAATGTGAATGGGCGAAGCGATGGCACATGCGTCATGCTCGCGAACGGGTGCTGTCAGTGGGAATGGGTCTGCTCCTCTGCTTGCCTTAAAACGAGCTTTTTATGTTCTTTATTTATTTTATTAAGAATGCATTAGAAACATACTTATATTGAGCAACTTGCAGTGTGTATGGTAGTAATTTGGTCACCAATAGTATTTCCTGTAAACTAGAGTTCTCAGTAATTGAGAATAGTTTACCGCTATGATCACTACTTCTCCTAATTAACTGTATTTATCATAATTTATAGTGTAATTATGATGACACTGACCTTAATTTACACTATGTGAAGGCCATTTTTTTAATTTGACGACTTTGTACGAAATATGATATATGATATTGACACCTGCTTTAAAACATCAAAGCTACTTTGTTTTGCTGACGATATGAAGATATTCTCCAAGATAGGTTCACACGAAGATGCAGTTTTACTGCAGGAGGATCTCAATCGGCTAGAGTCGTATTGTGCTAAAAATAAGCTGGATCTCAACCCGGCAAAATGTTCTATAATATCGTTTAGTCGCAAAGCTAACTTGATTAATTTCAACTACTCTCTTCAACAGCAGGATCTTCAACGAGTACATTCAATGCGGGACCTTGGTGTGACGCATGACTCCAAGTTACTTTTTGAAGAACATATTGACACAATAATATCAAAAGCATATAAAGCTCTAGGATTTTTAATTCGCAACACACGAGATTTTACTAATGCTAAGACATTGAAGATATTATATTGTTCCCTCGTCCGCAGTAACTTGGAGTATGCCTCACCAGTGTGGAACCCAAGGTATGCCACTTACATTGATAGGATTGAGAACGTACAGAAAAAATTCTTAAAATATTTGTGCTATCGTACTGGTGTGACATACAGCTCCGACCAATATGATGTCCTTTGTAGGAAACACCATCTCTTGCCTTTAATAAATCGACGAAATATAGCTGATATTATATTTTTGAAGAAAATAGCTTCGAGTATCATCGATTGTCCCGACATTCTGTCTTTATTAAAGTTTAATGTTCCCTCTCGAAACCTACGTAATTTTAAATTGATTTCTATACCTATGGCGAATAGCAACTACAGACAGAACTCATTTTTGTTAAGAGCTGGTAACTATATGAACGATCTTTAAATAAATCTGTCGACATAGACCTCTTCAATGATAGTTACATATTTATCAGGCGCAAGCTGTCAAATCAATTTTTTTCAAGTAAATGAAATATTTAATTTTTATTATGTACTTAAGCGTTTTTTATTTTTTATTATTTTATTATTTAGTGTATGAGCGTATAGGTATAATTATTACTTTATTGTTTGAACCTAGCGTATTACTACCTTTGTTTTGTGAGCTCAATGTATGTTAAACGCTATTATATGTCTATTTGTGTGAATCTGTTATTAGTTATCTTGTTTCTTTTTCTATGTTATAATTTGTTTATAAAACTGTTGATTCACCATAAATAAATAATAATAATAATAATAATGTCATCAACAATACAAACACAATTAAATGGGAATGGGATATAAATGAACAAATAGATGTTGACGAGAAGCCGAGCAGCACGTCTACCACCTCCGGGCTCGTCACCTCGCTCCGCCTCGCAGTTGTCGGCAACTGCCTCAGTGCCGTGTGTTCAGCTGACATCTGCAGTTGCGTCGAGCGATAGTGACGAGTATTTCTCTTCACCGACGTCGCCACCACCTGTACGCCGGAGGAGGGGCCGGCCACCGAAGAGTTTGGGGCTTCTGGGGCAAACGGCTCCGGTCAGGGCCCCCGCTCCCGGTGGAGTGCAGCGCATGCGATGGACAATTTCCATCAATGAAAATGTCATGCGCGCATATTTTGAGGCAACAGAGGCAGGAACTAATCTTACTGCGTATCGTGTTCGGATGCTATCTCTGTTTCAGGCTCTCGAACCATCAATCAACGTTTCGGCTCAACGACTGTCGGATCAGGTGCGAGCCATTCAACGGGGTCACTTGTTGGATGACTCGGTACTTGATCGGCTCCGTACGGAGGTGCAACGTAACCGTATCATTACTACTGCATCGCAGGCGGCAACTCAAGCTTCTGCCGCGGCCACATTGCAAGCTGGCGTTGCTGATAGTGATCGTGGAGATGAGATGGTTACTACTGTAAGTCCCCAATACAATGATATATTGAGGAGTACTCTTGAAGATGTAGTTCGGGAATTTCGATCGACTTCAGTTCACCTTAGACCTCGGCTTCCACGTTTTCCCATGCACAAAAAAAATAGGGCGCTGATGTGTGCTTTAGATTTGCTACTACCAAATTACTTTGATAGTAGTGAAGACCTGGCTGATACTCATTCGATCCTGTACTGTGCGGCTATTACAGCTTGTCGTGTTGCTCATGTCAAATTTCCAAATACTGACACAGCAACACGCCCTCGCCTGGCTGTACCAGCCTGGCAGTGTAGGATTGAACGTCGTATCAGTGAGGCTAGGGTACTCATCGGTAAGCTCAGCTGCTTTAGGGAGGGCAACATGCGCCCTAGGGTCATGCGCTTTGTGAACCGTGCATTCCTGGGGACTGGTATTAGTCCTCAAAATTATATTTCATGTGTCACAGAACGCATCGACTTCCTGAAGCAGAAAATTTGTGCATGGGCTAATCGTATTCGAAGGTATAAGGTGCGAGTCGATCGCTTTACTCAGAACCGCATGTTCGAGAGAGATCAACGATGTGTTTATGCATCCTGGGAGCGACCGAATCAGAGTGATACTGATATGCATCGGCCGGATGATGATGCCATGATTTCTTTTTGGCACAACATCTGGTCTGTGCCTGTCACTCACTCTGAAGGCGCGTGGATAAGGGATGTTGAGCGTTCGTGTGAGCTTATACCTGAGATGAATGAAGTGACCATTGATTACCAAGACGTAGTTTGTGCAGTTCGTTCCTTACCCAACTGGAAATCTCCAGGCCCGGACGGACTACACAATTTCTGGTATAAATGGTTACCTAGCTCGCACGTTTGCTTAGCATCTCAATTTCAAAGTGCTTTTTTATCTCGATCGCTTCCAGAATTTATGACAACAGGCATAACCCATCTGCTCCACAAATCTGGTAGTACTGCGGACCCCAAAAACTATAGACCTATCACCTGTCTACCAACAATTTATAAAATTCTTACGTCCATTTTGAGGTCGAAGATTAATAAACACATTGATCAAAATTCTATTATGTTCGCCTCTCAAAATGGATGTAGGAATTGGGCCCGTGGTACTAAGGAGCTACTCCTCATTGACATGGCTATTAACCAACAGGTTCGTCGAAACCGAAAGAACCTGTCGACTTCCTGGATAGATTATAAGAAGGCCTATGATTCCGTGCCGCATTCGTGGCTCATGAGGGTGCTGGAGTTGTATAAAATAAATACAACTCTACGCACTTTCTTGACATCGTGCATGCGAAAATGGAGAACGGTCCTTTTTTATCCAGGATCTCGACGGGTTCTAGGTCAGGGCGACCCTATAAGAATAGAGCGAGGTATCTTCCAGGGTGACGGTCTGAGTCCATTGTGGTTCTGTCTGGCCTTGAACCCTCTGAGTACACTTCTCGAGAGTTCAGGATTAGGCTACCGTTTACGGAGAAATGGTCAAGTAATATCACACCTACTATACATGGATGACCTGAAACTATTTGCCCATAGCAGTTCTGATTTAACAGCGTTACTGAAGGTTACTGAAGCTTTCAGTAATGCCATTAAAATGGAATTTGGTGTGGACAAATGTGCAGTCATGCATGTAAAGCGTGGTCAGATAATGGAATCCACGGGTATACAACTCTCGGATTCTATTAATCTTAGATCTCTCTCCGTTAACGAAACCTATAAATATTTAGGTATGTCACAGGCATTAGGCATCAACGACGCTGACATGAAACAGTCGTTGCGTGAGCGTTTCTTGGGGCGCCTCTCAAAAGTCCTTAAAAGTCTTTTGTCTGGCGGAAACAAGGTTCGCGCATACAATGGATGGGTCATGCCGGTACTGATGTATTCCTTTGGCATACTTAAATGGACTCAATCTGAACTGGATGCCCTGGATAGAAAAGTTCGTACATTGCTAACAGCACACCGCATGCATCACCCACGTTCATCGACCATGAGATTGTATATCCCGCGGAAGTGCGGTGGTCGTGGCTTCTTAAATGCTAAGACATTGCATAACCGCGAGATATGCAATCTTAGGGAGTATTTTCTCCAAGTCGATATGGGGTCTCATAGAGATGTAGTTGCTGTTGACAATGGACTGACTCCTCTATTTTTAGCAAAAGAAAACTGGCGCAAACCTGTAGTACTTAGTACTTCCGACCGCAGCACTGTGTGGCAAAGCAAGGAGTTACATGGCAGATTCTACCGGGCTCTCCATGGGCCCGACGTAGATTTATTAGCCTCAGTATCCTGGCTCCGTTTCGGTGACCTTTTTGGTGAAACCGAAGGTTTTGTCTGTGCAATTATGGATGAGGTTGTGATGACGAATAACTACCGAAAGTATATCCTAAGGGATGGCACAGTGGATATTTGCCGAGCGTGCCATCGTCCGGGTGAATCCCTTAGGCATATAATCTCCGGTTGTTCTCGTCTCGCAAACGGCGAGTATTTGCATAGACATAACCAAGTGGCCAGGATAATACACCAACAACTTGCTCTGAAACATAGTCTTGTGGCATCCGAGGTGCCGTACTACAGGTATGCACCAGAACAGGTCCTTGAAAATAGCCATGCCACATTGTATTGGGATCGATCTATCATTACAGACAGGACTATTGTAGCTAATAAGCCTGATATTGTATTGATAGATCGACACGAACGCCGCGCGATAATTGTTGATGTCACTGTTCCCCATGACGACAACCTTTTGAAAGCTGAAAAAGATAAAGAAAACAAATATCTTGATTTAGCTCACGAGATTGTTGACATGTGGGACATTGATTCAGCAATTATTGTTCCGATAGTCATATCTGCCCATGGGCTGATAGCCAAGAGCCTCGATAAACACCTTAAGAGGCTTGCGTTAGGTGGATGGATCGGGAGTCAGATGCAGAAGGCAGTACTTCTGGACACGGCCCGTATAGTGAGAAGGTTCCTGTCTCTGGATCCTTAACCATCGGTAGCCGGGACCCTGATCTTGCTGCCGTTGGGGAACTACATTTTTGTATTTTTAAATGTTATATTTTTTAGTGTTATACATTGTAAAAATTTAATGTTTAGAAATATAATTTTGTAAGTATTTAAAATGTAATAAAGGGAATAATAATAATAAATAACAGGCAGAGAAAAAGCCGCCCTTGTCGAGTTTCTTGCTGGGTCTTTTCGTTACAAGATCTCCCGCCGACGCCGTAGGGCTTGCGAACCGATGGCGTAGCTTCCTTGATATACACAAGCTCTTAAGGCCTTACTTGAATAAGTTTCAAATTTTGTACAAGTAAACATGTAGAAGATTTTAAGAAATAAGGAAAACATCGTCCGTTCATCACCAAAATAAAATGATCTTTTAAGTCACTATCCACTCAAGAATCATAGAAATCGGTTGGACAATCAAATATACCTCAGGAAGAACTTCCTGTCGGAGCGAGCGCGGCGGAGATATCCTTCCTGCCTTCGATATCTTTCTGCGAGCGGTTCACGACGCCGATGTAGCCGCGCCGCAGCGGCAGCAACTTGTTCTCGTTTATCAGATCCAACTTAGTGACGCGCTGATTGTACACTCTCAAAAATCGCAAAGAAATCGCTTAGACAACCAATTAAAACCCACCTCAGGAAGAACTTCCTCTCGGCAGCGAGCGCGGCGGATATATCCTTCCTGCCTTCGATATCTTTCTGCGAGCGGTTCACGACGCCGATGTAGCCGCGCCGCAGCGGCAGCAACTTGTTCTCGTTTATCAGATCCAACTTAGTGGCGCGCTGATTGTACACTCTCAAAAATCGCAAAGAAATCGCTTAGACAACCAATTAAAACCCACCTCAGGAAGAACTTCCTCTCGGCAGCGAGCGCGGCGGATATATCCTTCCTGCCTTCGATATCTTTCTGCGAGCGGTTCACGACGCCGATGTAGCCGCGCCGCAGCGGCAGCAACTTGTTCTCTAGGACGTCGCGCGCGTCCGTGCCCTCGTCCATGAGATCCAGCTTGGTGATCACGCCGATTGTGCGCAGACCTGCATGCAAGGAGAGACGAGAAACAGCTTAGTTATAATGAGTACTACCTACTCAACTTCCTAGGTCTGTGAGAATGTTACAAAAACTTTAGAAAGAAGATTTTATAACTATTACGAAAGTAACTATTTTTAACCGACTTCAAAAAAAGAAGGAGGTTATCAATTCGACTGTATATATTTTTTTTTATGTGTGTTACCTCAGAACTTTTTAGTTAATGAATCGATTTGGATAATTCTTTTTTTATTTAAAAGGTGACGCTTCTCGTATGGTCCCATTTAAATTTTATCAAGAACTGGCAAGAAGTTCAGGAGTTATCCTGAATAATGTGTATTTAGACTTTATTTGGGTATATAGACGATTTCATAGTTTCAACAAATTGGGGATCAATTAAAAAAAAAAAATTCAAAGGTTGGTACTTCTGACCTGATCTTATTTTCACCAAGTCAGGACCAGGGGATCAAATCCCAGGAAAATTGAGAGAAATTCTCAAATATAAGCCTTATGCGTTCCATTTATTTTTGAAGTTAGTCAAGTATTTGCATCTGGTAGTCATCATCTCATAGTGATGAGCTGGTGTTGGAAGCTGCAACTCCTTAACGGTTAGGAGCTGGAGAATATTTCTTTAAGTATTAATCGTGCGTATGGGCCAATAGTTATATTCTTTCAGGTTATTAGGGTGAGCTGCTGATAAGAGATGAAACTCCTCAACAGTTAGGAGTTATATGATGTTTTATAAATACCTTATGCACGAATGGACCTTCAGTTGTATTCCTTCAAGTTATCTAAGTAGCTAAAGATGGAAAGCTGAATAAGATGGAAAGCTGAATTCCGTAACGGATTGGATATTTACAACAATTTATCATAATCACCATGTAGTTTCTTAAGCTACTTCACTAAAAATCGAAAAATAAAACGTTTTTGAAAAAAAAATGTAACCGCCTTCAAAACGGATCTTCAAACAAAAATTAACAAACACTAAAAAACTAAAAAAATAATAAGATTTTTAAATTCAAAGGACGATGATACGTGACTTTTTCTAATTTATCTTGGTACTTACTGAACTGTTTGAAGTCGGTGCCAAGCCAAAAAGAAAAAGAACGAAATATACTGAGTGAAATAACAAACATATTAAAAAAAACCGGTCCCAAGCGTGAGGTGTAGGACGTATTTACCTCAATACGTATAAGACGGCACCGACTTCACACAGTTCAGTAAGTACCAAGATAAATTAGAAAAAGTCACGTATCATCGTCCTTTGAATTTAAAAATCTTATTATTTGTTTAGTTTTTTAGTGTTTGTTAATTTTTGTTTGAAGATCCGTTTTGAAGGCGGTTACATTTTTTTTCAAAAACGTTTTTCTGTTAATAATAGTAATATTATAAACAGAAAAGTTTGTGACCTTGAGCTAGTTAAAAAAATATTATGTTATTTCTATTTTGTTATCTCTTATAACCACATCATTATTAAGTACTTTGAAAAAGGTAACGTTATCAATGGGTAATGCACAATTACATACGTACATACCTACATATGTCTCTCGCCTCAATTATTCAATATGTTGTAAGTGCGTTCATGAAACTCAATTATAGATTTCCTCGAGTACCATTTAAGGCGCGGAAGGTGCGTAATAGATTGATAATAATCAATATCAATTAACTATCGACTTAGCGAGTGTGTTTTGAGTTAACGTTACGTTAATGCTAAGGTTAAAATTATTAAATCTGAGGATTAAATTTTCAGATTTCTTATAAAGTGACCCATTTAAGGACCTGTAATGCAAGTATCAAACAGTGAAGCTATCTATTTCACATTAAATTTATTTATTTGTAAATTCAAAGAGTTTTAAATTGTCAAAAATACACCTGGTAACTGTCAAACACGCATCATACCGTTGTAAAATCTACATCTACCCTAAAACTAATATCGCTGGAACTATTGGGACTGACTTTGAAAATTCTTTCATATTCCTCAGTGACATTGGCTATATTTTAAACACAATTTAATGTTGCCACAGGAACGGGTAACACGCGGGAGGAGCTAGTTTTATTTAAGATTGTGTAACTCTTACCTTGAGGATCCACTTCTTTGGCAAGTTTCAAGGCGTCACTGTTTGCCAGATCGGTGTTGGCGGGCGTGACCGCCAGGATGAGGCAAGACTCGCGGCGGATGAACTGGAAGATCATGTTCTTGATCTGCGCCTCGATGTCCACGGGCTGGTCGCCGATGGGCACCTTCGTCAGTCCCGGCAAGTCGATCAACGTCAAGTTGAGGACTGGGGACAAGGGAAAATATTGACATTTTCAATATGTTTATTATGAATTTGTGTGATTGACCTGGTAAGCAAAGGCGACAGATATGCAAGTAACTTGTAAGGCTCAACTAACACTGGCGCAGAATCGAACCGTAATGCACATATTTCTGAAATATGTGCCGTATCCGTGTAGAGATAAGGGTGAATTTGCTATGTGCAGATTGACGCTTCGACTCTGCGCCAGTGTGAGTTGAGCCTAAGGTGGAAGGAGGTAAGATCGGTCGAAACTCCAAATGAGAAAAAGGCTGTGTGCATATGGTTTAACTTTTATATAGTCGGTAGTTTGCCTAACGGGGTAGGTGTGCGGACGGTGGTTATGTGGGACTCGCCCAGCCGCTTCCCGACCCCTCATCCAGTCGCAAGTACTCGATGGGGGGTCAGGAGGGGGAATACCCACTAAGTTTGCCTAAGGCTTGAGACAAGGCCTAGACCGAAACTGTTAAGTATTACGTTATCGTTTTTGACTAAGTGAGATCAAGTTAAGCGATTCCTTTAGTCAGTTGACAGCGGCAGCCGTTTAAAAACGTTATGAATTAAAGTATTTATAGTTGTACATATGAACATGAAAGTTTTAAAATAGTATGTGAGTAATTTGTATGGTGTCACTTGTTTGTCTAGGGCTTAAGATAAAAACCAGTCCTAAACTCAAAGTATAACGTAGTCAACGTCATCGTTTCTCGGCTAAGTGAGCTCGAATTGAGTGATTTCATAAAGGGAAAACGTAAATATACGTATTTTATTTAAATGTTGATCCGATAAAAAAATATTATAGCTTTAGTTTATGCAAGCCGGGGTTTTCAACTTATATGGAAATACCGCCATTGTAAGTAAGTAGACGTTCAAGGTAAAGCCGCAGTAATAGCTCGCAACACCAGCCTTCACGACCTAAGGGATTGCTTGACCCCGAGCATCTAGTAAGTTTTACGTTTTTCAATGCTATTTCTGAAAATTAAAAAATATATTATTTCATATAAGTACTTCTAAGTATACACTGAAAAAAAAAAATGTTTACTATAATAAAGATCTTGTTTAACGTTATCACACATCTTGACTCCATATGAGCCTAACAAGATCTTATCTATTGAAACTAAAAGAACTTTGTTAAAAAAACTTTTTTAAGTCAACTAAGTATTGTTTTGGTTTAGACACGACTAGATGGTTTGTTTTAGCTTAGATCTTACCTAATTAAAGAATGAAACCTTATCACATCAACAAACATTATTAATAGATTCAACTTAGGTGTATCAAATATTTATATTGCTTTAGCTAAGATCTTAGTCAGTTAGAGCAAATAAAGGAGATAAATTAACTAACCTCATATTCGACATGGATATGTATTACTGTTATATTAACTAAGTAACTTGATTGCAAAAAATATTGTTCATTTGTGCAGCAACAAAGTTACACTGTTGCAACAATTATTGTTCTTTTGTGAAGCAGCAAAATTACTTATTGCAAGAACTATTGTTCTTTTGTGCAGCAACAAACTCACTTAGTTGCAACCATAATTGTTATTTTGTGCAGCGACAAAGTAAATTATTTTCAATAATTATTGTTCCTGAGTACAGCCACAAAGTTATTTGATTGTAATGTAATTAATTGTAATTAATTATTGTTTTTTCTTAGCCAAACTACTTGATTGAAAACAATTATTGATAAGATGGTATTATTCACTTGAAAAAATATGACTTACCCCAGGTGGGAATCGAACCTACAACCTCTCACAATCCGGGCAATTGTTCTTCCATTGAACTATAGAGACATAAGTTTAATTTATTCAAGCGCTTATTACGCTGTGAGCCAGCATAATCAGCGAGAAAACTAATTTTATTGATCTGTAGTTCGGAAGAGCTAAGGTAAGTCAACCTTTTTAAGTGAAAAAAAAATGCAACAATTGTGTTCAATTAAGCAACGTGGACAGCAACAGAACAATTATTAGTACAATCAAGTAACTTTGTGGCTATACTACATAAATAACAATAATAATTGAATACAAATTACTTTTTTGAGAAACAAAAGAACGAATTGTAGGCATATAGTTTTGTCGATGTGTCTTGGGCCGATTGTTCTCCATGATCTATATAAGTAAGTAAAGGAACCAAAGAAGATAAAACTATTTTATGGCTCATAATGCGTATTATAGACAACGTATTAGTTAGAGAAAGGTTTGAACAAACCGAAAGTGGCAAGGTACAGCAACAGCAAGAGTAGATGATCAAATCTGTTCCTAAGTCATCATAGATTATTAGATTCGATTTACGAGCTAATTTTGCTATTGTATATACTTAACAATGCAAGCAACTTTTACTATTAGAACAAATTAAAAAACGCGTGATAACAAATTTTATTTTATTAGGTAGGTACACAAATAAAGAATCTGCTAAAATATAGCGCAGCTGTTTAATTTCGCTATTTCAAAATTGGTTCCATAGTCAATTTGCTTGTATTAATGAGTTATTTTCCCATTTTTGTTTGTCTATTTGCCTTGTGTAAACTTTAAATAGGTTCTAGAAAGAATAGCAATTAAAAAAACATTCCCATACAATTAATTTGATTTATTTATAAAGTACTTCGCACAGTTACATATTTTTTACATTACTAAGAATATTTATATTGCACGGGATAGGAAACAATAAACATTTGTGGAATTGGACTACATTTTTTTTTATTTCTGGTTCTATAACTTCGTAAGCAAACAAATGGTCATCAAATTCCAAAGTTTGCATTAAATGTCACATTAGAATGAGACTATTTGAATCATACAATAAAACTTTATGCAATTTGAGAATAAGTGGCATTAAATCATCAGAGGATGTATTATAAATTAAGATTACATAGCGTGTAGTACATACAGTAGCCCAAGTAACATGTACAAGAATTTTTTCATTACATAATTGTAAACTAGACCGTATGAATTCATCATCAGTAGATTCCGCATGCATAGTACATGTTTTTTTGTAAATCCATATCATATGTTGCTTAACTTACTCCTGAAAGAAGAGGACTTTCTGGTTGTACGATTATTATATGATTATTTGGGGGCACATTTTCTGATTGCTCCACAGGCACAATAATAAAATCATTAGGGCTTTCGCTTGTGATTTCCTCGCCAATTTTAAAATTGATTAAATCCAGGTTCTGCAAACAAAAGAAATATGTATAGGTTGTCATACCTCAATAAAATTATAAAAAGAAGACTTCTTATAGAGGATACAAATTAGACAACGACGAACGACCTTCACCTCATCTGATTATTGGATGAAAAGTATTTTAGATCAAATTTAAAGTATTAAATAATAGGTAAGTATAGTGGGTGGGTTGGTTAAAAAATTCCTGGCCAAACTATTATTAATTAATATTGTGAACTCACGAGCTTAACAAATAAATTTAATATCAACCGAAAGTATGAAGCCTATAGAAAAAGTTATTATAAATAATAATAAATAATAAACTCCCATATTGTTTTTACTTTTTTCTAATATTTTGCCAATTTTCTTTTAACCATTGTAACAACATAGTGTTCAGTTACAAGCAAGTAATGCGGTGTTAGCAAAATACATTCTGTGGGAAACAAAACCCTTTGTCGCACACAGTCGTTCCTTCTTTTCCATAATGTTAATATATATTATTTTATAAGTTCCTAATTATATCAATCATGTGCACCATTAATATGCGTGGGCAATAATATGCAATAACTACAAACTTACTGATAAAGATAAAGTGTTGTTGAAGCTTGAAAATTCTGTTTTCCACGTTCTCGAGCACCTCATGAAAAGCACTCTTGGCCCTGTCTGCGGTATGATGTCCTTGTCGTCATCTGGGGTCAGCGCTGATAACGCCTGGATGTTGATTGCATTCTCTAAAATTACAGAAGAATGTTAGCTGGTGATTTTAATAATTGATTAAAGAATTGGTGAGAGTGTAAAAATGTTTGGTTTATTTAATACTGACTGGTTTGGTGTGTCAGGTGACACTGTTTCGTAACTATGTACTTTCGTGAATGGTTCAGAAGGGAATATGGATTTATTATTAAGTTACACACTTAGTGCAGTCTTCCTATAAAGTGTAGCTGCGTGGTGGGTACCTACCTACTTAAAAGTACTTACCTACGTAGTTTACGTAACTCTTTAACTGCCTACAGGACTTAAAGAGCATGAACACACTATTTTTGAGTTTCGTCACGCATGTTCACCAAACACGGTTCCACCACCATTTGCTCGTACAGTAGGTAGGACTAGGTACTTTCTTACTTACTTTTCGGTCTAGCTATGCTATTATGGACTAGGTAAGTAACTCTCCGACTAGGCGACTGTTGGTCTACCTGTTAGTACAAGAAATATATAAATATTATGTGGGTAAATAAATATTCTTACTTACTTACAAATACTAGGATTAGTTCGGGAAGCTCCCATGTTTTTAGTAGTAGCTCGACAACTTCGTCCATTTATGTTTCACTTTTCGCACTCATAATATTACAAATCAATTTTAAATGACAACACGGGCGGGCGGGACATAAACTAAAATCACACCAAAAGCACAATCGCAGGATTCGCAGGACAACACTGTAGTAAGTATTGAGTATTGTATGGTACTTAATTAATACATTATACCTTCGACAGACAAAACGCGCGGAAGAACTGGGAAAGTGCGTGCGCTCCCCGTTTTGCGTTGAGGGCCGTTGCAAAACTTGCAAGAAAATTGGTTTGCCGGTGTAGCGGGCGGGGGCGGGCGCGGGTGCGCCTGCCGCTTGCTTGTACACTTTGCTCAATTTACAAAGCGTTTGTAAATATGACAACTTTACTTGGTTGATTCAGTTAAGTAGGTAAATTATATCAACCATGGTATTTGTTAAAAACGATGCAAGTTATAATGTTACCTATAACAAACGTAATTGTTTAATTTAGCAAAATAAAATGATAGGCATAGACAACGAAAAATAAAAATGTATGATGTAACGAAGACCGTTGATTATATTAAACAATATGGACTTTATAGATAAAAACAAAATTGAGTTGTTCAAATAAGTATCAAATCTTGTTAGAAGGAAATAAAAACAATGATATTCCAAACATTTTGATGCCAACTAAGAGAAAATGTATCTTAGTTGGACTGCATTTTTTTCAGTGTACTTAAGATTTTAAATTATTTTTATGCATTCACAATGCAATTTTTGTAAGTATAGGAAAAATGTGATAGTAAAAAACCACGAGCCCTATAAGTAGCTTCCCGCCTGAAAGCTACTTATAGGGCTCGTGTTTTTTACTATCACCACAGAATAGATAATAGTGCTAAGGCACAGAAGACTCACTCTGCAAGCTCATTCAAATAAAAATAAATCTTTCTGCGCGGAAATAAAGCCCAATTCCGGTTGCTTTGTCATCGCTTGCCTACTGTTATAATAACCTAGAGTTCGCGCATGCAAGCAAAACTGTACCCAATAGCTACGCGCGAGCGTTTATATTTCTATGAATGCCTCAAACAGCTCGCTCGCTGGTTAGGGTTGCGAGCGACTTGCGAGTTCGGTTTTGTTGTTTCTTTTATTTAGACACCCGTAAACACAACAGTATCTTATATACGGATTATAAGAACGTTTAGTAGTCATTGTTCGGTGCACAAAAATCACAGAAATGATCGATGTTTTACGCGCGAACGTGGAGCGTACGAGCCGAGGCGGCATCCTACTGCCATTCGCCTGCCCGGCAGGCGCGCCGGCCGAACGTACCTAAACTGCGGAGTGACACCCCCCTGCTATCACATTTTTCCAATACTTATATACTTAGATAATTTTTTGATAAACAGTTTGTAGGTATATGCATATTTTCGAAATATCGTTAAAAACGCTTTTTTAGTAATATAATTTATTGAATTTATATCTATAGGTATTTTTATAAGGTGGTCAAGTTCCAGTACCTACAACGGCAACGTGGACACAGTGGCTGTGGCTGCCAACCACCTGCCAACGCTATCTTAATATTGAAAGATTGATATGTATGTCAATCAAAGACTAATCGCCAAATCTAATCGATTACTTGGTCGAATAAATAGGTATCTATGTAGGTGAATATCTACACACTTTTTGCCACTTAGCTATGTTTGTTTTAGAAAGAATGGTGAAACTTGTATACCGAGATGAAGATTAGACAGCAAAAGTTTGAGACAAAATGAGACTTCATGTCATCTTTACTAATATTATAAAGAGGAAAAATTTGATTTGTGTTAAGGCGCGTACCAAGTTTCGTTCTTTTAGTAACAAGTATTATGAATTACATATAATTTTACCATAATCATGTAACTAACGCACATAATTACCAGAAACTCGATCGACGATTAATGTCATTTGTTACAATAACCTTGATATAATTACAAATTGACAAAACAGCATGTCCACGTAAGAAATTCGAATCCTGTAAATACTATTGTACTGAATGAATATTAGTAAAACAATCGCCTTACATGGCAAAGGTAGTTTTATTACAGTTGCGATAGCGTGTGTTTATTGTTACACTATTTAATGGAATTAAGATTAAATGTTGTTTGCTTCGTACCTATAAATAATTTTCATATGAAAATCGCAGGGAAAACCATGTGTGATTCTCGCTAGCAATAACTTTCCGATTACAAACAACTTTGTAGGCCTAATGTGACTTTCAAATACAATCTCGTTGGAATGTTGCGTACTGCGTCTGCAGCGTCTGTCACATTCTGTATTATGAGTTTATGACTTACTATTACTAATACAGGGTGGAATTATTTCATGATACTGGAGGGAAAGTACTGTAAATAATGGTGATAGCAAATTTCACTGAACCATTGCTTTACTTTTGACAAGAACCAAAACTACATTCACCATATTTTTTTTAACTCATCTTTTTCATACGTCATCGACTCGACTCGACATCGAATCCATTTCCTTTCATTATATTTATTATGTTTCTATGAGAGATTTATCTTTATGAGTTACCCTATCGATTAATGTCATAAAAATAAAGGCTGTTGATTTTTTTTCTGATTTCAGGAGGTTTGACACCTGTTTCTGGCAAGCTAAGTTAAAAAAAATATTCAGTATTTTTCATTTAAAAAATAAAGGAATGTTTCCTTTGAGTGTAAGCTATCTCTTTTATTTTAAGTACTTTCCCTGTTTCCGTTCCATGATACTACATGATACTTGTAGTATCATGAAATAATTCCACCCCTGTTTTTTAATTAAAATGCAATAGTTCACTGTGTATAGAAAACTAGCTGCGCCCTATGAATATCGGGATAAACAATTGTTTACGATCTAATCTTAGATCTACCGAATACACTCAAAAGAATTAAAAAAATCGGTCAAGCCGGTTCGGAAGAGTTTGGTTACATTACATACACTGTGACACGAGACTTTTATTTATTAGATATATTTCCGAACTCCGTGAATCATGAGCAGATTAGATAAGTATGATTCGTATTTTTATCTGGCAAAAAGGCGTTATCACTTATCACTCCCGCAGAGGTGGATTGGCACAACATTTTTTGAGTTTGTATACTTACCCATTAAGTTTACGAGGTTATCATTTATAGCGTGTGTATCGTAAACAAAAACGTATTTTCTTTCTTTCTCTTATCTACCTAAAATTATGGACTGATGCACTAATTGATAATCTACATGATGCTTAAACAAAGTATATGCTTATGTGATACCAAAAGCATTCAAGTAATGGTTGTATTCTTGTCCGTTACTAAAGTGGTCATTATAATAGGTAACTTGTGTTCACAATTTATGAACTAAATGCTCAATCATAGCATAACGTAGAACTTGTTAAACTCCCAGCAATGTATTGCGTCAAGCCATGATTTCACCTTAAAAAGGTCATTTGCCAGTTTTGAATAGAGGAAGAAGTGATCGAAAATGACTGAGCTGTTTTCTCACGCCTCAGAGGTGTTAAGTTCATCTACAAAATATAGAGTTTATAGGCAAGACGATCAAAGAGCAGGTTATGGACAAATTATTATTATAGGTACATAAAAGATAAAATAAAGCTTTTGTGTTAGTAAATATGTGATGATAAGCTTGCCTGCCCTACATTACAATTTATAAGAAGCAATTTTTCTTATCTTAATATCTTTTGCTTTGTTAAACAAAAATAGTCCAATTATCAATCTTAAAGGTGATTGCCTGCATTACTAGAATCTATATGTTGGTATCTAATAATTATCCGTCCATAGTTTTTATCTAAAGTACTTGACTAACAATGACTCATTTTACTTAGAGGATACCGCGGATTTCCGTCTAAAAATGATCTCATATGGATATGATGAGAAGGTACTTACTTAATAAAATTACTTTATATCTATAGCAGCAGTAGCACAAGTTTACGACTAATTACGTGTTAAGTTAATCCAAAAGTGAAACACACAGAACACAAGAAAGAGATTAGAAGGAACATGTAACGCATTTTGTATGTATGAAGCGTAATCGTGAACTTGATGAAAAATCAAAATGTAGGTTTATAGGGTCTGTTATTTTGGACAAAGGAAATTAATTTTCTATGCTTGCCTCGGCCACTTACTACTTCTAATAACTTTCTTGAGTTTTGGTAAAAAATATCATCATCATCATTAACAACAGCTATACCAACACGCCCACTGCTGGGCATAGGCCAGTGAAAATTATAACTACCTACACAGAATTACCTACCTACCACTTACCATTAGGGGAATAGACACGCAGATTGATGGGCACCGGCGAAATTCCCTTGTTGGAGCCCGTGATGCGGTCGGTTTCCGCTTCGATCTCCGAACGCACTTCATTGAAGTCCACGAACTTCTTGCCCTTGCAGTGCAGGAACTCCGCATATTCTATGGAAGATTACTTATGATTTAGCCTTTCCTGGTCCGAGGAAATAAAACGCGTAAAGTGAACCCCGACCAATTCCTTACTCAGTGGAATTTTTCAGCCGAGAAGATTGGTCAGACAGTCTCTCTAGTTAGAGCCGAGTCTTCTCTGCTTCGGACCAAAGGAATAAAGTACTCCAATGGGAGCTGCCTAACATTCAAATAAGTAAAAAAAAAACCCCAACAATTTGCTTCGTATGACATGTAAAAAAATACAGATTTTTCTTGAAATTACCTATCTAAAGTTATATTTAAATGCAAGGTTTTCACGATTGGTATTAGATAAAAAAACGGTTCATTCAAAGCGGAAGGTGAACGACCCGCGATCCGCGATTTAGCGATCGCAAAATTACTATTAAGTACTGAAAATAACAAAGGCTATTGCGATTTCCCGAGATGTAGGTGAAAATTTTGGTTTTTACTTTATGTGCAAATTCACTGAAAAATGCGTATATACTTGAGAGCATCGCTTGGGAGGTGATTAGTCGCTCTGTCATTTAGCCAGCGCTGAAGGTTAATAGCGGACGATTTGCATGGAACAAAAAACAAAACGTAATTTTATCTATTTATTTGGCTGTCTTCTAAATAGCTACTACGGAACAGAAGTATGTTTCATCATAGATTTTTATAGTCGAGTTATTAAGCTACGTAAAATTAGCTAGCATCACATTAGTATATAATAGGAGAACTATATTCAAATGCACCTCTTTTTAGCAATATACTATTCCAAACAATAAATTATATTATTTTTGAACCACTTTCCTTCAAGCCAACCACATTTGTAGGTAGGATTCATTACAATTATTTTGGAAGAGAATAAATTAAAGTACCGAAAATAAGAAAGACTCAATTAATTCCACAATGTGTTGTCATTCATACAAATAACAGAAATAAGTTCAAAAGCATGAAGCTTGTTTAATGCCGAATAGCTTGTACATGAAAAAAGAACTAGAGAACCATTTCACAGCCTCGCTCGCACAATCAACATTTTTAACTTTTTGAAAAAAAAACAAAAAGTTCTTCATTATGTTACTATTAGCCCAGTCAACGAAGAGATAGAGGGAAATGTTTGGAACACAATTTTTGACTTTGTAACTTTGTTTGGGCTAGTTAGGAGGTAAACATATAAAAAGTCCCCGCCCGCCCGTAGCCCTTAAGCCGGGGGGGAGGGGGATGTTTGAAGGTCTCATCTTTTGTTTTTGGCTTATATCTCAAAAACTATGCGTTCCAGCACAACCATCTCTATCGTCTTCTACAAGCCATGCGCATAAAGTTGGCAACGTAGTTGACACCGTTTGCACTGTTTGACAGGTAAACAGCGAGTAAACCTCGAGTACTGAATCCTATGGAGATGGCATATCTTCTATACATCTATACAAATAAATAAAATTGGAGTGTCTGTTTGTAACATTAAATAACCGCTTTTTACTACGTGCAATGATTAAATATACGGTACATATGTACCAAAATGACATGTTTTACAATTTTTGTCTGTCTGTCTGTTTGTTCCGGTTAATCTCTGAAACGGCTGGACCGATTTTGACGGACCGATTAATACGGCAATTAGAAGTAGTTTAAAATTGAATTCCAAGATTTTCTTACATTGTGACTTAGTTACACCTCACTTTTTCGTAGGTATGCCACCTCCATAGGATTTAGTACTCAGAGGAGTAAACCGGTTCACAGCAATGTTGCCGTTCCGTATCATAGCATGGCTTGTAGAAGACGATAGAGACGGCTGTGGTCCCAGCGACATGTTTTTTATGTGCAAAATGAAAGCTGATTAAATTTGCTACAAGTTCTATTCAGTCAAGTTTTTCGATATCTTATATAGTTTTCGAGATGTCCGCTCTTGAAAGTCTGTAATTATGGAAAAAATATTTTTGCTTCACATTTCACCTTGTGACCGGATAACTTTCCAACGATGCGCCGAAAAACTAAATGCTAGCCGTAAAATCGTAGAACATAAAATTCTCTTCAATAATACATTACTCTACACTAGCGCTATCCCCGTGACTTCGTCCCCGTGGAATTGAGTTCACAAAGTTTCATACAAACATTGCACCCTTTTTTTTACCCCTTTATTACTTTCCAAGGAACATACATGTCAAATTTCAGCTTCTTGCGCCCAGTAGTTTCGGCTGTGCGATGTCTGTCAGTCAGCCAGTAACTCAAAAGTTTTATATATATATATCTGTACAATTATACAAGTTGACTGTACTGTGCGATGATCGCACAGCCGAAACTACTGGGCGCAAAAAGCTGGAATTAAATAATATGTATGTTCCTTAGGGAGTGTAAGGTAGCACTAAGAGAGAATTTTTGGAAATTCCCCCTCTAAGTGGGTAAAAAAGGGGTTCAAAGTTGGATGCAACTTTTGCTCACTTTTGCTTTAACTCAATTTCACAGGGACAAAGTTGCGGGAGGAGCGAGCGCTAGTACTCCTACTATCCTACTATCTATATATATAAAAATGAATCCCTATTTCCCTTGGTCACGGCATCACGCGTGAACGGCTGGACCGATTTGGCTAATTTTGGTCTTTAATTGTTCGTGGAAGTCCAAGGAAGGTTTTAGCGGTGAGAAAATAGGGGAAGGAGGGGTAAGTAGGGGTAGAGTAGAAGTAGGGTAGGGGTAGAGTAGGGGTAGGGTAAGGTAGGGGTAGGGTAGGGGTAGGATAGGGGTAGGGTAGGGGTAGGGTAGGGGTAGGGTAGGGGTAGGGTAGAGGTAGGGTAGGGGTAGGGTAGGGGTAGGGTAGGGGTAGGGTAGGGGTAGGGTAGGGGTAGGGTAGGGTAGGGTAGGGTAGGGGTAGGGTAGGGTAGGGTAGGGGTAGGTAGGGGTAGGGTAGGGTAGGGGTGGGGTAGGGTAGGGGTAGGGTAGGGGTAGGGTAGGGGTAGGGTAGGGGTAGGGTAGGGGTAGGGTAGGGGTAGGGTAGGGGTAGGGTAGGGGTAGGGTAGGGTAGGGTAGGGTAGGGGTAGGGTAGGGTAGGGTAGGGGTAGGTAGGGGTAGGGTAGGGTAGGGGTGGGGTAGGGTAGGGTGGAGTAGGGGGTAGGGCCACGGGAACGAAGTCGCGCTGGGTCAGCTAGTAATATTATAAATATGAAAGTTTAGATGTTTGGATGGTTAGATGTTTGTTACTCAATCACGCCAAAACGCCTGCACGGATTTAGATGAAATTTAGGACACAGATACTTTGTAGCCTGGAGAGGAACATAGGCTACTTTTTATCCCGGAAAAATATCACATTCCCGCGGGATAACGTCGTGTAGTCCACGCGGGCGAAGCCGCGGGCGGAAAGCTAGTAAAGTAATATATTATTGAAGAGAATATTTAATGCTCTACAACTAGTGATGAGTACGTCTGGGAATATTGCCACTGCCGGAAATTTTCCACTCCCAATGTGCCCGGGAAATTTCCGGGCACATTGATTGCCCAAAATTCCCAGTAGACTTTTTGTCGTATTTTTAAATCATATAAATTAATATTGTTTTTCTTTTGTGTTTTGTTGTTTCATTTTCTTACAATTTTATAGTTTGTTGATAATCATGGCAAGATAATTTTGTTTTGTTTTTTTTTTGTTTTGATGATCATAAAAAACCATCTTGTTTTAAAAGTGTTTTTCATTTTATATGTATAGTCTAACGGCCAGAATTAATAACCTATCCACAGATAGGGATAGGTCCGATCCCGATTAGTTGCTATGCAACGCTTGATATTAACATAGAATTAACGACAGTTGCCAGGGTGTTCTAAACTAATCTGGATTGCACCTATCCCTATCTATGGATAGGTTATTAATTCTGGCCGTAAGTGCCTCTTTCACAAAGTCCGATTACGATATACTTTCCAGTTTACTTGCGAGTTTTGTATGGCCTATCTGTCAAGTAACAGCTAATCAGAACTTACTTAGACATTGTGAAACAGGCCCTAAGCAAAATATTTTTTTGATAATAGTATTGCCATTTTTTTGAGCACTCATCGTGATTTTGTAGGTACTCTCGTGAGATAAAACAACTGTAACAGGTTTTGCTGTCTCACCTGCATTTGCAAATATGAGCTGTAGAATTAAAGGACGCCGAGTGACAATGCCTGATCCCCGAGGCAAGAAATCTCTGGAAAAGAAGTACAAAGATTAAGATTTTGGTTTTTCTATAAATCGGGGGTCTTCGTCAAATAAAAACCACATGTGATTCACCACTACTACACCAACCATCACATCAGTGATGAAATAGTACTTTGGTTAAGATTTTAAATTATTTTTATGAATGTACATTGTACAATGGCATCATCATTTAACTTAATTTGTATGTTAAACTTATGAAAAAAATATCTTTTGAATGTGATGGTTTCCTCACATTGATGAAAAAACGCTGGCATACAGCAATAAAGTGATGGCAAAATCCGATGAGTCTTGTAAGCCTTTTGGTAGCTTAGTTGGTCAGAGTCATCATAATTATCATATCAGCCGTACACGCCCACTGCTGGGCATAGGCCTCCCCCGAGGATCTCCACAATGATCGGTCCTGCGCTGCCCGCATCCAGCGGCTTCCCGCGACCTTGACCAGATCGTCGGTCCACCTTGTGGGGTCCACGGAACGTCGTCCGGTACGCGGTCACCATTCGGCACCATTCCGCCCCAACGGTCATCGGTATCGGTAGAAGTGACATTATTATATAAACAGAATTTGATGATTCAATTGTAATTACATACATTCATTTATTGCTATCCTTAGGCAGAGACTTAAAGGTAATTTGCAATGGTGACACATTCATTTATTGCTATCCTTGGGCAGAGACTTAAAAGTAATTTGCAAAGGTTACATACATTCATTTATTGCTATCCTTGTAATTTGCAAAGGTAATGATTACAACAAATTATATTCTGTGACTAGCGGCTCCCCGCGGTTTTACCCGCGTGGTACCCGTTCCCGTGGGTATATCGCGATAAAATCTATCCTATGTGACTCAGGAAGAATGTAGCTTACTAAATGGTGAAAGAATTTTTAAAATCGGTCCAGTAGTTTTTTAATTTATCCATTTTACAAACAAATAATCAAATTTTCCTCATTATGATATTAGTATCTTTGATCAACAATACTACTAGATGACGCTTCACGAACTACACAACGCAAATATGCCACAGAATTACTTATTATAAATGGAAAACTAGACAACATTAATAAAAGCATAAAAACTAAAAATAAAATACCTAAAAACACTTTAATATTCAGAAACCTTGAAAATAAGCCACTTGAAGTCAGACCAATTACATACAACTCTAATAATGAGTCTATCAGAAGATGACTCATACAAACAGAAAACCAATTGATTCCTCAATGTCACAAGTTCACAACGTCTTTCTGAGACTCTTTTAATTTACACCTGCTAGAAATACAAGATAATTGAGACCTATTTAATATCACTTTAGTGATCAAAATTCATAATTATTACAGCCCCTTGATTGTGTAACTCCAATATCTATTCACAATCTCTTCCAGTTTGAAAGATATCTTACAACCATTGCTGCAGTAATACAGATATTTGTTTCAACTGTCTTCAACAACAAGTAAGTTGAGATACACAATCAGCCCCCAGGCAAATATAGTAACTACCCTTTTCTACAAAAAATAAGTTGCACAATCAATGAACAAATATTTAGATTTAGATATTGCTTTTATTATATACTAGCTTTCCGCCCGCGGCTTCGCCCGCATGGACTATACGACGTTATCCCACGGGAATGTGACTTTTTCCGGGATAAAAAGTAGCCTATGTTCCTCTCCAGGCTACAAAGTATCTGTGTTTCAAATTTCAGCCAAATCCGTTCAGCCGTTTTGGCGTGATTGAGTAACAAACATCCAAACATCCAAACATCCAAACATCCAAACATCTAAACTTTCACATTTATAATATTAGTAGGATTTTATTTTATGCAGTTTTATGCCTATTCAGTATAGAAAGGTGAAAAAGACTAGTGAAACCAAACTATGTAAAATGATCATTCATTGAAAATGAAATATAAGAAAAAATGCAACCCATCTTCTAAGTAGCTCTCCCAGGAATTGAACCCGGGACCCCTTTCACTGTGGGGGCGAATGTTCACTAAGCTATGAAGTTTAGAGGAAGCATCAAATTTTTCCAATAATTCTTACTCGCTATGAGCCAGGGTTTTACTAATATTTCATGTTCAATAATAAAAATTGCATTCAATGCAAAAAAAGTAAAAGTAATTTGAAATTATAACTCGATCTAAGCTACTAAGAGCTAAGCTACATATTTATGTAACCAATGAGTTAGGGCCTGTTTCACAATGTTTAAGTAAGTTCTCATTAGCTGTTACTTGACAGATAGTCCATAGAAAACTGTCAATTAAACTGGAAAGTAACTCCTAGTCGGACATTGTGAAGCAGGCACTTTAAAATACTTGTAATGAATAGCAACTACATACAGCATCAAAAATCATAATGTCCAAACATAATTAGGAACATCACCTAAATGATTGTAACAGATGATAACAAAGGGGAAATGACATTATGTACAACTACTAGTTCCTGTGCTGATAACTCCGTGATAACTGCTTTAGGCACATGGAAAGGGATATGAATGCCCTCAAGAAGGGAGATAAAAATTGCTTATTCGTGCAAATGCTATTGAATTACTTTAGTATTCCTCTAGATTAGAACAGAATTGAAAATAACATAGTTCTAATGGCTTTTAAATACAAAAGAAATTTAAACTATCAATCAGTAAGCAATCAGTTACTCCTCATTCAATAGTGTAAACAAAGAATTTAAAGAAAATCGAGTCTTTTTGCTACTAAACAGACTTTGTTAGTAATACTAATTTGTCAAAAAACCTTGGCAGACAGGTAAGATATGACTCTATGAAGACAGGTCCTGGAACTTTAGCATACAATAGTATTCCTGTAGATATAGCTTTTTAACGGCACTCACCTGCCTACAAAATTTTCTAATACCGAACTCTTTCCAGCGGACTGACCACCCACAACCGCAATTTGTGGAAGATCCAAAGACATGTGAACGCCCATTTGCACAAATGCATCTTGCAATTTGTTTACAATTGGGATTAACTGCTGCATTCCGAAATTCCCAGCCATTTTTACAAAGAATCATCAAGCTTATCACAAATTAAAATAACACCTCTAACAGCTAACACTTGCTCATCATCAAATTCATCATTGATAAACTAATTTATTTTTCAATATGGTGGTGGGTAGTTAAGTCGCGTTCCGAATTTACTTGTCGAACTGTCAAAAAAAATCCATTGCTGGTTTTCTTTGGGCTTATGTCGAAAAATCGGTATTGATTAAATTACATATTCATAGTGAATAAAATTATAGATTTTGATTTGGTAAAATTAAATTATATTCATCATAATTCATTCATATCTAGTGATCAATGTGATCAATCACTTGATCAGTGATCACGCATGAACACATGGTTGATACCGATAGCAAATAAAACCTTTGATTTGACACGTTCCGGTCAAATCAATAAGCCTAGACATGCGCAGCAAATGTAGGCCAATCTGGCCAATACACGAAAATATTGAAAATAATGTTTTTAGATAAAACGCACTTTGACTTACGTTGTACGTATTTATGATCTGACAAACATTTCATTTAACAGAGTTGTTTAATGTGTTTTAGTTAACATCTTGAAATTCTCACCACACACTACAAAAGTTATTGTCTTATTCATTTGAATAATACTTTCTCTGGTATTCCACATAATATTTGAACTGAACTTAACACTTATCATCCAAGTTACTATTACCTCTCTAAAAATATTTTTGAGAATTCTATTTTAAATTAAAATCGACACAATTTTGCGACTTAATAATATTTCACAAAACATATAACTGAACATCACGTAAACATGCGTGTAATATGTATATGTCGATACTTAATAATTAATATTTTATTTCTAGATAGAAACAAAATAATTTACTGACCTTCCAACAAAATTTTCTAAGACTGAACTTTTTCCTGCTGACTGTCCACCGACTACAGCTATTTGTGGTAAATCCAATTGCATATGCACACCCAACTGTGTAAATGCATCTTGCAATTTATTCACAATTGGTATCAATTGCTCCATCCCCATATTCCCCGACATGGCTGCCGGATTTCTGAGACACTCCTCGTTTTATGAGCTTCTCCGCAGAACTTCGCGTACTGAGTTTTATTCGTCAATATGATACGGACGATGTACGGCGCAAGCGTTAAAGTAGAGATCAACCGCTGTATATATCTGTCTCTACAGCAAAAATCATTGAAGTTAATTTTCTGGCTTAACTAGTAACGTAGAATTTGAATGGGCTTAGATGGAATAATTATTTGATCGTACATTATTATATTGGTGCATAACATAGTGAGGTTTTTAACACGCTTTTATTTATGTAATAATTTGCCTGAATAACCGTTCTATTCAAGTTTATCTAACCGTAGAGGTTTGTTTACTCATATACTACTTATATACTTTATTCATTTATTAAACATAGTAATGATAGGTTTTTTGCATATATGTACCTAGTAGAGACAAGAACCTTGGACCTCAGAGATAGGATCACGACGACATACAAACTGATGCGCATATTTACTATATTACCTACTCAATCATTACGGTCTACAATAACGAACGTCCGTGATAAAGTTCTACCACAGAATACTAAAAGTACAAGGGTTCTACTCTTACGGTCTTCGGTTATGTTATGTATGATCCACAGCTGAGTTAAAGCCAGGATATTTGTGACGATGCTGATGATGCGATAGTTCGGTCTTTACACGGGTAACCTGTGGGATGGAAATTATGTTTTTCAAAGCACCCTTGGTGGATGGGGAAAAGTCCTTGATCAAGTTATATTACCAACCAAAATAAATAAATAAGATGATTTCGATCTTGAATTTATTTTTATATATAACCGTCGGTTTGTTAACGCTCGTGATTGGTGTTCGTATGGGTTAACTGGCGGCTAACGTGTTGTAACCGACTGTTGGTGAACTCGGGCCTAAAGGCCCCACACACTTGAGTCCTAGGACTAAAGTGGCGATTGCACTTTTTTTTTATCCACAAAAGGGTAGCACTAAGCCTTCATCACACCTGATGTTAAGTGGTGATAACACTGAAGGTGGAAGCGCACTACTCCCGGAATCCACAATCACTGAGAAACTGGCTATCTTATCACTACCTACCGGAACACAATAATGCTGAAAACATCATTGTTATGGCGTCAGACTTAGATAAGATGGTGGTAGCTAGCCAGGCGGACTAAGAGCAAGTTCTACCACCAACCAAACCGAATACAATATGTACCCCCACTGGGAATTGAACCCGGGACCTCTTGGTCTGAAATCGGTAGTGTGAACCACTAGACCACAGAGACGGTTAAACTTACACTAGTTAAGCTAGAAACACATTTCTCTGACGCAGCGCAGCGCAGCGCGATCGGTTTCATACATTTAGTATGGTTAGAAACACATTTATGCAGAGTGGTTTGGCGCAGAGCGATCTGGCGCGACGTCGATCGCTCGGCTCCGATTGCGCCAGACCCCCCACCACTTTCTAGCATTGTATTGTATCGTCAGATGGCTCGGTAGCGGACTGCGCAGCGGAGCTCTGCATTTTGTTTTTTACTACTTATGTTCTCCGATTTCTCCGTCAATAATGGGCCAATTTAAAAATTATTTTTTTTTGTTTAGAAGAGTCACCAATGCATTATCATGTAGGGTTGTTAATTATACTGTTAAAACAGTATTAAAGTGTTTTTAGAACACTATACTTGTTAATTTTATAACAAAAATAATGTATAATTCTGATTTGAAAATAAATTACACTAAATATTTCTAAAATCGGTTCAGTATTTTTTGAGTTTATCTATTACAAATAAACAAAGTGTATTTATATTGTTAGTATAGATATAAATTGCATCTCGTATTCATTCATCATCATCTTATCATCGTAATCATCAACATTTTTTTTTTGGATTTAATATGTTCAAGTAAGAACAGAAATTGTTTTCAAAATTAGAAGAAAACATAATGCAGATGTTAGCTCGGCAACGACTCGATTGACACTGATCAAAAATTTCGTCAGAACGCGATGCGCCACACTAGTAAACGCTGCGCTGCGCTGCGCCAGAGAAATGTGTTTCTAGCTTGAGGGTCCTAATTCAGAATACATTGCTTGTTTTGATTGCATCACTTGCTAAAGAAGAGCTCAAAGAATCTATTCTGAATTAGGGCCCATCGACCATCTGCCGCTCAAAATATTCATTGGCCACACACTAGAACCACGAACGATGGCCGTTTGCCGTTCGAGACCTACATTACATCGGCCACACACTATTTTAGTACGATCATTGCCTGTCGGCAATAGCCGAAAACGAATAAGAGTGCGGTACGACTTACGAGGGCCCTCTACAAAATATCGCTTTAAAAATGGAAATTGAATTCAAATTTTGTGAAAGTCAAATAAGCGAGAAATCAACCATAAAGTTGGGCCCTTGGTTTTCCAATGGAGGATTGAAGGCCCACCTGGGCTACCGCGTAACTTTATGGATATAAGCTTCATACATGGTTTTGAAACTTTAAGTCAATTTTATAAAAAAAACTGCCACTATCAGTTCCTTGTTTTGTTATTTAGATCGTTAGTTAGCTAATGTTCAACAGAACAAACCAGCAAAAATCTATCAAAATAAGGGATTCAAATAAAGCTAGAAACACATTTCGCTGGCGCAGCGCAGCGCAGCGCAGCGCAGCGCAGCGCAGCGTCGACCCGGGTGTGCACACTTTACTAGCGTGGCGCAGCGTTTCCTGACGAAATTTTTGATCAGTGTCTTTTGAATACTCAAAGTCAGTGTCAATCGAGTCGTTGCCGAGCTAACATCTGCATTATTTTTTCTTCTAATTTTGAAAACAATTTCTGTTCTTACTTGAACATATTAAATCCAAAAAAAAATATGTTGAAAGAAAGAAAGAAAGAAAGACATTTATTGACACATCACAAACTTTCACAAATTACAAAACCAAAAAAAATGATTACAAAATACACAAATAAAAAAATATAAAAAAAACACTGTAAAAACTCAAAACAACAAAAAATTAAACAAAAACACAGTTTAAAACAGTGGCTGTGATGGGCCAATCAGGACCCTGCCTCAGCATAATGTTGCTGCAGGGTGAGATGTCATCTCATCCCACAACAACGCTGTTATTCTGGCTGGGCCTGTGCGAGTAACGTTTTCATACAGATACCAATGTTGATGATTACGATGATAAGATGATGATGAATGATTACGAGATGCAATTTATATCTACACTAATACTATAAATACACTTTGTTTGTTTGTAATAGATAAACTCAAAAAATACTGAACCGATTTTAGAAGTATTTAGTGTAATTTATTTTCAAATCAGAATTATACATTCTTTTTGTTATAAAATTAAAAAGTATAGTGTACTAAAAACACTTTAATACTGTTTTAACAGTATAATTAACAACCCTACATGATAATGTATTGGTGACTCTTCTAAACAAAAAAAAATATTTTTTAAATTGGCCCAATATTGACGGGGAAATCGGAGAACATAAGTAGTAAAAAGCAAAATGCAGAGCTCCGCTGCGCAGTCCGCTACCGAGCCATCTGACGATACAATGCTAGAAAGTGGTGGGGGGCCTGGCGCAATCGGAGCCGAGCGGAAACGCTGCGCTGCGCTGCGCTGCGCTAGGGAAATGTGTTTCTAGCCATACTAAATGTATGAAACCGATCGCGCTGCGCTGCGCTGCGCTGCGCTGCGCCAGCGAAATGTGTTTCTACCTTGACAGTTGAAGCCCATACCCATATTCATATTTCTTAGCCGGTAGCCCCCTAATTCCTTGTTTTGTGACGTCGGGTATAACGATAACTAGCTAGCAACGTTCAACAGAACAAAGCAGCAAAAATATATCAAGATAATTAATTCAAATGACAGTTGAAGCCCATACCCATATCCAGATTTCTTACCCGGGGTCTACCGGCTAAGAAATATGGATATGGGTATGGGCTTCAACTTTTGCTGCTTTGTTCCATTGAACGTTGCTAGCTAGTTATCGTTATACCCGAAGTCACAAAAGAAGAAACTGATAGTGGCTATTTTATTTATAAAATTGACTCAAAGTTCCCAAAAACGTATGAAGTTCATACCCATAAAGTTACGCGGTAGCCCCCCAGGGGGCTATCTATCAAAATCTATCAAAATAAGGAATTCAAATGACAGTTGAAACCCATACCCATATCCATATTTTTTAGCCGGTAGCCCCCCTGTACTGCATAATGTATTGGCCAATGGTTGGGCCAACGAAAAACGTGTACAGACTACAGCGGGCTTAACAAAAGTAAAATCTTAATTTACTCCTTAATTTCCCTCAGTATCCCTCTTCCTACTTCTATATTGCTTCTTTTATATTCCAATGATATTTATGTTTATAAATGTATTTCTCTTTTTATATCCTCTAATAATATTCAAATTTAATCAAAACCCCTCTTACACATCCTATATATATATTATAATCCTTCTTTCTTTTCCTCCCCACTATCCAATTCCAAATTTCCTTGTATATACCTAAATTAGTTTATAAAGATATAGTTTAGTTTCCCTACCTTTGTCATGGCTAATACCCAAACCGGGTGGAGCCAATAATAAAAAAAAATAAATAAAAAAAATAAAAAAAAAAAAAAAAAAATATCTATGGTTTGTTAAAAGTTTTGTGACTTTTGTGCGATTACTCCGCTAGAGTGCGCTAATTTGCGTCTGTCTGTCTCTGTGGTCTTTGTGACGTCACACTATTGATTGTGAAAAAAGGAAAGAGATCGTCTTTTGGAGACGCCATCTTTAAATAAAGTGATATAAGTTTTTGGTAGCCGTAGCGTAGAATATAGTTAAAATCTAAAGTAATCTTCGTTAAGAACTTAGCATTTGAGCTTAGCAATTTATATATTGTAATACCGAGTGTAACGGACCAAGGTAGATATTTATTTTGCCTTTGTTGTCGATTTATCAAAAGAATAGTTTGTTATTTACAGTTTCTCTACTTTTATCTTGGGAGTACCGTTAGTTTTGTGCTAAATAAAAGTTTTTAGTTTCAAGTTAAGTGTACCTAGTAAAGTAATGAAAACAGTGGTGTGAAAGACAAATGTATATCATCGATCCAGCGTTGATCGTACGGATGTAACACGTCAATAAACCTTCGAGGGCAGGGCTCTCAGTCGTCCCTGTGCCGTGAAAGTGATTTCGTTTACAGTTATCAGTGACAAATCTATTACATAGTGTAACTGCTCAGTTAAATGCAGATTAAACAGTTCTTTGCGACGTTGAAAATCTTTAAGTGAACAGTAATGGACGCTTGTGTTACGTGAGTTAACAGTTTCGACTTCCTACCAAGTGTTTCTTGTGCTGGTTGCAGTTGGTGATTGTGCGAGGGTAACCTCCTGATGGTGTGTACATCGCAGCATGTCTGCACTCTCAACGCCGGGCGGCGGAGGTACTACGGCGCAGACGAAGCCGACGTCCGGCAAGCAAAAATATCAGAAGTTGGACATCAATAGCCTATACTGCGCCAATAGGGTGAGTAAATTACTTCTTAGCTGTTGCAGCTACTTGTCATCTATCAGAAACAGATGACTGATCTCAATTTTATAAACAAAATTATTGAGCTAAGATTTAAAGCCTGAATAACTGAACATGAAAGTTTGGTTTGGCCTGGGTTTCCTTCTTAGTAATCATATAAAAATCAAGAAAAATATTAGTTATTGTAATCTAGTGCAGTTTTTAATTATGATAAATTATTTGTAACAATATAACATTAAAGTCACAGTTGAATGGATTGGCCTTCATATTCACTATTTTACTTCATTACGTCTGCCCATTACATTTTTTCCTTTCATGCAAAATAATGTTTGTGAGTTGAGTTATCAATACATAGTTTCAAAGAAAGAAAATTAATGAGCAATGACTTTTATATCATATATCTATATTACAGAGGTCAATGACCATTTACATTTCTGATGTCATTGTCTTTGAAACATATGTTTACACAGTCACAGGTGAAAAGTGATTAATTTTTTTAAGTCACTCAAATATTTTTTTTTTGCACAATATTTCTTTTGGTTTCTCCACCTATTTAAATTTTATTTTAATGTTTGCTTGAACCATTTTATATGAATGAATGCAAGCTTTTGGATGTAATTGTATAAAATTATTTAGTAATATAACATTCTTTGCAATTTAAACTATTTATTATGCAACATCATACCTGCAGTGCAGACTGAACAGATAAAAAGAAAAGAATATCTATAATTTGATACCATTTAGAAAGCATGTACTGGTGTTTTTATAATAATATATTGGTTGTTTACTCTTACATATTTTAGAACGAGAACTCTGAACCGTCCTCAGTAAAATCTCAACTAAGCCGGAAACATGGAATGCAAAGTCTTGGAAAAGTACCTTCTGCTAGACGCCCACCAGCCAATTTGCCCTCTTTGAAAACTGAAACTGGTCAAGATCCAAACACTAAGTAAGAAGCATTATTATTTTTGTATGTTTTCATTAATCATCATGTTCTCTTATTGAAATTCATTTATTTGCATTTTAGCTCTATCTCTGTTGCTACTACAACTGTATCTACACCAGCAACATGCTCCTCTCAAATTATAGTAAGTATATTTATTCTTTGATGCTGTGGCGGGCTTACACATTTGTTGCCTGTAGGCTATGTGTTATTGTGCTGTCAAAAGCTTTATGAATAAGGGTGGTTCGATCAGCTCAGTAGCACCACCAATGGAATTTAATCAATTACGTTTTATTAAAGGCTTAGATTAAAAGTTTCGGTTATTTTGCGCAAATAAAAGAGTAAAATGCATTTTATAAATATACTTTTAAGAACTCAAACTTAAGCAATAAGTCATGAATATCAATACTGACAAAAGTGGCCACATTTAGCAATATCGAGATCCATAACTTAATGCTCATATTTGAGGCCATGAAAAAATACTTAAAAATTGCACTCTACTCTTCTATTTGTGCAAAATAACCGAAACTTTTAATCTAAACTCTTGATAAATCGTAAATGATTTATTACTATTGGTGGCACTACTGAGCTGATCGAACCACCATAAGCTTTTATTATTTACGTGACATTAACTAATATGAGTGAAATTTGCCACCTCCTAAAATCTGCCACTAAAGGCTTGAGCCTACTAAGCCTACTGGTAAATCCGCCACTGCTTTGATGAGATCCTTATTATGTTGTAGCAAGAAATGAGTTTGCTTTCACAATTCACATAATACTTTCAGACTACAACATCGAACAGCAGTGTTGTTGCCGGCACAGGCCCCGGCGGTTGGGTGGCACTGCCACCACCTACATCACCTCACTTTCGCACAGAATTCCCTTCATTGGAAGCAGCGGCTCAACCTTCACATCGCTCTTCGGATCATCCTGGTCCTCAACCCCAACTCAGACCACAAAGTAAGCAAAATTTAAGTTATTTTAAATCTTTTGTCAAAACCCCTGTGGCAATAAGTTATTTATTGTCTGTGTGTGATTTGTGATATAAAACGAAATTGATTTTAATAAAAAAAAAGTATCCATGATGGATTAGCCTGGCTCGTTCAAGGAGCACAAATTGTGCTATCATTGCGCGCTCGCGATATAGACATGTCATCAATTTTATTAAGTCAATGTGATGCACCTGATGAACAATCCCGATGAACTCTGTGAACGAGCTCTTAGGCTTATCAGACTTACTGCAGCACTCAGAGACGCCAATTAACTTTAATTGATAATTAAATCTCTATCTTTCTCTTTTTTATGCCTAGTTGAATAAAAAAGAATTAAAGTAGGAATGATAATTAAATGCCAATTAAATTTAATTGACGTCTCTGAGTGCGGCAGTTTATGTTAAGTAAAGATAAGGCAGAAGGTGGAAGCGAACTACTCCTGGAATCCTCAACCTCTTGGGAACTGGCTATGTTATCTCTTAACTGCTGGAACACAACTATGTTGAAAACATTGTTGCTATGTCGGCGGACTCATAAGATGGTGTTAGCTAGCCAGGCAGACTTAGGGCGTTCGCTGCGTCAGGTATGACCACGACTCGTACTCGCGTAGTAAATTCAGCAAAATACAAGAGCACCGCTAGCTAGTATTTATTACGCGCGCGCGACTTCGCGTCTGATCACGCCTGACGCAGCAGACGACCTTAAAACAAGTCCTTCCACCAACTAAACTTTGCTTTGCTTTACTACTACATTAAATATTTTGGTTTGTAGCGGAAGGGAGCTGGACGTGCGGTGGCACTGCAGGCGTCCGACAAGAGGCCGCGTCATCTCCCGCCGCCGCGCCCGCCTCGACGCCCGCCTCACAGCAAACACCCGCCTTCCGTGCTATTCTGCCGTCCTTCGTACGTACTAGCTTTACAATAATCTAAATTGGAATGGAATTTATATTAATAATTTTGTATAGATGAAGATTCTGAAGGACCCCACAGACCATCAGTCAGTTGGCCGAAATCCATGCTATCAGCCATAATATTCAATTTTTGTATGAATGTGTGTGTGGTCGATTGCGGCCAACTGACAGGCCTTTGTCAACAGGCGGACTGATCATCTGTGGAGCCATTTAATGTGCATAAATAAACCAAGACCGGTTCCGACATCGAGTGTCATTAAATGTATTATATTAAAGCTTTCATTCTTTTTATTGCAAGTCATGCATGTGAAATTGAAATTGTAAAATATTGTGCAACATTTACTTAAAAAGCTATGATAATTTGTACCTGACTCCACCATACCTGACAAGCTAACGACAACCTAGGCTTTTATGCAAAACCTGCAAAATTGACATTGATTGGACATGATTTTACAGTTCCACTTCCACAATGTTCCACTTATTAAATATAACCAACCAATATGATAAGTAAAACAATCGCCCTTTGCTAAGGTAAGGTTAAGCAATTTTCGCCCATTGCGAGTCACGGGATGGACGACCAAAATTTTTCATCTTCAGCTCCTCTGTGCTTCGGAACACACGTTAAACCATTGGTCCCGGCTGCAGGTGCAGTCGTTAATACCCACCAATCTGCACTGGGCCGTTGGAATCATGGCCTATTCTCCTTATCCATCCATAAGGAAGACCAGTGCCCCAATAGTGGGGACACTAAATAGCCGATAATGATTGATGATGGCAATGTTGTACTCATTTTTATTTCGTAAAATAGTATTACCCAACCTATCTCAGTTGTAAATAAAATATCACACAAATACCCTAAGGTGTGCTTACGAATACCCTATTTTCGGAGCATGCCCGTGGCACATTGGTTAGCGCGCTCGGCTTGCGATCGTTGAGGTTATGCAACTTTCGCAATGGTGGCATTAAAATGGCCGATGATGATTGACCCATTTTAACTTTTTTTTTTTTTTCTGTTTTGAAATTTGCAATCAGTGCTTTTCACTATGAGCAAATGAGTTCCAGTCTTTGATCGGTGTAGAGTGTGGCCCTCAGCATGGACATCTCCTCCTTAATTCCTCCTTATAGGATATCTTTCCTTTTGAGGCGCTTTGTATAGCTTCGAGTCAAGAGCTGTGATGCTAGTACATTTGGGTGTCTATCCAGTCTACCCCGGTATCTCTGGGTTGCATTGGCAATCTCTTCCATAACTGTACTCATTTCCAGGTGTTCATGTATTTCAGAGTTAGTGATACACCATGGCACTTCACTGATGGTTCGGAGTATCATATTTTGAGCTCTTTGGAGGCATGCGATGTTCGAATTGCTGGCACTTCCCCAGAGTTGGATACCATAGGTCCATTGTGGTTTAAGGACTGTTTTATATATTAAAAGTTTGTTGTCCAGTGCCAACTTGCTGTTTCCGCCCAGTAGCCACAGGAGACGCTTATAGCGGATGTTTAGTTCCTCTCTTTTTTTTCTTATATGTTCTCTCCAGGTAAGACGCCTATCCAGGTGTAGCCCCAGATATCTAATACAATCCTGGTGGGGGAGTGTAGCATTATCCAATTGTACTGGAGGGCAATTGCCTTTGTTGAGGGTATATGTGACCTGCACCGATTTAGAGGCACTGACTTGTATTCGCCATTTTTGAAGCCATTTTGTAATTTCATCCAGCCCCATTTGCAATGTTTGGGTTGCTATGTCTGGGTTTTTATTGCTTGCAAGAATAGCAGTGTCATCAGCAAATGTGGCAGTTGTGATTTTGTCCATTACAGGTAAGTCAGCTGTAAAAATGGTATAGAGTATCGGCCCCAAGACTGAGCCTTGTGGAACTCCTGCATGTATCTCGAAGAATTTTGATGTTTCCCCTGACTCTTTCACTTGAAATATTCTACCATTAATGTATGATTCGAAGATTTGGTAGAAGCTGTGCGGGAGGCTACTCTTTATCTTGCAGAGGAGTCCTTTATGCCAGACCTTGTCAAATGCTTGCTGAATATCCAAGAACACCACAGAGCAGTATTCCTTTTCTTCCAGAGTCTTCCTTATTCGATCGTGTACTCTGTGGACTTGTTCTACAGTAGAATGCGCTTGTCTGAATCCGAATTGGTGGCTAGGAATGACATTGTTTTCTTCTAAGATAGGAAGGATTCTATGCAGTAGGAGTTTCTCAAAGATCTTTGAGAGGATTGGCAATAAGCTATTGGTAATGGGTCGATATGAGCTAACCTCGTGTGGTGATTTGCCATCTTTGTGTATCATTATGATCTGAGATACCTTCCATAAGTTCGGGTAATATTGTACTCTCAGGATACCGTTATAGAGTGTTGTTAAAAAGACTATGGCTTTCTTCGGCAGTTGCTTGATGACTTCTTTTGTAATCAAGTCGAAACCAGGTGCTTTTTTGTCTTTTAGTTCTGACACCACTTTCCATACTTCTTTCACTGTGACGGGTTTTGGCGGTAAACACATTTGGAAGTCCTGATTCAAGATAGTATCAACTTGATTTTCCGTTTCTTGGTCATTTGTGTTATTTGGACAGAAGATGGTAGACAAATGCTCAGCGAATATGTCGGCTTTTTCTTTTGATGTTCGAGCCCAGCCATCACTATGTCTTATGGCAGGTTTCGCTATTTGGGGCCTGTCACGGTTCCGCATGAACTTCCACAGTGAATAGTCCGTTGAGCTTGTTCCTGTTAATGACTCCAGTTGTGTTTTTAGAGTGTCATCATTCCAGGACTGCATCATATCCTTTAGGTCATTGCTTGCACTATTAAATTTAGTTTTGTCCTCTTGAAGTCGACTATAATGCCAAACTCTACGCAGTCTTCGCTTTTCAAGAATTGCCATTTTTATTTTAAGTGGATAGTTTGTAACTTTTTCATAATAATTAGATGCAGGAATATTGGCCCAGCATGCCTGTTGTATAAGAGAGGTGATATATTTAGCAGCATCTTCTATATTATCGGGAGTTTTTAGTGCTACCTTCATTTCTATTCTGTCTTCTATGAATTCTCTGAAAGAATTCCAGTCAGTATATTTATCATACAGTTTTTCCGGCTTCGTACACTCTATGACTTTTGTGCTAATTGTTAACAGCACAGGCGTGTGATCGGATGATCCATCGTAGCACGATTCAGGCTTAGTGTATATTTTTGAGAATCCCTTAGTTACAAAGAAGTCTAATAAGTCTGGTATCTTATTTCTGTCGCTGGGCCAGTACGTTGGTTCGAAAGTTGATATGGCAACAAGATGATCATTGTCAATACTAAGTTTTAATTTCCTGCCTCGGGTAGTAATTAGCCTGGAGCCCCAGAAGGTGTGCTTAGCATTCCAATCGCCTCCCACCACAAATCTATTGCCAAGTGTATGAAAGAAATGGGAAAACATTGTTTCGCTAATTTTGTTTTTTGGGGGGCAGTACACTGCAGAAACATTGACTATACCAGTTTTGTCTTCAATCGCAATAGTCGTAGCCTGTATCTGATCAGTTCTATAGCTGTTCCGGCGTGAGCAGTTCCATCAGGATGACACGTAAAGTAGCATAGAAAGTCTGAGAATTTAACGGTGGTTCTACTTGTGCAGTGTGCTTCAGAGATAAGCAAGACATCTAGCTTGTGTAGTGACATTATTAATTCTACTTCCTGTTGGTTTGGGGCAAGACCATTTATGTTCCAGGTTGCTAACCGGAGTGACCGGAGTGACCATTTTAACTTGACGTACACAAGTTAAGTTGCGTGTATGTATGCTACAAGGTAGACCGACGATCTGCTCAAGGTCGCGGGAAGCCGCTGGATGCGGGCAGTGCAGGACCGATCGTTGTGGAGATCCTTGGAGGACGCCTATGCCCAGCAGTGGGCGTCGTTCGGCTGATATGATGATGATGATGATGAAATGATGATGATTATGTAGGGCTATCAATCCCGCACGCCTAGCGGGATCTTGGTATGGGCGGGATTGAAAATATTCAACTATGCGGTATCTCGGTATAACGGGATATCGCAGTAAAATAAAAAGTGGACGAAAACAAGAAGAAAAAATGTCAAATAGTTACAAATTTTACTTAACATTTTGAAAGTGTTTTCGCAGGAAACACAACATTCCTAATGTATCGTCGGCCTAACTACTCGCTTATCTCAATGGCTAGATATCCAGCAGCGGAGAATACCCGCTCGGCATCTTCACTAGTTGGCACTACAGACTAGGGCATTGTGTGCCACCGTCAAATATTTCCCCGTCGGCTTCTAGTATTTCGGGACTTCGCAGTAGTCAAAATGGTGCGGGATCTCGGTATACCGGGATTGGAAGCCCTTTAGCCTGCTGTACACGGGTAGAGTAAACGGTACAGTAGAGCGGTAGAGTAGCTTGCCCGTGGTGCTAGCTACTTTACTCTACCAAAGGAGAAGGCTCACCGTTCATACAAAATTACCTCACGTCCTACAACGAAGAGACATACCTAAAAAAAGACAAAAATGAGTACAAAAATATGGCATATGTTTGGATGCTATTGGTACAGTCTAACTATGAAAAGGGCAGAATAAAAGATTTTATATTAAGAAATACTTGGCTTTCCTGATTTGTGAATAAACTCAATTGACACTAGAAAATTATTTTTTTTTGTTTATTATTAAACAGGCAGACAGTTAATAAGAACTGGTAAAACGCCTGTATCCAGTGCACATTACTACTTAGTATTTTAGTATTATAGCTCAGATAGGTACTTGTCTAATCTGTTTGTAAAGCTATTGATGCTTCTAAAATTAATCTATTCGTTTACCATCTTTGGAGGTTATACATTCCTCCTAACATTTTTTTATTTAAAACTATATAAGGTGTGTAATGTTATTAAAATAACATTGCTTGTAGAAGTTGTTTTAGCTAAGTATTACCATGTAGTGGTGAGATTTAATTACCTATTAATGATAATATGTCGAGCAACATAGTGATATGAGCGAGACTGTGCCGCAAGCAGCGCGGTCCACAGCCGCCGGCGCCGGTACCAGCGCAAGCAACAGAGGAATGTTGTTTCACTTACTCTGATGCGAGTGAACGAGGTACTTCATGACACCACGCCACTGTTTCGTGCAAGTACAATAGAACAATTGGCTAGCGCATTTTCACTGTGTACTGAACAAAACAATGCAGAACCTTTTAATCACCCGGCATTTTTTTTTAATGATGTGTTAAGAGATGTGGAAATGGAATCAATGGTTAAAATCTTTAAGAATTTCGTTTCTTTTTTTATTACACTTATTTTTCTTAAACAAGTTTATCTTCAAAATCAAAACAGTTTATGTTAGGTCAGCTTATCATGTAGCAAAATCCGAAGTCAAGTCAACTAAGTATTTCTTAAAATCATAAAATATTAATTCGACATATAATGCCCTTGAACGCATTTTCATAGCAACATTCTTATACTTTAGACTGTAAGGATGGCATTCAAAAGGTATGCCACATTTATGTACTAATTTTTAGCAATTTTTAGAGATGCATCTCTGCTGTAGGACGTGGTGCAATTTTAAGCCCTCTCCTTTCAGTACCTACTCTACTCTACCAATGATGTCTAAATTAGTACCTATAGTTAGGGCCTGTTTCACCATATCTGATTAGGAGATACTTTCCAGTTTACTTGACAGTTTTCTATGACCTATCTGTCAAGTAACAGCTAATCAGAACTTACTTAGACATTGTGAAACAGGCCCTTAGTAGGATAGTTAGTACTCTACCCGTGTACAGCAGCCTCATGTGTATGTATGTTTATGTGCAGCTGATGAAAGGTAGCAACGGCAGCGGGCTGGGGCTGGGCGCGCTGGGCACGCTGCGCGAGGCGCGCGGCGCGGCCGGCGGCCCGCGCGCCGGCCCGCGCCCGCCGCCCGCCGCGCCGCGCGCGCTCGAGGTGCTCACCGCCCGCCCCATACTGCGCGACGAACAGATCTCCTCGCTCGACGACATCTCGCGCGACGCCGGCTGGGCGCAGAACGACGACATTGATTACGAGTCAGTAACAACTTATCCTATCCTACTAATATTATACAGTTGGTTAAAAAAAACAGTAAAGAGATTTTAGGGGATGATAGTGTCCATCAATACAAATAATTTTCATTATGGGGCCAACAACGGAATCGCAAATAAAATCAGCTGTTCCATAAATTTCAGTCGAGGCGATGTTGTACTTTTGTATGGAACAGCTGATTTTTGTTATATTGGCCTATATATTGGCTGTACACATTGGCCCAACCATTGGCCAATACATCGTACATTGACACTATTGAAAATTCTAAATACACTTTTTTTCTAAATACTTCATTATCAATTTTTCAATAAAACAATCAACTTATTAGAAATCTTGGACCTTGACTCTGATATTTTTGTTACAGTCAAAAATTGGATTTCTCCGATGGCGAGTCGTCAGCCCCCAAGGCCAATAAAATGAATAGGGCTAGCATGGAAACGGAACGAGTGGATGCGAAAATCCAAGAACCCGGAGACGAGGATCAATTATGGGCAGAACGACGACAGAAACAAAGTAATGAAGTAGCTCAGGCCGTAGCCCGGGCGCGGCAACGCAAAGAGGAAGAACAGCGCCGCCAGATGCGCGACGCCACGCAGCAACAGTCTGCCAAAGATCCACGCGACAGATCTGACAGGGGAGACAGGGATCGGAACGATAATAGAGAGAATAGGGAAAGAGAAGTAGACACGAGGGACACAGATAGAGGGGATAATAATAGAGATCGTGTCGATAATAGAGATAGGGACCGAATGGATATTAGAGACAAAGAACGGAATGATACTCGAGATATTAGGGATAGAGATACGCGTGAAAAAGATCGCGTCGACAATAGGGATCGCGATCGTATAGAAAACAGGGATAGATTCGACAGAGACCGTGATCGTGATGTAAGAGACAGAGACCGAGATCGTGATAGAGTTGATAATAGAGATCGGGGTCGTGTCGATAACAGGGATCGCCAAGACGGCGAAAAAGATAGAATGGACAATCGCGACAGGGATCGCAATGAAAATAGAGATCGCGGCGATCGTGCTGATCGTGATAGATTTGACAGAGACAGGGAACGAGGAGATAGAGATCGCGACCGTGATCGCGAACGGGACCGCGAGCGAGACCGCGACCGTGATCGTGAACGCGACCGAGACCGCGATCGCGAACGTGATCGTTTAGTAGATAGAGAGAGGAACGACCGCGACCGCGATTTCCGAGACAGAGATCGTGATTATGGGCGCGAGCGTGATCAATCAAACCCAGCATTTTCAAAGACGTTCCAAGCCAATATTCCACCTCGATTTTTGAAGCAACAACAGAACAGACAGCAAGATGATCCGCATAAGGCATGGGCGTTTACCAATAAACCAGGACAACGACGCCAAGAACCACCGCCTTACAACGCACCTCGCCACGCTTCGCATAATGGGCGACGTTCGTATTCAAGGTATCTATTACATTTTATTTCATTGCATTTAACCAACGCGATCATCTTTCCTGTTAAAAATATTACCAAATTATGATGTTTATTACACTATTCAGATAATACATTTAGTTGTACTAATTTATTATTAGTATGTCCAAATATTAATAATTACAATGGAGTTGTAGGCCATTCAAAACCTTAAAATTGTATTTTTACAGAGATTACTCGGACCGTGAGGACGATTTTAGAAGAGAAAAGGATGGTCCAGGTCCTCAATGGCGATCAGAAATGCAGGATTATGATAGAAGTGGTAGAGACCATTTAGAAAGGTCGAACTCTAAAGATTCCTACAAGGATTATGATTACAAAGAAAGGAAGTCCACTGACTTACCTAGTGCAATAGAAAATTGTAACAGAACAGCAGCTGATAAACTAACTGAAGTATTTGAGAGAAAAAGTATTGGTGTTGCAGAACCTTTCGCTTCGGCTGATTCAACGCAACCCCAAGTGTCAGAGCGACGTAATACGCCGCCTTCGAATTCCTCTCAGAGAGAATCTTCCGAAAGAGATTTTGGCAAAACTTCGTGGGCCGATGTTACACAAGAAGAGTCCAATAATTACATATCTCTCAAGAGTCCTGTAGAAAAAACTGCACCAAACGAAAGCGAACAACTTTCAAATGAGCCATCACAACTACCCTTGACTGAAAATGATAACAACAAACCTGTTTCACAACCTTTGCAACCACCTTCAGCCCAACTGCCACAACAGATTCAATCAAGTAACACTACGAACACTCCGCAACAAACACAACCACACAAGTATAACAACAATCCTGGACTAAGCGCTCCTAGTGCACAAAATTTGCCTCCGAATATGCAAGTCAACCCAGTTAATTCTTATGCTAATAATCAGATGCCGCCTACCATTCCTATTCCACAATCTCAATCTTCTTTCTCTGATAATCAATCTGTATCCAAACCTACTAATCAATCTCATCTTAAACCTAATAATACAACTGAGAATCTTATACCTTCCCTTACTCAAAAACAGCCTTCTGAACAATCGCTTATAGCATCAGTTAATAAAGCAATATTCCCTGCACAGAAATCTGAAAAGGAGCTCTCCGAGTCTGAATCTATAGCATCTAAGTCTAGTACAGATCCTTCTGGATTAGTAAGCATGAAAACAAGCGAAGCAATATCTGTGGAATCTCTGCATGGTAGCGCCGATTCTCAAAAGCGATCTGGTGATGAGAAACGTAATGAGAGGTTCAGCAATGAGCAACTCAATAAAATTCCTTTGAAAGATCCGGTAGAACGTAAATCAAGTGGATCGGGATCTGAAAAGAAAAGCAGAGGATATGGTAGCAGCAGTGGATACGGAGTTTATCACCGAGGATGGGGCCCGAGAGAATCACGTGGGCGACGTTCTCACCGCAGTTCACGTTCAAATAATAGGGCAAGTGAATCGGACGGCTCCACAGATGGTGCTCCGAACTCCGACCGTAAAGAAAGACGTAGAGCACCCAGGAGTCCGCGTGGGCCCAAGAAAACGGACAGATCCGATGATCCTAATCGCCCTCCCAACCCGCCCGTTGTGACCGATGGCTTAGAAAATAGAGAACCTTTCGCACCGCGAGGTCAGCCTTCACGACGCGGTCGGGGAGGATTCCAAGGCGGGCCAAGGCCTCCCGCGCCGGCGAAGAGGGTTACTGGCTATGGCCCTCCAAATACTAAGAGTCCTTTCAGCCAAGCTAATAGAGTTAAAGATGACGAAGTAAACAAAGACGGTTCCCAGCTGGATGAAAAAGCTAAATCAAGTAACAAGCCGCGTACTGGATCTTCGACGGGTAGAGGACGTGATCGTAGACCCAAAGGAGCTGGTCCACTTAGTGGCGAAGACGAAAATTGGGAGACTACGTCAGAACATTCCGAAGGCGGTGGTAACACTGGTCGCCACCGCTCAGCAGGGGGAAGGCAGCCGGGACAGTCTCAAAAACCTCAAGGCGGGCGCAACCAGAATTCGGGTAACAGGCAAAACAGCGGTCGGAATACTCAGGGAAATAAGAAAGATATTCCAGGTGATAACAAAACTAGTGAAATTACAGAGGCTATGACTGATCTTAAGTTATCATCTGGTGCTAAAAAAGATGACGAGGTTATTGATGATGGATTCCAAGAAGTACGCAATAAAAAGAATTCTAAAGATACGCGCGGACCGCAGACTAAAGATGATAATCAGCAAGCGCCAAAATCTAGATCTCATTCTAACCAAGGCGGTGGTAGAAATGGATCATCATCCAGGAACTCGAGTGATAAATCAAATACTCGCGGCGCTCCATCTGCTTCTGGAAAACCTGGTTCTCAATACGAACGTCCTCGCCAAGCCAATTTGGCACCACGATTTGTCAAACAGAGACAAAAGCAAATGGGCTTAGTAACGGGATTCGGGCCCGACACTGGTGCGGCACCTCCTCCCCCGCCAGTGAACGCCTGGGACAAGCCCATATCGCAAACGTTGCGTGGCAACGTTGAAGAGCCCGTAGAACCGATAGAGAATAAGTCTGCACAGTCGAGTCAACGTAGCACTCCTGCAGAAGCTATACCTGAAATCAAGCCGGCACCACAAGCTGCGCCAACATGCGCATCTGAGAAAGCTGGCGTACTTGACGGGACCACGCCCCCTGTAGAAACAATCATATTCGAGAATACTAATTACAAGACTGCTCCACCTGCTGAGGCCCTAAAACAAAAATATCAACCCAGTGCTAACACTGCCAAACCTCAAGGGGAGGAGATTCCAGCTGAATTGGAGCCACGCGCTCTACCTTTCAATGGGGATGTGCGTCCTCGACCTAGATCTATACAAGAACTCATAGGTGATAATGGGAGACCTGCAGGTGATGGTGATGGCTCTTTGGGGATACAGATGTCATTTGATACGACACAGAAACCTGAGGATTCGTCTGACATGAAACTTGATTTTGCTTTCGATTCCGATCTCGGACAGCTCACTGAAGACAAAACTGCAAAGACACTTGGCTTGCCGCGCGGTGTACACATGAGTACATCGAACACGATTTCCCCACTTGCGGCAGATCTCAATTTGAAAATTGCTAGTGTCAAGAAAGTTTGGGAAATGCCTGCAGTTGCTGAGGGAGCTGAAGAGCTGCAGTTTGCTGGGTTTGAAGAAAATAATACCGAAACGGGTGCGCAACCAAATGTTTGTAAGGTGAAGCCAACGCAGCAGCTGCAATCGCCTCCACCTCAACACTATAACCACGTTGGTTATCAAGGAGGATACGGCGGTTTGTCTGTCCCATCGCCGCCTGCTGTTTTGTTCAACTCATCGCAGCAGCTATTGGGCTCATCCCAGCAACTACAGCAACAAGGCGGATTGTATGGCGCTTTCCTTGACCAAAGTAGAGGTCAATTTGGTGGATTCCCTGGTACTCCTTATGGTGCTGGGTCTGGTGGTCCATACAACTATCAACCACCACCAGACATGTTCCAGAGCCTTCCAAGTCAATACAGAATGGTAAGAATAATTTCACATACCATTTTGATTTAAATTGCTAAAATGATACATACATAACTGTTTTAAGTAATAAAATGGCGTGGGGTCTGCTTAAAAAATGGTTTTTATTAAATTGGCGCTTGAAATGTTGACATTTTACAGTAATATCTCATTCATTTTCTTTCTGTCAGGCGGCAGCGGCAGCAGCCGGCGGCGGTGCGGCCTTTGGACAATCGGGACAGATCGGAAACAATCCCAGCACTGTCCTTATCTCTAGCACCTCCAACTCTCTGATGTCGGCTACTGTCAAACCGTCCACGCAACAAATTGGAGCTATAGGTAAGATTCTTAAATTTTCCTAATTATTCTTATCTATACAAGCAAGTGGTGATTGCTTTACATACCATATAGAGTTACTTAAATTTTTGCATAATTTTAATTGCTTTCAAATACTTTTTTTTTTATTTGGGTACTCTTTATTTGGGTAAACAAACAGTACTTAAACAAAATTTAGTTTTAGTTTACTAATATAAAATAATCACTACATAGTATAAAACAAAGTCGCTTTCTCTGTCCCTATGTCCCTTTGTATGCTTAAATCTTTGAAACTACGCAACGGATTTTGATGCGTTTTTTTTTTAATAGATAGAGTGATTCAAGAGGAAGGTTTATATGTACTTTTTATCCCGATATTCCCACGGGAACGGGAACCACGCGGGTGAAACCGCGGGCAGCCGCTAGTATATAATAAATTACTTTGCCACCAGCAACGTTTACCACATAGTAATTAAAAATAATGACAAAAAAATTTGACAAATGCAATAAGTAAAATAAATAAAAATGTCTATTCTTCCATCCTCAGGAAGCAAAGGTGGCGGTGTAGGCGGCGTCGGAGGTGTCGGCGGCGTCAACACATACCAGCAACAGTACTTGGGCTACTCGGGCCCCGTCGGCGAGTCTCCGTACTCGTTGCCCGGGCTCCTGCCCCGGCCCGCGCCGCCCGCCAGCTCGTACTACTCGCCGTACCAGCCGCCCACCGCGCCCGCGCCCACCTACCCGCTGCAGTTCACGCAGCCCGCGCAGTCCGGCGCCTTCGGGTCGCAGTTTCTGTCTTCGCAGCTACAAGTAGCGGCGGCTGTGCAGCAGATGCAGGTAATAACCGTGTATAACTGAGAAACTACCGATGAAGGGGGTGAAATGGCAGATGTTTTGTCTACCCGGGGCCCTATTGGCCAAGCTCCCTACCCGCTGCAGTTCACGCAGCCCGCGCAGTCCGGCGCCTTCGGATCCCAGTTTCTGTCTTCGCAGCTACAAGTAGCGGCGGCTGTGCAGCAGATGCAGGTAATAATATTATAGACTATCGACATTCCCTCTTGAATAGTAAAATTGTAAGGGTGTCAGGCGTGAATACGAAGCGTAGTCGCGCGCGCGTAGTAAAATACAGGACGCGTGGTTTTACGCCGCGCGCTAGCTAGCGGTGCTCTTGTATTTTGCTGAATTTACTACGCGGAACGCGACTACGCGTTGTGATCACGCGTGACGCAGCGGACGCCCTTAGATACTGCTGATTAGCAAGGCATCTCTTAGGTCGTGTTCCGTTTTGAGTCAATAGTACTGTTGGCGCTGTGAGCGCTAAAAGCTGTTCCGATTTGATTATCGCGCTGACAGCACTGTTGACGCGATTTCAATTCGGAACGGCTATTTGCAAGCATCGCGAGCGAGCGTTGTTTTGATTTGAATTTGTAAGTAAATAATCACCGGTTTAGTATGGATATTCGTCAATTAGTAAACGTTTTATTGGACAGCGATGATGATAGTGATCCGTGCTTAAATTTAGAGTAATGTCTCTACCCGTCGTCTCATCTTTAATAAGCACTATCATTTTTCTGGCTTTCTGCTTCGGGATAAACAAATAAAATACCTAAATAAAACCCAAAACGCAGAGATTACTCAAACAAAACCACAACAAACAATGACGTTTGACAACAAAACGTCAAATATGACAGCCCGCTCACAGTGCTAACGCTTGAGAACGATATCACCGTGATCGCAAAATGGCGGCGGTAGTGACGTCATCCGTGACGTAATTACTGCTTTCGTTGTCGCGCTCACAACAAATCGGAACGATGTGTGAGCGCGATATCAGTGATATTATCGCTGTTGGCGCAAAACGGAACGTAGCCTTAATGTGGTGTTAATTGTTTTTAGTATATTTTTTATCAAATATTTTATTGTTTGTAAACAATATTATCAAGAAAGAAGAGCATCTACAAGTTTAAATAACTTGATTAAAATGTTAAAAAGGTTTTGATAAGATAACTAGCTTTGTACGTAGCTGAAGTATTTTTTATCTATACTTTTATCAGGGGGGGCTCACTCCGCAATTCAATCGACTACGCGCTGTCTACCGCGAGGTAGAGAATAGGCGGGTGTCACGCGCGCTCACCGCTCAGTTGTGCATGCGACGCCACTCGAGAAAGAAGTTACTTATTTTACTTTCGCCACACTTTCGCGCCAAAACACACGTGTGTTACCTTGTGGTTTTACCCATAGCAAAATCCGTAATATTAAATACTAGCGGCCGCCCGCGGTTTCACCCGCGTGGTTCCCGTTCCCGTGGGAATATCGGGATAAAAAGTACATATAAACCTTCCTCTTGAATCACTCTATCTATTAAAAAAAACGCATCAAAATCCGTTGCGTAGTTTCAAAGATTTAAGCATACAAAGGGACATAGGGAAAGAGAAAGCGACTTTGTTTTATACTATGTAGTGATTATTGTGCGGCCTTCGGTTGTCTTAACAAGGACAGAAAGAGACCGGATTGAAAATTTCATCATCTTCCTTAGTAAAAACCTGAAAGGTTCCAAGTTTTTTTGTGTGACTATACTGTCTTATTCTAAGTATCTATAATACTTAATGATCCGAATATTTGATTTAAGGACCCCCGACCCACCTTAGCATAGGTAATTACGACAAAAATAAAAATTGACAAAGTGATTCTCGCTTTCATACCTACATAGCTAGGTTAGGTACCTACGCATAATTATTATTAGGGAAAGAATCAAAAGAGGAAAAAAGAAGCGTAGCACTTTTAAAATAGGTACCTACCAAATTACAAAATATCTACCTACTTTCTGTCTTAGAATAATATAATAATTGTGAATGCTCTAATAACCACTGAGCTACGGAGTCGTTACGGCCTGGCCACGAAAATGCGGCCGGCGGCGGCGGCGGCGGCGACACGGCGACGAGCGAATTGCGCAATCATTGCGCGCTCGCAACAGACGTCTAATCAAATAAGTCAATGAGACGCACCAACGGATGTGCAATTCACTCGTCGCCGTCGCCGCCGCGCATATTCGTGGCCAGGCCGTTAGAGCATTCGCCCGGACAGTGAAAGGTCGTGGGTTCGAGTCCCATCGGAGCTAGTTGTGAGACGGGTCGACTTTTTAGCGACTCCGTAGCTGAGTGGTTAGAGCATTCGCCCGGACAGTGAAAGGTCGTGGGTTCGAGCCCCACCGGAGCTAGTTGTGTTGTGAGACGGGACGACTTTTTCTAATACCTACTTCATTCTCAATTTTTTCAGTAATAAAAATTGAATTGTGAATGCAAAGAAGTAAAAATAAAAAATCTAAACTGTCTGTATTTAAAAAATCATTTGCGCTATTTGTTGTTCCTTTTACCACTTTACCTGCTTACTTCGTCGTTACATTGCAGTCGAGTTGACCGGCGACCCTACGCGGCAACCAAGACCACCCAAAACCAATTTGGCTTAAGCGTTTCCGAGTAATAGAAGCGTATTACGTACAGCTACGGTTCAATTTCGCTTGTAATGAACGGTAAATAAGTTAGGCAGGCGTGCGGGTGCAAATTATTTTAGACCTAATTGTCGCGTAGACAAGATTGATAATTTATTGTAACTGTTTCGGAAGTGAGCCTTCTGCTACAAATATTATTCTGTGCTTTTATACTAATATTATAGAGGAAAGATTTGTATGCATGTAATGATTAAACACAAAAACTACTGGACCGATTTTAAAAATACTTTTAATTGTAGAATGCTGCATTATCCCTGATTAACATAAACTATATTTCATCCCGATTTATTTTTATATTCCCACGGGAAAGGGTATCACGCGGGTAAAACCGCGAGGATCCTCTAGTTTGTGAATAAATTAAAATTGTCCTCTTCTTGATGTGTCTCTTCACTCATGAAGGTTGGCCGCTAGTTTCCCGAACTCTTTCCTGTCCATGGCAAAAACCTCTCCAGTTATTAAATTTTAAACATTCCGTAACTTAAATTTTAAGCTTTAAAACCTTGGTTTAATTTATAGTTTCCTAATCTTACCGAATAATAAAACCGACACGACTAACGTCACAATGAATTACAGCAGCAGCAATACCGCACGCCGCTGCAGCAACAATACGCGCCGCCGCAGCCGCGGCCGCCGCCCCAGCAGCAGCTGAAGAGTCCTCTGCACGAGCACGCCAACGGGTTCGCGCCGCTGTGCGACTCCGCCTCGCCCACGCCCAAGGGCGCCAAGCCGCAGAAGCCGCCGCACTCGCCGCCGCAGCACAAGTACCACCAGCACCCACCGCCCGCGCACACGCCGCACCAGCACCACCAGCACCAGCAACATCAGCAGCAGGTAGCTAGCTGCGAGCGCATTACTGGTCGTTGACCCCACGGCCGCCAAGCCGCAGAAGCCGCCGCACTCGCCGCCGCAGCACAAGTACCACCAGCACCCACCGCCCGCGCACACGCCGCACCAGCACCACCAGCACCAGCAACATCAGCAGCAGGTAGCTAGCTGCGAGCGCATTACTGGTCGTTGACCCCACGGCCGCCAAGCCGCAGAAGCCGCCGCACTCGCCGCCGCAGCACAAGTACCACCAGCACCCGCCGCCCGCGCACACGCCGCACCAGCACCACCAGCACCAGCAACATCAGCAGCAGGTAGCTAGCTGCGAGCGCATTACTGGTCGTTGACCCCACGGCCGCCAAGCCGCAGAAGCCGCCGCACTCGCCGCCGCAGCACAAGTACCACCAGCACCCGCCGCCCGCGCACACGCCGCACCAGCACCACCAGCACCAGCAACATCAGCAGCAGGTAGCTAGCTGCGAGCGCATTACTGGTCGTTGACCCCACGGCCGCCAAGCCGCAGAAGCCGCCGCACTCGCCGCCGCAGCACAAGTACCACCAGCACCCGCCGCCCGCGCACACGCCGCACCAGCACCACCAGCACCAGCAACATCAGCAGCAGGTAGCTAGCTGCGAGCGCATTACTGGTCGTTGACCCCACGGCCGCCAAGCCGCAGAAGCCGCCGCACTCGCCGCCGCAGCACAAGTACCACCAGCACCCGCCGCCCGCGCACACGCCGCACCAGCACCACCAGCACCAGCAACATCAGCAGCAGGTAGCTAGCTGCGAGCGCATTACTGGTCGTTGACCCCACGGCCGCCAAGCCGCAGAAGCCGCCGCACTCGCCGCCGCAGCACAAGTACCACCAGCACCCGCCGCCCGCGCACACGCCGCACCAGCACCACCAGCACCAGCAACATCAGCAGCAGGTAGCTAGCTGCGAGCGCATTACTGTTTGTTGATCCCACAGAACAGAAAGAGGTCAGAATTAGAAAGTGAACGAGGCGCTCGTGGAACTGTGGCAACGTGCCGTTTGCATGCTCCATTCAGTAATAAATGCTTATTATTACTGAATGGAGCGTGCAAACGGACGTTCAAACGCGGAACGGCAACATTGCTGTGAACCGGTTTACTCCTCTGAGTACGAATCCTATGGATATGGCATACCTACGAAAAAGTGAGGCATACCTACACATACCGAGAAACAAAAATGGCGACCGGCCTCAATCATGCATTACTATGACGTCACGTTTTAATGTTGCCAAAAATAGGTCGAATAAATATATTGATGTCTCTTTTTACAAGGAGTATTGGAGATAAGATAGAACAAGATGGCTACAGGTTTATGAGTACAATGTCGATTTAGCTTATATTTGTATAACGGATAGTTCATACAGAACTACTAGCTTTCTGCCCGCGGCTTCGCCCGCGTTAACATGACGTTATCCCGAGGGAATGTGATATTTTTCCGGGATAAAAAGTAGCCTAAGTTACTCCTTTTTACATCAGCTACCTGCCAATGAAAGTCCCGTCAAAATCGGTCCAGCCGTTTCAGAGATTAGCCGGAACAAACAGACAGACAGACAAAAATTGCAAAACATGTAATTTTGGTATATGTACCGTATATATATAATCATATGCACGTAGTAAAAAGCGGTTATTTTAATGTTACATACAGACACTCCAACTTTATTTATTTGTAGTATATAGAAAATTGTATAGATGGTATGCCATCTCCATAGGATTCAGTACTCGAGGTTTACTTAAAACTAGAAATGCAATGTTGCCAACTTTATGCGCATGGCTTGTAGAAGACGATAGAGAAGGCATTATACTTCTTTTTAGCTCTCGTGTTTAGTGGTTTATCCAAGCCAAGCATTTGTTGGCACCTTTGTTTTTCTGATGAACTCAAAGTAATCTTTATATAGAATTTACTTTAAAAAAGATTTTTTTGTTATCATCAGTTTTGCCCTATCACCCATTCATGACTCTTAACTGACAAGAAAAACGGGCGTAAGAAACTCATCACATCAGCTTTAACAAAAGGAACAACATTTACCATAAAACAATGTTGCGGAGCACAAATTGTATAATAATAATATACTCTTTTCTGCCGGCTCCACACGTTGGCCCAAACATCGTAAATTGCCATTATTGAAAGAACAAGTATGACTAAAAAGTTTGGGCAATGTAGTATTTGCCAATGTTTGGGCCAACGTGTGGAGCCGGCAATCGAGTATATCCGGCTCTACGCGTTAGCCAACATTGTGGCCAATTCATCATACTGCACTGATTTTGTAGCAAATAATGTTTTAAGAGTTCGTACCAAGGAGGTAATGTACGTTGCATTAGCCACAATATTGGCAAACGTGAAGAGCTGCCATATCTTCGATCAACAATAACACCTGGTTCTAGATACATAGTTGGAGTGACAGACATGGCCGAGCGTTATACGCCCACTTGAGAGTATGTTAAGTAGATTATTTTGACAGTGTCAATAATACTAAGGTATTTCAAACTTGGAACGCTTCCTGTCATTGTAATGTAAGATCGTAACATTCGTAACCTTTTTTCTTCGTTTTAAAAAAAAAGTCAGTCTATGCCATATAAAGTTTTCATTTAGTTTGTGAGCCTTCATCTAGTACTATTGTTGATTGAAGCCCAAACATCGTAAATTGACACTATTAAAAGAACAAGTACCTATGTCTAAAAAGTTTGGGCAATTTAGTATTTGCCAATGTTTTTTCCAACTTGTGGAGTCGGCAATCGAGTATAGCCAGCTCTGCGCTTTAGCCAACATTGTAGCCAATAAATCATACTGCACTTATTTTGTAGCAAATTATGTTTTAAGAGGTCTTACCAAGGAGGTAATGTACGTTGCATTGATTGGCAACAATGTTGGCAAACGTTTAGAGCCGGCATATAACACATCACAATCACCGCAAAAGATACCCATTTCACAAATCGTTGAATGGAAACATCGCGTATAAAAAAGTAGTAATCCGTGTGGTTCCAGCAGATGGTGGGCCCCGGCAACAACGGGCGGATGGGCGCGGGCGGCGGCGGCATGCGCGGCGGCATGGTCGCGCCGCGCTACCCGGCGCCCATCCAGCGGCCGCACGCGCCCGCGCTGCCCATGTACCGCGCGCCGCAGCCGCCCGCGCGCCCGCACCACGCGCCCAGACACAACCTGTACTACCACCACCAGCAGCGCAGTCAGTATCAACCACACTAACAGCCCCGGCAACCGATCAAAGTTTGTTATGATAAATTTATCTTCACCCCCATCATTCATACATAACCGAATCCCGAGAACGATAAAATCCCATTATGCAATCCAGCCCCTATAATGTTTTTGCCCCGTAAATGCCATTTGCTAGTGAAATGACTGCGCATTCGGCAAAACTCCGGACACGGGTGGTGAATTTTCATGGATACCCTACAGCCGGCTGTGAGATTATATCAGCCTCTTACTGTCTTAACACCACCAGCAGCGCAGTCAGTATCAACCACACTAACAGCCCCGGCAACCGATCAAAGTTTGTTATGATAGATTTATCTTCACCCCAATCATTCATACATAACCGAATCCCGAGAACGATACAATCCCACTGTGCAATCCAGCCCTTATAAATTTGTTTTTGGACCATAAATGCCATTTCCTAGTAAAATGACCGTGCATTCCGCAAAGCTCCCGATACCTCACAGCCGGCTGTGAGATTATATCAGACTCTCACTTCCTAAACACCACTGGGAAAGTAATTCAGTACCACCACCAGCAGCGCAGTCAGTATCAACCACACTAACAGCCCCGGCAACCGATCAAAGTTTGTTATGATAAATTTATCTTCACCCCGATCATTCATACATAACCGCCAGCTCCTATAAATGTTTTTGCCCCGTAACAACCATTTGCAAGTGAAATGACCGCGCATTCGGCAAACCTCCGCACACGGGTGGTGAATCTTCATGGGTACCCCACAGCCGGCTGTGAGACTATATCAGACTCTTACTAACTAAACACCACCTGAACATATTATACTAGGAAAATAATTCGGCTTATCTAAAGGTGCGCTTTCACGGGCAACTGAAATTGCTGAATTCCTGTCAATACCCGTCAGGTGATAGCAACATGTAGCAACCTAAGGGCGATAGCAACGTAGCTACCTGCTGCTGAGATACGGCCACACAACACCATGAAATATGGAGCAACTTCAAAACCTGGCCAATACGAAACTGCTGCCAGCCTGTTCCTCTCGCGAAACGGAGACGTAGTTATTTCCAAGCCAATTGAAACTAACATTCGTGACATTGAAAAATGTTGAATATATGGAGCAGGTAGAAGCAATATTCCCGAAACAATGCTGCAATATATTTTGATTGCTCCAAATTGATCCATTCTAGTTGCCAAACAGTGATTGCCAAAAATTGCCTTTGTAAGCGCACCTTAAGGTGACCACGCCCCTAAAAGGGCGTGGTGCAAAGCCTTCGCGTCTATTGCAGACGTTTAGATCAGTGCCTCTGAGGCAACTTGGAGGTGGAGCCCCTATAGAGCTATAATAAAACAACTTGTTAGATAGTAATTGGACGGTCCAGTTTATAAAGTCAATAAGTCCACTTTTGTCATTTTTGACCTGACAACACCATCGTGTTTATTCGGAAATTTTCTATGATTTGATCCTAGTTTTTTTAAAATTGTGAAATGTTATTTTGAACGATTGAAAATACTTACATAAGTCCACATTTTTTAATAACTTACACTAAGTATTAAGGCGCGTCCGCTGCGCCATGTTTTAAACAGAACATTGTTCGAAAACATAAAAAAGGGGCGTGGCCTAAATTTTTTGTCGAACAAATTCACTTGAACACGTTTGCCGGAGTTCGTGGAAAACATCCCCCGCGTTCGACTGTGGGCAGGGGGAATCAATAATTTTATGTTTGGTTTTGATGCAGGAAGACGTTTCGTTCGGAGAATGAAAGTAGTAGTTTTTATTTACTCCTGTCTCGTGTGGTGAAAGTGTTTCATAGCTCGATAGGTAGGTATTTCTGTATGTCAGGCGATATTAACGATAAAAGCTCTTCAAAATCACTCTGAACAACGAAAATATTTTTTTATTCCAAATCTCTCTTCAATTTGCAGTTCTTGATTATATTATGTGTAAAGTGCGTTGCTGTAAGTAAGGTCTGACACGAAATCTATTCCTTTTTCTTCTTCCAAAAACTAAATCCACCACAGCCAAAACAATGTTAACGTCTTCCTCGTCGCTGCTCATTTGTTTACCTACTGAACATTGCTCAGGCAAGTCGGGTCGTAGCGGACGGAAAATGTTTTGAACAAAACAATGTTCTGTTTAAAACATGGCGCAGCGGACGCGCCTTTACTAAGTGCGGGTGGATCCCACTTTATCCATCGCTATATCCATTGATGGATAATCTGAGACTGTTTGTCCCACTATATCCATGGCGACTTATCTCAATACAGGAACTGCACACTTGTTATGTTTTTTAATAGATAAAATAGCTTTCAAGTATCTTATCAATAGCGTCGTTGACGCTGACATAATTTTACGTCGACGTTTGTTATATGAAGCGTTCTAATAAAAAATATGGAAATGATAAAAAGAGGCAGAGGGTTTGCATTATTACTTGGAAGGTCATGTACATAAGAATAACACAATTTTTAAAAATGGTAATATATTTTGGAAATGTAATAAACGCCTTAAAAGTAAGTGCAAAGGATCATTGACGGTATAAGTAGTGTATAACTTACAATAGTCCTAGCCAAGTTCTAGATTTTCTACTAAAATATTATATAAATAAGATTAATAATATATTTATTATTTTCATCATACGTCGAAAACTATGCGGCCTAAAACTAAAACATAAAATGTTTGAGAATGTGCAAGCAGCGCTCTTTCATATGATACCTCATATGCTCTCTATCCCACTAAATCAATTTTGTATATCCATGGATAAAGTGGGATCTACCGCTAAGTGCAGGAGTTCACAAGTTTGGCAAAAAAATTAAAGTATGCGTGCTTGTTCCAGACGGCACTGGGGGCGGTGACCGGCCGACTGAGGTGGGCGAGGTGGCGGCGGCGGCGGACGAGCCCGCCGAGCCCGCGGCGGCGCCCGACGCGCCCGCCGCCGCCGAGGTCAAGGCCGAGTGAGCCGCGCGCCTCCGCCGACCGCCTCGACATTAGGTTTCCGGTATTTTAATTAAGTCGTAAATTATGGAAGTGATTTTAAGATTATTTAAGAAGCGCCCGTCGCCGCGCCCGCGCCCGGTGGCGTGGCCCGGCAGCTCCGCCCCGGCGGCTGCGACAGCGTCGCGAGCGGCGCCGGCGCCCTGTTTGTATATAAACATATTGATTGACGGACATCCGGCTGTCTACTTGACTGTTATATTTAAGTATATGTAAATGCGAACGGCCGGCGGCCCCGCTGCTCGCGGCCGGAATATCGCGAGGACTATATACGTCCGACTGACAGATGCTGCCTCGAGACCTCTCATTAGTGAATATGTAGCGACGGTTTTTGCAGAACGAATGTCGATGCAATAATGAATAATAAATGTAATTCGGAGCGAAAACTTGCCGCTCTGCGTTAACCGGCTGGCGCACGTTTGAGCTCCATGTATCATAATCAATTATTATATGCGATTAAAATTATTATGACCGATATTCCTGTGTATTCTTTAAAACCTGCCTTTTTAAGCGGGCTACAGACCTTCAGTTTATACTGAATAGTTAAAACTGGCGTCCGACAACGTATGTTTACAGACGTTGAGTTTTTTATCTCTTGTCGCTAGAAGTAACACGTGGCTGCATCTTTTTTGTCGCGGTTGTGGTACTCTTCATATTTACCTTTCCACAATCAAGGTTCAGACCTTCGATCAACAATTAGTTCAGACTGATACATTTCTATAAATTCTTCTAACCATTCACGTCGATTCGGCAAGGCTACTCTTTTTTTTTTTGAAAACTAGAACGCATAAAAAACTCGTGCTCATACTACGACGCTTTGGCAAAACAAATAACTGCGCAGTTTTTGCTACATACCTTCAGTTCAATGCACTATTCTAACTGTACAGTTGTACATACTGATATTTCGATTAGATCGTCAGTTCGACTGTACAGTTCTCAGTTTTGCATACACACATATGTTTTAACTGCACAGTTCAGACTCAAGTTATAACAGAAGGTCTGTAGCCCGTTTTATGTAAACCTGAAGATAGTCTGTTTATTCAACTGCATGCAGTTATTATACGACAGCAGTTAGCAGGCAAAGTAAATGGATGCGGTCAAGAAAATCGTCGACGATACGACCACTAAGATCACAGAGCACAAGAAGAAACTTAAGTAAATGAAGCCCTTGCCTGCTTCATTTGACATTTGAAGACCATACTAAGCCCATAAATGCCATTTTTTCAGCCAGTAGCCCAGTGTCCATCGTTCCAGCAGCGCCACGGTCTCCGATTTGCTTGAAAAAAATACACCATGCAGGCCAATTTTTTACCAGTCGGGAAAAAATACGATTGATTTTTTCCCCCCACTGGATCCGAAGATATACGGGGATTTCTGTGGCGCTGCTGGAACGCCGTCGTCTTGGCAGCGCCCCGCTATTTCTCATTAATTACAAAAGCTATAATAAATCTAATAAGACACATATTTTTGGCCTTTTTTTTCCATTTCACATAAGCTAATGTCCACCTGTAAATGTCGACAGATTCAGGAGTAATCGTAGGTCACTTGGGGCGCTGCTGCTGCGACGACGTCGTCCCAGCAGCGCCACGGCCGAATCTCAGCAATTCGATTTTTTTACTTAAAACAGTGTGCCTGTATATTTAGTTCCTTCATCATAGGGTACGGAAAAAAATCAATTTCTACATTTCATCATGGAATAATGATTTTATAGGCATCGAAAAATTATAACCTCAAAAAAATTTTTTTTTCCTCTAACCCCTTTAATTGATGTATTAAATAGCATTTGCGCATTCTTTTATCTTCCTATAAAGGGAAAAAATAAACCACTCTCGCAGCATTAACTATTCCAGAGAAATCCTAGGTTTAGAGTGTGTTCATACATTTAGGCATCGTTCCAGCAGCGCCACACCCAGTACAGCATGATCCAGGGCACCTGTCACCAAACTGAGCATGCCAATATTTAGTACTACCATAGCGAACACGGAAAAAAATCTGATAACGAGTATAACACAGCGAATTTCCGAGAAATAAGCCTTTGATTCAATATGCCATACAATTGGTACATTCGAGTAGAAAAGTTTTTGTATTTAAAAATAATCCATCACAGATTAGTAGGTAATTTTCATCTTGTGGCATTATCTGACACACGCTGGGACATGGTCCTTATTTGTGCATTATTTTATACTAGCGGCCGCCCGCGGTTTCACCCGCGTGGTTCCCGTTCCCGTGGGAATATCGGGATAAAAAGTACATATAAACCTTCCTCTTGAATCACTCTATCTATTAAAAAAAAACGCATCAAAATCCGTTGCGTAGTTTCAAAGATTTAAGCATACAAAGGGACATAGGGAAAGAGAAAGCGACTTTGTTTTATACTATGTAGTGAAGTTAATAAGTAATTTTCTTATTACATTTTATGTTTTTAACTTTGACTTTTTATTAGGGTTCCGTTGCCTAATGGGAAAAAACGGAAACCTTATAGATTCGTCATGTATGTATGTCTGTCCATGTATGTCTCAGCCCTGTATTCCCGTTGAATTGAATAAATTTAATAAAATTTGGTCCCGTTCCTTGTCCCCATTAAAAGTCATGGGGAAAACCGAACGTCATAATGAGGGATTTTCTGAAGCCCCCAGTACAAGATGGCCGATCATGTTGGCCGACCATGATGGGCCATCGTGTACAGGGGCGGTTTGCGTTGCTCGCAGACGGCAATCACACGCAAACCGCCCCTGTACACGATGGCCCATCATGGTCGGCCAACATGATCGGACAGCCTGTACTGGGGGCTTAAAGCCCCCAAGTTTGTGGCACTAAAAAGAATTTAAGTAAAACTTTTCTACTCGAATGTACCAATTGTATGGCATATTGAATTAAAGGCTTATTTCTCTGAAATTCGCTGTGTTATACTCGTTATCAGATTTTTTCCGTGTTCACTATGGTAGTAGTAAATATTGGCATGCTCAGTTTGGTGACAGGTGCCCTGGATCATGCTGTACTGGGTGTGGCGCTGCTGGAACGATGCCTAAATGTATGAACACAATCTAAACCTAGGATTTCTCTGGAATAGTTAATGCTGCGAGAGTGGTTTATTTTTTTCCCTTTATAGGAAGATAAAAGAATGCGCAAATGCTATTAATACATCAATTAAACCTTTAGGCGCATTTGGCCCAATTCGCAGTGGGTCCAATGTTCAAAAAAATTTCCAATTCGCACTTAGTCCAATTCGCAGTTAGTCCAATTCGCACTTGGTCAAATTCGCAGTTTACCCAATTCGCAGTAAGTCCAATTCGCAGTTTGCCCAATTCGCACTTGGTCAAATTCGCAGTTTGCCCAATTCGCAGTTAGTCCAATTCGCAGTTTGCCCAATTCGCGGTTGGGCCAAAATGGATAATGTTGCCCAAGTTATAGAACGGAATCTATAACGTGGGTCTAAGGTCCCGCCCTACCGCCCTAGGCCGGTCTACGTAATATTTTAGTTTGGTTTATATATATATTTTAGTTTATATCGTAGAACATACATAAAAAAAAACATTCAGATGACTTGAGAACCTCCTCCTTTTGTGAAGTTGGTTAAAAATGTATTCCAATTATATATTTTATATTTATTACATTTAAGATTATGGTCAGGGAAAAACTTAAAAAACCGCCTGGAAAACCGGAAAAAGTCAGGGAATTTTGATTGTAGTAAATAGTGGTCACCCTGTAATTAGTCACGATTACGATTAACGATTAAAAACTAACATAATTAGTCGCGATTATGATTAATATTTCAATCGATTAATAAAAATAACTTCAATCACGATTACATCAATCAAACTAACTAATCGTTTGAAAAGTAATCGATTAATGCCAACACTGGTTTTAAGTTAACACAATGTTTCTCCGGCTTTTTTATAAATTCGTAACAGACTTTGGGCGTACTACGATTATAGTACATTTATTTTTTGTTTAGTTTGGTTGATTTTTTGTGAAAATTCAAAAAAATTCAAAACCAATAATTATTTGTAGGAGCATGAAACACAAGTTATGATTGTAAATAAGTATGAATAAATACAGTTCAATATGTGCATAGATATGTGTAATATGATTGATTATGAATAAATAAAGGATGAAATGTAGAAATTGAATTTTTTCCGTACCCTATGATGAAGGAACTAAATATACAGGCACACTGTTTTCAGTAAAAAAATCGAATTGCTGAGATTCGGCCGTGGCGCTGCTGGGACGACGTCGTCTCAGCAGCGCCCCAAGTGACCTACGATTACTCCTGAATCTGTCGACATTTACAGGTGGACATTAGCTTATGTGAAATGGAAAAAAAAGGCAAAAATATGTGTCTTATTAGATTTATTATAGCTTTTGTAATTAATGAGAAATAGCGGGGCGCTGCCAGGACGACGTCGTTCCAGCAGCGCCACAGAAATCCCCGTATATCCTCGGATCCAGTGGGGGGAAAAAGACAATCGTATTTTTTCCGGACTGGTAAAAAATTGGCCTGCATGGTGTATTTTTTTCAAGCAAATCGGAGACCGTGGCGCTGCTGGAACGATGGACACAGTAGCCCAGGAAAAAAAGTCGAACGCTACCCAAGGGCTCGTTCAATCAAGAAGAGGCGGCGTGCCGCGCGGTTCGGGAAAATAGTGCTATCATTGCGCGCTCGCGACAGGCGTCTAATCAAATAAGTCAATGTGACGGACCAACTTACGCACAATTCGCTCGCGCCGCACAACGCGAAGCCTGACGCGCCGCCTCTCCTTGATCAAGCGCTAAAGGTCATAGCCGACTTATACCGCACCGCTCCGACCCAACTAAAATATGAGCAGCCAAATATGGACTTAATATCGTTCTCTGTAGATGCACTTTACAGTAACAATATACAATAGCAGACAGCGCGCGGTAAGCGAGCCTGCCTCAAGCTAAAGTGCATCTACAGAGCACGACAATAAGTCCATATTTGACTGCTCATACATTGGTTGGGTGGGAACGGTGCGGTATAAGTCCTTAAGGCTACGTCCGCACAGACAGGCGGCTTGCTTGATGCCTAGAGCCTAGTGCAGCCTTTCCCAAAGTGGGCGATAACGCCCCTTGTGGGCGCTGCAGGCCTAAAGGGGGGGCGGTAAAAGACTCAGAAAAATAATTTAATTTGAAGTTATAGCGGTTTTAAAGTGGCTGTAAAAATGGGGGCGCCAAAAAATAATTTATTCTCAAAGTGAGCAGTAGACAAAATAAGTTTGGGAACCCCTGGCCTAGTGGCTTGCATTCTGGCCACATGAGCACAGACACAGATTACTAAATAGGTAGGTACTACGTAACAGATACTGCACTCCGCTAAGCCATTTAAATAAATAGCAACTCTAACTATAACACAATAAAGTGAAATTCAGCTTGTACGGCGCAAACTACGAACGGTCAATCGTTGCATCACTTTCTATCGCATATATTCTAGCTCTTTTGCGGACCTAATTTCTATGTATTTGCAACGCTCCGGCGGGGCGGTGCGGGCGAGAGTTGCACGCAAGTACCATCGAGTAACAGACGCCTGCCTGACATGACATGAGTAACTATCAGAGAGTTAACTTCCTAGAGCGTGTAAAATTTATGTCCGTATGAATGAGGAGCCACGCCAGATTTTTAAGGACAGCTATCACCCTTATTTAGTAGCCATGCCGATAATTTTGTAGGTCAAATTCTGAAATTTGTAGTAAAAAACATCAAAAGTTATATCACTGCAAAGGTGGCACCTCAATCTAAACATATAGATTGAGGAGCCACCTAGAACTCGTAATGTAAGTATTGAATGTAGGTTACTGAAAATTATGTATCATTTTGTATCTATCACGTAGGATAGCTACTACAATTTTGAGCACATGAGTTCTAAAATTCAAGAAACTACAACACTTTTGTTGTGGCTCCTCAATCCATATACAATAGAGTAAATTTCTAGGAATATTTTCGGTCAATTCATATAATCGACATAATGATAATTTAGAAGGAAGTAAATTCTTTTGCCTATAATATGAATGAAATACTAAACCATAGTGATTTCCGTAAACAAACGCATATTATTTGGCTCCTTAATCCTGACGTTTAGCAGACCAATAATTTACTATATTTACCCGAGATCACAACGAAATCAAAAGCCTGTGACTCTAACATTTAGTAGGCATGCATACTAAATGGCTACATACAATTCATTGCTGTATTCGTTTTAATTGCTCAAAAATAAAGCTTTTTGGTGTTGCTCAATGATTTGTTGCGAGGGGTGACCATAATTATGTGAATGAAACTAGGATAAGAACCATGCATCGTGTCGTGGCACATTGCGATAATTCATCATGTTTCAGTTCATCATGTCAGCCGAACGACGCCCACTGCTGGGCATAAGCCTCCCCCAAGGATCTCCACAACGATCGGTCCTGCGCTGCCAGCATCCAGCGGCTTCCCGCGACCTTGACAAAATCATCGGTCCACCTTATAAGAGGCCTGCTCACGGAATGTCGTCCGGTACTCGGTCGCCATTCGAGAAATTGCCGCTCCAACGGCCATCGGTTCTCCGCGCTATGTGTCCCACCCACTGCCACTTCAACGATGCAATCCTTCGAGCGATGTCGGTGGTTTTAGTTCTCCTGCGGATCTCATCATTTCTGATTCGATCGCGCAGGGAATTACCGAGCATCGCTCTCTCCAGTGCTCGCTGGGTGACCTTGAACCTTCTTATGAGACCCATAGTAAAGGACCACGTCTCGCTTCCATATGTCATAACTGGCAACACACACTGGTCAAAGACTTTCGTCTTGAGACATTGAGGTATTTTGGACGCGAACATATGCCGGAGCTTTCCAAACGCTGCCCATCCGAGCTGGGGACCGTACTCTGAAACGCAAATCCAAAACTTCGGTTAGCCCCGCCCCTATCACTCGATTCCGCCATGACTCGAGAGTGAGAGGGACGGGGCTAACCGAAGTTTCGGTTTTACGTTTCAGAGTAGGCCCCTGGATTCCACGAGAGATCTCTTTCTCGAAGTTGGACTTGCCTAACTGGACCGTCTGTCCCAGGGTAAACATAGTGGTCAACAATTTCGAGTGTAATGTCCCCAACATTAACTGGAGTGGTTTCGGCTTTCCGCCCGCTGTCAGAAGCTCTGTTCTGATTCCTTCATCGCTCGCCGCCTTGTTGTTTTTAAGCTGCTTGATAGACATTCTAATCTCGTACAGGCTGACGTCCGCGATATCTTCAGTATAGTGTCGCGTAAGCTTGGCTCTAGGGTCTGTAGCCTTGCTTTCAACAGGTGTTTGCGTGGAATATAGCTGTCCATAGAAACTCTCTATCTCCCTCAGGATTTCAGGTGTTGGCGAAATGATGCTACCTTCCTCAGATTTCTGCCTCTTCAATTGACTTTGCCTGATAGACAGATCTCTCGCGGAGCCTTTGTTATACTCAATGGCTTCTTTTAATACGCTCGGTATTAAATTGACGAAGGTCGCTCGTCAAAGACTAGATATCTGTCTATTGAACTGCTGAGTTCCGTAGCTTCATTTCGTGTCTCTGATCCATGACATGAGTAGGAGAGTCTGGCTGGAGAGTTTCTTCAATTTGGGGCGGCGGGTTTTATAGTACTTAGACCCTATCGTGCGGACAGTATCCACCACCATGTTGTATAGATCGTCTACATCTATGCTGTTCTCAAGGGCTTCGAAACGGTTTTGAAGCACTCGAGGTTTTGAAGTTGAGTCGGTATTGGTCGGAGCGTGGATTTTATCAGTCGCGATCTTTCAAGCTTGACGTTGATATTCAATGTGCCTCTCACCATGCTGTGATCGCTTCCTGACTTAACAGCGTTGATCACACTGACATCATAGAATATGTGCTTCTTCGTCGACATGCTCGTTTTTGACTTTACCGTCCGGATTAATCCAGGTCCATTTGCGACTTACGGGCTTCCTGAAGAAGGAGTTCATCATATAGGTAATTAAAGGTTTAAGAAAACAAATTTACAAAAATAAATTCACATACGCTTCGCTTGTTTTGTTGGGGAGCAGCGTCTCTACTCATCTTGATGGGCTCCAGTCTTCGAGCTTTTCTACACCAGTCCCACTCGATAGGGTCTTTGACAATCCCCATGCACTCCATGACCTGGTGGTATGTCCTCAGAAAGTGGAAATGTGCTGCGTCAGTAGTTGGCGTTAGTTTAGCCAAATTGAGCTTGTTGGCAATCGTTTTCAATTTGTTATAGCGATGGGTGTTCAACGACTGTTCTCTTCTGCCACCATACGGGATACCAAGATTTTCTCTCCAGCTGCTGAAATTTCTTGGGAACTGGCAGCAGGGTTCTACAACTTTTCCGCCTACTCCAGTAATAAAGGATCTCGTCTAAAAAGTTGCCAGAATTTATTCTTTCCAAAGCGAAAAATGATTGTAGTGGTGTCGCAGCCCGATATTGCGTACAGTACAGCGTAAGTCATGGGCCACACTGGAGCGGCGCGTCTTGCGTCCGCGTTGAGCGGGAAAAACAATTATATTGAGACAGGCGGGAGGGGCCACACTAGCGCGTCCGGCGGTTGGCGCGACCGGCGAAGGGAATAGTACGTGTTCGCGCGTCCTGCGGATCCGCAGGTCGCCTCCGCGCCACGCGGTCGCTCCAGTGTGGCCCACGACTAAGTAGAGCCTTTGGAGTTGTACTTGTAGGAGGCGGAGTAGATTTCGTCTCTGGATCCTCTGGATTCTCCAGATTCTGGATGTTCCAGGATGGACCAGGGGCCGTGGTCACGGAAAACTACCCACTATTTTTTGATTTTAATAAAAGAATATACTATATCTAATAGACAATTATAGTGGGTATATTCTTTTATTAAAATCAAAAAATAGTGGGTAGTTTTCCGTGACCACGGCCCCTGGAAAGGTGCCGAAACGTCGGATAAACCAAAAAATCTCAAAAAACAACTAAAATTTAACCAAGTTGTTGAATAAATTGCGTGAAAAAATCCGTGAAAGTGTTTTATTTATATGAATTTCTTTATGATATACCTTCTTTATTAATATAATTGTCGTATTTCAAAGTGTGCTTGTGTAATCGTCGTATTTTAGAGATTTTAATAAGTCGACTCGTTTTTGTATAGGTTAAGCTACTTCGTCCTTGTGACAGACTTATTATCAAAGTTGGGGCGTGGGGACGGTTGTAACATTAATATTTATTTTATTTTCTTGGAAAGCTAAATGCAACTAAACCTCTTTTATACAGGTTGTTGATGCATTTAAGTATTATGAAAATTACTAGAACTATTATGAACTATTATTTTACCTTATTATTATACCTATAACTATTATGAAAACGGGATTTTACAAATTTAAACATGGTAAAAATCCCGTTTTTCATAATAGTTATAGGTGTTCTCAAATTGGCACGGCAGGCAAGAATGGGTAAAGAATACTTAAGTACTATTTCTGTTGATTCATTTTAGTTTACTTTTAATAATTTGGGTAAAGAATAAGTACTATTTCTGTTGATTCATTTAAGTTTACTTTTAATAATTATCTAAAAAGACTACCACTACTACCAATTACTTACTTTTACTACTCAAATGTGCCATAAATATTGTAAATTTGTTTCATGTGCATTTTGATATTTTTGATAAATAAATCTGATTTTAGATGCGTAATTTATTTATTATTTTTTAGTGTTACAACTGACCCCCATCGGTGTTACAACCGCCTCAGGCATGGGGTCGGTTGTAACAATCACACCCACTCATCAAAATGACATATTTTTGCCAAACCGTTTGACCTGGGCTACTGGTTTCGATATTAATTTAAAGACAAATGACTATGCTTTCATCTCAAAGGCTTGGATCGTTGCTTACAGCTCTAGTAGCTGTGCTGTGGGCAATGGGCGATTTTCTGAAAGCTCAGTCACTAGATGGCGCTGTCCCACCAATGCAGTTAGAAGGAACGGAACGTTATAAATTTTACTTTGACTTTCCTCTTTATAATATTATAGTACCTATATTAGTAGATATAGACTAGTGGCATGGCAGTCCCCGTCCGTTCCCGTGGGAATGTCGGCATAAAATATAGACTATGTTTTCTACTGGTGAAAGAATTTTTAAAATCGGTCAGTAGTTTTGAGTTTATCCATTCATCATCATCATCATCATGTCAGCCGAACGACGCCCACTGCTGGGCATAGGCCTCCCCCAATATCGGCGATTATCATAATTTTTTACGATCATTCGCTATCGTAAACATTACGATACGATATGTACGATTCATTCTTTTCCATATTTTTTCAGTTTCGAGTGAAACAACGTTGTATTTTTTCAATACGAATTTGCCTGTAATTAACTACAGCTCTAATTTAAATGATTACAAAAATTTTAAAGTAAATGAAACAAATTATTTATATATTTTTTGCTAAATGGACCTGCTACTTACCTAAATCTTCGATTTATATGATCGTAGTGCTAAATGGATCTTATAAAAAAGTAACGTTATTTTATAATGGGAGAGTTTCCTGCAGTTGTTTTTCGATGCACTAGATGGCGCTGTAACCCTAACACAACCTACTTTTTTCAGCATATTATGTCAAAGGATTAGTTCATGGAGCCTAAAAAAGACTTTTGTGTCGGCCGGTTGTACTGTCAAATTAATCTGTCTGTCGTAAAGTTTTTCTTCTGTCAGATCTGCGGATTGCTTTGCTTCCATGCGTTGTTGTTGGTGGTGTTTTGCGAGCGTATTCGTTTTTCTTGTAAAGATTGAAACCTGGCATTGAATACTCTGTTAATGGGGAGAAACCACGGAGAAACGTACAAAGCTTTTTGTAGATGGAATTTTTGTGATTGGAGCATGCATTGGAGTCCACTTTCTACCTAATCTATGGGATAATGATAATAATATAGGTAGGTACTCTTTGTCTAATTTGACATTTAGGTACAGTGCCACAATATTTTCTGTTCCGGTCAAGTTCCGGTGGCCAAAATGTGAAACTAGCGTGTTTTTTTTAATGTCATTGTGCTGTCAAGTTGATGTCCAACCCATAAACTTATTTATACTAGAGTATAATAAGTTTATGGTCCAACCATAGCGCTGCTGGCAGCTGAAGGTCTTAAGCCCCCAGTACACGATGGCCGATCATGGTCGGCGACCATGACCAATACATCGTACATTGACACTTTTGAACGAACAAGTTTAACAAGGTTCTTTCAAAACTGTCAATGTACGATGAATTGGTCATGGTCGCCGACCATGATCGGCCAACCTGTACTGGGGGCTTTAGAAGTCAGGGCCAGTTAAATTTCTACAGAAAAAAGAAAGAAGTACATAGCGCCGTTGTCACCGGAGCAGAAAAGATTGTGCCACTGTAGTACGTAGTGGCACATTAGTGGCCCTTTAGTGGCTGTCTGTTGTCTCTTAAGACCATAAGTTTTGTTTCAAAGTGTAGGTGAGACGGAAGACAGCCACAGTGCCACAAAAAGACGTGTTAGTACTATTCGCTCCAGTTACCTCAGTATTTAGTCTAAGCTCTTTGTCACAGAATATAGTAGTACTATAATAATAACGTCTTTGTTATCTATTAGGCCACGTTCGCACGGGCGTGCAGAAAGGCGTTGCGTTAGCGGGGCGATATCGCAACGTCAACGCCTAGGAACCAGAGGTGTTCGCATAGACGTAAAAAAATCGCTTGGCGTTTTGTGCTCACACGGTGCGGACTGCAGGCGTACCTATCATGAATTCGGACGACATCTTGTTAATCGCCGTTTGGTATAATAAGAAACGATAAGCAAATAGAAGGCAGTACTGGTTTCATCCTCTTCATTCAGAGAGAGTTATCTTACTGGTAAATTTTACACTCGGTACAGCAAGCTTCAACGATTTCCTCAAAAATTCTTCGATTAATATGAGAATGTCAATCAGCTCATTTGATGAACTACTGCTTATTTGTTGGCCCTAATAAAATACAGCGACATGATTCCCAAATGATTCCTTGGGTAATTTAGGTTGGTATCACCTAAATGAAAATAAACCTAATGACTTAAAAATAGTTACCCTCTGACAGTAGGTAGCGTTAAAAAAACGCTTGTATGAACGCCAATAGGGCTGCCCGTATGTTGTATTTCCATCGCCTCCATCGCGTCGCGCCGTCAATCAGGCAATGTGCGATAAAATAACGCCGCGTAAAAAAATCGCTCGCGTGTGAACGGATTAGGGAAAGTCCATAAGTTCTATTTCAAGGCGTCAAAAAATCGCTTCAACGCGCGATAATATTACGTCCGTGCGAACGTGGCCTTAGTCTACCTATTAGGCGCCCATTAGACGGTTTGCTGTCAGTTTGATATCAGTCACGATTCTTTTAGCCAATCAAAATGAACCATACATAAGGCTGCCCGTAGTTCTTCTATACCGATTAGTTAGATAGTCATGACGTCATGAGTGATGGAAATTGACTGATGGTTGCATGACAGTCTAATGTACGCCATACTACGGACAGACTATTTTCTTTGCTATTTTCTATTAGGTACTTTTTCGTTTACTTACTTCTTTAGAAAAAGTTAGGTCGCTATAGTGGGGTAGCGCCATCTAGTACAAATTTTTGAACTAACAATGAAACGTCAAAAAAAACTCTCTCATTATTAAATAAATCAATCAATCAAAATTGACATTTGTTTTTTGTTTTACTATTGATATTTAAAGCTTCAAATAAATTCAACAAAATGCTATCAAAAATAAATCGCAATGCACTGGTATCGTTATAGCCTTATCGTTGCATCCCTAAATACTTTCCTCTTTATAATTTTAGTATACCTACTTAGATGAAATGTTATATCACAGAATAGTTATATCGATGGAATAGGATAGGTAGATTGTGCGTTAAAATGATAGACAAACAAAGGATGAGTGTCTTACGAGTCTACGGTATGGTTCTACCTAGTTTAAAAGATTTAATGTATGTACATATATACTAGTCAAAACAAAATAAGGGCCACCATGTTTTTTTAGTATTCTTATTAAGTTATTAAGTTTGGGGGTGGGAAAATTATTGAATTTAATTAATTGATTAATTTTTAATGTAATTAACTTAAAATTAATGTTTGGAATAAAAAACAAACGTCAATGTTAATTTTTTTAATAAAATAATCATTTTTTCTTAAAATTATGCATGACAAAAAAGGGTTTTCTTAAAAAAGTAAGTTTTTTTTTAGTTTTTTTTTTACTTTTATCAATACCGTGTATGGCCTCCCCTCTTCTGAACACATTCTTGAAGTCTGGATGGCATACTCTCAACCAGGGATCGCACCGTTTCTTCTGGAATTTGTTCCCAGCTGGTTTTGAGCACATTAATGAGTTGTGCTTCGTTGTGCACAGGCTGATTTGTGTTCCGAACGCTTCTTTTCAACAAGTCCCACATGTGCTCAATTGGGTTAAGGTCCGGACTGTTGGCGGGCCACGGTAACACCTGTATACCAGCTTCGTCTAGAGCTTCCCTGGTGGCTCTAGCTGTATGAGCGCGGGCATTATCGTGCATTAATTTGAATTCCGCACCAATTCTTTGTGCGAATGGCACCACATAGGGTCTTATGACCTGCTCAATGTATCGCTGAGCCGTTACTGTGCCTTCATTGAGAATTACAAGCTCTGTTCTACCAGAAAGTGAAATTCCCCCCCACACCATTACATTAGGACCCCCAAATCTGTCACTTTCATGGATGCAAGCATCTGAAAATCGCTCACCTTCTCGTCTCCAAACCCTAATACGACGATCATCACTGAAAAATTTCACTTTGGACTCGTCTGTGAATAATACCGTGCTCCAATCACTCATGTCCCATTGCTGGTACTGCCTTGCGAATGATAATCGGTTTGCACGATGCGCACTTGTCAATGGAATGCGTACTACGCGCCTCCTAGAGAATTGTTGATCTTCATGCAACCGATTTCTGATCGTTTGGTCACTAACGCGGGTACCCGTCGCCTGCCGCAAGCGGTTTTGTAAGGAGCGAGCGGTAACGAATCGCTCTCTGCGGGCAGTCAGGCGTATATAACGATCTTCCTGTGATGTGGTTGCTCGAATCCTGCCTGATCCTCGTCTCCTGGTGACACTCCCAGTCTCTTGAAATCGATTCCAAGCATTCTGGATCGCACGTCGTGAAAAACCTAGCTGCAGAGCTACAGAACGCTGAGAATGGCCCTCCTGAATCAATGTGATGGCTCTAGTTGTGGTCTGCAGGTCCATATGTCTTCGAATCCTCGGCATTGTTCTCTCAAAATGTTAATTCACGCTTAAACTTAGCAAAGTTTGTCTAATCACGAAGCAATCCAAAGTTGAACTGACTCAAAAGTTAAAAAATAAAGTCTTAAAATAGGGTAAATTCAAGTGGTTAAACAAAACTAACACATTCTACCCACTTAAAAAAAAGATGCAAGTGGTATTGTCGCATTAGTGTTTGTTAACACTTTAGTGAACACCACAAAAAAGAATTAGCCACTTAGGATCGCTTTAAAATTATAAAATTGAGTGAGACTTCAAAATAATCAAGTGGCCCTTATTTTGTTTTGACTAGTATATATTATGACTCAATATACTTATTCTATTCAGTACCTAATGCATTTGCGAAGTGCAGTAGAAAGACAATTATATGAAAACTTTAAAGCGAAGGTCAAGAGCCAGACAGTAGGAGTGCTCGCCCTAGGCGCGCCACCCCTCGGGGCGTTTACCCCGAAATTGCAGTAAACATTTCAGTTTTCTCTACGACTAACATTTTAAGTTTTCTTTTTTATCCACAACGGGGTAGGTAGCACTTAGCCTTCATCACACCTGATAAGGCTGAAAGTGGAAGCGCACTACTCCCGGAATCCTCAACCACTGAGGAGTACCTAGGTACATACTTTCCAAAATGACAACTTTACCAATGCCCTATTGGACGCACGCACGGTTGCACGATGCATAAGCGCAAAGGTCGGCAACCTTTTGACGGGCAAGGGCCACATAGTTGCATTGCAAAGCTCTAGAGGCGGGCCGCACTTGTTCATAATTTAAGGTAGACTCGGGCCGCACTTGTTCGTAAAGGCTCTTAAGACTAAAGTCTTTTAGACCAGTGTGTGTTGTCAGAGATGAATTTTAAGACATTTAACTTCACTGTGAGCCTAGTCTTGTAAGAAACCTCGTCATTGCTGTTTGCACTTCGCGGGCCGCAAGGAAGTGTACCACGGCACGGGCCGCACGTTGCCGACCGCTGCATTAGCGTGTATGTAACTATTACCACAGATAATATAATACTATATTACTTATGATATGTTTAGTAAGTGATCAAATCATATAACGAGATGGTGCAAATCATTTAAAGACCGAATAGATCTCGTAGTAGGTACTATTACTATACTTACCTAGTGCCTTCTTTTTTTTTTGTTTATTCTTAGGCACAGTTACAAGATACAAATCAACACATGTGAACAATTACAATAATAACAAAAAATATTAACATTAATTTGCATCTCAATTACAACCGCGCACGACATGCGATTGAAGATTTAATTTATTTGGCTACTAAACAGATAAAAAGCAAAGTGATATTAAAATATTATAGATATTTAAAAAAAACGATAGTAAATTAAGATTAATAATAAACAAGCACTTATTACATTGGATTTACAATAGTTTCCAAATTACTTATCTCTACTTTTGTTTATAAATGTATTAGGGCTCTGGTTTGGCTCTGGTGGAATATGTTTAGCTCTTTACACAGCAAGTTGTACAATTTACAGTAGCGTATAATAGGGTTATTACCAGAAACATTATTATTTTCTAAGCGGATAATTTACTCCATAGCTATACTTGAACCTACCTTGAATTTATCACTGTTACTAATTAGCGTTATCGATTTCTATTTTAAAGTTTCCGCAATGACACAGTAATAAGATGTATTACTTAAAATTTGCGGCATTCATTAGTGCTCGTTCGTGTGTTAGTCATAGTAAATAAGAACCATCCTAATTAGCCACTTGCGTCGGCAGGCCTTCAAGAAATAAATGCAAAATGTAGAAGGAATGATTGAGTAGATATTTACTTAAGTACCTACATTTTAAACAATTAAGTTTCCATTCAGAATCTGTACCCAGTGTGTGTTTTTCAATGTGCAAACGCTAATAAGTATTGCGTTTAAGAAAATAACTCTATTCTAGACTTTATTTCTTTATCATTACGATCTAAGTACCTATCTGTCAAATTGTATTTCAAACGTTACCTACTCTATCGTTTCATTTGCAACGTTGGCAAACTTAGGTCTACGGGTATACCTAGTTGAATACCTGAATGGCTTTTATTCGAATTGTTTTTGTGTATTACGCTTGTTTCCTTCTTCGACTTAAAAAAAGGAGGTATCCAACTTTACAAAAACTGTCACGTCATGAGCGAGGCGTTTTTAGATGATAAGTACAGATACGGAACCTTTTTGTATTTTTGCTCTTTGTTTAATTCTATGGCCCAACGTTTAAGATTGATGAGAGTATGGCACAGTCACGAGCAATAATATGTTAACAACACCATAACACTTTGTCACATTGAAGCGTTCCGGAACAAAACTATCTCTTCCACAGAAGTCATTCAAAGTTGTATTAAGCCATGGACCTATGGTGTTTACATATTTGTTATATCTATTTCATATCTATTACATCTCTATTATTGCTCATGTCGTGACTTTGCATAGAATATAATTAGCACAGAAGTACCTACCTACTCTAATCCCTTCCGCTTCATAACATAACATAACCAATGGAATTTCCGATTACTGAAAGGATTTCCACCAACGATTCGATCGTGTAACTTCAATAATACACAGACGTAGACGATGTGGTAATACATTTACGCTGCTTAAAGGTTAAACAAATTTTCATCGTGTCTTAAAGCAGTATCACACCAACACCATTGGTAGATAGGAGCAGCTGGTTAGAACATGAAAAATAAAAAATAAACCTTTTTTCTTTCGTGCCTCTACCTACAATAAGGGAAAGCCGGCCGGATGAGAAAACCGAGGTGGGCTGTAGGGAAAAATGCCAATACCTAGGGTCGAGTGTTCAACGTTGAAACAGTCGTACCGTACACAATGAAACGGCGCCATATTTTTGAAATGCGACGTTACCTACCAGTAGCCCGATTCTCGTAATAAAAACCGTGACGATATCGTTGCGATTTAGTCGTTGAAACCATTTTCGTATTCACGACTGTCGATAGAACTTGAGCGGCAGCGATTCTATCGAAGTGTCGTCGAAGTGTATTCTGGTACATTAATCGTCCTTCAATCGTTTCAAAACGATAACTCGAAGGTATTCTACTATTGAGATGACCTTTGTTTCGATCGGATTTCAACGACTAAACGTCAAAATAAGCGATCCAAGTGTCGTTGGACAAAAGTTCAATTAGCTGGACCTTTTGTATGTGAAAAATAAGCTTGGGGCTAGCATATTTGTTATTATTTATTTTTTATTTTATTTAATAAACTTTTGTACATAATACATAGGTAATGTAATATACATAATACATAGGTAATGTAATAAATAAAATACAAGGCGGACTTAATACTAAAAGTATTCTCTGCCAGTCAACCGTTGGGAAACAGAAAACAATTAAAGCGGTACAAATTATTATTTATTATTTATTATTTATTATTAATTATTTATTATTTATTATTTATTATTTATTATTTATTATTTATTATGTATTATTTATTATTTATTATTTATTATATATTATTTATTATTTATTATTTATTATTTATTATTTATTATTTATTATTTATTATTTATTATTTATTTTTTATTATTTATTATTTATTATTTATTATTTATTATTTATTATTTATTATTTATTATTTATTATTTATTATTTATTATTTATTATTTATTATTTATTATTTATTATTTATTATTTATTATTTATTATTTATTATTTTTATTTATTATTTATTATTTACTTATTATATCATATGAAAGAGCGCTGCTTGCAAATTCTGAAACATGTTTTTTTTTCCTAAACCGAAAAATGTACAAAAAATACCTCTCGATTGAAAAGTCGCTGAGTTTCGATCCTATTGAGTTGAAGTCCTATCGAAACTCGTCCAAGCAACACGAGAATACCGATTTTGGATAGGACTTCGATCGAACGACTTCTGAACTACAACGATATTTAGATTGTTTGTATTTACGAGAATCGGGCTACAGATAATGCAGTATGGCTAGGCGAGACAGCCTCATACACCCCCGCTTCTTCCCACTTTGCGTTCACGGCGGTAGTGAAATAACGTGTCTGTGGAGCAATATTGGATTTTTTGGCAAAAAGTAAATATTTTTTTCAGATTTATTTGATTTTTCTATTTAATACTACAATAAATTTCGTTTTTCTCAGTATTAAGTCACTTCGTACATGTATCATTGCCTCACACGGACTAGATAACCTATTCAATTGTTTGACTTTGGTAGGTTATTTTTGAGGTTATTGTAAAATACCCAAGGTGTCCAACAGTGACACAGTTTAAGGGTGGACACAGTGAAACACTGTTTCATAGTGTACCACTGTGTTTCAATAGTGTACCACTTTCTATAGAATACCATGTCATGTTATAGGGCAGGCGTACCGGTTTTGGCCAGTGTACCGGTTTTGGTCGCTTTTCACTTTAAAGTTATATAAATAGGAATTAAATAATTATTGCTTATATTTATTAATGGCGAATAAAAGATTGGACTTTTAGTTAATAATTATATTTTAGAAATAAACACGTGTTATGTTTCAAAGTTAACATTTCGTAAAATTCTTAAGCAAAATGTTAAGGGTAAAGGTTTTGTAAAATCATTTTTTTTCTACAATAAAATTATTTTATGGTTATTTAATATTTTATATCATGTTGGAATATGTTTCTTCTAGATGGATTAAGTGTTGTTTTTTAACTGTTCTTACAAAAAGTTGGGAAACAATAAGTGGCCAAAAGTGGGGCTAGAAATTTTAGCATTGTGCCACCTTTGGCCACTTTGGCATTAGTAGAAAGTTTCCAACCTATCATAAGGTTCATTTATTTTAAAAGACTCACAACTCACTTTTGTTAGCTAACGTACTAGAAAATTAGCGGATTGAGGCTCTGTAGTCTAGTGTAGGCACTAGCCTACACTAGACTCAATCCGCTAATTTTCTTTTAATCAAGTGATAAAAGTATACTTATAAAATTGTAGTAAGGAGCTAGCTGTGATTGAAATACTATTTCATGTAGTGTTTTAGTCCAGAACTCTAATAAAACATCAATTAAGCATTAATTAAATTATTAATAATCACTGTTTAATATGATGTATTTTTATACTAAGCAATTGTTGTATTAGTAACGATATGTTTTTTTTTGTAAACTTCGTTACCTAACTAAGAAACGCTGGCAAGTTTCTTGCGCCCATTCTTCTTGTCAGTTAAAAAAGTCTTGAATGGGTGGTAGGAAAATATTGACGATTCATAAGTACATATTTATTATGTCTAAGTGAATAAAGAATATTTTTATCTTTTATCTTATCTTATCTTATCATAAACTCAACTTATAAATATAGTAATTTTATGAAAGTGGCCAAAACCAATGCAAACGGTGTATTTGGCCCCCTCCGCAGAATTTGTTCTAAATAAAAAAAAACTATTGTTTTTTTTTTACTTTGTAGATTGTACCCTTAAAGGTCGATAAATTATCTATAACTCTACATTATAAATTTTCTCTAAAATACTTAAGATTATTAAGCACTAAGCGGTTAAAAGTGAAAAAATCCTTAAAGTGGCCAAAACCGGTACGCCTGCCTACTTATCAATGTGGTTGAATCATTAGGTATAATTTTACTTTTTAATAAACATTTTAGGTAAGTATGTATGTAGCTTAGCATTAATTGTGATTTCTTAAGATTTGATTGCTAAAAGTTGTGATTTGTTATGTTTTCATTGCTAAAAATAACAGTGTTTTATTGTAGGACACAGAGTGTTTCATTGTGTCCACCCAGGTGGACACAATGAAACAATTCCCATTTTAAGAAAAAAACCTTCTTAAAGATTATGTGTCTGTTTATTTATGAAACTATAAATTGCATATTATACTTAATTAAGTAGACTCCGTTCCTGTAAAAAACGGAATCCACATCTACAAAAATGAAAGAAATACGCGACTCAGAATTTTTGGTGTTTCATTGTTGCACACTGCACCCTACGTGGTTGTTATGCCCTGACCATACGGTTATATTGTCAACCAACCTGGTTACTTAGTCAGTCGTATAATGGCCATTTTGCGAAATGTCTAGTCTATTCATGTCTGCAGACATGACATCTCATGGACTTACCGTATCGGGAATCATAATTCTGCAAATATTTTGATTGCATTTGTATGATAAATATAAAAAATGCACACAGATTGTCCATTATGATAGCGTGAAGATAAATCATAATGCGATGCGAATATGTTTAGATGTTCTTTATTATAACAAAGTGGAAAGTCAACACTTAGACCCGAAGTACATTATTGAAAGTTTAATTTCTTTGGCATAATCAAACCATACAGGTTGGCAAAGTCATTTGCAAAGTGTCTTGCAACTTGCAAGTCAAGTCAGTGTGCAACACTTTATTTAAGTACCCTTCAGAGTTCAGTTCTGAAGTGTATCTTTCTCTAGTGTATCTTTGTCTGTAAAAATAAGTAGGTAGCAATTGAAAACAATCAAGTTTTCTCGCTTATTCACATTAGATTGCTCAACTTTTTTAAGTATACATAGTGCAACCACGTTAATTGAGCTTATTATCCTGAATAAGTTGAAACTATCTACTCTGCTTGGAACAAAGCGAATCTGTCTGCAACTCTGCATTGTCCGAGGTACGTGAGTCACTTCGTTTTGTACCAAACCAGTGGCAGGCAGTGGCAGTGTTTGTGTCGACAGTCAGTGCCCGTGCCTCAACTTGCGAGCTCGTTGCGGCCGGCGCGCACACTACGCCGACACAACTTGACAAACTTTCACTTTCGACTAATTTTATATAAACTATTTTGGTTTAACTCGACTCGATCCGATTCGAAATAGTAAATCGCGTTACTAAATATAGGTGAAGCGTGACGGTGCAGAGACTTTGATAAAGTGTTGTTTGATGTGTGTAAAAAGTGATTTAAAAAGTTGGAACTAGCAATTTTGTGATTGTGCTGAGGCCTCTTTGTAGAAGAAATTAGTAGGTACTAGTCGATAATGACATGGTGATTGCTCCAGAAAATCGAGACTTTATTTAGCTTATTTTTAGAGGATAATCCTTTATTCGTAATTTGCAACGATTGTGAAGCAACAATGGGTAAAGATTATGGTAAGTTCAATTCGCTGCAGTTTCACTTAACGTAGGTAGGTACCTACTTACTGTGCTGTGTGTCTCTTAATTTCTGTGTTGTTGTCTTCTTTATTGAAGCAATTAAATAGAGTTATTTTAAAGTAGACTATTCGTCACCGCCTCCTCGGTCGCTTTATGTATTCCTTTCATATAAATACCTATAACCATAACTTAAAATAACAGCAGAAGCATTGCACATAGTTTCTGTAAAATTAGATAGGTAGCTTGGTATCATTTAGATAGAATAAAAACATTGATTAAAAGCTTAGTAGTTTTCACTATGATTAAGAAAACTTCTTCGTAACTAAATAAGTACCTATAATCATTTGTTACTCTTGTATTTTCCTAAGTGCATAGGTACTGGGTTTCTGTACTTCTTCCTGCTAGCAAACCGTAGTGCCTTTTAATACTGTGCCGTAGTCGATGAAGTCCTAGTAGAAACATCCTGACTGACTCATTTACCTGCCACTTAGAGCGCCTGGCAAGGAACTGCTAATGCTATGTGTCCGAATCCGAACACTGTGTCTTTCTTTATCATGCATCGCTAGTTTTGTATCAAAGAGACAATCCATAGTAATATTATAAATGTGAAAGTGTGTTTGTTTGTTTGCCAATCTTTTACGTCAAAACGGAGCAACTCGACTTGATTTTTGGTACCTATGGGGAATTGGGTATAGTTTGGAAGCTGGAGAGTTACATAGGCTACTTTTCATTCGAGCAAATTATAAAATAAAAATGTTAATTTTGTATGGAAAATAGTTTTGACTGTCGTAGGTACGATACAAAACTGTCATTTCTTCCATGAACGCTTAACCGCGTCTGCGCGCGATCATAATCGAATACTAAACTTTTCCATAAGATTAGAACAAAAAAAATGTAAGTAGGTAGGTACTGTAACTAGCGCCAAAAAGGCCCCAGCCACGCATACGCGCAGACTTATCTGTCACTTTACACGTACCTACCTATAAAACTTTTTCGTGATTATTTATTTTCATCTGTCTATATTGATACGTAGTATGTACTATGTACTATGTACCTACTTAAAGTTTATGTACTATAATCAACTAAACTATTCTTTGCTATAATTTATATGGCAAAACAACGTTTGCCGGGTCAGCTAGTGTATTATAAAGACACAGTGTTCGGACTTCGGACTTCGGACATGCCAAAATGTTACAAGTGTGGACGCACCTTTATAAACATTAAGGCGATGATTCCCGACCGAAATAGGCACGCTAACGCTTAAGGGCTTATTACACTTGGCTAAATTCAGCATCTAATTAAGCGGGTCTTTGTAAACTCGCCACATAGGTAAGTTAACTCGTCACGATTTGAAAAGTTCCATACATTGAAAGTAAATTCGCCACTCCTATGGAATGTTTGTTTTAATTCGTCAAAGTTATTGTAAACTCGTCACTATTATAGATTTGATATCATATTAGCAAGAAGTACCGTTAGCAAGCAAGTTGGCCGCTAATAAATATTTGAAAGTATAATAATTTTGACAATGCTAAGTGATTCCCTTTATTCCAAATAGTTCGACTAGAAGTTCGATCATCGAACTGTTTGGACATTTTTTTTGTCAATAATTTATATTCAATTAAGAAATAATGTTTTATTCAGTCACAAGTACCAGGGCAACATAACGAACGAGGAGTTATTTTGATTTCGTACCGCTAAGATATATCTTACTTTCTTTTAGTTCTTTAATTTTTAAAAAATATAATTCGAAATAACTCCTTGTAAGTTATGTTGTCCTGGTTCTTTTGACTGAATATAAATATACTTATTATAAAGACTGTGATTTTTTTATTAGATATAAGTAAATGATTTTATTTAATTGTTTTATTATTTAATGGTATTATTTGGATTTATGCTATACACTGTCAAATTGTTATCAGTACACTGTTAAATTGTTAGACCTCTACTAGCTAGATTTATTTAATTCTGTTATCAGAAATGTGATTTAAAAATAAATAAATAATGATTTTATTATCTTAGTGTTAAATTTTTCTACAGTCCCTACGCAAACCTCTACAGTGGCGAGTTTACAATAGAGTAAATCAAATTTATTTTTAAAATGCTATCCGTGACGAGTTTACACATATTTTTTTGTGATTTTTCTGAGGACGAATTAACTGTTAGGGCGAGTTTACAAAGACCCAAATAAGCATACATTTGCTTTCTTTAAGCTCATTTGTAGCAAGTGATGCAATCAAAACAAGCAATGTATGCTGAATTAGATGCTGAATTTAGCCAAGTGTGATAAGCTCTTTACTTGGCCGCGCGCGATACACTTCACGCGGACGCAGCGGCAGCCGGCAGTGAACTGTGAACTCATCAACTCATCAAAATTCATCTCTGACAACACACACTGGTCTAAAAGACTTTTGTCTTAAGAGCCTTTACGAACAAGTGCGGCCCGAGTCTACCTTAAGGCGAGGAATCCCGACCGAAATAGGCACGCTAACGCTTGCTCGGCCGCACTCTATACACTTCGCGCGGAACCAGCGGCAGCCGGCAGTGAACTGTGAACTCGCGAGCGCCCCGCAAATCGAAAATCACTTAAAAATCAATTAAAAATGAAATATAAAAAAAAAATTATGACGGCCGGAATCCCTCGTCTATTCAAAGACAATTATTTTTATATATTTTTCATTAACTAAAACCAAGTATACTGCAAGTAATAGGATATTTGGATTAAGATTAGACGGATGTTTGGGATTTTATTTGACACAGTAAAATATCACCAATCGAAAAAAAAAACGGAAGCACTAGATAAATAACTGTAAAATAACATATATTTTTTCCAAATTTTAAGTACTTGTGATTTGCGAGTAATCCATAATTTAAAATACCCTATTTTGGGAAATCGCAGCCTTAATAAAACTACGAACACGCTTAAAACTACGTTTTATGTAAGATACATAAAAGTCCCGAAGGAATTTTGTACAGAAAAATCCGCTAGCTAGCTATGATTAACAGCTCCTCGATGTCATCTTAAAATTCATAAGTTCTCCCTTTTGGAACATGTTACATATTATCTGTCATGGATTCATGGCAACAACAGGTTTTTCGTAACGAGACCTTGTGGGAGTTGGGACATCACTATCAGCTTCCTGTTGGACCGACCTTCACAAATTAGCACAGATGTCAAAAAAGTAAATTAAGTCAGAAGCCGTTTCGGACGTAAGATAGGACAGAAGAACAACGTTAGCCACTATTAAAGTACCTCACTTGCAAAAAATCAGATACCATTATAACATCACAAAAGATTTAGGTAAGTACTCCCTGCGTCAACGTATTCTACTGATACGTAAGGGGTAAATAAGTTATCATCATTGATTACAAATCTTACTAACAATGGCTTTGAAAGAAATAAGTTTGATATTAAAATGAAGAATTAAATTGAAACAGATGAAGTTTTCTTAGGAAAAAAAAATGCGTCACGCGGTCACGCCATGCACTAATATTTGTTAAGGATTGGAACATGATTCCAGCGACTGTGCTACAATTTATGAAAACAAAACAAAGTAGGTACTTTAGCAGCACTTGAGTAATTATCTAGAAATAAACATCATCTAAGTGTTCAGAAGAATTCGGTCAGCGGTAATATTTGTCCTTTTTTGTGCCGATATTGACTGGACTATAAGCATGATATTTCTTTCTGTTAATCATTGTTTTATTTTTAACCGACTTCTAAATCAAAAAGGAGTTCGTCTGTATGTAGGTATGTTTTTTCCTTTCTTTTTTCTTTTTTGTGTATGTCCACCGATTACTCGAAGACGGCTGAACCGATTGAAATGGTTAAAATGTCTTACATCAGGTTGGTTTCCAAGTTGGTCCCATTTTTTGAAATTTTGAAATCGGTTCAGTAGTTTTCAGGAAATCTTGAAAATACTGTCGTTTTCGTTACCACTTTATATGAATTTAAAACGTATCTTTAGGCATAACTCCTTTGTTTATAAACCGATTTAGATGATTCTTGTTTTTTAAAAAAGGGGATACCTCAAGGTATTTTAACCGACTTCGAAAAAGGAGGTTTTGAGTTTGATCACATACCTATTTACCAGAAAACACGCAAATTGTCGCACGCGCCTGCACGCAAAGTGCCTGCACGATGCACTAAAAAGAGTGAAATAAAAATTATTTTTATAAAAAAATAAAACCGCCTTCTAAAAAACCACATCAAAAAAGTAAGAAATAATTCCTCACCAAATAAATAACGTAAGTACTTTGAAGTCGGGCGGGGTTTAACAAAAACAACAAAAAATTGTACATGTTTCACGCCCGCAGGCTTATTAGCCCGAGAGCCAAACTAATTCGCTCTATGGAGACTCAACAATAATTCTATATCAGTAATTTCTTAACATTGAAAATTAGATTATCTAGTTTAATAAATAATTCATTAGTAATCCACCAATATTTATGACAGCGACATTAAAAAAAACAAATACAAAGCTTTAAAAAATCTATAAAAAATAGGCAAAAATGGTATAAGTGTTATTCACTTTACATTTGAATACATTTATTATTATCTTTCGTAAAAGTATATAATCCCCCTATATTTGAAAATGAAAAACAAATCAACTTTTAAAAAAACTCTCTACGTAAACTCAAATTGGCATTACACCTATGTTAAAAATGCTATCAGAAACAACCGACTTCTTCCTAAAGTATTAGTTTCCCGTTTTATATCTTTATGGATTTCGACTTTGGTGCTTAGATATGGTTAACATAAACACATGTTAACGATAAAATTGGTGATAGCATATTTGCTGAAAGAATTGCACCATTTTCGGGGTATAACTTTGTTTTTATACCTTCCAATGCGATATTATGTTGGATTCCAAAATATAGTTTCTTAAAATTATATTTAAGGGTCGTTTACAAAAATTTGGCCTGTTATTGAATTTTTTACAAAAATATCGGATAGCTCTTGGGGTATATTACCAAAACAAGCAACCAGTTGCTAATTGTACAATTGCAACGCGACTCTACTAGTTGCGGTTGGTTTGCAATCGGTACAGTACGGTACGGTACCTTTCATGCAATTTTAGTTCACAAATCGCTCGCTTGTGGCGCTATCGTAGCGATCTACGTTCCGTAATAAGAATATGTGTTTTGGGAGCGATTAATTGTTAATTGTTGCGATTGCAACTGTCACTTTAAGATCGGTAATAAGCCTGCCGACTTCAAAGTACTTACGTTATTTATTTGGTGAGGAATTATTTCTTACTTTTTTGATGTGGTTTTTTAGAAGGCGGTTTTATTTTTTTATAAAAATATTTTTTGTAATAGCAATAACGTAAGTTGCGTTTCTTTTTACAGGTTTTTTTAATCCTTTGCTTATCCAAGACTGGTTAAATTTATTTAGATATTTTTTTTAAAGTCGTGGTAAGCAAAGTTTACATAATAAATAAAACAGTTCATGAAATTTTGAAAAAGCTACAATCTGGTCAAGAGCAGATAGGTACAATTTGATTTCTAACAGTTTTATAACATCAAAACTCTTTCTCTCTGTCTCTCTCTCTCTCTCCGTGATTTATGTAATTTTGATGTGTAAAAGTTATATACCTACTAGCTTTCCGCCCGCGGCTTCGCCCGCTCGAACTACACGACGTTATCCCGCGGGAATGTGACATTTTCCCGGGATAAAAAGTAGCCTATGTTCCTCTCCATGCTACAAAGTATCTGTGTCCCAATGAAATTTGGGACACAGATACTTTCAGTCGTTTTGGCGTGATTGAGTAACAAACCCGTTCAGTCGTTTTGGCGTGATTGAGTAACAAACATACAAACATCTAAACTTTCACATTTATAATATTATATATTATAGTAGGAGTAGGATAGCACTTAATGAGTACCTATGTTGAAAGTAGAATTAGTAGGTACTTTAGAATCTGAATGCGCTGGCGCAATGGTTGGGATCGCACGCACGCAAGGCCAAATTAACAATCAGAACACATTAGTTCTTAGTCAAATGCACATTGCACATGAATGTTTATAAAAATGGCGTATAAAGAAATTGGAGATAATAACTTCGTCTTTATCCATAACATTGTCATTTTAGAAAAAATTGCCGGTGTGCCTCGTCTAGTGGACGTGTCCGACGTCCGTTACGCTGGCAGGAAAGTAGCTTCTAGAGGGAAGCGAGTTTGATGAATAGTTAGTGCGCAATTTGCTGTAAATGTGCGCCAAATAAAAAATTTGTGGGCCTAATACTTCACTACATAGTATAAAACAAAGTCGCTTTCTCTTTCCCTATGTCCCTTTGTATGCTTAAATCTTTGAAACTACGCAACGGATTTTGATGCGTTTTTTTTTAATAGATAGAGTGATTCAAGAGGAAGGTTTATATGTACTTTTTATCCCGATATTCCCACGGGAACGGGAACCACGCGGGTGAAACCGCGGGCGGCGGCTAGTTTGGAATAAAACGGAAAAAACGAATTCTGCTGGAGTAACGGTGCTCCAGCAGGAAGATTCTAAACTAATGATCAGAGAGAAATAAAAAATATGTGGGCGGGTAGCTTAGATTCTAGCAGGAATGTGCGCCAAATATGAAGTTTGTGGGCCTTACAGTTTTGGAGATATTTGATTTTCTGCTGGCGTAACGTTTTGCCGAGTCCCAGATCTCGGGAACTACTGGATGTGCGATCTTACAGTAAAGGCATATAAGTAGCGCCTCATTTGTGCTGTATGTATGCACATACAGAAAACATTTCAAAAATATTCAGAAATCAAAAACAAAATTCTAGCGCCTAAACTACCACACAAATATAGATACCAAAAACGGTGTTCTATTCTTCTTGCTATTTCTAATTACCATATTTTTGCACGAACTAGCACGAACTATCTCCTGAGGATGCCCCGGGTTGGGGCGAAACACGTGTAGAGTAGTCTAATCGGTGACGGTGCAAGGTGTATTGCTGTCTTGCTAGATGCAGGTATTGTGCACTGGTGTTTTCGTGGTGTGCATGTGCAATTTTTTGCGGGCGGGCGGGCGGTGCATCTTGCATATTGTGTTTTTTGCGGAAGTAAGCTACATATATTTCGTTTTTCACAATCGTACCATTTTAGCCGAGATGTATATATCCACCCGAGCCGTAGGCGAGGGTTGATAGTCAAGTCGAGGGTAAAATGGGTTTTATGAACGAGTTATACACTCTGCTTTTCACTTCGAATGTGAGGAAAATAAATAGCAATATTGCAAAAAAGAAAAAATATACGTGGCAGTGGCAGCACCACCGTGACTTTAGCATAGATCGTAGTAACTGACCTCTATTTATTAGTGATCGTAGTCCATAATGCTCTTGAAAAACGTATTTCTTAGAAAACTCATTAATTTTGCCTAGTTTTATTAATTTAGCAATTTAATATGGATTATATTATGTACAAAATTGAAGAAACAGAATGAAATAACAAGTTTATTTAACGAAGTTTAATTGCGTGTGTGACTGTTTACCTGACGACGACCTTAGTCTTTGAGTCTGAGAATTAGACGAAGATTTTACTTTATGCACTAGAGCATAAAAAGCGATTTTATGCAGCCTATACCCAACATAAACACGAACTTTACGAGCATGAGAAGTGAAAAAAATATAATATTCAAAAAAACATCAGAACTAATATGGGTGAGGAGCTTTTTTTTAAATAAAACGCAATTGTGCGTATCTAATTGCTAAATCCAAATCGCACATCATCGTCATCATCATGTCAGCCGAACGACGCCCACTGCTGGGCATAGGGAAAAAGCCATAAATGCTTGCCTTCGCCTATGCTATAAGCAATCGCAAACTGTGAATGGTTAAATAAAATCCCAGAATAACAAGAATTTACTTAAGATAATTGAGGTCAGGAATAATAATTGTACAATGTATGACTATCGAATTAGTTAAACACCTTTTCATAAATTCAACTAAGGTAAATTGGGTCAATCAGACATAATGTATGTTATATTTGTCCTGCTCTTATTAATTAATTATTGTTACATAAAAGCCTTATTAGTTACAGTGTATCCATCTCCTCTATAAAATGATTTTAACCTATGTATACTTCGGCCATCTTACGGAAAGAATGTTTCTACTTTGTAAACAAACCGCCCATACTTAACCTAAAAAGTAATTTTTAGGGTTCCGTAGTCAACAAGGAACCCTAATACCCTTAATAACTTAGTGTAAGATTTGCATGCTACTATAATTGGCCGAATGAGAGAAGCTACAAAATGTATGGCATCGGCTACCTGTAATATGTTACCCCAATCAAGTGCAAATAAATACCTACATTCAATTCTATAATTTCGCCACGTCTGTCTGTCCGTCCGTCCACAGCCTAGCTCATAGACTATTAGTACTAGAAAGCTGTAATTTGCATTCCTTCCACTCTGCATTACCAATCTGCACTACCGGTAGTGCAGATTGGAATTTTTTGACCTATCTGCACTACTGTACTACCAGCTGTCAAACCGGTAGTGTCGTTAGGAATTATTTCTTCCCTTTTACACTACTGTGTAGTACCTAGTGCACAATAGAATTATAAAGAGCATTACTTTTTCATTCCCAACCGCACTACCAAACAATTGTGTATGCGATGGCAGGACCGCTGCTGGAGTAAGTATATAGATAAGATTTAAATATTTGTTTCCAGTAAAAAGCGCATACTTAGGTACAGACATGTTTCCACCACCAGTAGTCGTTAAACTAAGCCCTAAATCGTTACGTGCTGCGTCCGAGGTCATGGAATACTGCCAAAGTAGCAAACGTCAACCATCAAAGTTAATGTCTTCCACAGGAAATAAGATTTGTTATAGATTATATTATCTATACATATAATAAAACAGAAACGGAAAAAATGTCTGTACATAAAATATTTTTTAAAAATAATTAAGTACTGCTATGTGATATGTACAGGATATAGACCCCAAAACAATAGATATTAAAATTTTTGTCTGTTTGTCTGTTTATCTGTTTGTCTGTTTGTATGTTCGCTTTTCACGCAAAAACTACCGGACGGATTTTTACCAAATTTTGTGTAGTAATAACTTATAACCCGGGTCAACATAATATAGGGTACTTTTTATTGCGGGGAAATGTCATTATATTTAAAAAAACGTTGACGAACTTATATTTGCGGACGTTTGGTATGTTTGCTTTTCACGCAAAAACTACTGGACGGATTTTTACCAAATTTTGTGTAGTAATTAATAACTTATAACCCGGGTCAACATAAGATAGGGTACTTTTTATTGCGGAAATATTTCTTTATATTTAAAAAAACGTTGACAAACTTATATTTGCGGGCGTCTGTTTGTATGTTCACTTTTCACGCAAAAACTACTGGACGGATTTTTACCAAATTTTGTGTAGTAACAACTTATAACCTGGGTCAACATATAGGGTACCTTTTATTGCGGAAAGATTTCTTGACATCTTATTAAACGTAGAGAAACTTATATTTGAAGCCCTATGTACACATTTTGTATGAAATTAACTACAAATATAGGTTGGAATTAGTTTTTTAGTGATACAACTATAAATTATCATTATTTTTTTTAACTTTATTTTTACTGTAAGATCTGCAGTTTTGCCAAATCTTATGATTCTAGGTCAAAAGTTTGTTAAAGTTTTTTTCTGTAATATTACTTAGACATTTATCCAATTTCAGAATATTTTCCATTATTTGTTTAATTCAATAATGTACCTACCTAATACCATGTTTAAGACAAATAATGATATAATCTTAATGATATTTTTTTTCTTAGTATACTTTATACCGGTAAGTACCTTTTAGATTGCGCACAGACCGGCCCCACGAACGCCAACGAACGACATCAGGCATTGCTCGCTTCACGTTTCTGGCCTTCGAAGATCAATTTAAAGCTAGGTAAAGGATCACTGGGAGCGATTCCAGTTCACATTCGGAGTTTCTGATCATCTGATTGAGAGGGGAAAACAGAACCCCTTGGATGGCGTTCGTTGGCCTTCGTTGGTCCGGTGCGTATGCAGCATAAGGCAAGCGCGATTCATCGTAGATCGCATCAACGCTTAGGGGCGTGATAGCGGACAAGAGTTTGCCTATCAATCAATAAAAAATTAAATACTTTAAGTCAGTTTTTATTCACTACAAAGCCACTAACATGATGGCTTCTTTACGTGCTTTTCTGTTCCGGTGATAATCTTTGGAACTAAAACAGTTTTCTTACGACAGTCCATTTTGAGAGCTAATTTCGAATTGCAAGTGGCTCCTCTGCCACGGCTGTCACAGGAACAGACAGAAGTGTGGGACTATATTATTATCAAGGTACTTATTAATTCCTTGATTATTATATTGCTTACTATTGGCGGCTGACAACCTGAGAAAACTAAATTATTGTGATTTTAATGAATTAAAAATACGATAAATAAAATATACTTGAATTAAATTACGATTTATTGATTTGTAGTTCTATTTGAATTGTTGGAAAACGGACATTGATTATTGTGATTTGATAACGATTATTGTTATTTGAAATGCCTAGGAAAAAAATAGTAATTTATCGCAAGGCTCTAGGTCAGCTAAGAGGATGAGGTTACTTCGTGCTCTTAAAACCGATGAGGACCGTGAAGCACGGTTAACAAGCAATCGCGAGCGCAACACTGAATTCCGCGCTTCCGAGACCTACACCTATACACACACATATACTTTGCGGTCACTGGAAGGATGTGTAGATTACACATAAAATAAACAAACACAAAAGTCACTCTACCGTGCGTACGAAGTCGCGGGCAACAGCTAGTAGGTAATATGTAAGCATAAATACCTAATTATCTGTAAAAAGATACCGCTAAAATACGTGCGAAAACAAACCAAGACACATTGGATTGATCCGTTCGAATACCTAAAATAAATACTAGCAGCCGCACGCGGTTTCATCCGCGTGGTTCCCGTTCCCGTAGGAATATCGGGATAAAAGGTCCTATGTTTTCATCCAGGCTATCTACTATTTGTATGCCAAATTTCAGCCAAATCTGTTTAGTAGTTTTTGCGTGAAAGAGTATCAAACATCCAAACATCCATACTCGGAAACTTTCGCATTTATAGGTAAGTATATTAGTAGGATTCTTACTTTTGAGAAATAATGAAATTCATTATACAGTATGCGCGCTGCGCCTCTGGTTTCAGAGGTGTAACGATAGCCTACGACATTCTAAAAGTTATTCATAGCTTAAAGAATACTGATATAGAACTAATATTGCAATGGATTCCGGCGCATATTGGTCTTTCAGGAAACGAAAAGGCGGATCTTGTGTCAAAAGAGGCGGCTAGTAGTGGCGAGGTGTATGATTATAGAGCGGATTATTCAGAATATGTATCTCAATTTAAGAAAATATGTTTTCAAAAATGGAAAAAGCATTTTGATATGGCTTCTGTGGACAAAGGGTTATGGTATAAGTCTATACAAGGAGAACCTACTTGTATACCATGGTTCGACGATAACAACTTGAGTAGAAATTATATCAAAATTGCTTTGCGCTTGCGTTCAGGACACTACCCATCGGCAAAGTTCGCATATTTAATGAAAAAAGCTGATTCACCAAATTGTAGCCGTTGTAATAAAATTGAAGATGTCCAACATATGCTGATGGAATGTGTTAGGAACCAAGCTGAAAGGGAATCACTGTTTAAGGAATTTAAATTGAATATCAGAGATATTGGCCTAATTCAAAACATTTTATCAAAACCTAAATCAGAAGTAGCAAAAAAATTATGTATTTTGGTGAAAGTCTTTGAACAGTGATTCCTTTTCTTTCATTAAGATCGTAATAACCTAGCCCACTAGCTTACTTTTAATTTATTTTAGATAAAGTTATTTATTTTGTAACAGGGAAGATACAATGGGGCTGGCATATCCATGTGGATAAAAGCCCCAAACTAAATAAAGAAAAAAAAAAAAAAAAAAAATTTATACAGTATATACCTACAGTTTTGAAAAGAAATATGGGCCCTGGAGGGAAACTGCCTTAAATCTTTCAAGTCAGCTTATTAAACTAACACTAGCAGATCCTCGCGGTTTACCCGCGTGGTAGCCGTTCCCGTGGTAATATTGGGATAAAATATAGCCATGTTACTCAGGAAGAATGTAGCTTTTTAATGGTCAAAGAATTTTCAAAATCGGTCGGTTTCGGACCTAATTTGATGCAAACAAACAAATAATCAAATCTTTCCTCTTCATAATATTAGTATAGACTAGTGGACCCGGTAAACTTGGGTGTGTAATGTAAAATGTTTGATATAGGTAAATAGGTACTGATGATCTAACGTTCAAGTTATATAATTTCATTTGATATAATGAATAACCTGGTCTAATAAACATTTAGTATAATTTTAGATTCTATAATAACATGTGATTAACGTTAATTTGTCATAACAGTTTCATAATACAAAGCATTATTCATATACTTAATAGTCAGACGATATACTTAACAAATATTTTATATATATAAGTAACACCTGTTCGTTTGCAATAGCAAAGATGCTTTTTATAGCTCCCTGCACCTACCGGCATGCAGCATGCAAGCAAGCATGCAAGCAGGCATGGTTTCTGTCATGGCATGGCTTCGGCGCGGTCCTACGAAAGCTTTGCGTCGCAGATTGCGGGCCGCCTCTTATCCGGCGTAGGTATATACCTATTTCCGTGTTCTGTGGTATATACCCAACTTCCACAAATATTTCAAGATCAAAATTAGTCAAATCGGTCAAGCAAGCCGTTTCTGAGTTTTAGCGAGATTATCGAATAGTAATTCATTTTCATTTGTACTCATTTTCATAGATAATTAGATAAAGGAAACATTCTTTTATTTTTTTATAGAAACAAACTGCATTACATGGTGGTTTTAATTGTGTCAATTGTTTTTAAATATTATTAGGCATTAAAACATTAGGTTTCTTTTCTGTTTAAAACATTAACAATTTTAGGTAGGTATGTTACAATTTTCGCAGTAACTAATCGGAAACCAATAGTAAAAACCCGCGATAAAATGCCCACAAAGTTCACTGTTCGTGAGCTTTTATCGTAAGTTTTTGCTTCAGTTTAGTAACATTTTATATTTCTAAATAACTCTCATTCTCAAACGAGAGAGCTGTAAGAATTACCTGTCATTTCTTTTCTTTTTACCACACTTTTATTAGCTTCACTTGTAACTAAGTCACAATGTAAGAAAATCTTGGAAATCAATTTTAACCTACTTCTAATTGTCGTATTGATTTTAAACTTTGCAAGTCTATATGAATCCGATGACAATACAATAATTTGCTACCATCGAGCTGATCTAAAGATGGAGTCAAGAGGTGGGCAATAGAACTCTTCAATGGCTGCTAGGAAACCCCTCGAGTTTAGGCTCATTTCTTTTGTTCTAATGAGACCTATTCGCTACACTTGAAGGTGAGGGTCTGATGATGGAGCAGGGAGGAAGCCAGTGGCACTTCTTAATTACCACTAGGAAACCCCTCGAGTTTGGCCTCCGTTGTTTCGTTTTGATGAGACTTATGAGTTGCACTTGGCGGTGAGGGTCTGATGATGGAGCAGGGAGGAAGCCAGTGGCACTTCTTAATTACCACTAGGAAACCCCTCGAGTTTGGCCTCCGTTGTTTCGTTTTGATGAGACTTATGAGTTGCACTTGGCGGTGAGGGTCTGATGATGGAGCAGGGAGGAAGCCAGTGGCACCCTTAATGACCAATAGGAAACACCTCGAACTCTGGCTCATTTGTTTCGTTCTGATGAGACCTATTTGCTACACTTGATGGCGAAGGTCTGATGATGGAGCAGGAAGGAAGCCAGTGACACTCCTTAATGACCAATAGGAAACCCCTCGAGTTTGGGCTCATTTGTTTCGTTCAGACGAGACCTATTTGCTACACTTGGTGGCGAGGGTCTGATGATGTGATGATGGAGTTGGGAGGAAGCCAGTGGCACTCCTTAATGACCACTACGAAACCTTTTGAGTTTGGGCTCATTTGTTTCGTTCTGATGAGACCTATTCGCTACACTTGGTGGCGAGGGTCTGATGATGGAGCAGGGAGAAAGCCAGTGGCACTCCTTAATGGCCAATAGGAAGCCCTTCGAGTTCTGGCTCATTTGTTTTGTTCTGATGAGACCTATTCGCTACACTTGGTGGTGAGAGTCTGATGATGGAGCAGGGAGGAAGTCAGTAGCACTCCTTAATGATGACCACTAGGAAATCCCTCGAGTTTGGGCTCATTTGTTTCGTTCTGATGAAACCTATCCGCTACACTTGGTGGTGAGGGTCTGATGATGGAGTAAGGATGAAGTAAGGGTTCGGCTAGCGCATCTGGTAACTAATAGACTCCACTTGAATTTGTAAAACAAATACATACAATCACGCCTTTGAGTTATAATGTTTACGGGTTGGGCAGACACATGAATGGACTGTGAAATCGGTTACCATCCATCCATAGCTTGACATTTATTAAACTTAAAAGTAAAAAATAAATACGTAGTTTAAAAAACTATAAAAACACACTTTTATAGGAACAGACTAAAAGTACAAAATAACCGACTATTCAGTAACTGAAATTAAAAAGCGTGGTGCGCCCTTTGCAAAGCATGTATTCAAGTAAGTACTTAATATTGACAACGCGCACCACGCTTTTTAATTTCAGTTACTGAATAGTCGGTTATTTTGTACTTTTAGTCTGTTCCTATAAAAGTGTGTTTTTATAGTTTTTTAAACTACGTATTTATTCTAAAACACATGCAAAGCATGACATAACTAGACATAACTAAACACATGCAAAGCATAACATAACTAGAATGAAATGCAAAGCACTGTTTTATATTTCTAATTTTTTGCTTTGCTAGTAGGTTTATTTCAGTCTAGTTATAAAAAAAATATGTGAGTTAAAATATTTTCAATAAATCATGCACTTACATTGCTTACATTTAATTTTGGAATATTGAGTAACTTATGTATTGACATTCTTTTATCCATTTTTTAACACTAGCTAGATCAATATAGAGACAAGTCGATCAAACAAAAGCGTTGAGTTTTAGCTAGGTAGGTAATTCAATTTAATAGTAGGTATAAGCTTTGAAATAAGTAGGTTTCAAAACAAGGTAGGGTTCACAATAAGTACCACCTACCTTACCTACCTCCTACCTATTTGTTTCAGTAACAATACAAATGCTTCTCGCTTTCCGAACATAATTTGGTTATTATTAATCTTAAGCAAAAGTAATCTCAAAAACTTGGTAGGGTGAATACGCTAAACGTCGGCCCCCTTACGGATTTTCTCACTTTGGATCGCTCTGGCTCCATCAGTTTGGAACTAAAGATAGATTGTGATGCGTTTTGAGATAGGTTGATAAATCTATTTTATGTTTCTAGGCATAAGGTTGACTTCTCTACTATAAGAAAAAAGTATTAAGGTACTAAAGCGTCGAGAACGAAAAAACCCTAAAGTCGGCCGTTTACTGCCTATAGTCGGTCGCGTTTTTCCCAAATGTCGGCCGGGTATAGGGTGTTTCAAATTAAGACAATGAAAAATATTAACATGATTAATTTTTTTAAGTAAGTATACTTACATATTTAGTTTTTGTTGTTTTTACACTTTAACAATGTTAGTATAATTAAATTAAGTACCTATAGTTAAATAACAAAGTTAAACATCACAATAAAATTAAATAAAAGTAAATAACTAAGTAAGTACTTATGTCATAAAAATTTGAATTTAAAACAGAATTTAATAATCAAAGAGGTTAAAAAAATACTTAGGTATATCAACAGTGATTGTTAGTTAAACTTTCACGTCACCGTTATAGTATTTAAGAATGATAAAATAAGTATGACGTCTTCCTAATAGTATTTAAGAATGATAAAATAAGTCAGATAAAATAAAAATAAAGGTTTATAGATTTTTTATGCTGTGGTAAACACAAAAGTAATACTCCTGTATAGTGGCGGTCGAATTTGAGGATGGCCGACATTATGACCTTTAATATTTCTAAAGTCGGCCCCAGTTTAGTGTACCTTATATCTCGTGATTAAACTAATATCACCCCGGCCGGTATTTGGCTATTAAACGTAAAATGGATTTATTTACCTTAAGGCTTTGCGAATTCTCCTATTCAGCCAATGTGATTAGTAGAATTTTAATTTATAAAACAGACTGCATTTACTTTAAGTCGGCCCCGGCCGAGTATAGGGTTTTAAGTCAAAACTGATATTCTAATGGCGGCCCCCTATTTTTCTCATAATCCAATTATACAAAACGTTAAAAAACTATATAAATAAAACACTTTCACGGATTTTTTCACGCAATTTATTTAACAACTTAGTTAAATTTAAGTTCGCGCAGAAATCTAAGATGTTAAAAAACTATCTTAAAATATAGTAAAATTTACTTATTAGTGATATCAAAGCTTAAAGCAAAAAAAAGAAACGCCTTATAGGTGTAATATCAATCCCCGATGCGTGGGTATTCACAGCAAGTTAGCTACTTTCACAATGAACCTAGCGCTTCAACGACGGGATCGCTACTGACGCTCAGTGTGCGAAGAGCGAGAGACGTAATCGGATAGTAACCGTTTGTACGTATAGAATAGAGTATGAACTAAGGTTGCAATTCGAGTGGAAAAAATTCCATTTAAGTACCTTTTGAATGAACGCAATTTGAAAATGTGCAGACGGCCGAGGTTTGGGGGGGGGCCGACGTTTGGCGTAATCACCCTAGATCTTCTCCGTGCTTCGGAGGCACGTTAAGCCGTTGGTCCCGGCTCCCGGCTGCGTTTGCATCCGTTATGACCCACCAATCCACATTGGGCCCGTGTGGTGGGTCATTGGTCCATTACTTTTATCCCTCCATAAAGATGGCCTGTGCCCCAGCCGTATGATATGAGGAGCATTTATAATTATCAGGCCAACCAGGCTAATTATCATGATCCGCAGATACAAAATGCTTTCATATAAGTATCTATATCAGTGTCCATTAAAATAATAACTTTTATGGATACAAAGGCACTTTTAATTTAGGTAGGTACGAGTTGTTTTAGGTCTTTTTTTATTTCCCGAGTCTCGACCGACGCGCCGAATAAAAAATGATGAGCCAACATTAGATGTGGCGTCTAATCTTCTAGGCAGCATGTGCTCTTTCTTACATTTAACTTCTTCCTACAACCACAATGTGCCCGCACCGCGTCCGCACCGTTCATAAATAAAACACATAAAAGTATACGTAAAAGTAGGTATATCGTCATCGTCATTCATACACACAGTATGACAGCATTGACGTAAGGACTCCGTCATAAGAACTACCGTTTCTGTAACTATTAGATAATACTTGTATCTATGTAATAATAATAATAAATAACTTTTTACAATCACACCAATTATCTAAGCCCATGTAAATTTCATTGAGAAACTGTGTCACTAATTAAATACTTTTTGTTTGTAAATACATACTTAATATACATAGAAACGAATATTTGTCTTGTTCGGGAATCGAACCCGAGACCTCTGGCGCAGAAGGCAGGTAGCCTACCCCTGCGCCAAATCGGTCGTCAAACAAACATAAAGTATAAACATAAGTATTACAAAAATATTTCGGCGAAGATACTCTAATAAGTAATTATAATAAGACAAACGGCAATACACACTATCCAATAGATAGATTAGATAGACCAACATACATGGCCAAGATAATTTATATTTAAATCTATCAAATTTGCTAGGAAATGCTGGCTGAGCCTAATGGTCCTTCTAACTTTATTAAATGTATTAAGTATACAAAAAGATATGAAATATACTTACCTACTTGTAATGAAAGAACTGATGATGCTGTGTTACCATACCATAGCAATTAGCAATCTTACAAAGGACTGAACTAATTTTATAGTAATTTAATTGCCGTCTAACGTTAAACAAATTCTACGCTATCCTGACCCACTACCACAACCCAAGAAGCAATTAAAAAAGAACATGGCCAAACTAAACTTACCCTTTGGTAAAAGGCGCCAGTACAAAATAAAAAACTACCTATCTTGTTTCTCAACCTAGCCCAAATAATGACTAACTATAAGTACTTGCAACTAAAATTAAATTAATCTACATTCAAGTGGGTTTTTATGACTATCAACAGAATGTTAATAATAAATTGATTTATTTTCCTCAAGTAGAGGTTGCTTAATAAGGTAGGTACCTACCTCTTGGAAATGTATAAGGAAAGCTGTTTATGCGAAATTGTGTAAATTGGAAACTACAAATTAAGGTCGTGCATGTGAATAACGCTTTAGCCGACAGACAGATTATAGCTGTAGGTCACTCAGAAGTAAAATGAAAACAGTCTATTGGTGACCACGATCGGTGCGTCGTGTGTTGCTATTGCGAGATATTCGCGTTCGCACGCGCCTACGTAGGTACGCGCCGCCCGGCGCGCATGCTCATTCGGTGTTTAAAATAAACAACCTGTAGCCCGATTCTCGTAAATACAAACAATCTAAATATCGTTGTAGTTCAGAAGTCGTTCGATCGAAGTCCTATCCAAAATCGGTATTCTCGTGTTGCTTGGACGAGTTTCGATAGGACTTCAACTCAATAGGATCGAAACTCAGCGACTTTTCAATCGAGAGGTATTTTTTGTACATTTTTCGGTTTAGGAAATAAATAAATAATAAATAATAAATAATAAATAATAAATAATAAATAATAAATAATAAATAATAAATAATAAATAATAAATAATAAATAATAAATAATAAATAATAAATAATAAATAATAAATAATAAATAATAAATAATAAATAATAAATAATAAATAATAAATAATAAATAATGAATAATAAATAATTAATAATTAATAATAAATAATTTGTACCGCTTTAATTGTTTTCTGTTTCCCAACGGTTGACTGGCAGAGAATACTTTTAGTATTAAGTCCGCCTTGTATATTACATTACCTGTGTATTATGTACAAAAGTTTATTAAATAAAATAAAAAATAAATAGTAACAAATATGCTAGCCCCAAGCTTATTTTTCACATACAAAAGGTCCAGCTAATTGAACTTTTGTCCAACGACACTTGGATCGCTTATTTTGACGTTTAGTCGTTGAAATCCGATCGAAACAAAGGTCATCTAAATAGTAGAATACCTTCGAGTTGTCGTTTTGAAACGATTGAAGGACGATTAATGTACCAGAATACACTTCGACGACACTTCGATAGAATCGCTGCCGCTCAAGTTCTATCGACAGTTGTGAATACGAAAATGGTTTCAACGACTAAATCGCAACGATATCGTCACGGTTTTTATTACGAGAATCGGGCTACTGGTGATTTCATATCAAACGTTGATACCCTGGTATTTGTTTTACCTTCAAGTGTTCTGTGGATGAAGCCTTTTCCGACAAAAAGATCTAAACGTAAACAAACAGTAGACCCAAGGTAATCAAGGTACTTACTTATAACGTGCGAGATGTAGGTACCTAACAACAAATCGCGTTTTCGTTCTTTTTGGATCCATTAAGAGGAAAATAAAACAAGTTATTAGAACATTGATGATTATAATAACAATCACATAGAGTGGGTTTTGCAGTGGCTACAAAAGCTAATATAATTTATTTCGCAATTTAACTTTCCAATAATCCCATCAGTTTAAAATAAGGTAGAAAGGTAAATGCAGGAATGATCATGATGAATTATCGCTATTCATAAGTCATAACGTATGGTACCTGAAATATGGTTTAAATGTCTACTGTAAAAGTACAAACGTTACATACAGAACATTCATTAGACTGATCCAGATTTATATATGCTACTAGGTACGTGTTGTTCGTATTCTTCTTCCAAGACGTCTACTCAGCAAATAACTACAAAGTTTGCAGAAGAATTTCATTGCATATACAGAATGACTCCATTTCCGCCAGATAAGGATAGAGTAGGCCCTTGTTAGCATAAGCACAGCCGGCTGATAAGTGAATTTACAACATCATAATTACCTATCTAGCTACAGTGAATTCGCTTTGTGCGATACCTGGTACTGGTATTAGTGACGTCATTGTGTTGACCGTATTGCTGTGAGTTGGCTTAACTGTTACGAGATATGAAATGTTCACAGCACAGTAGTAAATAAAATATGGTTTTAATTGCCTTTTAAAGAAATATTATACTAACAAAGCTTTGTAACACGTTGGATGAAGTTGATCTTTATTACATAAATGAATCTCTTTATTTATGTAAATTGCTCATCAAACTTGCTACCAAGTTAGCAAAAAACTGGTACTTATAATATGAGTATCGCAAGGTTTTCTTCTTGGGCCTCTATATTTTATAACTTACAAAATTTAGATCCAAAACAGTTTAGTGTAATAAATTGTAAGTAACTTTTATACGAAAATAAATACTTGTATCATCCTATTACAGACAAATTTAAGAGTAGCGACTCTATCGTATGACGTAAAGGGATCGTAGGAAACGTATTTCTAGCTGGCTGCGGTCCTTCAGTAAAAATCAAATGGCCAGACTAAAAGCACACATTACACATAGGTACTTTATCAATATTCACAAAGATAAGAATTCCGATCCTGCTAATCTGATTGAGTGAAGTTGCCTGCGGTAGTGGGACAACATCGGTGTAGATAACCAACAATATTGAATAATAAACAAAATTACAATGTCAAGTTAAAAACATACTTTCTAAGCAGAAAGTGACACGATGGGGTGCTGTGGAGACTGCTGCGAACTACCAAAAGAATCAAGTAAGTGTTGAGTGCATTGAATCGCAGAATGACGACAGTTATTACATATAGCATAGAAACACTTAACCACATTCATATCAGTAGGTACCTATCGAATATGATATGTTGCACTTATAATAATGTTTTGATGTATGACAGCATGCAGCTGTGTGAAACTGTGGATATTTTATAAATTAAACCTGTAGAATATCCACAAGAATAGTGGACACTAATGGCAATTTGAAATAAAAACACAATGGTAAACATAGATCGCCAATCTGACTTAATTGCAAGCCAATTAGGTAATCTTGTTAAGCTGTTCAAATGGAAAGTGATTTCCCTACAAAGATTGACTGCAAACCCTCTGCAAACACGATTATCCGAACCTCAGTTAAACGTGTTCGCAATTATTCAGCTAGCTAATGCCAACGCGTGTGTTTCTTCTATAAGGCTACAGCGATCCATTAGGAGTTTGATATTTTGTACAGCCGCCATCAGATATTATATCGACCTACCCAGAGAATATGTACGAAATTTTGTCTGATAGATATCTCAATTATAAATCAAATGTTTATAGTTTTTTTCGTATTTATTGTTTTTTTTTTCAAGTTCAAGGTACTTAGGTACCTACTTAAGATTTAAGTAGTGCCTAAGTAGGTACTTAAATCTTAAGTCGACTATTATATATTTTTTGTGTCGACAGCTACAAGTGTAGCTGTCGATGTCGTTACGGTTCCGTGAATTGAAAATTTATTCACCTGTCCTGTTGCAACGGTCGAATGGAGTCCAACAACTGATTACGCACATTATTAACATTAGCATTAGAAGTTGTGCCCAAGTGTTAAACATGCCTCCCAGTTTAAAGATTTCTGGTGACTGAACTTATTTAACCTGCAGGTTTTTTGGTGCTTATCTGCATGTTATCTGCAATCAGTAATAATTACTAAACTAATAAGCAGTTCCCCGTTGCAAAACGTATTTCATCTTGATTTTAAGGCGATACTCGGAAAAATTATGCTAAAGCGAGATAGCAATGACAAAACGACGCGCGCGGGAGCGAGACCGATTTTGCAGATTACGCAAAAAAAACACTAAATCACTTCGTATTAAAAAACTATAGCGATTTTAAAAAAATGCTTCTATACGATCCTAAATATTATTAGTGTCCACTAATTAAACCAATTTTCAATAGTACTTATATGTAACCCCATTTATGAATAATCTTGATATTTCATATTTTTAGAGGTATTTTCGAAAATAAAAATTGTCGAGGCAAAATCATAAAATCGTGTTTCTGAAACTATACGATTCTAGATAAAGGTATAAAGAAATATATATCTTATTACCAGATTTATAACAACTCTAACCATCCTATAGTTTTATATCAAAATGTCCATACTTTTTCCGAGTAGCGCCTTAAAACTTAGACTTAGGTAAGGACTTATTACTCTTGGCTAAATTCAGCATCTAATTAAGAATACATTGCTTTCTTTGAGCTTATTTGTAGCAAGTGATGCAATCAAACAAGCAATGTATGCTAAGCTAAATTAGATGCTGAATTTAGCAAAGTGTAATAAGCCCTTTAAAACTAAAAACCCGCTTTAAAGATGAACCGGTAAAAAATTTAAACTTTAAATTATATTAGGTACATACGTTACATTATTTATTATACTCGTTTAACGATAATAATTACGAGATGCATATTTAAGGCTGTGCAGTGCAGTCAGCACACTAGCGCCACCATTGAAAAAAAAATCATAGTATTTAAATAAAGACGAAATTGTAAATTATCTCTCTGCAGTGCACTCCGAAGAAGCTTTGTGGTACTATTTGTTAGCCTGTCGTTTAGTTTAATTCAGTTTTTTTGCAAGTGGCCACTTTTAGCAATAAAACTCCATTAAATTAAACGACAAGCTAGAAAATATAGTTAAAGCAATAGAAAGCACCACAAATCTTCTTCGGAGTGCACCGCAGAGAGATAATTTACAAATTCGTCTTTATTTAAGCACTATGATTATTTTTCAATGGCGGCGCTAGTGTGCAGACTGCACAGCCTTAAATCTTTATTCCGTTTGTTGATACTTTAAAATAATGGAATGAATTCTTGAGCAGGATATAATTCATATCAACATAGCCGACCACATTCTACTACTTCATTACTGGATGTAGCAAATCAGTGCATTCATACCGACATTGACATGAACTTAAATTCTGTTTTGTTTTTCACAGGAGATCCGATAAAATATGACCCCGACTTCAAAGGTCCCACCCACAACAGATCCTGCACTGATATCATATGGCTGATACTGTTCATACTCTTCCTGGGACTATGGGGCTTCGTCGGTTATTACAGTGAGTATCTACATATCATTATTCTAAAACTTCTCTTAATGCATCTATGCTACAGTGTTTCGTACTATACTATATTTCTCCATAACAGGAGCTATATTTCTCCATAACAGGAGATTAATTACCTAGTAAGTCCACTTCGTAAATAACGATGTTTGGAATTCTGTTGTTGTAAAACATCCTACATACATGCGGCAAATACGAGTCACAGTCACAACACGCTTCACATTTTGTCAATGGGAATTCATTTGTTATTTAATTTCCAGGTATGAAAAATGGCGACGTTCAAAAATTATTGGCACCGATCGATTCAAAAGGTCGTCGATGTGGAATGGATTCAGGATTGGAAAATAAGAAATATCTCATGTTCTTCAACATAGCAAAATGTCTCAATCCGGGAACTCCCATCACAGGCTGTAACACTCAACAGGTGATAATTATTATGAAATCTTCACTTAGTAAATACAAAGTACCTATTAATAAAATATTATATTCTAATACCTTCATTAACTAATGTTTGTTGTTGCCAGGTTTGCGTTGAGAAATGTCCTGATACTACTATTTTATTCGAAAGCAAATTGTCGCCAAGCTCGTTTCCTTCGCTTAAGAACTCTATGGTATGCACCGACGAAGTCGACATGAATAGTCTGACCTACGACGATGCAATCAAATTTATGAGAGAGGAAAAATGTGCCAACTATATTTTAAAAAGTCAACCAGGTGAGATAGCTATTATTTGATTTAATTATGCCTTTGGTTTTAAGTTTTTTTTTTCTTTTGGTGTTCTAATAAGAGTGACGCTATTAAAAGCATTTAAAACGACTTTATGCGAGTTTGTGTGGATTTTTTTATTAATGTTAGCTTAAGATCAGGTAACTTATATTTAGAAAAAGTTATGACTAAACCACAGTGTTGTTTCGCTGCATCGGTGACCTATCAACCATGCCCCAGTGTAAGGGCGAGAGCAAAACCAGCTTAGCCGAATTGAATGAGGCGAGCGGTCAAACCTGCGTGAGGAACTACAAAGTGGCACAGAAGTCTCTGCTTAACCGCGCCACGGCCCTAGACTCGTACGTGGGCTGGATAGCGGCCAGCTGGGTGAACTACTTCACCAGGAACGAACGTGACACACACGTTGTAGGTAGCCGTGCGACTGCAAACGCACGTTTCTCTCAAGCACGCGCAACCGCTTGGTGCATCTCAATGTGTTGGTGTAGGCATGTTAACCTCTTGCGCATGATCTAAATAAACACGAGAGCACTGAATTAACAAATGCATTAATTAAAAGGAATGTTATCCGTTACCATGTCAACCTACACAGGTTTACTAAAATGCTCTTGTAGATAACCCATGCTAACCTCTAATACAATAATCATCATGCGTATAAATGTTAATGACACTTAATTTATGTATATGTAAACTACACTACAATTCCATTAACCATATACTGGATATGCATGTCTGGTGAACGGAGCAGTTGTGGGGAGGTGTCTCGTGAATGTGTCAGAAGCCCTGGAAGTGGTGGACTCGCTTCGGAACCTCACGGAAGAGCTGGGTCTCAGCGAAAGCGAGGTGGCAAGTCAGATCAACAACGCTTTAGTAAAATTTGAGCAGGTAGACTAAATGTATCTTATATTAGGTGATAAGTATTTAACTCTATTAACAATAACTTCTAGATATTAAATTAAATATCATAGTTAACATTGATGATAGTGATTGGATTATACGTAGATATAATTAGTTGGGTGCATGCCTTAATTACCATTATTTTTATTGCAACAGAATTGTAAAAGCGTAGAAAAATCTTTCCTATTTATACTTTACTTACTGACCTAAGTATGTAGCTAAGAAAAACTCACCAATGCAAAAAATCATTATCGTTATACCATATAAAAATATGGGAAGACAGTAAGTTTTTGAAATACAGTGCGACAAGGATCTTTTGGCACTTGGATGATGACAGGGGCGCTAGTTGACCGATTGACTAAGGTATGTCTATGTTAAAGTACGCGCCACATAACTTGGCGCGTGTTAATTTCTGGAACTAAATTATGACATGGGAGTAAGGCTTATTTTTGACGATCAATGCCCTCTGACACACGCCAAGTTATGTGGCGCGGACTCTAGTTCCCAATTTTGACCGCGCGGCAAAAGATCCTTGTAGCACGGTAAACAAGATGTCTTTGCTAGAAAACAAATGATGATATACATTTGAATAGGTAGAGTGTCTCAAATTACCGAAGTGTTTTAAAACTGAGATATATATGTACAGTTATCGGCGCAAATAGTGCAAGACCTGGTGCAGGCGCGGTGGTACATGGCGGGTGCGCTGGTGGGGGTCGTGATCCTCTGCTTCCTGTACATCCTGCTGCTGCGGTGGCTCGTCACGCCGGTCGTGTGGGCCTCCATCGCGTGCCTTCTCGGGGCTCTCGGCTATTGTAAGATATTTAAACATGCCTTTTGGAATTTTTGGGCCTTATTATATAAAAGGCAGCCTCTTTATGAATGTATGCGGTGAACTTTTGATGTCGCCGATTAAAATACCAGGAACTCTCATTAAGCCATAGCGAAAGTTCTTTCTCCATGACGTTTATCATCTGGACTTTCCTCTTCTTGTGGTTTGAATGATTGTATTCGGTGTTCCTCACTGTAGCCTAGCTACAATAGTCAATGCTTCTTCATAATATCTAAATATACGACCTAAAAAGAAATCTCCTTTGTTTTGCAGTATTCCATATCCACGAATCCCTTCATTGTGTTGTCCCTATCAGATATCGATCGGTGTTTAACCTAAGACAATACGATGTTATTCCTAACACAACCTCTTTCTTACCATTTCAGCGTTATACCTATGCTACAACAACTACGTATACTATCGTAACAATCCAGTCACACTACATCAAACTACCAACCTCAAGGGCTACGCGGAATCCATATTCAGCAAGAAGGAGACCTGGCTGGGGATCATGATAGCCGTTGCTGTGGTTTTCCTAATTCTTCTCATGATCGTAATTTTCTTGAGAAAGAGGATAACGATTGCAATAGCTCTTATACAAGAAGGCAGCAAGTAAGAAACATCTTTTTATTCTAAACATCGATTTTAACAATTATTATATAGAAGAAAGATTTGATTTTTAGTAAATTTGTAATGGATTAAATAAAAACTTATGGACCGATTTTAAAAATTCTTTAACCAGTAGGAACAACGGTATACGGCTATTCACATTCCACACATGGGAATGGGAACCACGCGGGTAAAACCGCGGGAAGCCACTATCCATACTTATATTATAAATGATGAAAGTGGGTTTGTTTGTTTGTTCGTCTTTGACGTTAAAACGTAGCAACGGATCGACCTAATTTTTGGTATGGGGGTAGTTTGGCAGCTGGAGAGCGACACCGGCTTTTTATCCCGGAGAAATATAGCATTTCCGCAAATATAGCATTTCCGCAGGATAACGTCGTGTAATCGACGCGGGCGAGCCACGGGCGAAAGGCTAGTAACTATAAACGCACACTGCTAAGTTGTATTTATCATTTCCAGAGCAATAATTGCAATAAAAACAACAGTATTCTTCCCGATAATACCGTGTATTATCCAATGCGCCGTGATCGCGTACGGAGTCTTCGTGCTGATGTTCATAATGTCGATGGGCGAATCAGCCTTCCGAGTTGTCAACCTCAAGAACGACACCGATTGTGACTGTGGAAGTTACTACAAACAGGTTTGTGCCTGGCAAAACTTGCGCTACAAGTAGAACTTTAGAATTTTCGAAACATCATAAATACCGTCAAACGTAGGTAAATCAGACACGGGCGGGCGGGCGGTTCGAACCGTGGTGGCTCCTTGCATACACAGCGAGTTATTGATACAGTGGCGGATTTACCAGTAGGCTGAGTAGGCTAAAGCCTACAGCGGCAGATTTCGCACATTTGCATCACCAGCCACAGCCAGCACCCCCGCCACTGACTTGATAACTTGCAGATAAATTGGCTGTCACTTACTTACTCAATGACGTTTCTTTATGCGTGACTTCACGGCCGTCACTTAATATGTAGGCTGTGAAGACGTGTGGTACAGTCAGCGTCATATAGTGGGTAGCAGTCAAGATCACCAAATACTTGGATACATCCAAAATGGTCATTAACAATGACTCCGCCAAAGCGATCAAATTGTTCAGGCCATCCACCGTGGTCAAGAGCACGCAAACGTTCAATACTATCTATTAGGGCCTAAACTGAGAAAAGCGGGCGCCCGCGACGGGCATACATACGTCGCGTGTCTCCGTCCGTGGACACGCGCGCGGGCTCCGTCCGTGGACACGCGCGCGGCCTCCGTGGAACCGCATCACATATAGCGCTATTGACTGAACAAGCCCGTGCGTGCTACCGTGCTACCGCTGGCGGGCGACCGTCGCAGGGAAACGGGCCACAAGGCGCGGGCGCGGGGCACGCCTCCCCGCGAACGGTTGCCCGCGCGGGTGCCCGCGACGGGGCCCGCGACGGAGCACTTTTGTATGGAACCGCGCGGGCGTCCGCGTGACGCAGTTTAGGCCCTTATGGTGGTGACTGTTCAAATTCAAAATTAGAAGAGATGAGTAGCTCAAATGAAAAATAACAAGTCAGGCCAAATTGAATCTTATGTCATGTTAATTTATTTCTTACGTCATAATTTATAGTAACATATTTTATGACCCGAGATTAAATCTTATATACCTACTATTGTAAAATAAAGCTCTGTTTTCTAATGTGTCCCATACTCTTGAATACTTTGGGTGCTGCGCTAGCAGTGGCGGTGTTGCTGTCGCGGTACGCGGTCCTAATGTCGAGATGGATCTTACCAAGTAATAAGACATTTGCGTGCTTCAGTTATTTTAAATACGGTGCATGACTTGAAAAATTTGATCGCTTAGACTGAGTCGTTAATGACTATTTTGGACGTTTCCAAGTATTTGGTGATCTTGACTGCTACCTACTATATGACGCTGAGTGGTACCTATTATACGACTTTTCTTAACTTTCTTTTTCAGGATTACGTGAGTTGCGATCCAGTAACATTTTCTCTGAACTGTCACGATACCACTGGCGGCCTTTTTAAACAGTGCAACATCGCCTCTTGCCATTTCACGGGCTTGGATAGTCCTACAAGCGTAGTTTATCTACACCGTGAGTATAATTGCACATAACATAATCTATAAATTGTAATAAATATTCATAAGACTTATCAAGTAAATCTTGCAATTCCATACTTTCAGTCGCCAATTTACTTGCTTTCTTCTGGACTATGTTTTTCATCGGCGGTGTTTCCGATATGATGTTAGCAAGCACATTTTCTACGTGGTATTGGACTTTTCACAAGAGAGACCTTCCTTTCTTCACTCTTACTGCTGGTATATATAGGACTTTGCGGTAAATATCATCATCTTAATATATTGAAAAGGAGGATTATATCATTATGTATTTATATGTCTTAAGTTGGACATACAATTTAACGAAACATTTGATTGTTGCAGATATCATCTTGGAACTGTTGCATTTGGAGCGTTAATCATTGCAATAGTTCGAGTTATTCGCGTCATACTCGAATACATTGACCATAAACTGAAAAAGTTTGACAACCCCTTCACCCGCTGTATAATGTGTTGTTGCAAATGTTTCTTCTGGTGCCTGGAGAATTTCCTCAAGTTCATCAACAAGAATGCGTACATTATGTGCGCCGTTCATGGCAAAAACTTCTGCAGGAGTGCGAGGGACGCTTTCTCATTACTCATGCGGAATATAATAAGAGTAATCGTCTTGGACAAGGTAAACCTCACAACAAAGCACCATCTATATATAAAAATTAATCCCTATTTCCCTTGGTCACAGCATCACGTGTTACACGTGTAGTCCCGGTCAGCGTCGACGGTAGTATTAGTGACCCCAGAGATATCGATGCGGCATCGACATCGATGTCTCTAATAGTGGGGGGTTGACGTCTCCTTCACTCTTCAATCTTTACGTGGATCAGGTGATTGTTGAGCTGAACGGGACCTGTGTCGGCTGTTCAATTGACGGACAGATTATCAATAGTTTCAGTTATTCCGACGATATGGTGTTGTTCAGCCCTTCAATCGCTGGGCTCAGGAAATTGCTATATGTTTGTGAAGAGTAGGTATATACGCGTCCGCACACGGCCTCCTGTATAACGTCAAAAAGAGAGAGCTCCGTCCCGGTGTGTCGTTACTTAAGGTAGAATGCAGTAATTAGTATTTTGTAGAATGATTTAATCGTTTTGTATGTTCGTTTTTAATTTTATTTTTATATGACATGTTTTATTAGTTTACCTACTACTTATTTAAATTTATATTTATTATTAATAATTTCAATGTTTTTTAATCTGTTTCGCTTTTCTTATTTTGATTTTTATAGTTTTATTTAATTTGATTGATTAATTGATTATGGACTCTGTCTGAAAGCAAATGTTTTTTTTTTATATCAATTCGAATTCAAAATTTATGGTTAAGACAGGACGTCTGTCGGGTCAGCTAGTTATCTTATCACTATCACTACATAGTATAAAACAAAGTCGCTTTCTCTGTCCCTATGTCCCTTTGTATGCTTAAATCTTTGAAACTACGCAACGGATTTTGATGCGTTTTTTTTAATAGATAGAGTGATTCAAGAGGAAGGTTTATATGTACTTTTTATCCCGATATTCCCACGGGAACAGGAACCACGCGGGTGAAACCGCGGGCGGCCGCTAGTAAAATATAAAATAGTAATAACTATATCACGAATTTGTAGTATTTTAATTACTAACTTTCTCTTGGCAGGTGACAGATTTTATATTTTTCCTGTCCAAGTTGCTGATTTCAATCGGCGTGGGTTTCGCCGTATACTACCTTCTGCAGTGGCAGCTTGTGTACGAAGTGACACAGGGCGGACGGCTTCACTACAGTTACACCCCTGCCATTATACTTAGCATAGCAACATACCTCATCAGTTCCATATTCTTCAGTGTGTACTCCATGGCAGTTGACACTCTGTTCCTTTGCTTTTGTAAGTATACCTACCCCCTTTTTAATTTTATCAAATAAGAAACAGAGTACAAACTTATTTGACCCGGTTGGCAATTATGGAAATAAAAACTTTTCAGAAAGTCAGCCACTGCATTAATTTCGTAATTTTGTATTGCCAGTGGCGCCGCCATCAAGTCAAGTATTTGTGGGACTTATGAAAGAAACATACTGATTTATATTATTGTTACAGTGGAAGACTGTGAAAGAAACGACGGTTCACCAGAGAAGCCATATTTCATGTCTAAAAATCTCATGAGAATACTTGGGAAACGGAATAAAAGGGAATAAATAAATGTTCTTTACTAAAAAGGTGCCAAAACCAATTCTCAAAGAATGTAAACAAAAGTTGTGAGAAAGTGAGCTAAATCTTTGTATGGTTAAAAATATGGATGGATAGTTAAGAGTTACCAGAATATTAATTTAGATATTGCTAAATTAAAATTACGATTATATTTCGCACTATTAGATAGCACACTTTGATTAAAACAGATACCTACTTTGCTAATTTGTTATACTTAATTCTAATAATACAAATTTAAATTCAATTAACAACAGAATGTAAAAATCTGAAAGCAAAACTTAATTTTAACAATCCATCAATATTTTAGCACTATTAGAATAATACACAAAATAATTGTTATACACTTACGGTTTTATAGAATTTTTATTGTATTTCCAAACATTTTAAATGTTTAATTTATATACAGTATTGTATGTTAAGTTATTAATGGTTATATAATGGTTGCCTTCTTCCTTATATTTATTGGTTTAGGTGTAGCGAGTTTCAAATTTCTTACATGGTTAAAAGTACATATTTTTACTTTTGTGACTTTCGATCCCTTGTGTCCAATTGGGTATATGACTAAAATTTTTTTACTGACTTAAAATGTTTAGTGAGCTAGTAGCAACACAACATAGGTATTTATTTTCAAATATCATGCATATTTTCAGCGATATAGAGCATCAAACTTTCTAATTAGACAAGGAGAGCGCCATAGAAATGTGACGTCACATTTCTATAGCGCCATACTCTCGCCATAGAAAATGTTGTTTTAGAAAGAGATAGCTAGAGTCACAATTAAGTAGCTCATAATTCGCTTGTTATAATACAGATTGAATTTATTTTTTCACATTTGATATTCAATAATGTAATATTTCTGAATGTCATTATTAAATATCTACATTTCCATAACAGTCAAATACCCAATTAGGGATTTATTAGTAAAGGTGCCAAAAAGGAAGTTGGCAACCCTATTTAAGGTAGACTTTTGATAAAATATTATTATCATAATTTATGCCAAATATAGATTAATTAATTAATTAGTAATTTTTGATTGAGGTTTGTTTCGACAATTTTATGTTTGATAGAATTGTAAATGATGTGTATATGTTTCACTGGATGTATGATTAACACAGCATTATTTTTCGGTACCAAGTAATTTAAACCTTAAATATCACAAAAATCATTTATACAGTAAATGGACTACAGAGTACAAAGTACGAATTCATGTCCACCAGTCATCAAATCTACCAAAATAGCTAGAGATTATAGATACTTGATAGTTGTCAATAGAAATTACAGACTACTTAATAGTCTACACAATGTTTCTGTAATGCTAATACACTTGTACCACAAGCGCAACTTGCACTATTTTACTAGATTTTATCAATCAATCAATCAAAATATGTTTATTGCGAATACAGGTAATTCAAATAGTAATTTTAAATCTATATGTATCACACACACCCACAAGTTCATAGTATTTTCAAGACCACCTTATGTTTTATGTTAACAGTTGACTTGTTTAACTGTATACTTTTAAATAGTTTAAATACCTAACATAATCATATGTATAGCTATTTAAACAAAGACACTATTCTATTTTCTATTAACTACTAAATTCTATGTATAAGATCTTGGTCAAATTAATACAATGTACAGTCAAAAGTTAAGCTCAAAATTAGTTGAAGAAATAAGATGAATAGAAACCCTGATCTGTATCGATTTCGCTACCAAGCAACATGTCCTACATACAAATTGAAGTTTATTTTTGTCAAAATAAAAATTGATTTATCTAATACTACCTACTATGCTCTTTCATTCATTTAGGAAATTGTACTGACCTTTATTTGGAATTCTTGAGAAATAAATGGAGACAAAGTTTTCACTCTTCCATAATATTGTTTATTCTGTGTTGTGTTAAAAAAGCTACATCTAACATTGCTTCTGGGTCCAATAAATCTTTCACTGATTCATATTTCAAACTTTCCTCGTAAGCAAACATAATGCTTGTGTCATCAAGCATCATCTTGGAGGCCACTAGAGCAGCTATACAGTTTTTAATTCTTGCCATCGTCTCTCTATCAGACTGACTTACAGGCTACAAAAATAACAAAATTGTATAATAATAAAATATTATGAAATACAGTCTGAGCAGTTTGTCAAGTATTCGAATCTTGCGGCTTGTACACATCACCTCGTTACGACATCTTCAATGTGGATGTTGACGTTGAAATTTGTTACAATTTTACGACACAGTAACGTGAATTTGCATGTCACATCACAACGTCCCCGTCCATGCTGATGATGTCATGATGTTGTGACATGGGCAAGATGTTAAACAGATATAAAAATCTGCATCTCATCAGCTTTTTGATTTTGATTTGATTAAAGCTTGCATTACTTACTTGCATGTCATAGTTCTCAATCTCATCTGCACTCTCTTCTACTAATACATCTTGTTTTTGTGGGCTAATCCAAATGTAGCCATTGTTACCAATTATAACTGATATTCCACAAGGCAGATTGTGAAAATGATTTTTTCTCCTTTTTACCAGAGATGGGAATACTTTCATTAATGTGCCTTGAGGCAGCTGAAACCAAGGTAAAAGATGTTAAGACTGTTTTTCATTTATCTCATTTCATTAAAGTAGGTAGGTAATGTATTCACCTTGCCATATTTCAAACTTCTAGTATGTAGTGAAAGAGAACCGTCTGAAAATATGCTTTGTACCTCTGCACTTATTAGATCACCCTCTTGCAAATGCTTTCGCATCATTTGTTCATCCTCAGCTGATCTACGGCGCTGGAAATAATAAAATAATCATTAGGATATATGTAGCCAGAAAGCCTTTCTAAAAACAAAAATATTCTCTACTTTTTTCAACTTGAAGGCCTAAATAAATAAATAAAATATTACCAGTTCTCCTCCAGGCAAATTAACAGCTGATAATTGTAGAACGGAATCCAATCTAGAATTGGTTTCAACTTTCCATCGACGTTGCTGAACCTCAAGAACACGTCCCACTATTACATCACCGATTTCCCCAACATATCTACTTTTTAATGGTCTTATACAAATTAACTTATTCACTTTTTGCATAACTCCTGCCACAGAAGCTTTGAGACAATCATCATCGGCATAGGTTCCATGACCTCTGAAAAATTATGAGAAGAAATTTTAAAATGTAAGTAATGTAAGGTACTATCAAAATTATATAAACTCAAAAACTAAAATTACGATTTTCCAAAAACTACGCATTTCCGCGTACTAAGCTTCTTTATTTATGATTTATGGCCATCATTGCCTATCGCTTTAAACCAAAATTACACAGATACGAATGCAGCAGGTTTCTAAAACCCGAAAGGTTGTCTAGAAGAGTGCAATTATTGAAGCCGTTCATAGTGTTTCACACACACTGAATAGTTATCGAGATCAAGAAAATATATGCACTGGAGGTTATATTTTAGCGACAGGGATAAGATACAAAAAGCCTGTTTCTTCTTGTTAATTAAAAAAAGATAGTTTTACCTCATGAAATCTTGCATGCCACTTATAACCTCTCCCGGCGTATAAAATCGCGGCAACTCACTACCCGATGATACACATGCATTGACTCTTTCAGATGCCAATCTTATTGATACATGTCCCGTCATTTTGCAAGTTGTTGTATTAATTTTACTAAATAAAGATAAAGTCCAATGAAAGTACAAAGGTACTTCCTGTCTTCCTGTCTAGTCAATGTCACAAATTATATAGTGTAGTACAGATGGGAATCAAGCCTTAGGGCGTTTGTGCACTACCACTGAATTTTACCGATCCGGAAAAAAACGGATGCTTGTATTTAATTCATTACTAATATAAATGATTAATTATTAAAATACAAGCATCCGATTTTTTCCGGATCGGTAAAATTCAGTGGTAGTGCACAAACGCCCTTAGATCGGCCGTCTGTTAGTGAAATGTCAGTTTCCCACGATGCTAGTGCTGCCAAAACTATCGTCGCCCTATCGATAGTAAAAATTATCGATACCTAGCTGCACTACATCCCTAGTTGTATTGGTTTCTTATTACTACTGCTAAAATAAAATAAGATGAAGAAAAAGGCACTATTAACGAATTTACATTTTATTGAATACACACCCTACAATTATAAATCATAAAAGTAACAAATTACAATTTATTCAAATGAAATACATATGTGTAATCCAACTAAGTCTAAACAAACATAGTAAGAAATAAAACTATCATTACACAAAATAAAACAACTTTGCCAATGCTTTCTTTGTTTGTGTTATTTGACTGCCATGAAACACAACTGCAAGTAGAACAAACATTCTAATCAGTACTGTGATCATTACGGCTAAAGGAACACTAGTTTTGCCAAATGTGTTTTGATATACCACAGGACCTGACGACTGCGCAGCACTCCACGTTCTGAACCCTGTAGGAGAAGTGAACACTCTGTTATCTGAAAATAAAAATGGTTTTACTGCCTTTGTGATCTAGTGGTTCATACCACCTATTTTAGACCCAGAAGTCCCGGGTTAAATTTGCAGTGGAGGGTACTATTGTATTCAGTTTGGTTGGTTGTAGGGCTTGTTCTTAGTCCACCTAGCTAGCTACCACCATCCTATCTAAGCCTGACGCCATAACAATGTTTTCAGCATTATTGTGTTCCGGCAGCAGTTAGAGATAAGATAGCTTCCACCATCAGCTTTATCACCACTTAACATTAGGTGTGATGAAGGTTAGGTATGTGTTACCCCATTGTAGATTTAAAAAATATGAAACATTTTATAAGTTTTGATTGAACAGAAAGCTTGTAATTAAATCTATTTAAATTATTAAATAGTGGGTAAAGCACATTGTTTGACATAGGTCATAAGACTAAATTCACAGATAAGTCTGATTTACCTGATACGAAGACATTTTTCAATTGAGATTTTTCATTTGATGATGAGCAAATCTTTCTTTACTTGAACTGTAGACTCTTGCAAATAACCTATAACAATGAAGTCATATTTTAGTTTTTATGTACTACGTTAACGTAATATTAGTAAACAGATTTATAAACATGTTTTACGTACCGTAAGCTTCCTCAGATTTCCATTTTGGAAGAGTTATTAGAAACTACAAGTACAAATTAATCCATCACATTTGAAAAACAAAATCCAATTGTAGGATTACGAATTCACAGTACACGGTAATTTCACACTTTCAATGCTTTGCTTTGGATTAATTGCGCCAGTATTTTTCATATATATTACAATAGTTATTAGACTCAAATCAAAACACATTTTAAATAAAAACACTTAACGAGAAAAACGAAAAATTATAAGTGAATTAGGGATGCCAGAGTTGAAATCTGAATCGATCTTCTGGAAGATCGATTCAAGGAAATATGATCTCCCGATTTTTTGTATCGATTCAATTAAATGCGATTTCTTAACCCAGTTCGAATCGTATGCAAAAAAGATCGCATGAAGATCGTATGAAAAAATGAATAGGCGAGCGAGACGATTGTGTAAATTATTTTTCTTTTTTCTTGTAATGGTTTCTTCCATTTTACACAGACATTCCGCCAACGTCCCGCACCTAATGAAAGAAACAAGGTTTTGGCAAAATATGCCCGGCCAAACGAATACGTTTTCAGTTTTCAGCCTTGACACCTTGATCTTTGGGACAAACACAAAACGTTACTGTAAGATTAATTATGACACACAGACAAAAAATAAAACACACGAAAATATATATGTACTGTTTATACATTTTAGTACATATAATATTTTAAAGTCAATCGTATTCCTTTGACAGTTCAATAGTGTATTGTGTTAAATATCATTCTAAACAAATTGCAGTGCAGCCGATTAAATACGATATGAACTGTCAAATTATTAAGATTACCTTACGCTATCGCACCCCAGAAACCGAAACGGTTTTTTTTATTTTGCAAACACTAGCATTTGAAGGTAGGTACCTAAGTACCTAACAGAATAACAAACTACATCAAAGTAAAAGTCAAAAACTCTTTATTCAAATAGATTTACACATTTGTAATTTTGAATCGTGGTGTTTTGAAAATTCAAATACTTTTGAATCGCCAACATTTTTTTCCAAAGTGAGATTACCTCTCTACGAACCTGTATACACGATACGATATATTATACAAAAGAAGATGAGATTAGTTTTAAATATCTTATCTTATCTTTATTGTATAAATCAAATTGAGCGGTACGTACTTATGAAATATGAAGTTATGAGGTGATAATATTTTATTATATTTCATTATTTATAGCTATCCCACACCATACGAATTAGTGTTATATTCTTAGAGATTGAGTGTGTTTGACAAATGGCTTAAAATAATTTTCTGACGTAATAAAAAGCCGGCTGCACTCACGAAAAAGCATGACGCATAGTACAGGGCTTGGGTTTAATGACCACATAAATGGACAATTATCAAAATTATGTTAATTTTCATAGAAATCTTAAAAACACACAAATTATTTAGCCCAAAGTAACATCACTAGATGGCACTATGCGCAGCTGACTCGCGCTATGCGTTCGAGTAGAAGAGAGAAAGCGGCATATTTTTAATAATCAAATTAGCTTTAAACATTATTTATTACAAAATACTTGTTTGAATTATCAAATTAACTGTAATGGCTGTAACTGATTATCGGCAACATAATAAAACTTTGTACCATCTAAATCAAACTAGAGAAATAATTTTAAGTGTCACTAGTGACACAATGCTTCAGCAAGCTGTAAATTAGATGATTTACTGCCACACACAGAGACACGTCATTTAACTTTAATTGACAATTAAATCTATATCTGTCTCTTTTTTATGTCCAGTATTGAATAAAGTAGGAATGATAATTTAATGCCAATTAAATTTAAGTGGCGTCTCTGAGTGTGGCAGAGAATGCTTGTTCTATAATCAAGTTGACGAAAGAGGTCGCTGGTAATGTAACCTTCTACTTCAACATCATTTTTCATCAATAGTTTCTTAGGACGTTATCACGCAAAATTATCATCTTCCGTAAACCGACTTTATTTTAATATGACCCCACCAGTAAAATCAGACGGTTGGGCGTTTTATTGAATGTGAAACGGATGAGAACTGTAAAATATGTAAGTAAAAAGATTGTGAAAACGAGAGAAAATACAACAAATAAAAAAAAATACATCACAAAAACACTTAACCAAAAGCGATTCAAAGCCACATAATATGGTTCATCGTGAATCGAATGACGGGGTACCAGAAGATCGATTTATGGCAAAAAATCGGGCATCCCTAACACGAATAAGCCATAGACAGGACAGACCTACGTCAACATGGCCGTCCTTTTTAAATGGTCGATCATCCCGTGGGACAGTATTTATGGTACCTCACTAAGGATGGGTCCTCACTATGGGTGATTCCAACGCCTGGTCAATGTCAATATAGTGTCTTATCTATGTGTCTAGTATATAGTGATCTGTGTATATAGTACTAGTCTATATAATTCTCTGAGTACTGAATCCTATGGAGATGGCATATTGATCTATATGAACTATCGGTTATACAAATATGAGCTAAATCGACATTGTACTCATAAACCTGTAGCCATCTCGTTCTATCTTACCTCCAATACTTCATGTAAAAAGAGACAGCAATATATTTATTCGACCTATTTTTTGGCAACATTGAAACGTGACGTCATCGTAATGCATGATTGAAGCCGGTCGCCATTTAGGTTTCTCGGTATGTGAGCTGTCAACGCGAGTTGTATTTGCAGTGTTTTGTGATAAAAGTCTTTTAATTTGAGACTATTATGTGAATAAAAGGTATTAATAAGTGAGAGAAAGCAACAAGGAACATGTCTAATTGCAGTGTGGTAGTTTGTGGCATCAAAAAAAGTGAAAATCGTCCAAACATTACATTACACCGGTACGTACTATTTATTTTGCAAAAACACCAAAACAATACAATAAATGCCTTGTGTTTTGGTTTTCCTGTGAATAGTTTACTTAGAATTCATACCAAATGTAGCTTACTACTTATTTTGGTGAGTTTTGTTGGTGTATTTCAAGAAAATATAAATTTGTTTGTTTTGCGCTAGGGTTGCCCTTATAGCATTTTTCTTATCGAATTATCGATGTTTTCAAATTTCAAGTGTAAATTGAGTGTATTAATTTTAAACTGTTTTTATTGTTTTAGGTTGCCTAAAAATAACAAAAAAAGAAAAATATGGCTGGAACAATGCAAAAGGAAAATTTAAAGACTCGTACGGAAACTATTTTTATGTGCTCTTTTCATTTTGAAGAACAGTTTCAAACGTCAACGACAGTTTAAGTTTTGAAAAAGACGTTAATTAGGCCACTGGCAAAATCGAAATTATAGTGCGACAACGTTTTCTGTTCCGGTTGCCAAAAACTGGATACTTATATATAACGTGTTTTTTTAATGTCATTTTGCTGTAAAGTTGTTGTCCAACTTTCATTCATTCTAGCACATTAAAAGTAAGTATATTTTTTACCACTAGATGTCGCTTCGCTATATTCTAGATATATAAAAAATATGATTGTTAGTAAAGATCTCGATTCAAACTGTTTATTATTTTATTACTTAATAATGCTTGTTTTTTTTTTTTTGAGACCTTTCTTTTTTCTATGGTAGGTAGGTACCTAGTAGGCATTCTCCTTTGTGATTTATATTGTAATGTCTGTTATGTAAAAAAAACCAATCCTTGTTGTATAAACATAATAGGTTTTTATAATATGGAGCTTTTTGTTTTATTTCATTACCTTTTTTTACTTAAACTGGTTCTCGCGACCTTTGATCTGGAATTCTACGGAGGTCTCGCATGTATACACATGCGAGACCTCCGTAGAATTCCAGATCAAAGGATGATGTTTTCCGAGTCACGCGTCTATACAGACGCGTGACTCGGAAAACATAAAAAATTTGATCATAAAATTGCAGTTGCTAAGTAAAGGCGAGTAGAGCCGACAAGTGGGGCGCCCTCAATCAAATTTATTGCTCGCTAAGTATTAATGTATCTACAATCGTATAGATTGAAGCTAAGGTCGTGTAGTTTATTTACAAACTATAACCTCAGTAAAATATAGTAGGTTGGTCTTTTATCTACTACTACTGCAACATGAACTGTATTTTACTAAGGTTAGTTTGTAAATAAACTACAGGACCTTATTTTTAATCTGTATCTGCGTTAGAATTTTTGATACATTATGTACTTAACAAGCAATAAATTTTATAATAAATTGAATAACATGCGGATCCTCGCGGTTTTACCCGCATGGTACTCGTTCTCATGGGAATATCACGATAAAATATAGCTTATGTCACTCGGAAAGAATGTAGCTTTCTAATGGTCAAGAAATTTCTAAAGTCTAGTAGTTTTGGAACCTATTAAATTCAAACAACAACAAATCAAATCTTTCCTGTTTACGATATTACTATAGATGAGGAAGCACTTGGTGGCTCTTCTCACCTTGAAGCCCCCAGTACAGGATGGCTACTCATGTTCGTCGACCATGATGGGCCATCATGTACAGGGGCGGTTTGCGTTGCTCGCAGGCGACAATCACACGCAAACTCTCACACCGGGGGCTTTAAGCCCTCAGTACAGGCCATGGCCGATCAAGTTGGCCGACCATGTTGGCCATCGTGTACAGGGCCGGTTTGCGTTGCTCACAGACGGCAATCACACGCAAACCGGCCCTGTACACGATGGCCCATCATGGTCGGCCAACATGATCGGCCTTCCTGTACTGGGGGCTTAGCCCCTCAGTACAGGATGGCGTTACTCGCAGACGGCAATCACACGCAAGCCGCCCCTGTACACGATGGCCCATCATGGTCGGCCAACATGATCGGCCATCCTGTACTGGGGGCTTTACAGTTGTTGCGTCTCACGCGCGCGGTCGGGCCAATGATTGTGAGCGTACATGCACAAACACATACACATTGTGTCATTGTCATAAAGAAAGCACATTATTAAGATTTATTTTTCAAAAAAACCAGGTATTGTTAGCGGGAAAGTGATACGCGTAGATGGCGCGCAGGTGCTCGCAGAGGGCGCTCGAGTGCACGCAGATGGCGCGCGGATAGCGCGATGCCGCGCTCACTATAAAACCGGCTGCAGAGCTCTTGCGGGGCTTTTTCTTTCTTCTGCATCGGGTCGCCGAGGTGTCGACAATCTACCATCAACTTCTGTCCATTTGTTCCTTGTAAAAGTGCCTACTCTTTGTTAGTTTCGGAATTCGGTTAAAATCTGATTGTATGTTTTAGTTGAAGTTAGTTTCTAATAAAATTGTTGTCTTTTGTGAATAAATTTGTATGTTACCGTTCATTTTTCTTATCAATCCCTACTGATTCCTAAAATCAGGCGTGGGATAGGACTCGCGTGTTTTGTGCCTTGATGTGCTTTGGTTCCTTTCCTGGCGCAAGTAAATTGAGTGGGCAGTTTTACATTTTTATTTTTTTGCATACATTCATATGTGGTTCTAACGATTTTCTTTTGAACCGTGTCTTGTGAATTCTTGTGTTCGGATACTAACGTAAGTACGTAGTTGATAAGATAATGTTGGTGAACATTCTGGTAAGTTTTTACAAAACTACCCCCATTTTCTTTTTTTTTCGCAAGAGGAATAGTTTTTCTTTGTTTCAACGTTATGAAGTGCTTTATCTAGCAGCATTTAGCTATTGATTGTGATTTTTTGCTTGATTTTTAATACTGTCATAGCATAAAAATAGTTGCGGTCCATATATTTATATTAAAATTTTTTGTTTTCTTTCTCGTGTCTTTGCTTAAAGTAACGTACGTAAATCCGGCTACTTTCTAAGGCTGTTAATCATGCCAAATCATAGTCGGCAAATTAAAAGCCGGTCAAGACATAGAGGATCTAGATCGCGATCCAAACATACAACATACGCGAAGGCGTCATGGTTCACCACGAAATTAACTACAACAACAAAATACTTATGCAACTCATTCTAGATCGTCTCTCATCATTGGAGTATCAGCGCAGGCAGCCTTCACCCCAGGCGAACGGCTTCATGGTGCCCCTGCACCATGGTGTAGACGGTGCGCAGCGGAAAAGACACCGCAGATCCCAGTTTGCTACCTGGGATGGCGCTCAGACAGCGCGATTACAGCGAGCGCGCAGGTGGCGCGCAGACGGCGCGTTTATTGCGCACGTCTGTTGTGCAGGCGGCGCGCTGGTGCATGCTATCGGCGTGCTGGTGCACACTATCGGCGCGAACGGCGCACTGGTGCACCCTATCGGCGCGCTGAGGCACGCTTTCGACGCAAGCGGCGCGCGGCGGTTGGCGCGCTGGTGCACGCTTCGGCGTGGATGGCGCGCTGGTGCACGCTGCGGCGCGCGGCGGATGGCGTGCTGGTGCAGGCTATCGGCGCACTGGTGCACACTATCGGCGCGAACGGCGTGCTGGTGCATGTTATCGGCGCGCTGGTGCACCTATCGGCGCGAGCGCCCCGCGGCAGATGGCGCGCTGGTGCACGCTGTCGGCGCGAGTGGCGCGCGGCGGATGGCGCGCTGGTGCACGCTGTTGGCGCGAGCGGCGCGCAGCAGACAGCGCGCAGCAGGCAGCGCGGGTCCGCGCAGACGGCGCGCTAATTTTATTTTATTTTTATTTTATTTATTTAGTACATTAAACAGCCAAGGCCAATACAAATGTACACAGCGAAAATTTATAATTACAACACACAAGTAAAACTAGTTAAAACAGTAACAAGCCAAACAGCAACTCATTAAAACATAAAAGGCACTCTCGAGAGGAGGCATCATAGAGTAACTTAGTATATATAAGGAGGCATGTGAAACTACATGGAAGTTCTCGATTACAATAAAATTTTTAATATTAAATAATGTAAGTTAAATCAACTCAATTTATAACCTAAAAACTTAAAAAAATATTAAAAAAGGTAAAACAAGAAAAAATATTAAAGGAAATTAAAAGCAATGCACAATCAGCAATCAAGTTTGATTTCATATTATATGTAAGTATACGATATATTTCATTTTATATAAGTATGTAGATTACAACATAAACTATGAAAATATATAAACAAATAACAATACTACTTAATAATAAACAATTAATAATTAATAATAGTAATTAGTAATAGTACGTCATAATCATATCACCTACTTATGTGATATGATTATGACTCACTAGATTGGGAAGACGCAAGGGATAATAGGGTCGAATTTATCCCTCTATCCTAATGGCGCACAGATGCGAGTGGGTGCGCACAGACGGCGCGCTGATGCCGCACGAGTGCGCGCAGATGGCGCGCGACGACGGACAGTCAGCGCGCAGCAGACTGTGCGCAAGTGTGCGCAGATGGCGCGGGTGCGCTTAGACAGCGCGCTAATGGCGCCCGGGTCTGGCACGCAAGTGACGCGCTGGTGCGCGCTGACGATGCGCTGGTGCGCGCTGACGACGCGCGGGTGCGCGCCAGCGGCGTGCAGACGGCACGCTGGTGCGCGCAGATGGCGTGCAGCCACACAGACGGCGCATGGGCGCGTGCAGGTGACGCGTTGTGCGCGCAGACGGCGCGTGGGCGCGCGCAAATGACGCGCTGATGCACGCTGACGACGCGCTGCTGGTGCGTGCAGACAGCGCGCAGCCACACAGACGGCGCGTGGGGGCGCGCTGGTGCGCGCTGACGACGCGCGGGTGCGCGCTAACGGCGCGCAGGCGGCGCGCTAGCGGCGTGCGCTATCGGCGCGCTGGTGCAGCTATCGGCGCGAACTGCGAGCGCTGGTGCGCTCGGTCGGCGCGCGGACGGCGCGCATACGTCGCGCAGCGGTCGGCGCGAGCGGCGCGTAGCAGATGGCGCGCTGGTGCACGCTGACGACGCGCGGGTGCGCGCTAACGGCGTGCAGACGGCACGCAGCAGACGGTGCGCAGCAGACGGCGTGCTGATGCCGCGCGGGTGCGCGAGGACAAACGGCGCGCTAACGGCGCGCAGATGGCGCGCAGACGGCGTGCGCACAGACAGCGCGCTAACGGCGCACGGGTCTGGCGCACAGACGGCTCGTAGACAGCGCGCTGAAAGGCGCGCGCACTATGGGAATGGACTCCTGATACGTGCGCTATGTACTTCGATAGTGAGTTTGGTAGTGCGGGCCGCAAGAATAGCTAACGTCGTGCTTCCTTCTTGTCGGTGCTGCTGCCTGTGTAGACCTCAAGAATAGCTAACGTCGTGCTTCCTTCTTGTTGGTATGTGTGTGGGCCTCAAGGATAGCTAACGTCGTGCTTCCTCCTTGCTGGTACCTGTGGGACAGGAAATATGCTAACGTCGTGCCTATGTTTCCTGTCGACCGAGATAGCTAACGTCGTGCTTCCTCTCTGGTCTTTGTAGTTGCAGCCATGCTAACGTATTGCCTAGGGCTCAACATTTATTGTGAACTCTTTAGCACATTGCTAAAGAGGTAGTTACAGGTGTTTTAAGTTAGTGCTTTCTGTTAATAGGTGCTGACGAAAATGAGGAGTCTACGCCTGAGCAAACTGCCGAGAGATGCGACGTGTCCACCGAGAACCCGATGCCCGAGCCTCTGCACCGGTTCAGCTTCAAGTAGAAGAGAACGAGGACGTCCTCAAGTCAGGAGAGGCCGTGTTAGCGGGAAAGTGATACGCGTAGATGGCGCGCAGGTGCTCGCAGAGGGCGCTCGAGTGCACGCAGATGGCGCGCGGATAGCGCGATGCCGCGCTCACTATAAAACCGGCTGCAGAGCTCTTGCGGGGCTTTTTCTTTCTTCTGCATCGGGTCGCCGAGGTGTCGACAATCTACCATCAACTTCTGTCCATTTGTTCCTTGTAAAAGTGCCTACTCTTTGTTAGTTTCGGAATTCGGTTAAAATCTGATTGTATGTTTTAGTTGAAGTTAGTTTCTAATAAAATTGTTGTCTTTTGTGAATAAATTTGTATGTTACCGTTCATTTTTCTTATCAATCCCTACTGATTCCTAAAAGTATATAATTATCACTACATAGTATAAAACAAAGTCGCTTTCTCTGTCCCTATGTCCCTTTGTATGCTTAAATCTTTGAAACTACGCAACGGATTTTGATGCGTTTTTTTTAAATAGATAGAGTGATTCAAGAGGAAGGTTTATATGTACTTTTTATCCCGATATTCCCACGGGAACGGGAACCACGCGGGTGAAACCGCGGGCGGCCGCTAGTACACTATAATTCCGTTTTAAATTATCGAGGTGATTACGAAACTGCTTTTATAAAATATAGGGTAATATAGGTAGGTAGTCACAAAAATACTTGATCTATAACTTCATCAATAAATATATCGATGTACAAATAGGGCAGCACTACGGAAAGGCGCCATTTTGGTTTCTCGGTATGTGTGCTTGTGTGTGTGTGTAAGCTTCAATTTTTCGTAGGTATGCCATCTCCATAGGATTCAGTACTCAGAGATATAATTTGTGTATATAGTGTCCTAACTATGGGTACTTTGTGCACCCAGCCCAGCCCACAAATCAGCCGGCAATCGGCATTACAAACCACAAACACCACAAACAGCCACAAACACTAACAAAACGCCAAAAATGAATGACATTTCATCATTCATAGACAATGCTATTGTTCCACAGATCACATAGGCCGTGTTCCGAAATGCGCTGACAGCGCTGTTAGCGCGAATCCGACCAATTTTAGTAGACACAAAATATCTCACACAAAATAGGATTTGGGTACCTACTGCAATTATATGGATTCGCGCTAACAGCAATTTTGGCAAAGAATATGAATATATACACTAACGCGAAAAGAAACGACACATAAGCATGTGTGCACGTAAAATCGCTTGCGGCTATGTGTGGGTGTCTGGATGTGAGCGGGGGCTGCGAGAGGCACGCGGGGCGGGGAACAGGCAGTCGATGAATGCCTTCGAGCAACGCGGGCCTTCCGTCTCGGAAGGGAGTAGGCATATGAAGCATTTCCCCTCTGTCAAAGTACTAGCCCAAATGGGCATTGGCGTTTATAAAAACTAGTTGCACTTAGATTTCTTCCTAGACCGAATCCAGTCGCGCAAGTGAACGCCGCAGTATTAAAAATGCCGAATAGCCCACTTTTTTGCTGTAGAAAAAAGGCCTGGAACATCAAGTTAACAAAAAGATGGTGTAACATTTCACAAGTAAGTATATTTTTATCGTATTATTGCTATTTAATTACATTTAAATACCAAATTCGCATATTTTATTTGTTGTATTTGTTGGATTTGTTCAGCAACAACAGATCCGCTCGCCCGTATAACTCGGTTGAGCCAACATGTCACCTGCAGGTTATACCCGTCTCTTTCAATCGATGCCGCATGCCCGGAGAGTGAGAGGGACGGGTATAACCTGCAGGTGTCATGTAAGTTCGACCGGTTTATACAAAGTTCAGATCGGTCGCGCGATAAATCCGACTTCTCGCCGACGATGGACAACACAGTGATGTAACCGTTACATGTCATAATGTTTGTCGATAAATTTGAGTGGCGGTTGGCGACGCGACGAGACGTTATTTATTCACATGTTCAAATGATTGTTATTATGGTTTTATATGAACTATAAGTAGTACGTTATTATTATTGAGTAATACCTAGCATTTAATTAGAATAAAACTAAACCGATCAAGAGCAAGTCAGACTCGCGCACTGAGGGCTCCGTACCATCATGTTATAAATACACTGCGATGTAGATTGTCTATACTAATATTATAAAGAGGAAAGATTTGATTGTTTGTTTGTGTGCATCGAATACACCGAAACTGCTGAACCGATTTAAAAAATTCTTTTACCATTAGAAAGCTACATTCTTCCCGAGTGACATAGGCTATATTTTATCCCGATATTCCCACGGGAACAGGTACCACGCGGGTAAAACCGCGAGGATCTGCTAGTACGTTATAAAAATAATAGGCCGATCCGATCGATTACGACCACAGCGGCCTATTTTATTTTAATTAAATCTGATGAAACATTTTGAATTCATTGTTTATTTATCACACTTTTTGTGTTTACAGCTTCCCTAAAAATCCAAATTAAGAAGTTTATGGAAATGTTTTTGCAATAATAAGCGAACCTGGGATGTCAAGCGAACCAGTATAATTTACTCGACCCATTTCATTAGGTACATCCGGTTTTCAAGCCCTTCCAAACAAAAGGAGAATACTAGCGGAGAATTCAATACCAAGTTAATTAATAATACCAGACTGCATTTGTGCCACAAGTCTTCTAAGTATACTTGGTGTAACAATAAAGTCACAAAATAGCATTTCATTGTTATATTTATTTTCCAGAGCCATTCATTACCCATTGAACCATCTTACATTACATACAACACTGCTGGAACTACAAGTTCAGCTACGCCTAACATGTTGACATAATATGTATTAGATTTCTTGTTTAGTTGAAAATTTGTTTACTGTTACAGTAGGTATGTAACTACTTAAATTAAGTAAGTATTCTATAGTGATGGAAAGTGACCTTACTAATGTGTGAAGGACATTTTTCAATTAGACGACTCTGTATAGGGAGAAAAAGATTGCTCTTAAAGGTTTTCTTGCCAGTTCTTCTCGCAAGGTCTCCCGCCGTAGGATTTGCGAACCGATGACGTAGCTTCTTTGACGTTCACAAGTATTGTAATCTCAACTTAAATAGCAATTTTGAATTTTAATATTTTAAAATCTTGTGTCACGGCTTATGTGGTTGCACTCTTACAAAACAGCTCATCAGTAGCGATAGCGGTATAAAATTTAGTTTTATTCCAATTCTCGTACTTACTTACCATAACTAAGAAAAAAAAACATCAACATCGGTCGAGCCGTTTTAGAAAATCGCAACCACAAACACCATGACACGAGATTTTTATATATTAGAATATCATAAGCTGTTAGTAAGATCCTAGATAAATACCAAATAATAATTTTTAGAAATCTATACCTCTATTATAAAGCTGAAGAGTTTGTTTGTTTGCTTGAACTTGCTAATCTCAGGAACTACTGAACCGAATTGAAAATATATTTTTGTGTTTGATAGTACTTTACAATTTAATAAGGTGTCTTTTTTTACCTGTGTTAAGTAATTTTGTTTCATCGTGTATTTTTTATAATCGAATTCATTAATGTGTAAAAAGACGTTCAGCTCATAAAAAGTTAAGTTAAGTAAAAAAATTAGGGCGCCACTTTCTATTCAAACACGTCAAAATCATGAATAACTTGGCAACACTGACTATATTTTGTACTTAAAAAATTTAGTTCCATTTTATTTAATTTTTACTCTTTCTGGCCAAGCTGTAACTATTACTTAAAACACAGAGTTAAAAAGGCATTGGGGTATCATTATTATTTCAATACAATTTTATCATTATATCGTTATATAATATTATACTACTTTCTCAATGTAATTTGATCTTTCATTTAATAGTTTCACTATGATTTTAATATCAGCCAACAAAGTTCTTAGAAAAATAAATAGAGTATTAATTTTCGCCTGACTGCAACACAAGTTAACCACGCCCGTATCACCAGTATCACCACACCGCATTGCAACTTGCAGACATATCGCAATATAATTTGTTCTGATCGCAATACCTGCACTCTACAATTCGCAGTCCAACTCTCCAAAGGCCACCACTTACAGTCCAATAGGGCGATGCACGCGGGCTGCTTCGGCAGCCCGCGCACCAGGGCGAAATACTAGTTTATCGATATTGCTGGATCGACAGTTGAGTACAGCCCTATTTACGTTCAAAACGAGGCAATGTGTGAGTGATTTTTGACTCATCCGTACACGAAATTGTCGCTGTATTGTTTCATTTTTTATGTGTTAGTGTCGTCTTTACAGTATTGTTTTTGTATGTAAGTATACAGAATTGCACTTGTGTGCACATTTCCCCCCCCCCCCCAAAAACGCCAGAACTATTTGAATAGAGTAAACTCGCTAAGGCTACTCCCTTCCGGGGCGGAAGTCCCGCGTTGCTCGAAGGTGAATGCCTTGGCCAAGGGCTGGCGCAACCTACATACATTCAAAATAATGCGAAAGTTGTTAAAATTCAGTCGATAATAAATAATTATTGAGATGACTAATTTTTATTTGGGCGATTATTGATTCACTCACTCAGTATTTTTGTCGCTAACTTAGTATTTTTTTTTGGACGATTTAGTATTTTATTCGGACCTTGGATTAACTGTCTGTAACTCTTAGTAGCTTATTTTACGTATATTATTATTATTATTATAGCCTTTATAATTCCTCAAGAATAAAAGTACTTAAGTACATGTCATTTTAATTACAAAGTTATCAGTTTTTTTTAATAATTGATTTGCTTGCATTATTAATTTATTATAGTAAATCCTGACCAGAAAAATAAAAACCCTCGCCATGTTGCGGAAATGTGACGAACTAAATTTTTCTATAGAATTTGACATGTAACAACTTCGAGCAACGCGGGCCTTCCGTCTCGGAAGGGAGTAGGCATGTGAAGCATTTCCCCTGTGTCAAAGTTAGTACTTTGACACAGGGGAAATGCTTATGCTGCTAGTAACGCCAATGCCCATTTGGGCACTAGCCCAAATGGGCATTGGCGTTTATAAAAACTAGTTGCACTCAGATTTCTTCCTAGACCGAATCCAGTCGCGCAAGTGAACGCCGCAGTATTGAAAATGTCGAATAGTCCACTTTTTTGCAGTAGAAAAAAGGCCTGGAACATCACGATAACAAAAAGATGGTGTAACATTTCACAAGAAAGTATATTTTTATCGTATTAATGCTATTTAATTACATTTAAATACCAAATTCGCATATTTTATTTGTTGTAGTTGTTGGATTTGTTCAGCAACAACAGATCCGCTCGCCCGTATAACTCGGTCGAGCCAACATGTCACCTGCAGGTTATACCCGTCTCTTTCAATCGATGCCGCATGCCCGGAGAGTGAGAGGGACGGGTATAACCTGCAGGTGTCATGTAAGTTCGACCGGTTTATACAAAGTTCAGATCGGTCGCGCGATAAATCCGACTTCTCGCCGACGATGGACAACACAGTGATGTAACCGTAACTTGTCATAATGTTTGTCGATAAATTTGAGTGGCGGCTGGCGACGACGCGACGAGACATTATTTATTCACATGTTCAAATGATTGTTATTATGGTTTTATATGAACTATAAGTAGTACGTTATTATTATTAAGCAATACCTAGCATTTAATTAGAATAAAACTAAACCGATCAAGAGCCAGTCAGACTCGCGCACTGAGGGTTCCGTACCATCATGTATAAATACATTGCGATGTAGATTGTCTATACTAATATTATAAAGAGGAAAGATTTGATTGTTTGTTTGTGTGCATCGAATAGGCTCCGAAACTACTGGACCGATTTCAAAAATTCTTTTACCATTAGAAAGCTACATTCTTCCCGAGTGACATAAGCTATATTTTATCCCGATATTCCCACGGGAACGGGTACCACGCGGGTAAAACCGCGAGGATCTGCTAGTACGTTATAAAAATAATAGGCCCATCCGATCGATTACGACCACAGCGGCCTATTTTATTTTAATTAAATCTGATGAAACATTTTGAATTCATTGTTTATTTATCACACTTTTTGTGTTTACAGCTTCCCTACAAATCCAAATTAAGAAATTTATGGAAATGTTTTTGCAATAATAAGCGAACCTGGGATGTCAAGCGAACCAGTATAATACGTTCTGGTCGTAGACATCGTCTGTTCGCGCCCCCGCCGTGTCGTACGGTGGCACGCGCGCAGTCTCCATTATGTCGTATGCATGAAGCACTAAACGCGCTCCTGGTAACTTTTCCAGAAATCGATATATTTTTTGATAATCCAAAAATGATAACTAATCGAATCTAACTACCAAATTTGTATATTTTTTTTAGTTTTATAAATGTAAACTGTGTACCTACAATATTTCTGTAATTATGTAATTGGGTTTTTATCCGTTTAATTATGGAAAAATGGAAAATGAAGTATTTAGAAAAAATCGACCCGTCTCACAACTAGCTCCGATGGGACGATCACGATTTTTTCTAAATACTTCATTTTTCATTTTTCTATTATAAAAATTGCATTGTGAATGCAAAAAACTAAAAATTTAAATAAACGTTAATTATGTTTAATAAATAAATAAATAAATAAATAAATAAATAATTTGCTCGACCCATTTCATTAGGTACATCCGATTTTCAAGCCCTTCCAAACAAAAGGAGAATACTAGCGGAGAATTCAATAAGAAGTTTAATACCAGACTGCATTTGTGCCACAAGTCTTCTAAGTATACTTGGTGTAACAATAAAGTCACAAAATAGTACCTATTTCATTGTTATATTTATTTTCCAGAACCATTCATTACCCATTGAACCATCTTACATTACATACAACACTGCTGGATCTACAAGTTCAGCTACGCCTAACATGTTGACATATATTAGATTTCTTGTTAAGTTGAAAATTTGTTTACTGTTACATTATACAATATATAAGAGCAAATGTAACTACTTAAATTAAGTAAGTATTCTATAGTGATGGAAAGTGATCTTACTAATGTGTGAAGGACATTTTTCAATTAGACGACTCTGTATAGGGAGAAAAAGATTGCTCTTAAAGGTTTTCTTGCCGGTTCTTCTCGCAAGGTCTCCCGCCGTAGGATTTGCGAACCGATGACGTAGCTTCTTTGACGTTCACAAGTGTTGTAATCTCAACTTAAATAGCAATTTTAAATTTTAATATTTTAAAATATCGTGTCACGGCTTATGTGGTCACACTCTTACAAAACAGCTCATCAGTAGCGATAGCGGTATAAAATTTAGTTTTATTCCTATTCTCGTACCTACCATAACTAAGAAAAAAAAACATCAACATCGGTCGAGCCGTTTTAGAGAAGCGCAAACACAAACGATTTTTATATATTAGAATATCAAAAGCTGTTAGTAAGATCCTACATAAATACCAAATAATAATTATTAGAAATCTATACCTCTATTATAAAGCAGAAGAGTTTGTTTGTTTGCTTGAACGCGCTAATCTCAGGAACTACCGAACCGAATTGAAAAATTATATTCGTGTTGGATAGTCAATTTAGAGAGGACGGCTATAGACTATATTTTATCCCGACACTCCGACGGAAACGGGTACCACGAGGGTAAAACCACAAAGATCCACTAATTAAGTAATAATTGTTTAACCGATAAATAAACATAATATTTAATAATTATGTAAAATGTTTTAGTTTACTACCTTTAGTCCTTTTTTCGAAATTGAAATTTATCGATATTGCTGCATCGACAGTTGAGGCCAGCCCTATTTACGTTCAAAACGAGGCAATGTGTGAGTGAGTTTTGAACAATGAAGAGGCGAAAGCCGCGAAAGTGCTGCCTCAAGCCAGGTATTTTATATTTCTGGGGGGCTACCGGCTAAGAAATATGGACACACTTTTTTACGGCACTTTTCTCGGCACACTTTTTTATTCAGGGTGAAAACTCCAGTTAGGTACCTCAGTATTTAGTCTAAGCTCTTTGGGACCAACAAATAAAAGGAAAAGAGGTAGACCAAAAGAAAGATGGCTTGATGAGATAGTAAAAGTAGTCGGAAGAGATTGGAATACAAAAGCAAATAACAGAAAAACTTGGAGTGAAATGTAGGAGGCCTTTACTCTATACGGGGTATATATACTGAATTTATGTTTAATTACCTGTATAATCTCTCTTTTAAGTAATATATTGAAATCAATTGATATGATCAAATCTAAAATTACATTGAAATATTATATCAATCAGGGGGTCTACCGCCTAAAAAATCTGGATATGGATATGGGCTTTATTTGACATTTGAAGCCCATAATCTGAACTTGGCGGTACCGCCTAATTCCATGGACTTCATATTTCTTCCCATACCCATATGTCAGAAAAAGAGTGAATGACGAAGAAAATTCTCTATACATTTTTGACTGTTGAAGCCCAGAATCGGTATTTTGTAAAAATTAAAAAGTAAAAACTCGAAACCCAGATTCATATCGTTATGTCAAATGAAGCAGGCGAGTATTTTGGTATCGGAAGATTCATGGACAAGTTTAATTTCTCAATTTGTGTGAAGTAACTTGCTACTTTTGAGTGTAATCAACTTCATTTATAGTAAATATACCCCTAGCACTTGTAAAACGTTGAACTTTAGCAGAAGAGAGTTTAAAAGCAGAGCGAAAAGATGGAGCGAAAGAGACAAACACAAATTGCTATTTCGCTGTTCCTTTCTCTCGAAGTCATGTAATGGAATTTTACCCGCGAAATTCTCGTTTCTTGTTTCGTTATCGGAATTTACATAACTTTAAAGATAAATTGTTGACCTACTTTTGATAAAAATTAGGCATTTAACTAAAGTAATGAAGATACTATGTAAATCAAAAATAGGAAAGTTTTATTTTATGTAGGTACGGTTATATATTTTGTTTTTACTGCTTTGAGGATTTTTATCCGAAACACAAAAATTAAACCAAATCACTAGCCTAGCCTAGCCACCATTCTGGCTGAAGTGTGCTGAAGTGCTAGATAATACTTATTATCCTCCTTGGAGTAATTGTGTTGTGTGATATTATCAATAGCGACTTTTTTGTGGATATTGTCTACGGAAAGTGCATTGGATTGACATATTATTTTACAAGTGATATTGAGCTGTGTTAAAGTTCTCTGTTATTTATTATGTTATAAAGCTAACTCCTTCCTATAAATGCATGTTTTAAGACCTCAGCAAAGCATTTGATCTTGTGTGTTATGAAGTTATGATAAGCTTTGGACCTTTGGACAAAACTTAAAGATGTTTCTCGTTGGCTGAGGTTATAAATGTACCTACTGGCACATTGGTATGGTAATCAGAAAAATGTGGTAAAGTGGGGAAATACATGCTCTGAAGAGTTTATGTGGTGTTAGACAGGATGGGCTGACTTCACTCTTATATATGTATATATGGACAAGCTCATCGCTGGGCTGAGCAGCACACTTGGTTGTTATATAGATAATGTCTGTGTGAATAATATCAGTTATGCTGATGACATGGTGCTGTGCTGCTCTGCCTATCGCTGGGTGGCCCAAAAAGCTCCTGCGAGGACTATATATGGAAGCACGGCCTAAGGTACAACGAGAAATAGAGTGAATTCATGATCTTCAGGGGTAACATTAAGAGACTTTTTTTTTTTTTTTTTTTTTTAATTTATTGACCATAAATAAATCTTACATTGCTGAGAAGCGCACCAAAAATCGCTAGGATTTGTCCGGTGGGCTGAGAGTACTTGATTCAATGACTGACACATAGGTACTTATACTTATCTAATATCTTAAAACTAGTTATTTTAGAATTAATTTCTTACAACTACCATTACTACTACTTACTTGCCTATTAAATAACTGAAGTATTTTACATCAAAACAATCCACACATTTGTTTGTCAATTCTACAATAACAATACGCATTCATTCGTTAGTTGTTCTTTAACCAATCAATGTGTTAAAATACGACAGAACTATAAAACTGCATAGGTAGGAGGGTGATAGTTGCAACTGTGTGTCATGCACAGTTGGAGTGAGTGTGAAGGAAGACGGGCTCGCGTGGTGGGAGTCGGTACCGGTCCGTTCTACTATCTAGAGGGTGCTTAGGAAATAAAGTTTTAATTTTTTCTTTAAATTATGAGCCGTGATGGAATTTTTAAATGTAGGGTCTAAGTTATTTAACAATCGGGGAACAATATATTGCGTAGTTCTTTCACCATAGCTGTTATTTGTGGCTGTTGATGTTATTAGTTTTTGCTTAGTTATATGACGCGTATTAATTTTGTGTTGAATTTTATGTTGTAATTCTATATCGAAAAAATGGTCTTTTAGGGTATTATATTGAAATTTGTATTGAATTGGTAAGACATTACAATGTTTGAAAAGTTTGTTATCATCATTTTTGTATAATTCTTTTATTTTTGGAGATACGATTAATTTCAAAATTCTTATTTGTACTTGAAAATGTGCCCCTGTTACTTTTGAACAGGATTCCTTTGGGCCGTGTAAGTCAGTTTAAATACCTTGGGCATATAGTAACTGAAACTCTGTATGACAATTTATTCTGATATAGATGGATAGTAGGGTGGATCGTTTTTAAGTTTTTAAAGAATTTCAAAATCGCGGGGTGCGCGAAAGTTGCTTCATGTGATGAGGATCAAAACTTATTATGAGGACAACTTAATCAAATTAGTAGAAGTACTGCCCCAAGAGCTTTGGATTTTAAGAAAAATATATGATGTAATGAAAAAAAGTAAAGTTATGGAATAATAAATTTTGTATTTTTTTATTGAAATAATACAATAAACATGCTACAAAGAAAATGAGAATGGAAATTAAAACAGAAAAAAAACAAATCATTTGAAAATAAGGTAATTTAGAAAATTGGAAAATTAAAGAGATTAAAAAAAATTTTTTTTGGAGGCGTGTATAACTTAAATGTTATTTTTATTGTCATTTATGGTTTTTCTATTCATTTTACAACTAATTCTTCATTAATGATTTAAGTTATGATATTTGTATAAAAATTTTTATGACTTTGAAAACTTCATGATTTTCAAACTTTGACGGCCTTGGGGGCAGTACTTCTACTAATTTGATTAAGTTGTCCTCATAATAAGTTTTGATCCTCATCACATGAAGCAACTTTCGAGCACCCCGCGATTTTGAAATTCTATAAAAACGAAAAAACGATCCACCCTAATGGATAGGGATGCAGGGCTTTGTTGGTCAGTGGTAACATGGTGAGACACAGGTTTGCTTGGTGTACAGTAGAAGTAAATTTTACTTTATTTAAAGCCTATTGTCAAAATTTTTATACCAGTAGTCTGTGGTCAAACTTTATCCAGCTTTCCTACAATGCCCTGCGTGTGTTATACAGTAACATCTTTAAATCCTTGTTGGCGCTTCCACGTTTCTGCAGTGCATCTGGCTTCTTATTTCAAAGGCATTCTGAGGAGAGTGGAGAGAAGTTAGTCTCTCCATATTTTGCTAGGTGAAACTTTATGTTAACATAAGTAGCATATTTTAATTTACTTTTTCAATTTTAATTTTAATATTGTGATTTTGTACTAAAATAGTCAGTAAGCAAAGAAATGGTCTGAAATAAAGGAATTTTATTTTATTTGAACAGTTTAATCATTGCTTATTTTTAATCATTTCTGTCGAACAAATAAATTTTTATTTTTAACCTAATCGATAGAAGTTTAAGTTATAAATTTCAATAAAAGCTCCCATCTGTTATCATTTGTTAGATACTCTATACTTAACAGACTAACTCTAGTTTGTCTGTTTTTCGTTTCGGGACGATGCAATTATTTTAGAATTACTGAATAAATAATCCATATTATTAACCTATTTATTTAGCAATTTCTATTCCAAGTACCTAATCCACGTTATGTGCTATTTTGTAAAAGTATTTTGTAGTAAGTAGTACAACTACATAATATGCTATGCTATGTTGTACTTACTAAGTACAATATAGCATAGCTACAATGCACATCTATACCTGTCTTTTGTGTGCAACTCTAGGAGACAGCGCTTAAAGCTCATATTTTCCAAATAAAATTATGAGTTGATAGACAATTTGTTAATTTTCTTAATTGCTGTTATATTGTAATGTCAAAAACCCACTTATTTATATTTAAGTTAGCAACTGAAAACATAAAATGTGCTAAACTGAAAAATCATAGAAAATAAAATAACATTTGGCCGCTGAAGAAATAAATAACTTATGTATTTACAGGTCTAACTATTTAATCATCCTCATAAATGATAGTAATTTTATTTCTCTTTCATAGCAAATTTATATAAAATAAAGATAATGATAAAAATAAGTACCTACCTATGTTACATAAATAAGTGTTAAAAATATGAATTCAAGAAACTAAACATTGCTTATTTTCAATTCTGGAAGGGTTGTGTTGTGGCACTTCTTAATTGAGAATATTGGCTTTGTTTAGTCTGAATTTGTCACAATATACTAATAATTTATGTAAACACAAAGGTATAAGTAGGTAAGTACAAGAAATTAACAACCAGAAATAAAGAACTGCAAAATGGTATCATCATGCATTTATTAACCAAGTTGTTATTGTCACAAGTTCACAACACATATTTTAAGACATTATTACGGTATACTTTGTACTGTTTATCTTTTAAAGGTTCTGTTGAATGATTTTCTCTGTAATTATCATCTTATAAACAATGTTCTTGTCTTGGAGTAGCCGTCCATTCCATCAAGTCAATATTAAACTTATAAGGAACATTCGGTCTGCTTTTCTTTAAATCTTGATAAATATCTGCAACCTTGCTCTGATAATGAGCCTTACGGGTAGTATCATAAGAGGAAATGAAGAACATTAACCACAAAATACCCAACCAAACAATAACTTCTACAAAATTTTGCCATGACGGGGTCATTTGTCAAATTGTTCACGTAATTAGCGCACACAAATCGAAGAGAAACCATAGTTGACCCTCAAAGATATGCCTTTTTCGTTATATTTTATTAATTTTGTGTTATTTACTTAATTCAAAAAGTAAAGAGTAAAGTTAAGGGTGGTATTCCACTTATCAAATATTTGATCCAAGAAATTGGACGAGGACAACTTCGAATGGTTTCATTGATAAATTCTTTGATGAAATGCATATTGGACAAAGATATTTCATAAGTGGAATACTGTAGAAAGGCTTGTCATTTGCGTTTGGTTATTAATTGATACGTACATTATTTATTTTAGGAATACTTGTTTTTAATACTATGAAGAACTAAATTAATTGTTTTTATCGACTTTGTCCGTTGTCATTTAAAATATAAATAATAAGAGTAAAAAATGCAGAGAAATAATAATATTTTGTTAAATATTGGTATTTATTTGATATGATGCAACAAGACGCGACTATCATTCACTCGCGAAATCCAGATCCGGAAAAACAGTTAGCCGGTAGCTCCAATTGAAGCCCATATTATGGGTCTGGGCTTGAAATCAGAAATATGGATCTGAACTTCATATTTTTAGCCGGTAGACCCCCAGGGGGTCTCCCTGGGGGTCTACCGGCTAAAAATATGAAGTTCAGATCTACATATTAGTAATCTGTGGTTCAGATCCATATTTCTGATTTCAAGCCCAGACCCATAATATGGGCTTCAATTGGAGCTACCGGCTAACTGTTTTTCCGGATCTGGATTTCGCGAGTGAATGATAGTCGCGTCTTGTTGCATCATTACAAATAAATACCAATATTTAACAAAATATTATTATTTCTATGCATTTTTTACTCTTATTATGTATATTTTAAATGATAACGGACAAAGTCGATAAAACCAATTAATTTAGTTCTTCATAGTATTAAAAACAAGTATTCCTAAAATAAATAATGTACGTATCAATTAATAACCAAACGCAAATGACAAGCCTTTCTACAGTATTCCACCTCTATATAATTTGTGATTCCACCTATGAAAGATCTTAGTCCAATATGCATTTGATCAAAGAATTTATCAATGAAACCATTCGAAGTTGTCCTCGTCCAATTTCTTGGATAAATATTTGATAAGTGGAATACCACTCTTAACTTTACTTTTTAAATTATGTAAATAACACAAAATTAATAAAAATAACGAAAAAGGCATATCTTTGAGGGTCAACTATACTATGGTTTCTCTTCGATTTGTGTGCGCTAATTACGTGAACAATTTGACAAATGACCCCGTCATGGCAAAATTTTGTAGAAGTTATTGTGTGGGTCATTTTGTGGTTAATGTTCTTCATTTCCTCTTATGATACTACCCGTAAGGCTCATTATCAGAGCAAGGTTGCAGATATTTATCTCAAGATTTAAAGAAAAGCAGACCGAATGTTCCTTATAAGTTTAATATTGACATGATGGAATGGACGGCTACTCCAAGACAAGAACATTGTTTTTAAGATGATAATTACAGAGAAAATCATTCAACAGAACCTTTAAAAGATAAACAGTACAAAGTATACCGTAATAATGTTTTAAAATATGTGTTGTGAACTTGTGACAATAACAACTTGGTTAATAAATGCATGATGATACCATTTTGTTCTTTATTTCTGGTTGTTGATTTCTTGTACTTACCTACTTAGGTATACCTTTGTGTTTACATAAATTATTAGTATATTGTGACAAATTCAGACTAAACAAAGCCAATATTCTCAATTAAGAAGTGCCACAACACAACCCTTCCAGAATTGAAAATAAGCAATGTTTAGTTTCTTGAATTCATATTTTTAACACTTATTTATGTAACATAGGTAGGTACTTATTTTTATCATTATCTTTATATTATATAAATTTGCTATGAAAGAGAAATAAAATTAGGTACTATCATTCATGAGGATGATTAAATAGTTAGACCTGTAAATACATAAGTTATTTATTTCTTCAGCGGCCAAACATTATTTTTTTTCTATGATTTTTCAGTTTAGCACATCTTATGTTTTCAGTTGCTAACTTAAATATAAATAAGTGGGTTTTTAACAGCAATTAAGAAAATTAACAAATTGTCTATCAACTCATAATTTTATTTGAAAAATATGAGCTTTAAGCGCTGTCTCATAAGAGTTGCACACAATAGACAGGTATAGATGTGCATTGTAGCTATGCTATATTGTACTTAGTAAGTACAACATAGCATAGCATATTATGTAGTTGTACTACTTACTACAAAATACTTTTACAAAATAGCACATAATGTGGATTAGGTACTTTGAATAGAAATTGCTTAATAAATAGGTTAATAATATGGTTTATTTATTCAGTAATTCTGAAATAATTGCATCGTCCCGAAACGAAAAACAGACAAATAGAGTTAGTCTGTTAAGTATAGAGTATCTAACAAATGATAACAGATGGGAGCTTTTATTGAAATTTATAACTTAAACTTCTATCGATTAGGTTAAAAATAAAAAGATATTTGTTCGACAGAAATGATTAAAAATAAGCAATGATTAAACTGCTCAAATAAAATAAAATTCCTTTATTTCTTTGCTTACTGACTATTTTAGTACAAAATCACAATATTAAAATTAAAATAGGCTACTTATGTTAACATAAAGTTTCACCTAGCAAAATATGGAGAGATTAACTTCTCTCCACTCTCCTCAGAATGCCTTTGAAATAAGAAGCCAGATGCACTGCAGAAACGTGGAAGCGCCAACAAGGATTTAAAGATGTTAGTGTATAACACACGCAGGGCATTGTAGGAAAGCTGGATAAAGTTTGACCACAGACTACTGGTATAAAAATTTTGACAATAGGCTTTAAATAAAGTAAAATTTACTTCTACTGTACACCAAGCAAACCTGTGTCTCACCATGTCACCACTGACCAATAAAGCCCTGCATCCCTATCCATCTATATCAGAATAAATTGTCATACAGAGTTTCAGTTACTATATGCCCAAGGTATTTAAACTGACTTACACGGCCCAAGGGAACCCTGTTCAAAAGTAACAGGGGCACATTTTCAAGTCTCTTAATGTTACCCCTGAAGATCATGAATTCACTCTATTTCTCGTTGTACCTTAGGCCGTGCTTCCATATATAGTACTCGCGGGAGCTTTTTGGGGCTACCCAGCGATGGGCTGAGCAGCACAGCACCATGTCATCAGCATAACTGATATTATTCACACAGACATTATCTATATAACAACCATGTGTGCTGCTCAGCCCAGCGATGAGCTTGTCCATATATACATATATAAGAGCGAAGTCAGCCCCTCCTGTCTAACACCACATAAACTCTTCAGAGCATGTATTTCCCCAGTTTACCACATTTTTCTGATTACCATACCAATGTGCCAGTACATTTATAACCTCAGCCAACGAGAAACATCTTTAACTTTAAGTTTTGTCCATAGGTCCAAAGCTTATCATAACTTCATAACACACAAGATCAAATGCTTTGCTGAGGTCTTAAAACATGCATTCATAGGAAGGAGTTAGCTTTATAACATAATTAATAACAGAGAACTTTAACACAGCTCAATATCACTTAAAATAATATGTATGTCAATCAATAGCACTTTCCGTAGTATTGTAAAAAAGTTCGTCCTTTTTGGACAGGCGAAGACATCAAGCCATACTGCCAATTCTTGAGTATTATGTATGTTATTATAGTTTCTTATGTTTTCATTAGAATGTAGGTGTGTTACATTCTAATGCTTCTTGGAGTATTTGGCGTCAAGTATGTCGAGTCGGTCTTCTCGGTAATTCTTGCTGAGGTAGTCACCACTACAATAAAACACTCGGCATCACGTTACCGAGATAGCGCATATTTTAATCATTCCACACATCGTCCAGTTGCGTAAACACTTGGGGCACAAAACTACACCTATCTTGAGTCACAAAGTCCACTATGAAACAAATTGCGATTAATTAAAATATCCACTTAACCTAACCCGCCAAGATGGCGCCAAAAACTCGCACTTTCCGTAGACAATATCCACAAAAAAATTGGCTATTGATAATATCACAGAACACAATAACTCCAAGGAGGATAATAAGTATTATCTAGCACTTCAGCGCACTTCAGCCAGAATGGTGGCTAGGCTAGGCTAGGTATTTGGTTTAATTTTTGTGTTTCGGATAAAAATCTTCAAAGCAGTAAAAACAAAATATACCTATAACCGTACCTACATAAAATAAAACTTTCCTATTTTTGATTTACATAGTATCTTCATAACTTTAATTAAATGCCTATTTTTTATCAAAAGTAGGTCAACAATTTATCTTTAAAGTTATGTAAATTCTGATAACGAAACAAGAAACGAAAATTTGAATTTCGCGGGTAAAATTCCATTACATGACTTCGAGAGAAAGGAACAGCGAAATAGCAATTTGTGTTTGTCTCTTTCGCTCCATCTTTTCGCTCCGCTTTTAAACTCTCTTCTGCTAAAGTTCAACGTTTTACAAGTGCTAGGGGTATATTTACTATAAATGAAGTTGATTACACTCAAAAGTAGCAAGTTATTTCACACAAATTGAGAAATTAAACTTTTCCATGAATCTTCCGATACCAAAATACTCGCCTGCTTCATTTGACATAACGATATGAATCTGGGTTTCGAGTTTTTACTTTTTAATTTTTACAAAATACCGATTCTGGGCTTCAACTGTCAAAAATGTATAGAGAATTTTCTTCGTCATTCACTCTTTTTCTGACATATGGGTATGGGAAGAAATATGAAGTCCATGGAATTAGGCGGTACCGCCAAGTTCAGATTATGGGCTTCAAATGTCAAATAAAGCCCATATCCATATCCAGATTTTTTAGGTGGTAGACCCCCTGGGGGGCTACCGCGTAACTTTATGGGTATGAACTTCATACGTTTTTGGGAACTTTAAGTCAATTTTATAAAGAAAGTAGCCGCTATCAGTTCTTTGTCTTGTGAGGTCGGGTATAACGATAACTAGCTAGCAACGTTGAACAGAACAAAGCAGCAAAAATCTATCAAATTAAGGAATTCAATTGACAGTTGAAACCCATACCCATATCCATATTTCTTAGCCGGTAGCCCCCCAGGGGGGCTACCGCGTAACTTTATGGATATGAACTTCATACGTTTTTGGGAACTTTAGGTCAATTTTATAAAGAAAATAGCCGCTATCAGTTCCTTGTTTTGTGACGTTGGGTATAACGATAACTAGCTAGCAACGTTCAACAGAACAAAGCAGCAAAAATCTATCAGATTATGGAATTCAAATGACAGTTGAGTACGGTTACAATACTACGTCACAAATTAAGATGCCCGTTTTGACACATGGTAATGACCCTAGAATGTAACTTGTTACGAAAACCAAAAAATCAAATATATGCTGATTACTTATCAAAGGTGTATGAAAATAATATGTTACATTTTTTAACGCATCATAAATTAAGGCAAAGTGTATTCCGCGTATTATTTTTGCGTTTATTCTAAAGTAAACGCAGATTCGATTAACTACGAAACGTCTTGAAAAACAGTTACGTTCTCAGTCTTTATTTTTTTAAATACTAGTGTTGTTACCGTTGTATGCAGGATTTCTCCAGCTTCATTCAATTTTATCGAAATAATCGTTATAACCACTTTAATAGATTAATTTGTAAAATTGATCTTTTTTTGTGTGAAAACTAGATTGGCGCTTAAAGCATTAGTGAAATTATGAATTGGCAACAATGATTTCGATAAAACGGTTTCTAGACAAACGCACACTTATCCAAGAAGAACGTTTCGATGAACCGAATGAAAAAAAAAAATTCTTTAAATAAAACCTAGACAACCTTGCAGACCTCACCATGTCGAATCGTCTTCACCTTTCCAGAGATTTCTTATAACACGTTTCGTTCGGCTTGTTCGAAGCGTTCGCATCGGACAAGTGTGCGTTCACCATAAGCGGCCTGTATACGTTGGTCCAACTACTGCCCAATACATCGTACATTGACACTTTTGAACGAACAAGACGTTAAAAAAGGTTCTTTCAAAAGTGTCATTATACGACGTCTTGGCCAATGGTTGGGCCAACGTGTACAGGCCGCTATAATAAGTAATGTTGCTACTCTATGACCATGTCTATGCTGTGAGCTGTAGTTAAAATACTTGCACATTTAGAGCCAACGCGCACTTGTGATTTTTAGTCGACCGATAGTTTGGTTTTGAGAACCTGCGTGCACTTATGATTTTTAGTCGACCGATAGTTGGTCGATAGTTTAGTTGAATCCGGGCGCGCGCTCACATAGTCCTTCATGCACAGGCCGATAGTTGTGCGATAGTTGTATAACTGTAACTATAACGATAGTTGTAGTAAGTGTAGTAACTATTGGCCAGTCATTTTCGATAGTGCGATACTGAATGCGCAGTCTACCGATAGTTGGGCGATAGTTTAGTTGAATGCAGTGCGCGCGCTCACATAGTCCTTCATGCACATTACCGCCCGGCCGATAGTTGTGAGATAGTTTGATCGTACAACTATCGGCCAGTCATTTTCGATAGTTTGATCGGTCGATAGTTTAAGCGCACTGACGATTGCCACTGCATTATAACTCTATACTGAATCCGAGAACGACCAAACTATCGCCCGATTAAAAATCACAAGTGCGCATTCGTTCTTATATAAATAATGCAATTTAAGTGGATTCGATTCAAGTTTATATAACATAAAAGGTCAATTTATACTTTAATAATATGTTTATTAAAAGTTTATGTACCTATATAGTAAGTTTAACCTTTTATAATGATAACTTTAGTCTGAATCCACATAAGTTGCAAACCTAATATCGCCGGGTTAATGCAAAAACCAACTAACTAGCGTTTTTTGACAAAATGAGTTATGAATGCCATTTTACTTAAAAATTTGTCCTCTTTCGAATGGTAAAACAAACTACGCGAAATACCTGATAGTTTCGGAGTTAGTGAGAAGCAAAACCGTCTAAACTAAATACTTTACAGCAATCTTAAAGTGAAAAAACGAATATCATGGGATAATGAGCAAATAAAAATAAAATCAAGGGCTAAACTAAATTATTTCAATTTAATTCATTTTAGCTATTACTCGATCATCCTAATAGTTCTGAAATTCTAGGAGTAAAATATACCAACTCAGGATAATCGCTTTTACTTGCCATTTTATACTTATTGATCTTTACAATTTAGTAAAGTAAAAGCATTTAAACCACGATAATCGCTTTTACCACTACTATTTTTCTCCGTCTAGAAGAAAGAAATCTAGAGGTAAAACCATATATCTGCTGGTAGTTGGTATTGGTACGGAATTTCGAAGGCGCGCATGCGTGTTAATTGCGTTGCGCTGGTGCTCAGACCAACAGTTCCCAGGTGGTAACGGGTTCATAGTCCTCCACCGTGGTCACCATCAGGCGAGTATCGAGCAGGGTAGCGTACCTGATACAATTAACGGTATTCGCTGAATGTCATACAGGTCTACAATTCGACTTAGACCCACAACGATGACGAAGTGGAGGCTGTGTATGAGCATGGAATACATAATAGTACTAACGTAGTATGAGGAGATTTACAAGCCATGCGTAGCTATAAAACCCACTGCATGGTTTTGATGGGGGATTTCAATGCAAACTTGGGGAAACTTTGCGATAATGAGTTAAGTGTGAGACAGTTTGGGTCTGGTAACGGACCTCAGGCAAGGTGCTGCCACACTTCATGGAGAGAGAACCGCTATTATGATGAGCTCCTCTGTCAGGAAGCCCAGAAGTCGCAAATAGACCTGCATTAGTCCGAATGGTAAAGTCAAAAACGACATAGGTAGATGATTTAACGCCGTTTTCAAGGGCTTAGAAGCGGTTCTGAAGGTCGAGCTGAAAGCACCCGGGGTTTTGTAATTGAGCCGGTTTTGGTCGGAGTGTAGATTTTATCAGTCGGGATCTTTCAAGTAGGTAAAACGATGATGTTCTATGTGCCTCTAAACATGCAGTGGTCGCTAGTCGATCGATCGTCTTGTCTAAACAGCTTTGAATATAGCGACATCATTTAAGTTGTGCTTCTTCGTCGGCATAAATTTTACATAGATGAAGAAGCAAGGTAGCGTCTTTTCGTGAATACTTGAAATCCTGAGATAGATTCTATTTACCCGTCTGCGGCGAAGCCAAAAAAGGGTTATGTATTTGACCTGTATTTACTGATGTATTCCACGCAAACACCTGTTGCTCTGTCATTCTCGACGGCAAAAGGTCTAATGCATGGGGAGAAGCGATGTGATGCTGTTCTTCAAGAAGGGTGATAAGACTCTATCACTCAGAACTCATGTCGCTCCTGAAACATATCTACAAAATATTATGTTCGAGTCATTACGAATCGTTACGCTCGTAAGTTCGATGACTACCAACCTCCTGTACAGGCCGCTTTCGGAAATGGTTATACCTAGTACCTTAGAGCACATTCAGTCTATTTCAGACGCTGCTGCAAGTTATACCCTCTTTGCATCGTGTTCGTGGACTATAAGAAAGCCTTTGATTAGATTGAGACCTGGGCAGTGTTGTAGTCTAGTAGGTAAATGCTAGCCACCATGTCGTTCCGATTAAGAACCAGAGCTCTAATCCAGTCCAATTCCAGCGAAGTGTGAAACATGGAGACGTTATTTCACAAAACTGTTCACAGTTGCGATGGGAAATATTTTGAAGCTTCTAAGAAAAGATACGGCATCAACATCAATGACGAGGTCTTAACACACCTGTGATTTGCCGATGATGTAATTCTTATGGCTGACACCTTGAAAGACCTACCACAATGCTCGAAGATGTCAGTAATGCTTCTCAAAGAGTGGGTCTTACTTAGGATGACTATGGATAAGACAAACATTATGTCCAACGTCAATGTTTCACCCATTCCGCTCCAGGGGTCTTACTATGAGCTGTTGGAGCAATATTAAAGTAAGATTGTGATTGTGTCTTAAGAGAAAAGTTTCGACAAATGTGTTGGTTGCTTGTAATGTGGCAGTGAGACGTGGTCGTTTACTATGGATCTCATAAGAAGGCTTAAGGTCACCCAGCGAGCAATCGAGAGGAGAGAGGAATGCTGGGCGTTCGAATGAGAAGTGACGAGATCAGCAGGAGAACTAAAACAACCGACATCGCTCGAATGATCGCTCAGCTGAAGTGGCAGTGGGCGGAACACATTGCGCGGAGAACCGATGGCCGTTGGGGCAGAAAGGTTCTCGAATGGCGACCGCGCACCGGACGACGTTCCGTAGACAGGATAGTCCTGTATAATTATACAAGGTGAACCGACGATCTGGTCAAAGTCTCGGGAAGTCGCTGGACGCAGGCAGCGCAGGACAAATCGCTGTGGATATATCCATGGGGGATGGCCCAACAGTGGGCGGCGTACCTACGGCTGATGATGATGATGATGCGGAAAGTACTGAAATAGAATCTTCCTTTCCTCTTCAGTAAAGCAACCTTAGAAAAATTAAAAAAAGTCTTATTTATTTGAAATTGGAAACCTAATTTTTTTCAACAAGATGTTTTAATTATTATAGTTTTACTATTTTGTGTTTATGATGTAAATTCATATGCTTTGGGAGGTTTTGAAGTTATTTTGTTTAACCGTAATTGATTTTCTTCTTTAAATCGGGAGGTAAAACCAACTAGCTCTATAGATTTTTCCGTTTTTATTGAAAACTATCAGACCCACATACACCATTGTCCGTTTGTCTCCAAATAATATTTAAATTAATAATTCAAGCTCATTTACATCCATCGTTCACCTTTAGTTTATTAGTTATCGGTATTTCTTAATAGAGAAGTACATGGGGGGTTGGTAATAAAAAACTGTAGTTTTTTCAGATTTACGATGAATTTATCTGCGTTTGTTCTACCTAATTAAAAACATAGTTAACTAAGAATGCAACTTATCATAACTTAAAATAACAAATCCTTTATTTAACACTAGTTTTAGATTCCTAAACTTTAAAAACGCTATAACTCAAAACTACAATTGCTTGAGTTAGTTGGTATTTGCATTAACCCGGCGATATAATCGATTAGTTACTCAGAACCTTAATCGATTAATCAAGAGAATCGATCACAGACTCGTATGGTTACATGCCTAATCACGTCACTTTAGCATGTGTCAAAACGGGCATCTTATTTTGTGACGACTGTAGTATTTAAAACAAGAAAGACTGAGAACGTAACCAAACGTTACTGTTTTTCGAGACGTTTCGTAGTTAATCGAATCTGCCAATCTGCGTTTACTTAAGAATAAACGCAAAAATAATACGCTGACTGAATAGGTACGCTTTGCCTTCATTTATGATCAAACACCTTTGATAAGTAATCAGCATTTATTTGATTTTTTGGTTTTCGTAACAAGTTACATTCTAGGGTCATCATTACCATGTGTCAATGTCAAAACGATTTACTACAAGCCATAGATGTATTATTCCTGTAGATGGATCACAAAAATAAGCTATAACTCACCCATCCTTTACCCCTTCTAACACTATCAAATTGTCATAAGATAGAAAGAGACATACATGTTTATCTGTTGCGTCGTAATTAGTGAATGTCTCCATTTTGACTATGCAATGCTAGATGATGATGATGCAATGATAGTGCTGTGGTTTTTTTTATAACAAGTTATCGATAAAAAAATTAAAAATAATTATAATGCAATGCGTTACATACAATGAGAGAGTTTCTTTTGACGTTTCATCGTTCAGTTCAAAAATTTGTACTAGATGGCGCTACCCCACTATAGCGACCTAACTTTTTCTGAAGAAGTAAACGAAAAAGTACTTAATAGAAAAAAGCAAAGAAAATAGTATGTCTGTAGTAAGGCGTACATTAGACGGTCATGCAACCATCAGTCAATTCCATCACTCATGACGTCATGACTATCTAACTAATCGGTATAGAGGAACTACGGGCAGCGTTATGAATGGTTCATTTTGATTGGCTAAGAGATCGTGACTAATATAAAACTGACAGCAAAACCTACCGTCTAATGGGCGCGTAATAGGTAACAAAGACGTTATAGTGCGACAAGCATATCTGTTCCGGTGTTAATCTTTGGAACTAAAACATTTTAATACTACAGTCCATTTTGACAGCTAATTTTGTATTGCAAGTGGCTCCTCTGTCACGGCTGTCACCGGAACAGACAGGCATGTGGGACTATAGTACTTTATATTCTGTGACAAAGAGCTTAGACTAAATACTGAGGTAACTGAAGCGAGTAGTACTAACACTTTTTTGTGGCACTGTGGCTGTCTTCCGTCTCACCTACACTTTGAAACAAAACGTATGGTCTTAAGAGACAACAGACAGCCACTAAAGGGCCACTACGTACTACAGTGGCACAATCTTTTCTGTTCCGGTGACAACGGCGCTATCTACTTCTTTCTTTTTTCTGTAGAAATTTAACCGGCCCTGACTTCTAAGACCTTCAGCCGCCAGCAGCGCTATGGTTGGACATCAACTTGACAGCACAATGACATTAAAAAAAACACGCTAGTTTCACATTTTGGCCACCGGGACTTGACCGGAACAGAAAAGATTGTGGCACTGTAAATGTCAAATCAGACAAAGAGTACATTATTATCCCATAGATTAGGTAGAAAGTGGACTCCAATCCATGCTCCAATCACAAAAATGCCACCTACAAAAAGCTTTGTACGTTTCTCCCCATTATCGGAGTATTCAATGCCAGGTTTCAATCAAATTATCAAGAAAAACGAATACCTACGCTCACAAAACACCACCAACACCAACGCATGGAAGCAAAGGAATCCGCAGTTCTGACAGAAGAAAAACTTTACCACAGACAGATTAATTTGACAGTACAACCGACCAACACAAAAGTCTTTTTAAGGCTCCATGAACTAATCCTTTGCCATAATATGCTGAAAAAAGTAGGTTGTGTTAGGGTTACAGCGCCATCTAGTGCATCGAAAAATAACTGCAGGAAACTCTCCCATTACAATGCATATGTATATATCGCAGGCGTATTGTATATTTCACCGTATTACATACCAACTAGCTGTATTGGACAACAGCACCGCATTGTAATGCGGCGGATTCAAGATACGCCGTATTCAATACGGCTGATCGAAACTATTAAGCGCGAAGCGCTCTATTCATGCGGCTAGAGACTTAATGTAATTGGGCGGTTTATAATCCGCTTTTCTGTCAGTTTTTAGTACTAATCGTGTCCAAAGTGCTCACGGCCTTAGAATTTTGTTTACGCTATGAAACTTCGGCATAGGTCGAAATATGGCAAAAATTTCTTCCCTCCAGACAAAAGCGCACGCTCAGCTGATCGAGCTAGTGTGGCAGAATATTTTTTTTATATTTCGACGTATGCTATGCTCCAAAGAGAAAGTTGTTCAGTTTCTTGGTCTAAGCAAGCCCTTTAATTTTGAATCAGTGCCAAATATGAAGTAGCTACTATAATTATACTTGAGGAGATCGATGGCTCATTGGTACGCGCATTCTGCTTCCGGTGGTTGATGTTAAGCAACATTCGTTGCGGTTGGACATCTGAATGGTGACCCAAAACTTTATTATCTCGGTCTCCTCTGTGCTTCGGAAAGCACGTTAAACCGTTGGTCCCGGTTGCATTAGCAGTCGTTGGCACCCTCACCCACCAATCTGCATTGGCTTCGCGTGGTGGGTTATGGCAGTTATGGCCCGTTCTACCTGTGATATTTTCATGCACAGGGGAGGCCTATAGCCCAGCAGTAAGGACATTAATAATACTAGGAGGTATAGTCGTAAAACTGAACGAGATTTCTAATCAATTTATTAAATTAAATAATCTGCTGAATGATATCAAGTAAAAAATACAGATTTCACGCAAATTTTTATACTCTTAATGTATTCAATTTTTTAAGTATAAATCCACAATTTGCTTTAATAAGTGCATCGAGCATATTCTTGTTTGTTGCGAAGGTCTCCAATCGTCGCCTTTTTTTACGTTTCTTATTCACGTTTCCTTTACATCGAAGGCGGCGCGGCGGTGGGAAATCTGTTTAAAATTAAGAAAAATTAAGTTTTAATACAAAATTGTTAACACTATAATTTTTTATCGATATTACATAATAAAATCGGACTACAACACTATCATGTTGGTCAAATGTCAAAAAATCCCAATTGGCTTTAAATTATATATTTTTAGCCTAACAAAACCTGATTTTCTTCAACCAAGTCAATGTTAAATTGTGTATACACGTACAGCAATTTAGTTTTTGCAAATACGGACCAGTAAGCTATAAAAATGTGTTCCCAAAAACACAAAACAATGAGTGTGACTTACCTCTGAAATGATATGTGTTCATTATTCTCTTTCAAAACACTCACTCTGCTTGAATAAACGGGAACAGTACAGGCCATTCTTAACAAACAACAGATTTACCGCACCACACCATCAAATCTTTCTATATTTTACTACACAGAAAGATTTTCTTTCTGAAGCATTTGTAACCAGCTGGTTAACAAACAAATATGACGTTGACTTTTAAGTGGCGCGCGGCTCATTAAGACGCACACGTTGGGCTATTGTTATCTCTTTTCAACATACGAAATGTCGCCATTTGAGAGACGAGAGTCGATTATAGAAGGAATCGTTCATATTTTTATGCTCCATCTACAGGAATAATACATCTATGCTACAAGCAAACATAGAATAATACATCTATGCAAGCAAACTACAAGTCGTCATAAAATAAGATGCCCGTTTTGACACATGCTAAAGTGACGTGATTAGGGATGTAACCATACGAGTCTGTGATCGATTCTCGCGATTAATCGATTAAGTTTCTGAGTAATTAATCGATTATAGTAGGTTTGCAACTTATGTGGATTAAGACTAACGTTTAATATAAAATGTTAAACTTACTTTATAGGTACTTATACTTTTAATAAATTTTCTTACAATCATACCAATTATCTAAGCCCATAGTAAATTTCTTAAGAAACTGTGTCTATGTGAACTTGATAACGGATAAATATATACTTAAATACTTTTTTGTTTGTAAATACATACTTAATATACATAGAACCCAGACCAAGACAAATAGACATTTTCATGCACACAAATATTTGTCTTGTTCGAGAATCGAACCCGAGACCTCTGGCGCAGAAGGCAGGTAGTTTACCCCTGCGCCAAATCGGTCGTCAAAAAATTTATATTATTAAAGTATAAATTGACCTTTTATGGTCTAGAAACTTGAATCGAATCCACTTAAATTGAATAATTGATATAAAAGTGCAAGTATTTTAACTACAGCTCACAGCATAGACATGCTCATAGAGTAGGTACATTACTTATTATAGCGACCTGAAGCCCTACCACAAGCTCTAATAGCAGTTATTTTTAAGTTGAGAGAGTGAGACGCCGCTTTACACGCCGTATAGCGGCATCTCACTCTCTTAACCTAAAAATAACTGATATTAAAGCTTGTGGTAAGCGTCCTGTATACGTTGGCCCAACCATTGGCCAATACGTCGTACATTGACACTTTTGAAAGAACCTTTTTAAAGTTCATTCAAAAGTATTAGTATTATAAGTACGATGTATTGGCCAGTGATTGACCCAACGTGTACAGGTGGCCTACCACAAGCTCTTAAAGCAGTTATTTTTAAGTTGAGAGAGTGAGACGCCGCTATACGGCGTGTAGAGCGGCGTCTCTCTCTCTCAACGTAAAAATAACTGCTATAAGAGCTTGTGGTAGGCCACCTGGCCGCTTATGGTGAACGCACGCTAGTCCCATGTGAACGCATCGAACGAGCCGAACGAAACGTATTTTAAGAAATCTCTAGAAAGGTAATCGTGACTATTCGACATGGTGAGGTGTGCAAGGTTGTCCAGGTTTTATCTAAGTAAATATTTTTTTCATTCGGTTCGTTCGAAACGCTGTCCTTGGATAAGTGTGCGTTTACCTAGAAACCGTTTTATCGAAATCATTGTTGCCAATTCATAATTTTACTAATGCTTTAAGCGCTAATCTAGTTTTCACACACAAAAAGATCAATTTTACAAATTAATCTATTAAAGTGGTTATAACGATTATTTCGATGCAATTGAATGAAGCTGGAGAAATCCTGCACACAACGGTTACAACACTACTATTTAAAAAAATAAAGACTGAGAACGTAACTGTTTTTCGAGATGTTTCGTAGTTAATCGAATCTGCGTTTACTTTAGAATAAACGCAAAAATAATACGCTGAATATACACTTTGCCTTAATTTATGATGCGTTAAAAAATGTAACATATTATTTTCAAACACCTTTGATAAGAAATCAAATCAAAAGATTTTTTGGTTTTCGTAACAAGTTACATTCTAGCGTCATTACCATGTGTCAAAACGGGCATGTGACGGGCTGACGGGTGGTGACGGGCATCTTAATTTGTGTTGTGACGACTGTAGTATTGTTGTATTTGTACCTATTCAAAGATGTAGGTTGTATTGTTGATTGTTGTTGATCACGAAATTCACAAATTATATTGTAGTTGATCGAACTTGATCAAAGTGTAAAATATAATAATTTGTGTAGTAAACTAAACTAAAATCTAGCTTGACGTACCTTGTTTGTGTAGAAGTGATTACTTGCTCTTTGTCTGTGATTAGGTAAAATAAATAAATAATTTTCATATTTTTTTATTTACCGCGCCAGTCATACCAGAATTACCAGAAAATTTGTAGTATCAACCATGGCTGCGGCTAATGCAGCTCCTATTACTGCTACTGATAGCTTATCGCAAGCTTTGAAAGCGAATATTATTCCTAACCAAGAATACTTGTTACAGGTAAGTTTTACAAATGAATAATATCGATTAAACAATAAATAATGCAATACCTATAGATTGTTAGTCATTAGTTTGTTATATAATTATTCGTATTCTCATTAACTTTGTTCTATTCAGGGTTCAGTGTTAGATTCTGCTGTTGAAGTTTTGCTTCACCGTCTTCGCGGTCTCTGCGACAATGTTGATGCTGGCCCCGAGACATTTGATGACCAAGAAGTGTGTTTTAGCCTTAGGGATCCTAATCAACAGGTATAGCTATTAAATAATCTGAAAACTTCCTAAACCAGGGGGCTAATTGTCTAATTTTAACATCAATCGCAATTGCTTTCAATTTGATGTTTGAAAGATATTCACGAACTTCACACCACAAATTATTGACATTTGATTGCGATTGCGATCGCGACTTGATTTGAAAGATTATTGAATGAACGATATCGTTAATTTTACGTAGATTTGGAATTGTCTAAACAAGGTGACAACCGCAAAATCTTTGAAAGCTATTGAGAAGTGTCAAACAAAAGGATTTCGATGTTAACTGCAATCTTTCAATGAATATAAGTAAGTTTTTATTATGTTTCTTGATTTATTACAAAATTTTAGTAATCATCGTCATTTTAAACTCGCTCTTAATTATTATTATTTATTTATGTAACACAATCATTCATTATCGTTACCGTGGGAATAACAACTTATTATTAATGAAATGTGATTAATAAGAAGCAACTTTTACCTATTTTATAGGTAGGTATTTGATTTTAAGCTACTTAAAAAAAGAAAGAGGTTACGTTCGACTATATGTATGCTTCTTTTTCTATGTATGTTCACCGATTCGATTTCCATAATTCTTTTTTTATTCAAAAGAGTATACTCATGAGGTGGTCCCATTGTCACCAAGTCAGGATCTGCCCCCTGATTCACGAACCGTCGGAAACGGAATCGGATTCGAATTCTGACTTGTCTTTGTCAATTCTATAGTGAGTGACAGAGACAGTGCATATATTCCGCTGTCGGGAGCGTCCGTCGGTTTGTGAATCGGGGGGGGGGCTGATGATGGGATCCCAAGGAAATAAAAAAAAACCCTCAAATTTTATAATCATTTTGCGTAATATATTCTCGAAAGCTTTTCAAGCTTTTGGATATGGTACTCATCAAATCATGTTGATGAGCTGATGATGGAAGGCACAACTCCTTAATGGTTAGGAGACAGATTATAATTTATTTTAATATTGTTCTTCTTCTTTTCGTGTCATGGTTTCTCACACAGATGATGCCCAATAGGCAGCGGTGATAATGGCCCCAGCCGTTGCATCTCGCAGGTCCTTCTCAGAACAGGTGTATGGGCACGCGGGGCATGCCAGCAGGTGGTCCATTGTTTGCGGGGTCGCCCCGCAGGTGCATTGGGTTGATGGGTCACGGAGTAGTCCCCATTTTGCCATATTTTGTTTGCAACGGCCAACTCCAGACCTGAGCCTGTTTAGCGCCTTCCATATGGGCCATGGTTCCTTGTGACCGGGAGGTAGGTTCTCGGATGGTTGCACATATGTCTCAGGCGGTGGGCATCGATTATTCCACAGTGCGCAACGCTCCTTGGACGGGTCGCTCAGCAGGGGATCGGTGTATCGCATGAAACTTTTTCGGCTCTTTAGGCGAACAGGTGGTGGGTCGTGGGCGCACAAAGGGTGGCGAGAGTCGTTCTCCTGCTATTGCTTTTCGACGGCGCATGCTACTTCTCTTCGGACTTCTGGGGGCGCGATACCCGCAAGTGGATAAAGTTTGTTGAGTGGTGTCGGCTTGAGGCATCCTGTGATGATGCGACAGGAGTCACATAGAGCGACACTCACCAAACCAGAGTGTGCGGATCGGTGCCAGACCGGGCACGCGTATTCGCCCGCAAAAAACACAACGCCAGTGCAGTTGAGCGCAGGGTGTGTGCTGAGGCTCCCCAGCTTGTTGATGTTAGTTTGCGTAGTAGATTGTTCCGGGAACTGACCTTCATTTGGGTGTTACAGCAGTGTTTCCCTTAAGGTGAGAGCACTGTCCAGCGTTATTCCCAGGTATCGAGGGTAAGGGCAGTGTTCGATTGCCGTTCCATCCCACATCATATTTAGAGTCCTCCGCACCTGTCGGTTCCGTAGGTGGAACACGCATGACTGTGTCTTGCCCGGGTTCGGCCGTAGGCAGTTGCGCTTGTAGCTGGCTGAAGTTATCCAATGCCACCGACAGTATCTCCTCCGCCTCTTCAAAAGATTGACACTGTGCAGACAGAGCAAGGTCGTCTGCATAAATGAATTGCTGCGGCCCCGGTGGGTTGGGTTGATCATTGGTGTAGATATTGAAGAGGGTTGAGGCCAGTACGCTGCCTTGCGGTAACCCATTCTTTTGGCATCGCCAGCGACTCTTTTGCGTGTGGAGATGCACTTGGAATCGGCGGTTGCGGAGTAGCTCGCTGAGGATCCGGACGAAGCCCATATCCTTGGTAACGTTGGCAACTTTGGTAAGCAGGGTCTTGATGTTAACCGTGTCTTAAGCCGCAGACAGGTCCACAAACACTACGCCGGTGACCATGCCAAGCTCGTAACCATCCTCGATGTGTTGCGTTAGCTTGAGTGTTTGACTTGTGCATGATTTTCCTGGTCGAAAACCGGCCTGTTCCGGGATAAGTTGGGGATCCACTAAAGATGTTAGGCGGTTAAGTAGCAGGCGCTCGAACAGTTTGTAGGTGTGGCTCAGCCAGGAGATAGGTCTGTAGCTCCTTGGGTCAGACGGGCATTTCCCCGGTTTCAACAGTGCCACTACCTTTGATTTTCGCCACACCCTTGGTATATTGAGCGTCTTCAGGCAGTCGTTGAAAAGGGCGAGGAGCCACGCTTGTGCCTTCGGTCCGAGATGTTTCAGCTGTTCCACTGTGAGATCGTCTACGCCAGATGCCTTACCATTTTTAGACGCTGTATCCCAGCGAGAAGTACATTTAGTGCGAACGGTTTGCTCAATTTGCTGTTGCTTTCTTGAACTTCTGGTGTTGGTGGGGCTCGAGGTACTCGGTGGGGTGGCTTGCCATTTAGAAGCAGTTGGGCAACAACTTGGTTAGCCGTGACCTGACCTGGGTCCACGGTGGTTGGTGCCTCACCTGTGAGCTTGCGAAGAGTTGCCCAAGCTTTTTTGCTGTTGTGTGTCATATCAATGCTAGCAACGGTGTCCTCCCATTTTTTTCTGCGGGTGCAATATTGTTCATATGTTAAAATTCATAGTTGTAATCTTTCCGGTTATTAAGGCGAGCTGATGATAGAATGTAAAACTCCTTTTTTTTCATATTTGTTTGCTAACATGCGATCGGTCTTTGGACCATAAGCAGTTGTTTTGTTTTTAATGCAGGCGTGGAGGCATGCCTTTCCACTGTCAGGCTGCCTTTATGTTTTGCTAACTGGTAAGGTTATTGTATGTTGTCCCAAGTATGCAGTCTCTGCAGACGTCTTGTCTGCAATGTTTCAATAAGACTCTGGGCCAGTTTGTTCTTATGATTACTGATTCGATCTTTATACGAACTAATGCTATCGGCTATTTGCTGTTGGAATATTAAGATACTCATGAACTTCTTCCATTCTCGTGAACCATGGGGCATTAACTATTGTTTTGAGCACACTGTTCTGGAATCTTTGCAGAATTTCTATGTTCGACGTTTTCGCAGAACCCCACAGCTGTATGCCGTAAGTCCATTTAGGTTTTAGTATGGCTTTATATATCAGGACCTTGTTGTCAACCGACAGTCGAGAGCCTCGACCCATAAGCCAATCCAGGGATCTTAGTCTGTAGTTTAGCTCATCACGCTTCTTCTGAATGTGTGCTTTCCAGGTTTGCTTTCTGTCAAGGTAGAAACCAAGGTATTTAAAGCAAGCGTTATGCGGCAGGACCTCTTGACCAAGCTTAACAGGAGGGCAATCTTCTTTTCTCAAAGTGAATGTGATGTGATTCGACTTGGTGCCACTAGCTTTAATTCTCCAAGACTGCATCCAGGAATGGACATTATTCAAGTGTTCTTGAAGATTCCTTGATGCTTCTTCGGGGTCTGTGTCATGTGACAGTATGGCTGTGTCATCAGCAAAAGTAGCTGTAATGACATTATCCGACTCTGGAACATCACAGATCCTTGAGGAACTCCTGCTTTTATGTCATAAAAATCGGATGTAGTGTTATTGATTTTGACATAAAAGATTCTGCTGTCTAAATAGGACTTCAATAGGAGGTACATGGTGTTCGGTAATAGTTTTTTGAGTTTGTAAAGCAAGCCGTTGTGCCAAACTTTATCAAAAGCCTGCTGAACGTCTAAGAACACTGCAGAGCAGTACTTCTTATCTTCCAAGGTGTTTCTTATGTACTCGCAGACCCTGTGGACTTGCTCAATGGTTGAATGGCGCCGTCTAAATCCAAACTGGTGCTCTGGGATAATTGCACTTTCTGTCAATATTTCATTGAGGCGTGACAAAATGATTTTCTCAAGCACTTTTGATAAAACAGGTAGGAGGCTTATCGGTCTATATGATGATGTCAAGTGCGGTGGCTTTCCTGGCTTTGGAATCATAGTTATTTGCGAGACTTTCCATATACTTGGAAAATAAGCAACTCGTAACACAGCGTTGAACAATGATGTAATGAAATATAGCATTCTGCGGCAGGTTACGCAACACCTCTGCGGTGATAAGGTCAAATCCGGGGGCTTTTTTGAGTTCTAGATCCATTATTGTTCGACGAACTTCTGCAGGTGTACAGCTAAGAATAGGGAGACTGAGCTGAAGGTCGCTTTCAAGGAATTTCACAACCTCACGGTCAATGCTTTCGTTGCTCATCTCAGTATTAGGCGTAAATACGCTGCTCAAGTATGACCCATATGCTTCCGCTCTTTCTTGGTCCGTTTTGGCCCACGTACCATTTGCATTTTTAAGTGGATGTTGAGCAACTTGCGGCTTATCGCGGGATTTCAACGTTTTCCAGAGTGAATATTCGTTTTTAACTGAGGCAGTGGGAGTCAAACTTTGTAGGTGTTGCTGTAATGTTTCATTTACTATGTTGACGATTCCCGAGAGGGCGGAGTGCAAGTCCAAGCAGCTTTTTGTATCATCTTACTTAGATACTCAGCAGCGCCATCAATATCTTCCTCAGTTTTGAGGCTGATTTTAAGCTCCAAGTTTTCATTTAAGTACTGTTGAAATGCTCTCCAATCTGTATGCCTGTTATACAGGTATAGAGGCTCAGGTCTTTTTATTACTGTGAAGCTCATAGTTGCAATCACTGGAGTATGGTCTGATGAAGAATCAAAGCAACTTTCTACATCCAAAAAATGAGTTTGTACGCCCTTGTAGATGAAGAAGTCCAACAGGTCTGGCATCTTAGCTGGATCTGCGGGCCAATAAGTTGGTTGACCAGTTGAGAGAGCATTCAGATGTTATTTTCCAAGAGTTTTGCGGAGATTTCGTCCTCTAGTTGATATGAGACGCGAGCCCCACAATGTGTGTTTGGAATTCCAATCACCTCCCGCTATAAACCGGTTGCCTAGCGATTGGAAGAAGGTGTTGAAATCTTCTTCTACTGTTTCAGGATTTCTCTTTTGCTTTGGAGGGCAGTGAGCCGATGATAGCGTAATCGGTCTTTGCTTGTCATGTATCATTATCGGCGTGGCTTGTATTTTGGCGGTCCGGTATTCTGGCAATATTTGATGTTTAATACTTTTTCTAATAATAGGGTATTTTACTGTTGTTGAAATGTAGATATTTAATGATGACGTTAAAAAATATTGCAATTAAGAATACCAAATGTGAAAAAATAATTTGAATCTGTTTTATAATAAAAGAATTATAGTCTGTTTGATTTTGACTATAGCTGTCTCTTTCTAAAACGAAATCTTCTATGGCGTGACTATGACGCTACTAACCCACTGACGTCACTAAGATAGCGTCCTGTCCTTGTCTAATTATAAAGTTTGACGTCCTATATCTTTGAAAATATTCAAGATAATTCAAAATGAAAACTTGTTTTGTGTAGCTAATATTTCGAAAAACATTTTAAAGAAATAAAAAAAAATCAGTAAAATACCGTATTATTGCTGTACCAGCATGTGCTGCATCGCTCGGACGGTGGTGACTCCGTCCGACGGCTCGGTCGGACGGAGGTGTTATAACCATCTATGTGGAATGATGTTTTGTGTGTAAGGTGAGTTTCAGAAATCAATAATACATCAAGATTTTGCGTTTTCATCAAAATTGCGGCTTCTTGCTTCTTGCCCAGTAGGCCATTGATTTATTTATTTATTTACTTTAATTAAAACGGTTACATACACCAATAACATTAATTAAAGACATCATTCAATTCAATTAGGCGTTCAATTCAATTGATGTTCCAAGTTGCAATTCGGAGACCCATTTAAACAACCAGTTTATTGACAAGGGTTGTCAAGAGACTCATGAGGGTCCCCATTTGTTCAATAAGACGATCTAGCTTTTCAGGTTGCTTGGCTAAAATGATTTCAAGATTTGTTCCAGCTGTTCCAGCTGTGACTTAAGGGTATGTTAATTCTGCTTTGGCGAATGTTGGTTTGTCGCAATTAGTTGATGCTTTATCTCTTTTATCCATTTTATCAGCCATATCCATTCCTTTATTCTGGGTATTCAATTTATTTAATGGAATTCTTGAGGCTAATTTCCTCTTTTGTATTTCTTGGAAGACCTTACAACCTTTGTAATTTGCAGCATGATCACCCAAGCACAGGGCACATTTTGCTGGCTCTAACCTGTCTTTTTTTGGACAGTCTGCAGTGTTGTGACTTTCTGCACACTTGACACATCTATATGGACGCAGGCAGTAGTTTCTGGTATTTCCATACTGTTGGCAGCGTTTACATTGTGGTATTGATTTTTTACGTTTTGGGTCTTCAATGGATACGGATGTGTGATATATGTATTTCAGGTTTTTCACTGCATCATTTGCTGGTCCAGGAACAAGGTTAACAAACCAGGTTGACAGAGGAGTCTTAGTCGGTCCATGTCTAGCTGAAATGATATCATCTCTTACAGTATTGCCAGTACTTTCGATTGCCTCTTTAATTGCATCAACAGGTGTCGAATGGTGCAAGTTTTTTATTACGATCCTATATGGTCGATCACTTTTGGGGGTAAATGTATGTCCAATCAATTTTTTTTCACGAACCAGGGCCATAAATTTTTTGTATGTATCAGTATCAGTATCCTTAGTAGTTACGCGTAGCTTTTTTTGTTACTACTTTGAATAAGTATTCTGACTTATCCAGAACTGTATCTATTAGTTCCTTAAGTTTGGTAACATCTTTGATCCCATATAAGACTATTGGTGGTACTTTGTTTGGTTTTTCCCCCTGTATAGTTCTAATTTTCTCATTTTCATCAACATTAAGTTGTGCAAAGCGGTTCGGGGTGACAACTGCTCGCTCTGGAGAAGGTGTTGGGCTTAATCTCATCCTTTTATGCCGATTTTGGCGTTGCCGGAGAATTGGTACAGTTTGCCAATCATTTTCACCAGCTTCCAATTGATTGTTGGGATCTAGGTTGACTCTTTCAGTATTTGTTGATGCACTGAAGAGATTTCCCAATTTTGTATTTTCACCAGTAGCATTTTTCTTACCGAAGGCCTGGTCAGCCACCTCCGGTAGTTTTAGTTGTTTATCAGCAATTTTTTTTCTAAGTGTACACACTACTCTGGGTCACTTGTCATCATACTTGTCGATTTCTGAACGCAAACAAAGACAAAAAAAAAAGAAAAAAAAATGTGATATTTAATGAGGGTATTAGGAAACTCGGAATTTTTTGATTGTCACTTTGGGTTTTTAAATCACTATTTATAGCATTTATAGTTGTATTTTTGTGTTTCACACGCGAATTACGATATCACTTGGTTCACGGATTTTGATTTGCCTTTGGTAATGTTTTAAAGACACTTTTTCACTATTTAGACACGAAACTGAATAAATCTTTGAGAGCAGGTTAGCTTCCATTGACTGCTGACAGCCGTCTGTAAAACTCCTTAACGTTTAGGAATTAGAGGGTGGAGCTGATATTAGTGTTCTAATCTAATTTAGATATTGAAAATAGTTTTAATCGTTGCACATTGCGCTCCACTTTCTCATTGCGCAGTTTCTTAAGCTACAGCTCATCATCATCAGCCATTATATTTGCCCACTGCTGGGGCACAGGCCTTCCTTTTTACCCACCACGCTGGCCCAATGCGGATTAGTGGATATTAACGATTGCAAACGAAGCCGGGACCAACAGTTTAACGTGCCTTTCAAAGCACAGAGGAGCTCGAGATAATACATTTTCAATCACACAAAATCGTAACGATTATTTGGGAACATAGTATGACATCTGATATCATTCAAAACATCATTCGTTCCGAATGCGATTGCGATTGATGGAATTGTGTAAAGTTACACAATTCCATCAATCGCTATCATAATCGCAATACCTTTGAAAGCGATTGCTATTGATGTTAAAATTAGACAATTAGCCCCCTGTATGTGTAAAACAAAGCTTATAAATTCAATTATGTCATGTGTGATCCCGAGCCAAAGGAACGTGCTTACATGTGTGCATGACAACAATTAATTCCTGGGAACCGCGAGCCAAAGTCAATATTGACTTTTTCATAGTACATTTACTAAACTTTCTTGTAACTTCAATATTATGCTAACTAATAGGCCTAAGTATTTTCTTTAAAAATATGAGGCAAAACCGTTATATATACTAATGGTTTGATAGTGTGCAAATAATAAAAGTTTTTGAGCACCCAGCAATTTTTTTAGATCTTGTGTTGCGCCAGTCTTAAATATATTTAACCAGCTAAGACACTAGTGTCTTATAGTTTTCTTTTAAAACTTATAGGTAAATAATTTGGACTGCTTGTTCGAGATTTTTTAACTATATGAATAAATACTTATAGAGATAGTTTTAAATTACAGACAGCACCACTAATGTTGAGGGTTCGCAAAGCTCTGGATGCTCGTGATATGCCTTACCAACTCCGCTATATTGGCCAACCTGATTTAGGAGACAAGAACAGACCCACAGTTGTACGTTCTAGTCTTGATATTGCTTGCAGCGGTATGCTGATAGAATTTTTAAATGAACTCGGATGCAGGATAGAGTTTGAATACAGTGTTAAAGGTAATAGTTTTAAGTTCATATCATTTAATTCATATTGGTCATATCTTTAAATTCTTAAAATTACTTACTTAAATAAAGTTTGTTTTTTCACTTATTCCATAAATCATATTTTCAGGTTATATGTTCAGGAAAGGCAGAATGAAGATAACTGTAGCTAAGGTTTTTAAAATATCACAGAGTTCGATGAACCCAGAGCCCATTTCACAAAGCTATTTAGTTGAACTATCTGTAAGTATCACTCATACAATTATTGGTAAAAATAATGGAGTTTTTTTAGGATTGAATTTAAATTGTCATCAAACCATTGAAAATTGCAATAAAATACTTAAACCCATAAGGACAACTTCCCCATTCTTTATTTTTTTACTATTGGAATATAGGTACTTATGTATATATTTCATATGCTGTTTTCGATGTTCATAAGAGAAATAAATTCTACCTACTGTCAATACACAATATAATTCAGACCGGATGTGCAAACAGGATGTAATATTTATTTCAAACTTAAATATATATATATATATATATATTTACAATAAAAACAAAACGCGTCATAAAACTGTCCAATAGCTTTAAGTTAAGGTGTATCGATGAGCTCAGTGGCGCCGCCAATGGAAATAAATCAATTGCATTTTATTAAAGGCTTGGATTAAAAGTTTCGGTTATTTCGCGCCAATAGAAGAGCAAAATGCAATTTTAAATAGTTTTTTCATGGCCTCAAATATGAGCACCAAGTTATGGATCTCGATATTGCCAAATGTGGCCACTTTTGGCACTATTGAGATTCACGACTTATTGCGTAAGTTTGAGTTCTCAAAAGTATATTTATAAAATGCAATCCACTCTTTCACCTGCGCGAAATAACCGAAACTTTTAATCCAAGCCTTTAATAAAATGCAATTGATTTATTTCCATTGGCGGCGCCACTGAGCTCATCGATACACCTTAATGCTTTGTTTTATCAGCATCTCTCAATGTAACTAGAGTCGCTGTAAGTATAAATTCTCATCTGGAGAGCGATAACATGCGCTCAGGTGCTTTGCTTACATAAAAAAAAATAGGCCACTTCCAAAAAACCCTGGGTCCTAAATAGGTTAAATAACTATTCACGATATATTTCATAATATATCATAATAGCATCGTAAAATACTACATAAAAATGTATATAAAATGATACATATGAATTTAATTTATTATCTATTTGATTAATGTGTCTCTTAAGTCATTCAAGTATGTATGTTTCATCTTTTTATGAAATACTAGCTTTCCGCCCGCGGCTTCGCCCGCGTGGACTACACGACCTTGTCCCGCGGGAATGTGATATTTTTCCGGGATAAAAAGTAGTCTATGTTCCTCTCCAGGCTTCAATGTATCTGTGTCCCAAACAGCCATATATCTGTTCAGCCGTTTTGGCGTGATTGAATAACAAACAAACACACATCTAAACCATTTATGATATTAGTAGGATAATACTAAATTAAAAAGTATTAATTGTTTTCAGGTTTTGGCTCCTCAGGGTCAAGATGCTATTGGAGAAGATATGCGAGCTTTTGCAGATCAACTGCGACCACTTGTCCAGCTCGATAAGATTGACTACAAACGGCTCGGCCACATGGCTGTCACATAGCCTTTGTTCTTCACTTAGGCTGCGTTCACATTGCAATACACTTGTAATGTGAACACAGCCTTTGCAGCCTTTGTTTTGTACATGTAAGTAAATTATGTTAAGTATCTATATTGAAATCAATTTAGCTGAGGATTACTAATATGATTCTTTAATCATTATTCCTGTTTCCATATTTTTCATAGTACAGACGAACCAATTTAATCATGACCCGCTTTGCTAATAATTAATTTGTTGAAAGCATCAAAACTAAACTATACAGATCAGTGTCTCTGTCAACAAGTTAGCCTTATTGAATCTTAATATCTGTTAGAAAATGAACTTATGGTGGGTCACCAATGCCACGATTTAACCATGATTGTAAACCTCATCACTTATCACCAAGGGGGAAAGGATAAAAAGTTGTTTAAAAAACATCACGTTATTAATGGACACTCCCATATTGAAATTTTTATGTTTTGTTCAGTAGTTTACAAAGTGTGGACTCTTTTTAGAATGCTTTAATATGATGTGGTCTTCTCCATAATCTTTGTCTTCATACTTATGTCCATGAACATAGGCAAAGTTTCCGAAATAAATGCAGTGATCATAGTTTACTGGGATAAATTCTGAAAATAAAATATTATTTAAACTTAATATACATTTTTATTTTTTAGTTGGATACTTCCTCTAGCTTTTCCAATTTCCATACATAATACATACATTTATATATTGGACACCATCACATACATTGTGCCGATACCAAACTATAGTAGCTTGAGCACTAGTTATGGAAATTGGAAACTACGACGGGTATTACCACGTACACCCAGACCTGAAGAAATATTGAAAAGTTCGTTTTCAGTATTTACCCGACTGGGAATCGAACCCGGGACCTCTAGAGATTATTACTATTATTAAAAGGGGGACGCCAACGAAGCCGGATAATCAGTCACCTTGATAGGAACCATTTCATCCAGTTCCTCTAGAGATAGCGGCACCTTGAAAACCAGTGCGTACACCACTCGGCCACGGAGGTCGTTCGAGGATAAGATTTTACTTCAAATTATAACGAATAGTACCTACAACTTAGTAGTTATAGGTACTATTCGTTTGTTAGTTTCAGTTAACAGCTGCTATAGTTAGCAGCTGTTAACTGAAACTGAGTTAGCTAGAGGGGGCATTCACCATCCAGTCATGTTCAATGAATATCAAAGCATTCAGAGAATTTTAACATTTACGTAACGTCAACATAGAGCATGTGAAAAGAAAAAGAAATAGACTTTTCATACAAAACTCGATCAACTGCTCGGATTTTGTATGGGGTCAAACTGTATAAGTAGGGTCACGTGGTTTACAGTTGATCACTTTTTTTTAGACGGCTGTATTTCGGAAACGATTACATGTAATGACTTGAAATTTAAGTATAGGTTGTTTATTCTACTTTTAGAAAAATAATCTTTCAAAGACGTATCTGATAGCCAAAAAATAAATAAAAATATTAAAAAAAAAAATGGGATTTGATCGACTGTGTACCAGGGGTGGTGCACAGTAGATCGGCCCATGGGGAACAGTCGATCAAGGGATTTTTCATAGAAAATGAAGCATTTGTGTCAGGAATTTAAATTTCATAAAAAACAAAAAAAAACGACAGTTTTCAGTGTTTATTTGTGAAAATGTAAGAAAAACATAATAATTATCAAATTGTTATTAACTCGTACTTATTATTGCTTGATAATTAAAAATTGATCGGAAATACTTACAACACTTTTATTAAGGCGAAGCACCTTAGGAAGTACCATGACAAAGTTTTCAGAAAGGCAAAAAGGAAAATAGGCGTATTTTTCATTTTGTAAGGAAACTTTAAGGGTTTAAGTTTTGACAATATAAATAATTACTAGACGTCTTAAGAGAGTAAGTAAGGATATATATCATGTATAAACAATTTAAAATCGTTATAATTGTTTTTATTCATCACTTATCCTAAGAAAATTTCCATTAAAATATTTAATGGCTGTAAAATGTAAATAGGTACTGTCTCCGCCTTAAATGATGTAAAATAATATGATCGTACTAGTACACAGTCGATCAGATCAACTGTGTACTACTATGATCAGATCAACTGTAGACCTGGGGGTCATCTTTTAATAAAATATTAAAAAAATATTTAAATATTAAATTAAATTTATAAAACTAGAATTCTACTAGGTTGAATAGAAAAAAGTGTTAGACTGTAAACTGTTTCATACCACAGTTAATGTTATGGAATTTCTTTATAATTTTAAAAATATAAACAAAGTTGCAATTTACGTAAATATTGTTTTTCGCACCACGTTCCAAAATCTGACACTCACTCTTCCACCTGTCATGATAGCGCGCGTGCGACAAGAGGAGAGGGGTTTTCTTGCGTGGGAGCTTCTTTGCACACAAACGCAAAGACAATACATACAGTAATTATGCTAGAAGTGTGCGTTATCGAGTGTGCCCCACTGATCAGCTGTTTACCATATCACCCTACTCAAAAGTAGTTGTGTTTCGCCATACCTGTACCATCAATGCAGTTATAGAGATCCATAACGCAGTGGTTGTCGAAGAGAAAGGTCGCGTTGTTTATAAAATCAAACGCGCAAATTTTCTGTAGATATGTTGGGCACACGCCACACCTGTAATCAATGCAAAGGGAATCCATCACACATGTCGGTCAGCACCACAATCTCCGAAAACTCTAGCTCTCTTAATCGCAAACTATACTATCCAACCAAATGCTGCCAAAACTGTCCATGTGCTAACTATTGAATTTTAGTTCCGTAAACGATCGTGGTGGCGCTCCAGTCAGATTCTTCTGGTTTACGAGAACAAGGTCTTTCGTGTTTAGGGTTCTGTAGTCTATTTTGTAATAAAAAATGTCCTAAATGCGATTACATACTCTTTAATTGGTAGGTAAACATTATTAAAGGTTACTGAATTTTATCAAATTAGTGAATAGTTAATCAGTTGATAAGATATCACATTTCTTTCCTTATGCGAATCGCCAATAGAATGCGCTGCCTGCACATGTGTTCTCTGCTGCCTGCTGCACATGTGTTCCCTGATCACTGCTTCGATAGTATAGGTAGGAATAGGTATTCTTACGCAGCTGCGTAAGCATGTAACAGCTACATCGCAGAAAAAAAAACCCGTGCGCTCTAAGTTTGCCGGTGCGTGAAATGCGCGTTCCTTGCCCTAACCGCTATTTCTAGCTATTATTTGTGTAATTTATTAACTTGCTTATTTAATATTTTTTAACTAATTGTACTTAAATGTTAAAAATTAATATAATCTAACCTTATTAAAATTTATATTCTAGCCTATATCTTTAGTTAGGTACGTCACACCATCACCGGCAAACTAAGAGCGCACGGGTTATCTACAGGGTGTTAGGGGCACCCTTGCAAAAACTTTAACCATGGCTTTAGGCCTTCATGCTGAACAACGCACACCAAGATTTTTTGTCGGAATAGAAAAAAATATTTCGACTCTCCATACAAAATGTCCCGATAAGTTGCTAAATTTGTATGAAAAGTCATTTTTTTTCATTTCCGACAAAAAATTCTTGGTGTACGTTGTTCAGCATGATGGTCTGAAGCCATGGTTAAAGTTTATGCAAGGGTGCCCCTAACACCCTGTATATATAGAACAAGGTACCCAATTGTTCTACCAGTTTTACTGCATGATATACATGTAAATATCATGCTACTCTAAGTGCCGTAGTACGAGTTTTAATAAGTTACTCGATCGCGTCAACGCATCGCAATTTGGTATTGGATTGACGGCCCGCCATCTAGCGGAATACGATATGTACACTCGGGGACAAATTCGGTGAACCACCTTTTACTTCTTTTCACGTGGCTGGTGCCTCGCCATTCACGCGCAGACCCTTTTACAATTTTTTTATGTATTAAACTAGTGTACTACAATGCATAAGCAATTACGGATAGGGACTGCAACTGAACGGTGAGACGCCAGCCACACGAAAAGAAGTAAGATGTGGTTCACCGAATTTGTCCCCGACTGTACTTCATTAATGCCGTACAAAAATCAAACGCGTTTGAGATCGAACGACAGAAGAAAAATCGCATTAAGGATAGCTGCCCAAAACAATTAAATGAGTCTACCTGTGACCATCGGGCGCTGGATTTCTTTTGTATTTCATTTGTGCGCCTGCTCCATAATCAACAGCAGCGTCTGATAAATCTGGAAACGCAGCATAACATATCATAAGTGGAGAATGAAAGACAAAATATAACTCGGATAGGCCTAGAAGGAACTTTTTTTTTATATTGACTTGAATATTTGTTCCGAATGAGTATCAATCAAACAAACTCCTTTTGCTTATTAGATCACTACCACAGTCCTGTGTTAGTTAGACTGTGTCACTACTACTATCTACCGCGCCATATTGGGTCAGACAGACGTTAAAAAATATTCGGATTCAACAGAAGTTTAACATAAAGGTGGTTCGTTGAGCTCAGTAGCGCCACCAATGGAAATAAATCAATTACACTTTATTAAAGGCTTAGATCAAAAGTTTCGGTTATTTTGCGCAAATAAAAGAGTAAAATGCATTTTATAAATATAGGTACTTTTAAGAACTCAAACTTACGCAATAAGTCGTGAATGTGAATAGTGCCAAAAGTGGCCACATTTAGCAATATCGACATCCATAACTTAATGCTCATATTTGAGGCCATGAAAAAACAAAAAAAAAATAGCATTTTACTCTTTTATTTGCGCAAAATAACCGAAACTTTTGATCTAAGCCTTTAATAAAGTGTAATTGATTTATTTCCATTGGTGGCGCTACTGAGCTCAACGAACCACCTTAACAAATTTATATGACCTGAAAAATCTAAAATCATGATCTATCATTTCACTGATAATAATTCTACAGTTTCATAATTTATTTTATTTTATTTTGAAAACTTACAGCTCTGTAATACAATATTGCTTAAATAATTATAAGGTGACTATGGAGCCATTTATAGGCATTCACAGGTTTTATCGCTAGACCTTGTTCCCATTATAACAAAACTTATAGGTACCTACATAAGTAATATCAAAATATTAAGTTATAATAACTTACATACGGAAAGAGTTAAAAGCCATGCCGTAATCCAAAATTTCATGGTTTATGTGTTCAGATATAAAATTGCTAGAAGTGCAGCTACTTGATTAATAATTTTCTTATCTAGTAATTATTTTAGATTCAATTCGGATTTATATGACTTTGTATTTAATAATTTGTTTGCTGTTGCAATTGACTGGTTTATCTGAATGAACGTAGTAGGAATAATAATTATGGAAATTGTACCTATACGTCTTTAATAGACAATATCATATTATAGTGTCTTACTAAAACAATGTAAACTATGCCTTGAAGAAACACAAAATCTGTACACTGTTATACTATGCACCATAAAGAAAGAATAAAATGATTGCTATTCAAGATTTGACAACATAACACTTAATACCTTTGTTCGGAAAAGATCGACGTTTCTGAACGCAACTCTAATGTCACGTCAAATTGACATTAGCTGTCACTTGAAGTTGACAGTCACACTTGATTGAAATTCTTGTAAGCAAGATGTCGGAATAATTTTGCTGAATTTGTTAAAAATCGCTCGCGTTGAATCAGCGTTGCCAGAATGTTACAAAAGTAACATTTTACGTTACTTTTGACCCTCTCATGTTACCACCATGTTGCACGACTCCTTATGTTACTTTTGTGTTACTTTTTAGATTTTCTAGCAAAAACAAAAAAAATAACTCTGCGCGGGACTAGAGAGTTTTTGGCGCTAGTTACAGTACATTTTTCTGTTCTAAGGAAAGGAAAGATTAGTTTTCGATTTTGACTTATCTGGCGCGCACTCGCGGTCTCGCACTAGGAGGACATTTGTGAGGAGGACACTCGCCTCTTTGTTCCAATAGTTGTTTGCTTTGTTGGTGTTGTGATTTCATTTCAATTTGTGATTGAAATTGGGTTGGGTTGTTTGGCAATTTTCTTTTTCAGCATCGCCAGTCGATTATTCGATCAACAATTATTGCGATTTTTTCGAAGATTAATGCCTCATTTACATGTTGTCTTGGCTCAGCGAGCCTACACGAGCCGAGAACAATGTCAGAATAAAGGCTGAGCCAAGGCGAGTCATCACAAACAGCCGCCGCGCCGCCGCGCCGCCGCCGCCGCCGCCGCCGTTTACTTGCTGCTGGCCGCTCGTGATGGCTTTCCTAGGCTCGCCCAACATGTAAAAGCACCATAACAATGGAACAGGAAACTTCTTTTAGTTTTTGTGTATTAAAGTGCCACAATAAATAAGGTAATGTTACTTTTCTATTGAAAATGTTACTTTTTGAGCTGCCTCATGTTATATTTAACTATCTGCCACTGGCAACACTGCGTTGAATGTGCCTGGCATATCGAGTTTGAATAAAATCTTAAATTATCTATGTGATCCCGTTTTGTACGACCAAGGTTTTGACGCCATCCATCGGGCTGGTCGCGGAGTTTTGAGTGACAGATAACCTTTTCTACCGCACGCGTTGTTGCAGGGGCAATATATATCTTGACAAAAGGCTCCTCCGTGTGTTATTGTGTATCTATTGTTGAAACGCCCAGTGTCTTGTGAACGCTGTTATTTGTGTTGTGAGTGAGGTGACTAATTGGTAAGGTCTGCAGAAGAAGAAGATTTACCAGGGGGCGCGCCCTCTGTCTCCACTGCCCAGGACCACAGACAGTATGTAAAATTCACCTTACTTCACATTAAAACGCTGTGTATCGCAGTCCAATTGTTCAGTTTACATCCCCGCTGAAACCTAGTTTTTTGTCCGGAGTCTATATTAGTGAAACCGCTTCCACTGCGCTAGCTGATTCCGCGGTATTAGCAGGGGTGTACTGAACATTTCTTGGTAGCCAAGAGCGTGGCTTGAAGGCCTGAGAGGCCCACGCCAAAGCTTTGTATTAATCAGTGCCGTTTTGATGACCAGCTGGTCCGGACTAGATTAATTTGTACTTGTAAATGGTAATTAACTTGCATTTGAAAAGTAAAGGGCATTCCTTTGTTATTGGTTCCATGTCTTGTAATTAATGTATTGAAGTCATGTATTGAAGTTCCAAATTGTAAACAGATGCCTTTCTTTGCTCATAATAATTATTATTCAGTTTTGTTAGCAAATTTGAGTTGTGAATATTGACAAGTTTGTTGCTAAAATAATAGCTAATAAAAGGTTAGCTAATAAGTTTGCACTCAATACTTAGTGAAACTTAAATGATTTGGGACATTGTTTACACATTGAAACTCATTGAAACTTGTGCTTTGAAATAATTAAAATTAACTTGTTGTTGTGTAACAGTATGTTGTGTTGATATCCAAGTGAATTTCAATAGTCAGTGATTTTGAGTGAATTTCAATAGTCAGTGAGTTTTGTTGTTTTCTGATAACCTCCAGATATTTAAGAGTTTGTGTGTTATAGTGAATATTTTGAATTTGTTGTTTTTGTTGATAAATTTGTGACGTTACAATGACGGCCTCCTCTGCTAAAGCCAAAATACGTTCTGAGTTACGGTGGTTAGCTTCTGCGGTCGCATTATTGGATCGACCGGATAGAACGGAGGCCTTGTTGAACAGATACGTAGATCTGCCCGTACGTTTGGCTGTTGTTGATGAACAGTATGCCTTATTTTTGGAAAGGACTGTTGAGGCCGATGTGGAAATGCGACAAGAAGTCGATTTGGATGTGGACCAGTGTTATGATTTTGCGGACAGAATTACCCAGGTGGCTCGGCCTTTGCAAGTGGCAAGAGAGAATGAACCGAGCCCGTCTCCGGTCACATCTAAAAGTATGCCCCCTCTCTTTGCTAGATTGGCCCCCTTAGACTTAAGGCGCTTTGCTGGTCGTCTAGAGGACTGGGAGGGCTTTATTAATATTTTTGATAGTCTTGTACATGCCCGGGACGATTTGACCCAGGGCCAGAAGTTAGCTTATTTGTTATCCGTGTTGGAAGGGGAGGCCCTTGAATCAGTTCAACATTTGGCCCCCTCGGATGAAAACTACCCTATTGCTAGGGATTTGATTGCCCGTCGGTACCAGAACGTACGACGTCTGGTGGACAACCATGTGGCCGCCATTTTGAATTTACCCCGCGTTGCCAGCGTGATGCACTTGAGAGTGGCTTTGTTGAATCCGCTGTTGGTTGCCTACAACGCATTAAAAAACTTAAAACTCCCAGTGGAGCAGTGGTCGTTTTTGTTACTGCACATTGTCCTGGGAAAGTTGCCGGATTCTGTTAAGGTCCGTTTTGAGCAGCAGTATGGTGGGGATAGTGCGACTTATCTGCCACCCTTCTCGGACCTCTTGACGTTCCTGGAAGGAGAAAGTAGACTGGCAGATAATTCCTCTCTGGCCGGTCCTATGGGACCCGAACGACCTGTGCCACAGAGTAGATCCCCCACCGGACCCCCCCGTAGGGGGCGTATGGCCCCTCGCGCGCCCGGCCGCTATGCCGCCGTCCAGGAGACCGCCCGCTGCTTGTACTGTCGGGAACCGGGTCACAGCACGACCCGTTGTGATAAGTTCCTCGACCAGCGCGTCCAAGGCCGTCGAGCGATCGCGCGACAACGGACATGGTGCTACTCGTGCTTGGGCCTGCACATGCAGCGCGAATGTACCCAAGCGCACCCATGCCGCTTTTGTAAGGGCAACCACCATCCCCTCCTCTGCATGAACAGCCCAGAGGGCGGCGGAGCGCCGCAGCGTGTCGCTGCAGGATCACCGCGTATGGGTGGGGGTCTCGGACCCCCCGCGGTGTTTGCATCCCGCAGCAGTTCTAGTGGCCACCAGAGTGGCCCCAGACGCTCTCCGCCACGTTTGGACCCTCAAACGGGCGGGGGTCCCAGGGACCCCCCCATGGGAAACCGATCCCCAAGGATGGGGATGAGTTATGCGGGCGTTGCCGGAGGTCGTAGAGGCCCCCCGCGACGTTTTGAGCCTCGCACGGGCGGGGGTCCCACGGACCCCCCCATGGGAAATCGGTCCCCAACTAGGGGGTTCGATTTTGCGAGCGATGCGGGAGGTCGTAGAAGCCCCCCGCGACGTTTTGAGCCTCGCACGGGCGGGGGTCCCCGGGACCCCCCCTCTGAAAATCGGTCACCGTGCCCCCGCGACTATGGGGCGACGTACACGGTGGATGATAGGCACCGATTCTCGCCGCCGCTCGCCGAATACCCGCGTTTGGAGCGGCGCCCGCCCCGTTTTCAAGGGGCCGGGAGATATAACCCGCCTGATACCGGGCGATTTGGACGTAGGCAGTATGTGGGAGACTGGGACCCACTGGATCGCTATGAGCGACCCCCTTACCATGGGGGGACGTCTGGGGACCCCACATACTAGCAATCAACGTGTTTACGGTCGATTGTAGCCACCCCTCCAGAGACCGTTTTGTTGCCCACGGCCTCTGTGCTTGTCAGGGGATTGAATGGCGACCATGTGGAAGTTCGCGCCTTGTTGGATTCCGGTGCTCAGGGGTGTGTTGTGTCATCTTGGTTAGTTAGGCGGTTGGGCCTCAAGGTGCACCCCCACACGGAAGGCGTGAGAGGTGTTGGCGATGTGAAAGTCCCCGGGTTGTTAGGGCATGTTGACTTCACATTTACATCACGTAATAAGTCCACGCCAGGCATTAAGACCTCGGCGATTGTGTTGGACACAGTTGTTGGCCGTCAACCTTCAGTTGACTTGGGACCGAGTATGTTGTCTTTGGTGTCTGATTCCCCACTCGCCGATCCAAATTTCTTCCGCCCAGGCCCGATTGATGCTCTCCTTGGAGCCGATGTCCTGGGGCGAGTTTTGTTGACGGGGAAGCGAGTTTTGCAGCCAGATGGCTTGGTAGCTCTGCAGACGACACTCGGTACAGTTGTGATGGGCCCTGCTCGCCGCGTTTTGGATTCCCTTGATGAGGATCGCGGTCTTGTTTTTAATGTGTCTCTCTCCGAAGTGGTGCAGAAGTTTTGGGAGGTTGAGGAACCTCCACCAGCCCCGCGGGTAGACCCAGTAGCGGATGAATGCGAGTTGTATTACCAGAATAACACTGGTCGCCTCCGCTCTGGTCGTTTGATCACCCGTCTCCCCTTTCGTGCCGGCCGACCTCCTCTGGGCGAATCCCGACCGCTAGCGGAACGTAGGCTAGTGGCGATGGAGCGTCGCATGAGCAAGGATCCGGTCTTCCGCCAGAAGTATGTTGAATTCATGCGGGAGTATGAGGAGTTAGGGCACATGTCCGTGAGCGATTTGGATTGGCGCTCCGTTGAACACTTCTTTTTGCCGCACCACGCCGTTTTGAAATCCGGAAAGATTCGGGTGGTCTTTGACGGTTCGGCTCCCACCTCTACTGGAGCGTCCTTGAACCAGTGTCTGCATGTAGGTCCCAAGCTGCACACGGAGATCTCAGACATTTTGACCAACTTCCGGCGGCACCAAATTGTATTTATGACTGACATCCGGATGATGTTCAGACAAACGGTCATCCATCCCGAGGATAGGAGGTACCAATTGATTTTGTGGAGAGAGAGTCCTAGGGACCCCTTGTTGATTTATGAATTGAATACGAATACGTACGGTTTGGCTTCGAGCCCGTTTGTTGCGATTCGTTCTTTGTTGGAGTTGGCCGAGAAGGAGCGCTTGAGATACCCTCGCGCCTCCGCCATTTTGGCCAGTGACGTCTATGTGGATGACATTTGCACGGGCGCCTCATCTGTCTCAGAGGCGATTGTCCTGAGAGACGAACTCACCGCCATTTTGAAGTCGGGAGGTTACGAGTTGAGGAAATGGATATCCAACTCGCCTGATGTACTGGTAGGTTTGCCCGAAGAGCACCAGCAGGACCCCCACCTATTCGAAAATGTTGATAATCCCCATGTGGTGACCGTCCTTGGCGTACAGTACAAACCGGTCTCTGACACTTTCACGTATTGTGTGGATTTACGACCACCGAAAGTCTGGACCAAGCGTTTAGTATTGTCTACTGTCGCACGTACTTTTGACCCCAATGGGTGGATTTGCCCCGTGCTGTTTATGGCCAAGTGTTTCTTGCAACGGTTATGGGCTTCGGGTGTGTCGTGGGATGAACCCCTCTCGGACGAGTTACTCCGAGATTGGTCGAGCTTCGTTTCATCCCTCCCCGAGATTAATGAAGTGCATTTGCCGAGGCTATTCCTCCCTTCTGAAAATTGTAAAGTTACTCTTCACGGCTTTTCCGATGCCTCCGAACGTGGATTTGCTGCGGCCGTGTACCTCCGCACCGTTACTGTTGACGGAGTTGTTGCTGTGCATCTGGTGATAGCGAAAAGCAAAGTCGCTCCCCTTCGGACTCGTCATACGATCCCGAGGTTGGAATTGTGTGGAGCTGCCCTCCTAATGCGTTTGTTGAACCACGTATGGCTCACATTAGGTCGATCTATTACGATACAAGAGGTTTATGCTTGGACGGACAGTCAGGTCGTCCTTTGTTGGTTGAAGGCTCCGGCGCACACCTTGGACGTGTTTGTGGCCAATCGAGTGTCGCAGATTTGTAATTCCGACATCGAGTTGATTTGGAGACACGTGCCGGGAACCATGAATCCCGCGGATTGTGCGTCTCGGGGTTGTGTAGCCCCAACCCTAATTAACCATCCCCTCTGGTGGGGCCCACAGTGGTTGATGCGGCCTGAGTCGGAGTGGCCGCCCTCTCCAGCGTTGTCGAACGTAGCCGTTCCTGATATGCGGGCATGCGTCCTGGAGACTAACCCCGCCGGGGAAAAGGATTTGTTGTTGGATCGGTACAGCTCCTTACAGAAGCTGCTTGGTGTTACCGCTTGGATCAGACGTTTTGTGTACAATTGCAGAAACCCACGCGCGAGGCGTGATTCGTCGGTTCTCACTCCGGACGAGCGTAGGGACGCGCTCTTGTTTTGGGTCCGGAGAGTACAAGCTGATAGTTTTGAGTCCGAGATTGAAATTTTGCGTTTAGGCCGTCGCAAGTTGAAGGGCGCGGTATCGCGATTGAATCCCTTCCTGGACGAGAGTGGGCTTTTGCGAGTCGGCGGAAGACTTCGAAATGCGAACCTGCCGTATGGAGCTCGTCACCCCCTTTTGTTACCTAAAGCCGGACATTTGACTCAACTGATAATAACAGATCGCCATGTGAATGCACAACATGCTGGCTGTAATGCTTTGTTGGCCATTTTGCAGCGTGAATTTTGGATTTTGTCTGCTCGTCGAGCCATTCGCACTGTGGTTTTCCGTTGCCTGCCTTGTTATCGATTGAAGGCCGCGACCATGCAGCCCCAGATGGGTGATTTGCCTGCTGATCGCGTCACGGAATGTAGAGCTTTTGCCGGAGTCGCCACCGACTTCGCCGGTCCCTTTACTGTAAAGGCGTCGAGACTGCGTAATGCTAAAACCTATAAGGCGTACTTGTGCGTGTTTGTGTGTTTGTCCACCAAGGCTGTCCATTTGGAAATTGTCTCGGAATTGTCTACCGAAGCCTTTGTCGCCGCCTTGAGCAGATTTGTTTCCCGTAGAGGACTGCCGACATTGATACGTTCCGATTGTGGTACTAATTATAAGGGAACGTGTAATTATCTTAAGGAAGTAGTTAAGTTTTTTGTTGATAATAAAATAGACATTGGAACCACCCTCTCCCGGCGTGGGATAATCTGGAAGTTTAGCCCTCCAGCTTGTCCGACCTGGGGAGGAATTTTTGAAGCTTGTGTAAAGGCTGCCAAGACACACTTGCGTCGCGTGATTGGAGAAACTATTCTCACGTTTGAGGAACTTGATACGGTATTTTGTAAAATTGAGGCCGTCCTCAACTCGCGACCCTTGTGCCCGTTGTCTTCGGACCCGAATGACCTGGAAGCGTTGACGCCAGGTCATTTCTTGATCGGACAGCCCCTTTTGGCGTTGCCTGAATATCCGATTCAGGATGTAGGATCCCATCGTTTGTCGCGATACCAACTTTTGAAACAGATGTCCCAAAACTTCTGGGCACGTTGGTCGATGGAGTATTTGCATATCCTACAACAGCGCGTGAAGTGGACAGATAAAACCACCCCACCCCAGACTGGCGACCTCGTGTTGATTAAGGATGCTAACCTGCCGCCCCTATGTTGGCGAAGGGGGCGCATTGTTAAACTCTACCCCGGAACTGACGGAGTTCCTCGTTTTGCTGAGGTTTTGGTTCGAGATTCGGTTTTGAAGAGAGCAGTTAGTGGGCTCTCCCGATTACCCGTAGATTGACGTACCGTTCTTAACGGTCCGGGGCGGGGGGATGTTCGGAAAAGATCGACGTTTCTGAACGCAACTCTAATGTCACGTCAAATTGACATTAGCTGTCACTTGAAGTTGACAGTCACACTTGATTGAAATTCTTGTAAGCAAGATGTCGGAATAATTTTGCTGAATTTGTTAAAAATCGCTCGCGTTGAATGTGCCTGGCATATCGAGTTTGAATAAAATCTTAAATTATCTATGTGATCCCGTTTTGTACGACCAAGGTTTTGACGCCATCCATCGGGCTGGTCGCGGAGTTTTGAGTGACAGATAACCTTTTCTACCGCACGCGTTGTTGCAGGGGCAATATATATCTTGACAAAAGGCTCCTCCGTGTGTTATTGTGTATCTATTGTTGAAACGCCCAGTGTCTTGTGAACGCTGTTATTTGTGTTGTGAGTGAGGTGACTAATTGGTAAGGTCTGCAGAAGAAGAAGATTTACCAGGGGGCGCGCCCTCTGTCTCCACTGCCCAGGACCACAGACAGTATGTAAAATTCACCTTACTTCACATTAAAACGCTGTGTATCGCAGTCCAATTGTTCAGTTTACATCCCCGCTGAAACCTAGTTTTTTGTCCGGAGTCTATATTAGTGAAACCGCTTCCACTGCGCTAGCTGATTCCGCGGTATTAGCAGGGGTGTACTGAACAACCTTCATCACCATCATCATCATCAGCCATACGACGCCCACTGCTGAGCATCTCAACAGCGATCGGTCCTGCACTGCCCGCATCCAGCGGCTTCCCGCGACCTTGACCAGATCGTCGGTCCATCTTGTAGGGGCCTGTACACGGAAAGTCATACGGTACGCGGTCGCCACTCGAGAACCTTACCGCCCCAACGGCCATCGGTTCACCGCCCTATGTTTCCTGCCCACTGCCTCTTTAGCTGAGCGATCCTTCGAGCGATGTCGGTTGTTTTAGTTCTCTTGCGGATCTCATCATTTCTGATTCGATCGAGCAAGGAAATGCCAAGCATCGCTCTCTCCATTGCTCGCTGGATGACCTTGAGCCTTATGAGAGTAAAAGACCACGTCTCGCTTTCATATTCATAACTAGCAACACACACTGGTCAAAGACCTTAGTCATCATGAGACATTGCGAAATTTTGGACGCGAATATATGCTAGAGCTTCCCGAACGCAGCCCATCCGAGCTGGATTCGACGAGCGATCTCTTTCTCGAAGTTCTAACTGGACTGTATGTCCCAGGTAAACAAAGTGGTCAAGAACTTGTTCCCAACATTAATTTGCGGGTGCAACATTGGGCATTGGACATGATTTTCGTCTTATCCATGTTCATAAGACCCACTCTTTAGGAAGTATTACTGAGATCTTCGAGCATTGTGTTCAGGTCCTCCAAGGTCTCAGCCATAAGTATTATATCATTGGCAAATCGCGGTGGTTAGGTACTTGCCATTGATGTTGATACCGTATCCTTTCCAGTCCAGCCCCCTGATTCACGAAATATCGGATACACTCCCGACAGCGGAATGTATGCCCTGTCTCTCTCACTCATTATAAAATAGACAAAGACAAAGCACAGAATTCGAATCCGATTCCGTTTCCAACATTCCGCTAATCAGGGGGCAGAATGAAGCTTAAAAATATCCTCCAACGCAGAAATAACATCTCCCTGCCTCACACCTCGCTGTAGTTGGATCGGATTAGAGCTCCTGGTTCTGTAATCGGACCGAAATGGTGGGGCGTTTTGATATAACTACCTTAGCACCTCGATGTACCTGTAGTCGATTTGGCACCATTGCATGGAGAGACTGCAGCACCGCCAAGGTCTCAATCGAATTAAAGTCTTTCTCATAGTCCACGACTCCAAGCAAAATAGCAAGTTGTACTCTTCGGTCTTCTGTATAACTTGCCGCAGCGTATGAATGTGGTTTATGGTACTACAGCCTTTTTGGAACCCGGCTTGTTCGGGAGGTTGGAAGTCGTCGAACCTGCGAGCGAGTCGATTCGTAATGACTCTCGTAAACAACTTATAGATATGGCTCAGAAGCGAAATGGGTCTGTAGTTCTTCAAGAGAGAGTCTTATCACCCTTCTTAAAAAACAGCATCACATTGGTTCTGCCCCATGCCCATGCCTCTGGCGTTTTGCCCTCGAGGATGACGGTGTTGAAAGCTTCTGGAGGACCTTAAGTATCGGCTTACCGCCCGCCAGAAGCTCTGTTGTGATTCCGTCATCACCCGCCGCCTTGTTGTTTTGAAGCTGCTTGAGAGCCATTCTAATCTCGTACAGGCTGACGTCCGGGATATCTATACATATAATAAAACAGAAACGGAAAAAAGTCTGTACATGAAATATAAAAAAAAAATTACTGCTATGTGATGTGTAAAGGATATAGACCCTGTTCGGACGGAAGACCATGATGAGCTGCGTCTACTGGAACGTTGCAGCAGCCGTACGTCCATTGGCTGCGCGGCCCGTGCGTTCGACCAATGAAGTTCATCTGGGGCGCCCCGAATCGAAGTTTTCGCGCGAAATAAATTTCGTTATTAAAAATTAAAGATCCGTCACATTCAAAATTCGCATCTTCCTATACGCACTAAATTTTACTTCTGTCCATTATTTTCGCTATTTTATCTATTTTATTGTAATTCGCTATTTTATTAATTATATATTTAACTACGCAACAAACTGAGCTTTATTGAAGAGAAACCTACGCAGCAGCCCGAACATTTGGACCTGCGAGCCGAATATTTGGACCGAAGACTTCGTTCGCATCATTCGACTTCGAAGAAAATACTTCCATCGACGTGATTCCGAGAAGAGCGAGGTATCAGCTTGTGCAGTCAGGAAGCCAAGGAGTAAGAAATTGAGCCGCAAAAGAGGGATTTACCAGCCAGCATTAAATACGCGCATATAGCTACGGCCGGCCAATCCTACCTTTCCCTTTTCTTTTCCATTTCCACTGTACACTACTGTGTATTTTCCTATTCTCAGTGTCACGATTTGCCTGTGTTGTACGAGCCTACGAGTCGTTTCGTGACGCAGCATCAACGGGCATATTTTAAACGTGAGTACTCCATCTTTCTACTTTCCACCGAAAATGACTTTAGACGTTGAGGCTAATAATAGTCGGGATAAATCCCCTAACAAATCGGCGGACAATACTTTACTCAGAGAGTTAGTTAAAAAACGCGGGATTGTTAAAGGGAGACTTACAAAATTTGAAAATTATCTATCTAATCTTAACGTACAATCTATATCTGGTCAAACTCAAATTGACCTTAAGTTGCGCATTCAAGGAGTATCTAATTTATTTTCTGAATTTAATAATATCCAGGGCAAACTTGAGGAGCTATCCATTGACTTAGACGAGCAATTATCACAGAGAGAGTTGTTTGAAGATAGTTATTACAGCATTCTTTCGCGAGCTGAATATCTTTTGAATCCTAGTCAGGTGGCTGGCAGTTCTAATAAGTGTAGTCGGCATAGTAATAGATCTGTAAAGTTGCCTACAATTTCTATGCCCACATTTAACGGCTCATGTGAGCAATGGTTGGAGTTTAGGGACACTTTTCTCTCTTTGGTACATAATTCGACTGAACTTAGTAATATAGAAAAGTTCCACTATCTTAAGTCGTCACTTAAGGATAGCGCAGAGCTAGTAATAAATTCAGTGGAATTCTCAAGTGATAATTATTACGTTGCCTGGGAGTTACTTCTTAATCGTTACAATAATAGCAGGTTATTAGTGCAGAATCACATCAAGTCGTTGTTTAACATGCAAAGTGTAAACAAAGAATCACCAAATTTACTGAGAAAGTTAATCGACAATGTTTTAAAGAATTTACGCGCATTAAAAATACTTGGCGAGCCGACAGAATATTGGGATACCTTAGTTATCTACATTATGGTTTCAAAACTAGACCCAGTAACCGAACGCGAGTGGGAACAATACAAAGGTAGCTTATATTCTGCTAACGGTGATTTTAAAACGCAACTAAAAGTAACACATCTCATTAACTTTCTCAAAGACCGGGCTGATATGCTAGAAACATTACAATTATCGCATAATAAAATTAATTTTGAAAATAAAAAACACTACCCGCAACCGCAACCAAACAATTCTAAAATTCACTGTAATGTTTCCGCAAATAAGCCAACCGAACGTATTTCACGCGATGTCACTAAAAACACTTGCTTGCTATGTAAAAGAAACCATCCGCTATATTCGTGTAACACTTTTTTAAATTATAATTTAGATCTAAAACTAAAATTCATTCGCGATATGAACCTTTGTATTAATTGTTTGCGCGCTGGTCATACGTTAGAAAACTGTAGATTCGGTCCATGTCGAATTGTGCAACCAGAAACATAATTCGCTTGTACATCACGATAGTGCTATGACGATGACTAATGATAAATCTATCGCATACGGATCTCCGCAAAGCACTGGTAGCTCGCGATGCTCGCGGCTTGAAGTGACTACTGACTCGCACCAGCGGACCACTCCCCCCGTGCACTCTGCACCGAACCTACCATCTTCATCTTTATCAGCGCAAGTTACTATACAAGCAAACAACGCACACACGCAATTTGACGGCTCACAGTTAAACGACGCGAATATAGTTTTACTTCCGACCGCATTAGTAGAAATAGCCGATCGTTACAACAATTATCATGTCGCACGCGCGCTTCTGGATAGCGGTAGCCAAAGTAGTTTTATATCACAATCATTATGCGATTTACTTCAAACGCCAGTAATACAGTCCACTCACGAAATACGTGGTGTTGGAAACTCAATCACAAATTCCACGCAAAAATGTGATATTGAGATTAAGTCGCGCACCAACCCGTATGTTACGCAGCTACAATGTTTTGTTTTGCCGGTTATTACGTCATCGATACCCGCGACGAGTATACATAGCGCTAAGTTTGATATTCCCAATAACATTCAGTTAGCTGATCCGCAATTCTATAATTCGCAAAGTATAGATATTCTTATCGGCGCTGATAAGTTTTGGGATTTATTAAACACAAATAGTAAGATTAAATTAGCTAATGGTCCCGTCTTATTAGATTCTAAGTTGGGATGGATTATATCAGGTCCGATCTGCCATTCTTTACGACAGAACCAATATATTCACTGTTATATGTCTCGTATAGTTAACTCCCAATTGCGTCAAGTTTGGGATCTCGAAGAAGGGAACGTTACTCGGGAATCTCGGGATACGCGAACTAATGAGGAACGTGCACGTGAAAAACATTTCATCACAACCACTACGCGCATAAGTGATGAAAGGTTTTGCGTTCAAAAACCTTTTAAGGAAAATCCTAACGTATTAGGAGATAGGTACTCGCAAGCTGAACAGCGGTTCACTTGAAATTCGCGTACCTAGTTACAGCGCAATGTAAATTTAAAATACCTATTTTCATCTTTTTTCAAATTTTTTCCCTACCATGATAGTTTTCGCAAACATAGTAGGTACATACTACGAACTACGACTTGACTACGAGTCACATTCGCTATTGTAGTTTAGTATAATTTTTAGTGAAAACCTAATAAATTACGTTTTATGAAAATATATTTGCATATCATTACGGTTGGCACTTATGTGTAAATGTGTCTAGCTACTTTGTTTTATTATATTTTATTGGTTTTAATTTAGTTTAGTAATCACATATTATTTTATAGGTACATTAAGTTCTTGTTGCTCCACTTCGCAAATGGAAGCTTAACTTTAATTTAAATGATATAGACTTCGATTGTCTTCGATCAACAATAACACCATAGAACACCCATTTTACAGGGCTGTCACTTGGTGATTTTTCCTATAAACTTTAGTTTTAGGTTAATATTGTTTTCTGTTTTAATTTTAGCATGTTTCCAATTTATTTATTTACGTTTTCTAGTATTTAATATAGCGCAAGTTTTGACACCTAGTTAAGGTTGTCAAGTTAATTTATGTTAGTTAATATTTTTCACATTTACTGTCACATACCTTTATGACCAATATATAGGTAGGTGTAGTGTAGTGTAGCCTACGCTTGACTATTGCTCACACTAAATCGTTACTTAGTGGAAGGGTATATTTTTTATTTATTTATTTCTGTACTCGCGCTGTACATTTAGAGCTTGTAGGCTATCTGACTTCGGATGCTTTGTATCTGCTCGCGTTACAATGATATAATTGCACGTCATGGAAAACTTGCTCGAGATGATGATGGAAACATTGAAGCGTTTGCGAACAAGTTTGGAAAATTATTATCGAGATGCTCAAATGATATCCTTGAATACGCAACTAGTCAAGACTTATTTTCATTTGTTTGTCTCTAAGCGCCTCATTTCGGTGGATTGTGGAAGCTGGAGTAAATCATTTAAGCATGATTTATGACGGGTAGATGGAAATGCTCTTTAGCATTTAGAAATTTCGCACAGTATTGTCACAGGTTACATCCATCCTAAATCCCCATTCTAGGAGTCCTATATTCACTGATCCGAATCTTAATCCATTATGTCCTCACTTCCTTATTGGCCGGTCGCTAACTACACCAGCGGCTATGCAACTGGAAGATGTTCCTGCTCATCGACTGAGGCGCCATCAACCACAGGAATAGATTCGACAACACTTCTGGAGCCGCTGGAGTAAAGATTACATCTCAGCGATGCAAGTTGAAAGTAGGAGAGATTTCTTCACGTTTTTCCCAAGATACGTCCTCTCATCGAAATCGAAGAAAGACAAGACGTTGGACGCTGGTGCTTCCAAGGCCGGGGGCATGTTCGGACGGAAGACCATGATGAGCTGCGTCTACTGGAACGTTGCAGCAGCCGTACGTCCATTGGCTGCGCGGCCCGTGCGTTCGACCAATGAAGTTCATCTGGGGCGCCCCGAATCGAAGTTTTCGCGCGAAATAAATTTCGTTATTAAAAATTAAAGATCCGTCACATTCAAAATTCGCATCTTCCTATACGCACTAAATTTTACTTCTGTCCATTATTTTCGCTATTTTATCTATTTTATTGTAATTCGCTATTTTATTCATTATATATTTAACTACGCAACAAACTGAGCTTTATTGAAGAGAAACCTACGCAGCAGCCCGAACAGACCCCAAAACAACAGATATTAAAATTTTTGTCTGTTTATCTGTTTGTCTGTTTGTATGTTCGCTTTTCACGCAAAACTACTGGACGGATTTTTACTAAATTTTGTATAGTAATAACTTATAACCCGGGTCAACATATTATAGGGTACCTTTTATTGCGGGGCAACGTCATTATATTTAAAAAAAAACCACATTAAAAAAGTAAAAAATAATTCCTCACCAAATAAATAACGTAAGTACTTTGAAGTCGGGCGTGAAACATGTACAATTTTTTGTTGTTTTTGTTAAAACCCGCCCGACTTCAAAGTACTTACGTTATTTATTTGGTGAGGAATTATTTCTTACTTTTTTGATGTGGTTTTTTTGAAGGCGGTTTTATTTTTGTAAGTATAGGAAAAATGTGATAGTAAAAACCACGAGCCCTATAAGTAGCTTTCAGGCGGGATTCGAACCCGCGCCTCCGGGAATCCGGCCCGATGCTCTGACCAACTAAGCTACCGAAAGGCCTACACGACTCGTCGAATTTTGCTATCACTTGTTACGCTGTAGGCCAGCGTTGTTTCATCAATGTGAGGAAACCCTCGCATCCGAAAGAAACATTTTTACAAATGTTTAACAGTCGATTAAGATGAAACAGCCATTAAATAAGATTTTAAATTATTTTTATGCATTCACAGTGCAATTTTTGTAAGTATAGGAAAAATGTGATAGTAAAAAACCACGAGCCCTATAAGTAGCTTTCAGGCGGGATTCGAACCCGCGCCTCCGGGAATCCGGCCCGATGCTCTGACCAACTAAGCTACCGAAAGGCCTACACGACTCGTCGAATTTTGCTATCACTTGTTACGCTGTAGGCCAGCGTTGTTTCATCAATGTGAGGAAACCCTCGCATCCGAAAGAAACATTTTTACAAATGTTTAACAGTCGATTAAGATGAAACAGCCATTAAATAAGATTTTAAATTATTTTTATGCATTCACAGTGCAATTTTTGTAAGTATAGGAAAAATGTGATAGTAAAAAACCACGAGCCCTATAAGTAGCTTTCAGGCGGGATTCGAACCCGCGCCTCCGGGAATCCGGCCCGATGCTCTGACCAACTAAGCTACCGAAAGGCCTACACGACTCGTCGAATTTTGCTATCACTTGTTACGCTGTAGGCCAGCGTTGTTTCATCAATGTGAGGAAACCCTCGCATCCGAAAGAAACATTTTTACAAATGTTTAACAGTCGATTAAGATGAAACAGCCATTAAATAAGATTTTAAATTATTTTTATGCATTCACAGTGCAATTTTTGTAAGTATAGGAAAAATGTGATAGTAAAAAAACCACGAGCCCTATAAGTAGCTTTCAGGCGGGATTCGAACCCGCGCCTCCGGGAATCCGGCCCGATGCTCTGACCAACTAATACTGACCAACTAAATTTCCTATACTTACAAAAATTGCACTGTGAATGCATAAAAATAATTTAAAATCTTATTTAATGGCTGTTTCATCTTAATCGACTGTTAAACATTTGTAAAAATGTTTCTTTCGGATGCGAGGGTTTCCTCACATTGATGAAACAACGCTGGCCTACAGCGTAACAAGTGATAGCAAAATTCGACGAGTCGTGTAGGCCTTTCGGTAGCTTAGTTGGTCAGAGCATCGGGCCGGATTCCCGGAGGCGCGGGTTCGAATCCCGCCTGAAAGCTACTTATAGGGCTCGTGGTTTTTTACTATCACATTTTTCCTATACTTACAAAAATTGCACTGTGAATGCATAAAAATAATTTAAAATCGGTTTTATTTTTTTATAAAAATAGTTTTTATTTTACTCTTTTTAGTGCATCGTGCAGGCAATTTACGTGTTTTCTGGGAAATAGGTATGTGATCAAACTGAAAACCTCCTTTTTCGAAGTCGGTTAAAATACCTTGAGGTATCCCCTTACCCCCTAACAAAACAAGAATCATCTAAATCGGTTTATAAACAAAGGAGTTATGCCTAAAGATACGTATTAAATTCACATAAAGTGGTAACGAAAACGACAGTATTTTCAAGATTTCCTGAAAACTACTGAACCGATTTCAAAATTTCAAAAAATGGGACCAACTTGGAAACCAACCTGATGTAATAACGTTTGAACCATTTCAATCGGTTCAGCCGTCTTCGAGTAATCGGTGGACATACACAAAAAAAAAAAACATACATACAGACGAATAGAAACCTCCTCCTTTTTGATTAAGAAGTCGGTTAAAAAAAAACATACATACAGACGAATAGAGAACCTCCTCCTTTTTGATTAAGAAGTCGGTTAAAAACGTTGACGAACTTATATTTGCGGACGTCGGTATGTTTGTTTTTCACGCAAAAACTACTGGACGGATTTTTACCAAATTTTGTGTAGTAATAACTTATAACCTGGGTCTACCTATAGGGTACCTTTTATTGCGGGAAAATTTCTTTATATTTAAAAAAACGTTGACATAAACTTATATTTGCGGACGTCTGTTTGTATGTTTGCTTTTCACGCAAAAACTACTGGACGGATTTTTACCAAATTTTGTGTAGTAATAACTTATAATCAGGGTCAACATATAGGGTACCTTTTATTGCGAAAATATTTGTTTAAGTATATTTTAAAAAACGTTGACAAACTTATATTTGCGGGCGTCTGTTTGTATGTTCACTTTTCACGCAAAAACTACTGGACGGAATTTAACCAAATTTTGTGTAGTAATAACTTATAACCTAGGTCAACATATAGGGTACCTTTTATTGCGGAAAGATTTCTTGACATCTTATAAAACGTAGAGAAACTTTTATTTGAAGACCTCATCATGTCAGCCGAACGACGCCCACTGCTGGGCATAGGCCTCCCCCAAGGATCTCCACAACGATCGGTCCTGCGCTGCCCGCATCCAGCGGCTTCCCGCGATCTTGACCAGATCGTCGGTCCACCTTGTAGGGGGCCTGCCCACGGAACGTCGTCCGGTACGCGGTCGCCATTCGAGAACCTTTCCGCCCCAACGGCCATCGGTTCTCCGCGCTATGTGTCCCGCCTACTGCCACTTCAGTGATGCAATCCTTCGAGCTATGTCGGTTGTTTTAGTTCTCCTGCGGATCTCATCATTTCTGATTCGATCGAGCAGGGTAATACCAAGCATCGCTCTCTCCATTGCTCGCTGGGTGACTTTGAGCCTTCTTATGAGACCCATAGTAAAAGACCACGTCTCACTTCCATAGGTCATTACTGGCAACACACACTGGTCAAAGACTTTCGTCTTGAGACATTGAGGTATTTCGGACGCGAATATATGTCGGAGCTTCCCAAACGCTGCCCATCCGAGCTGGATTCGACGAGAGATCTCTTTCTCAAAGTTGGACTTACCTAACTGGACCGTCTGTCCTAGGTAAACATAGTGGTCAACAACTTCGAGTGTAATGTTCCCAACATTAACTGGAGCGGGTGCAACATGGGCATTGAACATGATTTTCGTCTTGTCCATGTTCATCTTAAGACCCACTCTTTGCGAAACATTACCGAGATCTTCGAGCATTGTGTTCAGGTCTTCCAAGGTCTCAGCCATAAGAACTACATCATCGGCAAACCGTAGGTGTGTTAGGTACTCGCCATTGATGTTGATGCCGTATCCTTTCCAGTCCAGCAGCTTAAAAATATCCTCCAACGCAGCTGTGAACAGTTTGGGAGAGATGACATCTCCCTGTCTCACACCTCGCTGTAGTTGGATAGGATTAGAGCTCTGGTTCTGTAATCGGACCGACATGGTGGCGTTTTGGTATAAGTACCTCAGCACTTCGATGTACCTGTGGTCTATTTGGCACCTCTGGAGAGACTGCAGCACCGCCCAAGTCTCAATCGAATCAAAGGCTTTCTCATAGTCCACGAACGCCAAGCAAAGTGGCAAGTTATACTCTTCGGTCTTCTGTATAACTTGCCGCAGCGTATGAATGTGGTCTATGGTACTGTAGCCTTTCCGGAACCCGGCTTGTTCGGGAGGTTGGAAGTCGTCGAACCTGCGAACGAGACGATTCGTAATGACTCTCGAAAACAACTTATAGATATGGCTCAGAAGCGAGATGGGTCTATAGTTCTTCAAGAGAGTTTTATCACCCTTCTTGAAAAACAGCATCACATCGCTTCTGCCCCATACCTTTGGCGTTTTGCCCTCAAGGATGACTGAATTGAAAAGCTTCTGGAGGACTTTAAGTATCGGCTTACCGCCCGCTCTCAGAAGCTCTGTTGTGATTCCGTCATCGCCCGCCGCCTTGTTGTTTTTGCTTTGCATTGAAATCCCCCATCACAACCGTGTAGTGGGTTTTATAGCTATGCATGGCTTTAGAGATCTCCTCATACATAGCCTCCACTTCGACATCGTCGTGTTTCGAGGTCGGAGCGTAGACCTGGATAACATTCAGCGAATATCGTTTCGATAATCTGAGTATCAGGTACGCTACCCTGCTCGAGACACTTCCGATGGTGATCACGTTGTTGACAAGGGATTTATGGACGATGAACCCGACACCACCAATGGACTGTTGGTCGCCCTCCCGGTGGTAAAGTAAGTTACCGGATTGCAGGGTTATCGAGTCCTCCCCCTCTCTTCGGACTTCAGATAACCCAATGATATCCCAATGTAACTTACTTATTGCCTCTTCCAACTCTACGAGCTTCTCGTCGAGCCTCAATGTGCGCGTGTTGTAGGTTGCCAGGTCGAGTCGTCGGTGTTGGTAGCCGGAGCCTACCCGGGGATTCTTAGCACCCCCTGCCCCGCCGTTACCATAGCCGCTACCGTAGCTAGGAATAGCGGGGCCGCCGGGGACTGGGGGCCGATTTTTTGGGTGTGTATTCATTTTTCGGGGGGGTTTGCCATAATCGCCACGCTTGGCAGGCGGTTCGGCGATCGTCCTGATAGCAGTTTTCCCTTTGTCGCCTCTTACGACACCCACGGGAAGAGAGGGGGTAGTGCTATTCTATTTATGTGCCGGCACTACACGGCACTAGGAAAAAAAAAAAAAAAAAAAGACCTATGAAGACCTATGTACACATTTTGTATGAAATTAACTCCAAATATAAGTTGGAATTAGCTTTTTTAGTGATAAACTATAAATAATCATTATTTTTTAACCTTTATTTTTACTGTAAGATCTGCAGTTTTGCCAAATCTTATGATTCTAGGTCAAAAGTTTGTAAAAGTTTTTTTCTGTGATATTACTTAGACATTTATCCAATTTCAGGATATTTTCCATTATTTGTATAATTCAATAATGTACCTAATACCATGCTTAAGACAAATAATGAATTAATCATAATGATGATTTTTTTCTTAGTACCTATATTTTATACCGGTACCTTTTAGACTGCGTACAGACCGGCCCCATACGAACGCCAACGAACGACATCAGGCATTGCTCGCTTCACGTTTCTGGCCTTCGAAGATCAATCTAAAGCTAGGTAAAGGATCACTGGGAGCGATTCCAGTTCACATTCGGAGTTTCTGATCATCTGATTGAGAGGGGAAAACAGAACTCCTTGGATGGCGTTCGTTGGCTTTCGTTGGTCTGGTGCGTACGCAGCATTAGGCAAGCGCGATTCATCGTAGATCGCATCAACGCTTAGGGGCGTGATAGCGGACAAGCGCTTGCCTATCAATCAATAAAAAAATTAAATACTTTAAGTACAGTTTGTATTCACTACAAAGCCACTACACTAACATGATGGCTTCTTACGTGCTTTTCTGTTCCGATGATAATCTTTGGAACTAAAACAGTTTTCATACGACAGTCCATTTTGACAGCTAATTTCGTATTGCAAGTGGCTCCTCTGCCACGGCTGTCACAGGAACAGACAGAAATGTGGGACTATATTATATTGTTTACTATTGACGGCTAACACCCTGAGAAAACTCAGTTATTGTGATTTTAATGAATTAAAAATACGATAAATAAACTATAAGTACTTGAATTAGATTTCGATTTATTGATTTTTAGTTCAATTTGAATTGTTGGAAAACGGACATTGATTATTGTGATTTGATTACGATTATTGTTATTTGAAATGCCTAGGAAAAAAAATAGTAGGTAATTTATCGCAAGGCTCTAGGTCAGCTAAGAGGATGAGGTTACTTCGTACTCTTAAAACCGATGGGGACCGTGAAGCTCGGTTAACAAGCAATCGCGAGCGCAACACTGAATCCCGCGCTTCCGAGACCTACACCCTTTTTTTTTTTTGTTTATAGTAAGGGCAAATACAGTCTTTTCGTATACCGCTAACGGCATGTTGGACTCAGTCAGACAAGGCCTGTCTCTCGCCGCGCCCAGCCCTCCCGCCAAGCTTAATAGGCTTCGCGTCAGGGCTGGGTGGTTCTGACCCCTGCCCCGCCCCCTGACGAGCTCGAAAGCTCAACAGGAAGCGGGGCAGGAGGAGAGAGCCTCCTCTCAATCTCCCCATAAGGTTACCCACTCCGGGTGGGCTGACCAGATGGGGAGGTTGAGAGCATCCGAGACGTACACCTATACACACACATATACTTTACGGTCACTGGAAGGATGTGTAGATTACACATAAAATAAACAAATACAAAAGTCACCGTGCGTACGAAGTCGCGGGCAACAGCTAGTCTTCAATATAGTGTCCGGGTAATCTTGGCTTCTAGGGTCTTTAGCCTTTCAACAGGTGTTTGCGTGGATTATAACTGTCAATAGAAACTCAATCTCCCTCAGAATTACAGATGTTGATGAAATGAATAATAATAATAATTTTGATTGTCAAAAAGCAGCACAAAAATAACAAATTCACAATATAATATTACAAATACATGCTAACTAAACAATTTTACTCTGCCTCCTAGTTTAGGTTAGCCTGTATTCTAGGAGACAGATCCTTCCCTTTAGATACTTCCTTAGCACAAATATACAGGGTAAATTTTTAATCAGTGCACAAATTTTTAAGATCGACTCAGAATCGGTAAGTAAACAACTTTCTCCTAGAAACATAGGTCGAAATATGACAAAAAAATTTTGACTCTTCATACAAATCGCACTGGTCACGTGATCGATTTAGTATGGGAAGTCCAAAAATTTTTGTCGTATTTCGACCCATGTTTCTAGGAGAAAGTTGTTCACTTACCGATTCTGAGTTGATCCTAAAAATATGTGCACTGGTCAAAAATTTTTCCTGTATACTTAAACAAATTCTTGTTACTTAAACAACAATAGTGACTGGACTAATTAAATTTTAAAAATTAACTAATAAAATAAAAATAAACAAAAAAGTTAAATTAGTGTATGTACGTATGTGTGTATGTGTGGGCTTGCGTGTGTTTGTGTGTTTGTTAGTGCATAAATGAGTACGCGCGTGTGGCTGCTTAAAATATGTACTAAGTTTAATTAATTACGTTAAGGATTAAATAATAACTTTGTAATAAATTGTTTAGTTTATACGTGTGTAATTTATTTTTAAATTTAATAAAGATAAGTTAAAAGTTGTTCAGTTTTGTCATAGTCTAGCCGTAGCTTAGTACCTAACCAATTTCGTACTTTTGCTTTAGGTACATGTGGTTTTTTGTAGGTTGTAGATTTCTATGTTCTTATTCACTCTTATATACAAGTGTGGCCCTAAGTAGCATGAGAACCTTTTATAGAAGGTGGTTTTATATTTAGCTATTGTACATATTTTTTAGCTCTTATTCTGTCAGTGCCTAAACCTGATTGATAAAAAATAATTTAGAGTGTTGTTTCAAAACAATTAATACCTTGCTTTTGCTACCTTACGAACCTTTATTTTATGGTAAAATAGTTTTTTTCTCACGTTTTTTTTATTTTAGATTAAAGAGTAACAAACATACATCCATACTCGCAAACTTTCGCATTTATAATATATCAGTAGGATAGGAAGTACCTACAGTATTTGCTATTTAGGAAACTTGGATTTCAAAGTTTACTTTATTGCCTATGAATAGGTGAACTATACTGGCATTAAGAGACTGATGATTATTATGCTAATTAGGTAAGTACCTTCTTATGATTTATGAAATAGCAATTTATTTTCAAAACGAAGTGTTAGAATTGATCTAAAATAAATTAAAATGAGCACTTACCTACAACTTATTGGTTAGTTAGAGCATTGGGCGAGATTGTCCGGGGTGCGGGTTCTTATTATGTTCGAAAATGTAACTATGGGGCTGCGTGATTTTTTTGTACGACATTTTTCCTATAATAATATACTTTTTAAGCTTTTTAGATTCTGCTGCGTTGACGCTAAGCATCATGAAATGTGCACAGTCTCTTGGGTTGCCATTTATTTGTCATCGTCTGTCTAACATTAGTACTAGGTACATTAATGAGCTACCATCCAACCATGCTGTCATTAGAACTGCGCGGTGACTGCATAATCGGTGAACAGTTTCGATGCCGTTATACCAACTGCATTAGAGTTGCATCTAAACTGTAAATTAGCAGCCGGACAGGCAATCGCGATGCAGTCCGTTTGTCTAGCTAGATCTTATGCCCGAATACTCGCCTAGCCCAATATCGCTACTCGACTGGCAAGAACGTCTCAAACATATCGCCCTGTCGCTTTAAACGACAAACGTATGAATGAGACGCAAAAATGTGTTCTAAGGGCCCCACAGACAATCAGTCCGCCAGCAGTCAATGGCCTAGTCAGTTGGCCACACTCTCACAGTTTTACATGCAAAAACCGAATATCATGGCCGAATAAAATGGATTTCGGCCAACTGGCTGGCCGTTGACTGATGGCGGACTGATAGTCAAGACGCTCCCAAAGCTGTGTAGCTTTCGAGTATTCGGGTGTCAGGGATCCAAAGATTTGTAGATATACCTAGAATAGTAGGTCAGACTCGGAAGGACATTGCTGGGTTACGTTTCAACCACTTTGCATATAAGTTCCAAGTTAAATTTTCACATTCGACCCTGGCTTAAAATTAAAACCAATAAGAGAAGGATAAAATTGGATGGCCTTGTGTGCAGTGCGTGCTGTTGCCCTCTCGTTCAAGTTTTCTTCTTTTCTGGGAAGTGTAAAAAATACATATTCTAAAATGAGTCGTTGGCGTTTTGTTGGCAAGTGGCGGCAAACGTGAGTTGTGTCACGATAGGAGCGGGTGACTAATGTCGTGTTAGTCAAGTCGTAAAGCCGCTAGCACAGTACAGGGCTACTATCGCTAACAGAAATGAAACTACAGAAAATACTCAGTATAGTAATCCTAAAAATATATATAGGTTGCAGCAGGCCCTAAAATCAGAATTGTGTCATTTTACCGTCTATTCTTTGTTTTTAATTAATTATTAAGTAAGTACTTTACTGACTTAACTACCTACATGGTATTTACAAGTGCTCAGATTTAAATCAGACTGTAAAAATGTAAGTACCAAAGTTTTATTTAAACTTACTAATGGTATTATTAATATCTACAAACATTTACTTAGAGAGGGATCTCTAAGTAAATGTTGTTATTAGTCCAGTCAAAATAAATATTTTTGTATGGAGTAGGAGCACTTCGGGTGATAATTTAGAATAACATAAATGAATACTTGAAAAACCGGAAGTCAAAATAATCCCTGATATTAACTACGTACCTACTTGTCTGTTAATTAATCAATAAAGCAAGAAAATACCTACAATTTGGGTGTGAACAAAAAATGGAAAAATGGTGATTTTGTTCATGTTAGAGTCTTTTAGAATGGTTTCATTGAGGAATAAAAAATCTCTTGTCTAATTATATAATAACTAGCTGTTGCCCGCGACTTCGTACGCGCGGTGTAGTGACTTTTGTGTTAGTTTAGTTTATGTGTGTTTGTTGCTCAGATTTCATAACGCTCTTCTTGAAGTCCTATTCTCTACTAAAAGGGTCTAAAGAATATCGAATATGCAGGCTAGGGTATGAACATGGTATGTTGTTGTCATATGCTGCATGAACATAGTTGAGCCCTCATTCAAAGATCTGTCCGTCTGTCAAGAAACTTTTTCTCAAGTATGCGTGGGAGGTATCAAGCTAAAATGTATGTCAAATTAAATACTGAAGTCTGCAATCCCTTAGAGGCGACAAAAAAACAAACTTCTCTTCTCTTCTTCATAACTCAAAAGGGCCACTTGGATCTCGATTTTCTTTTAAATCTCATTTAGCTACTTGTTGTTACCGATCCCGATTTAAATTTAAACCGCTATCTAGGTCGGTTTAGGCTGTCAAATCTCGATTTACAGTAAGTTGTAATAACTTATCTATATTTTCATATGGTTTTTATACGCAAAAATGCATGTATCACACATAACAGTGTATAATGATAACGATTATTTTGAACAGCCGTTCTTCGTTCTTCGACGTTGCTTGCTAGCGGGCAATAGATCTATTCTACGCGAGGTTCATAAGACTGAACCACACCAAACGATCCATCTTGGATTGGCCAACTACGATCTAAGATTGGGGATCATGGATCTAATTTGTTCTCTTGGTGCTCTTGGATCGCACGAGGCACGTCCATTCCGACCACTACTATGGAGCTCCAGTGGTGAAGCGCACTCTTGCCGCGCGCGATTAGAGCGCATATTATCGTTTTGCGCATATGCGCGCTTTCACGATTCAAACAGAAGTTCTTACTTAGTAATGCATAATATCAGGCCAATCATATTTTTAATATAAAATGAAAAAGAGATTGTGTGTATCCATACTAATATTATAAATGTGAAAGTGGGTTTGTTTGTTTGTCCGTCTTTCACGTCAAAATTGGTGCAACGGATCGACGTGACTTTTGGAATGGGAATAGTTTGGCAGCTGAAAAGTGACATACTTAGGCAGCCATTAGACAGTCAATCTGGATCAATGATCAATGATCAATGATCGCGATGCAGATTGACTGTGTACGAAGGTGATTGACGGCTCGCGATCTTGATCGCAAAATATCTACAAAGTAAATCTCGATCGCGATCTGGATGTAATGGCTGCCTTTGGCTACTTTTTATCCCTGAAAAATATCACATTCCCGTGGGATAACGTCGTCGTTTAGTCCAAGCGGGCGAAGTCGCGGGCGGAAGGCTAGTATTTTGATATGGAGACATTTCTTCTTTAAGTAACAGGTATAAAATGTAATGATATACCTACCATTTAATTATTTAATTTTAATCAATCATCACTTATGTAAGCTTTCCTAGTAAATAAATGAATAAATAAGTTAGATAGAAAACTATTTTAAATATTCCTTTATTTTATTGGATGGTACCTACGGCTGAAGGCCTAAGTAGCCAGAGCCGGTTAAATGACATAAAAATGGTAGGTATAGTGCGCCAATCTTTTCTGTTCCGGTGATTATCTTAGGAACTAAAACAGTTTTCATACGACAGTCCATTTTGACAGCTAATTTCGTATTGCAAGTGGCTCCTCAGTCACGACTGTCACCGGAACAGAAAAGCTTGTGGCACTGTAGGTGTAGGTAACTACGTACTGGCCACTTAGCGTTTGAGCAAATTTTTCAAAACTACATTGGTGACATTTTGTCTACATTGCGACAAACTTATTTCACACAGTGGTTATTTTTTGGTACTAAATATACTGTTGACTGCCGGCAGTCCATTTTGACAGTTAATTTTGTATTGCTAGTGGCTCCTCCAGGACCACTGTCACCGGTTCAGATATATTTGTGGCACTATACTTACTGTAGCGACATCTAGCGTCGAGTGGAAATGCGAAGTATAAATTTTACATCAATAGGGTGAGAACTTCAGTTTTGGCCACTGCCCCGAGTGCTTACTTAGCTTAAAACATTTCGTTAATAACTTTTGCTTGATAATATACTTTTTATCTATGACTTTTAAGTCATAATAACAATAGTAATAATTCTTTATGACATAGGAATATTATTCAATAAACGCTTTTCAGTTTACATCGAATTAGATGTTTCTTTTATTTTATCTAAGTTAGTTAAGTATTGATTTCTCGATGTATCTTTTAAAATTTGATTGACAAAAAACACATCAATCGGCACCCTTCGCACATTTTAAGTAGGTTTTTAATTGACTAAAATAAAACTAAATTTCGTAAGTATATGAATACTTAGTTATATGTTTTTACTATGTATGTCCACGAATTTCTCGAAATCTAAAGGCATATCGAGATGATTCTATTTGATTTAAATTAGGTGTATTCTAACTTTGGGAACAGTCTAAGATTCATCAAAATCGGTTTAGTATTTTTCGTGGGTATTTTATTGTACAATATACACTAAAACTTAGGAAATAAATAGTAATTTAAAAAATAAACTGACTGGCACCGACCTCAAAAAGGTACCTTAATTATAATATATATTATATTTTTCCTTTTCAGTTGACAAATACTTTTTGGAGTCGGTTAAATTTATTAAGTAGTTTTTTTGTATTGTAAATTTAAAAATTTAAAGTAAAGTATAAGATACATTCTTGACAATTTTAGATACCTACTTAAGACCATAGGCGAAAGAAGTGAAAATAAATTAAAGTGGCAACAGCGGGGGCTTTCACCCTACTTAATATAGATAATCATTCGAATGTACTTTTGTGAAAGGTATATCGTAATCTTACTGACTTCCCGCGCCATCTATTGTTTAGTAGTTATGATGCGAAAGAAGTGAAAAGCATCTTAAAGTGGCAACAGAGGGGGCTTTCACCCTAATTAATATAGATAATCATTCGAATGTACTTTTGTGAAAGGTATATCGTAATCTTACTGACTTCCCGCGCCATCTATTGTTTAGTAGTTATGATGCGAAAGAAGTGAAAAGCATCTTAAAGTGGCAACAGAGGGGGCTTTCACCCTAATTAATATAATCATTCGAATGTTCTTTTGTGAGAGGTATATCGTAATCTAACTGACTTCCTGCGCCATCTATTGCTTAGTAGATATAATGACGTAAATAACATGAAATTATTTTTATGATTTTATGTGAGACTGGATGGGTTTTAATTTATATTATGTTTTGAAGCAGGTAAAAAAAAATAACATGATTCATTATTAATTGAGACAGCGATTAAATATAACGTATTTTCATAATCATGTGGCGCCATCTATTTTAGTAAGAATCTGTTTTTGTATTTTCCCGTAGGAATAATTAAATTTCCCGCAATAAAAGGTACCCTATATGTTGACCCGGGTTATAAGCTATTACTTCACTAAATTTGGTAAAAATCTGTCCAGTAGTTTTTGCGTGAAAAGCGAACATACAAACAGACAAACAGACAAACAGACAAACAGACAAACAGACAAACAGACAAACAGACAAACAGACAAAAATTTTAATATCTATCGTTTTGGGGTCTATATCCTGTACACATCACATAGCAGTAATTTTTTTTTTTTTATATTTCATGTACAGACTTTTTGTCCGTTTCTGTTTTATTATATGTATAGATTATAAACGGCCAAAACACAACTTTAGGTATTTCTCACGAACGCGCACCAGTATACCTACAAAATCACGATGAGTGCTCAAAAAATGGCAATAAGTACTATTATTTAAAAATAACCCAAACCTTATTTTGCTTAGACTATATTGTTAAGTTGTAAGCCCTGGGTTTCACGGATCCACAATCTACTCGATAATTACAGTAGTGTAATGGACACCTCCTGACCTCATGGTATCGATAACAATCCTTTTATTGCTATTTTGGTTGGTGACTGCTTGTCATAGGTAGTGACTAATTAACATGCCAGTCAGTATTATACATAGTTATTATAGGTTGTAAAAACGCATGGAGGAACCTGCAAGAAAGCAATAATAAACTGCAGTAGAATTAAAAACAAAGAAAAATGTAGGTAAATTAAGATTTTGCATTATTTTTATATATTTGCAATGCAATTCTGTAATTTTAGGAAAAATTGTGATGGAAACAAAACACTTTTCTATTTCCTATCAAAATGAAGGTATCTACGGTGTCGTACAAAACGTTTTTTTTTAATACATTTCTATTTCTATTGAGTTCTGTTCTGACTACACACACAAAAACTATTACTAATTTAGTTGTGTTTGTAACTTTGTCATCTCACTTCAATAAACTCAACCAACTACTTTTAAACTAATACTCCAGTCATCTTATGGAAAGAATGAATATTTGTGGTCGTCAACAGCAATAAAGGCGTAAGTGCCGAGCGCCACAAGGTCCCTTTTGATTTGGATGACCACATTTTTAGTAATTTTTTAATTAAGGGCTTATTACACTTATCCTAGTTAGGATCCTAATTTAGCATAGATTGCTTGTTTTGATTACATCACTTGCTAAAAATGAGCTCAAAGAAAGCAATGTATGCTTATTTAGGATTCTAACTAGGATAAGTGTAATAAGCTCTTTAACTTATGCCATAGGTCAGGCGCGTATAGAAAAGGAGGACATACTGGACAAAGGGGTTAAATAAGATAAGTACTTATCTATGCTATTAATAAAGTGCATATTTCTAAAACGTGTAGGTACCTAAGTAATAAAAAAGTTTGTATACAAACATTCTTTCTGTAAAATGGCCGAACACTTCTCGTAACCCATACATATTCGTGGTCGTGCACAGTCGTGGTCCTTCAAGTTGGATTTGAACCAGTGACCTATGTGATCGACTTATGAAAATTCGGAAGTGATGAGGAAGATAGGTATCTAGGTAGTAAAGATGATTATTTTTTCATTTTTATGACATTTGTTATTTTAGCCTAAGTAGTCATCAACTAAAATAGAAGTATTTTATTATTATTATTATTATTTATAGGGGGGACGCCAGCGAAGCCGGACGGGTGATCAGTCACCTAGGTTGGGACCATTTCACCCAGTTCCCCAAGTCCCCTAAAAGCTGAAAAATCAGGGGGGGAGAAAATAGAAGTAAGTAGGCACACGTGTGTACGAAGCATTACGAACGAAGTCAGATCAATGAGGATTTTAATTTTAGATATTGAAGAGGCAATATGTCATTGAAGAAATTATCAAAGAGATTCTTTCTATTTGTGGCGTATAGCTCATTGAACACCTGCTACAAAGGATGAGCTGCTGATAAGTATACGATCGAACGCTTGTTCAGAATTATGATTAATTATGAAGGCAACGTATTATAGGTACATAGCTTACGTATAAGGCATGGCTCACGATTAATCATTAAGTATGTACTGTGCGTACACTTTATGATTGAACCAAACGACGCGCGGCGTAGGACGTTGTGGTCGGGCAGCGTGGGTAGCGTGCCGTGCGGCGGCGTGCGCGTAGCAAAGGCAAGGTAGGTTTTAGGTAAGTATAATATTAGAGGTCGGTTACACGCTCAGTATTACATCAGTCAGTCTATCATTCTGGTTAGAATAATGGCTGCTATGTGCTCCAAACCAGACTATTGAAAATATATAGTTTTGAATAATTTACGTCAGTTGATATAGATTGTTATATAATGCCAGCGCCAGACATAGCACTAACATTTGAACAAATGTTTGGATACAGTGTGTAATTGTGTAGCACGGCTATTTGAGTATTTGTTCAAACCTTTGATAAAAACTACAGTACTTTGCCATGTCAGAAAGCAAAGTCTTTGTTCAAATATTTTTCTATGTCTGGCGCCGGCATAAGGTACTGATGCCAGAGCCAGAATGACCATGAAAAAAAGTAAAGAAAAATAAATCTTTATTTGCTCAAAACATGGTACTTAACTTAGGTATAAAGGTGTAACAGGATTTCATGTTATGTTTTTTTATATAAGTCCTTACTTACCTACTACATACACAACGGGGTAGCACTTATAGTGTAGTCAATGAAGCCAGTTGACCCCCACAGTAATTCCTCAGTCAGAAAAAACTTTACAGCATGATAGAGTATCAATAAATTAAAAGTAAGGTATAAATTTCCAAAAAATAATAATAATAATAGAAGGTTAGGTATTTTTTTTGAAAGTCTTATTTCATTGATATCTTTTCTAGGAAAAATGCTCCGTCTAAACTTTCTTCATCGGACATATTCATGTAACGTTTATAAACAATAATATAAAATATCCAAAAAATGTCCCAGCAGAAACACCAAATTTTAATAAAATAATTGGGGTGACTTGGACTGAAAAATGTCTCTGTCGAACTTTTGAACGGAATTATACCATTTTGCCAAGCGTACTCATGTTTGAAAAAAGTTTTGGATTTTTATCAAGTATCACATACTTGTATAAATAACTCATTTGGTAAATAAATTTGGACTGAGAAATTACTCGGTTCAATATATAAACAGATTTGTATATTTAGGTATAAATACCTAACTTCAGTGTGAGTTTTTTTTTTTTGATAATCATTTAAAAGTTTCTGGCTCATGCTTTTTTATAACCCAGCAAAGTTTCATCGACTGAGGAATTAATGTATGGGTCTCCATACAAAGAATCTGTTCATTGCCTACACTATTAGCCTTTATCACACCTGATATTAAGTGATAGAACACAATAATGTTGAAAACATCATTTTTATGGCGTCAGATTTGGATAAGATGTTGGTTAGCTTGCCAGGCGGACTAAGAACAAGTCCAACCACCAACCAAACCGAGTACAATAGCTATGTATGTATAGCACTGGGAATACAACCCGGGACCTCTTTGTCTGAAACCGATGGTGTGAACCACAGACGCGGTCAAAAGATAATAGGTCTTTACCTATGAAATTGCCGTTTTGTATGGAGATTTCTGTAATTTTTTTTTTTCCATACTAACGTTTTTGTTATTATTTAACGACTAATATTATGTAAATTTACAAAATTTTACACACGTATTTATGGACATTTTAACTACTAAATGACATATTCGTTAAGAGAAAAAAAAAATTTTTCACTAAGTTACAACTAATAAAGTACGAAATTCTGGAAACAAAAATAGTCGTAACTTTCGGAATAAGTTTTTTCTATGTAAATAATCAAATATCGTGGTTATTAAATTATCAAAAGTTGCTTGATACGGTCTTAATGTAACGCAATATTAAAGAAATTATATATTTCTAATATTATAAAAGTTGTTAAGTTATATGTACAAAAGAAAAAAACGGCAATTTCATATGTAAAGACCTATTATTAACAGGTGTTAATTTTACTATATAAATATGACAAGCAAATTACATTGTAAATTCAGCTAAAATTCTAATTTAGAAATTATATAATTCGAATGACATCTATATTCGAATACATATTATTTTATCCATATGACATATTATTTTTTCTTTATAAAATTGTTAAACAATATATTGCATTAGGCATTTAATTTATACGGTGTCAAAAACATCTTTGGTTAAAAAAAAACTCGAGCACTAGGTAATTATAAGAAAAAATATTATAAAATAAATTGTATCATTGACTCAGTAAATAATGTTTACCGTTACAAAAAAGAAATTTTTGTTTCATGTAACTAACCACTGTTGCTTAGAAATGACTTTTGATTGCAGAGTCTGAAAAAGTGATTTCTGTATGATCCCTTCTCCGATGTCACTCTGTATAATAAAAATAGTATTGGTCCCAGAATACTTCCCTGTGAAACACCTTATTAGTTATTTTACAAGGTCTTTCGAAAAAACTACGATCGACCGAACTACGATATCATTTCTATTTTAATAATTTTGTCGACAGAGACGACTTGCCTTCGGTTTGACAGAGTTAAGATGCTATCCTATTCATTGATGTGCAATGCAACTCCTCTTATTCCGACCCGTTATTTTTTAAATATATTTAATTGTGAGAAACAAAGTCGAAAGCTTTAGACATATCGAAAAATAGTGTTGTTCGTGTATTTAGTTTTATCCGTCATTATGGCGTCAATCAAAGTTTGATTGACCAGCCTGACAAACTGAACTTATGAAATACTGAGCGTGTAAGTAACCTTAAAATGGTTGTAGCGGGCGGGTCGCGGTGAAGTGGGCGCGGGAAGGGTATGAGCGCGCGCAGACTCGTTGGCGCTGGCTGCGCTTACAGCGTCCGTCGTGTCATGCGCCATGCTCAGGCTCACATTGCTCGCTCACTCACCTTGACGTTCACCCAACAACTAAAGTAGAGCCCTAGGTATCCCTACGCTGTGCATACTTACGCAATGATGCAATGCAATGCAAGTAATGCAACCAACCGATCATTGGAAATCAATTGCCTTTTGATCAATACGAGAAAATTTACATCAGAACAAAGCAAAACGCGGATAGGCTACATAGCTTACTTGTCATTGTTATACTTAATTTAAGACTGTTTCCTCATTGCTGTTTATTATTTTATTGATAACGCAACATTTAGTATTCTGTGACGCAACTAAGGAACTCAGTATTTTACTAAGGTACTTAGTATTATAGGCTCCTGCTGGTCTCGTTAAAAGACTGGATACTCGTGTTATTTGCTACATTGATTATCAACCACTGTGACCTCGATGGCTTGGATTAAGGTATCGCATCGTAATTGAAATTCCCTTTACTTTGCTCTAAAATCTTGTTGTTCTCTTGCAGTGTCAACGCAGTCGCCCCGATTATTTATCGTTCGTTGAAGTGTGACACAATGTGGCAGCGTAATTTGAGCTCCAACCTTTATCGGTTCGCTGGCTCCGTGTCTCTGACTCTTATACATTATAGACCTTCGTCAATACCCTTTCAGTCTTCACATTACGATATACATGACCTTAATCGTTGGAGACAGGTCATTGTATCATTATAGGTTACCTACTTATATAAATGACTATATATACAGACAGATGTGAAAGTATAAACTTCAAAAGGCAGGAAACCATGATGCGTGAAAAAGCGATTCTTGCACTTGCATCGCGGGTGCGGCGCTGCCCGGCGCGAGCTCAATGCTACAGCAAACATCATAGGCGCCACTTTCTTTGTGCTCCGGGCGCACAAATGTTTTGTAGTAAAAAGTACGTTTTTTAATTCGGTGCAAAAAAAAAAAAAAACAGTATTACCATATTAAAACTCTATATTCACATTACCTATGTAGAATTCTTTATTTGTGAACGACATTGCCGTTAATTCAAAACATGCATTGACTGGATAGATATTTGTTTAACATTATTGGAAATTACTCTTACGTAAACAACAAAATAATTTTTCGAAGGGATGTTAGATGGAAATTTTTTTCACGTACTAGCAACAGGTAGGCACAAAATATTTGTGACGCAGGGGTGACAAACCTACTTTACCATGTGTGTGATTATTTGATTGATTTTGATTTGTATTTTGTTTCCTTTACGTGGGCTCCTATCTGCTTCGCGTACAGTGCTTCTTTTACATTATTTTGTAGATTTCTTCTTGTTTCTGTTATTGTTTTTGTTTATTGTTAAGTTTGAACCGTTGTTACTTGTTACTATTGTGTTTCTACTTTTACTATCAAACCCATTTTGCATTATTTTATGCGTTTTACCCCAGGATATAGTTTTTATAGGAAGATTTTAACAAAATCTGTAAAACCAAAACCTCACAATAAATTTGGTTTAAAAGAGACATGAAGAAAAAGGTTTACGACACCCTGTTGCCAAAGTCAAATGTGAAAGTGACATTTTTTTTTTTTTTGCACCGAATTAATAAACGTACTTTAGGTACTGCGTGTGTAAAATGTAGATGTAATAACCGCGGGGCGTTTGTTATAAAATAACAATGAAATAAGTCCTACACCGTGTCATTCCCAAGTAGCATTTTACTCCATTTAAGAGTACACATTTAGTTCCCAGGTGTACTTGAAGCATTATTACAGTTCAATCGTGATGTATAAGCTGCATTATTGCAATTAATAACACCTATACCTATCTAAGGGACTTATAGGAGTGTAGAGTTATACTTTTTTACGATTATTGGTGTTATAATACTCTAACAACTATCCTTTAGTCAGCCGTCTGCCTAAGAGCATTATAGTAGGGTAGAGATACGGCAACCGCTGTTTAACGGCCTACTTGTACGATGTTATAGAGCTAGCATTTTAATAGAACACACGTGGTCATTTATAAAGCCAAAGGCTGTTGTGTTTACTTGTTTTAGACTGTTATACAGCTAGTAGCTGTAGTAGGACTTGTTTGTGATCATTAAAATAACCCTTTTTTACTATCTGTACAGAAGTGTTTAAATGGTTCGCATGTGCACTATAGGCTGTTAAAAAGACTACATGTCTTGTCCATTAACATCAATAGCAGTTTATTTGTCCACAAGTACTACTCTTATTTGCTGTAAGCTGAACATGAATGTGAATGTGATATTCTATTACACTTATCCCACAAGCTGTGTGTTTATTACGTTGCGTGCAAAAATGTGTGAATTTCAGTATATTGAAAGAAAAAACGATGATACACAATTGACCTAAACTACAGCTTAAAGCTGAACATAAGTTCACATTAGAACAAATTTATAGACATTGGCTCTGTAGTGGTACAAATGTGGGACTTCATATAGATAACAGCATTTCAACAGAACACATGTGAACCTATTATACGCTCACCGCATTAAATTGGAGTTATAACAGTTCACATAGCCGTATTTCATCTCCACCATTTTGTTCTACGTAACCTAAAATACTTACCAAATAAATCTCCAAAATTATCATGCAGATTAATCACAAAATACGCAGATAGAGCGATTGAGTTTTGGTTTCATGTTATATTATTACCGTAGTATAATTATAATGCTAATATAATATCAAAAACTGAAAATTGTAGATTTCCTCTCAGCCAGTTTTAAATATTTTAAAATGAATATCGCATTTTTACAGAGGCGCGTGAATATTTTAACTGTAAATATGTATACATTTCACGATAAAGTTGCATTCCCATGGCATTAACATTATTAAGTACTTAAAACAGCTACTTATCATACATTTTTATCCAATTGATATCCGTCGGAGTTGATGTGTTCTGATGGCACACACAAAACCAAACATTAGTAAAATAAAGAAATAATTTAGGACACACGTGAATTTTAGGTAGCACTGGAGTACTTTTGTCGGATTTTATAACTGTGAAGGCTGTGTATTTAGCCACTTGTTACTCTTTATTACACTCATGTACGTTGTATGGTTCACACTGCGTCCCATATAGTGCCGTAAGTCAGCCTTAAGTCCGATGTTACTACTTAAACTGCTATTATACTGCTAATGTACAGCCATAGTGAACTTAAGGCTGTCTAATTTGTGCCCAAACTGGTTCTACAAGAGCATTATAGCAAGCTGTACAGCTCTTATACAGCTGACTTACACAGCTTGTGGAGTACATGTGAACGACTAGATGTCTTATATAGAACCCCAAATGCTACTTGGGTTAAGTCTAAGAAATTAATAAAACAGCAATAATTGACATTTGAGATCCGCAGAATATTGCTGGAACTAAAATGTAATAAAGCTCTTTTTAGGGTTCCGTAGCCCAATGGCAAAAAAGGAACCCTTATAGATTCGTCATGTCTGGCTGTCTGTCCGTTTGTGCGTCCGCATTTTACAGCTACTTTACTCCAAAACTAACGGATCCTCGCGGTTTTACCCGCGTGGTACCCGTTCCCTTGGGAATATCGGGATAAAATATAGCCTATGTCACTCGGGAAGAATGTAGCTTTCTAATGGAATAAAAAGAATTTTCTTAAACGGTCCAGTAGTTTCGGAGCCTATTCGATGCAAACAAACAATCAAATTTTTCCTCTTTATAATATTATTAGGTAAGTATAATATATTATATTTATTCCAAAACTACAAAAACAACACAGTTAAAACTTGGAAGGTAGGTAGATGTAGGTATTTTGTCAACCGCTTTAGAATTATAGGTAAGTAGCTAATTACAAAAATAAAAAATTAAAAAAAATATAGGGCGTCTCTCCATACATGGAACTGAAACTCTGAAATATTTTTTTAACAAACATATTCGTAGATATATTCGTCTATAGATAGGTCTTTAAAAATTACATTACAGGTTTCTCAAACCATTTTTTCTCAGTTAACCTTTTGAAAGACAGACACCCACTTACAGGAAGCTCCATTAAAGTTAATGCTTTTGCTTTATGCAATTGCTGTCACTTTTCGTTGTCAAGAAATAAAAAGTGACAGCAATAGATTTAATGAAGCATTAACTTTAATGGAGCTTCCTGCAACTGGGTGAGAGCCTTCCAAACGGGCTGTCCATTAATCATGTGATGTTTTTAGACCCGATTTATATATTGAAAGTGACTGGAGCGCCAGATTTAGTAGTATCCTTGAGTGAAATGGACTCTACGAAGTTTTCGCTAACTACCTAAGTACCTACCTTAGCAATTAGGTAAGAAACTTTGATAGAGCCAGCACCTATCTAAAAATATTTATTGTCAGAGTCCCTGGCGCCAACAATGGCAGTCAAATTTTCCTTATTCAGTGATATATCGTATAAGATCCTGTCCACAATTAAGTTGATAGAAAGTTACTTACTTCACCTGCTATGTTTTGCGGACATCGAGCTACTTAATTCTTTATACGTACATTAGTCGTTCAGGAGAAACCTAGGCCCAGTGGTAATTTATTCAGTGGATTAGACAACTCTCCATATAAAGTGCGACCCAACTCGCCAAACGGGGAGTCACTACGGGCAAGCGGCGCTCACCGATAGATTAAATACGCAAACGCGAGTAGCTATTACATTATTTACTACATTACTACATGTATTTACTTCGCTTAGATATAAGTAGGTATAGAGTGTGGTTCGCATACAACTAAAGCGTTGTATTCTCGATCACGAATTCACGACTCACGCACGTCCACATCCACAGTGACCTGCCTGCCACCTGTCAAAGCGAGCGCGGTGCGTGCGGTGCTCGTTACTCGTTACCCATCTTGTTATAATGATTATTTGTTAAATCTTGCTAATAAAATTAATACAATACTGACGATAATTACGGCACCGAAATACACCATGAGCAAATTATTAAATCATCCAAGAGCTTTTAGATACGAGTAGAGCAGAGTTTGCAGTTTAGACGTTAGTAGAGTAGAGTCTGGACTTCTGGAGTTAGGCAACTCCCGTTGTCTCTATCCTGAAAGAAAAGGCAATGATATCTATAGGCGATTGGGTCATGGTCTGGACACCAGATCCCGGAAAGGTCAATACCGGTACCGCGTACCGGTATGGTGAAGTGTCCACACCTTTACCCTAAACAGGCAAGGGGCCAAGTCTGCTAACGTTAAGTCATAATCGTGTCTCAATCCTGTTTCAATTGTAGTTCAATTACAGTGCTTTTTTACACACTAGTTACACAGTCTACTTCTAGTTACAAGAACTTTGACAGTATGATGTGATGTAAATGTATTGTGTGGTGTGACCATCAGAAGTATTGTGAAAAAAGTACACATTTCTTGTAAAAAAGCACTTCAATTGAACTACAATTGAAACACGATCGAGACACGATTATGACTTAACGTTAGCAGGTTTGGCCCCCAGGACTATTTACGGTTTATCAAACAGCTTGTCATGAACTGAACATGACTAAAATGCCTCTGTTTCACTCTGTCTACATTAATTTAATATAGTGATGCTGGTAGGGAATCCAATCCCGCCAACGCGGGATCCCGCAAACGCGGGACCCCGCGATGATCAAATCCAAAAATGAAGCATAAAATTAAATATTGTATTACATCGTTTGATAAGATAGATAAGAAACTGATATTTATACCTCGATACCTGAAGGCTTAGAGGTATAAATATCGGCTTATCATCATCATCTGTTGACAATTATTAGGAACTAGCTTTCCGCCCGCGGCTTCGCCCGCGTGTACTACACGACATTATCCTGATGGAATGTAATATTTTCCGGGATAAACTATGTCATTCTCCAGCTCCCAATCTACCCCCGTACCAAAACTCACATTGATCCGTTTCTCCGTTTGGACGTGAAAGACGGACAAACAAATAATACCTACTTATTGATTTTCCCGTGGGAATATGATATTATAATCCTTGCCAGGGTCTCAAATTATTTACTTAAATACCAATTTCTGCCCCCAAATTAGCCCGCGCTTACAGTGATTTTTCATACAATGAGATTGCCCGCGGTAAAAAGTAAAATATGTCCTTTCCAGGGCCTTAAACTTTCTCTATTCTAAACATCATTCTTCCCATGAACTCAAACTATCGCCTTAAATACCAATTATATTCTACAGCTTTGCCCGAGCTAAAACTTATTTTACCCTGGAAATGAGCCTTATTCCCGCGGTTACAATTTGCCTAGGTATGTCCGTCCTAGCATCAGGACATGGGTGTCCCGGTGCTCCTATCAGTAGGAGCAATTAGTAGGAGCACCCGGAAGCAATGTCTCAATTCAAACTATCTCCATTCCAAATTTCATCAAAACTGGTTCAGCCGTTTTGACGTGAGCATATACAATTTCGCATTTATAATAATAGTAGGGATAGTAGAAATAGGAATATGAATGGCCGGCGGCCGCGATACGTCCGCGAGTACTATATCGCAAAATTTTGTGTCAAAAAGTAGGTAAATAGGCATTCTCTAAGATCTCATCAGTACCATCATCAATCTATTTTAATGTCCTCGCTGTTGGGGCATAGGCCTTCATATAGATGGATAAGGAGAATGGTCCATGACCTTCCACACAGGCCCATTGAAGTTATGGTGTACTAACCAATCCAAATGCAGCCAGAAACATAGGCTTATCGTGTCTTCCGAAGCAAGATATATTTTTTAACAGCAATCCCGTGATAGACCATTGCAAAAGTAACATAACCTCATCGATCACAGGCCGAGCACGCTACCCGTGGTTTAGGCATAAGAAGGTAACGAACTATACCTAGACAAACAGGAGCTACTATCGTATGAATAATATTCGGACATTCTCCTACTCTTGAACTACCAAAATGAAAAAATCAAGTCAATACTTTAAAAAAAATGTATAAAACTGATTTTCTTGAGTTTTATTCCAATGCATAAAGAATTGTTTGCTTTGCACGAAAATGAGCTGTCATGGGGCCCATGCTTCATTGAATAAAGTGAACAAAAAAAAACTTCACTTTTTCCTGAGTTAAAAAAACCGTATGAAATTTTCTCGGCCAGAGTTCAATTATCCCGATCGATTTTGCCGTTTAAGTAGTTGTGATTGAGCCATAAACATCCAAACTCCGTATCTTTAATACCCCACCCACCCTATATAAACATTAACCCCCCCCCCCCCCCCTTTCTATCCTATTAGGTGTTTTTTTATTTTGCCTACGCAGATCATTTTCAATGATGACCTAGTATCCTTCATACCAATTTCCATACTCCTAAGTCCAGAAATGAGGAAGTTTTCATGTAAGCTTAATCCGCCCGTTTTACCCCATTATCGGGGAGTTTTTTTAACTTCGCTTACGCAGATAATTTTCAATCATGATCAGTATTCAACATACCAATTTTCATATGTCTAAGTTCAGAAATGAAGAAGTTCCATATAAACTTTATCTCCCCATTTTACCCTATTAAGGTGGAGTTTTTTTTTACTTTGCTTACTCAGATCATTTTCAGTCGTAACCAGTATCCAACGTACTAATTTTCAGGCTTCTAAATCCATTATTGAGGAAGTTCCATATAACCTTAACCCCCCCATTTTACCCCTTCAGGGGGGGAGTTTCCCAAAATCCGTTCTTAGCGGACGTCTCCTAGGCATAATCTACCTTCCTGCCAAATTACATCTTCGTTGGTCCAGTAGTTTTCGAGATTTCGTGATGAGTGAGTTATGTCCCCTCGATTTTATATATATAGATGAACGAGTACCTAATAAAACTCTATTTAATATTAATAATAATAAAATACTTAAAATATTTTTCTTTATTTCCTTTGTTTTATAAACTACTGAAAACAAAAAATATAAAAATTGATGACTTCAATCCCGCAGGCTTGCGGGATTGCGATTCTAATGCGCGATTGGATTCCCTAGATGCTGGTGATGCACTGTGTTCTAGGCTCTAGCAGTTCCTCCGTTATAATTTATGGTGGGTTCATTATAATAACGCTACACAAAATCGCCTCTAAGCATGTAGACTGGGATAGAAATTCAGAATTGTGATTGATTGTGAGAAGCAAATGATGTAACAAGTTGATAAGTGAGTTATTTCAGGGTTTTGGCAAACGCTGAAACAGAAAATTGCTATTAGCTTTTAGCACTTCGAATTAAGTATCAATTATTTCTTTAAATATAAGATGGCCGCCAAAAAAAAACTAAAATGCATAAGTAAGTAAGTACCTACGTACCATGTGGGGTATCAAATGAAAGTGCGTGTCGAGTAGATTACAAATATATAACATGTTACCATATCAGCACTCACTGTTTGAAGAATTTACCAGAAATATTATATTATAAATATGTATACCTACTTACTTATGTTATGTATAATAAATTATACATACATACATACATTTAAATATAATATTTGTGATTAATTCTTTAATCGTGTTAATCTAGCTAGAGGATTTCCCAACCCAACCCAAGTGATTAATAAAAGGTTTCACAGAAATTCATTTAAGTAAGTAGGTAAGTAGTCGTTTTTAATTTACAGCAATGCAGTATCAACTCCAAAACTAGATTTTTCAATCTTTAAAAAAAATGAGAGTGTCAGTGAGTGAGTGCTGGCTAATATGGAAACATGATGTTAGGTATTTATTTGTAATCTACTCGAGTCAAAATGCTTATATTACACGGTTAACCAAATTGATTCACTTTGGTTGAAAGGCGCAGAAATACAGGCGTAGGTACATTGATAATGAATGATTCACTTTTACCTTTACATTGTTCAATTTGGTTGCTTCGTCCAAATTGAAAGGCAAAAGTGAACCGTGTATTTCCGCCATAATGGCGTAATTTCGCCTTTCTTTCAGCCAAAGTGAATCAATTTGGTTGAACCGTCTAATATTAGCATTAGCAACTTGTTAAGTAGGTAAGTACATCTTTTGCTTCTCACCATGAAAAAAAGAAGGAATTCTGAATTTCTATCTCAGTCTAGTATGTTGGCGAGGTGTTGGCTCAGAAAATGCGTTTGTTGAGTATCTGATCGGGCGGTATCGTTTTCTGAGAAATGGTGGCGCGGGCGCAACAACAAGCTAGGAAGGGTAGGGGGGGGGGGGACAGGCCGGCGTCAAGCCTAGTGCCCATACCCATAATAATCAGGCGAGGGGGGAGCGGGACGGGCCGGGCGCCGCCGCCGGCCGCAGCCCCGATCGCGGCAGACAACTTGTCGCTTAGCCTGGCCTCGTAGTCGGGAAGGACTTTTTGTGGCAAGGGTAGGTAGCTGGATTTTTGTATAGCTACCTACATAGGTACCTGTTTGCATGGGGTTCATCCATCTCAAATCAGGATCAACTATTAAGTACCTACCTACTTTATCTATTAATTTACTTACCGGTACTTACCTATGTTCCTATGTACCTTCTTCAATAATTTATTTGCATTTTATACATAGGTAACATAGGTACTGTGGTATCATATTGTTAGGATATGATACCTCCTTGCATTGTCTATGGTTGATTTATGTTTAAATCAGTAGGTATTCAAAAATATCGAATGCATTGTCATCATTACGCGAGTACCTAGTTTGTTTGAGCAAAGAGCATGTAATCACTTGTTTGAGTCCAGACGATTCCGCGGTCGCGTGTTGTAGTAGATAGAATATATCGGCCATGGTGCCGCAGTAAAGATTTATATCGCTAATACATTTATTATTTAATAGAATCCCAGTGTAGGGCTTCTTAGTACCTACCTACCTACTCAACCAAACCACAGAATATATAATAGGTAGTACCTACTAACACCAAACCATCACTAATGTCTGATTGTCGTTGTATAAAATGCTTTGGTACCATATAAAATATCATTGTTTGGTACCTAGGTACTACCTATTTGACAGGCTGATCAACAGTATCTTTTGAATCATTATTCATTGCGCAATTTAAGTATTTTATAATAATACTTAGGCATATTGAATAGGTAGGTAGGTACAATATGGTACGATTTAACTGCGTCGTAAATCGGTATTTGTGTGCAATAATGTCTATTAAGTATTACCAATACTTGTGCATATTTCCACAATGACAAAATACTTACTGACTCATTCTTTGTTCAAACTGGGTCATCTACTTCATATGGTCTTGCATTGCATTGCAAGAATTGATAAGAAATTACTTATACATGGGTTGCGTAATTAATATTAAATCTTGCTAGAAGTTTTACTCACAATCTAATAGTTACTTAGGTACGCAAATTAACAGAACTCTATTGTTCTAACACAAGCTCAACTGTATCTATCTATCATCAATGGGTCAGGCCGTAGATTTTGCCACATTCAAGGGTACAAAAGTCTCCGCCTCATATAATTTTAAATATAGTACTCTTAGAAATTTCTCAATCTTATCATCGTGTTTCCTAAGAAATAGCAAACCAAGGCAGATATAGATATTTGGATAAGTTTATAGATTTGGAAAACTATTTGACATTTCCCTCCCAAAAGTGACGGATTTTTTATAAAAACCGCGAATCCGCATTGGTAGGTGTCCAGCTTAAACATCGATAAAATTATCATTTTTTAACTTATTGATGAGCTGTTTGATTTGACGTTATAAAATAATAATAAGGTTGCCATTCCTTTAATATTTTTGGGTATTTCCTAAGAAAAAAGATAAATTTTCGGCAATAAGATTTTTTTTTTGAAAAACCATTTCTTGGCGCTACTTATATTGCGCAACCATTTTCACCCATATTATGGTTTTAAAACATTTATTAAGATTTTGTTTGAGTGCTAGCATCACCAAAGAATCGTACTCTATGGTCAATGCAGCATTGACGACCATATTTTTTGACATTTCGGTGTCAACTCCGATCAAAGTGAAAAGTGTCGCCTACTTTGCAGAGTGCATTTTTTGAGATTTCAAGGTAAGTTTTTGATTAAAACTTATAATTGTTGTTGCGCATGGTTTAATTAGATGTGTGTGATCTGTATATGTTAAATAAGCCTTGTAAAATAGTATATTTTAAGAGTTATAATCGATTTCATTTGCGCCTCGGTTCCGCAAAACTGCCTTTATGCCACTTTGCGATACCGGTTGCGTAGAAATTGCGCCACTTATTTTACGCTATTGAATAATAGTGCATGCACACAAGGTTTTCAAGTGTTTTTATTATTTTGAAATTACTTTTAGCTGTAATTCCGCTAAAAAACATGACTAGCATTACTATTAATTGATTTGTTAGCTTTTATTAATATTCTATAAGTACAGGGTGTTCGGCAGAACGTTAAACATACAAAAATAGGGGTAGGTGCGGTGGTCTGCTACCTAACCAGCCCTAAAGATTTTACCTAGGTCCAAAGTTTTTTTTTTTGTATTTTATAAGTTTTGGAATTTCGTCACTTTCATACTAACTTTTAAACCCATCTAACTTTTTTCTTTATTGACAGATCTATTTTTTTTTTATTTTTGGCATCTCAAATGGTTGGCAGGTCCTTTTAATAGTGATACTTCAAGCGTTGTTGCTAGAGTCAAAGTAATGGACTCTCAAACATTGAAAAGAGTTGAAATAAATTTGAAAGTTGTATTATATTTATACATATAATTAATAATGAATAATACCAAATACCTCCATCTAACAAATTAAATGTATTTTTTTTGTAAATTGAACAAATCATACATACTTACTAGTTTTTGTCATCCTGTTTAAAGAATTACTCATAGGTACATTATTGTTAATTATTAATTAAACATACTTACATACCAACATCGTGTTTCTTTTTTCTAGTTTGATGCAATACCTATTGTTAGTACATGTTTGTTAAATAAAATCACATTAATGTACGTGCTCCTTAATAATTTTGCGCTACCATTTTGCGCCACTTTGAGCGACCGACTCGTAGAAAATTTTGCGTCACCATTGCGCTATTTGTGGCAAAATCTACGGCCTGACCCCAATATCATCATAGAAACTCTTGTCTTACGCCCTAACTAGAGCCACAAAGTAAATAGAGCTACCTACTTATTTAAGTCAAGAGACTATTGTAAAAGCACAGAATAATATGTAAAAGTCCAGTTTTGTCATGTCTTCCAAAAAGTGAAAATGACTAATCACAAAATCCTCTAGCTTATCACGGCTTATAAGGCTATCGTTTTGGGTTTGACCTCTTTGCGCCATAGATAGCCGTTGATTAGGACAAAACGATGCACATGGCCACGACCTGGGTGGTCTCAGCCGGGTGCTGGGTCTGGTTTTAGATTTTTGTGTTCATTTACTTGCTGTTGTTTATTTTAGTGCTCTAAAAAACTTTGTTTACTTATATTGTTTTATAACTGTGTTTTATGGTTTATTGTCAAAGTCTATAAGGTGGGTCAATAAGTCCGTGACTTTTTTAATTTCCTACTACCTACTTCACTGGGCTCACTTTCAACTAGCATCTTTCAGTTTACTCCTGCAAGTTTTTAGCAAGCTGCGTTCTTTTGTTTTTGTTTGAAATGCAGCCATGTTAGTAGACAAAACGGCGCGCGAATTGTGGAGAAAATGGAATAACCTCCTCCTTTTTTGAAGTCGGTTAAAAAGGCAAGCTCCATACATTTTGGGCTATTTCTGAAAGTGCCGGCCAACAATAATAAACTTAATATAACAACTGAAGACACTATTCTAAACATTTTTTATTACTACAGCTAAGTTCTATGTCCCATAGTTTAGATTATATTTAAGATCAAAGGTCACCCATTCTCCATACATTTTCACTAATTTTAAAAGTGCCGGCGCACAATAACTAACCTTATATTATAAATAAATAAATACTTAACTTCTTACATTCACACCAATTATCTAAGCCCATTTTAATTTCATTAAGAAACTGTATCATAGAAAACTTGATAACGGATAAATATAGGTATACTTTAATACTTTTTGTTTGTAAATACATACTTAATATACATAGTAAACACCCAGACCAAGACAAATAGACATGTTCATGCACACAAATATTTGTCTTGTTCGGGAATCGAACCCGAGACCACCGGCGCAGAAGGTGGGTAGCCTACCCCTGCGCCAAATCGGTCGTCAAATATATTATAACAGAAGACATTATTTTAAACATTTTTTATTACTAGAGTGTGTGTCAGATAACTTTGCGCGTGACTGGCGCGTTTTTGGCGCTAGTTATAGTGTATTTTTAACCGACTTCTAAATCAAAAAGGAGGAGGTTCTCTATTCGTCTGTATGTTTTTTTTTTTTTTTGTCTATGTCCACCGATTACTCGAAGACGGCTGAACCGATTGAAATGGTTCAAACGTTATTACATCAGGTTGGTTTCCAAGTTGGTCCCATTTTTTAAAATTTTGAAATCGGTTCAGTAGTTTTCAGGAAATCTTGAAAATACTGTTGTTTTCGTTACCACTTTATGTGAATTTAATACGTATCTTTAGGCATAACTCCTTTGTTTATAAACCGATTTAGATGATTCTTGTTTTGTTAAAAAGGGGATACCTCAAGGTATTTTAACCGACTTCAAAAAAGGAGGTTTTCAGTTTAATCACATACCTATTTACCAGAAAACACGTAAATTGCCTGCACGATGCACTAAAAAGAGTGAAATAAAAATTATTTTTATAAAAAAATAAAACCGCCTTCAAAAAAACCACATCAAAAAAGTAAGAAATAATTCCTCACCAAATAAATAACGTAAGTACTTTGAAGTCGGGCGGGTTTTAACAAAAACAACAAAAAATTGTACCTACATGTTTCACGCCCGACTTCAAAGTACTTACGTTATTTATTTGGTGAGGAATTATTTCTTACTTTTTTGATGTGGTTTTTTTGAAGGCGGTTTTATTTTTTTATAAAAATATTTTTTTTGTTCTAATGTTATAGAAAAGATGAGTATAAGATTTTTACCGCGCGCAGACTTATCTGACGATCACTCTACAGCTAAGCTCTACTCTATGTACCTACCATAGATTAAATTATATAAAAAAAAAATCGAAAGTTGTTATAACCAGGCCTCGGCATCTCTAGAGGTCCCGACTCCCGGGTTCGATCCCGGTCGGGTAAAATATTGAAAACGAACTTTTCAATATTTCCTCGGGTCTGGGTGTATGTGGTAGGTAATGTAGGCTGTAACGCTATTTGTGTATAGGCCTCTTTGGAGTGTATCAGTTGACAGAGAAGGCTGTGGTTCAAGCCATTGATTAAGTATAACGAATTTAATTAAAAAAGAAAGATCGATACTTGAGTGGTTTGACGTATTCTGTTAGGAGCTAAACGTAGTGATTACATGCTCTTTGTTTAGGAGCCACGGAGTAGGCGATAGATCCCAAATAATAAGCTAGCTATTATAAGCAATACATGGAAAAACAGCGAAGCTTGTAAATAAAGTACAAAATATAATGATCACAGTGTTTCAATCACTTCCATCGTATTTACCTTGTGGTACCGTAGAGGTACTACAGTGCCTACTTACCTATTTCTACCCTATTTCTACCCAATCCAACAAAATAGCGTCAGAGAAGGCAAACTCAATTGAAGACCCTTTTTACAAAAACAGCACAATGATGTCAAAAGAAAGAGCACAGAACATCTACAAGAGAAAATATCTTTCCGTGTTCTGTGAGAAAGAGTTTTTTAGTAGGTAGATCAAAGAACTTTATTTCTCCACTTATGTCATGTTTCTGTAAATAATAGTGCTATTTATGATATTTAAAAGAGGATATAGGGATTTTAATGTACTACCAACTCAATCTACACCTACCTGTTTGCTTTGCTACTAAAAATATACTTCAGAGACATAATTTACAGACATTATACAAAATGAAGATATCACAGTAAACTCTATTTATTTTTCTATATTAAAGAGTGTACTTACATAGTATTATATTATCTGTGCTACTTACTTAACTACTTAAAAGAAAAATATCGTCTCTTACATATTTTTTTTCATAACTGTACGGTCCAATTTAAATATCAATGAGATAATACCGAACCGAAGTAAGAGTTTTTTCTGTAGTCCACAGTCCAACACGATGACCATGATTTTTGTGAGGACAAACGAGCCACATTAGCAACGGGCTATTTTAACTTGCGTCATGGGCGTTCGTTGGTCTTGAATTTGAGTTAAAAACCGTCCATTGTAACCTGAATTGCGATGACTGAACGCTGTCCGCGTTAATGAAATATCATTTTAACGTAAAAGTGAGGCTTCCTGCCTAAAAACGGATTATTTTTCTAGACTTCCGCAACAGTAGGTGGTACCCACAAAGTCGAAACAAGACAATTTTTACAAATATTTCTAGGAGTAGGTAGGTATTTGGGGAAGTTGGCCTTCAAAAATTTAAGACAGGACTTGAGTTGATGAGATCCATCCATTGAAAAGTTACATTCTGTCGGTAAATTTTTTAAACATGAAGTCATTCATAGTAGAGTCACGTAGAGCGCTCTATTGTTAAATCTTTGAAGTTATTGTATATGGATATTCACGCACCGCAAGTTATATTAAAGTGCGTTTTTATGTGTAGGTAGCTCGGTACTAATGTAACCTCAAATGTAACACTTTGAACTGTGTTGTTGGAATGCTATCGCTAAATGTGCGCGGCGCGGTGCGATATCAAGCCGGGCCGACGATGTCAGGGGCCGCGCGATTGCGCCCGAGCCGCGCTCGCTCGCCGCACAACTTCGTTCGACGGGCTGTGTTTACAGAGAACCCGTTTCAACAGTACCGACACACACACCTCAGATCTCGCCGAACGACCGTTTCCCTTATCAATTAACAGAGACCCGATAACTGTAATTAAGTGGACACAATGGTTTAAGCTAATTAGGTGCCCATTATGACTTTATAGTTTCGTTTCAATAATGTATAAGTATTTAAATATGCCAGCTTTTAACGGCTTGGACTCTATTTTTATCTTTTGTTTACACTTATAGGATCTATTTGATCATTCATTGTATGCAATTGTAATGTGTACCTACCATAATAATTGGTTTCAAAGTGATAGCAAATTGGAAAAAACGATTAAAATAAACGACGACGAATAGATAGCTAACTAAGAAAGAAGTCTCTAAATCCTATATAATATATAAAACACTAAGCGTGTACATGAAAGATTCGGGCTCGCATATTATAATTAGTCGAAGCCGAATGTGAGTAATGGTGTCGGAAATAACACCCGAACGTACGTTGGCGCCAAGCGGTGTGGTGTGGTGTGCGCGGGCGCAGGCCACTAGCCGCCTCCGCGCACGCACACATGCACGTGCTCATACGTACGCTACTCGCACGCATGTGGCTCGGTGCCGCCGTATCGTCTGTCTTGTGACTTCGGCTATTTATGAGCTACATTGATGCTCAGTTCGTTATTTTCTCAGTTTTAAAAGCCTATTTAAACGTTTAAATATCGCAACTATGCCAATTGTAGACACAACAATCCTACCTAAGTAGAGTACCTATCTAATCTATTAAATAATAAGTGTATTTTTTTATTGTGTGGATTATTTATAAAGAATTTATCAACTTACGGTTACGATTACGACACCGACAGTGGCGAATACTAATCGTATTTGATGTGCAATATGTCTGCATGCAGTAGTAAGGTTTCTAGAGATCGGTGTGGTAGCTACATCTATGTACCTCCAAGAAACGTCGACATTGCACAAGCCGCATTAAATAGGATTTGCTGTGCTGACCCTTTTAAATTAGTTACTATTATATCTTCTGTAGAACACCGGAAGGAGCTGTATGCTCATCGTCTTGTCTTCATCGTTGGACATCAAAGCGAAGAACGTTAGAAGTCGGCGGTGGGACTACAAACACCCCACGGAATTTCTGGAAGAGGCAAACAAAGGCACCGCGGCTAATTATTTTCTGTTTGCACTGAGGAAACAAACTTGCTTAAAGGATCCCCATCTAACTTAATACCCTTTGTCCCAACAGGTAGGCAAATAATGGAGCTTTCAAGGAGTTTTTGTTAGCTGTCCTGAAATTACCGTTCTAATCTTTATAGATAATTAGTAAAATTATTGATAATGATAAGTATAAAAAAGTATCTCTCGTTTCTTAGAAGAAATAGATTTAATTGAATAGAATAGTAAGTAGGTAATGTGTAAGTACTTATTAAGTTTCTTCAACAAACACTCTTTTAAAAGTTATGTTTTACTTTTAAATATAAGCTGGAAGAAACTGTATAGCAATATTAAACGACCTACCAGATCATGCATCTTATCAAACAACTCGTCGGAGACGTGTGAATTGTGAATGTAGAGACTATTAACAACTGTGTGGTAAAGGAGGCAAGTAGGCGTGAACAAGTGAAAACTGAAAATGTTCCAGCTGCTGAGAGTAAAAACAGAGTAAAAAGGATTGCGTAGTGTGTTCAACTATGCATAAACTTTAACGGCGAATGTCCTCTTTGCGCCTGTTCCAAGAATATCCTTGACACCAGCGTATTATACGAACGAGTGTCGCTTTATGGACCATCTCAGTCCGCCGGGCGTCATAAATATCATGTAGCTCCGCATCTGAGTGCAACCAAATGCAGACAGCACTGAAGCTCGCCGACTCTATAGTAATGTGTGCAAATAGGTAGGCGATGAAAATACGTTCAGACACGTCCAATACACGTCAGTCTTAGCCCGGGCGTACCTACGCAAAAATACTTGCAGGCCCTAAAATAAAAATCCTGATATTTGCGACAAGACAGTGGAAAATTACCTAGTCACGTAATTGGCTGTTTCTATGGACACACTTCGTGTCTAAACAATGTAATATCAAATAATTCAATTAGTATTCTTAGGTTGGTGATTGATTACATACACCTTATAACTTCGAAACAGCTCTTTTACGTTCTTATAAATATTAACTAGTGATGAAACGATTATCACTTAGCGAAAACGATCACGATTACGATTACGATTATTTGTGTTTAATAATAAAACATACTTACTATTATCGAAAAATTAACATAGAATTTATTATCATAAACATACTTAAGTACTTTAAATTTTTATAAGCACAAATTAGATTTCTGCGTGAATTTTTTATTTCTGCTTTAAATTTTTGTTAAAAAACATAACATTTCTAGCTTTCCGGGCGTCAATTTGTTCCGTTTTTTTGGATTGAATTAATCCAGCAGTGGAGAATACACTCTCCAACGCAATGCCACAGACGACATAATTTTTTAATAAAGACAAAAATAATTGCTAGATCATCGTTAGATAATTGGACGATTACGATTACCTAATCGTGAATTATCCATAATTGTTTATTACGATTAATCGTAACCGTTTCATTATTACTAATTATTATAACACGATTAAAAATCGGGAAATATATGGATAATAAGAAAAGATTTTTTAATATTAAGTTAATTAAGTATCAATCTCTAATTTCGTTTCATGTAAGTACTTAAATGAAAATAAATCCACAGCTAAAATCAGAATTTCAAAAGTCCGAAAATTACCGGAAGTATGGAAACCCTTCCTACATTTAACTTAACATACCTAATTATTTTTTTCTGGGCAATCTTACAAAGTACCTAGTTGTGTTCTGTGTTACACAGTTATACCTCTAACGTTTAGGATTTATATTTTGAAATATTTGCACTTTAGTGATTTCATACAAAACAAAAAAAAACAATATTTTAAAATCTACAATGAATAGTTCTTTAAAAAAAACGTACACACACACCTAGCCGTGCATAGCCCTTTCAGCCCACTGACGTTCAGTTGAAGCAAAATTTTCACGGTATTTCAAAATGTAGATAAGTGATCGGGCCGCACCGCACGATTGCGATTGTGACGGATATTCTCTTTTCATTATTGGTGTAAGCACAGCCGTCTCTATCGTCTTCTACAAGCCATGCGCATAAAGTTGGCAACGTCTTTTTAAGGTGTGATCCTCTGTGGCCGGACCACATATCAGTACCCAGATGCTATATAGTGCAATAACAGCTACCTGTAGTCTACTTTCATAGGAAGGTATTAAAATTAAAAGTACCTCAACAGATAATGAAATATTCAGTAGCTTTTGTGGTCCGGCTGCAAAGCAGTGCTCTCTGGCCGGACCACCTCGAATTCAGAAAAGTGTGATGCACTTTCCAAGAAACTAATACCTCAAAAAAAGCTACTTAAAGAGTACCTTCCATACATACAAGTGTGGTACGATAGAAGTCATTGGTTCCGAAGTTACTAGTCGTGGATTGTGGTCCGGCTGGAGAGTATACTCTGCAGCAAGTCATTTTGATAATTTTAAACATCAACTATGCGTGAATCTATTTTAACATAATCTACCTTTTCTCTACCTCTCGTTGCTACTATTTTTTCTCTCGTGAAGCTATTAATTTGTTTGATTATCCGCAAAATATGTGGCGCGGCTAGGGAGAACTACTTTTGCGCGAATAAAAAGAAATTTGACTTTTTCTTCATAACAACCAATACAGCATAAAAAGTACTTTATAAAAAAAACCTTGACTTCATTTAAAATCTTTTGTTTTAAGTACCACTAACGATTTACAGGAAGTTCGCTTGCATTATTAAGGAGAATGGGCAAAAATGTTCGAACACACTTCATGGTGGCGGAGCGTATTCACTTCAAGCATGCACAATGCACCAATTAATGGCACAGTGACGTTATTTGTATATTTTGAATTTATATCATTCGTTGATTATACGAAATGAACGTTATATGAAGTGATTTTATGTAATGTGTTATTATACTTTGTGAATATTATATCAATATTACACACCCGAATATTTGAAATAATATTTTGAAATTCGGTTTTCAATTATTCCTCTACTGACTCGTAGTATCTTTATTTTTCTTGGTCTTTCTTTAATTTAAGATACTATGTTGTTTAAAACCAATTGATCCTTAAGAATGACTCTTTCGGTAGGTGTCATAAAATACAGTTTTTTTCAGATTTTATCGGTTCGATTACCGGCTCAAGCAGGTGTTTTTAAAAAAATCTTAGAATGCGGTTTTAATTATTTTTGTAAATAAAGGAATGTTTCCTTTCAGTAAAATTTGCCATCATTAATATTAAGGGTAGGTACTTTTCCTCCAACCACGGTCTTTTTTTCCACCCTGTATATAAAGTCGAAAGGACTTACTCATCACGAAATCTCAAAAACGACTGGACCAATGAAGATGAAATTTTGCAAGAAGGTAGATTATGACTAGGAGACATCTGCTAGGACTTTGGAAAACTCTTCCCCTGAAGGGGTTAAATGTGGGAGTTAAGGTTATATGGAACTTGCTCATTTATGGATTTAGAAGCATTAACATTGGTACGTTGGATACTGGTTACGATTGAAAATGATCTGCGTTATCAAAGTTAAAAAAAACTCTCCGCTAATGGGGTAAAATAGGAGGATAAAGTTTAGATGGAACTTCCTCATTTCTGAACTTAGAAGTATGTAAATTGGTATATTGGATTGTTGGTTGGGTATGTTACTGGTCAGGATTTAAAGTGATCTGCGTAAGTAAAGCAAAAATCTCTCCCCTAAGGGGGTAGAAAGGGGGGTTAAATACTGGTCAGGTTTAAAAATGTTCTGCGTTAGCAAAGTTAAAAAAAGTCTCCACTAATGTGTAGATGGGGGAATATCAAACATACTGAGTTTGGATATTTGTGGCTCAGTCACACAAAACGGCTGTCTCGATCGCGATAAATTGCGCTCTGGCCTGGAAAATTTTATACGGTATTTTAACTCGGGGAAAAAGTACGGTTCCCTTGGGATATAGTTTTTTTTTCACTTTAATTTGTTTAATGTCTTATGACAGCTCATTTTCGCGCAAAGCAAATTTTGTTTCTTAACAAGAAATAAGGTCTTGAGGTTTTTTTTTTTTCTGAGAGGTGAATATGTTGTGTCAAAGTGATTGTGGACAAGCCACAGAACTTAAAATTCGTCACTTATTTATTTTTCTTATAAAAATTAATTGCTTTATAAATATAATTCAAGTGGCAACATTGAGATACGTGTATCTTTAATGTCTAGAAAAAGTCATATCTGTAAAGCAGTACTGCGTTTTCAGCCTAGACGCGTAAAATGTTCGCCTGAGAAATTCACTCTAATAATGTAAAAATCATGTAAAGAACAATGGGTAACAGCGTACTCAGACACGAAAATAATTCAAATATTATGGGTTATATCTATATCGGATTTTGTTGCTCTCTTAAAGTAGAGCGGAAGCGCCGGTTTTGGCTACTTTTTGCTCTAAAAATGGCAATGGGCAAATTTGTATGAGACCCGTCCCCCCCTCCAAGATACTTTTTATGTGCGTCGACAATTTCATACGTATCTATAAAGAGATTAATAGCTATATTCAATGTCAAAATCATTTTTTTTTATTAACTTTGGTGTTACTTTTGTAATAAATAACAATATTAAAATAATATTTTCCCAGAATTCCCACACAATTGAGGGGTGTCGCCATAGTAAAAAGTTGTCACTATATTATCTTTCACCTGAAATACATTTCAAATCTATTGGTCGGAAATGGGTTTTGGGGGACGTTTTGTCCCATCGTCCTATTCTATTTAACTTTTCGTCCTTATTGCCAAAGCTCAATTAAAATAAGGTATTTTAAGATAATAATAACAATCGTTTGAATTCTTAATGTCATACGATTTTTTTTTGATTAACATCATTTTCTGTTTAATTTTTTAAATGAAAATTTTAAGATTTTTTTATGGATTGTATTATAAACCTTTTTTCTACAATTAAATTGTTGTTTTGCAATTGATTAGTTTCGTTTTAAAAATCGTATGACATAAGGAATTCAAACAATTGTTATTATTTCCTTAAAATACCTTATTTAAATTGAGTTTTGGCAAAAAGGACGAAAAGTTAAATAGAATAGGACGATGGGACAAAACGTCCCCCAAAACCCATTTCCGACCAATAGATTTGAAATGTATTTCAGGTGAAAGATAATATAGTGACAACTTTTTACTATGGCGACACCCCTCAATTGTGTGGGAATTCTGGGAAAATATTATTTTAATATTGTTATTTATTACAAAAGTAACACCAAAGTTAATAAAAAAAAATGATTTTGACATTGAATATAGCTATTAATCTCTTTATAGATACGTATGAAATTGTCGACGCACATAAAAAGTATCTTGGAGGGGGGGACGGGTCTCATACAAATTTGCCCATTGCCCTTTTTAGAGCAAAAAGTAGCCAAAACCGGCACAGTGGCCAAAACCGAGGCTTCCGCTCTACTTTAAGAGGTGAACCTATTCTTGCCCATTCTCCTTAATAATGCAAGCGAACCTCCTGTAAATCGTTAGTGGTACTTAAAACAAAAGATTTTAAATGAAGTCAAGGTTTTTTTTATAAAGTACTTTTTATGCAATATTGGTTGTTATGAAGAAAAAGTCAAATTTCTTTTTATTCGCGCAAAAGTAGTTCTCCCTAGCCGCGCCACATATTTTGCGGATAATCAAACAAATTAATAGCTTCACGAGAGAAAAAATAGTAGCAACGAGAGGTAGAGAAAAGGTAGATTATGTTAAAATAGATTCACGCATAGTTGATGTTTAAAATTATCAAAATGACTTGCTGCAGAGTATACTCTCCAGCCGGACCACAATCCACGACTAGTAACTTCGGAACCAATGACTTCTATCGTACCACACTTGTATGTATGGAAGGTACTCTTTAAGTAGCTTTTTTTGAGGTATTAGTTTCTTGGAAAGTGCATCACACTTTTCTGAATTCGAGGTGGTCCGGCCAGAGAGCACTGCTTTGCAGCCGGACCACAAAAGCTACTGAATATTTCATTATCTGTTGAGGTACTTTTAATTTTAATACCTTCCTATGAAAGTAGACTACAGGTAGCTGTTATTGCACTATATAGCATCTGGGTACTGATATGTGGTCCGGCCACAGAGGATCACACCTTTTTAAGTGAACCGATTTGACACCGTTTGCACCATTTGACAGGTAAACAGCGAGTAAACCTCGAGTAATGAATCCTATGGAGATGGCATATCTTCTATACATCTATACAAATAAATAAAATGTAACTTATGTTTGTAACATTAAATAACCGCTTTTTACCACGTGCATATGACTAAATATACGATACATATACCAAAATGACATGTTTTTCAATTTTTGTCTGTCTGTCTGTTTGTTCCGGCTAATCTCTGAAACGGCTGGACCGATTTTGACGAACCGATTAATACGACAATTAGAAGTAGTTTAAAATTGAATTCTAAGATTTTCTTACATTGTGACTTAGTTACAGGTGACGCCAATAAAAGTGTGGTAAAAAGCACTACAACTGAACTACAATTGAAACACTATTGAGACACGATTGTGACTTAACGTTAGCAGACTTGGCCCCCTGTTTTATTGTTCAGACGTCGCGTCGAATTTATTTTTGATATTTTTATAACATAGCTTAGCGACAGACATCTAGTGACAGAAAAATATAGTGAAACTTGTATTCATAATGCTGCGGCTACATTAGCGGCCGATAATTCGTGCGAGTTGTCGCGCTAAAATTATCGTTGTCGGGCATACGCGATGTTCTTGTCTACATTAGCGGGCGAAGCTTCGTGTTGCGTTGTCGCGCTAAGTATCGCGATAATTAGTTTATTTGGTTTATTGTCGTAAGTAACATTACAATTCAACACAGAACACTACCCCATTATTGATTTATATAGTTATAACAGCCAAATCGACCCGATCGCGATAAAAATCACAAAATAATGGAGTGGACGCTTTTCATCTACGTGATAAAAGACGCTAAATGAATCAAATCGGGTTCTGCTGTCATTTTCTTCCAACTCTTTCTCGCACATAGGTTATGATGATGTATGGATTTGTTTCTCACTCGCACCATTGTCCGTCTATTACCCCTAGTATAAATAAGTTTATGGTATAGGTATGCCTCACTTTTTCGTAAGTATGCCACCTCCATAGGATTTAGTACTCAGAGGAGTAAACCGGTTCACAGCTTGTTGCCGTTCCGTATCATAGCATGGCTTGTAGAAGACGATAGAGATGGCTGTGGTGTAAGTGAGGGTGGTATTCCATTTATCAAAGATCTTTGTCCAAGAAATTATGGATTGCTTTACGTATAAACAAATTAACTTGTTTGTATTTTTAGGTAATTCTCAAGTAAAAGTGGCGGTGAAGATTAAAGTCACAATTGTATCATCTCGGGCCCAACTGCTTACTCCATTGAAATGGCGAGACCATTACTGAGCCTCGAAGATGATGTGATTCCGGAATTTTTGGAGCAATCTGACCTCGAGGATGTGGACGAAGATGTTTGGACCCAAAATGAAGAAGATTTTGACGCATCTGACAATGATGTTCCAGTCTCCTCTTTGAAGACAGCCCCCAGTCAAAGGGACAGCAAATGGGTCAAAAAATGATTCCCCGGGAAGTCTACCATTCAGTCTCAAGGAAATGCAAGTGGCGAACCTCCCTAGTTACCTGCGGAATAATTTGAAAAGTACTTTGATGCAGATTTATTCGAAAAAGGGATTGGATTAAAAAAAATCCTTGTTACCACTCCACAAGGATTAACTCTGAAATTCGTTTGAGATCTATCAAGGTCCGACAACTGCCTTACCAGATAAGTCATCCATATTTGCCTCAAATCAATAGAAATAAACTGAAAAATTATTTTAATTTTTAGTTTTTTGCATTCACAATGCAATTTTTATTACAGAAAAATGGAAAATGAAGTATTTAGAAAAAATCGACCCGTCTCACAACTAGCTCCGATGGGACTCGAACCCACGACCTTTCGCTAGGTGGCGAAAGTAGCGAAAGGTCGTGGGTTCGAGTCCCATCGGAGCTAGTTGTGAGACGGGTCGATTTTTTCGAAATACTTCATTTTCCATTTTTCTCTAAACTGAAAAAATCCAATATTTAAAATATTTACAGTCATTATTGTCAACTAGTTGGGCCCACGTCGGCACAATTGACAACATTTCAAAATTTTAAGGTACTTGTTTTTATGGATATAATGAAAGGTTATCGTTTTTTAGGAAACACGTATTTTTTCTTTTCTTTTTATTTTCATAAATTATTGAGATAATAATTAAATAAAAATGGTATATTCTAAAAGGACGTAAGTACAAGAATCAGGAATAATATAGTAAGCGATTCCTTAGCCTCAACCTTCCTTTCCCTAACTTTCAAATAAAAAAAAACTGTCCATGACATGAAGTTTTACGTAGAGATGTTCCTAGCACGCTAGTATATTGTGTCGATAATAATAACATTTTTGTTTAAAGGGATTATTTATTTTTATTTAGTCAGATGCAATAAAACAACACTACACTTGATTATTTTGTCTCACATGTGATATACAACTGTAGTTTTAAAAATGCTATACTTTTCATGACTTGTAACCTTATTTAACCAACTTGCTCAATACTTTAAAACAAGGTGTAACTGTGTAAGTACTTACTTTTAAAAATCTTTGTTTGTGTAATAATAAAACAAAAACATTTCAGTGTCTTACCCATTTTTAATTGAAAATAATCGATAATAATTCGATAACTGGGTCAAGCAGGCATCACTATTAAAATGACAGTAACTTTGACATTTGTTTGTTTACTTCGTTTTTTTTTCTTCTTGGGGATTAGTTCTAGGCAAATGCATACACGCTAGAACTTCCTGACATTGATCATTTTACACATTTTTTAAAATATCTTTATAAATAGGCGAACAAAAAATTTAAAACATTGTTTTTCATGTTTAATTAGTTCTAATCTCGAAATGGTTTTCGAATTTTACTGCCTTGCAAAAAATGAAATGTTGTCAATTGTACGCCACCTGAAAACCCTGAAAACAACAAAGTGGCACTGAAAATGTATTACTTATGTATTTTCAGATCCGTAACGATTATGAATGTCTATTTATTTTTACTCTGCCCCCTTTAGTTTCCTCATGGGTCCGAAAGGGCTAGTTCTTGTGCATTTCAACAACTTACCGAAAATTATCGCCGTTTGTCATGGATGGAGACCGTTTGCCTAATTGCTTCACAATCCTGTTAAACCTTAACAGTGTAATAATATTGCTAAAATATGTAAGTAAGTAAGTAAGTAGGTAGGTACAATACTTATTTAGAAAAGTGGCACTAAGTTTGTCTACAAAATTTTATAGGAAAAATGTGATAGTAAAAAACCACGAGCCCTATACTATAAGTAGCTTTCAGGCGGGATTTGAACCCGCGCCTCCGGGAATCCGGCCCGATGCTCTGACCAACTAAGCTACCGAAAGGCTTACACGACTCGTCGAATTTTGCTATCACTTGTTACGCTGTAGGCCAGCGTTGCTTCATCAATGTGAGGAAACCCTCGCATCCGAAAGAAACATTTTTACAAATTTTTACTATCACATTTTTCCTATACTTACAAAATTGCATTGTAAATGCATAAAAATAATATAAAATTACAAAATTTTATACCTACTAGCTACGATATGAAATAGCATGTTTGCAAGTTGTAGAGTAAGTAGTTAGGTAATTATTACTTAACTTACAAATTATTCTGTGGTATTAGTAGATCCGTTGTTTCCGCGCCATGCGTCATTGGTGCATTCGGTCGGCGTTCAGCGCGGCATCGCAGACTGCTCGGCGCGACTGCTTGCACTCCAGCTCCACAAAGGCGGAGCGCATGGGAAATGTGATCTCGACCTATTTTATTTGGTCTCGACATAAATATTATAAGTACGGGCCTTTGTGCACTACACTGAATTTTACCGATCCGGAAAAAAAGGATGTTTGTATTTTAATCATTTATAATAGTAAGAATTTATTTATTTCGCGTAGTTTCAATGTTTCAAACCCTAAACTACTTACACGAAATAAATAAATTCTATTATTTATAATAATTAATTTAGTACTTATTAAAATACAAGCATCTGTTTTTTCCGGATCGGTAAAATTCAGTGTAGTGTACAAACGGCCTACTAGCCCGAGAGCCAAACTAATTCGCTCTATGGAGACTCAACAATAATTCTATATCAGTAATTTCTTAACATTGAAAATTAGATTATCTAGTTTAATAAATAATTCATTAGTAATCCACCAATATTTATGACAGCGACATTAAAAAAAAAACAAATACAAAGCTTTAAAAAATCTATAAAAAATAGGCAAAAATGGTATAAGTGTTATTCACTTTACATTTGAATACATTTATTTCGTAATAGTACATTACAGCCGAGGACAGGTAAGTAAGAAATTACATTGTCGAGGATGGTTTGAAGCACGAGCCGCAGGCGAGGGCTTTAATCATTCGAGGCAAGGTAATTTGCTTACCGTACAAGGCTTGTATAGTGCTTTTCTCAAGAAATGCGAGGAAATAAAAAAACTGTTAACTAAATAATATTTACTAAAATTTATATCACACATGTTCGTTCGGGCAATTGTTAAATGTAAATGTTATTGTTTTCCCGGGCACACTTATGTATAAATCGCCCATAATAATATTATTTTAATGATGTATCATTAAAATACGCCAACAACACAGATTCCGAAAACGTATGCGCCTTTTTTTCACTTTTCCAAATCAGATCGTAGGTTTTCATATAAGTACATTCTTTTGATTTTGCTGGCAGTAAGTTTTCTGTTATTAATTTTGCTTCTGCTCTCAAATTTGGTGGAGTAGGTAGGTACATACAATGTCTGTATAATGTTTCATTGGCAGGATTCATTTTGATAATTTATTACACAATATAAACTGTATTGATATCAAATCAACCGCTGAAAATCATTCCCGCCGTTTTTTTTTAATATTGGCTTGTGAGGCCATGTGGAACGGTCATACAGCCTATTGATACTTACTACTTGCTACTAAAATGCGCAACTTCAATACCCGCTTCTGGTCGGTAGATGGCGCTGTACATATTTCCCATACAAAATTACTCGTAAAGGATATTTTGTCTATGATAAATCTCATTTTGTTTTTTCGATTGATGTTTGTGCTAAGGGTTTGTGCGCTAGGGTACAATACGAAGTAATATACTCTGTGCGCACCGTATTTAAAAAAAAGTTACTTAACTAATTATGATAAAATAATTACTTAGATAATAATAATAAAAATGTGGCTGTATGGTGCAAATGTCCCTTTGCTTTTTCTGTTTTTATACACAGGAACACGAAGTTCGACTTAATACTGAGGTAACTGGAGCGTGCAGTACGAACAATTTTTTGAATACCACAAATAACACAGTGGCTGTCTTCCGTCTCACCTACACTTTAAAAAAATACGTATGGTCATATGAGACAGCTGACAGCCACTACATACGTAAATGTCAAATTTGGTGGCGACACTTTTTTATTCAGGGTGAGAGCTCCAGTTACCTCAGAGTATTAAGTCAAACTTCATGCACAGGAATAACGAAAGAAAAAATAAAGAAAAAAAGTTGGCAGTGCCATTGCAGATCACTGCAGTAATGAATTTAGAATGTTTACCTCGGAAAAGTGCCACGTACTGCATTCTTTTCTCAAATATAATATTAACATTTCAGAGCATAAGCACCCCGCGTAGTTACTTTGTGGCATAAGTGTGAAAAAGTATATAATCCCCCTATATTTGTAAATAAAAAACAAATAAGCTTTAAAAAAAACTCTCTACGTAAACTCAAATTGGCATTACACCTATGTTAAAAATGCTATCAGAAACAACCGACTTCTTCCTAAAGTATTAGTTTCCCGTTTTATATCTTTATGGATTTCGACTTTGGTGCTTAGATATGGTTAACATAAACACATGTTAACGATAAAATTGGTGATAGCATATTTGCTGAAAGAATTGCACCATTTTCGGGGTATAACTTTTTTTTTATACCTTCCAATGCGATATTATGTTGGATTCCAAAATATAGTCTCTTAAAATTATATTTAAGGGCCGTTTACAAAAATTTGGCCTGTTATTGAATTTTTTACAAAAATATCAGATAGCTCTTGGGGTATACGTATTTGATCTAGTTACCATGTAGGGTTTCAAGCTGTAGGCTTTAGCAGACTCGTTGTCGCCTCGTCTAGTGCACTCGGCGGCGTGCAACGCGGCATCGCAGACTGCTCGACGACGCCGCCCGCCCGAAACGCCAGCTAAACACACAAATTCACCTCCAAGAGGAGGGCATGAGAAAATGTGATCTCGACATAAATATGACGTAAGTACCTAGTGGACGTAAATGTAACATGACGAAATGGGACACAACAACTGTTGAGTTGACACTTTCTTGCCGAAAATTTATTTTTTAAAAGAAAACATGATTGAAAATGTGCAAGCAGCGCTCTTTCTGATACCCCCCATATGCCTTAGTAGCCCCACTTCGAATTTTTAAGACCCCCTTTCATTCCCTGTTGCAAAAAAATATAAGTACTTAAGTACTTACCTACTTACTTACTAAAATATTTTATTTCTGTCTTATTTGCAAAATAGTTGGGCAAACGCATGCAAATGTCATTTAAAACTAGGTATTCCGTTGTTGATAGCAATAAAACCTAGTTCTCGAGAGGCTTCCTTTTTATTAGGTACCATTTTGGTTCGGAACCCTAAAAATTATTTACAGTTCATTACTTTTCTGTTATACAATAGGTAGGTACCTACCTAGTTCGTGTAGTAATAGTCTCTACACACGTTCCTATCCGACCTCCGATTTGGTTTGCTCCCAGACCAAATCGGAACGTGTGTAGCGCAGATTTGGTCTGGGAGCAGACCAAATCGGCGGCTGTCGGATCGGAACGTGTGTAGATACTATAACAAAACTGCCATGGCACATATTTGGCTATGGTGTAGAGTTTGTGAAGTTAGGTCTTGTAGTTAGAACTTCCATTTATATGATCGAAGAGTTAGAAGCTTGTTTTGACAGTGCGAGCCATGTGGTCTCGTCTTGGCAGATTTTACATGAAGATGTTTTTGGTGGAATTTCCCTTCATGATTTATTTAAAAGGAATCCTTAAATAAATTTTTAGACCTCATATCAATCATAGAATATTCCATACCCTGATTTAAGGGGTGGGGGGGGGGGGAGTACCGAGTTATTACGCTCCCGTTTCCTTTGGCTCGTTTTGGCAGAGTGCCCACCCCATGATTTTCTTAACTTTTGTTTACTAAGTTATATACCTACCTACCTACCTTCTACCTAGTTTTATGGTACCTACCTATCCGTGATGTTGAAAAAAATAAACCGGCCATGCTCATGGCTAGGTTACCTAGTCTAATTTCTGAGCCCCTAGCGTACCTACTTAGTAACTAATTAATTACCTAGTAATAATTAGTTACTAAGTAGTAAGTAACTAGTGTGCCCCTAGTTTAAAAATAAATATTTAAAATTCCATAGGTAGGTAGGTAGGTACGTAAACTTATTTTGAAATACCTACTTAAGTACCTAAATGTTAAGAAATGAAGTGGGCCGGCCCATTTTGTTTTGAGTATTGACATATTATTCTGTGGTATTGAGTAACTCACTATTTTATAAAAGAATATAAAGTAGGTAGGTAAACACTAAATTCCTGCATACGTAGATAGGTAGCTATTTATATTGACGCACCTAATTATTGTTTACGTCAAGTCCGCGTGACGAGATTTTTCCTGCTACCTAGTAGAGTAGGTATAGGTAGGTCATCGAGCACGATGAGGTAGGTAAAAAGAAACTTAGCAATGACGAACCTATTTTATCCAACAGATGATCAACATTATAATCTCTTACTAAGTATAGGTAGGTACAGTCAGCGTCAAATTGATCTAAGCGTCTAGAACTCGTAGAGTAGGTACCTACCTATTCAAAAGGATCTGAAAAACATAAACGCAATTTGATCTAAGCAGTTCAAATCATCATAGGTATTGTTGTGAGCACGCAAGGTGTTCAAAATATCTAGGCACTCATTGTTCATACCTATTTATCTGAGCAGTCAGAGTGTTCAAAATATCTGTGCATAATGTACAACACCATAATGCACAGATATTTTGAGAGCTTTGTTGCCTGCGAACTGCGTAGATCAAATTGGTTTTATGTTTTTCAGATGATTTTGAGATTTTGACTAGGTAGGTACTCTAGACGCTTATATCAATTTGACGCTGACTGTACCACCTACCTACTCATAACCGTAAGTTACTGAAATAGCAACTAGGTAGGTAAGTAGGTAAGGTAGGTCAGGTAGGTACCTGGCAAACGTGTGGCGCCATAAAAAAATTAAATGACCTTTTTTCAATTAGGTAGGTAGGTACTTATACTTACCAATATAGGTACCTAGGTAGATTTATCAAAATTAAATGAAGGCCTCGACTCGACAAGTACATTTCAAAAATACTTATATGATTAGTAAAGTACCTACATAATCACTAAAAGGAATAAAATAAAAATTAATACTTACTTACTTAAGTAGGTACCTACCTAATTTAAAAACAAAAAATGAACACGAGGCCAAAATCGAACTAAAAAGGAAAAATCGGCCAAGTGCGAGTTGGACTCGCCCATGAAGGGTTTCGTAACGTTCGTAATCGTATCGTACCGATTGCCTATCATCATCATCATCATCATGTCAGCCGAACGACGCCCGCTGCTGGGCATAGGCCGGTTGGTGGTACCTAGGACTTGTTCTTAGTCCGCCTCGCTAGCTACCACCATTTTATCTAAGTCTGACGCCATAACAATGATGTTTTCAGCATTGTTGTGTTCCGTTCCGGCGGCAGTTAGAGATAAGATAGCCAGTTCCTCAGTGATTGAGGATTCCGAAAGTAGTGCGCTTCCACCTTCAGCCTTATCACCACTTAACATCAGGTGTGATGAAGGCTAAGTGCTAACCCGTTGTGGATAAAATAAAAAATAAAAAAAAACCTAGCCAAAATTTCACTAAGTATAAGTACCTACTTATCATTTTTCGTCAGCAAAGTATAACTTTGTTTTTCATAGTGTTTGTATGAATGACAAAGTTACATTTGCGGTTTTCGAAAATTTAATGTAAGTATTATAATATCTCAAGAGCACTACTTACCTACTTACTTAATTAACTATAATGTCGTTCAAACCAATTTTCGTTAAAAGTTTTTATTAAAATCTACAACATAATTTTTTTATAGGTACATTTTTCACTCTTTTATTTCAAAATTTAGAGGCACACATTTTTTTTATACTTATATTAAAGTCTCTTTCTACCAAGTTTCAACTAAAGTCGCTTTGACATACGGACGGACGGACTGACAGACAGACAGACTTGACGAATCTATAAGGGTTCCGTAAACAAGCTCAACATAGTTAGTAGTCGGGTTCGGGTGACCTTTTAAAATTTAATTATTCCAAATGGTACCCCGACCCGACTGAAACGAGAGCTGGGTTTTTACTTTTTTGTTCGATTTTGGAAGCCGTGTTTTTTAACTTACAAAATTATTAATTTTTTTACCTATGTAGGTACCTACCTAGAGACTAACGAATCAATCTATTTTAATGAATTTTACATTATTTTGCATACCTACCTAAAATTTTAACCATAACCCAATGACGTATCATTGCCATAACCTTAAAATTTTTGATGCCTACTGTTAAGTACCTAGGCACCAAAATTTTTTTACTAATGTTTTTTATTACTTACTTAGTAGGTGCTTACCTACTTATTACCAGTGATCGGATAATCGGATGCATATTTACCTAAAGTTGAGGTGTTAGCTGTTATGGAATGCACTTTTGTATCGAATTTCTTAAAATAAATAGCTCATGCTAAAGACATCGTTTCCACACCATGTTACTGACTAATTTTGCATTCGCGAATTTTCTGAAATCCCGGGATTTATATAAAAAAAACGTGTTATAAAAAGCCGCTTCCATATTTTCCTAGCTAAATATTAACTTTAGGTAAATATGCATCCGATTATCCGATCTCTACTTATTACCCACCTAGGTTACCAAATTCCTTTCTGTAGGTAAGTACTTACTAAATAGGTAGGTAGGTAAGTACCTACCTAATAATATTAACTTGAAGTGAGTAAGTACTAAGTAGGTACCTAAAGCAAACAATACATAATTCAATTCGGCACAATAATAATAACATTAATATAGGTACCTAGGTACCTAAATTATGCAGACGTGCTCGATTTTTAATGTGCGTTACCCAAGCAGATTAGACATGAAATCTTCCACATTTCGGGTTCTCATAAATAAAAAGTGTTTGTCAGTTCTTCGTAATTGCGTAGTTAAATAAATACATAGACTTGAAAACTATGTAGTGATGCTTGAGCATTTAAAGTAAGATATACGTGTCAACGCCACTTACAATAAGTCACAGTCTAACTAAATGCGACAGAAATGTATATTATTATTAAGTAATTTTATTTACAACCATATTTAGTTATATCCCAATGTGGCAATAAAAAATTCTAGTTTTTATTGAACTGGAAAACTTTAAAACCGAAATATTGTTTTTTTTATCAGGTTTCGTACTGTCTTTAAATGCGTAAATAATAAAACAACGATGCATCAATCAAACTGAATCAGTATAAAAGCCTGCTTGAAAAGTGTAGTTACAGTTAAACAAAAAGTTTGAATTTCCAGGAATCAACATCTACTTTGGGAATGAGATTACTGACAGGTAGAAAACCATAGGGGGGTGGGATAGCGCCGTGCACTACCTGTTCTTAATAAAGGATTTTAGCTTTAAATTAAAATCTGATATAGTAAACAACTTTCTTTATTCATATATAATAATATAATAATAATCTTCATAAATGTGGGCACGTTCCATAAAAACCCACATATAAAAATACATTCTATATCTTATACACAAAATAAGCTATCATCTCAAAATGACGGCATAATGCACTATGGCGGCGTGTACGTTAAGGCACGTTGATAGAGGGCTACGCCCCGGGTGGCGCCAGGCGGGCGTCGGCGACTAGATCACAGAATGTGTGGGGCTGCGCCCCAACAGCTCGCTCTCATCTGAGTGGTGTCGGGAAGGATGGCACTGCGGCGCACCAGCGTGGAGGGCACGTGGCTAGCGCACACCCGCTAGCGCTCTGCACCGGAACGAACGCTGACACATAGACGCCGCTGGATACAGGCAGGGATGCAACCGCTGGTCTCTTTTCTTCATGATCCTCCAGGAGATAAGGTCTGAATAGTTTGAATGGTTTTCTAGAAGAGTCTGTAGCGGCGTGCGAAGTGTGTAACTGCGGCATGGGTGGTGGTGTGGATCGACGCACTGATAAATCTATAGGTTCAGATAAAGCGAGTGATGGCACATTGGTTGGAGGTGGAATTGTTGCCGGTAATGAGGTCGGTATTTGCACTTGTGAAGGAATAACAACTGGCGGTGGTGTTGGTAGTCTTGCACTTTCCGGTGAACCAGCTGCATACGGCGGTGGAGACGGTGCTGGCTGAGGCGCGCGCCTGAGTAGCGCTGCTCTCAAAGTGGGCTCAGCCTGAAGCCACTTTTGTATTTGGCGGCGATGTATGCCAAACTTCCTGGCAGTTGCACGCTGATTACCGCGACATTGAGCATCGCGTCTATATGCTTCGAGAACTTGGAGCTTAAATTGTGGTGGAAAAATACGGCGAGAACCTGCACGACCCTCAGGACGGCGGTCCGAGGGTGCGGGGGCCGGGTGTGTGTGGGCTGCGGCCATTTTACTTAAAAAGACGTGTGCGCGTGGCGGCTGTCGGCGCCGAACTGACTGCTTGCTCGGTGTGGCGAGGATGTTGGCGGCGCGGCGCTGCCCACCCGACATGAGTGTGCGACGCGCGCGAGACTCGTATACCCATAAAGGCTTGTTCATCAGCTAAAACATTTTTTTTCAATTAAAATATTTCTGTCCCAGTACCTGACCTTGAAACTTAAAAACATGCGGTTTTTAAGTGTTTAAGACTTTTATCTTAATAAAAGGAAACAAATGCCTTGTTTCCTTCTATTAAGATAAAAGTTGATATTACTGGAGGAATTATAAATTGATAGAGTCTAAAAAATATGACTTAGCTAAAATAAGTTAGAGCTAAGAAAGTATAGCAATGACGGTAGGAATTTGTTCAATTGTATTTCGTTTCGACTTTTGATTTGACAAATTAAACTTACACTTTTTGTAGAAAAGTTAATTAAGCTCGTCAATAATGAACACCATCGTTTTTATTATTTTTCCAAAAGTTTAACAAGTGCTTCGGGTTGTGATTAGACTATTACTAGAAGAGAACTACTAGCGAATTTACACATAGAACAGCATTACTAAAGCAATGCTGTTCTACATTCAAACGCAAATGCCATTACAGACGTGCTCTATCTATCTATCTATCTATCATTGACATGAAATATGAAATATATTTATTTTTGCGCATGAAAAAGTGTTACATTTTGTGATCTTAAATTATTGTGTTACCTCTCCTCTTCAGCTAGCAAAGTAGCATGCAAAAGTAAAACATTAATTATTAAATTCAACTGACAATATTAGTCATGTAAGTAAGTTTCACACACCAATTATCTAAGCCCATTTTAATTTCATTACGAAACTGTATCATGGAAAACTTGATAACGGATAAATATATACTTAAATACTTTTTGTTTGTAAATACATACTTAATATACATAGAAAACACCCAGACCAAGACAAATAGACATGTTCATGCACACAACTATTTGTCTTGTTCGGGAATCGAACCCGAGACCACTGGCGCAGAAGGTGGGTAGCCTACCCCTGCGCCAAATCGGTCGTCAAGTTTAATCTTTTAATATTATCAGCAAGAGTTTTGTTTTGTGCAAAGCATTGAAAATACATTTCTCGAGAGTCACTTTATAAAGTCCATAACCACACTTTAGAGTAGTCAGTCAGACTGTAATCGTGATGATAAACTGAAAAAATATGGTTATCTTAAGACCATATTTTTTCAGCTAGCAAAACTATTTCAGAGTTTCAAACCATCTTATGTTTTTGAAATATTTTTTTGCTAGCTGGAATAATGCTAACGTCATTGTCATTTTAATTAGACAAAGTGTTGTAATTTTTAAAAAAATTTGGTTACTTTTTTATTTAAACAAATAAGGAATATGGTGAACACTGCCTAAGTCAGTAATCTCGCCTCATTCTCGGCGTGAAAAAATGCCGCAAGTGGGAGCCGATAGCTCGTAGCGCCACCATTGCTATCTTTTTCCCACTTGTATAATTTTAAACGACTGAGTGAGACGGCATATGAACTGCCTAGGTCGCTGCCACATCCGTTTACGAAACGAGTTTGCATGCGTTGTTGCCGTATTGTACGCGCGGGCGGTTCATGAGTCCGGGAGGGGGCGCGGGCGCTAGCGGCCAAGAATGTGCACAGTACGGCAACATGGCCGTCCGCGGCAGACAGGGTGTCGCCGGCTCGCCTCCGTAGACAGACCGTCGCTCGACGGCGCTAGCCCCCTCCTACACCCGCTCACACCCGCGCTGCCCATAGCGGACATCAACAAGTTATTTCGGCTCAAAAGGATACGAGAGCAAAAGAGCTTATGAACCACTTTAACTTTCAGCCGTTAACGCTTTTTCGTTTTGCATCGAAAGCTAAGCGCCATCGCCGTTTCGAGGAAAGTTGTTTTTTTGGACAGTGGCGCACGGCTGCTTGCCGCGCCTACCTTGGGCTTGGCGTGGCGACCGTGAAAATGGCGAGCTAAGTTGGCCCTTTGGAACTATTAAACACATTGATGTTCATAGAGATGAAAAATATTTAAAAGTTAGAATTAAGATACCTACATAGTTTATTATAGATTCCTTTCGACATTTCCTTTGCCGTAAAATAACAAAGCACTTTCTTGTCTAGAGTAAGTACAAATTAAATTTAATTAAACTGTTTATTAATATAAAAAACACAAATCATGTATGATAGAACAAATAGGTACATTTACTCAAAAGATATTTCTTTTCAATGGGGTCATTGCAGTATAATTACGTTATAAAATACCTAATCATAACCCTCTGTTTGTCTTAGCTGTAGTCGGGTAAAAAAAATACAAACATTTATGGTCATGCCGGTTTAACACACATCATTAGGTTTCCAGAGTGATTTGATGATACTTAATTTGAGCACATTCTATTAATTAGGCAGGTCTTTCTTATCTCTCCCTTCATGTATTTTTTTTTAAAGATAACTACTTTGTTAACTTAAAAGAAGTGCTTAGATTATTGTGTGACACTATTTTTTTAAAGCGGCAATACTTACTTGTATTAATTTTTAACCTTTTTTTAATTTCTAGAGGTATTTATATAAATAACAACATAACTTTAAATGAAGTTTAACTTTGAATAAAATGAAAAAATATTTTTTTATGAATTCCGAATGAGCTCTACGCGGAAAATTCAGTTAATTACAGCGACGACCGATATTCATGTGGTCTAGCTAGCAAATCTAAATGCTGTTGCCAAATTAACTTAATCCATAAACGCCCATCCTAGACTCTATGTTTGTCATTGTGCATCGTACTATTGGTATATTCCACCATCTTTTTTCTCTCTATATTCTTTTAATAGTTTTCTCCTTACTCTTACCCTGTTTAATGTAGCCCCAGCACTAGGACTAGGGCCTATTCAGTTTCAGTTCAACATACTTTAATACTGAGCGAGCTCAATAACTGTTTAATTAAATGTAGATAACTTAGAGTGTAAATAATATAATTGATCACTTTGTCTTTGCTTTTTTCTAGAACTTATACCTACTTATTTGGTTTTGCATTTTTTTGATCAAACTCAGTTTTTATACATATTAGGAGAATGCATCTTCATTCCACAAATTAGTACTTAGATATTATTTATACCTACAATTTTTTTGTGCACTGCAAAAACATAGCTCTTTCGTAAGTAGGTATCTTTGTTTTTTTATTACATTTTCCTTAATTTACATAACAGAATAATCTTATGTTCTACTCTTTAAACAAATCTTAACAATTTTGTATATTTTTTTGGCGTTGTCAGATAAAGGTGTTTCTAAGATCAAATTACAGTAGCCGATAGTTTTTAACTTAGTTCCAAAATACAATTTCCTTACGTCCTCACTCCGTGCACACTCCACCACCACATGATACGTGTCTTTAGGAATACCACAGCTTGCACAGTTGGGAGATGGAACCTTTCTCATCATGTATGCGTTGTTCAGTGGAATGTGGCCGGAACAATCAAAATATTCACTCCACAATTCATAACATTTTGACCTGACACAGTGCAAGTATTCAGAATAGTAAGGATCAACAGAAAAGGGTATACCATCAGCAAAGGACTGTTGAGCTAGCGAATCGACATCTTCGTTCCCGGGAAGTCCTACGTGGGACTTCCCGGGAACGAAGATGGACTACGTGGGACAGTGGACTCCATTCCACTACAGTGCTATAATTTTGTTGCAAGTCGTGAGATTACTAATAGTTTTCAGAATGTCGTAGGCAATCGGTAGACCTCGGCGATTTGTCGAAGTACATCGAGCCAAATGTTGCAACGAACTTTTGGAGTCTGTTAAAATAACAAATCTATCATAATCTAAGGTGCCAATGTATGATAGCGCTTCCGCAATTGCTAAAAGCTCGGCATGCATAATTGAAATTTCTGAATCGATTCGGAATTTCATTGAGCATGAGCTGGTTGTATCCAGGAATGCTGCTACTAACCCTTCACTTTGTTTTGAGCCGTCGGTTGTTATTAATTGTTATTTTTTAATTTTTTTTATTTATACTTTTTTGCATTCACAATGCAATTTTTATGGTTGAAAAATGGAAAATGAAGTACTTATTTAGAAAAAATATGTTATTAATTATTTCGTGTATGAGACTCTCCTTGTGGTTGTATGGCCAAACGAGTTTTACAATTTAAACTTCTAAGTGATTAAACGGATTCTCTTTTTTTACACAAGCCTACATACAACCACTTATGTAATTTTTGAAGAGCACACGGAATATATTTTAGAATTTAAGAAAGGAAAACATGAAATACTATTCCTGTCAACAAGTAAGCATAATAAATGTAATGCTAATTACACATTACGAACTTGCTTTAATAAAATAAACTCTTTCACCGTTGACATAAGGAAAATAATGCTGACAGAGTGGTCGCAAAATATGCACAGCTTGCCAACAACCACATTAAAAAAAGTTGAGATCGAGTAGGTAACATTCGCTAAGCAAGTACCACTAAGAACTGACAAGCAAGGTCATAGTACCCAGTAATTTAATCCACCATGACATCATGGTGTTCGCAAAATATTCCATCGAGTGGCCAGTTTTTGCAACGTAGTTGGTAGATATGTACCTATATTGTTAATATAACATTATATTATCTGTGATATAACATAATATAGGTAGTGTAGGTACTGTACTTCACCCACTGTGAGACTCGCATCTTTTTTCATCAACATAAATTAATATTGAATAAGCAAAAGCTCGACAATTTTAATGTAGAGCCAGTAGTGGGTAGAGTAAATCTTGAAATGCTAGAGCTATCAACAGGTGGTAGGAAAAAATTTTCAACAATTTGAAGCCTTACTTAGCTAACAATCACATAAGTAGGTAGGTATCTGACGAATGCAATGTGATTTTTGAGGTGTTAGCATAGGTAAAAATAATAACGTCGATAGATTAAGTCCATGATAGTAAAGTAACTACCTATTTAGTAATATGTGTCTATAAGTAATATAATTATTTGTGTCTCCTGAATGTTCTTAAAAAACTGAAATGAGATTTTTTGTTTGATTAATATAAATGCTAACTAGTACACTAAAATATATTTTAAAGCGTTTAACTTTAATCGACGCTTGTCTCTTACCTGTCTTTTAACGCTCGTCTTTCGAAGAAGTCCTTGAAAAGCTATTTGGAGTATTTTAAATCGGAAATGTTAGGTGATAAAAGTATAAATGTGTGTGTGTTTCGTACAGACAAGCAGCCGCCAGTCGTAAAGTGAGCTAATCAGACCCACAGACACAGACACATCGACGCCGCGGGCCGCGGCTTGTTTGGACGTCAAGCGAAGCGGCTACACGGCTCAGGCGGCCGAATGAATGACTTATGAATAATCAGCTGCTTTTGAAACATAGACTTTATTTCGTGGATTCTTTAAGTTCGTTTCTTCGTTTCATATACGAGATGTACATTAAGTTCTCGATCAGTAGATCGCTCTCGTTTATGATTCAGTAACAGCATATGTGCAATAGAATCTCTACATTTTTGATTTCTAACTCTAGTAGTTTAAGTTATATTTTCCCTTGATGGAACCCTGATTGGAGATCTAATGGAGGCTGAAGTGTTGCACACGTGTGTTAAAAACGAAACCCCAAATGGGGACCAGTTTGAGCTCTATAAAATATCTCTGGAGATCGTAGCACTGATAACTGTATCAATAATGTTGGCCGCGTTCGGTCCTTAATAGTCCTTTTCGTGTGTTCCAAAACTTCTAAACCAAACCCACCGAGATTCATGATGATAAGACAACACAACCAGTGGGTGTGATGATGGTCTTAAAGAGGCAATTGAATAAATAATAACCTCGAACTATAAAGTTTAAAGTAGAAGACGGTAGGTATTTATTTATTTATGTAAGTGCTGCAATTTCTATTAAAAATAGAGTTTTTGAGTAGGTACTTAAACTTCATTAATTGTTGCCTATTATAATATTAAAAACATAGGTACTTATATGTAGTTTCTTTCTGTGACTTAGGTAGGTACATAACAAACAACAAAACATGATTTGCGTACTTTCATCAATCCTACAACTTACCTACTGTGGGAAGTATGATTTTTAATCGATCGCATATCGAACATTTGATGCCTCTAACATTGCCGCTACATCACTCTACCGACACTACAGTAACTTCACTAGTATGCTGTCTATATACGTACGAGTATGTTTTCCATTTAAGTACAACATTTTTTATTGTTTCATCGCAGGTGCATAATTTCCACGTTATACCTACGTGGAGGTAGGTAGGTATATTATTACAAAGAATTCTTGCTGCGCTAACGCACATCATAGTTTTGCACTCATCGGTTGCACTGTCATAAATATAGCTAATGAGTGAATCATATATCCGTCGTGGATAACATTGGATGCCAGATACCTATGCAATGCAACGTAGTTTATTGAGGCTCTTATTACCACAGTTTCTTAGAAACTGCATGAACTTAGATAATGTTGATAAACTTACGTGAGCACTAATCATTTCCAACTAAACGCTTGATTAATATTAGGTACAATACCTACCTACCCCTACCACCTATAAGAGTCTAATGCCCGAATACTCGTACGCTACATAACTTTGGGAGCGTCTCACACATCGCCCTGTCACTTTTAATGTCAAACGTATGAAAGAGATGCCATGATGTTTGAGACGCTCCCAAAGATAATTAGCGTTCGAGAATTCGGGCGTTAATCAGCCAATTGTATAGGTACAATTATTTAATTCTCATAAAAAATCTAGCTAGCCTGCTGTTCCTAATAGGGCATGGATCTCGGAATCTCGTGATATCGTAATATCGGAATCTCGGAACGTGAGATCCGATATTTCAATTCCGATATTGAGTCATCCAATATCGTAATATCGGAATCAGACAAATATTTTGAATTTACTTTTTATATAAACCAGTTCAGCGTTAGACAACACACGGAGCTACAATATATATTTTAAACCTTGGTTGTGTTGAATAGCGCTAAGCGCGATAGCTCAATTGACCAATGTTTCTGTTACCAGCCTGCTTTGTATCGCTAAGCATGTGATGCGACACAAGAACTATGATAGCGTTGTCTGCCTCGCTCACTGTTCACTTATGTGTACATCACAATCAAATGATTCACTTAGCCGTTCAATTAACTGCCTAGCTGCTTAATTAAAGGGCACCGTTCAAGTAACGGCATTGATGTTATTCAGCTTCAACAGCTACGTCCAAAACAACATGAATCAACTAGCTCGCTCATAGGTATTTAGCCCTTCACATAGTTGGTGACAAAAGTATGAAAAAATATGTAATTCAGTGTAGCGGTTGGGGTGCAGTTAACAAGAGGGTGCAGGACTTGAAAAATAAATTAAAAAAAAATTAAATTTTAGCGTAAGGCTTACACTACTCGTCGAATTTTGCTATCACTTGTTAACGCTCTAGCCAGCGTTGCTTCATCAATGTGAGGAAACCCTCGCATCCGAAAGAATCATTGTTACAATTGTTTAACAATCGATTAAGATGAAATAGCCATTCAATTGAGAATTTAATTATCTTTATGCATTCACAATGCAATTCTGTAGTTATAGGAAAAATGTGATAGTAAAAAACCACGAGCCTTGCAAGAAGCTTTCAGGCGGTAATCGAACCCGCGCCTCCAGCCAGGTTTCCAGCCCGATGCTCTGACCAACTAGCCTACCGGAAAGCTTAGACGACTTTGTTGAATTTTGTTTGCTTTGCTGTTTGTTTCACCAGCGTTGCGTTATCAACGTGAGGATACCCTCGCATCCGAAAGAAACATTTTTATAAATGTTTAACAATCGATTAAGATAGAGCCATTTAATTGAATTTTTTAGTTATTTTTATAAATAGAATTAATCGAAATTGAATCCCGCCTGAAAGCTACTTGCAGTACGCGTGGTTTTTCACTATCACATTTTTCTATAGCTACATTTTCCTATATTTATAGAATTGCATTGTGAATGCATAAAAATAATTTACGATCTTAATAACGTTTGTTTTACAATTTAATTTAAAATAAACATCGCTCACCAGTAGTGCTAGCTGCTAGCATATCTTTCGCGCGATTCGAGTGAGAAAGAATCGCGGGTACTTTCGACCAATCAGATTGCTCGTAGAGAGCGCACGTGACTTAAGAAGACGTGCTGATTGGTTGGAATGAGCGCGACAAAGAGTCGCGCTAAGTTGTGCTAGCACTACTGAAAAACACACTGATGTACTAGCCGCCAAACGCGATTGTTGACCGATGATAAACAAAATAGTGAAAAAAGTATCTCGTCTATAACTCAAGCATAGTAATATGCCACAGTACCTACGTCTTGCTTATTCGCACAAAAGATTGATTTTATTGTACACTATCCATCCTCATATTCATGCAATTTAGAAAGAAAATGTGCTATTTATAAACAATTGCGCATTTTTTTACGATTTTTTGCGATTCCGATATTAATATCGGAATTCCGATATTGAGATCTAATATCGAAAATCAATATCGGAATTGAAAACCTTCCGATATTACATGCCCTAGTTCCTAACCTAACAGGCAGGTAGGTACTTAGGTACCTACTTGGAAAGATACTAATTTAACTTATTTAGGTATGTATAGGAAAAATGTGATAGTAAAAAGTTCCTATACTTACAAAAATTGCATTGTGAATGCATAAAAATAATTTAAAATCTTATTATTTAGGTATTTTATAATCATTACCTACCTACGCGTTCTTTTTATAAAATTACAAATACCTACACGTTAGGTAGATACCGAAGTCGCTTTCTTGGTCATCATTTGGTCATCATCATCATCATGTCAGCCGAACGGCTGTCGTGTTCAAGTAACACATTAGGTAGGTACCTACCTATATTGGTGTAGCGATGCATAGGTACAATTATAAGTATTTGTAAGTAGGTAGGTAGTTACTTAATTTTATTAGATAGCTTTGAAACTTGGTGAGCGGCGGCGGCGGCGGCGCTACAGACTGTCAAGTAGGTATAACTTGGCATTCAATTGTCGCCACTATCGCACAGACTGCTATTCATGTCAAACTAATGAAAATTGGGCTTTTTGTGAAGGCTTAACAACAGTCAAAATTAGTTGTTTTTCCTACCACGCGCCATTGAGTTATAATGTTCTTTTATCTCAATGCCACGCGCCAACTTATACTTGCAATTCAAAGCTGTACAGTACAAGACGCCATCAAGTTAGACGAGCGGTCTGGGCAGTCGTCGGGGCAACCGGTTCTTCTGGTCATCATGGGCCCCGGCCTCCGTCTCGCTCGCCTCATTCACGAACACATTTTAGCTTTCTACGACGAGGAATACTGTATTCATTACATAAATTCGACGCCTAATAAAAACAGGCGAATTTTAAAATCGTAGGAATCGACAGCTACTCTACCACATTAATGTTTAGGTACCTATTGAGACTCTATTATGGGATTTATAGGTAAGTAGATATCTAGGTACTTACCTACTTACTGCTAGCTTAGGTACTTGAATGATGAAAATATTAAAAATGAAGAGTGTGAAGAAAAAAATCGACCCGTCTCACATCACAATTCGTAGCTAGCTCCGTTTTGTTGGGAGTATTAGGTTGGGTTGGGTGGGGTGGGTGGGACTCAAAGTCTCGAACCCACGAGTCACGCACGACCTTTCACTGTCCGGGCGAATGCTCTAACCACAGAACACGGAAAGATTTTTTTCTTACTTTCCATGTTCTGTGGCTCTAACTCTAACCACTTAGCTACGGAGTCGTTCGGAGAGACGGGTAAATTTTTTCTAATACTTAGGTAAGTAGGTAGGTACACACGGTGGCACATCAGACTACACATGTTGACCTTGAGACCGCCTTTATGCCCTACGTAATAAAAGCTGCTATCGCAGTTCAATTGTTTAACCTGATGTGCTGTCGAGTGTACTTAAGTACCTACTTTATTTTCAATACCTATTAGGAGTGATGTGAATGCAAAAAAGTAAAAATTATAGGTACCTAATTTACTTAAGTGATTTTAATAAATTAACCCAAAATATTTCATCTTTCTTCTTTAAGTATTTATCTTTATTTGAGAGTTAAATTATTCTAAGTAGGAACCTACCTATAATATTAGGAATCCCAGAAACTAGATAGAATAACATCCTAGTCAGACAGAGATAGGGAAGAACACAAATTATTTCGATAAGTCCTGCTGGATGTGATGTGTAAAAAGAAGTAGATACCTACCTACGTTACCTACACTTCGTAAAAAATTGGTTATTGAATTATATCTAGTTATACTTATACGTTAAACTACCATTGTATTGTTGGTAGTGTAACTGCATTATAAGACTTATGACAATCCTAGGAAAATGCAAAACAAAATAATATTATTGTGTTTGTGTCACGCGCAAAGTAAGCAACACAAGTCTACTATCACTCGACGCGACGACGCCCGCGCCGCACCGAACGACGGAGTCGGGTTTGTTTGTACCCGAGTAGTCCCGGAACCGAAAGAACCGGGTAGTCCCGGAACCGAAAAAACCGTGAACACCCGGGTTTTTTCGACAGCTAAAGAACCGGGTCAAGAAAATTCTAAACCCGGTTTTTCGTTACTTTTTAGTATAATTACACTATCTAGATAAGGCAGGGCTTATGTTATACTAGCCTTCCGTCCGCGGCTTCGCCCGCGTGTACTACACGACGTTATCCCGCGGGAAGGTGATATTTTTCAGGAATAAAAAGTAGCCGATGTCCTTTCTCAGGCTCTAGACTATCTCTGTACCAATTTTTATTCAAATCGGTTCCGTAGTTTAGGCGTGATTGTGTAACACACAGACAGACAGATTCGTATTTTCGCATTTATAATATAAGTAAGGATAAGTAAGGATGGAATGGATTTTGATTGTTGAGTTAAAAGTTTGATAGGTATTTACTCAAAGAATATGACTTCAAAAAGAGCCTTATGAAATCTAGACAATTTATAGCAACAGACACACATAAACTAAACTTACACTTGGCTAAATTCAGCATCTAATTAAGCATACATTGCTTTCTTTGAGCTCATTTGTAGCAAGTGAAGTGATGCAATCAAAACAAGCAATCTATGCTTAATTAGATGCTGAATTTAGCCAAGTGTAATAAGCCCTTAACTCAATGACAGCGTACAAACAAAGTTAAAGGTGACCATTTTTACTAATTTCGTCGGACTGCCTATAATACAAAAACTTTACAGTGAAGTTCAAACTGTTAGGTACCTAGTTGCTTGTTACTGTAATATAAGTACCCCTACCTATATAAACGTCTATGGCTTGGCTACCATAATCTACATAACATAGTAATGTTAAAGCCAGGAAATATTTTATTTTATTGTTTGGTTGTTTGTTTGTAATGGACAAACTCAAAAACTTAAGGGAATGATTTTGAAAATACTTTGACCAGTAGAAAGCTCCATTACTTATTCCCAATTTCTGAGTGACAAAGGCTATATTTTACCAAGATATCCCTTATATTATAGGTAGCTTTTATACGGAGCAGTTAAAAAGTAGCTTTTCCAAGGTTATTTTGAAACCACAGGCCAAATTTTTTAATTCGACTCAGAAAGTTTCTCCTAGAAACATGGGTCGAACGAAATACGACAAAAATTTTTGGACTTCCCATACTAAATCGATCAAGTAATTAGTATGATTTGTATGCAAAGTAAAAAAAAAATACATATTTCGACCCATGTTTCTAGGAGAAAGTTGTTCGCTTACCGATTCTGAGTCTAACTTAATTTGGCCCGTGGTTTCAAAGTAACCCTGTATCTACGGAAACCCACTCTTACGCTATTACGAATTCATAGGGCGTGAAAAGGCAGTAGACTTTACTTACTTTCGCATTAACAATAATTGTGAGAAGTACTAATACCTAACTTGATTCCATTATCTACTCGTGCCGTGATGACGCGGAACAACGAGCGGCGCCTACGTGCCCCTCCACGCGTCTCCTCAGGCAGTTCGCGAGCTGCATAGCGAAATAGATAGGTATTACGAGTTATTGTTTACACCGACTTATCAACGCACAATATTCTTATCTACAGTGGGTAGGTGACCTAATCACATTGAATCACTGTGTTATCTTGGGTTATTCCCGTTCGTCCCACCAGACTTTGTCCCATCAGTAGGACGAACGGGAATTACATAAAATACAATATTTTTATTCTCGTTCGTCCCACCATCAATATTGGGGGGACGAACGGGAAGGATATTTTATACGATTCCCGTTGGTCCCACTAATACGACAATTGGTTTTTGAGGTACAACGTTATGATATTGTCATTTAAAACTAAAATTAAAGTCTAGTGAAGTGATAAGTAAAATAAAAAACACCAAATAAATCATCTTTCAATTTTAATACTAATAAATCACGTATATTATTATAACAGATTAAAAGTCGAAAAAAGCCTCTGAATATTTTTATGACTAAAATCACAGATCATTGACTCTTATTAATTTTAATAATCTTATTTGTACATATTGAACTTGGCAACCAAATGTTTTTTATATACTAATGTAATATACAGGGTAAATCCTTCTCCTTACTTATATTATAAATGCGAAAATGCGAATCTGTCTGTCTGTGTGTTACACAATCACGCCTAAACTACGGAACCGATTTAAATAAAAATTGGTACAGAGATAGTCTAGAGCCTGAGAAAGGACATAGGCTACTTTTTTATGTGAACAAAGGGCTGTAAGGGGTCGAAATAGGGGATGAAAGTTTGTATGGAAATTACGTCCATGGATTTTTTCGTTTGATGACGTCGGCAAAAAAGTTTACGGAACGGATTTTGATGAAAGTTTTTTTGTTATACAGCTATTGGTCTTTGCCAACATATAGCTATAATTTATTTTGAAGATCGCAATTTCTGATGGAACCATAGCAGTCCATCCAAACTATGAGAGATATAAAAATACCGTTTTAAGGAAAATTGTTAAACGTGATGAGCACTTTCTATTGACGTACAAAGTTTGAAGGTCTGGTACACCTGATGTGGAACCCTAGCAGCCAGATTAAACTATATGAGATACAAACATAGCGTTTTAAGAAAAGTTGTTTAACGTCATGGACATTTTCTATTGACGGAAAAATATCGAAGGTCTGGTACTCCTGATTTGGAACCCTTGCAGCCCAGCTTAACTATAAGAGATACAAATACAGCATCTTAAGAGAAGTTGCTCAGCGTGATAAGTATTTTCTATTGACATACAATATATACTAATATTATAAATGTGAAAGTGTGTTTGTTTGTATGTCCGTCTTTCACGTCAAAACGGAGCAACGGATCGACCTGTTTTTTTTAGTATGTGGATAGTTTAGGAGCTAGAGAGTCCCATAGGCTAATTTTATCCCGGAAAAATATCACATTCCCTCGGAAAAACGTCGTGTAGTACACGCGGCAAAACCGCGGGCGGAAGGCTATGTGATGTAAATTTTTAATGTGTTCACACGTAGGTACTGTTTATGTAATATACACGGTATTTTTTTATCACCCCGGATATTTTTATGGATTATTTTACTCATGAAAACAAACAACTTTTATTACAGGACCAACACTGAAATCGCGAAAAAATATCAGCTGTTCCATACATTTTGATTAAATATTTTTGCACTTTTGTATGGAATAGCTGTTTTTTTTGCGATTTTAGTGTTGGTCGCATGATAAAAATTGATTGTTTTCATGAGCAGAATAATCCTTTTAATTTTATCCGGGGTGATAAAAAAATTACCGTGTATATTAAGTAAATAAATAAAATAATTCATACTTATTATAAAACTGTATGCGATTCTATTCAGGGGGCTACCGGCTAAAAATTATGGGTATGGACATGGGCTTCATTTGACATTTGAAGCCCATATTATGCCCTTAAAAGCACAAAATATGGGCATCAAATGTCAAATGAAGCCCATGTCCATATCCATATTTTTATGCCGGTACAGGGGCTGTATACATTGAAAAGAAATAGAAAAAAATACCACCAAGGGTCTTCTTAAACGGAACAGATACCAAAAATATAGTTTTTGAATTTTTTGTCTGTCTGTCTGTTGTCCACGTTTCAGGCAAAAACTACTGAACGGGTTTTAATGAAACTTTTTTTGTTATATAGCTATTAGTTGTCGCCAACTTATAGGTAGGTTATAATTTATTTAGAAGATCGAAATGGCCGATGTGGAACCAAAGCAGTCCAGCCAAACTATGAGAGATATAAAAATACCGTCTTATGGGAAATTGTTAAATGTGATGAGCATTTTCTATTGACGTACAAAGTTTGAAGGTCTTGGTACACCTGCCTGGCTAGCATTACCATCATTATATCACGCGATATGAAATAGCACGTTTTGCTGTCTTGCTTCCACCTTAGTGGGGTAGGTAAGCAAGACAGCATGACGTGCTATATCATATCGCATGATAAAAGCCGTTCATGCTAGGCCAGCTGATGTGGAACCCTAGCAGCCAGGTTAAACTATATGAGATAGCATCTTAAGAGAAGTTGTTCAGCGTGATAAGTTCTTTCTTTTGACATACTGTTTGTATTGTTTGTATATCCGTCTTTCACGTCAAAACGGAGCAACGGATCGGCGTGTTTTTTTAGTATGTGGATATTTTAGGAGCTAGAGAGTGCCAAAGACTAATTGATATCCCGGGAAAATATAACTTTCCCTCGAGATAACGTCGTGTAGTACAGGCGGGCGAAACCGCGGGCGGAAGGCTATGTAAAATATTTTTTTTATGTGTTAATATGTATCATAGCGCTAAACTAATATATATATAAAATAAATACACAAAAAAACGAAAAACCTTATTAGCTAAAAAAATTAAAAATGCTGCCGAAAGTCACTATTCCACGCGAACGAAGTCGCGGGCACAGCTAGTTTGTTATCAGTGCACAATTTTTTAAGATCAACTCAGAATCGGTAAGTGTACAACTTCCTCCTAGAAACATAGGTAGAAATATAAAAAATTTGGACTTCCATACTAAATCGATCACGTGATCAGTCCGATTTGTATGAAGAGTCAAAAAATATTTGTCATATTTCGACCTATGTTTCTAGGAGACTTTGTTCACTTACCGATTCTGATTCTGAATCGATGTTGAAAATTTGTGCACTGATAAAAAAATATCATACATAGATCATTTTAATAGGATTGTTGATTTATAGTAGGAAAAAGCGTCTGAATAATCATTATGCTTAAAATCACAGATCAATTAGTCTTATTCAATAAAGTATTATTTATATAATTATATTGAACATTGTAACAAAAATGTTTTTATACTAACTTAATAGATATACGCGGTAATTTTTTCATCACCCCGGATAATTTTAGGGATTATTCTACTCATGAAAACAAACAACTTTTTTATATATATATATATCTGAAATCGCGAAATCTGTTACGTAAATTTTGATTTAATATTTTTGCACTTTTGTATGGAACAGCTGTTTTTTTGCAATTTCAGTTTTTGTCTCATAATAAAAGATGTTTGTTTTCATAAGTAGAATAACCGCTAAAATTACCCGGGCTGATAAAAAAACTACCGAGTATAGGTTCATAGGTTTTCAGTTCAGGCGCGATACCTGCCGACTCGCAGGAAAACAGAAGTTTCCAATGTTTATTTTTACTTCCACTAAAAATATATATTGAAAACTAAGATTGTAACACGGAAGAAAGGTTGAAAATAAATAAACCAAGTGAAGCATTGAGAAGTACAAGTAACCTCAATTTAGGGATCTAATTTAGGTCTAAAAGTCTAAGTCTTCGGTTCGGGAACACTAGTAAAAGCCGTAAACGCTGTACTGTTGGAAAATAGCTTTAACATTATGACGTCACAACTATGGCGACCAATCGTGGCGTTTATAGTCACGTGATTTTTATATTATACCTACCTTCATTATTTATTTATAATCATTGCAAATTCCGTATAACCCAAAAAATGCGATTGAACATAGATCAGAATTCCTTGATGTGTAATTTCTTACTATACCTACTTACCTACCATCCAAAAGTTGTTTTCCATTTCACTGAGTGGGACGAACGGGAATTTAATTAAATATTTAATTTCTATTTTTATATATATTTAATATCTGTTTATTCCCGTTCGTCCAACCAAGCTTTGTCCCACCAGTAGGACGAACGGGAATTCTATTATTATTATTTTTTCCCGTTCGTCCCACCATAAAGTTCAGTGGGACGAATCGGGGGACCACAAAATGAGATGTATAAAAAGGTATTATACGTTAGGGGTAAATTTTATTTTAATTTCATCCTTCTTAAATTACACATAAAATAAAAAAAACCGCATTGAAATCGCTAATTTCAGCCAAATCTGAGCAACTTAATTTTTGACGGCCATTTTTTTGCCGCCATTTCGATTTTTTTTTATTGCACCAAATTTGACCAGGGTGTAGGGCAGAAGGGTTTTGGCCACTGTACCGGTTTTGGCCACTTTTTGCTCTAAAAGTTTTCTAAACAACTTTTCGCCATTTTAGCTAAAGGCAATTAAAATAAGGTATTTTAAGGTAATAATAATAACCGTTAGAATTCTAAAAGTCATACGATTATTTTTCAATAAATCCCATTTTCTGTTTTAAAAAATGTTTTGTATGAAAATTTCAAGAAATTTGTTTTGGATGAAATACTATATAAACCTTTGTTTTTTACAATAAAATTGTTGTTTTGCAATTGATTTGGATCAATGTAAATCAGCCTTCACTATCACTACATAGTATAAAACAAAGTCGCTTTCTCTGTCCCTATGTCCCTTTGTATGCTTAAATCTTTGAAACTACGCAACGGATTTTGATGCGTTTTTTTTTAATAGATAGAGTGATTCAAGAGGAAGGTTTATATGTACTTTTTATCCCGATATTCCCACGGGAACGGGAACCACGCGGGTGAATCCGCGGGCGGCCGCTAGTATATTATATATTATTATATTATCCTACTATATAATATTATAAATGTGAAAGTTTAGATGTTTGGATGTTTGTATGTTTGTTACTCAATCATGCCAAAACGGCTGAACGGATATGGCTGAAATTTAGCACACAGATACATTGTAGCCTGGAGAGGAACATAGGCTACTTTTTATCCCGGAAAAATGTCACATTCCCGCGGGATAAGGTCGTGAAGTCCACGCGGGCGAAGCCGCGGGCGGAAAGCTAGTCCTACTAATATCTATACATCTATACAAATAAATAAAATTGGAGTGTCTGTTTGTAATATTAAAATTGTCTGTCTGTCTGTCGGTCTGTCTGTCTGTCTGTCTGTTTGTTCCGGCTAATCTCTGAAACGGCTGGACCGATTTTGACGGAACTTTCACTGGCAGGTAGCTGATGTAATAAGGAGTAACTTAGGATACTTTTTATCCCGATATTCCCACGGGAACGGAAACCACGCGGGTGAAACCGCGGACGGCCGCTAGTTATAAATGTGAAAGTTTAGAAGTTTGTATGTTTGTTACTCAATCACGCCAAAGCGGCTGAACGGGTTTGGCTGAAATTTGGGACACTGATACTTTGTAGCCCGGAGAGGAACATAGGCTACTTTTTATCCCGGAATAATATCACATTCCCGAGGGATAACGTAACGTCGTGTAGTCCACGCGGGCGAGGCCGCGGGTGGAAAGCTAGTTTGTAATAAACGTAATAAATAAATGTTTATCTTAAATCAAGTATAAGTATGTCATTAGCAATTTTGGAAAAAAACAACAGATGTTAATCGTCCGATTTAAATCGGTCACGCGCGCTGACCACGCACGCACCGGCTCGCTCGCATGCATCGTTGACGGTGAACCTGCAGATTGCACTGCTATGAAGATTGCCTCTTTCTTTCCTTTGTAGGCTGTTCGATAAAATTATTACCCGAGTGATGTATCCATAATGTTGAAACTGCACTTTTGCGTAATCGACCGCATAGGAAGCATCCCTTGTGTATGTTGCGCATGATGATGCGATGGGCTCGGAGTTGACGTGTGACTCTTCTGAGTAGGTACTGCGTACAATAAAAATATCGGTGAACCACTTCTGACTAATTTTTTATTTTCGTGTGGCTGGTGCCTCACCTTTCTCGCGCAGACCCTTTTACTTATTTGGTTGTGTATTAAACTAGGGCACAGAATACTAAATAGGTAGTAACTATAATATTAGGCATAAGCAATTAGGTATAGGGTAGGGACTGTAAGTCAACGGTGAAAGGCCCCCGGCCACAATAAAAGACGTAAGATGTGGTTCACCGAATTTGTCCCTGGTTGTACCTATTTAAACTTAAGTATATACACAGCTATATTATGTAAGTTCTTTAAGATACTGTCACGACAACCTAATAGCCGCTACACACGTTCCGATCCGACCGCCGATTTGGTCTGCTCCAGATGTGTAGCGTAGTCGTCCGACCATAATTATTATTATTCGTGTTTGACGCGGTCGGCCGGATTTGGTTCGCACGAACTTCACTTCCTACCAAATCGGAACGTGTGTAGGCTTCCGACCGGACCAACTTGGCAGTGTTGACAATTTTGGAGGTTTTCCCCTAGATTTAGGGAGAAAATATGTAAAAGCGGAAATATTTAAAGCAGGTAAATTACGTTTAAGGGATTTTCAGAGGATTCAATTTAATGCTTGTTCATGAGTTTTACGAAGGACTGAACGAACGAAAGGTTTAAATATGGCCATTTATGAAAAGATTCTATTTGAGAATTTGTTTTTTAGAATATTTTGTTTAAAAACTAGCAATTTGTCGTAAAACTAAATATATATAAAAAGGGCATAACACCTTATCAATAAGTGCTGCTTTTAGTAAATATTTAGCATGTTTAGTATTTTAATGAAAATAACAGAAAATTAATAAATAATGAAATTGTTTTTTTATAGTAATAAAACATTAAAAACCAATAATTTTTTTCTTTTAAATTTATTTATTGCAAGCAATTTGATGTTTTCAGTATTTATAAATAATAATAATATTGGGAGATTAGCAGTGGCTGGCAACACTGCAACAACGGCTAGAGGTCGGCCAGACCAAATCGGAACGTGTGTAGCGCCGACCGATTTGGTCTGGCAGATTTGGTTTGAACGTGTGTAGGCGCGGATCAGATCTGCAGTGAAGTTCGCCCGCACCAAATCGGCGGTCGGATAGGAGCGTGTGTAGCGGCTATAAGGCGAAATTGGTTCGGTGTGTGTATAATAGCCGCTACACACGCTCCTATCCGACCGCCGATTTGGTCTGCTCCCAGACCAAATCGGAACGTGTGTAGCGCAGATTTGGTCGGAACAGACCAAATCGGAACGTGTGTAGCGCAGATTTGGTCTGGGAGCAGACCAAATCGGCGGTCGGATAGGAGCGTGTGTAGCGGCTATAAGTTTTATGTTTAGTCGATAGGACGTAGTAGGGTGATTGTAATATTGTATGGTATTCTGAAGGAAGTGTGATGCATTTGTGACAGTACTTACAATTAACAAAATAAAGAAAAATAGATAGCATGCAAGATAAGTAAAAGTAATTGACGTTAAAATATAAATAGATAGTCACTTTGGCTGTGCTTGCAGTTTAGTCAGATCCAATTCGGAATCCACACGAATGGTTTTTTCGCCTTCTTTTCGACGTAGGTATATATGTCCATGAGAAACCCAACAAAAGGAGAAACCATTGGAACTTGCAAAACCACGTGCCAGAAAGTACAATCGATTCATTGTCGATGTCAAAATATGTCAATAAACAAAACAGGTAAGGTTTAGCGAAGAGTATCACGTGGTATCACTACGAAGAGCTAACAGCAGTTTATACCCATCTCTGTCACTCTCCGGGCATGCACTACACAATAATTATCTGCTAAAAATAAAATAGTGAAATTGGTAAAAACTTAGGTGTGACAATGGTGTCCATTCCAAAACTAAAAAGCGGACAAAATACTAAAAGTAGTATTGGGCTAAATGTCTATCCATGATATTTATAAAAAAAACTAGCTAATCAAGGCTTGTTAATACCTACCTTTAGTATTATTCTGTGTTAATACTAGTGTATGTAACGTAAGCGGTAATAATAAGCACGAAGCCGATCAAACCGAGGCGCCACATCACAGCGTTACGCAAGAGTCGGCGCTCGAGTGCGGCGATGGCGCCAAGCCAGCCGACCCAATGCCGCTCGATGCAATCATAATCTATTTGTAGAGCTCGATCCTCACATCGTGTGAGACACTGCAGCTAGGATATAATGTAGAATAATAATAACGACACATTATTCTGGAGTCGAACCGACCCACGCACGGCATGTTTATTTTCATTAGTCTTCACATATGTACTACATAATATTATATATTCTGTGACATAACTTAAAATAGAAAAAAGCCATTTAGAACTCTAAAATATCTTGCAAAAAGATTAATGTTATAAAAAGTATCTCAGTACCTAAGTTATTTGTACTTATCTCTATTAAGTATACTTATGAGAAAAAACATAACAAAGAAAATGTTTACAAATGTTGTGCCATACTTACCTACTAGGTGGTATGATTATGATTTCGAATGGAAATACCTGGTAGGAATCCTACATCAATTGCTATTTACCTTGAAACGGCATTATCTTATCTATTAAAACAAGTTTTTTTATTGAAAATTCGTATGAATTTTTGAGTAAGGCAAGAAAGCACGTACGCCCGGTAGGTATTGCGTCAGCGTCCAGCGCTGCGCGGAGTATCGCAGGACCCCACATGCGGATGTAGATAACATTTCGCTTCGTTGACATCACACGAGTAAGGTTGCAGCGGATATCGTATCGTTGACGCTAACTAACTGTAATAACGTTGAATATACCTACGTTTACAAACGTGGGAATGATTTTATATGATTCATTTCAGAAATATTTCCGTTTACTCTATTGAGCGACGAGCAAATAACAGGTTAAAGTAGAAAGTGAGATACTTAATGTCCACTTTGTCAACTGCATGTAAGCCGCGAGCGACTACGTTTAGCATAGCGGTCCACTAGGTCTACACAAGTTATATAGACCTCCAACACTACTCGTGGTACCTAGGTGATTGTTTCTCATTTATCAATAAATTTATTAAATTTAAATAGGCATTTACAAAATAACATTATTAAATTTATTTTAATTTTTAGTTTTTTGCATTCACAATGCAATTTTTATAATAGAAAAATGGAAAATGAAGTATTTAGAAAAAATCGACCCGTCTCACAACTAGCTCCGATGGGGAAATAAACGCTGACTATACAGCGAGTAAGAAGTATTGGATAAATTCGACGCTTCTCGTAACGACTCCGTAGCTCAGTGGTTAGAGCAGTCGCCCGGAAAGCGAAAGGTCGTGGGTTCGAGTCCCATCGGAGCTAGTTGTGAGACGGGTCGATTTTTTCTAAATACTTCATTTTCCATTTTTCTATTATTAAATTTTATCAAATTAACATTTATCAATTTTAGATGATTTTTATAGCAATCAATAACCATTCGACCAGTCTTTCATCATCGCTGTATCGAGTCTATAGAATGAGGTGAGATCATTTCCATCGGCTGTAGTAATCGTTACGACGCATTTCTCACGTGTAGCCACGGCGGCACCATGGTGTAAGTTGTCAGCGTAGGCTGTGGTGGCCAGCGACGACGGTGAGCGGGAACCTGTTTGGTAGGAGCGCCGCTTGTGGGCGTCCGCCGCCGCACCTAACTGGTACGACTACCTACGCGCCGACCACGTAGCCACATCAACCTGGCTCTCGATCAATAATTGCTAGTTTTGGTTTAATGGTATGTATGTACTTACGAAACTAACGCGGCCTACCTATCTTCGACATTAATAAAATACAGCAGGGTTTGTTTGCTAAAACTACAACTTAAGCTAATGAAGATGGCGTCGAACATACAAAATAATGTATACCTACAAATGCTCCTAACGATGCTACATACTTAAACTAAGCAAATAATAAAAAAAACAGTTAGATAAGTAATATGTTTTTTTTTTACAATAGCTAATAAATAATGAAGTTCATACTTTATAATATAATATTTCCAATGGGATCAACATCAAAACTTTCTCTTACCGCGAATGTTTTTCCGAAGTTTTTCCGTGTGAGTATTCTACACCTTTGACACCATTATCTGAACATGAGTTTGAACTGCATTAGACTCAGTCATCATAGCTCCCATACCATATTTAGGTAAGATAATCTATTGCATGCGATTAATATTATGGATATTTTGAGTAAAGGAATAGATCATACCAACCAAACACATGGAATTAGAATAGGTATACGTAAGTACGTACATACCTACGTACAATATAATGGATTAAGTAATATTACAAGAAATCTGTACCAAATACCTAACTTTTACTTTTTTGCATAATCACATTGCAATTTTTACCATTAAAAATGAAATGTTAGAAAAAAAAGGACCAATCCTCCAAAAACCGTGAATCGAAACTGGGACTCTGAATTTGAAATCTGAATCTGGGGGCTACCTACCTGCTTAAAAATTTTGAAGTCCGTTTGATGTTTGACGGACTGTATTATTTTAGTATGTTATGCAAGTACCTATGTCACTTTTGTCAAGAACAAAACTAGTTTTTATGAAAGTTGGCATAGTGATATTATACCTGAAAACAACCCAGAAACAACGATACCTACTTACTAAGTTCCCAAAATCGTTCTTAGTACCTATCGAAGCAGTATGTTATATTTTGTTATATTATAGGTGTACCTACAGGTAAATTAAAGAGTCAATATAATGTAGGATATTAGCGATAAATACCTACCTAAGTTGGATCTGTTTTGCAATAGCATTCAAGTAAAAAAAACTGTGAATGGCTTCGAACGACCGACAGGCGACAGAGCCTATTTGAATTAAAACACACAGCAAAATCCCCACAGATCGGAACAGGTTGTGATTTTGTCCGAACATAGGTGGGTCCATTTGAAGGTGCCACAAAAAATAAGGTGCCAATAAAGGGACGGAAACCCATTGTTTGAATATCAATCTGTTATAAGGAATTTCGGAGAAAAAAAACGGAGAAGCTAAGGGCCTATAGTGCCATAGAATTGAATGTCGGCGGAGGCACACAATGGGTCCTTTGTGCACAGGCGCCGAACGGTCTGGCGGTGCAGGCGCAGTCGCGCGGCTCAGCGCCGAAATGTCTGGGCCGCGAAGTGGCGCTGGCGGGTGGCGCGGGCCGCGCGTGTCTATTCTATCCGCGATTACATAGGTATCATACCTACATAATATGAAATGAACTAGGTAACTACCACGTTCGTTCTTACAAAATGCGCCGATGCCGTCACTCGCCAACTTATATTACCTACCTACCTATAGTTATGTAGGGATATGGTGACGGCGCGGTTCCATTTACATACAATGAAATGACAGGCGCTTCGTGCATTATCCCGATGCCTATAGCATCAGAAAATCCATAACTCTCACAATGTAACTTTTTCTATACAAAGCAAGGCACGTTTATATTGAAAGAATGAGCTTTCCTCTAGAACATCTTCTAATAGAATACCTAATAGTATCCTAAATGATTAAGAAATATATTCGAAGTGCAGATTTTAACATGAAATGTAGTACCTACCGATACCGAAGATACTTAGGTACAACTCGGGCAAGCTTGACACCAGCAGGTTATAGGTACCCATCTCGGTCACTCTCCGGTCTTGGCAGAATCGAGTGAAAGAGACGGGTATAATTTGGAGGTGTCAAGTTATCTCGCCCGAGTTGTACTCCCGAACCGAACCCCTTACAAACATCAACAGAATGTTATGTACTTAAGGGCACGTACTTCCAAATTATCGAAATCAACCTATTTTTTGAATCAAAAGTAAACAATCAAATATTCTTTATTATGAGCAGATAAAAATATAATGTTGAAGTTTCATAAACGATCTTGATTATTTTGTGTCTAGAAACACGATATTCGTATCGTAACTCGACAATAAAAAAATTCAAAAACAAAGAAAATTTTCATTATTTTTTGGAAGATCCTGCCCTTAATCTAAACACTGTACCATGGTCACCCTACTAGATGCTATGTATGAATCCATGTCACAGCCTCACATGGTAAAAAAAACTAGGTTCTACGTCCACGTCCCGTGCGAGGAAAATTATCTCGTGCGTGACATATTATGCTGATTTATCGTTAACATAAGTAATAATTATGGGTATGATTTAATCGATCATCTAATAAATGCATTTTCAATTACTGTCACCCTGTAGACCCTGTGTGCGTAACCAAATTTAATCACCAAATAATATGGGATGAAATTTAATGACCACCAAAAAAACAATCGTTACCCTAAACAGAAACTCATCCAAAAAAAATATAATATGTACAAATAAATGAAACCTGTACCAAAACCTTTCGGGCTATTTAACTCATGCATGCCTGCACTACAAAAACTTTTCATAACCCAAAAAGGCCACGCGTGCACCAAATTTTAACTAGCAAAGTTTTTTGTCATTACTATACCTAAATATTATCACTACGTTTGCCATAAAATGTATGTGTCACCGAAAAATAACAAGAACCGCAAATTTATAATTTTCCTAGGAAAATTTCATAAATTTACGGAAGTCCTGTAGAACACGTGATAGGTTAGAAATTTAAATTTAAATTTCGTGGTTATTTTTTTAAGGAAATTTATAAATTTGCGGTTTTTATTATTTTCCGGTGACATATGCATATAACCAAGTAGGGATGGCAAATTGGTTGAGTCTCGCGGCTTTATTCCCACCCCTCTAACCCGTCGCTACACCACCGTCACCTCACCGCTGATTTTAAAATTACACTGAGGACTGCCATATTAAGTTTTAAGTTTATTTGTATGTAAACTGCCGCTTTTAATGGTAGCCATTAATAAATGAATGCAAACTAATGTTTTTTTTGGTGGCCGTTATTTTATTGAAAGCTCTAAGAAGCTCAGCCTTTAGTAAACATTTTACGGTAGTATCGACACGTATCGGTAAACCTTTAGCACCTACTTCATTTATATTTTTTGGGTAAACAATGATTTTATTTTAATTTTTAGTATTTTGCATTCACAATGCAATTTTTATTACTTATTACTGAAAAATGGAAAATGAAGTATTTAGAATAACTAGAGTTAATGCGGGTGGATGGTATTAGGAGCAGACGAATCTGTCTACCCTCTTTCTTGTCCGTATCAAGCGCAATAAACGGACAAGAAAGAGGTTAGACAGATTCGTCTGCTCCTACTTATTCAGTTACTCCGTGATCATGGCGTGTGGAACTGCGCCGAAATATCGGGAACTTAACTCGAAAAACGAAATAAACATTGTAAAAATCCCGTCTTTCATAATAGTTTTAGTAAGAATTTATTTATTTCGTGTTGTCGTCAACTACACGAAATAAATAATTTGTTACTATTATAAATAATTCATCTTCTATCTATCTATCTATATCTATCTAAACGTATAATAAAATCGAAGACTTTCCGTGTCTGTACATTGAAGATATTTGCAAAAAAAATACCAGAACATGTTAGAGATAAGCAATAGAGCGTATAAATATCTTTTTTTAATTTTTGTCTGTTTGTCGGTTTATCTGTTGTCCTGTTTGTCTGTTTGTTTGTGCCGGCATCACGCAAAACCCACTGAACGGATCTTTATGAAATTCTATACGAAGCTAACTGGTTAGGGTGCAGTGTGCAACAATGAAACACCAAAAATTCTGAGTCGCGTATTTCTTTCATTTTTGTAGATATGGATTCCGTTTTTTACAGGAACGGAGTCTACTTAATTAAGTATAATATGCAATTTATAGTTTCATAAATAAACAGACACATAATCTTTAAGAAGGTTTTTTCTTATAATGGGAATTGTTTCATTGTGTCCACCTGGGTGGACACAATGAAACACCCTGTGTCATACAATAAAACACTGTTATTTAATATTGAGTTTTTTTATTTAGTGTGGATATTGGAACAATTAAATGATAAAACTGTTTAATTGCAATTAACAAAGTTTTATTCACAGTATTAGACTTTTGGTTTGTCTTACTTAGGTACGATACTTATTTAGTTACTTACTTACATAAATATTAATCCCAGTCTCAATTTTTTAAAATCACAGTTAGGTATCTATGCTAGACATAACAGTAATTAAAGATTAATGAGTCTTAAAATCACAAATACCTTTTACATAGGTTATATCAATTAAAATATAATTAACCGAAAATCACAATCATTCAGGTAACCATTCATAATGAGCCTAACACCTAGGTACTTAAAGATTAATTAGTCTTAAAATCACAAATTAGCAATGAAAACATTCCAAATCACAACTTTTAGCAATCAAATCTTAAGAAATCACAATTAATGCTAAGCTACATACATAGGTACTTACCTAAAATGTTTATTAAAAAGTAAAATTATACCTAATGATTCAACCACATTGATAAGTATAACATGACATGCCGGCCTAGCATGAGCGGCTTATAACGCGCGATATGATATGGTACGGCAAGTTGTCTTGTTTACCCCGCTAAGGTGTAAGCAAGACGGCATGCCGTACCATATCATATCGCGCGTTATAAGCCGCTCATGCTAGGCCGGATGGTATTCTATGGAAAGTGGTACACTATTGAAACACATTGGTACACTATGAAACAGTGTTTCACTGTGTCCACCCTTAAACTGTGTCACTGTTGGACACCTTGGGTATTTTACAATAACCTCAAAAATAACCTACCAAAGTCAAACAATTGAATAGGTTATCTAGTCCGTGTGAGGCAATGATACATGTACGAAGTGACTTAATACTGAGAAAAACGGAATTTATTGTAGTATTAAATAGAAAAATCAAATAAATCTGAAAAAAATATTTACTTTTTTGCCAAAAAATCCAATATTGCTCCACAGACACGTTGTTTCACTACCGCCGCGAACGCAAAGTGGGAAGAAGCGGGGGGTGTATGAGGCTGTCTCGCCTAGCCATACTGCACTATCTGGCAACGTCGCATTTCAAAAATATGGCGCCGTTTCATTGTGTACGACTGTTTCAACGTTGAACACTCGACCCTACTCTTAAAAAAGTATAGGATACTTTTTGTCGCGTAAAAACCCCTTATTCCTACGGGAAAATACAACATACTATAATAGATGGCGCCACATGATTATGAAAATACGTTATATTCGCTGTCTCAATTCATATTGACACATGTTTTTTTTTTACCTGCTTCAAAACTTAATATAATTGAAACCCATCCTATAAAATCATAAAAATAATTTCATGTTATTTACGTCATTATAACTACTAAGCAATAGATGGCGCAGGAAGTCAGTTTACGATTATACCTCTCACAAAAGTACATTCGAATGATTATATTAAGTGAAAGCCCCCTCTGTTGCCACTTTAAGATTTTTTTCTCTTCTTTCGCCTATGGTCTTAAGTAGGTATCTATAAAATACAAAATTTATATCTAAAATTGACAAGAATGTACTTATCTTAAACTTTTCTTTAAATTTTTAAATTCTTGCAATGAAAAACAACTTAAAGAAAAATTACAGACTCTAAAAAGTATTTTTCATCTGAAAAGGAAAAAATAATATCTTTAATTAAGGTAAGTACCTTTTTGAGGTCGGTGTCAGTCAGTTTATTTTTTTAAATTACTTTTTATTTCTTAAGTTTTAGTGTAGGTATATTGTACCATAATTAACCCACATATCGAAAACTACTAAACCGATTTTGATAAATCTTAGACTGTTCTCAAAGTAAGAATACACCTAATTTAAATCAAATAGAGTCATCTCGAAATGCCTTAAGATTTCGAGAAATTCGTGGACAAACATAGTAAAAAATCAATCAAATACCTCAAATCAGTCAATTAAAAACCTATTTTTTAAGCTTAAAATGTGCGAAGGGTGCCAATTGATGTGTTTTTTGTTAATCAAATTTTAAAAGATAAATCGAGAAATCAATACTAACTAACTTAGATAAAATAAAAGATACATCTAATTTGATTTTAACTGAAAAACGTTTATTGAATAATATTCCTAAGTCATAAGGAATTCTTACTATTGTTATTATGACTTAAAAGTCATAGATAAAAAGTATAGGTACTTATATCAAAAAGCAAAAGTTATTAACGAAATGTTTTAAGCTAAGTAAGCACTCGGGGCATTGGCCAAGACTGAAGTTTTCACCCTTTTGATGTAATATTTCTATTTCGTATTTGCACTCGACGCTAGATGTCGCTACGTTATATTATAATATCTTTGGTTGCAAACATATCTGACCCGGTGACAGACAGTGGTGGTGGAGGAGCCACTAGCAACACAAAATTAATTACTGTCAAAATGGACTGCCGGCAGTCAACAGTATAATTAGTACCAAAAAATAACCACTGTGTGAAATAAGTTTGTCGCAATGTAGACAAAATTACACCAATGTCATTTTAAAAAATTTGCTCATAAACGATATGTGGCCAGTAGGTACGTAGATATACCTACACCTACCTACCATTTTTTATGCCATTTAACCGGCTCTGGCTCCTTAGGCCTTCAGCCGTAGGAACCTTCCACTTACCCATTAAATAAAATAATGGAATATTAAAAACAGTTTTCATTCTAACTTATTCATTTATTTACTAGGAAAGCTTACATCAATGGTTTTGATTAAAAATTAAATAATTAAATGGTACTTATATCATTTCATTTTATACCTGTTACTTAAATAAGGTTAATGGGCGATTTTCTGAAAGCTCAGTCACTAGATGGCGCTGTCCCACCTATGCAGTTAGAAGGAACGGAACGTTATAAATTTTACCTTGACGCGACTTTTTTACGTAAAACGGAACGTCAGACAGATGTTATTTATTTACCTAAATCTTTAAATTTACCTATTTCGTTTCTGTTCCTCACAGTAGTACTTATTTAATATATTATTAGTTTCCTTTGGGTTTTTAAAAAGTAATTCATTTAAATTTGTTTCATACCAAAATATACCATAGACATGTACATACTTATTCAACGCCATCTAGTGAAGCAATTGGAAGCTTTTTTTTTTTTAAATGGCCTCTCAGAAAATCGCTCATTACAAGCTCTCACAAATAGGAAATGTCAAAATACTAGCCTTCCGCCCGCGACTTCGCCCGCTCGGACTAAGCGACGACGTTATCCCGCGGGAATGTTATATTTTTCAGGGATAAAAAGTAGCCTAATAAGGCAGCCATTACACAGTCCATCCAGATCGCGATCACTGATCGTGATCTTGATCGCGATCGAGATTTACTATGTAGATATTTTGCGATCAAGATCGCGATCCGTCAATCAACTTCGTACGTGTACGATCTTGACTGTGTACAGTCAATCTGGATCGCGATCATTGATTTTGATAGCGGATCGCGATCCAGATTGACTGTGTAAGTATGTCACTTTTCAGCTGCCAAACTGTTCCCATGCCAAAAGTCACGTCGATCCGTTGCACCCATTTTGACGTGAAAGACGGACAAACAAACAAACCCACTTTCACATTTATTTATTATGGATACACACAATCTCTTTTTCATTTTATAGTAAAAATATGATTGACCTGATATTATGCATTACTAAGTAAGAACTTCTGTTTGAATCGTTAACGCGCGCATGCTGCGCTGCTGAGCCGGACCCACCCACACTAAACGATAATACGCGCTCTAATCGCGCGCGGCAAGAGTGCGCTCCACTGGAGCTCCATAGTAGTGGTCGGAGTGGACGTGCCTCGTGCGATCCAAGAGAACAAATAAGATTCACGATCCACGATCAAATATCAATCAAATACCTACAACTAGCGACTCATCAAAAGCAAAACAAACCAAACGTACCCGGAGCAAACTAACTAATCTAATAACATTGCCATTATTATTATTATTTATGTTTACTACCGCTGTGGAAGGAGCTTACTATAATATTTCAACCTTCAAGGACACACAGAGCCTTTATTTTGACAAGGTCTCAGATATGCGTCTAATACGAGATCAGTGGAAGATGGTTGTTTATTACGACGTCGATCCCTATTGGCAAGGTTCACAATTATTAAAACAATACATTGTTCACCTTGAAAACATGTGTTCAATAATACAGAAGCAAGCACATTGTAATGTTATCCTGTTACAATTACGTCACGGCTACTCGGAGCTACTACACTACGATCAGCTGTTGCTTGGTCAGCGGTCTGGCGCGCGTACGCTACGCCGCCGCCGCCGAGGGCTTATCAATGGATTAGGAAACGTCGCGCACGCACTAATCGGAGTATTAGACGACAAGTTCGCTGAACAATATCAAAAGGACATTGCCCTCGTTAAGAGTGATCAAAAACATCTCTCCAAACTTTTGAAAAACCAAACATCATTAATACAAGCGCAATATCACTTCCTACAACGTTTAGAGACTGCAATCGATCAACAGCATAAGTCGTTCAATCAACATTTACTGGACATTGAGAAACAAAATACCGTATTGAAAAAGGAGGTAGAGAGGGCAGATTCTATCAACGAGTTTATTTTATCATCAATAACTGCTAACAATATCTTAGACAATATGAGAAGAATCCAGGAAAATTTGCTTGACACAGTTACTGACATTTATCATGGGAAATTCGATATTCACTTACTATCACCTGAGCAGCTTAAGGACGAATTGAGTATCATTTCCAGTCATTTATCAAAAGACTTATCATTACCTATTGACAATATTCATAGCGACGTATCAAAACTGTATCATTTGCTAAGAGTCAGAGTTAAATTTACTGAACAATATTTATTATTAGAGATTAAAATACCGTTGATAACAAGAGACAATTATGACTTGTACAAGCTTATACCTATACCGCAGCATACTGAAAACAATAAAACAATTATAATTACGCCAATATCAAATTACATAACTATCAACATACAAAGGGATTCGTATTTACCGATGTTTGAAACCGATTTGCATACTTGTATGCATGTAGATCTAACTACCAAACTTTGTGCATTACAAGGACCCGTCTATCAAATGAAGCGAGATCAAGATCTATGTGAGATAAATCACACGACACAGACATGCCAAGCTACCGAAAATAGTTGCAAAAATATGTGGAAAGCCTTAACCCAATCGAATCATTATTTATTTTACTGCTGCGATCAGTGCACTATAAGGTTTATGTGCGGCGGTCATGTATCAGTGGAAAGAATCTCTAGAGCTGGAGTCCTTACCATGGCGAGTGACTGTATGCTAAAATCAGATTCGTTCATATTGTATTCCCACAATGAGCAAACGAGCGAAGTACACAGTCACGCCGATCTAATATTGGTTGATGTTCCTCCGATCAACAACATCATCAACCTGCCGGTACATCGCGAAGATCAAGATTATCAGTTAAACATCACTGAAAGAAATATCAGAGAACGGCAGTCGTCTCTAAAAGAAATCGGCCGCCAAATCGAGCAGATGAAGTCAGACGAGGTCGAAGTGGATGCGACTTCGTTCTCTTCCCACGACATACATCACTATGTCGTTATATACATCTTAGTTGGAGTCTGCTGCGCGGCAGGCGCCGCCTTCCTCTGGAGGCGGGTACGACGCCGCTGCCGCTCGCTGCCATCCGGCGCCAGCGCCAGCTTCCAGCGGGCCGCGGGCGCGGGCCCTCCGCTGCCGCCGCCGCCCCGCCCGGCTGCGCGCTTATCCCTCAGTGATATAACCAGTGCATGTGCGAATGAAAGTGATAGTGTTAATTATAGTGTGCCCGATTTAAGTGCAAAATCAAAAGTGTCAGTGCCACAAAGTGCGCGTATAAACAAAGCGTCGTCCCCTATTATTAAGTTTAAGTTTACAGCTGATAATAATGAATCATCATAATTGTATTATTAGAATCATTTGATTTTTATCCAAGCATGTACTAACATAGAATAATTTTACATAGAAAAATTGTTTATCACTTTGTATCATCAAAATAACCAGCATCCATCATCTTTCGTCTCTCTGGCCCGGGAGCATGTACGGTGCAACCGTGCATTTCGCCAAACCGCCAAATCATCAATTTATTAATTGTAATAAATAATTATAATTTTAAGTTAGTTCACGTCACCACACACATCGCGGCGGACGCGCGCTCATATATCAATCACTTAGCATAGTAGTATCATTTTACGTTATCAATTATTCGTGTTGTAATAAATAGTTTAAATCAATATCATCTTTTAGTTATTATCACAGCATCTCTAGGTGTCTCGTACAAAAATAAAATCGAGATGCAAGTGGCCCTTTTGATTTATGAAGAAGAGAAGAGAAGTTTGTTTTTTTCTCTCGCCTCTAAGGGATTGCAGACTTCAGTATCTGGATACGCGGAAGCGTATCAGCCAAGTTCAAAAGAAAACAGAACTAGCGAGCAGCACCGTGTGTATCTTAACACGAACCATTTGGAGCCACTTTTGACTCCCTCATAACTCAAAAACTATTACACAGAAACATGTCAAATTTGGCTTATGTATTGAGACTAGCGAGATAAATATGTGCTCCAAATTTTATATACACACCTCAAACAGTTATTTAGATATTTACGTCCAAAAATCGTAATTTTTATCACTGACTCACCTATAATCAAAACTATAACCCACTTCCAGATGACCTAGAAAGCTGAAATTTTGCATGCAGACAGGTAATCTGGTGAATACAAAGGAAAAAATCCGAAACTAGTATTTTTTTTAAATAAAACGTTGACAAACTTATATTTGCGTTCCCTATGCACTTATCCTGTATAAGATCTTGTATTAGATAAAGTACAAATATAAGTTTGTAATAGTTTTTATTCTGTTATATACCAATAATTCGTCATACCTCTTGAAGTTCGGCTAGCGCCAACGGCGTAGTGGCCATTCAATATTGAGGACTCAAGAGAACCAAGTTCGAACCCCAGATTACCCAAATACTTTTTTGTCCTCGCGTTAAATTAATTACAAACTTGCGCCGTCTAGCACGATATCCATATTATTATTTATTAATTATTAATATTAATATAATTATAAAGTTATTGAAATATTTACTTTTTTGCATCCACAATCCAATTTTTATTATTGAAAAATGGAAAATGAAGAATTTAGACAAAATCGATCCTCATCTCACAACCAGCTCCGATGGGACTCGAACCCACGACCTTTCACTTAAATTAATTATTAATATTAATATAAATTATAAAGTTATTTAAATTTTTACTTTTTTGCATTCACAGTCCAATTTTTATTATTGAAATATGGAAAATGAAGTATTTAGAAAAAATCGACCATCATCTCACAACCATCTCCGATGGGACTCGAACCCACGACCTTTCGCTTTTCGGGCGGCTGCTCTAACCACTGAGCTACGGTGTCGTAATGATAAATGTGAAAATGTGTTTGTTTGTTTGTTTGTCCTTCTTTCACGTCAAAACGGAGCATAGTACTTTAACCCGACCACCAGGGGGCGCAATCTTCATACATTCAAACGAGAAGCCAAAAAATGCGAAAGTTGCTATGTTCTCCCTGTAGGTGCACACTTTGCACATAAATAGTTCACTAAAGTCAACGATAGATGGCTCCAAGTTAATACACCCACCCACAGTATAGAAAAGAAGAGAAAAATCCCTTTTTTTCTATACTATATTACTGAAAGTTGATGGAAGGGTATTAACTTTAAAGAGATTAAAGTGTACTTATGGAAAATAATGTCAAATAATCTAAATTAAACTTTTGTTTGTTAAATTTGTTATTTGCTATGTTCTGTTTCGTAAATATCCGTAATTCCGTTAGCAATTATATAGTTTCGATGCTCGGAGTACCTACCGTTTTTTGAGAAAAAGACTCGTTTGTGTTGAGTGTTGATATAGAGTTCTTTGGTGATGTGCTGTGTTTGAAAAAAGACTTCTTTGAACATTTTTAATGCGTTTAGTGATGCATATTTGTTGTTTTATTGTTAATAAAGGGTGCAGTGTTAACCTATGTTTCATTTACACTGAGTTTCCTTATAAATAAATAATATGTATACTATGCCTATGTGTGTGTCTGTGTTTATATGCCTTTGTAATTTGCATATGTGTGTGTTTATACACCAAATGGAGTGTGAACTGTGAGACTATAACTTCGATACAAAACTGCAAAACTGTCATCTCTTCCGTGGCCGCTTCCAAAGAGTATGTAATCACTGACGTCTGCGCGCGGTCAAAATCGAATACTAATCTTTTCCATAAGCTTAGCATAAATAATGTACTGTAACTAGCGCCAAAAATGCACCAGTCAGTCGCGCATGCGCGCAGAGTTATCTGACGCGCACTCTACTTTACAGAGTAATTTATATATGTAGGAACTAGAGACCAATCTTGGCCCTTTTATTGGTAGTGTCAAAGCCATCTTCTATCTCACTCGTTGCAGGAGCGCAAGCAGCCGAGAAATAATAGCGGGCCATGGTAGTGTATACCTAACTAGCGCTATCTATCGTCTGGTGTAGGCAACCTTTGGTGTATAAACACACACACTAGACATAGTCTTCTTATTATTTATTCTACTTTAGTCCACTAAAATTTATATGACAAAACAACGTTTACCGGGTAGCTTAAGCTAGTTAGCAAATAAAGAATCAATAAGCAAGATTAGATGTCAACAAAAACGGCTACATCCATAAATTGTCAAGACATGGCGCTAAATGATAAATGTAAAAGACAAACTAGTTATATTGTAAGAACTACTGACGAAGCACTTCACAGTCAACACAATGTAACTACATTGTAACAGTATTCTGTGAAATGCCTCGGACAGGAAGGATGACAGACGCACTGTAAGCAATCTGTCGATCCTTAGAATTAAGATGATGCAACATTTTATTTCTTTATTATTTAATACCGTAGATCGGGCAGTTCGACATCCAACTCTGTTGGACTCACTCGTGTTTAAGTTAGTTTTTAAAAACATATTTCCACGCTCCGGAAAGTTAACTGGCGCAGCCGGTAGGATAGCTGACTGTTTGTCATACGCGGAAAACTCTCGGAAAAGTACGCTAACATCGTGGAAAAACCGGGAAAACAGTTTCGAAGCTTCGTAAAATCCGAAATCGTCGCTGAAGTTCGCGTGTGTGCAGCAGTTCGTGTGTTTCAACACCGGGATAGGCTATCCTCGAACCAAATAAATTTGTTAACGGGAGTAATTTACCTAAAATCGGTAACGTGCGAAAATAAGGTGCAGACTGGCATGTAAGTTGTAAAATTCTTCTACATCCTTTCCTATCCTTTATCCTAGTGTTAGATTTAAGAAAGTGTTATTGTGAAAATTAATTTTGAAAAGTGAATATAAAGTAAACGAATTTAAGTTAAACATTTAAGGTATCTACGCGATAAAATCTCGCGATTTACTTTGAATATTATTTTAATTAGATAATAGGCGATAAAATCTCGCGATTTGCTTTAAATATTATTTTAATTAGATAATAGGCGATAAAATCTCGCAAATTAATTTAAAAAAAAAAAGTCATATTTTAATTAGATTTAGATAAAGTACTACGCGATAGAATCTCGCGGTTACTTTATATTAGCTACCTTATTCTAAGCTTGTGTTATACAAACTATATTTTTACATTTTATCTACAATGGAAGACGAACTAGTTTATCCGACACCACACATCCCTCGCGAAATGCTAAACCTTATACCTGAATATAACGGGAACACAAAAACTTTAAGTTTGTTCTTAAGGAAATGTGAATTCGTTATAGCCAAATACCAAGGTGCAGCAAACGTTAACGATTTTCTTATTCAGTCAGTAACTAGCAAATTAACCGGGAAAGCCGCTGCTCTGATCAGCGAGCGAGGCGAATTTGAGACTTACGATGAAATAAAGGAAATTTTAATTCAACATTTCGGAGACCCGCGAAGTGAGGAATGTGTAGCGATCGAATTAGAAACATTAAAAATTAGAAACAGTGAATCATATCTAGAATTTTGTGGTAGAATCCAGGACGTGAGAGCAATTCTTATTTCAAAAGTTAATCAGAATCCGTCAGCTACTTTAAAAGAAGCAAAACGAATTATTTATGATCATACTTCCCTAAACGTTTTCTTGTACAATTTACCCGAACACATGGTGCGAATAGTTAGAATTAAAAATCCGACCACCCTAGAAGAGGCATTAAGTTTCGTTTTAGAAGAGGTTAATTTCCAGGAACAGTATAACCTTCGATCAAAGATGCTCCAAAATAGACCATCAAGCACTCAACAAAATATATTTAAACCGCCAATTCCGCAGAATGCTCAATTTAAATTTGGTATGCCGACACTTCCGCCAAATCAATTTAAATTCGGCATTCCGGGAAATTCCAATAATCTTTTCCGACCAAATCAGTATTTTGGTAATCGACCTTTAAATACAAATGCATCTAACCAACCGCGACCAACAGCACCACAATTTAATAATTTTACAAAACCACAGTTTGGTGCGAGACCCCAATTTAATGCAAACACACAATTTCAACCAACTGGCTTCCGTCCGCAAACAGGTCAATTCGGCTATAGACCTCAAACACAAGGTTTTAGACCACAGCCAGGTCAATTCGGATATAGGCCTCAGCAACAATATCAAGGTTACCGTCCTCCTAATTTCTCTAATGACGTTTCAATGAGAACCGCACCCGTAAAACCGCAACAGTTTCCAGTAAATGAAATATCTACTGATGAGACTGATTATTATAATAACCCCTATTATTGCGAAACCGAATTTGATGAAAACATGTATGCTTATTATAATGAAAATATGCATGCATATGCAGAACAATATCCCGATTCTTGTGAAAATGAATGTAATGATAATCCACAATTAGAAAATAATCAGGAAAAAGTAGATTCTATGGAAAATTTTCAAGTAAATTGCCTCCAAACCAGCCCGAGGTAATCGAAATAAATTCAGACAATACTCTTAAATTACCTTATATATATGTACCTGATATAGATGCTAAGTTTATGTTAGACTCTGGAAGCACACGTTCTTTTGTTAGTACATCTAAGGCTAATGAATACTTCAATAACTATAGATGCTACGAACCGTTTATGGTAACTAGTACGCATGCATCCAGTGTTCACAATGACGTAGTTAATATTCCACTTTTTTCAATTTTTAAGGAACCATTTACACATAAATTTTATATATACGATGTAGATAAAAGATACGATGGAGTAATCGGTTGTGATCTTTTGTCCCGTCTTAAAGCAAATATTTCATATAACCATATGATGTTACAAACAGACAAAACAAATATTCCAATAGTATATAAAAGTGATTACAAAATTATATTAGAACCACGATCTGAACATCGCGTTAAATTACCCGTCAATCAGGAAAACGGCGATGCAATTATCGAATTTAAGGAGTTTTGTAAAGACGTTCGTATGCCTACTGCCTTAGTTTCTTGTAAAAATTATTTTGCTGAAACCATCATACAAAATGCAACAAACAATTTGCTAGAATTAGTTATTACAGCACCCTTCAAGGTATCACAATTTTATGACGAAATTCAGACTAACTATAACTATGACTATACAAACGTAGAGACAGACACCCTATTGACCGACAACTTAAATAAGCTTCGTTTAGACCATCTCAACATAGAAGAGCGAAGAGAAATCACTCGTCTATGTGAGGAATATAAAGATATATTTTATTGCGAAAACATACCACGTACCTTTACCAATCAGGTTAAACACCAAATCAGAACTGTAAATGAAGATCCAATTTATATAAAACCTTATAGACAGGCACCAGCTCAAGCACAGGAAATATTAGATCAAGTAGAAAAATTACTGCAGGATAACGTAATACAAGAGTCGCATTCTCCATGGAGTGCCCCTGTCCACTTAGTTCCCAAGAAATTAGATGCTTCAGGTGAAATAAAATATAGAATGGTCATAGACTACCGACGTTTAAACGAGATTACTATTGACGACAGATTTCCACTTCCGAACATATGTGACTTATTTGACAAATTAGGTAAAAGCAATTACTTTACAACGTTAGATTTAGCTTCTGGATACCATCAAATTGAAATTACAGAATCAGATAGAGAAAAAACCGCGTTTTCTACACAAAATGGTCATTATGAGTTCCTTAGAATGCCATTTGGTCTGAAGACAGCTCCGGCAACGTTTCAACGAACGATGAATAACGTGCTGAGAGGATTACAAGGAATACATTGCCTTGTTTACCTAGATGACATTTTAATTTACTCGAATGGACTAAAAGAACACCTTCAGAAATTACGTACAGTATTTGATCGACTAAGACAGACTAACTTGAAAGTGCAATTAGATAAATCCGAATTCCTTAGAAAGGAAGTACAGTATTTAGGACATACATTGACAAAAGACGGACTGAAACCTAATGACGACAAAATTAAAGTAGTTATGGATTATCCGATTCCGCAGACACAGACTGAAATAAAACGATTTTTAGGATTCATAGGATATTACAGACGTTTTGTAAAAGACTTTTCAAAAATATGTCAACCTTTAACTGCATGTCTCAAAAAGGGCAAAAAGGTAATTATAGACGACAAATATACAGAAGCATTTCAGAAATGTAAAGAACTTTTGATAAATGCTCCAATTTTACAATATCCAGATATGAGCAAGCCATTCATTCTAACAACAGATGCATCTGAAGTAGCGCTCGGCGCAGTATTGTCACAAGGCTGTATAGGCAGCGATAAGCCTGTGGCATACGCTAGTCGTACGTTAACAGATACAGAAAAGAAATATAGTGCGATCGAACGTGAGTTGCTGGCTATTGTTTGGGCCACAAAACACTTTCGACCATATCTATACGGTAACAAGTTCACAGTATATACAGACCATAGACCTTTGATATGGCTTAGCAATTTAAAAGAATTAAATAGTAAATTAACACGTTGGCGTTTACGTTTACAGGAATATGATTTTAATATTATCCATAAAAGTGGAAAACAGAACGCAAATGCGGATGCGTTATCACGCCTCCAATTCAATGCATTAGGTAATGAGGATAACGATTCCATGATTGTTAACGTGGACGATAATGAAGAAAAATCGTCTAATTTAACAAAACAGGAGATCGATAACTCAGACACCATAACTATTTCCGATTCTGAGGAAACAGCTTCAATTAGTTCCGATATAGATATCGATCCAACTAACTATCCAGTTCGTTCCGATAATTCAAGTAGTATTCAAACTGTACATTCTGCACAAGAAACAGAATCTTTAGGTATACCAATATTACATGAAGCAATCGATACAAAACCAAATCAGATATTAGTATTTTACAAATTTAGTCAAGATATGCAAGTAACAGATGTATCCCGCAATAAGCAAAAAGTTATAGAAGTTTTCTTACCGTTGGGAAACGATCAAATAATAAAAGATTTTCTGAAACAATACATTAAGCCTAAAATCAAGCATTTTATTTACTTTGAACACCCAGAACATAGGAAACGATTTAGTAAAATCATTATCGAATTATTTAAAAAGGGCACTGTTAATTTTATTGAATGTACTGAACGCGTAGTTTACGTAGAAGATGAGCAGGAACAACGAGCAATAATTAATAAAATACATGACGGAAAAACATGCCATCGTGGAATTACTGAAACAGTTAAAAGAATTAAAAGAAATTACTTTTGGCAAAACATGCATGAAATGGTGACAGCAGTCATCAACTCTTGCGAACAATGTAAAGTTTCTAAATATGATAGAAAGCCCATCAAACCAGTTTTACAATTAACACAAACGCAAAATGCACCATTCCAGGAAATATTCATAGATACATTTTCAATTGAATCAAAAACATATCTAACAATTATCGATGCTTTTAGTAAATTAGGTCAGGCAATAGAAATCCCATCCAGATCAACACCAGAAATTGTTAGAGCACTAGTTAAATATTTCTCTTTTTATGGAACACCACAAAAAATTAGTTCAGATCCTGGAACCGAATTTAATAATGCTTTAATTAAAGAACTAACAGATTTACACAAAATAACATTGCATATTGGGACGCCAAATAACCCGAATTCCATGGGATTGGTTGAGCGTTTCCATTCCACTTTAATAGAAATATATCGAATAGCTAAGTACGAAAGAAAATATACCGATGCCGCCACAGTTATGACATACGCAGTTATGGCATATAACAACACCATCCATAGTACTACTGACTTAACACCATTTGAGGTAGTTTTCGGTCATACCGAACTAAATACAACATTTGATACAGATTTCCAGAAAAATTATCAACAACAACTTATTAAAGATCATAGAAAAAGAACTCACGAATTATATAAACATTTATCGGAAAATGCAGTAAAATTAAAGAAAAAGGTAATCGATAAACGAGGTGGAGAGATAGGCCCTGAATTAAAAGTAGGACAAACCGTATTCGCCAAAGCAGTTAATAAGCGACAATCTAAAGACAAACCTAAATATCAAAAGGCTATAGTCACGGGCAAAGCAGAACGTAATATTTTACCTATTAAAGTAAACGACCGCGATACGAAGGTACCAATTAAAAATGTGAAACGTCCTTCGCAGGTGGTGGACGAGGTGGTTGAACCTACTGATATGGACGTCGATAACGCAACGGCTCCTAGGTCAAACTCTCCCCAGCCAGGGACTTCAACTGGTGGAAATTAAACAAAATCCGGGAATCTTACCTTTTCAACAAGGTCAAGCATTTTTACAACGCGATCAGTGGTCCATTATAAAAACAATAGATTTAGAAGGTTTCGAACGCGATATTTTATTCAACATTGAAAAATATTCGGAATTGAATGATATTACTAATCGTTATAGCAATAATAGTTTTTATCAGTTTGAAATTAAGGAATTAGAACAATTAGTACAGTACTTACGCGATGAAACAATTGAAAAATTCCAACAACTAAGCCCCTCAAGAAAAGTAAAACGAGGACTCATTAACCCAATCGGTTCAATTATCAAGTTAATTACAGGAAATTTAGATTACGACGATGCCGTTAAATATGATAAACTTATTATTATACTACAAACCCACGAACAGGAAGTCTCCAATAAAATCACCATAGTATCTGAAATGTTAGACCATTTTCTAAATTCCACAAAAATTATTGATGAAAATACGCAACTTATGAATGAGCGTCTTTTACGAATTGAAACAAAACTTAGTGACCTCTCTGTTAAAGAAAATCAACTCGGTTATGTTACATATCTTATTGGTATTCTAAACATGTTCGTTGCTAACTTTCGAACCATGTATATTCAACTTAGTGAAATAGAAACTGCTCTAGCGCTCAGTAAAGTATCAGTTCTCCATAAAAGTATTTTAAACCCAAATCAATTATTAGAATTACTATTAGAAATAGCTCAACATGATAATTTAATGTTTACCGTAAATGAACAAAATCTGATTAACCTGGAAGAGACTTTCTCTGTAAAAACTTACATTACTAATAATGTTATAAGATTTATTATAGATATACCTTTAGTTGACAATGTTACATATAATTATTTTAAACTGTATTCCCTTCCCATATTCTATAACTCCATAAACCTAACCTATATTATAATCCCTGACTTTCCTTACCTACTCGTAGAAGGATTAAAATACTTACCGATAGCCAAATCATGTAAAGAAGTTACAGACAAAGATTACCTGTGTACTGAAGACGACCTCGCACTTTACGCCGATAAAACCTGCATAGAACAACTGATGACGTATTGTCCAAATCCATCTTCGTGTTTACCTAGATCAGTCGACGTGGAAGACCTGAAACTTCAGAAGATTACAGCAAATAGTTGGATTTTATTCTCCAAGTTTAACAAAATTATCTCTCAAAACTGTGATAGTAACATCATCCATGGGCAGATACGAGGAACATACATACTAACCATACCAGATAGATGTATAGTATCCATAGAAGGAATAGAAATCCGAGGACAACGTTATTACTCCATGTTCAAGAAAAACAAACCTTTACCTGTAATAGCATTACCCCATTTACCTGAAAATCAGCAACAAAATTCTACGAACTATGAACCTGTGAATTTGAAGAAAGTAAATCTGGACGACATTCAGCATTTAAATTATGTACTGCAAAAAGGAATGAAAAGTGTGAAAAGTGACAGTGTACAACCAAGTGAAAGTGTTGCTACCATTGTATTATATGTAATACTTTCCGTATTAATTCTAATTTTCATTGTGTTAAAACGTAAGATAATTGTAAGAAAATTATGTAAGAAAACTCCTTCTGAAGTTAACAATGAAACGGAAAACCCTGAAACTTCACCTAATCAAGTAAATGAGATACCCTTGATACATTTAAAAAAGTAATTATTTTAGTTAAAAACAAAGTTTAAATTGTTAAAATTAGGTAAAGTTTCCAATGAGTTTCCTGAAAAATTATGTTTTTCAGATAAACTTCATTCTAAGGGCGGAGGAGTTATATTGTAAGAACTACTGACGAAGCACTTCACAGTCAACACAATGTAACTACATTGTAACAGTATTCTGTGAAATGCCTCGGACAGGAAGGATGACAGACGCACTGTAAGCAATCTGTCGATCCTTAGAATTAAGATGATGCAACATTTTATTTCTTTATTATTTAATACCGTAGATCGGGCAGTTCGACATCCAACTCTGTTGGACTCACTCGTGTTTAAGTTAGTTTTTAAAAACATATTTCCACGCTCCGGAAAGTTAACTAACTACTGCTATATACACTGACCTCTATTATTTACACACTGGACTGACATAAATATTGTCGACTGCGGTAATGATTGTGTCAAAATTAGTTCTCGGGACACTCGTAGTGGCGGCGCTTTAAATTGCCACATAAAATTAGCTGTAATTTGTATGGAGACAGATTGTCCAGTGTACAAATAATAGAGGTCAGTGGCTACGTAGTAATAATTATATAGTATTCTTTGATACTGCCAAGGATTTTATATTAGTGCATTGTGCGGCAAAAGATACGAGTTTGTCCGGAAAGCTTTATCGCTTAATGAAACCAGAATCAAAACGCAAATGTAAATGCAATATCTGCTCAGGAACATTAAATACCTACTGCAACTTCGTCGAGCAAAATACCATACACTATTACGACTAGGAAAAAGAAACTGTTGGAAATAAGAAAATCTGTTAAAAATGATATTTCTACGTCCACACCAAACACGAGTATAAAATTAGTTTCATTGTCAGTAGCTGATACACAAGGGCAAAGTAATATAACTGGCCAAATAAAATATACTGAAACATTTGGTATTAATTTATTATGAATAAGTAGGTACCTACTAATAATTTCTCTACAAAAAGTAATGATATCTCATCAAAAACATAAAATATGTGAAGTGAGAGCCAACTTCAATATTAGGAAATATGCCTTGGTTGTTGACTTCAACGACAAAAGATGTGAGATCTAAATGGGTGCCAAGTTTAACGGTCTGTCCTGAAAATTTAGTACTTACATAAAATGTTTCATAACAACTTAAAATATAATTTCTTCTTATAACTTAGGATAATATATTGAAGCCTAAGGTCTGACTTGGCTAGTTTTCATATACGAATTATATATATATTATAGCCTTCGCCAGCTCTAAAGCCGAAGTTCTTATTGTATTCTTCCGAAAATTTGGCTTGCTGGTAGACTAGAAACTAGAGATGAACATAGGGCTCTTCCATGACTGTTTCAGTAAGTACCTAATAATAATTCGTATACGAGAACTAGCCAAGTCAGACCTTAGGCTTCAATATATTATAAGAAGTTACTAAGTTATAAGAAGAAATTATATTTTAAGTTGTTATGAAACATTTTATGTAAGTACTAAATTTTCAGGACTGACCGTTAAACTTGGCACCCATTTAGATCTCACATCTTTTGTCGTTGAAGTCAACAACCAAGGCATATTTCCTAATATTGAAGTTGGCTCTCACTTCACATATTTTATGTTTTTGATGAGATTTAATTTGACATAAATTTCAGCTTGATTTCCCACGCATACTTGAGAAAAAATTTCTTGACAGACGGACGTCGGACAGATCTATGAATGAGGGCTCAACTATGTTCATGCCGCATATTATTATGATAACAACATACCATATTCATATCCTAGCCGGATTTAGACCCTTTTAGTAGAGAATAGGACTTCAGAAGAGCCTTATGAAATCTAGGCAACAAACACACATAAACTAAACGAACACAAAAGTCACTACACCGCGCGTACGAAGTCGCGGGCAACAGCTAGTTATAATAAATAAGTATAGGTCTTTTATCAAAAACTTAGATCCATATCGACTACCTACTTACATACTACACTCGTGGACAAATAAAACCTACCAGTCAGTAGTGTCAGTACGAAATAAGTTTTTTGGAAAAACTTATTTCTATGTTTACGTTTACGTTTTTATGACAAGCTTTTTTGTTGACTGTAGGTACTTTTTAATATTGTATTGTCATTCAAACCAAACCTGTATGCGCAAAGTTTTAGCTCAAACTGGGAAGCGGGTCAAATTAAATTTAGCTTGCAAGATTTGCGAACTGACATAATACTGCATGCAAGTCAAATAAAAGCTTCTAAAATTAGAATATCTCTTAAAATAATAGAGCTAGCATAGCAGCATGAAAGAAACTGTATGTTGTAGATCATTTCATCACTACATAGTATAAAACAAAGTCGCTTTCTCTTTCCCTATGTCCCTTTGTATGCTTAAATCTTTGAAACTACGCAACGGATTTTGATGCGTTTTTTTTAATAGATAGAGTGATTCAAGAGGAAGGTTTATATGTACTTTTTATCCCTATATTCCCACGGGAACGGGAACCACGCGGGTGAAACCGCGGGCGGCCGCTAGTAGTTAATAAAAACGACACTAAATTGTGGAAACGTTATTTGTTTATTTATTAAAAAACATAAGAAAGAAGGGACGCTAAACAAAAAAGGTTGCGCATACCAAAGTTCTCTGCCCCCTGCATTCCTAGATAGATGCGGCTAACTTTGATCAAGAATGTCAGTATAAAAAAACGGGGTCGAGTCTGGGATACGCTGCTTATTACCTATGGAGAACATACATTTTACAAGACAAAATGAAGATAGATAAACATGAACAGAAGGTACCTACCTATAGTTCTCACATTATTTTATGCAAATTTTATCCCAGCAGTGTGTAAAAAGCTTTTTTATTTATTTTTTACTGTAGGTAAGTAGTTAGTAGGGAACAAATCTTTGTGTGGGTCATCAGCTTCCTCATAAGACATAGAGAAATTCTAAGCATGCTCTATTTTGATGCAAAGTTGGTGCAATCAAACGTGTCAGTAATAATTTTAGTGCAACCACAAGTTCGTTACTATGAGTTGTTTTTTGTGTGTTAGCTGGAGAAATGTGTCACCAGCTTACACATGCCGTTAAGGCAAACCAGTGAGGTTAGGGTTTTAGACTATAGTCCAAAAGATAATGCACAATTGGTGCAATGAGAACCAGAAAAACTAACCGTCACACTCTAATACTGTTGAAACTACGATCATAAAAGTGTGTGCGAGCTGGAGTACCGTGTCTCTGGCTTGCACATCTGTATCTTCGTAATTATATAAGGTACGATGATGTGTTATACCTCAAAAGTTGCTGCAAAATTGATGCAATTAGAACCAAATTTATCAAATCTTTAGGTAAAATAGTTTTGGAGCTACGAACCGATAAGTATGTGTAAGCTGGTGACACGTAACACGGGCTGACACATGGTGAATCACTGTAACTGTATAAGTAAGAGTTTCGTATTATATATAAAAAAAAACCTTATAGTTGGTGCAAACACGAGGCATGATTTCAAATCTCTGGGCCTCTTAGTTTCAAAATTATAGGCAAAAAACTGTTTTCCCGCCAAAAAATTCAAAATAATGGTCTTGGACGCAGCTAAGTGCGGCGTTGCCGTTCCGTGCGCTACACTGTTGCAAACGAGTTTGAACCATGAAGTTTGACTTAATACTCTGAGGTAACTGGAGCTCTCACCCTGAATAAAAAAGTGAACACCAGGAAATTTGACATTTAGTATGTAGTGGCAGGTAGTGGCTGTCAGTTGTCTCATATGACCATACGTATTTTTTTAAAGTGTAGGTGAGACGGAAGACAGCCACTGTGTTATTTGTGGTATTCAAAAAATTGTTCGTACTGCACTCTCCAGTTACCTCAGTATTAAGTCGAGCTTCATGGTTTGAACTTAAGAGCCGGTGTTATTAAGAGTCACTTTAATTGCGCTTTCGATCGTTTTCATTTCTGTTCTAAGAATTTTAGGCCAGGAGCCGTCTGATATAAGTACGCTGATTCCTAACCTTTTTATGAGAAACAGATGGTTTTACATTACTTGTAATTAAGTAATTTTTAAATTTTTGGCGTTACAAACTTTACACTCATTTGTTGATAAAGCAAAGAAATAATTAGATTTGGCACAATAATAAACATAGAGGAATGCAGAAAGGTAAAATTTATGTAGGTACCTATAAAACCTACTACGTATTTATTACAGAGAGAAGGCTTCATTCATACATAGAACGGTGCGAAATGATTACACTACTACCAGTCTACTTACTACATACAGTCAGTCATCGCGTTTGACATTGGCGAAAATGCCGCCGATGTCCAGACAGTTGTAATACTGTAAGGGTTGTCACGCGTGTAGTTGTACGAAGTCTTACTTCGCCGAAAAAAAGGAGTTACATTTTATACATCTTGCTTGACTAACTTACTAAAAAGGTATATAGATATGGCGAAGTTCACAGGTTTATATTGTGACTAGCCTTCCGCCCGCGGTTTCGACCGCGTGGACTGCACGAGAACGAGACGTTATCCTATGGGAATTATACTTCATGCTTCGTCCTCAAGATTAGCTTGATTTAACACTTGTAGTACGCCCTAGTAATCGCCAATTTCACACTATATTGAGAATATACCTACTTATAAATTAAAAAAGTAATAAAAGAAAATTATTATTTTTTAAATTTCAAAAGTGGGTAGTCAACACCGATCTGGCTCAAGCGCCCATCATAGCTGTCATTCGCTTTCTAGTGCGTAGCCGATTCACATCTAGTTTTAAAATTGTGTTAAAAAAGTTGTTAGTTGTTGTTAAAAGTGATTATTTAGGATGCCCAAACGCAAAAAAGATAACTGTGAACACATTAAACGAAAAATTATAAGATTGGAGAGAAAGGTGGAGCGAAAAAAGAAGCACCACCACCGGTGAGATTTATCTTGTTCTGAGTTATCGGAACAATTCTATCGCTCGTCGTCCTTATCTTAAGGTACGTTATGTATTTTTATACATTTATAAGTCACTGGCCTTGACATATTATATTGCATATTGAAGTTCAGTGACCTGGTTTTCTAACGTTTCGCAAAAAATGCAAACGATAATTACGTTCAACGATAAAACGGTTTGACTATTTAACTACCTACTTATTACTAAGTTTGTAAAATAAATACTTTCAATAAAGTGTAACAAAATTATTAATTAATTTTAAAGTTATAATTGAACATAAATGCATTAGTTCGTCACAGACTTTTACAAGTTCTCGTATAAGTAGATTTCAAACAGTTTGCGGGCAGTACTTTCTATGAACTGGGACTGCTTCTTACTGAAAATAATTCACATAAGTGACTAAGCTAAAAAAGAGCTTTGTACTCTAAAGTATTATGCTTATTATGATGTGTCGATTTTCAATAGTTTGCGGACAGTACTTTTATTTTGAACTGGTACTGTTAAACAGTTTGCGGGCAGTACTTTCTTTGAACTGGGACTGCTTCTTACTGAAAATAATTTACATAAGTGACTAAGCTAAAAAACAGCTATGTACTCTAAAGTATTATGCTTATTATGATGTGTCGATTTTCAATAGTTTGCGGACAGTACTTTTTTTTAGAACTGGGACTGTCTCTTACGAAATTTAATTGCATACCTAAGGTTAAGCAATACATAATCTCAAATAAGGATAACATAATCATCATTATATACACTGCAGTCACTGGGTCCTACAAACAGTACAACGGGACTGTTATAAGGTACTACTAAGTGTTGTTTGCGGACAGTACGTGTTGTTATAACTGGGGACTGTCTCTTACAATATTATACTGACATGCTAAAATTGTATGAACATGAGGCTTACTCTGTCCCTTACATACGACCAAGAGGTCATAGTTGACCTCGACGCACCATGTTCTAAGGGTTAACCTGAAGGACAATTAGAACAAGTACTTGGAACCAATCCCCAGTACATCCCAGTCTGAAAACATTACAAATATACAGGATGGTCATTCGTCGACTGAGGCTCCGAAGCGTGATCTACCTTCAGATCAAACGTCTGCTCTTGAAACAGAAAACATACACTTAGATAGTGAAGTATTAGAAATATTAGGTACTGACCCTACTTCAGTCAGGAGTGCTGGAGTTTTCCAGCACTGGGTCACAACAGGTATTAACAAAGAATTGCGTAAAGAACTCGTAAGTACATGACCCCAGAAAATTGCAAATTGATTGACCCACCTGAGCTTGATCCTAAGATTAAAGCAGCTGTTTCAGATATTATTGCTAAACACAATAAGGCCATTAAACTGAAACAGAAGGAATCGACTGCTGGAAACACTTGTCTGGTAAAATCTATACTATTATATTGTCTGCAAATGAGAAAAATACAGCCTTGCTAAAACACTTATGGATTTGGCAAAAAATATGTGTGATTGTCAACATTCTAATTCAATTTACAATTTTTTTTCTGAATGCCGTGAAGATGGATCTAAGGGATTCTTTTCAAAAAATCAAAATTGATAAACAATTATTCGGCGAAAACTTAAGGGAAAACAAAAAAAATCAGCTAAAGCTATTAACAAGTCTAGCACAGACCCAAAGCAATCAACGACACAAAAGTTTCCTAATAAGTAAGTTATACAGTTCTTCGCGAAATTTAAACTGGAAGGGTCCGGGTCCTAGTCGCAGGCCGACGGGCCCTCCCAGGACGAAGGAGCCTGCAACGACTTCGACGCGTAGACGGCTCATCAACTTATCGAAGCAGTCGCAGTATCCGTGGCAGAGACAGAACAACAGCCGACGCTAAATACGTTAACGCATGCAGGTCGTTTATGATTATTCTATAAAGAATTTTTAATGATTACCAAGGACCCACTGGTTCTTTTTCATAAAAAGGAAATAAGATTCCCGTCAATCGAAAGCCGATGCAACCTGTATCACCGTCAACCCAAAAATGTAGTGAAAAAGAAAAGGCTCTTTTCATACACGAAATAAAAAATTTGCTGTCTCTGCAATTTCAGAGATCTCTGAATCTGATCAATATCTATCAACTATTTTTTAGTACCCAAGCCAAATGGGAAAATGCGCTTCATCTTAAACTTATCACTAAATAAATTTATTGACTCAAGACATTTTAAACTCAAGGATTTAAGAACAGTAATAAAATTGATACCGAGAGATTGTAACCGTGCACAGTAGACCTGAAAGACATAGCTACTTTTTGTTAAAAATTCACAAGGAAGACCGAAAATATCTAAGATACCAATTTGATAAAAAAGCATATGAATTTAATGTCTTATTATTTGGTTTAAACATAGCTCTTTTTTTCACTAAAGTTATCATGAAACCGGTCATGAAATACTCATGATTATATGGTTACCTGTTAACAATATATTTGGATGACCTCTGTCTAATATAAGGGTCTTAAAACTTACAAGATACCGTAAAGTTGCTTACAAGCTTAGGTTTCATTATAAATACCGATAAAAGTAATTTTATACCTTCTCAGTCTTGTAAGTTCTTAGAATATAGTTTAAACTAAAAGAAATTCTAGGTCACTTTGCCAAAATTAAATTTGCAATACAAAAGTTTTCTAACTTAAAAAGGTGTAAAATTAGAGAATTTGTTAGTTTTATTGGACTGTTAATATCCGCCTGTCCCGCCGTGAAATGCAGCTGGTTGTATACTAAATTATTTGAAATATGTATAATTAGTACATGGATATACCTTGTTACTTGGAACAGGATTTCTTTTGGTGGAGCCGCACCAAAATAAAAATAGACAAGTATGACCTGGAAGTTTTTCAGGTGCCTCAACTACGGGGTGGGGAATTGCATGTGGAGACGACAGAGCTAGTGGTTTATGGAGTGTAAAAGAAAGTAGCAGACAATAAATTATTTAGGAATTCTTGCTGCGTTTATTGGTTAAGATACTAACTGTCAAGTACTTCTACGAACTGACAATACCACGGTAATTTCCTACGTAAACCGTATGGGTGATATACACTCCCCACACCTGACAGAGATCGCAAAAGACCTCTGGCAATGGCGTAAACGTAAAAATCTTTACGTTTTTGCATCTCATATTCGATCTTCAGATAATACTATGCAGGCAGACCAAGAATGGCAGCTAGCTGGTTATGCCTTTCAACAAATTGTTGAAAAGTTTCATAGATATTTTCATTGATACGCTAGTCGTTAAAAATAATAAATGTCCAAGATATATATCCATGGCATAAGGATCCGGATGCATACGCCGTAAATGTTTTTTTTTTCAGTGTCGTGGTCGAAATTAAATTTTAATGTTTCTCCTCCTTTCACAATGATGCCTAAATGTTTAAAAAAGATTATCTCTGACAATGCCACAGATATAATAGTTGTTCCATTTTGGTCCACATAAACGTGGTATCCACTATTTAAGAGTCTTTTAATAAGTAAACAATTCGTTTTCAAAGCAGATTCAAACCTAATTTTGTCTACAAATTCCAGCCGCAAACAAATGCGCAACTCCATTGCCCTGGTGATGGTGATGATACGAAGAGGCGTCATATAATTTTCTCTGGACGTCATGCTTAACCCCTTTTTTGGATAACTCGTATAAACAATACGAAGTTTGCTATTAAAAGTGGTTTATTTATTGTCAACAAAATAAACTAAACTTATACGAAAGTATCAATTCCGGATATACAAAATTTTTTGCATCTGCTTTAAACAGTGGCGCTCAGTATGGCACAATTAACTGTTATCATTCTGCTTTGGCTTTAATAACTAAAATTGATATATCACTAAATCAAGAAATAAAAAGATTTATTAAAGGAGTTTTTCGTACCAGACCTCCATCCCCAAAATTTAATGAAATCTGGAATATAGCACAGATTTTAAATTGTCTTGAAAAGTTAGAATCTGGAATATATATATATATAATAATATAAAAAAAAAACATTTCTCATTATACCATTTTATAACGAAAAGCCAAGTATTTGTCCTGCAAGAGTTTTGATTACTTACCTTGAAATGAAAATGTTTCTCTGTCCTGATTCCGACAATTTATTTATTAGTTACCGAAAGCCATATAAGCTTGTTACGTCACAAACCTTATTCAAATGGATAAAAAATACGTTACATTTAAGTGGAATTGATATTTCTACGTTCACTGCGCATAATACCCGGTATGCTGCTACGTCAGCTGCGCAAAAATTTAGGTTTTAGCATAGACCAGATTATAAAACTGCAGGTTGGTTTTCAGAATCACATACGTTTGCCAAATTTTATAACAGGCCAGTAAACAGCAATTGTGTTAAAAAATTTGGCACCACTGTTTTGAGTGCTTAATCAAAATATTTTTCGTTTATTTCATAAGCGATGTTGATTTTTTATGTAACAAATAATACTTTTTTATTGCTTTTTGTTTCTATGTTGAGAAAATAAAGAAGCAAGATAGTATAAGTTAAGTTATAATTTCAATCTATGTTATTCAGTAGCCTATATATTACAATTTTTGCATATTTTTCGAACACTTAGTCTCTAAACGTCTACAAGTGTTAAATCAAGCTAATCTTGAGGACGAAGCATGAAGTATAATTAGAGATTAAACGAACTTACCTGAAGTGAAGTTCTATCTTAATTATACGAAGGCTTCGTCCGAAGAGATTAGCTTCCCTCCCTCCCAAAAGTTATTAACTACTCCCCTATATGATTCGAAAAATATAATACTCTAAACTAAATAACAGCTATGATGGGCGCTTGAGCCAGATCGGTGTTGACTACCCACTTTTGAAATTTAAAAAATAATAATTTTCTTTTATTACTTTTTTAATTTATAAGTAGGTATATTCTCAATATAGTGTGAAATTGGCGATTACTAGGGCGTACTACAAGTGTTAAATCAAGCTAATCTCTTCGGACGAAGCCTTCGTATAATTAAGATAGAACTTCACTTCAGGTAAGTTCGTTTAATCTCTAATAATATGATGGCGGCCAACTTTTTTGTTTGTGAGCCGATTTTGATGAAACATGGTTTTTAGTACTATTTTGACAAGAAAACTGCAACGCAATGATAAAATTTTTAAAAAATCCAAGATGGCGGCCAACTTTTTTGTTTCTTGGCCGTTTTCGATGAAACTCGGATTCTGGTACTATTTTGACAAGAAAACAGCAATGCAATGATAAAAATATTAGAAATCCAAGATGGCGGCCAACTTTTTTGTTTGTTGGCCGATTTTGATGAAACTCAGTTTTTGGTACTATTTTGACAAGAAAACTGCAACGCAATGATAAAATTTTTGAAAAATCCAAGATGGCGGCCAACTTTTTTGTTAGTGGGGTGATTCTGATGTAACTCGGTTTCTGGTACAATTTGTCAAGAGAACAGCAACGCAATGTTAAAAATATTAAAAATCCAAAATGGCGGCCAACTTTTAAGTTTTTGGACCAATTTTAATGAAACTCGGTTTCTGGTACTATTTTGCAAAAAACAGCAACGCAATGTAAAACATATTAAAAATCCAAGATAGCGGCCAACTTTGTTGTTTGTGGGCCGATTTTGATGAAACTCGGTTTTTGGTACTATTTTGATTTTTGACAAGATAATAGCAACGCAATGTCAAAAATGTAAAAAAATTAAAGATGGCGCGCAAATTTTTGTTTGTTGGCCGATTTTGATGAAACTCGGTTTCTGGTACTATTTTGACAAGAAAACAGCAAAGCAATTTTAAAAATGTAAGAAATCCAAGATGGCGGCCAACTTTTTTGTTTGTGGGCCGATTTTGATGAAATTCGGTTTTTGGTACAATTTTGACCAGAAAACAGCAACGCAATGTTAAAATTATAAAAAATCCAAGATGGCAGCCAATTTTTTTGTTTGTGGGACGATTTTGATGAAACTCGGTTTTTGGTACTATTTTGACAAGAAATAAGAAACGCAATGTTAAAATTGACGAATTAAAATTAAATATAAGCATGTAAAATAATAAATTTTGAGACTTCCTGCCCCGATTTTTTTTCCACAATACCTTCGGGGTCCTAAAACATCTATCTTCACATTTTAAGACAACCCTACCGTACTAACGTTAATACCTATACAGGTGTCGGTATCGCTCAACTTCAAGGGCCTACTGTATGGAAAAGTTGCTGTTTTCTTGTCAAAATACTACCAAATACCGAGTTTCATCAAAATCGTGCATATTTATTTATTTAACCTTTATTGCAAAATATATAACAAATGGCGGACTCAATGCTTATATGCATTCTCCTCCAGTAAACTGGAAAGGGTGTCAGGAAGAAAATGAAAAAAATTGACAGTTAAAAGAAAACAGAAGGAACTAATTAAATACAAGAAAAAAATACTAAAATTAAATAACAAATGAAAATTTGTACATGCTTATAAATATATGAGTATTAAAAGGTATACATACTAAAGTAGCAATAACATGATATATAAGTTATACATATACATATTATACATACAACTATAAATAAATAACACATAAAGTCAGAACAGATCTATCATGATAAGTGTAATCAGTTCGAGTAATGTTCGCGGACCATTTTCTTGAACACGCACTTACTTGGGGCACTGCGAATATTTTAAGGGCAAATCGTTCCAAAGTTGTACAGGCGAAAAAGAAAATGATTGGGAGACGAAGCCAGAAGAGTGGGATGGTGTTTTCAGGAGAAAGTTGTCACTAGAGCGAAGGCTACGTTCATTAGAGTCGCCCAGAAACTGAAATCTGGATTTCAATTAATCTGGGGTAAGTGGATCTAATAGAATATTGAAGAGCATGCAGACAACTCTAACGTTCCTACGCTCGCGAATAGGGAGCCAATTGAGCTGCTGACGGTGTTGAGAGATATCGTATTTACGTAATCGATATAGGTATGAAGCGAATACAGTTTTTAAGGAAACGATCCAACTTACTGAGAAGGTTTTTTTCTTTTGAGGTTGGTACTACAGACATCAGCGTAGACAATTATAGGTAAGACAACCGTCTGTATTGGAGCAATCTTGATACTGGTAGGCAGAAAGAACTTAAACCTATAGAGAGATCTAAGTGCATTAGTGGCTCTGAGACATGCTTGTTCGATATGATCTTTCCAAGAGAGGCAGGCATCGATATAGTCAAACCCAAGTCCTTCACTTGTTGTGAGTAGGATATTATCACGCCGTTAAATACCAAATTGTAGAAACTATTCCAGTTTACGCATGACAGCTGTCGAGAACTACCCTACCAGCAATTAAAGATTGACATTTAGGCGCGTTAACTGATATGCCATAATTAGTCGACCACACAGAAATCTTCATCAAATCACAGTTGATTAGCGCGCCAACATTATTTAAACTGTGGATATTATGTTGCGCATAAAGTTGTAGATCGTCGGCATAGAGATGGAAAGAAGAGGAGAAATGAGAGGTCAGAGAGTTGATAAACAAGGAAAAGAGAAGAGGGGAGAGTACACCGCCTTGTGGAACGCCAGCCTCCAAGTCGAGCCAGTCAGACAGCGTCCGATCTACTCGCACGGCTTGTTGGCAATCGCCAAGATAGGAAGAGAACCAAGTAGGTGCCATAGAAGAAATACCTAACCGACCGAGCATAGCTAGGAGAATTTCGTGACTAACGGCATTAAATGCGCTGGAAAAATCTATTAAAACTAGGACAGTTAATAATTGCTTAGCAGACCCAAAAACCCATTACATGACACCAATATCACAAAATACAAAAAAAAACGCAGCTGCCATCTTGGATTCCAAAACACATCAAAATCGAGCTTAGCATCCCTAAAAACCCCTTACATGACACCAATACCAAAGGAGGCAAGTTTTTTTACCCGCTTCAATGAAGGTTTCTTGCCTCCTGAAGGCAAGCTGACATCTCATTAAAATACTTTAATTATTTGTGTCCAAAACACTCTCTGTTCCTATCCAAATTATACCAATCTTAATCTAGACACCTTATTTTAATCGTAGAATAAGAAATAATGTCCAATCGCGCTTTTTTTTCAGTTTTGTGATATTGGTGTCATGTAAGTGGTTTTTAGGGATGCTTAGCTCGATTTTGATGTGCGTTTCGGAATCCAAGATGGCGGCCGCGCTTTTTTTTAAATTTTGTGGTATTGGTGTCATAAAAGGGGTTTTTAGGGATGCTAAGCTCGATTTTGATGTGTTTTGGAATCCAAGATGGCAGCTGCGTTTTTTTTGTATTTTGTGATATTGGTGTCATGTAATGGGTTTTTGGGTCTGCTAAGCAATTATTAACTGTCCTAGTTTTAATAAATTTTCCCAGCGCATTTAATGCCGTTAGTCACGAAATTCTCCTAGCTATGCTTGGTCGGTTAGGTATTTCTTTTTCTTGCATTTAATTAGTTCCTTCTGTTTTCTTTTAACTGTCAATTTTTTTATTGCTGCTGTTCATTTTCTTCCTGACACCCTTTCCAGTTGACTGGAAGAGAATGCATATCAGCATTGAGTCCGCAATTTGTTATATATTTTGCAATAAAGATTAAATAAAAAAAATATGCACGTTTTTGATGAAACTCGGTATTTGGTAGTCTTTTGACAAGAAAACAGCAACTTTTCCATACAGTAGGCCCTTGAAGTTGAGCGATACCGACACCTGTATAGGTATTAACGTTAGTACGGAAGGGTTGTCTTAAAATGTGAAGATAGATGTTTTAGGACCCCGAAGGTATTGTGGAAAAAAAAATCGGGGCAGGAAGTCTCAAAATTTATTATTTTACATGTTTATATTTTATTTTAATTCGTCAATTTTAACATTGCGTTTCTTATTTCTTGTCAAAATAGCACCAAAAACCGAGTTTCATCAAAATCGTCCCACAAACAAAAAAATTGGCCGCCATCTTGGATTTTTTATAATTTTAACATTGCGTTGCGGTTTTCTGGTCAAAATTGTACCAAAAACCGAGTTTCATCAAAATCGGCCAACAAACAAAAATTTGGGCGCCATCTTTTATTTTTTACATTTTTGATATTGCGTTGCTATTTTCTTATCCAAATAGTACCAAAAACTGAGTTTCATCAAAATCGGCCACCAACAAAAAAGTTGGCCGCTATCTTGGATTTCTAATATTTTTATCATTGCGTTGCTGTTTTCTTGTCAAAATAGTACCAGAATCCGAGTTTCATCGAAAACGGCCAAGAAACAAAAAAGTCGGCCGCCATCTTGGATTTTTAATTATTTTAACATTGTGTTGCTGTTTTCTTGTCAAAATAGTACCAAAAACTGAGTTTCATCAAAATCGGTCGATAAACAAAAAAGTTGGCCGCCATCTTGGATTTTTCAAAAATTTTATCATTGCGTTGCAGTTTTCTTGTCAAAATAGTACTAAAAACCAAGTTTTATCAAAATCGGCCCACAAACAAAAAAGTTGGCCGCCATCATATTATTCCCATAGGATAACGTCTCGTTCTCTTGCAGTCCACGCGGTCGAAACCGCGGGCGGAAGGCTAGTCACAATAATCAATATAAACCTGTGAACTTCAAGTCTTCAAGTCAAGCAAGATGTATAAAATGTAACTCCTTTTTTTCGGCGAAGTAAGACTTCGTACAACTATACGCGTGACAACCCTTACAGTATTACAACTGTCTGGCTGGACATCGGCGGCATTTTCGCCAATGTCAAACGCGATCTAGTAAGTAGACTGGTAGTAGTGTAATCATTTCGCACCGTTCTATGAATGAAGCCTTCTCTCTGTAATAAATACGTAGTAGGTTTTATAGGTACCTACATAAATTTTACCTTTCTGCATTCCTCTATGTTTATTATTGTGCCAAATCTAATTATTTCTTTGCTTTATCAACAAATGAGTGTGAAGTTTCTAACGCCAAAATTTAAAAATTACTTGTAATTAAACCATCTGTTTCTCATAAAAAGGTTAGGAATCAGCGTAGGGCAGAGGTACCCTTTGTGGCCACTTTAAGGAATTTTTGACATTTAAGCACTAAGTACTAAATGGACTTAGTTATTTAAGATACAAATTATATCTTAAATTATTGATAATTTATCTAGCTTTAAAGGTACATTTTCAATTTTTTTAAAGTTAAATAGTTTTTTGTATATAATACAAAATGTGTGAGAGGTGCCAAATGTACCGGTTTTGGCCACTTACTGATAATTAAACTTGTAAGTATTGCGAAAAATCAAAACCAAACCCAGGTAAAATCAATATATTCTAATGCGCTAGAAACCAGTCAATTGCAAAACAACAATTTAATTGTAAAAACAAAGGTTTATAAAGTATTTCATCCAAAACAAATTTCTTAAAATTTTCATACAAAACATTTTTTCAAACAGAAAATGGAATTTATTGAAAAAAAATCTTATGACATAAGGAATTCTAACGGTTGTTATTATTACCTTAAAATACTTTATTTTAATTGCCTTTATCAGATATGGCTAAAAGTTGCTTAGAAAACTTTTAGAGCAAAAAGTGGCCAAAACCGGTACGCCTGCCCTACTTATATCAGACGGCTCCTGGCCTAAAATTCTTAGAACAGAAATGAAAACGATCGAAAGCGCAATTAAAGTGACTCTTAATAACACCAGCTCTTAAGTTCAAACTCGTTTGCAACAGTGTAGCGCACGGAACGGCAACGCCGCACTTAGCTGCGTCCAAGACCATTATTTTGAATTTTTTGGCGGGAAAACAGTTTTTTGTCTATAATTTTGAAACTAAGAGGCCCAGAGATTTGAAATCATGCCTCGTGTTTGCACCAACTATAAGGTTTTTTTTTGATAGATAATACGAAACTCTTACTTATACAGTTACAGTGATTCACCATGTGTCAGCCCGTGTTACGTGTCACCAGCTTACACATACTTATCGGTTCGTAGCTCCAAAACTATTTTACCTAAAGATTTGATAAATTTGGTTCTAATTGCATCAATTTTGCAGCAACTTTTGAGGTATAACACATCATCGTACCTTATATAATTACGAAGATACAGATGTGCAAGCCAGAGACACGGTACTCCAGCTCGCACACACTTTTATGATCGTAGTTTCAACAGTAGGTATTAGAGTGTGACGGTTAGTTTTTCTGGTTCTCATTGCACCAATTGTGCATTATCTTTTGGACTATAGTCTAAAACCCGAACCTCACTGGTTTGCCTTAACGGCATGTGTAAGCTGGTGACACATTTCTCCAGCTAACACACAAAAAACAACTCAAAGTAACGAACTTGTGGTTGCACTAAAATTATTACTGACACGTTTGATTGCACCAACTTTGCATCAAAATAGAGCATGCTTAGAATTTCTCTATGTCTTATGAGGAAGCTGATGACCCACACATAACAAATCTTGCAAATTTTATTTGAACCACTTACTTAGGTACTCTAAACTTAGGACTTTGAAATTTTGCATCGTTATTCAGTTCCAATGGGCAATACATTAAAATGGGATCAGTCTGGCTGGACACTTGCGCGAATGCATTTGCGCTAATGACACTTGCTCGAATGGACATTTGTGCGACTGGATACTTGCGCGAAAGACATTTGCGCGAATGGACACTTGCGCGAATGAACATTTGCACGAATAGGTGCACAAATGTAATTAAATCTGCCTCAATAATTAATCTGGCACAGTGGGGGCATGGTAGTGCCCTTGCCAAGTCGAGCGCGAAGCAAACACTGGAACTGGAACTTTACTGGAACCATTTCAGCGTATTTTTAAGCCTCTATTTAAAGACCTTTGGATAGGTTTGGAACGCTGAAATTATCGTCATCTAGTAAACTGTATACACACACCAGGTCCCTAAAATTTCAAGTTTGTAGCTGATTTGTTTCCGAAGTTACCTATACGAAAGCAAAGTTTTGCTAATTTGACACTGACTCACTCACCGATTATCAAAATAGAACTGGAAGGTACTTCCCATAAACCTAGAGACCTGAAATTTGGTACAGGGGTAGGATTTAATGCCTACATAAAGGGAAAACTATCCTAACTATGATCATGGAAGATCCTGAGTATCTACCTGATGCCCTGAGGAGAAACCTTAACAGAGCAGCCAAACCACTAAAGTTATTGTCAGGTTGTCTTCATAATTATGTTCAGCGTGGTTGGATCTTTCTCTTAAGGCGCTACTCGGAAAAAGTATGGACTCTTTGATATAAAAGTATAGAACGGTTAGAGTTGTTATAAATCTAGTAATAAGATATATATTTCTTCATACCTTTATCTAGAATCGTATAGTTTCAGAAACACGATTTTATGATTTTGGCTCGACACTTTTTATTTTTGAAAATACCTCTAAAAAATAAGAAATATCAAGATTATTCTTAAATGGGGATACATTTACTATTGAAAATTGGTTTAATTAGTGGACACCAATAATATTTAGGATCGTATAGAAGCATTTTTTAAAAATCGCTATAGTTTTTGAATACGAAGTGATTTTGTGTTTTTTTTGCGTAATCGGCAAAATCGGTCTCGCTCCCGCGCGCGTCGTTTTCTCATTGCTATCTCGCTTTAGCATAATTTTTCCGAGTATCGCCTTAAGATACAAAAATTTAAGATCTGGATTATCTGATCAAGTACCCTGAGTGAGAGCTCACTTAAACTATAAGAGATATGAAAATGTCGCCTTAACAAAAGTTATTCAGTGTGATGAGCTCTTTTTATTGATGTTTAAAAAACTGAAGCCTTCTGCAAAAAGATATGATATCTCACCAAAAACATTTTGTAAAAAAAAATGGTTGTCAGGGGGGCTACCGGCTAAAAAATATGGATATGGGTATGGGCTTCAACTGTCATTTGAATTCCTTATTTTGATACATTTTTGCTGCTTTGTTCTGTTGAACGTTGCTAGCTAGTTATCGTTATACCTAGGGCATTGAACCCGGGTTTACCCGGGTTTTAAGGAATACAAAAAACCCGGGTTTGATTTTTAAAAACCCGGGTTTTTCGAGTTTTTCGGGTATTTTTAATACTTAATGAAAAACGAAATATATGTAGCTTACTTCCGCAAAAAAACAACCAACAAACCAACACCAACATTTGGTGTTGGTTTTCGCACGAACTATCTCCTGAGGATGCCCCGCGTTGGGGCAAAACCCGGGTTTTTCGGGTATTTTTAATACTTTGTGAAAAACGAAATATGTGTAGCTTACTTCCGCAAAAAAACAACCAACTAACCAACACCAACATTAATTTGGTGATGGTTTTCGCACGAACTATCTCCTGAAGATGCCCCGGGTTGTGGCGAAACACGTGTAGAGTAGTGTAATCGGTGAAGGCGCAAGGTGTATTGCTGTCTTGCTAAATGTAGGTATTGTGCACTGGTATTTTAGTGGTGTGCATGTGCAATTTTTTGCGGGCGGGCGGTGCATCTTGCATATTGTGTTTTTTTGCGGAAGTAAAAATATATTATTATTTATATATTTATATTTCGTTTTTCACAATGGTTAGGGACTTCCGCCAAGTGACGCCGAATTCAATGTCTAGATGTTACACGCCAAACTCCACCGAAGATACCTCGTGTTAGCTCTTCCATGGGTAATATTCACATTCGCCACAAAGAGGTTCTCAAAGCTCTCCGTGGTCTAGGAAATAAGGTTAGTGGTCCTTATGGAATCCCGGCAATAGTCCTGCGTAACTGTGCACCCTAGTTGTCTCCTATCTTGAGCCGCCTCTCACTTGAGACAGGACTTGTCTTGTTCCTCAGTCGTGGAAGCGCGCCAATGCTCAGCCAATACCTAAAAATATAGCCATGCCAACCCCTCTAACTACAGGCTGATTTCAGTCACGTTCATACTCTGCAAGACTACGGAGCATGTACTGAATAAACATCTATTGGCGTAACTTGAAACTAACGAGCTCCCTAGTGACTTCCAGTATGGTTTTTGCCGCGGACGGTCGACTGGAGATCTTCTCGTGTACGCCACCCACCTTTGGAATCAAGCGTTCGATAGACATGGCGAAGCACTTGCTGTCTCGCTTGATATTTCCAAAGCATTTGATAGGGTCTGGCATGATATCCGAACTGGCAAGCTTCCCTCATATGGAATCTCTGACGGCCTCTGCATCTGGATCACCGACTTCCTTAGGAACCGTTCAATTCGAGTCGTTGTGGATGGTCAGACATCTGACTTGAAGAACATCAACGCTGGGGTTCCCCTAGGTTCGGTATTATCTGCAACACTATTTCTTCTCCACATTAACGACCTGTTGGTGCCTGGTATATTTGGTTATGACGATGACACCAGTGTGTCTAGCAGATATCTTTCTGGTGCAAGGGCTTTTAGTGATGAAGTTCAGTCTTGTCGAGAGTCACTAGTTGAGCAAACGAACCTGGCACTTCCGATTGGGGAAATGCCAACCTTGTCAGTTTCAACGCCTCGCCACGCAGGCGTGTCTTTTCTCAGATAAACGGAGTCCCTTTCAACTAGCTCCGACTTTCCAGGGTGTATCCTTACCAGTAACCGAGAACCTGCAACTTGGCGTTACTCTATAATCGGAGCTGAACTTCGGTGAGTATATCGACTCAATTGGTAAAACTGCTGCCAAAAAACTGGGCGTCCTCTCAAAGTTCTTTACAAAGCACAAATTCATCCGTGCATGGAGTACTGCTGTCACCTTTGAAATGGCTCCGCTAAAGTTTTAGTAGTAGTTTCACATGTATCTTATTGCATTACCCGTGTTTTCAAGCAAATAAACAATTTTGATTAGATTTTTGAAGTACCAACTGGCAGTTTTAAACTTAAAATATTTTTCTAAAATCTACACTCAGCTGGTTATTACAATATACTTCTTACTATAATTTTTCATTTTTTTTTTCATTTTGTTATTAAGTAATTTCAGAATACCCACACACAAACTACACTAGGCAACAATGTCTTAATTATGTAAGGGGCCCTGTTGCTTGTAACACAGGTTTATCTTACTACAGGCAACAGTAGTCACCAATTTCAATTCTATGTTAAACAAGCCTTATTGTGTCTTTAAACTTGAAATTGAAACAATGTAAATTATTTATGAAATAAACAATTTTTATTTATTTATTTATAGTTTTAGATGCGTTTGAAAACCACGCAAAAAAAGAAAGAAGTTCATTGGAGGCACAACTTTAGAAAAAGCTAAACTTCAAAGTCTCAGTCATCGCCGTAGAGTTGCTGTTGTTGGTCTGTCGGTGTTTTACCGGATTCACTTTGGAGAGTGCGCACAGGAACTGCACAATCTTGTTCCTCCAGCGCGAGCTGCTAAAGATTGCAATGCGCTACCTGCGAATGCGTTCCCCGATCATTCTTCTTCTTCTTACCAATACGGGCGGTTTCTGCAACTCGACGTCTATTGCGCCAATTTTGCGTCCGGAGGCGCGGCCAGAACACTCCAGCCAGCGCAGCTCAGCCAGGAACGCTCTAAGAGCTTTCACATTCGTGATCGCTTCCTGGACGCTGCCCGGCGAGCCGAGGTACCTCGCCCGGTAGGGGCCACCCCCCTGCATTCCAGCAGTACGTGAGCAGCTGTTTCTTCTTCCTCCATTCACTCTCTGCATAGGGGACTCTCGGTGACATCTAAATTAAAAAGATGTCTGTTAAATTGTCCATGACCAGTAATAGCACCTGTTACCAGGCGAAGTTGCGGCCTGCACAGTTGTATCAGGGCCCAGAGGGCCTACTCTGAAACGCAAAATCCGAAACTTCGTAATACCCGTCCCTCGCACGCTCGAGTTATGACAGAATCGAGTGAAAGGGACGGGGCTAACCGAAGTTTCGGATGTGCGTTTCAGAGTACGGTCCCTGGATAGACGCGCGTCCACGCGCGGTTGTGCGAGTTTCGCATGTCTGCACGAATCCAGCGAGCTCCAGTTAAGTTGGTGTATTTCTATAGTGCGTTCACGGATCTTATTTGCAAACCAGCTTGTCGGGATAGGCGCGATCGGCTCTGGGCCAACAGGGGTCGAGCCGGTGCGCGTTGGCCATTATAACCTTGGCCTTTTCAAAGCTAGAGTGAATGGGCATTGGGCACCTCCTGGGTAAGCATACAACATCCTAGACTGCATACTCTCTGCTATGCTGGATGGTGGTCAAATGCATGCATACTGCATACCCTGTACAAATATAAAAAATAAAAAAAATCGTCCCGAAATTTATGATGGCCAGTCCTGCAAGTCTGTAAAGGCGCTAAGTTAGTAATCTATACTTACTTAGTTTTAAGATATTTTGAAAAAATTAATATCTATGATGACTTTTTTATATTAGATAGGTAGGTACTTAACTGTTTTTGTAATTTGGAAAGTACTATTTTTCATTTATTTTAATCCTTCCACATTCTTAACATCTTGTACTCATTGTAAAAATTGAATAATAAAACAGTTTCTTGTATTTAATAAAATTATAACAAAAAGATCGAAAAGCTCGAAAAACCCGGTCTACCCGGGTTTTGATTACTCTTAGACCCGAAAACCCGGGTTTTCAAAATTGAACCGAGTTTCGATGCCCTAGTTATACCCGACGTCACAAAACAAGGAACTGATAGCGGCTATACACCACTAAATTTTAATTAGCATAAATATTTTAGGGGATGTTAGTGCCCATCAATATGAACAACTTTTACTATGGGGCCAACCATGGAATCGCGAAAAAAAAATCAGCTGTTCCATACATTTCAGTCGACTCGATGTTGTACTTTTGTATGGAACAGCTGATTTTTTTTCGCGATTCCGTGGTTGGCCCCATAGTGAAAGTTGTTCATATTGATGGGCACTAACATCCCCTAAAATGTTTATGCTAATTAAAATTTAGTGGTGTATATTGCATACCTACTTACTTTTATGAATTGTATTGAATTTTTATCACTTAATTATCGAAAAATGGAAAATGAAGTACCTAGGTATTTAGAAAAAATCGACCCGTCTCACAATTAATTATCATTATTTTGTATAATACAAAGAAGTTAACTGAAATTTACAGATATTTAATTTCGATAAATAAACATTAATTCGCAGTGCGCCCAGCCAGATATAATTTATAAAATTATTACCATTATTACCTATACTTACATTACTTACCCTATTTTAGGGAATCCTAGCCTTAAAATTGAATAAGTACCTACCGAAAACATTTTTATTATGTAGGTACCTACTTTTTCATATAGCTATTTCTCATGCTAGCGCCATCTCTTGAGAGTTAGCAAAAGCTTAGTCTGGAAACTGACCATTTCGACATCGAACATCGCAAACGCGCATGTATCTACGATTTTTTTATATGTTGTTAGGTCCCTTGAAAGTAGTTTACACCCAAGTTTGCAACCCTGAAAACCCTGTGCTCGAAAAACTGCGAAATTTTGGCACTTGTTTGAGTTTTTTGAAAAAAACTACCATAAGGAAGCCTTTTTGAAGTATGGTTGCTTTATAATTTAATAAAGCTTACTAAATTTATTACAATTTGAGCTTAACCCGAGACCCGAGTCACACCTACTACGACACTCCATACTACGACCCCCGCATAATAACCTTCTACTACTACGTAACTGACATAACGTGTGTACACGCGTCAAATGTGTGCGTCAACGATGCAGGGATGACATCCGCCGTAGCACACTCCGGAGCTAGTGGTACAAAATATATCGACTAGATGGCGCGTGCCGCGTGCGTCACGAAATAACTTTGCAAGAGCGTCCCAATTTATTATTTACGTATGTTTATATTATGTCGGGTAAGTTCGGAAGCAATCATTTTACAAGCTTTTTTCAGTACAAAAGCGATTGTCAAAAGGCCGTGTGAATGGCACAATGTACTTTGTATTGAAATCTTCAGAAACGCACCTGTCGTACGGTACTAACTAATTTAATAAAAATGAAATGAATCCAACAAATAAAATTGTCTTAAATTATCACTACATAGTATAAAACAAAGTCGCTCTTCGCTTCTGTCTGTCTGTTTCTAAGCTTTTTATTATTTGACACAAAACAAAAATGATAAATAGTTTCTTCGTAGTGTAAACTTCCAAACATATAGTTTTATTGCTTAAAAAATGTGCATGTTAAGCCAAACGGCCTATACATCGTGCACAAAGTCCTTTGTCAGCCAACACACCACGTAAAAGGTTTTTTTTTTTTGATTGAATCAGGCGTCACTTGGCGGAAGTCCCTAACCGTTGTGAAAAACGAAATATATGTAGCTTACTTCCGCAAAAAACACAATATGCAAGATGCACCGCCCGCCCGCCCGCAAAAAATTGCACATGCACACCACGAAAACACCAGTGCACAATACCTGCATCTAGCAAGACAGCAATACACCTTGCACCGTCACCGATTAGACTACTCTACACGTGTTTCGCCCCAACCCGGGGCATCCTCAGGAGATAGTTCGTGCTAGTTCGTGCGAAAAACCAACAACAAAACCAAATTTTGGTGTTGGTTTTTCGCACGAACTAGCAATTTTTTGCGGGCGGGCGGGCGGTGCATCTTGCATATTGTGTTTTTTGCGGAAGTAAGCTACATATATTTCGTTTTTCACAATAAAAGGAAATTGTTAAGTGACTTATAAACAGTGTGCAAAAGACGAAAAAATTTGGATACTCAGCAAGAATGTGCATCTCAAAAACATACCAATATGTCCTCTCAATTACAAAAAAATATCAATTTTCAAACACGTCTAAAACAAAACAGTCATGGCAATAGAAACACTAAAGATTTACAGTTATTTGCTTTAAATTTATATTTTGCCAGTCCATTAGCATAAAGAGTCTTAGCAAACGTTAAACATGCCAGCAAAAGGACGTTGCGCCGAATGAATATCAACATTGATACAAAATTTTCACCTAACGTTTTACAATGTTTAGAGACCAAATTAAAATATTAAAAGACTCAGAAAAATACTGCATTATTTGCGCTGACGAAATTTCATTAAAACGGTACTTATATCATCAAATTAACGAGGATAAGATTATAGGTTTTCATGAGATTGACGGGACACAAACTGGAGAACCAGCAACGCAAGCTGAAAAAAAAAAGAAAAAGAAAAGAAAAAGTGTCGAGACAAAATCATAAAATCGTGTTTTTGAAACTATACGAATCTAGATAAAGGTATGAAGAAATATATATCTTATTACCAGATTTGTAACAACTGTAACCATCCTATAGTTTTAAATCAAAAAGTCCATACTTTTTCCGAGTAGCGCGAGTCCATTCGACCAATTTCTTTAATCCAATACTTGCACCTAATGAAAGTTAAATCAAATCAATAAAAGATCCTCTAATTTCATAGAATTTAATCGTATCATAACATTTATTATTTGGTCAAACAATTCGTATTGGAATATTTGTTTTCTGTTAATATTAAATTTGATATCAATCATCTACGATTCAACTGCATATACGAACGCCACTGCAAGGTTATATCGCACGATCCTCAAATCGAAGTTTGCTTACGAAATATAATGACATCGTTGACTTGGTTACATTCTTGTTGACTGAGTGACTGACAAGACAACCGACAAACGTGTGACGTTTACTCCTCGGTTTACTTTCTCAATGCGGGGGAAATGAATTGGCGGGGGGAGGTGAGTGTCGCTTCTTTACGTTAGTAATATTATAGTATTCTTTGCCCGAGTACTCTGTCCATTGGTTGCAGAGCTACAGCTAGTCAAAGGTTTATGGTCTCAAAACAAATAAACGTAAACACTGAGTAGGTAAATCACTGCGTTTAACGCACATAAAAAAACCAACAGCAACTTAAACAAATCCAAACTACAAAATAATACTAACTTACACGGTCAAGCAAGAACAGTTAAAGCCCCCAGTACAGGTTGGCCGACCATGGTCGGCGACCATGACCAATACATCGTACATTGACACTTTTGAACGAACAAGTTTAAAAAGGTTCTTTCAAAAGTGTCAATGTACGATGTATTCGTCATGGTCGCCGACCATGGTCGGCCATCCTGTACTGGGGGCTTTAGACTTTCGCCCTTTTGGAAGGACCAGGGGGGCTACCGCGTAACTTTATGGGTATGAACTTCATACGTTTTTGGGAACTTTAAGTCAATTTTGTAAAGAAAATAGCCGCTATCAGTTCCTTGTTTTGTGACGTCGGGTATAACGATAACTAGCTAGCAACGTTCAACAGAACAAAGCAGCAAAAATCTATCAAGATAAGGAATTCAAATGACAGTTGAAGCCCATACCTACCCATATCCATATTTCTTAGCCGGTAGCCCCCCGGTCTCATCCAGTCTAGATCAGTGGGGGGGGGGAGTGGGGGAGGAGGGATAATGTTTTCTGGAGGTGGAGGCGGGTATGTCGACTCGGTATATGGTATTGGGTCGTCCACATTCTCGTCCTCCTCATCCAGGACGATAGGAATGGCGTTGTTGCAATTTCGACAGTGGTAAAAGGAACAGCACTTGAGCCCGGTCTTTCTGCAAGAGCACGACCCTAAGCATTTTGCAACGGTGGCTTGCAAATGCAATTGCTATATTGCATTTGCAAGCCACCATTTTAAGCATGGTCTTTTTAAACTGAAACAAGTGACAGAATCCGAACACTGCGGGAGAATCGCCCATCTTTGACTGGCAGTATCTTCGCAACCAATGGACATAGCGTGCTAAGTTTCACTCAAATTGTAGCAAATTTAGTTATCTTTTTTAAAGTGCCAGACAAAGATACTTGGAAAACGCTTCCGTAGGGTAATTTTTTCGAAAAAACTGAAACAAGTGGCAGTTTTTCGAGCACCATGGGAGTAGCACAGGGTTTTCAGAGTTGCAAACTTGGGTGTTAACTACTCTCAAGGGACCTAACAACATTATAAAAAAATCGTAGTTACATGCGCGTTTGAGATGTTTGTCTTTTTTTGTGTCGATATGTACCTATTCATATTATTGATAGGTAATGAAATTAATGAATAACATTATGTTGTTTTTGGTTGTTTCACATTTTTGTTCACAAAACAGCAATTTTTGTGGTTACCTATATGGGTAAGGCCGCCAAATAATGATGATTTGCTAGACGACGTGGCGTCCAGCAACTTTTTGGTAAAAATATTTAAAACTATCAAATTTTATAGCTTTCCTCTTAAAAAAGGATCATTTATATAAGTATCTAAATACGCAGACTACTGTAAAACTACTTCTTTCCATTTAATAAAAATATTTTTTAAACGGGAATACACAATTGCTAGAACAAATAAAAGTGTCCCAAATGATTCCCCATACACAATCGGTATTAATATTAAATTTCTGTTCATTCCAATTGCAATAAAAATATTTTCTTTGAAGAACCACCTATTTTAGACATAGTTTATTTACTTTACTACAGTTTAGCAATTAAAATAATAATCATTTTTATATTAATAATATTGTCCTTGTATTTTATGCTTTTATGTTACCGATTTTAAGTTACCATTATCTTGTATAACACGAAGCAATTGAGCAGTAGAATCCGTTTTTAATAATTTGCAACACCAGTACCTTACTTGTTTATGGTATGACAATTACCTGTCGGCCATTATTGAGCATATCCCTCTGCATGTTTCGTTCGAATTGATATAGAAAAAAGAAAGTCTAATTTTTTTCGCTCTGCCTCACAAATTATATAGACTAGTACAGGGCCCCTATCGCCCTATTTTGCAATAAGAGCGATTTCATTACAACTCCATTTCAATCAGTTTACGATCGTGACATAAAAAGGTATCGCCCTAACGTTCACTAACGGATGGAAGACGGATTGCGATGGCATTGCGATCGTTTGGATCGGTGAATGAATGATACCAGTGATGTTACTTTTATGAATGAATCTTTTCAAAAATAGAGTGTCAAGTTGTCAATGTCAGTGTCATCCAACTGTCAAATACAAGGGATTTTTGGCGGTTGATTTTTGTGGTGCGTTGTGCGTGTGGGGAATTGGAGTTTTTCTGTTGAGGTGCAGGCTCGTTTTGAAATTACAACTTTTACAATAAATTTTACTGGCGTTTACTTTGAATTATTTCGTAGTACTTTTTAAGTTTTAGCGCGCTTGGCCTGCGATCGTTGAGGTTAAGCAACTTTCGCAATGGTCGGTCACGGGATGGGTGACCAAAAAACTTTTCATCTCGAGCTCCTCCGTGCTTTGGAAGGCACGTTAAGCCGTTGGTCCCGGCTGCACTTGCAGTCGTTAATACCCACCAATCCGCACTGGGCCCGCGTGGTGGGTCATGGGCTCATGGTCATGGCCCATTCTCCTTATCCATCCATAAGGAAGGCCAGTGCCCCAGCAGTGGGGACATTAAATGGCTGATGATGATGATGATGATGACTTTTCAAGTCTAGTCCAGATTTAAGAATAAACTCGTTCTTGGGCAAGACGGCTTTGCCTTGGTAGGTAACCTCCTTCATACGGGCTCTTTTCGGGACCTCCTCTCCGCTCTTGGGGGATGTTGGAAGGCAGTGTCAAGTGTCTTTCTTGAGCCGTTTAGAGTCAAGTAGCACCCGTCACCTTACTTCATCTGATTATCACTTTTTTGTGTATTTTCGACAAGGTATTATTGTTTTCCGGAATTAACAACCACTGAGCAAGATAATAAATACGTTTTAACAACTTGAAACACACAGAATCTTACTAAAATCCGATAATAATTTCTGAATAATGTTGAAAAAACTGCCTCCGACTAGCTGTTTATTTTGACATAAGCGAACGGTCAGTTATCGGCTGCAATGTAATTATTTTACGTTTAAAAACCTAGCGCGATTCGAAAAATCGTTCCGAAAAGGAATGGTAATGGTATTGTTGTCGTTGAGAAAATAGCGCGATACCAAATTGTCAAATAAGAGCAATGTAAGTGTAATATAAGCGCATTTAGCATACGGCGATAGGGCCCCAGATAGGAATCAAGCCTTATAGCGGCCGTTTGTTAGTGAATGACGGACCCCGATTAGAGTTTGACAACATAGTGCTGCCAGAACTATCGACACCCTTGATTCGTTATCGATAGTTGTGCAAATCATCGACGTTTAGTAATATATTATTTTAAATTCTGCTCAAATAAAAAACACATTTGATGAAAGAAGGCATTTATTACTATAATTTTATCAAATACAAAGTACATAAGTATAAGTTGAGATTTATACAAGACAAAGAATGAGAGTAATGAAATTACTTACTAAATTGACTTTATAGATAAACTAAGAAATATAAATACTTTATCAGCCACAAGAAAAATTAAACTGCTTGCAAATATTTATTACGCACAAATGCTAATGCTATTTTTCCTAGTAGTTTTATTTAGTATCTGCCATTTCATTATTTACTGTTAATATCACTTTCAATGCAAGACGCAATAACCTAATTCTAATAGTTAAACATTTAATGCAGTAAGTAATCAATATAGCAACTAACAGCAGAAATTTGCACCATAATTCTGATTTGATAACTTATTACCGCAAGAATAGGCAGACACGGGCATCTTCGCAGCACTCCACGAACCTCGTTGAGACTCAAGTTATCTGAAAAGATTAGATTTGGTTAGTATAGATTCTACATATTGTTACTATAATCTGCCATAACATTTTATAAACAAATAAGTGATAGTTAAACTGAAAAGTTTGTAAATCAAGAAAGAGTAGTGTGTATAAAGCACATTTTGTTTGTTGTGCCGCTATGCACAAGTTATAGATAATCAATGTTTATAGTTAATAACTGTTATTAAGTAGATAAGCTTTGTACATAGACTGATGAGAGGTAATACATATAATTAAGTAAGATCCAAGATAGTAGGTAGCAGTAACAGTTATAACATAGTCATAAGACAATCACAATAAACCATCATTCGTACCGACAACAATCATATATTATCCCACCGGTACATTTGTTATAATTTTGTTCTGTTTGTCAGAATCAGAAATATGAATTTGATGATAAGGCATTTCAAATGTTTTGACAAAGTTATTGAATTACTTTCACTGTTATTTTCTCTTGACTAGGTATTAACAACTTCACTAAATTGAAACTTGTTAAATGTGACAACTGATTATTAAATTTAATCCCAAGTAATCTACTGTGCTTTATCATTATCACCATATGATATCACTTCTACATGTATATTGAAATAAGGTATTAGGAAGGTTTTTTTTAACAAAACTAATCAATAATTAATTACACATAACATACCTACTTACATTCATATAAAAAGAATAAACAAACATTACCTACCTTTCATTCATAACTTCTTCTTCAACATGTCAATGACAAGTACAAAATCATATGTTGTTGGCCCAAAACTGTGCCACTCTCAACGCGTTATCTGCAGCCAACATGAGGTCCTCACGCGTGCAGGTGTCCGGGCATGCAGAGCAATCAATGAGGTGGGCCATGGTCTGTGGAGTGTAACCACACCTGTACGCGAGATCCGTGTTACTGGTGAAGCCCCTCCTGGACAGGTTGTCTTTACTTCAACGAACTTGGGTACGGAGTCTATTTAAAGATCTCCATAATGATCTGGGAAGTTCAAGGCCAGAGGGAGCATTTCCTGGATGAGCACATATGGGTGTGGAAGGGTAGCAGAGTTTTCCCACAGTTTAACTTTGGTTAAAGAGGCCTCCGTGGTGCCAGGCATGACGCACTTATAAAAACTATTGCGACTCTTTTAGCCTTTGATAAATTTCATAACTTTCTGAGAAACCGAATCTTCTTTACTCCGGTTAAGTTGTGAACTGTATTTTCTTTTGTTTTGGTTAGTTTTAAGAAATACAAAGTTGCCTCTTGGAATTACCTAAAACAACAAAACTCAAATTTAGGTTAATGTAATAAATAATTGATACATAAAACTACGTAAATAGATTTACTTACGTGTACCGAAGGCATCTTCGAATAATGTATCCATATTTCTGTAAAGAAATATCTGAGAAAAAGTGGAAAAACATCTAAAGAATACTAGAAAACCGAAATGAGTAAAAAACACAAACTAAATAAACGACATCTTGAAATTCTTGAAAAAAGTGACAGCCTTAATTTTAGCCAATGGGGGCACCCCAACAAAATGGCGGTCTTAATTATAGCCAATGAATGGGTATCGGGGCTACAGGCCACTAAGTTTTGACCTATTCTATGGGTGATTCCAACGCCTGTTATTGAGGTGCTACTTAAGTTTGTTTGCCCCAGATCGTGCTTACATTCACCGCAAAAAAGTGGTATGTGATTTTAAGTTAATATTTGTATCGTTTTGCTTTAATCGGCAGATTATTCGATAAATATTAATCTATAAATTAGAGTTTTAAGTTATAAAAGTTGATAAATTATTCATTATAGTGTCATAAATTGAGCGTCTTTTGAAAAGAGGAAGGTTTTATGTTACTTTTAAGTTACTTTTATGTTACTATTGTTGTTTATATTTAAGTTACGTAACATAAAAGTGATGTTAAGCCTAATGCACATTTGGGACTGTAAAATAAAGCATTAATTAAATTGCAGAGAATTAACGCACCGCAGATTTATATTGATTGTTTCTTAAATTCAATCTTATTAAAGTGATGACTGATTTTAAAAGTTGTTTTTTTATTCCCTATAGCACAAATAACTTTTTGTAAAATTATGTACCTACTAGCTTTCCGCCCGCGGCTTCGCCCGCGTGAACTACACGACGTTATCCCGCGGGAATGTGATATTTTTCCGGGATAAAAAGTAGCCTATGTTCCTCTCCAGGCTACAAAGTATCTATGTTCCAAATTTCAGCCAAATCCGTTCAGCCGTTTTCGCGTGATTAAGTAACAAACATCCAAACATCCAAACATCTAAACTTTCACATTTATAATATTAGTAGGATTATGAATTATTGGTAGTGGTATCATAGTTTTTCATATGACAGATGCCTCTCACTACCGCTCGAAAACAAAAAAGTAATGGAGGAAATACAAAGAGGGAATCCTGAAAAATATACAAAAAAGGATAAGGAAGAGAAAAGGCAAAAATGGCGAGATTTAACTCAATAACAGTAAAAATATTTTATTGATTTTTAATTTAATCAGAGAAGAATTATAATTTTTCAGACGCTATTATTTTGTTTTTCATAGAAAAAATAAAGGTTAAAAAAATAAAACGAGTTTTACTGAAGTTAGTACCTATACATAATTTTGAATTTTTCGAAAAAAAACAATGGATATGTCTATTGTAGACATCCCCTTTGAAACTTTTGTGTTACTTTTAAGTTACCTGGTAACTTAAATTTTTAAGTTACTTTTATGTTATATGAGGCCAATTTGTCGGCCTTACCCATATATCTTTTAGACGTTAACCTCCGATCATTTCGATGTACTAGATGAAGGCTCACGAACTAAATGAAAACTTTATATGGACAGACTGACTTTTTTTAAACAGAGAAAAAAGGTTACGAATGTTACGATCTTACATTAAAAAAATAAATATGTAGTTTAAAAAACTATAAAAACACACTTTTATAGGAACAGACTAAAAGTACAAAACAACCGTCTATTCAGTAACTGAAATTAAAAAGCGTGGTGCGCGTTGTCAATATGAGGTACTTGAATGCATGCTTTGCAAAGGGCGCACCACGCTTTTTAATTTCATTTACTGAATAGACGGTTGTTTTGTACTTTTAGTCTGTTCCTATAAAAGTGTGTTTTTATAGTTTTTTAAACTACATATTTATTTTTTACTTTTTAGTTTAACAAATGGCAAGCTATGGATGGGGATGGTAATCGATTTCACTTTCTATTCATGTGTCTGCCCACACCGTAAACATTATAACTCAAAGGCGTGATTGTATGTATTTAGTTTTACAAACTCAAGTGGAGTCTATTAGTTACCAGATGCGCGAGCCGAACCCTTACTTCCTCCCTGCTCCATGATCAGACCCTCACCACCAAGTGTAGCGAATAGGTCTCATCAGAACAAAACAAATGAGCCCAAACTCGAGGGGTTTCCTAGTGGTAATTAAGGAGTGCCACTGGCTTCCTCCCTGCTCCATCATCCGACCCTCACCACCAAGTGAAGCGAATAGGTCTCATCAGAACGAAACAAATGAGCCAGAACTCGAAGGGTTTCCTATTGGCCATTAAGAAGTGCCACTGGCTTCCTCCCAGCTTCATCATCAGACCCCCGCCACCAAGTGTAGCGAATAGGTCTCGTCTGAACGAAACAAATGAGCCCAAACTCGAGGAGTTTTCTTGACGTCATTAAGGAATTTCACTGGGTCCTCCCAGCTCCATCATCAGACCCTCACCACCAAATGTAACGAATAGGTCTTATCAAAACGAAACAAATGAACACAAACTCGAGGTGTTTTCTATTGGTCATTAAGAAGTGTCACTGGCTTCTTTCCTGCTCCATCATCAGACCCTCACCACCAAGTGTAGCGAATAGGTCTCATCAGATCGAAACAAATGAGCCAGAACTCGAGGTATTTCCTATTGGTCATTAAGGATTGCCACTAGCTTCCTCCCTGCTCCATCATCAGACCCTCACCACCAAGTGCAGCTCATAAGTCTCGTCAGAACGAAACAACGGAGCCTAAACTCGAGGGGTTTCCTAGTGGTCATTTAGAAGTGCCACTGGCTTCCGCCCTGCTCCATCATCAGACCCTCACCATTAAGTGTAACGAATAGGTCTCATCATAACAAAACAAATGAGCCTAAACTCGAGAAGTTTCCTAGCAGCCATTGAAGAGTTCTATTGCCCACCTCTTGACTCCATCATCAGATCAGCTCGATGGTAGCAAATTATTGTATTGTCATGGGATTCATATAGATTTGCAAAGTTTCAAATCAATACGACAATTAGAAGTAGATTAAAATTGAATTCCAAGATTTTCTTACATTGTGACTTAGTTACAAGTGAAGCTAATAAAAGTGTGGTAATGACAGGAAGCGTTCCAAGTTTAAAATACCTTAGGAAAAGGAAAATGAAATTGCCGTTTTTTTTCTTTTGTAAGTACATATAACTTAACAACTTTTATGATATTAGAAATACATAGTTTCTTTAATATTGCGTTACATTAAGACCGTACCGAGCAGCTTTTGATAATTTAATAACCACGATATTTGATTATTTACATAGAAAAAACTTATCTTGAAAGTTTCGACTATTTTTGTTTCCAGAATTTCGTACTTTATTAGTTGTAACATAGTGAAAATATTTTTTTTCACTTCTCATGCTCGTAAAGTTCGTGTTTATGTTGGGTATAGGCGGCATAAAATCGCTTTTTATGCTCTAGTGCATAAAGTAAAATCTTCGTCTAAGTTTCAGACTTTAAGACAAAGGTCGTCAGGTAAACAGTCACACACGCAATTAAACTTCGTTAAATAAACTTTATTAATACCTAACGTATTTCATTCTGTTACTTAAATTTTGTACATAATCCATGTTAAATTATTAAATTAATAAAACTAGGCAAAAATAATGAGTTTTCTAAGGAATAATTATTTCAAGAGTATTATGGACTACGATCTATGCTAAAGTCACTGTGCTGCCAATATGGCGAAGTCTTTATTTTTTCTTTTTTGCAATATTGTTATTTATTTTCCTCACACTCGAAGTGAAAAGCAGAGTGTATAACTCGTACATAAAACCCATTTTACCCTCGAATTGACTATCCACCCTCGCCTACGGCTCGGATGGATATATACGTCTCGGGTAAAATGGTACCTTTTATGCACTTGTTGTACAATCTACTATTTTGCTCTTATGGAATATGTCATTTAGTAGTTAAAATTTCCATAAATACGTGTGTAAAATTTTGTAAAGTTACATACTATTAGTCGTTGAATAAATTACAAAAACGTAAGTAGGTATGGGAAAAAAAATTGTACAAAAATCTCCATACAAAACGGCAATTTGATACTTTAACCCCTAATATTATCACAGTCTACATATGTAGTAGAGTGCTCGTCAGATAAGTCTGCGCGCGGTAAAAATCGAATACTAATCTTTTCTATAATATAAGAACAAAAAAATGCACTGTAACTAGCGCCAAAAACGCGCCAGTCACGCGCAAAGTTATCTGATCTGACACACACTCTAAGTATAGTGCGACAAGCTTTTCTGTTCCGGTGATTATCTTTGGAACTAAAAAAGTTTTCATACGACAGACCATTTTGACAGCTAATTTCATATTGCAAGTGGCTCCTCTGTCACGGCTGTCACCGGAACAGAAAAGCTTGTGGCACTGTAGACTGTGGTATTATTGACACTGTCAAAATAATCTACTTATATTAATTACTAGCGGCCGCCCGCGGTTTCACCCGCGTGGTTCCCGTTCCCGTGGGAATACCGGGATAAAAAGTACATATAAACCTTCCTCTTGAATCACTCTATCTATTAAAAAAACGCATCAAAATCCGTTGCGTAGTTTCAAAGATTTAAGCATACAAAGGGACATAGGGACAGAGAAAGCGACTTTGTTTTATACTATGTAGTGATTATAGTGGTACTGGTACTCAAGTGGGCTTATGAGGCTTGGCATGGCCCGCTATTATTTCTCGGCTGCTTGCCGAGTGAGATAGAAGATGGCTTTGGGCTTGGACATATCTGTCACTCCAAGTATGTGTATCAAGAATTGTCTAGAACTAGGTGTTATTGTTGATCGAAGCGTTAAGCCACCTATGGTTAAGCGCAATAAGAGTCACACCAATGATTTTTGTTAATTTTGTTATCAGCATATCTAAAAAATATGTAACTCGGGAAAAAAGAAACTGTTTTTATTTTTTTCCTATCTTCAAAGATGACCGATCAAATTATCGGCCGATAGTTGTTCGATCAAACTATCGCACCACAGCACAACTATCGGCCGGCCGCCGGTAATGTGCATGAAGGACTATGTGAGCGCGCGCACTACATTTAACTAAACTATCGTCCAACTAGCCGACAGTTTGACAAAAAATTGACAAAGCATTCAAGAAATTACACAAATCATTTAGTAAAATAAGCTTTCAAACGGTAGATAGATGTAAGTTAGTGATTTAATTTTGTGAGCGTAATAAACTTTTACCGGTTGGAGAACTGCCCCCTAATTCACAAACCATCGGAAACGGATTCGGATTCGAATTATGTGCTTTATCTTTGTCTATTCTATAGTGAGTGACAGAGACAGGGCATGCATTCCGCTGTCGGGAGCGTTTCCGACGGGTTGTGAATCAGGGGGCTGAGGGCCCATTTCAAACGAAGATATGCAGAGTACGACAGCTATTTGCTATTATAATGTTTAGGTTTCACGAAATTTGTTTGGCTTCACCTTTTGACCCAAAATTCAATAATTTATTAAGTAAAATTCACCGCGGCGCCACTTTCGCCCCTTTGTTCCCATCCAGTCACACCAAACGAGTAAAACTGTGACAAAAAAATCCCATCCAGGTAACATGTACATTGTAGTAGTAATTTGACGATCGTTTTGGCGCAGGGGTAGGCTACCCACCTTCTGCGCCAGTGGTCTCGGGTTCGATTCCCGAACAAGACAAATATTTGTGTGCATGAACAATGAACATGTCTATTTGTCTTGGTGAACATGTCTATTTGTCTTGGCCTGGGTGTTTACTATGTATATTAAGTATGTATTTACAAACAAAAAGTATTTAAGTATATATTTATCCGTTATCAAGTTTTCCATGATACAGTTTCTTAATGAAATTAACATGGGCTTAGATAATAGGTGTGAATGTAAAAAGTTATTTATTTATTTATTTATTTATTTAATAAAGTATCGTTTACTGACTTTTTTGTATGTCAAATAAAACTGAAATAAATTAATTCTGTCTTACAAAAATAATATTTACGCGCCATGAAAAGTTATGTGCATCTGAAAGGAGTGACCACTGACCACGAAAAAGAAACAGGTTGAGAGCCTATCAGAGAAAAAGTTATGTGCATCTGAAAGGAGTGCCCACCAAAAGAGAAACAGCTTGAGACCCTGTCAGAGAATCTAGTAAAAAAATTGTTGATTCCTAAGCAAAACTCCAAATAACTCGTATTAATTCTGAGTTGGACACTCAGTTCAGCAACTGTTAAAAATTTACTGTCACCTGTCAAAGTAATTAAGCATTGTGTGTTAATTATTTTTAAATTCGAATCTAGTAAAGAATTTAGCTTGGTCACTGAGTTCATACAATTTGTGCATTATCGAATCTCTCAAATTTTGCAAGTAAACTAAAGAAATACATAAAATTACTTTAACTATCTAATGGTTTAGCACCTTATGAAGAAACAATGGTACAAACGTTAATAGTTTAATAATAAATGGAATTTATCTATTTTGACAACTAACGAAAAAACGTTTGAACTGAGTAACCAACGTTTTCGGTTTTAATGACTAGGCTTCGCCACATAGATAAATGAAAGTGCGCTTAAGTTTTTTTACTCGACTGCGGCGGGCGAAGTCAAAAATTACCTGACTGCGGCGGGCGAAGCCCAAAAAGTGTTACGTTTTTGACCTGAATGTATGTGTTTCTGTTCCTATGTTCCCTCGTTACTACTAAACGGATAAACTGATTTTGTTAATTGATACGTCATCAGATTCGTCTTAATAGCCCGAGTGAAAATAGAACATCAATATTAACAAAAAACAAAATGGCGGCTTTTAGGCGGCATATTATTCTGTGCATTGTAATAGAAATATTTTTAAATCTCATCGAGTGGGGTAGGTATTAAATGAAGAGTTTTAAATAGCGATTCCATAAACATCTATAACTTGCAGTTTTGTAAATCTCTCCGTATTAATTTATCTAAAAAAGAAAAGAATTTACGAATTTTTAAATTAGTAAGTTCTTACTTAAAAAGATGATTTATTGACAATGAACTAAAAAGTCTAAAATAAAAACGTAGGTAATATTTAAAAAACTAAAAACACGACTGCAAAAATTTACCATTAAAAATGAAAAAACCAGCTCTTTACTTCTCGGGTTTTTTAGTTTTTTATTAATTATTACCTACGAAATCTTTACTAGAAGTTGGCATATCATCAGTTTCTCTGAGGGTGCCATACTTTTAGAGATTGAATTTTTATTTTTTGTTAAAACAAAATTGACAGATGGTTACCATTTATTACTTTTTTTAAGGATTTTAAATGCCGCTATAACGTTGTTGTCCATCCTGTCATGCGACAAATATTGGAATGTGAAGCACAGCGGTAAACGTCGCGAGTGCACAAGTGTGTGGACACTATGAAAATATTTACGAGAAAGTTCAAGGCAATGCGAATGCGGTCGCAAGTATAAAGGATGCAATGCAATGCAACCGACTATCAGTCCACCTGCAGGCAATGGCCTGTCATTGGCCACATTCGCCCACACACCCACAGTTTTACATTAAGGGCCCGCTATATGCCAACAAAAATTAGATTGTTGTTGATTCATAAGTACATATTTATTATGTCTAAGTGAATAAAGAATATTTTTATCTTTTTTATCTTTTATTGCTTTACATGATCGTCTGTAATATCAATATTACTGAAAAACTGAATTTCAAATTAAGATGCAGCAAACTTCAGGACTAACACTAGTGACTATGTTACTCAAAATCACGATTACATAAAATTTTGTCAATAGAAAGAAATTGCGAAGTTGCCTCCAAATCGCTATAATTAACACGATAAACAGCTAGTATTAATAATACATTTAAATAAAGCTTGAAACTTTTTAGTATAATTACACTATCTAGATAAGGCAGGGCTTATGTTATACTAGCCTTCCGTCCGCGGCTTCGCCCGCGTGTACTACACGACGTTATCCCGCGGGAAGGTGATATTTTTCAGGAATAAAAAGTAGCCGATGTCCTTTCTCAGGCTCTACACTATCTCTGTACCAAAATTCATTCAAATCGGTTCGGTAGTTTAGGTGTGATTGTGTAACACACAGACAGACAGAGACGCATTTATAATATAAGTAAGGATAAGGTCCTTCTTAAATAGTGCACATAATTTTAAGGGGTCAATGTACTCATGCATACAAGCGACTTTTACTATGGTACCAACATTGAAATCGCAAAAAAAATATCAGCTGTTCCATACATTTTAATCTATTCGATTTAATATTTTCTTTGAAACAGCTGATTTCTTTTTCACGTTTTCAATGTTGGTACTATAGTAAAAGTTTTTTGTATGCGTGAGTTATTTGCACTATTTAAGAAGGACCTTATATATTTTTGTAAATAACCTTTAAATATCCTTTAAAAAAAAAAGAATTTCCTTTATTTCTTTATTTCGGACCGGCCGAATAGTGCCGGAGAATTATATAGAAATAAGGCAGCATTTACTTTGCAGTTGGCCGTTGCAGTTATTACTTTTGCAAGTAGCCTAGTGCGCGCACTTAAAAACCGAATATCAGGTGGCCTGTTCGACTAAGGACTGCAGGCGGCCTGCCTGCTGACTGATACATATACATATGTAGTAAATATACCTCAGTACTTATATTTTCTACCAACATTAACATCTTCATTTAACAATATATTTATAACAATGTAACAGTATATTTACTCCAGTGTGCAGCAGAAATAAATCAAGTATCAATATATAGGAAAAATGTGATAGTAAAAAACCACGAGCCCTATAAGTAGCTTTCAGGCGGGCAGCTACTTATAGGGCTCGTGGTTTTTTACTATCACATTTTTCCTATACTTACAAAAATTGCATTGTGAATGCATAAAAAATAATATAAAATCTCAAGTATCAATATAATCAATCAAGCAACAACAAGTATTTTTGCCTTTGTCAATGTTAGAGTTCACAATATTTTAGACTAATGCAAAATAGGCATATTTTCAATACTTATATGTTAGTGCGTTTTACGTAAAGCTTACTTAATTTTTAATTACCTTAGAAAACAGTAAAAAATGATGGTAGCCATATTCTGTCAATTTCGTTTTCACAAAAATTAAAAATTCAACCCCTAAAAGTATGGTAAGTACTTAGAGAAACGGATGATAAACCAAGTTCTAGTAAAGATTTCGCTAAAAAACATAAGTTTTCTTTCATTTACCTATCTGGCGAAGTCTAGTCAGTAAAACTGAAATCTTTGGTCACTCACTTTGAGCGTTTGTCGTTAGTTGTCAAAATTTCTTTGTCACTCCTTTCAGATGCACATTGAAAAGTTTGACGTCCTAAGAAATGACGTCACGTCCGGCCATTGAGCGTTTACGCGCGGACTTTGAAATGTTAATTTTTGATTTGCATTAAATAAATAATTTAAGCATATTTCAACTTTTTCGCTTGTGATATCTTCATACAATCCTTAAATCTTTCAGATAGACTACATTTATGAAATAATGCAAGTTCCCTAGTGCACTCGAGCACCACGAGCACCACTCGAGCGCACTCCGGCGCGCGCTCTATTCTATCTAAATGTAGAAAACTAAAAAAACTGTAATAGTTACTTCCTTTTTTGAATTTTTGCAAACTTTTAAATAGACCTATCTTAAAAACTATTTGACTTACAAAAACTAGATTATTCTCTTCTTATTGCAAATTTAGTCTACTTTATAGCCTGCATAGTAACTTTTGCCGTAACACAGGTCCTTGGCGGTAAAAATTGACAAAAACTGGAAAAAAAACGGAAAATTTATTGGATTTTTAAATATTTAACAATGATCCGAAGGGCTTTCGAGGTGGAAAACTTGGATTTGTCAAAAAAATCAGAACTACCTCATTTAACGCAAGGCAAAATGTACGATTTCCATGGACTATAATCTATATTTATAAACTTTTACCGTAAATCCGCTGGGAAAATATTTTCTTTAAATGTTGTCCCAATAAGTAACAGTGTGACTGGTTGGGATTGTTTTTCTTTCAAACTTGTCCCAACGAGTCACAGTGTGATTGCTTTTCTTTCAAAGTTGTCCCAACGAGTGTGTTACTGGATGGGACTTTTTTTGTCCCACCCAACGAGTCACAGTGTTACTCGTTTGGTGTGACTGGGTGGGAACAAAGGCTTTCGTTCGCCTAGCCTATCGCCTTAAGCACTTTGGACTAGCTAGAATTAGGTAATTCATGGCATTTTAGGAAATTATTGCCATTTATACCATGAATGTGTCGATTATACCCTTACGAAAATATTTAATAGCTTATAAGGGAGATATTACTTTCTACTTAGCAGGACTGTGTAGCAAATGGTCTCAAAACAAACGGCGTTAACGTTTTCCACCCTCTAAACCTTAACATACAGCAATGAATTTTTGGTATGTTGTTGAAAATAGGAACTGTATGTTTAATTTTTTTTTAATTTTAATATTCATTGTTGATTTGAAAATATTTGCACTGCAATATTTTTTGTTTTGTATGAAATCTCTTAAGAGCAAATATTTCAAAATCTATGATAAATGTTGAAAAATCAAAACGTACAACATTAGTACTTATGCATTTCGACAACATACCAAAAATTCATTAGGGTGGAAAACGTTATCGCCGTTTGTATGGAGACCATTTGCTACACAGTCCTCTTAAGCCAGATCTGAGAATTTAAAAATACCTATGCTATTGGTTTTAATATAAACGTGGTTTCAATATAAACGAAAATTATGTATGGGTTATATTTCCTTTTTTAATTGTAAAACCTTATTATGCTACACCCCAGACCTCTTCAAAAGCTGTACACAATTTTGCACATGTGAGAGCAGCTGACAGAGGATAGTTGCTTATTGAAATAACATCTTCTGAATAATCTACTTCCACTTTTCCATGAGCCATAGCACCAATAATTAACACAATGGGCTCGTCTCTCGGCACTAATTCACGGCAGTTCTGCACAACTTTAGAACTAAAAGACATTGTTATTTTTTTCACTCCAACAGGAAGATGTGATGTCACTGGATTTTTGATTACTTTCAATAGTTTCATGGGGCCATCGGACGCTCTGATAGCAAATTTGTGAAGAAGTTGAACTGTAAATAAAACAAATATAATTAATGTTATTATTATAATTTTAGAACAATTTAAATTTCATAAAATTAATTACTATAAATGAAAGATTCACGACGTTAGCAAGCTGTAATAATAATAAATTACATGAAAATAAAATTTTTAATCATTTATTTAGTTAGTTTTTATTAGTTTATTTTCAATAAGTTCTGTTAGTACCAATCAATCCTGCAAATCTTTTAAATGTTCTAGGTATCCTGGTTTGTGGATTAATTTCTATAAGAACATTTTTCTCAGTGTGAATATACACTTGTAAGAGGCCAGCCCGATTCAAAGGGGAGTCCATTAACATAAGTAAAGACTGATGTGTGATATCAGGGCGACAAGAACCAGGGTCTCGATCATTTCTCCGAAGAATATTAGCATGGTCATCACAGTTTAACAGTTCAAAGCAATTACCAGTCTGAAACAAACGTGCAATGGGTTAGCGAGATTTGCTCTATTATCAAAGGTTACTCTGTAATGAAAAATGGAAAATGAAGTATTTAGAAAAAATCAACCCGTCTCACAACCAACCAACCATTTTTCATTGCATTGCGAATGCAAAAAAATAAAAATTTTAAGAACTTATTTTGTAATGGTTAAATGAGAATTTGAGAATAATGAGAATTGTAAACAATAATTTAGCATGTAGTTTTAAATTTTTAGAAACAATACCTTCACTGTTTCTAGTTGTGCATTTTCTAAGATGACGATTAACCGTTTCTCTTGCTTCTTTATATGAGAGGTAACTAAATGTTTTGGTACAGGATCATATTCATCATCGTTATTTTGCCCTAGCTTCCTTTTCTTTCCCATTTTTGAAATATATTTCCAAACCCCACACACACGTGTTTTCTTTCAATCAACATTCATCATTACCACATCATTACCGGATTACCAGTTTGAGTTTGACACTGACACTGACACTGTCAATTTGACTTTTTTTTTGTGGCTAAGTGTGGTATTCCACTTATAAAAGATCTTTGTCTAATTTGTTTGACAAAGAAAAAATTGGACGCCGAATGTATGAAATTGGACATTGATCAAATGTATATTGGACAAAGATCTTTGATAAGTGGAATACTACCCTTAATTACCTACCTGAAAATCTACTTTTGGATAGTTTTTTTTATCTACTAAAAAAGTAGAAAACTAAAACGAATCACACTACAGTCAAAGAATATATACACTTATTACGCGAACTACAGTGTAGTGACTACGGTAGTGTGATCGCTAGGTTCCAACGTAGTGATTGATTACATGCTCTATAGTTCCAACTTCCTCTTGAGTGTCCTTCATTACTAAAACTGACGGATATCAACTTGAAGCCCCCAGTACAGGTTGGCCGATCATGGTCGGCGACCATGACCAATACATCGTACATTGACACTTGTTCGCGATAGTAGCTCAGGCCAGAGCGGGACCTGGGGGTCTACCGGCTAAAAATATGAAGTTCAGATCCATATTTCTGATTTCAAGCCCAGACCCATAATATGGGCTTCAATTGGAGCTACCGGCTTACTGTTTTTCCGGATCTGGATTTCGCGAGTGAATGATAGTCGCGTCTTGTTGCATCATATCAAATAAATACCAATATTTAACAAAATATTATTATTTCTCTGCATTTTTTACTCTTATTATTTATATTTTAAATGACAACGGACAAAGTCGATAAAAACAATTAATTTAGTTCTTCATAGTATTAAAAACAAGTATTCCTAAAATAAATAATGTACGTATACGTACGTAACCAAACGCAAATGACAAGCCTTTCTACAGTATTCCACTTATGAAATATCTTTGTCCAATATGCATTTCATCAAAGCATTTATCAATGAAACCATTCGAAGTTGTCCTCGTCCAATTTCTTGGATCAAATATTTGATAAGTGGAATACCACCCTTAACCTTAACTTTACTTTTTGAAAGTAAATAACACAAAATTAATAAAATATAACGAAAAAGGCATATCTTTGAGGGTCAACTATGGTTTCTCTTCGATTTGTGTGCGCTAATTACGTGAACAATTTGACAAATGACCCCGTCATGGCAAAATTTTGTAGAAGTTATTGTTTGGTTGGGTATTTTGTGGTTAATGTTCTTCATTTCCTCTTATGATACTACCCGTAAGGCTCATTATCAGAGCAAGGTTGCAGATATTTATCAAGATTTAAAGAAAAGCAGACCGAATGTTCCTTATAAGTTTAATATTGACATGATGGAATGGACGGCTACTCCAAGACAAGAACATTGTTTATAAGATGATAATTACAGAGAAAATCATTCAACAGAACCTTTAAAAGATAAACAGTACAAAGTATACCGTAATAATGTCTTAAAATATGTGTTGTGACAATAACAACTTGGTTAATAAATGCATGATGATACCATTTTGCAGTCCTTTATTTCTGGTTGTTAATTTCTTGTACTTACCTACTTATACCTTTGTGTTTACATAAATTATTAGTATATTGTGACAAATTCAGACTAAACAAAGCCAATATTCTCAATTAAGAAGTGCCACAACACAACCCTTCCAGAATTGAAAATAAGCAATGTTTAGTTTCTTGAATTCATATTTTTAACACTTATTTATGTAACATAGGTAGGTACTTATTTTTATCATTATATTTATTTTATATAAATTTGCTATGAAAGAGAAATAAAATTACTATCATTTATGAGGATGATTAAATAGTTAGACCTGTAAATACATAAGTTATTTATTTCTTCAGCGGCCAAATGTTATTTTATTTTCTATGATTTTTCAGTTTAGCACATTTTATGTTTTCAGTTGCTAACTTAAATATAAATAAGTGGGTTTTTGACATTACAATATAACAGCAATTAAGAAAATTAACAAATTGTCTATCAACTCATAATTTTATTTGGAAAATATGAGCTTTAAGCGCTGTCTCCTAGAGTTGCACACAAAAGACAGGTATAGATGTGCATTGTAGCTATGCTATCAGGCGTTGGAATCACCCATAGAATAGGTCAATACTTAGTGGCCGGTAGCCCCGATACCCATTCATTGGCTATAATTAAGACCGCCATTTTGTTGGGGTGCCCCCATTGGCTAAAATTAAGGCTGTCACTTTTTTCAAGAATTTCAAGATGACGTTTATTTAGTTTGTGTTTTTTTACTCATTTCGGTGTGATTTCGGTTTTCTAGTATTCTTTAGATGTTTTTCCACTTTTTCTCAGATATTTCTTTACAGAAATATGGATACATTATTCGAAGATGCCTTCGGTACACGTAAGTAAATCTATTTACGTAGTTTTATGTATCAATTATTTATTAGATTAACTTAAATTTGAGTTTTGTTGTTTTAGGTAATTCCAAGAGGCAACTTTGTATTTCTTAAAACTAACCAAAACAAAAGAAAATACAGTTCACAACTTAACCGGAGTAAAGAAGATTCGGTTTCTCAGAAAGTTATGAAATTTATCAAAGGCTAAAGAGTCGCAATAGTTTTTACAAGTGCGTCATGCCTGGCACCACGGAGGCCTCTTTATTTAACCAAAGTTAAACTGTGGGAAAACTCTGCTACCCTTCCACACCCATAGCTTTTCCTGGATGAGCACATCCAGGAAAAGCTCCCTCCTGGCCTTGAACTTCCCAGATCATTATGGAGATCTTTAAATAGACTCCATACCCAAGTTGGTCGAAGTAAAGACAACCTGTCCAGGTGGGGCTTCACCAGTAACACGGATCTCGCGTGCAGGTGTGGTTACACTCCACAGACCATGGCCCACCTCATTGATTGCTCTGCATGCATGCCCGTCCGGGCGTGCAGGTGTCCACCTGCACGCGTGAGGACCTCATGTTGGCTGCAGATAATGCAGTGAGAGTGGCACAGTTTTGGGCCAACAACATATGATTTTGTACTTGTCATTGACATGTTGAAGAAGAAGTTATGAATGAAAGGTAGGTAATGTTTGTTTATTCTTTTTATATGAATGTAAGTAGGTATGTGTAATTAATTATTGATTAGTTTTGTTAAAAAATATACATTTTCAATATACATTTAGAAGTGATATCATATGGTGATTATGATAAAGCACAGTAGATTACTTGGGATTAAATTTAAATAATCAGTTGTCACATTTAACAAGTTTCAATTTAGTGAAGTTGTTAATACCAAGTCAAGAGAAAATAACAGTGTAAGTAATTCAATAACTTTGTCAAAACATTTAAAATGCCTTATCATCAAATTCATATTTCTCATTCTGACAAACAGAACAGAATTATAACAAATGTACCGGTGGGATAATATATGATTGTTGTCGGTACGAATGATGGTTTATTGTGATTGTCTTATGACTAGGTATGTTATAACTGTTACTGCTACCTACTATCTTAGATCTTACTTAATTATATATACTACCTCTCATCAGTCTATGTACAAAGCTTATCTACTTAATAACAGTTATTAACTATAAACATTGATTATCTATAACTTGTGCATAGCGGCACAACAAACAAAATGTGCTTTATATGAAATATGAAATATACACACTACTCTTTCTTGATTTACAAACTTTTCAGTTCAACTATCACTTATTTGTTTATAAAATGTTATGGCAGATTATAGTAACAATATGTCGAATCTATACTAACCAAATCTAATCTTTTCAGATAACTTGAGTCTTAACGAGGTTCGTGGAGTGCTGCGAAGATGCCCGTGTCTGCCTATTCTTGCGGTTATAAGTTATCAAATCAGAATTATGGTGCAAATTACTGCTGTTAGTTGCTATATTGATTACTTACTGCATTAAATGTTTAACTATTAGAATTAGGTTATTGCGTCTTGCATTGAAACTAAAGTGATACCTATTAACAGTGAATAATGAAATGGCAGATACTATATAAAACTACTAGGAAAAATAGCATTAGCATTTGTGCATAATAAATATTTGCAAGCAGTTTAATTTTTCTTGTAGCTGATAAAGTATTTATATTTCTTAGTTTATCTATAAAGTCAATTTAGTAAGTAATTTCATTACTCTCATTCTTTGTCTTGTATAAATCTCAACTTATACTTATGTACTTTGTATTTGATAAAATTATAATGTCAAGTAATAAATGCCTTCTTTCATCAAATGTCTTTTTTATTTGAGCAGAATTTAAAATAGTATATTACTAGGGTTGTACCAAACGTCAATGATTTGCACAACTATCGATAACGAATCAAGGGTCGATAGTTCTGGCAGCACTATGTTGTCAAAATCTAATCGGGGTCCGTCATTCACTAACAAACGGCCGCTATAAGGCTTGATTCCTATCTGGGGCCCTATCGCCCTATGCTAAATGCGCTTATATTACACTTACATTGCTCTTATTTTGCAATTTGGTATCGCGCTATTTTCTCAACTACAACAATACCATTACCATTCAATAACCATTCCTTTTTTCGAATCGCGCTAGGTTTTTAAACGTAAAATGATTACATTGCAGCCGATAACTGACCGTTCGCTTATGTCAAAATAAACAGCTAGTCGGAGGCAGTTTTTTCAACATTATTCAGAAATTATTAGCGGATGATAGTAATATTCTGTGTTTTTCAAGTTGTTAAAACGTATTTATTCTATTGCTCAGTGGTTGTTAATTCCGGAAAACAATAATACCGTGTCGAAAATACACAAAAAAGTGAAAATCAGATGAAGTAAAGTGACGGGTGCTACTTGACTCTAAACGGCTCAAGAAAGACACTCGGCACTGCCTTCCAACATCCCCCAAGAGCGGAGAGGGAGGAGGTCCCGAAAAGAGCCCGTATGAAGGAGGCTAACTACCAAGACAAAGCCGTCTTCCCCAGTGATGAGTTTATTCTCATTTGCGGCCGTGGAAACTGGAAATAGCCCACCAGGCCGACTTAAGAGCTGCTCGCCTGAAAAATCTGGACTAGACTTGAAAAGTCATCGTCATCATCATCATCAGCCATTTAATGTCCCCACTGCTGGGGCACTGGCCTTCCTTATGGATGGATAAGGGGAATGGGCCATGACCCACCACGCGGGCCCAGTGCGGATTGGTGGGTATTAACGACTGCAAGTGCAGCCAGGACCAACGGCTTAACGTGCCTTCCGAAGCACGGAGGAGCTCGAGATGAAAAGTTTTTTGGTCACCCATCCCGTGACCGATCATTGCGAAAGTTGCTTAACCTCAACGATCGCAAGCCAAGCGCGCTAAAACTTGAAAAGTACTACGAAATAATTCAAAGTAAACGCCAATAAAAAATATTGTAAAAGTTGGAATTTCAAAACTAGCCTGCACCTCAACAGAAAAACCAATACATGTTTGAGAAAAACGCACCACTAAAATCAACCGCCAAAAATCCCTTGTATTTGACAGTTGGATGACACTGACATTGACAACTTGACACTCTATTTTTGAAAAGATTCATTCATAAAAGTAACATCACTGGTATCATTCATTCACCGATCCAAACGATCGCAATGCCATCGCAATCCGTCTTCCATCCGTTTGTGAACGTTAGGGCGATACCTTTTTATGTCACGATCGTAAACTGATTGAAATGGAGTTGTAATGAAATCGCTCTTATTGCAAAATAGGGCGATAGGGCCCCTGGGGCCCTATCGCCGTATGCTAAATGCGCTTATATTACACTTACATTGCTCTTATTTGACAATTTGGTATCGCGCTATTTTCTCAACGACAACAATACCATTACCATTCCTTTTCGGAACGATTTTTCGAATCGCGCTAGGTTTTTAAACGTAAAATAATTACATTGCAGCCGATAACTGACCGTTCGCTTATGTCAAAATAAACAGCTAGTCGGAGGCAGTTTTTTCAACATTATTCAGAAATTATTATCGGATTTTAGTAAGATTCTGTGTGTTTCAAGTTGTTAAAACGTATTTATTATCTTGCTCAGTGGTTGTTAATTCCGGAAAACAATAATACCTTGTCGAAAATACACAAAAAAGTGATAATCAGATGAAGTAAGGTGACGGGTGCTACTTGACTCTAAACGGCTCAAGAAAGACACTTGACACTGCCTTCCAACATCCCCCAAGAGCGGAGAGGAGGTCCCGAAAAGAGCCCGTATGAAGGAGGTTACCTACCAAGGCAAAGCCGTCTTGCCCAAGAACGAGTTTATTCTTAAATCTGGACTAGACTTGAAAAGTCATCATCATCATCATCATCAGCCATTTAATGTCCCCACTGCTGGGGCACTGGCCTTCCTTATGGATGGATAAGGAGAATGGGCCATGACCATGAGCCCATGACCCACCACGCGGGCCCAGTGCGGATTGGTGGGTATTAACGACTGCAAGTGCAGCCGGGACCAACGGCTTAACGTGCCTTCCAAAGCACGGAGGAGCTCGAGATGAAAAGTTTTTTGGTCACCCATCCCGTGACCGACCATTGCGAAAGTTGCTTAACCTCAACGATCGCAGGCCAAGCGCGCTAAAACTTAAAAAGTACTACGAAATAATTCAAAGTAAACGCCAGTAAAATTTATTGTAAAAGTTGTAATTTCAAAACGAGCCTGCACCTCAACAGAAAAACTCCAATTCCCCACACGCACAACGCACCACAAAAATCAACCGCCAAAAATCCCTTGTATTTGACAGTTGGATGACACTGACATTGACAACTTGACACTCTATTTTTGAAAAGATTCATTCATAAAAGTAACATCACTGGTATCATTCATTCACCGATCCAAACGATCGCAATGCCATCGCAATCCGTCTTCCATCCGTTAGTGAACGTTAGGGCGATACCTTTTTATGTCACGATCGTAAACTGATTGAAATGGAGTTGTAATGAAATCGCTCTTATTGCAAAATAGGGCGATAGGGGCCCTGTACTAGTCTATATAATTTGTGAGGCAGAGCGAAAAAAATTAGACTTTCTTTTTTCTATATCAATTCGAACGAAACATGCAGAGGGATATGAATTTTACAGCCTATAGACAATGTTTGCAGCTTCTATATAAAATCAAGTGTCCCATACACGCATAGACTCCTTTATGGAGTAAAAAAATGTAATCTGTGCCGGCCGGCGCCTGGTCAATATTGGCCGCCCCGGGTTTGAGTGAACTTTGACAGCTATATGCGTGGTCAATATTGGCCACGATGGGGATCAAGGGATATAACGTAATTTTACCATTTTATAGTATGTTAATTTAATGGTAATTACTCAACTTCATTCGTAATTGTTTGTTTTACGTAAAAATAATGTTATTTAAAACAACCTTGTAACGTAACGTAATATAATTATATACTTATTCATTACGTTTTTTCTTATTCGTAGAAATAAACTTCTTTTTTTATTCTATAGATAATGTAATTTCAGTTGTTAATACAACTCATCAAACACTGTTAAACTATTTAATCGTTAATCAATCAGTATCCTCTTTTATTATAACATTTTAGTCGCAACAATCTAAGCGTTGGTTCTAAAAATAGATTGTAAACAATTCCAGGTTCGCCGCGTTAACACAGCGCGATCGCAAATTCACTGGTTCTCGGTGCAAGCAGTTTGAGGAAACCGGTTTGATAACAGCTGAGTGAGGCTGTTCTATCTATTACTGCGTGATTAATTCTTCACTGCTCGTGCGCATCTACTTAACCGTTTTGCATAATAGTGCAAGCGGTCTTGGAGGTTTGAAATTTTATTTTGTTTTTTGATTAATCGTTAAGTATTTGTATTTTTCTATTTTGTGCGTTACGTGCCCTTACAAGTTTTAAACCATGGCTGCGGAATTAAAAGATTTAAACCATCAACGGGGTACGATTCAGGCTAGGTTAACGGTTTTTTCGAAATACCTTGATATTGTGAAGCAAATTGACCCCAATCAAATCGATGCTGTTCAGGTAAGCGAGTTGCAATTTAAATTAACTCGACTTCAGGACATGTTGCCGTTATTTGATGAGGTGCAAAATAAGATTGAAAAACTTAGTACCGATAGCATTGATGTACAAATACTTGAACGCGATACCATTGAAAGTTCATTTTGTCGTTTTATTTCGATGGCTCAGAATTTGCTCGAATCCTTTAGTGCAAAGCGTAATGACGGTAAACATCCTCAAAGTGCAAATAATTCATATCACAGTGACGGTTGTGGTTCTTGTTCTCGTTCTTGTGATGGACGTAACGTTAACGTAAAATTACCTACCATCAAATTACCAACATTTGACGGTAACCATTTGAAATGGTTAGAATTTCGGGATACATTTGAATCCTTAATTCATAACAATAATAGTATTCCACAAATAAGTAAATTTCATTATTTACGTAATTCTTTAGAAGGAAGTGCGTCTGTAGTAATTAAGTCTATCAATTTTACTGCCTCCAATTATGAAATGGCGTGAAATTTGTTATGTGAACGATTTAATAATAAACGAATTTTGATAAATAATCACATCAAGTCTTTATTTAATTTTGAAGCTATATCCAAAGAATCTTACAAATCGATACGATATATGGTAGATTATTATGCAAAAAATTTGCGATCTTTGGAAGAATTAAATGAGCCCGTTAAGTTTTGGGACAGTTTCATAATTTATGTCATGACTGCCAAATTGGATAGTTCCACTAGTCGCAACTGGGAAGAATATAGGAACACATTGCAATTATCCCCCACGCTTGCTGATTTTTTTGAGTTTCTACGAAAACGTGCTGATGTCTTAGAAACTATCCAGTATGGCAAGGTTGATCCAATAAAATCAGATAGATATGTAAACAAAGATCAGAGGTTGACCAAATCATTTATAACATCAAATACATCGAATACATCAAATACATTAAATACATCAAATACACCTACTTCATTTGGAGGTTGTGTGTACTGTCAGCAAAATCATTTTATTCACACTTGTGATAAATTCAAAGAGTTAACACTGTCAAACAAATGGGAGGTAGTAAAGAAAAATAAACTTTGCCCAAATTGTCTTCGTTCTGATCATCATGAGTCGCGTTGTCGGTTGGGTCCTTGCAGAATCTGTAAAAAACGTCACAATTCATTATTACATAAACAAATAGATAGTAGCCAATCAAATGTTAATACTCACAGTTCTCTGAGTCCGACGAGCTCCGATGTTGCTAATACACACTCAAATGAGTCATCATTGGTAGTTCCTAGTGTTGCGTTGTCGGCTGTAGTTCCTGTGCAAGTGTTGTTGTGTACTGCAGAAGTTGATCTTGTTGATGTCGTTTCCAATAAATCTTACCCAGCTAAGGCGCTCCTTGACAGCGGCAGCCAATCGTCGTTCGTCTCTGAAAAAATAAAACAAATTATGAATATTTCATGCAAAGAGACTAATCCGGTATCGATATGAGGTGTTAACGACACTGTGGTGTCTAATGTAGTTAAAAGTTGTAATCTTATGGTTAAATCTCGATTAAATAGTTTTAATATTGATGTGTCATTTCTTGTTATTCCTAAAATCACTGGTCGTCTTCCAAGTATACCGATAGATGTTACCAAGCTAGATTTACCTTCCAACCTATCATTGGCAGATACTACCTTTTCATCTCCGTCAGAAATACATGTTTTGTTAGGAGCTGATGTATTTTGGGAAATCGTGGCTTCCAACCAAATAAAATTAGGACCCAATAAACCAATTTTACAAGAATCCAAATTTGGTTGGCTTGTAGCTGGTCCGATAGGCACACTCCCTTCTTCAGCATCTAAAATTAATTGCAATTTCTCCGTAGAAATACGTGAAGCTTTAGCAAAGTTTTGGGAAATTGAGGATCTTCCTACTTCTACTCACAAACCCTTAACAAAAGATGAGGAGTATTGTGAAACTCATTTCGTCAATAATACAAAACGACTTCCAGATGGTAGATTTTGCGTTAAATTGCCATTTCGAGAACCTCCTGAAGAGGTATTAGCTGATTCCTTTCCTATTGCGCAAAAGTTACTTTTTAGTCTAGAAAAGCGTATTAATAAATCTGGGCTTATAGATAAATACTCCAAATTCTTAAAGGAATATAAAGATTTAGGCCATTTAAGCGAAGTTCCACGTCCAAAATTCGGATATTATATACCTCACCATGTCGTGATTAGAGAGCAAAGTGAGACGACAAAGTTAAGAGTCGTGTTTAATGCGTCCCAAAGAACAGCCTCAGGTAAGTCCTTGAAGTCCTTGAACGACCTAATGCTAGTGGGGCCAGTAGTGCAAGACGACTTGCTATCAATTCTTTTACGTTTTCGTCAAAATGCTTTTGTCGTCACCGCGGACATAGCGAAAATGTACCGGCAAATCATAGTTGATGAGTCTCAACGGCATTTACAGTTAATACTGTGGAGACCAGAACCAAATTCACCAGTACAAATCTATCAGCTGAACACGGTTACCTACGGGACCGCTTCAGCTCCATTTTTGAGTACCCGCTGCTTACTCCAGCTTGCTAAGGATTGTGAAGATGAAGACGTTACTTGGGTAATTAGGCATGGATTTTATGTTGATGATTTGAGTGTAGGGTGCTCATCAAAGGAAAACCTTAAAAGGCTAGTCAACGATGTAGTCAAAAAACTAGAAGATGGTTGTTTTCCCTTCCGAAAATTCCGAACTAATGTCCCTGATATCTTCCAAAATATGTCAATTGTAGATCAATCTCAAGATTTTAGTAAGGATTCAAATGTACTTGGTTTAAAGTGGTCTCCCACTACTGATACTCTTCAGTTTTCTACTACATTGGAACTAGATTCTGAAGTTACAAAACGCAACATTCTTTCGACGTCTTGTAAAGTGTTCGATCCTTTGGGTCTTTTGTCAGCATGCACGATCGTCCCCAAAATATTACTACAAAACTTGTGGCGCGTCAAAAGCGATTGGGATGATCCGGTGCCTAGCGACATCAAAAACAAATGGGAACTTTTTGTTAAAAATGTTACGTCTCTCATAAATTTTCGAATTCCTCGATATGTTTTGTCTCATAATCCAATCGAAATTGAAATACATTGTTTTACCGACGCTTCTGAAATAGCATACGGAGCCTGCATTTATTTAAGGTCAATAGACAGTACGACTAATACTGCCCAAGTTAATTTATTGGCTGCTAAAGCAAGAGTGGCACCTATTAAGCCTGAATTGACGATTCCTAGACTTGAATTAATGGGTGCGCTGCTTGGTGCTCGTTTATACGATAAAGTTAAAAAATCACTTCAAATTCCTATCTCAAAGTCTATTTATTGGTGTGATTCCACCATTGTACTAGGTTGGCTAAAAGCTGAATCTAAAACTCTTAAAACCTACGTGTGTAATAGAGTTGAGGAAATACGTACCTTAACAGATGAATCAGCTTGGCGTCATGTACCTACCCAGTGTAATCCTGCAGACTTGGCGTCGAGAGGCGTCCCTCCTCATCAATTGATCGGAAACTCGTTGTGGTGGCATGGTCCTTCTTTTCTGCTCCTTTCCAATAGGGAGTGGCCTGCTTCCCATCTCCGTTGTCACGATCTACCTGAAACAAAAAGGTGTATGAGTTTGCAATGTGTCGATATAGGTAACATTGTTCCATTTGAGAAATACTCAAAATTATCCAAATTACAAAGAGTTTTTGCTTATGTCCTTAGATTTGTCAACAATTGTAAAAAAGATAACTCCAAGTTTAATGGTCAGCTTACAGCTGATGAATTAAACAACTCTTTAATATTTCTATCTAAACAATCACAGAAAGAGTCCTTTGATAAAGACATTCATGCTCTAACAACATTTAAAAGTTTACATTCAAAATCAAATATCTTACCGTTAAGTCCTTTTCTTGATGAAAATAACGTTTTGCGAGTAGGTGGACGAATTCAAAATGCTTCCCACTGTCCATATGATAAAATTCACCCAATTTTGCTTGACTCAAAGCATGTGTTCACAAAAATATTATTTGAAGCTGAGCATATTCGTCTGCTGCATTGTGGTCCCCAACAATTGTTAAGCTCGGTTAGAGATCACTTTTGGGCAATTGGCGGGCGAAGTCTTAGTGCTAGAACAGTAAACAAATGTGTAAACTGTAGAAGATTCAAGGGTCAAACGCTTCAGCAAATTATGGGAAATTTACCTCGTCCACGAGTTACTCCAGCACCTCCTTTTGAAAATTGCGGTACTGACTTCGCGGGACCATTTTTAATATCAAATCGCAAGGGCCGCGGAGCAAGAACCACAAAATGTTATCTGTGTATTTTTGTTTGCTTGTGTACAAAGGCTGTACACCTAGAAGTCGTGAGCGAACTGAGCACGAATGCGTTTATTTTATGTTTGCGTCGATTCATTTCTCGTCGCGGTAAACCGCTTACCATTTACTGCGACAATGGTCGAAACTTTGTAGGGGCAAATAACGAAATTGTTAGATTACTCAAATCATGTAAAGCCTCAGTAGATGATTTCACGAGCAGTGAAGGAATATTGTTTAAATTTTCTCCTGCCTACTCACCGAACTTTGGTGAAATTTGGGAAGATGGTGTTAAGGCCGCAAAATTCCACTTGAAACGCGTTGCCGGCAATAGTAGTTTAACTTTCGAAGAACTCTCCACACTATTTGCACAAATTGAGGCAATCTTAAATTCTCGGCCACTAACAGCATTGTCTGATGATCCTTCTGATCTCAGACCTTTAACTCCCGGGCACTTCTTAATCGGTCGTCCGTTGACGGCACTACCTTCACCGACTACCGAGAAGATCCACGTCAATCGTTACCAACTGATTGAGCGTCTACGGCATCAATTTTGGCATCGGTGGACCAAGGAGTTTTTGTCAGACCTGCAACAACGAGTCAAATGGCGAACTCAAGGGAGAAAGGTGAAACCTGGAGATCTCGTCATCATCAAGGAAGAAGGCTTACCGCCTATGAAGTGGCTGATGGGTCGGCTACACAACTTATATCCCGGACAAGACGGCGTGTCCAGAGTCGCCGATATAATCACCAAAAAGCGCATCATCAGGCGAGCACTGACTAAAGTCTGTGCTCTTGAACCAGATTCCCATGAGCCTCTTGAAACCGCTTGTTTCAAGGGGGGGGAGGATGTTCGCGATAGTAGCTCAGGCCAGAGCGGGACCTGAGGCGGAGGGAGCGAGGACCGGGGGCGGCTGGCGAGGATTCCTGCTTTGACTTGGCTCAGCGACGCAGCGCCGATACCACTAAATTTTATATTTTTATTAATTCATGTAAAAGCAACTCAATAGAAACTGAAAACTAAATACTTCGTTGTTATTTCGCAACAACACTTTTGAACGAACAAGTTTAAAAAGGTTCTTTCAAAAGTGTCAATGTACGATGGATTGGTCATGGTCGCCGACCATGGTCGGCCATCCTGTACTGAGGGCTTTACATTTGCAGTACAGTGGCCAGTTAACTTACGGTCTTGGCGAGTTAAGTTCTTATCATCGTTTGGACAGGGATTTGCCAGCCAAGTAGAACTTAACGATTAAGTACAGAGAATAGGATGAGGTTCTATTTTTTCGGCAATTCAAGTGCAAGTCTACCCCCCGCGCGTCTTCCGCACCCCGAAGCGTAGTAAAATAACCTACAACTGTTGTCTTTGTCGTGGAGCGGACACTTCTTCTCAAACGGCAACTTATGACTACTTACTTGCCTATACGTTTGGACGCTACTTACAACTTACTACTTAACTGTCTGATTTTTTAAATCGCTACTGTAGGTACTTATGCAAATGTAAATCAGCCCTAGGAGCAAGTGTTACTAAAGACATATTTTCAAGACTAGAGAAAGAAAACCTACTAATGATGAGGCAGTATGGTCTCAGACCTTGGCCTGTTCCTTTAGGAACGAATATAAATAAAAGAATCTTTTTAAGCCCCCAGTACAAGTTGGCCGACCATGGTCGGCGACCATGACCAATACATCGTACATTGACACTTTTGAACGAACAAGTTTAAAAAGGTTCTTTCAAAAGTGTCAATGTACGATGTATTGGTCATGGTCGCCGACCATGATCGGCCATCGTGTACTGGGGGCTTTAAACTTGTTCGTTCAAAAGTGTCAATGTACGATGTATTGGTCATGGTCGCCGACCATGGTCGGCCATCCTGTACTGGGGGCTTTAAAGCCCCCAGTACAGGATGGCCGATCATGTTGGTCGACCATGATGGGCCATCGTGTACAGGGGCGGTTTGCGTTGCTCGCAGACGGCAATCACACGCAAACCGGCCCTGTACACGATGGCCCATCATGGTCGGCCAACATGACCAATACATCGTACATTGACACTTTTGAAATTATCTTTTTAAACTTGTTCGTTCAAAAGTGTCAATGTATGTACGATGTATTGGTTATGGTCGCCGACCATGGTCGGCCAACCTGTACTGGGGTCTTTATACTTTTATTGTTCAGGACTGCGTTCCGTCGTTTTGGTTGAAAAACAACCGGTTGTTTGGTTGCTGCACTCGAGCCACAGAACGGGTGAAACCACGAAGCTCGACTTAATACTGAGGTAACTGGAGAGTGCAGTACGAACAATTTTTTGAATACCACAAATAACACAGTGGCTGTCTTCCGTCTCACCTACACTTTAAAAAAATACGTATGGTCATATGAGACAGCTGACAGCCACTACATACATAAATGTCAAATTTGCTGGCGACACTTTTTTATTCAGGGTGAGAGCTCCAGTTACAGTGCCACAACCTTTTCTGTGCCGGTGACAGCGGCGCTACGTAAGTTTTTCTTTTTTTTGTAGTAATTTAACCGGCCCTGACTTCTAAGAACTTCAGCTGCCAGCAGCGCTATGGTTGGACATCAACTTGACAGCAAAATGACATTAAAAAAAACACTTTAGTTTCACATTTTGGCCACCGGCACAGCAAAGTTTGTGGCACTGTACCTCAGAGTATTAAGTCAAACTTCATGGGTGAAACCATAGTGAAACTACACTCTGACAGCTGTTAGAGTAAAATTTCACCGAGCCACGGACCACGGAACGGCTAGAGCGCGCCCCGGAGTGCGCTCGAGTCATAGATGTACATCTATGGCTCGAGTGCACTCGATTGAAGCGACCAGTGTTGCCAACTTAGCTCTTTTAGAGCTAAATTTAGCTCTATTTTCAAATGTATAGCTCTAAAAAAACAAGTTTAGCTCTTTAGCTCTACTTTTCTACAATTTAGCTTTTTTTCTATGTACACTATGAATGAACCTTTTTGTATTATTTTTGGCTCAAAATACTTGTTTCCAGAGTTAAACTGTTGTCGAACTGGTGGCCTACCACAAGCTCTGAAGCCCCCAGTACAGGTTGGCCGACCATGACCAATACATCGTACATTGACACTTTTGAACGAACAAGTTTAAAAAGGTTCTTTCAAAAGTGTCAATGTACGATGTATTGGTCATGGTCGCCGACCATGATCGGCCAACGTGTACTGGGGGCTTTATAGCAGTTATTTTAAGGTTGAGAGAGTGAGACGCCGCTCTACACGCCGTATAGCGGCGTCTCACTCTCTCAACTTAAAAATAACTGCTATAAGAGCTTGTGGTAGGCCACCTGAAATACTTGTTTACCTACATTGTCTATGGTCGGTCTATCCGGTCTATGGTTATTCTATAATGGTTTATGGTTGGGTATTATCCGATAATTTTCCTAATTTTCTTCTCGGCTAATGAGAAAGTAGTATTATTGATAAACAACATAGTGAGTTACTTATTCATTGTTTGTGGTAAGTTCGCTCGCAGCCGCACGCAGTGTTAAACGGTCGCTTCTAAACATTTATTATTTTAGTCCACTCGTGAATTGTTTAATAAATCATAGTAAGATGGCGAAAAGTAAGCAGCCCTATACACAGAAGTTCAGACAAGAATGGCTGTCTGTACCAGAATTTCAAGGTTGGCTTCAAGCAGTTAAAACAGACCCACCAAGGCGTTTTGTACCTACTGCAAATGCGAGGTTAATTCTAAAAAGGTGATTTATTAAATCATATAAAAAGAAAAAAACACCTAAAAGCGGCGGCAGTACATGTTTTTTTTTATAAAAATAGCAGATTATATAATTTAGCTCTTTTTTCTGAAAAAATCAAGCTCTTTTTTAGCTCTTTTTCAGATATGATCTAGCTCCCTTTGAAAATCCGAGTTGGCAACACTGGAAGCGACGGAACGCACGCCTGAGTGTCAAATAGTGAGTGAGTGTGTCTCACAAATTATATAGACTAGTGTGCTCCGAGTACTGAATCCTATGGAGATGGCATATTGATCTATATGAACTATCGGTTATACAAATATGAGCTAAATCGACATTGTACTCATAAACCTGTAGCCATCTCGTTCTATCTTACCTCCAATACTTCATGTAAAAAGAGGCAGCAATATATTTATTCGACCTATTTTTTGGCAACATTGAAACGTGACGTCATCGTAATGCATGATTGAAGCCGGTCGCCATTTAGGTTTCTCGGTATGTGAGCTGTCAACGCGAGTTGTATTTGCAGTGTTTTGTGATAAAAGTCTTTTAATTTGAGACTTTCATGTGAATAAAAGTGAGATAAAGCAACAAGGAACATGTCTAATTGCAGTGTGGTAGTTTGTGGCATCAAAAAAAGTGAAAATCGTCCAAACATTACATTACACCGGTACGTACTATTTATTTTGCAAAAACACCAAAACAATACAATAAATGCCTTGTGTTTTGGTTTTCCTGTGAATAGTTTACTTAGAATTCATACCAAATGTAGCTTAATACTTATTTTGGTGAGTTTTGTTGGTGTATTTCAAGAAAATATAAATCTGTTTGTTTTGCGCTAGAGTTGCCCTTATAGCATTTTTCTTATCGAACTATCGATGTTTTCAAATTTCAAGTGTAAATTGAGTGTATTAATTTTAAACTGTTTTTATTGTTTTAGGTTGCCTAAAAATAACAAAAAAAAGAAAAATATGGCTGGAACAATGCGAAAGGAAAATTTAAAGACTCGTACGAAAACTATTTTTATGTGCTCTTTTCATTTTGAAGAACAGTTTCAAACGTCAACGACAGTTTAAGTTTTGAAAAAGACGTTAATTAGGCCACTGGCAAAATCTAAATTATAGTGCGACAACTTTTTCTGTTCCGGTTGCCAAAAACTGGATACTTATATATAACGTGTTTTTTTAATGTCATTTTGCTGTAAAGTTGTTGTCGAACTTACATTCATTCTAGCACATTAAAAGTAAGTATATTTTTTTACCACTAGATGTCGCTTCGCTATATTCTAAATATATAAAAAATATGCTTGCTAGTAAATATCTCGATTCAAACTGTTTATTATTTTAATACTTAATAATAATAATGCTTGTTTTTTTTTGAGACATTTCTTTTTTTCTATGGTAGGTAGGTACCTACAAATGCAGGTACCATTGTAGTAGGCATTCTCCTTTGTGATTTATATTGTAATGTGTGTTTTGTAAAAAAACCAATCCTTGTTGTAATAAACATAATAGGTTTTTACAATATGGAGATTTTTGTTTTATTTCATTACCTTTTTTTACTTAAACTGGTTCTCGCGACCTTTGATCTGGAATTCTATTGAGGTCTCGCATGTGTATAGACGCGTGACTCGGAAAACATAAAAAATTTGATCATAAAATTGCAGTTTCTAAGTAAAGGCGAGTAGAGCCGAAAAGTGGGGCGCCCTCAATCAAATTTATTGCTCGCTCAGTATTAATGTATCTACAATCGTACAGATTGAAGCTATGGTCGTGTAGTTTATTTACAAACTATAACCTCAGTAAAATATAGTAGGTTGGTCTTTTATCTACTACTACTGCAACAGGAACTATATTTTACTAAGGTTAGTTAGTAAATAAACTACAGGACCTTATTTTTAATCTGTATCTGCGTTTGAATTTTTGATACATTATGTACTTAACAAGCAATAAATTTAATAATAACATGCAGATCCTCGCGGTTTTACCCGCATGGTACCTACTCGGTCCCATGGGAATATCACGATAAAATATAGCTTATGTCACTCGGAAAGAATGTAGCTTTCTAATGGTCAAAGAAATTTCTAAATTAGTCTAGTAGTTTTGGAACCTATTAAATTCAAACAACCAATCAAATCTTTCCTGTTTACGATATAACTATAGATGAGGGAGCACTTGGCGGCTCTTCTCGCCTTGAAGCCCCCAGTACAGGATGGCTACTCATGTTCGTCGACCATGATGGGCCATCATGTACAGGGGCGGTTTGGGTTGCTCGCAGGCGGCAATCACACGCAAACTCCCACACCGGGGGCTTTAAGCCCCCAGTACAGGATGGCCGATCAAGTTGGCTGACCATGATGGGCTATCGTGTACAGGGGCGGTTTGCGTTGCTCGCAGACGGCAATCACACGCAAACCGGCCCTGTACACGATGGCCCATCATGGTCGGCCAACATGATCGGCCATCCTGTACTGGGGGCTTTACAGTTGTTGCGTCTCACGCGCGCGGTCGGGCCAATGATTGTGTGCGTACATGCACAAACACATACACATTGTGTCATTGTCATAAAGAACTTAATTATGTGCAAATGTAGGTATAATTTAAGCACATTATTAAGTTTTATTTTTCAAAAAAACTTGGTATATAGTTATACACTATAATTCCGTTTTAAATTATCGAGGTGATTACGAAACTGCTTTTATAAAATATAGGGTAATATAGGTAGGTAGTCACAAAAATACTTGATCTATAACTTCATTAATAAATATATCGATGTACAAATAGGGCAGCACTACGGAAAGGCGCCATTTTGGTTTCTCGGTATGTGTGCTTGTGTGTGTGTGTGTATGCTTCAATTTTTCGTAGGTATGCCATCTCCATAGGATTCAGTACTCAGAGCTAGTGTGTCTGTCAAACAAACATCTGTCTGTCAGTCAATACATGTATGTAGCATGTAGGTATGTAAAATATCAAAGAAAATCGAAAATTATGTTTTTGTGATTTTTAATGTACCTACCCATAGACTGTAGTATCTAATAATTGCACTAACTTATTATCCTTATCCTGTAATAAGTTTCATCACATTCCAAAGCAATTTACAAATAAAAATACAGCCTAGAGTATGGCCAATGATAGAGAAGTATTACGTGAAATATGGGATGGAAAATTACCCATTTGCTTTCAGTTAGCTCAAGAAGAAATAATGGAAATTCAACAACCAGATCAGTTTTATGTAATGGTTCCAAGACTTAGTTACTTTCCACTGGTTACAGATAAGGTAACTATAAAACACTAACTGTGTAGAACTTATCTTCTGCAATTTTAATTACCTATCCTATTGTGGTTTTATTAACGATCAATCGTTGACTTTTGTTTTAGATGAAAAGACATTTTTTGCGGTTTATATCGCAAGAGAATTCAGATAGTGAATTGTGGTTGGACTATAATGGACAGCCACTGAAGTGGCATTATCCTATAGGATTCCTTTACGACCTTTACTGTGGCAACGAACCACAACTACCCTGGACACTGACTGTACACTTTACTAAATTCCCAGAGGGTATTCTACTGCATTGTCCAAATAAGTAAGTGCTTTTTCTAATTGGTGACAAGTGAGAGAAAAGTAAACAAAGTTTATACTATTGTAATCATAGGTTTAGGTTTAAAGATATTTATTCTCATAAAAACATACAATGTTTACTTAAAATGAGAATACAAAACAAAAACTTAACATTAATTAAAATTAGGTGCATCATCATCTTAATAGTAATTTGTTCGTTAACAATATGTACTTTCAAATATTTATTAATATTTCGCTTTTTTTCAGAGATATAGTAGAAGCTCATTATATGTCAACAGTCAAGGAAGCTGATGTATTAAAACATCGAGGCCAGGTTATGTCAACTATGCAGAAGAAAGATCATAATCAACTGTGGTTGGGATTACAAAATGGTATATTTTTCATGTATTAAATCGCCGCTATACAACAAAAACTAAAAACCAGTTAAGTAGATTTTACCTATACAATTTTCTACTCATTTTTTTAAGCTCTTTCGCCTGCGAAAACCCAATAAAACATCTTACTTTGTAAGATAGCTAATCAGAAAAACCATTAATTTACAGGTCTGAAGTTTGAATTTCATTTGGTTATTTAGGACTACAAACAAGACATACACCGTTGCATGTAATGAATTCATTTCCAAGCTAAAAATTAAATTAATCAAAATAAAATCAGAATACCATCAAAATATTAAATTAAATTAAATTTGATGAAATCAGTATAATAATGAGCTTAATCTATACATTTAAATCCTTTGTCCTGACGACAAACAACGTCCTTTGTTTTGACAACCGATTTGGTGCAGGGGTAGGCTACCCACCTTCTGCGCCAGTGGTCTCGGTTTCGATTCCCGAACAAGACAAATATTTGTGTGCATGAACATGTCTATTTGTCTTGGTCTGGGTGTTTACTATGTATATTAAGTATGTATTTACAAACAAAAAGTATTTAAGTATATATTTATCTGTTATCAAGTTTTCTATGATACAGTTTCTTAATGAAGTTAAAATGGGCTTAGATAATTGGTGTGAATGTAAGAAGTTATTTATTTATTTATTTTATTTATTTGTCCTGAATCACTGATGGATAAACGCACAGCCTAAGCCGCTGATCGTAGAGACCTGAAACTTGGCGGGTGTGTTCCTTGTATGATGTAGGCATCCGATAAGAAAGGATTTTTCGAAATTCTAACCCTAAGGGGGGGGGGGGGGTAAAGTTAGTATGGGACAACGTGATTTTATGTATTAAAATTAGCGTATTGCCACTTTAAATTATGAAAGAGAAAAAAAGCTTCGCTTTGAACGAATGAGCTGTCATAGAACCCATACCACATTAAATAAAATGTAGTACCTTAGCCAAGGAATTTATAAGTACACCTTAGCAAAATATTGACTTGATTTTTTGCATTTTGGTAGTTCATGAGTAGGAGAATGTCCGAATATTATTTATATGAAAGTAGCTACTGTTTGTCTAGGTATCGTAACCTTCTTATGCCTAAACTATGAGGCTATGAGGTTATGTGACTTTCGCAGAGATGGCTGTCCAAAAATAAATGGTGCTTCGGAAAACACGATAAGCCGATGGTTCTGGCTGCATTTGGACTGGTTAATACCCCATAACTGCAATGGGCCCGTGTGGAAGGTCATGGTCCATTTTCCTTAAGCGCGTCACAAACGGTGAAGATGCTATAATATTTTATCTTAAGATATCGTAAGATAAAATATTATAGCATCTTAAACTATCACACACGGTTAAGATACGATATATTTTGGAATCTTTTCACTCTCTTGATATCCGTCCTAGGTAGCGGACGAATATTCTGTAAACCATCTTATACAGGGTGATCAAAAATGAGCAATTCGGATTTGCTATTAGACTTATTGGACAGTTCATCAGAAGATGATTCTGACCAGGTGTGCGATTCTCTAAGAATCAATCAACAAACTCGACGTTCTTTTTCGCTTGACCTTCACTTGTTTATTATGAATTTTGACATAAAGAATCGAAGTGAACGACGATGTGACGGTGAAACTTCGTTAGAGAATCGCACCCCTGGAATTTGATATAAAAATTGCTATAGCTAATTCGAACTCTAGATCAGTTTGGATAGAAAATCATACTATCATCATTAGGTAGGTACCTACTCCTTACGTTTGACGTTTCAAAGCGACATTATTTCTAAGCAAACTTTTTGGTTAAACTAGGTGTAAACTTACTCTTCGTTTATTATGAATGTGTTACGGGACCCCCTCGTCGGCCAGCGGTACACTAGCCGGAACGTCGGAAGTCACCACATAGTATTCAATTAGAAGATGTTGTAGAGAATAAAAGATTGTTTCAGCACTTGGATAGTTGTTTTATCAAATATTGTAAACTAGCTTTCCGCCCGCGGCTTCGCCCGCGTGGACAACACGAAGTTATCCCGCGGGAATGTGACATTTTTCCGGGATGAAAAATAGCCTATGTTCCTGTCCAGGCTACAAAGTATCAGTGTCCCAAATTTCAGCCGATTCCGTTCAGCCGTTTTGGCGTGATTGAGTAACAAACATCCAAACATCTAAACTTTCACATTTATAATATTAGTAGGATTAGAAATATGAAAGAATATGAAGAATAGGAACTGTTACTATAATTAATTAATTGGCTATTTAATAGTTATTACATTTCACTTATAAATTTTTGGTACGCTAGCTCGCACGCGAGCTCTGTTCAGCTTGATTGTTCTGGTAGGACTGAATCAAAATGCTGAATAGGGCACGTGGAGCGAAGAATTACGAAAGAACAGTGGTACAGCATAAAATTGATGGCCAGTACGTAAAACTATAAAACTTTCCAGCCACTATGGAGTTTCTAACCATCCATAATGACTGGAACGAAACGGCATCGTTACAAATGTTTTGACTCTTTCGTATTTATCCCAAAATGTTTAAAAAATAAATGTCCACCCGTGCGAAGCCGGCGCGGGCCGCTAGTTCTCTCTATGCCCAGCACCGAAAACGGGACAACCTGTATACACATCTTTTCGTATCCAAAATATATATTTCGCATGTTAAGATAGTATCTTAACATGCAAAATATATATTTCCGTATCTTAACATACAAAATATATATTTAGCCGTATCGTCTAGCATCTTAAGATACTTAATATGAAAATATATGTTATCTTTGGCGTGTGTGATGGTCCATTGAATTATATGGCGAGCGATATTCTATGTTAAGATAAAATATTATAGTATCTTCACCGTCTGTGACGACCTTTATCCATCAATATGAAGGCCTGTACCCCAGCAGCGGGGACATTAAAATGGATTGATGATGGTGCTGATGAGACCTTAGAGAACGCCTATCTACCTACTTTTTGACATGAAATTTTGCGATGTACCCAATATTACCTATATAAAATCGAAGAGACATAACTCACTCATCACGAAATCTCGAAAACTACTGTACCAACTTAGATGTAATTTGGCAGGAAGTTAGATTATGACTAGAAGGCGTCCTCTAAGAACGGATTTTGGGAAACCCCCCCTGAAGGGGTAAAATGGGGGGGTTAAGGTTATATGTAACTTCCTCATTTATGGATTTAGAAGCATGAAAATTGGTACCTTGGATATTCGTTACGATTGAAAATGATTGGCGTAAGCGAAGTAAAAAAAACCTCCCCCCCCCTAATTGGGTAAAATGGGGGCTTAAAGTTTATATGGAACTTCTTCATTTCTGAACTTAGAAGTATGAAAGTTGGTATGTTGGATACTGATCACGATTAAAAATGATCTGCGTAGGGGAAAATAAAAAATCTCCCCCCAAATGGGGTAAAAAGTGGGTTTCAAGTTTATATGGAACTTCCTCATTTTTAGAATTAGAAGTAAGTATAAATTTGTTACGTAGGGTACTGGTAAAAATTTCCTGTGAGCGAAGTTTAAAAAAATCTCCCACATAATGGGGTAAAATGAGGAGATTAAGCTTATATGGAACTTCCTCATTTCTGATATTAAAAGTATGAAAATTGGTATGTTGGATGGATACTGGTCAGGATTAAAATGATCTGCGTAGGCGAAGTTAAAAAATCATACCCTAATGGGGTAGAAAGGGGGGTTGAAGTTTATATGGAAACTTCCTCATTTCTGGGCTAAGGAGGATGGAAACTGATATGTAGGATAATGGTCCGGATTAAAAATGATCCACGCAGGCGAAGTTAAAAAAGCCCTCAATGGGGTAGAAAGGAGGGATTAAGGCTTATATAAAAACTTCCTCATTTCTGGACTTCGGAGTATGGAAATTGGTACGAAGGATAGTCATGATCAAAAATTATCTGCGTATCGTCAAAGTTAAAAAGGCCCTAATAAGAAATAGATAAATAGATAAATCGAGAAATAGATAATAAACAATAATATAAATACAAATGGCTAATACACCCAATGAAGTGAGTTTTATTAGTTTTAATTGCAAGTCCTTTAAGAGATCCATAGACTGTATACGAAGTCTCAGTGACAATGCTGATATAATTGCTTTGCAAGAAACCTGGCTACTTCCGTATGAGATATCAGAACTGAGTAAAGTCAGCAGTGACTTTGGATTTTGCGGTAAATCGGCAGTTGACATATCAAGTGGAATACTGCGTGGGCGGCCGTATGGCGGGGTCGCGCTGTTATGGAGGAACAATAAGTTTGATAGTGTTTTCGTGGTGCCGTGTGTGAGTGACCGAATCGCTGCGATCCAGGTATGTGCGTTGGGCCGTACATTTCTTGTGTTCTCTATTTACATGCCTACTGACTCCTCTGACAATTTAGTAGAATTTATTCAGTGTTTAAGTGAAGTTGACGCAATAGTTGAAAGTAGTAATATAGAATCAGTATTTTTTATAGGGGATTTTAATGCTCATCCGGGGGAATTGTTTGGAAATGAATTAAGTAATTATTGTAAAGATCAAAATTGGACTTGTGTAGATATTGAAATGTTAGGGTTAAACTCTAATACTTATACCTTTGTTAGTGACGCGCACGGCAGCCGCAGGTGGCTGGACCACTGCCTGGTAACTGAAGCGGCGTTAAAGTCGGTTTTGTCGGTAAAGGTGAACTATGATGTTTACTGGTCAGATCATTTGCCGCTTGAGATTCGGTGTAATATACAGTCGGTCTGCCCAGCTGTTAAGCTGCCGCGTGCTAAAATTAATATGGTTATGTGGGGTGACAGGGATTTAAGTCAAAATCAAGCTTATTGTAAATTATGTAATGACAAACTTAAAAACATTGACTTTCCTTTTGAATTTAATGCGTGTTGTGATAGTATGTGTAATAATAACTCTCCTGTTCACTTAGCTGCTATTGATGCTCTTTATACCACCATCATAACGACATTGCAGGAGGCCGCTGTCGATAGTTATGTAGGGCCTGCGGGGGGACGCGGAAAACCTAAGCGTGGTCGCACTGTTGCGGGCTGGAACAAATATGTCCGGGACTCTCACCGTGACGCTAGGCAAAAGTTTTTAACCTGGGTATGGTACGGCCGGCCTAGTAGTGGTAACATATACATTGAAATGCTCGAATCAAAGAAAACATTTAAATCGAAATTAAAATTTTGTCAAACCAATCAAGAATTAATTAAAATGAACATTTTGGCCACAAAACATAAAAATAAGGACTTTCAGGGATTTTGGAAGCATACACAAAAACTAAATTCTAAACCTAGCGTTCCGGTGAGTGTGAACGGCGTAAATGACCCGAAGGACATATCAAATATGTTTAAGTGCCATTTTCAGGTGGAGTCCCCATTGAAAGGTAGTGAGTCCAGGGATGCGGAGGCCGTGGTGTTGGGGGTGCCGGATAGAGTCACAGCGAAGCAAGTCGCTCTAATTATAAAAGGTATGACTCGAGGCAAGTCCCCCGGACATGACGGCCTCAGCATCGAACACTTTCAATATGCGGGGCCGCACCTCTCGAGGCTGTTGGGATTGCTCTTCACACTGTGTATCAGGCACTGCTATTTACCTAATGAGCTTATGAAGACGGTGGTAGTGCCTATAGTTAAAAACAAAACAGGAGATATTTCTGAAAAGAACAACTACCGCCCGATTTCATTAGCCACCATCACATCCAAGGTGCTTGATGGTCTGCTTGAGAGACAGCTTAAAAAATATATTCACCTCAACGACGCTCAGTTCGGCTTTGTTCCGGGACTTTCAACTGAAAGCGCTATCATGTCTCTGAAGCAGACCGTCAGATACTACACGGATAGGCACACGCCTGTTTATGCCGCCTTCCTTGACCTCTCTAAGGCATTTGACTTGGTTAGATATGACATCCTTTGGCGGAAATTGGCTGGTACTGGCACGCCGGGTGAGTATATCAATATATTCAGATATTGGTACAGCCACCAAACTAACCAGGTCAAGTGGCTTGGTGAGCTATCTGACGAGTATAGGTTGGAATGTGGAGTAAGGCAGGGAGGGTTGACGTCTCCTTCACTCTTCAACCTGTATGTGAACCGCCTGATTGATGAGCTGAGCAACACAGGTGTCGGCTGCTCTATTGATGGTCAAATTATCAACAGTATTAGTTATGCAGACGATATGGTGTTGCTCAGCCCTTCAATCGCCGGGCTCAGGAGGCTGATAATAGTTTGTGAGGAATACGCGACTGCACACGGCCTCCTGTACAATGTCAAAAAGAGTGACCTACTGATTTTCCAAGCCAAGGGGCGTAAGCCGGAGAATGTGCCTCCAGTGCTGCTGAATGGGGTCGCTCTCAGTAGGGTGAAGGAGTTTAAATACCTCGGCCATGTTGTCACTGAGGATTTGAAAGATGATAGCGACATAGAGAGGGAAAGGAGAGCGATGGCGGTCCGCTGCAATATGGTCGCCCGCAGATTCGCACGATGTAGTCCAGAGGTAAAAATCACCCTTTTTAAAGCCTTCTGTCAGACCTTATACACGTGCAATCTGTGGGTCAGCTATACCCAGCGAGCCATCAACGCTCCGAGTACAATACAATAACGCATTCAGGGTGGTGTTGGGACTTCCGCGTTACTGCAGCGCGTCAGCGATGTTTGCGCACGCTCACATGGACGGCTTCCATGCAATACTACGGCGCCGCATCGCCTCTCTCCAACGCAGGGTGCGCGGGAGCTCCAACACCATCCTGAGGGTGCTCAGCGACAAACTCGATTCCGCATTGTGGAGGCATTGGGTGCGAGCACATGTTTTGATCCCCGGTGTATCTGTTGGGGGTCGATATCTTAGGTAAATTTTGAATTTTTACGTTTTTTTATTCTTTATCTTATTTTATTTGCTTTAATGTAATTAATTATTAATTTGAATCTAATTGACATTTTTATTATTTTATTTAGTTTTATTAATATTAATTATCACAGAAATATTATAATCAACTGTATGGACATAGTCTGAAATAAAATGATTTTATTTTATTTTTATTTTTATTTTTATTTTATTTTATTTTTTTTTATTTATTTATAAGGTAGAAAGGGGGGTTAAAGTTTATATGGAGGGGTATTAAAGATACGGAGTTTGGATGTTTGTGGCTCAACCACAACAAAACGATAAATTGCGCTCTGGCCTGGAAAATTTCATACGGTTTTTTTAACTCGGGGAAAAAGTACGATTCCCGTGGGATACTTACAGTTTTTTTTCTCACTTTACTTTGTTCAATGTTGCTTGGGTCCTATGCAAATCATTTTCGTGCAAAGCAAAATGTTGTTTCTCAAATCGTTACCTTCTCGTGCCTAAACCACTGATTTGACTTTCATGAAATTTGGTACATATATAGAGCAGAGTGGGTAGGGAAGCGTGCTCGGCCTGCGATCGCTGAGGGTAGGTATATGACTTTCGCAATGGTTTATCACGGGATGGCTGTTCAAAAATATATGGTGCTTCGGAAGACACGATAAGCCGAAGGTTTCTGCTGCATTGGCTTAGATACTAAGTTTTAGCGCGGGCTGTGGAATGGAATTGGTATTTAAGGTGAAAGTTTGAGTTCATGGGAAGTTCATATAGAATAGAGACAGTAGAATGGACGCCCTGGGAGGGGCCAAAACTTACTTTTTACCGCAGGAAAAATCTCATTCCCATGGGAAAATCACTTTAAACGCGGGTAAGTTTGCGGGCAGAAATTGGTATTTGAATAAATAATTTGAACTCTGCTGGGAAGGATTATAATAAGCTACTTCTACTTTTTACCACAGGAAAGTATCATATTCCCACGGAAAAATCAGTAGGTATTAATTGTTTACGACTTTCACGTCAAAACGGCGCAACGGATCAATGTGATTTTTGGTACGGGGGTAGATTGGCAGCTGGAGAGTGACATATAGGCTACTGTTTATCCCGGAAAAATATCACATTCCTCAGGATAATTTCGTGTAGCACACGCGGGCGAAGCCGTGGGCGGAAAGCTAGTTAAACTATAAAAAACAAAAAAAATATTATGATGATGATGATGATTTATTAAATTAAATCATTATCATCATCATTTCGCCGTACGACGTCCACAGCTGGGCATAGGCCTCCCCCAAGGATCTTCACAATTATCGGTCCTGTGCTGCCCGCATCCAGTGGCTTCCCGTAACCTTGACCAGATCGTTGGTCCACCTTGTAGGGGGCATTCCCACGGAACCTAATAAAATAAAATAATTCAATTAAATTAGATGAAATCAGTAAAATAATAAGCCTAATTAAACTGTAAAAAAAATTAAAAGGTGTATTAAAATGAAGATCCTGCAATAGTTGGGAGCAGTCTCCAGTCGCAAGTTCGTGTAAAAAAACAGCATGTCCAAAAGTTCTCTTCTGTCTTGCAAATTATTATAAAAATGAGACGCGGTCCTTGTAAGAGCTTAAAATTTTATCCTTGCATTGATAAGTAAGGTGCCACAATAGTCCTTGCTGTTCCTTAGAACAAAACCCAGAATTTGGAAGCCCCGTTTAGCAACTTTATCAATAATGTTGATAACGTAACTTTTTATCAAAATAGACACCAAGGTCTTAAAAACAAGCTACACTTCATGGCAGAGTGCCCGATGTACGTATCATTGCGCTGGGAGCTCTTTGGAACGGACAAGCTTAAGGAAGAGGATCTAAAGCAGTTAACAATACTGTAAGCGCACAGGTAGGTTCGAGGGTCCGACGCCGGTGGGGTAAATGATAACTCGCCTCGGCTTTCGAAAACTGGGTGAAATGGACCCGACCTATTATTTTTTAGAGGGGGGACGCCAGCGAAGCCGGACGGGTGATCAGTCACCTAGGTCGGGACCATTTCACCCAACCTAGGTGACTGATCACCCGTCCGGCTTCGCTGGCGTCCCCCCTATAATATATGTTTTTTGTTTGTGGTGTCATCTACAATCAGCTGTTCAAGCCATAATCAGATGGTTTGTAAAAATAAATGACTTTTTTAGAGGTATTCCATCAAATACACCCCCTGCTTCAAGAACTGAATCAGTTAGTTTCTCTCATCCAGTTGCAATATTTGCCAACGTTTTAACCGTGCTGTATTGCCGTCAGTTTTGAGTAGATTTCTTGCCAGTTCATTAGTATGGGTCTCAAGTCTGGTCTTATATTTTTTGCTGTACTCCTTAACTTCATCTCCAATAGTTGGTATATTTAAATACTCATGTATCTCAACATATCTTGAGAACCATGGGGCGTTACATAATATTCTAAGTGCTTTATTTTGGAACCTCTGCAAGATCTCTAAGTTTGATTTGCTGGCTGATCCCCAGAGCTGAATACCATTTATATCCATATGGGTTTAATTATTGATTTATATAAGTACCAATATTTTATTATTTAATGTGAGAGATGATTGTCGCCCAATGAGCCAGTCAAGGTTTCTAAACTGTAAATCTGCTTTCTTTCTCTTGGCTTTAATATGTTTAGCCCAGGTCAACCTTCTGTCCAGATGAAGACCCAGATACTTCACACTGCTGTCTGTGGTTATAGGTTCACCTCGTAGGTATACAGGTGGGCAGTCTCCTCTTCGCAGGTTAAAGGTTATTTGTAACCTTTACCCTTTGTAACCATTGATCTATTTTGATAAGATGACTTTGCAGTTTTTGTGCAGCTACTTCTGGATTAGTATCGCTTGCCAGACAGGCAGTATCGTCGGCATATGTCGCAGTTACTACATCTTCATCAGCAGGCAGGTCAGCTGTGTATATAGAGTAGAGTACCGGGCCAAGTACTGAGCCTTGCGGGACAGAAGCTTTAATGACATACAGCTTTGAGACTTCTTCACCAAATTTTACTTGGAACTTTCTGTCCAATAAGTAAGACTTTTTTAGTAACATAAACTCATAAAGTATGAGTTAGGAAGTTTCTTCTTCAGTTTGAATAATAATCCTTTATGCCACAGCCCACACCTTGTCGAAGGCTTGTTGTATGTCCAGGAACACAGCCGTACAGTATTCTTTGTTCTCCAGAGACTGCCTTATCTTATCAACCACACGATGCACCTGCTCAACCGTTGAGTGATTTTCCCGGAAGCCAAACTGGTGGTCCGGAATTATATTCTCTTTATATAGAACTGGTTTGAGTCTTGAGTATTTTCTCGAACAGCTTTGATATTGTTGGAAGAAGACTTATCGGCCTGTATGAGCTAGGAACCGTAGGAGGTTTACCAGGCTTTGGAATCATGCAAATTTGTGACACTTTCCATAGTTTGGGATAGTAGTGCAGTCTGAAGATAGCATTAAAGAGCATAGTCAGAAAGACTATAGGTTTTCTTGGTAGATGCTTCATTATTTCACCAGTAATGAGGTCAAAACCTGTGGCTTTTTTTGTTCCTAAGTGTTTAACAAAGTAGCTCAACTCCCTAGCTGTGACGAGCTTTATAGGCAATGTTAATTGCTGGTCACTGTTGATAACAGCATCAATTTCCCTCTCAAAATCTGACATGGTTGAGGCATTTGGTGTAAAGGCTCGGCTGAGGTGCTCCGCAAAAAGTTCAGCTTTTTCTAGTGGTCCTCTCCATCCATCCTCCATTCTGCGATTTCAGAGGTGGCGATGGCTGTTGGGGTCTTTTGAATTGCTTTGTAATTTTCCACAGTGAATAATTGTCTTTTTTAGTTGCCGATAGTGATTCCAATTTTTGTTGAAATGTGTTGTTCTCATTTTCCTTAATTATGTGTTTCAGTTCCCTTGCTGCAGTGTTGTATAACCTTCGATCTGTTGGATGTCCTGTCCTGTTGGAATCCTATAAATAAATAAATAAATAAAAAGGTCTTATGTTATCGACTTCTTTTAGAGTTTGACATTTGATCACAAGATGTCGAAAATTCTAAAGGCGGATGATGTTACTCAAAACATAGCTACTACATTTCAAACCATCAATCGCTATGCAAAATGCCAACTCCATTGTATTGGCTGAGGTTATTTAGTGCTATAAAATCCAACAGAGTATCTACCAGTGTGCTATTTGACTTTACCACCGCCACTGTATCTGATATATGCCGCCGCTGCCTGGCGAAGTACTTCGCAGATATGCAAGGGTTGCCACAGAATAGAAAATAAAATAACTAGGATTATTATTTGTAATGTTGGTATCATTTATTCATATTATATATTTACATGATATATTATATTTATATTTGTTGCACTGCCAGCTAAGAAGGCAGCCTAGGTATAATCGGTGTAAATTTTTTTATCAGCTACAATTGAAATCCACCAATAGTAATAAATAGGATCGGCCGGCCGACCCTGTTATCGGTATACAAAAATTCTGACATGGGCGGATAGCCTAATGCAAATGTTTCTCTGAACTCACTCAGAGTTCAGAGCAACATTTGCATTAAGCTATCCTCATTTAACTACATAAATAAATAACTTCTTACAATCACACCAATTATCCAAGCCCATAAAAATTTCATTATGAAACCGTGTCATGGAAAACTTGATAATGGCAGGTCTGTCTCACTTCCATACAAGCGGCGCAAAATCCCCGAGATATATACCTACCATTCTGGAAAACAACCTAATTTCAACCTTTTGCATTGCGTATAGCGTTCATAGTACAATAACTGTCTGCCGTCTCGCTTCAATCTGCTAGGGCTGTCAGAGGTACTACTTCATCTGTGAAAGTCTTTGAGCACAGCCTTCTCTATTGGTAGTAGAGAAGGCTGTGCTTTAAGTATTCAAAACGGGAGTTGACATATACACGCACCCCCTTTCACCAAAGTACTCATGTCCAATTAGTTCGTGTCACTTTATAAATACTAGTTGGTCACGACCATCCGTCATTTTGTAAGAACACATATCGCCGAACGCAGCTCCGCTAAAATGGTGTATTGTGCAGTGTATTTCTGCAAAAGACGATCAGAAAGTTCAAATTTTACAAAGGACGGAATTTCCTATCACACTTAAGTATAATTTTATTATCAAACTATAATATAATCACGAAGAAAACGTAGTTTGTTTGTGTAAGCTAACGACAGACATTGCGATAGCAAAATGATACCAAACACCGTGGTACATTATAAGTCATAGTGCTGTTACAAAGAGAACGAGTGTATGCTCTATGAACTATTATTTTGATGCGTTCTGATAAAGCACATAAATAAGTTTTTTAATTCAATAAAATATATCATAATGATAATGCTGTCATCAATATTATTTACTTCACAGGTTTCCAAAAATCACATTTTAAAGAACCAATGGATAGAGTTTTGCAGAATTAAAAATTGTTGGGTACCGAAAAGAACAAGCGTCACTTACCACAAGCTCAACAATTGAAAAGAGAAATAATATTCCAAAAAAAGAAGATTAAGAGATTGCAAGACCAAAACAGATATTTATAAAGAAGAAAGTCAATATTGAATTGGGAAGATTAGTGATGCAAAAGTACACAGATACCCGACTGTCTTATCTGATGAGAAAACAGATTCGCAGAAATGTATACGTAACATATATCAAATTAATTCATTTTAAAAATCAATAGAAATATAAAACATTATGTAACTGTAACTATGTAAACTCAAAATCTATGTAACTACAGCTTTTGGGTACTTTTCCTATTTAACAGTCTTTTTGTCATTTCGGTCGAAGCAATCCACACACAAATTATCCGTAAAGATATGCCCTGTTTCAGCTTTTTAAGCTTTTGGACTGGAAATTAAGATAAGATAATAAAGTGTAGATTATTTAAACTTGTGGTTCGGGTAGATAAGTAACTGTTTATAAAAAGTTTAAAAAATAAAATAATATCTTATCTAATAAAAAGGCTACTTGCGCCAACTATCACGAGCGGAATTTCATTTCTGTAAATTATTTGAAGATAGGGCAGAACTATGTTTTATGTATGTTGAGGGCCCCACAGACGATCAGTCCGCCAGCAGGCAACGGCCTGTTGGCCGCAATCGACCACACACTTCCAGTTTTTCATACAAAAACCGAATATCATGGCTTAATATCATGGATTTCGGGTTTCATGGATCGTCTGTGGGGCCCTTTAAACATTTATTTATAAGCTGCTTTTAGTAATTTTGTTGGTGTAAATAATAAAATCAAATGAAGACCGTATTAAAAAAATCTTTGTTCGTAGTCATAAATCTTCCAATCATTCAATTTTATCGGTCTCTTTACGCCCCATCACTAACCTTGACGCAAAAGCTGACTTATTTTTTTGGCGCTGCCGTCTGAGTGAGCTGTCATAATGTGTACTATGATGTTTAGTTCCAAATTTTGGCCACTCGCAAATATAACTTTGTGGTCTTTTACTTACGACTACGATATGACTTTTTCTACAAGAGTGTGCGTGAATTTGAAGTTGTGTGCTGTGCGTGTGTACCTCGTCTCCCCCCAAAATTGGCGGAAAAAATCTAATGTAGGAGAGTGCTCTTGGCAACTCCCGTTTTGAATACTCAAAGGTGAAAGTAATACACGCGAAGCGAGCCAGATGGCGATACATGGCGGATGCGTGCGCTGCGTGTGCGACAAAGTCGAGCGAGTGCCAGCCTATTGAGACTAGTCCGGTGACCGGACGCTTGCGTTTATCATACCTAAACTCGGGAGTGAAATTTCTGTACCGTAAGGTACTAATATATATTCTGTGATAATGGATAAATATATAGGTAGTTAAATACCTTTTGTTTGTAAAAACATACTTATTATACATAGAAAACACCTAGACCAAGACAAATAGACATCTTCATGCACACAAATAGGTATTTGTCTTGTTCGGGAATCGAACCCGAGACCTTGACTGTGTTTCGTAGTGAGATGACCTCTTTCCTTATGTTTTCCTTACTCCTTCACCTTATCCGGGATATCTCCTTAAATACTGATGTGATTTAAATGAATTTGGTGTCAATTTAAAGTTAACAGTTTAACCTTTAAAATGGTACCATTTTTATTATTCTTAACTAGTTATTAAGTACTCAAGATCGCGCAGAGTCAATTCCAAGTAAGTGATTCCATACTTTTGCTCGCGAGTGTATCAACTGCAGTTAATTTTACACAGAATGTAGTTTGGATCTTAACTGGTTTTTATTTAACAAAGCGGCAATATTTACGTATATAATTTCATTCCACTACATATTAAAAAGGGCAACTAAATTATTGAATCTATTTCAGACAAGTTTGATCAGTTTTGGGCAATAAATAGAAGACTTATGGAGTCACATGGTGATAATGAAGGATTCAAACATATACCCATAAGAATATACTCTGATGATGGTGTATGCAATCAACGTTTAGTAAGTCCAAAGAATGTTGATGGAAGCAGAAAGAATTTACAACAGATGATAACTGAATTATATCCTGATAAAGATAATGGTAAGTCAGTCAATTTTGGTCTCCCCTGAAGGGTAGTAATTTTTCACATACCATCTTAATTTTTTTCTACTAATAATTTAACCATCAACTTTCGATCAACAATAACACCTAAGCCATCAACATTATCCTTTTGCATGCCAGTGCTTTTTTACGTTACTTCCTACCCCTACCGATGCCATTAACTATAAAACAGCTTCGAAATTTGAATTTTGACCATCACCGAAAAAGAGTGCCTACCTGTCAATGATGTTTTTGTCCCTTTCATTTGACGTAAATTAATCAGTCATCCAAAAGAATTAATTTTATTTTGAGGAAGGCTCACCGCGTACTACGAAAATTAATCGTTGCGATTTATAACTGCGAAATAAAATACCGGTACGAAAGGTAAAATATTTATTTAAAATAACTTTCTAGGTTCGTTTAATCCATACTAATATTATAAATGTTTAAGTAAAAAAACCATAAAAATTGCGTAGAAAATAATAAAACCAACACTTTTCTCTCCCATACAAACCAGCTGTCAAACATTTGACGTAAGTAAATACAAATCAATGGTCTTTCACGTCAAAACGGAGCAACGGATCAATGGGTTTTTGGTATGGGGGTCTTTTGGAGATGCAGAGTGAAAAAGGCTACTTTTTATCCCGGAAAAACAACACATTTCCGCGGGCTAACGTCATGTTGGCCACGCAGGCAAAGCCGCGGGCGGAAGGCTAGTAGAATATAAAATTCAAAAATGTGACATTTTACCTAAATAGAATATCATAATATTTCACGGCCAGAGTTTAAAATAAAAATCTTTGTAGAATTTATTATAATGTAATAATGACTTTTTAGAATCTTGTGAATGGCTGATTACATTTGAAATCTTGATAATAGAGTTCGGCACTTTTGATTGTTTACATATTTTTGATTATCATGTGGATATATGATTATGATCATGTATGTGTCTCTTAGTTAATGAAGTACCTATGGATACATATTATTGCATTTGTCTGTTTACCAAGTAATGTTTAAGTTGATGTTTACTTATTTTTGTTGTTATGCATGTTTCCATATTTAAAGTAATTTAAAAGGTTACATTTTGTGGCAACTTGTGGTGTATATATCTTTGACCTTGACTGTACTTACATGTATATCTCTTTTTCAGTGACATTAAAAACACATGGAATAACCCTACCTCAAGACACACCGTTGCAGTGGCTTTCAGAGCATATGAGTTACCCTGATAATTTTCTTCACTTGTGCTTATGCTGAATTGCTGAATAAAGGCCTACGCAGACCGGGACGGCATGCGGAATGGCAAGGGATTTAAATTTTTATTAATTGGACATTCCAACCTATTACCTTACCATAACAGGTGGTAGGTAAAAAATGTTGGACGATTCATAAGCATTAATTTTATTTAATCTATATGAATAAAAATTTATTGACTTGACTTGACCTATCCAACTTATTTCTATACTTACCGATACGTTTGAATGTCCATTAGTAAAAATTTAAATCCTTTGCCATGCCGTCCCAGTCTGCGTAGGCCATTAGAATCTAGTTCTTATTATTTCCATACACTTGGTTTTAATTAAGTAGATGCAATCCTGAAAATAGTTGATATAAGGAAAAAGGACATTCTTATTACGACAAAATGGCATCATATAAACAGAGAATATTGTTCGGCTTAAGTTTTTACTAAAATATACCTTTTCACTTCTCATGCTCGTAAAGTTCGTATTTATGTCGGGTATAGGCTGCATAAAATCGCTTTTTATGCTCTAGTGCATAAAGTAAAATCTTCGTCTAAGTCTCAGACTTTAAGACAAAGATCGTCAGGTAAACAGCCACACACGCAATTAAACTTCGTTAAATAAACTTATTATTTCATTCTGTTTCTTCAATTTTGTACATAATCCATATTGAATTACTAAATTAATAAAACTAGGCAAAATTAATGAGTTTTCTAAGAAATAAGTATTTCAAGAGCATTATGGACTACGATCTAATGCTAAAGTCACTGTGCTACCAATGCCACGTATAAAAAAAAAGAAAAAGAAAGTCTTCCTGCCAATATGGCGAAGTCTTTATTTTTTCTTTTTTGCAATAATGTTATTTATTTTCCTCACACTCTAAGTGAAAAGCAGAGTGTATAACTTGTTCATAAAACCCATTTTGCCCTCGAATTGACTATCCACCCTCGCCTACGGCTCGGATGGATATATACATCTCGGGTAAAATAGTACGTTTTATGCACTTGTTGTACAATCTACTATTTTTATAGTGAGGGCATTATTTATGCATGATGTCAAAATATGCCTAGACCATATTTATTTATTTTTAATGTACATTGTTTAAATCAATAATAAATAAATTTCGTGTTGGCTGTCGTAAGTGTTTTGCTACATAAAATAAATTGTAAAATTGTACATAAATAAACTGCAAGAATATTATTTGATATTATTTATTTAACATGTAAAATCCTTACAATACTTACTAGTAAAAAACAAGTTAACTTTAAATAAAGGGTTTAATTTTTATACACATTTATTGACACTGATATAAAAAAACTGACCCGCTAAAAATTTATATTGTCGATTTTATTTTCACACCAAGAAATGAGAAATAGAAATATTTATTTGCAATTATTGTTTTAAAGTTTGGAAGGTGTAGGGAAAAATATTCTGTCTAGTTTCTTCGTATTTTTTTTACGGAATGTCTTTTATTTTTTATGGGTTTAGTCCATAATTATTTGCATTTTTTTTTATTAATTTATAAAACAAGACAAGACAACACTTAAACTTGACCACTATGATCATACTTCAACAAAATAACTTATTTCATAAAGAGTTAAATAATAAAGTGCTGCCTTCCAGATGATTATTATCATAGACTTAATTACACATACCTACACACATAATTAACCGATTCGTTGCTAATGGCACGACAGGCGTGTCATCAACTTGTATGGCGCTTGACACCCCAGTCGTGTCATAGAAAATTTTTTCACAGCCATGGCGAAAAGTTTTCGAAAATGGGCGTCGCAACGAATCGGTAGCGCATGTGACACAGCCAGACGATACGAGATTCATTTTTGCGTCTTTCTTTTCATACTTTGGTTCAGACTGCGAGCTTGTAGCAGTAACTAAACTATGAAGATCACGATTTGTACAGCTACGAGCAATAACACATCATATAATGACACATTGCGGCGTGCCGAATAAAACTATCAGCGTCACAGAAACCATTCAATATTTAATATGACATACCTAGTCCCATGTTGTTTACATATTATTGACTGTATGTACATAGTAAAAGCAAAATAGTATCTCGTTTACTTCGCTGTGGCCTGCGCTTAAGAGCCATTTCGCACTTTGCAATTGTATCGCTCGCACAATAAACATTTTTAAATATTGTCTAAAACACATTGTGTTTTTTAGAAAAGTGTTTCAATATTTATTTTTTTATTTATTAAACTTTATTGTACAGTTACATCAAGTAGAGTACAAAAGGCGGGCTTAACGCTAAAAGCATTCTCTACCAGCCAACCTTTGGGAAAAACGAGACAAGCGAGGGCGGTACAAATAAAATAATAAAAAATTCTGATTTAAAAATGAATACAATTACCTAATATACGTTTAAAATACTATAACATATAATACTTATATACATACATACATATATATACATGAAAATATATTTTACATACATACAAATAATTATAATATATACATAAATAATACACAGTGAACACAGAAAGGAATGATGACTGATATGATATTCCACTTCATGTGCGTAATCCTGCGAGAAGAACAGCGCGAGCATTCTTTTTGAAGGAGAACTATACTTAACTATAACTCCCTACAACGCAATTAGTTATACATTATTAAACATATTTCAACATTGTCAATACTGCAATAATACCCCGAGAGTCAAACTAATTCGCTCTATGGAGACTCAACAATAATTCTATATCAGTAATTTCTTAACATAGAAAATAAGATTATCTATATTAATAAATAATTCATTAGTAATCCACCAATATTTATGACAGCGACATTTACAAAAACAAATACAAAGCTATAAAAAATCTATAAAAAATGGGCAAAAATGGTATAAGTATTATTCACTTTTAATTTGAATACATTTATTAATTATCTTTCGTAAAAGTATATAATCCCCCTATATTTGTAAATGAAAAACAAATAAACTTAAAAAAAACTTTCTACGTAAACTCAAATTGGCATTACACCTATGTTAAAAATGCTATCAGAAACAACCGACTTCTTCCTAAAGCACAGAATAAATAATAGTGCTAAGGCACAGAAGACTCACTCTGCAAGCTCATTCAAATAAAAATAAATCTTTCTGCGTGGAAATAAAGTCCAATTCCGGTTGCTTTGTCATCGCTTGCCTACTGTTATAATAACCTAGAGTTCGCGCATGCAAGTAAAACTGTACCCAATATCTACGCGCGAGCGTTTCTATTTCTATGAATGTCTCAAACAGCTCGCTCGCTGGTTAGGGTTGCCAGCGACTTGCGAGTTCGGTTTTGTTGTTTCTTTTGTTCTTACTTTTATTTAGACACCCGTAAACACAACAGTATCTTATATACGGATTATAAGAACGTTTAGTAGTCATTGTGCGGTGCACAAAAATCACAGAAATGATCGATCGTTCTACGCGCGAACGTGGAGCGTACGAGCCGAGCGGCATCCTTCTGCCATACGCCTGCCCGGCAGGCGCGCCGGCCGAACGTACCTAAACTGCGGAGTGACACCCCCCTGCCTAAAGTATTAGTTTCCCGTTTTATATCTTTATGGATTTCGACTTTGGTGCTTTGATATGGTGAACATAAACACATGTTCACGGTAATATTGGTGATAGCATATTTGCTGAATAAATTGCACCATTTTCGGGGTATAACTTTTTTTTATACCTTCCAACGCGATATTATGTTGGATTCCAAAATATAGTCTCTTGAAATTATATTTAAGGGCCGTTTACTAAAATTTGGCCTGTTATTGAATTTTTTACAAAAATATCGGATAGCTCTTGGGCTATAATACTAGATCTACGAGCTTGAAGTTTTCGAAAATTGACTTCCTAATTCTAACCAATACTCAATTAAAAGAATAAAATAACTTGTAAGTACAACATATCCGAAACATTGCGTTGTAGGGACATACTGAAACACTTTTCTAAAAAACACAATGTGTTTTCCACAATCTATGAAAATGTTGCATTGTGCGAGCGAGACAACTGCCAAATGGCTGTCATTGCGAAATGGCTATTAACGATTCGCGCAAAAACATACGGCACGGCGGGCGGTTTGATGGCAGCAATACGCTTGTATGTTTTCGCATTTACGTAGCTATCAATATTATTGGACAAACTGTTAGTAGAATCATAGCCACAGTAAATATAACGATTTGTTTTAATAAGGGAAGATTTGCACACATGGAAATCTGTCATAACAGTACAGACAAATCAACACTGGAATAGTAGATTGTATTACAAGGGAGCAAAATAATATATTTACGGCGAGGGCGCTATTTTGAATCCAGAGCGCAGTGAAGGATTCTAGAGTAGAATCTCGAGCGCAGCGAGGGATTCTAAAGTAGAATCCTGAACGCAGCGAGGGATTCAATATATGCCGCCCGAGGTGAAAATAATTTTGCGGCCGAGTAATACACTCTGCTTTTCATCCCCCTCTATAAGAAAAGCAGTAAATACAACTCAAACTACCTACCTTTCTTTGTCGTTCGGATACATCATAGCGCTAGTCGGGCAAGAAAAAAAAATTGAGTTTTGAAATAAAAAAAAAATAAATAAAAAAAATATATGTCCATCAGATTTCTTATAAGTATCTCCGGGGATGCCGTAGGGGGGTTGAAAATTTTGTTAGATTTTAGCTACGACTCACCGTTTAAGAGATATTCTCAATTTTATAAAAATCCGTTTTTGAAAATTTCTCGGTCCCGAAAAAAGTCCCGGCCCCATACAAAATCAGTTGATTTTTTTTTTAAGTACTGCACACCCTTTGCTACACTCCAACCAATGCTTCTTTAATTATGTTCTAAATTCAAATCTCATCGTTTTGGACCCTGTTATGAAGCTGTTCAAAATTCATATCATATTTATACCCTCTTGTCATAACAGGTAAAAAACGAATCGTTTTGGACCCTGTTATTAGATAAACAATCATCGCTTTTCGAATCGATGGGATGAAAATATTATTATCTTATATACTTAAATTATTTAAGATCAAGTTATAGGTCCTGATTTTAAGATGCATGCAGCCAAAAGATAAAGTAAAAATTAACAACGCACTTCTAGTTATGCTACTTGATATAAGCAATAGAATTTAAAAATATCACTAGTATCACAACTCTTTACAGGACAGTGAGGTCATTCAGGTAACTTAAGATATCGGCTTTCAGCCGACCCTTATCCCTTAGCTAATGCCTATACATTCGTGTTAGACAACGGCACATCAACAAGTTACAGTTGCACTACCTACTAAATCTTGGTGGGTTATTCTTGACTAGCCAGAACCATATCAAGCGATCCATCTTGGATCGGCGGCGGCGATTCGCGATCCAAGATTGAGGATCGTGCATCAAATTTGTTAACATGAATCACGCGAGGCACGTCCACAACAACCGCTCCTATGGAGTTCCAACTGCCAGTGGAGCGCACTCTTGCAACGCGCGGTTGGAGCGCGTTGGATCGTTTGGTGTGGCTCCGGCTAATGAAATTACATTGGACAATCCTTGCACTTATGTCAAAAATCATAATTAAGGACTCTTATTGCAAAGCGATAAGGTTCGTAGATTTAATTTGGTTCAAGAGTTTGAAGTATGATTGCAACATATTACACAAACAAGATGTTTGCATTATCGCGCATTTACAGAAAATTGGAACACACGCGTAGCATTCTCAGCAATCTAGAATAAGATCGCTTACTAAGATAATGTATCTTTAATTGTACTCAATATTATTATCTCAATATACATCTTGACACCGAACAAGTCACATCTCTTTTATTACCTTAGCCTCGGTAAAGCGTCATACCTCTTCATGGCGACCCTGCCAGGATTTTGAAAAAGAAGAAGTTATCATCGCACAAACCGCCAGCGGCGACGCCCAAGCAACGCAGAAAACTTCAAGCCAGCTCACTACAACAGAAATTTTACTATCCGTCATACTGCTTCTCATCGTTATACTCATCATTTACGCCTGCATCCGGAAAATTTGGGACCGAATTGTCAACCGACTCCGTAGAGAATTCAACAGCGCAGTTCTAAGAAACACAATATCTTCCGTGGAACTGGCAACGACGTCGACTCAACCATCAACGTAGACCAGGAGGTGTCCAGGGTAGAAACCCGGCCCATTGTACGAGGGGCAAGGGAAATCCCAGCCCGATCTTCAGTTAGCTGTTTCAAGCGGTCCAGGAACCCATCTTAGAAGTCTGAAGATCCTACACACTCAAGGAGCATGAGAAAACCCCCAGCCCGCAGCCCCAGCCCCCACACGCCACGCCGGTCACCACATACCTACTCATCGTGCAGAGACGTAATTATTTTATTCGCGCGCTATAATGCCACCGTAAGTCGTAAGTTATTTTATACCTAAACGTTTTAAATAATATGTAGGATTACATTTTTTTTCTTATTAGATAATGTCATTTATTATTTCCGATTTAAATGAATTGCATAAGAAACTATTGTATATTAAAGATAATTTAGTAAAACTAGGACCAGATAGACGTCAAAAAGAGTTAGGTTTTACGAAATTTAATGAAGCGAAACTTGAATACGCGAAATTAGAGTATATTTTAGCTCAAGTATATAATTTAGTTGAAAAATCGGAGGTATCAACTAAAGATATAACTTTAATTAATAAAATAGCAAATGACATTCAGATCATTTATGACAAAATTATTTCTTTAGAGACTTTAAGTGTTAGTAGTATTTCAAAAATGGCAGAAAAAGATAAATTTGACTTGAAGACAGCCATTGCACTTTTACCAACGATGACAGGTCAAGAACACGTCACTAAATCTCTAATTGATGGTATACAATTATATAGTTCAATGATCAGCGATGCTACTCATGGGTTACTTATTGATTTTGTGATTAAAACTAGGCTCTCTCCTAGCGCAAAATTACGTTTAAAAAGTAGTTATCCAACTATTAAAGATTTAATTAGAGATATGAATACGCATTTGATTCAAAAAAAATCTGCTGTTGCTATCCAACACAAATTACAAAACTGTCGTCAAGGTCATAGGTCGATCGAGTCATTCGGCTCGGAACTAGAACAACTTTTTGTGAATTTAACCATAGCACAAGCGGATGACGACGCTACTAAGTTTGAAGTATTGCGTCCCATTAATGAAAAGGTTGCAATCAAGCGCTTTTCAGATGGATTAGTGAATCAAAAGCTTAGTACTATCATAGCATCACGTCACTTTGATTCTTTACCAGAGGCTATAAGAACTGCCCTAGACGAGCAGTCAATGTCTACCAGACACGAGGAAGTTATGAACATTAAAAAGTTTCATACTCGTAATTTCTCACGCACACCTACTAATTATCCGCGTCAGCCAAGTAATTATTCTAATAAATATAGTTACTATAATAGATTTAGCGCAAACAATAGGTACGCTGCCGGAAACACGAGACCACAACAAGGTAAGTACATGTCGCGAGACTCCCGCGCCGCGCAAGGAACACAATCACGTTCACGTGACCGCGGTCGGCCGAGCCCGCGCCCGCCGCGCTCAGCTGTGCCTTTTCAACGTGTGCAGTACGCTAGCCACGAGCAATCGACCAATAGTGAGTCACAAGCGCGTTCTGAGCCCCAGAACGATAATAATTTAGATTTTTTTCGTTCCTACTGAAAATTATGTTTTAAACTACAATAATAGTAGTACCGTAACTTTTAACGTAAGTAATAGCAATATCGATCTTTTAGTCGATAGCGGAGCAAGCCTTTGTGTTTTAAAATACGAATGGTTATGCGATTATCCGAAGTTATTGAATTTAATTACATTTGAGAAGTTAGTTATAAAAGGTGTTAGCGGTAAACTAGTATCTGAAGGATATATTTACTTAGATTTGTCTTATAATGGGTTAGTTTTTAGAGAAAAAATGTATGTGTTTAAAAATATGTCTTGTTCTGCAAATGGTATTTTAGGTGATAATTTTTTGAAACGCTATCAAGCTATAATTAACTATAAAGAAAATACTTTGCTTTTAACTAAAGATAGTAATTATGTGTCTATACCTATATTGAGTCACTATAGACATTTGATACCGCCACGATGTGAGGTAATAAAATATATACCTACATCGTTAGGCGACGATTGTGTTTGTTTATCTAAAGAGATACAGAAAGGAGTTTTTATAGGAAGTATAATAGCGAAACCTTGTAATGGTCGCATGCCAGTAAGGATATTAAACACCACTGAGAAAGAAGTTGATCTAGATCTTACCGATTTAGAGACTTTTTCATTGAATGATTTTGAAGTCTGTAATTTTGAAAAAGAGGAGGTTTCTGTCGATCGTGTAAAAACATTATTAGGATTATTAAATTTACCTGAACTGAATTTAGAAGAAAAACGAAGTATTGAGAGTATTTGCGCTAAGTACGCAGATGTTTTTCATCTGCCAGGCGACAAACTCTCTTGTACAAACCTAATGACCCATAATATAACTTTAAAACCTAATGTCTCGCCAGTTTATGTCAAGCCACATAGATTACCGTTCGCACTAAGGAAGGAAGTTCAGAAACAGATAGATATTATGCTCGAAAATGATATTATAGAAGAGGCTACGTCAGAGTGGTCTAGTCCCGTCTTGCTTGTACCGAAAAAAACAGATAGGTCAAACGAGAAACAATGGCGATTAGTTATAGATTACAGGCAGTTAAATAATCGTATTGAGGACGACAAATTCCCTTTGCCTAATATAACTGATATCTTAGATTCGCTTGCAAATAACATTTATTTTTCAAAATTAGACCTTTCGCAAAGCTATTATCAGTTATCTTTAAGCGAAGATTCACGAAAGTACACAGCTTTCACTGCTGGTGATAAAATTTTTCAGATGAAACGCTGTCCCATGGGTCTCCGGACATCTGCGAGTGTATTTTCACGTCTTATGACTATTGCAATGTCAGGCTTAAATTATAAAAAGGCTTTTATTTATTTAGATGATTGCGTAATTTTCGGGAAATCTATAGAAAACCACAATAAAAACTTAATTAGTATACTAGAGAGATTTAGAAAAGTTAACTTAAAATTAAATCCTATGAAGTGTGAATTTTTGCGAAACGAAATAATATATCTAGGACACAAAATAACTTCTAATGGAATTTTACCAGATGAAAGTAAAATTGCAACCATGCAAAACTATCCAGTGCCGATGAACTGCGACGATGTCAATCGTTTTGTCGCGTTTGCAAATTACTACAGACGATTCATACCGAACTTTGCAAACATTGTTTATCCTTTAAATCAATTAAGAAAAAAGAATGTACAGTTTCTATGGTCATCAGAGTGTCAAACGGCATTTGAAAAATTAAAATCAGCATTAATTCAACCCCCTATTTTATCTTATCCAGATTTTTCAGAAAGTAACATCTTTCGGCTACAAACAGATGCTTGTAAGACAGGTTTAGGATCTGTTTTATCTAACATGAACGGTCAAGTAGTCGCGTATGCGAGTAGAAACCTGAAACCCGCCGAGACGAGATATCCCATCATAGAATTAGAACTTTTAGCAATTGTTTGGTCTGTGAGACATTTTCGCCCTTATTTATATGGACGTAAATTTAAAATTATAACAGACCACAAACCGTTAATTTATTTATTTAACTTGAAAGACCCAACAAGCAGACTTACTAAATTCCGATTATTCCTAGAGGAGTATGATTTTGAAATAGAGTATGTTCCAGGACGAAACAATGCAGCTGCAGACGCATTGAGTCGCATACCTATTACATCTTCTACTTTAAAATCATTACATCAAAACACAGTATCAGTTTTAACTAGAGCACAAAGTAAAAAATTAAAAACCCCCACTGATTCTTCTTCAGAGAGCTCCACCAGCACTAGGCCTGATCAACCTATTGCGGTAGAACTTCTCAAGAAACCCGATGACGTAACTGAATTAAGTTTTAATCAATTAAAGTTTGACAATTATTCAAAGTCTAAAGATAGCATTATTTCTAATGCAAGTTGTTACGTTTACGTACCTTCGCAATCAGCGATATATCTGAGTACCCGATCGTCATCTACCCCAGAGGTGTTAGCGAGGGACTTAGAGTCATTATGTCAAAAAATAGGCATACATGAGGTACTTATTATTAAAGAAAAATGTAACGAGAGTAAAATCAAAAGTCTTGTACAAGCAACAAAAAGAATTAACTCTGTTACCCCGCGCTTTCTCATAACAAAAAATATATTAAGAATATATGATAGTGAACAAAAAAGAGTAATACTAAATGATTTCCATCTATTACCTACCAGCGGACACGCAGGAGTTAATAGAATGATGAACAACATTAAGCAATATTATTTTTGGCCAGGTTTGAGTAATGATGTAAAACTTTTTGTTAAAAATTGCCATCAATGTCAATATCATAAGCATAGTAATAAACATATTAAGCAGCCCTTAACCATAACATCAACAGCCCACTCATCATTCGAAAGAATTAGTTTGGATATAATGGGTCCACTCGATGTTGATGACTATAATAATAAATATGTATTGACATTACAATGCGATTTAACCAAATTCGTTGAAGCGTATCCATTACCTAGTAAAGACTCGGTCACAGTTGCTCAATCTTTTACCAATAATTTCATTTTACGTTATGGTATTCCTAGAGAAATATTGACTGACCAGGGAACCGAATTCATGTCATCAGTGATGTCCGAAACATGTTCTCTATTACATATTAAAAAATTAAATTCTACGGCGTACCATCACGAAACTGTAGGCGCTTTAGAAAATACTCATAAAACCCTAGGAGCTTTTCTGAGAATCCAGTGTAATAATTATAAACATAACTGGAGCACCTGGATTCCATATTGGTGTTTTTCTTTTAATACCACAGTGCATAGTGAAACTAAATATACGCCTTTCGAATTAGTTTTTGGAAAAATTTGTAACCTTCCAAATAATTTACAATCAGAAATCGACCCCTTATATAACTATGACAGTTATCCCCGAGAACTTAAGTATCGTTTACAACAAGCGCAATCCGACGCACGACGTAACTTGATACAATCTAAAGAGAAAAGAAAATTATTGTATGATAAAACTAGCAATAATGTTACCTATCAGTTAGGCGATTTGTTATTATTAAAGAACCAAGTAGGAAATAAATTAGATAGTATTTACAATGGCCCTTATAAAGTTTTAAGAGATATGACGTCTAATGTAGAAATTTTAAAAGAAAATAAAGCTATAATTGTGCATAAGAATAATACCAAACCATTCAATAAATAACTATTTTATTTGATACGTAATTATAAGTATAGGTACTTAATTACATACCATGTTACTTAACACTTTGTTATTGTTATGATTAAGTGTAAAATGTGAAGCTTCCGTTTTAATTCAATACCATTTCAATTCGATACCATTTTAATTAGATACAATTTTAATTAGGTATATTGTTTATATTGTAAAACGTTTTTGTATTAGTACGATTTAATAAATGAAATAGTTTTAACTTTGCTATGTTGATAATGTTTAAATTTTGTTTACTTATTTTACTTAAGTAATTAAATTTTGGTTAAGTTCGTTAAAGTCAATGTTACGAGTCTGTTCCTTTTTGCAGGGAGGGGATGATCCTTCCACTTTTTCAGGGGAGATGAAGTATGATTGCAACATATTACACAAACAAGATGTTTGCATTATCGCGCATTTACAGAAAATTGGAACACACGCGTAGCATTCTCAGCAATCTAGAATAAGATCGCTTACTAAGATAATGTATCTTTAATTGTACTCAATATTATTATCTCAATATACATCTTGACACCGAACAAGTCACATCTCTTTTATTACCTTAGCCTCGGTAAAGCGTCATACCTCTTCAAGTTGCCCACCTGCCCTCTCATTCACAAACCATCGGATTCGAATTTTGTGCTTTGTCTTTGTCTATTATATAGTGAGTGACAGACACAGTGCATACATTCCGCTTTCGGGAGCGTTTCCGACGGTTTGTGAATCAGGGGCACAGGAGGGGGCTGATGTGCCGTTCACTATAGACGTAACACATCACAAGTGTATCATAACATAACTAAATAAAACAGATCAATCGACATGATTTTGTTTTTGTATATGAATTAAGTAGTTTAATAAGTTTAAGTCATGGTATTGCCACAGAATAATACTAAGGGTAGGTAGATATTACTGTATCCCACATTTTACACACACACAAGGACTGACATACACACAATACAGTTTAATTAAGATTTTAACCAGATTTTTTAAAAACGGCTCGCGTGGAGCGGAATGGATTCGCGAGCGTTATAGCTGCTGTGATTAGGGCGATGATTCCCGACCGAAATAGGCATGCTAACGCTTGCTCGGCCCCGCTCGATACACTTCGCGCAGACTCAGCGGCAGCCGGCAGTGAACTATGAACTCGCGAGCGCCCCGCGAATCGAAAATCACTTAAAATTCAATTAAAAATGAAATAATAAAAAAATAATTTATGACGGCCGGAATCCCTCGGCTATTCAAAGACAATAATTTACATATGTTTTTCATTAACTAAAACAAAGTATACTGCAAGTAATATGATTTTTCAATTATTATACGGATGTTTGGAATTTTATATGATACAGTAAAGTATCACTAATGGAAAATATAACGGCCGGAAGCACTAGATAAAAGACTAAAATAACATATATTTATTCCAAATTTTGAGTACTTGTGGTTTGCGAGTAAAATATCCTATTTTCGGGAATCCTCGCCTTAATCTGGTTAATCGAATTGGGTGGGGCGTCAGGGCGCCCCGTGATATTTGCCAGCTCTGTCATACGGCTTGCGGCAGATTGGCCAACCGAAATCGGCGAGTGAAGTTACCGAGAATACCGAAAAAAAACGGTATTTTGAGCAGAACCCGTTTTGTTTCCATCTTTGATTAAAATCGAAATAATATCGATTCTGAAATAGCGAAAACGAAATGCAAATGTTCTTTTTGATAATTTAAAGGATTTAAATTTTTACTTTTTTGCATTCACAATGCAATTTTTATAATTGAAAAATTGAAAATGAAGTATTTTAGAAAAAATCGACCCATCTCACAACCAGCTCCGATGGGACTCGAACCCACGACCTTTCGCTTTCCGGGCGACTGCTCGAACCTCTGAGCTACGGAGTCGTTACGAGAAGCGTCGAATTTATCCAATAACTAGCGGCCGCCCGCGGTTTCACCCGCGTGGTTCCCGTTCCCGTGGGAATATCGGGATAAAAAGTACATATAAACCTTCCTCTTGAATCACTCTATCTATTAAAAAAAACGCATCAAAATCCGTTGCGTAGTTTCAAAGATTTAAGCATACAAAGGGACATAGGGACAGAGAAAGCGACTTTGTTTTATACTATGTAATGATTCTTACGCGCTGTATAGCCAGCGTTAATTTCATCAATGTGAAGATATTATTACCCTCACACGCGAAAGAAATATCTACCTTTCCAGATATTTGACAATCGCTAAAGATGAAAATAGTTACTATGCAAGTTATTTAAATTTTTACTTTTTTCCATTCACAATGCAATTTTTATAATTGAAAAATTGAAAATTTTGTATTTCGTGAAGTAATTGAGAACAGTCGCCCGGATAGTGAAAGGTCGTGAGTTCGAGTCCCATCGGAGCTGGTTGTGAGATGGGTCGATTTTTTCTTAAATACTGCATTTTAAATTTTTTATTTAAAGGAGTTTCATGCGAACTTTTAGCGAGTTTTAAGGTTTCTGAGCCCTGTCATACACTTCGCCTTCCAGAGTATCAACCTGCCCCCTTAGGGCCATGCGCGGGCAATTCCCTGTGCCCCCCGACCCCGACGCCCTTGCACACACATGGAGCTGTAAATAACTATGACAATTTCATAGGTAATGTTCTAATCACCGCTTACTATCTTCGATCAACAATAGTACTAGATGAAGTCTCACGAACTAAATGAATACTTTACATGGCACAGACTGACTTTTTTTAAACGGAGAAAAAAGGTTACGATTGTTACCGTGAACCGTTCCAAGTTTGAAATACCTTAGTATTATTGGCACTGTCAAAATAATCTACTTATAATTATACTCTCAAGTGGGAGTATACGCTCGGCCATATCTGTCACTCCAACTATGCAAGTATCTAGAACTAGGTGTTATTGTTGATCGAAGCTTACTATGTATAAATTTAGCAAAGAAAGTGAATTAAGTATCATTACTGGTGTTAAACAGGCATCCCAAGGTTGACTGCAAGAAATGTTCGCTGTAATTTTATTGCTGTATCATATACAACTTTTGATAGAGTTATTAGTTTTGTTAGAGTTCCGGATTTTGTTTAACTTTTGAAGAATATTTCTTAACAACATAAGGAATCCGTCTTGTGAATCGTTTGCAACCATTATTAGCAAATATTGGCTGATCTTCTGTTGGACCGTAGGTGATCACCGACATGGCATCTCTGAGAAACAATTTTTATCATCAATTGACTATCTTAAAATATTTTTGAAAACAATCACAGTGCAGTCTAAGCAGCAATAATATACCTACATCAAAGCACTTTGACACATTGAAGTGTTTTGAAACAAAATATGTGTGCCACTGAAGTCATTCAATATTGTAATGTGTCATACACCCACTTGCAGGAAGCTCCATTAAAGTTAATGCTTCATTAAGTCTATTGCTGTCACTTTTCGTTGTCAAGAAATAAAAAGTGACAGCAATAGATTTAATGAAGCATTAACTTTAATGGAGCTTCCTGCAATTGGGTGATAGTCCTATATGGTGTAAACATATTATTACTTGTGACTGACTGTACATACGATAAATACTTTACTTACGCCATCATTTCTTCAGTAGGATGGTAGATACCATGCAATCGGAATTCAGCAAGTGCACACATTTCCACATGATGCTGCTCTAATGGCAAGAATGGTATATAATGATCTATCAGGTGCTGAGCGATAGTCTGTGATTTATCGAAGCCACCTGAAATATGGTGATTAGGAATAAGTGTCAAAACATTGAATTATCCAATTACACGAATAAATCCTATCCTATACCAAATATCCTATTGTTCACGCCGCGCGTGATTCATTCATTCACGTTCATTCGTGGGTTCGGCGCCAACCGCCGCCCGCGCGACATCGCGACCAGTACGCCGTATGCAGCCGTGAGGCAAGTTTGTGTGTTTCGGTATCGACGTGCCGCGCCAGTTACCTACCCGTATCGTGACCGAGATCTCGAGCGTTTTGCACCTAGGAGCGCCCGGTCCGGGTACGGACTTGTGACCCGTGTGTGTTCGCTTTGAAAAGCGCCGGGAAGTTTTAGCTGTCTATTAGGGCATTGTGTAGTTATAAGAGTGTTAGCTGTAAGAGTTTCCCATCGGGGGTTGTGTGAAGATCGTTTTGCCAGGCGCGCGCCGGCGAGACAGCGATCAGCCCCCTGGATTACGGACAGTATTTTCTACCATAAGGTAGGGCTAGTTCTTAATTTACTTAATTTTGCATGAGAAACATCCGTTTCAATAAACTGTGGAACACAGTCGATGGTCATCACAATTGTGCGTGATCATATTTTTGGTAGCAGAGCTTAGTTGATATAATTTATTTTCATATTAAAATTAACTACATAAAATTTCATAGTAAAAATAAAAAGCGTACCTAAAAAGCGTACCTAAAAATTATTTTTTTTTGTTGAAATCTCGAGGGTATTCCGAGACGATTGAAGTACTAAGAAATTGTTCTAGTAAATTCTCGAAGCGAATGTTTCTCACTTGGTGGATCCGATAATAGATAGACACTTATATAATTGTTGTCACATACTAGTGTTTTGATACGAGTTTACTCGCCTAGATGTGTATATTTTTTTTTGTGTGTCCGGATTTATTTGACGAATAGTTCGTTCGAAAGTGTTGTTTATTAGTACCACATACTAGTGTTTGTTCCGAGTCCGCTTGCCTAGTTAAAAAAGTGGAACTAGTTTTAATTATTAGTAGTATTAAATTACGAGTATTATTATTAAAAATAGTTTTGTTTTTGTTTGTTGATAACGGTTTAGTAGTTGATTTGCGAGGTTGACTTGGCCGTGCCGTGTATGCCATACCGTTAATCCTATACGTTTTGTTTATACCGTTATATTGTTAGCCCTTGAAATTGGTAAGTTGTTAATAATTTATGAAAATAGTAGGGTCCGTGTATGTCGTCCGAATTTTAATTGTGTTTTATATTATCGTGACGCGACCTATTTCTATTGTTTTTTTTGTTGATGTTTACCACTTTTAAATTTCTTTGTTTGCTTTGTTATTAAACGGATTATAAATGGCTCCTACGAATCCGCTCGCCGTATCCAGGGCTGGCATCCAAGGAGTTTTGCGTTGGCTTGCTTGTGCGGTCACATTAATAGACCGAGCCGACCGGGTAGGCGCGTTGCTAGCTCGGTATGGCGGGCTGGCAGCTCGGCTGCAAGACCTGGAGCGCCACGCCATGGAGTGTCGCGCGTATTATATGGAAAACCCCCCAGCTGATGATGCCGTGTCGGAACAGCTGGAGCAGGATGTAGCCCAGGCCTATGAGCTGGCTGACCAGTTCACGGAGGCGGCTGAGAGGGCCCTGGCTGTTCGGAAGGGGGAGCCGGTTTTGAGCGGGGAGGTCAAACCTACCCCGACGGCGTTGCTAGGCCGATTGCCTACTTTGGAGATTCCCACTTTTAATGGGGATCTGTCAGCCTGGATGGGCTACATTAATTTGTTTGACAGTTTGGTGGATTCACGACGGGACTTATCCCCTAGCGAGAAGTTGGCCTATTTGCGCTCCTCCCTGCGAGGAGAGGCCAGCGCGGTAATCCAGCACCTGCTCATCAGTGACGACAACTACCAGGTGGCTCGCCAGCTTCTGGTTAGCAGGTACCAGAATGTCCGGTTACTGGCGGACACCCACGTGGCCACGATTTTGGCCCTCCCGCGAATCACGCGGGTACACTTGTTACGGAGGGAGTTGCTGAACCCGCTACTGTCAGCGGTCAACTCCCTAAGGCGATTGGACCTGCCGGTGGATCAGTGGTCTTTTATACTGCTGCACATAGTCCTCGCCAAATTGCCCGCTGAAATGAAGGGGCGTTTCGAGCAGAGGTACGGAGGCGACAGCGCCTCGTATCTCCCGCCCTTCGCGGACCTCCTTCGTTTTTTGGAGGACGAATGTAGGGTGACGGACCACCTGGAGCCCGCCCCGGTTCCAGGTGTTGGTCGTATGGTGGCGGCGAGGGAACAGCCCCGTCGCCCGACCAATCGATATGCTGCCTTCCAGCAGTCCCCTCCCCCCGCACCGAGTGAGCGGTGCAGGTATTGCAGGGGAGATAGGCACATGGTGCACGAATGTGCCAAATTTAGAGGCCTCCGCCCAGAGGGACGGAGGGCCGTTGCTAGACAGCGCCAATGGTGCTATAGGTGTTTGGGGGGACACATGCAGTCGGCGTGTCCCCAGACCGAGGATTGTCGTCTTTGCGGAGGGAGGCATCACCCCCTCCTTTGTTTGGACCGCAAGGACGCCGGGAGCGACCGGGGTTCGAATTCCTCGCGCACGGGCGGGGGCCCGGCAGCCCGGAACCGGTCCCCTAGAGATTCGGCGGGGCTTAGCCCCCCCGTTCAGTCCCCCCCGGAGAGGGGGAACTATAGGAGAGACGCCCCCGCCACGGGCGGGGGTAGGGGGGTACCACAAGAGTACGCCACGGTGGCGATGGGCACGGGCCCTATTTGCTACTCCCCCCCCCTAATGGAGAGGCCTCGATTGGGGTACTATGTACCGAGGCACGCCCCACACGGGTATTACCCTGCACCTAGGAGTGCTGTTGGTCGGGGCCAGTATGTACCCGATTGGGACCCGCTCGCCCGGTACGAGCGTCCCACATTTGGCGCGCCGACTCAGGCGCGAGGGGGACAAGTACCCCCCCAAAATTTTTAATGGCGCCCCTGTCGGACCCAACCACCCCTCCGGAGCTTGTGCTGTTGCCAACAGCCTCCGTGAATGTTTGGGGACCTAAGGGCAATGTTGTCACGGTGCGTGCCCTTTTGGACTCAGGTGCCCAGGGGTGCATAATGTCCAGGTGGCTTGTCCGACAGCTGGGTCTTTTGCTTGTGCCGCATCACGAAGCGGTACGGGGGGTGGGAGACTCGCGGATCCCTGATCCGATTGGTCGAGTTGAGTTCTCCTTCTCCCCCCACTTCACGCCAAGGCCGAAGATCGGTGCTTCGGCGATAGTCTTTGATAAGGTGGTTGGACCACTCCCGCAAGTGCGAGTGCCGCCATCCACGATTGAGCTGACGTCTGGACTGGCTTTGGCTGATCCTTCCTTCCACCGACCGGGCCCAATACACTTGTTGATTGGTGCGGATGTCCTCGGTCGTGTACTGTGTGGAAGCAAGCGAGTTTTGCAGACAGCCGATCTTGTCGCCTTGTCCTCGTCGCTGGGTCATGTGGTGATGGGAAAGGTACCACAGACACCAGAGACCCCGTCGGTAGACCGCCAGACCATTGTCGGTTCTACTTTGTCCGACGTTCTCCAAAAGTTTTGGGAGGTGGAGGAACCTCCCACTGCCAAGCGGTTGGATCCGTTAGCCGAGGAGTGCGAATTGTTCTACCAGAACAACACTGGGCGCCTCCTCTCGGGTCGCTTGATTACCCGCTTGCCCTTCTTGGCGGTTCGCCCTCCTTTAGGGAGCTCCCGACCGATGGCCGAGAAGAGATTGTTGTCCATGGAGCGTAGGATGGCCAGGGATCCCGCATTCAAGGAGAAGTATATAGACTTCATGCGGGAGTATTTGGACCTTGGGCACATGTCCATCTCGCAGTTGGACTGGCGTAATGTGGAACATTACTTCCTGCCACACCACGCTGTTTTGAAGACTTCCAATGGGAAGATCCGCGTGGTCTTTGATGGTTCAGCGCCCACGTCAACCGGAGTGTCGTTGAATCAGTGTCTGCATGCGGGGCCGAAGTTGCATCACGATGTCTGTGATGTTTTGACCAACTTCCGCCGGCACGCTGTCGTCTTTGTGGCCGATATCCGCATGATGTTCAGACAGACCGTGATTCACCCGGAGGATAGACGATACCAGCTCATCCTTTGGCGTGAGGATCCCCAGGATCCGATGTTGGCTTACGAGCTGAACACCAACACTTATGGTTTGCGGTCGAGCCCCTTTGTGGCGATCCGTTCGCTTTTGGAGCTCGCAGAGCGCGAACGGCTACGCTATCCCCGGGCATCTGCTCTTATTGAGGGGGGGGCCTTATTTGTCGACGATATCTGCACGGGGGCCTCGAGCTTAGATGAGGCTCTCGTCTTACGTGATGAGCTGATTGCGCTCTTGAGGGCTGGTGGCTATGAGTTGCGGAAGTGGCTGTCTAACTCACCGGACCTATTGGCAGATTTGCCTAAGGACCACCAGCAAGAGCCGCTCCTCTTTGAAAATCCGGAGACTCCAGACATGCTGTCTGTTTTGGGAGTCCAGTATCGACCAGTCCCAGATTTGTTCACATATAGATTGGAACTGCCAGACCCAAAGGTCTGGACTAAACGCACGGTGCTGTCTACTGTAGCCCGTACCTTTGATCCGAACGGTTGGCTCAGCCCTGTAGTGTTTTCGATGAAGTGCTTCCTACAGGAGCTCTGGGCTGCGGAATTGTTATGGGATGAGCCCCTCTCTGGTAGCCTCCTACGAGAGTGGGTGAGGTTCGTGTCATCCCTACCCGACGTCAATCGGGTTTGTATACCGAGGCAAATGCTGCCTTCGGGAAAGTTTAAAGCCTCCCTGCACGGCTTTTGTGACGCGTCCGAAAGCGGATACGCGGCAGCCGTCTACATCCGAACGGTGGATGCAGCAGGCGTTGTCGCCGTACACTTAGTTACGGCCAAGAGTAAGGTCGCCCCCCTTCGGACTAGGCTAACCATTCCGAAGTTGGAGTTGTCCGGCGCCACTCTCTTAGTACGGCTACTCAATCATGTTGCCGACACCTTGGGAAACGGTGTCGACTTGGAGTCGATATTTGCGTGGTCTGACAGCCAGGTCGTCCTTTGTTGGCTGAAGAGTTCAGTCCACACCCTTGAGGTTTTTGTGGCCAACCGGGTCTCACAAATTCAGACTTCAAAGGCCCCGTTGATTTGGCGCCACGTACCGGGCGAATTGAACCCCGCAGATTGTGCCTCCCGCGGCTGCGAGGCGCCTGAGTTAGTGGACCACCACCTATGGTGGAGTCCATCATGGTTGTTACGGCCTGAGCGCTCATGGCCTGCCACCCCGGCTGTGGCCAGAGTCCCAGACCTAGGCATGCGTGTTCACGCCGTGGAGACGGTGGCGACTCCGCAGATGGAGTTTTTGTTAGACCGCTACAGTTCTCTTGATAAGTTGCTCGGCGTGACTGCTTGGATGAGGCGCTTTGTGCGAAATTGTCGCCAGCCTCAGGAGAAATCGTTGTCTCCGGTCCTCGCCCCACAAGAGCGGCAAGACGCTCTGTTGCATTGGTTGCGAGTGACGCAACAGCGAGAGTTTGAACCGGAGCTGAAAGCCCTGCGCTCAAGTAAGCCCAAGTTGAAGGGACCCTTGGTGCGGTTGAATCCCTTCTTGGACAGTACCGGATTGCTGCGTGTCGGAGGTAGGCTCAGACATGCCAACCTGCCGTACGGATCACGCCACCCTTTGTTGCTCCCCAAGGATGGACCGTTAGTTAGACTGTTGATTACAGACCGACATGTAAAGAATGCTCATGCCGGTTGTAATGCTTTGACCGCGCTCCTCCAACGGGAGTTCTGGATTTTGTCATCATCATCATCATCATCATGTCAGCCGAACGACGCCCACTGCTGGGCATAGGCCTCCCCCAAGGATCTCCACAACGATCGGTCCTGCGCTGCCCGCATCCAGCGGCTTCCCGCGATCTTGACCAGATCGTCGGTCCACCTTGTAGGGGGCCTGCCCACGGAACGTCGTCCGGTACGCGGTCGCCATTCGAGAACCTTTCCGCCCCAACGGCCATCGGTTCTCCGCGCTATGTGTCCCGCCCACTGCCACTTCAATGATGCAATCCTTCGAGCTATGTCGGTTGTTTTAGTTCTCCTGCGGATCTCATCATTTCTGATTCGATCGAGCAGGGAAATACCAAGCATCGCTCTCTCCATTGCTCGCTGGGTGACTTTGAGCCTTCTTATGAGACCCATAGTAAAAGACCACGTCTCACTTCCATAGGTCATTACTGGCAACACACACTGGTCAAAGACTTTCGTCTTGAGACATTGAGGTATTTCGGACGCGAATATATGTCGGAGCTTCCCAAACGCTGCCCATCCGAGCTGGATTCGACGAGAGATCTCTTTCTCAAAGTTGGACTTACCTAACTGGACCGTCTGTCCTAGATAAACATAGTGGTCAACAACTTCGAGTGTAATGTTCCCAACATTAACTGGAGCGGGTGCAACATGGGCATTGAACATGATTTTCGTCTTGTCCATGTTCATCTTAAGACCCACTCTTTGCGAAGCATTACCGAGATCTTCGAGCATTGTGTTCAGGTCTTCCAAGGTCTCAGCCATAAGAGCTACATCATCGGCAAACCGTAGGTGTGTTAGGTACTCGCCATTGATGTTGATGCCGTATCCTTTCCAGTCCAGCAGCTTAAAAATATCCTCCAACGCAGCTGTGAACAGTTTGGGAGAGATGACATCTCCCTGTCTCACACCTCGCTGTAGTTGGATAGGATTAGAGCTCTGGTTCTGTAATCGGACCGACATGGTGGCGTTCTGGTATAAGTACCTCAGCACCTCGATGTACCTGTAGTCTATTTGGCACCTCTGGAGAGACTGCAGCACCGCCCAAGTCTCAATCGAATCAAAGGCTTTCTCATAGTCCACGAACGCCAAGCAAAGTGGCAAGTTATACTCTTCGGTCTTCTGTATAACTTGCCGCAGCGTATGAATGTGGTCTATGGTACTGTAGCCTTTCCGGAACCCGGCTTGTTCGGGAGGCTGGAAGTCGTCGAACCTGCGAACGAGACGATTCGTAATGACTCTCGAAAACAACTTATAGATATGGCTCAGAAGCGAGATGGGTCTATAGTTCTTCAAGAGAGTTTTATCACCCTTCTTGAAAAACAGCATCACATCGCTTCTGCCCCATGCCTTTGGCGTTTTGCCCTCAAGGATGACTGAATTGAAAAGCTTCTGGAGGACTTTAAGTATCGGCTTACCGCCCGCTCTCAGAAGTTCTGTTGTGATTCCGTCATCGCCCGCCGCCTTGTTGTTTTTAAGCTGCTTGAGAGCCATTCTAATCTCGTACAGGCTGACGTCCGGGATATCTACGGTATGGTGTCGGGTAAGCTTGGCTCTAGGGTCTGTAGCCTTGCTTTCAACAGGTGTTTGTGTGGAATATAGCTGTCCATAGAAACTCTCAATCTCCCTCAGGATTTCAGGTGTTGACGAAATGATGCTACCTTCCTCAGTTTTCAGCCTCGTCAATTGACTTTGCCCGATAGACAGATCTCTCGCGAACACTTTGGAGCCTTTGTTCCGCTCAATGGCTTCTTTAATACGCTCGGTATTAAATTGGCGAAGGTCGCGCGTCAAAGACTTAGATATCTGTCTATTAAGCTGTCGATAACGATGGGCATCCGCTGAGTTCTGCAGCTTCATTTCGTGTCTCTGATCCATGAGTAGGAGAGTCTGACTGGAGAGTTTCTTCAATTTGGGACGGCGGGTTTTATAGTACTTAGACCCTACCGTGCAGACAGTATCCACCACCAAGTTGTATAGATCGTCCACGTCTATGCTGTTCTCAAGGGCTTCGAAGCGGTTTTGAAGCTCGAGCTGAAAGCACTCGGGGTTTTGAATTTGAGCTGGTATTGGTCGGAGCGTGGATTTTATCAGTCGCGATCTTTCGAGCTTGAGATCGATATTCAATGTGCCTCTCACCATACGGTGATCGCTTCCTGTCTTAACAGCGTTGATCACACTGACATCATTTTGTCAGCGCGGAGAATAATCCGATCCGTTATTTTTCGTTGTCTCCCGTGTTATCGTTTGCGCGCCGATACGATGCAGCCCCAGATGGGTGATTTGCCTGCCGATCGAGTGAACGAATCGATGCCCTTCTCAGGAGTTGGAACGGATTTTGCGGGGCCATTTACCGTTAAGACATCGCGGCTTCGTAATGCTAGAACGGAAAAGGCTTACTTGTGTGTATTTGTTTGTTTGGCCACTAAAGCGGTCCACCTGGAGGTGGTTAGTGCCCTCACCACAGAAGCCTTTGTAGCCACGTTGAATCGTTTTGTGTCTCGCCGCGGAATGCCGTCGTTAATCAGGTCCGATTGTGGAACCAATTTCAAGGGCACCGATAGGTATTTAAAGGAAGTTTGTGAATTTTTGGATAGGAATAATTTTGAGATCGGATCCACACTCTCTCGCAGAGGGGTACGATGGCAGTACTCCCCGCCATCCTGCCCCCACTGGGGAGGGATTTTTGAAGCAACTGTAAAGGCCGCTAAAACTCACCTTCGTCGCGTTATTGGGGAGACGGTCCTCACGTTTGAGGAACTCGCGACCGTATTTTGTAAGGTTGAGGCGGTCCTCAACTCGCGTCCGTTGTGTCCGTTGTCTTCGGACGCGAATGATTTAGAGGCCCTTACGCCGGGCCATTTTTTGATTGGCAGACCGCTTAACGCCTTGCCGGAATATCCTTATTCCGAAGTGCCCTCCGGACGGCTCTCGCGATTTGAATTGCTCCAGCAGCTTACGCAGAGTTTTTGGCGCCGTTGGCATCTGGAGTATTTGCACATTTTGCAGCAACGCGTTAAGTGGTCGGATAGGACGACCCCACCCAAGACTGGAGACCTCGTGTTGGTAAAGGATCCAAACCTGCCGCCCCTCCGCTGGCGTTTAGGACGCATTGTTCAGCTTCAACCGGGGTCGGATGGTGTGCCCAGGTTTGCCGAGGTCCTGGTGGGGGACTCTGTTTTGAAGCGAGCGATCGCTACCCTCTCTCGCCTGCCCTTAGATTGAGTTGGCGGACAGTTTGCTACTGTCCGGGACGGGGGGATGTTCACGCCGCGCGTGATTCATTCATTCACGTTCATTCGTGGGTTCGGCGCCAACCGCCGCCCGCGCGACATCGCGACCAGTACGCCGTATGCAGCCGTGAGGCAAGTTTGTGTGTTTCGGTATCGACGTGCCGCGCCAGTTACCTACCCGTATCGTGACCGAGATCTCGAGCGTTTTGCACCTAGGAGCGCCCGGTCCGGGTACGGACTTGTGACCCGTGTGTGTTCGCTTTGAAAAGCGCCGGGAAGTTTTAGCTGTCTATTAGGGCATTGTGTAGTTATAAGAGTGTTAGCTGTAAGAGTTTCCCATCGGGGGTTGTGTGAAGATCGTTTTGCCAGGCGCGCGCCGGCGAGACAGCGATCAGCCCCCTGGATTACGGACAGTATTTTCTACCATAAGGTAGGGCTAGTTCTTAATTTACTTAATTTTGCATGAGAAACATCCGTTTCAATAAACTGTGGAACACAGTCGATGGTCATCACAATTGTGCGTGATCACCTATCTTTGAATAATTTAGGCTGCATGTTGACGACCGCGCGGTCGTCGGCAATCCGTCAGTATACTGACTGGGATTGTTTGTACCAGTTGCAGGGCAGTTACCATTATTTTTTTCTCTATTTCCATCTGCAATCAGCCCCAGACCTATAATCAGATAATGATGTTTCGTTTGGAGTGATTCATATCCTGTAGTGTGATGTGTCAATTCATTTCGTTTCAGTCGGGATGTCGACTCTCTGTTGTCTAGTAAAGGACATTTTTCATTTTCGGCTAGAACTTTGTACACTATTCGTACTAATAGTAAAAAATATAGTAAAGTCTTTTAGAATATTCAAATTCTCATTGTCTTTCTGGATAAATGGTACAAAAATAAACTTTAAAATAAAAATTCTTTGCCATCCATGGTCACACTGGCAACCATATTTAAATCACGTTCGGAAACATTGATGTTTCTGTACGAAAAAACGATGACATTGACGACTGATGATAATCTGTCAATGTTAACCTATGTTTTTAACAAGGAATTTATAAGTACTACGTACAACAGGAAGGTGCACTCCGTATTTTTGTGTATTTAAAAATACACTTTAACTTTAAGAGATAAGGTTTATATTTCAATACAAAATGTCAACGGTCCAGCTGAGACCGCAAGAACGAGGTGAGGGTGTTCCTTTCTCTAAAATTGCCAGCACTATTAAATAACAGGTTTAGTAGATTTATGGTTCACCAACTTTCGTTATAAAAATTAAATTTCGTAAAATTTCCGCTTCGTATTACTTTTAGTCAATAGAAAACATCGCATATTAATTTAGGTATTTAGTGTAGGCAATGAACAGATTCTTTGTATGGAGACCCATACATTAATTCCTCAGTCGATGAAACTTTGCTGGGTTATAAAATAGCATGAGCCATAAACTTTTAAATGCTTATCCAAAAAAATACTCAAACGGAAGTTAGGTATTTATACCTAAATATACAAATATGTTTATATATTGAACCGAGTAATTTCTCAACCAAAATTTATTTTACCAAATGAGTTATTTATACTAGTATGTGATACTTGATAAAAATCCAAAACGTTTTTCAAACATGAGTACTGCTTTTGAATGATAATTCCTTTTTTGACTCTCATTTTCATTGAAAAATTGCTCCGTCATTTTTTTTTACTTATATGACCTTAGAATGTAATTTGACGTTACGAGTAAGAACATCCAAAAAAAAATTATTACCAATATTGATTTATTTTAAACTATGAATAATTCAATATGGAAAATTGCTCAGCATTATTTATCTTTAAAATTATGTTAAAAAGTCACATATACACACAAATCTAAAATATCCAAAAGAAATATCATCCGGAACACCAACATTTTGAAAGCGAAGATAAATCTATCCCCTGTTACGCAATAATGTACCGTCTTTCGTTACCAGTTGGGTGCAGATTAGCGTCCTCGTGCTAATAGTACGACCTTGAACGCGTGACCCTGTGACTGGGGCCACAACTGGGGGGCCGCGTTCGTGTCGTCGGTCGCTGTGTGATTCTTTCTTTTTTGTTTTCTTTGTACACTCAGGGACAAATTCGGTGAACCACTTCCTGCTTATTTTTGTGTAGCTAGTGTGACTTCAAAAAAAAGTAGCTCCTCAGTTTGACCATATTATAGTATTCTTTGGTTTGGTTTGACTATGTTTGTATGTATGTTTGGCCGATTATCTCGCGTTTGGCAGAACCGATTTTTATGCGGTTTTAAGAAAAGTATTTTTTACATTTAGGAGAAAGTTTTGGTATTTTAACCGCCTTCGAAGAAGAAGGTTCTCAGTTTGACTCATATGTTTGTATGTTTGTCTCTGAGATGCGGTTTTCAGAAAAGTATTTGTTACATTTAGGAGAAAGTTTCGGAGTTTTAACCGCCTTCGAAGAAGAAGGTTCTCAGTTTGACTCGTATGTTTGTATGTTTGTCTCCGAGATGCGGTTTTCAGAAAACTATTTGTTACATTTAGAAGGTTTTGGCATTTTAACCGACTTCAAAAAAGGAGGTGTTCAGTTTGACCCGTATGTATGTATGTTTGACTTTGAGATGCGGTTTCCAGAAAAGTATTTGTTACATTTAGGAAAATATTTTGGAATTTTAGCCGACTTTAAAAAAGGAGATTCTTAGTTTGAGCCGTTTGTTTGTGTTTGTCTCTGAGATGCGGTTTTCAGAAAAGTATTTGTTACATATAGAAGGTTTGGTCATTTTACCTGATTTCAAAAAAGGAGGTGCTCAGTTTGACCCGTATGTATGTATGTTTGACTTTGAGATGCGGTTTTCAGAAAAGTATTTGTTTCATTTAGGAGAAGGTTTTGGTACTAAAATCGACTTCAAAAAAAGGAGGTTCTCAGTTTGACTCGTATGTTTGTCTTTGAGATGCGGTAATCAGAAAAGTATTTGTTACATTTAGAAGGTTTTGCATTTTAACCGACTTCAAATAAGGAGGTGCTCTGTTTGACTCGTATGTATGTATGTTTGAATTTGAGATGCGGTTTTCAGAAAAGTATTTGTTACATTTAGGAGAATATTTTTGAATTTTAGCCGACTTCAAAAAAGGAGGTACTCAGTTTGACCCGTATGTATGTATGTTTGACTTTGAGATGCGGTTTCCAGAAAAGTATTTGTTACATTTAGAAGGTTTTTGCATTTTAACCGACTTCAAAAAAAGAGGTACTCAGTTTGACCCGTATGTATGTATGTTTGACTTTAAGATGCGGTTTTCAGAAAAGAATTTTTACATTTAGGAAAATATTTTGGAATTTTAGCCGACTTTAAAAAAGGAGGTTCTTAGTTTGACCCGTTTGTTTGTGTTTGTCTCTAAGATGCGGTTTTCAGAAAAGTTTTTGTTACATATAGAAGGTTTGGGCATTTTAACCGACTTCAAAAAAGGAGGTGCTCAGTTTAACCCGCATGTATGTATGTTTGACTTTGAGGTGCAGTTTTCAGAAAAGTATTTGTTACATTTAGGAGAATATTTTGGAATTTTGACCGACTTCAAAAAAGGAGGTTCTCAGTTTGACCCGTATGTATGTATGTTTGAATTTGAGATGCGGTTTTCAGAAAAGTATTTGTTACATTTAGGAGAATATTTTTGAATTTTAGCCGACTTCAAAAAAGGAGGTACTCAGTTTGACCCGTATGTATGTATGTTTGACTTTGAGATGCGGTTTCCAGAAAAGTATTTGTTACATTTAGAAGGTTTTTGCATTTTAACCGACTTCAAAAAAGGAGGTACTCAGTTTGACCCGTATGTATGTATGTTTGACTTTGAGATGCGGTTTTCAGAAAAGTATTTGTTTCATTTAGGAGAAGGTTTTGGTACTAAAATCGACTTCAAAAAAAGGAGGTTCTCAGTTTGACTCGTATGTTTGTCTTTGAGATGCGGTAATCAGAAAAGTATTTGTTACATTTAGAAGGTTTTGCATTTTAACCGACTTCAAATAAGGAGGTGCTCTGTTTGACTCGTATGTATGTATGTTTGAATTTGAGATGCGGTTTTCAGAAAAGTATTTGTTACATTTAGGAGAATATTTTCGAATTTTAGCCGACTTCAAAAAAGGAGGTACTCAGTTTGACCCGTATGTATGTATGTTTGACTTTGAGATGCGGTTTCCAGAAAAGTATTTGTTACATTTAGGAAAATATTTTGGAATTTTAGCCGACTTTAAAAAAGGAGATTCTTAGTTTGAGCCGTTTGTTTGTGTTTGTCTCTGAGATGCGGTTTTCAGAAAAGTATTTGTTACATATAGAAGGTTTGGTCATTTTACCTGATTTCAAAAAAGGAGGTGCTCAGTTTGACCCGTATGTATGTATGTTTGACTTTGAGATGCGGTTTTCAGAAAAGTATTTGTTTCATTTAGGAGAAGGTTTTGGTACTAAAATCGACTTCAAAAAAAGGAGGTTCTCAGTTTGACTCGTATGTTTGTCTTTGAGATGCGGTAATCAGAAAAGTATTTGTTACATTTAGAAGGTTTTGCATTTTAACCGACTTCAAATAAGGAGGTGCTCTGTTTGACTCGTATGTATGTATGTTTGAATTTGAGATGCAGTTTTCAGAAAAGTATTTGTTACATTTAGGAGAATATTTTGGAATTTTGACCGACTTCAAAAAAGGAGGTTCTCAGTTTGACCCGTATGTATGTATGTTTGAATTTGAGATGCGGTTTTCAGAAAAGTATTTGTTACATTTAGGAGAATATTTTTGAATTTTAGCCGACTTCAAAAAAGGAGGTACTCAGTTTGACCCGTATGTATGTATGTTTGACTTTGAGATGCGGTTTCCAGAAAAGTATTTGTTACATTTAGAAGGTTTTTGCATTTTAACCGACTTCAAAAAAGGAGGTACTCAGTTTGACCCGTATGTATGTATGTTTGACTTTGAGATGCGGTTTTCAGAAAAGTATTTGTTTCATTTAGGAGAAGGTTTTGGTACTAAAATCGACTTCAAAAAAAGGAGGTTCTCAGTTTGACTCGTATGTTTGTCTTTGAGATGCGGTAATCAGAAAAGTATTTGTTACATTTAGAAGGTTTTGCATTTTAACCGACTTCAAATAAGGAGGTGCTCTGTTTGACTCGTATGTATGTATGTTTGAATTTGAGATGCGGTTTTCAGAAAAGTATTTGTTACATTTAGGAGAATATTTTTGAATTTTAGCCGACTTCAAAAAAGGAGGTACTCAGTTTGACCCGTATGTATGTATTTTTGACTTTGAGATGCGGTTTCCAGAAAAGTATTTGTTACATTTAGAAGGTTTTTGCATTTTAACCGACTTCAAAAAAGGAGGTACTCAGTTTGACCCGTATGTATGTATGTTTGACTTTAAGATGCGGTTTTCAGAAAAGAATTTTTACATTTAGGAAAATATTTTGGAATTTTAGCCGACTTTAAAAAAGGAGGTTCTTAGTTTGACCCGTTTGTTTGTGTTTGTCTTTAAGATGCGGTTTTCAGAAAAGTTTTTGTTACATATAGAAGGTTTGGGCATTTTAACCGACTTCAAAAAAGGAGGTGCTCAGTTTAACCCGCATGTATGTATGTTTGACTTTGAGGTGCAGTTTTCAGAAAAGTATTTGTTACATTTAGGAGAATATTTTGGAATTTTGACCGACTTCAAAAAAGGAGGTTCTCAGTTTGACCCGTATGTTTGTCCTTGAGATGCGGTTTTCAGAAAAGTATTTATTAAATTTAGAAGGTTTTGGCATTTTAACTTACTTTAAAAAAGGAGGTGCTCAATTTGACCCGTTTGTATGTATGTTTGTCTTTGAGTTGAGATGCGGTTTACATAAAATTATTTCTTTACATTTAGGAGAAGGTTTTGGTATTTTTTTATATTATTTTTATGCATTCACAATGCAATTTTGTAAGTATAGGAAAAATGTGATAGTAAAAAATCCCGCCTGAAAGCTACTTATGGGGCTCGTGGTTTTTTTACTATCACATTTTTCCTATAGGTTTTAGTATTATAACCGACTTGTTTGTATGTATGTTTGTCCGCGATTATGTCATGTTTTCTGAACCGTTTTTGATGCTTTTTTCAACAGGCTAGTATTTTTGATTGATGCGGTTTATGTATACATCCTACTAACATAGTAGGATGTATTCACACCAAATAACGTAAGTACTTTGAAGTCGGGCGGGATTAAACAAAAACACCAAAACATGTAGGTACACTCGACAGCACATCAGGTTAAACAGTTGAACTGCGATAACAGCTTTTATTACGTAAGGCATAAAGGCGTTCTCAAGGTCAACATGTATAGTCTGATGTGCCGCCGTGTGAACATGTTTTACACCCGACTTCAAAATATTCGTACATACTATATTTGGTGTGAATACAGTTATTAGAAGTATTATTTCTAATTTTATTGTGACATTTTTTTAAAGCGCTTTTACTTTTTTATAAAATATTTTTTTTACTATTTGGTTATTTATTAAACTAGGATACCTAGAACAATACATAAGCGATTAGGGAAAGTTGGGCGAGTTGATTTTAACTGTCTACGTTTACGAAAACTATTGGATGAACTGCTCATGTCGGTAAAGTAGTTAAACGACATGAATGAGATAGAGCGATTGTTTTCGATTACGAATACAGTTTGCCAAACTCATACCAAGTTTTACTGGTTGTACGTGCACACAAAAATACAACGTTCCATAGCGAGCAACAACAACCGTAACGTGTATTATAAACGCAAAACAACCATCGACCGGGAGGCGACCGTCGGTAACCCTACCTGCTCGAGTATCATCATAAATAATAATAAATAAAATAATAAATAACTCCTTACATTCACACCAATTATCTAAGCCCATGTTAATTTCAATAAGAAACTGTATTATGGAAAACTTGATAACGGATAAATATATACTTAAATACTTTTTTGTTTGTAAATACATACTTAATATACATAGTTAACACCCAGACAAAGACAAATAGACATGTTCATGCACACAAATATTTGTCTCGTTCGGGAATCGAACCTGAGACCACTGGCGCAGAAGGTGGGTAGCCTACCCCTGCGCCTAATCAGTCGTCATCATCAATCATGACATGCTCATTGTTAGTAGTAAGACAAAAAGTTACGTTAAAAATAGATTAGGTTGTCTCTTTCTTTCTTTCTACCTACTACCAAAAATACTGGTCTACCGACCCGCAGCCTGGCTGTCTTTTGTGTCCGAGCAATTTTATGTTTGTAATGTTACTGACATCTATTATATGTGGTCGTCCAAATCAAAAGGGACCTTGTGGCTCTCGGCACTTACGCCTTTATTGCTGTTGTTCGAATACAAAACAACAAAAATCAAGACGTATGTGCCGGCCGCAATAAGGTCCCTTTTGATTTGGACGACCACATATATTAATGTAGAGGGTTGCAGGGAAATTCGACCATAATATTAAAGGAGACTAATATTTTATATTAATAGTAAGTAACCATTTCAGAAATATTTCACTTTAAATTTGTTTTTTGCGAAACAAAACCTAAACCTATACTGCTCTTAGTTAATTTATTTTTATTTCTTATTCGCACTATTGAGTATTTGCTGTTTTTGAGAAGGGGTGTATCAGTTAACAAAAATAAATAATGAAACTCGAAATAACTGCTCTCAGTTTTTACATAGTAACCGCAACTTTCAAGCACGTTGGTTGGATAAAATCGTTGAAAGTTAATCTGCAGCACAGAATAAATAATAGTGCTAAGGCACAGAAGACTCACTCTGCAAGCTCATTCAAATAAAAATAAATATTTCTGCGAGGAAATAAAGTCCAATTCCGGTTGCTTTGTCATCGCTTGCCTACTGTTATAATAACCTAGAGTTCGCGCATGCAAGCAAAACTGTACCCAATCGCTACGCGCGAGCGTTTCTATTTCTATGAATGTCTCAAACAGCTCGCTCGCTGGTTAGGGTTGCGAGCGACTTGCGAGTTCGGTTTTGTTGTTTCTTTTGTTCTTTCTTTTATTTAGACACCCGTAAACACAACAGTATCTTTTATACGGATTATAAGAACGTTTAGTAGTCATTGTTCGGTGCACAAAAACCACAGAAATGATCGATCGTTTTACGCGCAACGTGGAGCGTACGAGCCGAGCGGCATCCTTCTGCCATACGCCTGCCCGGCAGGCGCACCGGCCGAACGTACCTAAACTGCGGAGTGACACCCCCCTGTCTGCAGATGAAATGCAAACACTTCAACATCTTTTTGGCAATCCAAAAAGGTATAAGAAAGAAGTTCATTTTTGGGGAAAAGTGTAGCTATATTTAATAAAGTTCCACAGAATTTAGTAGAGCTGCCTTTGAACAAATTCAAATGTCATGTCAAGAAATCGCTCATGGGCGAAGCATATCATAAAGTAGACGACTATTTGAAAGACCGTAATGCATGGATTTGATGTAACACATAACCTTAGCTGAACTAGTGTTATATTATTATTAAAAAGTTGTAAAAGTTAACGATATAAATTTTTGTAAATATAGTTACTCCAAATGATTAAAGCTGATAAGTTTATTGCGCCTATAGGAAAAATGTGATAGTAAAAAACCACGAGCCCCATAAGTAGCTTTCAGGCGGGATCAAGCTACATATGGGGCTCGTGGTTTTTTACTATCACATTTTTCCTATACTTACAAAATTGCATTGTGAATGCATAAAAATAATATAAAATCTTTATTGCGCCTGTTCTTCTTATCAGTTAAAAAAATGTTGAACGGGTGGTAGAAAAATATAGACGATTCAAAAGAGCTTATTTATTAAGTCAAGTTGAATTCAGATATTTTTTATTATTTATTTTATACCAATAAGGGCACTTAAGGTCAGAGAGCGGTGACGAGTAGTAAAAAAAATATTGTTTGATGAAAGGAAAAAATAAGCATTACGTTAAACACAGTTAAAAATGACATGTTGCAGTATTTTTATCAATCACAACACATGTTTTACGTGCTCACCCCTACCTAGAAGCCTATAACTAACACAAAGGATAATGGGCCTTTTTATATGGCAAATTGACGTAGTACAACTAACAGAAATTACATCCTTTTAATTTGTAGTACTCGATAGTAGGCCTAGTTAGAATAACCTTTACCTAATTTCATCTGCATTATCACCCCCATTGAAGAAAAGTGAAGTCCAAAAGATGTGTCCAATAGCTGGAATTAAAAAGTCGAAATACCATGAGTGCATCCGCGCGCTTTAGCGGATAGGGATTATGGCAAGATAATGAAAAAATAACTTGATAAAATTTATATTATTTTCAATTTATAAGCTATCCTGTTAAATTGCTCACCTGGTAACCTAAAGCACGCGCACATTAAGGGCCGACGCGAAGCTTTCCAGTTGGAAGAGGCGATTAGCAAGTTACCATGGGATGTCATTGACATAACTGAAGTCCGAAGGGAGGAAGAGGACTTGATTATCCTACTATTCAGCTTATACCTTGCTATACCACCGGGTGGGTAACCAGCAGTCCATTGGTGGTGTTGCGTTCATCGTCCACAAATCCCTCGTTAACAACGTCGTCACCATAGGGAGTGTGTCGAGCAAGGTAGTTAGATACGCTACCCACCTACTCAAAATATAGAAACGGTATATGGTGCATATCATACAGGTCTTCGCTCCGACCTCGAAACACAACGATGTTGAAGTGGAGGCTATGGATGGGGAGATCTCTAAAGCCATTCAAAGCTATACAAAACCCACTACACGTTTGTGACAGGGGATTTCAATGCAAAATTGGGGCATCATTACGGTGATGAGTTGAGAGTGGGGCAATTTGGATTTTGGCAACGAAACGAAAGAGGCCTGATGCAGACTTTATGGAGCGGGGGAAAACCTCTTCCTACTGATGAACTCCTTTAAAAAGCCCGTAAGCCGCAAATGGACCTGGATTAAGCCGGAGGGTAAAGTTAAAAACAAGATAGATTTTATATGTCGACGAGGAAGCAAATATTTAATGATGTCATTGTATTCAACCTCGTAAAGACAGGAAGCGATCACCGCACAGTTAGAGCACATTGAGTTGAGTAACAACGTCAAGCTGGAAAGATCTCGACTAAAAAAATCTACGCTCCGACCAAAACCAGCTCAAATTAAAACACGCGAGCGCTTTCCGCTCGAGATTCAAAACCGCTTCTAAGCCCTTCCATCCAAGCATCGATGTAGACAATCTATATACAACATGGTGGTGGATACTACCCGCACGGAAATGTCCAGTTATTATAAAACTCGCCTTAACAAATCAAAGAAACTCTCCGGCCACACGCTCTGACTCATGGATCAGGGAGAATTCACTGTTCAATGTTTAATTAAAACAACCGTCCACTGAACAGTTATTATAACTTATTTTTTGTTGTTCCATTTTTGCACAAGTTCACAGACACGTGTCTCAAGCGGATAGCACTCGCGCTCGTACACGACCGAGACAAACCGAGATATCATGTCCGTAAGCGGTATCTATGTGTGCGTTGCTCGAGCGAACTTTGTATGTAGATTGTCTTCTGTACCTATTTATTTTGTGCCTCTATCATGCTTCGAAAATTAAGCTATTTAATGATCATGAATGAATGAATGTAATTTTTATTATTCTTTGAATGTAATGTATAATTTTTTCCTTTACATCAAACAATATTTTTTTATTTTATTTGAACTTCAGATTTTACACAGTAAAACTGAAAACACACACAATCGTTAATTGTCTTTCAATTTCAATTTCAATCGCCAAACTGCATGGCAGTTTGTTGGCGAAGAAAAGCACTAATATCCATTATTATTGTGTTTGCTACACGTACGTCTACATTATGGGTATAACAATTTTATTATTGTAGAAGCAACAAAAGAATCACAATACTTATTATAACATATAGATAGCCTGACATAATAATATATTAATACAATAAAAACAATTAAAGGCAAATTTAACATTCTGAGGCTAATTTCACTAAAAGGGTAATCTTTTAACTTTGTTTTAATAACAGTCTTACACAATTTATCCCCTTCTTTTTACAATCTTATTTCGTTACATATTTAAAATATTTTCTATATGTCACTGCTTTCTCTGTCAATACGTCTTTAGTTCAGCTACTTTACCTAGAGTGTTATACCTATTTGTATTATTTTTTGTTATCCACAACGGGGTAGCACTTAGCCTTCATCACACCTGATGATAAGTGGTGATAAGGCTGGAGGTGGAAGCGCACTACTCCCGGAATCCTCAATCACTGAGGAACTGGCTATCTTATCTCTAACTGCCGGAACACAATAATGCTGAAAACATCATTGTTATGGCGTCAGACTTAGATAAGATGGTGGTAGCTAGCCAGGCGGACTAAGAACAAGTCCTACCACCAACCAAACCGAATATAATATGTACCCTCACTGGGAATCGAACCCGGGACCTCTGGGTCTGAAATCCGTGGTATGAACCACTAGACCACAGAGGCGGTTAAAAAAGGCGGTATTGCCAAAAAGATGTTGAAGTGTTTTCATTAATCTGCAGAGATTTTTTTTAAGTTGCGATTGCTATGTAAAAAACCATAATTTAAATAGTTATTGTATGATAGCACTTATTTCGAGTTTCATAATTTATTTTTGTTAACTGGTACACCCCTCCTCAAAAAATAGCAAATACTGTAACTTAACGGAGCTAAAAAGAAATAAAAGTAAATTAAATAAGAGCAAAACTCAAAAGGTAGTGTAGTGTTTCGATAAAAAAACTGAAAGTAAAATATTTCTGAAATGGTGGTACACCCCTCCTCAAAAAATAGCAAAAACTGTAACTTAACGGAGCGAAAAAGAAAAAAAATAAATTAAATAAGAGCAAAACTCAAAAGATAGTGTAGTGTTTCGATAAAAAAAACTAAAAGGTAAATATTTCTGAAATGGTTAACTTTTGGATATAGTACATTATTAATAACCTAAATAGTGGTGTCGTTTAATATTAAGGTCGAATTTCCCTGTTACCCTGTACATTCATATTATTGGTGTAAGTAACAATACAAACATAAAATTGCTCGGGCACAAAAGACGGCCAGGCTGCGGGTCGGCAGACCAGTATTTTTTGTAGTAGGTTGGCCTAAGTTACAGTAAGACGTTAGTTTGATACTGGTACCCCATGACACGAAAACCACCCCGCAAGCCGCCGCTAAAATCGCTCGAACTGACAAAGTGGCCAAGACGGCGCGTGGCAGACCACATTTTTCTAGTCTATCTATCAAGCCTGATCATATGAACAGCGTATCATGCTGGTACCTGATGACATATTTTCTCATCATTTTAGCTGCACTTTTTTTATGAATATACTAAGAGGCCCAGGTTGCGGCTTGCCTAGGCGCCAACCTAACGTGGGGGGCTACCGGCTAAGAAATCTGGATATGGGTATGGGCTTCAACTGTCATTTGAATTCCTTATTCTGATAGATATTTGCTGCTTTGTTCTGTTGAACATTGCTTACTAGTTATCGTTATACCCGACGTCACAAAACAAGTAACTGATAGCGGCTATGTTCTTTATAAAATTGACTTAAAGTTCCCAAAAACGTATGAAGTTCATATCCATAAAGTTACGCGGTGCCCCCCAGCACCAACAACTCAACTTTTTTAACGTAACTTTTTGCCTTCTAACAATGAGTATGTCATTGTGGTACTCTATAGTAGGTAGAATTACCGACGGTCGCCTCTCGGTCTACCATTTATACAACTATTTGGTAAAGACAATGTCAACATAATTATTTTGCCTCGACGATTGATACGTGAAAATAGAATAGATCGCGCGAGCGGACGGCGGCGACGCGGCGGCGCGGTGGCGGGGCGGCGGGGAACCCGTCCTGTACGGCTCCCGCGCCCCGCTCCTACGCCTCGCTTCGTACTCACAGCTCCCGATTGCTGAATTAAGTTTTTCTATGTAAAATGCTTTTAGGTTTTGGTTTTTTTTTTTGGATATTGTTGTAGTTGAAAATAAAGTGAACTGTGTACTTAAATCAATAAATAAAACAGATAGAGAAATTTTCCACTGCGAGTAAAACGGCAATTTTTAAAATAGTTTAATTACGCTGGTTTATTTTTTAGATTTTCATTTTGTGGTTATAAAACTTCAATAAAATAGCATTTCCGTAAAAAAGTTCGACGGAGAAATTTTACGGTTCGAGTCACACCAAAAACACATATTTTTGTAAAATTTAGTGTTTCTGCTGGGATATTTTTTTGGATATTTCATAAATCATTTTAATACGTTACATGAATATGTATGGTGAAGAAAGTTTCAACGGAGCATTTTTCCTCAAAAAGATATCTATGAAATATGACTTTCATTAAAAAAACCTAACTTCTATTATTATTATTCTTTGGAATTTTATACAATACTTTTAATTTATTGATACTTTATCACGTTGTAAAGTTTTTTCTGACTGACGAATTACTGTGGGGGTCAACTAGCTTCATTTCCTACACTAATTACCGTATTAAGCATAAAAATGTATCAGGTCGTTTATGTTTTTTATGGCTTATCCTAGAAAAGAATTTGAATGATAGATTACAGAATGTTAAAGTAGCAACATTACAAGCCGAATGACGTTTTCTGACGTTTTCCGTCTTCGTTGTGTCCTCGTTGTGTCAAGTTCGCAATTCGCTTGTCGCCGCCCGCCGCCCGTCGCGCATGTTCGTGGCCGCCGTAATGGGATGGAGTGAGATAAACTGACCTCGTTCTTACTATCTCATTAGGACCGTTTTTTAGCAGCAGTGCACCTTCCTGTTGTATTATAAATTCCTTGGTTTTTAATGTGAGTGTGACGTTTTACCGCCATATTGAATCGGGGTTGCATAAAATTAAGACTAAAGTGCTCGTCAGATAAGTCTGCGCGCGGTAAAAATCGAATACTAATCTTTTCTATAACATAAGTACAAAAAAATACACTGTAACTAGCGCCAAAAACGCGCCAGTCACGCGCAGAGTTATCTGACACACACTCTAGATAATGCTTTTGTACCATCAAACGCGTTAGCTTATAGCGATATAATAGTTGTAGTTGTCCGTACATATTTATCTTTTGCTTGCCTATGGTATAGTGTACAAAGTCCTCATACAAAACTGAAAAATATCCTTTTATGCAAGTTGGTTTTTATGTCGCTCCAGTCTTTGTTTGTAGGCCTTGTGAAATCTTTCTATCTCTTCCTTAATTATTGGGATTTCTAAGTACTCATGTACTTCGGAGTTTCTTGTAAACCATATTGCACCGCTTATCGTCCTCAAAGCCTTGATCTCTGGAACCGATGTAGTATTTCTACATTTGAGTGGCTAGCCGACCCCCACAGCTTTATACCGTACGTCCATATTGGTTTTAGGATGCATTTGTAGATGATTATTTTGTTCTCTGGGCTAAGCGAGGACTGCTTGCCTACTAGCCAGTACATTATATCCCTAAATTTCCTATTTGCTGCTTCTTTTTTTTATTATCTTTCCATGTAAGCCTTCTATCTAAATGAATACCTAGGTATTTAACAGTGTTTTGCTGTGGTAAAACATTTCCATTCAGTGTTACTGGTAGGCACTCTTCTCTTCGAAGCGTAAAGGTAATATGGACGGATTTTGTAGCACTTGCTCGGATTCTCCACTTTTTTAACCATAGTTCAATTTCGGTGAGTTGTTTCTGGAGTTCCAAGGAAGCGGTGATATGGTTTTTATTGCTCGCTAGAACAGCGGTATCATCTGCATAAGTTGCTGTTGAAACACTGCTGAGCAGTATTCTTTCTTTTCCAAAGATTGTCCGATAGTGTGAGCTACTCTTTATATTTGTTCCGTCGTTCCATGATTTGCTTGAAAACCGAACTGATGGTCTGGTATTGTATTCTGTTCCTCTATAAGATGATTTGCTTGAAAACCGAACTGATGGTCTGGTATTGTATTCTGTTCCTCTATAAGTAATAAACGTTTCAGAAACAGTATTTCGAACAATTTTGACAACACCGGCAGCAGGCTTATGGGTCTATAAGAGTTTACTTCCGTAGGGTGCTTTCCTGGCTTGGCAATCATCTGTATGATGGAGATGTTCCATAAAAGAGGAAAGTGGTGCAGTCTAAAAATAGCATTAAAGAGGATTGTAATAAGGACAATTCCTTTTCTGGGCAGGTGGTTCAGAACTTCTTATGTTATTAAATCAAATCCTGGGGCCTTTTTCTTTTTGTGCATTGTGCAATATGTTTCCTGACTTCAGTGGGTGTACAGAGTTGTAGGGGTAAAGACATATGTTGATCGCTATTAAGGATGTCATCGATTTCATTTTCGGGAAGCAAAATGTCAGGCTCATTATGTCTGAAAACTTCCTTTAGATGTTTGGCGAACAGCTCTGCATTTTCTTCAGGTTTCCTTACCCAGTTACCGCCTGGTTCTTTGAGTGGAGGCACGTGTTCTTTAGGCCTTTTAGTGGTTTAGTCATTTTCCAGAGTGAGAAGTCATCAGCCATTTCATTATCTTTAATCATCCCTGACAAGAATTCTTGGGCTTTATTTAGTTCACATTTAAAGTGCGCGTTCCTACTTGTTTGCCATTATTGTCGTCTTAGCTTTCTTTTTGTGGCTATCATGTCTCGTATTTCCATTGCATAATCATTTGCACGTGGGCTATATTTAAATTGAGGGGTAGATAGCCAAGCAGCTTTTGGATAAGGTTGATAATATAAAAGGCAGCATTTTCTACATCTTCCGTTTTGAGAGATATACGCAGGTCAGCCTTTTCCTCTATGTAATCCTGAATCCAATTAAGACCCCCAGGTGTGTTTTGAGTTCCAATCGCCTCCAGTGATAAATCTACTACCAAGAGCTTGGAAGCACGTATCCAACACATGCTCCTCAAGACGATGTTTGGGTGGACAATAAACTGCAGCAACTGCAAGTAGGCCCTGCCAGTCATCCACTGATATAACAGTTGCCTGAAGGTACTATTGTTTATTGTTTGGAAGAACATGATGTTTGATATTTTCTTTTATTAGAATTGCAGTTCCAGCATGTGAGGTCCCATCAGGGTGGTTAGTGTAGTGTAGTAGACATTATACCCCTGAATATTTATGATTTTTTCATCAGTCATGTGTGATTCTTTCTGATATTAGTAAAAGGTATATCTATATTATTATGTGAAAGGATTAACTCGGCTTCTTGCTTATTGGGAGATAACACCACCTTGAGTATGCGAGTGAGGTCTGGAATCCCCAATATCAAGTATATATTACACGGTTAGAAAACATACAGAAAAGGTTCCTGCATTTTCTAGATTTCAAAGCCAAATAACATTCATGAACATCGCTGCAGAAGGTATCATTTCCTACCACTTGTATTACGTCGAAATATTGGTATGGTGATGCATGCATGCTACGTCTCTAAAATTGTCAATGGATTGATAGATTGCCCCGACCTATTGAAATTTTTTAGAACTGCTTGAAGATAAATGAACGCAGGACGGAAATGAATGCGGGGCGTCCGTGCACCGTAGCTCCGGGACGGAGCGGTACCTACGTTGGTACGGTTTAGTGCCTCCGCAGCCGCATGCGGATTACGTCTCACCGTACACTGCAGCGGGATGCGGCTGCAATGTGATAACCGCCTAATGCGCCGCTTATTCCGCCTGCGCGGTGTGTCATCAGCTCAGGACGCACACTTGCAGCCCAGCCACGACCATGTCGCGGCGGCGGCGTCAGCGGCGAGCGATTGTGCATTCATTGCGCGCTCGCGACTGACGTCTAATCAAATAAGTAAGTGTGACGCAGCAACTAACGCTGAAATCGCTCGCCGCTGCCGCCCGCCGCGGCTTGGTCGGTCGTGGCCGGGCTCGTAGGTCATATTAGCTGTTTCGCGCGGTTTTACCAGCGTATGTGTTATTCTAATGTATATGCTATATTACAGTAAGGTTTCATCTAAATCTGTTCAGTAGAAACTTTCGCATTTACAATACATATAAGTAGTAAGTAGGATTTAATCCCACTGAAACTATTAATATTAATTCTTCACAAATTAATCATACCTTGATGATATGCAGTTCTTCTTATGATCGGTTCAAAGTTGTAAAATTCAACATCATTCCTTTTGATGCCTTGTTCATATAATTCCAGTAGGTTACTGGCTATCTCCTGTCCTCCAATATTGGAGATAAAGATGAAAATAACATCTCTGGAAATAAAAGTATTATAAAAATAATTTAAAAAATAATGGCATTATCATTATCACTGTCCTTTCATTATTATGTTTAATTGAATGATTCAAAAGTATATAATTTTCAATAAAGAGTATTTGACTTTGACTTTCCAGGCCTAGCACAGGCACAGGCAGTATAACTGATAGTACAATAATAAAACGCATAATAAAATACTTTTGTCATGATCATGGGGTCTACCTACTGGGAAAACTTTTTAGCACACATAAACTTGTTTTGCTGGAGTTCTTTTTAGTTATTCATGTGCACTGAACAAGTATTGCAAGAGAATATTCGTTTTTATAGAACTTATTTTAAACTAGCTTTCCGCCCGCGGCTTCGCCCGCGTGGACTACACGGACGTTATTCCGCGGGAATGAGATATTTTTCTGGTATAAAAAAGTAGCCTATGTCCCTCTCTAGGCTAGAAAGTAACTGTGTCCCAAGTTTCAGCCCAGTCCGTTCAGCCGTTTTGGCGTGATTGAGTAACAAACATCCAAATATCTAACATTTATAATATTATAATAGTAGGATATATTTGAAAAGGGGATAATGAATAAGCCTTTTGTTTACCTGTAATCAACACCATCCACAGCATGGTGATGATCCATCATAGGCTTAATGGCATCTAGCACAGATGGGCACATGTCATGGATCTCATCAAATATGATAAGTGCCTTGGAACATTTCTTCACCACCTCATTAACTTTCATCATAAGGTCTTTCTGGAAAGAGCAAAGTGCCAGAATGCTTGCTTTAGCCAATATGCTTAAGTTTTAACCATTAAAACCAATCAACAGTACCAATTTAAAAGGGTGATTACAAATACAGCAAATGAACCTGTCAATATTATAAACCTCCTAGCAGTTCCTTGCGGTTTCACCCGCGTTGTTCCCGTTCGCGTGGGAATATCGGGATTAAATATAGCCTATGTCACTCGGGAAGAATGTAGCTTTCTAATGGTCAAAGAATTTTCTTAATCGGTCCAGTAGTTTCGGAGCCAATTCGATGCAAACAAACAATCAAATCTTTCCTCTATAATATTAGTGTAGGATGTTAGTACTATTATAATATAATAGTACTTACTAACATCCTACACTAATATTATTAGGCGGAAAGCTAGCCTACACCAAAGAATATATTATATTGTGGTGTAGGCTAGCTTTCCGCCCGCGTGGACTACACGACGTTATCCCGCGGGAATGTGATATTGTTCCGGGATAAAAAGTAGCCTATATTCCTCTCCAGGCTACAAAGTATCTGTGTACCAAATAACAGCCAAATATGTTCAGCCCTTATGGCGTGATTGAGTAACAAACATCCAAACATCTAAACTTTCACATTTATAATATAAGTAGGATATGCTCAGCTCTTTATTTTTAAATAGCTTTCCACCCGCGGCTTCGCCCGCGTGGACAACTTGACGTTATCCTGCGAAAATGTGATATTTTTTCAGGATAAAAAGTAGCCTATGTTCCTCTCCAAAAGTATCTATGTCCCAAATCCGTTCAGCCGTGATTGAGTAACAAACATACAAACATCTAAACTTTCACATTTATAATATGAGTAGGATATGCTCAGTAGGATTCATATTCTAAAACTTGCAAATCAGAACTTGACCAATGACCATGCACACTCTGTTTTTATGATATAACTAGCTTTCCACCCACATGGAATGTGATATTTTTCCAAGATAAAAAGTAACCTATGTTCCTCTCCAGGCTCCAAAGTATGTTGATCGATGTAAGATCCCAAATTTCAGCCACATCCATTCAGCCATTTTGGCTTGAATGAGTGTAGTAGGATAATATGTACACTGTTGATATGTTTGATGAATAAAATCAAATAAAACTAGCATGAAATGCTTAGTGCCTAGTCTTTTTCCAGATTTCATTCAATAAATAAATCGTTAATTTAAAGAATTTCATGTTTTTATGAATAATACTATGCTGATCAGGGTGCGATTGGATGGTAATCATATTATTAATTTGACAGTTCATATCATATTGATCTTTATGCAAATACTAAGCGCAAATATAAGCTTGAAGTATCGAGAGAGATAAAAGGAAAGACAAAATAATTTAACCTTCATTAACAATACGGAGCGTGAGTCATTCTACAATCTACAACATACATAAATTCTAACATTTTAAAATGATATCTCAAACAAAACTAATTGTAATTTCTTTTTATTGCTTACAACGTAAAGCAGCTTTTTTTATTAATAACTAATAGATTGATAAATAATTAGGTATATGAATAAATATTTAAATTATAACATATTTAAACTTAGGATAAATAGTTAAGTTTAGTTACCTATGTAAGTTTGGATCTCAGAAGGGAAATCTATTATTGGCCCTACTATTTTTACAAACTTAGCATTAAGTACTCTCATGCTGACTGCTCTCAGAGCAGTCGCCCGGATAGCGAAAGGTTGTGGGTTCGAGTCCCATCGGAGCAGGTTGTGAGACGGGTTGATTTTTTCTAAGTACTTCATTTTCCATTTTCCGACCATAAAAATTGCATTGTGAATGCAAAAAAGTAAAAATTTAAATAAGTACTCTCATGTAATGCGCTGTTGATTTTCTCAATAAATAAAAATAAAATAAAATATTCAATAGGCTGCAATTTGTATGGATGACATTTATTATGATACTATATAAACTGTCAAATGAATACCATTGACTTTATGCAATCGCCTAGCTGGTTAGTTGAAAATACTTACTTTACTCTTCTCTATATCAGTACAATCAAAATCTTTCTTCCCCATAAACATTTTAACAAAATTGCTTTGCATGCCATTCTTGTACAAAGCATCGGCTATCATTGTAGAAGCATAGTTCTTCCCTACACCTGACCAACCATGCAAACTGATCACCAGGGCTTTCCGATTTCTCTTTCCCTTATCAAATACAGCTTCTTTATGAGCAATAAGAATATTAACCAACTCATTAACTAATGGCTGACCAAACATTTTTTGGGACAGAAATGTTTGCAATCCTGAAAGAAATAAAAATGTTGTTAAAACAAAACAAGGTGCAAGCTATCACCATAAAAAAATTAATGATTTGCCTTGAATTAAAATAAACCAGTAACTACAGTGGCGGATTAACCAGTAGGCTGAGTAGTCTATAGCCTTCGCATATTTAAGCCCCCCCCCCCCCCCCCCCCCCCATCTAGCCCTACAACTCCCCTACAGGCAGCTAATTTGTAAGTCCGCCACTGATAGGGCTGCCATCCGTCCGGGTTTCCCCGGATTTGTCTTAGTTTGGAGGGCGTCCGGGGAGTATCCGGGCAGGGTTTCTGAAAAGTGTCCGGGTGAAACCCGGGCACTTTCTAAGTCAGAGTGAATCCGGTTAACTTGATAGAATAAAATGATTTGCAATAATTTACAGCATTTCATTGTTAAAAATTCGAAGCAGCAATTATACCCATGCACTCATAAGTCTCGTAACGTGACGTGAATTCCTAGTACATAAATAAATAACAATGTTGATTATTTTACACTTACTGTCAATATCATATGGCACATACTTTTGGTTACAACATTCCATAAAATGACAAAGAGTGTTATCCTTCACAGTATCCCATTTATACCAGCCCCCCGCTAGAAATGCAGACCCAATAATGGAAACGCTTACAAGTTCAGGGGAAGCAAAATTGATATTACTCGCGATAAATAATAAACAAAATAAATAGTAGGACGAGTACATGTTTCTGGAATGTCTGTCTGTATTATACAACAGTTGATTTGATTTTCACTTCTGATATTTTTTAATGAATATAGGTAGAAAAGAAACTATGAGCTCAATCGTAATTCCAAGCCTGAAATATAGTGTATAAATAGTGTATTATCTATGCCTGAAATTATATTTATTAAAATTGGTTTTTTTTTTTTTTTTTTTTTTTTTTTTTGTTATTTTGGCTCGCACGGTTTGTGCATTTGCCACGACAAGTATTAAAGGTAGGGAAACCAGTTTTTAATAAAAACAAATTTAAGGGAGCGGAATTTGGAAAAAAGGGTAATAGGATCAGGGTTTGGTGGATAAAATGTACTAAATATATAAATAAAAGTAGACAATATAAATATACACAATATTAAAATATATTATTATAGTAGGAGTTAGGGAATCAATTTACACTTTGATATTGTTAATAATTAAAAAAGTAGATAACAAATTAAATATATCAAAATTAATAGAACTTAATAAAGTAGGTATAGATGTAGGAAGAGGGACACGGAGGACTATGAGGGAGTTTATGAAAGAGGAACAGTCACGGAGGGAACATGCAAAAAAAATATGATTTAAATCTTCCTCACAAGCACCACACGCACATAAATTGCTATTAATGATTCCAAGTCGTGCAAGATGAGAAGCTGTGCAGACATGACCCAAGCGCATTCTTATTAAACTAGAGGTTGCAAGCTTAGAGAGTTTTAATTTTGAGAACCAAACTTTGAGAGGTATTCTTTGTTGAATGCGTTTATAATATAGACCTTTATGGCAGCTTGAAATATTCCAAAGGTTTTCCCAAGAATCATACAAATGATTTTTAGGAATGGAGAGGTCGGGTACTACATTTTTATAAGGAAACTGGTCACCGGTCTCTACTGCGTCTTTTGCAAATGAGTCAGCTATTTCATTGCCGTAAATATTATGATGGCCAGGAATCCACACCAAAAGAACATCTAGATTTTTTGATTTACAATTCACTAGGAGTTGCCTTGACTCTGTTACATAGGGACTATTTGGACCTGACCAAGGGAATTTCTGCAGAGCTTGTAAAGCGCTCTTCGAGTCGGTGAAAATTATCGATTGACTGAGTTTTGCAAGAAGGATGTATTCAAGAGACTTTAAAATTCCAAAACATTCTCCGGAAAAAACTGATGTTTCGGGAGGTAATTTTATTTTTTGATGTAAGTTGTATTGTTGATGATAGACAGCTACTCCGATCTTGCCTGTAACTTGGTGTTTGGAAGCATCACAGTAAATGTAATGCCTATCTGCCCAATCCCTATCGACTACAAAGTTCAAGTTAGCGTTAGCATTAGGGTCATTCTTTAATGTTTCAAAATTATAGTGTACTAAAGGGGAAATGACTAGAGCTTCGTAACTGACAGAAAATATTGGAAGAAACTGAGAACGGTGAGTGGGAGCTTGAAGTGAAGTAAATTTACGGAAACTTATGATAGAGCACGGGGGAGACTTATGGGACCAATAAGGTGAGCATTCAATTTTTTCTGAAAGAGTTAAAAGTTTTTGATAAAGAGGATGATTAGAAAATTGAAGGGCTCTGAGAATGAATTTATCACATAGAAACTGTCTACGTAGTTTTAAAGGAGGGTCTAGTGATTCAATTTGTAGCGCATTAACAGGACTAGACCTCATGGCTCCTGTAACGATACGCAAAGCTTTTGATTGAATGCTGTCTAACTTAGACAGACCTACTACACTACATGGTTCTAAGAAATAAGTACCGTAATCTAGGATGCTTCTTATGATTGCATTATATAATAATTTTAAAGTTAATGGATGGGAGCCCCACCAAACACCAGAGAGACATCGCATTATATTTAGTAAACGTTCACATCTAGCTAAGACATAATAACAGTGTGATAAACCTGTCAGCTTAGCGTCTAGTAGAATACCTAAAAATTTTACTTCACTATTTTCTGGGATTTGTTGGTTATTATATAAAACTGTATATGGGGGGGGTAAACGCATTCTAGAGAATAAAACGGCGCTACTTTTGCTTACACTAAGACTCAATGAATTATTATCTAACCAGAACTTTAGATTTTTTAATGCGACATTCAAAGAGTGACTTAATTTTTCTACAGATCGTCCTGTCACGTACAGAACTAAATCATCTGCGTACTGTAAAATATTAGCTTTACCAGCGATATGTGATTCTAAGTCGGAAGAATATATGTTATAAAGAAGTGGGCTCAGCACCGAACCTTGGGGCAGCCCTTTCCATGTTAGTCTTGTTTTAACATTGGACATACCTACGTCAACTTGTAATTGTCTCCCCGACATAAGATTATGAATGAAATTGCAAAATATAGCAGGCACTTTTAGTTTATGTAGTTTAGTATTTAGAATATTTAGATCAACATTATCATACGCTGAGGAAATATCTAGGAAGACAGCAAGCATGGATTCATTATTTGAAAAAGCTAATCTAACATCTGTAATGAAAATCCCTAAACTGTCCATAGTACTTTTTCCTTTTCTAAATCCATATTGGCTCGGAGATAGTAAACTCTCACTTTCTACATACCATTCTAAACGATTTTTAACTAAATGTTCGGCTAGCTTAGAAAGGACTGAGGCAAGAGCTATGGGTCTGTAAGAGTTTGGATCTAACGGGGGTTTATTTGTTTTTAGAATAGGAATAACTTCGTATATTTTCCATGAGGCAGGGATAACACCAGAACTTATTGTCGAGTTGATTATATGCAAAAAGTAATTAAGACTTGAATCACTCAGATTTGCAAGGAAGGAGTAAGGTACACCATCATTACCTGGAGCAGAATCTTTAACATACGTTAATACACCCTTTAATTCTACAAGAGAAAAAGGAGAATTAAGGCTGGTTAAATTACCTGACGGTGATTGGAAAGGAAGGTGAGATGGAATTGACATTTGTGGAACAAAAGGAGGTGCTAACTTGTCTAAAAATTTATCTGCTACAGACTCATTAAGATAGTGTGGAACTGTTTCTTTAAATGCTGATCTGTATCTACGAATATTTTGCCAAATTACTGATGGAGAAGCGTCAGGGGACAGGGATGAGCAGAAATGTTTCCATCCATCCCATTTCTTTTTTTTTAATAATTTACGGGTTTGGTTTAAGATGGAGGTAAGATTATTAAAGTTTTCTGATGTGGTACATTGTTTATATTTTAATTCAGCCTCTTTCCGTTGCTTCACTGCTGCAGAACATTCATTATCCCACCATGGGGGAGATGGAATGCTATTATTGCATCTTTTCGTTGGAAAAGTTTCGGTTGCAGCGTCTAGCATGGCTAAAACAAAAGCGTCAGCACACACCGATGAATTACTTGTATGAACATCAGGGAGAATGGATAATTTCCGCTCAACTAGCTCACTAAACGTTTTCCATCTGTCAATGTCATTAATAATTTTGTATTTAAATCTTGGTGGGCGTCTGGATTGTGTTTTGATAAGGTGCATTGGGGTAACTTCGTGAACGGGTAAATTTCGATAATCGTGGATTTCTACCAAACAGGCAGCAATTTAATGCTATGGCAACACTTAATTAAACGCCATGTTCACCCGTTCCCCCACTTCAGTTCGCTTCGGTCGCTAGCTGCAGGTGTATGAGTGTTGTGCTAATAAATCCGAGCCGTGAGATTTTTCGCGCCTTTTTTGCCTTTTCGAAATTACCCCGCGTTCGATTTCTCACTAACTAGGTAAGTTATTTGATTGTTTGACAGTTTTATCGATGTATTGACGTTTTTAAATCATTTCTTAGATGGTAACCACACTCTGGCTACAGTTTTAAAGGACCATTTGAGATTACCCCGCGGGAAAATTTCGAATATCATTCCTTTCGAAATAACCCCGAATTATTTTGCATAGAGGTTACCAGGGGTTCTCAACCTATAATATATACATACTATGATTGATTATGATTACATGTTTTATGTACCTAAGTAGGTACATTGAGTTTAAATATTTTTAATACTTTTATCTATTTTGCAGGTGCCAGCCCATTGATGTTGTTCTTCAATGTATGTCTTAGGCCTAAGTAAATAACGTAAGTAAAACTATAAAGTACTACGTAGGTGTTGTCACAGAAATAAATAGTGACCAAAACCCCACGGTGCAATATCTGCGCAAAGCAAATAGACGTGATAATAGAGAAGTATTTACATATCCTCACGTGGAAGATATATCAGAACTCCGACACCATGAAGATATTGTCTCATTTCTTCCCGCGCCTATTAAAGAACGCCGTGGACTTATTCGTTTCGAGGGTGTTTCTTTCAGTAATTTTAACATTCAGTAATTTGCCAAGACTGAAGAAGGAGTGATAGAAATTATTAAATTTAAATTTAATTATTGGGACGTATAGACATTGCGCGTACCGAACGACGTTCCGTGGGCAGGCTCCCTACAAGGTGGACCGACGATCTGGTCAAGATCGCGGGAAGCCGCTGGATGCGGGCAGCGCAGGACCGATCGTTGTGGAGATCCTTGGGGGAGGCCTATGCCCAGCAGTGGGCGTCGTTCGGCTGACATGATGATAGACATTAAGTGTAAAACAATGGCCTCGATTGGGACAGTCACCAACTCAACTAAATTAAGGTTATTCTGCCATTTTAATCATTAAAAAATAATAAGGGTACAAAATACCATCACCAAATTTAAGTATTAGTATTACTGTCATATCAAGCATAAAGTTCGTGATTTTCCGAATCGACGCTAATGTTAAAATAGTTAATAATTAATATTCTTACAAGATCTCAAACAAATAGTTTTTAATGTGTTGGCACTATTTTTGTTACAAATATAATGTTTTTTAATATTTTCCTAGGCCATTGAAGCAAAAAAATGTGAAGTGAGACTTCTTTGAAATTTTTATCCTAAAAACAAAAATAGATTTAGTTCATAAGAACTTGTGCCTTAGAATTAGGTAAATTATTTATACTTAGTTCTGCTTTATACTAGTTATATGAAGCTTGACATGCTCTTGACTGTACAAGCAACAGTTATATCGGATGTATATGCGAGGGCGAGCTTCCTCTTGTTTGGTTCAGCTCATGAAGCTGAAAAGCTTTAACTATGGGGCTACCTTTGGGGTCACGAAGGGAATCAGTCGTTTTCTACCTTTGTGCATTTTTATGAAACAGCTGACTTCGTGATTTCGGGTTTGGTTACGTGGTAGGGGCTGTTTAGTTTCATGGGCTGGGCCGCCGCGCCGGCCGTGGGGCGCGCCTTTTCCTATTTAGCCGAATAAAATATGCATGTATGTGATTAAAATTTGCCATACCTAAACTAATAGCAGACTGATTATTATAAGATGTTAAGTTTTTTTATACTATTATGGTAATACGAATTTTTCAAAGACTAAACTAATTAATAGTAATAATAGTGAGTAAAATGTTAAAATAAATACTTTTTTATTTTTTGTCATTGTCTTATTTCTTGGAAACTGAATTGGATACAACCTAAGTACTCGTAGTTGGAAATTTCACCCAAATGTTTAGAACCCCTGACTCCTCGTGGGGTAACTTCGAAAATAAATGAGTAAAAAAAGCATTTGAGAATATTCTATGACTGTTGTCGATATATTTGTTTTACGGGGGAAATTCGGACAAAAAAGAAATATAGTCTTTCTGTCCATATCTCATATAAACCATTTTCAAATGTTATTCGAAATTACCCAACTGCTTTTCGAAATTACCCGTGGAGTCAAAAAAATAAATCAAATTTTGAAACGTATATATTTTCTTAAATATGCAATTTTTCATCATAATATTTATAAGAGCATTAAACAACATATCCCTGAAGACAAAAATGATTTTATTTGTGGGCTAAAATTCACTGATTGTGACATTTAAGTCTAAGCACGAAAATACTGTCTACTCACCCAAAAATATATCGAAATTACCCCAATGCACCTTATTTGTTTTTGGCAGAGTTAATAATATGGGATAATGATCACTATCGAAAGTGGAGGGCAGTGTTCTCCAGGTCAATGTGGATGCTAGACTAGGAGTAGTTATTGAGAGATCCGGGGCACTGATTCCTTCATGAGGTTTAGTACGTCGAGTAGCAACACCAGTATTTAAGATGCAGAAGTTATTAGAGTCCAAAATATCCAATATTCTAGAACCGTAGTAACTAGAATTTGTGCTACCCCAAGCCTGATGCTGAGCATTGAAGTCTCCCAATATTAAAATTGGTTTTGGAAGTTGTGAAATAATGGATTCTATTTCGTTATAAATGGATGATGTTGGGTGGGGAATATAGATAGAAACAAAACATATTTCATTAATACATACAGCTATTATAGAAAGATCAGTGCTATGGTTTGCAATAGGAATGTGGTGAAAGGGAACTGTTTCATGGATTAACAGAGCAACACCTGCATAACCGTCAGTTCTATCTTCTCTTAGACATAAATATTGAGAAACTTTAAAGTTATAACCTGGCTTCAGCCAGGTTTCCTGAAGTGCAACAACAACAGGTTTATACAAATTTATAAGATATAGTAAATCACTTTTCTTTGTGTTAACACTGCGACAATTCCACTGAAGGATTGTTGACAGATGATCCATTATTGATATTGTTACTTATGAGTTGACTAATACTTTGTACAGCAGCGTTGGACGGTTCGGACATATTCTTAGTCAATGAATTAATTAAAATGATAATCAAGTCTCTGATTGACATATTTGTTAAGGAATTATTTCTTTCATTATTTATTGTGCCAATGGATGGTAACGGAATGTCATAATCTTTAGTTAAAGCAGCATGAGTGTGTTTGTCATAACCTTTGCTATTATGTTTTGGAAAGCTATTGGATTTAATATAAACTGTTTTTTTATATGAAGATGTGTTTTGTTTTTCACTATTACCTTTAGATGAGTCAAATGTCTGTCTTAAAGGAGATGAGGGAGGTGCAACAGATGTCAAAACTTCAGAGTAAGATTTAGTTACAGGAGGGTGTAACTTAAATGCTTCTGCATAGGAAATACAATTATTAGCCATGGACTCTTTGATGGATTTTTGTCGATTATATTCTGGGCATTTCCTATTAGTAGCAAAGTGAGCTCCAGAACATAAAAAGCATACAGCTTCATCTTCATCAATATTGCAGCTATCTCCTGTGTGGTTATCACCACATTTGAAACAGCGCGGAGTTGATCTGCATTGTGACTTTATGTGACCATAACGGCAGCAGTTGAAACATTGGATGGTTGGGAAAATGTAAAGATCAACTGGTAGGGAATTATAACATAAATAAATTCTCTTGGGTAAAACCTGGCCATCAAATGTGACAACCACAGTCTCAACAGGAATGTAGCTAATCTTACCATCTTTTAGACTTTTTCTATTAATACGTCTTACTTTTAGAATTTTTCCACATCCAAAAGGCACAGATAGGTTATTTAGTATGTCTTCTTCAGACCAATCTGTTGGCACTCCTCTAACAACACCCATCCGAGTAACAGATGAGGTTGGAATGAAGGCCTTGTAGTTAAACTGTTGTAAAGTATTACTTTGTAAGAATGAATTTGCATCTGTGTAGTTAATAAATGATATAACAACTCTATTCCTACCTATTTTTTTGAGACTTCCATTGACAATGTTTTTAACGGAATTCTTCTTTAAAAAATGACCGAAAGAAATCGGGTGAATTGACACATTGTCATTTGGTGTTGTCTGGACCTTTTGGATGTGGATATTGTAAGGCGCTGAGTCATTTGCTTCATACAATTTCCTACCTACCAATGGGCTAGGGTCAGCCTGCTTGACATCATCAGCATTAGGATTGGTGGATTGTGGTTGTGATACTGATTCAGGAGATTTAAAAGCTTTTGGTAACTGGTTCTTTGAATTTTGTTCACAATGGCAATCACTTTCACAAATTATGTCGGAAGACGACCTATGACGCCTCCGTTTTTTATTGCAGTGCCTGCATACTTTTCGCGATGTTATGCGTTTCCTTTTAGTGTGGCAAGGATTTCTTTTGGTCTCGGAAGCATCCGTATCCAAGAGAGAGCCCTCCGTATCCATCCCCGAGCAATCATGGGGCACCGTGACAACAAGAGAAACCTGGGGAGGTGTCCCTCCGCCAGGGTCGTCTGGGTCGTCGTCCATCACAAATAAATAGACTTAAAAACTTACCTAAGGACTGCAAATATGTACAAATTACACAATATATTAATAAGTAAACTTAATTATATACACTACAACCTAAATGATCCTATTATTTACACTAAACATCAATTTAAAATTAAAGACGCTAAAAAACTCGACCGCCAACTTCAAGGTTTCCCGCGCTTTTTTTCTATTAATTGGTTATTCTCCGAATCCGAATAATTTTCAATTATTTTTTTTTACAAAACTGACTGACAACTTTGTGCCACCTTTGTGCTGACCAGGAGGCTTACCACAAGCTCTTAGCAAACAGAACAAATGCAGGGCAGTTTTATTGCAAGGTTTAAAATAAACTTCTTGCTAATCGTACCATAAGCCAAAATTAGCAGTCTTTTAGCCTCTGAGTACTGAATCCTATGGAGATGGCATATTGTTCTATATGAACTATTGGTTATACAAATATGAGCTAAATCGACATTGTACTCATAAACCTGTAGCCATCTTGTTCTATCTTACCTCCAATACTTCATGTAAAAAGAGACAGCAATATATTTATTCGACCTATTTTTTGGCAACATTGAAACGTGACGTCATCGTAATGCATGATTGAAGCCGGTCGCCATTTAGGTTTCTCGGTATGTGAGCTGTCAACGCGAGTTGTATTTGCAGTGTTTTGTGATAAAAGTCTTTTAATTTGAGACTTTCATGTGAATAAAAGGTATTAATAAGTGAGAGAAAGCAACAAGGAACATGTCTAATTGCAGTGTCGTAGTTTGTGGCATCAAAAAAAGTGAAAATCGTCCAAACATTACATTACATTGGTACGTACTATTTATTTTGCAAAAAACACCAAAACAATACAATAAATGCCTTGTGTTTTGGTTTTCCTGTGAATAGTTTACTTAGAAATTCATACCAAATGTAGCTTACTACTTATTTTGGTGAGTTTTGTTGGTGTATTTAAAGAAAATATAAATCTGTTTGTTTTGCGCTAGAGTTGCCCTTATAGCATGTTTCTTATCGAATTATCGATGTTTTCAAATTTCAAGTGTAAATTGAGTGTATTAATTTTAAACTGTTTTTATTGTTTTAGGTTGCCTAAAAATAACAAAAAAAGAAAAATATGGCTGGATACAATGTGAAAGGAAAATTTAAAGACTCGTACGAAAACTATTTTTATGTGCTCTTTTCATTTTGAAGAACAGTTTCAAACGTCAACGACAGTTTAAGTTTTGAAAAGACGTTAATTTGGCCACTGGCGAAATTATAGTGCGACAACGTTTTCTATTCCGGTTGCCAAAAACTGGATACTTATATATAACGTGTTTTTTTAATGTCATTTTGCTGTAAAGTTGTTGTCGAACTTACATTCATTCTATCACATTAAAAGTAAGTATATTTTTTACCACTAGATGTCGCTTCGCTATATTCAAAATATATAAAAAAAATATGCTTGCTAGTAAAGATCTCGATTCAAACTGTTTATTATTTTATTACTTAATAATGCTTGTTTTTTTTTGAGACATTTCTTTTTTTCTATGGTGGGTAGGTACCTAGTAGGCATTCTCCTTTGTGATTTATATTGTAATGTGTGTTATGTAAAAAAAACAATCCTTGTTGTATAAACATAATAGGTGTTTACATTATGGAGCTTTTTGTTTTATTTCATTACCTTTTTTTACATAAACTGGTTCTCGGGACCTTTGATCTGGAATTCTATGGAGGTCTCGCATGTGTATAGACGCATGAGCGTGACTCGGAAAACATAAAAAATTTGATCATAAAATTGCAGTTTCTAAGTAAAGGCGACTAGAGCCGACAAGTGGGGCGCCCTCAATCAAATTTATTGCTCGCTAAGTATTAATGTATTTACAATCGTAAAGATTGAAGCTAAGGTCGTGAAGTTTATTTACAAACTATAACCTCAGTAAAATATAGTAGGTTGGTCTTTTATCTACTACTACTGCAACATGAACTATATTTTACTAAGGTTAGTTTGTAAATAAACTACAGGACCTTATTTTTAATCTGTATCTGCGTTTGAATTTTTGATACCTTATGTACTTAACAAGCAATAAATTTAATAATAACGTGCGGATCCTCGCGGTTTTACCCGCATGGTACTCGTTCCCATGGGAATATCACGATAAAATATAGCTTATGTCACTCGGAAAGAATGTAGCTTTCTAATGGTCAAAGAAATTTCTAAATTAGTCCAGTAGTTTGGAACCTATTAAATTCAAACAATAACCAATCAAATCTTTCCTGTTTACGATATTACTATAGATGAGGAAGCACTTGGCAGCTCTTCTCGCCTTGAAGCCCCCAGTACAGGATGGCCACTCATGTTCGTCGACCATGATGGGCCATCATGTACAGGGGCGGTTTGCGTTGCTCGCAGGCGGCAATCACACGCAAACTCCCACACCGGGGGCTTTAAGCCCCCAGTACAGGATGGCCGATCAAGTTGGCCGACCATGTTGGCCATCGTGTACAGGGCCGGTTTGCGTTGCTCGCAGACGGCAATCAGATGCAAACCGGCCCTGTACAGGATGGCCGATCATGTTGGCCGACCATGATGGGCCATCGTGTACAGGGCCAGTTTGCGTTACTCGCAGACGGCAATCACACGCAAACCGCCCCTGTACACAATGGCCCATCATGGTCGGCCAACATGATCGGCCATCCTGTACTGGGGGCTTTACAGTTATTGCGTCTCACGCGCGCGGTCGGGCCAATGATTGTGTGCGTACATGCACAAACACATACACATTGTATCATTGTCATAAAGAACTTAATTATGTGCAAATGTAGGTATAATTTAAGCACATTATTAAGTTTTATTATTCTAAAAAACAAGGTATATAATTATACACTATAATTCCGTTTTAAATTATCTAGGTGATTACGATACTGCTTTTATAAAATATAGGGTGATATAGGTAGGTAGTCACAAAAATACGTGTATCTATAACTTAATCAATAAATAAATCGATGTACAAATAGGGCAGCACTACGGAAAGGCGCCATTTTGGTTTCTCGGTATGTGTGCTTGTGTGTGTGTGTATGCTTCAATTTTTCGTAGGTATGCCATCTCCATAGGATTCAGTACTCAGAGCTTTTAGCAGGCCTGCTGCACTGCTGTTGCTATTGAATGATTGTCTCTGGCCTGTCGAGCCAAAATGTTGTTTGCGTTTGAAAACTAAATATATTACTACCGAAGATATTATTAAAGCATTCAAAGCAATAAATATTAAGAAAACAGAAGATCTCTGGGGCATATCTACAAGTATCATCAAATCAATAATTGATGTGATAGCTCCATCATTAGCAATAATTTTTAACCAATGTATAAGTGAAGGGGTCTTTCCTAATTTAATGAAGAATAGTAAAATTATTCCTCTGTTTAAAGCTGGTGACAAAAGTGACCCAGCAAATTTTAGACCTATATCCATACTACCAGCAATAAGTAAAATATTTGAGAAATTAATTTATGCTCAACTTTTAGAATATTTTAAATTAAATAGTATACTGCATGAGAAACAGTTTGGTTTTTCAAAAGGTAAAAGTACAACTGATGCTGGGGTTGCATTTCTAAAACATGTACTTGATGCCTGGGAGGACAAGCAGGATGTAATCGCTATTTTTTGTGACCTTTCCAAGGCATTCGATTGTGTTGATCACCAAACACTATTAAGGAAGTTAAAACATTATGGTGTTTCTGAAATGTCAGTAAGCCTTATGCATTCATATCTGTATGAAAGAACTCAGAAGGTAGTTATTAATAAAACTGAGTCTACCGGAGCTCCCATTACTATGGGCGTACCCCAAGGATCAATATTGGGCCCGCTGTTGTTTTTAATATACATAAATGACCTTCCTTACTACGCGAAGAATTTATGTGAGACGGTGCTATTTGCCGATGATACATCTCTAGTCTTTAAAGTAGAAAGAGGTGATGACTGTTCTGACGAAGTAAATAGTGCTCTTTCAAAAGTGTCACATTGGTTTAATAGTAATAATTTATCATTAAACTCAAAGAAAACTAAGTGTTTAAAATTTTCGTTACCTAATGTAAGACAAGTTGATTTTCATATTAGACTAGACGGCGATACGGTCGAATTCATTAACAATACAAAATTTCTAGGTATTATATTAGACTCGCGACTACAATGGGATCCTCATATCGAAGCCTTGGCGAGTAGACTCAGTTCGGCTGCATTCGCAGTTAAGAAAATAAGGCTCTTAACCGATATTGAAACGGCTAGAATAGTCTATTTTAGTTATTTTCATAGTGTTATGTCCTACGGCCTTTTGTTGTGGGGCTCAGCCGCTAACATCCAAAGTATATTCGTGCTCCAAAAAAGGGCTATTCGCGCCATTTACAACCTCCGATCGAGAGATTCTTTAAGAGATCTATTTAAAGAAATAAACATTTTAACTGTTGCAGGACATTACATCTATGAAAATATAATTTATGTGAAAAAGTATTATAATACATTTGTAAAGCAGAGCGATATTCATCGCTTTAACACAAGAAATAAAGATAAACTTGTCGTTCCCAAGTTTAGGCTAGAAAAATCCAGAGCCTCATTTCTGGGGAAAAGCATAGCCTTTTTTAATAAAGTTCCACAGCATATAATTGAACTACCATTGCATAAATTTAAATGTTACATTAAAGAGTCGCTGATGAGCAAAGGATACTATAAAGTAGACGATTATTTGAATGACCGCAATGCATGGTCATGATGTAACACATAACATAATCACTGTTTAATATGATGTATTTTTATACTAAGCAATTGTTGTATTAGTAACGATATGTTTTTTTTTTTTTGTAAATGTCGTTACCTAACTAAGAAACGCTGGCAAGTTTCTTGCGCCCATTCTTCTTGTCAGTTAAAAAAGTCTTGAATGGGTGGTAGGAAAATATTGACGATTCATAAGTACATATTTATTATGTCTAAGTGAATAAAGAATATTTTTATCTTATCTTATCTTATCTTATTTTTTACCGGTAAATACCGTCTCGTATTAAAGTAACATTTTATAAATAAAATACAATAACAATGCAAAGGAAAACCTAAAACAAGATGTTTTTATGGAAATAAAATTGAACGGCAGTGTAAAAAAATGGTTTTAAATATTATTCTTGACAGAGTTTTATAAACAAGCATCACTTCTAGTTTTCGAACGTTACTCGCAACTAATGTTTTTTTTTTTACAAATGTGTTTGAAGCTTTGGTTTCAAGTTGGAAAAGTGACTAATTTCAACAAACAAAGTTAACACAGTTACTTAGACCCGTATTCTAGAACGATACTCAAGTTCGCGTAAGTGTATATATTCTTTGCTCAAGTGGAGATCTCTTCTTAAGCTTAGTTAGAAAGGGATGCGAAAACATGCACCGAATACATTCATTCATCCCTAGCTAACTATACTTGAGAAGAGATCTCCACTTGAGTGAGTGTCGTTCTTTAATACGGACTTCTCCACGAACGCAGCGTTCGCACTGTCCCCCACAGCAACAGGTTTTTCAGAGAAGCCGGTGGCAAAAAAGGACAAAGCAGACAATACCTAAAAAAAATAACTTAAATGTTACAAAGTTCGAGAAAATAAGAATCTTGTAAGACTCTTGTTTTAATTTTTGAATGGGTAGAACTCACTCACTCTTGCCTGAACGGATTAATCTATAGATTTCGTTGCTGCTGCAGTATCAGCCCCCGGATTCACAAACCGTTGGAAACGCTCCCGACAGCGGAATGTATGCACGCTCTCTGTCACTCACTATAGAATAGGCAAAGACAAAGCACAGAATTCAAATCAGATTCCGTTTCCGGTGGTTCGTAAATCAGGGGGCATCAGAGGTCTAAAGGGCCCCGAAACCAAAACCAAAACCTCCGAATAAAATCCATTTTGTCGTAAACTTCCAATGGATTGCTTTGTTCTCGTATTAGTTTACGCCACGCTTTTTTCTTTCTATTGCGGAAAGCTTTCGTCCTCCAAAAACCACAGAATTGCTTGATCATTCATTTAATAACGAACAAAATTATCAGTGGTATTCCACTTATCAAAGATCTTTAATCATCCTCGTCCAATTTCTTTGATCAAATATTTGAGATAAGTGGAATACCATCCTTAGCAGGCTTTTTAAAGCTGCTTGAGACCAACTTTTTAAAAACTGCTAATTATGACAGTTTGGCAGGCCTGCTGGCGTGCTAAAGTGAGCTCATGGTACGTTTAGCAACGCTGTTTGACCGGTGAACGCAAAAAGCTTAGACTAAATACTGAGGTAACTGGAGAGTGCAGTACTAACAATTTTTTGAATACCACAAATAACACAGTGGCTGTCTTCCGTCTCACCTACACTTTAAAAAAATACGTATGGTCATATGAGACAACTGACAGCCACTACCTGCCACTACATACATAAATGTCAAATTTGCTGGCGACACTTTTTTATTCAGGGTGAGAGCTCCAGTTACCTCAGAGTATTAAGTCAAACTTCATGGGTGAACGTCTAGGACTAACAGCGCTGCTATTGTTATGGTTCATGGTACCGATAAGCAGGGCAGTTTTTTTTAAGGCTTAAAAATAACTGCTATAAGAGCTTGTGGTAAGCCCCCAGTGCTGACAGTGACATAGATGTGCAAGAGCACCAAATTTACGTATTAAAGAATTGAGGGCCATAGCTAGAAACAGCTTGAGACCTATCAGAGGATTTAGTTAAAAAATAGTTGATTCCTAAGCAAAACTCCATGTAATTTCTAATAGTCAATTAAAACTGCTATGACCAAATGAGTCAGGCCCTCAGTTCATCAATGGGCGATTTTCTGAAAGCTCAGTCACTAGATGGCGCTGTCCCACCTATGCAGTTAGAAGGAACGGAACGTTATAAATTTTACTTTGATGCGACTTTTTTACGTAAAACGGAACGTCAGACAGATGTTATTTATTTACCTAAATCTTTAAATTTACCTATTTCGTTTCTGTTGCTCACAGTAGTAATTATTTAAAATATTATTAGTTTCCTTTGGGTTTTTAAAAAGTAATTAATTTAAATATGTTTCATACCAAAATATACCATAGACATGTACATACTAATTCAACGCCATCTAGTGAAGCAATTGGAAGCTTTTTTTTTAAATGGCCTCTCAGAAAATCGCTCATTGTCAAAAATTTGCTGTCACCTGTCAAAGTAATTAAGCATTGATGGTTAATAATTTTTGAATCCAAATATAGTAAAGAATTCGTGAAATCTTTTCAGAAGTTTTCAATTGTCTATAATATACCGTTACAGATTTATAAAGGTTTAGCTTGGGCTCTCAGTTCATCAATTTGTACAATAATGAATCTTCCAAATTTGCAAGTAAACTAAAGAAATACATAAAAATACTTTGAATTTCTGATTCTTTAACACTTCTGGGTATTTCTAACGTAGAAACAATGGTGCAAACGTTAATAGTTTAGTAATAATTGGATTTTTTTTATTTTGACAATTGATGAACTGGGGGCCTGACGTTTTCGGTTCTACTGACTAGGCTTCGCCATATAGATTAATGAAAGTAAGCTTACGTTTTTTTACGAAATCTTTACTAGTTGTTGACCTAGCATCCGTTTCTCTAAGTACCATACTTTCAGAGATTGAATTTTTAATTTTTGTGAGAACAAAATTGACAGATGGTGACCATCATTTTTTACTATTAACGTTTGCACCATTGTTTCTACGTTAGAAATTCCCAGAAATGTTAAAGAATCAGAAATTCAAAGTATTTTTATGTATTTCTTTAGTTTACTTGCAAATTTGGAAGATTCATTATTGTACAAATTGATGAACTGAGAGCCCAAGCTAAACCTTTATAAATCTGTAACGGTATATTCTAGACAATTGAAAACTTCTGAAAAGATTTCACGAATTCTTTACTATATTCGGATTCAAAAATTATTACCAATCAATGCTTAATTACTTTGACAGGTGACAGCAAATTTTTGACAATTGATGAACTGAGGGCCTGACTCATTTGGTCATAGCAGTTTTAATGGGCGATTTTCTGAAAGCTCAGTCACTAGATGGCGCTGTCCCACCTATGCAGTTAGAAGGAACGGAACGTTATAAATTTTACCTTGACGCGACTTTTTTACGTAAAACGGAACGTCAGACAGATGTTATTTATTTACCTAAATCTTTAAATTTACCTATTTCGTTTCTGTTCCTCACAGTAGTACTTATTTAATATATTATTAGTTTCCTTTGGGTTTTTAAAAAGTAATTAATTTAAATTTGTTTCATACCAAAATATACCATAGACATGTACATACTTATTCAACGCCATCTAGTGAAGCAATTGGAAGCTTTTTTTTTTAAATGGCCTCTCAGAAAATCGCTCATTGACCATTAGAAATTCCATGGAGTTTTGCTTAGGAATCAACATTTTTTTAACTAAATCCTCTGATAGGTCTCAAGCTGTTTCTAGCTATGGCCCTCCATCCTTTGGTTAATCCAAATTTTTATGTGACAGCCTGCACAACATAATGGGAGAGTTTCCTGCAGTAATTTTTCGATGCACTAGATGGCGCTGTAACCCTAACACAACCTACTTTTTTCAGCATATTATGGCAAAGGATTAGTTCATTCAGCTTAAAAAAGACTTGAGTGTCGGTCGGTTGTACTGTCAAATTAATCTGTCTGTGGTAAAGTTTTTGTTCTGTGAGGTCTGCGGATTGCTTTGCTTCCATGCGTTGGTGTTGGTGGTGTTTTGTGAGCGTATTCGTTTTTCTTGATAATTTGATTGAAACCTGGCTTGGACTGGTACTGAATACTGGACCCCGATTGGATAGCTTACATTTTGGCCTGGCACTGAATACTTGACACCGATATTGCTTAACGTTTTGGACTTACCTAATCACCGCACTGGTGAACGAACTTCAATCATATCGAAAGACTTGGATCGTGTCGTCTTGATCAGGGGGATACCGCGTAACTTTATGGGTATGAACTTCATACGTTTTTGGGAGCTTTAAGTCAATTTTATAAAGAAAATAGCCGCTATCAGTTCCTTGTTTTGTGACGTTGGTTATTACGATAGCTAGCTAGCAACGTTCAACAGAATAAAGCAGCAAAATCTATCAAGATAAGGAATTCAAATGACAGTTGAAGCCCATACCCATATCCATATTTCTTAGCCGGTAGCCCCGCAGCCCTGTAACGGCAAAAAAATATGGATATGGACATGGGCTTTATTTGACATTTGAAGCCCATATTTTGTCCTTGTATGGGCATAATATGGTATTCAAATGTCAAATGAAGCCCATGTCCATACCCAGATTTTTAGCCGGTATAGGGACTGGTTATTAACCCAGACACATCGTATAAGACACGCGTCCCGGATCATCCCGGATCAAAGAAGCTTTTTTGATATCACGAGTGTGATACAATAGCGCCATCGATTACTGAAGAAGATCTAATGAGGTATTCTGTATTGGCTGAAAGAGAAAATGTTGATACTTCTGCCAATATGTATCGAGAGGGGTTTTTAATTACTTAGCCGATTAACCTATGATAATACTGAAGGTGTTTATTTTGTGGCTGGTATAATGTGCAACAGAAATGCAAAAAAATATTAAGTAATATAATGTCATTCGAAAAGTTGTCAATCACATAATATTAGAAGCTCAATGTGAGTGTGCGGCAGGGATGGGCCCCCATCCATGGTCAGTGCAAACATATTTTGGTTGTAATAAATTGACTAATCGATTTCACCAAGCATAAAAAAATAACAACAAAACCCATCTGCACAGAGACACACCAAAGCTTTCATAAGGCAACACAATGCATAGAATAAGATAAATAAACACAATGAGTTTTCGTGTATTACTCAGAAATACTTCTTCAGAAAAAGTTAGGTCGCTATAGTGGGGTAGCGCCATCTAGTACAAGTTTTTGAACTGAACGATGAAACGTCAAAAGAAACTCTCATTTATACTCCCTTCGTGAGCAGCCTGAAATTTTGCCACTGCTAATTTTGGCTTATGGTACGATTAGCAAGAAGTTTATTTTAAACCTTGCAATATAGCTTCAGGAGAAGAAGAGGCTCCGACGACTGTGGTCCCAGACAAGGTGCCCCCGTCTTAAGGCGTGCCTAAATACCAGCACCAAAGAGCTCCACGATGCGATCAGTGCCTGGCGTGGATCGACATGGGAGGCTACCATAGACCAAGCAGCCGAGCACCCTCCGAGCCTCCATCAACTAAACAGGTGCCTCACCAAGACGCCACAGCCTACATACCCGCTGATGGACGCAGACGGCCAGAGGAGGTACGCTGCCCTTGACCGGGCCCGTATCTTGGCTGAACACCTGGCCACCCAATTCTCGCCACATCCAGCGGCCCCCGGAGCAGCCTCACATCACACCGCGGTGGAGCGAGAAGTGGCGGAGTACCTGGCCGCCGCCCCACCGCCACTACCGGGCGACACGTTCATCTCGCCAGCAGAGGTGAGAAAGGCTGCCCTCCACCTAAACCCGAAGAAGGCACCAGGCCCCGACAACCTACCGCCCATGGCCTTGTCAGCGCTCCCCCGAAGAGGCTGGGCAGTGTTAGCCAGGTTATTCAACGCTGCACTACGGGCCAGATACTTTCCGGAAGCATGGAAGAAGTGCCGGGTAATAACCATCCCCAAACCGGGTAAGGACCGTCGCCAGGCCGCCAACCACCGCCCCATCACCTTGCTCGACCACGTGGCCAAGCTGTTCGAGCGCCTCCTGCTGCGTCGCCTCCGTCCCTCCATCCCTCTGAGGGAAGATCAATTCGGCTTCCGCAGCGGACACTCCACCACGCTCCAGCTGGCACGCGTGCTCCACCACATGGCTGATCACAGAAACGCCAAGAAGTGCACCGTGGCCGCCTTTCTCGACATCGAGAAGGCCTTCGACCGGGTATGGCACCCCGATCTAATCTACAAGCTGGCCAACAACACCGAGGTGCACCCGGCCCGTGTACAACTGCTGGCCTCGTTCCTGGATGGCCGGCATTTCAACGTGGCGGTGGAGAGCCAGGAGTCCGAGCTGCGCCCCATACTGGCGGGAGTTCCTCAGGGCAGCTGCCTTTCGCCCACGCTCTATGCCGTCTATACCAACGACATGCCCTCCGTCAACAATGAGCAGAATGAGGGGGAGCCACGGGTCGAGCTGGCGCTGTTCGCAGATGACAGTGCCTTTTTCACATCCTCCCCGTGGCCTATGGTCGCCGCTGCTAGAATGCAGGAACAGCTAAACCTGCTCCCGCCCTGGCTGGACAACTGGAGGATTGCGGTTAACGTGGGCAAGACTACCGCAATCCTTATCGGAGCCCAGCGGATCATGCCACCGAAGCTGGCGATGAAGGAGCAGGAGATCGCCTGGCAGCCTACCATCAAATACCTGGGCTGCCACATCGACCGCGGCCTGACTATGGCCACCCAGGTGGATCACGCCATATCGTCTGCCCGCGCCGCGCGGGCCATCCTACGCCCTGTCCTTCGCTCCAGACTCCCGCTGCGGGCGAAACTCACTATATTCAAGACCCACGTCCGGTCGCGACTCACTTACGCAGCGCCGGCGTGGTACTCTCTTTGCTCGCAGACGCAGAAGAAGAGACTGCAAGCCCAGCAGAACGTGGCGCTCCGCATCATCACCCAAGCGGGGCGCTACGTCCGCAACGAGGTCATCGCGCGGGACCTCAACATCCAGCCGCTGCAGGACTTCGTGGGGAAGCTGGCGCGTCGAATGTTTGACAGCGCCGATCATGGCCCCCACAAACACCTGCAGGGCATCGCACCCAGACGACGACCACCGCCGCTAGAAATTTATGACTCAGCAGCTCCTTCCCCCAACATTACCACCAACACCAGAGCCACGAAGAAATGGGCGCTGCCCCGCGATATTGTGCCCCCGCCACTTCCCCAGCCCACCTCACCCAATCCTCACATCCCTTCTAACACCCCTACCTAAATTATAGCCCATACCCCGTTTGCGCGCCCGCTCGCAGGCGCTAGCTGGGTCTCCCCCAAAGGGGTCTCACCCGGCTGGCTGACCGCGCCAAGGGCCGCAAACATCCGGCGGGGCATACCACCCGTCCCGAGGACGGCCGCGCAAAGCGGCTCCAAACACCGTGGGGCAGTAGCCTCACGAGATGAAGCCCGGGGAAGGAGCAGGAAGCTCAAACCCGAACCCGCCGTCGTCGGCGGAAGAAATCCATGATGACCTTGCAATAAAACTGCCCTGCATTTGTTCTGTTTGCCAAGAGCTTGTGGTAAGCCTCCGATGCCACAAACTTTGCTGTGCCGGTGGCCAAAATGTGAAACTAGCGTGTTTTTTTTAATGTCATTTTGCTGTCCAGCTGGCCTACCACAAGCTCTTATAGCAGTTATTTTTAAGTTGAGAGAGTGAGACGCCGCTCTACACGCCGTATAGCGGCGTCTCACTCTCTAAACTTAAAAATAACTGTTAATAGAGCTTGTGGTAGGCCACCAGTTGATGTCCAACCATAGCGCTGCTAGCAGCTGAAGTTCTTAAGCCCCCAGTACAAGTTGGCCGACCATGACCAATACATCGTATGCCCCCAGTACACGATGGCCGATCATGGTCGGCGACCATGACCAATAATCGTACATTGACACTTTTGAAAGAACCTTTTTAAACTTGTTCGTTCAAAAGTGTCAATTTACGATGTATTGGTCATGGTCGCCGACCATGATCGGCCATCGTGTACTGGGGGCTTAAGAAGCCAGGGCCGGTTAAATTGTTACAAAAAAAAAAGAAAACCGTACGTAGCGCCGCTGTCACCCTATATAATTTGTGCACAAATTATATAGACATTTGTGCTGTCACCACAAATTATATAGACATATAGACTGCTGTACCTGAAACAATGGTTAGATGATCACGGTCTCACACTTTCAGTTCCCAAAAGTAGTGCAATAATTTTTACAAGAAAAAGAACTGTACCTTCCATTGAATTAAGGATCGAGGACCAAATCATTCCACTTTCAGACAGAGTTAAATTTTTAGGAGTCATTCTGGACCCCAAACTGGCAGGATCAGCTCATTTCGATAATATAGTTCAGAGATGTGAAAAAGGTGCAAACATCCTAAAATCCCTCTCTGGGGTATGGTGGGGTTCCCACCAATACTCCCTCAAACTAGTCTACAATGCTCTTGTCCGTAGTCTTATGGATTATGGCACATTCCTCTTGGAACCCTGCAATAAAGAAGGTTTAAATAAGATGGATAAAATGCAACTCAAATGCTTACGCATAGTTTTAGGTGCCATGAGATCCTCACCTGGTATTGCGGTCCAAGTGGAGTGTGTTGATGCTCCGTTAGACCTCAGACGACAGTATTTGTCAGACAGGTTTGTTTTTAAAATTGCCCAACTTAAGTCTCATCCACTTCTGTCACTGCTCCTGAAATTATCAAACCTTATATTACATTCACCGTTTTGGACACATAAAATCCCCCCTAGACTTGTTACTAGTTTGAGAAAGCTGGATTCCCTATCCCATCCCATAGTTCAGTTTGACACCCATCCTTTATACCAAACTAAGTTTGAGGCACTCACCTCCATTCCAAAAATCATTCTGAACTGTGGCATAGGTAAGAATGACCCCAATGCTAATAGCAAGTTCATAGAGTTCTTAAATATAGAATGGCAGGATTGGCTGACAATATACACAGATGCTTCCAAAACAACGGAGCAAGGAAACGTGGGTGCAGCTGTTTGGATCCCCAAACACAATGTAGTTCTCAACTTTAAATGTCCAATAGAGGCCTCTGTTTTCACTGGAGAAGCCATTGCCATATTAGAAGCAGTTTCATTTATTTTAATCAATCACCTAAACAAATCTTTAATTCTCTCTGACTCCAAAAGTTCCCTGGAAGCCCTCTTATCTAACCAATTTAAATCCAAATCCCCTTCTCCAGTAATATTACAAATTAAAAACCTTTTGATAGAGTGTCAATCCCAAAACATTGAAGTAGCACTAGCATGGATCCCGGGTCACAGTGGCATCTGCGGCAATGAAGTGGTCGATGGATGGGCCAAAATGGCAACAACATCTGGCAGTACCTGCCGTCTCCAAAATTATTCGCAGGATGTTCTCCAGTTAGCAAAGCCTTGCCTGTCTTCTGCGTGGGAAGAGAGATGGGCGCGTAATTCCAGAGCTGTGGGACGTCAGTACCGATCACTCCAAATTACTATCCCCAGGAAGCCGTGGTTTTGGAAATTCCGAGAGCTACCGAGGCATGTGGTTGCAACCATAACCCGCTTACGACTGGGACATGTAACTTCTCCGGTATTCCTACACAAAATCCGCGTCCGAGATAGTTCTCTGTGCGAATGTGGTCTTGACGAAGGTTCGGTGGAACACATCTTGTTCAATTGCACTAAAAACCCTTCCCTGTATGACCAACTCCCACCGTCCATTTCCCGTCCTGTAAACAGCAATTTCCTACTGTCAATGTCAGACAGGCAAGCCTTCATTCTACTCTGTAAATATGTAAATAAATATAATATAAAATTATAAATTGTACATACCTGTATATAACTGAAATGTAATTTATATACATATTATAATTATATCTCTGTGTTGCATTGTGTTGTCTTAGTCTTACCGTACCGTACCGCTTTGTGTTTGTCTCGGTCAAAGGTGTCAAGGCTGAAAACTACGATTCTCACCGGGCATATTCTAAAAAACCGTGTTTCTTTCATTACGGGACGTTGGCGGAATTTCTGTGTAAAACGGAAGAAGCCATTATTAAAAAAAAAAAAAAAAAAAAATATAGACTGCTGTCACCGGAACAGAAAAGGTTGTATATAATTTGTGTGTTAAATGTTGTTCACCAGAAGTTGACGAAGTCGACTGCAATACCTACTGAAAGTTTAATAATTTTCCTAGAGACCGACAAAACAAGTTATTATCCAGCCAATACAATCATGAGTACACTTTTCAAAGTAGAGTCTGGCTTACAGTTGTTAGCCAGATTGTCTAAAAAACTAAGCATTGAAAACTTTTACCCAATCTTATTTCAAGGCGGACCGAAACAAAATGAAGTCATTGAATTATACAGTGAAAACAACATTAACTGCTTGTTAATTGATTTAATTTGTGAAGCATTACTGCCCATATCTTTAGGCCAGTCGGAATTTAGTATTTTACTGTTAAACTGTAATGCCAGCTTTAACTATAACTCTCTTATATCCTGTATGAGGCATAAAATTTCAAATCATCCAAATGTAAAAAATAAAGCTGTAAAGGATGACAATGGTTCTATAGAAATGGAGCTATTGAAGAACATGCTAAGCCATGTTTTTATAGCTGAGGTCTATGATGCAACACAGCTTTACACCACTATCCATAACCTTGAAAGTATCATTTTGGAATATACTAATATAGCTATGCTTATTGTCAATACAGTAACAGCATTTTATTGGACGGAACAAAGCTACAAAATAATTAAAATGGATGTTTATATTAAAAACTTGCTACAAATGATACAAAAAGTTACTAAAGACCAGAAGATAACAATTTTTTATACAAGACCAGAATATTTCAGTTCCAGTAAAGATTCTATAGAAAATCTTGAAGCATGTAGTGAGATACCAGTCCTTGAGAAACTAAATTTTAGAATTCAAATAGTGCAAACCAATGATGATAATGTATATCATGTTATTGTACGAACATGTAACAATCTTCAAAAACATATACTTTATATGGATCAAGAAAAAATACAATGGATGTAAAAATATAATGTATGTATAAACTAATAGATTTCAAGTCAATATAGTAAAACAATATCTGTATGAAGAATTTTGGATAAGAACTCAAGATTATATTGATTAAAAGTTGTGTAATTAAAAATAAATAGACTAGTTGATGTACTATAACTTTATTTATTTAATTGCTCCCATATAAGCATCTTTATAAAGTAATGAGATATAAAACATTTCAAATACTATAATAGGCAAGCTTATCATAAAAAAAAAATTAAAGACTAATAAAATATAAAGTCATGGAAAGTTAACATACTTCTTCCTAATAGTACCATTTTTATCTATACTATAGAAATGTACATCATGCATGATAATATCATCTGAGTGAATTCTCAATGTGTAAAAAAATATAAAACATCAAGAATTATAAATAGGTTTTTTTATACAAGGTGATTGAAATGTTAAGGTTTACTTAAAAATATTAAATCAAAGATTTGTGCTTATTATAAATAGAAATATAATTTGACCAAGTGTGCTAATTCCAAAATTTTTTATATTGTGAATTTTATTATATTCTTAATTTAAAGTAAATGCGAAAATGAGTATCAGAACTTTATAATAAGTAAGGTAAGCTAAATCAAAATTATCCAATTCTACTTCTTTCTTACTAATGATTTACAGGCAAAGAATATCACTATATTAGCTAAATCTAAATTGTAAAACATCATTAAAATATCACATCATTAAGTAAACTATAAACATAAAAAGTACAAAACCATGACTAAAGAAATTAAGATTTTCCCATTTGCTTATAGTGTGATAGTAAGAATATCCTGATTCTTGTACTGAAAAGGATGCTTCAAACATAACACCCAGATATGCAAGATGAACTATTGTTATAAGTGAAAATAATGTATTTGTGAAGACTGCTAACATACTGTTTTTTTTATGCTTGTGATCACATTGTTTCACACATGGATTTGCTAAACAACACACTTCTAAAGCAGATGAAACTTTATAGCGCAAATTATACTCTACATACGAAAATGTACCTATACTTAAAAGAACAGCAGAAAACTGGAAGTTTATACCATGTAAGAGGGAAGATACTGCATAAGTTGCTAATATTGCAACAAATTGACCATAAACTTGACAAGTTTTAAAAACATAATTCTTTAGCCACTGATGCATTGGTATGTTCCAATATATAACAACTTGAACTAGTGATCTCGGTAATTCAATAAAGAATGGCTTGGTTACCTGCAAGTCTGAATGACAATCATTAGTCAAACCGAAACCAGCGCATATCATGGATACAATTGACATGCTTGATACAAAGTAATGAGACATTCTAAAAGCTTGAGCATCACGATATGCAACAAGCCATTTTGATGTATCACCCTCATCATCTATATACCATGGCACAATGCAGTTAGATAACACTAGAAAAGTCATAGCTACAATAAGATTCAAAATAATAATCTTTAACCATCTTCTAGTTAAAAATTTCACATCTAAGTAATTACTATATGTGTGAAAAGATATCCATGGTCCTAAAATACAATTTGCTGGACATAGTACATACCCACCATATTCCACTGGATTTAACACATTTTTAAACAAACCCCGGTCTAATTCTATTGCTACTGATATTATCTTCATTGCTGCTACCATTTGTATTCCTCGTATTTGCTGCCACATTTTTGGATTTACAATGTAGATTTCACTGAGTAATAGAAATGAAATCACTGACATTGAAATAAGCAACCCTCTCCATTTCGTTGTAATAAATGATAGTAAAATGATAAAACCATAAGATCCCACTGTTAAACCCACAGTCCAAACAAAAGCTGGCCCAATACCGAAATATAGCAAAAAACTTCCTATAACCAAACTGAGGCTATGCCGAACATTGTGATGTACAGATATAGTTTGAATTATAAATCGGAGGAGTAGATTGGCTAATATTAAATCCTTAGAGAACCGAAGTCCCTCATAAATAGTTGGTTCTGCACACAACGCTATGTAGGTCCATGTGTTCAGGGTATAATCTTCGTCATCATCCATTGTGGCCGAGGGTTAGTAATAATCGCTGTTAGGACATTACATTTTCTGAAACATTACACTTATTTACACACTTAGCTTTTGTATAACCGGCTCATTGCCACAAATTATCATTGCTTTGACTTGATGATGCTCGCTCATCATCATCACGCATCACGCTTTGAAAACAAGAAAGGAAGCCAACAACCAACAACCACACTTAAACAAGTTACTCTATGAACCACACCAACAACCAAAACCAACCAAACAAAAGTCCAAAAACGACTTCTTTCATTTTCAATTTCAATTTTCAGTAGTAAAAAAGTTCGTCCTTTTGGACAGGCGAAGACATCAAGCCATACTGCCAATTCTTGAGTATTATTTTATTATAGTTTCTTATGTTTTCATTAGAATGTAGGTGTATTACATTCCAATGCTTCTTGGAGTATTTGGCGTCAAGTATGTCAAGTCGGTCTTCTCGGTTCTCGGTAATTCTTGCAGAGGTAGTCACAAAACACTCGGCATCACGTTACCGAGATAGCGCATATTTTAATCATTCCACACATCGTCCAGTTGCGTAGACACTTGGGGCACAAAACCACATATATCTTGAGTCACAAAGTCCACTGTAATAAATGATACGAATTTACCAACTTAATCTTGGCTTTATTCAATTTAAAATTTGACAAGACTGTTTCTCCGATATGACAATAGACAATGAGAAGAGAGTACACTACATTCACCCCCTCTAGCTTCTTTATCTATAACACAAAATCTTTGAAATGTTTTGGTATCTTCTTGTCTCGAGTTGAGCGACGTACTCCCGTACCTTTCTCTAAGTCTCTAGAGGTGGAAGGCGTTGATAAAGAGTCCACAGTGTCTCTATTTATGTCGGTAGAAACTTCATCATCTGGGTAGCCCTCCTCGGCATTCTCATCTAATTCCGAGTCTTCTGCTGGTAGTTGCGCCAACTGTCTATTTGAAACTGTGCTTTCTCGACCATCAGGCAAGCGAACATGGGAATAAAAGGGGTTGCCTTGAAGTAATTCAACTTCTTCTACCACGGGATCATATTTCGATGCTCTTACATTCTTTTTCATCAATACTGGACCCGGTACCAACAACCATGAAGGCATTGATTCCCCTGTAGGTGATCGACGTGAATGGCGAAACAGCCGCTCATGGGGTGTTTCATTTGTAGTTGTACATAGTAGAGAACGAATTGAATGTAGGGCTACAGGAAGGGCTTTTTCCCAACTTTCGATCTGTAGATCATTTGACTTAAGACAGAGTTGAATGGTTTTCCACATAGTCCCGTTCAGGCGTTCAACTTGGCCATTGCCTTGCGGGTTATATGGTGTGGTCCGACTTGAGGCGACACCGTACCCAGCCAGGAATCGCTTCATTTCGTCAGAAACAAAAGCTGTTCCTCTGTCGGAGTGAATGTATGACGGCGCTCCAAACATAAAGAAAATGTCCTTCAAACATTTAATGACAGTCTGAGAAGAGAGATCAGGACATGGATAGGCAAAAGGAAATCTGGAATATTCATCAATTATCGTTAGTATGTATTTATTGCGAGAGTTGGACAGCAAAGGCCCTTTAAAATCAATGCTTAGTCGTTGAAAGGGCTCCGTTGCTCTGATGAGGCGGCTTCCTGTTTTGTGATATCGGGGTTTAATCTCTGCGCATACTGGACAGGAAGCTGTCATAGTTCTCACATCACCAATAGAGTATGGCAAATTTTTAGCCCGAACCCAGTGCCACATTCTCACAACCCCTGGGTGACAAAGTAATTTATGTAGCTCATACAGTTTATTAGTACAGATGCTAGCACTGATTCTCGACAATGCATCTGCCGGAATGTTTTCTTTTCCTGGACGATACACAATGTCATATTTATAGCAAGATAATTCAAGTCGCCATCTCTCGATTTTCTCATTTTTAATTTTGCTATTGTGGTGTTGATTCAACATAAAAGAGACTGATTTTTGATCTGTCAGCAATAAGAAATGTCGACCAATAAGAAAATGACGCCATTTTCGTATTGACTCCACGATTGCGTATGCTTCTTTTTCAATCGCCGAGTGCTTTCTTTCAGATTCATTTAGCGAACGAGAAAAAATGCTACAGGGCTTCCACATTGGGATAGAGTTCCTGCAATTGCAGTTTCAGATGCATCTGTTTCGACTGTTAGTGTTTCATTATCATTAATGCTTACTAGAGCTGCTTTGGCAATTTCGTTCTTGAGTTGTTGAAAACACTGGCTCTTGTTTGAATCAAGGGGTAATTTTGCTTGTACTAATGGTTGTATTTTTGCCGAAAAACTAGGAATCCACTTGGAATAATGAGCAAACATTCCAAGCGCTCTTTTAAAAGAAGCGGCGTCATTTGGTACTGGTAAATCCATCAAAGGCTTAAGACGATTTTTGTCTGGAGTAATTTGATTATTACTAATTGTATAGCCCAGCAAATTAATACTTTCACTGCCAAAAGTATACTTATCCTTATTTAGAGTAAGACAGTATTTTTCTACGGCCTTCATGAATTGTGCAAGATTCTTGTCATGATCTTCTTTTGTTTCCCCGCACACGGTGACGTCATCTAAATATGCTAACGTTCCCCTAAGATTCTCAGCCTGTATGATATGTTGTAGAGTTCTTTGAAAAGCAGCTACTCCGTTAGTCACTCCAAAAGGTATACGTGTGAATTGGTATAAATTCCCGCATGCTTCGAATGCTGTATAAGGTCGTTCTTTCAGTAATATAGGGACCTGGTGATAAGCAGATTTTAAGTCAATTTGACTAAAATAATTATATTTTGATACTTTAGAAATTATCGAATCTATTTTTGGCAAAGGGAGTGCATCCAGTTCAGTATAACGATTTATAGTACGAGAATAATCAATGACCATTCTTTTGCGATGGGTGGTACCACCCGTTACTAGCACTTGAGCTCTCCATGGCGACACACTTTGTTCGGTGACTCCATCATTCAGCAATTTCTCAGTTTCTTCTTTAATGAACTTTTCATCATTTTCGGAAAAGGTTTTCGATTTGATGGCCACAGGAGTAACATTGGCAGCAAGGTTTGAAAAAATAGTCGCGGGAGGCACAGAAGCTTGCATCACATTACATATTTGAAATGGTTCTCTGTCTCCTCCAAATGTAAGTTCTAAAGAACTATGATGTTTTAAAATATCGTGGCCTATGATGACGTCGGCGCAAAGATTATTGATAATAAGCAAAGGATGTCGTTCGTAGCTATATTTATTAACTTTGATATTAGCGTGACATATGCCGTTAACGTATGACATGTGACCTCTGAGTACTGAATCCTATGGAGATGGCATATTGTTCTATATGAACTATCCACAGCCTCCTTTACTACAAGCCATGCTATGGCGGTTTGGCAACGTCGCTTGTGAACCTAAGCGTAGACCGAACATTTGGTTAGAGGTAACCCGACCTAGTTAAAAATAAGCAGATGCTATGGAAACCTATGGGGCAACTTGACCAACCATAACTAGTGGTTAATATTATGCGACCTATTTGCGTTCGCGTTAAGGACGTATTTATGCTCGTCACAACTTCCTACAAAGCAAACTTAGTCGGATAATACACAAGTGTCATTTTAAAATAAACGGTTGTTTTGGTGCGTAGTTTGTTGTGATTTCAGTGGATTTTAAAGTAAATTTGAGGAAATGATATGCTTTTCCTTATGAAAACATCATTAAGCATTATGTTGATAGCGTGTACTATTAAACAAGGTAAGGATTCATAAAATTTTCCCAATTTTCTGTTAAAACTTCAACTTAGGGCTAGCGCGCACACTTATTTAAAGTCCGTTCGGTTAGATAGTGTCGGTACACCCGCACGGCATTGTGGCTCTTGCTATAAAATGCAGATATAAAATAATACACTCAAGTTGAGTACCAAAGTCAATTTTAATGAAAATTTGGATATTTTTATATAAAAGGAAGTTAAATAAGTGATTTACAAATAATAATAATTTTTATAATTTTTTTATATGATTATTATGATTACTTATCATCGCTCGAATTGTCACGAGTCATAACCGTCGTTACCACCTGTATTTATAATAAACATAGATTATTTAAGAAAATATAATTTAATAAATGCCGAGTCCCAAAATCCAATTCCATTTTCGGGTGTACGCCGCACGCGGCTTCTTTTGTTTATGCGGCGGCATCCTTTAAAAAGCAGCGGCACGTGCCAAGGCGGCGCGATCAAAGGGCGACACTATCTAAGCGAATGGACTTTACACGGCAATTTATTTGTCTCTGTCACCGCACTTATTTACACGGCAATTTATTTGTCTCTATCGCCGTCTCCTCGCCGCGATTAAAAAGATGCGCACACGAGAGCGCACACGGGAGCGACAGCGACACAACTTTTTCGCAGTCAAGTCATCAACATGGATTTCGAAGAGGTGGTTGTGTTGTGGTATGTGCTCTTGTCTTTAGAATCCAATGACGACAGCGAAAAAAGCAATATTAGTTGCATCCATCTGGAGTGATAGGATGACACTTACATACATAAGTACAATGTTTATGAAATTGAGAGCATATTAAAAAAAAATTTCGCTACTTCAGAATGAGTGTCGAAAACTTCGTCAATCAGCCTATTATCCCTAGTTAAAAATATAAATGCGAAAGAAATTCTGTCTGTGTGTTACGCAATAAGTAAGGCTGTAAGGGGTTAAAATAGGGGATGAAAGTTATCACGCCTAAACTACTGAACCAATTTTAATGAAATTTGGTACAGAGGTATTCTTTTAAATGACACACGCAAAAATGAGAAACTTTCCAGATGATTCTTTTTATTGTATCGAATGTCAGTCAGATCGTTTGATGAACTTATTGTCTTGCCGTACAAAGTGCATCCGCGTCCACTCGACTTGACATCTTATGGGATTTTCTGATAGGTGTGCGGGGTCTAGTACAAAGTGTATGGAGAGTGCGCCCTCCGAATTTCTGATCAGAATTTTGCCGTCCGATCGTTTGCATCCGAGACTCATTAGACTAGTCTATATAATTTGTGCTCATTAGAAGTGGACGTCAGACACGTCAGAATTCTAATAGTATGCGGAGTCTACAACAAAACTTTCTGACAGAAAAAATCGTATAATATGCGACAGGCCTTAAATCGGTTCACACCCAACGAAAAATGCAACGTTGTCAAACCTAATAGCATGGCTTGTAGAAGAACAATAGAGAAGGCTGTGAACTATCGGTTATACAAATATGAGCTAAATAGACATTGTACTCATAAACCTGTAGCCATCTTGTTCTATCTTACCTCCAATACTTCATGTAAAAAGAGACAGCAATATATTTATTCGACCTATTTTTTGGCAACATTGAAACGTGACGTCATCGTAATGCATGATTGAAGCCGGTCGCCATTTAGGTTTCTCGGTATGTGAGCTGTCAACGCGAGTTGTATTTGCAGTGTTTTGTGATAAAAGTCTTTTAATTTGAGACTTTCATGTGAATAAAAGGTATTAATAAGTGAGAGAAAGCAACAAGGAACATGTTTAATTGCAGTGTTGTAGTTTGTGGCATCAAAAAAAGTGAAAATCGTCCAAACATTACATTACACCGGTACGTACTATTTATTTTGCAAAAAACACCAAAACAATACAATAAATGCCTTGTGTTTTGGTTTTCCTGTGAATAGTTTACTTAGAATTCATACCAAATGTAGCTCACTACTTATTTTGGTGAGTTTTGTTGGTGTATTTCAAGAAAATATAAATCTGTTTGTTTTGCGCTAGAGTTGCCCTTATAGCATTTTTCTTATCGAATTATCGATGTTTTCAAATTTCAAGTGTAAATTGAGTGTATTAATTTTAAACTGTTTTTATTGTTTTAGGTTGCCTAAAAATAACAAAAAAAAAAAATATGACTGGATACAATGTGAAAGGAAAATTTAAAGACTCGTACGAAAACTATTTTTATGTGCTCTTTTCATTTTGAAGAACAGTTTCAAACGTCAACGACAGTTTAAGTTTTGAAAAAGACGTTAATTTGGCCACTGGCGAAATTATAGTGCGACAACGTTTTCTTTCCGGTTGCCAAAAACTGGATACTTATATATAAGATGATTTTTTTTTATTCGAAGAAATTTAAGTGGATGGTCAGGTCAAGTGTTTAGAACATTATAGAAACAAAAAAATTTTTTTTATTTTTTTTTTAAATTTCACAATTTTTACTAAAATTTTTGATGGATATTTGTTGGGCATCTCAATTATTTTTAAGCCTAAACATAAAACAACAATTATTAAAATTGAATAAAATAATTTTTATTTACGCGCAATACGCGACTCGGCGCGCGACAGCTGTTGGGGCTGCGGGCGGGCGTCGACCCGTCCTTGACAGCTGAGAGCGTTACGTATGTAACTTAAATACGTAGGTGACTACGAATTGAAATGAAGTGTCCTGCGTAAATTATTAAAAACAAGTGAAGTCAAAGAATATCGTGGTACTTTTATCTTAGATGTTGTCATAGCGTTATTTTATAATTTTTACCTTTTCGTTTGTGCATATCTACCTCAAAAGCTGCTAAATTTTTCGTTGTAGAAACTTAAATGATTGAAAATGAAATAGGTAGGTATTAGAAAAAAACGACGACAAGTAGCTCCGCCGGGAATCAAACCCGGGACTTTTTACTGTCCGGGCGAAGGCTCTGACCGTTGAGCTACGGAGTCGTCAGCGGTCAGAGTATTCGCCCGGACAGTGAAAGGTCCCGGGTTCGATTCCTAGCGGAGCTACATGGAGGATGGGTCGTTTTTTTCTAATAAGTACCTATTTCATTTTCAATAATAAAGATTGCATTGTAAATGCAAAAAAGGAAAAGTAATTTGAAACTTACATGATGTTAAAGAACTTTCCAGTTTATTTCGTCTGCGTAAAGCAAAGGTGATAAGCTTCCCATCACACTTAACAGGCTTTGAACTGTCAAACTAATGTAATAATTATTTAATCAAAAAATGAAACTTCTAAAATTCTCCACTCTGGCGATAGCATAGTACCATCTCGAACTGCAGATTTGTGTACCGACGAGGCATTATTAATCACGCACAACACAACACAACGCGATAGCACAAGAAGCAGAAGTGGACTGCGAAAAAAATTAAAATACGGCCGTGTGAAGGTCATGTGATTAGGGTCGGCACGCACGATAAATAATAAAAGCAAGATCATACCAGATTTATTGACCCGTAAAAACTTATGTTTTTTTTTATTACCAACGAATAGGATAACGTAAAATTATTGCTGGTGACCAAACTTGCAAATAAAAACGAATTTACAAAATGAAATGGAAATTGATTTTATCCTTTGATTACCTACTTAGTTGATTTTTCATATTTTAAATTCACTTAATTTGCAAGTTTGGCCGCTAGCTTTATCTATTAGTAAACCAAAAAAACTTGTAATATCAAGCACTTGCACTTGTTGACTATTATTTAGTTATTATTAGTAGTTGACTATTGTTTCCTTTTTTTATTTTAATCAAAGAAGCGAAGCGAAGTTAAATGTGTATGAATGTTACTAATTATAATTTTACGATGCACACACCAAAATCGATAATCGATAATAAATTCACATCGAATAATACCGCTCATAGTTTGCGGCAGACTAAGTCAGCGGCTAGCGATTGAACTTGAACGTCGTCGCACGCGCCTTTGATCAAACGCCGCAAACGGGTTTCGTGCGTTTTAACTATGCCGACACAGCCCGCCGCCTGCGCCACCTGCCGAAATCACAGCCGAAATGTCGTTGGTATAGTCAAGGAGATGTGTATTTTATTTTACTATGATTAACAAAGATTCAATAAACCATCTTTACGGTGCTTCCCTTACTAATTGTTACATTCTGTTAGGAATTGTAAGAAGTTTTTAGTGCTTCCTCTCTGATTATGATGTGATGAATGATAAACATTTTATTTACATTTGAGAACGGCTAACAGTTTGAATTTACTTTGATAAACATTACTAAACATGTGATCGCAATGTTAAGAAATGTTTTCACGTTAGGTAATCATCTTCATCAGCCATTTTAATGTCCCCACTGCTGGGCCACTAGCCTTCCTTGTGGATGGATAAGAAGAATGGGCCATGACCCACCACGCAGGCCCAGTGCGGATTGGTAGGTATTAACGACTGCAAATGCAGCCGGGACCAACGGCTTAACGTGCCTTCAGAAGCACGGAGAAGCTCGAGATGAAAAGTTTTTGGTCACCCATCCCGTGACCGACCATTGCGAAAGTTGCTTAACCTCAACTATCGCAGGCCAAGCGCGCTAACTACTGCGCCACGGGCTTTTTGTCTTCTTCACGTTAGGTAATGTTAGTACTTAAAAATTTAAAAAAAATCTCAACGCTCTGATGTAATTTTAATGAATAAATGCTTAAAGTGTTTGTAAACATTTTCTAACAGTAGTGTAGGAGCACCATAAAGGTTGTTTTATTTTAGAACGCATGAAAAATCTGGCAAAATTTAACGCACAACCATTTTAGTCATACGCAGTCTGTGGGTATACCGTATATCGAATACGACTCTTTGACTATTGACGGCATATCAAAGGTTAAAAAAACATTTTGAGCAAGCGCAAGCGGGCGGTAGCAAGCTACGCAACGCACGCAGTGATTCAGGGACAATTGCGATGTGCTGTTGTGTGTGGCATGTGGGGTGCCGTTTTGTATACGCGATAAAACAAATAACTAGTACTATTTGACTGATTGTCAAATTGTTCAAGAATGTATTAACAGATTAGTGTTACAAGCAAACGTGAGTTATGACTATGAGTGAATTATAAGTGAATTATGACTTATCAGTGCAGTAAATTTTTTTTATTGGATTGGCATTCAATTAGTTAGGACTAGGAGTAAAGTACCAATCAGTGTTAAAAGTTGAACTAAAAATGCGTAAATCAAGGGAAAGATTGATTTCGGTTTTGTGTGCAAACTGCTAAGTGTGGGTGAATGTGGCTTGCTTATCTCTTTCTTTGTATGCAGATGAAACCAAATGAAACTCTAACACCATACATGTAAGTTTTTGATTTTTTATAACAGATAAGCAGACGCTTGCCCGCTATCACGCCTGATGGTAAGCGATGATGCGAATTGCGAGCTAGTAGGATGCATCGCGCTTGCCTAGAGGTTCCTGTTTACTCGCGACTTTAGGTACTCTCAGACTGTAAGTACGTACCTATTGGGAAACACAAGCGAGGCAAGGAATTCCATTCTCTAACGTGCAGATATAAAAATGGAGGCCAACTGCTTGTTTCGGATCTTTGGAATATCCATCTAAAAGCGGTAGCGCTGATTCGTAGGTACGTCTGGTTGTCCGATGAAAGAAGAGAGATAGTGGAATAAGGTTGTGCAATTCCACTACACACCGATAAGCTTGTGAGCTTTTGTATTTGCAATCATTTATAAATTGAATTATTTATGGATCATACACAATTTCATAGGTAATCTTTATTCCAACTCTTTCAATAAATTATTGCTTGTAGGTATTTCAAATTTTTCTTTTTTGCATTGACAATGCAATTTTTATTATTGAGAAATGAAAAATGAAGTACCTATTTTGAAAAAATCTACCCGTCTTCCAACCAGCTCCGATGGGACTCGAACCCACGACCTTTCGCTATCCGGGCGACTGCTCTAACCACTGAGCTACGGAGTCGTTTCGATTTTTTCAAAATACTTCATTTTCCATTTTTCAATAATAAAAATTGCATTGTGAATGCAAAAAAGTAAAAATTTAAATAACTTGCAATAGTAGGTAATTTCATCTTTAGCGATTGTCAATATCTGAAAAGGTATTCCATTAATTTGCGTGTGAGGGTAGTAATATCTTCACATTGATGAAATTAACGCTAGCTATACAGCGCGTAAGAAGTTTTTGATAAATTCGACGCTTCTCGTAACGACTCCGTAGCTCAGTGGTTAGAGCAGTCGCCCGGATAGCGAAAGGTCGTGGGTTCGATTCCCATCGGAGCTGGTTGTGAGACGGGTCGATTTTTTCAAAATACTTAATTTTCCATTTTTTAAATTATTGTTTGTTTACAGTATTCTAGAGTAAGTTATGTTTTGATTTAGTAATAAAATAACTTTACTATACTAAGTATACTCTAAGCTTATAATAATAATAATAATAGATTCTGAGCCGATTTCGGCTACAGCGACTGCTGGGTAGGCTCAGCTAGTGGCGTCTACTTGCTCCGCGCGGTGGTGTGCTCGCATGTGACTTGGCTTTGAAAGTTCTGAAGCATGTTGGGCAAGTGAGCTTAAGCGTACGTTAAACGCACGTACACGGCTTAAGTTTAAGTTTTCGCGGGTGCTCTCTTCAAACAAACAGAGGGCTGCGTTTAAGTTAATTAATACAGATACTATCTAGTTAGCCTTAAATTTTAACAGATAAATTCTATCTTACTGCAAAGCAATAAGATCTAGAATTGAATTCTTAACGCGAACGATTGGACTGCAACGTTTGCACATTAACAAACTTACACACACGGCCACAGGAAACAGACCCACATTCATTAAATGGTAACGTAGATAGTAGGTAAGGTAGCCATTGCCTGCTCTCCGCTGTCGAGGACGGGTCGACGCCCGGCCGCAGCCCGCCCGCCGCGCGCCGCGCCCCGCACATTGCGCGTAAATAAAAATTATTTTTAATAAATTTAAATTATTGTTTTTTTATGTTTAAGCTTAAAAATAATTGAGATGCTCAACAAATATCCAATTACAATTTTAAAAATAAATTTTGAAATAAATAAAAAAAAAATTTTTTTTTGCTTCTATTATGTTCTAAACACTTGACCTGACCATCCACTTAAATTTCTTTAAATAAAAAAAAATCACCTTATATAACGTGTTTTTTTAATGTCATTTTGCTGTAAAGTTGTTGTCCAACTTACATTCATTCTAGCACATTAAAAGTAAGTATATTTTTTTACCACTAGATGTCGCTTCGCTATATTCTAAATATATAAAAAAAATATGCTTGCTAGTAAAGATCTCGATTCAAACTGTTTATTATTTTATTACTTAATAATGCTTTTTGAGACATTTCTTTTTTTCTATGGTGGGTAGGTACCTAGTAGGCATTCTCCTTTGTGATTTATATTGTAATGTGTGTTATGTAAAAAAAACAATCCTTGTTGTATAAACATAATAGATGTTTACATTATGGAGCTTTTTGTTTTATTTCATTACCTTTTTTTACATAAACTGGTTCTCGGGACCTTTGATCTGGAATTCTATGGAGGTCTCGCATGTGTATAGACGCGTGAGCGTGACTCGGAAAACATAAAAAATTTGATCATAAAATTGCAGTTTCTAAGTAAAGGCGACTAGAGCCGACAAGTGGGGCGTCCTCAATCAAATTTATTGCTCGCTAAGTATTAATGTATTTACAATCGTACAGATTGAAGCTAAGGTCGTGAAGTTTATTTACAAACTATAACCTCAGTAAAATATAGTAGGTTGGTCTTTTATCTACTACTACTGCAACATGAACTATATTTTACTAAGGCTAGTTTATAAAAAAACTACAGGACCTTATTTTTAATCTGTATCTGCGTTTGAATTTTTGATACAGTATGTACTTAACAAGCAATAAATTTAATAATAACGTGCGGATCCTCGCGGTTTTACCCGCATGGTACTCGTTCCCATGGGAATATCACGATAAAATATAGCTTATGTCACTCGGAAAGAATGTAGCTTTCTAATGGTCAAAGAAATTTCTAAATTATATGTTCCTCTCCAGGCTACAAAGTATCTGTGTTCGAAATTTCAGCCAAATCCGTTCAGCCGTTTTGGCGTGATTGAGTAACAAACATCCAAACATCCAAACATCCAAACATCCAAACATCCAAACATCCAAACATCCAAACTTTCACATTTATAATATTAATAGGAAGTAGGATAATTCCGTTTTAAATTATCGAGGTGATTACGATACTGCTTTTATAAAATATAGGGTGATATAGGTAGGTAGTCACAAAAATACTTGTATCTATAACTTCATCAATAAATATATCGATGTACAAATAGGGCAGCACTACGGAAAGGCGCCATTTTGGTTTCTCGGTATGTGTGCTTGTGTGTGTGTGTGTATGCTTCAATTTTTCGTAGGTATGCCATCTCCATAGGATTCAGTACTCAGAGCATGTGACTCAGTGAAGCTAATGAAACTGTTTGTGTTACTCTTTTTATCTTTAGTTTCATCGCCTTTGCTAACTCCGCGTCAATAAAACTACTTGAACTTCCTGTATCGATAAGTGCGTCAGCCTGAATATCATTTATTTCAATAGGCAATGTTGCTTTTTGCAGACCCTTTGGAAACGCTGCTGAAATACATGCCGTATAATCATTTTCTGTATTAGAGTCCTCCTGACCCATAGTAATAGCGTTCATAGAATTTGCGGTTTGTTTCGAGGAACGACAAACATTAGCGAAGTGACCTTTCTTCGCACAAAATTGACAATTGGCGTTATAAGCCGGGCATTTGATACGCTGATGTAAGTTGTCTGATCCGCAAAAAAAAACAACGTTTTTTCCTTTGCGTAGCTGCTGAGTTAGTAGTCTGACCCCTTCCTGCATATGAACGAGAATAATTTGCTTCGCCAATAGCATTGGAATATGATGGTAGTGTAGTAGATTCGGTAAGAGCTATACTATTTCTCTCAGCAGACTCGAGGGTGACGGCTTGCTTTATCGCATCATCTAATGTCAAACTTCTATTTTCAAGAAGTCGTTGTCGTATTATTTTTGACGATATTCCTGATATAAAAGAATCTCGTATATATTCCTGTTTATATTCCTCAGCGGTTACATTTTTGAAGTTACATTCGTGAGCCAAATTCTTCAGTATTTGTATATATTCCGAAATAGTTTCTCCTGTCAGTTGCTTCCGTGAAGAAAGTACATGACGTAAAAATATCTCATTTTTCATCTATGCATTTTTCGGCTTGATAAAAGCGTCATTTAGCAATGAGAGATTTTCTACCAGCAAATAAAAAAAAAAAAGTTTATTTATTAGCTCGATAGATGGCGCTGACCTGACATGAATCCCTCACCTCTATTGTTTATTACCACTCAGAGATGGGCCTATTTCTCGAAAGATACAAGTTTACAAGATCACAAGCTTCGAAATGTAACATGGACTTGTAAATTCTGTTTCACGAAGTACATAACAAGTGTTTTTTACGGTAACAAAAAAGAGTGTTATTGGAATACCTAATGACATATAAATGCATTGGCTGATAAATATTTTTCATCTCTCATATTCGAAAAGTGATGTATATTTAAGGCCTAATCAGACGAAGGACTTTTGTCCCCGTGGGTCAAAAAGTCCCTGTACGTCCAAAATATTTCCTCCGGGTACTTGTCGCGGACTCAACGCATATAGTGTGCGGTCATTTGTTGCCCGAAGACGTACTTCACTATCGGGCGCTCAATGCAGACTAAAGTTCGTTGTGTGCGTTGTTACGCCTATTTACGTTTGTTCTATTTTTTTCGGGGACTACCGCGAACTTTTGTCCAGTCCAGTCTCTTGGTGTCCGCCGTTCTTTCGGGGACTTTTTGTCCGCGGTACTTTTAGTTTACTGTTGTTGAAATGTAGATATTTAATGATGACATATAAATAAAACACTTTCACGGATATTTTCACGCAATTTATTCAACAACTTGGTTAAATTTTAGTTGTTTTTTGAGATTTTTTGGTTTATCCGACGTTTCGGCACCTTTCCAGGGGCCGTGGTCACGGAAAACTACCCACTATTTTTTGATTTTAATAAAAGAATATACCCACTCTAATTGTCTTTAATTTCGTTCGGAAACAGGATACGGTTAGGTATTGATTATTTGAACATTATATTTAATTATAACAAAATGATTTATTAATTTGATTTGTTTAAGTAATTTGGATAATAATTATTTATAGCAAAGCAAAAAGTTACTGACTCGACCACCAGTTCACAAAAGTTGGAGCCCTTCGGAGAAAGAACTGGCAAGAAAACTACACGAAGGGGGACGATCTCCGTTTATTAAAATTATTTGCAAAAAGAACTAACCGTATCTTTAGTTCTTGCAGTGTGTGGTTTGGGTTGTGACTTTACTTGATGGATTATAGGGTCCCAAGCTGGTGGTATCTTCCAACCATCTTCTCTATTGAAATTTGGGTATTTGCTAATTTCAATAGCCTCGCGCATCAATCTGGGAAAGTATCTTGGTTCTCTAGCGAGGATCTGCGGTTTGTCAAACCTTATATAATGGTTGGTTCCCTCAAATGAATGTTCACACACTGCAGACTTATTATCGCGCCTATGTTTGATGTCAGCTACATGTTCTTTAACACGCGTCCCTATGCTTCTCTTTGTTTGCCCAATGTAGGAGAGCCCACAGTCACAATCTAATTTGTAAACGCCTGCAACTTGAAAGGGGATATTACACTTGACTGGTGGTAAGAATTGGTTAATCTTCTTCGGCGGCCTGAAGTAAGTATGAATCGAAGCACGCTTCAGAATCCTCCCAATCTTGTCAGTGACACCTTTCACATATGGCAGAATGGCAGGTTGACGTTCTACTGTGGCTGCTTTGGTGCGTTTTCTGTGATGTTTGCGAGGTACTGGCAATTTGTTGCTTCGCAGTACTTGCTCGACGTGCCGAAGCTCGCCACTCAGGTGTTCATCATCACAGATTCCGCGAGCTCTCTGAAACAAAGATTTCCCTACGGTAGCTAACTGTAAAGGGTGATGGTGAGAGTCACCATTTAGATATTTATCTGTATGTGTTGCTTTTCGATACACAGTGTGGCTCAAAGTTTGGTCAGGATTCCTGATAACAAGTACATCTAGGAAGGCTAGTTTCTTATTTGCCTCTAACTCCATAGTGATTTTAATATTTGGGTGAATAGAGTTAAGGTGGTCAAGGAAAGCAGTGGCACTATCTTTAGGTAGTACTGTGAAAGTGTCATCTACGTACCGTTTGTAGAACCGGGGATACACTGGTGTTGAAGCCAGCGCCTTCTCCTCAAAATCCTCCATAGATAAGTCTGCGACTATTGGGGATACCGGAGAACCCATTGCTACTCCATCAACTTGTATGTAGAATTCATCATTCCACAGAAGATAGCCAGTTGTTAAACAATGTCCTAAAAGTTCTGCATATTCCAAAGGCAAATCGTTAACTTCTAGTTTCTTCCTAGCGATATTGATGCAGTCCTTTACTGGTAAGCATGTGAATAAGGATTGTACATCAAAACTGACCATGATTTCATCATCTGCGAGATGTAGATGTTGTATGTCACTGATGAAATGGTAGGAATCCTTCACAAAGGCTGTTGTGTTACCTCTTAGTGGCGAGAGGGTTTGCGCTACGTGTCGGGCTAGTTTGTAAGTTGGTGAATCAATTTGGCTGACTATAGGACGCAGCGGAGCATCAGGTTTGTGTATCTTCGGCAATCCATACAGTTTTGGCGGTTTAGGGCAGGCAGGAATGAGTAAGTTGATGTCGAGATTCAACCATTCTGAATGTTCTTTGATGAGGTCACTAGTCTTTTTAAGGATCTTGGTGGTTTGATCGCTTTTGACATGTTTGTATGTATTCTCATCTGATAAAAGATGTAGTATTTTTTCGTTATAATCTGACGTATCCATTATTACCGTCGCGTTACCCTTATCTGCACGGAGAATAGTAAGCTCTGGCCTGTTTCGCAAGTTTTTTAAGGCCGTAAATTCGTCGCGAGGGAGGTTGGGTTTCGGTAGTTTACTATGCCGTAAGACAGATGAAATGTCCTGACGTATAGCTTCACTGTCCTCCTTTTTGATGTTGTTTTTAAATAAGCAATCCTCCACGTTACAAATAATGTCCTCGAGCGGTATTCTACCAGGTGTTACCGCAAAGTTTAGACCCTTGGATAAAACTTTTAAAGTTGGTTCGTCCAATGTTTGTTTTGATAAATTGACAACTGCACGGGTTTCGTTTACTCTATGGTCTGCGGTTGCGTTTCGATACGCATTTTGTTTAGAGTTTAGTTTATGGTATTTTGAAATTTGTCTGTGTTTGCATTTGTTGTACTCGGATATTTCACGTTTATTTATTGTTTGATTGCAATCACTAAAGTCCTCCGTGCTAAGTTGTATTTTTAACTCATTGGACAAACCATTTATTTCTTTACTAATATTTTGTAATTCGGAATAATATTCTCTGATCAAACTCAATAATAGCTTTTTGCTTGCCTGTTGTAAGATCTTAGCGCTCCCGCGTATGTCATGTTTTGGAGAAATACGGACACAAGACGGGATGAGATCATGATCACGACATCTCTTCAAGAAGATTATGGATGTTTTTCTTCTTGGGCGCTTGATTACCAGACCTTCCAAATGGCGCAATTTGTTGGCGACTTCCAGTAAAAACAACAAAACAACTAAAATTTAACCAAGTTGTTGAATAAATTGCGTGAAAAAATCCGTGATAGTGTTTTATTTATATGGACAGTTCGCGCAGAAATCTAAGATGTGTTTATTTAATGATGACGTTAAAAAATATTGCAATTAAGAATACCAAATGTGAAAAAATAATTTGAATCTGTTTTATAATAAAAGAATTATAGTCTGTTTGATTTTGACTATAGCTGTCTCTTTCTAAAACGAAATCTTCTATAGCGTGACTATGACGCTACTAACCCACTGACGTCACTAAGATAGCGTTCTGTCCTTGTCTAATTATAAAGTTTGAAGTCCTATATCTTTGAAAATATTCAAGATAATTCAAAATAAAAACTTGTTTTGTGTAGCTAATATTTCGAAAAACATTTTAAAGAAATAAAAAAAAATCAGTAAAATACCGTATTGTAGACTTGTAAAAATGGTTAAACAGGGCCCTTGCCAGCAAATTTAAAAAAAGCAAACCCATGTCTGATGAACGCCATCTGTTGAGTTTATTGGAACTAACTTTTTTCTTTTTTAATCATTTGTCAAAAAATCCCTCATTCTATTGCATTTTCAAACGATGTGCAGTCTCTAATTATGGAAAATATAGTAGGAGCTAAATGATTTATTAGCAGTCGTAATTTCAAATCAGAAGTCAAATGAGGATCCTCTGAATCTAAAAAATTATTAAAAGTAGCCAACCAGTGGTTCCACTTCAGCATAGAATATATACACTTACGCGAAAAGAAACGACACCCTAGCATGTGTGCACGTAAAATCGCTTGCGGCTATGTGTGGGTGTCTGGATGTGAGCGGGGGCCGCGAGAGGCGCGCGGGGTGGGGAACGGGCAGTCGCTGAATGCCTTGGCCGAGGGCTGCCAAATGTACGATTACGATTATTTATAACATTGTACACCATCACAAATTTTCTGAAAATTTGTGATTTTCTGAAAAAGGGGAATTTGAATGGAAGTACGATTATTTTACTTTGCCAAGTACGATAGTTTTTCCATGTACTTTCCGAGTTTGTATGGTTTTGTACATGTGTATGATGTTTTGCACTTAGCAGCCCCTGGCCTTGGCCGAGGACTAGTAGCAGGGGGAGCAATTTTCTTACATTCAAATGGGAACTACTAGAAGAACCTACTAGGAAGCCAAAAATGCAAAAGTTGTTAAATTCAGTCGCTAGTTTTAGCTTTACATATAAATAGTACACTAAAGTCAACGATAGATGGCTCCTAGTTAATACAACCACAGTATAGAAAAGAAGAGAAAAATCCTTCTTTTGAACCGACTTCTAAAAACGGAGGAAGTGAGTTTTTGTTTCTATACCAATACCCCTAGTGTAAGTTTTTATGTCAAGCAAACGCAAACTTTTTCGATTCCGTATTTATGTCAATTTGTATGAAAACTATATAAGCGCGCTACTCGCCGCTAGAGGCGCTAGTACAGTTTTCATACAAATTGACATAAATACGGAATCGAAATAGTTTGCGTTTTTTGACATAAAAACTTACACTACGGGCATATGTTTACACAACGGAAGTTGATGGAAGATTATGAACTCTAGAGAGAGTAAAGTGTACTTACTTGTGTTTGTAATTGGTCGCTAGTTTAGTTAATTTTTCGCTAACAAAATATACCGCTGTTCGGTTTCTTATTTAAGTATCTGATCAACTGTCGTTCATATTTTATTTTGTCGGAAGTTTTATTATTCGCCATTTGTAAAGATATTTAATAAAAGTAGATTTAAAATTGAACGTGCCTTTTATTACCTAAATGTCCTTACACATGTTTACATACATTATATAATATCCTATTTGTAATCTTCTTTGGCACAAGTCTATATTCCATTTCGGTATCAACCATAAACTTATTTATACCATAGATGTCAATGACGTTTTATTAATAGACACGTTATACTCGAATAAATTGCATTTTAAAATGGCGAATTTGTTTTTCATGACGTACAAAAAACAAAAAACAAGCACAAGTAGTCAAAATATATTTATCTCTTCCTAACAACAGGCATTTCCGCATATCTATCTCTTTTTCACCAAAAATAATGTTAGTCAGAAACATAATTATATACACAAACCCTCACTGTCAAAAAGAGATAACAATTATTGCAAGCACTGTCTTATGTGTAAGTTTTCTGTCTCTTTCATGCGTTCACAAAACTTTACAAGCTTACTCGCTCATGCATGTCGAACTGGCAACAGCGCAAAAGTCATCACTAATTATTTAATTTTTAATTTAAATTCATAATTTCAATAATTACGTATGAAATGAATCAATTTTCTTGTCTTTTAAAGATCCGACATAGATTTTGCAACTTCTCTTAACACAGGAAGGCATTAAGTTTATTATTTGAGGCGAATCGAAAAATTGTTACAGCGCGTTGCCACGACAAGGGTCTGTGTGTGACTGAGTAAACTTCGGGCAATTACCTTACTTTTTCGTCGCCACTTTTTAGTTCAGATAACGTATCTACATATAAAATATCATTGATAGATGTATTATTCCTGTAGATGGAGCATAAGAAAATGAACAATTCCTTCTATAATCGACTCTCGTCTCTCAAATGGCGACATGTCGTGTGTTAAAAAGAGATAACAATAGCCCAACGTGTGCGTCTTAATGAGCTGCGCGCCACTTGAAAGTAAACGTCATATTTGTTTGTTAACCAGCTGGTTAACAAATGCTTCAGAAAGAAAAGCTTTTTTTGTTCAAAAATATAGAAGGATTTGATGGTGTGGTGCGGTAAATCTGTTGTTTGTTAAGAATGGCCTGTACTGTTCCCGGTTATTCAAGCAGAGTGAGTGTTTTGAAAGAGAATATTGAACACAAATCATTTCAGAGGTAAGTCACACTCATTGTTTTGTGTTTTTGCAAACACATTTTTATAGCAAATTTGCAAAAACTAAATCGCTGTACGTGTATATACAGTATAACATTGACTTGGTTGAAGAAAATCGGGTGTTTTTAGGCGAAAAATATATAATTTAAAGCCAATTGGGATTTTTTGACATTTGACCAACCTGATAGTGTTGTAGTCCGATTTTATTATGTAATATCGATAAAAAATTGTAGTGTTAACAATTTTGTATATAAACTTAATTTTTCTCAATTCTAAACAGATTTCCCACCGCCGCGCCGCCGCCGTCGATGTAAAGGAAACGTGAATAAGAAACGTAAGAAAAGGCAACGATTGGAGACCTTCGCAACAAACGAGAATATGCTCGATGTACTTATTAAAGCAAATTGTAGATTTATACTTAAAAAATTTAATACATTAAAAGTATAAAAAATGCGTGACATCTGTATTTTTTTACTTGATATCATTCAGCAGATTATTTAATTTAATAAATTGATTAGAAATCTCGTTCAGTTTTACGACTATACCTCCTAGTAAAAATAGTATATTTATCATCATTATCATACCTACTTGATATTTGGCAAAATAATTCAAAATTAAAGGGCTTGCTTAGACCATGAAACTGAACAACTTTCTCTTTGGACCATAGCATACGTCAAAATATAAAAAAAAATATTCTGCCACACTAGATCGATCAGCTGAGCGTGCGCTTTTGTCTGGAGGGAAGAAATTTTTGCCATATTCGACCTATGCTGAAGTTTCATAGCATAAACAAAATTCTAAGGCCGTGAGCACTTTGGACACGATTAGTACTAAAAACTGACAGAAAAGCGGATTATGAACCGCCCAATTACATTAAGTCTAGCCGCATTGAAAATTGCGAAGCGCTCTATTCAATGCGGCGTACTTTCGATCAGCCGTATTGAATACGGCGTATCTTGAATCCGCAGCATTACAATGCGGTGCTGTTTTCCAATACAGCTAGATGCTATGTAATACGGTGAAATACAATACGCCTGCGATATATACATATACATTGTAATTTTATGTATCGCATTGCATTCAAATTATTTTTACATCTTTTATCGATAACTTGTTATAAAAAAAACCACAGCACTATCATTGCATCATCATCATCTAGCATTGCATAGTCAAAATGGAGACATTCACTAATGCCGACGCAACAGATTAACATGTATGTCTCTTTCTATCTTATGACAATTTGATAGTGTTAGAAGGGGTAAAGGATGGGTGAGTTATAGCTTATTTTTGTGATCCATCTACAGGAATAATAGGAATAATACATCTATGATTTATACTATGGTATCAACCCTAGCGTTAGAGGATCAGAGGATCCGTCTCAAATGTCACCGGCGGCGTTCGAACTTTCACGGACACGAAGTGTCACCGCTGTGACTTCAGTCCAGCCATGTTTGAGTTTGGTTCGGCTTCGAACTTTTCTGGTCGCAGATAACGTGAGGTGAGACACATGACGAAGGTTGCTTCGTATCTTCGTCTTTTTTTGTAGACATTTTTGCTATATTTAAATTGAATAAATTGTAATATATTGTATATAGTGTCTTATCTATGCTTGGCTTTATTCAATTTAAAATTTGACAAGACTGTTTCTCCGATATGACAATAGACAATGAGAAGAGAGTACACTACATCCACTATGAAACAAATTGCGATTAATTAATATATCCACTAAACCTAAGCCGCCAAAATGGCGCCATAAAAAAATGCGCGGGTGGTTCGTATACCTACATTTCAATGCTCATGGGCAAAGATGTACTAATAAACGTAGATGGATAGTAGAAAGTGAAATGTACAATGCAGGTTGCATCTCTTTTTAACTCAATATGGAAGTCATTTGAAAAAAAGAGATAAACATAGTAGCTTTGTTGCTACTTAATATCGAAGTGGCAGCGTTTTGTCTATGCATACTTAATTATTATTACAATTATTTATGTCGCAGCCAAATGGTTGAATCCGCCATTCAATTAAACGCCTACTAGGCCGATCAATTTCTCCGTAAGCTATTTTATCTTCCCATAAGTTGATGGAGTCACAAAAAAAATAACTACGAAATTTAAGACGAAGCCTAGTCAGTAGAATTGAAAACGTCTGGCCCCCAGTTCATCAATTGTCAAAATAAAAAAAATCCAATTATTACTAAACTATTAACGTTTGCACCATTGTTTCTACGTTAGAAATTCCCAGAAGTGTTAAAGAATCAGAAATTCAAAGTATTTTTATGTATTTCTTTAGTTTACTTGCAAAGGAGATGTCCTAAAATGGATTTTTAAAAATCATATCAACTAACCACAGTAATATAAATTTATATAGATACTTAGTCCAAAAACAAAGCTATTGAAGTAATTTGTAAATTTTTAAAGCCCTCCGATTCCGAGAAAATTAATTTTAGGTTTTCATGAAAAAGCTTCTTAAATGCCCGCCATTTGGCTTAAAAAGAAATGTATCCAGAGCCGTAAATGATATTGGAAGAAAAATAAAAGGACTTTAGTTAGGTGGTTATCACACTGCCTCCGGTTTCCGCACCACACCACACCGGACGGAGATGCGGTGTATGTGTGTTATACACTGCGGGTTTTGTATGCAAATCAAGATTCTACAGCCAAAGTTAAGAAGCGCACTACCGCAAACTGGAGCGGTGTGCAGTGCAGTGTGGGAATCACAGAACAGAAGAAAGCATTTTGCTGTCAAAATGAAGAAAAGTACCGAATTGATCGACTCTAGTGGACGCAGCTTCATAGAAATTATATTTCAGGCGAATTTCTGCGATTCGATTCGACTCTGGGGGTCTACCGGCTAAAAAATATGGCCTTGGACATGGGCTTCATTTGACATTTGAAGCCCATATGTCTATATAAGGGCAAAATATAGGCTTCAAATGTCAAATGAAGCCCTGTCCATATCCATATTTTTGAGCCGGTAGCCCCCCTGCACGAGTAGCATGACAAACTCCAGAAGTGTTTTGACTACCTCGAAAGTCTATAATTGACAGCCGAACAATAGATTTGTCTACAATAAAATGTCATTTTTAAGGTTCCATTAGGGACAAAACCTTTCTCGAGTTCTTCATGCTACCCGTGCTGCTTGGTGCGCCTATTGAACGCAAGCCTTAAGCCCTTAGTACAGGATGGCTGATGATGTTGGCCGACCATGATGGGCCATGGCCAGGGGGGCTACCAGTTAAAAATATGGATATGGACATGGGCTTCATTTGACATTTGTAGCCCTTATTTTGCCCTTATATGGGCATATTATGGGCTGTAAATGTAAAATGAAGCCCATATTCATATCCATTTTTTTAGCCGGTACAGGGACCTGACATTGACAATGACAATGTCATATTTGTTTGAAAGTTAAGGTTGTCCAGTGTTGCCAAGCATATGTAAATATTTCTACAATAAAAAAAACAAATTATTTAATTTAAAAAAAACGGAGGGCTTTATAATTTTTATTTTAGCGATTTTGGGTTCTTAATTTTTGTTACTATTACATAAGTCTAATTTTACGGTGGTTAGTTAACCTTCAGAATAAAAATCCAACCTCCATACAAAAAGCGGACATCTCCTTTGGAAGATTCATTATTGTACAAATTGATGAACTGAGAGCCCAAGCTAAACCTTTATAAATCTGTAACGGTATATTCTAGACAATTGAAAACTTCTGAAAAGATTTCACGAATTCTTTACTATATTCGTATTCAAAAATTATTAACAATCAATGCTTAATTACTTTGACAGGTGACAGCAAATATTTGACAATTGATGAACTGAGGGCCTGACTCATTTGGTCATAGCAGTTTTAATTGACTACTAGAAATTACATGGAGTTTTGCTTGGGAATCAACTATTTTTTAACTAAATCCTCTGTTAGGTCTTAAGCTGTTTCTAGCTATGGCCCTCAAACCTTTAATACGTCGAAATGGCGGACGTCGGACGTTCAAATTGAGGTGGCTCTCTATTACAATATTTATTTTTATCTTTACTCTATGGTTTTGCTTGTCTATGGGCTGTGTGCGGTGCATAATGTATGTATTGGGATTTGATTTTGGGATTTTTTATTGGAAATCGCACAATAAACCAGAATAACAGTGCGTTATAAAGTGAAATACAGTTGGCAGTGAATTGAAGAATTTTATAATACATTAATGTATTGTGTTAATTAATTACAAGTGTATAATGTAATACAAACATTACGTTGTCCGCCATAGGACTAGCATTACTTTCATTGCATTCAGTTTTGTGTCTTTATTTCTGTGATATAATAAATGTGAAAAATGGCTAGCCCGTCCCCTCAAAGCAGTCCTATGCCGCCTCCACAGGCTCCCAGTCCCATGGGGCCACCAACTCAAAGTCCGGCACCCCCACAATCTCCACATAGCCCGTATAGTCAGCAACATGTAAATGGGCCTCCACCTGCTCATCCACCTGGGCCTGGACAACCACCACTGCCTAATCATATGTCACCGTCTGGACCTCCGTCTCATTCGATTGCCCCAAATTCGAACGGTCCGCCCGGAGCTCAGCAGCATCCAGGAATGCCACCGAGTGGTCATCAAATGCCTCCACACATGGTTGGCCCTCACATGGGAGGGCCGCCGAGCCATCCGATGCCCGCCGGAGCACATCCGCCAGGACCTAATGGCCATCCAAACATGCCAGGGAATCCTCATCCTAACATGCCTGGACAAGGTCCACCCCATGGCTACATGCAGCATCAGATTGGACACATGCCATCTGGACAGGTAATGTATTGTTTTCTAATTTTAAGGATAAAATTAAGTATCGGTCGTAGATTAGTAACCAGTATATATATTTATATTATTTTTTAATTTTAATATATCTATGGTATAGTTGTATAAATCATAAACATAATAATAATGATGTTGCTGGACTTCACATTTATACCATTAAACAGGGGTCCATAAATTTCTTTACTTATTAACAATGTCTCCTGCAGTATTGTTTGTAGTTGTCGACTCAGAGGTAAAATATCCCGAGGGTTAGGGATACTTTCATCTTTGTATTTCATATATGCAGTGTATACTATTGGTACATTCAATTTATTTTTGACCCAATCGGCACTGTTACCTGAAAAATTGTCTGAAATGTCCAAAACATGAAGTTGACTCTTAAAAATATACTCATTATCTACTAGTAACACTATTCAATAATCTATATCATTTATTCAAGCTACAAATTTTGAGTGTGAATGAAGGCACATTATTGGTGCTTATTTATTGGTGAACTAATGTTGACCATAAGCTTTTTTTTTGTGATTGCTTCTTCTATTTTACACAGAAATTCTGCCAATGTCACGTTATGAAATAAGCACAGCTTTGACAGAATATGCCTGGTGAAAATAGCAGTTTAACAGTTTTTAGCCTTGATACTTTTATTGACCATAAGGACATAAGTTAGCTATAAACTATAACCTATAATGTTTTTTAATTCATTAGTGCAAGACACATTTTGTAATACTCACAAAGAAATGTGGTAGATTGTCCATGAAAATATGTTGCATTGTGCTCATCTCTTACTCTTTCACAAGCTGACATGATTATATCCTTCTATTAACAGAAATGACTATCTTTTAACTATCATCTATTTTTATTAATAACCTAGTACACCTAGGCTCGAATATACATATACTTAGTCCTAGACTATGTTATGAACCTATCACTGGCATGTCCCTATGCTTGGTGAAAGTTTCCTCACACTTGCAAACATAATTTAAATTTAAGTGATATTATTAATGACTTCAAGGCATATCTTTTTCAAGTACATCTTTCTTAGCCTGCTGGACCAATAACTTTTTTCAAGAATAAGAAAATGAAATGTAGATGTTACCTACCCCTAAGAATAACACAATTTTATTATCTAGTCTAGTAGCAGTTGTTTACAAATGAGAATGAAAGAAATACTGTTATAGAGTACACTACCAGCATTTTTCAATTCAATTAATTAATATATTTAATTTTGTATACTTCTATCATACACTTGTTCCATTTATTTTTTACAGATAAGAAATCAAATGTTATTACCACAACTCCATGATTAATAGAATACTGCATTGTGTGAGCATATGGTAATGTTATAAGCCTATTACCATACCCTATTACATTGATGAATACCATTAACTTCAGAGCATGTTTATTTAAGAATGTGGCAAGACCTTTTGTTTCCTCTTCTGATAGCGATTTATGTCCGACATAAACTGAATTACAAATGTCATCTTTGCCTAAAAATTTCATGTGCATTATTCTCCAATCAAAGTCTACTCAATCTATATATAATATCAAGCCAGCACGTACTCAGCGCATAAGAAGTATGCGCTGGCTATACAGCGCGTAAGAAGTGTTTGACAAATTCAACGCTTCTCGTAACAACTCCTTAGCTCTGTGGTAAGAGCAGTCGCCCGGATAGCGAAAGGTCGTGGGTTCGAGTCCCATCAGAGCTGGTTGTGAGACTTATAGATTTTTCAATCTATATTATATATAAACTCTTGCTTTACTGACTGACAGACAATGCACAGCCAAAACTACTGGGCGCAATAAGCTGAAATTTGGCATGTATGTTCCTTGGGGAGTGTAGGGGAGCACTAAGATAGGATTTTTGGAAATTCCCCTTCTAACGGGGAAAAAGGGGGTCCACGCAGACAAAGTCGCTCGCGAGGGGACCGCTAGTTAGTAACAAAAATCAAACTGTGTTACTTACTATTATAGATATTTTCATAAAACCAATTTCTTTCTAGATTTACACCAACAGCAATATTATTGTCATGGTAAACTGGCCAGTCACATTTCTTTTTTGGAAAGAACACTCTTCTATTCTTTGCCCAAAATTCATCCTGGAACTCAATTGATTTAAAGTCGGGCAGGAGATATTAGATTTTAAAATACACCAAGGAGATGAGTAGTCCAGAAAGTGCCAAATTCTTTTTCAAAACTAATTGTTGAACTATAGATTTCATGTAATGTGTGATAATATGTATGTTTTTTATATAAATTACAATATTTTTCTTTACCCTTTCCATGCTGTAAACATAACCATCTGGATTCAAGATGGGCACAAAATAGAAACTGAAAAAGTCTAGATACTTTTGCAGTCTTTCATTCTGCAAAAAATTATCTAAGAGTGCCAAAGTTATTGCCACTGACATCCAATCCTTTCCTTGTTCACCACCCACTATGACCACAATAGGATTGTTTTCATTTTTTGCCAGGGATAATGTAAACACTTCCCTTTTTTCATAGGTCAATGCAATAATTTGTTTCTTTAATAAAGGATTTTTTCTTTGCTCATCATTGATCCATGAGTTAATTGATCTCCACTGTAGAAAATTGTTTTTATCATAATGTGGGGGTAAATCCTGTATGTTACTCTCATCCCTGAAAAAAAAATTTACTTGTAACTAATTTGATATCACTCTCATTTATAATCTATATTGCTGTCTTTATCCACATGGGTACTATGTAAATCACAATGAATTTTCGTTTTTATCAACCCTACCATAAATACTTTGATATCAAATATTCTTGCTGGTTCTTCTCGCTACAAGGTCTCCTGCCATAGGATTTGCGAACCGATGGCGTAGCTTCATTGACGTTCATAAGTGTTGTTAAACAAACCTAAATTGAATAAACGATCTTGAATTACGATTTTTTTTTAATTTTGAATAAATTATTTCATAATTCTTAATAATGATCTTCTCCAATTTTTACATTCAAAAGAAACAAGGAATTTTAAATAAAAAAGTTATCTAAGGCCCAAAATTCATATCTAGGATACTACATGCCTTGGTTTTAAGTCAATAAGATTGTACTCCACACCACACTCCTTGAGTGCATCCCGAAATAAGTCAATACAACAGTCGTCGACTATCACTTGCATGGGCATGGCGGCTTCGTTAGTTACGCCGTTTAAAAAAATTACAGATTCATTTTCCATTTGCATTTTATATAGCAATGACCGTTCATGTTTATTAAAAGCGGTAACTTCAAAAAATGCATAATATGATGCTCCACTTTGAATGTACACAATCAATATTAATGAAAATGTGGGCAGCAACCTAAAATAACGTATTAAAATTTTCATTGTCATTAACACTGTAATTATTACGAAAAGCGGGATTTTTTTGGGCCTCTGTGATCATGGCGTGTGCAACTGCGCCGCAATATTGAGGACTCGACAACAAATCAAAACATGGGAAAAATCCCGCTTTTCGTAATATTTATACCAACCTAAAAGTTTCCATATTGGCATATGTCGTCAGTAGACAAATTTTAACATCAATGAGGCTATGAAATCTTTTAAAAATTGTATTTAAGTTTTAAATGAAATCATTATATTCAAAATAATAATATTAAAAAAACACACAGCCTCATAGTAGAAATATAGTTCTAAATAATGTACAGTCACAAGCAATATTATGTAAACATAGAACTTTGTTACATTGAAACATTCTGAAACCAAACTATCTGTTGTGCCACAAAAATCATTCATTATTGTATGTGATGACATAATTGTATGATGTGTCCACTGTCCATCCAAATTATTGCTTGTGACTGTACAAGTGCACATATATGATTTTAATACAATTGCTCATGAGCCATTCATTTAACAATAAAAATGTATATCATAGGGTCCCCTACCGATGGGCGGCGGCCCTCCGCCGGGCAACGGTCCCCAAGGCCCGCCCGGTGGCCCGCTGCCATTGCAGGGTCCTCCGCACGGGGTCCACCCGCAAGGCATGCCCCCCGGCGGGCCCGGCCACATGCCGCCGCACCACCCCATGATGCCGGGGCAGGGCGGGCCGCCGCACCCGGCCGGCCCGGCGTACGGCCACGCGCCGCCTGCGCCCGGCGGCCCCGCCGCGTCTGCTCCGCAGGCCGCGCCACCACAAGTACAATCCGGTGGGCCCCCGCATCCGCCTTCCGCTCAAACGCCACCTCACGGTCAGCCCATGCCTTCCGCTAGCTCCGCTAACGGGGGGCCGCCAGCCTCGTCTCCGATGCAAGGATCCTTGCCGGCTCCCGGCCCGGACAACCTAAACGCCCTGCAAAGAACTATAGATTCTATGGAAGAGAAAGGGTTGCAGGAAGATCCGCGATACTCCCAATTGCTAGCGCTGCGAGCGAGATCGAGCAATCCTCAAGATCCTAGCAAAGGACTTTTTTCAAATAATCAACTGTGTCAATTAAGGTAAGTTTATTCATTGCGTTATAATAACTGGATTGTCACGATACTATTTATAAATTCAATTCACTAAATTTCAGAGCACAAATATCGGCTTACCGAAATCTCGCACGGAACCAGCCTATATCGCAACAGATGGCTATGATGGCTGCCGGTAAACGTACTAGTGAGACTCCGCCAGAATGCCCTACGCCACCTGCGCAGCCCCCGTACGGCGAGGGGCAAGGCGCCCCGCCCACGTCGGGCGCGGGCGCGGGCGCGGCGGGTGGCAAGGCGGGCGGTGGCGTCGCTGGGGACGCGGCGCGCGGCGGCGGCGGCGCCCCGCCCACGCCGCTACCCATGACCGGCCAAATGGCACCGCCTACGCAGCCCACCCCACCACTTGTTAACCCGGTAAACTGTAATTTTATAATTCCGTTTTAGATTTTAACATTGATATAATATTTAATATTAATCATTGATTTAACAAAATAAGCTGAATTTGGGCCATACTTGTTAGCCCAGACTGATATGTTCTGTCTGAATTTTGTCGTTCTAACGTATTTTTAGCCAAACTGTGTTAATAATTAAATTCAATTTTCCATATAGCCAATGGGTGTAGCTCCTCCGATACGCGGAGCCGGTCCCTTGCGGCCACCAGGACCGGGCGCCACTGGAATGCCTAATCAACAACAGGTAATGATAATTTGATTTGATAAATGCGATGATAAAGCAATAGGTTGTTCTGTTAGTGGCCTGCTAAATACCGACTTCATCTGAGTGCTTGAATATGTTTTTATTACTTGCAGCCCGGAGTACCGATGCCAGGAGCAAAACAAAATCGCGTTACTAGTATACCGAAGCCAGCTGGTATTGACCCTCTGCAACTATTGAATGAGAGAGAAAATAGGTAACAAATAACTCTTAGTACTTATTTTTTTTTATATTTCATAGTGTTGCTAAATTTTCCATGATTTCTAGGATCGCCGCACGCATTGCTCATCGCATCGAAGTTCTTTCTAACCTGCCGGCGAATATACCCGACGACCTCAGATTGCAAGCTCAAATAGAATTAAGAGCGCTCCGCGTGCTTAATTTTCAAAAACAGTTGCGGGCAGAGGTAAGCCTAAAGCGAGTCACACACTACGCAGATACGATAATATTTTATCTGCGTATAAAAACTTATTTATCTGAAAGCATCACACACTAAGAAGATACGATAATAATATACGAGATGATACATTCACTCGGAATCCTTCAGACTGAGTAGACTTGTTTTTTTGGGAAGGGATTGTTTATACAGTATGTTTAAAAATGAGTTCGCGACAGCTCGTCAGAAGATGATTCTGATTTTGAATTTGATACACGTCTTGCTTCACTTTCTACACGAAGAATTTGGATAGAACGCCACACGGGGTGTTAGGGGCACCTTTGCAAAGACTTTAACCATGGCTTCAGACCATCATGCTGAACAAAGTACAGCAAGCATTTTTTGTCGGAGATAAAAAAAAAATACTTTTCATTCAAAGGAGAATGCCCATGGACGGTACTCATTTGTGTCATGCTTCAAGATAAAAAACATACTATAATTAATTTTTTATATTTGACCATTTTTCATGGCCCAGAGTTTTAATTTTGAACAGGGATTTACTTTTTAGGTATTAAAGTAACAGTGTATTTATCAACCACGGAAGCCAGCACACTGCTGTGTGACTGCCACTGTCAGCAGTGTTGCTGTTGCGGGTATTTTTACCTGATTTCGGATAATTTAGGCTTTGAGCGGGTACGTTTACGGGTAGCGACGACTGTCGGATAAATATGGGTATTTTTGTGGCGATCGTGTAGAAAAAGCCAAAATGACAACTACAGGCAGGAACCCAACACTATTTAAAATAGTAACTATTGTGTGTTATTTTTTTATGAAAGTTCATTATGTTACTTGAAACACTCATTATTACTATCTTTAGCCTATTCGCCCTAGCCTCGACGAATCCGGGTAATTTCTGATTCGGTTACGGACTTTTTCTAGTTTGATAGGCGGCAACACTGACTGTTAGTCATCGACAATATCGACCAAAGAGTAATAACTTTGCGCGCGAATAGGGCGTTTTTGGCGCTAGTTATAATACATTTTTTTGCTCTAAGGTTATGGGAAATATAAGTATTCTATTTTGACCGCGCGCAGACTTATCTTATAGATATTATATAAGTGATTACATACTCTTTGATCGACATCGGACGGAGCTTAAGAACTAGATTTCTGTTATTTTGATTTAAAAATCGTTGGTGTAGACTTTTAAATCTTAAATTGTGGTATTTTTGTGAATCGTGATATGTTCTATAAAAACATCGAATCATTCGCGTGGTGCATTGCTATTTGGAAGAATGTTCGACTGAAACAATCGCTGTTTATACTTACTGTTACATTTTAGGAAATAATTTCTAAACCCTTGTTTTTACTTTCAATATAATGATGGAGAGAATAAGTAATTAGATATTTTACCTACATAATAAAACAGGTATGGCTTTGATGCAACATTAGACGGCCGTCCATTGCAACTTGGGCATTCTCCTTTAGCAACTAATCGGGACATATTGTACGGAGAGTCGAAATATTTTTTTCATTTCCGACAAAAAATCTTGCTGTGCGTTGTTCAGCATGATGGCCTGAAGCCACGGTTAAAGTTTTTGCAACGGTGCCCCTAACACCCCGTATAAAGCGTAAAAAGCACCGAGGCGAATTTAATATCTTCCAGGATGTATCAGATTTTCAAATTTACAACCTATTTCCGAATCCCAAAAGCAACTTTTATGGCGATTCACGATTTGATTAAAGAAGATATAAAAAAAATACTAAAATAATAATAATACATACCTACATCCTGTATTTACAGATGCAGATATTATCTGCAGATATATTTGTATACGCAGGTAATGAGTTCACCATCTGTCGATATGTCGGTGCCCACAGATACTTTACGATAAAATATTAATTATCTGTGCTGTGTGTGTTAGTTCATGAATTATATAGAGAGCTATATTGAAAGATATACGCTCAGATACAGATATCTTATCGTATCTGCGTAGTGTGTGACTCGCTTTACACAAATCTTTACATTAAAATATAATCCTCTGCAGAAACAACGGGCACTTGCTTTATTTTTTCATACAAATTGCTCACTTCACGGTCCTTTAATTTCCAAACTTCCAAAAATGTAAAACATTAGTTTAGTTTTATAGAGCAATGTATGAAACGTGAACAAACTTTCAATCTTTTTGTGGGAAAATGGGGAAGTGTTTGTTTTTATTTGAGGCTTTTATTCCAAAGAACAGTCATTTTGCGTTTTGATAACATTGATAGTGTAGTGTAGAGTGTAGAGAAATAATAAGTAGATGATCTGCAATAGAGACATGCAGTGAGCATATCATCATTTCAACCGTACGACGCCCACTGCTGGGCATAGGCCTCCCCAAGGATCTCCACAACGATCGGTCCTGCGCTGCCCGCATCCAGCGGCTTCCCGCGACCTTGACCAGATCGTCGGTCCACCTACCTTGTAGGGGGCCTGCCCACGGAACGTCGTCCGGTTCGCGGTCGCCATTCGAGAACCTTTCCGCCCCAACGGCCATCGGTTCTCCGCGCTATGTGTCCCGCCCACTGCCACTTCAACTGAGCAATCCTTCGAGCGATGTCGGTCGTTTTTGTTCTCCTGCGGATCTCATCATTTCTGATTCGATTTCTGATACCAAGCATCGCTCTCTCCATTGCTCGCTGGGTAACCTTGAGCCTTCTTATGAGACCCATAGTAAAAGACCACGTCTCGCTTCCATAAGTCATAACTGGCAACACACACTGGTCAAAGACCTTAGTCTTGAGACATTGAGGAATTTTGGACGCAAATATGTGCCGGAGCTTCCCAAACGCTGCCCATCCGAGCTGGATTCGACGAGAGATCTCTTTCTCGAAGTTGGACTTACCTAATTGGATTGTCTGTCCTAGGTAGACATAGTGGTCAACAACTTCGAGTGTAATGTTCCAACATTAACTGGAGCGGATGCAACATGGGCATTGGACATGATTTTCGTCTTATCCATGTTCATCTTCAGACCCACTCTTTGGGAAGCATTGCTGAGATCTTCGAGCATTGTGTTCAGGTCTTCCAAGGTCTCAGCCATGAGAACTACATCATCGGCAAACCGCAGGTGTGTTAGGTACTCGCCATTGATGTTAATGCCGAATCCTTTCCAGTCCAGTAGCTTGAAAATATCCTCCAACGCAGCTGTGAACAGTTTCGGAGAAATGACGTCTCCCTGTCTCACACCTCGCTGTAGTTGGATAGGATTAGAGCTCTGGTTCTGTAATCGGACCGACATGGTGGCGTTTTGGTATAAGTACCTCAGTACCTCGATGTACCTGTAGTCTATTTGGCACCTCTGGAGAGACTGCAGCACTGCCCAGGTCTCGATCGAATCAAAGGCTTTCTCATAGTCCACGAACGCCAAGCAAAGTGGCAAGTTATACTCTTCGGTCTTCTGTATAACTTGCCGCAGCGTATGAATGTGGTCTATGGTACTATAACCTTTTCGGAATCCGGCTTGTTCGGGAGGTTGGAAGTCGTCGAACCTGCGAGCGAGACGATTCGTAATGACTCTCGAAAACAACTTGTAGATATGGCTCAGAAGCGAGATGGGTCGGTAGTTTTTCAAGAGAGTCTTATCACCCTTCTTGAAGAACAGCATCATATGTTGGTATGAAAATAATGCAAGTGACCGTTTTTTCTGCAAACGAGTGTAAGTCGGCTTACAACATTATTAATCTCAATATTATATTTATCATGATATACATTCACAGATATTGGGACAAGTTCGGAGAGACACAACTCTGGAGACCGCAGTTAATATCAAGGCCTACAAACGCACCAAGCGGCAAGGGTTGCGGGAAGCGCGCGCCACAGAGAAGTTGGAGAAGCAGCAGAAACTAGAAGCTGAAAGGAAGCGCCGCCAGAAACACCAGGAATTCCTTCAAACCGTTTTACAGCATGGTATTTTTTTTGTCACAGCACAAGAAAGTGGTTAGGAGGAGCATGTGCAGGCACGTCGCTCGCCATGACAACGTGAAAAAATGAAATATCGTACAAATGGAAAACGTATGCTGTTTTGAGCAAAGGGCGTTCCCACGTGCGCCCCGCCCACTCCTAACCTCTCATTCTGTGATTTTTATTATTTGAAACAGTTTGTGTTAGCTAGCAGTTATAGTAGGTACATACATGATTGTTAAACATACGTATTTATTAGAAAAATTGCATTGTGAATGCAAAAAACTAAAAATTAAAATAACTTGCAATAGCAATTTCATCTTTAGCGATTGCCAAATACCTGGAAAGGTATTTCTTTCGCGTGTGAGGGTAGTAATATCTCCACATTGATGAAATTAACGCTGACTATACAGCGAGTAAGAAGTATTGGATAAATTCGACGCTTCTCGTAACGACTCCGTAGCTCAGTGGTTAGAGCAGTCGCCCGGAAAGCGAAAGGTCGTGGGTTCGAGTCCCATCGGAGCTAGTTGTAAGACGGGTCGATTTTTTCTAAATACTTCATTTTCCATTTTTCTATTATAAAAATTGCATTGTGAATGCAAAAAACTAAAAATTAAAATAACATACGTATTTATTGCAGCCAAGGATTTCAAAGAGTACCATCGAAACAATTTGGCGAAGTTGTCGCGTATGAACAAATCTATAATGAACTACCATGCGAACGCCGAACGCGAGCAAAAGAAGGAACAGGAGCGTATAGAGAAAGAGCGTATGAGACGGTTAGTCAACAAAAATTTAAATAATTTTGTTCCTATTGTATATATTCGCTTTTTTGGTAATTGACTAATTCATTTATACTTACAGTTTGATGGCAGAAGACGAAGAAGGTTACAGAAAACTTATCGATCAGAAGAAAGACAAGCGTCTAGCGTTCCTGTTGTCTCAGACGGACGAGTACATCGCGAGCCTCACAGAAATGGTGAAGCAACACAAGCAGGAGCAGCGCAAGAAGCAGCAAGAAGAAGAACGAAGGAAGAGGGTAATTATTGGATCTCTAGTGGATGGCCGCGAATTCGTTCTCGTCGGCCTTATTTTTGATATCAGAACCTTGTCTTGAATCAAATTTTCGGCAAAAAACAGTTCTATGAGCATGACCTATAATTTTTATACCAAAATTGTTCCCTAGAAGATAAGATATTAGACGGAATTTTATTTTTATGTATATTATAAAAATTTCGCAGAAAAATGTGGTTTACATACAACAACGTGACTAAATCCAGCTTTCCACTTTAAATTTAAATATCTGTGCAGAAATCAAGGAAAAGGAAGCTACTGGAAGGTGGCGAGATCGACGCGTTGGACGACAGTTCTCAGACATCAGACTCGCGCGTTAGTGTTATGGATCCGAAAACGGGCGAGGTATGTACTATTTTAAAACTTGATTTAATCAAATACGGATACAGTGTGATTCAATCTTAATGGCGGTCGTTAAGTTAGCCGTTATGCGCGTAGAGTACGCGCGTGTACTGCGCATCGTCACGTGCGATGTTCCGAGACGCCCATAAGTTTAATTCGGACTGTAACTTTGTGGTAACGAGACTAGACTAACAATTACAACTCTTATTTTATATTTTTTAACAGATATTGAAGGGTGAAGAGGCGCCGTTGCTCTCTCAGCTGAAAGATTGGATGGAGACCCACCCCGGATGGGAAGTATTATCGGATTCTGAAGATTCGGGTGACGACAGTCAAGATGATGATGGTAGTAGTTTAGTACCGATTTTTTTTAACTAATAGTTATACATTTAATAAACTGGTAGTAAGTTATATTTTCACATTGAGTGAAGTATTCTGTTTCACCAGTATGGCTTACCTTGGGATCTAACTCAACCTCGCTTTACCACGAGCTGTCTAGCAATTCAAAGTAATGTTGTTAGCGAGATGGCGCAAGGCAAGTGACAAGAATAGAAAGAAAATGTATGGGATTGACATTAGAAGTCACGTGACATTTCGATACCTAATGTCAATCTCATACATTTTCTTTCTATTCCACTGGCAATATCGATAATAGAAAGCTACTTGTCTAGGGGGGCTGTTCACAGCGGTGGTGATGGAGCCACTCGCAATACAATATTAGCTGTCAAAAAAGGGCTGTCGAGTGTTACCAGTATGATCTTTTTTTAGTTTGGGTCAGAACTTACTTTATAGTGCGATGACAGCTTATGGTAGGGCCACTGAAGAGTTGACTAAGAGTAATGGTTATGTTTGTGTCCACTAGAACGAAGGGAAAGAAAAGAAAGGAGCAGGGAAGAGAGAGAACGGGAGAAGACTGAGGAAGAGAAGGCGCGCGAGATGATCAAGAAGGCCAAGGTCGAAGATGACGAGTACAAGACGGAGGAACAAACTTATTACAGGTGTTCATCGCTTTTATAGTGGCAGCTTATTGTTTTATTGATTTTTGGTATAATCACTATGCTAACTATCACTTTGGTTGGACGCGTTTTTGTACGATTTTTATTCGTGACCCCTACAAATGCGCTATGGGTACGCGCAGACTGAGTACGAATTAGTCGTACGTATACGTACGTCTATTTGTACGACTTCGTGCGTTTACGTATTCGCATCCAATGTGAGCGTAGTCTTAAAAGAAGAAGAAGAAATATAGACAAGTACGACCGGTGATCTGAGGAGATTACTGCTCGTACTTGTCTCTATTTATTCACCGAAAACGGGGACGAAATATTACGACTATGATTGTTCTTCAATTTTAATTGTTGAACTACGAAATTACCTCTTATAACGTACGCGATAAGATAGTTGTAATATTCTATTTATTTCAGCATTGCTCACACGGTCCATGAATCGGTCACAGAACAATCCAACATTCTGGTGAATGGAAAACTTAAAGAATATCAAATTAAGGTAATTTAAACTAAAATGTTTTTCTTTGTACAGTCGAAGCAATTGAATCATGAGCCATTTTGCTAATAATTTGATTGAAAGCTTTAATATTAGAAAAGTCTTTGTCAATACCAGAGTTGGCTTGTGTCTTGTCTTTGTCATAAAAGTTTGAATTTAGACCCTATTTAATATTAATATCCATTAGAAAATAAGTAAGTAACTTCTTACAATGAATTACACGCTGTATGTCACAAACGCGATTCGTCACATACGCAGTTCGACATCATACGCGATTTGACACTATCGACTTCATTTTGTGTAGTGATTTCATGTGATTCATATTATGTCATAATTTTATCCAGGGACTGGAATGGCTGGTATCGTTGTTCAATAATAATCTCAACGGTATTCTGGCTGATGAGATGGGTCTCGGCAAAACCATCCAGACGATTGCATTGGTTACCTACCTCATGGAGAAGAAGAAAGTCAATGGACCATTCCTAATCATCGTTCCACTGAGGTGAGACTGTTACTCTGATCTGTTACTATTAAATTTTTCTATTTTAAATTTAGTTGAATTAAATTAAATAAAGTGTGATCCAGATTGAGTATCCTATGTTGACAACACTGTAAAAAAAAATGCGATAGTGGCGCGTATTTGAAACGTCAAATGCTAGTTTAAAACATAATATTTACGATATGAATCGCACTAGTAGCTCAACGTGTTAAAATAGTTCAGATATTCTACAGAAATAACAATTCTGTAAGAACAGTATATAGACTTTTACGGGAAGATTATGGTCAAAACAATCGTCCTACAGAGCGAACAATTCGCAACATTGTGAAAAATTTGAAGAAACTGAAAGCATTGGAGATAGGGTGAGCCGTGTGCATCATCGTGGCGTGCGTTTAACCCAGAATATTGCTGCTGTGAGCGATAGTGTGGCCGAAGATTTATCAATTCATCGTCGTTCGCAGAATTTGGGCCTTTCTTATAATATATTATATTTCTTATCCCTTTGGCGTATTTTGCATAAAGACTTGCACCTGCACCCATATAAAATACAGTTAACTCAAGAACTGGCGCCCAGGGGCCAGGAGTCGGGTATATATCGACAAACCTGCAACGTCTGAGCACCTAAAAACTAACAAGTTTTAGCTGAAATAACACCTGAAACTTGCGAAAATGTCGTAGAAAACTACCTCAAACTCGACTCCTGTAGAATGTCCAGGGGTGGCCATTTGACCGATGTAATTTTTCATATTTAATGAAAACACTAAATATTTTATCTATACTAATCCATACTTCCATACTAATATTATAAATGTGAAAGTGTGTTTGTTTGTTTGTTTATTTGTTTGTTTGTTTGTTTGTTTGTCCGTCTTTCACGTCAAAACGGAGCAACGGATCGACTCGATTTTTGGTATGGAGATAGTTTGGGAGCTGGAGAGTAATATAGGCTACTTTTTATTCCGGAAAATTATAAAATAAAAATGATTATTTTGTATAGAAAATCGATAAACTGTCGTACTATACAAAACTGTCATTTCTACCATAGCCGCTTCCAAAGAGGTATGTCAAAGAGTATTGTAATCACTGACGTTTTAGCCGCTTTGGGTTACATACCTACTTTTTAATAAGTGACATTTGTTGCAGGCAGTGTATAAAACTTCTTCGCGATCATTTATTTTCATCTGTCTATCTATAATAGATGTTGGTAATACGAAGTTTACCGGGTCCACTATCCTACTAATATTATAAATGTGAAAGTTTAGATGTTTGGATGTTTAGATGTTTGGATGTTTGTTACTCAATCACGCCACAACGGCTGAACGGATTTGGCTGAAATTTGGGACACAGATACTTTGTAGCCTGGAGAGGAACATAGGCTACTTTTTATCCCGAAAAAATATCACATTCCCGCGGGATAACGTCATGTAGTTCACGCGGGCGAAGCCGCGGGCGGAAAGCTAGTAATTAATATGGCAAAACAACGTTTGCCGGGTCAGCTAGTAATATTATGAAGAGGAAAGATTTGATTGTTTGTTTGCATCGAAAAGGCTCCGAAACAACTGGACCGATTTTTAAAAATCTTTCACCATTAGAAAGCTACATTCTTCCCGAGTGACATAGGCTATATTTTATCCCGATATTCCCACGGGAACGGGTATTACGCGTGTAAAACCGCGAGGATCCGCTAGCTAACAAATAAATATAAAATATTACATAGTACGTGTTTTTCTTTTAATGAAAGTTAAGTTTTAGGAAACTTAAATTGGATCACCGTTTAAAAATATGTAGGTATCTGCCGTTATACAAAATGACAATGTGAGTGATTTAGCAGCATTTAAGGCTTGAGCACACCAAACGCAGGTCAGAAGCAGCGCTGTTTGAATGCGGGCCCGCACAAGTTGTAATACAAGAAACTATGAACTACGTCACACCAAATTTGAACGCGGGCCCGCGTTCAAACTTCTCTTCGCCGCGCCGCGCTGCACTGCAACTGCCGGACTACTAACCGGGGAGCGGCGGCGTGGGAGCGGGACAGAAGTAGCGCAGGCGCGGCGTAGAGCAGTTTGAACGCGGGCCCGCGCTGCTGTATAACTATGGCGGCCATGTTAGCATGACACACCGAGGCAGGGCGTTCGCAGTGCAGCGCAGCGCGTCGAAAGCAGTTAACGAGAGTTGTATTATGCCTACTGCCTGCCTAACCCGTAACACTGAACGCGGTTTGAACGCGGGCCCGCGTTGCAATTGTTTTGAAACTATTGCTGCTTTCAATGTACCGACTCCCGCGCTACTACTGACTTGCTCTGCTTCTGACCCGCATTTGGTGTGCTCAAGCCTTTAGTTTGTCGTGCGTGCAGCCGGCGTTCATCAATTTATAAATCGTTATCACGTCAAAAATAACTGTTAACTTGCTGAATGTGACATTAATCGATGAACGTTTCTTCAGTAATGCTAATATGTACAAATAAAGATTATTATTTCACTGTAACTTGTTTTATTTCGAATGAATATACTTTTATTACACGATCTGCTTATTAATATCCTAGGGTCTTGCTGCAAGGGCGGTTTTTCTCAGAACCTGTCGAACTACGTTCATGCGAACCTTTTTTAATTTGATTACTCTCATTTCAAACATCAACACTTTAAAAAGGTTTGCACACAAATGCGTACATTTATCCTATTATCTGCCCACAGACTAATAACCTTTTTTTGCAGTACTCTATCAAACTGGGTGCTGGAGTTCGAGAAGTGGGCGCCGACGGTGGTGGTGGTGTCGTACAAGGGGTCGCCGGGCTCGCGCCGCCTCGTGCAGACGCAGATGCGCTCCACCAAGTTCAACGTGCTGCTCACCACCTACGAGTACGTCATCAAGGACAAGGCCGTGCTCGCCAAGGTAACCGACCAGGAGAGGAGATTAGAATAGAATAGAATAGAATAGAATATATTTATTTCCCTAGAATGTGGTACATTAAAGTTGACATGTCATTATAGAGTGCGATACACATTCACCCAGGCAGGGCATGCAAAAATCAAATAAAAAACAATCATGGATTACAATCATACCTAACAATTACATAATCACTTATTTAACTGAATAAAATATAAGAATTTATTAAAATTATTGATTAATTAAAATGAATACATTTATGTCATTTCTATCTCTAATAATTGAATATAAATTAAATGTCATTTTTTTCTGTCAAAATATTCGTCCAAATCATAGAAACAATTTTTGACTAGCCAAGTTTTTAGCTTATAACTAAATTGAGTCAGCTGCAATTCTTTTATGTCAGCTGGTAGGCTGTTATATATTTTAACGGCCATTGCATGGCAGTTTCTTGAACGCATTGCTGTCCTCATCACAGGGGTGACCAGTCTATTTGGACGCCTGCAGCTATAAATACGTGGAACATCATACAGGGACTCAAATAACTCTGGGTGATTTTTCACAAACATACACACCTCGAATATATATAAGCAAGGGACCGTTAAAGCTTTCAATTGTACGAATAGTGATCTACACGAAACCAAACTGTCAACATCAAATATCGCACGAATGCAGGATTTTTGGGCAATGAAAACTTTATCTATGAGGCACGAATTACCCCATAAGACTATGCCATATCTTAATATTGAGCAAACATGACCATAGTATGCTTGGAGTGCCGATTCTACAAGGAAACTGGAGATTTCAGTCTCAATAAAAAAGTGTACCCAGCAAATTTGACATTTAATTATGTAGTGGCTGTCTGTTGTCTCATATGACCAATGACCATACGTTTTGTTTCAAAGAGTAGGTGAGACGGAAGACAGCCACAGTCTACAAAAAAGTGTTAGTACTATTCTCTCCAGTTTCCTTGGTTAAATCTCCTTGCGACCACTACTACACAACCATCACGCTTTTCTCTCACAGATGCAGAAATCAAAGCAGAAATCACTTCGTTCTACTTCCAATGATCTACTATATAGTCTGTTTTTTTTTAACATACGAGTACTGAATATATGTCTTTCGCACATTTCCCATATTGACCGAGTGAGATGTGTATGGTATTGACTCATCTTACTCTGTCAATATGGGAAATGAGCGAGAGACATATACTCAGTACTAGTTTGTTAAAAAAGCAGACTATAGTAAATATTAGGTACCAAACCACGCCCAAGCCCACGCCACACTGACGCGTCAGTCACATCACTCTCGCTGTGTCCTTACAACTATTACCGTCCCCACCCACGAGCTACAAGCGCCGCCACTGAAGCTAGAAGAAAACACTAGTGACACTACCGGCGTCGGCGTTCATATAAAATGTATGAAAACTACGGGAAAGATGTCAGTGGCGGCGTTTTTCGGTGGCTCGTGTGTGGCCAGCTTTTACTACATGAAACGGGACGATATGCTAACGCCACATCCCGCCCGCTGTGTGCTATCAGCTTGTTGAATTTATGTACACTTTGATCATGATAAACGAGTGCCTACTGAGTAAGTATATATCTCTCGCACATTTCCGATATGGTTGGTACATTTCACTTTTTTTTTGCAGTGACGGGAATGCGTTTACGCATACCCCGTCCGCGTGCAGTGTGCGGACGGTGGTTATGTGAGACTCACCTTGGCCACTTCCTGATCCTCCATCCAGTGTCAGATACTCGATAGGGCAGGGTTTCTTAACCTGTGGTCCATGGACCCCTAAGGGGTCCGTGTAATGAAAGCTGGGGGTCCATGACAAGCCTACTTACGTTGTGAGATCAAAAGAAGTGTTGGGAACAGACTTTGGCGCAAAGAGCTTAGCCGACTTTTGGTGTCATTTAGCTCTAGCTTACTCCTGACTTGTCAAACGAGCTATGTTAGTTCTAATTCCGTTTGCAACTAGGTACTTATCTCTGTGAAGCAGGGTTTTCAACTTTATTGTCAATAAAACTAAGAATCGGAATCGGTTACAAGTGAAAGATGAGATTCGCCTTACGTTATCAAAAACAGCTCCTCAATTTGACATTCTAATCCAGCATAAGCAGCAGCAACCGTTACACTTATTATTTATATGTAAAGTAATCGCAAACAATAAAAGCTGACTGAAGGGGTTCATGACTAGAAAAAGGTTGAGAAACCCTGCGATAGGGGATCAGTAGAGAGGAAGGAGTACCTACTAAACCCCTCACTTCTTGCTCTATCCGCCGTCAGTTAGGTCGCAATGTCGTGGGCCCCTACGCGGTAGGAAGTGGCCGAGCAAGCGTGGCCATCTCCCCAGGCTGGTGGGCGGGGACCGTCTGATGCGTGCAACAGCATACAGGCCGGTGTCCGCACTACACGGCTCCCTCCGCTAAGGGGGAATAGACGCTGAAAGCGCCGCATCCTCGGTTCCACCTGCCTTCGTCGGAGTCGATCCGCATGAACATCCCGCTCGCGGATCAACTCCGACGTCTCCTTCTGCGAGATGACGTCCTCGCAGAAAGAGACTGCAGCATCCCATGACCTGTCCGCTACCAAGCATAGAGGCCCCTCCCCATCACGGCGCACATTCTCCATTCTCCTTTAAAAGCATCCATGCCCGGAAAACACCTGCGTCAGTTAGTGACCCGTACCTTCTCTTGCGCCACTTACGAAGGAGAGGGCGGACGATCAATGCCGTCCGGGTGGTTCCTCCTCCAGCCTCCTCCCAGGCGCTCATCACCTCCACCTCGGTTTGCCGCCGGGCCGCGATCGTCTCCTCGGGGGACACGCTGTCGCCACCCGGACTCATCTCACTCTGTCAATATGGGAAATGTGCGAGAGACATATACTCAGTACTCGTTTGTTAAAAAAACAGACTAGTGTACGTGATGCTAAATTTTTTCCCTTCCAAGAAACCATCTTCAAAGATGCTCATTTCAATTCTATCACATTGCATAAGCCCACTGCCCAGTAAAGTAAAAAATCCAATTGTAATGTGACCCATTACATTTATCGCAGGTGCAATGGAAGTACATGATAATCGACGAAGGTCACCGCATGAAGAACCACCACTGCAAGCTGACGCAGGTGCTGAACACGCACTACATAGCGCCGCACCGGCTGCTGCTCACCGGCACGCCGCTGCAGAACAAGCTGCCCGAGCTGTGGGCACTGCTCAACTTCTTGCTGCCTTCCATCTTCAAGAGCTGCTCCACGTTCGAGCAGTGGTTCAACGCACCCTTTGCTACTACCGGCGAGAAGGTGCGTGCCCATAGTTTCTAGGACACAATTACAAGCTGACTCGAGTGTTTCACGCCGCTGCAGAACAAACTGCCCGAGCTGTGGGCACTGCTCAACTTCTTGCTGCCTTCCATCTTCAAGAGCTGCTCCACGTTCGAGCAGTGGTTCAACGCACCCTTCGCTACTACCGGCGAGAAGGTGCGTGCCCATAGTTTCTAGGACACAATTACAAGCTGACTCGAGTGTTACACGCCGCTGCAGAACAAACTGCCCGAGCTGTGGGCACTGCTCAACTTCTTGCTGCCTTCCATCTTCAAGAGCTGCTCCACGTTCCTGCTGCCTTCTATATTTAAGAGTTGTTCCACGTTCGGGTAGTGGTTCAACGCGCCCTTCGCTACCACCTGTGATCGTTGGAGCAAAGTTGTTTTAACGACGGATCATTACACAGGCTAACACATCTTAAGCTTATAATATTGCTTTTATATCCGTTATCACTTATCAGTAAGCGCGCCGCTTGCTAACGGCGCCTAGCGTGCGAACGTAAAAAGAGTATAGAACAGAAAAACACGAGCGGCGCATGTATTAATTGACGAGAAAAAAACTTTACTAATCTCGTATGCAATCTAACCAGGTGGAGCTAAACGAAGAAGAAACGATCCTGATCATCCGTCGTCTGCACAAAGTGCTGCGTCCGTTCCTGTTGCGGCGGCTGAAGAAGGAGGTGGAGAGTCAGCTGCCCGACAAGGTGGAGTATATCATCAAGTGCGACATGAGCGGCCTGCAGCGGGTGCTATACAAGTGAGTAATGCCTTTAAAGTGTTAAGTTGTGTTAGTTTTAATACTTTAACCGAAACTGAGAAAACAGTTTGTATAGTATCGAGAGTAGAATCGATTCCACACATTTTTGATAAGGGTTAAATTTGAAAAATTTAAAATTAAGTATTTAGAAAAATAAATTCAATAATAAAAAATGCATTGTGAATGCAAAAAAGTAAAAATTTAAATAACTAAGGGTAAAAACTTCTTAAATTTTTCAAAAATATTTTGCCACTTCTAAAAATATTACAATTTAATATGACGTCGCCGGGGTCGGTTTGCCTGGCATGGTCTCGTTGTCAGGATGGTTGTGACGAGGGATCCTCAAAATAATAGTCTCTTCTTTAATAACAAACGTCTTATTCTTCAATCACAATCGATATGGCACAAATGAAACAACGATTTAAGTGATGTAGATGGATAAACTCGTTAAACGCGGCAAATTCGATACAGAAAAGTGGCCCTTGCGGGCCCCACTTCCGCCACACGTCCAACCCCTTCGTGGGTCCCTGTCTGTATGACTGTTTTTATCTTGCCCCTGCACCAAATGTGTCGACAAATTCAACTCACTTGGCAGGTCCTGCCATCTCTCTGTATCAAATTCACCCAAGTGCTTGCCGCAACGTTTAAACTGACTCAACTAATAGTTACACAGCAACAAAATAGATGGCGCTAATATTTTAAGTCGACAGTTCCAAAATAACTCGATAGATGTCGTTATAATTTAAATTAAAGTAATCGATCCCGCCGCCTGTGAGGGCAGCACTGCGCTTACGCTCCGACAAATATAAAATGAATTAGTAGGGGTGTATGGGTTTTTCGGTTATTGCATTAACACGTATAATTCGAGTGTCCTATTCTATCGAGAGCTCGAAAAACAAGGAAAAAATAGATCTCAAGTTCACTATGCATTTAAATGTGAAATAGTATTATTATATTGTACAAAATTGGACCTAAGTTTTCCCATTTGAGATTAACTTTAGGGTGCCAATAAAAGATGGATGCCAACAATAAGGTATATTTGATTTGATTTGATTTGAATATTCTTGTAGTTTTGAATAGCCACATTACATATTATAACGTGTAAAATAACCGTATTTCCAATCGAATCGGCGCCTTTTTTTCGATACGAATTACGTAACAGGAGCCGTACTCTGAAACACAATTCCGAAACTTCGGTTAACCCCGCCCCTTTCACTCGATTCTGTCATGACTGGAGAGCGAGAGGGACGGGTAAGTATAACGAAGTTTCTGGTTTTGCGTTTCAGAGTTGACCCTCAGGGTTCAAACCTATAGCAGAATTTTGTCAGTTTTGTTAACTTTACTTTCTGGTTACTTTTAAATGAGTATGAAGGCTAAACACTGAATACTTTAATGACAAAAAACTTGTCCCCAGACACATGCAGTCCAAAGGCGTTTTGCTTACCGACGGTTCAGAGAAAGGCAACAAGGGTAAAGGCGGGGCGAAGGCGCTCATGAACACGATCGTACAGCTGCGGAAGCTATGCAACCATCCTTTCATGTTCCATCATATCGAGGAGAAGTTCTGCGACCACGTCGGCAGCGGCGGCGGCGTAGTGCAAGGGTAAGTTATAGTTACGTTATAGAAGACAATTTATCTCTAAGAAGTTGTAGGATGATGCAGTCTGGAAGCCACACCTTTAAATTAAAAACGGAAGATAAAAGGAGATTGTCCATGGACAGTACTTTATTTAAAAACATTGTGTCTCAATGTCTTTCGGATCTAAAATTAAACAAATATATTTCAAATATTTCGGCTATATTCTATTAGAATTCCTTTGGGGGTTAATTTTGTTAAATTAATAAGTAAAATAACTGTACTTCCGTATTATGACATATTCACACATTTCGCCATTTAGTTAAAGGTAGGGTTGGGCAAATGTCCTGAAATTGAATTTTAATGATGTTTTGACTGATCTGAAGCTATCCAATAATCGAAATCGATTCTGAGCTTTAGCGATTAGATACTTATTTTGAAATTGGTGTGTTTTAATATAATACAGACCGAAGATAACAATTAATGACACTGTAAAGCATCATTTACTCATTCATTCAGTGATTACTCAGCTCAGCAGTAAACGAATAACGTTACAAGTATTCACTGGAGCTGCTTCCTTAATCAGATCAGACCGAAGATAACAATTAATGACACTGTAAAGCATCATTCACTCAATCATTCAGTGATTACTCAGCTCAGCAGTAAACGAATAACGATACAAGTATTCACTGGAGCTGCTTCCTTAATCAGATTTTTAGGTTTCAAGTCATTTTAGAGGCTCTGGCTTAAGTTTCTTATCTATATATATAAAAATGAATCCCTATTTCCCTTGGTCACGACATCACGCGTGAACGGCTGGACCGATTTGGCTAATTTTCGTCTTGAAATGTTCGTGGAAGTCTAAGGAAGGTTTTAACGGTGAGGGGAAGAACGGTGAATAGGGGAAGGAGGGGTTAGTAGGGGTAGAGTAGAAGTAGGCTAGGGTGAAGGTAGGGTAGGGTAGGGTAGGGGTAGGGTAGGGGTAGGGTAGGGTAGGGTAGTGGTAGGGTAGTGGTAGGGTAGGGGTAGGGTAGGGTAGGGGTAGGGGAAGGGGTAGTAGTGGGGTAGGGGTAGGGGTAAGGGTAAGGGTAGGGGTAGGGGTAGGGCCACGGGAACGAAGTCTCGCTGGGTCAGCTAGTATTTATATATATCCGATCGATCAGGGCGATCCTCTATTGATCCAGTAAGCCTGTCATTGTACAACAAAAGCTCATCGATAGATAGTGAATTCATTGTTTTATTATTTATTTATTTTCTTAAATATTGAAATGTGGCTTTATTATTATTGTAATATTGAAATCATGATAATCGAAATCGATACCGTAACTGATTATATAAATATGTTACACCCCTAGCTGTCACTGTCTGTCTCTGTCAGTGTCAATAATCAATCAATCATCTCATCCAGTGATGTTTTATACTCTTTGATCTCATTTGTCATCTCGTAGTTTAATGAGTCACACCAACACATCAAAATATGACTATAAAAATTCTCTCGTGCTACTCGTGCAAGTAATAACAGTTTTTGTTTCATCGAAATCTGTCCAGGATTTCCAAAGTTACAGCGTTGTAAAGTTTCACCAGCTTTTGTAAATTTGCTTTCCTTGCGCGCTATTGCGATGACGTCATGTCGCAGTGACATCTCCGATTGCGGCTGCTGCGGGTGATTTCCGTCCAACTGTACCTACATAGAGTCCGTCCGTGCGCAATCTTCGCGCAACTGGTGCGTTTTTGGCGCTAGTTACAGTACATTTTCTTCGTTCTAAGGTTAGTGTAAATGATTAGTATTCGATTTCGACCGCGCGCAGCCGCACTCTAACTAAAACTGTCACCTACTCTGTCCATTTGACGGCTTCGTGTTATTGTTGATCGAAGTTTGACGGTTGCTATTTATATTGACAGAATACCGCCCGCCATTAGGAAAGTTGATTTAATTTATTAATCACGAAAATACAACGTATTTGAAGGTGTTCACATGGGCTCAATACAAAATTGATCATTGATCGACTATAAGAAAAATAAATAAATTTATTGCGAAACCGTGAGAGCGCAACTCTAATAGCCAAAGGAGAAATACGGAAGCGCCAACTCTCAATTGCGATGTGACGTCACACGTTGATTCCATTGGCTCACCTGAATTTTTCACGGAAGCCGTACTTTAACGTTCAATATCTCAGTAATTTTTGAAGATAGGAAAAAAATAAAAACAATCTTTTTTCTCGAGTAACATATTTTTCACACTTATGCTCTGAAATGTTAATATTATATTTGAGAAAAGAATGCAGTACGTGGAACTTTTCCGAGGTAAACATTCTAAATTTGAAAATCACTGCAGTAATGAATTTCAGTACTTACTTACTGCACTGATTTTAGTGCAGTAAGTAAGTACTGAAATTCATTACTGTAGTGATTTTCAAATTTAGAATGTTTACCTCGGAAAAGGTACTACCCAAAGATATTATTACCAACTTTTTTTCTTTATTTTTTCTTTTGTTATTCCTGTGTATAAAAACAGAAAAAGCAAAGGGACATTTGCACCATACAGCCACATTATTATTATTATTATATAGGTAATTATTATATCATAATTAGGTTAACTTTTTTTAAATACGGTGCGCACAGAGTATATTACTTCGTATTGTACCACTAGCGCTATGTACCCTTAGCACGAACATCAATAAAAAAAAAGAGGTTTATCATAGACAAAATATCCTTTACGAGCATGGAAGTATTACCTAAATAATACTTCCATGTTTACGAGTAATTTTGTATGGGAAATATGTACAGCGCCATCTACCGCCCAGAAGCGGGTATTGAAGTTGCGCATTTTAGTAGCTAGTAAGTATCAATAGGCTGTATGACCGTTCAGCATGGTCTCACAAGCCAATATAAAAAAACGGCGGGAATGATTTTCAGCGGTTGATTTGATATCAATACAGTTTATATTGTGTAATAAATTATCAAAATAAGTTCTGCCAATGAAACATATACAGACATTGTATATACCTACTCCACCAAATTTGAGAGCAGAAGCAAAATTAATAACAGAAAACTTACTGCCAGCAAAATCAAAAGAAAGATATATGAAAACCTACGATCTGATTTGGAAAAGTGAAAAAAGGCGCATACGTTTTCGGAATCTGTGTTGTTGGCGTATTTTAATGATACATCATTAAAATAATATTATTATGGGCGATTATTATACGACCGATTTGGTGCAGAGGTAGGCTACCCACCTTCTGCGCCAGTGGTCTCGGGTTCGATTCCCGAACAAGACAAATATTTGTGTGCATGAACATTTCTATTTGTCTTGGTCTGGGTGTTTACTATGTATATTAAGTATGTATTTACAAAAAAAAAAAGTATTTAAGCATATATTTATCCGTTATCAAGTTTTCCATGATACAGTTTCTTAATGAAATTAACATGAGCTTAGATAATTGGTGTGAATGTAAGAAGTTATTTATTTATTATTTATTTATTTATTATTTATGGGCGATTTATACATAAGTGTGCCCGGGAAAACAATAAAATTTACATTTAATAATTGCCCGAACATGTGTGATATAAATTTTCATAAATATTATTTCGTTAAACAGTTTTTTTTTATTTTCCTCGCATTTCTTGAGAAAAGCACTATACAAGCCTTGTACGGTAAGCAAATTACCTTGCCTCGAATGATTAAAGCCCTCGCCTGCGGCTCGTGCTTCAAACCATCCTCGACAATGTAATTTCTTACTTACCTGTCCTCGGCTGTAATGTACTATTTCACACTTATGCTCTGAAATGTTAATATTATATTTGAGAAAAGAATGCAGTACGTGGCACTTTTCCGAGGTAAACATTCTAAATTTGAAAATCACTGCAGTAATGAATTTCAGTACTTACTTACTGCACTGATTTTAGTGCAGTAAATAACTTACTTAAATTCATTACTGCAGTGATCTGCAATGGTACTACCAACTTTTTTCTTTATTTTTTCTTTCGTGATTCCTGTGTATAAAAACAGAAAAAGCAAAGGGACATTTGCACCATACAGCCACATAATTATTATTATTATGTAATTATTATATCACAATTAGTTAACTTTTTAACCGACTTCTAAATCAAAAAGGAGGAGGTTCTCTATTCGTCTGTATGTATGTTTTTTTTTTTTTTTTTTTTTTGTGTATGTCCACCGATTACTCGAAGACGGCTGAACCGATTGAAATGGTTCAAACGATATTACATCAGGTTGGTTTCCAAGTTGGTCCCATTTTTTGAAATTTTGAAATCGGTTCAGTAGTTTTCAGGAAATCTTGAAAATACTGTCGTTTTCGTTACCACTTTATGTGAATTTAATACTTATCTTTAGGCATAACTCCTTTGTTTATAAACCGATTTAGATGATTCTTGTTTTGTTAAAAAGGGGATACCTCAAGGTATTTTAACCGACTTCGAAAAAGGAGGTTTTGAGTTTGATCACATACATATTTACCAGAAAACACGTAAATTGCCTGCACGATGCACTAAAAAGAGTGAAATAAAAATTATTTTTATAAAAAAATAAAACCGCCTTCTAAAAAACTACATCAAAAAAGTAAGAAATAATTCCTCACCAAATAAATAGCGTAAGTACTTTGAAGTCGGGCGGGTTTTAACAAAAAATTGTACATGTTTCACGCCCGACTTCAAAGTACTTACGCTATTTATTTGGTGAGGAATTATTTCTTACTTTTTGATGTGGTTTTTTTTTTAAATACGGTGCGCACAGAGTATATTACTTCGTATTGTACTACAAGCGCTATGTACCCTTAGCACGAACATCAATTGAAAAAACAAAATGAGATTTATCATAGACAAAATATCCTTTACGAGTAATTTTGTATGGGAAATATGTACAGCGCCATCTACCGCCCAGAAGCGGGTATTGAAGTTGCGCATTTTAGTAGCAAGTAAGTATCAATAGGCTGTATGACCGTTCCACATGGTCTCACACACAAGCCAATATAAAAAAAAAACGGCGGGAATGATTTTCAGCGGTTGATTTGATATCAATACAGTTTATATTGTGTAATAAATTATGAAAATGAGTTCTGCCAATGAAACTTAAACAGACATTGTATGTACCTACTCCACCAAATATGAGAGCAGAAGCAAAATTAATAACAGAAAACTTACTGCCAGCAAAATCAAAAGAAAGATATATGAAAACCTACGATCTGATTTGGAAAAGTGAAAAAAAGCATACGTTTTCGGAATCTGTGTTGTTGGCGTATTTTAATGATACATCATTAAAATGATATTATTATGGACGATTTATACATAAGTGTGCCCCGAAAAACAATAACATTTAGGTACATTTAATAATTGCCCGAACATTGTTTGTCATAGTTTTTATAAGTTTTATTTAGTTAAACAGTTTTTTTATTTCCTCGCATTTCTTGCGAAAAGCACTATACAAGCCTTGTACGGTAAGCAAATTACCTTGCCTCGAATGATTAAAGCCCTCGCCTGCGGCTCGTGCTTCAAACCATCCTCGACAATGTAATTTCTTACTTACCTGTCCTCGGCTGTAATGTACTATTTTAGATATGCTGATAACAAAAATCATTGGTGTGACTCATTATTCTGAACATTGAAACTGAAATAATGAAACATCAATATTATCAATAAAAAAAATGTATTGTGAATGCAGAATAGTAAAAATATTGTGGTTAGAAGTGTCCAAAGAAATTGAAGAAGTCTTGCCTTTGGTATTAGAAGTTACCAATTATTTAGTTCGTGGAATAATATAATGAAGACATGTATTGTATCAATCAAGCAAAGTCTTCATTGGGTGCCATATCTGGTTGTTACTGGTCTTGTTGGAAAACAAACGGTTGGTTGTTGTGCGCATTTAATGTGTATATTGTGGTATTTGAGCTGGTCCCCTTAAAACGATGTTAAGGTACCTACCAGCCCAAGAACTCGATAATGTTTTATTTAATAAAATAATTATACCTAAACAAATGTGTATTTTTATCTTGAATCATTTTTGGCACTATTTTCCTAATAAATTTGATATAATAATATAAGAGACCTCCATTAGTCAATTACATCCATAATACGAATATGAGTCTTAAAACACGGTAGTAAAGTTCATATTACATAGAAGTTGCTATAAGCTAAAAACGAATTTATTATGTTCAATATCTCTTAACTCCTAAAACTCTTGACTAAAGTTGGAACATAGACTTCTTTAAGATAGCACAATCAAATAAACCCATTTTTATCAAGACACAAAAATATTTAGTTCAATACTTTTGTCCATACAATTTGGGCAATCTCCTTTGGCCTTCAATTTTCTTATGACTGCGAAGGAAGTCATCAAAAGTGCTATTTTTGTTTTATTGTTGAAATTTATAATATGCACCTATAGTTTAAAAGTGTTGATATAGTATATTATGATACAAGTGAGCTTAGGTTGCTCATTATACACGAGGCTGTGTGTTGCAGCCCGAGCCGCAGGCGAGGGCGTAAATCAGCCGAGTGTCTAGTGAGTAAGTTGCTCACGAGTTTCATACGCACTTTTTCAACACACTTGCGAGGAAAAACAAACATTTATTGCATACATATTGTACTAACCTAATATTAACTAAGGGAAAAAGCGCGCAAGTTTCTTTTTTTTGGCACGCGCCAAATGTGAGTTCATTGATTACATACAGCCATACAGCCTACTTCAAAATAATTAAGTATAATAATCTATATATATAAAAATGAATCCCTATTTCCCTTGGTCACGACATCACGCGTGAACGGCTGGACCGATTTGGCTAATTTTGGTCTTGAAATGTTCGTGGAAGTCCAAGGAAGGTTTTAGCGGTGAGAAAATAGGGGAAGGAGGGGTAAGTAGGGGTAGAGTAGAAGTAGGGTAGGGTAAAGGTAGGGTATGGTAAGGGTAGGGTTGGGGTAGGGGTAGGGGTAGGGATAGGGTAGGGTAGGGGTAGGGGTAGGGTAGGGTAGGGTAGTGGTAGGGGTAGGGGTAGGGTAGGGGTAGGGGTAGGGTAGGGGTAGAGTAGGGGTAGGGTAGGGGTAGGGTAGGATAGGGGTAGGGTACGGGTAGGGTAGGGTGGAGTAGGGGGTAGGGCCACGGGAACGAAGTCGCGCTGGGTCAGCTAGTAGTGATATAAAATGCAAATGTTTTAAAACAAATTATTGTGAATTATAAATAATTTGATAATAATATACTTAATTATGTTTTTTGTCTTAATTAGGGACACATTTATTTATTCTAAAAATGTAAATGGATTTTCAGCCGTATAAAACCTCTTTGTTGTTACAAAAAAAGAACTGTATCTATTACCCGCTGAAATTGAAAATGCTCTGTTGACTCGCATACAACTTGCAGTTAGGTACTAACTTAACTTTGTAGGGATACTGTATTACCCGGTTAAATTGAAAAGTCTCTGTTTACTCGCATATAATTTGCAGTTAGGTACTTACTTAACTTCGTAGAGATAATTCTATTACGCAACTAGTACTGTAATATTATTATGCACGCGTGGGTTATAGTTCGGTTTATGACCCTAAGATCGATGTAATAAGGCTCACTTTATGAGCAAGTGTGTTGAAAAAGTAGTTTATGAGACTGCACATAAGTTGGTATTAAAAGACTCGTGGGAGACTATTAAAAAACTCGCCTAATAATAGTAGATTGTATTACAAGGGAGCAAAATAATATATTTACGGCGAGGGTGCTATTTTGAATCCAGAGCGCAGTGAAGGATTCTAGAGTAGAATCTCGAGCGCAGCGAGGGATTCTTAAGTAGAATCCTGAACGCAGCGAGGGTAAAAATAATTTTGCGGCCGAGTAATACACTCTGCTTTTCATCTCCCTCTATAAGAAAAGCAATAAAGACAACTCAAATTACTACCTTCCTTTGGCGTTCGGATACATTATAGCGCTAGTCGGGCAAGAACAAAAATTTGAAGTTTTGGTAAAAAAAAACCCATCCCATCGTTGTGATACGGGTTGATTTTTTCTTAATACTTCATTTTCCATTTTTCAATAAAAAAATGAAAAAAAAAATATGTCCATCGGATTCCTTATAAGTATCTCCGGGGTGCCGTAGGGGAGTTGAAAATTTTGTTAGATTTTAGCTATGACTTACGTTTACGAGATATTCTCAATTTTATAAATACCTTTTTTGATAATTTCCCCGTCCCGAAAAAAGTCTCAGCCCCATACAAAATCAGTTGAATTTTTTTTAAGTACCGCACACCCTTTGCTACACTCCAACCAATGCTTCTTTAATTATGTTCTAAATTCAAATCTCATCGTTTTGGACCCTGTTATGAAGCTGTTCAAAATTCAAATCTCATTTTTACCCTCTTATCGTAAGTTCTAAATTCAAATCTCATCTTTTTGGACCCTATTATGAAGCTGTTCAAAATTCAAATCTCATTTTTAGCCTCTTGTCATAACAGGTAAACGATGAATCGTTTTGGCCCTGTTATTAGATAAACAATCATCGCTTTTCGAATCGATGGGATGAAAAATATAATAAGTCTCCCACTCGTGTTTTAATACCCTTAATTATGTTAACGGGTAGTTACACATTATTATATGTGCGCTCATATGTGATATGAGCGGAACACAGCGTATCGCCGGCTGTCAGCAAAATACGCCGTAATCTGGCTGGACGCGCGAAGCTCACATCCGCTAGCATGCTCAGACAAAACTATTGAATATCAACTTGCCTGCTGGTGACGTTGTGGCGACATCTAGATGTCGCACATAATCAACACGCGGCATCAAGACTAGTGTGACAACGTTTTCTGTTCCGGTAGCCAAAAACTGGAATTAACGTGTTTCTTTTTGTCATTTTGCTGTCTAACCATAGCGCTGCTGCCGGCTGAAGGTCTTAGAAGTGTCAGGGCTAATTAAATTGCTACAAAAAGAAGAAAACATACATTGTCGATCTTTATGCACCGTGGCAACAAATGACGCCGACAAGCTAACTTATATGGGAGATTCCGATAAGTGGGGAAACCCACATCGCGCTTACGAAGTTCTGTCAGTAACTAAACAATAAATAGATCTTCCAAAGAATATCTGCTGCTCATGGTGTCCGAGCTAACATCACCTACCCCGGAAGAAAGACATTCACTAGTCCTCCTTACCCGTTGGCTTTATCTCTACAGTGGTGACCCCGACGTGATGGGCCGTGGTCCTTGGGTTAATATTAAACTAGCCCAGAAGTAAGACATTCCTTTAGTCTTTCTTACCGTGGACTGTACTGGCACACGCGGTTGTATGACAAAACTAGCAGATCGTTCAAGCAAGTAACCCAACGGCTCTCAAGTTCCAGCTTGTCCGAACGCAACAGCCCCCCAATTGTCTTACTCAACATCAATCACAATCGCTTTCAGTTTGACATCCATCACTTGTTGTTGAAAATAGTTGTAAAAATTTTAGTTGACAAAAGCAGCAATGGCCGTACAATATCTTTCAAACTGAAAGCGATTGCGATTGATGTTGAGTTAGACAATTACCCCCCAGGTCGGCTTCCAAGCTGCCTAAATTGCATTCAAATAAGCAATTATACTACTGCACGGAAATCTTCATTTTCTTGACATCGAATTGGATATGGGGTGCAATAATATGACTCGATTATGTTTTACTGAAAAATTGTGATATTGATTAATCCATTCTAATTGTGCTTACGTTAATTTTATTTGCAGGCCAGATCTGTACAGAGTGTCTGGAAAGTTTGAGCTTCTGGACCGTATTCTGCCTAAACTTAAGCAGACAGGTCACAGGGTGCTCGTGTTCTGTCAGATGACGCAATGCATGACCATTATGGAGGACTATCTTTCATGGAGAGGTTTCCAATACTTGAGGTAAGTTACTTTTGCTCATAATTCATTTTTTTACAGTGTCCTGTCTTAAACTTTTGCTATGATCTTAGAGTATTTCATTTTCAACTTACAATTACCTTATTTTTAGGTGCATAACTTATTCTAGCTGTCCTCATGATAGTATCCTATATTTAAATCCGCGATTTGTCCCTGCAAATGTAAAAGTTTGCTATATTTAATAAAGCTTTTTTTTTATTGAAATCAAACATTCCATGAGTATGAAAATGTAAGACTAGATTGGACGTGGAGTTATGATTGCAGACTACAGTAGGGATAGGCTACCGTCACTTTGAATGAATGTGTAACATTACCAAGTGCTATAGGCGCGCGCAGACTGAGTGCGAGTTAGTCGTACGTGTACATAAATACGTAAATTTGTATTATCTCGCTCGTGAGACGTATTCGCATCCTACGAGAGCTTAACTCAAATGTAACTTAGCGGGAACATCGCACGAGACCCTACGCAGTCAAGCTGAAGAAAAAACAGTTAACTGCACTCATCCGCACTCATGTTATAGTCCTACTGCACTTATCTTTTTCTGTCCTTTATATTCCTACTACAACCGGCGTTCACTCCGTCAGGTTGGACGGTATGACGAAGGCGGAAGACCGTGGCGAGCTGCTGAAGAAGTTCAACGACGCGAACTCGGAGTACTTCATGTTCCTGCTGTCGACGCGCGCCGGCGGGCTGGGGCTCAACCTGCAGAGCGCCGACACCGTCATCATCTTCGACTCCGACTGGAACCCGCACCAGGTGTGTGTGCGCTCTGCTAGTGCCCGCAGAGCAGACGAGGCGGCACTTGATCTCTTGCCCCCAGCCGGCCTAGCATGAGCGGCTTTTATCGCGCGATATGATATGGTACGGCAAGTTGTCTTGCTTACCCCACTAAGGTGTAAGCAAGACGGCATGCCGTACCATATCATATCGCGTGTTATAAGCCGCTCATGCTAGGCCGGCAGGCCCCACATGCGAGTAATATGTACCAGCTATCTGGCCACATTCCATCAGGGAAGTTTGCCTATATGATGAAAATAATAGATACACGTAATTGTGAAATATGTGGAAAAATTGAGGATGTGTGTTTATCATCTTTTGATGGAATGTGAGCGGAACCAAGTACAAAGACAACAATTTGTAACTAATTTTAGAATAAATAGGCTGGATGTAGGGATCGTTCAGAGCATATTGAGCAACCCTGAATCTGAGGTCACTGGGCTTGTGTGGGTTAGTGGCCTATTGCCAGTAGACTACAGAGGGACAGAATATAATAATCATCATCATCATCATCAGCCATTTAATGTCCCCACTGCTGGGGCACTGGCCTTCCTTATGGATGAATAAGGAGAATGAGCCATGACCCACCACGCGGGCTCAGTGCGGATTGGTGGGTATTAACGACTGCAAGTGCAGCCGGGACCAACGGCTTAACGTGCCTTCCGAAGCACGGAGGAGCTCGAGATGAAAAGTTTTTGGTCACCCATCCCGTGACCGACCATTGCGAACGTTGCTTAACCACAACGATCGCAGGCCGAGCGCGCTATCCACTGCGCCACGGGCTCCTCATATATATAATATATTAATATATAATAATATTGTATATTAATAAATATAGATTTATATAGATTAAAAGACTCATATTGTATTTTTGTCTCGATGGAGCTGGCATGTCATGAGAAAAGCTCCAAAATAAATAAAGATATTAATAATGTACGAGCTAGTGGCCGCCACTGATGCGGCGATTGGACTGGCTTCGCTGGGCCAATCAGATTTAATTTAATAATTTATTTAACGAACCAACGGCTTGATAGAAGAAGGAGACTCACACCCAATTGCAGGAAGCTCCATTAAAGTTAAAGCTTCATTAAATCTATTGCTGTCACTTTTTATTTCTTGACAACGAAAAGTGACAGCAATAGACTTAATGAAGCATTAACTTTAATGGAGCTTCCTGCAAGTGGGTGTATATGCAGCACTCTATCGCCATTCAATTGTAAAGAAATGTAAAGGACATAAAATTCTCTGTGTCTTATCAATGTGTTTTATGAAACGGAAGTATGCTTATGATGTCATTGAACAATGTAGAAGAAGATTGGATAATGAACTCTAAGCATACTGATCACAATCAAAATCAATTGTTTACTTTAGCAAGCCGCAGAACAAGTATTTTTCGAGTAAAAAATTTAACAATGCTATCCGATAGAAGTAAATATAGTCTGAAACAATCATTAGTTTCCGACTTTTATTCCTGTGTTCAGGATCTGCAAGCGCAAGATCGCGCGCATCGCATCGGGCAGCGCAACGAGGTGCGCGTGCTGCGGCTCATGACCGTCAACTCGGTCGAAGAGAGGATTCTTGCAGCCGCCAGGTGCGTTTCAGATAAATGGAAAATACCTGACCTCAAGAGTTGGTCTGCTTGATTGTGCAAACCATTGTTTAGTTCCTACTAATCTAATGCGAGATTCAGTGTTAGACAATTCTTTAAATTATGGTTTTTAGCGCAAGTTTAATTATTTTTTTACATATCACATTCTGTTCTCGCGATACACTTTAGGCCCGACAAACTTTGAACTTCGACAGTAATTCAAATTCTAGCCCAATTAGGTACAAGCAGACTATCTGATAGTATAGGAAAAATGTGATAGTAAAAAACCACGAGCCTTAGAAGTATCCCGCCTGAAAGCTACTTATAGGGCTTGTGGTTTTTTACTATCACATTTTTCCTATACTTACAGAATTGCATTGTGAATGCATAAAAAAAATTTAAAATCTTAGACTATCTGATGTTGATTTTATGATTGTATCATATGACAGGTACAAATTAAACATGGACGAGAAAGTTATTCAAGCTGGTATGTTTGATCAAAAATCAACGGGTTCCGAGCGGCAACAGTTCCTACAGAGCATTCTCCATCAAGATGGAGATGACGAAGAGGTATTTATTTCAAAGATATTTCAAATACCTGCATTCACTATTTAGTATTGTTTTACTTATCTACACAATATCTTCTTTATTGGTTTTTAACTTTTTAGGAAGAAAATGAATTACCCGATGACGATCTGATAAACGAAATGATAGCGAGATCAGAGGAAGAACTGGAGATATTCAAGCAGATAGATCTGGAGCGCAAGAAGACGGAGACACAGTCGCGACTCATTGAAGAGTCGGAACTGCCCGACTGGCTCGTGAAAGATGAAGATGAAGTGGTGTGCAATAAGGTAAAGACTTTCTATTGTAATGGCTTTCTACCTTCACAATTTAATTTTTAATTTAAATTATTTATTTCACTGTTAAACAATTTAGTACAATAGTATTTTGCAGTTTACACTTATCGATCTACTTAACTTAGGTACAAGTTTGTAAAAGTGTAATAACACGTCGGTACTTCGCATGTAAACCGTAAACGCCATTGCAACACTGAGTTTTGCACTTCTACCCTCCGTAGTAGTAAAATACTGTTTCACGGTAGGATAGTATCCTCCACTTGGGTCACAACAGTCACATGTTACAAAGCCAGCAAAAACCTTTAAAATAAAAAAGTAAAAAGAAAAATAGGTAGGAACAGACTTCATAACTAATCACTTCACACACAGTTTTGGTTTTATATCCTTAAACATAAGGTCTCTTATCGCACTACGCTTGGTTCACGTTATCAGAACAATTGGCTGCACTGCCGTAGTAACTTTAGTAATCTGTGGCACTGCTGCTAGAAAGCACAGTATATGTTCAGTCATCAGATAAAAATTACTACAACTTACTTTTTATAACTAATTAAAACGTACTTTGTACAATAACAATTTAGTTATATTAATGTATTATTTTTATTTAAGTAATGGATCTAAATACATAATGAGAATAAAGTATATAAAAAATATATAAATATATAATATAATAAGTGTATTTATATAATGTATATTTAAAGATACTATAATATAATATGCAATGAGTGTGTTTATTGTATATATGTGTGCGTGTTTGAGCGTGTGTATGTGTTTGAGTGAGTATACCCGTTATTTCATTTAGTTACTTTTGTGACGGGACGTCCTCGTCGGCCAGTGGACCCAGTGGTACACTAGCCGGAACGTCGGAAGTCGCCGCCCAGTATTTAGTTAGATAGATATGAATAAAAAAGATGTTTTCACTTCTCATGCTCTTAAAGTTCGTGTTTATGTTGGGTATAGGCTGCATAAAATCGCTTTTTATGCTCTAGTGCATAAAGTAAAATCTTCATCTAAGTCTCAGACTCGAAGACAAAGGTCGTCAGGTTAACAGTCACACACGCAATTAAACTTCGTTATAAAAACTTGTTATTTCATTCTGTTTCTTTAATTTTGTACACAATCCATGTTAAATTACTAAATTAATAAAACTAGGCAAAATTAATGAGTTTTGTAAGAAATAAGTATTTCAAGAGCATTATAGACTACGAACTATGCTCAAGTCACTGTGCTGCCACTGCCACGTATAAAAAAAAGAAAACTAAAGTCTTCCCGCCAATATGGCGAAGTCTTATTTTTTCTTTTTTGCAATATTGTTATTTATTTTCCTCACACTCGAAGTGAAAAGCAGAGTGTATAACTCGTACATAAAACCCATTTTACCCTCGAATTGACTATCCACCCTCGCCTACGGCTCGGGTGGATATATACGTCTCGGGTGAAATGGTACGTTTTATGCGCTTATTGTACAATCTACTATTATAGGGGCTTGATTTGTTTTATTGTAAGGGAAAATTAAGAAAATATAGGAAGAATAGGAACTGTAACAAAATGACAAAAAATACATGAATAACAAAAAGTAGGTAGGTAGGTAGTAGTAGGTATGACTATGAAAACTTACCCCTTTCCAAGGGTCAAGGGTTTATTGTTTATTGTTTATTTATTATAGGACTACCCAAGACATACACCATTACATGGAACGAATACATGATATTACTAAAATTGAAGCTAAGTGCTGGCTTAATTAAAGGCAGTCACGGCATGCAATAAAAAATACAAGTTTAACTAAAATAAAAATAAATTAATACTAATTATCTAAGAAATCAAAGTAAATTCATAAATAGCAAGCAGCAATCTAAATAAAATTATAATAAAAAAAAGTTATAAATTGCAGAATCAAAACAAAAGCACAAAATAAATTCAGTAAGTATCAAAATAGAAAATTAAAAATAAAAATTAAAAATTAAATTAATCAAAATAAAATCAAAATAAAATCAAAATTAAATTAAATAAATAAATTCAATTAAAACAAGGTGTACCAGACCTTCAAACTTTGTACGTCATTAGAAAGTGCTCATCACGTTTAACAATTTTCCTTAAAACGGTATTTTTATATCTCTCATAGTTTGGCTGGACTAATATGGTTCCACATCAGAAATTGCGATCTTCAAAATAAATTATAGCTATATGTTGGCAAGGACCAATAGCTGTATAACAAAAAAACTTTTTATTTAAATTTTTACCTTTTTGCATTCACAATGCAATTTTTATAGTTGAATAATGGAAAATGAAGTATTTAGAAAAAATCGACTCGTCTCACAGCCAGCTCCGATGGGACTCGAACCACTGAGCTACGACTCCGTAGCTCAGTGGTTAGAGCAGTCGCCCGGAAAGCGAAAGGTCGTGGGTTCGAGTCCCATCGGAGCTGGCTGTGAGACGGGTCGATTTTTTCTAAATACTTCATTTTTCATTTTTCAAAAAAACTTTTATCAAAATCCGTTCCGTAAACTTTTTTGCCGACGTCATCACACGAAAAAATTCATCCCCTGTTTTCACCCTCTTTAGGGTAGTTTTTTTACAAACTTTGAATGTCATATTTATTTATCTAATCAAAAGCCTATAAAATAATTTTGAAGCTTCTAGCTTTAAAAATGACGTAATTTCCATACAAACTTTCATCCCCTATTTCAACCCCTTACAGCCCTTTGTTCAAATAAAAAAGCCTATGTCCTTTCTCAGCCTCTAGACTATCTCTGTACCAATTTTCATTCAAATCGGTTCAGTAGTTTAGGCGTGATTGTGTAACACACAGACAGACATTTTCGCATTTATAATATAAGTAAGGATGTTCAAGGGAGGCTGAGATTTGGATTGGATGGAGAATATCATGTATTTAGTCTTAGATTGGTTCAAGGTGAGTAAGTTATTATCTAACCATTTTATTATTTCATTGAAACTGTCATTTGCAGTTTTATTTAACAGTTGCTAATTATTTTCTGAGACCAAGATAACCGTGTCATCGGCAAAGGTTATAATTTCTGTTGAAGGTAGTTTAAAGGAGCAGAGTTCATCTATATATACAAGAAATAAGGTTGGCCCAAGGATGCTTCCCTGCGGGACTCCGTAGCATACTCTCTGTATCATTTACACGAACATGTTGTTTTCTGTCCTGAAGGTAACTCCGAAGTAGTTGCAAGGGTAGACCCCTGATACCCTTATTCTCCAGTTTGTGTAATAATATAGGCACTGACACTGTATCGAAGGCCTTTTGCAGATCTAAAAATATTACTAGGCACTTTTTATTACGGTCCAAATTATTAACCACCCCATTAACCAAATGTTGCACCGCATCCTCCCTAGATAAGTTGGATCTGAACCCGTATTGATTTTTGGCAAACAAATTATTTTTTTCTAAGTAGTTCTTCAGCCGTATTTTTATCAATTGTTAGATTTAAAATAATTTCTTATAAAACGCATAGTCAATATTTTAGAGATTCTCGCCCAAAATGTGATTAGTTGGATGTTGTTGCGTGGAATACATTACGATATCTCGATGTGATATTTTTTTCGGGATAACAAGTAGCCTATGTCACTCTCCAGCTCCCAAACTATCCCCATACCAAAAATAACATCGATCCGTTGCTCCGCTTTGACGTGAAAGCCAGACAAACAAACATAATTTCGCATTTTTAATACTAGCCTTCCGCCCGCGGCTTCGCCTTCGTGGACTACACGACACGTTATCCCGCAGGAATATGACATTTTCTAAGATAAAAGTAGCATATTATGTCACTCCAGCTTCCAAACTATCCCCATACCAAAAATCACGTCGATCCGTTGCTACGTTTTGACGTAAAAGACAGACACGGAAAAACAAACACTTTCACATTTATAATATTAAGTATATGGATTTACACTCGCTCGATAAGGTACTCCTTTTGGGATTAACATTGACTAGAAGCCAAACTATTATTCAATATTATCACTAACAGTATGAAATGCGTTAAATTTTTCGTTTTTTTTTAACTTGTTCAGTAGGTTTAGTCTGTAAAAGTACAGACAGCAAAAAAGCTTGTCATGAAAATGAAATTTTTACTAAAGACTTATTTATAATTGAAAGGGTCAAGGCTGGAGCTACCTAGAGGACGACGAGTCGTTAGGGCGCGGGTCGCGGCAGCGCAAGGAGGTGGACTACACCGACTCGCTCACCGAGAAGGAGTGGCTCAAGGCCATCGACGAGGAGTTCGAGGAAGATGAAGAAGAGGACGACGACGACGAGCTGCTCGACAAGAAGAGGAAGAAGGGCCGGAAACGACGGTATTGTACTATTTTTTTTTTCGATTGAAATAATACCTAATAATAATTTAAATAATATGTAAACTTTTATTTGGATATAATCTTCGATCAGTAACAGTAGTACTAGATGAAGGCTCACGAACTAAATGAAAACTTTATATGGCACAGACTGACTTTTCTTTAAACTGAGAAAAATGTTTACAAATACGATCTTACATTATAGATGACAGGAAGCGTTCCAAGTTTGAAATACCTTGTACATGTAAATACACTGTCAAAATTATCTACTTAATATAATTATTATACTCTCAAGTGGGCGTATAACGTTCGGCCATGTCTGTCACTCCAACTATATATCTAGAACTAGGTGTTATTGTTGATCGAAGGATAAAATGGAGTAATTTCGATATAATATTTTTTATTAACTCATATAAATGCGTATATTAAATCTCCTACATAATGTGTACAAGCGCTATAGTCGCGCGATAACAAATCTAGTAAAGCATGCGTGGACACAAAGTCGCCGGGCATACTCGGCTTACCCGACGGCCTACGAAGGCGGCTAGTCCGCCGTCGATTGTGTGTAGTGAGCTTTAAAGTATCCTCAATCGTGCCTTGCCATTTCTACTTAATTTACTTACAAGTTTTATTAATTTTTCTGTTTCATCTTCAGTCGTCAAGAAGATTCAGAAGACGAAGAAATTCCAAGTTCGTCGAAAAAGAAGAGCAAAACTGAAATAAATCTTATGAAGAAACGGTTAAAAAATATAATGAAGAAAGTGATTGATTATACAGATGAGTAAGTATTTACAAGATTACATGACGATATTACTAAATCACGTGCGCCCCTAATCATCGTTATTTTTTGTTACAGGGCTGGACGTGTATTATCCGAACCATTCATGAAGTTGCCCTCTAAACGAGAACTGCCCGATTACTACGACGTTATCAAGAAGCCATTGGACATCAAAAAGATAATGAACAGGATTGAGGATTGCAAGGTAATATACTTACCAATGAAGATCCCAATTATTTCAAATTCATCATCACATTGAATCTATATATATAAAAATGAATCCCTATTTCCCTTGGTCACGACATCACGCGTGAACGGCTGGACCGATTTGGCTAATTTTGGTGTTGAAATGTTCGTGAAAGTCCAAGGAAGGTTTTAACGGTGAGAAAATAGGGGAAGGAGGGGTAAGTAGGGGTAGAGTAGAAGTAGGGTAGGGGTAGAGTAGAAGTAGGGTAGGGGTAGGGTAGGGTAGTGGTAGGGGTAGGGTAGAGGTAGGGTAGGGGTAGGGGTAGGGTAGGATAGGGGTATAGTACGGGTAGGGTAGGGTGGAGTAGGAGGTAGGGCCACGGGAACGAAGTCGCGCTGGGTCAGCTAGTGTTTTATAAATCATAATCCTTAATATTTCAGTATAACGATATCACAGACTTGGAACGAGATTTCTTCACACTTTGTGCCAACGCGCAGACTTACAATGAAGAGGCGTCACTAATTTACGCAGACTCGGTGCGTCTGCGCAACGTATTTATCGAAATCCGTCGGCGGTACGAAAACGGGCAGAATTCGGATGACTCTGATGAAAACGAAAAAGGTTTGTCTTGTTTTAGTCAAGTTAATTATTTTCAGTAAAGAGAAGCTAATAAAGTTTAATGTTATGATTTCTCCTTTTACAGAAGAAGAAGAGTCGGACGGCGAGTCGAATAGATCAGTAAAAATGAAAATTAAATTAAAAGGCAAAAGCAAGGGAACCCCTGGGAGGAAGCGAAAGCAACGCAAATACATTTCCGACGATGAAGACTATGAGGAGGACTGAACCATCCAAACCAGAAATCTTATATTTTCTGCAGTTTTATTACTTGAAGACACTCTCATCGTAGTATTTTATAAGACAAAATAGATTATTTTCTGTCTCTGAGGAATAATTTTAAAATATGATCTATAAGTTTTACCTTAAACAAATGGAAACAGATATAGTGTTAGTGGTAATGTATAATTAAATGTAGCGAAATTTGACATAGGTAAGTATTATTAAATATCGAAGTCTCGTATGGTGAATTTAATGAACTAGTGATATTTTAATTTAAACCAACATTTTCGCTACCAATTTTAATCATAAGAATAAATAATAATATCCTTATTCATTGTATTAATTTAAAATTTGCTATTAATTTTAATGCATCCGACATGATAGAATACAGTGTTCTACCAATTATTTCTATTTTTAGAAATAGATGACACAATAACAATTGGGCACATTTAAATCAGGTTCGCTATAGGTAACCTAATATTAGTCCATAAAGAAAACCTACGATAAAATGAAATTTATGTTATCTTCTTTGTATGGCCATGCCTCACTTATTTTATTATATGAAATGAATTATAATTGATTTAACCAGCATGGCTAGTTGACTAATATCTCTCACAGTGAGCGAGTCTTATTTAAAAGTGCCCACAGGCATACCATACATATGGGATTTATCCTTATTTATCAGTCTTTACTTATATTTAATGTGCTTTAGTATTTAATAAAAACAATCCAATTGATCAAATCTTTAATTTTTTTCAACATTGTTATTCATTTAATAAGTAACTACCTAGCTAGGCTATATCTCTGGCTGGATAATAAAAAAATTTTAGGTGCATGCATGCATGCATAAATTTATATTACACAAAATTTTATATATTTAAGTTACCGGCAATGTTTTTTTTATAAAAAATCCTACTCATAATATAAGGCTCAATTTACACCACCGCCGTGGAATGGAATGGAAGCGACTTTTTGCAACGAAATTGTACATAGCATAATGATAATGAACTTTATGTCTAGTTTATAACATCCAAATTAGATACGATACGAGCCGAAAATTCTCGAGAATGCGCGAAGATTCGCCGGAAAACACGCGCGACCTTTTTTAGTTAGTCCTGCCGGCCTAGCATGAGTGGCTTATAACCACGTATTAACCGTGGCCCCACCATTTAGCCCCACTGGTGGGTCTACGGTAATTTTTTTTTCCCCGTAGACCCACTGTAATAGTTTTATATTATGCATTTCAATGTGTCAGTTTCCGTGGGTACACGGGTAATTGCCTCAGGTAATTTCTTTCCCCGTACACCCACTGCACTAGGCATATGCCAAATATTCATTTTCTATGCTTTTATGACTGTAGTTCCACCGCAATGCCCCACCTAACATAAAATTAAATAAAATCAAAAATAGAAAACCTTATTTTATTAAACATCGGTATTGAAGGTAATTAGAGATTAAACGAACTTACCTGAAGTGAAGTTCTATCTTAAGTATACGAAGGCTTCGTCCTCAAGATTAGCTTGATTTAACACTTGTAGTACGCCCTAGTAATCGCCAATTTCACACTATATTGAGAATATACCTATTTATAAATTAAAAAGTAATAAAAGACAATTATTATTTTTTAAATTTCAAATGCGGGTATTCAAGAGCGATCTGGCTCAAGCGCCCGTCATAGCTGTCATTTAGTTTGGAGTATTATATTTTTCGAATAATATAGGGGAGTAGGTAATAACTTTTGGGAGGGAGGGATGCTAATCTCTTCGGACGAAGCCTTCGTATAATTAAGATAGAACTTCACTTCAGGTAAGTTCGTTTAATCTCTAATTATACTTCATGCTTCGTCCTCAAGATTAGCTTGATTTAACACTTGTAGACGTTTAGAGACTAGTGTTCGAAAAATATGCAAAACTTGTAAGAGGCTACTAAATAATATACATTGAAATTATAACATAGCTTGCTTCTTTATTTTTTCAACATAGAGCCAAAAAGCAATAAAAAAGTATTATTTGTTACATAAAAAATCAACATCGCTTATGAAATAAACGAAAAATATTTTGATGTAAGCACTCAAAACAGTGCTGCCAAATTTTTTATCACAATTGCTGTTTACTGGCCTGTTATAAAATTTGGCAAACGTATGTGATTCTGAAAACCAACCTGCAGTTTTATAATCTGGTCTATGCTAAAACCTAAATTTTGCGCAGCTGACGTAGCAGCATACCGGGTATTATGCGCAGTGAACGTAAAAATATCAATTCCACTTAAATGTAACGTATTTTTTATCCATTTGAATAAGGCTTGTGACGTAACAGGCTTATATGGCTTTCGGTAACTAATAAATAAATTATCGGAATTTCAAGTCATTTCAAGGTAAGTAATCAAAACTCTTGCAGGACAAATACTTGGCTTTTCGTTATAGAATGGTATAACGAGCAATGGTTGAGCTGCGCCAACACTAGATGTCTTTATGAGAATGGGGAATTTTGATTTTAATTGATAAAGAAGACTTTTCAATATTACAAATATTAATTCTTGAAAGGGTTCGTCGTAGCCTTTTTTTTTTTTTTAATATAATAGGTCTTTACCTATGAAATTGCCGTTTTGTATGGAGATTTCTGTAATTATTTTTTTTTCCATACTAACGTTTTTGTTATTATTTAACGACTAATATTATGTAAATTTACAAAATTTTACACAAGTATTTATGGACATTTTAACTAGTAAATGACACATTCGTTAAGAGAAAAAAAATTTTTTTTCACTAAGTTACAACTAATAAAGTACGAAATTCTGGAAACAAAAATAGTCGTAACTTTCGGAATAAGTTTTTTCTATGTAAATAATCAAATATCGTGGTTATTAAATTATCAAAAGTTGCTCGATACGGTCTTTATGTAACGCAATATTAAAGAAATTATATATTTCTAATATTATAAAAGTTGTTAAGTTATATGTACAAAAGAAAAAAACGGCAATTTCATATGTAAAGACCTATTATATTTTTCCCAGATTCTAACTTTCGTTAGCAAACCACTTTTCAAGACAATTTAAAACCTGTGCTATATTCCAGACTTCATTAAATTTAGGGGGTGGAGGTCTGGTACGAAAAACTCCTTTAATAAATCTTTTTATTTCTTGATTTTGTGAGATATTAATTTTAGTTATTAAAGCCAAAGCAGAATGATAACAGTTAATTGTGCCATACCGAGCGCCACTGTTAAAAGCAGTTGCAAAAAATCTGTATATCGGGAATTGATACTTTCGTATAAGTTTAGTTTATTTTGTTGACAATAAATAAACAAAATACTCCCAAAAGGGAGTTAAGCATGACGTCCAGAGAAAATTGTTTGACGCCTCTTCGTATCATCACCATCACCAGGGTAATGAAGTTGCGCATTTGTTTGCGGCTGGAATTTGTAGATAAAATTAGGTTTGAATCTGCTTTGAAAACGAATTGTTTACTTATTAAAAGACTCTTAAATAGTGGATACCACGGTTATGTGGACCAAAATGGAACAACTATTGAGTATATCTGTGGCATTGTCAGAGATAATCTTACTTAAACATTTAAGAATCATTGTGAAAGGACGAAAAACATAAATAGACATAATAGACATTTATTATTTCAACGACTAGCGTATCAATGTCAGGCCTATGAAAGTTTTCAACAATTTGTTGAAAGGCATAATCAGCTAGCTGCCATTCTTGGTCTGCCTGCATAGTATTATCTGAAGATCGAATATGAGATGCAAAAACGTAAAGATTTTTACGTTTACGCCATTGCCAGAGGTCTTCTGCGATCTCTGTCAGGTGTGGGGAGTGTATATCACCCATACGGTTTACGTAGGAAATTACCGTGGTATTGTCAGTTCGTAGAAGTACTTGCCAGTTAATATCTTAAACCAATAAACGCAGCAAGAATTCCTAAATAATTTATTGCCTGCTACTTTCTTTTACACTCCATAAACCACTCGCTCTGTCGTCTCCACGTACAATTCCCCACCCCGTAGTTGAGGCACCTGAAAAAACTTCCAGGTCATACTTGTCTATTTTTATTTTGGTGCGGATCCACCAATAGAAATCCTGTTCCAAGTAACAAGGTATATCCATGTACTTATTATATATATTTCAAATAATTTAGTATACAACCAGCTGCATTTCACGGCGGGACAGGCGGATATTAAAAGTCCAATAAAACTAACAAATTCTCTTATTTTACACCTTTTTAAGTTAGAAAACTTTTGTATTGCAAATTTAATTTTGGCAAAGTGACCTAATATTACTTTTAGTCTAAACTATATCCTAAGAAGTTACAAGACTGAGAAAGTACAAAATTACTTTTATCGGTAGTTAAAATGAAACCTAAGCTTGTTAGCAACTTTACGGTATCTTGTAAGTTTTAAGACCCTTATATTAGACAGAGGTCATCCAAATATATTGTTAACAGGTAACCACATAATCTTAAGAATTTCATGACCGGTTTCATGATGACTTTAGTGAAAACCAAAGGAGCTGTGTTTTAGCCAAAATAATAAGACATTAAATTTATATGTTTTTTGATCAAATTGGTATCTTAGATATTTTCGGTCTTCCTTGTGAATTTTTAACAAAAGTATGCGTCTTTCAGGTCTACTGTGCACGGTTACAATCTCTAGATATCAATTTTATAACTGTTCTTAAATCCTCCAGTTTAAAACGACTTGTGTCAATAAATTTATTTAGTGATAAGTTTAAGATGAAACGCATCTTCCCATTTGGCTTGGGTACTAAAAAATAGTTGATAGATATTGATAAGATCTGTTATCTCTGAAATTGCAGAGACAGCAAATTTTTTATTTTGTGTATGAAAAGAGCCTTTTCCTTTTCACTACATTTTCGGGTTGACGGTGATACAGGTTGCATTGGTTTTCGATTGAATGGAATCTTATATCCTTTTATATGAAAAAGAACCAGTGGGTCCTTGGTAATCATTAAAAATTCTTTATAGAATAATGATAAACGACCTGAATGCGTTAACGTATTTAGCGTCGGCTGTTGTTCTGTCTCTGCCACGGATACTGCGACTGCTTCTTCGTCCTGGGAGGGCCCGTCGGCCTGCGACTAGGACCCGGACCCTTCCAGTTTAAATTTCGCGAAGAACTGTATGGATTAGAGCTTGGCTTCTTATTAGGAAACTTTTGTGTCGTTGATTGTTTTGGGTCTGTGCCAGACTTGTTAATAGCTTTAGCTGATTTTATGGTTTCCATTAAGTTTTCGCCGAATAATTGTTTATCAATTTTAATATTTTGAAGAGAATCCCTTAGATCCATCTTCACGGCATTCAGAAACAAAATTGTAAATTGAATTAGAATGTTTACAATCACACATAATTTTTGCCAAATCCATAAGTGTTTTTAGCAAGGCTGTATTTTTCTCATTTGCAGACAATATAATAGTATAGATTTTACCAGACAAGTGTTTCCAGCAGTCGATTCCTTCTGTTTCAGTTGAATGGCCTTATTGCGTTTAGCAATAATATCTGAAACAGCAGCTTTAATCTTAGGATCAAGCTCAGGTGGGTCAATCAATTTGCAATTTTCTGGGATCATGTACTTATGAGTTTTTTACGCAATTCTTTGTTAGTACCTGTTGTGTCCCAGTGCTGGAAAACTCCAGCACTTCTGACTGAAGTAGGGTCAGTACCTAATATTTCTAATACTTCACTATCTAACTGTATGTTTTCTATTTCAAGAGCAGACGTTTGATCTGAAGGTCTATCACGCTTCGGAGCCTCAGTCGACGAATGACCATGCTGTATATTTGTAATGTTTTCAGACTGGGATGTACTGGGGAATGGTTCCAGAAGTGGCTCCAGCACTTGTTCTCATTATCCTTCAGGTTAACCCTTAGAACATGGTGCGTCGAGGCTAGGGGTCACAAATTCGAAAGTATATTTGAAAACCGGGTTTACGGTTTTGAATTTGTGACAAAACCGGTTTTCCGGTTTTTCCGGTGATTTCGATTCTATTATTTAATGTTAATAAAAATCGAATGTCAATGAATATTCTTAATTAATCAGCCTTAATAATCATTTGTTACAATAATATTACCAATTAGTGCCTCTTGGAACATCCCTTAAAGTCAAATTAAAATTATATTCATCATCATCATGTCAACCAAACGACGCCCAATGCTGGGCATAGGCCCCTCCAAGGATCTCCACAACGATCGGTCCTGCGCTATCCGCACCCAGCGGCAAAGTGGCAAATTGTACTTACTCTTCGGTCTTCTGTATAACTTGCCGCAGCGTATGAGTGTGGTCTTTGGTACTTTAAGTACCTAGCAGGCAGATGAGAAGGCTTTTTCTACTCTTCTACTTAGTCTGCGGTTATGAATTGGGATGATCTAATATTGTTTTTAATTGGCTCAGGATTCTAGAACTGTTTGAGCGCTGCGTGAAACCAGTGTTGCGAGTTAGATCATATTTCCACAAATCTGGTAGAGTGGGAATTTTTGGCCAAAAATGTCGACCAAAGTTAAAACCGTAAAGTCGAAATAACCGGTTTTGTCAAATCTTAAACCCGGTTTCAAGAATTAGCTGCAAACCCGGTTTACTCGGTTTTTTCGATTTCGGTGAAACCGGTTTTGTGACCCCTAGTCGAGGCCAACTATGACCTCTTGGTCGTATGTAAGGGACAGAGTAAGCCTCATGTTCATACAATTTTAGCATGTCAGTATAATATTGTAAGAGACAGTCCCCAGTTATAACAACACGTACTGTCCGCAAACAACACTTAGTAGTACCTTTTAACAGTCCCGTTGTACTGTTTGTAGGACCCAGTGACTGCAGTGTATATAATGATGATTATGTTATCATTATTTGAGATTATGTATTTGCTTAACCTTAGGTATGCAATTAAATTTCGTAAGAGACAGTCCCAGTTCGGAAAAAAAAGTACTGTCCGCAAACATTGAAAATCGACACATCATAATAAGCATAATACTTTAGAGTACAAAGCTGTTTTTTAGCTTAGTCACTTATGTGAATTATTTTCAGTAAGAAGCAGTCCCAGTTCATAGAAAGTACTGCCCGCAAACTGTTTGAAATCTACTTATACGAGAACTTGTAAAAGTCTGTGACGAACTAATGCATTTATGTTCAATTATAACTTTAAAATTTATTAATAATTTTGTTATACTTTATCAAAAAGTATTTATTTTACAAACATAGTAATAAGTAGTTAAATAGTCAAAACGTTTTATCGTTGAACGTAATTATCGTTTGCATTTTTTGCGAAACGTTAGAAAACCAGGTCACTGAACTTCAATATGCAATATAATATGTCAAGGCCAGTGACTTATGAATGTATAAAAATACATAACGTACCTGTAGATAAGGACGACGAGCGATAGAATTGTTCCGATAACTCAGAACAAGATGAATCTTAGCGGTGGTGGTGCTTCTTTTTTCGCTCCAACTTCCTCTCCAATCTTATAATTTTTTGTTTAATGTGTTCACAATTATCTTTTTTGCGTTTGGGCATCCTAAATAATCACTTTTAACAACAACTAACAAGTTTTTTAACACAATTTAAAAACTAGATGTGAAACGGCGACGCACTAGAAAGCGAATGACAGCTATGACGGGCGCTTGAGCCAGATCGCTCTTGAATACCCGCATTTGAAATTTAAAAAATAATAATTGTCTTTTATTACTTTTTAATTTATAAATAGGTATATTCTCAATATAGTGTGAAATTGGCGATTACTAGGGCGTACTACAAGTGTTAAATCAAGCTAATCTTGAGGACGAAGCATGAAGTATAATGCATATAAAGTTTTACATTCTTATTTACAAAATCGTAAACAATTGGTAAAAATAGGTGACCATCAAAGTGATACACTGCAAATCACGTGTGGTATACCTCAGGGATCTATCCTGGGCCCACTTCTTTTTTAATATATGTAAATGACATATCAAATATTAACCTTAAAGCAGATACAACACTATATGCAGATGACACTTGTATATTTTATTTTGGTCGTTCAGTCAATACAATTCTGCCCCAAGTTCAAAGTGATCTAAATGTTTTGAATGATTGGTTTCAGTCTAATTTGTTAACTATAAATACGCCGACGATATGCAGATGACACTTGTATATTTTATTTTGGTCGTTCAGTCAATACAATTCTGCCCCAAGTTCAAAGTGATCTAAATGTTTTGAATGATTGGTTTCAGTCTAATTTGTTAACTATAAATATTGCTAAAACTAATTATGTAATTTTTGCAGCTAAAAATAAAAATACTGGTGATGATATAAAACTTTACATTAACAACCAAGAAATTAATAGAAAATATAAAGAAAAATACCTTGGCATTATATTGGATAGTCATCTTACTTGGAAGCCTCACATAGAAAAAATCAAGTCTAAATTAATATCGCTAAATGGTGCACTTTTTAACAACGTTAAATGTTTTCCTAAACAAGTACGTTTTCTAATCTACAATTCACTAGTGAAACCGCACATAGATTACTTAATTGAATTATGGGGAACAGCTGCTAAAAGTAATTTAAAAATTATACAAACAAGGCAAAATAAAATAATTAAAACATTATTTAAGTATAATTTTCGCGAAAATACAGATAAAATCCACAAAGAAACCAATATAATGAATATAAGACAAACTTATGTATACTTAACATGCATACTTATAAGAAAGATCTTAAATAAGGAAATTAACACTGGCATAAGTTTTAAACGGAAATCACAAATACAAAAAAATCGGTTACGTAGAGCTAATAATTTAGTTCTAAGACCACCTAGAACAAACTATGGCAAAAATAATATAGAATACGAATGTGCTCAACTATATAATAAATTGCCCAACCATATTAAAAATATAAAAACGATGGCTAGTTTCAAAAAAATGCTTAAATCATTTATCGTAAATCACAAACATAAGATATAAAACAATTTTAATAATAAGTAAAAAGTTTTTTTTTTGTAATATATAAGTATACCTAATAAATAGTTTATTAAAAAAAAAGCATTAGAAGAATAAAAAAAACAATTATGAATGCCAAAAAGTAAAAATAAATTAGAATATCTTAAATCGAGCAATATTCTTAAATAACAATCTGGGACAAACCACAGTTCAAAACATGGTAAGTACTATAATATTTTGCCTATTTAAGAAAAAGAATTTATACCTATATATAAACAGTAGGTATTTTATTGGGTTTATTATTATAATAAAAAAAACCTACTTCAGTATAATAAGAAATATAATAATTATGTAGTGCTATTACATTAAACATCGGTCTGTAGTTAATGCCACATCTAGTTTTGACTCGCGTTGTACATCCAGGTTCCATGCCCGAGCATTTCGTAGCTATACACATGCGACACCTTGTCGTTGGTGACAATCGTGCGGGTCTATTTATAAATAATAACTAGTAGGTAGTTAGTGTTTTTGTAGCTCAAATAATATGCTATAATTTAATTATGTTTTGTTCTTAGTCCGTTCATCTGTGCTAAAGCTATAAAGTGATACAATTTGTGTACCTATTTCTCAGTAAGTGAATTAATGTATTATTCTTATGAGAAATAAAGATTCTTTAACCATTATTAAACAAAATATAGGTTCTCCTTTTTACCCCTAAGAAAAGAAAAATCAAATTAATTAATAAGTGTAAGTTCGTAAGTAAAATATTATATAAATACAAATTAAAATATACTTATATAAAAATTATTATTATTATTCATACTTTTCCAAACATGACAACAGTGGGACCACGGTTAAAGTCAAGTTGTTTCAATGCCCCGTAGCAGGGGGGGGGCTCACTCCGCAATTCAATCGACTACGCGCTGTCTACCGCTAGGTAGAGAATAGGCGGGTGTCACGCGCGCTCACCGCTGCCGCTGTTGTGCATGCGACGCCACGCGAGAAAGAAGTTACTTATTTTACTTTCGCCACATTTTCGCGCCAAAACACACGTGTGTAGTGTGTAATGCCCCCAGTACACGATGGCCGATCATGGTCGGCGACCATGACCAATACATCGTACATTGACACTTTTGAACGAACAAGTTTAAAAAGGTTCTTTCAAAAGTGTCAATGTACGATGTATTGGTCATGGTCGCCGACCATGATCGGCGATCGTGTACTTGGGGGAATACCACACTTATGGTTTTACCCATAGCAAAATCCGTAATATTAAATATTATTGTGCGGCCTTCGGTTGTCTTAACAACGACAGAAAGAGACCGGATTTAAAATTTCATCATCTTCCTAAAAAACCTGAAAGGTACCTAAGTTTTTTTGTGTGACTATACTGTCTTATTCTAAGTATCTATAATACTTAATGATCCGAATATTTGATTCAAGGACCCCCGACCCACCTTATCATAGGTAATTACGACAAAAATAAAAATTGACAAAGTGATTCTCGCTTTTATATCTACATAGCTAGGTTAGGTACCTAGGAATAATTATTATTAGGGAAAAAGAATCAATAGGAAGTAGCTGTAGCACTTTTAAAATAGGTAACTACCTACCAAATTACAAAATATCTACCTACTTTCTGTCTTAGCATAATATAATAACTGTGAATGCTCTAATAGGTAACCACTGAGCTACGGAGTCGTTACGGCCTGGCCACGAAAATGTGCGGCGGCCGGCCGCGGCGGCGATACGGCGACGAGCAGGGCCGGATTTAAGAACATTGGACCCCTAGGCTCAGTCTATGGTGCGGGCCCCCCGTCTATACAATTGACAACATTTCATTTTTTGCAAGGCAGTAAAATTCGACTAATTAAACATAAAAATATTTTTTTTTACATTTTTTACATTTACGTAAAGAAATGTGTAAAATTATCAATGTCAGGCCTACCTAGCGTGTATGCATTTGCCTGGAATCAATCCATAAGAAGAAAAGAAAACAAAGTAAACAAAAAAAAAATATGTCAAAATTGCTGTCATTTTAATAGTGATGCATGCTTGACTCATTTATCGACTTATTATCGATTATTTTCAATGACACATGAGGAAGCTTAGTATAATTTAAATTGGTAGTAGTACTGAAATGTCTTTGTTTTATTATTACACAAACGAAGATTTTAAAAAGTACTTACACAGCACCTTGTTTAAAGTATTGAGCAAGTTACAAGCTTACAAGTAATGAAAAGTATAGTATTTTTAAAACTTCAGTTGTATATCACATTTGAGATGAAATTAATCAAGTGTAGCGTTGTTTGCATCTGAAAAACTGACAAATTAAAAAATCCCTTTAAACAAAAATGCTATTATTATCGACACAAAATACTAGCTTACGTGCTACATATCTACGTAAAACATCATGTCATGGACATTTTTTTTAATTGAAGGTTAGAAAAAGGCAGGATTGAGGCTATGGAATCGCTTATATTACGCCTGATATTGTACTTACGTCCCTCTAGAATATACTATGTTCAATATTGATTATTATCTCAATAATTTATGAAAATAAAACGAAAAGAAAAAATACGGGTTCCCTCAAAAACGATAAACTTTCATTATATCCATAAAAACAAATACCTTAAAATTTTGAAATGTTGTCAATTGGGCGAGAAATAAATCATATAAGTATATCATATTAAAAAAACAAATAAATATACAGTCGAATCGAGTACAGTTCTTTTTTTTTGGAAGTCGGTAAAAAAAACTTAGAAGATTAGTAGATTATTTATTACAAACTATAATGATATTGGGATTATCATATAACTAGTAATAGGTACCTAATTTCTATGAATCGATTTTCGTCTACATTTCATTTTAATGAAGTCGGTGGTCTTCCGTCATGGACGTCCGAAGGCAATTTTTTATCAATTTCTGTTTAGAGAATGATCTTTCTGCTGAACTGTTCGTGATCATGAGAGATAGGTACCATACCTAGTTAATATTATAAATGCGCAAATGTATATATTATGTTTGTTTGTTTGTTTGTCTGTCTGTCTGCCTGTATGTACCTATGTTCCGTTTTCACGTCAAAACGGCTGAAATGCTTTTGATGAATTGACTTTTTGGAATGTAGATAGTTTGAGACCCTAGAAAGGACAAAGGCTACTTTTTACCGCGGGAATAAGGCTCATTGCCATGGGAGAATAACTTTTAGCGCGGACAAAGCTGTGGAATGGGATTGGTATTTAGGTGATAGTTTGAGGTCCTGGGAAGGATTATAATTTAGAATGGAAACAGCTTGAGGCCCTGGGAAGGACATACTTACCTTTTACCGCGGGAAAAAATCTCAATCCCATGGGAAAATACTTAAAGCACGGGCAGAAATTGGTATTTAAGTAAATAGTTTGAGACCCTGCGAAGGATTATACCTAATAGGCATACAACAGGAAAGTATCATATTCCCACGGGAAAATCAGTAGGTACCTATTATTTGTTTGTCCGTCTTTTACGTCAATTCAATGAGATTTTTAGTACGAAGGTAGATTGGGAGCTGGAGAGTGACATAGGCTATTGTTTATCCCGGAAAAATATTACATTCCCTCAGGATAACGTCGTGTAGTACACGCGGGCGAAGCCGCGCTTTTTAATACAACTTCCATTTGGAAGCAATCTTTAACATGATATTAAAACAAAAGTTTGTGCATCCATCTTTCTTTTCTCATAACTTTATTATTTTTTTCGTAGTCTGATTCAAACTGGATTAAAGGGCTTATTACACTTGGCTAAATTTAGCATCTAATTAAGCATACATTATAGGAAAAATGTGATAGCAAAAAATACGAGCATACATTGCTTTCTTTGAGCTCATTTGTAGCAAGTGATGCAATCAAAACAAGCAATGTATGCTTAATTAGATGCTGAATTTAGCCAAGTGTAATAAGCCCTTTTTGAACTATATAACCTCGTTGCCTAAACTGTCATCTTCATACATCTCTAGTAATTTTCTACTGTCTTGCTGCTAACATTTCTTCGTCACACACGCTCTGTGACGAATTTATTGAGGAACCCAAAACGTTTACCCAAAATTACGCTGTACTGTATTGAAATGTGATTCTTAATCGATTAGGTTAAAAGGCGAAAGAAGCATGTCTTTGGTTGACTTGTCTTTACTGCCAAGACAGTGCCAATGCCGTATATTTAAACTATAAATTGATATTTTTTTTTGTTATTTGGAAATGTGGCGCGGGCCCCCTTGTGGTGCGGGCCCCTAGGCTGCAGCCTATGTAGCCTGTGCTTAAATCCGGCCCTGGCGACGAGCTAATTGCGCAATCATTGCGGGCTCGCAACAGACGTCTAATCATATTAGTAAATTAGACGCACCAACGGATGCGCAATTCACTCGTCGCCGTCGCCGCCGCGCATATTCGTGGCCAGGCCGTTAGAGTATTTGCCCGGACAGTGAAAGGTCGTGGGTTCGAGTCCCATCGGAGCTAGTTGTGAGACGGGTCGACTTTTTAGCGACTCCGTAGCTGAGTGGTTAGAGCATTCGCCCGGACAGTAAAAGGTCGTGGGTTCGAGCCCCATCGGAGTTAGTTGTGATGTGAGACGGGACGACTTTTTCTAATACCTACTTCATTCTCAATTTTTTCAGTAGTAAAAATTGAATTGTGAATGCAAAGAAGTAAAAATAAAAAATCTAAACTGTTTGTATTTAAAAATCACTTGCGCTATTTGTTGTTCCATTTACCACTTACCTGCTTACTTCATTGTTACAATGCAGTCGAGTCGACCGGCGACCCTACGCGGCAACCAAGACCACCCAAAACCAATTTGGCTTAAGAGTTTCCCAGTAATAGAAGCGTATTACATACAGCTACGGTTCAATTTCGCTTGTAATGAACGGTAAATTAGTTAGGCAGGCGTGCGGGTGCAAATTATTTTAGACCTAATTGTCGCGGGGACAAGATTGATAATTTATTGTAACTGTTTCGGAAGTGAGCCTTCTGCTACAATATTATTCTGTGCCCGTAGTCCCACTGTGAAGCAGTGGGTCTACGGGGAATAAAAATTACCTATGGACCCACCAGTGGGTCATAGTGGTGGGGCCACGGGTAAAACCCTCTTATAACACGCGATATGATATAGCACGCCATGCTGTCTTGCTTACCCCACTAAAGTGTAAAGCAAGATGGCATGACATGCTATGTCATATCGCGTGTTATAAGGCGAACATGGTAGCCTGGCTGAGCAAAAGGTGACTACTAGAAGACAGGTGGAAGGAAATGATAAGTACCTAGTTTAAAGTTTTATACAGAAAGCACTTTTATTTCAGTTTTAAGACTCTTTATATCCCCCCATTTATATTCAACACCATGAACAGACAACATGTGCTTATTAAGGCTTGGACTATAAGAAAACCGTTGAGAACATGTAGGACAGGAAAATGGTTTTTCATGTGTATGTACTCGCTGGTGACGTCGGGCTTCACTTTGCGTATAAAATGTAACATCACAAAACTTACATTTAAATGACTTGTCTCCAGTATGTCTGAAAAGTAAAAAGGCAAATAAAAAAACTTTAAAAAATATGTCACTTAAAACCATCAACTGTTACATTGCGTTACTGTATTGTATACCTTTTTAGATGTAAAATCAAACTTTTCTTATCATGTGTTTTGTAACCACACAAGTGACATTCTAATTTCTTATTCAAGTTGTGCTTTTGTTTATGGTGAATCAGTTCAGAGGAAGTTACAAATGTATTGCCACAATCTTCACAGCTATAGTTGCGTACATTATAATGTCTTTGAATATGATCCTGTAGCGACTGTTTTGTCTTCAGTCCTTTATGGCAAATATTGCATATAAATTTACCAGTGTCATGAACAAAAAAATGCCTTTTAAGAGTATAAGCATGCTTGAATTGTTTACCACATTTGGTGCATGTGAAGTATTTTACATCGCTATGTGTTTTCAAATGGGCCGCCAACCCCGAAGACTGTGTGAAACTTTTCCCACAGTGACAATGATATGGGCGCTCTCCATCATGCCTTCTCATATGATTCACCAAAGTCTGGCTATGAGGAGTAACGTATGAGCATTGCGTGCAATGGTACTTGCGATTGACACCAAATCCAGAGACTGTCCCAATATGCTTCCTTTTTTGGTGCATAGAAACTATGTGTTTTAATAATGATGTTTTAGTTTTAAGCACTTTGCCACAACTATTACATATAAAATTATCAGCTTTCATATTAAAATACTGTGCATTTTCCTCCTCATGAAGCGTTTCACTTGCTTCATTATCAGTTTGTATGTCTGTAAAATTTGTATTTTTATCATTTTGGCCTAAAATTGCAAATCTTTCATCAAATGTTTGACACTTTAGTCTAAAAACATTTGCTGCATTTAATTCAATAACACAAGTGGAGCAAATCAAGTGAGGTAAATACGTTTCAAACTGAAGTTTAATTTGGAAACAAGCATAAATATTGTGCAATACAGATTTAGATTCTTGTTTTTCGGCAAACAAATCCAATGCATCGTTGGTCTTAACCAAACATATTCGACAAACATCTTTCATGTCGGTTAAAAAGACTGCATTATACAGTAGCTTCAGCTGGATTATAATGCCATAGCAGAGTAAATTTTATTTTATACTCTGGATTCAGGTTTCATCGCATTTAGAACAACAAAGAAACAAAATAAAACAATGCAAATGCGCAAAATCTGACAGACAATGACAATTGACATTTGACATTGACAATTATTTTTATATAATTATAAACGAACAGGCTAAGATCTGAGACCATACTGCCTCGTCATTAGTAGGTTTTCTTTCTTCAGTCTTGAAAATATGTCTTTAGTAAGGGCCTAAACCGAGTAAAGCGGGCGTCCGCGACGGGCACACGTCGCGGGTCTCCGTCCGTAGACACGCGTGCGGGCGGCCGTCGTCGTCTCGCAGGGAAACGGGCCACAAGGCGCGGGCGCGGGGCCCGCCTCCCCGCGACGCGCGACGGAGCACTTTTGTATGGTATCGCGCGGGCGGCGTCCGCGTGACGCAGTTTAGGCCCTAATACATTGAGTTATAATGTACTAACGTACTAGAGAACCTACCCCGAACAAAAATCTTGTAGTATTTTTGCTAAGCTAAGAGTTAAAACTAAAGTTCGCTTGCAGCGCTTACAATAATTCGCCGTCTTTTCAAACGATTCAAACATACAGCGCTAGAGCGCTTGTACAGTGTTGTTTCGTCGCGACCAATCGAAAGCGCCCGTGCAGAAAGCGGCAACCAATAGTAGTGCAACAGACATAGATCAAACATTGCAAAACAGACATAGCTTTTGTGCGTGTTTTCTGCCTACCAAATTTTATGAGAATTCACATTTTATTTAATTAATTATTTTTTTAAGATTAAACATTGACATCGTGAGAGAAATACTTACTAATCGAGTTTATTTTTGGTACTTATATACGTTTAAATACATAAATACTATTAGCGACGGCAGCGACGGCAGCGTTCAACAAGGAGGACTTAAAGGCAAGAGCAGAAATCTTACTTTTGATATCGCCGTCAGAATTAAAACAAATTAAAACCTGCACGACGTCTAAAGCAGTATGGGACAAATTAAAAGCCACTTACCAAAGCACCGGGCCTGCAAGGAAAGCCACCTTGCTGAAACAACTAGTTCTTAAGCGAATGACCGCAGAAGAAGACATCCGTGATCATATAAATAGCTTCATGGATGTGGTAGACAAACTCGCGGATATGGATATAAAAATACCATCAGAATTGCTCAGCATAATGTTACTGTATAGTCTGCCGACAAGTTTTGAAAACTTTCGGATAGCCATAGAGTCTCGAGACACACTGCCTTCTCCCGAAGACCTGAAAGTAAAAATCTGTGAAGAATATCAGGCTCGGAGCGGCAGCGAACAACCTGAAAATTCAGAAGCATACCACTTTAAGAAAAATAAACACAAGTTGTACTGCAAGAACTGTAAACGAAAAGGTCACACTACAGAGACATGCTGGGGAAAGAAGAAAAACACCAATGAGAGAGACAACATAAACAAAAACAGAAATTTTAATGTTTGTCTCAGCACTGCAAGTTCAGATGCCAGTGAAGATAGCTGGTGTCTAGATAGCGGCTGCTCATCACACATGTGTGGTGAAAAAGGGATGTTTTCTAGATTGACCCCTGAGAATGGCACTTTGAAGTTGGCATCAAACAAGCATACAAGCCAAATTCAAGGAAAAGGAAGAGTTACAGTCAGCACCGATAAACAAGGTTACAACCTCATTGATACCTTGTATGTTCCCGATGTGTCAGTGAACCTGTTGTCTGTCAGCAAAATAACAGACAGAGGAAACAAGGTGATTTTTGAGAAAAATAAAGCCTACGTCATAGAAAAAGGCGGTGAGGTAGCACTGACAGCACAAAGAAAAAATGGGCTCTACTACATTGAATTTAAAGGAAAAGAGACTGCACACTACACACCAAAAATGGGTAATGACATCATGGAATGGCATCGCAAACTTGGCCACATAAACGAAAAGGATTTAAAGATGATGGCTAAAGACGAGCTTATGTATGGTTTGAAATTTACTGACGAAAAGTTAGAAACATGCGAGACCTGCATTAGAGGTAAACTATCAAGACTACCATTCAAAAGACATGATGACCTGTACACAACGGACAAGCTAGAAATAATTCATAGCGACGTATGTGGACCTTTTGAGTGTGAGACACTAGCAGGCTCAAGATATTACGTCACATTTATAGACGATTACACACGTTACTGTCACGTCTATTTTATGAAAAGGAAGAGTGAAGTATTCAATATTTTCAAAAATTATAAAAATGAAGTCGAGACGTTCCACAACAAGAAGATAAAATACCTGCAATCAGACAATGGTACAGAATACCGCAATAAGGAGTTCGATGAGTATCTCAAATCGCACGGCATCCAAAGAAGGTTGACCACCGTGTATACTCCTCAACAAAACGGGATTAGCGAGAGAAAAAATCGATCATTGCTTGATAAAACCAGATGTCTATTGATTGAAGCCAATGCACCCAAAAGGCTCTGGGCGGAGGCGGTAGCTACTGCAAACTACCTAATAAATCGTAGCCCTTCCAAAACCCTACATGGTAATACACCGTTCCAGAAGTGGGTTGGCCGAACACCATGTGCACATCATCTTCACGTATATGGCAGAAAGACCTTCGTACTGAAAAAGAATAAGCGAGGAAAGCTTACCCAGAACACTAAAGAAGGTGTATTTATGGGATACTCGATGACCTCAAAGGCGTACAGAGTTTACATACCTGAAGATGATGATGTGATAACTAGCAGGGACATAAAAGTCATAGATAAAATGTATTTTGACGAAGGAGATCAGAACTACGAACTTGTAAATAAAAAGGGACAACTCTCGAAAATACCTGAAAAAGAAAACAAAAGGATAGGTAAAGATAAAGAAAATAAAAACGTACCACAATTAGAAATTGAATTTGTAGATAATAAAAATGGAAGCACATTGCAAAATCTAAGCGATGACGTCTCTTCCGCAGACGAAATAGAATCTCATGAGAGAGATGACGCATCAGAAATTATAGAAACACCTGGACATGGGAGGCCACAAAGAGAAAGGCATCCACCAGCGTGGACCAAAGATTTTGTAGTGAACGAGACTGAAGAAAGTAATTTATTATCGGAAATATCAAACCTATCTGAAGAAAATGAGGATGATGATTACTGGCATGATGCAATAAAAGCCGAAATCAGAGCACATGTCAAGAATGGAACCTGGAAAATAGAAAAGAAAGATAAAGATATGAAAGTAGTGGACTACAAGATGGTTCTAAGAAATAAAGTAGGACCGGATAACACCATTACAAGAAAAGCCAGACTCGTAGCATGGGGGTTCACTCAACGACCAGGCATTGATTACAACGAAACATATGCTCCCGTTGCCAAACTAAGTTCGATCAGATCTGTCGTTGGAATAACTATGGAAGAAGGGTTAAAATTGAACCAGATGGATGTGACAACAGCATACCTGAATGGCGAACTAGAAGAAAAAATTGTCATGAAATACCCGGACTATTTAGAAGACTATCTGACAGAAATTATGGTCGAAGAAAGTAAAAATGAAGATCTGACGCTATATAATAAAACAATGAATATGTTAAAAGACATAAAGAACAATTCCAAAGATAAAGTCTGTCGTCTTATAAAAGCTCTATATGGACTTAAGCAGGCAGGGAGGCAGTGGTATAAGAAGCTCGACACAGAGTTAAAGAACATAGGTTTTAAAGCTTCAGAAGCTGACCCATGTGTATACCTACTGGAGAAAAGAGGAGTTAAGATAATAATAGTAATTTATGTCGATGACCTATTAATTGCCTACTCATGTCCAAGAAAGCTCCAAGAAGTAAAAGACCTCCTAAACACGAAATTTGAGTTGAAAGACTTATCGGAACCTAAACGTTTGATTGGAATTGATGTAACCTACAAAAGAGGTGAAATTAAACTAAACCAAGAGAAGTTCATAGAAGAAACTCTTAAAAAGATCAAAATGGAAGAGTGTAAATCTGTATCTACGCCTATAGAGCCAGGTCTTATACTAGAAAAAGGTGAAGGCGATGACAGGCTTAACCTTCCATACAAAAACTTAATTGGCACTCTCATGTATATAGCAGTGGCAACTCGCCCTGACATAATGTTTGCCATAAGCTACCTCTCATATTTACCCTGACATAATTTAATGATTGCTACGGAGAAGAGCATTTCAAGAGCGCCAAAAGAGTACTGCGTTACCTAAAAGGAACGAAGAGCGTCGGCCTTATTTTTAGAAAAAGTGGGGAAGAACTGTATGGAATGGCAGATGCGGATTGGGGCGCGTGTAAGCTCGATCGAAAGTCCTTCTCGGGCTATTGTTTTAAATATGCTGGGACAGCTATCAGTTGGATGTCTAAGAAGCAGAGAAGCGTCGCTCTATCGACAGCTGAGGCCGAATATGTTGCCTTGACTGAAGCTGCCAAAGAAGCGATTCACCTAAGAAGTCTATTTAAAGACTTAGGAGCTAGCTACGAAAGAATTGTCGTATTGAATGACAATCAAGCCGCCCTCAAACTAAGTCAAAACGCAATGGTGACTTCAAAGTCAAAGCATATTGACCTAAAGATGCACTTCATCCGGAACTGCATTCAAGAAGGAGTGTTGGAGGTAAATTATCTTCGAACTGAAGATATGGAAGCTGATCTACTGACCAAAGCTTTGGCTGGTCCACGACTGTTGAAATTGCGGAGCAGCTTAGGACTGTCCTGATGACCACGACAGTGCCGTGAAGAGGAGTGTGAGTACTGGCTGGCACTGCCCTGTCGTTTATGGTTTTGCTAATGCTTAGCAACCAAGTTTGTTTACTATATTGTCAAGGGAAAACTGAGTAAATTGGATAACTGGATTAACGTAAATATTTTATTGTATTATTGAATGCCCTACGTAGTAAAACCCGCACATAATCTATGACTCTATCGAAATATGGCCGTCGCTTAATTTTTCGGCGACCTAATGAAATAAATACTCAGTAGCATGTTATTAGATACTTTAGTGAGTACTTACTTACTAGTGAAAAGTGATTCCTTGGGCTTTATTAGTATTTTTTGAGTTATTTAAACAGTACCTCAACCCACATATCGGCATTATTAAATAAAATAGAACAGAGTACACACACGTGTTGTTGCGTCTATCGCTTGCCACAGACTAAACGAGTTGAGTCCACGTGGACTCAACTCGTGTTGCAAAGATTCTAGTTGAGATGTCTCCTCTATTCTTTTATCTCAATGCCCTAATACTTGTTCTTTTCTTACTTGACCCTTTTTTCATTCGTGTCCTAAACGATTAAAGGATCTCGCTCATTATGCCGGGGCGCAGCGGAGCGGCCCGCAGTTATATAATTTGTGCCCGCAGCGAAGCGCATTGACGGATACGGATTTGAGTATAGCACATTAGTGACGGGCCGGGCCGCACCGCATTGACGGATTTTGAATACAACCAAATTCAAACATCCAATTTCTTCTACTACTGCCGGTTATACCCGTCCCTCTAACTCTGGGCATGACAGAATCGAGTGAAAGAGACGGGTATAATTTGTAGGTGTCATGTTATCTGACCGAGTAGTACGAGAAAAATTGCTATTTGCTATAGCACTCTGTGTCGGGGCTCGGGGTGCAGCGGGGAGGGGCGGGCCGCATCGCATCATTCGCATTGCACGCACGCAACAAAATCCGCGGCGGATTATGCGGCCCGCTGCGTCCCGGCATAGTGTGCGATAGTTCATATAAAATACATACGAGCGATTTGGGCGTATTTTTGCGCTGCGGCCCGGCCCGCTGCTCCCCGGCATTATGTGCGCGAACCTTAATAATTGTCATATTTGACACCGTTTGCATCGTTTGCTATGGTTTGACAGGTAAACAGCGAGTAAACCTCGAGTACTGAAATCCTATGGAGGTGGCATATAATATTCTATACATCTATACAAATAAATAAAATTGGAGTGTCTGTTTGTAACATTAAATAACCGCTTTTGCATATGATTAAATATACGATACATATACCAAAATGACATGTTTTTCAATTTTTGTCTGTCTGTCTGTTTGTTCCGGCTAATCTCTGAAACGGCTGGACCGATTAATACGACAATTAGAAGTAGTTTAAAATTGAATTCCAAGATTTTCTTACATTGTGACTTACTTACACCTCACTTTATCGTAGGTTAGGTATGCCACCTCCATAGGATTTAGTACTCAGAGGAGTAAACCGGTTCACAGCAATGTTGCCGTTCCGTATCATAGTCCAGTCAAAATAAAGTTTGGGGTCACATTAATGGCACCTTTACAAATTTATTTTTAAATAATAATATTGCCTTTATTTTGAGCACTCATCGTGATTTTGTAGGTATACTGGTGTCCGTTCGAGAGAAATACCTAAAGTTGTGTTTTGGCCGTTTATAATTAGACAAAAAAGGCACTTTAGGTGAATATTATAATATAATCTATGGATACCCTTTAAATTATGTTAGGCAAGTAATCCCTGACGTGAGCACAATATTCTGCACATTACAACGTTTTTTCAGTCACGACGTAAAAAATGAGACTTACAAAATCGCACTTTCAGAGATTTTACTACTAATACACTATAAATAAAAACCTCGAACCTATTTTAAGTTTTCACCTAGGTGACTTTCTTGGAACCTGGTTAAAAGTTGTTTTTTTGCGTTAAGTCGGTTATACATTAAAGTCACTTCAGTTTTTATGTAAGATTTCCATTAACATATTTATTTTATATATAAAAAAATCATAATCCCCTGATAACATGAGAAAGATTCCTCAAAATATAAATAAATGCACAATCACCGCAAAGTAATAAAATAACTCATTCAAAATCCAAATTACGCGTGACCTTGACGGAGCGTCCGCATGGCCAGTCGGTGTGCGAGAGAGACGGAGTTATCGGGCGTGAAAAGGATGGATATACGCGGCGCGTTGCCGCGCGGCGGCAATTCATCCTACTTCCTAATTAAATTGATTATGTGAAAGTTTAGATGTTTGGATGTTGTTTGTTACTCGATCACGCCAAAACAGCTGAACGGATTTGGCTGAAATTTGGAATCTAGATACTTTGTAGCCTGGAGAGGAACATAGGCTTGTTATTTTATTTATTACACAAATTCGCATCTAATTATCTAAATTTCAAAAAAGTTTGCTGCGTATTGTGCGCAGACTAGCCGGAGTAAAATTATTGATACTTTAATTGCGGATGTGATTTTTTACAAGCTTTTATTTAACTTGCAGTGTATGTATGTAGGTATGTATGTCCGTTCGGGTCAAATCTTACGAGCTAAATTTGACCCACTTGCCAGTGTCCGATTGAGCTGAAATTTTGCATATAGGTTTGGTATGGATGACAGTACAATATTAAAGTAAGGCAAGCAAAAAAGCTTGTCACAAAAATGTTTTTTTTACAAAAAACTTATTTTTGTGATAATTAGAAAGATCATATAATTATTTAAGTTTTATAACAAACTATTTTTTTTTTTATTGCAATTCAGGTTTTGGTACTATTTTGACAGGAAAATAGCAACGCAATGTCAAAATATTAAAAAATCCAAGATGGCGGCCAACTTTTTTGTTTGTGGGCCGATTTTGATAAAACTCGATTTCTAGTACTATTTTGAAAAGAAAACAACAATGCACTGCTAAAAATATAAAAAAATCCAAAATGGCGGCCAACTTTTTTGTTTGTGGGCTGTTTTTGATGAAACTCGGTTTTTGATACTATTTTGACAGAAAAATCGGCCCACAAAAAAGTTGACCGCCATCTTGGTTTTTTAATATTTTTAACATTGCGTTACTGTTTTCTTTTCAAAATAGTAGTAAAACCGAGTTACATCAAAACCGGCCCACAAAAAAAAAGTTGGCTGCCAGCGTGGTTTTTTTAATATTTTTAACTTTGCGTTGCTGTTTTCTTACTGCTGTATGGAAAAAATGGATAAACTGTGTCTAAGCCTTCGATGCTATTATTCATGAATATTAACATAAGAAAGGTTGACACTGCGAGTAGTACCTATTGGGAAAACTAAAATAGCGTTTGAGTATTAATAGAAAATAGCCTAAAAGACTTAATATAAACCTATTACTAGAAAAAATCGGCCAAGTGCGAGTTGGACTCGCTCATGAAGGGTTCCGTACCCACTTACTGTACCGATTGGACCTCGGATATAACAATATAAGAATAGATAAAAGTATTAAAAATGTACCTATGTGGGGTAATTCTTAAAGGACTAACATCCAGGATCAATATAATAATTTGTGAATACGCGTCGTGCAACTTACTTACTTACTTACCTACCCGTGAAATCCGCGGTGCGTTGGTAAACATCGTCGAGACTACTGAGCAACTTTCCTGCTTGGAACTCCGCCAAACATCGTAAAAACACCTAGAAAACTATATCACGGGCACCGCCACGGATTACCTTATTCATAGTTATGAAATTTCCACTTCTCTTCTACGAAATACAATAAACAAATAATACTTATAAATAGTCATAACTTTAAACTTTTTAAAAGGCATTCTTATGGCCGTTTTCACCAAACGTTAAGACGTTCCTAAGGCAATGCTTATCGTTAAGCGATTCTTAAATGGAACTTTTACGTTTCACCACAACTTAAGAATGCCCTAAGTAGTTAAGAAGCTCCTAAAGTTAGGACACAGAAAACGGCCGCTTAATGGGCGATTTTGTGAAAGCTCAGTCACTAGATGGCGCTGTCCCACCTATGCAGTTAGAAGGAACGGAACGTTATAAATTTTACTTTGACCCGACTTTTTTACGTAAAACGGAACGTCAGACAGATGTTATTTATTTACCTAAATCTTTAAATTTACCTATTTCGTTTCTGTTCCTCACAGTAGTACTTATTTAATATATTATTAGTTTCCTTTGGGTTTTTAAAAAGTAATTAATTTAAATATGTTTCATACCAAAATATACCATAGACATGTACATACTTATTCCACGCCATCTAGTGAAGCAATTGGAAGCTTTTTTTTTAAAATGGCCTCTCAGAAAATAAGATTTGTTTGAATTTCTAAATTTCTTTGAAATTTTTGACGACGATGAAGGTGATATTTGTACGCATAAAGACAACGACGGATAACGCCAATACACACGAAGCGCTCTCATGCTGTGGAAATATACGAGAACTTGTATCTACATTACGGAAAATGTTGGTTTCCTAGAACTTTCAAGACTTTCAAAGGAACTTTATGGTACCTACCTAATCTATGCTAGAATTCATTTTTCAGAAGTGACATTCTATAGAGAAATTGAAGGGTACAGGGGCAAAACAAGAAATGTCACAAACAGGTTTTTTGTTTTTTATTTTTTATTTTATTTTTTTATTATTTTTGTCTTGCATAATTATTTTTTATTAATTTACTGATAGGAACCTAAGTTTACTTTACAAAGATCGGCTGTAAATACAAATAAACTTTTGACAAATGTTCACAAATATACTTACATTAAAATGTAAATTACACAAAAATCTGTTTTGTGACATTCCTTGTTTTGCCCCTGTACCCTTCAATTAAACTTAACTAAGACGTTCCTATCTAGGAATCTTTTTAGTAGTTTTGGTTGGTGAAACGTAACAGTATCATCATAAGGTACTGTTTAAATTAAGATATTCTTAGCTAAGAAATACCTTACGAGTGTTTGGTGAAAACAGCCATAAATTTTCAAAATTACTTATTTTGCTAAGTATACCTACTGAGACGCACGGGGGTCCCACCCCACTGATAATGCGATGTTCTTCAAATTGTATCTGCGGTTGGGAATTCTCGCCTTAATGACGCGCGCGCCTCACTTCATTTGCGTTTTTGATAATAATTATAATTAAATAACTATAACATATTGGTACGGGATTTTTACTGTTTTGAGTTTATATAAATTATTTCTACATGGATTACTAAAAAAATTCGAGGTGACTTTAATGTGCGAATTTTAAAATCAAATAAAACTGCATTAAAAAAAAGTACCAGAGTCACCTTGGTGATAATTGGTATACTTATTACTATTATTTATATACATGGTTTGATTAAATATCACTCTGTGTGCCATTATTGTTATAAAGTTAGAAATAATTTGACATGGTATATTCGAAATACACTCAATAAATCGACCTAGACGAGAGATTATTTATTCCTTAATTAAAGCATTCTAAAAGACTCTAAAATGAACAAAATCACCAGTTTTCCATTTTTTGTTCACACCCAAATTATTTTTTCTTACTTTATTGATTAATTAACCGACAAGTACGAAGTTAATATCAGAGATTATTCTGATTTCCGGTTTTTCAAGTATTCATTTATGTTATTCCAAATTATCACCCAAAGTGCTAATATTGCAACCTACTCCATACAAACACATTTATTTTGACTGGACTATCATAGCATGGCACAAATTATATAGACTAGTACAGATAGGAATCAAGCCTTATAGCGGCCGTTTGTTAGTGAATGACGGACCCCGATTAGATTTTGACAACATAGTGCTGCCAGAACTATCGACCCTTGATTCGTTATCGATAGTTGTGCAAATCATCGACGTTTGGTACAACACTAGTAATATACTATTTTAAATTCTGCTCAAATAAAAAACACATTTGATGAAAGAAGGCATTTATTACTTGACATTATAATTTTATCAAATACAAAGTACATACCTAAGTATAAGTTGAGATTTATACAAGACAAAGAATGAGAGTAATAAAATTACTTATGTACTAAATTGACTTTATAGATAAACTAAGAAATATAAATACTTTATCAGCTACAAGAAAAATTAAACTGCTTGCAAATATTTATTATGCACAAATGCTAATGCTATTTTTCCTAGTAGTTTTATTTAGTATCTGCCATTTCATTATTCACTGTTAATATCACTTTAGTTTCAATGCAAGACGCAATAACCTAATTCTAATAGTTAAACATTTAATGCAGTAAGTAATCAATATAGCAACTAACAGCAGTAATTTGCACCATAATTCTGATTTGATAACTTATAACCGCAAGAATAGGCAGACACGGGCATCTTCGCAGCACTCCACGAACCTCGTTGAGACTCAAGTTATCTGAAAAGATTAGATTTGGTTAGTATAGATTCTACATATTGTTACTATAATCTGCCATAACATTTTATAAACAAATAAGTGATAGTTGAACTGAAAAGTTTGTAAATCAAGAAAGAGTAGTGTGTATATTTCATATTTCATATAAAGCACATTTTGTTTGTTGTGCCGCTATGCACAAGTTATAGATAATCAATGTTTATAGATATTAACTGTTATTAAGTAGATAAGCTTTGTACATAGACTGATGAGAGGTAGTATATATAATTAAGTAAGATCTAAGATAGTAGGTAGCAGTAACAGTTATAACATACCTAGTCATAAGACAATCACAATAAACCATCATTCGTACCGACAACAATCATATATTATCCCACTGGTACATTTGTTATAATTCTGTTCTGTTTGTCAGAATCAGAAATATGAATTTGATGATAAGGCATTTTAAATGTTTTGACAAAGTTATTGAATTACTTACACTGTTATTTTCTCTTGACTTGGTATTAACAACTTCACTAAATTGAAACTTGTTAAATGTGACAACTGATTATTTAAATTTAATCCCAAGTAATCTACTGTGCTTTATCATTATCACCATATGATATCACTTCTAAATGTATATTGAAAATGTATATTTTTTAACAAAACTAATCAATAATTAATTACACATACCTACTTACATTCATATAAAAAGAATAAACAAACATTACCTACCTTTCATTCATAACTTCTTCTTCAACATGTCAATGACAAGTACAAAATCATATGTTGTTGGCCCAAAACTGTGCCACTCTCACCGCATTATCTGCAGCCAACATGAGGTCCTCACGCGTGCAGGTGTCCGGGCATGCATGCAGAGCAATCAATGAGGTGGGCCATGGTCTGTGGAGGGAGTGTAACCAAAACTGCACGCGAGATCCGTGTTACTGGTGAAGCCCCACCTGGACAGGTTGTCTTTACTTCGACCAACTTGGGTACGGAGTCTATTTAAAGATCTCCATAATGATCTGGGAAGTTCAAGGCCAGGAGGGAGCTTTTCCTGGATGAGCACATATGGGTGTGGAAGGGTAGCAGAGTTTTCCCACAGTTTAACTTTGGTTAAACAGGCCTCCGTGGTGCCAGGCATGACGCACTTGTAAAAACTATTGCGACTCTTTAGCCTTTGATAAATTTCATAACTTACTGAGAAACCGAATCTTCTTTACTCCGGTTAAGTTGTGAACTGTATTTTCTTTTGTTTTGGTTAGTTTTAAGAAATACAAAGTTGCCTCTTGGAATTACCTAAAACAACAAAACTCAAATTTAGGTTAATGTAATAAATAATTGATACATAAAACTACGTAAATAGATTTACTTACGTGTACCGAAGGCATCTTCGAATAATGTATCCATATTTCTGTAAAGAAATATCTGAGAAAAAGTGGAAAAACATCTAAAGAATACTAGAAAACCGAAATGAGTAAAAAAACACAAACTAAATAAACGTCATCTTGAAATTCTAAAAAAAAGTGACAGCCTTAATTTTAGCCAATGGGGGCACCCCAACAAAATGGCGGTCTTAATTATAGCCAATGAATGGGTATCGGGGCTACCGGCCACTAAGTATTGACCTATTCTATGGGTGATTCCAACGCCTGTAGCATGGCTTGTAGACGATAGAGACTGCTGTGGTCAAGGCGATCTGTAATCTATGCTATAACGTGTGTTCTACAGGACTTCCGAGGCGCTCATACTTGTTTTTAAAACAAGTATGAGCGCCTAGCGCCAATCGATTGTCCAAAACTATCGATAGTTTAGTTTAGTGAAAAGCAATACTATTGATAGTTTTATTTTTATTTGCAATATTGATAGTTTTTTCGCCGTCAGGGATCGATACTATCGATAGTTTGGCATTTTTCGATTAAACTATCGATACCTAGTTCGGCAACACTAACCCGTATGATGAGCTACCTAAAATGGGGTACAATAGGTATGGTATAACCACAGCCATCTCTATCGTCTTCTACAAGCCATGCGCATAAAGTTGGCAACGTAGTTTTAAGTGAACCGATTTGACATCGTTTGCACCGTTTGATAGGTAAACAGCGAGTAAACCTCGAGTACTGAATCCTATGGAAATGGCATATCTTCTATACATCTATACAAATAAATAAAATTGGAGTGTCTGTTTGTCACATAACCGCTTTTTACTTTAAATATACGGTACATATACCAAAATGACATGTTTTACAATTTTTGTCTGTCTGTCTGTTTGTTCCGGCTAATCTCTTGACGACTCTCTCTCTTTGACGACCGATTTGGCGCAGGGGTAGGCTACCCACCTTCTGCGCCAGTGGTCTCGGGTTCGATTCCCGAACAAGACAAATATTTGTGTGCATGAACATGTCTATTTGTCTTGGTCTGGGTGTTTACTATGTATATTAAGTATGTATTTACAAACAAAAAGTATTTAAGTATATATTTATCCGTTATCAAGTTTTCCATGATACAGTTTCTTAATGAAATTAAAATGGGCTTAGATAATTGGTGTGAATGTAAGAAGTTATTTATTTATTATTTATTTATTTATTTATCTCTGAAACGGCTGGACCGATTAATACGACAATTAGAAGAAGTTTAAAATTGAATTCCAAGATTTTCTTACATTGTTACTTAGTTACACCTCACTTTTTCGTAGGTATGCCACCTCCATAGGATTTAGTACTCAGAGGAGTAAACCGGTTCACAGCAATGTTGCCGTTCCGTATCATAGCATGGCTTGTAGAAGACGATAGAGACGGCTGTGGTATAACCCATGAATGAAATAAAATCACAAAAATTTCTATGAAAAGGAATTTATTCCTTTTAAGATTTAAGCTTCTGCTTGAGCTTGCAGTCTCTTGATGAAGGATTCCTTCTTTTGCTTGATCCTGTTCTTCCTCTCGGCCAGAGTAAGTTTGCGCTTATTCCAGCGTTTCTGTTTAGCTGGGTCCTTCTTGGCATCCTTCTTCTTGTATGATGGGTCAGCACGAATTGCTTCATGAGCTTTCTTGTACAAACCTTCAATCTGCAAAAGAATTATATATCAAGTAATTTGAAATGTCTAAATCAATAGTCTAACGGCCGGTTTCCGAAACGCCAATTAAAATTAAATTACCTAATTCCCAATTAATTGTAGTTTGGGTTTCTGAAAGAAAAATGTGAGACTGTCAACAGTCTGTTAACAGTCTGTCAGTGCCCATACAAATCTAAACCTAATTGTGAGATAATTTTCGTTTCAGAAACCGAAAGTGCTTTTGATTGGGAATTAATTGTGACAGACACACACAGTGTTAACAGTCTGTTAGCCAATTTAAATTTTGATTGGCGTTTCAGAAACCGGCGGTAACTCATTTTAATTTCCTAAATGCTAACGAAATGTTGCAATATGATCATTATGACCAACAAATTAGTGCAAATCATTAACTGAATTTACAAATTGCATCTTATTTAGTCCGATTTCGACACTATTCTTTTAAGAAACTAAAGAACAGTAATTTGGTCGGACGTTTTAATAGAGGTAAAACTTACAGAGTCTGCATTCACTCCAAGCTTGATGTATTTTCCAAACTGTCTCTTGAAGGAGTCTTCATCTTCTTGTTCAAGGTTTCTCATATATTCAGCAACGTGAAGTCCAAAAATATGTGATCTAAAATAAAATAAAAAGTACTCTATTGATATAGATAAACAAGTCATTTCTTTCCTATAAGTAATTTCTTAAAAAGAATATAAAATACAAGTAAAAGTAAAATTGTCAGCAAAATCGGTTTACCAAATTCAACATTGAAAGTTTATCACAACCAATAAATTTGCATTTATTTTTTTTGCTCTCATAGGGCTGTCTAAAATACAGATTTTACTGTGTTTCAGTGGATGAATGGAGCAAAAATTAAGAAAAAACTACTACATAATTTTATTTCATTACCTGTGAACTTCAGCATTGAATTTCTTTGCTTCTGCATCATATCCAGGGAATCTCTTGATAGAGTGTGGAACGTTTAAACCACCATCAACAGCTCCTTTCATGGCGCCGAACACACGCGCACCAGTAGTAGTGCGCGCAAGTCCAACGTCAAGGTAACACCTAAGGTAAATAAGATTCAATAAAATAAGGTTTCCAAAATAAAATGTGTGACATATCAAATAGAAACAGCATTGCATTTCCTATGTTCATTTTCTTCTACAAATATGTATAATAAACATACATAAACATACTTGAATGTACAACTCGGGCGAGCTAACTTGACACCTGCAGGTTATACATCTCTGTCACTCTATGGGCATGACAGAATCAAGTGAAAGAGACAGGTATAATTTGCAGGTGTGAAGTTAGCTTGCCCGAGTTGTATTATAAATAATTTTTCTTGAAGGATGTAATACCTAAAAGCTCCTGGTCCATTGTCAACTGGTTCAACATTGAACTCGTCCCCAGTAACTTCTGTGGCACCAGCATATAAGGAATCAAGGCCAAGCCTCTGCAACAGCCTTCTCGCCAGCAGAAGACCAGTACAATATGCAGCAGCATAGTTAGTAAGACCAACCTGTAAAATTTATTATGAATTTTACAAACAAATGTTGTGAATGATGACATTTTATTTCTCAACATGTAAACTCAGTAAAGAACATAAAGCAACATTAATTGATGCGTTTGTACGACGCTTTCAGACCGCCCGTTCTGTTTCATCATAATGAGTTATGTTATGCTATTGATAATCAATACTACTTTTTAGCCTTACCTTGATACCATAACGCGGTAATTCATGCGAGTAAGCAGCACAGACAATGTGATCTCCTTCAATACGCGAGTAGGCAACTTGGCAAGTCACATCCTTATTGGAAAGACGTACAATAATGCGGTACTTGGGAGTGTTGTACTTGTTCTTGTCCTAAAAACAAACATTGTTTTAGGACAATAATAATAGGACATCAAAATATACTAGGTGGCGTAGGAGTGAGGCGTATATATCGGAACAGGCAAATAAAACAGGTTTCATATAAAAACAGCTTGGAACTGTTCTCTATAAAGTCAAAAAACTGTTCCTCCTGTTCCACATGTTCCACAACAGACCGATAACAGCTAGCACTAGTAACAGTTTCAGTTCCACCCACAACAGGAACAGACCGAGAACAGATAGCACTCGTAACAGGTTGACTGTTGTGACAGTGCAACTGTTTCGCACAACAGGCTGGTAGATTGGAACATGCTCTTTGCTATTCTGACCTATGATGGTTACAGTTGTTAGAAAGAGATAGTGCGAGTTCCTGTTCTCTACCTGTTCTCTAATTGGCATTCGGATACACATCCACATATTATTATGTTGAACTTTGAACTGAAAATTTCAATACAACAAAAAAGAGATGTTGCAATTATTATAATATAAACTAGCGACCCAGCCCGGCTTTGCACGGGGTTCTTTAAACAATTTTTTGGTGCTTTGACAGTGATAGTTTTTTTAAATCTGTGATAAACTTCTAAAGTATTTATTTAAATGAAATAAGGTACGGGACAATTTTTATCTACATCAAATGGCCAAGGTAATTAATATATTTATTTGGATAAAGATTAATACTGATTAAGAGAAATTAACTTTAAAATAAAGTTAAATTAAAAAAAAATGTTAACTGTGAATCGACTTTAGGAGATAGATATATGCTATTGCGGACTTTTTTGTAGACCTTACAATGACATACAATTCCATTCCATAGTACATTATTTTGATGTATCTCATACGGTTTAGCCAGCGTTCGCAATGAAGGCGCTCGAAAAATTCTTTTTTTTTTGACGGCTTCATCACAAAACATGGAATTTTCTCTATTATACAAATACTTAATTAAAATGTTTTGTATGTATAAACCTTCGGGAATAAGTTAGTTTGTTAGTTAGTGGGAGACAAATCTTGCAAGTTTTATTTGTACCACTTCCCAGTGTCCGATTGAACTGAAACTTTGCATACAGTTGTGGTTTGGATGACAATACAAAAAAAAAGCTTGTCATAAAAACAAAGTTTTTACGAAAAACTTATACTATGTAGGTAGCATATAATGAACCTGTAGAATGGAAATAAGTTACAAAATATTCGTTAATCGTTAAAATTTGTTCTTTTATCCGCTACATTGGTTCTTATCACAAATGTAATGTCTTTTGTTTGATTACTAAAGTTATGTTTTAGTATAAAAGTCACTTAAAGTGTACAATCGAGCTGTCAGTCCTAAGGCTGCAAGTATGAAGGATGGTTTTCACTTCAGGAACTTGTATCTGAAGCCATTTTATGAGGGTGTTGCTTTTGAATCATGATAGTTACTGTTCTCTACCTTGATTGTTGTAGTATAACAGGCTGTTATTTTGAAACAGGTTTCTGGAACTGTTGTCTGGCTGGAACAGGAACAGGTGGAACAGGTTCGGCAATTTACCTGTTCCAACCCACCCCTAAGGTGGCGTGGCATAAAATGAAACTAGCTACAAACCTGAACAATCAAGCGTTTACGCGCATAGTAATCAGTTTTCCCTTCACGACGCCTCTTGAACTTAACTTGGTACCTCTTAAAGTATTGCTTGTTCTTCACAACTTTGACGAAACCCTGAAATCAAAGAGATGCTTCACTGATAATGAAACTTTACTTGTCTCTTGAATGACTTGGTGGCAGGTGGTCAGAGACACGGTATAATCAATAAACAGTGCTTTAGACGACATAATCAACGATTACAATAGCCGTAAAACACGGTACTGTATGCCAATTTGAGCGTTTGAGGCACCATCAGATGACGCGCATGTGTCTAAAAATCATCATTTAAGTATAGGGTGAAAAGTATTCGTTCGTGTTATTTTCATAGGTAATCGTAAATTTACTTGTGTGAAAATCTCGAAACAAGGCTCAATATTTATTAAAACCCTAGGGAAAGGACTTCCATCTGCACAGTACGGACAGAACCACTACCACTTCCAACAGAAATCATAGTCTATTCTTGAAATCACTAGTACTTTTCTGTATATATTTGCAATATAATTGATTAAAGGTTCCTTGTTACACACATTAAGTATTATTTCAATGTTAACTCACCATTTTATAATTATTTTAACACGTCGAGGGTTACTCCCTTTAAACCTCCTGAAATAAAAGAAAAAACCAGAAAAAAAGATAGACACACGCAGACTAAATAACCACCTCTTGTCAAAGCCTGTCAAACGTCATTTTTTATGGGACAGCGCCATGGAGCTAGACTCAGCTAGACTACTAAAATAAAAACTGAGGTAACTGGAAAGTACAGTACAGGGGGGCTAGCACCGCCTAAGAAATCTGGATATGGGTATGGGCTTCAACTGTCATTTGAATTCCTTATTCTGATAGATTTTCGCTGCTTTGTTCTGTTAAACGTTGCTAGCTAAGTATCGATATACCCGACGTCACGAAACAAAGAACTGATAGCGGCTATTTTCTTAATAAATATGACTTAAAGTTCCCAAAACGTATTAAGTTCATATCCATAAAGTTACGCGGTAGCCCCCCAGAGCGGGCACGCACGGGTGACTTTTGTCTACGCAACTATTTTGTCACTCGCATCAAGTCTACGGGTTAGTATGAAAGTGCGTGCATGAGCGACGCGACTTTTTCATACTATTGGTGTGAGAGACAAAACAGTCACGGAGACAAAAGTCACCCGTGCGCGCTAGCTCTTACACTTTTTTGTGACCACAAATTACACTGTGGCTGTCTTCCGTCTCACCTACACTTTGAAAAAATACGTATGGTCATATGAGACAACTGACAGCCACTACATACTAAATGTCAAATTTGCTGCGCCACAGCCTTCTCTATCGTCTTCTTAAGCCCCCAGTACAGGATTGCCGATCATGTTGGCCGACCATGATGGGCCATCGTGTACAGGGGGGCTACCGGCTAAAGCCCCCAGTACAGGTTGGCCGATCATGTTGGCCGACCATGATGGGCCATCGTGTACAGGGGTGGTTTGCGTTGCTCGCAGACGGCAATCACACGCAAACCGACCCTGTACACGATGGCCCATCATGGTCGGCCAACATGATCGGCCATCCTGTACTGGGGGCTTAAGAAATCTGGATATGGGTATGGGCTTCAACTATCATTTGAATTCCTTATTCTGACAGATTTTTGCTGCTTTGTTCTGTTGAACGTTGCTAGCTAGTTATCGTTATACCCGACGTCACAAAACAAAGAACTGATAGCGGCTATTTTCTTTATAACGTATGAAATTCATATCCATAAAGTTACGCGGTAGCCCCCCAGGGCCGGTTTACGTGTGATCGCCGTCTGCGGGTATGTATCATAATAACTACGGTCATTACGACTATGGTCGAAATAACTACGATCGATTCACATATTTTCATAATGACTATTGAACGACTCAACTACTGTTCATTTCACCTACGGTTGATTGAACTACAGTTGATTCAACTAACGGACGATTGTCCTAATGTTCATTTCATCTACTGGTTGTTTCGACTATGAACGACTCGCCTACAACAAGCTTATTAATTGGAAAGTTTATTAAATGGATTTGGGCGCGTTGGATTGTTTTTTTGGTTAGGGTGTCGCAAACATAAAATTTTTGACTGTTTTAGTATGGAGCGGGGACTTTTTAAGAATGAATTTTATAAAAATGAAAATATCTCGAAAACGGTGCGTCATAGCTGAAATCTAACAAAATTTTCGATCCCCTATGGTACTCCGAAGATACCTAGGAGGCATCCGATGGACATATAAAAAAATTTTTTTTTTTTTTGCTCAAAAATACTTTTGTCAGTTCCATTTTTTTTATATTTTGAATAAAAACAAAAGGGGGTCGGGGGGCGCAGCCCCCCGCTAAGGGGGCTCGGGGGGCGAAGCCTCCCGCCATCCAACAAAATGTAACAGACGTTTCAGGTTAGGTTAGGTTAGAACAGTGACCAAAACGCCGCGCGAGCCAAGCGAGCGAAGCGAGCGTGCCGCGGCAGCGGCTGGCGAAGCGCCAGAATCGACTTTATACACCCCCCCTACCCCCTACTTCATTTTAATAGGAAATGGGAATATGTATAAAGTCGTTTCTGGCGGTATGTTCATGTAAACCTAACATGCTCGTCGCTTCGCTCCTCGCACCTATCAGCATTACAGTCACGAGCAATAATATGTATACAACATAGAACTATGTCATATTACAATATTGAATGACTTCTGTGACACTGATCGTTTTCTTTTGGAACGCTGCAGTGTGACAAAGTTCTATGTTGTATTGTATACATAATATTATTGCTCGTATCTGTACATGAGTCACTATTTTTAAACTTAATAAACCGTGTAGGTGAGTTGACCGTAGGTGAAATGACCGTAGGTGAAATGACCAGTAGTTCAATCAACCGTAGGTGAAATAACCGTAGGTGAGTTGTTCGTAGGTGTATGGTCTGGATGCCACACACCAAAAGAGATAAATGAAAATATTGACATTGACTAAAAATCACTTTTATTGCGTAATTGATTGTAACGCTAATTGATGAGTCGCGAGTTGAATGTAGACTGACTGAATGCTATGAAAAATATGATTATTAACAAATTAAATGTAGGTCGTTACGAATGTCGGTCAGTACGTTGACCGTACATATTCCCGGGCGAGAGATGAGGCGCAGGAGATGACCGATGAGTGAAATGGTATGTGAATTTTACAAATGATTCCCGACAATATGTGTACGAGATGAAAAACAAATGATAACCGACAATATTCGTACGATATACTTAATTACGACACACTTATGAAAGTGATTTTTTCGAACGTAGGCATTGTAACATTATCTTTACGATCAACTAAATCACTCAATGATCTAGATTGTCTGTTATCACTAACACTATCACAACCACTGCACTTATCACACTGAGTTGCACTTACACTTACACTATGATGCGCCGAAACGTCAGCTCCGGCTGAGCCGCCACTGCGCAGCCGCGGGGCGGCGTGCAGCGGCAGGGCGGCGATGGCAGCCGCAGCGTCGTCGGCGTGGGCGGCGCACAGTGGTCTGAAATTCGAGCTCCATACTCATAGATTTTTTTTGCAAGAAATTCAAAACTAAAAAATTGGAATGTGTTGAACACAACTCCCTCTATTTCTCATTAAAACTTGGAAGGTATGAAACGCTCCACGAGTGAGAAAAAAATAATCAATATTTTTTTGTATGGGAGAAAACACTTAAAGTCACTTTTCTCGAAACTAAATGGAACTGAAACCTTGGTATTTATACCAGTTATTATCCCGTCCATGGCGGTCAAGATGGCATACCATACATGTGCCGTTCGGTACCGCTTTGCACGCAGCAGACTTCTGAAATTTTAAACTCATAATATCTGATTTTTGAAATTTTTGACAGAATAAAACGAAGATACGTGTAATTAATAATGTAAAATTAACAGTATTATTGGTTAATTATTTATAAATAACGAAGTAGGTGCTTAAAAAAAGTTATAGTGAAAATTTTCAATGAATAGTACTAATTATAATTTCAAGCTTATTAATGACGTAAGTATAGTAAGACCATTAGCTGGTGCACTGTCTGTACTAATACACTACAACCAACTAAACGTAACGCCTGAAAATGAAGGCTACTTAAATGAGCATTACTTAAAAGAATATGGATGTTTAATGTTGAGATGTTTTAAATAATCTTGGTCTTAGAATACGCGCTCATTTATTAATAAATAAATAAACTTCTTACTACCACACCAATTATCTAGCTTATCAGCAGTTTTCATTAAGAAACAGTGTTACGGAAACTAGATAATGGATAAATATATACTTTATACTTTCTTGTAAATATACATACTTAATATACATCGAAAACACCCAGATCAAGACAAATAGACATGTTCAAGCACACAAATATTTGTCTTGTTCGGGAATCCAACCCAAGACCTCTGGCGTAGAAGGCAGGCATCCTAGACCTGCGCCAAATCGAAATAATACAACTTAATACAATGCAGAAAATGATATATTTAAATAAGTAATTTGATCAACAAAAAAATTGGTAGGTACTCATAAATCAAAAACTTTTTTCTAATACATAAAAAACGTATAAAAGACTATAGTTGCATACGAAATAACAATAAAATATGATTGATTGACTACATACAAAAACCACAGAAGGTACTTAAATTAATAATAAGGTTTTTCGTTTTTTAGTCTATTTATTTTACCTATATATATTAGTTTAGCGCTATGATACATATTAACACATTAAAAAATAATTTCACATAGCCTTCCGCCTGCGGTTTCGCCCGCCTGTACTACACGACGTTATCTCGAGGGAAAGTTATATTTTCCCGCGATATCAATTAGTCTTTGTCACTCGCTAGCTCCTAAAATATCCACATACTAAAAAAACACGCCGATCTGTTGTTCCGTTTTGACGTGAAAGACAGATATACAAACAATACAAACAGTATGTCAAAAGAAAGAACTTTTCACGCTGAACAACTTGCTATCTCATATAGTTTAACCTGGCTGCTAGGGTTCCACATCAGCTGGCCTAGCATGAACGGCTTTTATCATGCGATATGATATAGCACGTCATGCTGTCTTGCTTACCTACCCCACTAAGGTGGAAGCAAGACAGCAAGACGTGCTATATCATATCGCGTGATATAATGATGGTAATGCTAGCCAGGCAGGTGTACCAAGACCTTCAAACTTTGTACGTCAATAGAAAATGCTCATCACATTTAACAATTTTCCATAAGACGGTATTTTTATATCTCTCATAGTTTGGCTGGACTGCTATGGTTCCACATCGGCCATTTCGATCTTCTAAATAAATTATAGCCTACCTATAAGTTGGCGACAACTAATAGCTATAAGTATACTTAACAAAAAAAGTTTCATTAAAATCAGTTCAGTAGTTTTTGCCTGAAACGTGGACAACAGACAGACAGACAAAAAAATCAAAAACTATATTTTTGGTATCTGTTCCGTTTAAAAAGACCCTTGGTGGTATTTTTTTCTATTTCTTTTCAATGTATACAGCCCCTGTACCGGTAAAAAAATATGGATATGGACATGGGCTTCATTTGACATTTGATGCCCATATTTTGTGCTTTTAAGGGCATAATATGGGCTTCAAATGTCAAATGAAGCCCATGTCCATACCCATAATTTTTAGCCGGTATCCCCCTGAATAGAATCGCATACAGTTTTATAATAAGTATGAATTATTTTATTTATTTACTTAATAGTATATTACATAAACAGTACCTACGTATTAACACATTAAAAATTTATATCACATAGCCTTCCGCCCGCGGTTTTGCCTCATGTACTACACGACGTTTTTCCGAGTGAATGTGATATTTTTCCGGGATAAAGTTAGCCTATGGGACTCTCTAGCTCCTAAACTATCCACATACTAAAAAAAACAGGTCGATCCGTTGCTCCGTTTTGACGTGAAAGACGGACATACAAACAAACACACTTTTACATTTATAATATTAGTATATATTGTATGTCAAAAGAAAATACTTATCACGCTGAACAACTTCTCTTAAGATGCTGTATTTATATCTCTTATAGTTAAGCTGGGCTGCAAGCTGCAAGGGTTCCAAATCAGGAGTACCAGACCTTCGATATTTTTCCGTCAATAGAAAATGTTCATGACGTTAAACAACTTTTCTTAAGACGCTATGTTTGTATCTCATATAGATTAATCTGGCTGCTAGGGTTCCACATCAGGTGTACCAGACCTTCAAACTTTGTACGTCAATAGAAAGTGCTCATCACGTTTAACAATTTTCCTTAAAACGGTATTTTTATATCTCTCATAGTTTGGCTGGACTGCTATAGTTCCACATCAGAAATTGCGATCTTCAAAATAAATTATAGCTATATGTTGGCAAGGACCAATAGCTGTATAACAAAAAAACTTTCATCAAAATCCGTTCCGTAAACTTTTTTGCCGACGTCATCACACGAAAAAATTCATTCCCTGTTTTCACCCTCTTTAGGGTAGTTTTTTTACAAACTTTGAATGTCGTATTTATTTATCTAATCAAAAGCCTATAAAATAATTTTGAAGCTTCTAGCTTTAAAAATGACGTAATTTCCATACAAACTTTCATCCCCTATTTCAACCCCTTACAGCCCTTTGTTCACATAAAAAAGTAGCCTATGTCCTTTCTCAGGATCTAGACTATCTCTGTACCAATTTTTATTCAAATCGGTTCCGTAGTTTAAGCGTGATTGAGTAACACACAGACAGACAAATCCGCATTTTCGCATTTATAATATAAGTAAGGATTTTACAAGAAAAACCTATACTAACATTACTTATCTTAAAAAATTTTAGTTATACGTATGAAATAACAAAAATTACTAATACTAATAAATGACTACTATTTACAACGACTAATATTGACACATTGATACAAACTAGCAAAAAGTATCTTCGCCTAGATGAGAGTCTTCTAAGTCCGAGTGCATCATTGACGGGCTAATGTCGACAAATTCGATGTTCTCCTTGTCTACACCCGTGTCATCGTCACCAATGAGCAGAGATTATATTATCGGAGACAGATGTTTTCGTAGATTTCCTCAGCACGGGTCTTATACTGGACCGTATAGCTAGAAATCGGATGATACAAAGCGACCATTGAAGATGTCTTCATTTGTCGCTTTACGACAAAATTTGCGTGTATGATGTTCCCGGATTTTCGTAAGTTCTTGTTTCTAGCTTCTGATGCCTCGTCTGATAGCTTGTCTATTGATATGATGTTGAAGTGCCTGAAAATTTCAGCACCGTGCAGTAAAAGTTTGTGAACATTTTCAGGCATGTGATACCAAATATATAGTTTCACATAGATTTCTGCAGTACCTAAGGTGCGTACAATTTTAAAATGCTTAAACATTTATAGGCTCCCCAGACGTTATCACACCAACATTGTTCCAAATCTATAGATCAAACAAGAATCTAATCCAGTGATGGCAGCCGTTTTCACAGGTTCACTAAAAATTCTTGCTGTATTGCCATCATTTGTGGTTCTGGATCCTATAACAAAATAAAAAAAAAACACAATTTGGTAAAGGAAATACCTAGCCTACCTATACGTACGTTACATTTCAGGAAAAAATTGAAACATTTCAAATATTTCGGTATTTGGATTCACCTTGTTTCACAATATCTACTAAAAGACCCATTTCATCACGGAACTTCTGTTGTAGGTATGGCTTGTTTTCTACTCTTCAATGCTTCTTTGCTGTTTGTGTCCTCTAGCTTGCCATATTTTGAAGTTGAGTCTGTATGAAATATGGAGTAGTATGGATACACCTGATCCAAGCATGAAGCGTAAACAAACCATACTAGATACTTCTGTTGAAATAGGTTTTCTGAAAAAATATTATTATTATGTAAGGTCGCACACTACACTACAATACTTCGGTGAGTAAACCAAAAAGGTTAATGATCCTAAACTTACTGTGATAAAGTCACTAGTTTATTCATCTCAAAAGGTGTCGCTTTACAGATGTCACATGTTTGAGTGTATGTGTGTGACAACTGTGATATGATTTTGCCATCTATCATGGTCTGTCTAGGCATTTTATGCTTAGACAGCATAAATTCCCATAATAGATGGCTCCAATCTCTGCTTTAATCACAGCTTTTTCTTCTTGAATATTTAATTTATTTTCATTTGAAATAAATGGGTCTGCAGAACATCGTTGATGTAGGTTTTGGATTCTCCCAGAACGTTTCATCTCTACAATCTAAGCGCAAAGGCATAAATAAACACACTAAAATACTTGAGTCATCTTCTCCTGCCATATGAAATGTTTCTATTCAGTCAAGGAATATTTTAGTTGCAAAATTGACATTTAATATTACATACATACCTAATAATGACCATTTTCTAAAGACAAATTATATTATTCATAAGCATCAATAATTATGTGAAATTGATTTGTATTTTGATAAATTATAATTGTAAAGTTAAGTTCATTGATTTATATTCATTAAAATATGTCACACGCCCTTAGTTGGCAAAATAGACGCACATTATAAAACTTAACATCTTATCTTATCTCTATTTTGTGAATAAAGACTATTTCATTTCATTTCATTTCATTTCATTTCATTTCATATTTTGTTTGTAAAAACTTTGCCCAGAAGACCCATCAATGCCCCATTTGCACAAAAGTGTGAAATGTCTATACCACCCGATGAATCTTCTAAACGTAAAAATTTTCCAAGTCTTGACACAGTTTTATCTAAGATTGCTTGAAGTTTTGATTGACGAACGATTTGGCGCAGGGGTAAGATGCCTGCCTTCAACGCCAGAGGTCTCGGGTTCGATTCCCGAACAAGACAAATATTTGTGTGCTTGAACATGTCTATTTGTCTTAGTTTGGGTGTTTTCTATGTATATTAAGTATGTATATTTACAAAAAAGTATAAAGTATATATTTATCCATTATCTAGTTTCCGTAACACTGTTTCTTAATGAAAACTGCTGATAAGCTAGATAATTGGTGTGGTAGTAAGAAGTTTATTTATTTATTAATAAATGAGCGCGTATTCTAAGACCAAGATTATTTTAAACATCTCAACATTAAACATCCATATTCTTTTAAGTAATGATCATTTATGTAGCATTCATTTTCAAGCGTTACGTTTAGTTGGTTGTAGTGTATTAGTACAGACAGTGCACCAGCTAATGGTCTTACTATACTTACGTTATTAATAATATTGAGGGGTACAAATTATAATTAGTACTATTCATTGAAAATTTTCACTATAACTTTTTTTTAAGCACCTACTTCGTTATTTATAAATAATTTACCAATAATACTGTTAATTTTACATTATTAATAACGCGTATCTTCGTTTTATTCTGTCAAAATTTTCAAAAATCAGATACGAAAAGTTCAAAATTTCAGAAGTCTGTTGCGCGCAAAGCGGTACCGAACGGCACATGAATGGTATGCCATCTTGACCGCCATGGACGGACTAATAACTGGTATAAATATAAAGGTCTCAGTTTCATTTAATTTCGAGAAAAGTGACTTTAAGTGTTTTCTCCCATACAAAAAAATGTCGATTATTTTTTTTTTCACTCGTGGAGCGTTTCATACCTTCCAAGTTTTAATGACAGATAGAGGGAGTTGTGTTCAACACATTACAAATTTTTTATTTTGAATTCCTTGCAAAAAAATTCTATGAGTATGGAGCTCGAATTTCAGACCACTGTGCGGCGGCGGCTGCGGCGGGCGCGGCGGTGGCGGTTGTAGACCCGGAGCTCGTGCGGCGGCGGTGCCGCCACCACGCGCCCGCTGCGCCAGCCACCACCAACGCAGCTATCCCGTAGATAGCCACATAATGATGCACGTCGTGAAAACTGATGCTGTAGTCGTCGTCGAGTTGATCTGCGTCCGATTTCAGTTGTTTTATCTGTTCGCTCATTTGTTCCAATCTCCGGTCATGAGTCTCGTTGAAAACCACGCTGACTGGGAGCGATATGTTCAAAACTTTATTGACGGGTGCGATCGAGACCGATAAGACGTCTGGTGTTACAGTAACCTCGCTAGTATAACGATGATGCGACGTTATTGTGAATGTGTCGCCCTTGACTACACAGCTGTTTCCGAGTGCGATAATGTTTACACCTTTGAAGGTCTCGTGTGAAATTTGATCCCCACATATGATTCTAAGCGAGCATTGACCGCAACAGGTAAATAGAAATGTATTAACGGTGACTAATTCTGTCCATGTTATTCGACACTGACTTATATATGTTTTGCATTTGCCCGTTTCATGTTCTATTACACAAAGATTGTCGTTCGATACTCTTTGATAAATGGGTTTTGTAATTCACACAAGGGTGAATGGATATCTAATTCAATGCATCTTTGAAGTTCGTACTCTGAGATAGTTAAATAGGTGTCCTTTTTGATGTTCATGGCCAAATAAGGAGCGATTGGTTGCACGTTCACCATAAAATTTGATGTTTGCTGGGGCACAGGGAATGTTTTGTAGATATCATAACTATCTCTATTCACTAATGGTATTTGTATCTCAAAGATGAAATAAGGTTGAATAAGACGCACCCTTACTTTCATCATCCTATAAATTTTTGACAAATCTGTCTGTATATTGTCAATGGGGAGGGAAAGCTCTTTTGACAACTGACCAGATATTATGCTCAACTCGTTCCGTAGCTGATCGGGAGTCAATATATGGATGTTGAAGTTGTGAAGGTCGCTGATGGCGTCTAATAATGTGTTCTGTATGTTTTTTAAATTGGTTTATTCTAAGCAATTTAAAAAACAATATGCTTGAGAATAAAAATTCCTTGCTAATTTCTATTTGCATGACTTCTTTCTTAACTTGGTAGGATAATGCCTCTAGTTGATTTAAATGCTGATTAATGACTTTGTGCTGTTTTTCCATGACGTTTTCAACTCTCTTAAGCATGTTGTTTTCCGTCTCGATAATCGATGTTTGTTTCTTCCACAGGGCCATCTGGTGTTTTTGATTTTGTTGTATCATAGTAATGTCTTTATGATATTGTTCGGCAAAGCGCTCGTCTAAAACGCCGAACAAGCTGTTCGCCAGGTAGCCGACCCAGTCAAAAGCTCCTCGTCTCGTGCGCCGATTGTGCTGCGTCGGTAACATGCGGTCGTAGCGTTCGAATTCCGTAAACTCGTGACGTAGCTGGAGTAATATGACGTTACAGTGTGTCTTCATCATCATTAAGTTACACTGTGTTTGTAAATGTGAGATGTAATCGCCATATAACCGAATGCCGTCCCAGTACGGCTGCATGTCGTAATAAACAACGAGTTTCCAATGGTCTTGAATTAATCGCATCTCAGACATTTTATCAAAATAGATAGAATTGTTTGTTGGTAGCGCCGATACGTTATAAGCTCCCTTTACTGATGGTGTTATAAGCAACATAAATAACATGAAGATTGCGGTCATAAAGTTTAAGCACGATGTTTTGATTGATCGAACTCGCCTTGGCTTGGTATGCAATTCTTCGTCGTTACTCGCGTTTCGCTGTGTTGTATGTTGTGTACCAGTTTGTTTGTTTACTGGTAAAATAGACAATTTCACTAGTGGCCTTTTTAAAATGCCACTCTTTGTTTTGACGCTTACTACGCGAATTAGGCCGTCTTTACCGGGATGAGTGTCAATAACCCGGCCTAGAGCCCACTTCCCCGCAGGCAAGTTAGCGTCGTGGATAACAACAACGTCTAGGTGCCACCTTGTTCTTTCATCCTGTTCTGTCTCGATGATTGTGAGGATGGGACCGCTTGATAGTAAGTGTGCGGGTGTTATAGTAGATTGTTTAGTAAGGGCTGTATGGCACCCATAACAGTCGAGTGTTTTGGCGCACGAACGAAGTGAGGGCGCCGATAGTTCGAGACTGTTATGGGTCCATACGCCCAAAGTAAACACTCTACTTTTCATTTTGAATATGAGGAAAGTAAAAATAAACAGAAATAATCTAAAAAATATTTTTCCTATGGCCGCGAAATTTTCGAAAGACTATAACTTTTTTGTTCATTTTCTCTGTTTTAAGGAAGGCAAGGGAAACTAAGTCCATGCAGTCTTGTTTGGTGTTTGACCCGTACTCTATGCAATTCCATAAAATTAATAGCCTGATTTTTTATGTTACAAATAATTTATTTGGTTTAATCTGTTTCTAAAAACGCATTCTTTTAAAAAAACAATGTTTTAGATATTAATAATAACTCTACGATATTAATTATTTTATATAATAGCAAAACATGGCTGTATAGGCTTCTGTACCTTTGCCTGTATACTTTTGCTAAATAAAATGTCCAAAGAGATAAGACTCTACACACGTTCCTATCCGACCTCCGATCCGATTCGGTCTGCTCCCAGACCAAATCGGAACGTGTGTAGCGTAGATTTGGTCTGGGAGCAGACCAAATCGGCTGTCGGATCGGAACGTGTGTAGATGCTATTACAGATTTTGACATAACCCCTCCTATTCCTTTTTTAAATTTCATAACGGCCCTAGGGCCGCCACATATCACTTTCAACCCGCATTTTAGGCAAGTTAGGAGTTACTTTCAGAATATGAGACATGAAAAATAATTGATGTCATTCGGATCTTATACGGGACGGCCGTACATTTGTTGCTGGGATTGTCGTCAAAATGAAACGCTGTCTTTTTGGTTGAATCAGCCAGAGTTCTTGAGGGGAGATAGCTTCGAGTTGGTTGTTGCTTGTCCGAGCGCTTGCTGAAGAGTGCATGCTCCATACAAATCCGGCTCGTTATTTATACTCTCGCGGCTATCGCCCTCTCACTCTTACATTTTTATTTCTCTCTCTTACAATTTTATTACAATTGTTATGAATTTCTTAATTGTTATGTTTTTAAACTGTTACACAATTAGCTTATGTCTAAATAATACAATAGTAATGTTATTGTGCCTGTGGAATATTCATTTTGTGAGAAAAAGTGGAAAACAGGTTTTCGGTATAAATATACCTCGCCCCCCGCTTCCTCTGTACAAAACTCGGGCGCACGGGACGCGCGCCGCTCAGTCATGTGCGGACGTCGTGGCGTTAGGATCTAAGTTTAGGTCATAGACATATGACCTAGGTCTCAAGTTTGGTGCCTAACTACCTAACTTTATCTTTTATCTAGCTTTATTTAGTGTCTAGGTCTCTATACTATTTGTTTATTTATCTGAATGTCTATGACCTAACTAGCCTACCTACCTAAGTTTCCACAGGGCTTTAATGAAAAGGCAATCAGAAAGTATCTTTATTAAATACGAACACAAGTATACATTTCAAAACTTACAAACGAAACAATTATTACTTAACTATTATACTAAATACTAACACGATTATAACTGTACAAACTTTATAGACGGAATTTATCTGTCGTCCGGAACATTCTCCCGCCGTGAATCGGCGTTGAGCCCGATTCATACTTCAACCCGGTGTAGGACGATCAGCTGACAGGAACATTACGAGCTTCTTTGTCGGTCGTCGCAGGGTACCGCCCTTGGTGTGTATATCAGCTGTTCGCACGATGCCGTCTGCGCCGGGGTAAGTTGCCGTCACTACTCCCATTGGCCACGTGTTGCGTGGCAGTGTGTTGTCTACCACGAGCACGACGTCTCCTGTCTTCAGTGCGGGTCCACGGCCATGGGGCTCCCGCCGGTTTTGAAGGTCTGGTAGGTACTCCTTCAGCCATCTCGCCCAGAACATGTCGGCGAGGCGTTGCGAGGCGCGCCAGTGGGTGCGGCCTATGAGGTCGTGGTCGTCGAAAGCGCCCGGCGACGTGATGTTGGCCGGCCCGTGCAGCAGAAAATGGTTTGGAGTCAGCGCCTCGGGATCCTCGGGGTTCACAGACACGTGTGTCAGCGGTCGGCTGTTGACGGTGAGTTCGGCTTCCGCGAGCAGTGTGCTTAGGACTTCGTCGGACGGACTTCTCTCGTGTAGCACGGCGTTCAAGGCGGACTTAACGCTCCGCACCAGTCGTTCCCAGGCACCGCCCATGAACGGCGCGCCCGGCGGAATGAAGCGCCAGCTGATCGATCTTCGGCTCGCCTCGTCTTGCGTTGCCGCGTCGATGGCCCGCCGCAGCTCCTTGTCGGCGCCACGTAGGTTGGTGCCGTTGTCTGACCATATCTCGCTCGGGCAGCCGCGGCGCGCGATCATGCGGCGCAGCGCCATCACAGCCGAGTCGGTGGTGAGAGACGGGGCTACCTCCAGGTGCACGGCGCGCGTTGTGAGACACGTGAAGAGCGCGACGTATCTTTTGTGGTGGCTTCGTCCGACGGTGACGGTCAGTGGGCCAAAGTAGTCGACCCCCGTGTAGGTGAAGGGCCGTTGGTGATGAGCGAGGCGGCAGTGCGGCAGGTCACCAGTCGGCGGCTCCGGCGGCGCGATTTTCCTTTTCTTACAGGGCAGGCATCGATGAATAATCATGCGTGTGACGGGGCGCAGGCGTACGACCCAGTAGTGGGCTCGACACTCGTTGATAGTACATTCGACTCCGGCGTGATGCAATCTTCTATGTACATATTCTATGTATAACTTTGTAGCGTGGTGATCGCCGTCGAGTACCGGAGGCCGTTTTTGCTCTTCTGTTACGTCGTACGCAGCGTTGATTCTGGTTTTAATCGATAATATTCCATTTATCGATTCTAGCGATAATAAGCGCAACTTGTCGCTTTTAATCATTTTTCCTTTGTTTCCGACGTGGTTGAGTTCTTCCCCGAAGCTATCTTGTTGGCAGACTCGTACTATCAAATTTTCAGCTTTTCTAACTAAGTCGCCGTTGAGTGGTAGAAATTTTCGTATTCTATTTTCACCCTTCTTCTCTAGGGGCTTGGGGTCATTTTTCTTTGTTTTCCAGTCGGGATCGCGAACTTCATTTTTCTTATTTCTTTTATAGTTGATTTTCGTCGTTTTCGTTCGACAGAGTTCGATGAACTGTAGTACTCGCGCCGTCGCTCCGATCAGCCGCTCCCACTTGGAAAAGCGTTCTATTTTTGGCACGGCTTCTTTTATGTTGCAGGTGTTTTTGACGGTGATGTTGTTGACCTTTTCTTCTCCGGTCGGCGTGGGCAACGTAGGTAACTCGGACGGCCATGTTGATGACGGCTCGTATAGGAAGTTCGGGCCGTGGTACCAGCGGTGGGCTGAGTTGAAGTCCGTGGGCACGTCGCGTGTTGCATCGTCGGCGACGTTGAGTTTGGTCGGCACCCATCTCCATTCTTGTAATGTACTATTTTCTTCTATGGCGGCGATGCGGTGAGCGACGAACGGGCGATAAGCTCTCCCGCCGGTTTTCAGCCAGGTGAGTACTGTTTTGCTGTCTGTCCAAAACGTCTTGCTGCTGGGCTTCTTATCGTGCTCTTCTATAATAGTCGCGGCCATGCGACTAATGCATAGCGTATTGTGTTTTTGCCGCGTAAACGTCAAAAATTTTCAAAGTTAAATAAAAGTGATAAATCACAGTGTTTTTCATAAAAAAGTGTCTTTTTGGAGTGATGAGCGAAAAAGGTGAGAGTGAGAAGTCGGGTTCTGTTGCTCCGGAAGGGGAACAGACTCGAGATGTTTCCTCGTCCGAAACTGACTCTTCATCCTCGGAGGATGAGAGATCCTCACTTCCCCCTAACAAGAGATCACGTAAGTACTCTAGTCAAACTCATTACTCTGATCCCAGAGTGGATAGTTTGGTGGCGCAAGTCAATTATATCTCAAATTATGTAGCGCACATGGCGAATCAAAGTATACCTACTGACTCTTTTCCGAGCACAAGTACTCAGGTTACTAACGAATTCCTTAACAATCCTGCCTCGACTACTGACCTAACTGCTAGTAGTAATAATACATTAGCATTAGGTGATATAAATGTCACCTATAACGAAAATAGGTTGATACCTACAGCAAATAAGGAGCGACTTGAGCAGCTCAATCACATGCAGAAATTTAATTCGCAAGCATGGAGGGGGATTAGATATAAAAAAGCAATGGAATCATATATTGCTTCACCCGGCTTTACCACCTTAAAAGTTAATGAAGAGTTGTGTCACTATAATAAAAACAAAGATTATTTAGCTTCAACTGAAAAACTAGTGGCTAGTTTGTCTAATGCAGTTTTAGAACAGAGACAATTAGTACAAGTTGCATTACAAGGTGTATTAGATTGGGCAGCAAAAAACCCTACTAATTTAAATGTAACAAATTTGTTTGAACAATTTTCCTTAAAGTTTGGCCCGGGTTCAGCAATATTTAATAACTCGGAAACATTTATGCAAATTCTTTGTGGCAAGAGGGCGGAATGTATTGAGATAAGACGGGACGCCATACTTAAGGAGATAGGGAATCCTAATGTGCGGGCAACCTTGCAGAACTTACCTCCAAGTTCAGAGTATTTATTTAGTAGAGAAGCTCTCCAACCGGTTATTCAATCATTAGGCGGTTCCAGTACATGGTTAAATACTCCATCTTACTTATCAAAGAAGAGGCCACATACTTCTGTAGGTCAGTATTCTTATAAGAAACCAAATAATCAGAATCACCAGAAAAACAATAATAAGACTGATAGAAAACATAGAATAAATTCTAAGAAGCCCTTTCGTCGCAGCAACTATTCTGAACAGTCAAATCCCAATCCAAAACAAAATTGACAGCCAAGTAGGGAGCTTCAAGGGGGGGTGTCTGCAAAACTATGTAGAAAAATGGAGGCAATTAGGTGCGAATCAGTTTATTCTAAAAGTAATTACAAGGGGTCGAATTCCATTCAAAACAAAACCTCCTTTACAGTTCCCTTACCAACATGTTCAAAACAAATTTGCAACCAAAGTAACTTCAGAAATGACAAAAGTAATCAAGGATCTCAAATCAAAAAATATATTAGAACGTCCACCAGTTCTGAATGCAGGTTTTCTTTCAAAAATGTTTTTAGTGAAAAAGTCAGACGGTGGAATGAGACCAATCTTCGATCTTCGAAGTCTCAATGTTCACGTAGCGACAGAACATTTTCATCTGATATCGCAATCGGATGTCATAGATTTTTTACAGGATTACGACTGGCTAGTGAAGGTAGACCTTCAGAATGCTTATTTCCACCTGCCCATAGCGGAGGCCCACAGACGATTCCTCAGGGTGGTGTACAAGGAAGAAATCCTTCAGTTAACTGCTCTACCGTTTGGCCTGTCTGCAGCGCCACGGATATTCTCAGCAGTGTCGAATTGGGTTGCGGAAACCCTTCGATCCAGAGGACTTCGTCTGCTGGTGTATTTGGACGACTACCTTTTGGTCCACCAGGACCGTTCAATTCTAGTCACTCAGGTCACGGAGACACTGAGATTGCTAGAGGCTTTAGGGTGGCACATCAATTACCCAAAGTCTATTGTAGAGCCGACTCAAGAACTGGAATACTTGGGGATTGTCTGGAACACAAACAAGAACACAATGGCACTACCTGTCAAAAAAGTACAAAAGATAAAAAATTTAATTGCTCAAATAGAGAAAAGGAGGTCCACATGTACTTTAAAAGAGGCTCAGAGTCTATTAGGCCTTCTCAATTTTGCAACTCTTACTATCTCCAGGGGACGCCTCCACTGCCGGAGAATGCAGCTTTTTCTAAGAAAGTTCAAAAAGAAACGACCCAGAGAGAGGAGAGTCTTGCCTTGTGTAGTTCGTCAAGACCTGAACTGGTGGTTACAGGCAGTAGACGAGAGTTCCAGACCCCTGCACCACAAGGAAGTCACACACTTCCTGACCACCGATGCAGCGGATGCAGGGTGGGGTGCTCAGTTGAACAGTCTGTACATATCAGAGAAGTGGACTCCACACCAACAAAGATGGCACTCCAATGTGAAGGAGATGTATGCCGTATATGGAACAATACTAAAACACCAAAGGGACTTGAAGGGAGCCCATATTCTGATTCAGTCCGACAACCAGACTCTGGTGTCATATATCAGAAACGAGGGCGGGACTCGTTCAATGGCTCTCCTAAGCTTGACGACAAAACTCTTAGCGCTAACCGAACAGTTAGAGCTAACTCTTTCGGCTTGTTACCTTCCAGGAAGGCTCAACGGGATCGCAGACCGCCTGTCAAGGGGTCGTGCGGTACCCGAGTGGCATCTGTTGCCTCCGGCCGCGGAGGCCGTATTCAACGAATGGGGCATGCCAGACATAGATTTGTTCGCCTCCAAGAGAACAGCAGTCGTTCAAAACTATGCCACTTTAGACTCGAAAGATGGGCATGCAACTTTCTGCGACGCCTTCAGTCGTCCATGGAACTGTCAGCTAGGATGGGTGTTTCCACCTCCCAGCCTAATCCCACAAGTGCTGGCACATCTAAATCGGTCGAAGGGAACATTTATTGTAATAGCTCCCCAGTGGCCAAAATGCTCTTGGCTACCAGACCTCCGAGCCAGAGCTCTAGCAGAGCCTTTACTGATCAAGGATCTGCGGAGGACCTTGATAGATCAGTCAACAGGCAGGTGCCCTCCACAAGTAGACAAGTTGACTCTTCTTGCTTGGAAAGTTGGGGGTGGGCAGAACAAATAGCCCACTGGGCTACTGAGGAGAAAGAGCTGTTAAAGCGCAGCTGGCGTGATTCGACGTTGACTACTTATAAAGCTCCGATTAGAAGGTGGATCATGTGGTGCAATAAGAACAACATTGATCCTAGAGCACCGTCAGGTAATGAAGTTGCAAGATTTATAGCAAAACTGTTTTTAGAGGACAAATTAGCATATAGGACTATTTTGCTACATAAATCAGCTGTGGCTACTTTTTGTGCCACATCGGCAGAAAATTTGTCTAAAAACTTTTTTGTTGTACAGATTTTAAAAGCAATTTCCCTAGCCAGACCAGCCATACCTAAGTCTCCAGTTTTTGATATCAAAATATTGTTTAATTGGTTGGAGAATACACCTCCATTAGGCACCCTCTTTGATGTTTCTCGCCGGACAGCCTTAATTCTTCTGCTTGCTTCTGGGCGTAGAATTCATGATTTAACTCTCTTAGATATATCTCCTAGTAACTTTTTAGAGGAATCTAACAAGATAATACTTTGGCCAAAATTTGGCTCAAAAACGGATTCCAGTACTCATAGACAGTCAGGCTGGGTATTAAGTCAACATTCAAATAAGAATATATGTCCAGTAGCAAATATCAAGGAACTTATACAAATTTCTCATAACATAAGATCTCAGTCTAACTTAACAAATTTATTCATTTCTGTAACTGGAGTCAATAAACCTGCTTCGAGAACAAATATAGCAGGCTGGATTAAGACTATCTTCAAAACTATTAATATTGAGGCAACTCCTGGATCTATTCGATCCGCAGTAGCATCCAGAGGCTGGTTAGAAAGCAGACCAGTAGAAGAGATCCTTAAGAGAGGAAACTGGAAGAGTATACAAACTTTTCAAAAGTTTTATTGTCGAGAAGTTCAGAGGATAGATAAAGATGATTCTTGTGCTGATTTATTGTTTGAGAATTTTAACATTACCTAATTAATGAATGTTAAATAGTACCTCACCCTTATGATGATTAAGGTTTGGTCCTTCTTATTAAGTATGTAAGATTATTTTTTTGTTATAAGGAATCTCTTGTTTAAACTGTTAAGTTTAATTATTTTATGTGTAGTGTTAATGCAAGATAAACTTTAATTGAAGTTTTTCAGTTTGTTTTTCATAAGAAAACATTGATTTATAATAATTTATTCTTGTTTTATTTTTTCAACATAGCGATTGTACTTGACACCAGCAGATAACAAACAGGTCTTCACACAACACTGTGTTTTAGGAAGGCACATAATAGAACTGTTTTGCATTACAACAAAACAATTATTATGTGTCGGATAAAACACAGTGTTGCAGCAAGTTCTTGCTGGTGATAGACTATGAAGTAAAGACAAGTTTCAACGCGTTTCTCTCCAACGAGCAGCGCCTCTGGTGTCAAAGAAAGGTAAACTTTGGAAGGACATCGACAATTTGGTAAGTTTTTAGTACCATAGACTAAATATTGATGGCATCACAGTATAGCTTCTTCACACAACACTGTGTTTTATCCGACACATAATAATTGTTTTGTTGTAATGCAAAACAGTTCTATTTTCTTCTATGGCGGCGATGCGGTGAGCGACGAACGGGCGATAAGCTCTCCCGCCGGTTTTCAGCCAGGTGAGTACTGTTTTGCTGTCTGTCCAAAACGTCTTGCTGCTGGGCTTCTTATCGTGCTCTTCTATAATAGTCGCGGCCATGCGACTTCCCAGTACGGCTGCCTGTAGTTCGAGCCGTGGTATCGACGTTAGCTTGAGCGGTGCGACTTTTGCTTTCGCGGCGATCAGTGACGTATGTACTTGTCCGTCAGCTGTTTCGGCGCGCCAATATATAGCGGCGGCGTATGCGAGTTCACTGGCGTCTACGAAGATATGTAGCTGTATTTTGTCGGCGTCGCTGTAGCCGTTGTAACATCTTGGTACTGCGGTGTGTTGCAAGCTTTTCAGGTGGCGCGTCCAATCGGCCCACTGTTGGGCCAGGTCGGCGTCTATGGGTTGGTCCCAGGCGGTTCCTCTTCTCCATATTTCTTGTAGTATTTGTTTCGCTCGTACTGTTACAGGCGATGCGAGGCCGAGCGGGTCGAACAGCGACATCAGTATTTTCAGTGTTTCTCTCTTCGTGGGGTGCGTTTTTTCGAGTATGCCCGGTGGTAGTCGCGCCAAGTTGAGGTTGAAGCCAAGTTCGTCGGTGCGTGGTTTCCATATGAGTCCCAATATTCGTTCAGTCTGTTCGGCGTCAAGTTCGACTTCGGTCTTCGTTGTAGCGCCCGGGTCGAGGGCGTCGATCACCTGCTGCGAGTTCGATGACCATTGGCGTAGCTCGTAGTGTGCGGCGTTGTGTATCTTGTGTACTTCGGTCGCTATGGCAACGGCGGCGTCTTCAGTTCGTTCGCTGTGTATGAAATCGTCGACGTAGTGACTTTTGATGACAGCTGATCGGGCGTCGGCTTGCCATTGTTCGGAGTTCGCGTTAATGTTCTTCACGAAAATAGCGATGGCAGGTGAACACGTAGCGCCGAATATTAGCGACGTCATTCGGTACTCTTCTGGTGGCTGATCATCACGGCGGCTGCCTCTCCATAGGTAACGTAGCGCGTCTCTGTCTTCTTGTCTGACTTTCACTTGCATAAACATTTCTTTGATGTCGGCCGACACGGCCACTCGGTGCTGACGAAATCGCATGAGTACTCCCGGTAGTGATTGCAGTAGATCGGGCCCTCGCAGCAAGTGATCGTTGAGCGAAACTCCTCTTGTTTTCGCTGCGGCGTCATGTACGATCCTTATCTTGTCGGGCTTCATCGGGTTCACCACGGCGAAGTGCGGTAAGTACCATGTTCGTTGTTCGTTCTTCGTTTTCGGAGCGGGTTCGGCGTAGCCTTTTTCTATTAGCGCGTTCATATTTTCTTCATATCGTTTCTTCATTTTCGGATCGCGGTCGATTTTCTTTTCAACGGTGAGCAGTCGCTTTAACGTGTTTTCGTAGTTGTTTGGCATGTTGACGTCATCCGACCGCCATAGTAGCGGTGCTTCGTATCTTCCCTCTTTGTTTAGTCGGACCTCTCTTTCTAGCGTAGCTAAGGCGCGTGCGTCCGGGTTGTTTTGCGGCATGCTGGGGTTGACGATGAGCGACTCGAGTGCGAAGTAGTTCTTCAGTTGTTCATCCATGCTGTCTTCGATGTTGTTGATGAAATTAACTCGATGCGTTTGTTGCCCCAGTGTGCGTGACTGTGTCCCGTGTAGCACCCACCCAAGCGGCGTTAGCGATGCGACGGGTTGATTGTGCTGCCCTTGACGCATTTCTTCAGTCAACAGTAGGTGCCAATTGTCTTGACCGATGAGTACTTGTGGCTTCGCTTCGACGTATTTGAGAAGATTTTCTATGTCGCTGAGGTGACCGCAGCCGTGTAGCTCTTCATCGGTGATGGCTTGTGGCGATAGTTGCATGTTCGAAATGGTGCGTGCGCGGATCTCGAATTCTTTGTTGGACGAGCCGCGTAGCGATAGTGTGACGCGGCGTGAGCGCGCCGACGTTGTTTGCTGGTCGCCGATAGATTCGATGCGTAGCGGGTCGAATGGGCCCCTGGCGCCGGTTGCTGTTGCTAAGTCGTTGTCGACGAGTGTGACCGTCGAGCCGTCGTCCAGTAGTGCGTAGGTATCTACTCCTCCCGCCGGTCCGGAAACGTGTACAGGTAGAATCTTCAAATAAGATACGCCTCTCGCAGTCCATGTTGACGCGACTGTCTCGCTCTTCTGTATAGCGCTATCTCGCTCTGTTTCTTGTTTCTTCGCATAGTGAAGTAGTTGATGATGTGTTTTATTGCAGTCGTCTATTTCGCATCTTTTTCGTCTGCAGTGGTGAGTTTTCGTGCGGTATCGTAGACACACGAAGCAGAGTCGTTGCTTCTTGGCAGTATCCCATCGTTCATCTGTAGTCGCGGCCTTAAACTTGCTGCATTGCGTTATGTTGTGGCCATTTTCGTCGCAGGCGGCGCATTTCTGTTGAGTGGCGCCGGTATGTCTGTCTGTTGTAGTGAAGGCGCGTTGTGGTCTTCGTAGCGGTGCGTGTTCGCTGTATATGTTTTCAGGCGCTGCGTATGGGCCGCAGCGTTCGGCTTCTCGTTCGAGGAATCTTGATAGCTTGAGTAGGTCGGGTTCCTCTTGAGATTGTTCGGCGGCGAAGTCGTACCACTTGTATTTGAGTACCGGCGTCAGCTTGTCTACCGTTGATCTGATTGCTTCTGGACTATATAGGTAATGTTGACGGTTGAGTGCGCGTAGCGTAGCGACGATGTTCATTATGCGGCTTGCGAATATGCAGATTTCCTTCGGGTTATCGGTGAGGCGCGGGAGGGCGCGCAGTCGTTCCAGTTCGGCTATGGCGATGCTATCTGGACGGCCGAAGCGGGCTTCTAGTGTTTTGAATATTTCTTCAGTTTTCGCATTGTAGATGAGTAGGTTCTCAACTGCTTCTTTTGCTCTTCCTTTCAGGCTGCGTCGTAGTCTTGACACGTTTTCTAGTTCTGAGAATAGCGGCGCGGTTTCGATGTATGCTGCTTTGAACGACAACCATTCTTGATGCGAGCCTCCGTACGGCGGTAGTTCAGTAGCGAAGCGAGGAGTGTGCGGTGTCCCTCTAGCAGCGAGGGCGATCGCGGAGGCCAAATCCTTCAAGTCTATTTGTTGTGGGCACGGCGCGATGTCTCCTATCATCTTCGGTGTAACGGAGTCTTTCTTTTCTTGGTTGTCTTCTTTCTGTACTGGCGTCGGCTGCGACAGCGGCGGTGGTCGCAGTGACGGCAGCGGCGGCGGCGGTAGCAGCAGTGACTGTGTCGGCGGCGGCGGTAATGTCGCCGGCGGCGGCGGCGGCGGCTTTTCTATTCTCTCAGCGGGCTCTTCAGCCGTTTCGGCGGGGCGGGGCTGGCTTTCGTTTAGCCAGTCGTCGACCTTCTTCGTTGTGTCGTGTTCGGAGATGGCCGTCCCTGCGTCGCTTTCATTATCAGATTCGGCTTCGAGGCTTGCGACGCGGGCGGCGGCGAGTTCTATCTTCAGTTTCAGTAATTCTTCTTTGGCGCGAGTGAGGCGGGCAGCGCGCCGTGGCTTTGAGGCACTCTTCGATGGCGCTGGTTTCTTCGTTTTCTGTGTGGTCTCCGAGCCTTCTTCCGTAGAGTTTTCTGTGGTTGCTTCCGTTGACGTAGTTCTTGCAGTCGATTCTGTCGCGGTAGCTTCGGACGCCGCTTCTTCGTTCGGCGGCGCGGTCGTAGGTACGGTTTCGGTTGATGGGCCCGGGGCCGGGGCCGGGGCCGTGGCCGTATCTGGGGCCAGAGTTGGGGCTGGAGAACGTCCCTTCGTTGATCTGGTGACTCGCATCTTCTTTTTTCCTTAGTGACGATTTATCCGGCTGAGAAGGACCATTAATATACGGGACGGCCGTACATTTGTTGCTGGGATTGTCGTCAAAATGAAACGCTGTCTTTTTGGTTGAATCAGCCAGAGTTCTTGAGGGGAGATAGCTTCGAGTTGGTTGTTGCTTGTCCGAGCGCTTGCTGAAGAGTGCATGCTCCATACAAATCCGGCTCGTTATTTATACTCTCGCGGCTATCGCCCTCTCACTCTTACATTTTTATTTCTCTCTCTTACAATTTTATTACAATTGTTATGAATTTCTTAATTGTTATGTTTTTAAACTGTTACACAATTAGCTTATGTCTAAATAATACAATAGTAATGTTATTGTGCCTGTGGAATATTCATTTTGTGAGAAAAAGTGGAAAACAGGTTTTCGGTATAAATATACCTCGCCCCCCGCTTCCTCTGTACAAAACTCGGGCGCACGGGACGCGCGCCGCTCAGTCATGTGCGGACGTCGTGGCGTTAGGATCTAAGTTTAGGTCATAGACATATGACCTAGGTCTCAAGTTTGGTGCCTAACTACCTAACTTTATCTTTTATCTAGCTTTATTTAGTGTCTAGGTCTCTATACTATTTGTTTATTTATCTGAATGTCTATGACCTAACTAGCCTACCTACCTAAGTTTCCACAGGGCTTTAATGAAAAGGCAATCAGAAAGTATCTTTATTAAATACGAACACAAGTATACATTTCAAAACTTACAAACGAAACAATTATTACTTAACTATTATACTAAATACTAACACGATTATAACTGTACAAACTTTATAGACGGAATTTATCTGTCGTCCGGAACAGATCTTCACTTATCGCGAACAGAGGCCTTGAATTTAAGCAACTTTCTATCTGAGACAATAAGGTGGTAAATTCCTCGAAGGTCAGTTTTTGTTCCCCAATGACCCGGCGCATATGGAACTTTAAGCTCCGGATTGAGCTCTCCCACAACCCTCCTGCACTCGGCCACGATGGGGCATTAAAATGCCACTTAATCTGCATTTCGCTGATTTCAGTGAGGAAATCGTCTGATAAAACTGACTGCCTGATGTTTGCATATTCCTTCTGAAGGATTCTGTCGGCTCCTACAAAGTTGGTTCCATTATCACTGTACATGTGACTTGGAGTGCCTCTTCGCGCAGCCATTCTTCGTAACGCTGCCAAAAATGTTGACGAGGACAGATCCGACACGAGTTCTAAATGTATGGCTTTTGTCACCATACACACAAACAGCGCGACGTACCCTTTGCATGTTTTTATTCCGCGTCCTTTGTTGGCCTTGATTTCTACGAAGCCGGTAAAGTCGACACCAGTGTGTAGGAAGGGTCTTGTAAATGTTGTTCTTGCTGCCGGCAGGTCACCCATCATTTGTTGTTGTAAGATAGGCTTTTGCCTTTTACAAATGACACATTTGAATATGTGTTTTTTGACGGCTCTATTACCACTTAGGATCCAGTATTGTTTCCTAATCAATGATTGAGAAAGGCGTGCGCCTCCGTGGAACGTTTGTTTATGTGCTTGATCAATGATTAATTCAGTTAAGCGGCTTTCATATGGTATGATCAATGGATGCTTCATATCTTCACTAAGATGAGAGTTGGATAATCGACCTTTTACTCTTAGAAGTCCGTCCGCATCTATGAAAGGATTTAAAGATAGTAATATGCTTTTGGGCTTACAAACGCCATGTTTTTTAATATGGCCGATGTCTTCAAAAAAATCTTGATACTGAACAAACTTGTGTGATCCTCTGTGGCCGGACCACATATCAGTACCCAGATGCTATATAGTGCAATAGCAGCTACCTGTAGTCTACTTTCATAGGAATGTATTAAAATTAAAAGTACCTCAACAGATAATGAAATATTCAGTAGCTTTTGTGGTCCGGCTGCAAAGCAGTGCTCTCTGGCCGGACTACCTCGAATTCAGAAAAGTGTGATGCACTTTCCAAGAAACTAATACCTCAAAAAAAGCTACTTAAAGAGTACCTTCCATACATACAAGTGTGGTACGATAGAAGTCATTGGTTCCGAAGTTACTAGTAGTAGATTGTGGTCCGGCTGGAGGGTATACTCTGCAGCAAGTCATTTTGATAATTTTAAACATCAACTATTCGTGAATCTATTTAAAAATAATCTACCTTTTCTCTACCTCTCGTTGCTACTATTTTTTCTCTCGTGAAGCTATTAATTTGTTTGATTATCGGCAAAATATGTGGCGCGGCTAGGGAGAACTACTTTTGCGCGACTAAAAAGAAATTTGACTTTTTCTTCATAACAACCAATACTGCATAAAAAGTACTTTATAAAAAAACCTTGAATTCATTTAAAATCTTTTGTTTTAAGTACCACTAACGATTTACAGGAGGTTCGCTTGCATTATTAAGGAGAATGGGCAAAAATGTTCGAACACACTTCATGGTGGCGGAGCGCGTTCATTTCAAGCATGCACAGTGCATTGAGTTATAATGCACCAATGGCACAGTGACGTTATTTTGGTTTATATTATTATTTACATGGTATTTAAGATATGTTGTAACAGGGATTGGACGTAATGTGGCCGGAGAATCAAACGACTGGGCTTGGGTACGGTGGTTTATTACACGAAATCAATACATTAGTAGAGAATGATGACGTAATCGTAGAAAACCGTGAAGAAATCTTGACACCGCCGGCTAGGATGAGTGTTAACAATACCAGCAGCGCCATCTCTTGACGGGGTTTGGTACTTCATTTGCTTCGTATTAATGGTAGTTGTTACAGTCTCCCCCTCTGTCTACGAAGTCGTCCCGACGAGTAAGACAGGAATAGGAATAGCTGAACGATGACTTAACAGTTAGAATGCTATTTCGATTGTCAGCACACTGGGCAAGATCTTCATGAGCTTCCTCCCCCTGGACCACAGCTACTCCTGCCCATTAGTCTCTGAGGCGTGGGCTCCGCATGTTGAAGGAGGTCATCGTGGTAGTCTTTCTACCTAGCTCTGGTGATAAGGAACGAAGATGTCACTGTTCATCGAAGTCGAAGCCGCGTCGTAAAACTCACAGCCGCTTCATCCAAAACTTGTAGTAGATGTTGTGGGTTTCTTCTTTCTTCCTGGTATGGAGAGAGAAGCCACTAGTTGGGCGCCAATGTAACAGGGATTGGACGTAATGTGGCCGGAGAATCAAACGACTGGGCTTGGGTACGGTGGTATATTACACGAAATCAATACATTAGTAGAGAATGATGACGTAATCGTAGAAAACAGCATAACTGTCCCACCAGGTGGAAGCAGCGTAGCCGTGAATCTACTTGGTTTGTAGGCGTTCAAGCATAGTTCCCAGCAGGTGTGGAAGACTATGCCTTGCAGCCTACCTACATGATGATTTGTAGGGCGAAGTTGGAAGATGGAAGATAATGCATAATAGGTACAACAGGGTCTTATAGAACCGTGAAGAAATCTTGACACCGCCGGCTAGGATGAGTGTTAACAATACCAGCAGCGCCATCTCTTGACGGGGTTTGGTACTTCATGGGCTGCGTATATAATAATATGGTGGTTGTTACTGTAACAACTACCATTAATACGAAGCCCATGAAGTACCAAACCCCGTCAAGAGATGGCGCTGCTGGTATTGTTAACACTCATCCTAGCCGGCGGTGTCAAGATTTCTTCACGGTTCTATAAGACCCTGTTGTACCTATTGTGCATTATCTTCCATCTTCGCCCTACAAATCATCATGTAGGTAGGCTGCAAGGCATAGTCTTCCACACCTGCTGGGAACTATGCTTGAACGCCTACAAACCAAGTAGATTCACGGCTACGCTGCTTCCACCTGGTGGGACAGTTATGCTGTTTTCTACGATTACGTCATCATTCAATACATTAGTAGAGAATGATGACGTAATCGTAGAAAACAGCATAACTGTCCCACCAGGTGGAAGCAGCGTAGCCGTGAATCTACTTGGTTTGTAGGCGTTCAAGCATAGTTCCCAGCAGGTGTGGAAGACTATGCCTTGCAGCCTACCTACATGATGATTTGTAGGGCGAAGATGGAAGATGGAAGATAATGCATAATAGGTACAACAGGGTCTTATAGAACCGTGAAGAAATCTTGACACCGCCGGCTAGGATGAGTGTTAACAATACCAGCAGCGCCATCTCTTGACGGGGTTTGGTACTTCATGGGCTTCGTATTAATGGTAGTTGTTACAGTCTCCCCCTCTGTCTACGAAGTCGTCCCGACGAGTAAGACAGGAATAGGAATAGCTGAACGATGACTTAACAGTTAGAATGCTATTTCGATTGTCAGCACACTGGGCAAGATCTTCATGAGCTTCCTCCCCCTGGACCACAGCTACTCCTGTCCTTTCCATTAGTCTCTGGAAGGCGTGGGCTCCGCATGTTGAAGTACATCATCATGGTAGTCTCTCTTCCTAGTTCTGGTGATGAGGAACGAAGGTGTCATCAAAGTCGAAGCCGCCTCGTAAAACTCACAGCCGCTTCATCCAAAACTTGTAGTAGATGTTGTGGGTTTCTTCTTTCTTCCTGATATGGAGAGAGAAGCCCCACGTTGGGCGCCAATGTAACAGGGATTGGACGTAATGTGGCCGGAGAATCAAACGACTGGGCTTGGGTACGGTGGTATATTACACGAAATCAATACATTAGTAGAGAATGATGACGTAATCGTAGAAAACAGCATAACTGTCCCACCAGGTGGAAGCAGCGTAGCCGTGAATCTACTTGGTTTGTAGGCGTTCAAGCATTGTTCCCAGCAGGTGTGGAAGACTATGCCTTGCAGCCTACCTATATGATCTTCTGTAGGGTGAAGTTGGAAGATGGAAGATAATGCACAATAGGTACAACAGGGACTTATAGAACCGTGAAGAAATCTTGACACCGCCGGCTAGGATGAGTGTTAACAATACCAGCAGCGCCATCTCTTGACGGGGTTTGGTACTTCATGGGCTTCGTATTAATGGTAGTTGTTACAGTCTCCCCCTCTGTCTACGAAGTCGTCCCGACGAGTAAGACAGGAATAGGAATAGCTGAACGATGACTTAACAGTTAGAATGCTATTTCGATTGTCAGCACACTGGGCAAGATCTTCATGAGCTTCCTCCCCCTGGACCACAGCTACTCCTGCCCATTAGTCTCTGAGGCGAGGGCTCCGCATGTTGAAGGAGGTCATCGTGGTAGTCTTTCTACCTAGCTCTGATGATAAGGAACGAAGATGTCACTGTTCATCGAAGTCGAAGCCGCGTCGTAAAACTCACAGCCGCTTCATCCAAAACTTGTAGTAGATGTTGTGGGTTTCTTCTTTCTTCCTGGTATGGAGAGAGAAGCCCCACGTTGGGCGCCAATGTAACAGGGATTGGACGTAATGTGGCCGGAGAATCAAACGACTGGGCTTGGGTACGGTGGTTTATTACACGAAATCAATACATTAGTAGAGAATGATGACGTAATCGTAGAAAACAGCATAACTGTCCCACCAGGTGGAAGCAGCGTAGCCGTGAATCTACTTGGTTTGTAGGCGTTCAAGCATAGTTCCCAGCAGGTGTGGAAGACTATGCCTTGCAGCCTACCTACATGATGATTTGTAGGGCGAAGTTGGAAGATAATGCATAATAGGTACAACAGGGTCTTATAGAACCGTGAAGAAATCTTGACACCGCTACTCCTGCCCATTAGTCTCTGAGGCGAGGGCTCCGCATGTTGAAGGAGGTCATCGTGGTAGTCTTTCTACCTAGCTCTGATGATAAGGAACGAAGATGTCACTGTTCATCGAAGTCGAAGCCGCGTCGTAAAACTCACAGCCGCTTCATCCAAAACTTGTAGTAGATGTTGTGGGTTTCTTCTTTCTTCCTGGTATGGAGAGAGAAGCCCCACGTTGGGCGCCAATGTAACAGGGATTGGACGTAATGTGGCCGGTGAATCAAACGACTGGGCTTGGGGGTACGGTTGTATATTACACGAAATCAATACATTAGTAGAGAATGATGACGTAATCGTAGAAAACAGCATAACTGTCCCACCAGGTGGAAGCAGCGTAGCCGTGAATCTACTTGGTTTGTAGGCGACAGGCGTTCAAGCATTGTTCCCAGCAGGTGTGGAAGACTATGCCTTGCAGCCTACCTACAATTATAACGGGGAGGTGGGGGGTGCGATTGAGTGAAACAATTAATTACTCGTGGAGACGAATGTACTTGTGAAAATAGATTAATTACAATATGAATGACTATGAAATATACGACGTTATAGCGCGTGCGTTCAAATTAGGATCGCCGAAGAGAGTCCTAACTTTGCAGCCCGTCTATAACGGTATTAGCCTTTAGTATCAACTAAATTGTCTCAGCAGATGTGAAAGCAATTAGTTTGCACCGTAAGGCTTGCCCTACTGGAGGATGCTTACAATCTGTTAGTCGAGGGGTCTTTAACATACTGGAATACGAAACGTTACCGTGTTGTAGGGTACAGGCAGCGCCATCTGTTGATGTTAGTTGAAACTAATCGTTGTACTGACTGTAGTTTCTTAGTTTGTTTATCTGTTATATTACAGTCTCCCCCTCTGTCTACGTGGTCGTCCCGACGAGTAAGACAGCTTCCTTCTGTAGCTGTAGTAGGCTATCGTAATAATTTTCTATTGTTTCCTGGGACGCCCTCTTTTCCTTATAGGTGCTGTAGGTGCTGGTAAAGGCGTCCCATCATCTTCCTGGAAGCGGCGCAAAGCAGATGAGTGGTAGATTCCAACTGCTTCTTGCGTGGTTGGGTCAGCAATTTGAAATGAGCTAGGTCCATGACGCCGTTTGATAATATATGGTCCATCACGTCGTGGTGCCAGTTTTGCACTGAACCCTTGGCTAGATTTGCTCAACACGTGTGTATCGACTAACACGAGATCTCCAACCAAGTAAGATGGTCTTGGTTTCCTCATTTTGTCTACATATTCCTTTCTTTTCTCTTCTTTCATCTCTTGAACTTCTCTTGCTCTCTTGAGCGTGTCTGCCATTAACAAAAGCTTGGGAGTTATATCGGCGATAAAATTTTCATTCACAATGATTTCACGGAGGTCATTTTCCACATCATCTGGAGTTCGAAGGTTACGGCCAAAAGTTAAGTAAGCCGGAGAGAATCCCGTAGAACTGCAGAGGGTTGTGTTCATGGCAAAACGGATACTAGGCAGCTTATCGGGCCAAGTGGTATGGTCACCCTCTACCAAGATTGCGAGTTGAGTCTTTAGGTCGCGATTTCGACGTTCAACCGGGTTGGTCTCAGGATGGTATACAGGGGTAAATCCGTGATGGATATTGAGACAGAATGACAGTTGCTGCATAACGCTGCTCACGAACTGAGGACCGTTGTCGCTAAGGAAGCGTCGAGGCGTACCATATCGGAGAATTATTTCGTTCAGTAGGATTTTAGCACATTCTTCCGCAGTAGCATATTGCATCGCAAAAAGTTCGACCCACCGTGAAGCAACGTCTTCTATGATTAGGATCCAATTATAGTTGCTTGGGGTGCGAGGCAGGGGACCAAAGAGATCAAAGGCGACTACTTCAAAACGTTGACTAATGGCAGTTGTTTGAAGTAAACCTGAATGTTTCTGGTTCGAAACCTTATAACGTTGGCATTTTAAGCACTTTCTCACGTAAGCTTCGATTTGGCCTCTCATTCCTTTCCAGAAATACCTGCGTGTGATACGCTCGATCGTCTTTTCTGAGCCATAGTGTCCTGCCGTCGCTTCGTCATGATAAGCCCTAATAACTTTTTCTTGTTCATGCTTAGGTACGATCAATAAGCCGTTATCATCTATGCTGTCTGGATCATATCTATATAGTAAGCCATTACTCAAAAAATAGCCTTTTTTGCTCCAGTATTCAGCTTCTTCTTCGCGATCACCTTCCAAACAGTTAACTATCTTTACAATACTTTCATCCTTAAACTGTTCATCTCTTATTTCCTTTTTATCTTTACGAGGCATATCGACAGAAACTGCACAGACACCACAGTTTTCTTTGGTTTCAGGTTTGCAAGTGGGACGGGACAAGGAGTCTGCGACAACGTTAGTTCTGCCGGTAATATATTTTATGGTGATGTCGTATGGCTGAAGTTGGAGTGCCCACCTTGCTAATCGCCCTGTTGGAGATTTAAGAGACATTAACCATTTTAAGGCTTGGTGGTCAGTCAAGACCGTTATCTTCGCACCCTCTATGTAGCCTCGGAACTTATTAATTGCCCATATCACTGCCAACGCTTCTCTCTCGGTGGTACTATAATTGCGTTCAGCTGGAGTCAGGAGGCGGCTGGCATATTCGACCGGATGCTCTTGGTCTCCCTCCCCCTGGACCAGAACTGCACCGATAGCATAATTGCTGGCATCAGCCTTTACGATATAGGGCTTATTCTCATCAGCCTGAACCAGTACCGGAGGACTAGTTAATAATTTGCGTAAGTTATCAAACGCTTTCTCCTGTTCTTCTTCCCAAACCCATGTAGCATTCTTTCTGGTAAGACGGGTAAGAGGTTCCGATATCTTAGCGAAGTTGGGTATGAAGCGTCTATACCACGAGCACATTTGTACAAAGGACAGTAAATGTTTCAGATTCTGTGGAGGAGCCATTTTAAGTATAGCGCTGATTTTATCGGGGTCGACTTCCAAACCATTTGGTGTAATATAGTGACCCAGATACTTAACCTTTGGGCAGCAGAAATTGCTTTTATTTTTGTTAGCAGTTAAGTTAATTTCTTTGAGACGATCGAATACACTCTGAAGATCTTGCATGTGTGCTTTTAAGGTAGGAGACATGACGATCAAGTCATCGAGATATACAAAAAGATTAATGTGACTTAGTGAAATGCGGAAGCGATCCATCATTCTTTGGAATGTCGCGGGCGCATTCCGTAATCCGAAAGGCATTCTTCGAAATCTATACATGCCAAAAGGTGTAACAAACGCTGTTTTGTCCATATCTTCCTCTTTAACTTTTATTTGCCAGTATCCTGCGCGAAGGTCGATAGTACTCATGAATGGGGTTGGTTTAGCGTTGTGGAGTAAATCGTCAATCCTCGGCATGGGATATTTGTCAGGAACTGTTACCGAGTTAAGTTCACGGTAATCGATGCACACCCTGATACCTCCATTTTTCTTGGGCACCATCACTACAGGCGCCGCCCATGGGGATGAGCATGGCTCGATTACTTCTTCTTCCAACATCTTCTTTATTTCCTTTTTCAGTACTTCACGTTTCAGGGGTGACAGTCTGTAAGGAGCAACTGAAATAGGCTTATGTTCACCAGTGTCTATTGCGTGTTCCACATCCTTCGCTGGCAACTTGTTACATTGGAAGACGTTTTCGTTCTGTGCTAGCAAGTCATCCAAATTCAAATTTTCCACCTCCACTGAAGCAATACCAATGTTGGGAAAGAGGTCAGAGTCAGAATCCCCAGCATATTGGTCGTAATCACAAAGGCTATTCTGTGCATCTCTGTACAGCGCATCCATGACAGGGGAATGACCATCAAATAGTTCCGGGCGTGATCTTTTACGTGGACTTAAGGTTAGCGGTATAAGCGGGCCAAAAGAAGGCGAGAAATGTTCAGCAGTGTTTGTAGCCTCTGGTTTAGCGGGAGACGCACTGCAATAAATTTGAGGCACTCGTGATGACGATGGTAAGGTCGCGGTCACCATAGACAAATTGGTACTTTCCTGAAACATGACGAACCCTTCTTCATAAAGTTCTTGTTCGACGTCAGGGTTTTCAATAAAATAAAAGGTGTTCTGTGGCAGGTTCAATACAATCAATGAATCCTGTAGGAAACCTACTCCAAGAAGGCTATGATTGTTATGAGCTTCCGGAAAAACTAAGAAATTGGTCAATATAGTCTTAGTATAGAACTTGACAGGCACTTTTGTGACTAGCACCGTCTGTTTCTTTTGAATGCCATCTGCTAGGGTTACACCCACATTCAATTCGTTAAATTCATGACCTCTTCTTTTCAGCTCTTGATATAGTTGGTACGAGGCGACGCTTGTCTTGGCACCCGTATCGATAAAAGCTGATGTGACGATGTCACCTATTTCAATATAGACCATAGGCCTATCTCTACTGTCAGTAGAAATCTCGACAGCATATACTCCTACGTCTTTACTTTTGTGGCAAGTTGGGCAGTTGGTTCGAACCACACCAGGTGTACCGCATCCATAACAACTGAACCTTGGGGTAGAAGGCGAAGGAGCCTGTGTATTGACTTCTGCTTTATTTTGGGAACGAGGTTCTTTATCCATCTTTTTGTCACCAGCGGCGAACTGCTTCTTCTTACATGTCTCGATTGTGTGACCTAAGTTCTTGCAGAACTTGCATCTTTTCTTCTGCACGTAATTGTTCGGTGCAAACGGAATGGCTTCACCACGTTCACCCTTTTCCTTGATCACATGTTCAACTGCTCGAGCTGCCTGAATGAGCTCATCAAATGTTTTCACACTAGCTCGAGGTACCTTGTCTCTTATTTTCAAGTTCAGAATACCATAAACCAGGTCCAGTTGAAAATTTTCAGTAAGAGCTGGGTTCGCCAGTTGTGAAAACAGAAACCGCTTTCCACGTATAAAGTCTTCAGTAGATATATTGCTGCCTTGTTTGGTTTGCGTAATCTCTATAAGAATAAGGTAGGGTTCTTTCTTGGGCGCAAAGTGCTCTCTGAGACATCTCTCGAATTTTTCCCAGGTGTCCACTTCGTTCTTAACGCCTTGCCACCATATTCCGGCCTCATCTTTGAGTAATAACGGTAACTCCTCTAAAGCAACGCTATCATTGATCTTCTGTCTGCGTTTAAAGATGTTCACAGCAGATAAAAATGCTTCCACGGCATCCGCACTCTTGCGTCCATCGTAGAAATAGTGGCACGTCGTAAAGGAACCTGATTCGCTTGCAGGTGTACTCGGTTGCATTTTCGTAATGATTTTTTCCAGCACATCTTCAGACAAAGCGTAGAGTTTGGGTTGAGCCATCTTAGTCGTCGTTACACGTCCTGATCGGGTAACGTAGGGTAAGGATTCGAAATAATCTTCGTGCTCGCTGTCCGAGCTTTCTCCACTCATTAAATTTAGGAATAGATGAACGATGACTTAACAGTTGGAATGCTATTTCGATTGTCAGCACACTTAAGATCTTCATGAGCTTCCTCCCCCTGGACCACAGCTACTCCTGTCCTTTCCATTAGTCTCTGGAAGGCGTGGGCTCCGCATGTTGAAGTACATCATCATGGTAGTCTCTCTTCCTAGTTCTGGTGATGAGGAACGAAGGTGTCATCAAAGTCGAAGCCGCCTCGTAAAACTCACAGCCGCTTCATCCAAAACTTGTAGTAGATGTTGTGGGTTTCTTCTTTCTTCCTGGTATGGAGAGAGAAGCCACTAGTTGGGCGCCAATGTAACTGTAACAACTACCATTAATACGAAGCCCATGAAGTACCAAACCCCGTCAAGAGATGGCGCTGCTGGTATTGTTAACACTCATCCTAGCCGGCGGTGTCAAGATTTCTTCACGGTTCTATAAGTCCCCTTGTACCTATTGTACGTTATCTTCCATCTTCCATCTTCGCCCTACAAATCATCATGTAGGTAGGCTGCAAGGCATAGTCTTCCACACCTGCTGGGAACTATGCTTGAACGCCTACAAACCAAGTAGATTCACGGCTACGCTGCTTCCACCTGGTGGGACAGTTATGCTGTTTTCTACGATTACGTCATCATTCTCTACTAATGTATTGATTTCGTGTAATAAACCACCGTACCCAAGCCCATGTAACAACTACCATTAATACGAAGCCCATGAAGTACCAAACCCCGTCAAGAGATGGCGCTGCTGGTATTGTTAACACTCATCCTAGCCGGCGGTGTCAAGATTTCTTCACGGTTCTATAAGACCCTGTTGTACCTATTATGCATTATCTTCCATCTTCCATCTTCGCCCTACAAATCATCATGTAGGTAGGCTGCAAGGCATAGTCTTCCACACCTGCTGGGAACTATGCTTGAACGCCTACAAACCAAGTAGATTCACGGCTACGCTGCTTCCACCTGGTGGGACAGTTATGCTGTTTTCTACGATTACGTCATCATTCTCTACTAATGTATTGATTTCGTGTAATAAACCACCGTACCCAAGCCCAGTCGTTTGATTCTCCGGCCACATTACGTCCAATCACTGTTACATTGGCGCCCAACTAGTGGCTTCTCTCTCCATACCAGGAAGAAAGAAGAAACCCACAACATCTACTACAAGTTTTGGATGAAGCGGCTGTGAGTTTTACGAGGCGGCTTCGACTTTGATGACACCTTCGTTCCTCATCACCAGAACTAGGAAGAGAGACTACCATGATGATGTACTTCAACATGCGGAGCCCACGCCTTCCAGAGACTAATGGAAAGGACAGGAGTAGCTGTGGTCCAGGGGGAGGAAGCTCATGAAGATCTTAAGTGTGCTGACAATCGAAATAGCATTCCAACTGTTAAGTCATCGTTCATCTATTCCTAATCCTGTCTTACTCGTCGGGACGACTTCGTAGACAGAGGGGGAGACTGTAACAACCACCATATATACGCAGCCCATGAAGTACCAAACCCCGTCAAGAGATGGCGCTTCTGGTATTGTTAACACTCATCCTAGCCGGCGGTGTCAAGATTTCTTCACGGTTCTATAAGACCCTGTTGTACCTATTATGCATTATCTTCCATCTTCGCCCTACAAATCATCATGTAGGTAGGCTGCAAGGCATAGTCTTCCACACCTGCTGGGAACTATGCTTGAACGCCTACAAACCAAGTAGATTCACGGCTACGCTGCTTCCACCCGGTGGGACAGTTATGCTGTTTTCTACGATTACGTCATTATTCTCTACTAATGTATTGATTTCGTGTAATATACCACCGTACCCAAGCCCAGTCGTTTGATTCTCCGGCCACATTACGTCCAATCCCTGTTACATGAGACTGTAACAACTACCATTAATACGAAGCCCATGAAGTACCAAACCCCGTCAAGAGATGGCGCTGCTGGTATTGTTAACACTCATCCTAGCCGGCGGTGTCAAGATTTCTTCACGGTTCTATAAGTCCCCTTGTACCTATTGTACATTATCTTCCATCTTCCAACTTCACCCTACAGAAGATCATATAGGTAGGCTGCAAGGCATAGTCTTCCACACCTGCTGGGAACAATGCTTGAACGCCTACAAACCAAGTAGATTCACGGCTACGCTGCTTCCACCTGGTGGGACAGTTATGCTGTTTTCTACGATTACGTCATCATTCTCTACTAATGTATTGATTTCGTGTAATATACCACCGTACCCAAGCCCAGTCGTTTGATTCTCCGGCCACATTACGTCCAATCCCTGTTACATTGGCGCCCAACGTGGGGCTTCTCTCTCCATACCAGGAAGAAAGAAGAAACCCACAACATCTACTACAAGTTTTGGATGAAGCGGCTGTGAGTTTTACGACGCGGCTTCGACTTCGATGAACAGTGACATCTTCGTTCCTTATCATCAGAGCTAGGTAGAAAGACTACCACGATGACCTCCTTCAACATGCGGAGCCCTCGCCTCAGAGACTAATGGGCAGGAGTAGCTGTGGTCCAGGGGGAGGAAGCTCATGAAGATCTTGCCCAGTGTGCTGACAATCGAAATAGCATTCTTACTGTTAAGTCATCGTTCAGCTATTCCTATTCCTGTCTTACTCGTCGGGACGACTTCGTAGACAGAGGGGGAGACTGTAACAACTACCATTAATACGAAGCCCATGAAGTACCAAACCCCGTCAAGAGATGGCGCTGCTGGTATTGTTAACACTCATCCTAGCCGGCGGTGTCAAGATTTCTTCACGGTTCTATAAGTCCCTGTTGTACCTATTGTGCATTATCTTCCATCTTCCATCTTCGCCCTACAAACTGTAACAACTACCATTAATACGAAGCCCATGAAGTACCAAACCCCGTCAAGAGATGGCGCTGCTGGTATTGTTTACACTCATCCTAGCCGGCGGTGTCAAGATTTCTTCACGGTTCTATAAGACCCTGTTGTACCCATTATGCATTATCTTCCATCTTCCATCTTCGCCCTACAAATCATCATGTAGGTAGGCTGCAAGGCATAGTCTTCCACACCTGCTGGGAACTATGCTTGAACGCCTACAAACCAAGTAGATTCACGGCTACGCTGCTTCCACCTGGTGGGACAGTTATGCTGTTTTCTACGATTACGTCATCATTCTCTACTAATGTATTGATTTCGTGTAATATACAACCGTACCCCCAAGCCCAGTCGTTTGATTCACCGGCCACATTACGTCCAATCCCTGTTACATTGGCGCCCAACTAGTGGCTTCTCTCTCCATACCAGGAAGAAAGAAGAAACCCACAACATCTACTACAAGTTTTGGATGAAGCGGCTGTGAGTTTTACGAGGCGGCTTCGACTTTGATGACACCTTCGTTCCTCATCACCAGAACTAGGAAGAGAGACTACCATGATGATGTACTTCAACATGCGGAGCCCACGCCTTCCAGAGACTAATGGAAAGGACAGGAGTAGCTGTGGTCCAGGGGGAGGAAGCTCATGAAAATCTTAAGTGTGCTGACAATCGAAATAGCATTCCAACTGTTAAGTCATCGTTCATCTATTCCTATTCCTGTCTTACTCGTCGGGACGACTTCGTAGACAGAGGGGGAGACTGTAACAACCACCATATTATTATATACGCAGCCCATGAAGTACCAAACCCCGTCAAGAGATGGCGCTGCTGGTATTGTTTACACTCATCCTAGCCGGCGGTGTCAAGATTTCTTCACGGTTCTATAAGACCCTGTTGTACCCATTATGCATTATCTTCCATCTTCCATCTTCGCCCTACAAATCATCATGTAGGTAGGCTGCAAGGCATAGTCTTCCACACCTGCTGGGAACAATGCTTGAACGCCTACAAACCAAGTAGATTCACGGCTACGCTGCTTCCACCTGGTGGGACAGTTATGCTGTTTTCTACGATTACGTCATCATTCTCTACTAATGTATTGATTTCGTGTAATATACCACCGTACCCAAGCCCAGTCGTTTGATTCTCCGGCCACATTACGTCCAATCACTGTTACATTGGCGCCCAACTAGTGGCTTCTCTCTCCATACCAGGAAGAAAGAAGAAACCCATAACATCGACAAGTTTTGGATGAAGCGGCTGAAGAAAGACTACCACGATGACCTCCTTCAACATGCGGAGCCCACGCCTTCCAGAGACTAATGGAAAGGACAGGAGTAGCTGTGGTCCAGGGGGAGGAAGCTCATGAAGATCTTAAGTGTGCTGACAATCGAAATAGCATTCCAACTGTTAAGTCATCGTTTATCTATTCGTAACAACTACCATTAATACGAAGCCCATGAAGTACCAAACCCCGTCAAGAGATGGCGCTGCTGGTATTGTTAACACTCATCCTAGCCGGCGGTGTCAAGATTTCTTCACGGTTCTATAAGACCCTGTTGTACCTATTACTGTAACAACCACCATATATACGCAGCCCATGAAGTACCAAACCCCGTCAAGAGATGGCGCTGCTGGTATTGTTAACACTCATCCTAGCCGGCGGTGTCAAGATTTCTTCACGGTTCTATAAGACCCTGTTGTACCTATTATGCATTATCTTCCATCTTCGCCCTACAAATCATCATGTAGGTAGGCTGCAAGGCATAGTCTTCCACACCTGCTGGGAACTATGCTTGAACGCCTACAAACCAAGTAGATTCACGGCTACGCTGCTTCCACCTGGTGGGACAGTTATGCTGTTTTCTACGATTACGTCATCATTCTCTACTAATGTATTGATTTCGTGTAATAAACCACCGTACCCAAGCCCAGTCGTTTGATTCTCCGGCCACATTACGTCCAATCACTGTTACATTGGCGCCCAACTAGTGGCTTCTCTCTCCATACCAGGAAGAAAGAAGAAACCCACAACATCTACTACAAGTTTTGGATGAAGCGGCTGTGAGTTTTACGAGGCGGCTTCGACTTTGATGACACCTTCGTTCCTCATCACCAGAACTAGGAAGAGAGACTACCATGATGATGTACTTCAACATGCGGAGCCCACGCCTTCCAGAGACTAATGGAAAGGACAGGAGTAGCTGTGGTCCAGGGGGAGGAAGCTCATGAAGATCTTAAGTGTGCTGACAATCGAAATAGCATTCCAACTGTTAAGTCATCGTTCATCTATTCCTAATCCTGTCTTACTCGTCGGGACGACTTCGTAGACAGAGGGGGAGACTGTAACAACCACCATATATACGCAGCCCATGAAGTACCAAACCCCGTCAAGAGATGGCGCTGCTGGTATTGTTAACACTCATCCTAGCCGGCGGTGTCAAGATTTCTTCACGGTTCTATAAGACCCTGTTGTACCTATTATGCATTATCTTCCATCTTCGCCCTACAAATCATCATGTAGGTAGGCTGCAAGGCATAGTCTTCCACACCTGCTGGGAACTATGCTTGAACGCCTACAAACCAAGTAGATTCACGGCTACGCTGCTTCCACCTGGTGGGACAGTTATGCTGTTTTCTACGATTACGTCATCATTCTCTACTAATGTATTGATTTCGTGTAATAAACCACCGTACCCAAGCCCAGTCGTTTGATTCTCCGGCCACATTACGTCCAATCACTGTTACATTACGGTGGTTTATTACACGAAATCAATACATTAGTAGAGAATGATGACGTAATCGTAGAAAACAGCATAACGTTGGGCGCCAATGTAACAGTGATTGGACGTAATGTGGCCGGAGAATCAAACGACTGGGCTTGGGTACGGTGGTTTATTACACGAAATCAATACATTAGTAGAGAATGATGACGTAATCGTAGAAAACAGCATAACTGTCCCACCAGGTGGAAGCAGCGTAGCCGTGAATCTACTTGGTTTGTAGGCGTTCAAGCATTGTTCCCAGCAGGTGTGGAAGACTATGCCTTGCAGCCTACCTATATGATCTTCTGTAGGGTGCAGTTGGAAGATGGAAGATGGAAGATAATGCACAATAGGTACAACAGGGTCTTATAGAACCGTGAAGAAATCTTGACACCGCCGGCTAGGATGAGTGTTAACAATACCAGCAGCGCCATCTCTTGACGGGGTTTGGTACTTCATGGGCTTCGTATTAATGGTAGTTGTTACAGTAGGGCGTTCAAGCATTGTTCCCAGCAGGTGTGGAAGACTATGCCTTGCAGCCTACCTACATGATGATTTGTAGGGCGAAGATGGAAGATGGAAGATAATGCATAATGGGTACAACAGGGTCTTATAGAACCGTGAAGAAATCTTGACACCGCCGGCTAGGATGAGTGTAAACAATACCAGCAGCGCCATCTCTTGACGGGGTTTGGTACTTCATGGGCTGCGTATATAATAATATGGTGGTTGTTACAGTAGTTCCCAGCAGGTGTGGAAGACTATGCCTTGCAGCCTACCTACATGATGATTTGTAGGGCGAAGATGGAAGATAACGTACAATAGGTACAAGGGGGTCTTATAGAACCGTGAAGAAATCTTGACACCGCCGGCTAGGATGAGTGTAAACAATACCAGCAGCGCCATCTCTTGACGGGGTTTGGTACTTCATGGGCTGCGTATATATGGTGGTTGTTACAGTCTCCCCCTCTGTCTACGAAGTCGTCCCGACGAGTAAGACAGGATTAGGAATAGATGAACGATGACTTAACAGTTGGAATGCTATTTCGATTGTCAGCACACTTAAGATCTTCATGAGCTTCCTCCCCCTGGACCACAGCTACTCCTGTCCTTTCCATTAGTCTCTGGAAGGCGTGGGCTCCGCATGTTGAAGTACATCATCATGGTAGTCTCTCTTCCTAGTTCTGGTGATGAGGAACGAAGGTGTCATCAAAGTCGAAGCCGCCTCGTAAAACTCACAGCCGCTTCATCCAAAACTTGTAGTAGATGTTGTGGGTTTCTTCTTTCTTCCTGGTATGGAGAGAGAAGCCACTAGTTGGGCGCCAATGTAACAGTGATTGGACGTAATGTGGCCGGAGAATCAAACGACTGGGCTTGGGTACGGTGGTTTATTACACGAAATCAATACATTAGTAGAGAATGATGACGTAATCGTAGAAAACAGCATAACTGTCCCACCAGGTGGAAGCAGCGTAGCCGTGAATCTACCACGTTGGGCGCCAATGTAACAGGGATTGGACGTAATGTGGCCGGAGAATCAAACGACTGGGCTTGGGGGTACGGTTGTATATTACACGAAATCAATACATTAGTAGAGAATGATGACGTAATCGTAGAAAACAGCATAACTGTCCCACCAGGTGGAAGCAGCGTAGCCGTGAATCTACTTGGTTTGTAGGCGTTAGGCGTTCAAGCATAGTTCCCAGCAGGTGTGGAAGACTATGCCTTGCAGCCTACCTACATGATGATTTGTAGGGCGAAGAAAGAAGATAATGCACAATAGGTACAACAGGGTCTTATAGAACCGTGAAGAAATCTTGACACCGCCGGCTAGGATGAGTGTTAACAATACCAGCAGCGCCATCTCTTGACGGGGTTTGGTACTTCATGGGCTTCGTATTAATGGTAGTTGTTACAGTCTCCCCCTCTGTCTACGAAGTCGTCCCGACGAGTAAGACAGGAATAGGAATAGCTGAACGATGACTTAACAGTTAGAATGCTATTTCGATTGTCAGCACACTGGGCAAGATCTTCATGAGCTTCCTCCCCCTGGACCACAGCTACTCCTGCCCATTAGTCTCTGAGGCGTGGGCTCCGCATGTTGAAGGAGGTCATCGTGGTAGTCTTTCTACCTAGCTCTGGTGATAAGGAACGAAGATGTCACTGTTCATCGAAGTCGAAGCCGCGTCGTAAAACTCACAGCCGCTTCATCCAAAACTTGTAGTAGATGTTGTGGGTTTTTTCTTTCTTCCTGGTATGGAGAGAGAAGCCACTAGTTGGGCGCCAATTATAACGGGGAGGTGGGGGGTGCGATTGAGTGAAACAATTAATTACTCGTGGAGACGAATGTACTTGTGAAAATAGATTAATTACAATATGAATGACTATGAAATATACGACGTTATAGCGCGTGCGTTCAAATTAGGATCGCCGAAGAGAGTCCTAACTTTGCAGCCCGTCTATAACGGTATTAGCCTTTAGTATCAACTAAATTGTCTCAGCAGATGTGAAAGCAATTAGTTTGCACCGTAAGGCTTGCCCTACTGGAGGATGCTTACAATCTGTTAGTCGAGGGGTCTTTAACATACTGGAATACGAAACGTTACCGTGTTGTAGGGTACAGGCAGCGCCATCTGTTGATGTTAGTTGAAACTAATCGTTGTACTGACTGTAGTTTCTTAGTTTGTTTATCTGTTATATTGGTCCAGGGGGAGGAAGCTCATGAAGATCTTAAGTGTGCTGACAATCGAAATAGCATTCCAACTGTTAAGTCATCGTTCATCTATTCCTAATCCTGTCTTACTCGTCGGGACGACTTCGTAGACAGAGGGGGAGACTGTAACAACCACCATATATACGCAGCCCATGAAGTACCAAACCCCGTCAAGAGATGGCGCTGCTGGTATTGTTAACACTCATCCTAGCCGGCGGTGTCAAGATTTCTTCACGGTTCTATAAGACCCTGTTGTACCTATTATGCATTATCTTCCATCTTCGCCCTACAAATCATCATGTAGGTAGGCTGCAAGGCATAGTCTTCCACACCTGCTGGGAACAATGCTTGAACGCCTACAAACCAAGTAGATTCACGGCTACGCTGCTTCCACCTGGTGGGACAGTTATATGCTGTTTTCTACGATTACGTCATCATTCTCTACTAATGTATTGATTTCGTGTAATAAACCACCGTACCCAAGCCCAGTCGTTTGATTCTCCGGCCACATTACGTCCAATCCCTGTTACATTTGGTAATTGGCGCCCAACGTGGGGCCACGAGTCAACGTATAAAAGACATAGCTCCGTGACAACGAACTTCCACGGTCGGCGGTGCTCCCTGAGAGAAGACAATCATTTAATGAGTGGAGAAAGCTCGGACAGCGAGCACGAAGATTATTTCGAATCCTTACCCTACGTTACCCGATCAGGACGTGTAACGACGACTAAGATGGCTCAACCCAAACTCTACGCTTTGTCTGAAGATGTGCTGGAAAAAATCATTACGAAAATGCAACCGAGTACACCTGCAAGCGAATCAGGTTCCTTTACGACGTGCCACTATTTCTACGATGGACGCAAGAGTGCGGATGCCGTGGAAGCATTTTTATCTGCTGTGAACATCTTTAAACGCAGACAGAAGATCAATGATAGCGTTGCTTTAGAGGAGTTACCGTTATTACTCAAAGATGAGGCCGGAATATGGTGGCAAGGCGTTAAGAACGAAGTGGACACCTGGGAAAAATTCGAGAGATGTCTCAGAGAGCACTTTGCGCCCAAGAAAGAACCCTACCTTATTCTTATAGAGATTACGCAAACCAAACAAGGCAGCAATATATCTACTGAAGACTTTATACGTGGAAAGCGGTTTCTGTTTTCACAACTGGCGAACCCAGCTCTTACTGAAAATTTTCAACTGGACCTGGTTTATGGTATTCTGAACTTGAAAATAAGAGACAAGGTACCTCGAGCTAGTGTGAAAACATTTGATGAGCTCATTCAGGCAGCTCGAGCAGTTGAACATGTGATCAAGGAAAAGGGTGAACGTGGTGAAGCCATTCCGTTTGCACCGAACAATTACGTGCAGAAGAAAAGATGCAAGTTCTGCAAGAACTTAGGTCACACAATCGAGACATGTAAGAAGAAGCAGTTCGCCGCTGGTGACAAAAAGATGGATAAAGAACCTCGTTCCCAAAATAAAGCAGAAGTCAATACACAGGCTCCTTCGCCTTCTACCCCAAGGTTCAGTTGTTATGGATGCGGTACACCTGGTGTGGTTCGAACCAACTGCCCAACTTGCCACAAAAGTAAAGACGTAGGAGTATATGCTGTCGAGATTTCTACTGACAGTAGAGATAGGCCTATGGTCTATATTGAAATAGGTGACATCGTCACATCAGCTTTTATCGATACGGGTGCCAAGACAAGCGTCGCCTCGTACCAACTATATCAAGAGCTGAAAAGAAGAGGTCATGAATTTAACGAATTGAATGTGGGTGTAACCCTAGCAGATGGCATTCAAAAGAAACAGACGGTGCTAGTCACAAAAGTGCCTGTCAAGTTCTATACTAAGACTATATTGACCAATTTCTTAGTTTTTCCGGAAGCTCATAACAATCATAGCCTTCTTGGAGTAGGTTTCCTACAGGATTCATTGATTGTATTGAACCTGCCACAGAACACCTTTTATTTTATTGAAAACCCTGACGTCGAACAAGAACTTTATGAAGAAGGGTTCGTCATGTTTCAGGAAAGTACCAATTTGTCTATGGTGACCGCGACCTTACCATCGTCATCACGAGTGCCTCAAATTTATTGCAGTGCGTCTCCCGCTAAACCAGAGGCTACAAACACTGCTGAACATTTCTCGCCTTCTTTTGGCCCGCTTATACCGCTAACCTTAAGTCCACGTAAAAGATCACGCCCGGAACTATTTGATGGTCATTCCCCTGTCATGGATGCGCTGTACAGAGATGCACAGAATAGCCTTTGTGATTACGACCAATATGCTGGGGATTCTGACTCTGACCTCTTTCCCAACATTGGTATTGCTTCAGTGGAGGTGGAAAATTTGAATTTGGATGACTTGCTAGCACAGAACGAAAACGTCTTCCAATGTAACAAGTTGCCAGCGAAGGATGTGGAACACGCAATAGACACTGGTGAACATAAGCCTATTTCAGTTGCTCCTTACAGACTGTCACCCCTGAAACGTGAAGTACTGAAAAAGGAAATAAAGAAGATGTTGGAAGAAGAAGTAATCGAGCCATGCTCATCCCCATGGGCGGCGCCTGTAGTGATGGTGCCCAAGAAAAATGGAGGTATCAGGGTGTGCATCGATTACCGTGAACTTAACTCGGTAACAGTTCCTGACAAATATCCCATGCCGAGGATTGACGATTTACTCCACAACGCTAAACCAACCCCATTCCGTAATTCTCTACTAATGTATTGATTTCGTGTAATAAACCACCGTACCCAAGCCCAGTCGTTTGATTCTCCGGCCACATTACGTCCAATCACTGTTACATTGGCGCCCAACGTGGGGCTTCTCTCTCCATACCAGGAAGAAAGAAGAAACCCACAACATCTACTACAAGTTTTGGATGAAGCGGCTGTGAGTTTTACGAGGCGGCTTCGACTTTGATGACACCTTCGTTCCTCATCACCAGAACTAGGAAGAGAGACTACCATGATGATGTACTTCAACATGCGGAGCCCACGCCTTCCAGAGACTAATGGAAAGGACAGGAGTAGCTGTGGTCCAGGGGGAGGAAGCTCATGAAGATCTTAAGTGTGCTGACAATCGAAATAGCATTCCAACTGTTAAGTCATCGTTCATCTATTCCTAATCCTGTCTTACTCGTCGGGACGACTTCGTAGACAGAGGGGGAGACTGTAACAACCACCATATATACGCAGCCCATGAAGTACCAAACCCCGTCAAGAGATGGCGCTGCTGGTATTGTTAACACTCATCCTAGCCGGCGGTGTCAAGATTTCTTCACGGTTCTATAAGACCCTGTTGTACCTACACCATATATACGCAGCCCATGAAGTACCAAACCCCGTCAAGAGATGGCGCTTCTGGTATTGTTAACACTCATCCTAGCCGGCGGTGTCAAGATTTCTTCACGGTTCTATAAGACCCTGTTGTACCTATTATGCATTATCTTCCATCTTCCAACTTCACCCTACAGAAGATCATATAGGTAGGCTGCAAGGCATAGTCTTCCACACCTGCTGGGAACAATGCTTGAACGCCTACAAACCAAGTAGATTCACGGCTACGCTGCTTCCACCTGGTGGGACAGTTATGCTGTTTTCTACGATTACGTCATCATTCTCTACTAATGTATTGATTTCGTGTAATAAACCACCGTACCCAAGCCCAGTCGTTTGATTCTCCGGCCACATTACGTCCAATCACTGTTACAATGTACATTATTACAGTTTTTCTTGCCAAGTTTTCTAAAAATAGCTGACAATATACAAAAAATAACTTTTATTTGAAAAAAAAAATACTTTGAAGCCAAATCTAGGTATAATTAGCTTTTTTTCTAAGTGGATTTCAGAATCGTCGTCATACAAAGAAATGTTTCTCTAATTGGTTGCTTTCTAATGACATATAGCCCAAAGGGCTACAATATTTTGTCCAATTTGTCCATTCTCCTGTACAAATTTTATTATTGCTGTGTTAGACATTTTTGCAGCAGTAGTGGCATCTTCCATTATAGGCACTGTGCACAAAATTTAAAAATTTCAATAACAACCATTTCTCGTCAGCAAAATACAACTTTGTTTTTCATAGATTTGTATGAATGACAAAGTTACATTTGCGGTTTTTTAATATGTGTTATATCTCAAAAAGTGCGTAATATATCTCGTTAAAACTAAAAAATAAAGTATATTTTTACGAGATTATTTCACTAATTTAATTCAAAAGTTAGAAAGGCGGGGGGCGGAAACCCATTTTACCATTTTGGAAGGCTATATATCAAAAGATTGACTTTGAAAAAAAAAGTTTGAAAAATATTTTGTCCTTTTTAACCGACTTCAAATTCAAAAAGGAGGAGGTTCTCTGTTCGTCTGTATGTATTTTTTTTATTGTAAAATGCACCGGTATCCAAATTATTAATTATACACTAAACGATCTTTTAATATTCGAAATTGATTTAAGTCTTGATTTAAATAACATTCCAGACACTTTAAATTTACAAAGGAAATTATTTTCGCTGTTCTCTGTCGTTGAATATTTACCGAATATTCGCCATTATGTAGCTCATTGCAAACATTTTGATAATACCTGGGAAACTTATGATGATTTAAATTCTAAAGTAACAAGAACCAAAAATGAGCAAATGGTTGTTCATTGTATTTTATATGCAAAATTGTAATCTATATACAGTGTGGGAAAAAAATACCGTGGTTGGAGGAAAAGTACCCTTAATATTGATGATGACAAATTTTACTGAAAGGAAACATTCCTTTATTTTCAAAAATTAAAACTGCATTTAAAGAGTTTTAAAAAATTACCTGCTTGAGCCCAGAATCAAACCGGTAAAATGTGAAAAAAACATCCTGTATTTTATGATACCAACCGAAAGAGTCATTCATAACGATCGATTTGTTTTAAACAACATAGTATCTTAAATTAAAGAAAAACCATATTTTTTTTATTGTAAAGCTTACTTACTATCTAAAGAAAAAAGTTTACCTAACTTATAAATTGCTCAAAATGAGACCCATTTTCACGTATGCACAGACGTATTTTTTGACTAAATTCGTTACGTGTCGCCTTTTGTAACGAGTTATGGTGAATATTTGGGGTGCGTAATGAATGATATAATTTTATTTCAATAACGTTCATATGACATAATAAACGTTAGTCATAGAAACACTTCAACTAATTTCATTTTACATAATATTATTTAACATAAGTTAGGTTAGCGAAACAAGCGTGCCACGGCAGCGGCCGGTGAAGCGCCAGAAATAGTTATTCGTTGATTATACGAAATGAACGTTATATGAAATGATTTTATGTAATATAATTATTATGTGTTTTAAATATTATACAATGTAAGTGTTATTGTAAATGTTTATTATATGAAACGTTTTTATATCAAATGTTCATTATACGGTTTAAAATTATATATTTTGAATTTATATCATTCGTTGATTATACGAAATGAATGTTATATGAAGTGATTTTATGTAATGTGTTATCATACTTTGTGAATCATCATCATTTCAGCAGCATCAATATTATATCATAAATTACACACCCGTATATTTGAAATAATATTTTGAAATATTATACTCTTTCGGTAGGTGTCATAAAATACAGTTTTTTTTTCAGATTTCATCGGTTCGATTACCGGCTCAAGCAGCTTATTTTTCAAAAATCTTAAAATGCAGTTTTCATTATTTTTGAAAATTAAATAAAGGAATGTTTCCTTTCAGTATTTGCCATCATCAATATTAAGGGTAGGTCCTTTTCCTCCAACCACGGTCTTTTTTTTCCACCCTGTATATAAAGTCGAAAGGTGATAACTTACTCATCACAAAATCTCAAAAACGACTGGACCAATGAATTTGGCAAGAAGGTAGATTATGACTAGGAAACATCTGCTAGGATTTTGGAAAACTTTCCCCTGAAGGGGTAAAATGTGGGATTCAAGGTTATATGGAACTTGCTCATTTATGGATTTAGAAGCATTAACATTGGTACGTTGGATACTGGTTACGATTGAAAATGATCTGCGTTATCAAAGTTAAAAAAACTCCCCGCTAATGGGGTAAAATAGGAGGATAAAGTTTATATGGAACTTCTTCATTTCTGAACTTAGAAGTATGTAAATTGGTATGTAGGATACTGGTCAGGTTTAAAAATGTTCTGCGTTAGCAAAGTTAAAAAAAGTCTCCACTTATGTGTAGAGGGGGGAATATCAAACGTACTGAGTTTGGATATTTGTGGCTCAGTCACACAAAACGGCTGACTCGATCGCGATAAATTGCGCTCTGGCCTGGAAAATTTTATACGGTATTTTAACTCGGGGAAAAAGTACGGTTCCCTTGGGATATAGTTTTTTTTTCACTTTAATTTGTTTAATGTCTTATGACAGCTCATTTTCGCGCAAAGCAATATTTTGTTTCTTAAAAAGAAATAAGGTCTTGAGGATTTTTTTTCTAAGAGGTTAATATGTTGTGTCAAATTGATTGTGGACAAGCCACAGAACTTAAAATTCGTCACTTATTTATTTTTCTTATAAAAATTAATTGCTTTATAAATATAATTTAAGTGGCAACATTGAGATACGTGTATCTTTAAGGGCAGGCGGTAAGTGAAACGCGTAACACAGCTTTCGGGGTTTTAAACTTGTAACATAGAATTATCGACAGAAATTACTTTAAAAAATATAATAGTGTACAGGAAAAGTTACTTTACAATAACACCGTGGAAAATTTTAAATATTTAACTCACGTTAATGGCAAAAAAATCGCAAACTTCACTAAAAACAGCGAAATCAACGTTTTCTGTTTTAAAGATATTGTTAAAGAATAAAAATATTTTTAATAATATTTAATGTTAAATCAAATGGCAATGAAACATAGAATTCATTCACCGCACGATATTTGCCGTTTTTTATTTTATATTGGGAACAATCTGGCTTCAAACATTGTCAATATTAAAGCGCGAATTGCTCATACATTTTCGTATGGAACGCGGAGATAAATAAAATATTGTATAAATACAAGCCACACCGGGGGTAAAATTCAGTAAGCCCGCTGATTTCAAGGTGAGAGCACGTCGCTTTTTCCCAGCTCCTGAGCTACGAAAATTACGAAATCAGACTATCTGTACGCAAACTCTTTGAGCAGTGGTAAAGAAAAGGTAGGTAAAGTCAAATTTTCAAAAATCCGGCGATACCTACCAATATCGGAAGATAATTAGTTTTCCACTCAAGAATTTATTTGGTACGTCATCACAACAGATATCTGGTCAAATGCTGGAGCCAGGAAGTGGCTGATGGAACTACTCACCAATTTAATGTAACCACTTCGAATTTGGGCTTGTTTGAATCGTCTTGATAGAAACTCTAGTGCCAAACAGTTTCGAAGGTCATGCTGGAGTCAGGAGGTGGTTGATGGAACTCTTCAACGACTCAACGTAACCACTTCGAGTTTGGGCTCTTTTGAATCGTCTTGATGAAAACTCTTGTGCCAAGTAATTTCCAAGGTCAAATTCTGGAGCCAGTAAGTGGCTGATGGAACTTTTCATAAATTCAACGTAACCACTTTTAGGTTGGGGTCGTTTGAATTGTCTTGATAAGAACTCTTGAGCCAAGTTGTTTCCAAGGTCTATTGCTGGAGCCAGGAAGTGGCTGATGGAACTCTTCAATGATTCAACGTAACCAGTTTGAATTGTCTTGATGTGAACTCTTGACAAGAAAATAGCAACGCAATATTAAAAATATCAAAAAATCCAAGATGGCGGCCAACTTTTTTGTTTATGGGCCGATTTTGATCAAACGCGGTTTATGGTACTATTTTGATAAGAAAACAGCAACGCAATATTAAAAATATTAAAAAATCCAAGATGGCGGCCAACTTTTTTGTTTATGGGCCGATTTTGATGAAACGCGGTTTACGGTACTATTTTGATAAGAAAACAGCAACGCAATATTAAAAATATTAAAAAATCCAAGATGGCGGCCAACTTTTTTGTTTATGGGCCGATTTTGATGAAACTCGGGTTTCGGTACTATTTTGTCAAGAAAACAGCAACGCAATATTAAAAATATTAAAAAATCCAAGATGGCGGCCAACTTTTTTGTTTGTGGGCCGATTTCGATGAAACTCGGGTTTTGGTACTATTTCGTCAAGAAAACAGCAACGCAATATTAAAAATATTAAAAATCCAAGATGGCGGCCAACTTTTTTGTTTATGGGCCAATTTTGATCAAACGCGGTTTATGGTACTATTTTGATAAGAAAACAGCAACGCAATATTAAAAATATTAAAAAATCCATGATGGCGGCCAACTTTTTTGATTATGGGCCGATTTTGATAAAACGCGGTTTACGGTACTATTTGATAAAAAAACAGCAACGCAATATTAAAAATATTAAAAAACCAAGATGGCGGCCAACTTTTTTGATTATGGGCCGATTTTGATGAAACGCGGTTTACGGTACTATTTTGATATGAAAACAGCAACGCAATATTAAAAATATTAAAAAATCCAAGATGGCGGCCAACTTTTTTGTTTATGGGCCGATTTTGATGAAACGCGGTTTACGGTACTATTTTGATAAGAAAACAGCAACTCAATATTAAAAATATTAAAAAATCCAAGATGGCGGCCCACTTTTTTGTTTATGGGCCGATTTTGATGAAACGCGGTTTACGGTACTATTTTGATAAGAAAACAGCAAAGAAATGTTAAACATATTAAAAATCCAAGATGGCGGCCGACTTTTTTGTTTGTGGGCCGATTTTGATAAAACTCGGTTTTTTCAATACTTAAGACTCCAATACTCAATCATTTTATTGCATACCACAATGTAAATTAAGATGTGACGATTTTGTACTATTTTGACAAGAAAACCGTTCTTAACACAATGTAAAAAATACAAATGGTCAAGATGGTGGCCGTTTTTTGTTTTTGTTTCTCTCTTTTCGCTTATTAAAATGTAACAGGTTTTATTTGAAAGCTTGAGACAAAGTCAAGTATCATCGTCATCATCATGTCAAGTAAAAATTTAATTAATTATTAATTTGCTTTAACACAAGCACAGTAAATTACGACGTAACATCCTTCGTAATTTACTGTGTTTTTGACAGCTGTAAACCCTATTTAAAAAAATAAAAAAGTAAATACAATAATAATTGATATTAAGTTACAGACTTTGAAAATAATGATTGTGACATGGGATGATTTTGATATATAGACGAAGGCGCTTTAAAGGTAAAGAAATATGAATCGGCTTATTTCCAATCTGAATATTTTTCTTTACCAAAACTTCAACCCATTCAAACGTCAGGAGTAGGTCAAATTTACCTTGCAAAATTTCATGGCAGACAGACAGACAGATACAATTATAGCTGCAACTAAATAAAACATGTAATATATTTTATTTTGATACTTCTAAAATGCTAACCATAATTATTTATTTTATTTTATTTCGCAATACACCAAAATGTACCTGCCACATTTTAATTTTGTTACAACCCTTCCGTAATTACGGAAATACCTATACAGACGTCGGTATCAACTAACTTCAAGGGCGTTGGCCTACTATATAAAAAATGGTTATACTGTGGTAATTGTAACATTTATGTATATATGCGTTGCTGTTTTCTTGTCAAAATAAAACCAGAAACTGAGTTTCATTGAAATCGGCCCGCAAACAAAAAAGTTGGCCGCCATCTTGGATTTTTTAATATTTTTAATATTGCGTTGCTGTTTTCTTGACAAAATAGTACCAAAACCCAAGTTTCATCAAAATCGGCCCAAAAACAAAAAAGTGGGCCGCCATCTTGGATTTTTTAATATTTTTAATATTGCGTTGCTGTTTTCTTATCAAAATAGTACCGTAAACCGCGTTTCATCAAAATCGGCCCAAAAACAAAAAAGTGGGCCGCCATCTTGGATATTTTAATATTTTTAATATTGCGTTGCTGTTTTCTTATCAAAACAGTACCAAAAACCGTGTTTCATCAAAATCGGCAAACATTAAAAAAAGTTGCCCGCCATCTTGGAATTTTTAATATTGCGTTGCTGTTTTCTTGACAAAACAGTACTAAAACCCGAGTTTCATCTAAATTGGCCTACAAACAAAAGAGTTGGCCGCCATCTTGAATTTTGGAATATTTTTAACATTGCGTTCCTGTTTTCTTGTCAAAATAGTACCACAAACCGAGTTTTATCTAAATCAACCTACAAACAAAAGAGTTGGCCGCCTTCTTGGATTTTTTATTTTTGACATTGTGTTGTTGTTTTCTTATCAAAATTGTACCAAAAACCAAGTTTCATCGAAGTCGGCCCGCAATCAAAAAAGTTGGCCGCCATCTTGGATTTTTTAATATTTTTAATATTGCGTTGCTGTTTTCTTGACAAAATAGTACCAAAACCCGAGTTTCATCAAAATCGGCCCAAAAACAAAAAAGTGGGCCGCCATCTTGGATTTTTTAATATTTTTAATATTGCGTTGCTGTTTTCTTATCAAAATAGTACCGTAAACCGCGTTTCATCAAAATCGGCCCAAAAACAAAAAAGTGGGCCGCCATCTTGGATTTTTTAATATTTTTAATATTGCGTTGCTGTTTTCTTATCAAAACAGTACCAAAAACCGTGTTTCATCAAAATCGGCAAACATTAAAAAAAGTTGCCCGCCATCTTGGAATTTTTAATATTGCGTTGCTGTTTTCTTGACAAAATAGTACCAAAACCCGAGTTTCATCAAAATCGGCCCAAAAACAAAAAAGTGGGCCGCCATCTTGGATTTTTTAATATTTTTAATATTGCGTTGCTGTTTTCTTATCAAAATAGTACCGTAAACCGCGTTTCATCAAAATCGGCCCAAAAACAAAAAAGTGGGCCGCCATCTTGGATTTTTTAATATTTTTAATATTGCGTTGCTGTTTTCTTATCAAAACAGTACCAAAAACCGTGTTTCATCCAAATCGGCAAACATTAAAAAAAGTTGCCCGCCATCTTGGAATTTTTAATATTGCGTTGCTGTTTTCTTGACAAAACAGTACTAAAACCCGAGTTTCATCTAAATTGGCCTACAAACAAAAGAGTTGGCCGCCATCTTGAATTTTGGAATATTTTTAACATTGCGTTCCTGTTTTCTTGTCAAAATAGTACCACAAACCGAGTTTTATCTAAATCAACCTACAAACAAAAGAGTTGGCCGCCTTCTTGGATTTTTTAATATTTTTAACATTGCGTTCCTGTTTTCTTGTCAAAATAGTACCTACCACAAACCGAGTTTCATCTAAATCGGCCTACAAACAAAAAAGTAAGCCGCCATCTTGGATGTTTTAATATTTTAACATTGCGTTCCTGTTTTATTGTCAAAATAGTACCACAAACCCAGTTTCATCTAAATCGGCCTACAAACAAAAAAGTTGGCCGCCATCTTGGATTTTTTAATATTTTGAACATTGCGTTGCTGTTTTCTTGTCAAGAGCTCTCATGAAGACAATTCAAACGAGCCCAAAAATGAACTGGTTACGTTAAATCGTTGCATCATTGCAATCGTTGCAAAGAGTTCCATCAGCCACTTCCTGGCTCCAGCAATAGCGCTTGGAAACTACTTGGCAAAAGAGTTCTCATCAAGACAATTCAAACGAGCCCAAACTCAAAGTGGTTACGTTGATTTGTTCAGGAGTTCCATCAAACACTTCCTGACTCGAGCATCAGATCTTGGAAACTACTTGGCACAAGAGTTCTTATCAAGACAATTCAAACGAGCCTAAACGCGAAGTGTTTATGTTGAATTGGTGAAGAGTTCCATCAACCACTTCCTGACTCCAGCATCAGACCTTCGAAACAACTTGGCACAAGAGTTCTCATCAAGACTATTCAAACAAGCCCAAACTCGAAATGTTTACGTTGAATTGATGAAGAGTTCCATCAGCCACTTACTGGCTTCCGAATTTGACCTTGGAAACTGCTTGGCACAAGATTTCTCATCAAGACGATTCAAATAAGCCAAAACTCGAAGTGTTTACGTTGGATCGTTGAAGAGTTTCATCAACCACCTCCTGACTCCAGCATCAGACTTTCGAAACTACTTAGCAGAAGAGTTCTCATCAAGACTATTCAAAGAAGCCCAAACTAGAAGTGTTTACGTTGAATTGATGAAGAGTTCTATCAGCCACTTACTGGCTCCAGAACTGGACCTTGGAAACTACTTGGCACCAAAGTTTTTATCAAGACCATTCAAATGAGCCCAAGCTCAAAGTGGTTACGTTGAATTGATGAAGAGTTCTATCAACCACTTCCTGATTCCAGCATCAGACCTTCGAAACATTTTGGCACAAAAGTTATCATCAAGACGATTCAAAAATCGAAATGGTACGTTGAATTGTTGAAAAGTTCCATCAACCACCTCCTGATGACTCCAGCATCAGACATAGGAAACTACTTGGCACAAGAGTTCTCATCAAGACTATTCAAATGAGCCCAAACTCCAACTGGTTACGTTGAAATGCTGACGAGTTCCTTCGACTGTCTGTAAGATGCTGCATCAGCCCCCAGATGGCAAACATGGCAAATCAAACGCATCAAATACGTAAAGTTACTTTCTGACAAAAAAAGTTATTAATTTTTTTAATTTTCTGAATTACATTTTTTCGTGCTAGGGCGGAGATGTTTGTGTGCGTGAAGGCACACATATACAGATTAGCTTCGTCAATACCTACGCGCTGGCTTACAGCCGGCCCTTAATGTCTAGAAAAAATCATATCTGTAAAGCAGTACTGCGTTTTCAGCCTAGACGCGTAAAATGTTCGCCTGAGAAATTCACTCTAATAATGTAATAATCATGTAAAGGACAATGGGTAACAGCGTTCTCAGACACGAAAATAGTTCAAATATTATGGGTTATATCTATATCAGATTTTGTTGCTCTCTTAAAGTAGAGCGGAAGCCTCGGTTTTGGCCACTGTGCCGGTTTGGGCCACTTTTTGCTCCAAAAAGGGCACTGGGCAAATTTGTATGAGACCCCCCCCGCCCCCCCCCCCCCCCCCCCCCCCGCCTGCAAGATACCTTTTATGTGCGTCGACAATTTCATACATATCTATAAAGAGATTAATAGCTATATTCAATGTCAAAATCTTTTTTTTATTAACTTTGGTGTTGAAAAATGGAAAATGAAGTATTTTAGAAAAAATCCACCCGTCTCACAACTAGCTCCGATGGGACTCGAACCCACGACCTTTCGCTTTCCGGGCGACTGCTCTAACCACTGAGCTACGGAGTCATTACGAGAAGCGTCGAAATTATCCAATACGTCTTACGCGCTATATAGCCAGCGCTAATTTCATCAATGTGATTTTTTCTAAAATACTTCATTTTCCATTTTTCTATTATAAAAATTGCATTGTTAATGCAAAAAAGTAAAAATTTAAATAACTTGCAATAGTAATTTCATCTTTAGCGATCGTCAAATACCTGGAAAGGTATTTCTTTCGTGTGTGAGGGTAGAAATACCTTCACATTGATGAAATTTGCGCTGGCTATATCCCATAAGTAATGGGAGTATATTTGGTTAAGGAATATATGATTTGTTTTTAGTATTTATTTAGTCTTTATTTACCTGAACATTCACCTATTAATTATTATAAAATAGGTAAGTAATACCTAACAGGTGAACCTATTCTTGCCGATTCTCCTTAATAATGCAAGCGAACCTCCTGTTAATCGTTAGTGGTACTTAAAACAAAAGATTTTAAATGAAGTTAAGGTTTTTTTATAAAGTACTTTTTATGCAGTATTGGTTGGTATGAAGAAAAAGTCAAATTTCTTTTTATTCGCGCAAAAGTAGTTCTCCCTAGCCGCGCCACATATTTTGCCGATAATCAAACAAATTAATAGCTTCACGAGAGAAAAAATAGTAGCAACGAGAGGTAGAGAAAAGGTAGATTATTTTTAAATAGATTCACGAATAGTTGATGTTTAAAATTATCAAAATGACTTGCTGCAGAGTATACTCTCCAGCCGGACCACAATCTACGACTAGTAACTTCGGAACCAATGACTTCTATCGTACCACACTTGTATGTATGGAAGGTACTCTTTAAGTAGCTTTTTTTGAGGTATTAGTTTCTTGGAAAGTGCATCACACTTTTCTGAATTCGAGGTAGTCCGGCCAGAGAGCACTGCTTTGCAGCCGGACCACAAAAGCTACTGAATATTTCATTATCTGTTGAGGTACTTTTAATTTTAATACATTCCTATGAAAGTAGACTACAGGTAGCTGCTATTGCACTATATAGCATCTGGGTACTGATATGTGGTCCGGCCACAGAGGATCACACAACAAACTTTGCTATCTTTAAACGCGCTTGTCGTATTTCATCGGGGCATAAATACTTTGGTTTGTTATTGTCACGTGATGTCAGTCGTAATACCCATGCAAGTACTCGGTATGCTCGCGTGAAATTGCTGTGCTCGTGAATTAATCGATGAATGATATTCGACTCCGTATTATTTAATTGAGTAACATTTGTTTGTTTTATTTTTCTTATTTCTAGTTCAGTATTGAATTGTTCTTTCTCGGACTCCGATGGTTTTTTGTATGTTGATAGCCAGTAAGGGCCATTCCACCAGAGGCTGTGTTGTTGCAGTTGCTCAACTGTAAGACCGCGGCTTGCGCAATCGGCTGGGTTTTCTTTTGTTTGGACGTAGCGCCACGAGCTCGCTTCAATAATCTGTACTATTTTAGTTACTCTGTTGGCGACGAAAGGTTTCCAGCGGCTGGCTTTGCCTTGCAGCCATCCTAACACAGCACAGCACAGCACGTGTGATTGCCGTCTGTGAGTAACGCAAACCGCCCCTGTACACGATGGCCCATCATGGTCGGCCAACATGATCGGCCATCCTGTACGGGGGGCTTTAGCCAAAGCTAACCAAATTCAAATGACAGTTGAAGCCCATACCCATATCCATATTTCTTAACCGGTAACTTTATGGATATATTATGGCCCCAGTACAGGTTGGCCGACCATGGTCGGCGACCATGACCGGCGATCATTTAGTGACAGTGTTCACACGATCGCCGGTTTCATTCTGCGTTGGACTGGCCGTGAGGATGGATGTGTATGCAATGACGGCTTATGCAATTTACATTTACAGCGCTTTTAATTTATTACGAGAATGATTATATATTAATATAGTCTGGATCTTGTATAATATGTCTAGATAAATTTAATTATGCATTAAAGTATTAATAGACATATTTATCATAACACCCAGACACAGAAAAAACAAATACTTACATCATATCAATATTTCTTGGGCGGGGATTGAACCCAGTATAATAATAATAATGTATTAATAACGTTTTATTCATTTTATTTTTATTTACTTAATTTTAGATAACAAAACAGAATACTCCTACATCCTGTGAATTTAAGTGTATTTTATTATCATTTGAATAAAAAAAATATTTTATCAAAGATATACAACATCAAGGATATTTTTGACAATGTAATATGCTCCACAAAATGGCCTGATTGCGAATAAAAACAATAATTTAAAATATCCTACACGTCAGTCAACGCAGAAATATTCAGATGAACTGAATGATCGGCCATCCTGTACTGGGGGCATTAGGCTACCGCGTAACTTTATGGATATATTAAGCCCCCAGTACAGGATGGCCGATCATGATGGCCGACCATGATGGGCCATCGTGTACAGGGGCAGTTTGCGTTGCTCGCAGACGGCAATCACACGCAAACCGGCCCTGGGGGGCTACCGCGTAACTTTATGGGTATGAACTTCATACGTTTTTGGGAACTTAAAGTCAATTTTATAAAGAAAATAGCATATATATATATATAAATAATATATAATAATTCCTTGTTTTGTGACGTCGGGTACAACGATAACTAGCTAGCAACGTTTAACAGAAAAAGCAGCAAAAATGTATCAAGATAAATAAATAAATAATAATAATAAATAAATAACTTCTTACATTCACACCAATTATCTAAGCCCATGTTAATTTCATTAAGAAACTGTATCATGGAAAACTTGATAACGGATAAATATATACTTACTTAAATACTTTTTGTTTGTAAATACATACATAATATACATAGTTAACACCCAGACCAAGACAAATAGACATGTTCATGCACACAAATATTTATCTTGTTCGGGAATCGAACCCGAGACCACTGGCGCAGTAGGTGGGTAGCCTACCCCTGCGCCAAATCGGTCGTCATCAAGATAAGGAATACAAATGACAGTTGAAGCCCATACCCATATTCATATTTCTTAGCCGGTAGCCCCCCGGTGTGTGTGCCGGTGTTGTGCCGTGTAGTGCCGGCACATAAATAGAATAGCACTACCCCCTCTCTTCCCGTGGGTGTCGTAAGAGGCGACTAAGGGAAAACTGCCATCAGGAGATGGGCAGCAGCGTCTCCAGTTACAAAAGGCCAATACTGCGATCGCCAACCCGCCTGCCAAGCGTGGCGATTATGGCACAACCCCCCCAATGACAACACAACCAACAAATCGGCCCCCAGTCCCCGGCGGCCCCGCTATTCCTAGCTACGGTAGCGGCTATGGTAACGGCGGGGCAGGGGGTGCTAAGAATCTCCGGGTAGGCTCCGGCTACCAACACCGACGACTCGACCTGGCAACCTACAACACGCGCACATTGAGGCTCGACGCGAAGCTCGTAGAGTTGGAAGAGGCAATAAGTAAGTTACATTGGGATATCATTGGGTTATCTGAAGTCCGAAGAGAGGGGGAGGACTCGATAACCCTGCAATCCGGTAACTTACTTTACCACCGGGAGGGCGACCAACAGTCCATTGGTGGTGTCGGGTTCATCGTCCATAAATCCCTTGTCAACAACGTGATCACCATCGGAAGTGTGTCGAGCAGGGTAGCGTACCTGATACTCAGATTATCGAAACGATATTCGCTGAATGTTATCCAGGTCTACGCTCCGACCTCGACACACGACGATGACGAAGTGGAGGCTATGTATGAGGAGATCTCTAAAGCCATGCATAGCTATAAAACCCACTACACGGTTGTGATGGGGGATTTCAATGCAAAGTTGGGGCAACGTTGCGGTGATGAGCTGAGAGTGGGGCAATTTGGATTTGGGCAACGGAACGATAGAGGCCAGATGCTGGCAGACTTTATGGAGAGGGAGAACCTCTATATGATGAACTCCTTCTTTAGGAAGCCCGTAAGCCGCAAATGGACCTGGATCAGTCCGGACGGTAAAGTCAAAAACGAGATCGATTTTATCATGTCGACGAAGAAGCACATATTCAATGATGTCAGTGTGATCAACGCTGTTAAGACAGGAAGCGATCACCGTATGGTAAGAGGCACATTGAATATCGATGTCAAGCTCGAAAGATCGCGACTGATAAAATCCACGCTCCGACCAATACCAGCTCAAATTCAAAACCCCGAGTGCTTTCAGCTCGAGCTTCAAAACCGCTTCGAAGCCCTTGAGAACAGCATAGACGTGGACGATCTATACAACATGGTGGTGGACACTGTCCGCACGGTAGGGTCTAAGTACTATAAAACCCACCGTCCCAAATTGAAGAAACTCTCCAGTCAGACTCTCCTACTCATGGATCAGAGACACGAAATGAAGCTGCAGAACTCAGCGGATGCCCATCGTTATCGGCAGCTCAATAGACAGATATCTAAGTCCTTGACGCGCGACCTTCGCCAATTTAATACCGAGCGTATTAAAGAAGCCATTGAGCGGAACAAAGGCTCCAAAGTGTTCGCGAGAGATCTGTCTATCGGGCAAAGTCAATTGACGAGGCTGAAAACTGGGGAAGGTAGCATCGTTTCGTCAACACCTGAAATCCTGAGGGAGATTGAGAGTTTCTATGGACAGCTATATTCCACGCAAACACCTGTTGAAAGCAAGGCTAATAAAGACCCTAGAGCCAAGCTTACCCGACACTATACCGAAGATATCCCGGACGTCAGCCTGTACGAGATTAGAATGGCTCTCAAGCAGCTCAAAAACAACAAGGCGGCGGGTGATGACGGAATCACAACAGAACTTCTAAGAGCGGGCGGTAAGCCGATACTTAAGGTCCTCCAGAAGCTCTTCAACTCTGTCATCCTCGAGGGCAAAACGCCAAAGGCATGGGGCAGAAGCGATGTGATGCTGTTTTTCAAGAAGGGTGATAAAACTCTCTTGAAGAATTATAGACCCATCTCGCTTCTGAGCCATATCTATAAGTTGTTTTCGAGAGTCATTACGAATCGTCTCGCTCGCAGGTTCGACGACTTCCAACCTCCCGAACAAGCCGGGTTCCGGAAAGGCTACAGTACCATAGACCACATTCATACGCTGCGGCAAGTTATACAGAAGACCGAAGAGTATAACCTGCCACTTTGCTTGGCGTTCGTGGACTATGAGAAAGCCTTTGATTCGATCGAGACCTGGGCCGTGGTGCAGTCTCTCCAGAGGTGCCAAATAGACTACAGGTATATCGAGGTGCTGAGGTACCTATACCAAAACGCCACCATGTCGGTCCGATTACAGAACCAGAGCTCTAATCCTATCCAACTACAGCGAGGTGTGAGACAGGGAGATGTCATCTCTCCCAAACTGTTCACAGCTGCGTTGGAGGATATTTTTAAGCTGCTGGACTGGAAAGGATGCGGCATCAACATCAATGGCGAGTACCTAACACATCTACGGTTTGCCGATGATGTAGTTCTTATGGCTGAGACCTTGGAAGACCTGAACACAATGCTCGAAGATCTCGGTAATGCTTCGCAAAGAGTGGGTCTTAAGATGAACATGGACAAGACGAAAATCATGTCCAATGCCCATGTTGCACCCGCTCCAGTTAATGTTGGGAACATTACACTCGAAGTTGTTGACCACTATGTTTACCTAGGACAGACGGTCCAGTTAGGTAAGTCCAACTTTGAGAAAGAGATCTCTCGTCGAATCCAGCTCGGATGGGCAGCGTTTGGGAAGCTCCGACATATATTCGCGTCCGAAATACCTCAATGTCTCAAGACGAAAGTCTTTGACCAGTGTGTGTTGCCAGTAATGACCTATGGAAGTGAGACGTGGTCTTTTACTATGGGTCTCATAAGAAGGCTCAAAGTCACCCAGCGAGCAATGGAGAGAGCGATGCTTGGTATTTCCCTGCTCGATCGAATCAGAAATGATGAAATCCGCAGGAGAACTAAAACAACCGACATCGCTCGAAGGATTGCATCATTGAAGTGGCAGTGGGCGGGACACATAGCGCGGAGAACCGATGGCCGTTGGGGCGGAAAGGTTCTTGAATGGCGACCGCGTGCCGGACGACGTTCCGTGGGCAGGCCCCCTACAAGGTGGACCGACGATCTGGTCAAGGTCGCGGGAAGCCGCTGGATGCGGGCAGCGCAGGACCGATCGTTGTGGAGATCCTTGGGGGAGGCCTATGCCCAGCAGTGGGCGTCGTTCGGCTGACATGATGATGATGATGATGATGAGCCCCCCGGTAGCCCACCGACGGTGACCATGACCGGCGATCATTTAGTGTTGGACCATAGAGTAACTTGTATATATAGGACTGGCCGTGACGATGAACGTGTATGCAATGACGGCCTAGCTATGCAATTTACATTTATTGTACAGCGCTTACGAGAATGAAGGTAGAAACACATTTCGCTGGCGCAGCGCAGCGCAGCGCAGCGCGATCGGTTTCATACATTTAGTATGGCTAGAAACACATTTCCCTAGCGCAGCGCAGCGCAGCTCAGCGTTTCCGCCCGGCTCCGATTGCGCCAGGCCCCCCACCACTTTCTAGCATTGTATCGTCAGATGGCTCGGTAGCGGACTGCGTAGCGGAGCTCTGCATTTTGCTTTTTACTACTTATGTTCTCGGATTTCTCCGTCAATAATGGGCCAATTTAAAAAATATTTTTTTTGTTTAGAAGAGTCACCAATTCATTATCATGTAGGGTTGTTAGATATACTGTTAAAACAGTATTAAAGTGTTTTTAGTACACTATACTTTTTAATTTTATAACAAATTGAATGTATAATTCTGATTTGAAAATAAATTACACTAAATATTTCTAAAATCGGTTCAGTATTTTTTGAGTTTATCTATTACAAACAAACAAAGTGTATTTATAGTATTAGTATAGATATAAATTGCATCTCGTAATCATTCATCATCATCTTATCATCGTAATCATCAACATATTTTTTTTTGGATTTAATATGTTCAAGTAAGCACAGAAATTGTTTTCAAAATTAGAAGAAAACATAATGCAGATGTTAGCTCGGCAACGACTCGATTGACACTGATCAAAAATTTCGTCAGGAAACGCTGCGCCACGCTAGTAAAGTGTGCACACCCCGGTCGACGCTGCGCTGCGCTGCGCTGCGCTGCGCCAGCGAAGAGGCCATTTAAAAAAAAAAAAAGCTTCCAATGAGCGATTTTCTGAGAGGCCATTTAAAAAAAAAAAAGCTTCCAATGAGGAATTTTCCAAAAGGTATCGTAAGCTTATGGGCGTTTGTGCACTACCACTGAATTTTACCGATCCGGAAAAAAACGGATGCTTGTATTTTAATAATTAATCATTTATATTAGTAATTAATTAAATACAAGCATCCGTTTTTTCCGGATCGGTAAAATTCAGTGGTAGTGCACAAACGGCCTATTTCAAATAGGTGCAAGAGATGGCGCTAGCGAAACTATTCTATTTTTTTTTAAATAACAATACCTTGGACGTTTGTCAGCCTACGCAAAACAAAATAAAATTTTAAAATGTAAATAAATATGTAAATAATCTTGTTATATAAGGTTTTATTTCTAAATTACTACTTTTAGGATATGACTTAAAGTTCAACCGTAGGTTTTTATCCATACTTCGCTATTTTTGTTGTACCTATAAAGGTTCGCGCACATTATGTCGGGGCGCAGCGGGCCGGGCCGCAGCGCAAAAATCCGCCCAAATCGCTCGTATGTATTTTATATGAACTATCGCACACTATGCCGGGGCGCAGCGGGCCTCATAATCCGCCGCGGATTTTGTTGCATGCGTGCGATGCGATGCGGCCCGCCCCGCCCCGCTGCGCCCCGCCCGACACAGTGTGCTATAGCAAGCGGATTTTTCTCGTACTACTCGGTCTGATAACATGACACCTACAAATTATACCCGTCTCTGTCACTCGGTTCTGTCATGCCCGGAAAGTGAGAGAGACGGGTATAACCGGCAGTAGTAGAAGAAATTGGATGTTTGAATTTGGTTGTACTAAAAATCCGTCAATGCGCTGCGGCCCGGCCCGTCACTAATGTGCCATACTCAAATCCGTCAATGCGATGCGCTGCAGCCCGCTCCGCTGCGCCCCGGCATAATGTGCGCGCTCCTTAAAAATGTACAATAACTGTCAAGTTGAAAAGTTTGTTCAAGTTTGTTTTTGCATCTAGAGAATGAAAATTCAGTACATAGGTACTAACTTCTTAATTAATTTGAGCTATTAATTTCAATTTTTTCATGAAATGCCACTTTTTCCACATTTTCTTTTCTTTCTGACATTAACAGTTATTTAAATTAAAATATAATTAAAATCAGGTAAAATAAACAAGAAAAAATAAAAAGAAAAAACGATAACTCATTAATATATATATGCAACAAAATTCGTGAAACAATACATTCAACTTTCCCGTAAACTGGGGAACGCAAAAAAACATACCATAAAGTGTGCCAATCTTTTCTGTTCCGGTGATTCTCTTTGGAACTAAAACAGTTTTCATACGAAAGTCCATTTTGACAGGTAATTTCGTATTGCAAGTGGCTTCTCTGTCACGACTGTCACCGGAACAGAAAAGCTTGTGGCACCACTATACATGAAAATTAAGAAAAAAAGAAAAGTGGTCGCAGCGACATCTATTGAGCATTATAGAACCTACTGGAAAACTTCTCATTGCTTAGATGGCGTTGAATAAATATGTACATGTCTATGGTATATTTTGGTATGAAACATATTTAAATTAATTACTTTATAACAACCCAAAGGAAACTAATAATATATTAAATAAGTACTACTGTGAGGAACAGAAACGAAATAGGTAAATTTAAAGATTTAGGTAAATAAATAACATCTGTCTGACGTTCCGTTTTACGTAATAAAGTCGCGTCAAAGTAAAATTTATAACGTTCCGTTCCTTCTAACTGCATAGGTGGGACAGCGCCATCTAGTGACTGAGCTTTCAGAAAATCGCCCATTGACAGATGAAGCCATAAACCAGAAGCCAGAACCGGCTAAAAATATGGGTATGGGCGCTCGTGATTGTTTTTAATAAAAGTCTATTTATAATAGTAAGAATTTTTTTATTTCGTGTAGTTTCAATATTTCAAACCCTAAACTACACGAAATAAATGTTAAAGCACTGATAATAAAAGATCTTGGGAAACAAAAACAAATATAATTAAACTGGAAAAACACTATATTAAAAACCGCAAGGCTGAATCAAGTGACAGACCAGACATTGACATGAGTTTTCTCTACAAAAAGAGTACAGTTTTAAATAACTATACAAAGCAGGTTTCTTAACATCTTCTCTCTTTGTTTAGTTTAGCCAGTGTCTTCTCTCTCACTGCACATTCCTATACACTTGCACAGCATCGTCAGTCTGGGCCTAAACAGTGGCTTAGTCATCATGTCAGCCAACTGCATCTCTGAAGAAACTTTCTTCACTTGAAGCACACCATCCGTTACAGCTTCTCTTATGAAGAACTGGCGGATCCTGATGTGTTTAGTTCGGCTATGAAACTCGTAAGGTGGGTTGCTTGCCAACTTGATAGCCGACTCGTTGTCAATGTACAGCTCAGGAACATCCTTCGTTTGTTCAATGTCCTGAAGCAGTGTCTTAAGCCAGATTATTTCTCGAGCAGTTTCACTCGCAGCAACTACTTCCGCTTCGGTGCTTGAAATAGCTACGGATGTTTGCCTGCTGCTCTTCCAGGAAACAATCCCCCCTGCGTACATGCAGACCATTCCCGATGTAGACCTCCCAGTGTCTAAATCTCCACCGTGGTCTAAGTCGCTGTAGCATACTAACTTTGAATTAGAATTCTTTCTATAAATTAACCCCCAATCTACTGTGCCTTTTAGATATTTAAGGATTCGTTTCACCTTCACTATATCTTCATTTGATGGGTTATCTAGTTTTCTAGAAGCAACTCCAATGGCATAGGCGATGTCGGGCCTTGTTCCGACCATTAGATAAGCCAGAGCACCAACAACTTGTCTATACGGAAACTTTGTAGATGTACTCTCACTATCTTCTCTTTTTTCCGACTTCGTATCATCTTTGATAATTGGTGTCCCAACTGACTTACACTCGTCCATTCCGAATCTCTCTAGAATTTTGTTTGTATAATCCGTCTGATTCACAACAATTGAGCCATCTTCTCTTCTTGATATCTCTATACCAAGATAGTAGTTTGCAGGCTTCTCTTTGATTTTGAATCTGTCTTTTAATTCACTCATAAAATTTTTTGATTCATCTACATGAGTCGATGCTAGGAGTCCATCATCGACGTAGATTGCCAATATAAGCTTCTTCTCTCCTCTCCTCCTCACGAAGAGGCATGGATCTGCTTCACTCTGTTTGAATCCAACTTTTAATAGAAAGTCTTGCATGCAGTTGTTCCAGCATCTAGGAGCTTGTTTTAGTCCATAGAGGCTCCTTTTCAACTTGCAAACTAAGTTCGTATGATTGTCATACCCTTCTGGTGGTCTCATGAAAATCTCTTCATCTAGACTTCCATAAAGGAAAGCTGTGGATACATCGAACTGCATAAGATGCATGTCTTCTCTTGCAGCAATGCTCAAAATAGTCCGAATCGTGCTCATCCGTGCTACTGGACTAAAAGTATCGAAATAGTCCACTCCTTTCTTTTGGGAATACCCTTTAATCACCAGTCGTGCTTTATAACGATCTACGCTTCTGTCTGGATTCATTTTTACTTTGTAAATCCATTTACACGGCATAGCTTTTCTTCCTTTCGGTAAAGGTACCATTTCCCAAGTCTCGTTTTCTTTCAACGACTTCATTTCTTCATACATGGCTATTATCCACCTTTCTTTATCTTTAGATTCCATAGCTTCTCTGAATGTTTGAGGTTCTTTAATATCATTTAACTCTGCAACCGCTGTCATTACAAAACTCTCAAACCTTTCAGGTACCTTTAATGTGGATCGGTCTCTTAGTCTCATACCTTGTGTCGTCTCTTCTCTTGACTCCATCCTCTCAATCCTCTCACCAGAGCCTGTCTCTTCCTCTACGTCTGGCTCTGTTAAGACTTCTTCATTGTTGACTGGATCTGGATTTACTAATTTAGCTGTCAGTTCTGGAATTACTATTTTACTGGCAAAATTTGGACCTTTCTGGGCATTTGGGATTTGAATAATTTCCTTCGTCTCTTCCTTAGACTTCAAAGGCTTTTCTTCAAAGATTACGTCTCTGGAGCGAACTATCTTGTTCTTCTCTTCAACCCAAATTCTGTAACCCTCGTCACAATCATAGCCAACCAGGACTCCTCTAATAGCTTTCTTGTCCAGCTTCTTCCTAGTCACTTTTGGAACAACTCTCTTACCGTATGGTCTGCAGTCCTCACTTCAGCCAACATTAGTTCAAGTTTCTTGTGAACTTCTGATTTCTCTCTCAGAAAATAGACATGACGGAATTTGCTGAAATCATCTTTGAAGAGTACGAAATACTTGAATTTGGATAAAGAGTTCGTGAATGGCCCACATACATCGGCATGTATTAACTCTCCTGGTTCAGTTGCTCTTTCTCTTGTACCAAATTTCAACTTGTGTGCTTTTCCAAATACACAACCTTCACACAGTTCCCTGTCTAGCTTTACCTTTATACCAAGCTCTCTCTCAATCACCTTTTTTACATGTGCTTTGCTCTGATGAGTCAACCTCTCGTGGTATAGTTGCAACTTATTCTCTTGTGAAATGTTGTTTACCTCATTTGGAGTTTCAGGTCTGATACTTTTAACTTTTAACTTGAAAAGCCCTCCTTCTTTCTCTCTTTCGCCAATGAGTAAAACTTTTCCATTCTGTGAAAGCTTGCATTCTGTAGTTGTTGACATGAAAAGGCTATTTGTTAGCTTATCTTGAGCGGACAGTACTGAAAATAGGTTTTTGTATATTGTAGGCACGTACCAAACATCATTAAGCGTTATGTGCTTCTTGTGACCCTTTACTTCAGCTTCTATGTATACAGTTCCTTTTTCGACTGCCTCAACCGTATCTCCATTGGCAGTAGTCACTGTGTGTGCAGTACCAAATCTCTCAAATGTCTGGAATAGATCCCCCCTGTTCGATACATGGTTAGTCGCACCATTATCGACATACCAATGGTCTCTATCTGCAGAATCATTCGGATTCACTGCCATAATGTTCATGTTCACACTCGTAGTGGGTCCTTTTTGCTTTGATGTTAATGGCTTTTGTTTAGGTGGTCGTCCGTCGGAAATCCACTTTGAGCACCCTTTGACTCTATGTCCGATTACGCCACAGTAATGACATTTATCTGAACTAACATCCACCTTACTCTTTTCGAAATACTTATTCGCTTTACTCTTCTTATTTGTCATTTCTCTAATTCCTCTCACTACTAGTGCTTCTACCTTCTCCTCGTGCTTAGTAGATAAAGCTCTTTCGTGATTGCACAACTGAGTAGTCAGATTTTCTACAGTTCTGTCTTCCTTGGACATCATCATCCAGCTCGATTTGAATGAGAAGTACTCTTCTGGTAGTATGTCAAGTATCTTGCAGATTAGAAATAGTTCTGGCAGCTCTTCCTTCAGGTGTTCCTTCTGGAGTTCCCTGGTAAGTTCAGACCAGATGTTCTTCAATTTGCTAATATGTACTGACACTTCACCACTGGATTGCATTGTGTAGCTGAAAAATTTCATGCACAGGTCATAGGCTTTACTTTCTTGCATGCCATCATACAGGCGGTGTAGTTCTAGCCATACTTCCCTCGCTGTAGAATATCGTAAAATTTATTCACAGTTGTCTTGTGACAAATTCGTATTAATGAGCAGTAAGGCTGCGCTGTCTGCTGTCAAATACGTCTTTTGTTCGTCATTGTACTGCTGTACTTCAGCGGGTTTTGCGTCCTTTTCTAGTTTCTTAGGCGGTACTAAGTTGCCTTCAACCACATCTAGGATCCCTAAGCCACGCAGCGCGATCAAAACTTTGAATTTCCATGTCGCCCAGTTCGACTCATGAAGCTCTCCCACTTGGATTTTTGCTGCTTCAACGATAGACTTTTCCATCGCGAACTCTCGACGTAAATTCTATCTGAATTTTATTTCCGGTAACTATATACGCTCTGCTACCATGTTAAAGCACTGATAATAAAAGATCTTGGGAAACAAAAACAAATATAATTAAACTGGAAAAACACTATATTAAAAACCGCAAGGCTGAATCAAGTGACAGACCAGACATTGACACGAGTTTTCTCTACAAAAAGAGTACAGTTTTAAATACCTAACTATACAAATCAGGGGGGCTACCGGCTAAGAAATATGGATATGGGTATGGGCTTCAGCTGTCATTTGAATTCCTTATTTTGATAGATTTTTGCTGCTTTATTCTGTTGAACGTTGCTAGCTAGTTATCTTTATACCCGACGTCACAAAACAAGAAACTGATAGCGGCTATTTTCTTCATAAAATTGACTTAAAGTTCCCAAAAACGTATGAAGTTCATACCCATAAAGTTACAACTAGCAACTTAGCAACGTTCAACAGAACAAAGCAGCAAAAATCTATCAAAATAAGGAATTCAAATGACAGTTGAAACCCATACCCATATCCATATTTCTTAGCCGGTAGCCCCCCTGGTTTCTTAACTATAAATAAATCATATGGTATCCATGGGTATGGGCTTCAACTGTTATTTAAATTCTTTATTTTAATAGATTTTTGCTGTTTTGTTCTGTTGAACGTTGCTAGCTAGCTATCGATAAACCCGAAGTCACAAAACAGGGAACTTATAGTGGCTACTTTTTTAATTAAATTGACATAAACTTCCAAAAAAAACGTATGAAGTTCATATCCATAAAGTTACGCGGTAGCCCCCCCCCAGAAAAGATCCAAGCAGTACCACGTCTAAAAACCGATACTTACCGTAAAAGTTATATTAAGGTCGGGTATCGTCTTAGTAGTCTGTGGTTATAATTATTTAACATGGCAACATTATGAATGAAATGTCAACTTTCGCTATGGCTTCCTCCTATTCATATCCTGAATTATTTTTGGCGGGTTTTGTATTTACATTGCCTTTTTTATATGAAAAAAGTAATTTATTCCGATACTATTTAAAGTTTTTTCTATGTTATACTTACGTCTTAGTTATCTGCACTTTTTTATTACCTGTTGTTTTATTATATCCATGGGACGTTACAAACCTAGTGTAAGTATTGATTATTTTCTTAATTCGTCTGAATATATTTTAGGGCGCACTAACAAATGCATATTTTTTGGTTTTTTTTTCTCCAGTGTTGCTTCCAAATTTTGTCGATACGCAACTTACATAGTGGGTATAGAATGGGAGCTTCGGGGTATAGAAAATTGGGATACTGAGCAATGCTATATTGTGATATCAAACCATCAAAGTTCGCTAGATATTTTAGGTAAGTGAGTTACATTATTGTTTAAATTAATTGTTTGTAAAGTAGGTACTTTTGATATACATTAGTTACTTACTTTTTGGTTGGAATTTTCTAGGTATGTTTCAGATGTGGCCTCGAATGAAAAGATGCACCGTTGTCGCAAAGAGGCCTCTCATGTATGCTGGTGCATTTGGGTTTGGTGCATGGCTCTCGGGACTTGTGTTTATTGATCGTTTAAAAACAGATAAAGCACGACTACTTATGAGAGAAGCTACTGAACGCGTAAAAAGAGAGAAGGTAATTTTTTAAAGTTACCTTATTCAGGTACCTATTAGATTAGTTAAGTATTTTTAAGTTGGCAAAAATAGCGAATTATCACAAATTTTGATAATAATGTACCGGTTTTACCAAAAATATAGGGTACCTAACTTACCTAACCTACCAATCTAGTAAGCCTGGGTTAGTACGTGCGACATACCGCGTGAGGTCTCGGTCCGTGAAAAAGCGGCTAATCGATTTATTTAATTTTTAGACTAAACTATGGATTTTCCCAGAGGGAACAAGATATAATAATGGAAGCATACAACCATTTAAGAAAGGCGCGTTTTACTTAGCTATAGACTCTCAAATACCAATAATGCCTGTTGTATTTAGTCAGCATTACTTCTTGGATAGTGACACCAAGACATTTGAACCAGGTAGACACAAAATGTAACTAATAAAATATATAATGGGATCTTTGCTATAAGTGCAGCTAACTTAACTAACTTATTTAATTTTCTCATTTCAGGAAAAGTTGTAATTACTACTTTGCCTCCTATACCTACAAAGGGAATGACTCGTGATGATTTAGACACCCTATCGGAAATGACGCGTCAACGAATGATCGAAGTTTTCAATAATAGCTCCAAAGATTTAGTTGTACAGAACAAAATAGTTATTTAAGTTAAGCTTTACTTCTACCTCGATTATTGTTAAGTTTAGTTATTGTTTTAATGGCAAGTCCATTTAGTAGGTACATTATAAGTTATAACTGAATCATCATCATCATCATCATGTCAGCCGAACAACGCCCACTGCTGGGCATAGGCCTCCCCCAAGGATCTGCACAACAATCAATACTCAATGGGCAAGTAATAATTTGGCGTTTTTAAGAGCCAGCGCGCGCTTGTGATTTTTAATCGGGCGATAGTTTGAACGTTCTCGGATTCTGTATAGAATTAAATGGCAGTGCGCGCACTGAGGATTAAAAATCGACCGATCAAACTATCGGCCGATAGTTGTTCGATCAAACTATCGCACAGCACAACCAGCCGGTCGGTAATGTGCATGAAGGACTGAGCGCGCGCACTGCATTCAACTAAACTATCGCCCAACTATCGGCCGACAGTTTAATCGTTTAATGACGATCGTCGGGCTAAACTATCGGTCGACTAAAAATCACAAGTGGCGGAAATACACAGTTCACTTTTGCCTTTCAATTTGGATGAAGCAACCAAATTGATGTACCTAAACGTAAAAGTGAATCATTTTCAATGTGCGCCTGTATTTCTGAGCCTTTTAACCAAAGTGAATCAATTTGGTTGAACCGTGTAATATTAGCATTAGCATAGGTACCTAACGCTCGTGATTAAACTGTCGGTCGATAGTTTGGTAGGTACCTATTGTGATAGTACGCGCAAGAATCCCATGTTGCGTTTAGTTAAGTTTTAAGTGCGCGCACTCACGTACCTACCGATACCGATGCCATACTGATTGTGCAGTCGACCGATAGTCGGGCGATAGTTTAGTTAAATGCAGTGCGCGCGCTCATACATACATATTCTTCATGCACATGAAGAATATTATGTATGTATGAGTATTGAAATTGACCGATTTCGATCGGTCAATTTTTAATCTTCAAATGCGCGCACTACCATATAACTTTATACTGAATCCCAGAACGATCAAACTATCGCCTGATTAAAAATCACAAGTGCGCGCAATCTAGTCAAACGTAAGATTTACCAAAGCATACAAAGTAGCCGAAACTACCTTAGTAGGGGCACAGAATATATAATAGTACCAAGGTGTAGGGGAAAGGAAGGTAAAACGGACCCTGTAGGCATAACAGGTCCACACTCCACGCTAATAATTTTGAAACCCGTAGCGCCATCTATGAACGCGTTGCCTCAAAAATAGGCTGCCATTATTCCCCTACTCGGTCAGTGTACTAGTCACAGAACACAATTACTCCTAGCGGAGAAGAAGGTCAACTTCATATAAAAAATATAGGAACGATTTTTAGTTTGGAAGTGCTGCCATCTTATGTCGGCCCAAGGTAAACTGTTTGAAGCGGGAAATTTGAAACACCTACCACTCACTTGGGTTTTGATTTTTGATAGGCACATCCAAACCAGGCGAGCAGCCTCGAGCGAGAGTTCATCCTCTCGAGTCGAGACCACTCACCCGGTCTGGATGTGCCATAAACGGAATCTATTTATCGGGGAATTAAAAATAAAACTTTTGTTTCTAGCCAATATTTCATCATAATTTTATTAATTTTTGTATACATAATGTTTTCTGTTTAACAACATGTGTTTTTCTATGTACCTCTAATACAAAATATTAATACATTATAAAAATATACTCACGCGTTGCAATGTGACAAACACATGAACAAATTCAATTATACATGGTCTCTTTTTAACCGTACAGTTTGTATTTAACTATGCATTTGAAATATGAAAATGAAATGCCTTTAACAAACTGAACCCAGATGCTCTGACTTCACAGTCAATATCTCATGCTAGATCATATAAAGGAACCAGATGTGAAGGCCCAGGTTGAGATTCTATTGAAATTAGCGATGCAGCTTTGATCTGAAACAAAATGATGGTTTAATTAAAATGTTTTTACATGTACTTTATTCACTTGCAATTAATAAATAAGTATAGGTATTTGTTTAGCTTACATCTGAAGGAACAGCTGTTCTGAGAAGATTTTTCTTAGATGAATCAGTAAAATCCTCATCCCTGAAGTGTTTCTGGCACAACATTCTGTGTTCATTGTGAAATTTTGTTTGCATTGCAATAGAGCTGTACTCTTTTTCAGGGAATATGTATTGCGCCCAATGTTAACAGCTGAAAAACATAATGATATCTGAGAAATATAATTATACAACTTATACAATAATAGTAGGTAGTAGGGATTACTGGTGATGTAGACTGGTGAGAAACTTGAACACCTATTATCAATTAATTTGAGTATTGTCAGTATCGTTGTAATTGTAAGTAGCAAAATTAAAGGCAAATAGCGGGACTCTAATAGCTGTAGGGGTACAAAAAAAACTTTTATTATTCTCTGTAGATTGTTGTAGAATTGAAGATCTATCCAACAAAAAGTACTAAAATTGTCATTAATTCATTAAATCACCTAAGAACATAGGAAAAGTAGAATCTTCAGGAATTATGTTTTCGAAAACTATAAGCGTTCTAAGCCTGAAACTTTGCAGGAAGTCTTCTTAGACCTTTTACCATAAAATTACCAGCATCCAAATCGTGGGACGATACCCGATAGGTACCTATACTTTACCCAAATAACATCTATTAAACAGAATTAGCAGGCCGGCTCTCTTCTAATACATACCGAACAAGGTTTCTTTTAAATGGTTTCAGAAACCGAAACAATTTGACGTTGTCTTGGCACTCTTGCTTGGCCAAATGAGCATCCGCACTTGATGAAGCATTTCCTCCTTTGCTCTGCATCCGCCATGGTATGGTAGAACCGTGGATTGCAGGTCACATCACAGGCACCAAATAGATAGGGTCAAAGTCTCAAAGAGTCAATAACTCACGAAAAGATGTACAGCAAACAAAGGTGGTTTAGTTAAGTAAGAGTCACTGTCTCACGATGCGAATCACAAACTTTTGTAACACATAGAACTGAAACTCAACGTTTTGGTGGTAAATTACTTACAAATAAATGAAATTAGGGATTAGTTAGGGGCTAGGTTTAACTTTTTTTCAGGATCCAAAGTGGGTAGGTAGGTAGGTACGTAGGTACTAGTCGGTCACGTGGTATAACAGTATTGCCATAACTGATAAATTGGAGTATTTATTTATATAGCAACATTAAAAATTCAGCCCTTGTAGGTATCTCAAGGCTTCCATACAAAGTTGACACCGGCTGGTACTAGTGTACTCACTCAACGTCGCCGGCCGCACGTGCATTATTTTAGCAAGGTGAGCAAATTTTTTAAAGTTTTGATGTAAAATTAATAATTTTCAATAAGCCTACAGTTTGGTTTGGTTTGTGATAGTGTGTTCTAAATGGTTAGTGTGTGCAAACTGACATATAGGTAATTAAACTAATAACAAGGTGTGTTGGCTATAGCTTAACTTATTTATAACCTAACATTTTTTAGTTTGAAATATTTATACCTGAAAGGCAAAACGGACCGGGGTAAGATAGAAGTAAAAAAATCAAACAGGAGAAAAGTGGACAAGAACTAAAGAATTCGAAAAAAGGGAAGGCAAGAAAGAAATCTGACATAAAAAGATCAAAACTACGAAAATAAGTCAGTTCGTCTGACGAGGATGACGCTGAATGTCTGTACTGCTCTCATTTTTTCTCAGAATCAAGCGAAGGTTAGGTGCAATGGCCATATTGTCGATTATGAGCACATTGCTCTTGCGCAGAGTTAGAGGATGATGAGATGAGACAGAATTTTTAAGTGAAAAATGTGTTGGTTGATTTATTTTATGCAATTCCGTTTTGCCTTCATGTGTAGTCTATTTTGCCTCATACATGAAGGTAAAACGGACTAATTGAAGTTATTAGAAATCATCTAATATCTTCATTATCTGTGATTTTATTCATGACTGATTAATACATAATGAAGAGTTAGCAATGTTAATTACTTTTACTCTTGGAGAACTTTAATAATAATTAATGGTTTATTTTCTTAAGTGGTCCGTTTTGCCTTCCCTTCCCCTACTATGACATATTCTGTGTCGAAACTCAGTGATAAATGGAACATTATAGATTTTTCAACACACTTGCTCATAAAGTGAGCCTTATTAAATCGATCTTAGGGCCATAAACCGCACTATAACACACACGTGCATAATAATATTACACACTAGTGTATAATAGAATTATCCCTACAAAGTTAAGTTATAACTGCAAATTATATGTGAGTAAACAGAGACTTTTCAATTTAACCGGGTAATAAAGTATCCCTACAAAGTTAAGTTAGTACATAACTGCAAGTTATATGCGAGTAAACAGAGCATTTTCAATTTCACCGGGTAAAAGGTACAGTTCTTTTTTTGTAACAACAAAGATGTTTTATACGGCTGAAAATCTATTTACGTTTTTAGAATAAACAAATGTGTCCCTAATTAAAGACAAGAAACATAATTAAGTATATTATTATCAAATTATTTATAATTTACAATAATTTGTTATACTTAAAACATTTGCATTTTATCACTATTAATATAATTATTTTGAAGTAGGCTGTATGGCTGTATGTAATCAATCACCTTACATTTGGCGCGTGCAAAAAAAAACTTACGCGCTTTTTCCCTTAACACGTTGAACGCCATACGAAATACTGAGTTATTTTATTTGAGCCATGGGGGACACGCTGTGGCCGACACTGTTATGTTCCGTTCAGGCCGTGGGGGACACCCGTGACCGCGAACATACTTCTACTTGAAACTGAATTTTCAGACTTTTGGTTTCAGTTTGGGTTCTCTTTTGTATTATAAACAATGTGGAAGGGCTTATAGAATACTAAGACCATAATAACACTCAGGAAATTTCGAGTAGTTAAAAAGTTATTACTAGTTTTGATTTTTCACATCGAAATATTGAAATAAACTGAAAACTTAAAAAATGCAGAGAGTAATATTACTCTATAACGTTGTGAATAATACTACAATAGGCAAACTAACTGCCCTTAACTGTTTTATCCATCATTAGTACCTTCTAGCGCGTGGGCGACGATGTGACCCGCGTGGCCCTGTGAGAAGAAAACAGCGTTTTTTTTTAGTTCGGGCCATGGGGGACACCATGTGTTCGACGTAAGTTTTTTTTCGATATTATAGAGAAAATCTGATTGAATGTAAACTAGAATACCTTTAATTGGTGTTATTTATCGATTTCATGAATAAAAGTCAAAGATGAAAATTGGCCAAATATACTGTTTTTGTCATGGCCTGAACGGGTATTGCACTGTCGCTCACATGGTGTCCCCCATGGCGTTTAACGTGTTAACTAATAGTAGGTTAAAATGTATGCAATAAATGTTTATTTTTCCTCGCAAGTGTGTTGAAAAAGTGCGTATGAAACTCGTGAGCAACTTACTCACTAGACACTCGGCTGATTTACGCCTCCTGCAACCCACAACCTCGTGTATAATGAGCAACTTAGCTCACTCGTATCATAATATACCTACTATTAAATAGTTCAGCAGGGGTTCAGCAGCTAATGCTGGAAATATCTTTGTACTCCAAAAAAGAGCTGTTCGCGCCATATACAATCTTCGGCGAAGAGAGACTTGTTTAAGGAAATTGATATATTAACCTTGGCAAGACAGTACATTTATGAAAACTTAGTGTATGTAAGAAAGCATTCTAATTCATTTGTAAAGAAAATTGATGTTCATAACTTAAATACAAGAAATAAGAATAAACTTGCCGTTCCAAGATTTAGACTAGAAAAAACTAGAGGCTCGTTTTTGGGGAAAGGCATAGCCTTTTTGAATAAAGTTCCACAAGATGTAATTGAATTGCCTTTGCATGAATTTAAAGAACATGTTAAAAAGACTCTCATGAGCAAAGGTTATTATGACGTCAAAGACTATATGAACGATCACAATGCTTGGTTATGAAATGTATATATACTTTTATATTTGTTTGAAAGGAAAATATTCTAATGAGAAAATTTTCCTTTTAAATGTTATTATAATATTGTATAATATGTGCTCTATGCTAGTTCAAATATTGTAATAAGTAACGATATGTATTTTTGTAAATGTCGTTACCTGAGATACGCGCTGGCAAGTTTCTTGCGCCCATTCTTCTTGTCAGTTAAAAAAGTCTTGAATGGGTGGTAGGAAAATATTGACGATTCATAAGTACATGCTTATTATGTCTATGTGAATAAATAAATATTTTGATTTTGATTTTTTTTTTATTTTGAATATCGAACGTGTAATTTTATTAGGCATTCGCTCATAAATCATAATATTATAAACTTTATTGCCGCAGGTGCTAGTGGTACTGCTAAAAAAATATAAATTTTTATTTCAACACCACATAGCTAAGTAAAATTATGTAGCCGTAGAAAACGTCATTGGCCGTAGCGCGGAAATCGCGGAACCAAAAGTTCTTGAGAAATGTTGACTTTTTATAGCAACAAATTCATTAATACCTACTTACATCGCTTTTTTGACAAAAAAATATCGAGAGCTGATTATTAGGTGGGTACCAAGAGCTACCAGTCGCTTGCCTTGCCAAATGCTGGCAGGCACCTCTTTGTAAGAATTATGTGTTATAGTTAAGTTTATAATAAAAACGGCCAAAGTACCTAACTACCTACAACTAATTTCCTTTTTTAATAACGCGCGTATAGGTACTGTAATGTGGGGCTTATACTATTTAAGTACTTCAATAAAAAGATATGACTCTGACAAACTTGTTTTTATTTCACTGTAGCACTTTATAACAATACATATTGATGTCGTAGTAGGTATGTTGGTAATTCCCGCAGCAGATTTAATTTAATTTAATTTTTTATTTAATTTTGAATGATAACAACAACCTCGCATAAAAAAAATCTAGGTAGGTACACTTTTAAACTTTTTGCTTTAACTAGACGCAAAATATTGCAGCAAAAGTTTGCATCATTGCAATCAAATCTTAAACGTATGGCTTATATTATAACTAGCTGTGCCCGCGACTTCGTTCGCGTGGAGTCTTCGTGGAGCGTGGACTTTCGGCAGCATTTTTCATATTTTAGCTAATAAGGTTTTTCGTTTTTTAGTCTATTTATTTTACCTATATATATTAGTTTAGCGCTATGATACATATTAACACATTAAAAAATAATTTCACATAGCCTTCCGCCTGCGGTTTCGCCCGCCTGTACTACACGACGTTATCTCGAGGGAAAGTTATATTTTCCCGCGATATCAATTAGTCTTTGTCACTCGCTAGCTCCTAAAATATCCACATACTAAAAAAACACGCCGATCTGTTGTTCCGTTTTGACGTGAAAGACAGATATACAAACAATACAAACAGTATGTCAAAAGAAAGAACTTTTCACGCTGAACAACTTGCTATCTCATATAGTTTAACCTGGCTGCTAGGGTTCCACATCAGCTGGCCTAGCATGAACGGCTTTTATCATGCGATATGATATAGCACGTCATGCTGTCTTGCTTACCTACCCCACTAAGGTGGAAGCAAGACAGCAAGACGTGCTATATCATATCGCGTGATATAATGATGGTAATGCTAGCCAGGCAGGTGTACCAAGACCTTCAAACTTTGTACGTCAATAGAAAATGCTCATCACATTTAACAATTTTCCATAAGACGGTATTTTTATATCTCTCATAGTTTGGCTGGACTGCTATGGTTCCACATCGGCCATTTCGATCTTCTAAATAAATTATAGCCTACCTATAAGTTGGCGACAACTAATAGCTATAAGTATACTTAACAAAAAAAGTTTCATTAAAATCAGTTCAGTAGTTTTTGCCTGAAACGTGGACAACAGACAGACAGACAAAAAAATCAAAAACTATATTTTTGGTATCTGTTCCGTTTAAAAAGACCCTTGGTGGTATTTTTTTCTATTTCTTTTCAATGTATACAGCCCCTGTACCGGTAAAAAAATATGGATATGGACATGGGCTTCATTTGACATTTGATGCCCATATTTTGTGCTTTTATTTAAGGGCATAATATGGGCTTCAAATGTCAAATGAAGCCCATGTCCATACCCATAATGAGCGATTTTCTGAGAGGCCATTTAAAAAAAAAAAGCTTCCAATTGCTTCACTAGATGGCGTTGAATAAGTATGTACATGTCTATGGTATATTTTGGTATGAAACATATTTAAATTAATTACTTTTTAACAACCCAAAGGAAACTAATAATATATTAAATAAGTACTACTGTGAGGAACAGAAACGAAATAGGTAAATTTAAAGATTTAGGTAAATAAATAACATCTGTCTGACGTTCCGTTTTACGTAAAAAAGTCGCGTCAAAGTAAAATTTATAACGTTCCGTTCCTTCTAACTGCATAGGTGGGACAGCGCCATCTAGTGACTGAGCTTTCAGAAAATCGCCCATTTTTAGCCGGTATCCCCCTGAATAGAATCGCATACAGTTTTATAATAAGTATGAATTATTTTATTTATTTACTTAATAGTATATTACATAAACAGTACCTACGTATTAACACATTAAAAATTTATATCACATAGCCTTCCGCCCGCGGTTTTGCCTCATGTACTACACGACGTTTTTCCGAGTGAATGTGATATTTTTCCGGGATAAAGTTAGCCTATGGGACTCTCTAGCTCCTAAACTATCCACATACTAAAAAAAACAGGTCGATCCGTTGCTCCGTTTTGACGTGAAAGACGGACATACAAACAAACACACTTTTACATTTATAATATTAGTATATATTGTATGTCAAAAGAAAATACTTATCACGCTGAACAACTTCTCTTAAGATGCTGTATTTATATCTCTTATAGTTAAGCTGGGCTGCAAGCTGCAAGGGTTCCAAATCAGGAGTACCAGACCTTCGATATTTTTCCGTCAATAGAAAATGTTCATGACGTTAAACAACTTTTCTTAAGACGCTATGTTTGTATCTCATATAGATTAATCTGGCTGCTAGGGTTCCACATCAGGTGTACCAGACCTTCAAACTTTGTACGTCAATAGAAAGTGCTCATCACGTTTAACAATTTTCCTTAAAACGGTATTTTTATATCTCTCATAGTTTGGCTGGACTGCTATAGTTCCACATCAGAAATTGCGATCTTCAAAATAAATTATAGCTATATGTTGGCAAGGACCAATAGCTGTATAACAAAAAAACTTTCATCAAAATCCGTTCCGTAAACTTTTTTGCCGACGTCATCACACGAAAAAATTCATTCCCTGTTTTCACCCTCTTTAGGGTAGTTTTTTTACAAACTTTGAATGTCGTATTTATTTATCTAATCAAAAGCCTATAAAATAATTTTGAAGCTTCTAGCTTTAAAAATGACGTAATTTCCATACAAACTTTCATCCCCTATTTCAACCCCTTACAGCCCTTTGTTCACATAAAAAAGTAGCCTATGTCCTTTCTCAGGATCTAGACTATCTCTGTACCAATTTTTATTCAAATCGGTTCCGTAGTTTAAGCGTGATTGAGTAACACACAGACAGACAAATCCGCATTTTCGCATTTATAATATAAAAGTAAGGAAGTAAGGATAATATCTTATATTGCATTGCATTGCCTTGATTACTAAAATATGTATTTTTTTGTTTTGCTGTTAAGGGGAAAAATTATTGATAGATCAAGTCTTAACATGTATAAAGATTTAATAAAATGTTGTGAAGTATCTATAAAGGATCAAATAAAAATTATGATTATGACTTAATAAGCTTGTCTAATATATTATTATTAGACAAGCTTTTATAATATGATTATGATCATTCTTCCCAATTATCTCCCCAACCATCATTCTCATCTAAAGCATCATCTGGAATGAAATCTAATTTACTGGTTACTGCTTGTGATGGTTCAGATAGTGAAATATTTACAAATGCTGGTTTTTCAATGATAGGTGTCATATCAGCAAAGAAATCAAATTCATCTGCAGCCTTTCTAGAACTATCAATCTTTTGGTTCTTTATATCCAGTTCTGATATATCTACTATGTTCTTCTTTGCCTTAAATGCTGCTGTTTGTAGTAATGTTGTTCTGCTTATAGAATCTACTTTTGGATCAGGCAATTTCTCTACATTTTTTAAGTCAATATCTTGGAACTCACTCGAAATATGTTGCGAGTCTACAATATCTGAGTCCTTTAAAACTTCTGTCTGAGTGACTGACTCCATCAAAGTTAACTTGCGGTTATTGTTTTCCCAGTCACTCCAATCATCATCACTATCACCATTCAATATATTTTCATTAGTGGAAATATTTTCATTCTCAACAGACTCGCCACCAACAGGTGTGGGTCTTTCATCCATTGTCATTGATTTCTGATATGGAGGGCATAAAATATCACTGTGGTGAAAAATTTCTTCTGAGCATGGCAAATTCTGCAAGGGTTTTGTAGTGGAATAAATATGTTGATCCTGAGGTTTTTCTGGAATTGATTTTAAATTTGGTCTTCCATCAGTAAATAACTTGGATCTCTTGCCGCCTATAACTGTATCAGCTCCCAATATAGGAACAAGAGAGCTTAAACAAATTAATGTAGTTGCCACCAAGTTGTCATCAACATCCTTGATACCCACAAGCAACTGCAAGAATAAGTTGTTTTTAACATTAACAAACAACAATTTAACAATTTTAATAATGAATAATAAAAAGTATGATTTTACCTCTGGCAAAATGTGTTGTGAAAGCTCTTCATGTGAGAAAACATGAACAAATTTCGAAAAATGATTCAATAGCAGCATTCTTATTTGACTATCTCTGACTCCAAATAATTGTAGTAATCTGGGTTTCAAATGCTCCTTGAATATACTTAAACTAAAGAATCCTGAATTCTCTCCATTTTGAGGTGACCTCTCTGTAACGAAGATGACATTGGTTAACAATAACTCTTCAAATATTGATACTGTGGAAAGGTAAAGTAAAAATTAATACCATTTTTTGGTTTTAAAATAAAGGGTATAACATCTCTTCTGGCTGTCTGATCCAATAATGTGAGCCTTGATAATAATAATCCACCAAGTTGTTTAGCAACAGTTTCTTCATCATAGCATTTTAAGGTCATTAAAATGTCGGAGAAGAATTGACATCTTTCATCTGCATTCTTTAGAGGTAGAAAATTAAGAAATTTATAAATTGAAATAAATTCATGACTAAAAAAGTCATGTTGGAGCACCTCAGACAAATTGGGCCTGTATTCAGGATTAGGGTTTTGTAGTGAATGTATGCAATACTGTTTAAATTCCTTCAGATGAGGAACTTCATCTGAAAAACAAAGTATTAGTTCTCATAATCAACAGATTAATAAAGTGTGATAAGCAAATCTGTTCCGGTGATAATCTTTGGAACTACAACATTTTTGTATTGTATTGTAACTGGCTCCTCCATCAAGGCTGTCAGCGGAACAGACAGGAATGTGGCAATATAAATAGTTGCAAATGAGTAAAATATGATTTAGAATTACCATCTTGATGACCTTTAAACACGTCTTCAACTAACACAGCAAAGGCATATTGATCGACCTTTGCAGTCAATTCATATGAATCTTCGTTTAAATCTACAGCCTTGTCATATCTGTAATTTAAAACTTATTAAATCACAGAATAAGAAGAATAAAGAAATAAACATTGGTTTTCAATAAAAAATATATACCTGTGTAACCTGGCTTGTTTCAAGAATGCAGGAGTAAGTTCACTAAAGGAACATAAATATTGTAAGCCACCCAGCTTCCATTGTCCATCATCAGTCACATATATGGCAGAAACACATATATTGTTATGGGACATACCTGCCTGTAATATTATAAACATACAATCATACAAGACTAACTAAATTGCACTATTCTTAATTAAAGAATGTATAGTCACCTGTTCATGTAAGAAGACTAATGCTATCAAAATGTTATTAAGTCCAATGCATTTTTGCAGTGGTGTTTGAGATTTTAAGATTTGTGCTAGTGGTAGAATGTATTCTGTAGCCAAATGAAGAGTTGATCTTTGCTGCCAGGCAGATATGTAACGTACAATACATGGGTGGCGAAACTTCAACAGGTTCTAAAAGAAGCATAGTAATGACAAACTAAATATAAATGTATCATTGTTTGTGGACAGCAAAAAAGCTAAATATTTAACTTACATTAGAGAACTTTTCCAGGGGAGTTGAAACTGCCCATAAAGGGCCTGACACTATTTCGCCTCTAAATACTGACACTGAACCATCACTTTTTAAACTAAAATATCTACAACTGTCTTTAATAGTAGCTTGATATTGGGTCCAAAATTCTGTTACCTCTACTGCTTTTTCTTCTATTTCTAAACCACTTAATTGAGAGCTTTCGTTTCCCATATTTTTTGTACTCTTACTTCTGTTATCAGATTAAATTTCGTGTGGATCAATCATATATTAACGAGTTCTTGATACATTAAGTAGACTAGAGTAATACAAATTGAAATTCATGCATTCATATCGATTATGCGGACGGTCATGTATGTCATGTCCACAAATTATATGTCATGTCTCTCTCATATAAAATTTGTGCTCATGTCGTCATGTCATTTTATTTGTTGACGACATCTGACAGGTGTCTGATGGCCCCAGTACAGGTTGGCCGACCATGGTCGGCGACCATGACCGGCGATCATTGAGTGACAGTGTTCACACGATCGCCGCACGTTTCATTCTGCGTTGGACTGGCCCTGAGGATGGATGTGTATGCAATGATGGCTTATGCAATTTACATTTACAGCGCTTTTAATTTATTACGAGAATTTTTCTATATTAATAGAGTCTGGATCTTGTATAATATGTCTAGATAAATGTAATTATGCATTAAAGTAATAATAGACATATTTATCATAACACCCAGACACAGAAAAAACAAATACTTACATCATATCAATATTTCTTGGGCGGGGATTGAACCCAGTATAATAATAATAATGTATTAATAACGTTTTATTCATTTTATTTATTTACTTAATTTTAGATAACAAAACAGAATACTCCTATACATCTTGTGAATTTAAGTGTTTTTTATTATCATTTGAATAAAAAATATATTTTATCAAAGATATACAACATCAAGGATATTTTTGACAATGTAATATGCTCCACAAAATGGCCTGATTGCCAAAAAAAACAATAAATTAAAATATCCTACACGTCAGTCAACGCAGAAATATTCAGATGAACTGAATGATCGGCCAACGTGTGAACGCTCTTTGTGGCCTGCGACAAACTCCCTTTGAATCGTGCACGAAAAACCGACACGGGACGGATCGCCGGCGATCATTGCTCACAGTCAACAATCACACGCAAACCGGCCCCGTACACGATGGCCGATCATGGTCGGCGACCATGACCAATACATCGTACATTGACACTTTTGAAAGAACCTTTTTAAACTTGTTCGTTCAAAAGTGTCAATGTACGATGTTTTGGTCATGGTCGCCGACCATGATCGGCCATCGTGTACTGGGGGCTTTACAGCATCAATGTGACATGACAGTAAAAATCGGTGCTGCCAAGGTAGAAAAAAGTTTTGGGTTGCTGTTTTATTAACTTTAACTAAGCAAACAATTTTTTGTTGTTGAGATCCTTGGGGGAGGCCTATGCCCAGCAGTGGGCGTCGTACGGCTGAAATGATGATGATGATGATGAAGCAAACAATTTTTTGAAAAACTTATTTTTGGTGGTTTAAAAAAATATATTTATACATGAAAAGATTCCTTATTTTATGCTCTTTCCATAAAATATAATTTCATGACTGTTGGACAGGTTGGACACGGTTTAAAAATGGGACCCAGCCTTCATACAAAAATGGAACATCTCCTTTCCGGGGTACACTTTTTTATTTAGGCTGAAAACTCCAGTTTCCTTGTACAAACTCCTTGGAAGGAAACAAATATAAATGTCAAACGTGTGTCAACTGTCAAACAAAAAAATTACGTTTTGGATGCGTTTTGGTCTCTGTGCTGAGTGGTTTTGGTTTGGTTGATTGAATATCCAAGTTCAAGTTTCGATTAGACCTCTTGAAATGGCATCAACACTGATAAAAAAAGCTTTTTCAGCTCACCCTCACGGGTTGCGGAACATTGTAGGGCTATTTTGCAATGCTACAAGAAACCGTAAGATAAATTTCTCAGTCTATTTTTGAGTAAAAGGGGCACAATGCGTTTGTATTTAAGTGTTACGTCACTTTGTATTTCAGATTGGAACTACCAATATAAACCGGGTCCTTACCCTAAAACAGCAGAGGATCGAGCTGCGGCTGCAAAAAGATATGGATTGACTATTGAAGAATATCAACCATATCCGGAAGATATGGGATATGGAGATTATCCTAAGCTGCCTGACATTGGTGCGGATTCAAAGGATCCCTTCTATCCATATGATTGTCCTGAATTGAAAAGGAACTTCAATGAGCCTGTGAGCCGATATGTATAAATCCTTAGTCAGTTGCGAGCTTTCGTCTATGAATACTCTTTAATTTTTTATTGTATAACTTTTTAGATTCACGCTAGAGCTGAGATCTTTGGAGAAGATAGATATGATCCTAGCATGAAGCCAAGATTTTCCTTGACACACCAATGGACCTGGTTTTTGGGTGTAGTTGGTGGATCAATTGCACTGTATCTCTACCTGGAAGATTTCAAATTTGGCAGACCTGTAGCATGCAAGCAGTATCCTGGAAATGGCCCTCACTATACATTTTCACCCAAAAATTGATAGTGTTCCCCAAGTTGTCTAAAATATAGTTAGAAACTGAGATTGTTTAATTTATTTAGTACACCTTTGACCAAAAGGGAACATTTTGAAAGTTTACAACCTTTCATTTTATGAGCATCTATAAATTAATATAAAATTACATTATGGCATTGTTAAGTAATATTGTGTATAAAATTATATGAATAAACTTTAAAAATACTTCTATTATCCATTTAAGTTACCTACCACTAAGAAATTCAGTTTATTCAAAAAGCGACACCCTACACATGGTACTTTTTTTATCATCTCTGATAATTTCAGGGATTATTCTACTCATGAACACAAACTTCCAAACAACTTTTATTATAGGACCATAACTGAAAAAATCTGCTGTTCCATTCATTTTGATTAAATATTTTTGCACTTTTGTATGAAACGGCTGTTTTTTTTTGAGATTTCAGTTTTGGTCCCATAGTAAAAGTTGTTTGCTTTCATGAGAAGAATAATCCCTGAAATAAACCGGGGTGAGAAAAAAAATACTGTGTATTAGACATGGAACAAGTAGTGATTGGCCTAGATTGGGCTGATTACTTTGCTTTAAAAAAAACGCTATAGCAGGCAATAACGAAACGATAAAAATAGGGCAGAATTCCGGTTTTGGCCACTTCGTTATTTTGCCAATGGCAAATAAGAGAAGGCATTTTAAGGTAATAATAATAATTGTTAGAACTTCTATTGTCATAAGATTGAAAAAAAAACGCCAGATTAATTTTCAATATTATTTCTATGAAAAGTTTTAAGAAATTTGTCAAGGATGGAAGTTACTACTAACCTTTGTTTTTTACAATTTTCTAGCATATAAAAATTGCATTGCGAATGAAAAAAAATGTAACTTAAACAAGTGGCCAAAACCAGGGCATTTGGTACTTTTCTCATATATTGTGTTATATACAAAAACTATTAAATTATTAAACCCTATGTAGATTAATTCTCTATAATTTAAGATATGTATAATTTTTATACCTAAGTCCATTTAATTTTAGCACTAAGTGCTGCAAAGTAAAAAAATTAGAGTAGTCACAAAGGGATCTTCTGCCCTAGGCTACTCACACAAAACTTTTCTCTATAAAAAGTACTTTTGGTATTGATACTTTAGAACTGAGTACCAAGTAGTATCGATACTCAGTCAGTCACACAAACACCAACGGACACTGTTGATGAGTTATTACTTGTCAATATCTCATGTTCGAGTGATTGTTTTCGTTATCTGCCGCGAAAATGATTGCTTTTATCAGAAAACATCTAGAAATAAAGAAATTTCCCTGCAACATAATTAAGGCCGAGTACTCAGTACTCGGCCGTTAATACTCGATGCTCGGCCGAACCCTAAAAAAAGGCCGAGCCCACCGAGTACCAAATCCAATCCCATGTCTACTGTGTATACCCTTACCTAGTCAGTAAGTATTGAGTACAAGAAATCTGATAGAACAGTTCACATGTTACTGTTCATTTTTACCACAGAACAGAATGAAAAATACCATGAATTTTGTACCTAATGATTATGAAAGAGTAAGGTAAAATTTGTAGGCAGACCCAAACAAATCTATACACAAGTTTTATATCAACAATAGAAACAAATATACCAGTGACTAAGTAAAGAAAGATTATTGTTTACTAATATTACTTTATTTATATATACTTGTAAAATACTCATCTTCTAAATCATACAGATCTGCAGCAATATCATCTCGAAGAGACATTAATTTTTGATCACATTCTTGTTGTTTGGTTCTAAACAATTTAGAATTTTGTGTAATAGCTTCATTGACTGAAGGAAAATCGTTTAAAATCAAATATTGTTTAATGTCTGATACTAATTTCATTAATGATTCGCCAGCTCGTACTGAAACAAATTGAGAAGGGTAATTAAAGAAAAGGGCTACTGATATAGAAAAGTCAGTATAGTAGTATAACTCGTGCAGTTAAAGAAACAATCTGTAAATGGCGGCCAAGCATTAAGTGTAAGCGCGATAGCATGACCCACCCACGTGGTCTACATGCAGCATGACGGTATGTGAGAGCGAGATAGCATGACCAGACGGCCGCCATTTCCATATTGTTTCTTTATCTGCACGGCTTATATATGTGACTGTTGCATAATAAGGGGTATTAAAACATGAGTGGGAGTATAAATAGTATCCCACGAGTGTTTTAATACCAAGTTATGTGCAGTCTCATACACTACTTTATCTACACTCATTACATTTATTTTAAATTTCAAAAATAAAGCAAAACAATCACTTAACAATAAGTGTAATAGTAGGTACTATAATATGTGAAAGCGGTGATGCAGTTTAATTTTTTAAAGTTCACTATGGCATAAAGTGTATCATTATAAGTTCAGGCATGAGTTCATAATTCGAATATTATAATATGAGTGTAGATAAACTTATTTTATCTCTTACCTATATTAGCAGCCCTTACTTGCATTTCAAATGTATCTTGCTCTATTTGGGTCATTCTATTCAATTGCGATTCACTGTCACCTCTTTCCCCTTTAGCAAGTTTTATAATCTCTGAAAACAGAATATTTTGTACAATCTTGGGGGTCTGGGTCTGAAACATGCTTTCTACAGCAGTAAGTAAACATCGATGGTAGGTATATTTAAATATTCATTAGCGAACTTTCGCTTACCTTCAAAGTTTTCAAGCATACTTTTGATGTCTTCTTTTAATCGCGTAGTGTAGGACTTTAAAAGAGCTTCCTTATTTTGAGGTAAATTCCTATGCATTTTTGATAAAGAAATAGAAATTTTTTGACAAGTAGGTACAAGAACAAGTAAAGATAATTTGTGAAGTAAGCGCCCAGCCCACAAATTATATAGACGCGCCCACAAAGACGCGCCCCTGACTGACACCCTGACATGACTAGTACAGATAGGAATCAAGCCTTATAGCGGCCGTTTGTTAGTGAATGACAGCTTGCCCCGTTGATTTTGACAACATAGTGCTGTCAATACTATCGACGCCCTTGATACGTTATCGATAAATGTGTAAATCATCGACATTTAGTTACAACCCTAGTGATATTAATTTTTAAATAAATCCTGCAAGTAAAAAAAACTCATTTGTTGATGAAAAAAGGCGTTTATTACTCTAAAATAGTTTATTTTATTAAATACAAAGTACATAAGTGTAAGTTAAGATTTACATAAGGCAAAGAATGAGAGTAATGAAATTATTACTCTTACTTACATTGAATTTATACATAAACTAAGAATTAAACACTCAGTTGCAGAAATCATTGCTCTCATCAAATCTATTGCTGTCACTTATTTTCTTGACAACGAAAAAGTGACAGCAATAGATAGCAATAGCAACTGGGTGCTAAACACTTTAATAGCCAATAAAAGAAAACATAAACTGCTTGCAAATATTTTTTACGCACAAACGCTATTGCTTTCAATGCAAAACACAATAACTTAAAATAGTTAAACATTATAATACAGTATGTAATAATATAGCGACTAACAGTAGTAATTTGCACCATAATTATTCTGTTTTGATAATTTATTAGCAGAAATAGGCAGACACAGGTATCTTCGCAGCACTCCATGAACCTCTTTGACACTCAAGTTATCTGAAAAGATTAGATTTTGTTACTAAGTATAGATTTTAGATATTGTTACTACTGCCATAACATTTCCTAAACAAATAAGTGAAAGCTGAATAGTTTGTAAATCAAGAAAGAGTAGTGCGGCTAAAGCACATTGTTTGTTGTGCCGGTATACACATATTAAGTTATGGATAATCAACGTTTCTAGATAATAGTAAATAAGTAGGTAAGCTTTGTGCATAGACTTATAATATGTGTATAGTGTGTATAAGTAAAATCTAAGATAGTAGCAGTAACAGTTATAATAACACAGTCATAAGACAATCACAATAAACCGTCATTCGTACCGACACCACAACAATTTCTTATCCTGCCGGAACATTTGTTATAATTCTGTTCCGTTTGTCAAAAATATGAGTTTGCTGATAAGTCAGTTTTAAATGCTTCGACAAATTTATTGAATTACATTGTTATTTTCTCTCGATTTAGTATTAACAACTTTACTAACTCCACACAATTGAAACTAGTTAAATGTGTCCCAAGGTACCTTATCTACTGTAAAGCAGTACCTAATAGTATATCACAATATGATATCACTGCTAAATGGATATTGAAATTATTATGAAGATTTTTCAACAAACTAATCCATAATTAATTTTAATTAATATTACAAAGGTTAGGTACATTCATATATAAAAATTAAACAAACATTACCTTTCATTCATAACTTTCTGAAAATCTTCTTTGCTCCGGATTGTGAACTGTATTTTGTATTTTTAAAATGCGCTTCCTCTCCTTTTCCACCAAGTTGCGTACCCGACCCGACCGACAGGATCCATATTGATCTTTAGATTATAAGCTTTTACCACCTTATGTACACTATAGTTGGCAATAAATGATTGAGTAGGTATTGAGTATTTTCTTATGATTTGTTCTATGAAATACAAAGTTGCCTCTTGGAATTTGCCTGAAACAACAAACTCAAATATAGGTATACTTACAGAATTATTGATACATAAAACTACGTAAATAGTATTTACTCACGTACCGTAGGCACCTTCGAATACCGTAAGTATACATTAGCTCTAGCGTGCTTCTTCGATGTTGAAGGCGCCTTTGACAAAGCGTCTGCGCAATCCATCGTGGAGGCACTAAACAGAGAAGGCGTAACAAAGCAAATATCAGGTTGGATCACTAACATGCTACAACACAGATCCATACAAGCAGAACTAGCAGATATCAAATACACCATCAAAGCCAGGAGAGGCTTTCCCCAGGGAGGTTGTCTGTCTCCACTGCTTTGGTGTATCCTAATAGATGAACTAGTAACTAGAATCACTGCTATGAATATATACATCCAAGCGTACTCGGATGATGGCCTGTTACTTGTAAGAGGCAAAGTTCTAAGCGTGGTCAGAGATATAATGAGAAGTGGAATTATGACAACACTGAGATGGTGCAGGGACAAGGGATTGAACCTCAACCCTAGTAAAACCAAACTGATGTTGTTCACTAACAAAAGAAAGATTGATAGCATGATCCCAATTAACATTGAGAATGTAGAACTCGAGATAGTAAAGGAGTTTAAATACCTAGGGATAGTCTTAGACAGTACCCTAAGTTATAGGACACACATAAAAGAAACCAGTAAAAAGGCAATGACAGCTCTCATGCAGTGCAGAAGAGCCGTTGGCAGGAACTGGGGCATGAAACCCGAAGTGGTCCAATGGATCTATAGGGCAATCATCCTACCGAGAATCCTTCACGGAGCACTAGCATGGTGGCATAAGGCAAAACTAGAATACAACAGAAAAGAACTCACTAAGGTACAAAGACTAGCTAGCGTCATGGTATCGGGAGCCATGAGAACAACTCCCACGGCCGCCTTAGAAATGATACTAGGCCTTAGTCCAATAGATCTTGAAATCGAAAAGAGAGCTACAGAACAATGGTTTAAGCTGAAAAGCACTAACCTGTGGATAGGAAGGCACAATGATCATGGTCACGCTGAAATAGGAAAAAAGTACGAAGAAAACCTTTCCATGATACTGGTTAATAATGACCTAATAAAAAAGGAAAGGATCTTCGACAAAAAGTACAGAATAAGCATCAGATCCAGAGAAGACTGGAAAATAGAACATGACAATCTGGATAGCACTGCAGTATGCTACACAGATGGGTCAAGAAAGGAGTCAACTGGACTATCGGGAGCTGGGGTATACATAGCTAAACCCAACACTGTAAGAACTACTTTTAATCTGGGCAAGTACGCCAGCGTGTTCCAGGCGGAAGTATTCGCGATACTGGAGTGTGCGAACATGATTAAAAGTGAGATAGGCAATTATAACGTAGGAAAAATAATAATATATAGCGACAGTCAAGCTGCCATCAAGGCCCTTGACAAAGCGGAGACTACCTCAGCCCTGGTGAAAGAATGCAAACAAAGCATTCAGGCACTTGCCAACTTGGTTGAGGTAGAAGTTGCCTGGGTACCTGGACACGAAGGTAACGTAGGCAATGAGGAAGCCGATGAATTAGCCAGGGGAGGAGCTGATGAACCCTTCATTGGCCCTGAACCAAGACTACCAATCGCATATAGAATTACTAAGAACATTATCGGGATCAGAACAATCAAAGAAACCAACCAAAGATGGATGAGAAGAAAGGACTGCAGACAGTCTAAGATTTGCATCAAATCGGTTGACAAGAAGAAAACTAGAGAACTTCTGAAACAGAGTAGGAGAAAAATAAGAACGATTGTAGGTGTACTTACTGGGCACTGCCCACTAAACAGACACCTATCAGTGATTAAGCGGACAGAGGACCCGATCTGTCCGCAATGCAAAGAAAGAGAAGAAATAAGCTACCATTTCATGGCAGAGTGCCCGATGTACGCATCACTGCGCTGGGAGCTCTTTGGAACGGACAAGCTTAAGGAAGAAGATCTAAAGAAGTTAACGATAAGTCAACTCAACAGGTACTGTAAGCGCACAGGTAGGTTCGAGGGTCCGACGCCGGTGGGGTAAATGATAACCCGCCTCCCCCCCTGATTTTTCAGCTTTTAGGGGACTTGGGGAACTGGGTGAAATGGTCCCGACCTAGGTGACTGATCACCCGTCCGGCTTCGCTGGCGTCCCCCCTATAAATAATAATAATAAAATAATAAAGTATACATTATATCAAAAAACAATACAAAATGAAATGTTGAACGCAATAATAGAAAGAAAACCGAAATTAATTTTGTAAAAAACTGAAAAAACATAAACTCAGTGTTGCCAGATGCCCGTGTTGCATTCTCCGAAATCCCGAAAATCCGAAATCCCAAAAACGCTGATTTTTAAGAAAAAGCCCCACAACAACCCTAAACACTTGAAAAGGCGTTCTTCTATCTCACTGATTACTCGATAAGCTTTTTTTAGAGTGTGGCAGAGTAGATCACTTGCACCAAGAACACTGATTGCTATATATATAATCAGTTCCAAGCGCTAAAACACACTTAAAATAACATTTTTGCCATGAAAAAATACCCCACATCCCCCCAAAGTCAAAACTCGTCCTCCCGAAAATGTCCTCCACTGCCCAAAATAATCCCGGATTAGGAGGGTAATCACCCCAATCCGGCAACACTGCTTAAACTATACGTCAAAAGTGACCGTACTAATTTTAGCCAATGGGATTCACTTGCGGCATAGAAACAAAATGGCGGTCTTAATTATAGCCAATGAATGGACCGGGGAAATTGCAGTCACTAAGTTTTGACCCAATCTATGGGTGATTCCAACGCCTGCCCATAGAATAGGTCAAAACTTAGTGGCCGGTAGCCCCATAGATGTATTATTCCTGTAGATGGATCACAAAAATAAGCTAAACTCACCCATCCTTTACCCCTTCTAACACTATCAAATTGTCATAAGATAGAAAGAGACATACATGTTAATCTGTTGCGTCGTAATTAGTGAATGTCTCCATTTTCTATGAATAATTGATTTTGACTATGCAATGCTAGATGACATTAGATGATGATGATGCAATGATAGTGCTGTGGTTTTTTTTATTACAAATTATCGATAAAACATTTAAAAATAAGTTAAATGCAATGCGATACATAAAATTACAATGCATATGTATATATCGCAGGCGTATTGTATATTTCACCCTATTACATAACAACTAGCTGTATTGGAAAACAGCACCGCACTGTAATGCGGCGGATTCAAGATACGCCGTATTCAATACGGCTGATCGAAACTACGCCGCATTGAATAGAGCGCTTCGCGCTTTTCAATGCGGCTAGAGACTTAATGTAATTGGGCGGTTCATAATCCGCTTTTCTGACAGTTTTTAGTACTAATCGTGTCCAAAGTGCTCACGGCCTTAGAATTTTGTTTATGCTATGAAACTTCGGCATAGGTCGAAATATGGCAAAAATTTCTTCCCTCCAGACAAAAGCGCACGCTCAGCTGATCGATCTAGTGTAGCAGAATATTTTTTTTATAATTCGACGTATGCTATGCTCCAAAGAGAAAGTTGTTCAGTTTCTTGGTCTATGCAAGCCCTTTAATTTTGAATCAGTGCCAAATATGAAGTAGGTACTATAATTATACTTGAGGAGATCGATGGCTCATTGGTACGCGCATTCTGCATCCGGTGGTTGATGTTAAGCAACATTCGTTGCGGTTGGACATCTGAATGGTGACCCAAAACTTTATTATCTTGGTCTCCTCTGTGCTTCGGAAAGCACGTTAAGCCGTTGGTCCCGGTTGCATTAGCAGTCGTTGGCACCCTCACCCACCAATCCGCATTGGCTTCGCGTGGTGGGTTATGGCACTTATGGCCCGTTCTACCTGTGGTGTGCATGCACAGGGGAGGCCTATAGCTGGCTGGCTGCTGGACAGCAGTGAGGACATTAATATGATAATGATGATAATTATACTATTTATACTAGAAGGTATAGTCGTAAAACTGAACGAGATTTCTAATCAATTTATTAAATCAATAATCTGCTGAATGATATCAACTAAAAAAAATACAGATTTCACGCTAATTTTTATACTCTTAATGTATATTTTTTTTAAGTATAAATCCACAATTTGCTTTAATAAGTGCATCGAGCAATGAGCATATTCTTGTTTGTTGCAAAGGTCTCCAATCGTCGCCTTTTCTTACGTTTCTTATTCACGTTTCCTTTACATCGACGGTGGCGCGGCGGTGGGAAATCTGTTTAAAATTGAGAAAAATTAAGTTTAAATACAAAATTGTTAACATTACAATTTTTTATCGATATTACATAATAAAATCGGACTACAACACTATCAGGTTGGTCAATTGTCAAAAAATCCCAATTGGCTTTAAATTATATATTTTTAGCCTAAAAACATCCGATTTTCTTCAACCAAGTCAATGTTAAACTGTGTATACACGTACAGCGATTTAGTTTTTGCAAATATGGACCAGTAAGTTATAAAAATGTGTTCGCAAAAACACAAAACAATGAGTGTGACTTACCTCTGAAATTATATGTGGTCATTATTCTCTTTCAAAACACTCACTCTGCTTGAATAACCGGGAACAGTACAGGCCATTCTTAACAAACAACAGATTTACCGCACCACACCATCAAATCTTTCTATATTTTACTACAAAAAAAGATTTTCTTTCTGAAGCATTTGTAACCAGCTGGTTAACAAACAAATATGACGTTCACTTTTAACTGGCGCGCGGCTCATTAAGACGCACACATAGATGTATTATTCCTGTAGATGGAGCATAAAAATATGAACGATTCCTTCTATAATCGACTCTCGTCTCTCAAATGGCGACATTTCGTGTGTTAAAAAGAGATAACAATAGCCCAACGTGTGCGTCTTAATGAGCCGCGCGCCACTTAAAAGTGAACGTCATATTTGTTTGTTAACCAGCTGGTTACAAATGCTTCAGAAAGAAAATCTTTTTTTGTAGTAAAATATAGAAAGATTTGATGGTGTGGTGCGGTAAATCTGTTGTTTGTTAAGAATGGCCTGTACTGTTCCCGGTTATTCAAGCAGAGTGAGTGTTTTGAAAGAGAATAATGAACACATATCATTTCAGAGGTAAGTCACACTCATTGTTTTGTGTTTTTGCGAACACATTTTTATAGCTTACTGGTCCGTATTTGCAAAAACTAAATCGCTGTACGTGTATATCCAGTTTAACATTGACTTGGTTGAAGAAAATCGGGTGTTTTTATGCTAAAAATATATAATTTAAAGCCAATTGGGATTTTTTGACATTTGACCAACCTGATAGTGTTGTAGTCCGATTTTATTATGTAATATCGATAAAAAATTGTAATGTTAACAATTTTGTATTTAAACTTAATTTTTCTCAATTTTAAACAGATTTCCCACCGCCGCGCCGCCGTCGATGTAAAGGAAACGTGAATAAGAAACGTAAGAAAAGGCGACGATTGGAGACCTTCGCAACAAACAAGAATATGCTCGATGCACTTATTAAAGCAAATTGTGGATTTATACTTAAAAAGAATTAGGTATACATTAAGAGTATAAAAATTTGCGTGAAATTTGTATTTTTTTTAGTTGATATCATTCAGCAGATTATTTAATTTAATAAATTGATTAGAAATCTCGTTCAGTTTTACGACTATACCTCCTAGTATAAATAGTATAATTATCATCATTATCATATTAATGTCCTCACTGCTAGGCTATAGGCCTCCCCTGTGCATGAAAACACCACAGGTAGAACGGGCCATAAGTGCCATAACCCACTACGCGAAGCCAATGCGGATTGGTGGGTGAGGGTGCCAACGACTGCTAATGCAACCGGAACCAACGGCTTAACGTGCTTTCCGAAGCACAGAGGAGACCGAGATAATAAAGTTTTGGGTCACCATTCAGATGTCCAACCGCAACGAATGTTGCTTAACATCAACCACCGGATGCAGAATGCGCGTACCAATGAGCCATCGATCTCCTCAAGTATAATTATAGTACCTACTTCATATTTGGCACTGATTCAAAATTAAAGGGCTTGCATAGACCAAGAAACTGAACAACTTTCTCTTTGGAGCATAGCATACCTACGTCGAATTATAAAAAAAATATTCTGCCACACTAGATCGATCAGCTGAGCGTGCGCTTTTGTCTGGAGGGAAGAAATTTTTGCCATATTTCGACCTATGCCGAAGTTTCAAAGCATAAACAAAATTCTAAGGCCGTGAGCACTTTGGACACGATTAGTACTAAAAACTGTCAGAAAAGCGGATTATGAACCGCCCAATTACATTAAGCCGCATTGAAAAGCGCGAAGCGCTCTATTCAATGCGGCGTGGTTTCGATCAGCCGTATTGAATACGGCGTATCTTGAATCCGCCGCATTACAATGCGGTGCTGTTTTCCAATCCAGCTAGTTGCTATGTAATACGGTGAAATATACAATACGCCTGCGATATATACATATGCATTGTAATTTTACGTATCGCTTTGCATTTAACTTATTTTTAAATGTTTTATCGATAACTTGTTATAAAAAAAAATCACAGCACTATCATTGCATCATCATCATCTAATGTCATCTAGCATTGCATAGTCAAAATGGAGACATTCACTAATTACGACGCAACAGATTAACATGTATGTCTCTTTCTATCTTACGACAATTTGATATTGTTAGAAGGGGTAAAGGATGGGTGAGTTATAGCTTATTTTTGTGATCCATCTACAGGAATAATACATCTATGGACGCACACGTTGGGCTATTGTTATCTCTTTTTAACACACGAAATGTCGCCATTTGAGAGACGAGAGTCGATTATAGAAGGAATCGTTCAAATTTTTATGCTCCATCTACAGGAATAATACATCTATGGGTAGCCCCGATACCCATTCATTAGCTATAATTAAGACCGCCATTTTGTTGGGGTGCCCCCATTGGCTAAAATTAAGGCTGTCACTTTTTTCAAGAATTTCAAGATGTCGTTTATTTAGTTTGTGGTTTTTTTTTTTTTTTTTTTGGCGCCATCTTGGCGGGTTAGGTTAAGTGGATATTTTAATTAATCGCAATTTGTTTCATAGTGGACTTTGTGACTCAAGATAGGTGTAGTTTTGTGCCCCAAGTGTTTACGCAACTGGACGATGTGTGGAATGATTAAAATATGCGCTATCTCGGTAACGTAATGCCGAGTGTTTTATTGTAGTGGTGACTACCTCAGCAAGAATTACCGAGAAGACCGACTCGACATACTTGACGCCAAATACTCCAAGAAGCATTAGAATGTAACACACCTACATTCTAATGAAAACATAAGAAACTATAATAACATACATAATACTCAAGAATTGGCAGTATGGCTTGATGTCTTCGCCTGTCCAAAAAGGACGAACTTTTTTACAATACAATTATTTAGTTTGTGTTTTTTACTCATTTCGGTTTTCTAGTATTCTTTAGATGTTTTTCCACTTTTTCTCAGATATTTCTTTACAGAAATATGGATACATTATTCGAAGATGCCTTCGGTACACGTAAGTAAATCTATTTACGTAGTTTTATGTATCAATTATTTATTACATTAACCTAAATTTGAGTTTTGTTGTTTTAGGTAATTCCAAGAGGCAACTTTGTATTTCTTAAAACTAACCAAAACAAAAGAAAATACAGTTCACAACTTAACCGGAGTAAAGAAGATTCGGTTTCTCAGAAAGTTATGAAAATCAAAGGCTAAAAGAGTTGCAATAGTTTTTATAAGTGCGTCATGCCTGGCACCACGGAGGCCTCTTTAACCAAAGTTAAACTGTGGGAAAACTCTGCTACCCTTCCACACCCATATGTGCTCATCCAGGAAAAGTTCCCTCTGGCCTTGAACTTCCCAGATCATTATGGAGATCTTTAAATAGACTCCGTACCCAAGTTCGTTGAAGTAAATACAACCTGACCAGGTGGGGCTTCACCAGTAACACGGATCTCGCGTACAGGTGTGGTTACACTCCACAGACCATGGCCCACCTCATTGATTGCTCTGCATGCCCGGACACCTGCACGCGTGAGGACCTCATGTTGGCTGCAGATAACGCGTTGAGAGTGGCACAGTTTTGGGCCAACAACATATGATTTTGTACTTGTCATTGACATGTTGAAGAAGAAGTTATGAATGAAAGGTAGGTAATGTTTGTTTATTCTTTTTATATGAATGTAAGTAGGTATGTTATGTGTAATTAATTATTGATTAGTTTTGTTAAAAAAAACCTTCCTAATACCTTATTTCAATATACATGTAGAAGTGATATCATATGGTGATAATGATAAAGCACAGTAGATTACTTGGGATTATATTTAAATAATCAGTTGTCACATTTAACTAGTTTCAATTTAGTGAAGTTGTTAAACCAAGTCAAGAGAAAATAACAGTGAAAGTAATTCAATAACTTTGTCAAAACATTTGAAATGCCTTATCATCAAATTCATATTTCTGATTCTGACAAACAGAACAAAATTATAACAAATGTACCGGTGGGATAATATATGATTGTTGTCGGTACGAATGATGGTTTATTGTGATTGTCTTATGACTATGTTATAACTGTTACTGCTACCTACTATCTTGGATCTTACTTAATTATATGTATTACCTTACATCAGTCTATGTACAAAGCTTATCTACTTAATAACAGTTATTAACTATAAACATTGATTATCTATAACTTGTGCATAGCGGCACAACAAACAAAATGTGCTTTTTACACACTACTATTTCTTGATTTACAAACTTTTCAGTTTAACTATCACTTATTTGCTTATAAAATGTTATGGCAGATTATAGTAACAATATGTAGAATCTATACTAACCAAATCTAATCTTTTCAGATAACTTGAGTCTCAACGAGGTTCGTGGAGTGCTGCGAAGATGCCCGTGTCTGCCTATTCTTGCGGTAATAAGTTATCAAATCAGAATTATGGTGCAAATTTCTGCTGTTAGTTGCTATATTGATTACTTACTGCATTAAATGTTTAACTATTAGAATTAGGTTATTGCGTCTTGCATTGAAAGTGATATTAACAGTAAATAATGAAATGGCAGATACTAAATAAAACTACTAGGAAAAATAGCATTAGCATTTGTGCGTAATAAATATTTGCAAGCAGTTTAATTTTTCTTGTGGCTGATAAAGTATTTATATTTCTTAGTTTATCTATAAAGTCAATTTAGTAAGTAATTTCATTACTCTCATTCTTTGTCTTGTATAAATCTCAACTTATACTTATGTATTTTGTATTTGATAAAATTATAATGTCAAGTAATAAATGCCTTCTTTCATCAAATGTGTTTTTTATTTGAGCAGAATTTAAAATAATATATTACTAGGGTTGTACCACAACCCTAGTAAGCGTCGATGATTTGCACAACTATCGATAACGAATCAAGGGTGTCGATAGTTCTGGCAGCACTATGTTGTCAAACTCTAATCGGGGTCCGTCATTCACATGTGTGGGTCATCAGCTTCCTCATAAGACATAGAGAAATTCTAAGCATGCTCTATTTTGATGCAAAGTTGGTGCAATCCAACGTGTCAGTAATAATTTTAGTGCAACCACAAGTTCGTTACTATGAGTTGTTTTTTGTGTGTTAGCTGGAGAAATGTGTCACCAGCTTACACATGCCGTTAAGGCAAACCAGTGAGGTTAGGGTTTTAGACTATAGTCCAAAAGTTAATGCACAATTGGTGCAATGAGAACCAGAAAAACTAACCGTCACACTCTAATACTCTTGAAACTACGATCATAAAAGTGTGTGCGAGCTGAAGTACCGTGTCTCTGGCTTGCACATCTGTATCTTCGTAATTATATAAGGTACGATGATGTGTTATACCTCAAAAGTTGCTGCAAAATTGATGCAATTAGAACCAAATTTATCAAATCTTTAGGTAAAATAGTTTTGGAGCTACGAACCGATAAGTATGTGTAAGCTGGTGACACGTAACACGGGCTGACACATGGTGAATCTCTGTAACTGTATAAGTAAGAGTTTCGTATTATATATCAAAAAAAACCTTATAGTTGGTGCAAACACGAGGCATGATTTCAAATCTCTGGGCCTCTTAGTTTCAAAATTATAGGCAAAAAACTGTTTTCCCGCCAAAAAATTCAAAATAATGGTCTTGGACGCAGCTAAGTGCGGCGTTGCCGTTCCGTGCGCTACACTGTTGCAAACGAGTTTGAACTTAAGAGCTGGTGTTATTAAGAGTCACTTTAATTGCGCTTTCGATCGTTTTCATTTCTGTTCTAAGAATTTTAGGCCAGGAGCCGTCTGATATAAGTACGCTGATTCCTAACCTTTTTATGAGAAACAGATGGTTTAATTACAAGTAATTTTTAAATTTTGGCGTTAGAAACTTCACACTCATTTCTTGATAAAGCAAAGAAATAATTAGATTTGGCACAATAATAAACATAGAGGAATGCAGAAAGGTAAAATTTATGTAGGTACCTATAAAACCTACTACGTATTTATTACAGAGAGAAGGCTTCATTCATAGAACGGTGCGAAATGATTTCACTACTACCAGTCTACTTATAGCCGCTACACACGTTCCGATCCGACCGCCGATTTGGTCTGCTCCAGACCAAATCTGGACGTGTGTAGCGTAGTCGTCCGACCATATTCGTGTTTGACGCGGTCGGCCGGATTTGGTTCGCACGAACTTCACTTCCTACCAAATCGGAACGTGTGTAGGCTTCCGACCGGACCAACTTGGCAGTGTTGACAATTTTGGAGGTTTCCCCCTAGATTTAGGGAGAAAATATGTAAAGCGGAAATATTTAAAGCAGGTAAATTACGTTTAAGGGATTTTCAGAGGATTGAATTTAATGCTCGTTCATGAGTTTTACGTAGGACTGAACGAACGAAAGGTTTAAATATGGCCATTTATGAAAAGATTCTATTTATCTAATTGTTTTTTTAGAATATTTTGTTTAAAAACTAGCAATTTGTCGTAAAACTAAATATATATAAAAAGGGCATAACACCTTATCAATAAGTGCTGCTTTTAGTAAATATTTAGCATGTTTAGTATTTTAATGAAAATAACAGAAAATTAATAAATAATGAAATTGTTTTTTTTGTAGTAATAAAACATTAAAAACCGATAATATTTTTCTTTTTAATTTATTTATTGCAAGCAAATTTATGTTTTCAGTATTTATAAATAATAATAATATTGGGAGATTAGCAGTGGCTGGCAACACTGCAACAACGGCTAGAGGTCGGCCAGACCAAATCGGAACGTGTGTAGCGCCGACCGATTTGGTCTGGCAGATTTGGTTTGAACGTGTGTAGGCGCGGATCAGATCTGCAGTGAAGTTCGCCCGGACCAAATCGGTGGTCGGATAGGAGCGTGTGTAGTGGCTATTACTACATACAGTCAGTCATCGCGTTTGACATTGGCGAAAATGCCGCCGATGTCCAGACAGTTGTAATACTGTAAGGGTTGTCACGCGTAAGTCTTACTTCGCCGAAAAAAAGGAGTTACATTTTATACATCTTGCTTGACTAACTTACTAAAAAGGTATATAGATATGGCGAAGTTCACAGGTTTATATTGTGACTAGCCTTCCGCCCGCGGTTTCGACCGCGTGGACTGCACGAGAACGAGACGTTATCCTATGGGAATAATATGATGGCGGCCAACTTTTTTGTTTGTGGGCCGATTTTGATGAAACTTGGTTTTTAGTACTATTTTGACAAGAAAACTGCAACGCAATGATAAAATTTTTGAAAAATCCAAGATGGCGGCCAACTTTTTTGTTTATCGGCCGATTATGATGAAACTCAGTTTTTGGTACTATTTTGACAAGAAAACAGCAACACAATGTTAAAATAATTAAAAATCCAAGATGGCGGCCAACTTTTTTGTTTCTTGGCCGTTTTCGATGAAACTCGGATTCTGGTACTATTTTGACAAGAAAACAGCAACGCAATGATAAAAATATTAGAAATCCAAGATGGCGGCCAACTTTTTTGTTTGTTGGCCGATTTTGATGAAACTCAGTTTTTGGTACTATTTTGACAAGAAAACTGCAACGCAATGATAAAATTTTTGAAAAATCCAAGATGGCGGCCAACTTTTTGTTAGTGGGGTGATTCTAATGTAACTCGGTTTCTGGTACAATTTGTCAAGAGAACAGCAACGCGATGTTAAAAATATTAAAAATCCAAAATGGCGGCCAACTTTTAAGTTTTTGAACCAATTTTAATGAAACTCGGTTTCTGGTACTATTTTGACAAAAAAACAGCAACGCAATGTAAAACATATTAAAAATCCAAGATAGCGGCCAACTTTGTTGTTTGTGGGCCGATTTTGATGAAACTCGGTTTTTGGTACTATTTTGATTTTTGACAAGAAAGTAGCAACGCAATGTCAAAAATGTAAAAAAATTAAAGATGGCGCCCAAATTTTTGTTTGTTGGCCGATTTTGATGAAACTCGGTTTCTGGTAATATTTTGACAAGAAAACAGCAAAGCAATTTTAAAAATGTAAGAAATCCAAGATGGCGGCCAACTTTTTTGTTTGTGGGCCGATTTTGATGAAACTCGGTTTTTGGTACTATTTTGACAAGAAAATAGCAACGCAATGTCAAAAATGTAAAAAAATTAAAGATCGCGCCCAAATTTTTGTTTGTGGGCCGATTTTGATGAAACTCGGTTTTTGGTACTATTTTAACAAGAAATAAGAAACGCAATGTTAAAATTGACGAATTAAAATTAAATATAAGCATGTAAAATAATAAATTTTGAGACTTCCTGCCCCGATTTTTTTTTCCACAATACCTTCGGGGTCTTAAAACATCTCAACGATTGCAGACCGAGCGCGCTATCCACTGCGCCACGGGCTCCTCACACGGGCTTCTCTTTGCCGCGAACATTACTCGAGCTGATTACACTTATCATGATAGATCTGTTCTGACTTTATGTGTTATTTATTTATAGTTGTATGTATAATATGTATATGTATAACTTATATATCATGTTATTGCTACTTTAGTATGTATACCTTTTAATACTCATATATTTATAAGCATTTACAAATTTTCATTTGTTATTTAATTTTAGTATTTTTTTCTTGTATTTAATTAGTTCCTTCTGTTTTCTTTTAACTGTCAATTTTTTTATTGCTGTTGTTCATTTTCTTCCTGACACCCTTTCCAGTTGACTGGAAGAGAATGCATATCAGCATTGAGTCCGCCATTTGTTATATATTTTGCAATAAAGATTAAATAAATAAATATGCACGATTTTGATGAAACTCGGTATTTGGTAGTATTTTGACAAGAAAACAGCAACTTTTCCATACAGTAGGCCCTTGAAGTTGAGCGATACCGACACCTGATTTTTCCTTTACTTTCAATCATTTTGTGGAATGTGATGTTAAGAGATCTGTACTCTCTATCAAATCCAATGCTGTGGGTGCTGATTCTATTAGTCGCAAAATGATCCTTCCTATTATTGATATCCTTACTCCCGTTGTCACCAAAATACTCAACACTTCTATATCTACTGGTGTTTTTTCTGCTTCTTGGAAAAACGCGAATGTCGTTCCAGTACCCAAAAAACGAAATCCCACCATTTATTCTGAATATCGCCCTATTTCCGTCCTCCCTTTCCTATCCAAAGTCCTAGAAAAACTAGTTTTCGGCCAGCTGACTGCCTATCTCCATAGAAATAACCTCCTCAATCCTTTTCAATCTGGTTTCCGCAAGGGCCATAGCACATCCACGGCATTGGTTAAGATAACGGAGGACATACGCCGGGGAATGGAAAAGCGTCAACTTACATTGTTGACGTTACTAGACTTCAGTAATGCCTTCAATTCTGTTGATTTTGACCTACTCCTTGGCGTGTTGCAATCTCTTAACATATCTCCAGCTGCAACTGATTGGTTTAGAAGTTACCTGATCGGACGACAGCAGCGCATTTGCGTTGGTGATTCTTTATCTGCATGGTGTAACATCGATGCAGGAGTTCCCCAGGGAGGTGTCTTATCTCCTCTGCTTTTCTCTGTATTTATCAACTCCATCACACATTCACTTTCAAGCTCCCACCACCTTTATGCAGACGATTTACAAATTTATACTCAGGCACCTCTCTCTGAACTCCCTAGTGCAATAGCGGCTACCAATATCGATCTCGCTGCTATTACCAATTGGAGTAAGTCTTTTGGGCTTACTGTAAACCCTTCTAAGACTCAGGCAATCATTATTGGTAGTCCATATTACGTCTCGAGGATTGATTTTGGGCAGTTACCTCCTATCACTTTCGATGGCACTGTCGTTCCTTTATCTAAATCTGTTCGAAACCTTGGCGTAATTTTTGATGATTGTTTTTCATGGATTCCTCAGGTCGATGCTCTTAGAAAAAAAGTATTTGCTGCATACAGCTCATTAAACCGTTTACGAAACTTTCTACCCACTAAAACCAAAATTACTCTTGCCCAGTCTCTTCTCCTTTCTATCATAGACTACGCTGATGTCTGTTACACGGATCTTTCGGAGGTTTTGCTCAACAAACTGGAGCGTCTGCAGAATATGTGTATCCGTTTCATCTTCAATCTCCGTAAATTTGACGACGTGTCGCACTTCCGCTCAAAGCTAAATTGGCTTCCAATTCGCCGGCGCAGGGACTTACATGCTCTTACGCTTCTCTATTCCATCCTCTTCCACCCAACCACTCCTCACTACCTTAAAGAATGTTTCCGATATCACACCTCCTCCACCCAATGTACCTTACGCTCCTCCTCAAATTTTACTCTTGTTTTTCCACCCCATTCCACAGATTTCCTCTCCTATTCTTTCTCTATGCATGCTGTTCGACTATGGAATGCTCTTCCAGAAGGTATCAGGAAGGCTCCATCTCTTAAATCTTTTAGTGATCAAGTCCGAACGCATTTCCTATCTTATTCTTAATACCTATCTTATTTCCTCTCTTACTCATATTATCATTAAATTTTCTTTACTTTATTCCTATTTCTTTTTAATTATATCTATATAATATATTATAATGTTCTTCAAATTGCACCCACTCCCCCTTCCCCTTTATGCCCTCAGACGATTATTATTTTTCCACTCAAGGTTGCCTGGAAGAAATTGCTACGTAGCAATAAGGCCGCCTTTTGTGTACTTCTTTTGTAGTGTCTTCTTTTTGTTATGTGTTTTCTTTTTGCAATAAAGTGTTTTATTATTATTATTCCCTTTATTACATTTTAAATACTTACAAAATTATATTTCTAAACATTAAATTTTTACAATGAATAACACTAAAAAATATAACATTTAGAAATACAAAAATGCAGTTCCCCAACGGCAGCAAGATCAGGGTCCCGGCTACCGATGGTTAAGGATCCAGAGACAGGAACCTTCTCACTATACGGGCCGTGTCCAGAAGTACTGCCTTCTGCATCTGACTCCCGATCCATCCACCTAACGCGAGCCTCTTAAGGTGTTTATCGAGGCTCTTGGCTATCAGCCCATGGGCAGATATGACTATCGGAACAACAATTGCTGAATCAATGTCCCACATGTCAACAATCTCGTGAGCTAAATCAAGATATTTGTTTTCTTTATCTTTTTCAGCTTTCACAAGGTTGTCGTCATGGGGAACAGTGACATCAACAATTATTGCGCGGCGTTCGTGTCGATCTATCAATACAATATCAGGCTTATTAGCTACAATAGTCCTGTCTGTAATGATAGATCGATCCCAATACAATGTGGCATGACTATTTTCAAGGACCTGTTCTGGTGCATACCTGTAGTACGGCACCTCGGATGCCACAAGACTATGTTTTAGAGCAAGTTGTTGGTGTATTATCCTGGCCACTTGGTTATGTCTATGCAAATACTCGCCGTTTGCGAGACGAGAACAACCGGAGATTATATGCCTAAGGGATTCACCCGGACGATGGCACGCTCGGCAAATATCTACTGTGCCATCCCTTAGGATATACTTTCGGTAGTTATTCGTCATCACAACCTCATCCATAATTGCACAGACAAAACCTTCGGTTTCACCAAAAAGATCACCGAAACGGAGCCAGGATACTGAGGCTAATAAATCTACGTCGGGCCCATGGAGAGCCCGGTAGAATCTGCCATGTAACTCCTTGCTTTGCCACAGAGTGCTGCGGTCGGACGTACTAAGTACTACAGGTTTGCGCCAGTTTTCTTTTGCTAAAAATAGAGGAGTCAGTCCATTGTCAACAGCAACTACATCTCTATGAGACCCCATATCGACTTGGAGAAAATACTCCCTAAGATTGCATATCTCGCGGTTATGCAATGTCTTAGCATTTAAGAAGCCACGACCACCGCACTTCCGTGGGATATACAATCTCATGTTCGATGAACGTGGGTGATGTATGCGGTGTGCTGTTAGCAATGTACGAACTTTTCTATCCAGGGCATCCAGTTCAGTTTGAGTCCATTTAAGTATGCCAAAGGAATACATCAGTACCGGCATGACCCATCCATTGTATGCGCGAACCTTGTTTCCGCCAGACAAAAGACTTTTAAGTACTTTTGAAAGGCGCCCCAAGAAACGCTCACGCAACGACTGTTTCATGTCAGCATCGTTGATGCCTAACGCCTGTGACATACCTAAGTATTTATAGGTTTCGTTTACGGAGAGAGATCTAAGATGAATAGAATCCGAGAGTAGTATACCCGTAGATTCCATTATCTGACCACGCTTTACATGCATGACTGCACATTTGTCCACACCAAATTCCATTTTAATGGCATTACTGAAAGCTTCAGTAACCTTCAGTAACGCTGTCAAATGAGAACTGCTATGGGCAAATAGTTTCAGGTCATCCATGTACAGCAGGTGTGATATTACTTGACCATTTCTCCGTAAACGATAGCCTAACCCTGAACTCTCGAGAAGTGTACTCAGAGGGTTCAAGGCCAGACAGAACCACAATGGACTCAAACCGTCACCCTGGAAGATACCTCGCTCTATTTTTATAGGATCGCCCTGACCTAGAATCCGTCGAGATCCTGGATAGAAAAGGACCGTTCTCCATTTTCGCATGCACGATATCAAGAAAGTGCGTAGAGTTGTATTTATTTTATACAACTCCAGCACCCTCATGAGCCACGAATGCGGCACGGAATCATAGGCCTTCTTATAATCTATCCAGGAAGTCGACAGGTTCTTTCGGTTTCGACGAACCTGTTGGTTAATAGCCATGTCAATGAGGAGTAGCTCCTTAGTACCACGGGCCCCATTCCTACATCCATTTTGAGAGGCGAACATAATAGAATTTTGATCAATGTGTTTATTAATCTTCGACCTCAAAATAGACGTAAGAATTTTATAAATTGTTGGCAGACAGGTGATAGGTCTATAGTTTTTGGGGTCCGCAGTACTACCAGATTTATGGAGCAGATGGGTTATGCCTGTTGTCATAAATTCTGGAAGCGACTGAGATAATAAAGCACATTGAAATTGAGATGCTAAGCAAACGTGCGAGCTAGGTAACCATTTATACCAGAAATTGTGCAGTCCATCCGGGCCTGGAGATTTCCAGTTGGGTAAGGAGCGAACTGCACAAACTACGTCTTGGTAGTCAATGGTTACTTCATTCATATCAGGTATAAGCTCACACGAACGCTCAACATCCTCCATCCACGCGCCTTCAGAGTGAGTGACAGGCACGGACCAGATGTTGTGCCAAAAAGAAATCATGGCATCATCATCCGGCCGATGCATATCAGTACACTCCGATCCGATCGCTCCCAGGATGCATAAACACGTCGTTGAGCTCTCTCGAACATGCGGTTCTGTGTAAAGCGATCGACTCGCACCCTATATCTTCGAATACGATTAGCCCATGCACAAATTTTCTGCTTCAGGAAGTCGATGCGCTCTGTGACGCATGAAATATAATTTTGAGGACTAATACCAGTTCCCAAGAATGCACGTTTCACAAAGCGCATGACCCTAGGGCGCATGTTGCCCTCCCTAAAGCAGCTGAGCTTACCGATGAGTACCCTAGCCTCACTGATACGACGCTCAATCCTACACTGCCAGGCTGGTACAGCCAGGCGAGGGCGTGTTGCTGTGTCAGTTTTTGGAAATTTGACATGAGCAACACGACAAGCTGTAATAGCCGCACAGTACAGGATCGAATGAGTATCAGCCAGGTCTTCACTACTATCAAAGTAATTTGGTAGTAGCAAATCTAAAGCACACATCAGCGCCCTATTTTTTTTGTGCATGGGAAAACGCGGAAGCCGAGGTCTAAGGTGAACCGAAGTCGATCGAAATTCCCGAACCACATCTTCAAGAGTACTCCTCAATATATCATTGTATTGTGGACTTACAGTAGTAACCATATCATCTCCACCATCACTATCAGCAACGCCAGCTTGCAATGTGGCCGCGGCAGAAGATTGAGTTGCCGCCTGCGATACAGTAGTAATGATACGGTTACGTTGTACCTCTGTACGGAGCCGATCAAGTACAGAGTCATCCAACAAGTGACCCCGTTGAATGGCTCGCACCTGATCCGACAGTCGTTGAGCCGAAACGTTGATTGATGGTTCAAGAGCCTGAAACAGAGAAAGCATCCGAACACGATACGCAGTAAGATTAGTTCCTGCCTCTGTTGCCTCAAAATATGCGCGCATGACATTTTCGTTAATGGATAATGTCCATCGCATGCGCTGCACTCCACCGGGAGCGGGGGCCCTGACCGGAGCCGATTGCCCCAGAAGCCCCAAACTCTTCGGTGGCCGGCCCCTCCTCCGGCGTACAGGTGGTGGCGACGACGGCGGAGAGAAGTACTCGTCACTATCGCTCGACGCAACTGCAGATGTCAACTGGACACACGGCACTGATATAGTTGCCGACAACTGCGAGGCGGAGCGAGGTGACGAGTCCGGAGGTCTTGAGCGTGCTGCTCTGCTTCTCGTCAACATATTTTATTTCTTCATCCTTTTCCATTAACTAATTTTGATTGTTTTGGTACTATGGTGATGACATTCAAATGTCATATGAGTATTCATTGTGAATTTTTGAGCAGAATTTCTATATTTCAGGTATTTCTTTTTGGTATTGTAATATGGTATGGTTAATGGTAATATTGAGTAATTATGGTCTTGCAGTCTAAATGAAATATTGTAACTCTGAATAAAATATTATTTGTTATAATGGAGAAAGAATGTCATTTAGGCGCGTTAACTAATATGCCATAATTAGTCGACCACACAGAAATCTTCATCAAATCACAGTTGATTAGCGCGACAACATTATTTAAACTGTGGATATTATGTTGCGCATAAAGTTGTAGATCGTCGGCATAGAGATGGAAAGAAGAGGAGAAATGAGAGGTCAGAGAGTTGATAAACAAGGAAAAGAGAAGAGGGGAGAGTACACCGCCTTGTGGAACGCCAGCCTCCAAGTCGAGCCAGTCAGACAGCGTCCGATCTACTCGCACGCAAGTATTTTTACCCGCTCCAATGGTTTCTTGCCTCCTGGAGGCAAGCTGACATCTAATTAAAATACTTTGATTAATTCTGTCAAATCACTCCCTGTTCCTATCCAAATTATACCAATCTTAATCTAGATAGATCTGACGCTGTCTGACTGGCTCGACTTGGAGGCTGGCGTTCCACAAGGCGGTGTACTCTCCCCACTTCTCTTTTCCTTGTTTATCAACTCTCTGACCTCTCATTTCTCCTCTTCTTTCCATCTCTATGCCGACGATCTACAACTTTATGCGCAACATAATATCCACAGTTTAAATAATGTTGTCGCGCTAATCAACTGTGATTTGATGAAGATTTCTGTGTGGTCGACTAATTATGGCATATTAGTTAACGCGCCTAAATGTCAATCTTTAATTGCTGGTAGGGTAGTTCTCGACAGCTGTCATGCGTAAACTGGAATACTTTCTACAATTTGGTATTTAACGGCGTGATAATATCCTACTCACAACAAATGAAGGACTTGGGTTTGACTATATCGATGCCTGCCTCTCCTGGAAAGATCATATCGAACAAGCATGTCTCAGAGCCACTAATGCACTTAGATCTCTCTATAGGTTTAAGTTCTTTCTGCCTTCCAGTATCAAGATTGCTCCAATACAGACGGTTGTCTTACCTATAATTGTCTACGCTGATGTCTGTAGTACCAACCTCAAAAGAAAAAAACCTTCTCAGTAAGTTGGATCGTTTCCTTAAAAACTGTATTCGTTTCATATATCAATTACGTAAATACGATATCTGTCAACACCGTCAGCAGCTCAATTGGCTCCCTATTCGCGAGCGTAGGAACGTTAGAGTTGTCTGCATGCTCTTCAATATTCTATTAGATCCACTTACCCCAGATTAATTGAAATCCAGATTTCAGTTTCTGGGCGACTCTAATGAACGTAGCCTTCGCTCTAGTGACAACTTTCTCCTGAAAACACCATCCCACTCTTCTGGCTTCGTCTCCCAATCATTTTCTTTTCCGCCTGTACAACTTTGGAACGATTTGCCCTTAAAATATCCGCAGTGCCCCAAGTAAGTGCGTGTTCAAGAAAATGGTCCGCGAACATTACTCGAGCTGATTACACTTATCATGATAGATCTGTTCTGACTTTATGTGTTATTTATTTATAGTTGTATGTATAATATGTGTATGTATAAATTATATATCATGTTATTGCTACTTTAGTATGTATACCTTTTAATACTCATATATTTATAAGCATTTACAAATTTTCATTTGTTATTTAATTTTAGTATTTTTTCTTGCATTTAATTAGTTCCTTCTGTTTTCTTTTAACTGTAAATTTTTTTATTGCTGCTGTTCATTTTCTTCCTGACACCCTTTCCAGTTGACTGGAAGAGAATGCATATCAGCATTGAGTCCGCCATTTGTTATATATTTTGCAATAAAGATTAAATAAATAAATATGCACGATTTTGATGAAACTAGGTATTTGGTAGTATTTTGACAAGAAAACAGCAACTTTTCCATACAGTAGGCCCTTGAAGTTGAGCGATACCGACACCTGTATAGGTATTAACGTTAGTACGGAAGGGTTGTCTTAAAATGTGAAGGTAGATGTTTTAGGACCCCGAAGGTATTGTGGAAAAAAAATCGGGGCAGGAAGTCTCAAAATTTATTATTTTACATGCTTATATTTAATTTTAATTCGTCAATTTTAACATTGCGTTTCTTATTTCTTGTCAAAATAGCACCAAAAACCGAGTTTCATCAAAATCGTCCCACAAACAAAAAAGTTGGCCGCCAACTTGGATTTTTTAGAATTTTAACATTGCGTTGCTGTTTTCTGGTCAAAATTGTACCAGAAACCGAGTTTCATTAAAATTGGTTCAAAAACTTAAAAGTTGGCCGCCATTTTGGATTTTTAATATTTTTAACATCGCGTTGCTGTTCTCTTGACAAATTGTACCAGAAACCGAGTTACATTAGAATCACCCCACTAACAAAAAGTTGGCCGCCATCTTGGATTTTTCAAAAATTTTATCATTGCGTTGCAGTTTTCTTGTCAAAATAGTACCAAAAACTGAGTTTCATCAAAATCGGCCAACAAACAAAAAAGTTGGCCGCCATCTTGGATTTCTAATATTTTTATCATTGCGTTGCTGTTTTCTTGTCAAAATAGTACCAGAATCCGAGTTTCATCGAAAACGGCCAAGAAACAAAAAAGTTGGCCGCCATCTTGGATTTTTCAAAAATTTTATCATTGCGTTGCAGTTTTCTTGTCAAAATAGTACTAAAAACCAAGTTTCATCAAAATCGGCCCACAAACAAAAAAGTTGGCCGCCATCATATTATTCCCATAGGATAACGTCTCGTTCTCGTGCAGTCCACGCGGTCGAAACCGCGGGCGGAAGGCTAGTCACAATATAAACCTGTGAACTTCGCCATATCTATATACCTTTTTAGTAAGTTAGTCAAGCAAGATGTATAAAATGTAACTCCTTTTTTTCGGCGAAGTAAGACTTACGCGTGACAACCCTTACAGTATTACAACTGTCTGGACATCGGCGGCATTTTCGCCAATGTCAAACGCGATGACTGACTGTATGTAGTAAGTAGACTGGTAGTAGTGAAATCATTTCGCACCGTTCTATGAATGAAGCCTTCTCTCTGTAATAAATACGTAGTAGGTTTTATAGGTACCTACATAAATTTTACCTTTCTGCATTCCTCTATGTTTATTATTGTGCCAAATCTAATTATTTCTTTGCCTTATCAAGAAATGAGTGTGAAGTTTCTAACGCCAAAATTTAAAAATTACTTGTAATTAAACCATCTGTTTCTCAAAAAAAGGTTAGGAATCAGCGTACTTATATCAGACGGCTCCTGGCCTAAAATTCTTAGAACAGAAATGAAAACGATCGAAAGCGCAATTAAAGTGACTCTTAATAACACCAGCTCTTAAGTTCAAACTCGTTTGCAACAGTGTAGCGCACGGAACGGCAACGCCGCACTTAGCTGCGTCCAAGACCATTATTTTGAATTTTTTGGCGGGAAAACAGTTTTTTGCCTATAATTTTGAAACTAAGAGGCCCAGAGATTTGAAATCATGCCTCGTGTTTGCACCAACTATAAGGTTTTTTTTTATATATAATACGAAACTCTTACTTATACAGTTACAGAGATTCACCATGTGTCAGCCCGTGTTACGTGTCACCAGCTTACACATACTTATCGGTTCGTAGCTCCAAAACTATTTTACCTAAAGATTTGATAAATTTGGTTCTAATTGCATCAATTTTGCAGCAACTTTTGAGGTATAACACATCATCGTACCTTATATAATTACGAAGATACAGATGTGCAAGCCAGAGACACGGTACTTCAGCTCGCACACACTTTTATGATCGTAGTTTCAAGAGTATTAGAGTGTGACGGTTAGTTTTTCTGGTTCTCATTGCACCAATTGTGCATTAACTTTTGGACTATAGTCTAAAACCCTAACCTCACTGGTTTGCCTTAACGGCATGTGTAAGCTGGTGACACATTTCTCCAGCTAACACACAAAAAACAACTCATAGTAACGAACTTGTGGTTGCACTAAAATTATTACTGACACGTTGGATTGCACCAACTTTGCATCAAAATAGAGCATGCTTAGAATTTCTCTATGTCTTATGAGGAAGCTGATGACCCACACATTCATTCACTAACAAACGGCCGCTATAATGCCCCCAGTACACGATGGCCGATCATGGTCGGCGACCATGACCAATACATCGTACATTGACACTTTTGAAAGAACCTTTTTAAACTTGTTCGTTCAAAAGTGTCAATGTACGATGTATTGGTCATGGTCGCCGACCATGGTCGGCCAACCTGTACTGGGGGCTTTAGGTGATGGAGCTATACAATCACTAGCAAAGATGTAGTCAGTGTTGCCAACTCGGATTTTCAAAGGGAGCTAGATCATATCTGATAAAGAGCTAAAAAAGAGCTAGATTTTTTCAGAAAAAATAGCTAAATTATATAATCTTCTATTTTTATTAAAAACATGTGTTTTTTTCTTTTTATATAATTTAATAAATCACCTTTTTAGAATGGGCGATTTTCTGAAAGCTCAGTCACTAGATGGCGCTGTCCCACCTATGCAGTTAGAAGGAACGGAACGTTATAAATTTTACTTTGACGCGACTTTTTACGTAAAACGGAACGTCAGACAGATGTTATTTATTTACCTAAATCTTTAAATTTACCTATTTCGTTTATGTTCCTCACAGTAGTACTTATTTAATATATTATTAGTTTCCTTTGGGTTTTTAAAAGTAATTAATTTAAATATGTTTCATACCAAAATATATAATAGACATGTACATACTTATTCAACGCCATCTAGTGAAGCAATTGGAAGCTTTTTTTTTTAAATGGCCTCTCAGAAAATCGCTTATTAACCTCGCATTTACAGTAGGTAAAACGCTTTGGTGGGGTCTGCTTTAACTGCTTGAAGCCAACTTTGATATTCTGGTACAGACAGCCATTCTTGTCTGAACTTCTGTGTATAGGGCTGCTTAGTTTGCGCCATCTTACAATGATTTATTAAACAATTCACGAGTGAACTAAAATAATAACAAATGTTTAGAAGCGACCGTTTAACACTGCGTGCGGATGCGAGCGAACTTACCACTGACAAAGAATGAGTAACTCATTATGTTGTTTATCAATAATACTACTTTCTCAGCAGCCGAGGCCGATACATTACATTAAGAAAATTAGGAAAATTATCGGATAATACCCAACCATAAACCATAAAGGAGCGCGCACATTATGCCGGGGCGCAGCGGAGCGGGCCGCAGCGCATCGCATTGACGGATTTGAGTATAGCACATAGTAACGGGCCGGGCCGCAGCGCATTGACGGATTTTGAGTACAACCAAATTCAAACATCCAATTTCTTCTACGACTGCCGGTTATACCCATGAAGTTTGACTTAATACTCTGAGGTAACTGGAGCTCTCACCCTGAATAAAAAAGTGTCGCCAGCAAATTTGACATTTATGTATGTAGTGGCTGTCACCTGTCTCATATGACCATACGTATTTTTTTAAAGTGTAGGTGAGACGGAAGACAGCCACTGTGTTATTTGTGGTATTCAAAAAATTGTTCGTACTGCACTCTCCAGTTACCTCAGTATTAAGTCGAGCTTCATGGTTATACCCGTCCCTCTCACTCTTCGGGCATGACAGAATCGAGTGAAAGAGACGGGTATAATTTGTAGGTGTCATGTTATCTGACCGAGTAGTACGGGAAAAATCCGCTTGCTATAGCACACTGTGTCGGGGAGCAGCGGGGCGGGGCGGGCCGCATCGAATCGCACGCACGCAACAAAATCCGCGGCGGATTATGCGGCCCGCTGCGCCCCGGCATAGTGTGCGATAGTTCATATAAAATACAAACGAGCGATTTGGACGGATTTTTGCGCTGCGGCCCGGCCCGCTGCGCCCCGACATAATGTGCGCGAACCTTTATAGAATAACCATAGACCGGATAGACCGACCATAGACAAAAAGGTTCATTCATAGTGTACATGGTAAAAAAGCTAGAAAATGGTAGAAAAGTAGAGCTAAAGAGCTAAACTTGTTTTTTTGGAGCTATACATTTGAAAATAGAGCTAAATTGGCAACACTGGATGTAGTATTAAACATAGATGGATACTAAAAAGTTGAACAACGAAACGATACATCTTTCCTTTCCTCCTAAATGACAGTTCAGCGTGTATTGAAAAGAGATAGCAATATAGGCAACGCTCCGTATTGAAACCTAGCGCGCCACCAACCAGCCGAGTTTCTGTAGGCCAGAGTGGACTACATCAGTGTTCGTGGTTTTTTATTAATTGTGTTTAATTTATGCAAGATTAGTGAAAAAAATCTTTCTGTGGGTATTGCCAAAACACCATGGCTTGTGCTGTAAGGAGCTGTAAAAGTTCCTACAGTAATTTAAAGGACAAACTCGGAATAATATCCTTTCATCGGTGAGTGAGCCTCCGTTTTTTCCAATTATTCAAATAACTAGGCCATTTTTGGTAAGCCTTTCTTTGCAAAAATACTTCAGAAAACTCTTATCTTTTATTTTCATACACGTAACTATACCTGATGATAAAACAAATAAATGAAAATCTTTTGTTAGATATCAATCGACATTTTGTTTGACATTTCATTTACTCTCCATTGGTCTTGTAGTGTTGGGACTTTGCAGCTTTGCAGATAAGATATCGATAATCGAATCAATATTTTTTCGTTCTCAGTATTCAATCATAGTACTTTTATTTTATGTGTGTAAGTACCTACTTTTTCGTTCGTATGGCAAATTTAATTTAAAAACAATATGTTTAATTTTCAGCTTTCCGTCAGACTCCGATTTAAACTAAGGTGATTCAAAATATAGGAAGAGCAGACTGGCTTCCCCCAAAAAATGCAAGAGTATGCAGTTTGCATTTTGAAAAATAAAATAAAAATAAAATAAAATAAAGTTTATTTTCTTCCACAAAAACTTGCCTTAGAATCTAAGCTTACAAAAAAGTGCTAACTTACTTAAGTTTTGTGGGAGACTGGAGCCTGAAACTAAGCCTAAAGCTAGGCTTGAGATGTTTTCTGGTCTCCAGGCCACCCCCTAGATTTCACATAGTTTCTATTAAGCACTTATATCTATAATAATATCTTAAACAATTAACTTAAATTGTGTCTGGTGTGTAAGGTAAAATTAAAATTTGTATATAATAATTAAGAACACTTTTCTCTTTTCCATTTTTCATTAAATGTGTGTATAATAGTTTTCATTTTTTCTACTTTATCCCTTTGGTAAAATTTCGGTCTCATCGTAGTTAAGTGAGTTTAACCACTCCACTACAATTCTTTTACATTCAATACTATTTTTTGTACTTATAGATAGGATTTTATTTATTTGATTGTATAAACGTGCACCTTGATAACAAAAGAACCGTTCAATAAATTTTGTGTTGTAATATTTTTTTGTAAAAACGGCGTGCTGTTTTGATTTTCTTTTATTTGACATGTCCCTATTGTTCATATTAACTAATTTATGTTGCTTAAGAATAATTGTCAGAATATAAAGTTGTCTTACAGTTAGCATGCCAGATTCTTTATGAAGAGATACGGTCGGATATAGCCTAGGTTTAAAGAGACTAACTTTGAGTACAAATCGCTGAGCCCTTTTAAGTTCAATAAGATAAGTTTTGGCTGCTCCACCCCAGGTAGAAATGCAATAAGTGAGAAGAGATTGGCATAGGGATCTGTATACATTTAGTATGAGCGACATGTTCGCAACAGTTCTGAGATTTCGAAAAACAAACGTTAATTTACGAATTTTTGAGGCTAAACTTGAAATATGTTCTTTAAAATTTAAATTTTGATCAATAATTACTCCTAAATATTTGACTGAAACTACTTTACTTATGGCTACGCAATCACATGTGTTGTTCGGTGGAAAAGAACAGCTGTGTACTCTGATTTTGGGTACTTCATCAATATTCGTCGTCCCTCTCAAACTGTATGTCATAAAGTTCGTTTTTGTGGTATTAAGAGAAAGTGAGTTAGCAGCCAGCCAGTGACAAACCCTATTGAAACCCTCTTGAGCCCTTGAGTAAACTTCATCCCAAGTTTTACCATGAAACGTTAAACTTGTGTCGTCGGCATATGAAATAATTCTGCAGTTCTCAATATCCATGTCGCACAGTTCATTAATGTAACATAAAAACAGTGTAGGACCCAGGATGCTCCCCTGCGGTACTCCAGAAGTAATGGGAGCCTCTCCACTTCTGTGTCCACAGATTTTAATGCACTGGGTTCGATTGGAAAGATAATCTTTAAAAATAGCAAGCTGAACTCCCCTGATACCCATGGCCTCCAGTTTTTTCAACAAAAGAGAATGCGAGACGGTGTCAAAAGCTTTTGCCAAATCGATAAAAATAGTTAAGCATTTTTCGCCAGCATCTACTTTTTTTGCTATGAATTCAGTAAGTTCATGGACAGCATCAGATGTTGACTTGCCCGTTCTGAAGCCAAATTGGGCATCGGATAGTAGTTTGGCCGTTTCTAAGAACTTCACTAGCTGATAGTTTATTATTTTTTCCAGTAATTTAGCAATTATCGAAAGAAGTGAAATGGGGCGATAGTTTTCGACACCGTCTCTATGCCCTCCCTTATAAATAGGTACGACGATAGCCTTTTTAAGTACTGTGGGAAAAATCCCACTAGACATACAACCATTGAAGAGGTGTACAAGAATAGGCACCAAACTTGTCCTTGTAGCTTTAAGTAGTTTAGCTGTAATCCCATCATAACCAGCAGCACTATCAGTTTTAAGGGAAGATATTAGCCTATCAACCTCCTCGAAGTCAGTGTCAAGTAACACAAAAGAGGCCGCTGGAGGGTTAGGCTTGTGTGGAAATTCTGGTACACTTTTCGGAATTTTATTAGCAAGTAAATTTCCAACGCTTGAAAAATATAAATTTATTTCATTAAGAGAGCTGATATTGTCATTTTTAATTTTTAGTAAGTCTTTGGCATTGTTGTTTGTAGTTTTATTGATACCTGATACATTTCTAATTGTGGACCAAAGTTTTTTGCTGTTGTTCTGTGCTTTAAGTAGCTGTTCCCTATCATAGTTTTGTTTTACTTTTTTTAATAGTTTTGTACAGAAATTTCGGTAGCGAGTATAGGTTAGTCGTACTGTTGGATTATCAGGTTGTTTCCGTACTTTTAGGTGTAAGTTATCTCTGTTTTTAATGCATTTTAGTAAACCTCTTGTCATCCATGGCTTTTTAAAAAACTGTTTTCGTGTAAAAAAAAATACGAGTGCTACAAACAAAATTATACGGATTTATGCTGATACGAATTTTTAAAAATCAACCAGCAAACGTTCAGCAGGTAATTTTTGTATTCTGAATTTGTTAACTATAAAATTTCATTCTGTACCTAAGCTACTCATTTTAGAAGTGTACCTAAGTATATGATGTAGGTACATAGGTATGTATAGATAATGTATGATTATTTTATAAACAAGGTGTTACAAAAATACCCGTATTTTGTTTTAAGAAATAATATTTATTATTAGTAAAAAAATGATAAAGTAATTGCTAAAGTGCCTACTGAACTGACATAGCCCGGAGGACCCATTAGTTCACACAACTTTACAACATGTTTTATACAATACTTATGTCTATCTTTTTTCTGTTATCAGGAAACATAATGACACACGATCACGAGTACCACGATCAATGAGAACTTTGACATCGACCATCTCGGAACCTACCAGATTTTCTTCACATAGTCAAGCAAGCCCCAGAAAGATTCTAATTCGTTTCTTATGAATAAAATGTTGTTAATGTTTGCTCACATACTCATTTTAAACTTATGTATTTTACTATTTATATAACAAACCTAAAAAGCGGACCCATTCAGAGACAATTTCATATAATGTATATGTCACAGGCGGATGGTTGAATCCGCCAGATGGTTAAGTATGGCAGCATATACCTCTCGGAAGTCCTGTAGAACACGTGTGACGTGATAGGTTAGAAATTTAAAACGATCGCGAAGCGCAGCGAAGTGATCGTCTTAAATATCCCCTCTGGCCACGTGGTCCTACTGCCTTTGTCCTACCGATCTTGGTTATTTTTTTTTGTGACTCCATCAACTTATAGGAAGATAAAATAGCTTACGGAAAAAAATGATCGGCCTAGTAGGCGTTTAATTGAATGGCGGATTCAACCATTTGGCTGCGACATTTATAATTGTAATAGTAATAATAATTAAGTAAGATTGAGAAGATGTTAATTTGTTTTAAACATAAAAGTAAAAATAAACTGATGTTTGTTTTATTATCTTTCCATTACTAGAGTTTCCATTAGTAAAGTAGGTATTCATATTATGAAAACAAACGGTACATTTCAGTACAGTATTTTTCGATTTATTTTCTTTTTCCTCTACATCTCCTATAATAAACAGATCTTACAACAACAAATTTCCGGGATAAAAGGCAGGAAGGACTAACTAGCTACGAGGTGTTCATTTTGGTAACTGATAAAATGAAGTTATCGATACTTTTCATTACGTATGGTGCATCACTATAGCTCTATATCATAATAAGTAAGTATGTATAGACAAAACGGTGCCATTTCGATATTAAGTAGCAACAAAGCTACTATGTTTGTCTCTTTTTTTCAAATGACTTTCATAGTGAGTTTAAAAGAGATGCAACCTGCATTGAACATTTCACTTTCTACTATCCATCTACGTTTATTAGTACATCTTTGATCACTAGGTACTTACACTATGGAGATGGCATAACTACGAAAAATTGAAGCATACACACACACAAGCACACATACCGAGAAACCAAAATGGCGCCTTTCCGTAGTGCTGCCCTATTTGTACATCGATATTTATTTATTGATGAAGTTATAGATAGTGTGTGTCAGATAACTTTGCGCGTTACTGGCGCGTTTTTGGCGATAGTTATAGTGTATTTTTTGTTCTAATGTTATAGAAAAGATTAGTATTCGATTTTTACCGCGCACAGACTTATCTGACGAGCACTCTACAAGTATTTTTGTGACTACCTACCTATATCACCCTATATTTTATAAAAGCAGTTTCGTAATCACCTCGATAATTTAAAACGAAATTATAGTGTATAATTATATACCTACCTAGTTTTTTAGAATAATAAAACTTAATAATGTGCTTAAATTATACCTACATTTCCACATACAATTGTACAATTCTTTATGACAATGACACAATGTGTATGTGTTTGTGCATGTACGCACACAATCATTCAGGGCTGTAGCTAGCGTTGAATTTGAGGTAGGGCAGCAGTGGTAAGCAGCAGGTAGGGCAAAGTAAAAAAAAAAACTTGTAACCGTATTATATAATTGTTCGGAGGTGTGACAAATGTGTATGTACGACTGTAAAAACCATATATTTTTTTATTGTTTCTTTAAACAATGTAGTTATAAAAAAATATTGTATCGATTTTTGACAAAAATACTCCGTACTATGCGATTATTATAAGAATAGGACTGTCAAATGGCATTTTTGATCTTTGTTCCTTTTCTTGCACATCGTACACCCTGAAGTGGAAGCGAAACGCAAACAAATATGGCCGTTTTGACAGTCCTATTCTTATAATAATCGCATAGTACACTTTACTAACCCAACTCAAACTACAAACAATAACCTTATTTTAATACAACAATATCCCGCCTGAAAGCTACATAAAGGGCTCGTGGTTTTTTTTACTACCACATTTTTCCTATTCTTAGGAATAGGAAAAACCTTATTTTAGTTTAAGAAAGGGAAACTAATTGAATGCCAATCCAATTAAAATTTTTTACTGCACTGATAAGTCATAAGTCATAATTCACTTATAATTCACTCATAGTCATAACTCACGTTTGCTTGTAACACTAATCTGATAATACATTCTTGAACAATTTTACAATCAGTCAAATAGTACTAGTTATTTGTTTTATCGCGTATACAAAACGGCACCCCACATGCCACACACAACACAACAGCACATCGCAATTGTCTCTGAATCACTGCGTGCGTTGCGTAGCTTGCTACCGCCCGCTTGCGCTTGCTCAAAATGTTTTTTTAACCTTTGAAATGCCGTCAATAGTCAAAGAGTCGTATTCGATATACGGTACGGTATACCCACAGACTGCGTATGACTAAAATGATTGTGCGTTAAATTTTGCCAAATTTTTCATGCGTTCTAAAATAAAACAACCTTTATGGTGCTCCTACACTACTGTTAGAAAATGTTTACAAACACTAACCATTTATTCATTAAAATTACATCAGAGCGTTGAGATTTTTTTAAAATTTTTAAGTACTAACATTACCTAACGTGAAGAAGACAAAAAGCCCATGGCGCAGTAGTTAGCGCGCTTGGCCTGCGATAGTTGAGGTTAAGCAACTTTCGCAATGGTCGGTCACGGGATGGGTGACCAAAAACTTTTCATCTCGAGCTTCTCCGTGCTTCTGAAGTCAGGTTAAGCCGTTGGTCCCGGCTGCATTTGCAGTCGTTAATACCTACCAATCCGCACTGGGCCTGCGTGGTGGGTCATGGCCCATTCTTCTTATCCATCCACAAGGAAGGCTAGTGGCCCAGCAGTGGGGACATTAAAATGGCTGATGAAGATGATTACCTAACGTGAAAACATTTCTTAACATTGCGATCAAATGTTTAGTAATGTTTATCAAAGTAAATTCAAACTGTTAGCCGTTCTCAAATGTAAATAAAATGTTTATCATTCATCACATCATAATCAGAGAGGAAGCACTAAAAACTTCTTACAATTTGTAACAGAATGTAACAATTAGTAAGGGAAGCACCGTAAAGATGGTTTATTGAATCTTTGTTAATCATAGTAAAATAAAATACACATCTCCTTGACTATACCAACGACATTTCGGCTGTGATTTCGGCAGGTGGCGCAGGCGGCGGGCTGTGTCGGCATAGTTAAAACGCACGAAGCCCGTTTGCGGCGTTTGATCAAAGGCGCGTGCGACGACGTTCCAAGTTCAATCGCTAGCCGCTGAAAGTGCTTATTACACTTGGCTAAATTCAGCATCTAATTCAGCATACATTGCTAACTATGAGCGGTATTATTCGATGTGAATTTTGATTAAAATAAAAAAAGAAAACAATAGTCAACTAAGTACTAATAATAACTAAATAATAGTCAACAAGTGCAAGTGCTTGATATTACAAGTTTTTTTGGTTTACTAATAGTTAAAGCTGAGGCGATGCAAGCCTAAATGTCGTTGTGTGCGTGTATTGGTCACCACCAATACACGCACACAACGACATTTAGTTAGTTAATGTAGTACCTACATTCTAGAAAATAAACCAGTCCGTTGTTAACACTCGTCTTTCATTCACGTACATCCCACTGGCGACGAGAACGGGATTTTTTTTTGTTATTTGCGATCATAGTGAGCGTGCAAAGTGCAAATATGTCTATTGGTAAACTAGAACCATTTAATATAAATTCTAAACAATGGCCCGCGTATATTCGTCGCGTAAATCAATACATGGTGTTAAACAAGATCGAAAGTGACCGTAAGGTACCATTGTTAATTACAATCGTGGGTGAAGCCACATACTCATTAATGTGTGACCTCTGTTCACCTACATTTCCGGAAGACAAAACCTATGAGGAATTAGTGACTTTGGTAACGGAGCATCTGGAACCCCAGCGGTCGGAGATCGCCGAGCGCCACGTGTTTCGGTTGCGTCGGCAGCGCCCCGCCGAGCCCCTGGCTGAATATTTGCAAGCGTTGAAACACTTGGCTAGTACTTGTAATTTCGGAAAGTGCGCTAGTAACACATGCGCAACACTCGAAGAAAATTTAAGAGACCAGTTTGTGTCGGGATTGGCCAGTGACATGATGCGGTCAAGAATTTTTGCGGAGAAGCAAATAAAGTACAAAGAGGCCGTTGAGCTGGCGTTCGCTTTGGAGGCAGCAAAGAAACATGCGGAGGTGAGCGGCGCAACGGGAGCAGCGGCGGCTGGGTTAACGGCGGACTCATCGGGAGCTACGGGTGGTGAGGCGGGCGAGGGCCTGCACTACGCACGGAGCGGCGGCGGCGGCGGCGCGGGCGCCTCGGGCAGGCAGCAGCCGCGGGGCCGCCGGGCGCCAGCACGCGCGCCCGCGTCGGCGGCGGCCGGCGCAGCGGGCGGCGGAGCGGGCGCAGCCGCTGCGGACCACCGGTCACGCGCCTGCTGGCGCTGCGGAAAGGCTCATCCAGCAGATAGATGTCGGTTCAAAAATTATAGTTGTGACGAGTGCGGGCAGAAAGGTCACTTGAAAGTGATGTGTAGGCGAGTGCGTTCTGGCGGTAATAGTGGTTATCAAAATTATGTGAGTGAGGATTCGGACGACGACGACGGTATGTTCAACATTGAGGTGTCGGCACAAGGTAACAAACCATATTTTATAGAATTGTCCGTAGATCAGCATAAAATCACGTGTGAGATAGATACAGGTAGTCGTATTTCGGCAATAAGTGAACAAATGTATCAAAAATTGTTTGCAAATAAGATTATAAAGCCAGATAATTTGATATTAAGATGTTACTCAGGTACACAGATCGGCTGTCTCGGTTTCATTGAGGTTAACGCTAGCTTGGGTGAAGTATTTGCTAAGGCATTAAGGCTTTACATTATTAAGGGCGGGGCACGACCTTTATTAGGAAGGGAGTGGATGCGCGCATTGAAAATTACGCAAATTAAGCTCAATGAAATCACGGACGATGGATTTGTTAACAGATTGTGTAGCGAGTTCCCCGAAGTATTCAATGACAAGTTAGGTACATGCAAGCAACCAATTCGACTGCACCTTACTGATAAGGAACCGGTTTACGTTCGCGCGCGCCCCGTCCCCCTGGCACTGCGCGCACGCGTTGAACGAGAATTAGCTCGACTCGAAGCCGACGGATCTATTTACCGTATTGATTATTCAGATTATGGCACTCCGATTGTCCCCGTAGTAAAACAAAACGGGGAGATTCGCATATGTGGCGACTACAAGGTTACCATTAATCCAAAATTAAAACGGGACTATTATCCGTTACCACACATAGACGAATTATTTGCAAACCTTAGCGGTGGTGATAAGTTTTCGAAAATCGATCTTCGCCACGCATACGAGCAGTGTTTATTAACAGACGACTCGCAAGCGTACACCGCGATAACTACACATATAGGAACCTACGCGTATCGCCGGACACCGTACGGGTTGTCGTGCGTGCCGGAAAAATTTCAAAAGTTGATGGAACAAACGCTGCGAGGAGTGCCAGGTTGCGTCGTGTTCTTAGATGATATTTGTGTTACGGGGCCCAATAAGGGTGAACATATTAAAAATTTACGGGCAGTACTCGAAAGGTTGCGAAATATGGGCCTAACAGTAAAGTTGAGTAAATGTTCCTTCCTTAAAGATGATGTTAAATATTTAGGGTTTATAATAAACAAGGATGGATTGCGACCGGACCCAAATAAACTGGAAGCCATTTCGAACGCCCCTAGACCGCAAAATGTATCTCAACTTAAAAGCTTCCTAGGTATGTTAAATTATTATGGGCGATTTATTCCAAATTTAAGCACATTATTACAACCTTTACACAATTTATTAAAAAAAGAAACTAGATGGAAATGGGATCCGCGTTGTGAGCAAGCCTTTTTAAAAGCAAAGGGGGCCCTTCTGAGCGAGCGAGTGTTAGCACACTACGAGGAGGGCCGCGAGTTGGTGTTGTCGGTGGACAGTAGCGCGTACGGGCTCGGCGCTGTGTTGGGGCATCGGTACGATGGGGGCGTTGAGCGCCCGATCAGTTGTGTGTCGCGAACTTTGAACGCACCGGAACGAAATTACAGCCAACTTGACAAAGAGGCTCTGGCCATTATGTTTGGGGTCACAAAACACCATCAATATTTATATGGTAGGCGATTTACACTGCGCACCGACCATCAACCGCTATCTCATATTTTTGGGGAAAAAGGGGGGATTCCACAAACCGCGGCGAGCCGTCTGCAGCGATGGGCAGCACGTTTGGCGGCATACGATTTTGCCATAGAATTCGTACGATCGGCGGACAACGGTCCGGCCGATGCTTTGTCGAGGTTACCGCTCTCTCAAGAAGGCCCGGTGTCAGACACCATCGAATATTTAAATATTGTAGAAGAATGTTTACCCGTTAGTTGTAGAGACATGGCTAAAGAATTAGAAAAAGACAGCTTGTTATGTAGAATTAAAGGTTATGTACTTTTTGGGTGGCCCGCCTCAGGACCGAGTTGCGATGATGAGAAACCGTATTTTGTTAGACGAACAGATCTTACAGTAAACCAGAACTGTTTGATGTATAAATACAGAATGGTAGTCCCAACTAAACTACGTAATCAGGTGCTAGCAGAAATCCACGAAGGACATTTGGGCATGAACAAAATGAAAAATTTGTCTCGTAACTATGTATACTGGCCTAGCTTGGACAACGAGATAGAGGATCTGTGTAGAAGGTGCGACGCGTGCAGGGCGGTCAGGGACGCGGCCCCGCGAGCCCAACTCCACCCGTGGGAGTTCCCGCTGCACCCGTGGCAACGGTTACATGCAGACTTCGCGGATTGTGCTGGCACACGTTATTTGATTTTAGTCGATGCCCACTCTAAGTGGATCGAGGTAGTACCTATGAGAGGTACGAATGCGGGTTTGACGATTAAAGCGTTCCGCAGTATTTTTGCACGTTTCGGGTTACCATCGCAACTCGTGACTGATAACGGCCCACCATTTTCATCGTTTGAATTAAAGGAGTATTGTGAGAAAAACTGTGTAAAACATGTCACTTCGGCACCTTATAGGCCGCAAGGTAACGGCGCCGCAGAGAATGCAGTGAAAACTGTTAAAAAAGCCATAAAGAGGGCGATATTCGAGGGGGAAGACGTGAGCACAGCGATAAGTAAGTTTTTATTTCAGTATAGAAACTGTGAACATGCCACTACTGGCGTGTCCCCAGCGGTGGCACTGTTGGGGCGACGCCTGCGCGGCCGACTCGACGCGCTGAAGCCGGACGTGGCGGCCACAGTGCGCGCGGCGCAAGAGCGCCGAGTCGAGCGCGCGGGCGGCGCACAGCCGCAATATCAAATAGGTGACGAAATACTAGCTCGCGACTACACCACGAAGGGGGACAAGTGGGCAGCTGGTAGAATTGTCAAAGTTACGGGACCGGTATCGTACAGGGTGGATATAGGAAAGGGCGTAGAATGGCGCAGACACGCTGATCAATTACTGCCTGCGGTTCAACGAAATAGATACTCGCTGTCGCGCACCAGCATTGTACCGGGGGGCAAAGATAGGGAGTCGGGCACGGAGGAACTTAGTGAGGCAGCCGAAGATGACATGTTCGAAGACGCGTCCGGTGGTATGGATGACGATAACTGTACAAAATTGTCGGACAAAGAAATCGGCAGCGCGACGTCCTCCAATCCTATTGAGTCGGGGGCACCTGCGCCGGTGACCCGTTCCAGGGAAACGTCATCCTCACCACCGGCCGGGTCGGCTCGTGCACTGCGTGCGGTCCGTCGTCGAGCCAATCAACCTTATAATATTTAAATTTTATATATGTGTATTTAGGGATTTAAGGGGGAGAAATGAGGCGATGCAAGCCTAAATGTCGTTGTGTGCGTGTATTGGTGGTGGTTAATGTAGTACCTACATTCTAGAAAATAAACCAGTCCGTTGTTAACACTCGTCTTTCATTCACGTACATCCCAAAAGCTAGCGGCCAAACTTGCAAATTAAGTGAATTTAAAATATGAAAAATCAACTATGTAATCAAAGGATAAAATCAATTTCCATTTCATAATGTAAATTCGTTTTTATTTGCAAGTTTGGTCACCAGCAATAATTTTACGTTATCCTATTCGTTGGTAATGAAAAAAAAACATAAGTTTTTACGCCTCAATAAATCTGGTATGATCTTATGCTTTTATTATTTATCGTGCGTGCCGACCCTAATCACATGACCTTCACACGGCCGTATTTTAATTTTTTTCGCAGTCCACTTCTGCTTCTTGTGCTATCGCGTTGTGCGTGATTAATAATGCCTCGTTGGTACACAAATCTGCAGTACCTCGAGATGGTACTATGCTATCGCCAGAGTGGAGAATTATAGAAGTTTCATTTTTTGATTAAATAATTATTACATTAGTTTGACAGTCCAAAGCCTGTTATGTGTGATGGGAAGCTTATCTATCACCTTTGCTTTACGCAGACGAAATAAACTGGAAAGTTCTTTTACATCATGTAAGTTTCAAACATAAACTTATTATACTCTAGTAATAGACGGACAGAGTTCGCTTGGTTGTGAGACCGAAAATGACATGAGCTAGTGTGTGTAATTTGTAAACGTGTGCGTGAGTTTTAGAGCTGCCCTCAAGCCCATTTTAGGTTGTCGATAACAATAATGTAAATAAAACACAAACAAGGTTTAATAATTCATATGATATGAAGTATACTTCAATGGACATGGGAAAATAAAAATAAAGTTCATGTTATTTAAATTTTTACTTTTTTGCATTCACAATGCAATTTTTATTATTAAAAATGGAAAATAGATTTTTTTTTGAGATTTAGATTTTTCTAAACATTTCATTTTCCATTTTTCAATAATAATGGTCATTTCACTTCAATACGATAAGAAATTACAAAGTTATTGTAAAAATTAATTTGCTTAAAACACTATTGCCTCGGTTGTTCGCTACGCTAGCAATCGGCTTTTACCACGTTCGACGTCATTCCTCCCGACCGCCCGTATACCGCACCGGCCGGTCATACTTACCTAGTCGCACAGCTGCACTGGTTGAAATCTTGTTTTTTAATAAAACTGTTCTGGAGTTTTTGGAGTCCCTTTTCATCGCATTGCACCAAATTTACGAATAAATATTTTTATTCTGCGTTTTGATCGAAGTATTCGTACATAGAGGCACAATACAGTATTTAAATACCTTAGGTACCTACTTTGTGAAGACATGTTGATAATTTTCTTGAATTATACAATATTGTATAAGACTATACAATATTGTATTATTCAAGCACGCATTGTGGCTGTCACGAAAACACTAGCACGTGAAAAATTGAAAATGAAGTTGGTAGATTTAGACTTATCATGTCATATTCAATAATTTTCACTTCACTATCAATCGAGTTAGACTTGTACCGATGCTACATCCCTAACCCAACTTCTACCCTCACATCATTTTTATCCTTTGATCCTATGGGGGTAAACCAACATCTCGCCGTGTCGTGTCGGCCATATTCGCCACTTCCGACCCAGCCTAGGAGTAATAGTGTTCTGTGGCCTGCCCACGCGACTGTGTTTGAGTCGAGCTCTCCTGTTCCTCATCATATCGGTCAAGTAGTAACATCTTCCAAGTGATCGCCGCGAGTTTAACTGAATTGACCATTGTGATCACGAACTTTTGGTGTGGAAAGTCAAATAAGAAGAGAGACGCGCGTCCTTTACAACCAGCACGCGGGAGCAACGTCGAACCAGGTTAGCCCCCTAAAATCTCCTTTTTTGACCGCCCAGAAGTATTTAGAAAAAATCGACCCGTCTCACAACCAGCTCCGATGAACCACTGAGCTACGGAGTCGTTAACGACAACGACGAATACGATCAACGAGTCCGTAGCTCAGTGGTTAGAGCAGTCGCCCGGATAGCGAAAGGTCGTGGGTTCGAGTCGCATCGAAGCTGGTTGTGAGATGGGTCGATTTTTTCTAAATACTTCATTTTCAATTTTTCAATAACAAAAACTGCATTGTGCATGCAAAAATTTAAATAACTTGGTGGTCATTTTTACGAATCTTTAAAAATTCATTGTGAAGTATTTTGAAGGGCTACGGAAAAAAAATTATGACATATTTTAAGTTAAAATGTATATATTTCAAAAATAAATAAATAAAAATACCTTTCCCAAACCCATTGAACATTTAGGTACACATTAATTATTGTCCTCTGAAGAGAACAATTTTATTTAAATAATTTCTCAAGGTTTCTTTGCAGTTTTGCTTGAAATATTTGCTGCACACCACAGAGTTTTGGCGAAGCTCCCAGTTTATTCTATTTATTAATTTTATCCAGTTTAACTTAATCACTGGATTTACAGGAAACCTGAAAATATTGTTAAATTGGTACTGAAGTAGGTATAATTTACTATTTAAAAAATGTCGGTTAAAATCAGCTTTAAATAAAACTATCAGTGTTCACAAAGACAAACAAAGTTATATTGGAAACCATCGACATGAGTATCGATAATAATATCGATAATTTTTGATCAACCTCTACGTCATATTTTCTCAAGTTCACGGATATAATATCTTTTTATCTAACACATAAAGTGTTCAGTACACCCCTGCCTAGACCCGCGGAATCGGCATGGCGCAGTGGAAGGTTATCATGAGTATAGACTCCGGACAAAACTTGGTTTCAGCCGGGATGTAACTGAACAATTATGAACTGCGATACACAGCGACTTAATTTAAATTAAGGTGAATTCTACATACGGGTCTGTGGTGTCGAAGGTCTCCGGGGCAGATGGTATAAGGGGGCCCCCTCTGATGTTCCGTGTTCTTCTGCAGACCTTACCAATTCGTCACCTTACTCACAAAACAAATACTACACAGCGGTCCCAAGACACTGGGCGCTTCACCAATACACAACGACACACGCGGGGCTTGCTTATTAAGATATATTGTCCCGACAACAACGCGTGGTGGAAAAGTATCTTTCACAGCACCGCGACCGGCCCGATCGTCACGATGGCGTCAAAATCTTGGTCGTACAAAACGGGATCAAATCGATAATTTAAGATTCAATTCAAGCTCGATATGCCAGGCATATTCAACGCGAGCGGTTTTTAACAATTCAGCAAAATTAATCCGACATGTTTTCTTACAAGAATTCCAATCAAGAGAGAAGTGTCAACTTCAAGTGACAGCGAAATGTCAATTTGACGTGACATTAGAGATGCGTTCAGAAACGTCGATCTTTTCCGAACATCCCCCCGCCCCGGACCGTTAAGAACGGTACGTCAATCTACGGGTAATCGGGAGAGCCCACTAACTGCTCTCTTCAAAACCGAATCTCGAACCAAAACCTCAGCAAAACGAGGAACTCCGTCAGTTCCGGGGTAGAGTTTAACAATGCGCCCCCTTCGCCAACATAGGGGCGGCAGGTTAGCATCCTTAATCAACACGAGGTCGCCAGTCTGGGGTGGGGTGGTTTTATCTGTCCACTTCACGCGCTGTTGTAGGATATGCAAATACTCCATCGACCAACGTGCCCAGAAGTTTTGGGACATCTGTTTCAAAAGTTGGTATCGCGACAAACGATGGGATCCTACATCCTGAATCGGATATTCAGGCAAAGCCAAAAGGGGCTGTCCGATCAAGAAATGACCTGGGGTCAACGCTTCCAGGTCATTCGGGTCCGAAGACAACGGGCACAAGGGTCGCGAGTTGAGGACGGCCTCAATTTTACAAAATACCGTATCAAGTTCCTCAAACGTGAGAATAGTTTCTCCAATCACGCGACGCAAGTGTGTCTTGGCAGCCTTTACACAAGCTTCAAAAATTCCTCCCCAGGTCGGACAAGCTGGAGGGCTAAACTTCCAGATTATCCCACGCCGGGAGAGGGTGGTTCCAATGTCTATTTTATTATCAACAAAAAACTTAACTACTTCCTTAAGATAATTACACGTTCCCTTATAATTAGTACCACAATCGGAACGTATCAATGTCGGCAGTCCTCTACGGGAAACAAATCTGCTCAAGGCGGCGACAAAGGCTTCGGTAGACAATTCCGAGACAATTTCCAAATGGACAGCCTTGGTGGACAGACACACAAACACGCACAAGTACGCCTTATAGGTTTTAGCATTACGCAGTCTCGAAGCCTTTACAGTAAAGGGACCGGCGAAGTCGGTGGCGACTCCGGCAAAAGCTCTACATTCCGTGACGCGATCAGCAGGCAAATCACCCATCTGGGGCTGCATGGTCGCGGCCTTCAATCGATAACAAGGCAGGCAACGGAAAACCACAGTGCGAATGGCTCGACGAGCAGACAAAATCCAAAATTCACGCTGCAAAATGGCCAACAAAGCATTACAGCCAGCATGTTGTGCATTCACATGGCGATCTGTTATTATCAGTTGAGTCAAATGTCCGGCTTTAGGTAACAAAAGGGGGTGACGAGCTCCATACGGCAGGTTCGCATTTCGAAGTCTTCCGCCGACTCGCAAAAGCCCACTCTCGTCCAGGAAGGGATTTAATCGCGATACCGCGCCCTTCAACTTGCGACGGCCTAAACGCAAAATTTCAATCTCGGACTCAAAACTATCAGCTTGTACTCTCCGGACCCAAAACAAGAGCGCGTCCCTACGCTCGTCCGGAGTGAGAACCGACGAATCACGCCTCGCGCGTGGGTTTCTGCAATTGTACACAAAACGTCTGATCCAAGCGGTAACACCAAGCAGCTTCTGTAAGGAGCTGTACCGATCCAACAACAAATCCTTTTCCCCGGCGGGGTTAGTCTCCAGGACGCATGCCCGCATATCAGGAACGGCTACGTTCGACAACGCTGGAGAGGGCGGCCACTCCGACTCAGGCCGCATCAACCACTGTGGGCCCCACCAGAGGGGGTGGTTAATTAGGGTTGGGGCTACACAACCCCGAGACGCACAATCCGCGGGATTCATGGTTCCCGGCACGTGTCTCCAAATCAACTCGATGTCGGAATTACAAATCTGCGACACTCGATTGGCCACAAACACGTCCAAGGTGTGCGCCGGAGCCTTCAACCAACAAAGGACGACCTGACTGTCCGTCCAAGCATAAACCTCTTGTATCTTAATAGATCGACCTAATGTGAGCCATACGTGGTTCAACAAACGCATTAGGAGGGCAGCTCCACACAATTCCAACCTCGGGATCGTATGACGAGTCCAAAGGGGAGCGACTTTGCTTTTCGCTATCACCAGATGCACAGCAACAACTCCGTCAACAGTAACGGTGCGGAGGTACACGGCCGCAGCAAATCCACGTTCGGAGGCATCGGAAAAGCCGTGAAGAGTAACTTTACAATTTTCAGAAGGGAGGAATAGCCTCGGCAAATGCACTTCATTAATCTCGGGGAGGGATGAAACGAAGCTCGACCAATCTCGGAGTAACTCGTCCGAGAGGGGTTCATCCCACGACACACCCGAAGCCCATAACCGTTGCAAGAAACACTTGGCCATAAACAGCACGGGGCAAATCCACCCATTGGGGTCAAAGGTACGTGCGACAGTAGACAATACTAAACGCTTGGTCCAGACTTTCGGTGGTCGTAAATCCACACAATAAGTGAACGTGTCAGAGACCGGTTTGTACTGTACGCCAAGGACGGTCACCACATGGGGATTATCAACATTTTCGAATAGGTGGGGGTCCTGCTGGTGCTCTTCGGGCAAACCTACCAGTACATCAGGCGAGTTGGATATCCATTTCCTCAACTCGTAACCTCCCGACTTCAAAAGGGCGGTGAGTTCGTCTCTCAGGACAATCGCCTCTGAGACAGATGAGGCGCCCGTGCAAATGTCATCCACATAGACGTCACTGGCCAAAATGGCGGAGGCGCGAGGGTATCTCAAGCGCTCCTTCTCGGCCAACTCCAACAAAGAACGAATCGCAACAAACGGGCTCGAAGCCAAACCGTACGTATTCGTATTCAATTCATAAATCAACAAGGGGTCGCTAGGACTCTCTCTCCACAAAATCAATTGGTACCTCCTATCCTCTGGATGGATGACCGTTTGTCTGAACATCATCCGGATGTCAGTCATAAATACAATTTGGTGCCGCCGGAAGTTGGTCAAAATGTCTGAGATCTCCGTGTGCAGCTTGGGACCTACATGCAGACACTGGTTCAAGGACGCTCCAGTAGAGGTGGGAGCCGAACCGTCAAAGACCACCCGAATCTTTCCGGATTTCAAAACGGCGTGGTGCGGCAAAAAGAAGTGCTCAACGGAGCGCCAATCCAAATCGCTCACGGACATGTGCCCTAACTCCTCATACTCCCGCATGAATTCAACATACTTCTGGCGGAAGACCGGATCCTTGCTCATGCGACGCTCCATCGCCACTAGCCTACGTTCCGCTAGCGGTCGGGATTCGCCCAGAGGAGGTCGGCCGGCACGAAAGGGGAGACGGGTGATCAAACGGCCAGGGCGGAGGCGACCAGTGTTATTCTGGTAATACAACTCGCATTCATCCGCTACTGGGTCGACCCGCGGGGCTGGTGGAGGTTCCTCAACCTCCCAAAACTTCTGCACCACTTCGGAGAGAGACACATTAAAAACAAGACCGCGATCCTCATCAAGGGAATCCAAAACGCGGCGAGCAGGGCCCATCACAACTGTACCGAGTGTCGTCTGCAGAGCTACCAAGCCATCTGGCTGCAAAACTCGCTTCCCCGTCAACAAAACTCGCCCCAGGACATCGGCTCCAAGGAGAGCATCAATCGGGCCTGGGCGGAAGAAATTTGGATCGGCGAGTGGGGAATCAGACACCAAAGACAACATACTCGGTCCCAAGTCAACTGAAGGTTGACGGCCAACAACGGTGTCCAACACAATCGCCGAGGTCTTAATGCCTGGCGTGGACTTATTACGTGATGTAAATGTGAAGTCAACATGCCCTAACAACCCGGGGACTTTCACATCGCCAACACCTCTCACGCCTTCCGTGTGGGGGTGCACCTTGAGGCCCAACCGCCTAACTAACCAAGATGACACAACACACCCCTGAGCACCGGAATCCAACAAGGCGCGAACTTCCACAAGGTCGCCATTCAATCCCCTGACAAGCACAGAGGCCGTGGGCAACAAAACGGTCTCTGGAGGGGTGGCTACAATCGACCGTAAACACGTTGATTGCTAGTATGTGGGGTCCCCAGACGTCCCCCCATGGTAAGGGGGTCGCTCATAGCGACCCAGTGGGTCCCATTCTCCCACATACTGCCTACGTCCAATTCGCCCGGTATCAGGCGGGTTATATCTCCCGGCCCCTTGAAGACGGGGCGGGCGCCGCTCCAAACGCGGGTATTCGGCGAGCGGCGGCGAGAATCGGTGCCTAGCATCCACCGTGTACGTCGCCCCATAGTCGCGGGGGCACGGTGACCGATTTTCGGAAGGGGGGTCCCGGGGACCCCCGGCTGTGCGAGGCTCAACACGTTGCGGGGGGCTTCTACGACCTCCCGCAACGCTCGCAAAATCGAACCCCCTAGTTGGGGACCGATTTCCCATGGGGGGGTCCGTGGGACGCCCGCCCGTGCGAGGCTCAAAACGTCGCGGGGGGCCTCTACGACCTCCGGCAACGCTCGCATAACTCATCCCCATCCTTGGGGATCGATTTCCCATGGGGGGGTCCCTGGGACCCCCACCCGTTTGAGGCTCCAAACGTGGCGGAGAGCGTCTGGGGCCACTCTGGTGGCCACTAGAACTGCTGCGGGATGCAAACACCGCGGGGGGTCCGAGACCCCCACCCATACGAGGTGATCCTGCAGCGACGCGCTGCGGCGCTCCGCCGCCCTCTGGGCTGTTCATGCAGAGGAGGGGATGGTGGTTGCCCTTACAAAAGCGGCATGGGTGCGCTTGGGTACATTCGCGCTGCATGTGCAGGCCCAAGCACGAGTAGCACCATGTCCGTTGTCGCGCGATCGCTCGACGGCCTTGGACGCGCTGGTCGAGGAACTTATCACAACGGGTCGTGCTGTGACGCGGTTCCCGACAGTACAAGCAGCGGGCGGTCTCCTGGACGGCGGCATAGCGGCCGGGCGCGCGAGGGGCCATACGCCCCCTACGGGGGGGTCCGGTGGGGGACCTACTCTGTGGCACAGGTCGTTCGGGTCCCATAGGACCGGCCAGAGAGGAATTATCTGCCAGTCTACTCTCTCCTTCCAGGAACGTCAAGAGGTCCGAGAAGGGTGGCAGATAAGTCGCACTATCCCCACCATACTGCTGCTCAAAACGGACCTTAACAGAGTCCGGCAACTTTCCCAGGACAATGTGCAGTACCAAAAACGACCACTGCTCCACTGGGAGTTTTAAGTTTTTTAATGCGTTGTAGGCAACCAACAGCGGATTCAACAAAGCCACTCTCAAGTGCATCACGCTGGCAACGCGGGGTAAATTCAAAATGGCGGCAACATGGTTGTCCGCCAGACGTCGTACGTTCTGGTACCGACGGGCAATCAAATCCCTAGCAATAGGGTAGTTTTCATCCGAGGGGGCCAAATGTTGAACCGATTCAAGGGCCTCCCCTTCCAACACGGATAACAAGTAAGCTAACTTCTGGCCCTGGGTCAAATCATCCCGGGCATGTACCAGACTATCAAAAATATTAATAAAGCCCTCCCAGTCCTCTAGACGACCAGCAAAACGCCTTAAATCTAAGGGTGGCCCCCTTCTAGCAAATAGAGGGGGCATACTCTTAGATGTGACCGGGGACGGGCTCGGTTCATTCTCTCTTGCCACTTGCAAAGGTCGAGCCACCTGGGTAATTCTGTCCGCAAAATCATAACACTGGTCCACATCCAAACCGACTTCTTGTCGCATTTCCACATCGGCCTCAACAGTCCTTTCCAAAAATAAGGCATACTGTTCATCAACAACAGCCAAACGTACGGGCAGATCTACGTATCTGTTCAACAAGGCCTCCGTCCTATCCGGTCGATCCAACAATGCAACCGCAGAAGCTAACCACCGTAACTCAGAACGTATTTTGGCTTTAGCAGAGGAGGCCGTCATTGTAACGTCACAAATTTATCAACAAAAACAACAAATTCAAAATATTCACTATAACACAAAATCTCCAATATTTGGAGGTTATTAATAACCACAAAATTCCAATATTACAACAACAAAGTATTTATAATGACACAAACTCTTAAATATTTGGAGGTTATCAGAAAACAACAAAACTCAAGTATATAATTATAACTCTAACTCTCAAGAGGTTATAACTTAGACACAAATTAACTTTGCCTTTATAAGTCAAAAAGTTATTCAGTTCAAACAAATCACTGACTATTGAAATTCACTTGGATATCAACACAACAAGTTAATTTTAATTATTTCAAAGCACAAGTTTCAATAAGTTTCAATGTGTAAATAATGTCTTAAATCATTTAAGTTTCACTAAGTATTGAGTGCAAACTTATTAAGTACTTTTCATTAGCTATTATTTGGCAACAACTTGTCAATATTCACAACTCAAGTTTGCTAACGCACTAAATAATAATTATTATGAGCAAAGAAAGGCATCTGTTTACATTTTGGAACTTCAATACATGACAATTAATTACAAGACATGGAACCAATAACAAAGGAATGCCCTTTACTTTTCAAATGCAAGTTAATTACCATTTACAAGTACAAATTAATCTAGTCCGGACCAGATGGTCATCAAAACGGCACTGATTAATAGACAAAGTTTTGGCGTGGGCCTCTCAGGCCTTCAAACTACGCTCTTGCTACCAAACAATGTTCAGTACACCCCTGCCTCGACCGCGGAACCGGCATGGCGCAGTGGAAGATTATCATGAATATAGACTCCGGACAAAAACTAGGTTTCAGCCGGGATGTAACTGAACAATTGGACTGCGATACACAGCGACTTAACTTAAACTAAGGTGAACTTTACATACGGTTCTGTGGTGTCGAAGGTCTCCAGGGCAGAAGTGGTGTAAGGGGGCCCCCTTGGTATGTGCTCCGTGTTCTTCTGCAGACCTTACCAGTTCGTCACCTTACTCACAAAACCCATACACAACACAGCGGTCCCAAGACACTGGGCGACAATACAATATACACCAACACACACGGGGGAGCTTTTTTTATTACGATTTACAGTCCCGACAACAACGCGTGTGGATGGTTATCCTTCAAAGCATCGCGACCGGCCACTCATCAGGATGGCGTCAAAATCTTGGTCGTACAACACGGGATCGACAGGATAATTCAGGATTCAATTCAAACTCGATATGCCAGGCATATTCAACGCGAGCGGTTTTTAACAATTCAGCAAAATTAATCCGACATTTTCTTACAAGAATTCCAATCAAGTCAGAACTGTCAACTTCAAGTGACAGCGAAATGTCAATTTGACGTGACATTAGGGATGCGTTCAGAAGCGTCGATCTTTTCCGAACAAACATTTTTACAAATGTTTAACAATCGATTAAGATGAAACAGCCATATTGAGATTTTATATTATTTTTATGCATTCACAATGCAATTTTGTAAGTAAAGGAAAAATGTGATAGTAAAAAACCACGAGCCCTATAAGTAGCTTTCAGGCGGGATTCGAACCCGCGCCTCCGGGAATCCGGCCCGATGCTCTGACCAACTAAGCTACCGAAAGGCTTACAAGACTCGTCGAATTTTGCTATCACTTGTTACGCTGTAGGCCAGCGTTGCTTCATCAATGTGAGGAAATCCTCGCATCCGAAAGAAACATTTTTACAAATGTTTAACAATCGATTAAGATGAAACAGCCATATTAAGATTTTATATTATTTTTATGCATTCACAATGCAATTTTGTAAGTAAAGGAAAAATGTGATAGTAAAAACATTTTTCCTTTACTTACAAAATTGCATTGTGAATGCATAAAAATAATATAAAATCTTGTTAGTAGTTTGTTGTAAGTAAAGGAAAAATGTGATAGTAAAAACATTTTTCCTTTACTTACAAAATTGCATTGTGAATGCATAAAAATAATATAAAATCTTAATATGGCTGTTTCATCTTAATCGATTGTTAAACATTTGTAAAAATGTTTCTTTCGGATGCGAGGATTTCCTCACATTGATAAAAATGTGATAGTAAAAACATTTTTCCTTTACTTACAAAATTGCATTGTGAATGCATATAAATATTATAAAATCTCATTTTAAAACTGTCCAAGTTTTTGATGAGGGAAGCGGATCGAGCCCTGCGACATGGCTACAGTGGTTCATCGACCCTAACGACGAACTCACCCTGGCACCTGCGCCAGCCCGAAGACCTGCACCGGCACCAAGGCCTGAACAAAAGAAGAGGGTCTACAACGTCCAATCAAGGGAACCTGCGGACAAGGCCGCGATCAAGACCTGGGGGGCTACCGCGTAACTTTATGGGTATGAACTTCAATAGCCGCTATCAGTTCCTTGTTTTGTGACGTCGGGTATAACGATAACTAGCTAGCAACATTCAACAGAACAAAGCAGCAAAAATCTATCAGGATAAAGCCCCCAGTACACGATGGCCGATCATGGTCGGCGACCATGACCAATACATCGTACATTGACACTTTTAAACGAACAAGTTTAAAAAGGTTCTTTCAAAAGTGTCAATGTACTATGTATTGGTCATGGTCGCCGACCATGATCGGCCATCCTGTACTGGGCGCTTAAGGAATTCAAATGACAGTTGAAGCCCATACCCATATCCAGATTTCTTAGCCGGTAGCCCCCGTCCAGCCTGCGACGCCGATCACAAGCTCCACGAGTGCTCTAAGTTCAGGTCCATGAGTTACGACGAACGATGGAGGCTTGTCAAGGACAACGGAATATGCTTTAAGTGCATAGAAAGCAAACATCGCCGGTTCAACTGCAAATTCAAGCGATGCGGCGTGAGTGGATGCAAACACCCGCATCACCGTCTGCTCCGCAGCACGAACGCGAGCGGAACGGAGGAACGCAGCAGCCTAGGAAAGTCGACCCCTGCGCACACCGAAGAAGCGCTGGTGTCAACAACAAAGGCACGTAACCGCGAAGTCAAACTGAAGATATGCGCCGTGACCATTGAAGGAAAGAACGGAAAGCGGGACATATATGCGCTCTTGGACGAAGGCAGCACAGTTACGCTAGTAGATGAGGATCTAGCACGCGAGATCGGCGCCAAGGGACCGTCGACGCGCCTCAACGTCAAGGGCATCGACAGCAAGGAGAAGGAAATATGGAGCAACATCGTGCGCCTGCGCATCAAGGGCAAGGGCGAGGATCAAGAGTACGCCCTTACCGCCCGCACGATGCGGGGTCTGAACTTGGCCCCCCAGACCATCAGCCCTGAAAACCTACGGCACCAGCATCTTCATGGCCTGAGCGATCATATCACCTACGAGAACGCGAAGCCACGTTTACTGATAGGAGCCGACAACTGGCAGCTCGTCGTGACCAGGGAGCTTCGCACAGGCAGATGGAACGAGCCTGCTGCCTCGCGCACCGAACTTGGCTGGGTGGTGCATAGAACCGCACCACGAAAAGGCAGGAAGAGGCGGAAAAACCAAGTTCTTCACGTTTGGACGGATGGTGACTCACAGAGCGCTGTCGTAGAGCATCACGCCGTGGAGGACCTCGAACATGCAGCGAGTGCACCACACGATAGGAGAAGATTGCGAAGCCTCATATCCCCAGGAGCTACGACGGGGGGGAGAGACGCGACGAGCAGGGGCTACACTCCAAACTCTGAGCGCGACGTGTGGTTGTTGTTGTGGTTGTCTGAGCGAGATGAGAAGCCTCAAGCCCTACCTGACATCGGGAGATTCTCGTCACTGGACAAGCTGATCAACGCAACAGCATACGTCTTGTTCTTTACGAAGCGCTGCCGCGACAAGACAGTGGTCCTGGACAAGGAGCTACGGGACCAGGCAGCCACATTATGGATGAAGCAAGCCCAGAAAGAGGCATTTGGGCCTGAGCTAGACTCCGTGCGGAGAGGAGTGACCATGCCACGATCCAGCCCACTATGGAAAATGGACCTGGAAGAGGGACTCCTCAAACTGAACGGGCGCATCGGGAAGGCAGAGGACGGGATTGAGAAACGACCAATCGTCCTCCACGGGAGGAACGCCTTCACACGACTGATCGTCGAGCGTGAACATCGCCGAGCGAACCACGCAAATAATGAGCGCGTGGTGAACGACCTACGCCAGAAGTACTACATTCTTCGACTCCGGCCAGTGGTCAAGTCAGTGGCCGCCGCCTGCCTACACTGCAGACTACGGAAGAAGAAGCCGCATCAGCCTCCCATCGGGGACCTGCCAAAGGAACGACTCCAGCCCTTCGTGAGACCATTCTCCAACTGCGGTCTCGACTACTTTGGACCATTGGTTGTGAAGATCGGGCGGCGCCGAGAAAAGAGATGGGTGGCCCTGTTCACCTGTCTAACAAGGGCAGTACATCTGGAACTCGCCGCTTCTCTCACCACGGACTCAGCCATCATGGCGCTGAGACGCATGGCAGCACGGCGGGGGTGGCCAGCAACCATCTACTCCGACAACGGGACCAACTTCCGGGGAGCAGATGTCGAGCTCCGGAAGGCATACGAAGAATGGCTGCCGGAGCTACAGCAGGTCGCGATGCTACACGACTCGCAGTGGAAGTTCATTCCACCCGGAGCACCGAACCAGGGGGGAGCTTGGGAGCGGTTGGTACGCTCCGTCAAGAACGCTCTCACCGCCACACTCAACGAGAGGGAGCCGAAAGAAGAGGTTCTCCACACTCTGCTCACAGAGGCAGAGCACGCCGTTAACTCCAGACCGTTGACCCACGTATTGGTCGACCCTGCAGATCCGGAGGCCCTGACACCGAACCACTTCTTGTTGGGGTCATCATCGGGGCTCCCTACCACGGGCCCATGCGACATCGGGGATCGACGCACCTGGCGCGCCGCGCAAGCACTCGCCGACTCGTTTTGGAAGAGGTGGCTGCGGGAGTATCTTCCTACCTTGATACCCCGCCTCGACAACGGACGCCAGGGAAGAGAAATCGAGATTGGGGATGTGGTTCTGATCGTGGGCCATACGCTGCCACGCAACACATGGCCCTGGGGAGTGGTCATGAACGTGCACCCAGGCCCAGACGGGACGATCCGGAATGTGGAGGTCAAGACCAAGGGGGGCACATTCCGTCGACCAGCATCAAAGTTGGTGACCCTGGAGACGCGGGCCCCTATGGATGCAAGCCAGGGACAAGAATGAAGATGAAGGCTGTCTTACAGGATTGGCTACGGATCAGGATCCTTCGCCGGGGGGAGGGTGTTGACGACAGCCTTAGCGCCGCTATAGAATATTTCCGCATAAAATTCAAAGACGTATAGTCCCGAATGATCGAGAGCAAGGCGGCGCGGAACGTGCGGGGCAGCTAAAGACGTCCGTCCCACGTGTGAAAGAGATGGCGGCAGCCGTCTCATGTGTGCGAGCGAGCAAGGCGACGGCGACCGTCTCAAGCGCGCGAGCGAGATATCGCGACAGCTATCTCACACTGCCTTTGCTCGAACATTCAAGGAGTCGCGCGCGACCCGCGCTCGCGCCCTCGCGAATATTCCAGACACCGGCATAGCGCAGTATAAATAACGCTCTCGGCTGACGTGCCGACACACACAGAAGTTCCGTTCGAGTCCTCGTCGCCGCCGGTTGTGTGTGTGCTCCGCTCGCGTTGTAGCCCCCCCGCCTTCGAGTGACCGTCCTGCGAACCTACCTATTTGTTGCGTCGAGCCCGCCTCCGCAGCAAATAATCATTCCGTATACATCAGTGAAAGCATCCCAGATAGTGACTGTATCGCGAAATTGACGCTTAAGTGTTGTGACTATTATCTGTGTGTGACTGTTCACTTCTTCGAGGATACACCGATATTTTTCTGTTGGAAAATTCCCAGTGTACCTCATAGTTTTCTCAAACTACCCTCCACTTATTCAAACTTTTCACTCACTTTTCTCCACCTACCTACATGCAAATTGACATTTTACTGACAAACTGTGTTTACCAACTTCAATAAGTGCTTTTGAAAATGGAACAAAAGCCACTACCGCAAAGGAGCCGCCCCCCGGATCGAGGCGCTCCCACCATTTCGGGCCGGTCCCGGTCTGGACCCCCCGGACGATCACAGGGTTCTAGTAACCTCAGCCTAACAACGCCTACTACCCGACAAGGCGAAACCCCTGACGGGATGACTACCGAAGGAAGAGTTGTTGTACAACCCCGACCTCCGATACGCCCAATGGGAGTACACCCGCGTGACCCACGCCGTCGCCTCATAAACCAAGACGATGACGAAGACCCAGCGGGTGGGGACGAGAAGCGCCCTAGAATTGGGCCATCGCCACCCCCACCACCCCTCAACCGGTCGAATGACCAGCACTCCATCGAGTTCGTCGTCAGAGTACGACTCGGACAACGACACAGAGGGAGGTATGGAAGAGCAAGCCAGCCCTCTCCCCCCCCAACCATCACCGAACCACATCCATGACGACACCAGGTCCACAAGCTACAATACCTTCCAAAGCCAGGAAAGGCCGTCGACCTCGTACGCCAACGTCGCAGCGTCACCGCCTCCGCCGGCCCAATCACTGACCCCGCCTCCTCGGGCCCCGCCCCAGGCCCCGTCCACTAGAACCAGAAGCTACCCGCCCATCGTAGTCGAGAAGCTCCCGAGATGGACGGAGCACTTCAGAACCCTGACCGCCCGCCTGGGCCACCCACCTAACGGCCGCCCCTTCGGACACGGAGTCAGATTCATCCCCAGGACCCCCGAGGAGTACAGAGTCACGCAGGCTTACCTCATTGAAGTGGGAAACACCGACCCGGCCATCACCTGGTACTCGTTCACACCTCACCAGGAGAGGCCAGCAAAAGCCGCCATCAAGGGCCTACCAGCCGTCACCACCCCACAGGAAAAATACGAAGCGCTGGAGGAGCACGGATTCCCTGTGAACCATGTCAGGCCTATTACAGCCGCCAGAGGAAGATACGGCTGCATCTTCTTCGCTCAATTCGAGCATATGGAGCAGCCAGAACTCGCCAGACTCTACGCCACCGACGCGCTCCTCAACATGATGGGTGTAGTCGTGGAGGCATGGAACCCCAGGAGGGGGCCAGCGCAATGCCACCGCTGCCAAGCGTTCGGCCACTCCTCTACCAATTGCCACCGCCCCCAAAAATGCGTCCGCTGCGCTGAAAACCATCCCGTGGCCGACTGCACCAGAGAGAGAAACCAGCCCACCTGCGCGAACTGCGCGCAGAACCACGCCGCGAGCGACCGGAGATGCCGGGTCTACCTGAGGGAGGCCCGTCGCATGGGAACTAGAGTTCCCCCCCAGAGACCGTCCGCCCCCCGCACAGAAGAGGACCAACCGAGACCTAGCCAGTCGACCCAGCCCATGCCGCCCACCGCCGATAATTTTGACACCCAGGCCGGCGCAACATTGGCCCCCCCGGCCAACCTCCCCACCGACAGAGGCGCCCCAGCCCCAGTTCCCAACCGCAGAAGGAGGAGGAACCGAAGAAGATGGGAGGAACCAGCCCCTTCTCAACCTCATACGGCTGTGGAAGCTGCTCCAATATCGCTTCCCCCCCACCTCCCCCTCAAACACCAAGGCCCCAACTGCCTACTCAACTTCCCCCATCTGTTCAATCTTATGCCCATTTCACACAACATCAACAACAGGATTTTCACACCGGGGGGGGCGAACCCTATCCCCGGACCAGCCCCCCCCAAGCCCCGTCACCTTGCCAGGCCTCAGCCCATTATTCAGGGGCCCCAAACCTTCTTGGCCCAGCAGGGCACACAACCACAACGTTCATTACCAACCCCCTGCCAGACCAGCCAGCCCATCGCCCCACACCAGACGGAGCTCAACACCCCAATCACGGCGGCGATAAACATCCTGCTGGGAGTACTGACCCAAATGCAGTCCGGGGTGGATCCCCTGCAAGCTCTAATGAACGGCCTCCTCCACCTATTAGCCGTTCAACAACACCAGCAGTACCAACATCGGAAACACCATCAACAACAACAACAGCACCAGCAGCCCAGAAGGAACTGAGGATCCTGTACTGGAATCCGGGGGGCGTGGTACCCCACCTCTCGGAGCTTAGACTGCTAGCCCAGACGCAAGATCTCCACATCATACTCCTGGGAGAAACATTCTTGACGCCCAAGAAAAAGCTCAGCCTCCCGAACTACCACTGCTACAGACGAGACGAGATGAACCAGCAAGGACGGGCCTATAGGGGCACAGCTGCACTCGTCCGGAGGGATCTCATCCACGAGGAGCTACCATGGCCGGAGTTTGAAACCCTACGCAGCATAGGCATAAGGGTCCACACTACCCTCGGAGAGCTCTGTGTTTACGCTGCATATCGCCCACCAAAGACTGGCATCTATGCAACTGACCTGGATCCCATCTTCAACCGACCCACGCCAACGGTGCTGATGGGAGACATAAATGCCAAACATCCAGCTTGGGGGTCCACCACCACCTCGACCGATGGCCGTAGACTGCTGGAGGCCATCGAGACCCGGGACATCGAGGCGATTGGCCCTGACACCCCCACCCACTACCACACTGACTCACACGCCGGAGAAGTCATTGATATCGCCCTTTACAAGGGGTTCTCCACGACAATCAACGTGGAAGCAATATTTGAAGCAAACACCCCCCACCTACCAATCTTAGCCACTATCTGTACAATGCCATCGATCCAGCGACCCAAGAAGCCCACGAAGAAAGTTGACTGGATCGCATACAACCTTGAACTTAAAGACATATCCCTGGAGAGCCCGCTGGATACCCCGGATGTTATCGACGCCGCCGCGGAACAGCTGGTGGGCCGATTGAAGGACGCACTATCAAAGCACACCACGACCGCCCCCCCTTCAGCCAAAAGAGAACCTCTTCCAATACACCTAAGGGCGCTCCTCAAGAAAGAGAGAGCTCAAAAGGCTTTGGTGTACCTCTAGGTGCCCTCACACAAAAACCCTCCTGAATGCAGCCTCCAACCAAATGGCAGAAGCAGTAAAAACATGGCGCGACAACGAGTGGGAGTCCGCTATTGACAGGGCCATAGACAGCGAAGCGGAATTCTACAAACTAAACAAAGCGCTCACAGGCGCAAAGCCCCCCACTAACCCCATAGTTGACGCACAGGGGAGAAGAAGATATGCCGCAGAAGACCGGTCTGAGCTCCTGGCGGCCCACCTCACCCAACAGTTTGCCCCGCACCCGGCCAAAGAGGATTACAAGTCAGAACATGTAAACATTGAGAGGGAAGTCCACCAATTCCTCAAAACCGCCACCCCTCCATTGTCGGGAGACATATTCATCTCGCCTGCAGAACTCAAAAAAGTGGCCTCCAGGCTAAACCGAAAGAAGGCACCCGGACCAGACTCCTTACCTCCTGCCGCCATTACTGAACTACCACGAAGAGCTATAGCGGCCCTCACAAAACTCCTTAATGCCGCTCTAAGAGCAAATCACTTCCCCACACCGTGGAAGCTAGGGAAAGTTATAACAATCCCAAAGCCTGGAAAGGACCGCACAAGACCGGAAAACCAGCGGCCCATTACCCTCCTCGACCACCTCGCCAAGCTCTTCGAGCGCCTTCTTCTTCCGAGGCTTCTTAAGCACCTTCCGGACAGAGAGGAGCAGTTCGGATTCCGCAGCGGCCACTCGACCACTCTTCAACTGACCAGGCTGATTTACCATCTTACAGAAGCCCATAACAGAGGACACGCAGCGGTGGCGGTCTTCTTAGATGTTGAAAAGGCCTTTGACCGGGTATGGCACCCCGGTCTCATTTACAAGCTCCACCAGACATCGCTGCCTCCTGCACTGGTTCACCTGATCGCTTCCTTCCTGAAGGGCAGAACATTCCAGGTGGAAGTGGAGGGCTCACTGTCAGACGCATGCATCATCCAGGCGGGCGTCCCCCAGGGCAGCTGCCTGTCCCCGGCCCTCTACAATTTGTATACTTCGGACATCCCGACATTAAATCCAACCCTTAAAAACTGGGAGCCCAGGGTTGAGACGGCATTGTACGCTGACGACTGCGCCTTTTACACAGCGGCCCCCTGGCCAAAAGCTGCCCAAATGAGGATGCAGAAGCAGCTTGACTTGCTCCCAGACTGGCTGGCAAAATGGAGGATTGCAGTGAATGCCGCAAAGACCACGGCCCTCCGAGTCGGATCAACTCGCAAACACCCTCCGCAGCTATCTTTAGACGGCCACCCCCTGAAATGGCAGTCGTCAGTAGTCTACCTTGGGTGCCACATAGATCAGAACCTGTCCATGGGGGGGCAGGTGGAAGTGGCACTCTCCCGATGTAGACAAGCAAGAGGTAGATTACACCCGGTCCTACGATCCAGACTCCCGCTGCTGACCAAGATCAAGATATACAAACTATATATCAGGCCTCATCTCACTTACGCAGCTCCATCCTGGTACAGTCTTGTCAGCCCAACCAACGCCGCAAAACTTCAGGCCCAACAAAATATCTCCTTGCGGCTGATCACCGGGGCAGGGAGATACATAAGAAACGACAGGATCCACAGCGACCTCCATATCGACCTCTTGAATTGAAGACCTTTACGGCCAGGCTCGCGAAGAAGATGTTCGACCGCGCCGACAACGGTCGTCATTCCCACCTACAAAACATCGCACCAGCCACAACGTCCGAACAGGGGAAAAAGCTGCTACCCCGCAACCTCCTGGCTCTGGACTCTACTCCGCCTACATCATTCCTTCCCCCATAACCCCCCCCCCCCTTCTCTCAAATATTCTTTCTCCTAAGCTATTCCTAGGCACATGCTGCGGCTCGCTTGCTGGCGCTTGCTGGGCCTCCCCCAATGGGGTTTCACCCGGCAGGCTGACCGCGCCGAGAGTCGCAGCGCCGAAAATCCCCCCCCTCATCTCCCCCAGAGCCACTCATATGGCCAGCAGCGAAGAGAAGAAGGAGAATTTTCTCGAATACCGGCCATTCGTCCGTAGAAGGACGGCTGTGTAGTCACGGCTTATAGTCACCCGGGAGCTGTAGCTCCCGGAGATCCCTCCCAGGAAAGGAACTCCGGTTCGAACCCGCACCATACTTTGGTATGAAGACTGCCACGGGCGTGCCGACACAGTTTCAATTTGGCTCAGTTCTCAAGAAGATCTCTCCGAAGAAACAAGAAGAGCTCCAGAGCTACAGTACCAGCGCTAGTATCTACACCAGTTCAGTGAACCGCGCCCTTCGTATACCGCTGTGAACCGCGATCGCACGGAAGATCGTGCGCCCCTCGTACATCGTCATCGCGAACGTGTCTACGTGTCTAGTCGACGAACGTCATCAAGTACTGTCGACCACGTCTCGCCAGTGACAGTGAAGTGTCCTGTACTGTCGACCGCATATCGTCAGTACCTCGTGTCCGCGTGTTGTGTGACCGCGATTACGGACGCCGTGTCCTGTACTGTCGATCGCATATCGCCAGTACCTCGTCTCCGCGTGTTGTGTAGCCGCGATTACGGACACTTAGTGCGAACGGACGCTTAAAGTGCGATAATAAAGGACGCAACGTAGTGTTAGTGTTAGTGCTCGTTTAAAAGATTAGGTACTGAAGTGCTCAAGTGAGAACTGTGAAAAGACACGAACGTAGAACTTAGAACTTAAACTTAGTCATAACAATAACTTAGTGCAGTGACTTTGTGTGAACTCTCTATGCTAGTTAAGTACTTCACGAACTGTATTTTGGTTATAACTCTGTTATTTAAGCCTCCTACCTGTTAAGTTCAGTGCATAAGAAAAAGTTCTGGTCACAGAATAAAACCAACGACCTTATCGACGAATTTGTGTTCTTATTTACATCGTCGTCACCACCTCACCTACTATATACAGTCCACCCTCTACACCCATGGTAGGTAAAATAAGTTTTAGCACGGGCATAGCTGTGGAATGGAATTGGTATTTAAGGTATAGTTTAAGTTAATGGAAAGGATTATATTTAGAATAGAGACAATTTAAGGCCCTGTGAACGACAAAACACTTTTTACCGCGGGAAAAATCTCATTCCCATACGAAAATCATTTTAATTTGCGGCCAGAAATGGGTACGTATTTAAGTAAATAATTTGAGACCCTAGGAAGAATTATAATAGGCTGCGTCTACTTCTTATCAAAGGAAAGTATCATATTCCCACGGGAAAACCAGTAGAACGAAAGAAAGAAAGAAAAGAAAGAAAGAAAAATAATTTATTTGGGACATCACAACAAAATAATATTTACACAAAAACACATTGAATCGTACGGTACCTATGTCCCAAAATGGTCCCGACTCAGCATAATGCTTGGCTTGTGGCCAGCGCTGATCTTCCGTCGGGTAGGTATTATTTGTTTGTCTTTCTTTCTTTCACGTCAAAACGGAGAAACGGATCAATGTGATTTTTGGTAAGTAACGGGGATAGATTGGGAGCTGGAAAGTGACGTTTATCCCGGAAAATATCACATTCTATGAGGATAATGTCGTGTAGTAAACGCGGGCGAAGCCGCGGGCGGAAAGCTAGTGTTCTTATACAAGTTTACATTATATAACTTCCTATGTTTTCCTGGCTGGTAAAAAATTGGCCTGCATGGTGGATTTTTTTCAAGCAAATCGGAGACCGTGGCGCTGCTGGAACGATGCACACGGCTAAATGCCACTGGCGATCGAACTCTCACGTACACGGAGTGTCACCGCTGCCATAGTAAAATGCCGCTGCGCTGTGCCGTTGGGCAGGTCCTTACTTTTTAAGTCAATGTAGTGGCTATTTTTTTTTAATAAAATTGACCTATAGTTCATGTTGTGTCTGTGGTTGTGTGTGATAATATAATAATTTGGTGTCGCTTAGCGCGATAGCGCGGCCGTCCTCTGACGAGTTGTGTGTGTGGCCCCACCGGATGTTTGCGGTTCTCGGCGCGGCCAGCAAGCTGCGTTGACCCCTTTGGTATCAAAGCCATCATGGCCTATAATTTAGGTAGAGTTGGAAAGGAGTAGAAATAATGGGTGGGAGATGGCAGGGGTACTACCGCACAACGTCGCGGGCAGTCGCGGGGCAGCAGCACCCACAAGCCCCCTGATACACAAACCGACGGACACGTAATCGGATTCGACTTCTGTGCTATGTCTTTGTCTATTCTATTAGTAAGTGACAGAGACAGTGCATGTGTCACATCACAGGGGCATAGTTGAATCCGCCGAATAGTTAAGTATGGCAGCATGTACCCTCGGAAGTCCTGTAGAAAACGTGATAGGTTAGAAAAGATAAAATGCCTAAAATGGCGTCATTTTTTTTGTCTCGCGGCCATCAACAAAATGTTTGAACGTATTAAGTAGGATTAAGCGTATTCTTGATAGTATAATAGTATAAACAATATTTGCCAAGACATAGTATAGCTGTAATCTCAGTCAGAAAGTCAGAACCAAGTTAGAACCATTCGTCCGTATATAACATTTTTAAAAACCGCGTATGTAACTTTGTAATTCATACAGACACTATGAAAAACAAAGTTAAGTCCTTTCGTGGTTATTTTTTTTGTAACTCTGTCAACGTATGGGAAGATAAAATAGCTAACGGAAAAAATTATCGGCCTAGGCGTTTAATTGAATGGCGGATTCAACCATTTGGCTGCGATGCGACACATTCATTCCGCATGTCGGGAGCGTTTCCTACGATTCGGTATCAGGGGGCAGGTTTGGAGCAGCATTCGCATTATTTAATATGCGGGTGTATAAAAAAAACTTCACTTTTGAGTGTGTCTGTTCATTTGACGCTACAAATTAATGTTAAGTTAAATTCGTATCACTTTTGCAATGTCGATTGTCGTAGAAATCGAGCATATTCTTTAAGGCGCAACGCATTGATATTGATAAAACCAGAGCTATCTTCGGGGGAGAATCCTCCTGAGACATCCATAGAGACCAACTCTTGATTGTACAAACTAGTTGGGCTTTTTCTAGCTAGGATTGTAGCTGAAAGCATAAAACAAAAGATAGTTAGCAAAAACCCTATTTTAAATTCGCTGTAGGTATAGTTAGTTCAAGTTATTTGATTAGTACTTAAAAAATTACCATTTCCCTTGAATATCTGTAGTGTTACGGTGCCATTCACAAAATCTTGAGATTGTTCAAGACATTTACGCGTGAAGTTTGCTTCCGGCGAAAACCAAAATCCGTTATACACAAAGTCAGCCATTTTATCTTGTAGATACTTCTTGATCCTGTAATTTCGTAAGCTCTATTAAAAAAAACTTCTTGCTGGCAAGAGCTGGATGAGAGCAGCTGCGAATTGTGCTCGATTGAGTGCACTTGAAAAGGCCTATGTCCAGCAGGCGGATGATAAAAAAAAGATGACTTTAAAACACTAATAAATGATGAATTTGAAAAAACTATTTGCGATAAGTCCATGCTAAACTATTAGCAGCATCGATTGACAAAGCAGTGAAGCTTTAAATTAGTTTTGTACCTTAAGACTTCTCTATCAAGACTGTATGTTTCCAGATCAAGATGTGCCACATGTAGTAAGGTCCCTGCTGGAGTTTCATACAGCCCTCTTGACTGCAACAAAAAGGTCAAAAATAAGCTTTACAAATAACCTGTTTTTACTAGTGGAATATGAATTTTAACATGTTAGATATTGGGTTCAAAGTCAATTGCAGAAATATGACAGCTTCGTAATGTCTGTTTGATATATTTGTTGCTATTGACAAGTACTCTAACATTATGAAGAGGTAAAGTTTGGATGTTTGGGGTAATTTCTGAAACTTTATTATTCCTGAGTGAAATTTCAATCGTTATTACACTAAGATGAAGAGCGGGCTGCCTGCCGCTATTAGTTTATGACTTTAAGAGCTTTTAAAGTTTATATAAAGTGCTTTACCTTTAGTCCTAAGAAGCGGTTTTCGACAATATCTATCCGTCCAACCCCGTGTTGGCCACCCAGCTTGTTAAGAGTTTCCACCATGGCTACTGCATCGGTAATGACAAGGGCCTTTTCTTGGCCACTCGGAATTTGCACCCAAGTCGGTAGTCCTATCAAAACGAGAGAACCAATAATTTTAAAACATAAGAACAACTATTTAAAATTATATGTATATGCCGGTTGTAGTACAGTACACCGCCGCGGGAAACTGTAGTAGCGGCGTTTCTGGGACCGTACTCTGAACGCAAATCCAAAACATCGTTTAGCCCCGCCTCTTTCACTCGATTCTGTCATGACTGGAGAGTGAGAGGGATGGGTTTAACAAAGTTTCGGCTTTTGCGTTTCAGAGTAACCTTCTGAGCGGCGCCGGCGGCGCGGTGTACTACCGACATTAATTGAGCCTAAAAATATTACCACTTCGTTATCTTTTCGATTTATCTCACTGTTCACGTACAGACCCTATCTCATAGGTTATGATTTGTATTTGTATTTACACTGTAGGAAGATACGAAATACGGAACCAATCGGTGATAAGGTCTGCGCGTAAATGGTGAAAGGCGTGTGGTTCCTGAATGCCAAATATTTAAATCATAGATACTTTAATGGAACAATGAAACATATTTTACGCTATACCTTTTTCAAAATTAATATCAATGACGCAGGGATAATCTTCCGTTTGCTGGAGGTCACGTGTCATTTTGTAAATGTTAGCAGGAGGAATTGCGGCAGGATCTTCTAGCACCCCAGACTCGTAACTGTTGAAAAGCGGTGTGATATTGATCAGTTTCGCGTTCGACGGCATAGAAAAATATAGGGCAAGTTATTGTCACTGTTTGAATTGGCATTGACTGGGCTAGGCTGGGCAAGCTGATAACTAAGGTTATCGATCCAAGTCATTTGTCTAGCAGGGCTGTTTGAACAACGCCGTTTTTTTAAACGTCTGGGTCATAAATTTAAAGCCTAATCCAGTGTATAAAAGTTTCCTACCGTTATTTCACATAGAGAACACATAATTTGCCTACATACCTTATGTGCATAATATTTTCATCAGTTGACCATGGAGCTTTTGGTGTAGCTGATACTGGAATATTCTCTTTTTTGGCATATTCAATCAAATCACTTCTTCCTTGAAATCTTTCAAAGAATTCTGGTAATCGCCAAGGCGCAATAATCTGAAATAAATTCGTATACTGAACTATCCGCGAAACAGGTCTAATATGAGCTGTCATACCTAAGTTAATTGTTCGTGCTTCACTCCACACCGTCATTGAAGAGTTTATAAAGTGATTTACTTAAGTAGCATTAAGTTTTCATTACCTACCTACGTAGGTAGAGTTCGTACCTTGCCTTCAGGCCACAGTGAGTAAACACACAACTCAAACCGGACTTGGTCATTTCCCTTGCCTGTAGCGCCATGCGAAATAAACCTGTTGAAGAATAGTAATGGATTAATTAGCATCATCTGTTGTAGTTGGTGATAGTGCTTTTATAATATACACCACTCAATTTCAATTACTTAGTACAGACATTTTCGGGGATGAATGTATCTGTTACCGGCCAAACCCAATTTCAGGACAAACTAGTTCATCGCGTTGTCATTTCAGAGAGAGTTTGCCTCGGAAGTCCTGTAGAACACGTGATAGGTTACTTTTGCTATGCCTACGCTTAAGGCGCCTTTTTCGTTTTTTTTTGTGTCGTGTTCTACAGGACTTCCGAGGCAAACTTGCTCTCTGAAATGTCAACGCGATGAACTAGTTTGGCCTAGGAAAAACTAGTGTCCTAAAATCGGGTTTGGCCGGTAACATATCCATGAATACGAATAACTTTTTCTATGGGGCCAGCCTCGAATAGCAAAACAAATATATCAGCTGTTGCATAGAAAAGTACAATAATAATATCGACTAGACAAAAATATATGGAACAGCAGATTTTTTGTCGCGATTTCGTACCGCCTAGTAGTAAAAAATGTAAAAAATGCTCGCATACATGGAAACTTCCATCTCATAAGATAACTGTACTTACTAATTAAAAATTAGCAGTGTATGTAAAGTATGCAATAGGGTATTTTACTGTTGTTGAAATGTAGATATTTAATGATGACGTTAAAAAATATTGCAATTAAGAATACCAAATGTGAAAAAATAATTTGAATCTGTTTTATAATAAAATAATTATAGTCTGTTTGATTTTGACTATAGCTGTCTCTTTCTAAAACGAAATCTTCTATGGCGTGACTATGACGCTACTAACCCACTGACGTCACTAAGATAGCGACCTGTCCTTGTCTAATTATAAAGTTTGAAGTCCTATATCTTTGAAAATATTTAAGATAATTCAAAATGAAAACTTGTTTTGTGTAGCTAATATTTCGAAAAACATTTTAAAGAAATAAAAAAAAAATCAGTAAAATACCGTATTATAATTTTACTTACTTAGCTCCTAATTTTTTGGCAGCATTCACAATTCCAACGGAAATACAGGGTCTGGCCAAGGACGTGCCCAAATAATAGCGACTTTCGTAGACCAATCCCATTTGGATGCCGGGCAGCATATACTTTTTGATGAACTCTTCACGAAGGTCTTCTACAATCACCTAAAGAAAAAGTTTAATTTAAAATAACGACAAAAAATTTAAATAAGAGCATACTGCCGATTTGATAATATAGTAAAACAAAAGCATCACGTTATTTCTATATTTCAATTGTCACCTCTTTTGCCCCAATAGCCCTTGCTTTTTGTTTAGCCCTCTCAAAGTCTTCATCTTGACCGATATCTGCCATATAGCATACTACGTCATAGTTTTTCTGGATCAACCTAAAACGGGAAACAAGTCTAAAAATCAAGCCCACTTTTATAGACCACTAGCGCTCCCCTCACGACTTCGTCTTAGTGGACCCCCATAGAGGGAATTTCCAAAGATCCTCTATTTAGTGCTCCTTTACACTCCCCAATGAACAAACAAATGGTTTCGCCAGTAGTTTCGGCTGTGCGTTGTCTGTCAGTCAGTCAGTAACGCAAGAGTTTTATATTATGGATTTTCAGTACCTATATTATTATATTATCGTGATCGTACTGACAAACGGGCCTCTATAAATAAATAGCTCTCTTCTTAAATTTTTTGTTTGTTTTTTTGTAATGGATGAAATCACTCTCATAAAATGGATAAAATAAACTACAGGACCGACTTTAAAAATTCATACTTCTTTCAAAAGCTAAACTTTGTTAGTGACTTAGGCTATATTTTATCCCCGATACTCGCACGGGAACGGGTACAACGCGGGTAAAGCTGCCCGTAGCCCCTAGTTCTTTATAAAAAAATATCGCCACTTAGAGTATTCGTTACATAAACCACACAACATTATAATTGAAACAATAAATACCATTTTAAAATACAGCTGGTATCTAAACCACCAGAGTAAGCAAGAATAACAAGGTCTCTAGCCATAGTAGTAGACAAGCCAGATGGAAAAACACAAATGAACTGACAATAAGTTCACGTATCTTATATAGAATAGAGTATTGTTATCAAGATAGTCGGGTCACGTAAATAAGGGTAAATTTACATAATGTTAAAAGAGATAACACTTGCATCACTAGATAACCTAACTAAAATTAGAAGAAAACTCTTAAAAAAAACAACTAATCAATGGTTAAATAATTTAATGAAATTGCTTAACAATTCAAATACTGATAATCAAATGTGTTATGTTATGTAAGACAATAATTTAATTTATTTTCCCTACAATAATTGCACAAACTATTATAGATAAATATAGTTTTACAACTGATTAATTTAATGTTAATGTTGCTGTTTGTTTTACATTTTACATATCACAAAAACAAAACAATATATTCGATTGAAAAACCAGCTTTTACTAAGCTATTAAGTAAATACACACCATACAAATGATGATATTATAATAATTTATTCCAAATAATTTTTTTTATTATTATTAATTTATTATGAAATATAATTTTCGAACTATAAGATTATCGAATAGAAATCGTCTAAACATTTTTAATTACATTCTAATTAACGTTTATAAGGCAAAAATTAACCATTTCTTCAAGAAGTGCTGTTTTGCATGGCAAGGAAAATGCAAAACGCCGCTATTATACCGCCCACCGTGATAGTACTTTCAGACGATTCTGAAGAAAGTGGTAGAACTACCTCCAAAGTATAATCCATATTATAGTATTATAGTTTCCTATGATTTTAGCATACATAATAAGTATATTGCTTGATTTTAAATTATTTTTATGCATTCACAATGCAATTCTGTAAGTATAGGAAAAATGTGATAGTAAAAAACCACGAGCCCTATAAGTAGCCCGCCTAAAAGCTACTTATAGGGCTCATGGTTTTTTACTATCACATTTTTCCTATAAGTATATTGCTTACTAAATATTTCTTTCAGGATGTAGCTTACACATTTACTTAGTAAAAAGTTTGAAAATGTTACTGTTAAGTGATTGGGAAATCTTGAGCTAGTAATCGGAATGTAAAAATGTCTAAAATAGGTTCACATAAAAACAATGCAATAAGAACAACATTACATTAAGAGTTAATAATACTAGCGCTTTAAAAACTACGATAAAATGATAGAACGTAGATACTTAGCTAAGAGTGCATAGTCATAATTGTTACTTTGAAGTTGTTTGGGGCAGCTTAGACCGCAGCGGTGCGTAAACAGTTAAAATTTAAGATGAATGTATCAATGTAACGTGAAAAGTTCGCGTAAGCCTTGTTTCGTTAAGATCTATAATTTGGCGTTAAAATACGATGAAATGGAAGCAAATGTACATATAACTATAACACACAAGTTAAATAACTAGAAGAAAGTTTTCAGATAAGTATTTCCTAGCATTTGGTAGTTTTTGTTCTCCTCGAGATCTTAATTCAATTATCAAATAGGTATTTCGCTTTCGAATTGTCACTGAACATATAATTAATTATCACGCCATTAATTAATTACTTTTAACTTACAATAATAATAATAAAAAGAAACAAATCTTAAACTATGTTCGAAAAATCGCAATCGTGTAACGGTACAATAAATCTAATATTTTACAACAAAAAATATATACATGTATAAAATAATTTTAATTTTTAACGAGTTTTAATTAAAAAGAATATAACGCTAAAACCAACAAACCATTAGTCACTGAATATCCATGACTCGATGATGTAAAATGCATAACACCGAGATAGTCGACAAGTTAAAGGTACTACCAATAACTTTATATCAACGGAATAAATGCGAATACAGTTTTGTAAATGTGTAACGGTTAATACTAATTCGCACTTAGGTTTATGGGTCAATCAACTTTTTCTAGTAAGTACCCAGCATGTCTCTGCAACAGAAAATTTTAAATTTCCATAATCATCACTTTGATAGGAATTCTATTATCCCTAGAATACATTATGTCCATTCCGACAATTAAGTTTTACTAACACGATAAAAGTTATTATCGTTTTGTTGGTAACTTAGGGGACTTACGTTTTGTATGATATCGTGATAATGTGCCCGTTTTTAATATATTTTTTTATTGTTTTAGTAAAACTTAATTGACAGAATAATAAGTAATGTATTGTAGGTATCTCTGTAAGTTAAGTTAAGTTTTTGTAATAATATTATATCAAAGTGATGGTTTTGGAGTTTGTTTTTGTTGCAGGCACATCATTAGGTACACACTTGGCACATCGGACTTGATCGGACTATACATGTTGACCTTGAGACCGCCTTTAAGCCCTACGTAATAAAAGCTGTTATCGCAGTTCAACTGTTTAACCTGATGTGCTGTCGAGTGTACAAGATATAGTTGATTGACACCTAATCGATATTCGATTTAGTACCTACATAACAACTACAAGGATTGAAATTCAAAAGACATCAAAGGAGCTTAGGCAGTGAGAGAGCTGAGGTCGGAGAGGAAGGTGTCGGGCGTGAGGATGTGCGACGAGCCGACGATCACCTCCCAGTTCTTGGCGGCCGCCGTCACCTCGTAAGCGCACCGGATCTCGGAGAAACATACACCTGCAAAGAGAACCTTATTAATACAATAATTGATTTCATTTCAATTATGTACCTAGATAAAATAAAATAATTTTTAACACCACAGACAAGTATTTCAGTTCTTTATTTTTTTTTTACTACGACACCCCTTTGGGTATTCGCCATTTTGTTTGCGAAGCATATGTCGTGCGTTCTTACGCACTTCTAATGGATATTATATCGTACTTAAAATGGATTGGACTAATGCATGACGAATAGTCTTGTATGTTGTCCTGTCCTGTGCTTGAAAGAATGCAATTATTTGGTGTGATAAATACAGAATTTAGGCGTCCTTAGCACTCAAGCTATTCTTGCGGCATAGAATAGCTTGAGGCAAACTTCTAGTTAAAATGTTTTGGCTATCACTCAATTTGGAAGTTAATAAAATGTTTGTTCCGCTAGTACGTGTTATTTTAAAATGTACCTTTAACAGCTTGAGCGATCCGGAAGCGCGACGGATTTTCAGTTGATTGATTCAGTAAATATTTTTTGTCATTTTGATCTAGAACTGTTCGACTTAAAATGATGTTTTTATTGTAAAAAAATTCAAGAGCTTAATTTTTTAACCGCCTCTGTGGTCTAGTGGTACACACCACTGGGAATCGAACTAGAGGTCCCGGGTTCTATTTCCAGTGGGGGTATATATTGGATTACGTTTTGTTGGTGGTAGGACTTGTACTGAGTCCGCTAATCATCTTATCTAAGTCTGACGCCATAACAACGATGTTTCCAGCATAGTTGTGTTCCGGCAGTTAGAGATAGATAAGCGGTTATTACAATACACGGTATTCTGGGCTAGTTAGGGCCCTAATGTAGAATATATTGCTTGTTTTGATTGCACCACTCACTAAAAATGAGCTCAAAGAAAGCAATGTATTCTGAATTAGTGCCCTAACTAGCCCTGAATACCATGTAGTGTAATAGCCGCTTTAGCTAGTTCCTCAGGAGTAGTGCGCTTCCACCTTCTTCACTTAAGGGCACGATCTTCCAAATTATCGAAATCAACCTATTTTTGATTCAAAAGTAAACAATCAAATATTCTTTATTTTGAGCAGATAAAAATATATGTTGAAGTTTCATAAAACGATCTTGATTATTTTGTGACTAGAAACACGATATTCGTATCTTACTCGACTATATACAATTTCAAAAACAAAGAAAATTTTCATTATTTTTATATTTTTTTGGTTTTATTCTTAGATTATTAATCTCTAATTCACGAATAATATATAGAAAAATAGGTATGACATATTGTAGATTATTCAGGCTACTTTTTCAAAAAGTGAATTTATGCTCAAAATAACAACAAAAACATTGAAAAAATGAAAAAGTGAGGTTATTTTCATTACTCTTCACACGTAAGGAAAAAGACAAAGACAGAGTTTTTGGAAGATCCTGCCCTTAACATCAGGTGCGATGAAGGCTAAGTGCTACCCCGTAGTGTATAAAAAACGCTTACCTCCTACGATAAACACGATGAGGCGTGGGACGTTCTTGATGGTTTGCTGAGCTTTGTCTTTGTGCCAATGGCCATAACGCACACTGTAACAGAAGAAAATATGTTATCAAATAGTCAAGTCATGATAAAGTGGCATGACATCTAAGCCAACAATTTGTTATTGTTACCTTGTCGGAGCCTGGTATCCTGAAGTTTGTGCGCGACCAGCGAGGAATGGGAAATGTCTTTGATCCAGTTTGTCCTCAATGGCATCTTCCATGATGTCCTAAAATAAATGAATCGGTAAAAAAAACCCCAACAACATGGATTACACAAATGTAAGGTAATAAATAAATATATCTAGTTGTACCTTTATAACGGGTGTCCATCGGGACATTTGGTATGTCTGCTCAGTGATCCTCTCTTTCCTCGGTACCTGATACTGCTTTTTGCGATTACCCTGCAATTAAAAAATGGAACGAATATGAGTAATCATAAATATTTTTTTAACCCATTTGGGGATATGAATTTTTTAATAAGCAATAATTTCGCATTTCATTTGGTACATTTAACTCGACATGAAATGTCTGAACACGAAATTAAACATGAGTGCTGAATGCATTCATTCATGTTGTATATCAAAAGACATCATTCATTTCACATCTCTCTCACTTCCAATGAACGACAAATAAACTGTCTGAACCATAAAGTTAATATACCTATCGGAATAGAGGAACAACCACGAGCTGTCAAACGAAACCGAAATTGGATCGCATTTGTGTGTGTAAAATTGTTTATGTATGCGTGTCAGTGATGTGCGTCATGTCGCTTTTCAGATTAATATCGATATCGATAATATTAAATAATTACAGTAATAAATAAATATATATTGGACATGATCACACTCATTGTTCCAATACCAAAGTATAGTAGCTTAAGCACTATTATTATGGAAATTAGAAACAACGACGGGTTATTACCACATACACCCAGACCCGAGGAAATATAGAAAAATTAGTTTTCAACATTTACCCGACCTGGGGGGCTACCGGCTTAAAAATATAGATATGGACATGGGTTTCAACTGTCATTTGAATTTCTTATTTTGATAGATTTTTGCGGCTTTGTTCTGTTGAACGTTGCTAGCTAGCTATCGTTATACCCGAGCGACGTCACAAAACAAGGAACTGATAGTAGCTATTTTCTTTATAAAATTGACTTAAAATTTCAAAAAACGTATGAAGTTCATATCCATAAAGTTACGCGGTACCCCCCAGGGATCGAACCCGGGACCTCTAGAAATAGCGACACCTTGAAACCGGTGCGTACACCACTCGGCCAAGGAGGTCGTCTAATAATAATATATTGATATATAGTAATATTATTAATATAACTAAAATTCCCATCTTGGGAAGGGATTTTGCATGGCTAAAACTTCGATTCTGCGGTGAAGTATGCATATTTAAGAAAAACTCCCAGAGATTTTAAATCATTTATTATACACTAGCGACCCGGCCATGCTTCGCACAATCCTTTGAACAATTTGTTGGTGCTTCCACAGTGATAGTACGTTTCACCTGTCGCGTTTGGAAATATTTTTCATCAAAATGCTTACTGCATAATAATCAATTTAGTCCAGTTAGTTTCTGGTATCCAAGTTAGTATGTAATCTGAAAAATAATTATATTACTAATGATAGTATAAATAAATAAATAAATAAATATTTTCTTACAATCACACCAATTATCTAAGCCCGTAGTTAATTTCTTAAGAAACTGTGTCTACGTGAACTTGATAACGGATAAATATATACTTATATACTTTTTGTTTGTAAATACATACTTAAAATACATAGAAAACACCCAGACCAAGACAAATAGACATGTTCATGCACACAAATATTTGTCTTGTTCGGGAATCGAACCCGAGACCTCTGGCGCAGAAGGCAGGTAGTTTACCCCTGCGCCAAATCGGTCGTCAAATGTAGTATATGTAGGTACCTATTCTAACAGTCAAAAACTGATACCTATGGATCAGTTAAGTATCTTAAATGGAATTACATTCCCAGGTAATTCATATCTAAACGTCTTACAGGTACTTTAATTACAGTACCTAATACATATTCATTTTTTACCGCGTGATAGACAGTGGACACGAAATATCGATAACTTGATGCAGCCCTAGTGTAAAACGAAAATTATTTCTTTACACAAAATATTCGTAAATACTGCATTATGTGTAATCAATATTTGCTTGTTACATAAATAAATGTTTGTTGAAGAGCATTATCACACTTCTTGCTTTAAATTCGAAGCGCATTGGCAAAAATAAACCTTAGGAAGGGAGGTGTCGGTTTGGAATAATTTACCTGTGAACTGAACATTTTGCGGGATTATTTCATTGTGTTGTACAACAATCAATAACTGAGCAAGTCACCATGTTTCCATATCAATATTGGCTAAAAATATCTAAGATTGCACGTAAAATCCGAAAAAAATAAAATACCTAAATTCTCAGCGTGCTGATAAGTGCTGACGAACTGTCAAACAGTAGCCAAAAACGGTTCTGTTACGTTGCATCACGCATCTCCTTTTATCTCACAGTGTTGTTGCTAGTGACATCCCGCTCGCTCAGCCCTTTGTTTCTCTATTCCGATAGGTATATTAACTTTATGGTCTGAACACAAAAGTGAATGTTCACCGGATTCGGCAATTTTGTTTCGCGCCCTGTGCAGTATTAGAAATAAAGAACAAGTGAATGTTCTGTCATTCCAGTTCAGCCGTGTGAACATGGAATAAAAAGAAACATGAAGCATGCTCTGAAGTGAACATTCATTTGAATGAACAGTCTGATAGCACCCTTCTTGTGCTCTATGGTTTTAACAGAATGAAATAATAAGATTATAATCTCCTTTAAATTTATTAGTTGCTTTGCCCTAACAGAGTCCATGTTTTGGTACTGGTCATTTATTGTATTGGATCACGAATTATGTTACCACATGATTTTGCATTATAACTTTGAACTTTAAAATGATGTAGATATTTACATCGACGACGACGTTGAACTCCATCTGCGCGTGCGTCACCAGCTTGTTCAGTTTCTCCTCCGAGATGTTTAGTTCGACAGTTAGGACAGATAATATAAATGGTGAAGATAGTTACATCGACAACAACGTTGAGGCCGAGGTTGGCGAGGTTGAGCAGCGCCTGCTTGTCGGACGGCTCCAGCTGCGCGTGCGTCACCAGCTAGTTCAGGTTCTCATCCGAGATGTTTAGTTCGACACTTAGGACAGATAATATAAATGGTGAAGATAGTTACATCGACAACAACGTTGAGGCCGAGGTTGGCGAGGTTGAGCAGCGCCTGCTTGTCGGACGGCTCCAGCTGCGCGTGCGTCACCAGCTAGTTCAGGTTCTCCTCCGAGATGTTTAGTTCGACACTTAGGACAGATAATATAAATGGTGAAGAAAGTTACATCGACAACAACGTTGAGGCCGAGGTTGGCGAGGTTGAGCAGCACCTGCTTGTCAGACGGCTCAAGCTGTGCGTGCGTCACCAGCTTGTTCAGTTTCTCCTCCGAGATGTTTAGTTCGACAGTTAGGACAGATAATATAAATGGTGAAGATAGTTACATCGACAACAACGTTGAGGCCGAGGTTGGCGAGGTTGAGCAGCGCCTGCTTGTCGGACGGCTCCAGCTGCGCGTGCGTCATTAGCTTGTTCAGGTTCTCCTCCGAGATGTTTAGTTCGACACTTAGGACAGATAATATAAATGGTGAAGATAGTTACATCGACAACAACGTTGAGGCCGAGGTTGGCGAGGTTGAGCAGCGCCTGCTTGTCGGACGGCTCCAGCTGCGCGTGCGTCACCAGCTAGTTCAGGTTCTCCTCCGAGATGTTTAGTTCGACACTTAGGACAGATAATATAAATGGTGAAGATAGTTACATCGACAACAACGTTGAGGCCGAGGTTGGCGAGGTTGAGCAGCACCTGCTTGTCAGACGGCTCAAGCTGTGCGTGCGTCACCAGCTTGTTCAGGTTCTCCTCAAAGATGTTTAGTTTGACAGTTAGGACAGATAATATACATGGTGAAGATAGTTACATCGACAACGACGTTGAGGCCGAGGTTGGCGAGGTTGAGCAGCGCCTGCTTGTCGGACGGCTCCAGCTGCGCGTGCGTCACCAGCTTGTTCAGGTTCTCCTCAGAGATGTTTAGTTTGACAGTTAGGACAGATAATATACATGGTGAAGATAGTTACATCGACAACGACGTTGAGGCCAAGGTTGGCGAGGTTGAGCAGCGCCTGCTTGTCGGACGGCTCCAGCTGCGCGTGCGTCACCAGCTTGTTCAGGTTCTCCTCAGAGATGTTTAGTTTGACAGTTAGGACAGATAATATACATGGTGAAGATAGTTACATCGACAACGACGTTGAGGCCAAGGTTGGCGAGGTTGAGCAGCGCCTGCTTGTCGGACGGCTCCAGCTGCGCGTGCGTCACCAGCTTGTTCAAGTTCTCCTCCGAGATGCCGTTCTTGGACATTATGTACAGCGCGATTATACGCATCTTGTTGAAGTTCACCACCGCCTGTAATTAAACAATTGAAAGGATGATGGGAAGTTTTGGGCCCACCTCTCAATATAAATAAGATACTCATGAATGAATAGGGATTTTCATGCAGAATATAACTTAGTATTACGACTAAGGTCAAATGTCAGTACTTTCGGAGTTATACTACTTATTATACTGCCATGATAAAAGTGACCCCAATCTAAGCAATAACAAATTCTACATGTCTTAAGCATCCCACAGATGGTCAGTCTGGAACACTCGGGAACAGCCTGTCAGTACCCCCTAATATCAGTTGATTTAAACTGTCAACGTTTACGAAAACTCGGATGAACTGCTCATGTGACGTATAGCAGTCAAAGGACATAAAAGAGATAGAGCGATAGTTTTCGATTACGAATACAGTTTGCCAAACTCATACTAGGAGCCCACAGACGGCCGATCCGGTCTAGGCCGACAGGGGACCTGACCGTTTGTGGGCTCCTTTAGGTATTAGATTTGATGAACCACGACCAGACGCAACTTGAAATTGTTAAAGTATGTTTTATAATGCATCCTTAGGCCATAATTTTTTTCTTCAAACGAACAAAAAATATACAAATTGCGACTCCATAATACTCTGTTCTGAGCTGTAAAGACAAGAGTAAAAAATTCTTAATGAAGGGTAATTCAAACTTTGAAGAGAAAATGAAAATATGTTATCGCTTCTTGTCATTTATGACATGCATGACGTATGATCGTAACATTCTTTGTAATCGTAATCTTTTTTGCTTTAAAGTGAAATACATCTATTTTTACTATTCTACCTTATAAATATTCATAAATAAAATGTTAGACTTGAGACAACTTTCAGACGTCGTATCTCCGAAAGTACTAACATTTGACCATAGGTTTATTAGTAACTAATATTCCGCTTAAAAAGCCCTATCCAACGGTATATCACATGTTACTATTGAGGGGTGGGCCCAGACTACATACATTTGCGCCCATTGTCCTTTATGTAAAGTTCGATTCAATCTAAATGACGGCCGCAAAGTTAGCCGCTATGCGCTATACAGTACCAAACCAGTAGTCTCCCACCCGCATGCCTTTAAATTGTGTACTGCGCATCGTCTCGCGCGATGTTCAGAGATGTCAAAAAATTTTAATCGGTGTGTACAACATTGTGTAATATCTCACACGCATGTTCGTCGTAATTCAACTCTTACCTGATCCAGAAGGACTGGCACGATGCTCCGCATGTGATCCTTGATTTTCTCGCCCTCAGCATCAGTGCCCATTGCAAGGTCCTATAGTAAAATGTAAACCACTGTTAGTAATCTGAAATAATCTACCAGCAGTGTTAACATGACTTATGGCAGAAGGTACTCTCACATGGTATCACAATCAGATTAGGAATAAAGTTAAGGATCTCAGGATATATCATATCTCTATCACAGTTTAAGCAATCTTTCTATACAGTTGGACGACGCCCTTGAAGTTGGGGCGATGCCGTCGCCTGTATAGGTATTTACGTAAGTACGTAAGGGTTGTCACTTTAAAATGTGACGGTGGACCTTTTACGACCGGGTGGGTACATTGGTATTATTCAAGATGGCGGCCGACTTTTTTGTTTGTAGGCTGATTTCGATGAAACTCGGTTTTTGGTACTATTTTGACAAGAAAACAGCAACGCAATGTTAAAAAAATTAAAATCCAAGATGGCGGTCAACTTTTTAGTTTGTGGGCCGATTTCGATAAAACTCGATTTATGGTACTATCTTGACAAGAAAACAGCAACGCAATGTTAAAAATATAAAGAAATCAAAGATGGCGGCCAACTTTTTTGTTTGTATGCCGATTTGTTCCTGGTACTATTTTGACAAGAAAACAGCAACGCAGTGTTACTTTTAACATTGCGTTGTTGTTTTCTTGTCAAAATAGTACCAGAAACTGAATTTAATCGAAATCGGCCAGCAAACAAAAAAATTGTCCGCCAACTTGAATTTTTATATTTTTAACATTGCGTTGCTGTTTTCTGGTCAAAATAGAACCACAAACTGAGTTTCATTGAAATCGGCCTGCAAACAAAAAAGTCGGCCGCCATCTTGGGTTTTTAATATATTTAACATTTCGTTGCTGTTTTCTTGTTAAAATAGTACCAGAAACTGAATTTCATCCAAATCGGCCAGCAAACAAGAAATTTGGCCGCCATCTTCGATTTTTTAATACTTTTAACATTGTGTTGTTGTTTTCTTGTCAAAATTGTACTATAAACCAAGTTTCACCAAAATCGGCTCACAAACAAAAATGTTGGCGGCCATCTTGGTTTATTTTTATTTTTGACATTGCGTTGTTGTTTTCTTGTCAAAATTGTACTAAAAACCAAGTTTCATCAAAATCGGCTCACAAACAAAAAAGTTGGCCGCCATCTTGGATTTTTAATATTGCTAACATTGCGTTGCTGTTTTCTTGTCAAAATAGTACCAGAAACTGAGTTTCATCGAAATCGGCCTGCCAACAAAAAAGTTGGCCGCCAACTTGGATTTTTTTATACTTTTAACATTGCGTTGTTGTTTTCGTGTCAAAATAGTACCAGAAACTAAATTTCATCAAAATCGGCTTATAAAAAAAATTTGGTCGCCATCTTGTTTTTCTTTATTTTTGACATTGTGTTGTTGTTTTCCTGTCAAAATTGTACCAAAAACCAAGTTTCATCAAAGTCGCCCCAAAAAAGTTGGCGCCATCTTGGATTTTGGAAATTGCCTTTTTTTTAATAAGCGAGAGATGAAGATTTGCACGCACTCAAACTACATGTCGTATGTACCATAATATTAATTTAAAAATAAATTATAACGATAAAGACGTGATAGCCCTGGAAGACTTGTCCCGAGTTACTATGAACGGCGTTGTATGTAACTCGGGACAACCACTCCCCCGTCTCACCCCGCACGATTGACCTGTCTAGACGTCGCCGTCGGCCTACTGTATGAAAAATTGCTTATTCTGTGTCTCTATGGAGACAAAAAAAATTCATTACCTGTTCAACCTTACAAAGTTTGTCAACATATCCCTGATAGGTTTTCATGCAGTCCTCAGCAAGACGCAGATGTGTTGCATACTTCGACAGCTCCTTCTGGTATTGTGGCATTTTCTTGATCATTTGGGAGAGATCTCTCATGGATTGCTTGTCCCCTAAAAATCATTAGGTGACAAAAATATATTTCTCGAGTAAAGTAGAGTGTCATATAAACATTACTGTCAACGAGTTTATTACCTCCGCCCATTCTTTTAGACTCTGTGAACTTTTTCAGGTTTTTAGTGACTGAAGTGGAAACGACGGCAATATGCTGGTGCCGAAGCTCCACCCACAGTTCATCGTTTTCGTCTAAAAGCACCTCTTTCAACTGTTGACCTGGAGCTGCTTCGTACCTTTAGCAAATGGAATTAAATAAACGTTAAACAATAGGACCATTTTACTCAATTCAAGCATAATTTGGATGAAATAACTTGTAATGATTGGTATCAGTATAGTTTTGAGACTTTATTTATATTAAATATAGTAAGATCTTACTTGTAGACGTCATTTTCAATGGGAAGTAGGTCATATGCCATGGCTTGAAGTGTCAGTTCATGCAGCATCGGCGATACGCAATCAAAGCCACGATCTATCACAATCAGTTGGGAACGAGCTTTTTCCGGACCCTCACCCATAGTTGGTTCATCAGCCTGTTGAAAAAGTAACACTCTAATTTTTTTTATCCGCAACTGTGTAGCAAATAGCCTTCATCACACCTGATGTTAAGTGGTGATAAGGCTGAAGGTGGAAGCGCACTACTCCCGGAATACTCAATCACTGAGGAACTGGCTATCTTATCTCTAACTGCCGGAACACAATAATGCTGAAAACATCATTGTTATGGCGTCAGACTTAGATAAGATGGTGGTAGCTAGCCAGTCGGACTAAGAACAACCCCTTCCACCAACCAAACCGAATACAATATGTACCACCACTGGTAATAGAACCCGGGACCTCTTGGTCTGAAATCAGTGGTGTGAACCACTAGACCACAGAGGCGGTTTTTATTGGAAACTTTAAAACTTAATTCTGTACCCCTAGCACGAAAAACTTTCGTTATGATAATCATTATAGTAAACTAACCAACCGCCAAAACGCCACCAAAGCTGTCAGAGTGCTGCCTATTGAATTTTTGCATAAACAACCAAAGGCGTCACTGATCTGCTTTTCATTAAAAATAACACGATAGCGAGAACGTTTTTGTGAGTTTATGTGCTTAGGATACTGATCTGGGGGGCTACCGGCAAAAAAATATGGATATGGACATGTGCTTCATTTGACATTTAAAGCCCATATTATATTTTATATTTTATATTAAATTTATATTTATTTATTGATCACCAACATAATGAACATCAACTAATACAATTTATAACCATATAAGAACAAAATATGGACTTCAAATGTCAAATGCAGCCCATGTCAATATCAATATTTTTTGACGGTAGACCCCTTGTTTGGGTACGATGGGTATTAATCTTACCTTGTAGGCATCAAGCTTTTGCTGGATAAGTTGAGCGAGTTCAACATTGCGCTCCCAATCACTGAAATAAACAATGTTTTACTACCACCATAATGTTTGAAGATAGTTTATATTAACACAAATAAATAATGAAATACCTTCGGTATCGCACAGAAGGGTATTCCCCAAGAGTAGCGCATAATGTAGCGATCTGTTCCGCTATGCGTTCCATGTTGGCATTGCGAGTTTGCGCTAAGGCGGGATTGTACATGCATTGGAAGGTCTCAGGGGAGTCCAATGAGAAAACCTATGGCAGAAAATGTTTACTTTAAGTAGGTCCTTAGGCCACTGTCATCCTTCTTGAATTTTCATAAAATACTGAATGTAGTTATTAACCAAATTGGCTAGAAGCTAGAAATACTTGAAACTAGGGAATCCAATCCCGTATCAAAATCGCGATACCGCAAAGCCGCGAATCCCGCGGCATTGTGATTTATTCTTTATTTTTTGGTTAAAAGTAATTTTGAAAAACAAAAGAAATAAAGTCAAGTAAATTTAAATTATGCACTATTATTGTTATTATTAAGAAGAGTTTTATTACTCATTCATTATTATTACTAATTATCAATAGAATATAATGCAGTTTTAGAGGTATAAATATCACTGTCTTGTCTATCTTAAGAAACGATGGAATACAATATTAAATCCATTGTAAATTATGCTGTAAGCTCCCCAAAATAAAATTAAATAACTTGTCATCTTTCACTCATTTAATTTGCTATGGAAAATTTTAAAACACAAAATATTTGTGTCGTAGGTACGTAACGTACCTTTTCACAACAAGTCGCCATCGCAAATACGCAATAACCTTATTTTGTTTGACAAATGACCGCGCGCGAAGGTAAATCCTCGTGCCGTGGGGGAATCCCTAGTCATAAGAGTACTTGAACTGACATTGACGTTCCGTTCGGATTAACACAACACAAAATAGCAATTCAACATTTATTTCGCTGTAAGTTAAAAACTGAAAACAATATTATTTGCCATACAAATTATATACAAAAGTCACGAATATAAAGCTCGTTGTTAAACCACTTAATAATGAGGTTGTGCTGGGAGGTCTAATAAATAATCAGAACGTCTTCTGAGCCCATTTGTCTTAAATATATATTTTTTAATCCCGCAAACATGCGGGATCCCGCATTTCTGATCCCGCAGAAAAGGTGCGAGTTTGGATTCCCTACTTGAAACAACTAATATGGATTAAGAAAACTAATAAGTATTTGTGAAAAGTATGCTAAAACTCATGGATTAATATATAATGTTAAAAAAAGTGAGGTCATGGTCTTTGAGTCTGGGGGTAAAAAACTTGATAAAATACTTCCAATATCACTCAATGGCATGTTATTGAACAGGACATATACCTTTAAATATCTTGGTCATTTGCTATCCCCAGACCTCAAAGATAATGATGATGTTGAGAGGGAACGGAGAGCGTTGTCGATGAGAGCGAACATGTTGGCACGCAGGTTTGCACAATGTTCTAACAATGTTAAAATCACGCTATTCCGTGCATACTGTTCATCGTTTTACACGTGCAGCCTATGGGCCAAAACGACGCGTAAATGTTACAGCGCTCTCCGTGTTCAATTCAACAACGCTTTCAGAGCACTGGTGGGACTGCCCCGTTACTGCAGCGCATCGGGAATGTTCGCGAACGTTGGGGTTGACTGTTTTTATACTACGATGCGGAAGCGATGTGCGTCGCTAGTACGTAGGGTACGGGCCAGTCCCAACATTATTTTAAAAATGATTGCCAGCCGGTTTGACTGTCCGTACTTAAGTCGCTGCTGTGCTATCGCACATGGAATTGTGCAGCAGTGACATTAAATTACATATGTTTTTTTTTTTTTTTTTTATTTTATTTTTTATTTTAAGTGTATGTACTTACCTACTAACCTAGAATAAGTTTACTAATAAAAATGAGTCTGTGGTACTTGAATAAATGAATTATATTATTATTATATTATTAATATAATCACCTGTCTTTCGTAAGGTAAAAATGCAATGTTGATCTCCTTCAAAGTTTTTATTTTCCTTGCAGCTGAAGATTTGCACAACTCATTGAACAATTCCTCAGGACATACTAAGGCAGCGTGCAAACAAAGTTTTAGGACAAATTATTATAATATTAGGACATACATAAAATAAAACCAACCTGTTGTTCATACGGTATGAAAGCAATGTTGATTTCCTTTAATGTTTTGATATACTTAGATACTCGATTTTGTGCTAATTTATCAAAAAGTACATCAGGACAAGCTGCAAATTAAAGCAAATAAATAAAAAAATAACAGCAACTTAAAATAGTTCATTAATATGAACAGTCAATAGTAAATAAAGTAAAAAAAATTAACAAGTTCTTCATTTGATTTTGAACCTTAGATATGTTCTATATAGTTAGTGGGAAAACATGGTTATTCACTGTAAATTACTGTATAAACAGTTAACAGTTACACAAATGAATAAAAATTTTGTGCCTTATCACACTAGCGAGTTACGAGCGAGTGGGAAGCGAGGCGAGTTCGCAACGTGTGCGCGGCGAACCGCGGGTGCCCAGCGAGCTCGCCGCGTGGATGCCGCGAGTTGGCAGCAAGTTCACGGCGCGGCGTGCGATCCGCGTTTTGTACATTCAGTTCAGTGCCAGAATGGTTTCCGACAAGGATACACTGCTGTTAGCTTTGTTACTCCGAAGACGGAAACGAAAACAAAAGCAGATAAAAGGACGAATATGGGAGGATCTATTATCAAGTAATCGACTGGGAGAGAGCGACTACTATGTGCTGTTCTGCAAACGAATTCAAAATAATCCTCAAAACTTTTGTAAATACGATTGGATTGCTGTACTCTCTTTTTGTTTGATATCATATAACGGGATGATTTTATTATCAAAAATGTTTTAACCTCTTAATAACGTTGCGCCTGCCCACACTCGTGTTTTTAATACGACTATACAGGGCGTCCCAAAACTATGCCACAAGGAGGGAAAGTACCATTAATACTGAAGATAAAAAAAATTACTGAAAGGAGACTTCATTTTTACTTGCAAAAGAAAACGAACTGCATTCAAAGAATTTCAAATAATCGCCTGTCTGAACTGGGAAGCAAACCCACTGAATGTAAAAAAAAACTTTAATTTTATTGTACCTATCCGAAGTACCGATCGAAAGGCTCGATTATATCTAAGCATTTTTTCTAAGTAACATAGCATCTTTAATAAAAGGAAGACTAACAAGTTTGTGCAGCATTATGGATAGAATTTTCTGTGACTGTCGCACTTAAAACAACTGACATCATTTCAATCTTATTTACTGATGAGTGAAGATTGAAGCAATTATTATTATGTCTTATTTCCCTTTAAGAAGTGTTTGATTGGCTTAAAAAGTTTGGATACTTTGCTGCGGGTTCGGTTCTCGGTTCAGTCAGACACGCTATCACCTATTCGAAAATCTTTGGAAGGCAATTCTCATTGTAATTTAGATATAAATTAATTCCTATTTCATTAAAAAATGATATCTACGATATTTGGTGCGGTCTATGCCACCATGTGGCATAGTCATTGAACGCCCCGAGAGCGCCTGAGGGCGTCTCACGACTGTGCCACATGGTGGAATATACCGCACCAAATTATTCAAACACTAACGGCCGCCCGCGGTTTCACCCGCGTGGTTCCCGTTCCCGTGGGAATATCGGGATAAAAAGTACATAAAAACCTTCCTCTTGAATCACTCTATCTATTAAAAAAAACGCATCAAAATCCGTTGCGTAGTTTCAAAGATTTAAGCATACAAAGGGACATAGGGACAGAGAAAGCGACTTTGTTTTATACTATGTAGTGATTTTTAAACCAATCGATGTAGAGTTATTTATCACATTTTAACTTTATCAAACACTTATGAAAGGGAAATTACTACAATCTTCACTTACTAGTAATAACATTGAAATGTTAAAGTCAGTTGTTTTCAGCACGACAGTCACAGAAAAGGCATGCAAATGCATATAGCTGCACAAACTTATTATTCAACAAATGTTAAATTTCGTAGTCTTTCTCTTATACTTATTCCAAATAACAAATGCTATGTTATTTGGAATAAGTATATGCAAATAAATGCTTATAATTGAGCCTTTCGATTGATAAAATAAAATTAAAGAAATATTTTTATACATTTTGCGGGTACGATTCCCAGTTCAGACAGGCGATTGTTTAAAATTCTTTGAATGCAGTTCGTCTTTTTTTGCAAATAAAAATGAAGTCTATTTTCAGTAAAATTTTATATCTTCAGTATTTAAAGTACTTTTCCTCTATGTGGCATAGTTTTGGGACGCCCTGTATATAGCGCTGTTCACCGTGGGCTCGCTGCGCACACGTTGCAGACTCGCGGCGAGCTCGCTGCGCGCTCGCCCCGCTTTCCACTCGCTAGTGTGATAAGGCCCTTATAACTGACTGATAAACTATATTTAAATCTAAGCATAATTATGTATATAAATGAAAGACAGAGTACAACTGTATACAAAAGACATTGTTTATAGATTGTTTAAATTAGATTAATTACCCCAACAACTACTAGAAAAAAACTATTAAGCTAAAATAAATGCAAACAAGAATAATATTTATCAGATGTTAATTTACATACCTTCAGTAAAGAACACATGGGCAGCTTTGTACATAATACGGTTGCCAACAGAGAAGTCGTTGATCAAGGCATGGACTGATTTTTCACAAGGTGTGATGAGGTAGATGCCATCCATAGTACATAACGGTTCTCTTTTCTTATGAATGTCTTCTACCACTGAATAAAACAAATTAAGTTTAATCAGTACTTATAGTTACATAATAGAAAAAATTATAGGTCCTGAAGGGAAAGTGCCTTAAATCCTTTAGTTAGTTTGGATGGTGGTAGGACATGTTCTTAGTCCGCCTGGCTAGCTACCATCATCTTATCTAATTCTGACGCCATAACAATAATGTGTTTAGCATTATTGTGTTCCGGCAGTTAGAGATAAGATAGCCAGTTTCTCAGTGATTGAGGATTCTGGGAGTAGTATGCTTCCACCTTCAGTCTTATCACCACTTAACATCAGGTGTGATGAAGGCTAAAGTGCTACCCCATTGTGGAAAAAAAGTTAGCTAATTTGCTAGTTACTGAAAGGAAACATTCTTTAATATTTAAAAAGAAATTAAACTGCATTCATATATTTTTTTAAATTTGCTTGATATGCACAGAAATTGAACCAGCTAAAATTAGAAAAAAAAACAACATCCAGGATTTTTATCTCATCAAATTATGAGGTCAATCATAAGAATCAAATCTTTCTAACAAACATGATAAATTAAATGAGCATGAGGAAAGCAGTTATTTTGCTCAGCACAAAAATAATAGCTTGCCTAGCGATACAAAGGGGCAATGCTGCTAGCCTTTTGAGTACCTTGCCTCGAACAGGTAAGTTTGTAGAAATATTTTATTTGTTATAACAAAGTTTGTGGAAATATTTTATTTATAATTGTTAGCCATATTTAATGTTTAAAAGTTAAAAAAATTAAAGGAAAACAATAGAAGACAATGGATTCAATATTGAGTTGAGTCAAATGTCAATCTTGTACTTTTCTTTGGAAAAGCTGATTTAATTCACCTTGTATAATATAACTAAGTAGTAATAAGGGTTTAAGTTCTACTGTAATGTGTACTGTAGTAATACTGTTAGTGACATAAAACATAGCAGGCCATACTGCGATTGCAACCCGTGTGCCAAACCTATGGCTAACCCCCCCAAAATGGTTGTACATCAAATTTGGGGGGAGGCCTATGCCCAGCACTGAGCATCGTTGGGCTGACATGATGATGATATGACATTTGTAATTATACTTACAAGTGATGCCTTCAGCTGAAATGTCATGCATCTTGCAGCATGCAGACACCATCCTCATAGACAGTTGGTCGACAATAAGGATTCTCCATTCTATGCGTTGTGATTCCTTTCCTTTGGGTCCGCGATAGCGGATGACCTCATTCATAATCTCTGTAATAGAATTATTTTATTTACATGCTGTTGGTAACTATACCATGCAAAGTATTGGTAGCATTGTATTAAAATTAGGGTGTCCATAGATTGGCCTTAAAAACATAGAAGTTATATTTTCTGAAATTACTGCAAAACCTTGAGTAAACAACTTTTATTGGTTGGTGAACGATAATAGAGTTCACGAGTTTACTGTCGATGGTGACGTTAATCAGGTTCTTCAATCCTCACTCACCCCACTAACACAGATGACATAAGAAAATCAATAAATAAGACTCCGTCATCACAAGCCTATTTTAAATGTATAAATATAATTCGTAAGCTTATTATAATAATTACTTCCTATTTGGATAATCTATTGTTAAGAATTAATGACTATAATGGATTTCATCACTTTGTTTACATCAAATACTAAACTTTGTAATTTCTGAAAAAAAAGGGAACGATTACTCTATTATGCACAACATTTATATTAGAAGCAGTGTGTACAAAAATAGTATGTTTATATTGGCAAATACTTATTAGGAAAGTCCGAAATGCACTAAACTCTTTATTAGTCATCGATAAGAGATCGTCGATATGCGTATTGAAATTTTAGTTAAATATCAAGTTCGTGGCGCATGTAAAAGTTGCACTGATTAGTAAATATATTAGCCTTGTAAATCACAACGTTTTTACTAAAACTGCACGGTAATTGAACTCGAAATACATTTAAAATTTACTTACTTTGTCCAACAAGAGCTTTGAGAGCCATCTTGATGCATAAACTAACTAGAATTTTGCAGTGTTACCAGCTTCATCTTTTTGAGCATGTTTTGAGCATATTACGTTCGGAAATCTATTGGATTTTTTGGATTTTAAATAATTTTATTCAAAACAGCTGCAGCATTATGTCCTTTATGTACATATTTTCTCACAAAACAGTCTAAAAATAATGATAAACCTACAACATAATTCGGCAATAAAGTGGTGAGCTTAGTAAGATTGGTAAGATGCTACAATTTAGGGGCCTTGTTACATTGATGGGCGTAGTCTATGGTCCTTAGAAAGCGCGCTAAAAACAAAAAACTTTTGATTAATTAGATTCTTATGTTATTTTTACTGTTGATTTCTAATAATTTAATATTCTTATTCAGTGTATTAGAAAAAAAGCAATTTACTAATCTACCATTTATTTGTTTTATAAAAACCTTCCCCAATTAATAAATGCGCGCGCAATGGTGATTCTATGAATGATAGGAGGCGGGTCAATACGGCAAGGCGAGAATGAGACAAAACATATTCGCCGCTTCTTTCTGCCCCTTTGAGCCACCACAGAGTAGACAAATTATGTTGAAATGTGGTTGAAATGAAATAGAAATAGCAATTCAGTTTTTTAAACGTCAGCGTGTAGTGTGGGTGTGTATTACGTTTGTGATAAGTGTTACAATCACGTGCGTGTCTTCTGTTTTAATACAAGTAATATTAATACGTAGGTATTTTGCTAACCGTAAACAAACAATTTGGAAAATTATTATTCTATATTCATAACTTTTTTATACTACCTTCAAATAGCAGTACTTTGAAAATATTGAAAATGAAGTAGGTAAGTATTAGTTTTTTATTCAAAAAGTTGACCCGTCTCACAACTAGCTCCGATGGAACACGAACCTACGACCTTTCACTGTCCGGGCGAATGCTCTAACCACTGAGCTACGGAGTCGCATAGCTTCTTTTATAAAAAGAAACTCTGACTGAAGCGAACTGATTGTTATCAATTGGTAAATACAAAAATATATTTTTATACTAATCAGTATTATAAAGAAGAATACATTTGATTTTTTTACGTGTGTTTGTTTGTATGTTTGTTAGTTAGCAATGGATAAACTTTGAAAATTCTTTCACCATTAGAAAGTTAAATTTTGCCTGAGTGATGTTAGCTATTTTTTATTCCCACGGGAACGGGAACCACGCGGTTGAACCGCGAGATGTCACTAGTATTCAATAAGTGTAAAGTTGCTTAGATCTGTATGGACTATGGAGAACTTTATGAAGGGATTAGTTGTCTTATGTTTTAAATCATAATTAAATACATACTTTTCATGATTTGCATCGACACATTCTAAAATAAAATAATTGGGAATGAAACATTATTTTAAAATTCAGACAAAAATTCTTGGACTTATTTTTCATAAATCAAATAAATAAAAAACTAAATGATTTAACTATATCCATATATTTTTAATTCATGTAGCTGTGTAATGTTCATAAATGAAGACAACTTGGATCATTTTATAGAAAATATTTAGGAAAGCGGAAAAGAATAGCCGGATCACTAAAAACTACGCAATAAAATAAAACACCTTTCCACGGAATATATCACGCTTTTATTAACACATTAAGTTTTTTTTGTGTGTTTTTATAGGATTTTTAGTTTTTTCCTTCCTTAAATCTTCCTTAAATTAAATCCTTTAAAAATGTATATTAACTTTATGTTAAAAAAACATTTAAATTATCATAATCTTATAACTTCTATTCTAAACAAATAAAGATGAATGTTGCTAGGCGCAAAACTCAAGATCAGCTGGACCAAATTGGCATTTTTTTTTTATTTAAGGTTTTCATGCAGACACAAAACATAAAAAATGTTTGGAAAATAGTAAAAACCACACCTTTCTTTTCCCATGCTATCAAACATTTGACGTAAATCGTTTATCCGTCTTTCACATCAAAACGGAGCAACAACGGATCGACGTGATTTTTGGTATAGGGATAGTTTGGGAGCTGGAGAGTGTCAAACAAAAGTTACTTTTTATCCTGGAAAAAATATTAGGTTCCCGCGGCATCGTCGTCGTGTAGTCCACCGCGAACAAGGCCGCGGGCGGAAGGCTAGTGCGTTAATAAAACCGTGATATAGGTTAGGTAATCCATGGAAAGGTGTTTTTTTTTAAATGAACAGTTCGCGCCATAATCTAAGATATGCTTATAAGCAAACAAAGTTTATGCAAATATTTTTTAAGCGATTTTTTTTGTTTCAATTTTATTGTTATCCAATAAACAGATTGCGCCGCCATTTACACAGTGTTATTCGTCTTTTTATCGACAGCTGGTGAAAGTGAGCTACGGCGGGCAGCCTAGCCGTGGCCGCTGAGATTCGCGGCTTGGCAGTTCACGGATGTTCGCAGTGCACCTGCACTGCAGTGATGTTCGGTATTCTGTGGCAATGTGTATGACTCTTACGGCCGTGAAACATATTTCAGTGTTTGTTGATAAGTTGTGATCGTGAAAGATGAGGCGCGACGAATTGATAGTGATACCTTACCCTTGTCGGGCAGAGGGATGGCTGGAGAGATGTGGTAAGTTTAAAAAAAAATATACCTTATAATTATTACGTAGGTACCTATTTAATTTTTTTGCATTTACAATACAATTTTTGAAAAATAGAAAATGAAGTATTTTTTGAAAAATCGACCAGTCTCACAACTAGCTCCGATGGGACTCGAACCCACGACCTTTCGCTATCCGGGCGACTGCTCTAACCACTGAGCTACGGAGTTGTAATAATAAAAATTGCATTGTAAATGCAAAAAAGTAAAAATTTAAATAATAAAATTTTTATTATTGTAAATGATGTAAGTACTTATTAGAAAAGGTCGACCCGTCTCAGAAGTTCAGAACTAGCTCCGATGCGACTCGAACTCACGAGACGGGTCGACTTTTTCTAATAACTCATTTTCAATTATAACTACTTAACAGATAACATTGCACATAAATTGTTCTGATTCCAAGATAAGTGGCTCTTGGCCTTGTATTACGGATTTCAGCACAAAAAAAAACGCCTAGACACGGCACAAACACAAACTTACATCACAATATGAATGTTTAATTGGGTGTCGAACTGACGACCGTTCGACACATTTTAAAAAAATTACCTACCTAAGCATAATGAAAAGCGCAAAGCGTGCTTCTTCTATGTTTACATATTGCATTTGCTATTTTTACCGTTACATTGGCGAGTTATTTGGGGCGGCTTACGTAAGTGCTCAATCAGTGACAAGTATGTGCAAGCATTTAATAAAGGTCAAATTCTTTTGCCACTCCGTCTCATAATTAGTATAGGAATGACTTTTTATTAGTTTTTTTGAAGCCACTAATTACTCAAAGTATATTACACAGTTTGTATGGGGATCACTTGCGCGAACCAACGAGAGACATTTGCGCGAAAAGCCATTCGTCGAAACGCGAAAGACACTTGCGCGAATGGACACTTGCGTGAACACTTGCGCTATTGGACACTTGCGTGAATGGACACTTTCGCGAATGGACACTTGCGCGAATGGACATTTGCGCGACTGGACATTTGGGCGAATAGCTGCACAAATGTAATTAAATCTGCCTCAATAATTAATTAAATAGTCCGTTAGCCTTCAAAAACATTTTCACCGTACACCGCGTGAAGGTGAACTATTGCTTCGCAGCACAAAAAAATACGGCTGTGTATCGGTTTTCTTACCAAAAAACTTTTAACTTTTTTCTTATTAAAAACTCGTTACATAAGGGCCCTTTGATCTAGATTCTAGAATTGCCATAGTCTAGAATCTAGACTATGAAATATGTCAAGATGTAATGTAAGACCTCACAGCACAACTACCTAAATAAAAGAGAGAGAGAGAGAGAGAGAAAGAGAGAGAGAGAGAGATTGCCCAAGTTGTGGTGGAGATTGATCATGAGATGTTGGCAGTTATATAGATTGATAATGGGATGTTGATGGCATGTTGTTGAATCTAATTGGTAGAGTACACCGGTTTTCAAGGTGTCGCCTACTCTGAGGTCCTGGGTTCAAATCCCGGTAGGGGCTAATGTTTGTAAGTATTGTATACATGATGAATGGATTATTCCCTCTTATGCATTTCTATCCGTCATCCTAGACATAACGCAACCCTTTATACCTACATTGCTTACTTTCGGACTAGGCTAATTGATGGTGTGAGTGAGAGAAATATTTCTTTATTTACTAGTGGCCGTCCGCGGTTTCACCCGCGTGGTTCCCGTTCCCGTGAGAATATGGGGATAATAAGTATTTTATGTTTTAATCCAGGCTATTTACTGTGTGCGAAATTTCAAAGTAGCAAAGAAACAAACAAAGTGACAAACTATCGCATTTATAATATTAGTAGGAAGTATGATTTTATTTTTTGGAATGTTCTTGTCTAGTATATTCTTGGTGCGGCTAAATGAGGTCTTACTAATGCACGTGGCACCGCAGTAAATCCAAGGCACTGAACTTGAAAACCTACTCCATCTTCCTTTTTTGAAGTCGGTTAAAAATGGAGTTAGCACCTACTTAACGATACTCAGTGATAAAAAATATCCATTCATGTATGTATATCCATCAAGTGTTCTTTCGCGCAAGTGTCCAATCGCGCAAGTGTCCAATCGCGCAAGTGTCCAATCGCGTAAGTGGATTCCCGGGTTCCCGCAAGTGGCTTTCGTGCAAGTGTACCCAGACGTGGGGGCCAAGCCTGCTAACGTTAAGTCATAATCGTGTTTCAATTGTAGTGCTTTTTTACACACTAGTTACAAGAGTTATGACAATATGAAGTGATGTAAATGTAAATATAGTGTGTGGTGTGACCATCAGTAGTATGGTGAAAAAAGTACACATTTCTAGTAACTAGTACACACTAGCTTTTTTACACAAAAAAGCACTACAATTGAACTACAATTGAAACACGATTGGGTACACGATTATGACTTAACGTTAGCAGAATTGGCCCCCTGTTTGTATGTGTTCGATCAACAATAACACCTACGTCTTGTATGTACTACAGTTGTGTGTTTTTGTTACTTTTTTAACTTGATTCAAGACATAATATAACAAAATAATTTAATTTATTAACCGACTTCTAAATCAAAAAGGAGGAGGTTCTCTATTCGTCTGTATGTATGTTTTTTTTTTGTTGTGTATGTCCACCGATTACTCGAAGACGGCTGAACCGATTGAAATGATTCATTAACAAACGTTATTACATCAGGTTGGTTTCCAAGTTGGTCCCATTTTTTGAAATTTTGAAATCGGTTCAGTAATTTTTAGGAAATCTTGAAAATACTGTCGTTTTCGTTACCACTTTATGTGAATTTAATACGTATCTTTAGACATAACTTCTTTGTTTATAAACCGATTTAGATGATTCTTGTTTTGTTAAAAAGAGGATACCTCAAGGTATTTTAACCGACTTCGAAAAAGGAGGTTTTCAGTTTGATCACATACCTATTTACCAGAAAATACGTAAATTGCCTGCACGATGCACTAAAAAAAGTGAAATAAAAATTATTTTTATAAAAAAATAAAACCGCCTTCAAAAAAACCACATCAAAAAAGTAAGAAATAATTCCTCACGAAATAAATAACGTAAGTACTTTGAAGTCGGGCGGGTTTTAACAAAAACAAAAAAAAAATTGTACATGTTTCACGCCCGACTTCAAAGTACTTACGTTATTTATTTCGTGAGGAATTATTTCTTACTTTTTTGATGTGGTTTTTTTTATAGGACAGCAAACAATAACCTATCGTAAAAAGCAAGCACACTAAGCGAGAAAATAAGAATAATGGTACCTACTTAACTACATTATATTTTCAGTTGAAAACTATATTCATCTCAGGACGAACGGAACAAACAATTGTGTAGGTATATAATAAGAAAACTATATTGGAAAAAATATATTTAAAATACCTATATAATAAGTAATAAAATATAATAGGAATATTATATGTACATATATTTTATCATGATGATATATTTTATATATCATGTTTATTATTGAAGCACCACGTTAACGACAGTATTATTTGATTGTGGACATTCCAATTATCTTCTAGGTAAGTACTTAAACATGAAAACAGTTTTTCTTCGAATGGGTTCCGGTCCGGTCAAAACAAAGCAAGGGATAGGTAAGTACATTTTTCAAGAATTTTTACATTTTTAGGGTAACGACAGCTTAAACTAAACTTGTTTTTGGTTCTACATGACTAAATTTTACTACCAATAAATTATTATCACACGTACCGTACCCGTACTAGTACCTAAGCTAATGATTGTGAATCAGGTTAATAAAATTAATTAAAGTGTTCGGCCGTTATGCACTAGCGAAGGACATTGTCTAGTTAATTTCAAGCAATAAATCATGATTTCTTGATAAATGTCTCTGTAGAAAGAATTGATTTTGATTTATGACCTAAATGGCTTGATTATGTGTAATAGCCGAATTGCACAATATTGTCGAGCAACAGGCAGCTGCCCCTGCCTCATATATTTATTCATGTGCTCATACGATCCTTCTTATAGGTAAGTATTATAATTATGCGAAAGTTTGTATGTATGGATGTTTGTTGCTTACCTACTCTTTCACGCAAAAACCATTTTACGGATTTGGTTGAAATTTAGCAAACAGATACCTAGTAGAGATCCTGGATTAAAACATAGGATACTTTTTATCCCGATATTCCCACGGGCACGGGACCCACGCAAGTGAAACTAGTTGTAAATATTGCTTGAGGCTGTCTTTGTTATCCACAGCCACAGCTGATTTGTTCAGCTCTTAATTGAACTCATTGGGCTCAGCGCCAGACGCATTTAGTCAGGTTTATATGGATCTCTACGTGACTCTACTTACTTAGCTCGTCAATCTATACCGTTTAATCTACTTGCCCCCTTATCCACATCATTATGTATAGGGAATGAGATAGGCCCGTGGCCCAGTAATCGGGATAATCGTCTCGTGTTCCTTCATGTTACAAATAAATAAAGCCTTTTTTATAATAAAACCAAGAGAAAATATTTTTCTAAGTTCGTCTCACTAACGCACTTATTTTATTTTAAATTTAAGCACATCAGAAAAAAAACAAGTCAAGTGCGAGTCGTGCTCGCCCACCGAGGGTTCCGTACCTTCATCTATAAGTACATATAATACAGCTATAGAAACCATTAACTGACTGTGTCACTACTCGTTTGACCGCAAAATCAAGCTGATTTGTAATAGGAGAATGAGGGAAATTAGAAGAAAAAAATAAAAATAAATAGAATTATCAATATATTGGTATTTGTTAGTAAAATATACGTACTTAATAAAAAACATTATCACCAAATTTCAAGTTTATAGGTCAATTAGAACTTAAATTATGACCGCGCATATTTTTTTTTTATTATGTACTTTAATGACTACCTATATTTTTTATGATTTAATTACAAACGTATAGTTTTCAGACTTTTCCCTGTACTTGTAGTATAAGACAATGTTACTTGCCAAATTTCAAAGTTCTAGGTCAACGGGAAGTACCCTATGAATTTTGATTCCCTTGAGAGTGTCGAAATATGCATTTTTTGCGGCATAAACGGCCTTATCTTTTTTTACGTTAACTTAGAAGTTTGATTACTTGGTATAATTCGCGCGGTTAAAGAAACAATCTGTAAATGGCGGCCAAGCATTAAGTGTGAGCGCGATAGCATGAACGCCATCGTATTGTTTCTTTATCCGCGCGGCTTATATATGGTTTTAATTTCAACTTGATACCTCCACGCCTTCCCGAGATAAAGTGTCTTGACCGACAGACGGATAGACAGACTGACAGACGGACAACAAAGTGATCCTATAAGGGTCCCGTTTTTTTGTCTTTTGAGGTACGGAACCCTAAAAATTAAGACATTGCGAATTTCAGTTCATAGTAGGTAGTTGTATTAACTGTGAGTGAACCACTATTCAACATGGGCATGGGCAGTTAAAATAATAACAAACACCTACATTCGTTATGGATAGTATGACGTTGAATTCAATATGAACAATTGACGATTAATTTTTATGAGATCCACGAATCAATCTAACACTATTAATATTGTATTATGGTCCAATAGTTAGATACAAGATAAACATACTTTAAATCATGAGAGTACCTAAATAATAATGTAATGCTTTAACAATATTTTTATTAAGTTTATTACTTTTGCAAGTTATTTAAAATTTTAGTTTTTAGCATTCACAATGCAATTTTTATTATTGAAAAAATTGAAAACGATGTATTTAGAAAAATCTACCCGTCTCACAACCAGTCCCATCGGAGCTGGTTGTGAGACGGGTCGATTTTTTCTAAATACTTAATTATTATTATTATTATTTACCGTCGTCGTTGAGCTGCCTCCTTATTCACTAACCGTCGGAATCTTTCCCAACAGCCTTCGATCGAAACCAACCGCGGAAAGTATGCATTGTCACTGTCACTCACTTCAGAATAGACAAAGACAAAGAAAATAATTCGAATCCGATTCCTTTTCCGATGGTTTGTGAATCAGGGGGCTGGTCCTTTGAATTTTATATGTTTAAGGCGAATATGTCTCTCAATACTCAGAAAATGCGCATATTGTAAAGCCTACTCCTCATTTCTTGCTGGCTAAAAATAAAAACTTACTTGGAAAAAAACTATATTATTAATTGTTAAACACTAAACTATATTATTGCACTGATTTACAGTTTTCTCAGTGCTCGCCTTAATTGTTCATTCCATTCTAGAAACTTTGATCCTAGAGTTTAGATCTAGACTCTACTTTTTGTTAACCGTAAGTATCTGCATCATAAACTTTTCGGAAAATGTAACTACGTATCTTCAGTTAGTATTCCGTTTATTTTCACCGTAGGGTAGGTATCAAAAGGTCAATGACAAAGTTTATTTCGAATACAAAAAGGGTAGCCTTCTTTTCGTTCCCCATATTCCAAATTAATATTTATCGCAATATTTATACAACAGATTGCCTGTGCGTGCACCGGTATCAGACGGATGCATCGCGACGGTGTTTGTATTATTTATAAAAGTAAGGATACCGTGCTGTTATAGAAGTTATGTGCTATTCTATAGCTTGTATGATATAGCAAAATTATGTTTTCCACATATTTTCACCAAAAGTCTAATTTGGGACTTTGCTAAATATTTGACAGGCTGTGATCAGCATATTAGGTACAGTACTCCACTACCCGATTATATTATACGCTAAATTTTCGTTATTATTCATTACTAAGAAAACAGTACATGATTACAACTTGGGTCTGATACAAAATAACAAGTGTTATGCAAAATATTTTGTAAGAACAAAGATGGAAAAAATACTTTTACTTTTCTGCATTCACAGTGCAATTTTTATTATTGAAAATGAAGTACCTAAGTACTAGAAAATAAAGCTCCCATCGGAGCTAGTTATAGAGACGAGTCGTTTTTTTCTCATAAGTACTTCATTTATAAGGAAAAAATATTAAGTCACGTCTTTTTAACTGCTTGTTAATTGAGTTTCTGGTGCTAACACTTGCTGATAGGTTTAACGGTCCATTTAATTTAATTACTGAGAAATTAACTGTTATGCTTATAAATGAGAATTTAGTAACTCATTCATAAAGGTTATAGGTATCTGTGCTTCAATTTAGAATTTAAATCCTTAGTAGGTATATATATTATCATTTCATGCTATGAAATATTTTTTTGTAAATAGAATCACCTGTCTAACTATTTAGTGGTTTTTTCGAGTGCTAACACTTGCGAATAGGTTCCTATTTCCCTTCTACATTTATAGTGACAATGTGTTTGATGGATCGGTAAAAGAGCGTCATTGCTTATGCCCTAGTTCCAGTGAAAATTATACAGCCTATTATGGTTTTCTATCGAGTGTTGGGTTAGTTATTCAAACGCTTTCTAATTTCTTGGTAATCATGGTCCTCGTCGTAATGACAGTGTAGGTACTCTATATTACAAAAAACTACTGTCGTTTGCCGAAATAGTTTTTTTTTATAAATTGAAACTTCACAATCGTCCTAAAACTTACTTATGTACCTATTTGTACTTTTATTACGGTTTATATTCTCAATCTTATTGTCGCTAAATTTATTTTTGATTTTTCGACATATGTATTAATAATAGCGGATCCAGGATTTTGATATAGGGTACGGATATGCCTAACATACTGTGATAGATTGAACAAACTTAAAATTTTGTCACGTGTGTCACTTAAATATATGAGATGGGCTTAAGAAAAGTTCACAGGCGTGCCTAAGTATTTAGATTTCTGATCTATCACTTTTTTACGTGAATAAACAGGTTTGATTACCTACCTACTCGGTTGAATCATTATTGCGAGCATTCTTTCTTCATTAGAAATCATAATCAAGCAATTACTCTGACAGCCTTTACGTAACATAAGTGGCATTGCGTGTGTGAAATGGAACAAAAACTATTGAACTACATTTCCATTGGAAAATGAACTGATGAAGATTCTTGAAATAGTAGACATCTTCATTCATAAAGCAGAACTGGAATGTATAAAACGTTTTAACTATATCTGAATCACTTAAAGACGGATAGTTAAGAATTAAAATACCTAATTTCAAACAATTAATGTAAGTACTTATTCGTTTTGTCCAAAAATTATGTAAAGTGCTGGCGATGTAAAACGAGAGACACCATGTATTTGAGTGTTACTAAAAGCATAAAAATATTTAACTCTATAGTACGAAGCGTGTGCAGTGCACAGGTCGATCACTATTAAATGTTGTCAGCAGGGGCTGCCTGCTGCCTCGACTGAGTGTTATTTACCTACGTAATTTACAAGAATTTCATTTGTTTCCAAAATATTAAAATTATTGTATGTGCAATCCTTCCGTCGCAGAATGTCCCTTTCGCAAAATGTCCCCTGGTCGCAAAAGGTCTCTTTCGCAGAATGTCCTTTTCGCAAAACGTCCCTTTGGCAAAACGCCCCTTTCGCAAAATGTCCCTTTCGCAGAATGTACCCCTGGTATCAAAAAAATATTTTTGATATTTTTAGAGAGGAAACCAAAACTAAAAATTAAATTATGTATTTGTATGAACTATGGGTCCATCTTTGAATATTTAGGTGTAAAAGTCCGTTCCGAGTTAAAATGATCTGGAAATTTTCTCCTCTTGGGAAAGCTCTAACTACATCAATTATTTCTCATTTTCAATTCTTTCGAATAACTTACTCCGCTAAGCCACGAAATGGAATCGGGTTCAAATTTAGTAGCTCTGTAGCTGCCCTGCCCCCTGATTCACGAACCGTCGGAAACGCTCCCGACAGCGGAATGCATGCACTGTCTCTGTCACTCACTATAGAATAGACAAAGACAAAGCACAGAATTCGAATCCGATTCCGTTTCCGACGGTTTGTGAATCAGGGCGCAGGTCTGACCAGTCGGGCACTTCCAGCTCTGTTAGGTGTTTTGGCAAATCATTCGAATAAACTCGCTGTTAGGTGTTTTTGGCAAATCATTCGAATAAACTTTTTGCAATCTAGGTAAACTAGATTAACCCCGATCTTGTTTGAGCTTATGTTTTGAACTGCAACGTCTGCAAATCAGTTTGTCAATCTGTTGCTATAGCCCGCATAAAAGTGGCTGGTATTGTCCGATTGGTGCGATGTTGCAACTTGTGTTTCACAAAGCGAATACATTTTTCAGTATTTCCTTCTTTTTATTATTTATTAATTTCATTCTATTAACCAAGTAAGATTTTCGTTTTCTTTCCATATTTATTTACTTATTTGTTTTTAGGTCACACACAGCCCACAAATATTATCAGTAGGTAGTATTATTAGCATTATGGTTACCTAGTAACCATAATGCTGTGTTGTATCTACTTCATCTACTTGCTACGGACTGGCATTACTTGCTACGGACAAACGAATGTGTCTTCCAATTATTAAAGGCGAATTCGAGACATTCGCATATTCGCAGAAGAAATCAGATTAGTAGGTACTTGTCTAGTATGCGAAACGAATATGGACTCCACTTGAAGCAGTTGACACGCGCTAGAGAGAACGTATGCACTATTGTGCATTCTTTAAATTCCTTGCGTTGATGACGTAACAGTAGGATGTTATTTAAGAATATATTTTTTATTATTTACAACAATGTTTTCTTCTTCTTAGTTTGTTGATGGGGGATGTGTTTGCCATAAAGAAAAGGATGTGCCAGTTAGATTTTAGGACTACCAGGGTTCGCACTTTGCCAGATGCACAAAGCATCTACAGGGAGAATCCTCAAAACATTGCACAACAACAACTTTCAACACATTAAAAGCTACGATGAATTTAAAATATGTGTCTCAAGCCAGAACAAAAAATAACTTTTAATAACGTAGAATTTCAACGGATTCTGTGACTTCTTACAATGTCGCAAATGTGCTAAGGCTACAAACAATACGTGAAAAGCTGCCGTTAGTTCGCTGGAGACGACTCGTCATCGCCGCCGTGTCGCCAGTGCGTGGCTCGCCTGCGAATGACATTCGGTAGAAAGTAGACTCTCGTCAACAGACTGACTTCTTCAACCGGACACTCTGAGAACCATTGTTTATTCACTAAAAATGACATTCGAAACAGTTTCGAGACTTTCTATTGCCGAAAATTCCACGCCTTAACAATTAACTATAACGTTTTTATTATTATCATTCCGTTTATCAAGTTTCACACGCTTTGTAATATTCCGACTAATGAGCTATTCTATTAAGTAATTAAATGAACATTACAGCTCTTTGTTTGCACTTTATATTATTGTCATTCTAAGAGTTAACTGAATTTGGAGATAACCGTTAACAAATAGTGGGTTTAAAATATACTTACCTATTTATTTTCTTTCTTTTCATTCTGCTCAAAATATTGGCTCTTTATCTCGTAGGTATTTTAGATAAGTTCGTCACTATTGAGTGTCGGAGGGAGTGGACATGGGGTGCGTGGCAAAAATCTAATGAACGTGTTGTTACGTAGGGTCTGCAAGATACTCCTGGGTAATTATTCGCCTCCCAGAGCGATAGTAAAGGGGCGTTTGGGCAAAAATCGTAAATCACGTTAACTGCCCACTTGACATTTTGATTAGGACATCAGATAGAGTCGCACTGTCTTGTCTTTACAATATCACTTCACTACGTGTAGGATTTCGGATTTAGCGTGATAGAGCTGATAGAATAACGCTTGGAAGTGAACATATTTTGTGATATCGAAGAAAACGTAAGTTATCTCAAGAAAACATTCCTTCGCGGGGAAAATTAGTTATCAGAGCATGCATCGAGCTGTTACTTCTAAACTAAACACTGACTTTGTGAGTCATTTGGGCAGGCAGTGTAAAAGGCATTTTAGTCACGCCCAAACGGATGTGCATCTGTATACACACCTAGAACTTGCAACACGTACAGTAGATACAGTTAGGCACATACCTATTGCGTAAACGAGCTATTTTTTTTCAATAGAATATCAAACTGTGTAAATAGTAATCTATTTAACTAATCGCGTTTCCATTTCCTGGTTTGCATGCAGGCAGATGAATAGCAGAAGTATTTTACGCTAAATAGTTTAATAAACAGCTTTTTCACTTCTCATGCTCGTAAAGTTCGTGTTTATGTTGGGTATAGGCTGCATAAAATCGCTTTTTATGCTCTAGTGCATAAAGTAAAATCTTCGTCTAAGTCTCAGACTCTAAGACAAAGGTCGTCAGGTAAACAGTCACACACGCAATTAAACTTCATTTCATTCTGTTTCTTTAATTTTGTACACAATCCATGTTAAATTAATAAAACTAGGCAAAATTAATGAGTTTTGTAAGAAATAAGTATTTCAAGAGCATTATGGACTACGATCTTTGCTAAAGTTACTGTGCCTCCACTGCCACGTATAAAAAAGGAAGAAAAAGATAGTCTTCCCGCCAATATGGCGAAGTCTTTATTTTTCTCTTTTTGCAATATTGTTATTTATTTTCCTCACACTCGAAGTGAAAAGCAGAGTGTATAACTCGTACATAAAACCCATTTTACCCTCAAATTGACCTCGCCTACGGCTCGGGTGGATATATACGTCTCGGGTAAAATGGTACGTTTTATGTGGTTTTATGCACTTGTTGTACAATCCACTATACTACCTACGAGTATTTGTGACAATATTGCTTGTTCGAGGAGCCCGTGGCTGGCGCAGTGGTTACCTGCCTACCTGCGATCGTTGATATTAAGCAACTTTCGCAATGGTCGGTCACGGGATGGGTAACCAACAACTTTTCATATCGAGCTCCACGTTAGTCCCGGCTTCATAATACCCACTAACCTGCATTGGGCCCGCATTGTGGGTCATGGTCATGGCCCATTCTCCTTATCCATCCATAAGGAAGGCCAGTACACCAGCAGTGGGGAATTAAAATGGCTAATGATGATTATTCATGTTTTTTCTAGTTCGGTTAAATGTTTAATTCGGCATGAAATTAATCTTGAAAACTTGTACCAGTGCCTGCTACTAGTATTTGAAATTTTTGGTGAAAACGACCTGAAAAGGACCTGGGTGCCTACCATCAACTCTTATTGCGGTTTTGTTTAGGAACCTAAACTGATCTGCTTCGCTTATTCGTACCACGACAGCTTAATATCAATGACAGCGATTCAGTGATCATTCAATGACATTTCACAGCCGCTGAGCTGTCATTAACTCTTATTTGACTTATAACTCGGCCAAGTTAACATGACACCTGCAGGTTATACCCGTCCCTTTCACTCTCCGGGCATGACAGAATCGAGTGAAAGAGACGGGTAGAAGAAATAAGGACACAAATCGTTCGGTCATTCACATTTAGCGATTCATTTGCGATCCAGTTTTTAGAAGGTCAGAGTACGAAAGAAAGCAATTCATTTTAGGAACCTATTCTGCATCGCGCTATTTTTGAATCGCTGTCTTAAAGTTGATGGTAGGCACCCTGAAAATGCGATGCAATCATTATATTTTTGTTCTACGTTTAAGTTTATCTATAGATTCTACTGTTACTAGACAAAGAACTGCAGGATTTCATAAAACGAAATCAAAACTGCAAAATGTAGGTATGCAATTTATGTCCTAACTCGCAAACGATAGTAAAAATCAATTTCAGCATGGGTTTTTAATGTGCGTTAGAGTCGATTAACTACCTACCTTTAAAAATAAATAATACATTATGTAACTACCGTCGTACCTACTTAATAGTTTTGGTCGCTTTTTTTTTAAAGTAATGACACATGGCAATCAAGATTTTTAAATCTGAATAAATACTATTTTCTTCTTCCCTCTGATTCACACACCGTCGGAAACGGAATCAGATTCGAATTATGTGCTGTGTCTTTGTCTATTGTATAGTGAGTGACAGAGACAGCGCAAGCATTCTGCTGTCAGGAGCGTTTCCGAAGGTTTGTGAATCAATTTAGTGGTAATTAAGCCCTCAGAACAATAAGTATGAGGCCCCTGAGGCCTGATTGCCACTAATATGTAGTTGCACCATATTTAGAACATTGGTCTCGCAACTAAGATTAATGTTTTTCACAAAGTAGGTATTTGGTCGGAAGGTATTATTTCCAGCGATGAAGAAATGAGGCCTATCATTCAATTAGAAGTTTAGAGAGGTCATGGAAGCGCTCTCCACCCAGGGAGAGAACGAAACAGTACCGAATTTACCTGACAAAGCGTATATTAATCGAAGAAAAATCGCTGTAATTATCGAAAACTGAGGATTTTCCACCAAATAAGCTTAACGTCTGATCGTATCGCCATCGATCGCTCTCTGATTTTCCTGTGTTTTATTTAAGGTTTTTCATTTTCCCGACGATCCTGAGCCCTTATTTTTCCAACCGATGTTCAGTAGACTTTCAAATGTAAGATGTGCTTACGTGAGTTAAATTTATGTTCTTTGTACGATCAGTCACAATATAACACACATGCACATCTCTCACGTTCTTATATCTTACCATTCGTTAACCATCTTAACGACATTATCGATTAGCCTGTAATTAACTGTACTGCCCCACATGACGACTTATAAAAAACATGTGATATAACACGGCCAGTATATTTTTCAACTTAGTTCAAGTGATTATAATCCAAGAGAACCTGTATACTGCCGCTGGGTGCGGTTTTAACTTTCACTACTTCACACGATGCAGTAATAATTTTTATTACTTTTAATACTTTGACGCTAGGTTGATTATAAGTTACTATAATAATTCATTATTACGTATTATTAGTTTTGATTCTGTATGTTATGGTTACGTATGTTCGAAAGATTAAAAATATGGTGTTGGTAAGCTATTTCCCAAAATTCGAATAAGTAATTGTAACGTGACGATAAGTAATAGTTACTTACTCGTTATCGTTAATGATATAAGTATAATCAGGCTATAGAGTTTTATTTAAATTTTAAGTTTTTTAGTGACATAGGTAATTTACGCAAAAACGTACCACATACAAAAATAAAAATGGGAAAGGTTTACACCTTAGGTAGGTACCTAGTAAGAGAAAAAATATCTTGATCGAAGATAGCTTTTTTATACTTTAATGTACAAATTGGTTGTAACAAGCTTATCATAAGTAATAATACAGATTCGACAAGCATCGTACTAAGTTAGAAAGTTATTTGAATTCGACGTGATTATTTAATTCGTTGTAAAATTGATATTTAATCGATTCGATGGCGTCTCGGAAATTGCAACCGAGAAACAGAAATAACTATGAGGAACACCAGTTCGTTGTCACACATTTAAGAATACAGATCCGGTGCCAAGAGAAACATTACTGCAAGCAAGCAAACAATTAATGATGTTATTTCAACATTTTCTTAGTGGAGACCACAGAACATAAGATAGAGGCTAAATTAGTATGTCACACAAAGAGAAAAATCTTTTGGTGTTCTGTCTGTGGTCACACATTTTGCACTGAATGAAGGGTGAATCGAAAACAAGCAAGTTTCCACGACAACAGAAAATCATTTTTCTATTTTACATTTAAAAAAATAAAAAAATAAAATTATGGGAAATGAAGTTTTAGAAAAAATCTACTCGTCTCACAACTATCCCATTATCATCAGCATCCTATTGGAGCTAGTTGTTGTGAGACGGGTCTAGTTTTTGTAATACTTCATTCTTAATAACTGAAATGTATTCAAAAAGGGCTCAAGCAAGGGCTTTTCAACTTAATATTTTTAACATTTTCTCTGGTTCTGCCGTGGAAGCCTTTTTATTTATCTAAAACTTTGTTCACTTCTTCACTGGGAGTCCTAAATGAGAAAAATCCTAAACCATTGAAAACATCTCTAGTAAGTGTCAAAATTACCGCCTTTCCATTACTCACGGAGACTCATAAAGTATTGCATACATAATAGTACATTACAGCCGAGGACAGGTAAGTAAGAAATTACATTGTCGAGGATGGTTTGAAGCACGAGCCGCAGGCGAGGGCTTTAATCATTCGAGGCAAGGTAATTTGCTTACCGTACAAGGCTTGTATAGTGCTTTTCTCAAGAAATGCGAGGAAATAAAAAAAAACTGTTTAACGAAATAATATTTATGAAAATTTATATCTCACATGTTGGGGCAATTATTAAATGTAAATTTTATTGTTTTCCCGGGCACACTTATGTATAAATCGCCCATAATAATATTATTTTAATGATGTATCATTAAAATACGCCAACAACACAGATTCCGAAAACGTATGCGCCTTTTTTTCACTTTTCCAAATCAGATCGTAGGTTTTCATATATCTTTCTTATGATTTTGCTGGCAGTAAGTTTTCTGTTATTAATTTTGCTTCTACTCTCAAATTTGGTGGAGTAGGTACATACAATGTCTGTATATGTTTCATTGGCAGAACTTATTTTGATAATTTATTACACAATATAAACTGTACCTATTGATATCAAATCAACCGCTGAAAATCATTCCCGCCGTTTTTTTATATTGGCTTGTGAGACCATGTTGAACGGTCATACAGCCTATTGATACTTACTACTTGCTACTGAAATGCGCAACTTCAATACCCGCTTCTGGGCGGTAGATGGCGCTGTACATATTTCCCATACAAAATTACTCGTAAACATGGAAGTATTATTTAGTTAATACTTCCATGCTCGTAAAGGATATTTTGTCTATGATAAAGCTCATTTTGTTTTTTCGATTGATGTTCGTGCTAAGGGTACATAGCGCTTGTGGTACAATACGAAGTAATATACTCTGTGCGCACCGTATTTAAAAAAAGTTAACCTAATTATGATATAATAATTACCTATATAATAATAATAATAATGTGGCTGTATGGTGCAAATGTCCCTTTGCTTTTTCTGTTTTTATACACAGGAATAACAAAAGAAAAAATAAAGAAAAAAAGTTGGTAATAATATCTTTGGGTAGTGCCTTTTCCGAAGTAAACATTCTAAATTTGAAAATCACTACAGTAATGAATTTCAGTACTTACTTACTGCACTAAAATCAGTGCAGTAAGTAAGTACTGAAATTCATTACTGCAGTGATTTTCAAATTTAGAATGTTTACCTCGGAAAAGTTCCACGTACTGCATTCTTTTCTCAAATATAATATTAACATTTCAGAGCATACGTGTGAAAAAGGATATTACGACATTCACTGATAGCACTATGGCTATATCTATAGGTACTTATAACGATGATATAAGAACACGGCATGATAACGCTGTTTGGACTTTACAAACTTAAGATAAACTTCTTATAATTAAGTAGGCAATACTGAATTAGAGGATTTACTTAACTATTACGACATTATCACTTTACCTTTAGATGAAACTATGTTTTGTTAGAAAATAAGAGCAATGAAAGGCTGAAGCGATGGAGCGAATCTTGTTGTGGCTGTTGGAGCAAGCTGATCTCATATTACTATGAGAGTATTACTGAAATTTAAACTCTTCTAGCGCTGCCGCCGGTCCGTTGAACTGGTTGCATTTAGATGAAGAAATAGTTTTAACGAGAAAACAATAACAGATTCAACCTTAATTACCTTCAAGATGTTATTTGAAAACAAATTTGAAATTATGCCAGGTATCTTACAAACACGCAATGTGTACACCAACAATAGTATGCAAATATATTCTGTTGTATATGAGCATGATGTCACTAAAGCTTTCGCAATAGCGAGAGTCCGGAGAGGCGGTAGTCCTTTGCATAAATTGCTGACTACTACAGGCCTCTTTCACTTTTCGCCCTCCGACTCTCTATGCGTCGTGCGTGGTGCAGGGAGGGCACCGACCGTGCAATAGGAAGCGCACCCTCGTCACCATGACAACGCCTTCCCGCGAATATTGACAGACTCCAGTCCAGACGGACGGGGTGCGAATCGCAGCATCCCCTACGCCTATCCACTGGGTCGGCGACCGCGCGTGCGTGCCATTAAATGTATTTGTTAGATTTAATTCCCCACAATGACTACGTGTTCATTAGAGATAAGCAGACATTGCCTTTATTTGATATCCACTCGGGCCCTCTCAAGCGGTTATTTTGGCTTGCTAATGTTTATAAACGCAATTAAAGCTGTCGCCAGAAACATATCTCTTGATTTAATGTTCCATATAATAAGTTTCACCATGTTAAAGATCACAAATGTCACAAACGTGACTGAGTAAGCATGAAGTGCTATAAAGTACCGCGAAAACAGGTACATTACTATAATGACTGGGCTCGACAGCATTCTAAACATGCACGCCAAATAAATCTCCAGCGAAGCTCAGGGTTAAGTAGGTAACGACGATCTGAGAATTGGAATGATCAAAAGAAATGAACGGATGAATTTTTATTACGGAACCATTTCTCATAAAGACCCGGAGCGCGGTCGGGTTACTTCCTGCTTGCACATTTTATTCTTGTTGCACGTGCGCTTAATGTTTAAAAAGATTAAAATAGATTTTTATTGTTATATTGAAGATTGAAGTTTAATAAAAGTTTGATTAACTACCTTCATATCATAAAAGAGTGGAAGCTGAACCTTGCAAATAATAGCGACTAGAAAGTAGTTCTTCTGATTATCATAACAACAATGGACTAATTATAGGTACCTACCAAGTATTTGACATATTTAGATCTTAATTTATTTATCTTAATTTTTCTGATACTTGTTACCGTACTCAATAATTTTCTATGGCGGAAAATTAGGAGAAACTGAAATATTGAGATATATTCTTAATAACACCTTCAAGTTCAATGCCTTCAAGATAACCTTAAACGCCTTTCGAAACCAATAGGAATATTAAACCTATCATAGGATATACAATGCCTTCAAGATAACCTTAAACGCCTTTCGAAACCAATAGGAATATTAAACCTATCATAGGATATATTTTATTTTGTCTCACTTAAAGCGGTGAATTTGTTGCAAATGGATTACCTAAGTAGGTAGGTAAGTAATTAAGGTTATGCCCGGAATTTAGAACAACACGGAAATGCTTTTTGCTTCTAACTTAATTTTAGATTAACGGTTCGCATTATTTCAGCTTTATCTATAAAACCGATAGCTAGAATGATGACGAACAAAGAAAATTGTATGGATTTGTTTTTAAACATATTCCCAGATAGGAACCTTTTTCTAGAATATTTGTTATTGAAGTTGAGTTACCTAAAAGTATACTTACATATTTACGAAAATTTATGCATAAAGTAACAAAACTGCATCATATTTCTTAGAAACGTGTTATTTGGCCATCTATGTGTGTGTATTTTTTTCTAGTAAAGTGGATGAGTCAGAGTATAAAATTGAATAAGTAAAAATGTCAAAAATTCATAGGACCTCTAAAATCCTCAAAACAGAGATAAAATAAACGAGTATCAAGGTTTCATTACGTTATGTTAGAATAAAAAATCATTATTGCATGTATTAAATGCAAATACCGGACTTTGCGTAGGTACTTACATTAATCAAATCAAATCAAATCATTTAAGTACCTATTCGGTAGTAAAAAAACAATTACAACAGTGGTCTTAAAACTATTTTCTTATCTATAATCAAGCGAAAAGGTACATTAGGTACCTAAGACATTTTTATTGAACATAATAGATAGATTTATCATCATATCAGCCTGTTGTAGTCCACTGCTGGACGTAGGCCTCCCCCAAGGAGCGCCACACTGCACCGGTCTGTCATCTTTCTCATCCAGCCACTGTCCGCTACCTACGCCACCGATTACTAAATAGTTACTATGTAACTTAAGCTACCTTCCATCGGCCTAGGGGGATCCGACGCTACGTTTGCCGATACGTGGTCTCTATTCGAGAACCCGTCTACTCCATGCACTGCTCGTCAGCCCACTGCCACTTCAGTTTACTACATTTTTGGACTATGTCCGTCACTTCGGTCCTCTGCCGGATGATCAAACCACAGAACATGGAGAGAAAAAAATCTTTCCGTGTTCTGTGCACCAAACATTGACCTTTCCATAGCTCTCTGAGTGACATGTAGTCAGTTCGGTGGGCCAGCTTCACGTCATGTTTCACGTTTCGGCTCCGTAGGTCAACACTGGT